>CM034150.1:204840429-207790429 GCA_019776745.2 Taxus chinensis
AGGAGTGCTTTTTCCGCCCTAGGAGCATGGAAGAGTGTTTTGGAGTCAAACCTTATATGATTTTGACTCCAAAACACCTGTTGAGATCATTCCACCCATTATTAGGAGCCAATTCTGCCTTCTATTTCATTTGTAGGGCCAATTTCAATCTTGACTAGAAGGGGCAGCTGCGGTGTCTTGGATTCTCACAGAAGATTCTTGAGTCTTGGAACAAAATTGATGTATCCATCATCTAGAGGGATCCAAGAGCTTTCCCTTAATTATTTGTTTGCCTCCCAATGTTTCTGGTACTCCTAGAATCATCCGGACAAGTTAGATTTCACTATTTTAGCCTTCATTCCATGTGCCCAAAATTACCCTGTATCGCACAAGTTCTTCCTAACTTAAATTTCTTCCACCAATTTTTCCGAAACTGCCTTGGATGGCTCTAATGTTCTCCAATACCACTTCTTAATGATATGAATCTTCCCTCTAGGCTTCTAGAGGGTGTTTTCCAGCTGCAAAATGGCCCTTTCTAGGCCTCCCGGAGCAATTGTTTCTCCTTGAAACTCAGTGATTTCTTCAATCACCTTAGGAATTCATCCCTGCACATTGAACCCATTTGAAAATATTGTTAGCACTTTCCTCTGAGCCAGAATGAGGGTGAAGCTGAGGACATGATGTCCAAAGGAAGGGTTCATAGTGACCGGGAGAGGAAATTTACAAGTGAGGGCTTAGTTGTCATGGCCAAATTTTCAATTTTGCATGCTAGACATTTAGCATGACAACATGGTGCAAGTCAAGGGACAATAGGACAGTCACGCTACCAATCAGCAATGTATGAGTGGGAAGAGGATGATTTGGTGACTTTTGAAGGTTTAAGGACATCCCCGAAGCCAAGAGTGAACCTTTATTGAAAGGAAAGAGCATGAAGATGACAAAAGAGCAAGAGGAGCCATGTCAAAGAAGGTATTTCTTCCAAACCAAGTGCAACACAAGAGGTAAGTGTTGCAATGTTATAATTGATGGTGGAAGTATTGATAATCTAATATCTAGGGAAGTCATAGATAAGTTAAATTTGAAGTGTAGACCACACCCATAGCCATACAGGGTGTCTTGGTTAGTAGAGGGGCATGAAATCACATTGTGTGAACAATGTGAAATTGATGTGAAGATAGGTTAATCTTGAGATATTGATTTGTGTGATGTGCTTCCAATGAATGCATGCCACATCTTGTTAGGAAGGCCATGACAATTTGATAACAAAGCTTGGTATAATGGTGAAGACAATGTAGTTCCAGTAGAGGATAATGGGAAGAGGTGGAGACTACTTCCATTGAAGGAAGAGAGTGGAATCATGAAGCACAAGAGTCATTTGGATTTCTTCAATGTAAAGAAGGCATCCCTAGCAAAAGACGAAAGGAAATTGTCATTGTCAAATCATGATGCAACTATGTTTGATGGTGAAGAGGCAAGGGAGATAGAAGATTTGTTCCTAGCATCTTTAGAGGCACCTAATGAGAAGTCAAAAGGAGCAATTGATATGGAAGAAGTCTATGAAGGCCCATTGTGTGATCCAGGGGATGAGAACAAGGTTTGTTTTTCTCTTAAAGAAGAGATTGAAATGGTGAAAAAAGAAGGGAAACTCTACAATTCGGTCCAAAATAGCCTTTTGTTTGAACAACCAGCAACAAAGGCAATTCAAAGTGAGGTGGATGTGTTATTTGAAGCAATCATGAAGATTGTAGTGGAGAAAAGGATGCTATGACAACAATGGTTGAATAAATGTTCAATATGGCTTTAAGATCAGCAATTGAGCAAGAAACAAAGGTTTTTTAGCAGCAACAATGGTGGCTATGGATCATCAATACAACCCATTTGCAACTCAAGGAAAGAATGAAGTCTTGGTGAATCAAGACTTGAAAAATAATACCAAGGACAAGAGGACGAATGGGACTTGGAGGAGGTGGACGAACCAAGCCCCAAACAATTGGCAAGGCAAAAACGATAATTAGAACTATGCGGAGGAGGAAGGTCTAAGGTCCAACATGTGGCTTGAAAAGAAAGAAATTGAATTGAAAGCTTATGAGGTACCTAACATTGTGGAAATGCATACCATGGCCTTACTCTTTAGGTCAAAAGGATAGTTTTGCCATCTAGCCAAGCTTGTGAGCACCGTGCTCATGAAATTCTTACTTGGAGTGTATGATGCAAAGAGCATGTGGGTCCACGAGCAATCTTCATCAACCAAAAATATGGGTGGTGTGTCGGTGAATGTGTTGGTGTTCTCTTAGTATTCCATCATGGATTTGGATCATGTCCATAATAAAAAACGGTTGAATAGATTGATGTTAGTAGGATTTAGGGAGCAATCGCAACCATTTGTGATCTAAAAATGATAGGCTCTAGAGTAGAGACAAATATTTTATTGGGAATACCTCCAAAGTGGAATGTTATTACATATTTGTATTCTCCTAAAAATATTCTGCGCTTTCAAAAAAAGGAATTGGATTTTGAGCCCATATGCAAAAGTTATGACCCCCAATAGTTATGGGTTTTGTGCTCATTGTTTCCTTTGCCAACAGGCAAATCATGGACACTTCCACTAAGAGTTGGGCCATTGATGCCGCCGTCCCTTGCGTGCAAGTAATGGCTTATAACTCACGAATTGTTAGTTTCATGCATTTCCCAGAATCTTGGGAGTTTGAAGTGACATTGGAATTTTCAGGAGATGTCTGAGAGATTTGGAGGGATCAATCAGAGGCAATTTTACTACCAATGGGGAGTTGAGCAAGTGGGGAGTTTTTTCAGCAAGAAACTTGTAGAGGTTGTGATGCAAGAGCATCCGGGTTCACAAGCAATCCACATCAACCAAAAACACTTATGAGTAGTTGTTTGCATAATTTTATAATTATTGTGATTTGTTGTATATAAAGAGGGGTTTATTAGGTTTGCGGTATCATCCAAAGTTCATAACATCTTTCATAAGTTCGCGCAAAGTTAATATTTCAATGACGCAATGCAAGATTGTGTTGCCTACGGAAAAGGCTATGCACAAGAAATAGAGTGTAAGAGTGTATCACAACATCTCTATGCTATACATACACCTTAAGAAGGATGGCACAATGCTTTAGATGCTTGGTGCGAGGTTTGATCACTTCCCACAAGACCGGGAAACTTTAGACAAAAAGCTTTACGTCACCCTTATCTTCCTACTCTGTATCATTTACTTTGTGAGCAATATCACATACTTCAATCAGAGGTTCGTGTTACCACTAGTGGATTATTTTCATGACATGTGTTGGCTCCCGGAATGACACCCCTAGGGGGGAACGAGAAAGGGGAGGGGGCGAGGGAAGGGGAGAGACCTGCCTAGGTTGTCATTTTGTAGCCGGGGATGGGGTCTTCCTCTGCTCACCCGTCCATTCTCTCCTTGGGAGTGACGGGGAGGCACCTTAACTAAGGGTGCGGTTGATTACCCTGCTACTTCTAGCTCTGCCTAAGCCAAGGTGAGAGGACCCGAGGTGCAGCCTGAGGGGTAGAGATAGAGGAGTCGGGGATAAGTCTCGAGTCATCGGAACTCCGTTGGGTAGGTCAATTGGAGGGCAGATGTAACCACTCAATGCAATGCTCACTCGAAAGAGCCCTCACAAAGCACTGCAAGCATCTGGGGGCTCCGACACAGGCTGCTAAAGACAAATCTAATGTGACCTCAACACCAACTTCAAAGAGTTTGTATGTACCGTCGTATGTCGATGATGAGGATCCTTTGACAATGAACTTTAAGGCGAACACACTTGAGGTATGCACATTGAATGTGTGTTTCACTAGCATATCTCATGTAAAATATACAAGGAAAGTTAGACCTGCGGGTCGCATATGGTACTCAAAACAATTGTTGAAGAAATTATGAGGTGGAGATGGATTCATAAGGAGAAAAAACTCAGATATCAAAGGATGCAAGGAGGATCAAAATGTATGTTAGCCCTCACACCATGACATCCCTATCATTTCACGAAATTGGAGCAAGATAAAGAAAGTCTTCTAGGGGAAATCTGTCACAGGTAACCTCCAAGAAAGACAAACAACCCGAATCCCCAATGTTCCAACTCAGGACCCCCAAGACGGAAACACCGTGTGTGAGTTATGCTAGATGTTCTTAAAACAAGGGATCCCCAAGACTGATAAACATTTGAAATACTGTGATTAATTAGCAAGGAATTTTAAAGGCTCTAAGGATGATTCCCCAAAGTACCCCCGAGGGACGTCATTTTATTCACCATCCAAACCATTCAACCAACAACAGAGTGTTAACATACAAGGTCGAGCCATAACCCACATGAGATTCTTTAAGGAAAACGCACATTACTCCACTTCCAAATCATTCCACAAGAAAGTATGACAAGATAATTATAGTAGATTGTTTGAGCAAATCCATTGATTTAGAAAAACAAGGGAAACATATAAACATGCTCTCAAAGCTTGCTAATGACTGTACAGATGCAATCACCTTAGCATGAATTCCAAACAAATGGAGAACACAACAATGCTTACACGAAGAAAGTGTGAATTCCCATGGCCGAAACATACACTTGAACCTTGCGGAGCACCCCCAAAGAGTTCCCTCCTCCCAAAAAAGAATCATCTCTTTTGAAAAAACCCTAAGCCCTTGTATATATCCTTATCCATCCAAGGGTTTTAGCGTATATTCTATTAGAATCCCAACTTGTTCACGCTCAGGCCATCCTTCGAAACATCCAAGGAATAACAGAGAATATTCCTTCATGACAACCTTCAATTTTGTTCAATACTGCCCTATCACCATCTTGCTAGAGTGACCAAATGAAATCGTTTCCACATCATACTGATTTCCAATTTGATTATCCACTTGAGATTTAATGTGATGTGGCACATAAAGGTGTTAAATTGATTAGACCTTTACTTTAAAAGTGCGAACATTTAATTACCTTCTGACGACATGCTTTTCATGAATGATTTCCTTTGATTTAATCCCACTTGTGCCTACTAATCCGGGTAGGATATGGGAATTTATGGTGACACGATGGTTTAGACACGTCATCCCAGATTAATTTGCCTATTTAAGCGTGACTTATTTTTTCCAACGGGCCTCAAGTTACTATCCGAGTTTTACAGAGCTTCCCATATTTCATCTTTGCACGTCACCCTTCCACCATGGCCTTAGCAGTTTTAGGAACCAGCCCATCGGGATTAGAACTTGACAACCTATGTCAATTTTTCCAGTTGGGAGGGCCAAATGAAGCCTTCATTAGGCATGTCTTAAGTGTCCCCAATGTCCGAGCCAATCCCCCAGATGGATCCTCTTAGAACGCCCTAGCTCTTTCCTTTTTGAACCGACTTGCCGAACTATGTGCTTCTTTTCCATTTTACCAGACCCTGCACTTTCACCTTATCCTTCCCGAATACCACCTAAGCACGGAGCACTTGAAGAACCACTGATCCCATCATTGCCCTCGAATCCATGATGACGACCTACATATGTATAGGGCTTATTACACGCCCATTCCTTATTAGAAACAGAACTTCCCAGTTTAGCCCCATCATTCGTATCAGAGAAAGAGAAGCTACCCCTAGGCCCGTGTGTAGATGGAACAGAAGAGTGACTTTCAGCACTGGAAGCTGCCATGGTTGAAATTCAGGCTGCGGCGATAATTAAGGCTCCTCTCCCAAAGAGACAGAAGGTTGCCCATGATGATTCAATCAACGGAGTTGCGCAAGAACCTGTAACTTGAGCTTCCACAAGTCGGAGGAACAAAGCATATCTAAAAGGGGGACTCCCCCTCCACGAGTGGGTGAATTCACTCGGAAAAAAGAGGGAGTTTACCTAGATTCTCAATGGGCCATCGGTAGGGATCCCATAATTAATGGAGAAAGGCATGTTGTGGGGCCTGGCCGACAACATTCAGTTTGTGTTCAGTGTTCTGACGCGTGTGCCAACGTTCCTGGGAGAAGTAGTGGATATTGGAGATTAATCTCCTTTTATAATGTAATCTTTTGTATCTCCTTTTTGTGCATATATATCATCGAGGGCAAGGGCCCCTGTATTGGAACCCTCTTTGTTTACACGATATATTGCTTCAGTCTGTTTATTTCCTTTTCGATTGTATGAAGTGTTTTTTCATCTTCTGTGTTAGCACTTCTAAGATGCACAATTCACTTCAATTTTTCATATACTACACCACAAAAAGAGCTAGCAAAATTAATCTTTTCACACTATGCTTGCTACTGCATGCACAATTTAAACTACTCTTATTCATTCTGCAAGAAAACCCATTACTAACTGCTTAATTAATCTTGGGCTTTCCGGACGAGAAGATTAAACATTTCCCTAAACTTTTACCACACACTGGAGCAATATGACCGGCCACCAAACATTAATCGACTGCAAGACTGGGCGCCCGGGTTAGTGATGAAAATTTCAACCAACACTTAAATATTTCAAGGCAAAGCAAGATGCCAACTTAATTTTGGGCCCCGAAGAGTTCCACGTGCCGAGTTAGTCAAACATACTTCTCCGAGCTTTGGAGTTAGACTAGCACTTTGCACGTGAAACATTTTGATATTACCATCCTTTTCCCTGGGCGTTCACCTTACACTTCCTTTTACACCGCAGGGTCATGAACTCAACCCGCATTTTGCACAAATGCCGAAGGGATACAAAGCGCATCCTTATGATTTTTCACGGCTTCTGAAATATTTCCTTTCCTCGGGTGTCGGGGAAAACACTGCATCTTGCACAAAATACTTATATCCTGCAAAAGCAACAAATTGTCTTAATAACACTCAGAAGTACCTGCCGCCACCTACTTCAAACTTTTGGATACTTCAACACTTCAAGCAAGCATACAAACAAATAGGCACATGATTTGCAGACGAGTAGAAGGGTTTGCACGGAAACTTGGAAACATTGATATTAAGCACCAAACTGATTTTGAAAACAAGAGCAAGTTCAGTGATATGGTTCCAAAATAAAGCATGACAATTATGGGCACCAACACCGGCTCCATCTCGGGGATGGACTCCCCCAGTGGGTGTCCAAAGAACACCAGAAACACGCCTGGGGGAAGAAGGCCAAATGCCTATGCATTGGGCAACGGAGTCCAACAAGTGATCACTACTGCAGCACAACACATACAGAGCGAGCAACACCAACGACCAAAAACAACAAAAAGGAACAAACACAGGAACAAAAAAACAAGAACTATACACTGTACAATTGAATCACCAAGGCCCAGAGGACTCAAAAGTTCCACTAAGAACCACCTAGATCCCAAACTATACACAAATCCCTGATCAAGAAGCATGAATGACCGAGCCATCCTTTGATGGCAATGAAGTCACGCTATCCTTATTGAAAGCAAAAACCAATGACTGCTTACTTCTACCAATACAACTCATCCACGGCCAGAATGAAAATACCACCAACCAAATCAACAAGCAAGTTACACACAACAGGTACAATGGACATGCTGGTTGACATTTCTTTCTCTTCTCCCATATTTCAAAATATGACAACTTTAGGAAATTATGGTATACCCAAAGATTCTTGATATGTTCCTATTATTCACTTTAGCCGAGTCTCCACTCAACCAAACCCTTTTAATTTCAAAGCAAGCACTAGGACTGAAAGTCAATGTATTCATCATTACTTAGATCTTCCACATCCCTTTCTGAGGGGAAGATATTCATTTCATATGATACTTGCTTGACAAGTAAGAGGCAAGCATCTTCCTCCAAACACATCTCTCCTTCCTGTTCCAAAGGAACAAAGCTTATCTGCAGCTGGATATCACTTCCGAAGCACAAACTTTCTTGTTGTAATTCTAAAAATTCAGGTAAAGAATGATGCTCAATCAATTGATCAGAAAACAAGGGAGTACAAACATTCAAGCATGACTTTACAGGCAAATCGATGCACAACTCTTTAGAAGACAAATCCATACTGCCACATCCTTTTCTTCTGCAATCTGATGCAAGGTTTTTAACAGACCACCATCCAATACCTAGAAGACATCTATCATCTCATTAAATTTAGGATCAGATTGGAGACCGAGTCATACATTCCTAGGTCAATAGAACAATCTCGATATGTCCATAGATGACCTCATCACAGGTTGTCTTGACGACTTACTCCGCAATTTATATTTCTTTTCTTGTTCAACCAATGCATCAAGCAATAGACGTCTATCCTCTAAGATGAGGGAACTCCTCTTTCATACTTGGTAATCATTTTCTCTCTTATCAAAACAAAACCATGACTGAGAAAATTATGACCGTGGTCTAGCTTTATTGTATCATTGCCTTCCAAGGGAGAGAAACATATTTCTATGAGGGTTGCCCAAAATTCATTTGCTGTTTTGGCGCACAAAAGATTAGTCGAAGATACCCCATTTCTACGAATTGTATGATCATCCAACACGTGGTCTCCTTTATTGCCTAACTTAGATTTTTCAACATCAATCATGCCATCCTGACTACAAGGAGCATGAAGCATAAATCATTTATCACACCATAGACTAACATGATCATCATAATTAATTTTTAATACATCGTTATCTATGAAACCATAATCCACGGTAACTTGCTCCAAGTTCACTGATTCCTCACCATATTTACTTCCATCAGATATTGAAACTTCACTATTCGGGCTATCAACTTTACTAGTTGTCTTAACACTGCTCTCAACTAGCTTCTCCACAATAAATGGTTTTCTTATGATTCCACTTTCTTCATCCCTGAAAACTCGAGTCTCTTCTTCATTAACCAAACTTTCTCTATTGTTTTTGCTCTCAGGGAAAAGAAAACCAGGATCATCACTGAATTGATCTCTAAACATCATTATCATTTCATCCCAAGAATGTAATGAACCCTAAGGCAAGGAGTTGAACCAATCCCTAACATTCTATTTCAATGTATGCACAAATAGTTTCATGAAGATATCTTCGTATCTTACCTCATATTCCTGCATTAATTCTTCAAACAAACCAAGATGTTGCTCTACATAAATACTGCCATATCCCCGAAAAGTAGGTAATTTGAACCTGATTCCGTCAGGGATCTTATTTGGGTATCCAGGCATTCCCCTAAAAAACATAAGCCTGAAAGCATTTGATCTAAAAGGGACCTTAGGAAAAGAACATGCCATATCGTCAATACATACTTCCGAGGATAGGTTCACTGTAAACAAACCCATATCAACAAGGTTTCATCCCTCAAATTTTGAATAACATCAATGATATGAGATTGTGGTAAACCCAGGCATGCAAACCATCAATAAAATATATATATGAAGAACACTTGTCCATTACAATCAGATGACAACGGAGTCGCCACTAGAGTCATGACCCTAGAAAGATAAATCATCTTTTAAGCATCGAAGGAAAGCTATCCCAACACACCGACCTCAAGTGAAATCAAAACGAACACCAAGTACCAAGCTTAAAACCTAGGTGAATACAATGTTTTCCCTCGCAATGGCAGTAATGAGGTGTTAGCTCTCGGAATGACACCAAACGGGGAGGAGAGAGGGGAGGAGGGCAAGGCCAGGATGGAAGGAGATGGGGTGAGGGAAGGGGAGATACCCACATGGGTTTTCATTTTGTAGCTAGGGATGGGGTCTTCCTCTGCTCACCTATCCATTCTCTCCTTGGGAGTGACGGGGAAGCACCTTAACTAAGGGCGTGGCTGATTACCCTACTACTTATGGCTTTGCCTAGGCCAAGGTGAGAGGACCCGAGGTGCAGCCCGAGGGGTAGAGAAAGAGAGAGGAGTCGGGGATAAGTCCCGAGTCCTCGGAACTCCATCGGGTAGGTCAACCGGAGGGCAAATGTAACCACTCAATGCAATGCTCACTCGAAAGAGTGGTAACAAAGCACTACAAGCATCTGGGAACTCTGACACATGCTGTTAAAGATAGATCTAATGTGATCTCAACACCAACTCCAAAAAGTTGTATGTATCATCGTATGTGATGTCGAGGATCCTTTGACAATGAACTGATAAGGTGAACACACTTGAGGTATGCACATTGAATGTGTGTTTCACCAAATATCTCATGTAAAATATACAAGGAAAGTTAGACCTGCAGAGTCGTATATGGTATTCAAAACAATTGTTGAAGAAATTATGAGGTGGGGATAGATTTGTAAGGAGGAAAAACTCAGAAATAAAAGGATGCAAAGGGGGATCATAAAGTATGCCAACCATCACACCATGATGTCTCTATCATTTCATAGAAATGGAGCAAGATAAAGAATGAGCCTTCTAGGGGAAATCTGTCACAAGGAACCTCCAAGAAAGAAAACAACCCGAATCCCTGATGATCCAACTCAGGACCCCCAAGACTAAAGCACCGTGTGTGAGTTATGCTAAATGTTCTAAAAACAAGGGACCCCCAAGATACATAAACATCTAACCTGTACTGTGATTTGATTGTGCAAGGAATTTTACAGGCTCTAAGGATGATTCCCCAAAGTACCCTCGAAGGAAATCATTATTTTCCACCACCCAAACCAATTAACCATAAAACTACTATTACCATATAAGCTTTAACTATAACCCACATGAGGTTCTTTAAGGAAAATGCACATTACCCCACTCCCAAATCATTCCACAAGAAAGTATGACAAGACAATTGTAGTAGATTGTTAGAAAAAATCCATTGATTTAGGAAAACCCAAGGGAAACATATACACATGCTCTCAAAGCTTGCTAATGTCTGTACAGATGAAACCACCTTAGCATGAATTTAAAACAAATGGAAAGCCTAATAATTATTACACAAAAATTTATGAATTCCCATAGCTGAAGCATACCCAAACCTTGCAGAACACCTATGAAGATTTCTCCCTCTTCCAAAGAAATAACCATATCCCTTCCTCAAACCTCAAACCTTCATATATAACCTTATCCATAAAAGGGTTTAGCGAATATTACATTGGAATACTAACTCGTTCATGCCTAGGCCATCCTTCAGAACCTCCAAGGAATAATAGGAGAATATTCCTTTATGATGACAACCTTCAATTTTGTCTCAACACTGCCTTGTCACCATCTGTGCCAACGCAACCAAGTGAAATATTTTCCACATCATACTCAATTTTCGATTTGATTTTCCACTTGAGACTAAATGTGACATGGAAAATAAAGGCATTTAAATTGATGAGACCCTTATTAAAAATGCAAACATTTATTACCTTCCGGTGACATACTTTTCATGAATAATTCATTTTGATTTAAATGCCACTCGTTCCTATTGATCCGGGTAAGATATGGAAATTTATGGCGATATGATGGTTTAAACACGTCACCCAGATAAATTTTCCTATTTAAGTGTAGTTGATTGTTTCCAAAGGAATTCAAGTTACCATCCAAGTTTTACAGAGCTTCCCATATTTCCCTTCTGCATATCACCCATCTTCCATGGCTTCATCAATCATAGGGGCAAAGCCCATCGGGATTCAAAACTCAACAATCTAGGTGAATTTTTTCAGTTAGGAGGGCCAAACAAATCCTTCATTAGGCATGTCTTCAACATACCCAATGTACGATCCAATCCCCTAGATGGATTCTCCCAAAATTCCATATTCCTTTCTTTTCTAAATCAAATCGGCAAACTACGGGCCTCATTTTTGGTTTACCATACCCTACACTTTCACCTCATCCTCCCGGAATATCACTTAAGTACAAAGCGTTTGAAAAGTCATTGGTCCCATCATTGCCTCTGTATCCATTCTAAGCATCTACACATGTATAGGGCTTATTATGCACATTACTTATTAGAAACATATTCTCCCATCTCAGCCTCAATGTTTGCATAAAAGAAAGAAGAACCACCTCAAAGCCTCTAGAAATATGAAACATAGAAGTAACTTTTGGCTCTTGAAATTGCCCTGACTGAAATTCAGATCGCAATGGGTACACAGGATCCCCTCCCAAAAATACAAAAGGCCATTCATGATGATTCAACCAGTTGAGTAGCGTAACTCCCTGTAACTTGACCTTCCACAAGTCAGAGGACCAAGGAATATCCGAGAGGGGGGATACTTCTTCACGAGTGGGTGAAAGCACACAGAAGAAAGAGGGAATTTTCCAAAATTCTCAATGGGCCGTGAGTGGGGATCTCGTAATTGCTGGAGAAAGGAATGTCACGAGGCTCGGATGGAGATATTTAGTACTGTGGCCCATGAGGACTTCATACATCGCAAGGACCAACTTCTGAAATGCATGCAAACCTTTCTAGGAGAAGTAGTGGACATTTAAAATTAATCTCTTTTTTATAATGTAATCCTTTGTATCTTCCTTTTGTGCGTATATATCTTATAGGGTAGGGGCCCTTATAATATAACCCCATTTTGTTTATAACATATATTACTTTAGTTTATTTACTTCTTCTATTTGTATGAAGTATCTTTCTTTCTTCTATTTTAGCGCCACTGAGATGCACAATTCAATTCACATTTACATATACTGCACCATAAACAAACTTGCACAATTAAACTACTCACACAATGCCCATTATTACACACACAATTCAAACAGATCTAGGTCGTCATGTAAGAGAAATCTAGTCACTAACTGCTTAGTCAATCTCGGGTCTTCCATCGGAAAAGTTTAAATTTTTTTCCTTTACTTTCATTTCTCGCTGGAGAAACCATGAAAATTCTCCAAAAATTAACCAATTACACGGCCAGGTGCCTGGGCCCATGACAAAAACCACAACCAATAATTGAAACATTTCCAAGAAAAGCAGAATGCAAACTTAATTCCTGTCCCCGAAGAGATGCCATGTGCCGGGTTAGTCAAACACACTTGTTCAAACTTTGGAGTCAAAACAACCATTTACACATTCACGGGCACATGACACACTTTGATATCACCATTCCTTTCCCTGGGCATTCACTATATATTTAATTTTTACATCATGGGTTTGGGAACTCACCCCGCATTTATCATAAATGCCAAACATATATAGAGTAAATTTTTTATGATTTTGTCACGGTCTCGAAGATACTTCCTCTCCTCAGGTGCTGGGGAAAAATTTGCATTTTGCACACAATACTAGTATCTTGTTGAAGCAACCGATTGTCCCAAAAGTACACCAAAGTATCTAATGCTATTTACTTGGAACTTTCAGAAACCTAGAACTTCAAACATGAACATAATCATATGAGCACTTGACTTTTCAAATGAGTAGACATATTTGCAAGGAAATTTAGAAACGCTGATCTTAAGAACATAACCAAATTGAAAACAAGAGCACATCTAGTGATGTGGTGTTGAAATAAAACATGACAATTATGGGCACCAACAACATGCATCTAGTTTGAAGCTGTAAGGCTGTTGGAGTTCATTTGAGAAAATGTGCAAGCATTTATCCGGAGGATTCACATGTAGTCTTGTGTGTAGGAGTGTAATGAGTGCGTGATCTTCGGGAGTGTCAATATTCAAATTCAAATTGTTGGTTGCATAGAAGAAAGAGCCGATGAAGATTCACCTAATCAATAATTGTATTTGTTGAACTGACTCAAGTTCGTCGAGCTGTGTTATGATTATAGATGCGTCAAGGAACACTTGGGCCTTATCTTGGATTGTGAGTTGTGACAATTATAATTTTGGAGGCTTAAATAAATGTCGTATGGGTAGCATGTAGCTGTGGCGAACATTGCAAGTAGGTGGTGCTTATGTTAATAAAAACTCATGCTTACACATGAGAAAGGCAGTTCAGCAAAGAGTTAAGGAGTTCGGCCTGGCAGATATCTTTCTAGAATTGTCATTAAAATTGGGCAGCTTAGATTGTTAGTCGATCTACTCAGATCAACAGTGTTTTTGTTGTATCTCCTCAGAGATTCTGTAGAGGCTGTATCTGTTTTTTCCTCAGAGAAACCAATGAAGTGTGTTTTATTCTAAATGCTTTTTTTTGCAAAGGCTGTGAATCAGCCAAGGGGTGTGTTGTTTAATAATGCTGTGTGGTCTAAGGCACTTCTTAATTGGACTCTCTAACCACATCTGCATCAGGTTGTATCCAAGTTCAGAATAGAGGACTGCGTCAAAGTCCATTTGACGGACTGTAGTAATGTTTTCATTTTTATATGCTGTTTTCAATAAAGCAAGCAGTGTTGTGCATGTATGAAACCTCTGTAATTCAGCCCTGAATGCAATAAAACTTAAAAGCGAAGTTTTACTTTTCAAATCTAAGTGAGTGTAAATGATTGTGCCGATTGGAGTGTGTCCATTGGAGCGTGTCCATTGGAGCGTGTTGAGTCTAGGATGCAGAGACAAGGTTGTGATCCATTAGACTCCCTAAACCTGAGCTCCATCATAAAGCAGCCTACACTTCTAGTTCTTTTATGATAAAATTGGTGAGACAAAAAGGAAACTCTTTCAGCTATGGCCTCAATAAGTAGTTTGGAATACAATAGACTGCAACATGGTTGGACCAATGATATCATAGATGGTTAGCTGGATGGGGAATATCAGACTTCTCAGTTGATCGTGCAAGCTGAAGAAAGTTTCTTATGAACACAACCCAAAAATAATAATCAAATCCTGTAGTAAAAGAACCCATAATAAACCCCTACTTAGCACCAAACAAACCCCTAGATAAGGTAAGTAGCTTGAATAAGGAGACAGATATCAATGACTGAAATAACACCAGTGACGAGATGTGAAGGCATGCAAACAGTACAACACCATGGGAGGATTGAATATGCAAGATATGTACTCACAGTGTCACTAATTACAAACAACATTAAAATCTGAAACTTGCAACTTGGAAAAATGTATGGAACAGAGTTAAGTTATCCACCAACCTGAATATTGATTTTTTTTTAGCTACAGATATCGTCAATGCTCTAGACTCTATGATAGCTCACAGCAGAGATTCATCATCAATGCCACTATATTGTTGATTGTGTAATCTGATGGACTTGTCTAGGGGATTGGATAAAAAATAAATAAAAGAAAAAAGATCTCATCGCTTATTAGCTTCAGGATTTGCTCCAGTTTATGTTACGGATATTCCATTTAGATTAGTGCTCACATGTTTATGTGTAAGGGTAATTGTAATATGTAAATGTAATATTCATATATTACATTAGTGAGTGTGTGAGCTATAATGAGTTGTCATAATACAACTCATTATTAATAATATAGTGTGCGAGTTTGAATAATGTGAGTGAGTTTGAATAACAACTCTTGTAGGTTTTCTATTGCATGATTTTAGGAGTGAGATATCCTTGGAGATATCTTAGAGATGTTAGAGTGATATGAGGGATAAGGGAGATATTGTTGGAGTATGTTGATGAGGTTTGACTCCTTCATATAAGGAGATCATAAACCTATTGATATGTAACTCATGTCAAGGAATGATATCCTGAATGAATTCAATTTGAAGATTATAATATTCGGTGTTTATTTCTCACATTATTGTTCAGATTTTAAGAGAACTCTGACCAAATTTTACATTTGGTATCAGAGTAGGTTCATTACAATGGAGTGTCAATTTTCGAGAAGAGGGCATCTTGAAAGAAATGTATTGCAGAAAGGAGCTTCATTTGTAGGTGGCGTTGGAATTTCATTGTAAGTGTCCCTTCTGGTAAGCAATCAGCCAATAGTAGCACCTATAAGAAAATCAAAGGATTCTGATCTTAAAATAATGACTGGTAAATTGATTGTTTCTCTAAACCCAGATTCAAAATCTTGCGATTTTTTTGGGTTTGTTTATTTGAATGCTGGAAACATTCTGTCAAAAAATTACAAAAACCCAGATCCGGGTTAAAGGAGAAATAATGAAATCATTAACAGCGACCAGAAGTTAAATTGTTTGTGGACCCGAATTTCAAGTAGCTGTCATATGTGCACTCTCTGACGTCTTGTAATGTCTGCAACGTTTTTAATGCTGTAGCATCTTGTTATGCACTATAAACATGCTTCGATTGGATGTGGCTTCAAAACTGACATCAGACTTCTCACCTACCGCCAAGCTCGAGTTATTCTCGATTCAAAGCTGTTATTAGTTGAGTAACATGTCTTTTACGTAGTCTATGTTACAAAAAATGTCCGTTAGTTTGTTGGTCATATGTCTAAAAGCTTCTGTCATTAGTTTATTTTACTGTCAAATTCTTGTAATATGCCAAGTATCCGTACGTGAGTGTGAATCAAGTCTTTTTTAATTTATGTAGTTAGTAAATGTAATATTCACTTATTACATTAGTGAGTGTGTGAGTTATAATGAGTTGCCATAATACGAATCATTATTAATAATATAGTGCTTGAGTTTGAATAATGTGAGTGAGTTGGAATAACAACTCACATAGGTTTTCAATTGCATGATTTTAGGAGTGAGATATCCTTAGAGATATCTTAGGGATGTTAGAGTTATATGAGGGATAAGGGAGATATTGTTGGAGTATGTTGATGAGGTTTGACTCCTTCATATAAGGAGATCATAAACCTATTTATATATAACTCATGTCAAGGAATAATATCCTGAATGAATTCAATTTGAAGATTATAATATTCGGTGTTTATTTCTCATATTATTGTTCAGATTTTAAGAGAACTCTAACCAAATTTTATAGTCTAACATAGTGAAATTGGTAGATACTAAATGATCACCTGGGATATATGAATTTGCACAATGATAACCTTTGTTTTGTGAACTTAAGATTCAATATTGAAGCTTAAGAGTATGTATGACTATGTTGTTTGCATCAGTTATTCTATGTTTATAAAATGTAGTGCCGAAAAAAATGTACAAAATAATTGTACAGATGCTTTATTTCATTTAAAAAACTTGGCTGTGTTCACATAGGTTTACAAAACGAATGAGTACAACCGGGTGCTAATTATTTGTGGCCCTGGCAACAATGGTGGTGATGGACTGGTGGCTGCACGCCACCTTTATCATTTTGGATACACGCCATTTGTTTGCTATCCCAAACGCACTGATAAGCCTCTTTACCGTGGGCTTGTTACTCAGGTATGTTTCTTAGACGCAGTCCCCATAAAAGGTATTTGACAGTTAACTCAATAAAATTTCAAGCTTTTTTTAAGGAAAAACCTGGGATCATTTTTAAAAATAATCTTGAACTGTGTTTTCTTGTGTTATACAGCTGGAGGCACTTGCTGTTCCTTTCTTGCCACCAGAGGATTTGCCAACAGAACTGGCCACTGATTTTGACATTATTGTGGATGCTATTTTTGGGTTTTCATTCCGTGGTAAGGCTTTCCATTCACCATATTTGCAGCATAGGGCTATACTGCAGTTCCACAGTTTGTGGCACTATTACCTACATTCAAAGTTGATGAAAAACTACCCTATATAATTTGGTTTTGACTATATATCTCCCTGTTATCTGGGTAAATTGACAATTGAATAGAAACTCTCAAACAGAACCAGCTCTCAGATACAGATAAAGAGACCAAAATATAAGCAGAAGGTAAGAGTGAATGACAAAAAATTAACACATTTAAACCTATTGAATAACTGAATCTAAAGAATAACAGAATTTGGGTGGCATCCGGGGGTCAATCCATGGCTGCCCCTGATGTCACCTAGTAAGACTGGAACATTCTTAAGAAAATCCGTTCTCTCCTTCGACACTAAAACCCTTCAATATCTGTGAGGCCTTGAGTTGGTTCTTAACTAATTTAGACACCTGTCTTTGCTATCAAATTCTCATAACTAATCTTCACTATCAAACTATCTTAACCTTCATGATTGATTTTAATTGAAACCAGACACATGATATTATCTTGAAAGCACAACAGGTTATGTCGCAATGATTCATCAGGAGACATGATATGCTAATAATACTGACTATTACAGATGACATCTTTAGCAAATGCAATGGATGCACATTCCCTCCTGAAATTGTTTTGATCAGAATTGTTGATTTGATATTACAGCTGACATCTTTAACAAATGCAATGGATGCATGTTTCCTGCTGAAATTGTTTTAGTTCAGAATTGTCAATGTGATATTGATAATGGCCTAGTTCAACTTATTGTGGATCATTAGAGTCTCTCTCTCTCTATCTAAAATTGGAAATTTGTACACAGTTTTTGTGTTCATATTTTTTGGTTTCAGTGAGCTGTGGTTTTTGCTGCTGCAATTGATTCTGGTTTTTTATTTACCACGTTGATTAAAGGTTTTTGTGAATATCAAAAACTACCAAATGTGTTCATCTTTTTGTGAATTTAGAGTGGTGGTTGGGTGGATCAGAGATGGATAGAGTGGAAGAGGATAGTATCAAGATCCTAAAAGAGAAAGCAGTGGCAAATAGAGGAAAGAAAAGAAAATTCTAAAAGTTGACCAATTTAAGACTCTGTACTTAAGGGTGATTTTGGATGTCTTTGATTCAAAAATTGGAAAAACATGACTTGAATGCAATTTATATATCTCATTGATTATTTTCCAGAAAGTTTTGTTCTAAAACCTTTGAATACTTGGTGGTTACTTGCGATTGACCTGCAATTTTTCCATGGCTGAGTAATTGTTCAACTGCTCACAAGTTGAGTCACTGTCTCAAATTCGTGAGTAACGGTTGGTAATTACACGCGATTACTCAAGAGTCTGAGCCTGGTGCTTGGTTACTGGTAGAATATAACCTCCTATAAGAAAAATGTCATTTTTTGCATATAGTTGTGATTTTCTGCCTCTGCTAAGGTGATTTTTAGAGATGTATCTATCTTGTTAGAGTTAGAGATGTATTAAGTTCTATTACAACATAGTTAGAGATGTATTAGTCTTGTAAGAGTTGTATTAGTATGTCATCATAGTATGTGTACAATGAGTTGTAATAACAACTCATCTAGAGATTAGGCTAAGAGAGAGAAGATATGAAATGCTTAAATGACCCCTTGATTGTAAGATCAAGTGCCTTTGTAAGTAATCTCTCAGTTGCTTAATAAAAGTAATCTATTCAGTTTTTCGATATGCTATGAGAGCAGGGATACCTGTGAGAGTCTGTGAGGGGCAGAGCCACAAAATCTTCTGGTTGTCCCTGTGAATGAGGGACGCGAGTTTTGAGAAGAGTTTTTATTAATAGCATAGGTTAAAGATGTTTTGCAAAAGATAAGATATTTTTGGAGTTCTTAAGGTATTTGGTTGCTTGCTGTTCTGTTGAACCTGCAGTTCCATACCATGCAACTCTTACTCGCCTGTTGTCATTGTGCGTCAACTGCGCCTCTGCAATGGTTCTGCCGATCCATGCATTATTAAAGGCTGATTGAGGCTCTGTTGCTCAGTCTATCTGACAAACTCATCTAGATCTGCCAACATATGTGACTTTATCGCCGGCACATCCTACCATCGACGTGCTATTCTGACATCACCATTCATTCACCTTGTCAGTTCATTATTTGTCGTATTAACGTTACACATCTGTTTCCCTTCATGTGTTGGATTGCTGTTACGGCTCATGTGCATTTCCGCAGTCTCTTTCCTATGTGTAGTTGATTAATTCTGTGCATGACAGCCAACTTGGCCTGATCTGCTCCCCACCACATGTCTTCCGTTCTGATCTGTATTCCTTGCGTAGTTTCTGTCATCCCTCTCATGCCTGCACCAACATGCTCAGACCGATGTGCCCGCTACATTCTTTCTGCCATATCCACGTTCCACACTTCTATGCAATCTGATCCTCTCATGGGTCTAATATTTCTGCTGGTTGGTAAGCATGCAAGCTTCTACATTCTGACAGCCATGTGCTTCTTGTTTGACACCACCATCAAAGCCAAGCGTAAGAGCATGTGTTTGTGCAAGCCTGCTAATCAATTTAATGCCTAGACAAGCTACAAACATTAGTTTTTCCATTAACATAATTTATTGTAGTTGATAAGTTGTGACTTATTTTCATATAGTTTTTGGATTATTTCTTATAGGTTTGTTAATTAAGTTCTAGTTTGTTAACAATGTTTTAAAGCTTTAGTTATCATTTTTTGACATCAGGAAGTAGTTTATAGTTATACTTCTTAATCGTGTCAATTTCATAAAGAATCTCCAGCAGCATGTTAATAATGTGGTTTAGGTACACAGTCTAAGTTATTGTTTGTACGTTGTTGATTAATATTAGTTAGTGGGACAATAAGTTATTGTGTTAAAATAATTTGACAAAATATTGTCAATTCTAAGTCCAGTTTGTTGTGTCACCAGTCCTCTCAGTCAGAATAAAGTATGTATGTCATCTAATGTCAAAGTCAAATACATCTCTCTTGCAATGATACATTTTCAGCAGAACCCAACATCCAGTCAATTGTGACAGTTCATAATGAGGGTTAAACTCTGCTCATCAAACGTGACATGCAACTTGATCTAGCCTGTTGAACTAAGTCACATAGGATGGAGGTGGAAACAGAGGAAAGAGGCCACCAACCAATCTTGAATTTGCCGTTAACTCAGAGGTTGCAGTTTGCTATAATGGTGAAACCAAAGCACCCAAAAGACGAGAGATGGAGAGTTGTTAGTCATCATTGGTAGTGGTGATGTACTCCAACTGTGGATGATTCAAAAACCCGGTACCAAAATCGACTAAAGCTAAGGAAGATGACTAGTGGTAGTGGTGATCATTTTGTTGTTCATGATCAAGTGACAAATTTCAGTTGTAGCTGCTATTTGCATTTGTTAGTGAGGTGTACAACACCCACTGAAGGCATAATGAGGGCCCAATTCCACTATTATGATTAGTATCTACTCAGTGAGGACTAGCCAATCAAAGGAGTAGGAAAAAAGAAAAGTGGAGGCCATTGCCACACTTGTTAAATAGAGAGTATGTCCCTATTCGCTTGATATTGTAATGTTCAGTAAGGCTCGGTTTCACTAATATCCCTGTGAACAATTGCATCATTGTTCACTGATCTGAATATTAGATAGAGTTGTAGCAAGGCTGTTCCTACTACCCGTGTTGGATTGGTGACATGTTCCTATCCATTATTGTTCATTTCAAATTGGAGTATGTTCTAGTTCTCTTGTGGAACTGTTCCTTCACTAGGAACTATGTTTGTATTAAGAGGGGGAATGTTGGAAATATCTTATGTTAGAGGTTAGTACATCATAGTTAGAGATGTAATAATCTTGTTAGGGTTATATTAGTATGTCATAATAGTGTGTCAGAATGTGTGTATGATGAGTTGTAATAACAACTCACCTAGAGATTAGGTCGAGAGAGATAAAATAGGAAATGGCTAGACTTGGTCCCTTGATTGTAGGATGAAGTACATGTATAAGTAATCTTCCAATTGCTTGGTAAAATTAATCTTTTAAGTCATTTGATAATGTCAAAATATTAAGCGCATGCATACATATTGAACAAATATGGAACCTAAGCAAGATTGGTTTGGAATGAGTGGAGATGATCATCAAACCACGTTCGTTCCCTAGTGTTAATTACCGCAAGGTATCACTAATTTGGGACTCCAACCAATGTGATCTCCTTCACCAAACCTTATTTGGAATTTACATTAATTCTAAATTGATTATAATTCTAAATAGTAAAATTTATCGATATTATGCAATATGATTTTTTGGGATTCAGCTGTGTGGTTCAAGTCAATCTACGTTGACCCTTAATTCATGAGCAACATCTCACAAAAATCCATTTGGTAGGAGCATGAATGTTCCACTTGGCACTCATTGCATCTAGATGATGCTCACTAGGGTGAAGCACCAAGATGTCTCAGGAGGTCACCCATCTCCGTGCTACCTTGGGTCAGTTGCACTTAACCATGGAGTTTCCTCTACAATCAATCCTGTTTGGCTTAATACCCCATTTGCGAAACCTTCATCAAGTATTGTGCCTTACGAACAATTTGTTGTGGAGCTCCCTAGCACTTTCATTTATTTACAAGTGGTGTTTTCAGAGAGCATCATTATGTAATATTGTTTTTTGGGATTCAAGTGCATGTTTTTGAGTCAATCTGTGATGTGCCTATTTTCCAGATCTTTGATTCATATTTATACAACAGTAAATAGATTGAACATAACAAATTTCCATTGAAATACTTATTATAAACACATCAATAAATACTGAAATTGATCATATTTATAAATCAAATAACACAGATCAATACTGTGAACTTTATTATTAATAGTTTTAGGTTCAAAATACATATATGAAGATAAACTTCTTCCATAGCCAATTGGTTTAGGTAAACTAGCAATGAGACCACATTTAACAATGAGGAACCAAATGCGGTCTTGCATCACAATGCAAAAACAACGATCACTTAGCCCTAGCCAAGACACTGAGATGTGCACTCTGTGCCGCCCCTTGGACCCACTCTGTGGTGCCCTGCCTCGTTGCTATTCAGAGTGTTATAGGTCTCCAACCCTTTACTTAACGAACGAAAATACAACTTCTTGTCTTTTTCTCATATAAATCATAATACATTCGTGTCATTTCCACACACTTAAACACACATATATCATTTGAATAACTTTAGTCCCATTTTATAGGGTTGAGAAGGTGGCTTTTCACAATGGACATATCTTTCAATTCACACTTTTTGATTTTAACACATCATAATACTTGATTATTTCCACATAATGCTTTAATACCCTTTATCTTCTCGGGAATATCTTTTATGTCTCACTTTAATCATCTTTATTCTTCACTTACCCACACTTGGGTATCTTTTAAATGATTTGATTCTTTTTATTTATTAGAATCTTTCCATGGGGATTTAGTCACGTAACAATCTAAATTGACCCATGTTTCATAAGAAGTGGTTCACAAGAACCCGTTTCTCATGAGAATGAATGGTCCACTTGGTACTCATTGCATCTAGGTGATGTCCACTAGAGTGAAGCACCGAGACTTTTCGAGATGTCACCCATCCCGGTTTGCTCTAGCTCCAACACGCTTAAGCACAATCAAGCCCACTTTGTTTGCTGCCCCCCTTGCAAAATTTTCAGCAAGTATTGTGCCCTATGAACTGTTCTTTTTTGGAGCTCCCTATTGCTTTCATTTTATATAAGTGGTGTCTCCATAGTGCATCATTATGTAATATGGTTTTTTGGGATTCAATGCGTAGTTTTGAGTCAATCTATGACCCGTATTTCATTAGTGGTTCACAAGAACCTATCTCTCATGAGAATGAATGGTCCCGTATCTAGGCGATGCTCATAGGGGTGAAGCACTGAGATTTCTCAAGAGGTCACCCATTTTGGTATTACTCTGGATCAAGCACGCTTAACCATGGAGTTATCCCCACAATCAAGCCTGCTTAGCTTGGCACCCCATTTACAAAACCATTAGCTAGTATTGTGCCTTATGCAACATTCATTGTGGAGTTCCCTAGCTCTTTCATCTTTATACAAGTGGTGTAAATGTAATGCATCATTATGTAATATGATATTGGGATTGAACTACATGGTTCCAAGTCGATCTATAATGACCTATATTTCACGAGTAGTGGTTCACAAGAACCCATCTTTTATGAACACAAATGGTCCACTTGGCAGGCATTGAATCTAGAAAATGCTTGCATGGGCACAACACTAGGAATTCCCAGAAGGTCAACCGTCTGAGTATTACTTCTACCCAAGCACTTAGCCATGGAGTTGTCCCCGCTATTAAGCCTACTTAGTTGAATCCCAAAAAATGATTTAATGTAATGATACATTGCGAAAACATCGTTTTTATTGATATTGTTTATTAGTGATTATTCCAATACCATCTTATAAGAAACTACTAGCTAAAGTGGGCCACCATCCCTAACATGATTGCTGGCTTATGATCTGTCACCATCTTTGATGGGATTATTGGCTAAAAATGCTGCAACAATCCCTTATGAGGTTGTTGGATAAAAGACTATCACCATTTCTTAAGCGACTATTGGCTAACAATTTGCCATCTCTTATAGGTTGTTGGCTAAAAATTCGTCACTATGAGTATGAGATTATTGGCTAAGCTCTTAATCAAGCACGTTAAGAATTCTGGAATATTTTTACGATATCTGTGCTAACCTTGAGACAAACACCCACATACATGCTTATACCTATGAAACATTAAAACAATATAACACAGATTTGATTAAGGTAGAATAACTACCAATATATTGAGATCTCACCTGAGGAGGGCCAATGGACCTCCTCATAGGAGTATTACAATGGATCTCTCTTCCACACTGAATTACCTCTAACACTAGCTCTCTATTATTTTATAAAAATAAGTAGAGGCTATTATTAGGGTTAGAGAGTAGTTTTTTTGGATTAAGAGTAAATTTGAGGGTTTTTTTGAGAAGGACCCACACCCTTCTTACAATATGGGAACCATCACGAGGAACCTGAGTGAAGCTAAATCTGGTGTACTGCATCTGCAGCGTATTGCATCAAGGAGTAAAGCTAACCGAGTGAAGCCAATTTCTGGAGTGCCGCAACTACAGCATGTGGATTGAAGCCAAACTGGGAGTGCTACAACTGCAGTGAAGATCCAAGAGCTACCACTGCAGCGAGGAATAGAGTGCTGCCACTGCAGCGAGGAACATAGAGCTTCCACTGCAGTGAGGAACAAAAAGCTGCCACTGCAGTAAATATAGAGATGCCGCAGGGCGAAACCACCTCCAGGGAGGATTGTGCCTCGAGGGGATTTGAAACTGGGTGGGCCAGTACACAATCGTGGGACTTGACCACACCACTCTCACCCCATCGGCGTTGGAGAGTAGTTAGCTTGTAGAGCAAGTTTGATTTAATCTATCAATAAAATCTATTAATAGTTGCTTTAATCTATTGATAACGGAAATCAATCAAGTCAATAACTTGATTGCTACTCCTCTATTAATATATGTGGATAAGTGTGCGCCAATGGATGAATTAAACACCATCTCTTATAGGTTGTTGACTAAAAATTTGTCATTGTTGAGTATGAGATAATTGGCTAAAGGTCTTAGTCATCGCTACCATCATCCTTTATGGGACTGTTGGCAATGATAGCCATGATTGATGAGGGAAGCTAAAAATTAGTTGTAGAACCTTGAGGTGGACAAGATAAGTATGTGGATGAGTTTTGGGGCATGTTTGGAAGATCTTGCGTTTGTGTGATTGTAAGGGGGAGAAATTCTAACAACCTCGCCACTTTGATAGTCATTGGAGGTGGTGTTGCCTCTATGATGGTGTTACCTTGATTTTTGAAATTCCGGCAAGAGAAAAACATTACTCTATAACATGGTTCTCTATGGCTATAAAGTTTGGGAGGTAGCTTATATTGAAGCACATGGAAATAAATTGTACGAATCCAAAAATAGTTTGTCAGAAATCACCCTAAAGTCGAACATAGCACACCCTTTACCGATTCTCCTCATAGATATTGGCTTGTTGTAATGAAACAAGGAAAATAGAACAATGGAATGTGTTTGTGTGTGTAAAAGATGAGTTAGAAGTTGAAACAATTAATATATACACAAGGTAGGGATTGTTTATATAGGGGCACATGCATTATATATTATGTAGACAAAAATATCTAAATTAAGTCAAGATTGACTTCCTGCAATAGGCCAACAATCATGCTCAACTAATCTTTGCCTTAAAAAAGGCTGGCAAAAAGACTCAGGTAAATGGTCAAAGTATTGGGATATTCACGAAGATAAGTTACTAAAGGAAATGGAAAACCTAGAAATAAACATCCAAACCAAAATTGTTGAGAGCCTTTGGAATGATAATCACACACACACAAACACAAATATAGACATAGACAAACACACACACCACATACTGACACACAAAGGCCCACATGCATGTGTGCGCACATGTGCATGCACCTCCATCCCCCTCACACACACACCCACACACACGCCCACACACATGCACACACACGCTCGCTCACACACGTTTTGGAAGATTAGATGAGTGAATTTATATACAAAGGAGGGAAGGTGTATACAGGGTTCATATATATTATATATAGGGACATATACATTATATATATAGGATGCATATGCTATATATTAAATAAAAAGAAATATCTAAATTAAGTCAAGATAAAATTCTTGTGATAAGCCAATAATCATGCTCAACCTATCTTCTTCTTAAAAAGGGTTTGTAAAAAAACTCAATTATATTCACTCATTTCATTTTCCAATATATGTGTATATATATATATATAAATTGAGATTAGTTGGGAGATGTCAATGAGTGAATGTATACACAAGGGAGGTTATGTGTAGATGCATACATCATTTTAAATTAAGTCAAGGTAAACTTCTCGCAGTAGGCCAACAATCATGCTGAACCCATCTTTGCCTTAAAAAAAGGTTGGCAAAAAGACTAAGATAAATGGTTAAAATATTTGGATATCCATAACTCTAACTTACTAAAGGTATTAGAATACCTAGAACCAAACATCCAAACAAATATTGTTGAGAGCCTTTGGAATGATGATGAAATTAAAGGCAAGAAAAAGCTTTGGTATTATAAGAACAGTTTCAACCTTAAATTGGTATGTCCTTCCTACTACATGATCTTGCTAGCCTCAAAAATAAAATCATGGTTGCTAACCTCAAAACTAGCATACATGACCTATAATGATATTGGTAGGTGGAGTCACCCGAACATCTCATGGGAATACAAATTTTGTAGGGTATTGAATCTAAATGAAATAGATGACAAAATGATTTCCATTGAATTGAATGCTTGACAATGATGTTAGACTCAATTACTAAACATTTTGCACTCATGATTTAGTGCATGGAACCTTAAATCAAGACGATCAAACTAAGTGTGGAGAATTAATTAATAAAGCTTAATAGTCATATAAACAATTTGTGATATGCACCATGGGTTCAGGATGTCGGTGCTTAGGTCAACCCTGCGATTGGAGACAAGCTAAGTGTTATAGAATGCGCAAGGAGACAAGCTTGGGTCATCTTTGGACAACTTGGGTACTAATTCCCATTACTCTCGTTGTTAATGTCAAAGTATGACTTATACCTAGATGAAAGGGTCTTGTATACTCATAATTGCCTCTAAAAGCCTACTCTATGGCATACCATGTGTCAACATCTTACTAATCCTCATCACTTCCATCATCCTTAATAATTATGTGGTCTACTTGATATTGCTTTGTACAACCCTACTTATCCTATTGATCCTCAGGCATCATGAGTAGTAGTATGGGATCTTCCATCTCTACCCCATCTAAAGGATCACTTGGGGGACTCTCGCTCTTGGGAATGATCCCTAGGCTTCACTAGGGAGTGGTGCTTAGATTGCTTCGCTCGGTAGTGGTGCATTGACTGATGTACTAGGGGAGACTCAAGGGTTTGTACTCAAGGAGACAACGGGGATGGTTTGGGAGTGCATAGCTTGTCTAATATAAGCTCATCTATGAGATCTACCTCTCCAATGTATCCCTCCTACATGGCTATGAAATTTAAATCATGTGCTATGGTATCATCCCCCAACCCAACTTTCGTATTTCTAGTGGACTCTAAGGGAATCCCCACTAAGGAATGGCGTACCATGAGTGTGAGTTCGATAGACTCACTAGAAATATGCCTCGAGGAGACTGGAGTGGTCATCGAAGTAGATGCTTGGTATAGACTCGGTTAGGAGGGGTCATATGCAAAGTGACATGTGTTGCATTTATAGAAAAAGAAACTAAAACTGGGGATGTCCTTTGGAGTGAAGCTCTCTCTAAATTGTACTTGAAAAATCCGTGAGATGGTTGAAAATGCTTTGAGTGAGATAATTTGTCTTGCTCATGCAACACCATTTGGGGTGCCTCCCCCGATCTCGAACTAACACCCCCTTCCTCATTGCCTCCCTATTGATTATCCTCCAATTCGCCCTCCCATGTCTTTGATCTAGTCTCATATTCCTCCTCATGCTTTGGAAACCCATCATCATCTACTATAGTGGCTTTAGGCCTTGACAAATGAGCATTTCCCCTTTCCTCTAGTCTTCCTTGGCCTCGTGTCTCCACCATGACTGCATCTTATCATTGTTGCCTCTACAGAATTATAATTCAGATCTAGCGTCAATCTTCCATTTATTTTGTTACTTCTCATAAATGCTTTTCGAAATAGGATTATACTATTTAATGCCATCTATACTCCTTTGTAACTTAGACAACAACCCTTTTATCTTTTGTGAAATACATGCTGACTATTTATATGCCATAGTCCTTGAAACCTTAGTCACCGCATTCGCCGATTTTAAAGGGAAAATGTGAAATTCGTCGAATCTCAAGTTGTCACATGAAATTTGTTGAAATTCGCTATTTTAATAAAAAACCCAAAAAATTGTCAAAAAGCAGAGTAAAATCATTGAAATCGTGCTGTCTTCTAGGGTTTTTATTGTGTGGGATTTGGGGTTTCTTTCTAATCGATTATTGAGCAGCCTGCATTTGAAAGTACGACACCAGAAATCCTTTTGTTATAGTTGAAGCCTATGTCTTTGCAGTCGTGAATCTTTTTATTACTACCCATTCTATTTTCCGTTCCATTTTCCCTTATGTCTCAAAGCTTTGGGAGGGCATTGACTAGCGGAAAGGGCCTTTCAAGCTTACTTTTACATTTTCCAAGCTCGTTGATACCACAACTGCGAGTCATGACTACGATAAACGACTCCATGTTGTGAATATATTTCACTTTAGGTTTTATTTTAGCTTTTTATGATCGTGCAAATATATATAAGTTACAATTTTAATTATATTTTATGTCTATAATTTTTTAGTTTAGGTTTTATTATAACATTTTTATTATATTTATATTTTATATAAAATACTTTTACATTTTTATTATATATTTATATTTTACATTTTTTTAGATACTTTAATGCTTTTAACTGGAGCTTAGAACGGGGGGGGGGGGGGGGTCTTGGGTCCCCTCCCTTAATAATGTCCACAGACCAGATATTACAAATTCAACACAAACCCGACGATGCAAGCCAAGCCAATACCAGCCGCCGAGCCACCATCCTAGCCACACCAGCCGCCACCAAGCCAAGACTGCCACCGCCAGGGAAGAGAAACTAGATTCCACCGCCAATGATTAGCACCACTGCCGTAGAGAATTGCCGCCAAGCCGAATCCAACGATGCAAGCAAATCCAATACCAGCCGCCGAGCCACCATCCTAGCCACCATCTGCTGCTAGTCGAGTCCGCCATCGCCAGTGAAGAGCACCCTGTCGCAACCATCGGTGATGCGACAACTTGCCACCACCGATAACCATCCCGAAGGGGATCGCGCCCAACGGGGTTTGAACCTAGGTGGATCCGGACAACCGTCCATCTTAACCGATCCACCCAAACCCCATTGGCTATAATTTACATTTTTATTTGATATTTTTATTATATATATATATATATTTTTTAGTTTTTATTATATTTGTATTTAGTGATATCTTTATTTTATATTTTTAAAAATATAAGTTTTTTTTGGTAGTTGAATTTAATCAAGAATTTTATCGCTGATTTTTTAGTGACGATTTTTTTTTATGAATTTTATCTTCGGCAAATTCGAACACGAATTTGAATGCGGTGACTTAGCTTGAAACTCCTTCCATAAACTTCAGCAACCATGTGGGTATCTCGGAGGAACGCGATCACTATCCTCGAAGTGATAAGTCTAATAAACAACACAACTCATTTGTCTTGAAGAAGTATTTCTTGAGACTCCGATTTCCATGTTTGAGGATGGCATTCTTTTGAGTGTGTGTCAGAGTTAGGAAACATAACTCCTCTACATATTTGTGCTTTATGGGTGTTGCAAGCTTTTGGGGTTAGCCTCTCAAAATTGACCTCTTTGCCAAACAACAACACCCCAAAGGCCTTATGGAAATTGTGAAGAAAAAGACAGTCACCACATGGCCATTTATTATGATAGTGGAAGTGTAATTAGCTTGCAAATATGATAGTGGAAGTGTAATTAGCTTGCATTATATAGTTCATCACCATTTGTTTCAAGTACAATTTCATTTTACTAAGCATATTACTGTGAGAACTTGCATACACATCATATTCTCTACTTCAACTTTCTTCAAAGTCTATACGAGGTTTTCAATCTCTGGGTGGGTCAACTACCAAGCTCAACATTCAACACCAGTCATTGTATATGGCATTGTATGTCCTTCAGGTTATGCTAGGTTTATCAACCTTGTCCTTTTAAATTTTACTCTTACATGCATGCTTTTAACATTAATAGCCGACTGTGTTAACTTGCTACTTAGTGACACAAGGGGGAAGTTTTGGTGAACTTCTGAATAACTCAAATCTTGGTCCATAGCACCCGTACTATTCTCAATCTCTAGTTGTAGTTGTGATTGTTTTCCCATCAATGTTACTCTGAATCCAAAATTATGTACAATTACCAATTTGAAAGCCCTCCTCTAAAAGAATTGGAGAAAACTTACAAACCTGAAGAGATGTTGGAACTTATTCCGAATGGGCCAAGTTCTGATAATTAAACCCTCACTACTACCGGGAAATTGTGTTAGAGATGATGGACCATAACCACTTTCCTGTTTGTGGACAAATTCCTTGTGTCCAACCCTCTAATCCCAACATTGATGCTCTCACCACTGCATCCAACCCTCTGATATTGGCATTTGAAACTCTCACACCTGCATAACCTCTTGATCTAGATGTTTAATACTCCGATGTTTGAGCTTCTACCACAATGTCCAACATACAAGTGATCTACGTTATTGACTTTGGTTTCCAATCCCTTGACATCCAAACAAACACCAATGTTAGACTTCTTTCCAACATCCAACTTCACCTAGGCTTTTGAATTTGTGTTCTTGCTCAGCTTCAAGATTTGTCTTTGAATTTCAATTCCTACTAGCTTTTGACAAATTTAACTCTTGAATTTTGGCAAATTTCAAGTCCCGACTTTTGACAAATTTCAAGTCCGAACTTTTGGCAAATTTCAAATCTCGGGTTTTGACAATTTCCAACTTCCAACTTTTGATAATTTCCCAAATTGTGAGAAATTCAGCTCCTCATGGCTTTAGAGAATTTGACATCGAATTTCCCAAACTCTAGCATTTGCAACTCCTATGATCAGCTTTGTTTTTGCTTGCATAAGCGGGTTATCATGCCTGAATTTCCACATCCACCTCCGGGTGTTTGAGGCCTGGCATTTGGCCTCAAGTCTGGATGTTGATCTTGGACATTTGACTTCAGTACTTGGTGTCCAATTTTTGGTTTCCTCACCTCCTGCTCGACGCTCCAAAGTTTATGTTTTGACAACCCTTTAATTATTTAGAGAATTGTACTTTTTTGTCTTGAAACTGCAAAATTCTTTACGGTTGTGTTTGGCTGGATTTTCCAAATTGACTCTTCTTTGGGGCCAATTTCCTCCTTGCTGAAATAAAATCTGCTTGTATTTTCCCTTGGATTTTGAGTTCGTTATTCTTCCGCCATGCTTTCTTTCGAAATGCTCTGTATGTTTTCCCTTGCTTTCTGCAATGAATGGAAAATCTGAGAATGGGTGTCTAGTTTCTAGACTTTGGCTCTGTTCTTAATTTTACTTTTCTACATTCAATTCCTTAATGACTTCAACTTGCTTTTTATTTTAAATTGTCTTTTTATACTTTTCCTTTTTGCCCATTTTTCATTTTTATTTTCCATTCTTGCTTTTTCTTTATTATTTTCCACTAGACTAGGGCAATTTTTGAAAATTTCCATCTTTTCTTTAGCTTTATTTGTTGAAGGCATTTTATGATTTGAATTAGAATTTGGATTAATTTTTTCTGGTCTATACTTAAAAACATTCCTGCTCAAAGTGTCCGTGGCTTATATAGCTTCAACTTTTGTCTTGTCCACTTTCTTTGCAAAGCGTTCCATCCAAATTATTCGATCTTATTGACCCGTGGTGATAAATTTCATTAATTATGATTGGGTCCCAAGCCTAGCCAAGGCATTTTAAGCTTTCTAAGCCTAATTTCTTGCCAACCATTAAATTTTTAAACAACGCCGCCAAGTTTAATTTAAATTTCTCAAATAGCCTATACCAGGATGATTTTTTTGAAAACAATGAAGTAATGTATACAACCTTCCTATCCTACATTCCAGAATATTCTTTCTATCTACTACCTATTCTCTCTCAACCAAATGCTATTCTAACTCTAACAAATTCTATTCTATGGGTGTTATAATAATCACCCAACAATATCCTAACAACACACTCACACACTAATATTACTTACCTATACTATGTTGTACTGATATTGACTCCAACATTCCACCCCTTAGTACAAACATAGGGAAAGGAATAGTATTGCATAGAAATTGGGACACACACACTAATTCGGGATGGGAACATATCACCGATCCAATGGGGGTAGTGGGAATGGCCTCATTATAACTCTGATCAAGAATATCCAGCATTGTGATCAATAACACAGTTGTTCACAATGAGATCAGTTAGACCAAGTCTTACTGACCTTTACAACATTTGACTAGAAACATACGTTCTACTCATCACTGAAGTGTGGGATGGGCTTCCACTTCTCTTTTCAAATCTGCTCTAATAGTTGGCCTGGAATCACCAAGCACGTACAAATCATATAGTGGGACTGGGTCCACACTATTCTTTCAAAGGGTGCTGTCCACCTTACTGAATCTTGTGTTTGCAGATGCTGAACTTGATCACGGACATTAGAATGATTGCAACTACACTGGTCACCATCCCTTGCTTTAGTTTTTTTGGCGCATTCGGTTGTCACTATAGCAATTAGCAACCTTGAAGTTAGTGATGCACTCGGGATTGGATCGAGCCACCTACCTCTGTTTCCTCCAACCTCCTACATGACTTAGCTCAACAACCCCACAGACTGGACTGACACATTTGATTGGACGTTGGGTTCTCCCAATAATGTATCCTCAAACATATAATAACAATAGACAGGACATTTGATTTTGATGAACGACACTTGCTTCACTTTGACAATGGACTACACATTGGACTAACAAAACCTAAGACTAGAATTGTGTAATTATCACTTTATTTGGCTATAGACTCGTCAACACAACTATAGACTATACAGAAAAGTGTTAAACGAACTATACATGAAAAAATGAACTTAACGTTATAAAACCTAAATCTAATATTATAAACACAAAACTATAACTTAACATTATATCACCTAACACAACAACTATTACAATCTATTAAATCTAAGTGCAAAAAAAATACTTTTACTTAAAAAAGAAGACATGAATTCATAACTAAAACACAAAAAGGAAATCTTAACTACAAGGCCAAAAAAAAGTATTAATAAAATAGAAAACCGCAGCCCTTAAAACATGTATGACAGTAAAACTTGATAAAGGCACTTTTTTGTTTTGTTTACGAAAATATTTTTCTTGGATTTTTTTTTTATGGAAATCTGCAATTGTTCAGAGCTTTTTATAACCTCTTCCACATGTCTTTCTTGGGCTCTAGAATCACACCAAATGCCATTGGATGCCTCCTTGCTGCCATTTGCTCCTTTTTCAAATAGTCGCACTTTATTTCTTTTACAAACAGCTGTGCTTCTCTGATTTTTATTTATTTATATATCTCTTCACTGCTGAAATGTGTTAGCTCAGATCTTATCTTCCTAGAACTCAGAATTTTAGTTGTGAAGACACTGAGATTACGTTAGACTTGAAGATAATGAGAATCCATTAGTTTGGTGTAGGCACTCCTCTTATGTTCTTATACCACTAAAGAATATATTTCTTACCAAAAAAAAACATAGATGCACTATTACATATATGCCCCTTTATACATTACACGCTCTTTCATACTGCAGGTATGTGAAGTAACTAGACAGATGATATTATGATGTATATTGGTAGGTGGAGATTCTGACATGTGACACACATTCTCTTGGTATATTATATGAATTTCTATGGGTAACTTGTCATATTTATTGTATGGGGCAATGAGTTGGCCTACATTAGGATTAGTAATATACCTATCCTTATGGGTAACTTGTGGTATTGAATATATTGGGCAATGAGTTGGCCTCCATAATAGGATCTATATAAGGGGAGGAATATCATCATGTAGGGCACAAGTAAAGAGAAATATTATAAATGGGTTGTATGCTTAAATAAGGAGGTTGCCCCCTTGAAAAGGCTTGCGATAGTGAATTGATTACTCCCTTGTAAGGAATGTTGTATGTTTCCCTACGTTAAGGTTATTTATGAATATAATTCATATTGGGGCATTTGTCCTACACATCTCTTTTGTTGTGCAATCTATTTTTTTCTACATATTATATGTGAGGTTCATAACAAGGTACAAACTTCCATGCTGCTATTTATATCGCACTTTTCACAAAACATCTTTTGCTACTTCTTGACACAAACACGTCCTAAGCACCTAGCAAATAAGACATCATCTGATCATGCCCAAGCTTCTTTATTGTTCCAATACAAAACGACTATAATGTTGCCCTTTCTGGAATGCCTTCTTTTATTGTGCTTCTCCTCGAGCATGTTCAAAAATTTGACAAAGTAATTCATCAAAAGTAATAAACTCCGTGCTATATTCTAATGGAGTTCTCCTCACAGGTCTCTCATCGTACTTTGATACTGAATCAGAGTTCTCAAATAGCTTGTACCAGAATGAATTTCTATTAAACTACAAAGTAATATATCCAACTTTCATATTCTACATTTTAGGATGTTCTTTCTATCTACTACCTATTCCCTCTCAACCAACTGCTATTCTAACTCTTAAAAAATTATGTTCTATGGATGCTATAATAATCACACACTCACATACTAATATATCTTGAACAGTTTGAAATTCATCCTTCGTACATTCTTCTTGCTCCAGAGCTTCCCTTTTTTGTGTGTAACCATAGTCATCCATTGGGCCATTATTCTTTTCTCGTCCTATTTGTCTAGTTGCAATTGTATTTCCTTTAAAATTTCGTGGTACCTAAGCTTATTTCTCAGTACAATTCTCAATCTCGGAACTAAATTCCATAGGTATGTCTGCTTCAACATGAACATGAATCTCCTTATTTCAGTTTGGGTAAACAATAATATGTGCACTAATGAGCCACACCTTAAATTCATCAAACTCCTTATGTTTTTTTGATAAGTAAAATGAAATCCTATTGGGGCCCTCACTTGATTGCAAGAAGAGAGGAAAAAACAAATTTTTCAAATGAAAAAACACACCGAATACTAAAATACGAACTCATCAAAATCCCTCAATTGGTCACACAAGAATAAAAAATGGAAGAACTAACTTAAACCTTTATTCGATTTGAGTGGTTGGGAGAAGACAACTTTCCATTCTCCTGTCTCTTCTAGATCTCAATCTATGTGATAAAAGGGACACCCGAGCAAGGACCTCCAAAAGGGAGAGATCCCCCAAGGGTTCTGAAGCAAGAGGGGCTAGAATTATTATAGTGACCGGAAGCTCTGGCAAGGCCTCCACACCTTGCTCTTGCAACAAAGGGGAAGGTCGCAAAGATCCCACATGGTTCAGATCTTGTTGGGGCACCATCAACAAGTGAAGATAAAGCCTCTAGGTTTGGTTGTGAATCCGAAACTATAGGGTATGCCACCTCCTTAGGGGCAGTGAAGTCCATAATAGTGTCCTGATACATTGTGTAGACACTCAAATTTGATAACTTATCCTTTCGCAATGATAAGTTTGGCTATGCTCCCTTGCCAAGACAAACTCTTGCATTCTAAGTCCAATCAGTACATCTCTCTAGCTCTTTCTTGACTTTCTCATCTCCAGACTCTACTCTATCACAATCTTAGGTAATTTTATATAGTCAAAGCAACAAATCATCTTTGAGCACCATTCTAAAACTATTTGTTTTGCATCACACGCTTCTTGTCTTGGACTATATAGTTTGGTTAGGATGTGTTATACGGCCCTCGCCGACTTGTACGGTCATGATCCTTATCTTTGGACTCTGATTTCGATTTGAATATCTTTATTGTGTCGTTTCATCTTCCTAGGGTTGGCCTTATCATAATGTTTCACCTACGAAAATTACATAAGCAAGTCAATATCACTTTATAACTCACCTGACACTCTTATAAGCTCCTATTTCAAATATCACTCCATAAGCACTCAAGACTCTCCTAGGTCTTCCTAAATTAGTTGCTCATCATTTACAACAACCACTACTATAGCTCTGAAGCACTTAGTTAGGTCAAAGAGTCTAACTTCTTCCATTTCCAAATATGTAAAGTCCTAGAGCCATGTCTTAGCAATAACCAAGTCACTCTAAGCATTGTTAAAGGGTTTTAAGGGACAAAGGGTTAGGTCACACAGTTGAAGCACACTACACCACATTACTATTGCGCTAGGTACATTCTCTATTCTATAGTTAACTCACTATCTTTGTGTCAAGTGACACGAGGGCACTCATAGGGGGTTGGCTTAAATGACACACACACTCGTGCAAGCACCTAGGAGAACTACATGAGGCTTGATCCCACACGAGGGCATGCAGTGCAACACTTGGATTGGTTCAACGGGTTTGACTGCCAAGGATAGTCCAATCTCACCACACATGATTTCTCCTTTTGGTTATCTATTGCTTTAATGAAGGGTATTGCAGGTATCTAGGGTTTGCACTTTGTTGTAGGTGATTGCAAGTCATCTCGAGGTTGTGTGAACAAGAGCGACATACAACAAAGCACATTTCTAAGCAAGCAAAACATACAAGAAGTTGCAGAGTATGACTGCAGAAGGGCCCAAGACCATACAAATCCAACCATGACTGTACAAATCCAACCACGACAATATAGTTCTAGGTTTAGACCGTACAACATTTGTACGGTCCTAAACCAACTTAGTTCCCAGTTCCAGTATTGACAACGAACCATCTACAATTTATGATCTGCATTTTCCACTTGTTTGCACATCCAGATCTCCACCGTTCTGACTTGTACAACTAAGTCTTCATCTCCTATTGTGTATTTGAGCTATTGTATTATTGTTTATCATTGTTGCAAGTATTAATGCATTATTCTGATTATGCATGGTTAATTATGAATTTAATAGATCAGAATAATCTCTTGTAACGCATCCTTACATCGTACTTATTGTTGTGTGCATTCCATAACATAATTTAGTTGGGGTGTAAAACACATTGAAACCAACTCCATGAAATTGTGATGCTCTTTAGCTCCATGCCACCATGTTGGCTGAATTTTTTCTCCTTTCTTTCTCTTGTCTCCAAGATGAGCAACCTTCTCCGCACTTCGTTTAGGAAATGCTACAGCTAGATGACCATGGGAGAAGCAAGCTTTGCACCAAAAAGCCACCTACCTGTAATCAAGCTTTTATTTCCAAATCGAATCAACTTGGAGCTAGATGTCATATGACGTAAACTTCAACACATGAATGAGTGAAAGTTGTGATGTTCCTCTGAGCAATATCATGAGAGAAAAAGTGGAATTTACCTAGAGCATTCCCTATGGATAGCAGATTGAGCGCATTCCAAAATTTTAGGGGAAGGTTTGAGATCCTAACCTGTATTTAAGCAACTGAAATGGAGCCCAACGTAGGATCAAAAGAGAGGATCTAAGGTTTCATGCATAAACCAATGACACCCCAAAAGTAGGGATCAACATGGAGAATGTGTAATGTTCCCTAAAGGACACTTTCCAACCCCAAATAGAGTTGAGGCAAACCCTTCAAGCCACAAGCAGATTATGAAAGATATAATAATTAATATCAATGCAGATCTGAGTTCTGCATGAAAAATGCGACTAGGGTAAAGTAGAAAACCTCTACAAATCATCCATTACATTAAGATAATTCCACTCAAATCTGATAATACTGAATTTATGAGGCCAAAATATAGAAGAAAACCCAGATTTCTGAGACACAACAAGGCTGAAATAATTCTATAAATCTGCAGACAGGCTGCCTTTGAAAATAAATGAGAATGGTACCTTTTTATCACCCAAAAATTCTAAAAATAGGAGAATCTGATTTATTCAAACCATTAGTAATAACAACCCCTAAAAACAGCTCCAAAACAACCCTAGAACATCCTGAATCATCTCCATAGGAAGTCGCTATAACTGAAATAAGGGCATAGAAAATTGATAGTAATATCCCTTCAAACCCTTGCCAAAAACCTGCAACTTATTTGTTTCAACTGCTGGAAAATAATGAAATTTACTACTAATCCAATGATGCACTATGGAAACCCCAAGGTGGAGAATCCTCTTGATCTCTTGGAGGGTTTTCGTCTTCAAGAGTGTTTCTAAAGGGTTTCGTCTATAGAAATAATTTTGACAAAGCTATGAGCTTTAGACAAAAATAAAAAAATGAGAGAATAATCAAGTGTGTCGTCCTAAGGCAAGTTGAGTTGCCTTTATAGCACTTAAGACCCAAATAGCCACCCTTGGTGACCAACCAGATTTTCCTCTCATTAAATGTTTTTTCCCACCAACTTTTCCTCATGCAAGTTGCATTTTCCTTGGATAAATCATTTTTGGCTAAATGCTTATTACTTTATGTTTGCCTTTTTTCTATTTTTTAAGTTTATAATAATTTATTATAAGTGCATATAATATTTTATTTTATTTTTGCTCTTTATAATAAAATATCATAACTTAAGTCCCCCCTTTTAGAATTTCTTTTAGTCGTTGAGAAGACAAAATGGGCTAAGGGTCTTCGTCATAATTATCTTAGGAAGTGGGACATTTCAGTCCTCCCTTCCCAAGGTTGCTTGCTCTCAAGCAATTCCGAACTCTTTTGTCTAAGCGTCATGCACAATAGACAAAACATGTTGAAATGATTTAAGATCCTGGTATCTGTACCTATTAAATGAGCTAAAATTTGCCACCACTTGTCACTTACAAGATGCTCATATTACATGGTTACATCCAAGGTATTACATAATGCAAATTGTAGATTTTATCTTCTAGTTCATCACTTTTCTCAAAACAAATCTGAATATGCAACATAAATGGCATTATTTTGCTTGTAACATACCTCATGAAGTCACCATGATCCACAAAAGGCTGAATTTCTTCACAAATCAGCTGCTGCATTGTTATGCTTCTTTCGTCACCACCCACATCTTGTGCAATCTTCCCTTCTTGGAATATTCCTATCATGCTCTTGGCTGCCATTATTTGAGGAATTCCCTTCTTCATACCTTGCAAAACAATTTCCTTGTCTTGCACTTTGAATTTCAACTCCATGGTTTGGTAGTTTTAGTTGAATTCACCTATGGATTGAAACCACTGTACACCAAGTACTAAATCCAAACCATCAATACCAACAACATAGAACTCATCACTTACCTCATGACCTCCCATGGTGAATTGGAGTTGATGAATCTTCTTGGTGCATGTGATTGGATACCCATCCGCCATAATCACATTGAATCTTTGGAAGTCTTATTGTTGCAAACCCAATTTGGCAACCAAATCTTCATCAATGAAGTTGTGAGTTGCTCTACTATCAATCAATATGGCGATATTTTACCTAAGTAGATCACTTCTAACATGGAATGCATAGAAACTAGGTAACATTGTCAATGTAGCTAAGGTAGCCCCTGTGACAACCACCTCATCTTTCTTTGCTTGATATTTTGGATCAACATTACCTTCATCCTCATCATTATCTGAAACTACCTCAATGTAGTGGATAGATCCCTTACTTTTGCAACGATGGTTGGGTGTCCATGGGTCCTTACAATCAAAGCATAATTTCTTCCTCCTTAGTTCATTTCTTGCTTCAATTTCAGACCTGTTTCTTTCCCATTCTTATGCTCTACCTTGCTGCCCACTAATTGCTGCTCCTTACTTATCATATGGGGTTGTCTTTGGTGGTTCATATGAACTTGTTTGCTGCCCCAAAGGTGATGTTTTTCTGTTGCCCAAACTGCAGATTTCTATTATTTCCCGTTGTAAATTCCAGATTTAGTGATCTTTTGATAGCATCTTGAAGAGATGGAGGCTCAAAAGCCTTTACCAAACCTCTAAGGGGTTCATTTAAGCCCTCCATGAACAAAACAATTAATCTTTTTTCACTAATATATGAAACCATGACTGCTAAAGTTTGAAAATCAGCCACATACCTTTCCACGGATGCATCTTGTTTGAGTTGTGCCAACTCCCTGAAATGTACCTCTGGATCTGTCTTGTCAAACCTTTCTGTTAGCCTTTTGCCAAACTCTTCAAGAGTGGTAATGGAACCATGTCCTTGTGTTACTAGACCATGGTACCACCATTTGTGAGCCACACCTTCTAAATGCAAGGTGAAAATTTTTAGAGCCTCTTCCTTGTACGTGGGATTTAGTGACAAATAAGTATCTAACTTTTGCAACCATGCTCTAACAGAACATTTATCCGTACCATCAAATGTAGGAAGAGTGATCATACCCAATCTACGCTGAATATCTTTCCTTGGTCCCTCTCTTCTTCTAAGCTGACAAAAGTTTCTGAATAAAAGCAAATCCCTTGTGTTGGGATTCAATGATGCATACTCATTTCCATATAGATTATTTTCTTTAGCAAACCCATGTGTTGGTGGCTGCTCCCTCTCCTCTTGTGGCTCATTTCTTTGAAGGAAACTAGCACGAAAGAACTTGGAAGGAGTCTTGTTTGAAACTCTTTCCGTATGATGACTAGAAGAGCTTCCTTCACCATGGTTGCCTTGATTCCCAGTACTTATCACTTGTAAGGCTCTACCCAAATCAGCAATGGCTCCTATAAAGGAGTCTCTAAGATCTCTATGTGACTCCATCAAACGGTTTTGCATTTCTCTATCACATCTACAAAACATCTCATTCATATAACTCAGCTCATCATTGGGAGGAGGTCTTTCTCTATCATCCATAATCCCCTTCTTTGGAGTATTTTTTCTTTGATACACAATATGGTTTTTTGCTGATTGCATTCAAATTTGACCTTGTTTCTTTTCCTCACAGGCTGGGAGGATTAATTGTTCTGATACCACTGTAATGTCCCCTAAAGGACACTTTTCAACCCCAAATAGATTTGAGGCAAACCCCTCAAGCCACAAGCAGATTATGGAAGATATAATAATTAATTTCAATGCAGATCCGAGTCATGCATGAAAAATGCGACTAGGGTAAAGTAGAAAACCCTTACAAATCATCCATTACATTAAGATAATTCCACTCAAATCCGATATACTGAATTTGTGAGGCCAAAATATGGAAGAAAACCAGATTTCTGAGACAAGGCTGAAATAATTCTATAAATCTGCAGACAGGCTGCCTTTGAAAATAAATGAGAATGGTACCTTTTTATCACCCAAAAATTCTGAAAATAGGAGAATCTGATTTATACAAACTAGGAGTAATAACAACCCCGAAAAACAGCTCCAAATCAGCCCTAGAACATCCTGAATCATCTCCATAGGTGGTCCCTATAATTGGAATAAGGGCATAGAAAAGTGATAATAATCTCTCTTCATACCCTTGCTAAAAATCTGCAACTTATTTGTCTTCAACTACTGGAAAATAATGAAATTAACTGCTAATCCAATGATGCACTATGGAAACCTGTTGGCTAGGTTTTCTGCATAGCTGAAAACCTAGGCAGTCATGAGATAAATCTCTCTCATTTACCGGTGAGGCTCTCGTATATGATTTGTCAATAAAATATGCTAGTATCTATTTTGGGGTTTTACTTTAACCATGCAGCTCATGAACCATAGCTGTATAGTTTTGTAGCAAGTAAGCAGCTGTTTAAGAAATGAAATATCCAATGAAGAAGGAAAATAATAAAAACAGGAAAGAAAGAGCAAAGATGTGCAACCTAATCAATAGATTACAGAGTTGATTGCATGCACATAGACAGAACCAATAGATATTAACACACAAAATTATAAGCAAAGGCAGCTTTCAGATCTAGATCAATAATAACACAAAGTTTATAAGTAGATATAAGACAAAAAGCTATAAGCAAAATGCACTGTGACACAGAGTTCTTCGGAAATCTGCTTCTTTGTATTCCTTTGCTTCAAATAGCTATCAAGGGTTTGAGCACAAAGTATGGAACACAAGAATGGTGCTTACAAATTCTGATTATTAACCCGAAGGTTCTTCCTCTACTTATATAATGTAGAAGGGAAAATACAAATGGGAAACTCCACTGAATTAGAACATAAACAAGAAGTAAAGATAACATCTGGCAATCATCTTCCTCTTTTTCCTCTTCAAGTGACATGCATCCGAATCCATACTCAAACTTATACACATTTGTCACTTAACTAATAGAATCGTTCCACATAACTTAAAGCAATGGTTTCAAAACCAATAACTTTAAAGTTTTACAATTATATCTGGGAACTTGAAAATAGAAGAAGAAAAAGTAGAAGAAAGATTCGCCAGCTGCAACATCTACATTTTTTTTTTTTGATACTGAATATACTTGTCGAACATGTAATTCAACAACTTCCCATCTATTTTAGCCATAACTTCCTTTTCTGTCCTGAATTGTAGCAAACCTTCATTCAATACCCTGATGCATGCTTCCACATCCTCCAAGCTAGGCCCAAACTTCTCAATATCTGATTGCAGCGTCACCAACTTACTGATGGAATCCATCGTGAAAGGCCTAACAGCTCCATCAATTCTCCCTTGCACCATCAGAAGAGATCCCTCCAAGGAATCAGGCACTTTTCTAGGAATGGTCCTTGTGTATGAAGAAACATTCCCGACCACTTCCTCGTTGGTGAAAGCAATAATATTGTACGGCAAAGATGATGCCATACTCTCAAGTGCCTGCATCCTTTTCAGCATAATTCTGCAGATCTTCAAACGGAAAGACACTGCAAACTCAAGCTGCTTCCCCTTCTCAACTGATCCGTCAGGCACAATTTGGTCCGCAATCAACACCTCTCGACAGTTTATTTATTTCGACCAAAGTACTTAGGTTACTCTCAACAACTATGTTCATATCTATCGTGCTTGTCACCAGTTGATTCAGCTGAACCGATGCATCTTTCATAATCTTTAGGCGGGCTGACACCTCTCCGAGTTGTACAGAAGCTTGACGAATGATTAGACTCTTTTATTCGTCGATAGCTTTAACCTGGTTACTTGCATCTTCCACTTCCTGCATTAGATGATAACTCGCCTGCTTTTGTGCTGAAATTGGCTGAGTGGAAGATTTGGCAACCTTGGCAATAATCTCGCACAACTGAGATACCTACTTCTGAAGTTCAGCTTTCTCTGCCTTTTCTTTGTCAAGCCTAAGGAATAAAGCATCTATCAATGTCTACGTATCTCGCTTCAATCCTTCTATGGTGGCTTGACCTATGGGTACTCTGGGCACTGTTATATCTTCTTCCGTGAGCTCATCTTCCTTCCCTTCTGCTGGGACTGACATCTCAACGAACTTATGCCCCGACTCCTCAATGATCAACCTTGAAGTTACCTTAGCAACTTTAGGTTTTTTGTCTTTTCTGCCTAGATTCAGGAGCAGTTGCAAGTCGTGTTCCTCCAAGTTGATTTCCTCTCTAGCCTCTGGAACCAACTGCGAAGCCAACCATTCTGAGAAATTACTTCTCGGAGAATGAGAAGTTGCCGAGTGTACCAATATCTCGCGCTCTGATTCCTCTCCATCTGAAACCGCTACAATGTTGTGGCTGCCGTCCTCTGAATTGTCCAAAGACAACTCTTTCAAATTCTGCCATCTGCAACTTCAGCGTTTCTTCAGGAAGAGGTGTTGAACGGAGTGGTTGAGGAGAAAAGATGAATGTTGCCGGATTCAACGGAGGAATGGCAGTATCTTGCTGAGGTGCAACAGTCGGTGAAGTACTTGATGCTGGAGAAGTTAGAACTATCACCATAGCAGTAGAAGTGATCTTCTCCCTCGAATGAGACCTTCTGTGCACTTTAATCTTTTCAGGCCTTTTGCTGCTCTCTCCTTCGTGCTTCCTTTTGAGGGAATTTCTTGTGTCGAAGTTGCCTGTGATTTGATTCATCAATGCTTTATCAAGGCAATATCCCTTCGTCAGCAACCAGTTTGAAGTATTGACTAGAATGGCGATAGACCTTTCCTCGATCGTATGGCAGCCACCTATGCTCTCCTAAAGTACAACTCTTATCTCCTCCCATCCGATGGTATGTGTCAAGTAACACAGGCCCATCATCTTTAAGATCCGTAGGTATCCGTGCTAATCCAAAGTCAAACACTTGCCGCACTGATAACCTGCTGAAATCTTTCTTTCTAACTTCGTACTCGCTTCTGCACTTCATCCAAAAATCTTCCAATGAAGGCACATGCACGTACTCTTGGGAGATTGTCTTCCTTGCCACTCCAAATGGATCGAAGTTCAGCCGTGCTGGGAAGAACTCTTGCTCGTACTCAGAGAACATCTCCGCTTCAATTCCTCGGGCTTTATGAATACTTTGGCAGCTGTAATAGCCCACTGTGATCGGGAAGAAGCCTGTAGACTTGTGCCGTTTCGTCTGTAGGTCATGCATCTCCACGAGTTGTTTGCTCAGTTCTATGATGACCAATCTGTCACTCGGATATCTGGGCAACTTGATTGGTTCTCCAAAAAAGCCAGTGACCCTGAGGTATGTAAAGTCCGCAAACTGGATGAAGATACTGCCAATCTTGGACAACTTCCCAAGCTTCCTTGCTTACCCTGTTGGCCTTTAGGTCACCGTCCAGCCTACAAATGAATCCGTAGAAGAATCCATCGTTGACGACCTTGTAATCTTTATGGCATGTGGGCACAGTAAGTTACAGATAGTACTAAAAAATAGGATCCTTGGAAAGCACACCACGTCTATCCAGCTTGGAGAAGACTCCCTGTGAAGCTGCTGCATATACTAAATACAAAGTCATTTTGAAGCTGTAAGTACGCCTCACATTCCTGAGCTGCTCACCGATGTTGTCACTAATGATTTTCGACGAATTGATTATTGAATTTGCTTTGTTGATTTCGATGGTCCTGATGAAAGCATACATCCATGTGTGGAAGTTATGAGCGTTAACTTCGCCATTTATCCTGCATAACAATTTGGTAATGTCATCCACCTCCTGTACCAGATTGGATCGTGGAAGAGTTCTTGGGAACTTGGATGGTGATCTGGGCTTCTTCATGTATCTGTTGTTCATGATGCCCACACAGTCAACTTTATGCTTTTCCCATTTGTTGCCGACATCCTGTATGCTAATAGTAGTCACCACCTGTTGTGCTAGAATCTTCAGACAATAATTGATGAACTGTGCATCCAGCCGGATTATTGTCTTCCTCGCAGCATCTTAGACTGATCTAGATAATGGGTGGTAAAACCTAGCACACTCCATGACGAATTTTGACAACTGGGCTGTGAATGGAAATGTTGCAGCTTGAATGATTCCACTGCTTTTGACTGCACGCATGAGAGAAGTCTTTCCAGCTCTGGATCTGTTGATCAATTCAGAAAGAGGTTCTGGACCTAGATCTGTATCTTTGATGTCAGTTTACTTGGAAGTAATGCATGGCTCTGCTGAGCTTTTTTTTTCATCCCGCTTTGCCATGGCCGTATTTGTCTTTGTCTGAGCAATTCTTCTCTTTATTCGGCCGGAATTCTTTACAACTGGTGTAGATCTGGAGATTTCTTCAGATTCGGAGGATATATTCAATGTATTGGACATTGATTTAAGCTCCCATTTCTCTTATAAAAGCACCTTTAATGAATTCCTGCAATTAATTCAGACAAATATGGCAACTGGAACATGAACACTTGTTTTTAATTATAAAAATCTGCATATATCAAGCCTGCTGCCCCAAAATTTGATGTTTTGTTTGCATGCAAAGCAAGCATGAATTTTGTCAACTTCACCTGAGCACCTGTACCACTACTTAATTCAAGCTCCTTCAAACCTACGCGCCAAACTTTGAAGCCTTCCAGCAGTAAAAACACCTTTTGTGCAAAATTCCTCCTTAATTGGGCGCCAAAATTGCCTGGGTTGCACTTCCCTGCTAAAAAATTAATTAATTCATCATTATGGCAGCCCATTCTTATATAACCTTCATCATTCTATAATTAATAATTGCCCCTCCTATTCCTGTCAATTAATTAATTAATTAGCATGCTTTTCTCTTCAATTTGGGTGCCTATTTTGTGCACGCTCATGGCTGCCATTAAATAAATTAAATATATTTAATTTTAGCTTTCTACTTTCAGTCCACATTGACTTCACACTGTGCTTTGACCTTATGCACCAAAAATAGGAATTAATTCCATTAATTAATACTTTAAAAAGTATTATCTCACCTCAATATGGGTCGCACTTTTTTGCATGAGAGGGGCTGCATTAAATAAATTACATTTATTTAATTTTAGAATTCTATTTGTAATTTCCTCTATCTTCTTCCTCCTTGTTGACTTTTCCTCATACTTGGGCGCCAAATTTGGAAATAGAATTAATTAATGAATGCAATTAAAGCTGCCCCTCTATTCCAAAAGGGGTCGAACTTTTTGACATAACCCATTTCTATTTTTAAAAGCCAATTTTTAATGGGATTATTCACCTTGTACCGCAGCTCCAAAAATCCCATGATCCACTTAAGCTGTTTGATTTTCATAATGAGATTTTTTACCCTGCAGGGCAGGTAAGAAATTCCCATTAATGCCTTAAGTGATTTTCTTTTATTTCATAATGAGAATTTTCGCCCTGCAAGGCAGGTAAGAAATTCCCGCCTGCCTGCTGCCTCTAATTTTTCCATTATGACTTAAGTGGATTTGCTTCCATAGGAAAAAGTACCTTGCCAAGCAAGTACAAAATTCCCACTTGCCTGCTGCTACCAAAAATCCCATTGTAGCTTAAAACCTTCCTTTCCCAAAAATGCGACTTGCCTAAAAGAGGCCTTTTCTATGCACGACTTCGTCTTTTCAGAGAGAATCAGACCTCTTGTGGAAAATTCATTTTGGCATAACGTCCATAGATGATCTTCAGATACTCCAGGCAAGAAAACACTCTAAACCGACAAAGGAATTGACCTAGAGAAATTTCACAGAAAACAAAACGGGAAAACACTAAAAACGCAAAACGTTGCCAGAAGTCACAGATAAAGTCCAGGATTCATTCCTGGTTAAAACCCTACTGATATATGGGAATATTAACATGTAAGACCATAACAGGGTTAAACCGGAGCACAATTTGCCTCAAACGAGGCTCAAAATAATTAAATAAAAATTTTTTGCAGGCAAACCCTAGCGACAGAATATAACGATTTTGGGCATTTGGGTATTTGGCGAAATTGGCTAATATAACTCTCTGGGAATATCTGACACAATACAGACACTTTCTGGCAATTAACACACAAAACGACCCATTTTTTTAAAAGTATGAAATTTTTTACATGGGGTAGTCTCAGATTTCAGGGTGAAATCTGGGGACACCAAAACCCCAAGGTGGATAGTCCTCTTGATCTCTTAGAGGGTTTTCATCCTCAAGAGAGTGTTTCTAAAGGGTTTCGTCTTTAGAAATAATTTTGACAAAGTTATGAGCTTCAGACAAAAATCAGAAAATGAGAGAATAATCAAGTGTGTCCTACTATGACAAGTTGACTTGCCTTTATAGCACTTAGACCCAAATAGCCACCCGTGGTGATCAACCAGATTTTCCTCTTATTAAATTTTTTTTTCCCACCAACTTTTCCTCATGCAAGTCATATTTTCGTTGGATAAATAATTCTTGGCTAAATGCTTATTACTTTACGTTTGCCTTTTTCCTATTTTTAAGTTTATAATTTTTTTTTATTATTGGTAAAAGGTTTTGGTGGGACCTTACCCAAGATTACAACAAAAGGCTCAACATCCAAGATAAACAATGTAAAATAGTGTGATTTTTTGATCTGTGGGGTCGACACCCCAACCAAAAGAGGAAAGAACAGGAAAAAACAAAGGCAGGGGCCATCTGCTTACAATGAGCCCAACATAAAACATTGACAACAAAACTGCAGCTAGAAAACAACACAAAAACAGTTGCACCAAGAACAAGGAGCCAACAACACTACCCAACGGATTTACTAAAAACGTTAACAGCCACCCTGAAAGCTTGATAGAGTTTTAGGGCAATGGTGATAGTAGGGTCCCAGTTTGAGTCCTTTAAACTTGCTTGTAATCTTGTAATTCTTCCAAGCCGTGTCAGGAATTCCGCTAGAGTCACAAATTTGGTGGATATGAACTTGCATAAGGTCCAGAATGAAACTGTGCATAGCTAAGTAATTGCTGTGTTTTTCCTCCAGAGCTTTAATCTTAGTTTCCAGAGCAACGATTTCTTCTTTGAGGTCGGTGTTAGGGTCCGAGGCTTGATGTTTAACTGTAGACCTAAGCAGAAAGTCTACATTTTCCTCAAGGGTTTTAACCACATTAGCTTGCATGTTGAATTTATTTATTAAACAAGAACCTTCTTCCATGACAGGGAGGACAAAGGGAGGGCTATCTTCCACCATAATTTGTTTGCCTTGCTGGCCAGAGCCCACAACTTCCTTGCCCTTCCTACTCCTGCGGAGAACCCTTCTTGGGGGTGGCTCCGAGACAGTCTCGGTACATGGGTTTTTTGGATAGAATGCGAGTTTGTTTGGAAGGGGAGAAGCCATAGCGGGGCAAGGGTCGTTGGCAACAACTGAGTTTATAATAATTTATTATAAGTGCATATAATATTTTATTTTATTTTTGCACTTTATAATAAAATATCATAACTTAAGTCTCCCCTTTTAATTCTTCCTTAGCAGTCGGGAAGACAAAATGGGCTAAGGGTCTTCGTCATGATTATCCTAGGAATTGGGACATTTCAACTCTTGGGGACGTGTCCTTGTGTAATACAACTCTATATAGAATAAAGAACTAATTTAAAAGCATCTTGCATGAAACAAATGGAAAGGATTTAGGGAAAGGTTTTTAATTATAACTTTAAGGTCTCTTTTTGCTAAAATCATATTTTGTAATTAAAGTTTTTGGGTGCAACCCATATGCATGTTTCACTTTTTATGGTAATGTGAATCATAATTGTTTGAAGTGACAACTTTTCTGTACACATGTTTGCCATTTTGACCACGGGAAAACATTCCCTTACCTATACTTCAATTCTGAAATTTTCTATGCACGTTTGGCCATTTGTTTCTTTTGCTTTAGGTAATCTAGGCTTATTTAACTCTTGGAAATTGGGCAATCTAGTTGAGCATATTCATCTTCTGCTGGATATATCTCACAAATTCTCTTTCAGCTCATAGAAGTTGACATCTTACACATATTTATACCAAATAGGAGGCTAAACATGTGTTTAGGATACACGATTCTTTCTTGTCTTGGGTTACCTTATTTTCACGATTGATGGCACATGATGTTGCCATGACCATAGCCCATATGGATGTTGGGTAGGGTTCTAGATAATTACAGTGTTAGATGGGTTTGGGTCATAGCTGGATACTAATAATATGGTATGTTGCAATTATTCTCTACTTCTGAGTCATTGCATTGCAGTTGTGTCATTGTATGTTATCCTATAGTTATCTTATTTTTATTATATGTTTTTGTTTTGATCTTAGCTTAGGAATGCACCTACTTTCGACACAACTTTAAAAGGAAGGGACTAAAGGCTCAACACTGTCTTTGCTTTTGATCGGCTTTAACAAAATTTTCCATATGACATCTGTGACTCTATCAAGCAGATGTTGTTCAAGGGTAGTGGAGGAAATTCAATCATATTGTTAAGCATAAGCGCCTCACAATTGGCTAGGCTACTGGCCACAAAGTGACAATAGGCATGTCTCCAACACATACCCATATGACCATTGCATAATGATGTGGGTGCCAAGAACCACATTTGATTAGCCCTCATTTTGAATTGTTTGTATTTGGTGGAAGTAAGGCAGAAGTAACTAATGTATTTGCATTTGCAGAGGAAAGAAATGTTCTCGTACTAATAATTCACTTATGCTTAGGGCTCTCACAACTAAAACATGTAAGTCTTCGATTCCCCTACTCTATTTTAAAGCTACTAAACCATTTGCTGTACACAATGGGAATTTACATGGCAAAGTTTAGGGCTTCTTCAAGATAGCCAGCATGGATAACAAGGTCAATCACACATAGGCTAATGAAGTAAGGGTCATGGAAGTATTTATAACTCTGATATCAATACTAGGGGATTTGCATTTGCCACATGTACATTATTACATGATATGGCTACATTTGGTGTTTGCAAGCAAAGCCTACGATCGCATAATCGAACCAAACATCTTCTGATAGAATATGATAATTTCAGCTTCCCAATGGCATGTGCTTCTTCAAGATGCAATGGCATTATTTCACTAAATGCATTGCACAGGTGTCTAATCAAATCAGCTCATTTTCTTCTTGTATGTGTTAAAATTGAATCTCTTGAACATGGATTGCAGATCTATAGAAAATAATTTGATGCGGATTTCATTGATGTTTTCGTGATTGTAGCCTGATGAATAAGTATGCGAAATCAACAAGCATACAAAAAAACACGTGAAGTTTTTGACAAAATTCATCACGCAAACACAGGCTTATGGATTGTGATGAAAATAGGATGAGCACAAAATGACATTCTTATATCATAATGAGAGATTTCATCTATGAAAGGTTTCCCTGACTGTCATAGTTGTTTTCTTTTACATACTTTAAATCACATTTGTTTCTTCTTGTAGCCTTGACTAACTCTCAAGTCATAATTGACAAAATGACATTCTTGTGCAATGATTAACAAAATGACATTCTTATGCCATAATTGACAAGATGATATTCTTATGCCATAATGGACAAAATAACATGCTTATGTCATAACCAGAGAATTCATCTGTTTAAAAATTTACCCAAATGTTATAATTGAAAAAATGACGTTCTTGTGCCACAATTGACAAAATGACATTCTTATGTCATAACCAGAGATTTCATATGTTTAAAAAGTTCCCTAAATGCAATAGTTGTTTTCTTTTACATACTTTAAATCACATTTGTTAGTCTTGTAGTTCTAAATAATTATCAAGCCCTTGGAGCACATCAAGTTAGTATATTCAGCTTGTCCTCCAAGTAGTTTAGATGGAGAAAAGGCCTAGCTGATCACATAGTACAGATGGTGGTGTTTTGTCTGAGCACTTCCAAGACCCTTTTGGAGTAAATGGTGATGATTTACAAGGATATTGGGCAGAAGAGGGCCATAGTGGGAGGAACCTCCGTACCAGTATCATTTGCATTGTTTGGCATTCAAAAGGCCCTTGGAGTACTGATGCATGGTGAGTTGGTGATCAAGCAAGAAATATCAATCCCAAGAAAGCTGTCATAGTCAAAAAGAGTTTGATTGAGCAGTACTTTGTCCAAAATCCCACTTGGTCTCTTGAGTCTATTCTGAACATGGCAACTGAGGTCTGAAGAAGGCCTAGTTGATGTTTGAAGAATTGTGTAGCATACTAGAATTGATCACTTCGGACTAGTCAGAGAGTTTTGATTTACAGGCATTACCCATCAGGTTATTTTAAATTCATGAAGGGGTTGTCCATGGGTGTGGGGTATAACATATTTTTTGAAGTTGATGAAGACTAAGAGCATTTATATGAACCTGAATGCAATTGATTTGTTCTTTGATGCTTATTTGAGGGGTAGGATGGTGCTTCCAGAAGTGATTGTGTTTGATCCCAACTATGATTGCAGTTTTCTTACATTGATGTGGTGGAGCCAGCTTGGAAAACAGAATCTAAAAAGACAACCTTCGGATGCGGAGGGCAAGACATCTGTATAGGATGAGCAGCTCTACCGTTGCGGGGATATGCCCTGACCCCCCACAAATCCTATCTGATACGTATCCGGTACGGATACAGACACGGATACGCCACAGATATGTGTGGGTAACTCCCGAATACATCATCGTCATCACGTATCCGTGGCGTATCCCTTCCTAAATACGTCTTTTAAAGGTTAAATTTTTTTTTTTTTTTTTGACTTTTCTAATCACTAAAACCAAACCCTAAAAATAAAATGAATAAAATAAACCACCCTAATCACCACAAAAAGCTATAAAAAGCAAGGAGCGGAGAGTGGAGTTAATGAGAGTAGAGCTAGCGCAAGTGGCACACAAGAACTTGATTTTGAGGAAAATCTAGATGATATATTCTAGATTTGTTTGTATTCCTATATCATATGTATGGCAGCCACATGAACAATGAAATGTAAAATCTTAAGTATATTGTATGTTTTGAAAATTTGAACATGGATCCTAGTATATTTTTCAAATTTCAAGTTTTGTTCGTATTCATGTTCACATGATATTGGTATATCATATGTATGGCAGCCACATGATCAATACAAATGCAAAGTCTTAAGTACATTGAATGTTTTGATTCTTTGAACATTGGTTCAAGTTTTGTATTATTATTTCAGTTTTTTATGGACTAAAAAATGAGTAAAATGAGTAGGTGTACATAAATATAAATATATATATATATATATATATTTTAATTTTTTAATATATATGTACGGACGTATCCAAGACGTATCATACCCAAGGGTTTTTTAAAATTGACATATCCGTGTATCGAACCTGTAACCTGGCAACATAGACTACAATTAGTGCACCATACCTCTTTTATGCCCTTTATATTCTTATAACACCCGCATCATATCTTTTCAAAGTGCTTCTATTGAGGTTTCTCCTTCTCTTTCTTCATCTTCCTTCGAGTCGCTTCCTATTTGGTCTTAGGTGCTCAACTTTTCTTCACTTCTGATATTCATTGCCCGGTCGTAAGCTTCTCCATATGAAGTCAGTGGTACCACCTTTATCTTTCTCATCAACTTTGGGGAAAGTATCAATGAAAAACCTTTACTTATATCCATCTGCTTGGTCCTCCAAGTTTCTGAGTATCTTTTTCAGGCGTTTGTTGTATACTCAAATAGGCTCACTCTTTCCTTGGCTCATGTTATATATTTTTTCCGTGATTTCTTTAATATCACACAACAGTTTGAACTCAGCCTAGAATGCCTTATTCAGTTTCTCTTGAGTGTTCAATTTGGTCTCTTTGTTTGTGTTGTTTGTATGCCAATCAATGGTCATCCTTCTCAAGGTTGTTGGGAAAGATTTGAGCAAATAAATTTCATTTTCCTGGTCATTGGCCACCCTTGTGGTCTCACAAGTTCTTCCTTACCCCCTTCATGAAATTTCAGCAATTTATGCTTGTTTGAGGGAGGTTCGCTTGCCATCCTTCTAGTTGCTGTATGTGACTTGTGTGAAATTTGTACCGTGGTGATTCAGGTACATCTGATTAGATTTTCTTTGATACTCCTCTTGCAAGATCCTCTTCATTGATAAGGTACTGTTTCCCGCTCCTAATGCAAAGCCCTCCCAAGCACTCTTGGATGCTTATACAAACACTATCTCACATCTCTGTGCTGGAATCCCCTTCCAAGCACCACTAGACACATTCAGGCACTCCCCCTCTATCAAACTTTGAGCGATCCTTGCAGCTTGGTCCTTTGCGTCTTTAACCTCTTCCTCAAGTTGTGCTTCTTGATCATCATCTACCTTACTTTGAACTGGAATTTGGATGGTTAAAACTGTATCCTCCCCTCCACTAATCAACAATAATTATTCTAATCTTTGAATGTTTATTTGCAAAATTACAACAGTTCTCCTCATCACTCGAGCCTAATTCATTCGAATAAGGAGTTCCCTCCACCAGAGGGGGCTCAAACCTTCCCTCCACCACCAGAGGGGGCTCAACTCTTGTTTTAAAATACCCAACAACTTTTATGAATGCTGCAACTTCCATCAGCTCTGATTTGTGTTCCTTTGGAAGGGGCAATCTTCAGGTCACTTGAAGCAACGTCTCTTTCTGGACTTTCTTCTACGTCAATCATGCGGATCTTCTTGATCACTACACTCCCTAGAGTTGTTTCCGCCTTTCCATTGGTTTGAGTTGTGAGTCATAAACCTTCCCGACGTTGCCGGTCACGTTCATGCTCTTGGTCTTGTTCTCGTTGATGCTTTTCTTCCAAGCGTGCTTGTTCCTTCTGCAAAATCTGCCTTGATATCATTATCAGATGACTACATATTGCATATCTCATTCTTCTTTGTTGCGCAAGTCTTGCATCAATATGCAATGGTGTGCCAAATGTCGGGGCAGGTTGGCAAATAGTCGGTCTATTGGCTCGTTCCACACTAGGTGATCCTTAAAAATGTTGGGGGTAGCCTGGGTTTCCGGAGGTTCTTATCTAACAAACTCTTTAATTGCTATTTCCTAGAGGAAGTAAAAGTCTTCGGGCATTATACCTACTCTTGATTTTTCAGTGATGCTTTGGAGTCTATTCCCATCAAATACTCTTGAACCATGCTCCAAATTCCATCTCTGACTTTTTTCTCATACTCAGCTGTCAAAGTACTTGTTGTCAGTGGCCCAAATCCTTTATGGTAATGGTGCGAAAAATGTGGTATAATAATCAAGTATTCACAACCAACCCAAAAAAATATACACGGCATAGAACATAATAAACACACTCGATACTTTATTCATATAATATTGTATATATAAGGACAAGATCCTCTAGAATATACAACAATACTACTTGGGAGAATATACACAAAAGACCTCCCTCAGTATGTGCCCAAACATAAGTAGACGAGTCCTCAAAAGGTATGTCGGTTGGACTACGACCAATAAGTATCTCTTGTATTAGACACAATTCGTAATCTTGAGTAACAACCAAAAATTAAATATGTCCCTACAAACACATATTTGGAACACATGTTAATCATCATTTATTCCTGAACCTGAGTATCCAAAGTCCAAACCATAGTAATTCTTGAATAGGCCAAGTACATAACGTAAACAATACATATGCTATGCTATTTCAAAAATCACGTGTATAGAGTGGTACATTTACAAGCAATCCACATCTCTTGGATTTTGGAGTGGAGAAAACTTTCCTCGTCCTTTGAGCGTATTTTTTTGACTTTTCAAAATATTCCAAGTTGGGGGCATAACTGTTATTTGTCCTATTTGGGCCCACTTCTTAACCCTATGAATCTATGTCATTTTGGCAACTTTTTCACCCCTCTAGGCCTTAGGATGATTTGGCCCATTTAATTCCCATGAAAACTGTGATCTAGGAACCTATCTACATGGCATATTAAATGAGGGTCTAGGAAGTTACCTTTAATGTTTTAATGCTAATATTTTTTTTGGAAAAAGGGTGAAAGTGAGGGTTTTGAAAGGACCCACATCCTCTTACAAAAATCCCAAATGGCTAGATATAACAGTTAAGCATACAAAGAGAAAGCCCGAAGGCAACCAAAAAACCAAAAGCGAAAAAACTAGAGGGCAACCAACCCAATAACATAGAGTGAATTTTGTTCAGTGTTTCAGCAGCATCCTTGGCAGCAACAGAAGCATTCCTATCAGGCAAATTGTCAACAAGCTTGATCAGGTCGAGGCAATCTGAGTTGATACTTTCCCAGGTCTTGTCAGTGTGTAATTTCCAGTTCTTGATGACCGAGAAAGCTTTGTTGAGATTTTCCAGAATATTAAGGACAATGCCATTATCTTCCTGTTTGTTCTGAATAGGAGAGGCGATATCAAGATTCTGCGCTTTAGCTGAAGCCGTATTCTTTTCTTCCATGTCAATGTTAGGAGAGCCCGCCATAACCGGGGAAGGAGAATCAGGGTAGACAGAGGAAAGCCCCAACAGAACCTCAGGAATGTCGTGGTCAGTGGAAAACACCAAGGGATTAGAAAGAGGTCCCGGGGACACCGACAACGATGCCAGAGGGGACAACAAAGGATCAACAACAGGAGTTGGGGAAGGAGAGGTTGAGATCACAAGCGGGGCCGAGACAACAGGGGAAAACGAAGAAGGCCTCGACTGTGGGAGGGGTGACAAAGAGGAGGGGGATGACAAAGGAGCGGAAGTAGGGGGCACAACACTTTTTCCGGTGATGAGCACATCAGAGTTAGAGTCGGAGGGAAGGTTGAGGCGGCGATGAAGACGACGAGTCGGAGCGGAGGAGGAAGAGGGAAGCTGGGACGACTCAAAAGTAGTGGCCGGGCGATGTTGCTTCCCCAATTTAGAAGGGAAGCAAGCAATGTCAGTTGGAGAAGCAACATAAGAGAAGAGGAGATAAAGTAGACCATGATGAAGAAGAGGACCTTCTTCTTGAGCCAAATGAAGAGAACACTTGAAAGACTGGAAAAGAAAAGATGCAAGATTCACATGTTTATCATGGCGCAAATGAGCAAGCAAGAAGAGCCGAGGACCATATATCAACTTATACCGTCCTTCCAACGTGAAATAGCGCATGAGCTGCTCCGTAACCTTTTCCCATGGTGGAGGGAGAGAAGCCCGTTTGTAACCCAACTGATATTTTTTTAGTTTATCCCCATGACATAAAAAGTCTGCCATTTCCGCACGCAGGGATCATTTAAAATATTCATCTCCAACGGAAGGAAGACCAGTAGCCTCCACAATCGAATCTGGAGAAACAGTAAACCGCGTTCTGCTCACCTTAACCTTCCCTTTTTTCCATGACGCTAGCACATTGCTGGAGACCCTGATAGAATGTCCCTTCAGCCATTCCATGAAAGAAGTAATTCCCGTAGCTTGTAAGATATTCAAAACTTCTTGATCACCTTTGACCTCCTCGCAGGACGAAGGTTCTATCCTTCGAATTAACCCACCCATAATGCACTGTAAGAAAGCAACCAGTAATGGCAAAATTCCAAAATGGCCGATGCTTAAATAGGAAATACGAGCGCTTTCACCCCCGTAGTACGCATGTGTCAACATTAACTGAAAATGAGTGCTGACATTAATTAAAAATCCGCTTCACTTTACCATCATTGCGCAAATTTTCCCCTCACACGAGCGCGAATTCTTGGAGTCATAATTAGCATCACTAGTAATTAAATAAAAATCATTGCTATTGTTGTCACAAAAGAAGGGGGATCCAGTCTTATCAAAACTGTGATTGATAGAAGCCCAAAAAAGCCAGATGTAGTTCAGAAACAATCCCCAAGGGAAATAAGTGCGCGGAGGAAAATCATTAGAAATAATATTTAGAAGGTCACTTGGAAAGTATCCAATCCAAGATCTTTGGCCATCAGAGAGGACACCCATATTTGCCAGGAAATCTGCCACTTAATTTCCCTTGCGAAATATATGTTGATACTTTATTTGTTGAAAGTGGGCTTGCAGGGCTCTAATGTCCTTGATTATATTACTGATAGTCCAATGACCTGGGTCATCCGAGTTCAGAATGTTAACCATATTAAGAGAGTTGCTCTCAACAATGAGCTTACCCGAACCAATGTTAAGAGTCAGTTCTAACTCTTTAAGGATGGCTAGAGCTTCAGCTTTGTGATTGGTACCTGAGTCAAAATTGGCTGCAACTGCAGCGAGGGTTTGACCCAAATCATCTCTTAGGATAGCTCCACCCCTTGATGCCCCGGGGTTATCCTTAGCAGCTCCGTCAGTATTAAGTTTCAACCATTCTGACGGAGGGGGGGACCAAGAAGTATTTGCTCTAACTGAAGTGGAAGTAGGAGCTGCAATTGGTATCATCAGTTGCTTGATCCAAGTGGCTTAAGGGCTTAAATTAATTTTCTGTTTGTGCTTCCTCTAGATGTAGCAGTTCAAGTTTTCTTGCAGGCTAGAAACAATTCCAGTGAAGACCTGTCCCAAAACACGAGTCTGCTCCTTAAAAATTCGCTTGTTTCTTTCTTTCTAGATACCCCATAAGGTGTGACAGAGCAAAAGATTCCAAACAAGAGAGGCAATAGGATGCTTAAAGGGAGAGCGCCATTGGGAAAATGTCTCTGCCAAAGAAAAGGGGAAAACCCAGGAAACCCCCATATTAGCAAGAAGCAGACTCTAGAGGGAGTGAGAGAAGGGGCAATGAAGTAACAAGTGAGCCGAGCTTTCCAAAGCATTAAGGCAGAGGATGCAACAACTGGGAAGAGAGAATCCCCTATGTTTGAGGTTTTCCTTAGAGAGAATAGAGTCGCGGGAGGAGAGCCAAGAGAAGAAGCCAATTTTAGGAATTACCTGCGGGGACCAAAGATGTTTGAGAGGTGGTCCACAAGGAGGGTGTGCTTTTGACACGTAGGTAACTTAACCGAAAATTCACCTGAGGGAGAGATTGGCCAAATGTGCTCATCTTGAGAATGAGAAAAGGGAATTTACTGGGAGGAAAGCCCCACTTGAAGACAATTAATACGCTGCAACTGAATGACGCCACAACTATCCTAGGAAGGAATATGCTAGCAAGGTTTATTATCTTTCCAACCGATGTAACCTTTAACCTTGCTACTGTATAAACCAGAAAGATGAATTTTGATCAGATTCCAGAAGGAATCCCGCTTCAGAGGCTTGTCCCCAAATCACCAATCGTTCTAGAAGTCGATGAGCATACCATCCCCTAAGCGCCACTTGGTACTAGATTGAAGTAGAGATTGAGAGCTGACAATGGAATTCCAAACTACCGAGCCTCTTGCAAGCTCTGAAGTTAGAAAGTCTCCAGCAGGGGGAAGGTATTTGTAGATTAGAAGTTGAGCCCACAGGGAGTGGTCTTTAGAAGCGATAGCCCAACCTAATTTAGCTAACATGGCTTCGTTCATATCAGCAACTCTTCGAAGTCCTGCTCAAAGTGTCAGCCATAAGGAGGAATAGGAAAAGAGAGAGCGGATCTCCTTGCTCGATTCCCCTGCTATTAACAAAGAAACTTGTAGAAGGATAGACAAATGAGGAGAAGAGATGCAACTATAAATTCAATTACACAAATTATCACAGAAGCTGAATTTTCTGAGCACTCTTAAGGAGAAAAGGCCAACTGACTTTTTGCATGTCTATCTTGAGAATCATTCTTGGCGATTTAGAGTGATGTGCCGAGTGTATGGCTTCATGCACAACTATAACTCCTCCTTGAATCATCCCACCTCTAATAAAACCATTTTGTTGTTCAGAGATCAAGCTATTCATAAATGGCTTCAATCTCATTGCAAGCATTTTGGTGATTATTTTATAAGAGGTACTGCATAGGTTTGATAGGGCGGAAATTCGAAGTTGATTTGGATCCCAAAGTCTTAGGAGCTAATGCAATGAAAGTATTGTTCCATTCCTTGAAAAGAGAATCATTATTTTGAAACTCATTAACAACCTCAATCAGGTCTTGCTTAATTATATGCCAAAAGGTTTGGAAGAAGGCTGCAGGGATGCCATCGGGACCTGGGGATTTGTCTCCTTTCATAGCAAATACAACTTTATGGACTTCTTCAGCTGAAAAAGGATGAGTAAGTTTACCATTAATTTCTTGAAAAACAAGATTGGGGATATGCTGCACCATTTCTGTCATATCAACCTCATTGGGCTCTCATCCTTCAGAAGGTTGGCGTAGAAATTAACTAATTCCGAAGAAATAACATCTTCCGAATTTAGAAGCATGTCATCCATCAATAATAGTTCTTTGATTTTATCTCTTCTTTTATGCTTGGAAGTTGTAGCATGAAAACAGTTCGTATTGCGATCTCCATGCAGTAACCAAAGAGCCCTAGATCTTTGTCGCATGTATATTTCCTCTTTAGCTAGAGTATTATGATAATCACTAAGCAGAGACAGTTCTTGCTGGTGCAAATCCAGAGATATCTTTCAACATTGGTGGATATGTCTGAGATCTTCGGGGAGAGTTGGTGTTTTCTTTCCCTAATATCCCCGAAGGTTTTGACTTCCAAATTTTAAGATGTTTTTTGACAAAGCTAAGTTTCTTGGCGAACCTATACATGGCTGAGCCCTGTATTTCTACCTTCCACCATTCCTCAATGAGTTTATCAAGATTATGATTCAGGATCCAAGCCAACTCAAATCTGAAAGGCGAGTTTTTGGATTTTTGGAAAGTTGTAGCACCGAATAGTAGGGGGCTATGTGGTCAGAAGCAGCTTTGGGGAGAGAACTCAGATACAAATCAGGGAAATGAGTGATGAAGACCTAATATGCAATTTGACCAAGTAAAAGAGGCTCCATGAAGATCAAAATTAAAAAACTCACCTTAACGGATGAAGTTGGCAAGGGAATCCATACTGTTGAAATTTGCTGGGGAACCACCTTGTTTTTCAGAAGGGTAGAGCGGGGTGTTAAAGTCTCCAACAAGGAGCCAAGGCAAATGTTTGGTGCTGCTTTTGAAGTCCAGAATATCTTTCCACATGACTTCTCTCTGAGATTCAAGATTAGGTGCATAAACATTAATAGCTATCCAACCCACATTTGATCCGATTTCTTGAAAAGACGTTCCCATAAAGTGAGGAGTCTTGAGTATTCTTTGGATTTCACCAAAAAGATTCTTTGGATTTCAAAAAATGCAATGGCCCCCCAGAGTTCCCAGAGGATTCCTGGGAGGCAAAGGAAGCAGAGGGCCATATCCTAGGAAGGACGAGATCCTCCTTAAGCTTGGTTTCTTGCAACATGATGATGTTCGGGGAGTGTTTTAATCTCATATCTTTAAGGACTCTTTTCTTCAGGGGAGCATTAATTCCCCTAATATTCTAGGAGAGAATCTTCATTTTTTGGATTTAGGTTTACCCCCACCATCCATAGCGAGAGTACCCTGTACACCTTGAGCAATATTTTGAGCTGTCTCTTTCTGAAGCTTAGACTGATTGGTAGGTCTCCCTTTCTTGTTATTGGCACCAACATCATCGTTTTTCTTGCAATTGCTTGTTGTGTTCTTGGTTGGACCGCCATCATCAACAACCAACGGGGAAGGAGAGGTAAAGGACGAGCCAATATCTAAGCAGATAGAAGGAGAAGGAGAGGAAGGCAAGGAGGAGAAAATCTCCTCAGAGGTGTAGGAGGAAAGAAGGGGATGTCAATGTCAAGCGGGGGATTAGGGAGAGAACGAAGTGAGGGCGAAGAGGGAGGAGTAGAATCCTTGACCACAGGGAATGAGGCTGTTACTCAGGGGGAGTCACAGTAGAGGGAATTTCACCCCCTTCCAGAAGGGCTGTAAAAGGATTAGAAGTACTCACCCCTGGAATGTTTTTGGGAATATATTTATTTTTCAACTTGGGAGAACAAACAGGGGGGTTTCGTTTAGGAGCTGGTTTTGAAGGGCAAGCCAGTGCCCTGTGACCAACACTCTTACAAATAGAGCATGCCTGTGGAACATATTCGTATTCAATGGGTTGAGACCAAACTCCAAAGTCCGATAGGAGATCAATGGATTTGGGTAGTGGGCAACTAACATAAATGTTCACACAAAATCTTGTATGTATAGCCCTGGATTTAGCTTTGGTGGCTTGATCAATAGCAATGAGAGAGCCCAAAGACAGAGTTATACTTTCAATGACCGCAACATCCCATAACTCCAATGGAAGACCTGGAAGGTGAACCCAAATTGGCGCTTGGGTCATTGTCTCCATGTGAGGGTTAAAACTTAGCGTCCACTTCTGGAGGTAGAAACCGCATCTACCAAAGAACCACGGACCACCGAGAAGCGCACAGGCAAAATCTTCTTTAAGGCTGAAAGTGAACAAGATGAAGTTATTCGGCATTGCAGCAATCTCTAGGGGGCCACAGGGGGCCCACTTAATGCGTGACCATTTCTGAATGTGTTTTAGGGGGGCGAGGTCCCATCAGCTTGCCAATCATGGACAAGTCTCTCGAGACAAGAGTAGTATCCGTGACCTGAGAAGGAATCTTCAGGGACATCGTCCCATCCAGAATCTGAGGCTGCAACTTGACAGAATGAGTTACCTTGGGCGATCTAGCAACCACTTCTTTCCATGACCCATTGGGGGTACGTGGAAGAGAAACGTCAGATCCGTCAGGAGGATCAGTGGCCGGACCAAAAGGGTCCATCATTGAGGCCTGAAGGAAGAACTAGAAAATTCAATTTTTTTAGAGTAGGAAAATTTTCACCTATTCAATAAGCAGGTTCCAACTATGTATTGGTTTGAATGTAATAATTATTATATTTAATCTTGTTATTACAACACAAATCTCTAACAAATTACAAACATGTTGTCAATTTCAAATGTTTTAATGCTTATTTGGTTCCTATAATGAACTCAAGTTAAAATTTTAAATGTAGTTCCTTTTTGATCCTTCTGCATATGTTGACCATTATTGTCAGGTGGCATGTAATACCATATTGTATGTGGATCACAATTTTAAATAAATAAATTTTACGATAAAATCTTTTGTATGCTGTACTTTCTTGTTTTTATTACAGAGCACTCAATTATTAAAATTGAGAAAGAGATGCAAGCGTTACCCATAGGGTCTTCATTGTAGAAAGGAAGAGTATTCCATCCTTGGCTTATATATCAAATTGCTTACAATTCCCATACCAGGAATGTTTTTTAATTTGCTGCAGAGTGGGCATGATTGCATTTTGCTGATATGGGCAGAAATTCAATTAAAAATGTATTTAATTCAGAGAATTGCATGTCAAAATGGCTTCGTTAATTTTCACACCAATTTATTGGGTATGGTGTCTTAAATGCATGCAGCACATTGAATTATGAAAAACAGTACTGCAAAGTGAATCGTTATTATAAAACTGTTACAAACTAGAAATTATCAGTTGGACAGAACATTACCGCTTCTTAATGTTCATGGTCATAATATTTGTTTGCATTATGAGAGTATAGAGTGTTTGAACCTTTGTAGGTATGCCCCGGCCTCCGTTTGATGCTGTGATTCACAAGCTTGTTGTGGCAACTGTTTCTACTCGCAAAAGTAGTGGAACACCTTTCGTTGTATCTGTTGATATTCCTTCTGGATGGGATGTGGAAGAAGGCGATATTAATGATATAGGCCTTATGCCAGATATGCTGGTTTGCGCTTATCCATACTATTCTATTCCCCTAGATGATTACTGCTAGCTGTTCGGCTTATATCTATTTGAACTTCATTATTTTGTCTCGGTGTCGTCCATTCCAAATGTCATAGAAAACTGATTGTGGAAAATTGGAAGCCTATAGGCTATTGTTGTTGTTGGCTGCAATAGTTATTGTTGCTTACTAAAAAGATGGCATTTACTTTTTTAGGTATCCTTAACTGCACCAAAACTCTGTGCCAGAAAATTCACAGGCTCTCATCACTTTCTAGGGGGTAGGTTTGTGCCTCCAGAAGTTGTGAGGAAGTACTCATTACGGCTCCCTCAATATCCTGGTACTGCAATGTGTGTGCGCATAGGAAAGCCCCCATCAGTTGACGTCTCGGCTCTTCGTGAGGACTATGTTTCTCCAGTTTTTCTTGAAGAAAATGTGAAGGATGCTCCAATTAAACAAGTAAATAACATGCCTGAATACTCGAAATGATACATTTTTTTGTTTAAGAGCCCAGATTGAAAACAATACAGTTGTAAAATCTTTAATATAATTTCAAACTTTCATGATCTACCTCTTGAATGTATAATTCATAAGCATACACAATGAGACAAGGACTATTATATCATTGATGGAATTTTGCTTTTTTGCAGTTCCAAGAATGGTTTGAGGATGCAGTAGCTGCTGGATTAAGAGAGCCAAACGCAATGGCTTTGGCAACTACCAATAAATATGGTCACCCGTATGTTGTTTCATAATATTGACCTTTTATCATTCTCATTTACTGTTATTTTCTACGAAAACATATATCTGCTCATGTTCAATAATTTTTTAAATCAGAAATCTTTATGTTGGAGCAATCAGTAATACTCTCTAGGCTTAATTTAACAGTTGCAATTTGTAGCATTTTAATTGTTTTGAAAAAGTTGCCTTATTTAATCTTGATTTTTTTGTAGTTCTGTACGCATGGTCTTGCTGAAAGGGGTTGATGAACGCGGGTTTGTTTGGTAAGGATTCCTTTTATGCTAAACTTGGATATCTGTATTCTCATAAATATCAAGTTTCTATCTCATCTTAATTGAGTTTGTTCAATAAGATAACTGGTTTTCTTAGTCTATGCTGTTCTTGATCACTCAATATGTGACTATTTATTGGGAAGTCATATTTATGGATGAATAGTTAACTGACTTGGCATATTTGGTATTCATGATGATAAGGCAGGTATACAAATTATGAAAGTAGGAAGGCATACGAAATATTTGAGAATCCTAATGCCTCTCTTCTTTTCTTTTGGGAAGCTCTTCATCGGCAGGTAAATTTTTGCTTTATGTAATGGTTCAAATAGTCTAAATATGCTTCTAGTGTGTCTGGGATCACCTTATGAAGTTTTTGGTTTTAGTTAAATGTTTCTTGTGAATGATTTTGAGGACTGTTCATTATAAAGCACTACTGTCCCAAACAGTAGCTTTTAATTTTATCCCATGGTGCAAATAATTAAAATAACCCTGTTATAATGATAGGAGCAAATATCATGAAAGAGGGCACTTTTGTCTTTGAAAAATCAGCAGGTATCTTATGTTTAATTATTCTGTTTTGAAAATCCTTATGTTAACTAGGCCTCTGAAAGCTTGGAATCCAGATTACACACATGACTTCCATAACTATCACCTAGCTATGTGAAGAAAATGATCATCAAGGGCCGACTCCTGGGGCGATAAGATTGGTCATGACTCGATTAGTGTCTAATCTGCTAGAAAAGTGTGGTGGTTGACTGCAAAACATTTCAAAGAGCGATATTTACGTAAATTTTGAGGATTGGAATACCACTTGAAGAAACGGTGAATAACGTTATTGTTCCTGGACATCCGATGGGATATGTTACATCGCCCTATACATGCAGCAGGTTGCTATTTAAATCCTAAGTTTATGGAGGTGGATCATGATGCAGATAAAGAGGTAAAGAGTGGTATATTGTAAACTCTAAATATGTTGGTTTGTGGTGATAATGAGAAGGCTGAGGTGAGAAAGCAACTCACTACATTCGAAAACCAAGAGGGCATGTTTTCCTATAAGGAGGCACAAGAAGACATCGGCTGCATGGATCCCCATTTATGGTGGCATACTTATGGGTTTTGTACTTTAGAGCTACAAAAGCTTGCCGTGCATGTCCTCAGCCAATGTGTAAATGCTTCTGCATGCGAAAGAATTGACGTACACATGATTTGATCCACACTAACAGGAGGAAACAAGTAGGAGCTAAAAAATTCTCAGATCTTATATTTGTCAACAACAATTTATGTTTGCTTGAGAACAATCTTGCAAAAAAAGGTGGCGATTCTCACCTTGGAGAACCATCCTTCGAAGGAGTTGATGAAAATTTTGATAGTGTTGATGAATATGATATAAGATTAAATGATGGCGCTAGTGCTAGTTTTGGTTTTGAAGAAGGTTCTGATGTTGCAGCTGTTTGAAATTTAAGTTTCATTTCAATGTTGAGCTTGGGCTCTAACTATGGATAGTTTTCTATCTAAACTAATCTTATTCAAATTTCAAACTCGTGCATTTCTCAATTTTACAAGCTTTAATTTTATGTTCATTATATGGTAGTGGATATATTATATGTTGTCTTTGTGTGTGTGTACAAAATTAGATTTTTCCGAACTTTTTCGGGGATTCCTGATTTCCTATTTTTTTCAGCCTTCCAAATGGATACATATTTTTGAACTTGGAAACTATGCTCTACATAATGGATATGCTTTTTTATTTTTGTTTTTATATTCTTGTTTGAGCTTTTTATCTTCTTTTTAAATTTTTGTAGGATACTGCTTGGACTCTGTGCCATTTGTATCCAATGTGTCTTCCAATCTTAGTTAGGCTGTATACTGATATGGATAGGGTTGGAGTGCAGTCCAACCGGTGCCCTATTTGAGCCATGCCCAAATTGGATACTTACAACTTACAAGATAAGAGGAAATACGTATATAGGAGAAGGTTGTTGGATGTGGGAGGAGGGAGAAGGGATATATCCTGTAACATAGCTTTGGATGTATAAATGAAGTTGCTGGGACTTGCCTGGATGTTTGGTTATACCTCCTGAGTAGCTCGGACCTTGAGTACAGTTGCTACTCTATGTTGAATGCACTGCCCGAGTTCTGTTTTAACTTCATCTTTACAGGTGTGACTCACTTGTCCTTACATAGTTAATACACAGTTTACATCTATAGCTGTTATGGCTCAATTAAATTGACAATAATAACATGATGACATGATAAAGCTTACGGACAGCCTCACGCAGAGGCCAACTTCAACATGGCATACAGATTTCAACACCAAAAGGCTTACTCCGAGAAAAGGCCCAACTTAACGTACAATCCACAAGGTTTATCTACCACCAGTATAAGTAAACATTCCCCCATCCTTTTTCAATCATATGTCTTTGCAAGAAGTGGTGGAAAATTCTGTCTAGAGGACAAAAGCATCAACAAAGGATCTTTGGACATAAAGGGAAATTAAGCTAGCAAAAGACACATACATTTGTTCTCGTAAAGAAAGTACAGCCTTATTCATCTTTAAAGTTGTTATTTACTATAATTTTCCCAGAAAAATTTATGAATCATCTGCTTTGCCATTTATTGAACTGCCTATTTATTTTCATAATACAATTTTAGATTTCAGTTCTGAATTGAGAGAATGTTTTTGCAAACATGGTAGTCAGAATTGGATTCAGCATGGACTTGACAACACTGATTTGCCAAGTCGAGTTGGACTTGGACTTGGATCGGACTCAGCACCAAGACTGAGCAAACTGAAAAATCATAAAATTATAGGGAAACAGATAAAATTATAGGGAAACAGGTCCAGAATTGGGCGATTTTTTTCGTATATATGATTGCTGTATCCTATCCTCAGGTCCTTGAAAAACTGTCGTATCCACAAGTGAGGAGGTTTGTATTTTATGTACTAAGTGAAGTCTATATCAGTTGTGGCTGTGCAGCTAAACTTTGGGTTGAGATAAATTTTCCACCACTTGTGGTTGTGTTCCCTAGCGTCTGGGATGTCGTGGAGTCTGTATTAGGTGCAGGTTTGTGTCCTTTGTGTCCTTTGTGTATGGTCCAGGGTAGATTACTTACGACATGCAGCTATGTGCCCCTCGTATATGATCTGTAGATTGAAGTACCTAATATTAGTGACCATGTGCTTCTAGTTGGTGAGTGTGCTAAGGTACTGGTATTATTGGAAGGGTTTTTGGTTATGATGCATTTAGTTGGAGCCATAAATTAGCAAGCCCCCATTCCAACTGAAGAATGATAATGAATGTCATATGATGACTATCTCTAACAGGTTTGGTGATATTCTGTATTGTATTTGTACGATTTGGTAGAGATACTCATGCACAATATTGTCTTGTAGATGAAGAAATAGGAGAGTACTACTGTGGAATAAAATCCCATCATACAAATATGCCACTGTAGTAGATTACATACATCACATGGATATCGACCACAAGATGAAAAGGGCCCCTCAAGGCATGTCACTGAAACTGCCAGCGATGTTAGTTCCAGACAGAGGGAAGATGCTAACATATCCACCTAGGGACTTGCACCCCAAAGCCAACTTTTGAATTGACTAATATTTTGGTGTGAGTAATTTCTTCATAAACCACCTCTTTCTCACAATTATCATGCTTTTGGAGCTATTCATAACACGCATTCGTCACATACAATTAGAGATTATCTGGTTTATTCTATTCTGAGTTGATCTTTACGCTTTTGCGTTTTACCTTGTTCAATTTTTTTTTCCTTTTTTCCCTGTGTAAGGATGTATTTAATTCATGGTTGTAGACATATATCTTATTCATATTGTAATCTCTATAACTTTTTAGCTACTATGATCTATCAATTTACATTCAATTACGTCATTTTGTTTTTCCTGCTGACTTGTTTTGGATAGTTTATCCTTTAACTTGGGTGTAATAAATCATTGTTTTCTACCAGATTGGTGAGTCTTGTTGGTCATTTGGATGTTGATTTCTCCTCTAGTATTTTTTTTTATATTTTCTAGCAATGCCTATCGTTTTTCTGGTCATTATTTCATATATTCAAGACATGATGAATGCCATTCTCATACACAGGTGAGGATAGAGGGGACTGTAGAAAAAGTTTCAGAAGAAGAATCAGATGAGTACTTTCATAGCCGTCCACGAGGAAGTCAAATAGGTGCACTTGTCAGTAACCAGGTGCAGTGTTCTGTTTTATAACTTTGAAAATAATTTCTAGGTTTTGATTTCTTGACTCAAATTACACAGCTTGCATATTACGGTTTTTACCAAGTGCTGATAATATCTAGTGAGTATGATAGTAGTTCGTCCCTTTACTTAGTGCAGAGCTCAGTGATACCTGGGAGACATGTTCTTGATCAAGCCTACGAGCAACTTCAAGCCAAATATGCAGATGGGTGTGTCACTAATCCATCTTGTCTTTGAAATTTCAATTGTTATGTTAAAGGTCTAGTCATTTTTCATATGGATGAGTAATGTTTGGATAATAGAAAAATGCTGTTGAGAGTTGTATATTATAAGTTAATTAGAAATCGTAGTCGTCATTTTGTATCAATTGTTATGTGTTACTTCTTGTAATTAGAACCAATTATTTTTGTCTAAATACATGGGTCGGCCAGATTAGTGTACTTAATGATATATTTGTTAGTGTGGTTTGGCACTGAGACAGTTGGGGTCTAATTGACACAACTTATATAAAGGAAGTTCTCGGTCAAGGAAGGAAGCTCCTCACACGTTGTCATATTCTTCCTGTACCATAGCTGTGAGTGTAGACCACATAATATATCAATAGAGCTCCAGTTTCTATCATGTTTAGATTTTTCAAGGAATATGTTGACTTCATGAAGATGCTGCATCTTCCGAAATCTCCAATATTTTGGTAAAACGTTCTCTGTTAGTGTAAGATATGAAATATTTGAACTTGTTTTAGAAGTTGAAGTGAACCATTTAGAAGAGACTATCAATATGAAATTGCATATGATTTGATAGTAGTTTGAAATTATTGGATTTATATTGTTTAAGAGGAGACAAATCACGTAGATAGATAAAGGGATAAGAAAAATGATTATTAGGGTGACACTAGAGTTACTTAGAACATCAAGCATGTAGAGAGATCAAGAGTGTTTAGTGTATTACTAGATCTCAGGGAAATGCCTAAAAATGAGTATTATGCATTTTTTAATATATATTTATAATATATTTTATGGACGTTTCCATGCCATTTCGTACCGAATGGTTTTTTGAAAATTAGCATTTCCATGCTTCAGACCCATTTCCATTTCCTGGCAACCTAGGTGTATTGGTTGGTCTGTACTTCATTTTTATAGAAGCAATGAAAGGTTTGATGTTTGTGTGGAAAGTACATATTTTTAGTGTCACTATTGTTTATTGATCTTCATCTATTTATGCTATGCTCTTGGTATATGCTACATTTTTGGGTGATTGTTCAAAATATGCACCTTATTCTTCGTCATTGGTAGGCTGGTGTGTCATGCTTTCATGTAGGGGTCGCTCCCAACCTCCACTTTCCCCCAAGAACTAGAGGATCTGTTTGAGCATTGCTCTTCTATCAAACAATTAGTAAATCTTGTATGGACTTGTACATATTGAACCTCCCTAGGCTGTAATTCTTGATAATCACTAGCCTCACTCTGTATCGAAGTTCAAATGGGAAAAACACTACCTCCACTTCAATAATTAGGAGTACTTATAGCTGTCTAATGTTTTGATAACAATTTTTCTCCTCATGTGAGAAGCTTGCTTTTCTTCCTCGAGGATTCCCGTAACACAATATACTCAATGATCATAGAAAAATGGAATGTGAATGTAAATGGGTGGGTTTGAATACCCATATAATTAATAATGTGTGTGATGAGTTGATCACTTGATCCTACATTCCAACACATATCCCAATGTATTCTGTAAATTAAGGAAACACAAGGCCCTGCTAGGAGAGATTTACATCTACTTGAACATCATTATTTAATCCCATTAAAGTTTTAGCATATTTCCTGTCAAAAACATAAATCAGGCAAAGCTTCCCTTGACCCAGTTTGAATTCCTTGACATCTCCAACACCTCCACGTGCAGATAAACATACACCCTTGATTTTCTCCAACTTGTTTACAGCTTCAAAGCATGGCTCTTGGCTGCATCCCACTTCTGTGCAACAAAATAGACATAAAAAACTTTCTCGATATACTTTAATCATCATTAATCAATTGCATGAAGCGATCAAAGCATATTTTCTTAGGGAAGTTCAACCCTTTGATGAAAGCACTATGCCTTCCTCAAGGTCAGTACCGACCTTGGAAAAGAAGTCGTCCACTTCACATTTTTACTCTAGGGGTGTAAGTGGTTCTGAACTCCTCAAAGATGTTCATTAATTCTCAAATATCTTGGATCAATGTCTAGCTGAACTCTGGGTAATTGGTGATGCAACAAGGCCAGCCACAAGTCTTGATGAATCGCCAAAGCCTTAGCTATGTTTTTTGATTGCACGCCTCTTAATTTGGCTTTTTTAAAAACAGAATTATGAGTTGATGGTTTCCTCTTGTGATAGGTGTATATAAAGAAGACACATATTTTTGTATATATAAAACCAAATTCCCACCACCATTCTTCACAAAAATATGGAATTATTAAGGCATTGTTCACCAGATCCCTCAGAATCTCGGGTCCGGGGAACTTAAAGAATGGAGTAAAGCACCTCCACAAGGCACTTAAGAAAGGGTACCATGACTGGAAAATAAAGAAAGCATTTAGGAAGGTTAAAAGAAGTAGAAGGTGTCCAAGACTTGACTTAGTAATGGAGGTCAAGAAGACCTGCTTACCATACATCCGAGATACGATTGAGAGACTTGCAAGATCCTTCGAAAAAGGGCATCAATACTTAAGGACTCAATGTCATTGAGGATAGATTTATGAAAAATAGGTATGTTGGGGGAGAAAACATATACAAATAGGAAGTCTAGGTAGTCTTGTGGAGGATGCCTTAGTGAGAGGCCTTTTCTTGAAATTGAAACCAATATTGGAGAATTGTGTTTTTGGTGAATTTTAATGAGAAAAGAGGTTGGTGTATGGAGAAAGTACTCAATTAACCGTCCATTTGTGGAGAATGATTTGTCTGTAAAGAGCCACTCATTTGCAAAGAGGCACTCATCCGCATAGAGGCTCTCATTTGTAGAGAAATATCCATTTGTGAATAACGACACATTTGTAGAAAACCACTCATATGTTGGTAAGCATTCATCCTTTAAGATTTGCTTGTTTATAGAGAAGCATCTGCCTGCGGAGAACCATTTGTTTGTGAAGAAGCACTTGTATGCAAAGGACCGTTCATTCACGGAGAAGCACACATATTTGGATAAATATCTATCTACAAAGAACCTTCAACCGAACTTTGTTGAAAACAATAAGTCAAATTTTGTTGAGAAGAGGATGTGTTCTAGAGGTGAAGGAAGCCATTCCAAGAATACACACAAAAGACCATCATTGTAAAAATAGAAAGTGAGGTCCATTCAATGGAAGCCAATGAGGAGATAAGCAAAACTTGGGGAAAAAGCAAAACTTGAGCTAGAGGTCCCAACTTCCACCTCTACTTTAAATGATTTTTATGGAGCTAAAGAGTTATATGAAAAGCTTGAGATCATGACAAAACATACATGTGCTAGTTAGTAACAACTCACAAAGGCCTAAAGAGACTGAATTTGAGGAAGCCCCGAGTTCGAAGGACCAAGAAAATTGAAGACAGAGGAAGCAAGTGGACAAGGCAAAGAAGTGGTATGTGTATGCTTCTAGCAAGGCCTCAAATTACACAATGTAGCTGGCTATGGTCTTAAAAACCTCTTCCAATGCATATGGGAATGACGGGGCCAATTGATTGATTACCCGACTCCCATCTTTGGACTCACAAGCCACACTCAATGTACACATAAAAAGTCAAGGACATAACATGGAACTAAACTCATTCTCTCTTTAGTGATCTTCAACAATTTTACAAAGATTCATACACACACACACTCCCCTACCCGTACTGAACCATGAAGATTACAAATACTCAATCGAAGAGCTAAAATGTCACTCCAAGAGCTAAACTCTCTAGTTTTCCTCTATTCTGCTCTAGACAAAAATTCTCTGGACTTGGAGCTTGTTGTCCTTAGCTCCCCTTTTGCACAAGTGCCTCCTACTATTCCTCTTCCTTTGACTTCGAATCCCTAGGTCTTACACTGAACCTTGACAACTCATTGAGTCTCTAAGTTCTTGGAAAAAGCGACTTGTGTAGCTTACTATGGACTAGTTCTGGGTGTTAAGCTCTTATTTTTCTATACACTGCAGCTAATACCTCTAGTATGGACGTTTCCAACTGCTATGGTTGTACAAAACCGCTCAGTGCTGCTCTTGTTAGTCTTCCTACCTTAAGGAGACTGATAGAATTACACAGCCATTGCCTGATGTTAATAGCAGGAAGTCACATTGACCACTGGGAACATCAATTACAAAGTCGTACTTGTTCCTTGTTCCTTTTATCACTTTGCTATCATTGCTGAACCCTTTGTGATGGTAGCCAATGCTTCATTGATAGATCAATCCTCTAATGCTTGCAATGTTCAGTCACCAAAATTGACAAGTTGACACAATACACTCAAGAACCCAAACTCATGTTTTTGGGTGCTGCAGGATTTTTCGTGTACTTGGATGCTCTTGGATCATAGACACCTAGACCCAATGAGCTGTCGGTTCTATGAACTCTGTCAATGGTTTTCTTGGTATTGGCATACTCATGGGATGCACTCATCCAAGTTGCGTACTTCAGCTTGGTCTACTTAAATATGTAATCACTTTAATCAAGAACTCTCAAGATACTACTTGTGTAATGTCCCTTATCTCGGGCTTGAAACTGAAGTCAGGAGTGAAAATGGTACACAACTCATAGATCAACAGTAAACTACAAATTTATAACATGCAGACCTATAGCATGTCTGACATTTCTGGGTGACAGTTGTCAATGCAAAAAATTGTCGTACTATTCACTTCCAACACCACTGGCTTACACATATCATTTGCAGTGATTTTAGAGTGTATCTATTAGTCTTTAGTAGTTCAAAAGTAAATAATACTAGATTACCTAGAGTAATATTGATTTTGCATCTACCTTACAACCATTAATATGGGTTGTACGGTAAGCAGTACAATCAGTGTATGTGCTTACAATGTTATTCAATGGACCTTATTGTATTAAGTCAAGATCTCAAGTTGAACGATAGAGAAAGATTATGTCCAGGTTGATCTTAGTTGGTAACGGCATAAAAACTATGTATGAATTCTGTTTTTTACTTCCTCTAGGAAGGTTGTTGGCGGCTGCGAAGGACTCCTAACTGCAGTGAATGAGACTTGAATGCTTAGTCTATGGATGTGATTTTTGGTACGTATACTGCTGTACTCTAGTTCGAATGCTGATGTTGTATGCAATTCAAGTCATGTCTGTTAGGTTGCTGAACATGCAAAAGTAGATGGTTTAGTGAAGTAGCAGTCAACACGCAAGATGTACCTTGCTTGGTCATATGGTTTTAATTTCAACAAGTCTAGGTCGTATGGAGTCATGGACAAAAGAAGTCGAAGAAAGATGATAGCCTTTAGATTCCAATTTTGAGAGACTAAAATGGTATTTTTTTTACGTTGTAATCATAAGGATTTAATGCTAGTTCACTATATTATATTAAGTAAAGGTGCTAGTGCTTGTGACATCATACAAGTGGTCATGCAGATACATCCCATTTACAATGCCTTCAATCCATAATTATCTACATTGTAATTATACAAAGTTGGTATGTAGACCCTTTTTTGAATCATACTGTTACTTAATGCTTTTATAGCCGAGCTCCGAAGTCCATACGGTCTTTGAATTGTTAATTTGTTTGTGTATGTCTTACATGCTCAAACTCATGATCACATTTGGTCCTCTTTTTTCACTGGGGTTCCTTGAAGAAAGTTCATTCTGATGATTTAAGTGAAATGCGAATCATTGTACAATTACCTTCAAAAGATTGTGGCTATGTGACCAATATCCCTTGTGGGATAAACCATCTTAGATAAGAAATTCACAAAATATACAAAAATTGCATGCAAATATAAATTCTGATTTCCATGTAGTAAATAACCAGGTAGGGCAGCAAACTGGGTTTTTACTTGATATCTCACAAAATACTTGCTCAAAACACATGAAAGTTTACTGAATTCTGAGCTTGCGGCATTTTTATGATAACAATACACTAGAAATAAAGAATTTTTGGAATTTTTTGAATAATAGATAACTGCTAGAAAATACCCAGAAAGCATCGTAGACAACTCGAGAATTTTCAAAAATATCATAACTTTTTTAAATACAAGTGATAAAATTCTGAAAATCTGAAAATAACATCTGCTAATAATATGAATTTAAGCCCAGACCTTCAGATGATGAGAAATATACAGCCTGACCGTAATTTCCTAAAAAAACATTGCTGCAAATCTGGAATTCTAGTAGCATAAAACCCTCATGAAAATAGATAAAAATCTCCAATTTTTGGAAATACCATCTACGGAATCGGACAGAGAAGAAAGCCTAACCTCCATATCTAGAAACTCAACACTTGGAGACCTCCAAAAAAGTTGTTGGAAAACCCTAGAAAATAGATGTCACCCTAAGGGAAAGGCTGAAAACCCACGAAAATGTCTCTAGAAATCTATGTCCAAACCTTGCTCTGAATGTTGCCACAAATCTGATTTGAAACCCTTCAGATCTTATCTCCACAAACAGTCTCTGAATAACCCTCCCAAACCCTTTTCTGGAATCTCTGAAAAATGGATCTCTGAATAACAACCCTGAATCAACTGCTCAAAATGACAAACTAGGGATGGATCTTTCACCACCGAAGAGTGCCCTACTAGCTAGGAATGGATCTCTCGCCACCGAAGCTAGGGTTCTTGTGGGATTTTACTCCACAAGCAAGAAGATATGCAAACAGGACACGTTGCTCCAATATCAAAATAGAGCGAGTGTATGAATGAATGCCTTATTCTCCCCCAAGCGCTTCCTTTTATAACTTATCCTTGCAACAAAAGGCCCAAAATAACCCTAATCGACCCCCTTGGGTCTTTTCTTTACATTAACATAAAATAACTTAAGTCACTTTATTCCCCACATAGAGCCAAAAGTGCACTTAAGTCACCCCCAACGAAGAATTAGAATAATAAAGTACCATATGTTCACCCATTACTTAAGTTATCGACTAAATATAACATAAAGTACTTTAGGGGAGCATCTCACAACCTTATTTCACTTAAGTCACCTCAAAGTACATGTCCGACGTCAAAACATAACATATACGTGAAAGGAAGGTGCAAACCATACCCAATAACCATTAACATCACGAGCCCCTTGGGCATGACCAAGACTAAGACGGATGAAAGGGCTTCTAGGCCACCTACTAGGAAATGGGGACATTACACAAAATTGGGGATTAGTGTCTCCAGTGGGTTGGTGCTCATGAATTGGCTGAGTTGGTGCTGGGCATTGAGGATTGATGTCTCCAGTAGGTTGGTGCCTATGAACATTTGTAAAGCATTTACTTTTGGGCTGGATTTGGACCACAGATCCAAGTAGTCTTATTTTTTGGTTTGTCCCAAGAGAGGGTTTTCCATGTAAACCTGGTGTTGCTCTAAGTTATGTTATTTGAATGCTTTTAAATGCTTTAATTGTGGATATAAGTTTTAATAAGTAAAAGTTTATCTGATACTGATTCATCCCCGCCCCCTCTCAGCATAAGCGTGTGCTTAACAGTTGGTGACCCGAAACTATTTTGAGGGATAAAAAACTTAGGTGAACTACTTTTAGTGGATGATCCCCGTCCCAATGTCTGACCCCTTGGAGTTGGGGCAATAGAAGAGTCCTCAATGTCAAAATCTTCCTTCACTGCCCTCTTATTCACTAGGGCTGCAAGTTCATCAGTTTTCCTCTTTTTTTCTTCTTTTTCTCTGCCTAAGCGGGAAAGAAAGCAGACAACTCTCTTTGAGCCTCATGTGGTGCTTGGGTGCACACCGTCACTTCATTCCTAGGTATCCGTGCATTGTGGAACTTAAGGCGATAGACACTTCCACTCATCTTCATTCCACAATAATTGCATACAACACAATGGTCTTTTGCTCGTTTAACAAGTCTTAGAAAAATCAAATTGCATGACGAAATTAGGAATAATATTACGAATTGCATGAAAAAAGAATTACAACAAAGGTATATATGTTTTAACTATTGTGACTTGTCCCTAAGCAAGATGAAATTTGTTTGGGAGCTATAGGAAGAGGTTAAAAATTAAAATAAGGTTTTCAGTTTTTTCGAAGTCTAGCTGGATGGTTTGTTTTGTCTTTCATTCTCTCTCCATTTGGCAAGTAAATGTAAACTATTTCAAACAATATTAGTCTTTCTATTCTCTATTCAACATTATATCAGGGGGCAAATATAAAAGTTTAAAACACTGCCCACAAGATCTAAATTCTAAACAAATATATTATTCGATTGTGTACCCATGATTCAATATGCAGAAGTTTTTTGAAGGAATGACTATTCCATAGTTCCATATGAACCAAAATAAAACCATGATGCAAAAATGCACGTTTTATCAGACCTATTTCTAGTATTTTGTATTTTAGATAAGTCTGCAGATTTAGGGCACACATTTATATTTCCAGTATTTCGTATTGCAGACATGAAGTTTGATGACAGTCACAATTTTCACCATTCATGACCAAACATAAGAAGATTGTTGACATAATTGAAGACCTAACCCATAAAGGGAAAACACATAAGAGTGTGACTGTGTGAGGATCAAATTGACTGGGAATAATGCATGAATAAGAAGAAACGTCTAAAGAGATTCGAGAACATGAGTTTTCTATTTGTTTTTTGCAGTCACATGAAGCAAAACATGAAGGACACGATCTCCATTTCATGATTTTCAGATGTAGACAAGTCACAAACCAAAAGTCGGTCACAGTTTGAAGTTGTTTTGAGGTCATGAAGCACTGAAGACATTCAAAAGACATGAAAAGGAATTGTTAAACCAGTTAATCTCGCTCGAAACCTACTCCTCCCGGTCGAAACCCTAACAAAACATGTATGATGAATTTGCACAAGAGAAAATTGCTACAAAACGCTTCAAAATGGCCACGTTTTTTCCTAATTGGACATTTTAAACCTACCAATCAAATTTCCACGATTTTTGAAATAATTTTTTATGATTTTCATTGGCTTTAATCGTCGGAAATCGCCGATTAATCGGAAGAATAAAAATTGTGATTTTTGTAGCGATTACTTGTTTTCCTGTTCGCATACGATAAATTGTGATTTATCGCTGATAAAGCATGATTTCTAGAACAGAGGTTGGTACACATACATTTAACTTGTTTGTTCCAAGCTAGATTGTTGATTACGTCCACGAGGGCAGTCTAGGTGTCCTTAGACTCTTGATAGCTAAAGTCAATTGTGGCTACGTCCCAAACCACGCTAATGCCTTTTTGCCAAATTTTCTTCCTTGAAGGCTTTGCTCACATCTGCTTATGTCCCACTAACTCTTTTTTTCCTTCTTTATTTGCTTTTTTTTCAGTTTTTTTCCTCACACCAAGGATGATTACAATGGACAAGGTAGTGAAAGGTCGAGTTTTCTGCACATGGAGATTGATTTGCAGACAATGGGAAACATCAAAAAGGCAACATTATATCCTACATGACAGACACAAACATATTGTAGTTTAGGAAAACATCACATTACACATGAACATAATGAAGTATGAATTGTTATTTCCATTAACTTCATGATGTAGAGTACAAACTTCTAGCTATGATGGACATTGATCACACTATCCATGATGACGGTGATGATATCCAATGCGATATGATTAAACACAACCATATACCATCTCAGTGAGGATGTGCAAGGGTTGGGAACAACCACCAATGTTTTGGAACCACCTATTCGTTGGAAAGTAACTAACTCATTCATGTACATCTTCCTTGTAACAGACTAATCATTTATTGCCGAATATTAATTTATAACTATGTCAGTAGTCAGATTTCCCCACTACATTTATATAATTTAATTTTCTATTTTGACACTTGAGAATACTTTATGTTTTATATTGATTCATTCATAGGACTTTGCTTATGGCATATGATGTTTACATAGTTGATGGTACAAATTTATGTATCAATTTTAAATTTCACAATGTTTATTTCATGGATATGGATGCCTTTAACATGTTTAATGATGCTTAATTTTGCAAAAAAAAGATACAAAAAATGTAACATATCCCTTGTTTGAGTCTTTGAAAGTTCGTGTAACATAGGTTAAATGCTCTGTTATTGTATACTACCATGAAGGCCTTCATGCTGTACCAGATTACAAGTACAGTTATGGTACTAGTATTGGTATTCGTTCTGGTACCCCTTGGGATCTAATATTATCCATGGCCTAGCTTGGTTACGTCAATGACTAGATACCCAACACATATCTAGAGTGCACTTGACTATCAAATGACAATAATAATAAAAGCATTAAGAAAAACAACTAATTTGATAATTTTATCAATTGTCAATAGAATTTTGAAGTGCTGTATGGAGGTTTCTGCTACCAAAAAATGCGTCTTAGAGACTGCTACTTGTTGGTACTCATCTCAAAGAACTTTCCATTTCAATGTTTTTTTTTAAAACATTTATTTTGTACTGTTGACCTTAGATGTGATGAGATATGAAAGATGAATATCAATCGAATTACTTTTATTTCTGGTTGACATCTAATATCTTAACTTTAACAAGCTACTATTTTTTTTAGGCTATACAATATTGTTTTCTCATACACACACATTGCCGTTTCCGAGTACTCGTCTCCTATTTTTCTGGAAAAAGGCATACCAGTCCCCGTATTAGATGTGTGTGTGTGTGTGTGTGTGTGTGTGTGTGTGTGTGTGTGTGTGTAATGTCCTTTTTGAGCTCAAATTTGATGAATTTGGATTTTGCCCAAAACCCTAATGGAACATTGCTAGAAATGATGACAGCCACGTAGAAAACCTGATTTTTATGACAACAATCTGATGTTATGCAAAAATTAGGGCAGTGACCTGTTTTAGGTCGACAAAACCCTAAATGACCTAGGTTAAATTTAGATTTTAGTATTTCCCACACACAACTTCAGAAGTACATCAACAATATGAAACCCTTGATGAAATCATGAAAAGTAAATGCTTCAACAACAAATTACAGACCGTTAGAATTAATTATTGCTCATAAACTGCTAAAACTTCAAAAATCCAAATCTTCAGAAATACTTAGAGAAAAATTGCAAATGATAGCTCAAAATGACCACAAAAATGACATCTATCAAACAAAATTAAGATCATATTTTTCTAACCACAAAACCCTTGAAATGCTGTCCCGAAATCTCCAAGTGGGTTGCCCAAGCTGGAAATGAATGTGGCAGCCTCAAAAGAGTGTGCTTTAGTTGGAATTTGTGCCCTAGCATATAGGGAAACTCGTACCGCTATGAAATTCTAAATTTTAAGATCACTTGTAACTCCTGTATAAAGCCACCAATGCAACAAATGAGGGTTTTCGTCCCCAATAAGATCCAATGAGGCTTTTGGTCCTGAAAGGCTGAAAATGAGAGCTCAATGCCCCAATTTCCAAGAGAGAAGTATTGAGATTCACCAGATGATCGTTACAATAAGCCCCAACATTTGTCTTTATAGCCTTTTCTTTCTTTTTCCTTGTGGAGCGCACCATACGGGACACTTTATTTCTTTTTTTAACATTTACTTTTCCCCTTTTGCGTTCTCCTTTTGGGTCGTTCCACTTGGGCATTCCTCTTTTTAATAATTTAATTAAAGTGCCAATTATTAAAATTATTTTAGAACTTAAAATTAAATTATTAATTTACTTCCTTTCTCTCCTTTTTAGCCGATTGAAAATAATGAAAATAGGCTAAGGATCTTCTTTCTGATTTAGTATTTAAAAATACATTTTATAGTTAAGAAAAATATTATTAAGTTGCCCATAAATAGAGAGTTATCTGGGTTCAACTTAAATATATTATTTAGTATTTCTAATTTAGAAAAGGGGACATTACAGTGTGTGTGTGTGTGTATATATATATATATATATATATATATATATATTGCTGTCTCCGAGTACCCGTCTCCTATTTTTTTGAAAGGAGGCATACCGGTCCCCGTATTAGATGTCTTAAAAATGGTGTACATAATACCTAGAAATCTAATATATCGAACCTCGGGTCTCAAAACAAATAAGCTAACCTCCCTACCCGTTCTCATAGAGTATCTGTACTTTGATAACTAAGGTTAAATGCAATATGAGAGAAATTGGAAGGCGAGGAAACATTTTCTACAACCTTAAATTGTTTTCTAAAATATTACACTGTGTTTTTTTTAAAGAGCTCAAAATATATTATGTAAAGAAAAAATATGGCTACCAAAACATTTGTCTTATATTACAATGTCCCATAGGAGATAAAGATGTCATTCATTAGCTAATGACTGCTGCTGTTAGTCAAGACAAAAGCTTTGATGGAATCGACTATTACAAAATAAACTAGAAGCAAACTAAAGAAGCTATCCTAATAATTGTAAATAGAAAACACATTCCTGATAGCATATGAAAGTTACTCCAAATATATAGAGGAGAGGAGTGAAGTGTTTATAACTGAACATTTCAGATGAACTTAGAAGTTAATCATTTTTGTTGGTTTTTTCCTTTCTCATTTTGCTATGAATAGATGCTCTTTCTTTTCTTGTCCTTTTACTTTTTTGGTATGAGTAGATGCTCTGATTTCAGCAAGGGAGCTATAAGACCTTGGTTGACTTTGATTTTTTTTAAGAGGTACAACTCCTCTTTTACACACTTTGGCGCTCTAAGCCTGCGGGGGTTTGAAGCTGGGTCTTTTGTCAGGTGATGCTCTGTCTCAGTGAGTCAACCTAGTGCTATGGATTGTCTTAGAAGTTGCCTTTTGGAGGTTATAATATTACTTTTATAGCATAAATTGAACTAGCACTATGAAGAAGAGTGGAGCTGACAAAGAATTTGTTGCAAAGCACAAGGGAAAGAAGCCAATGATTCATCAAAAGCATGAAGCTCCATGCGTTTAGATACCAAAAGAGTTATACATACAAGTAAACTATTTCAAAGTACATCATTTTATTAGACAAAATGTGTGCAACAAAAAGATTGAAGTTGTCTACTGCTTGCCATAGGACTGAGTTGCAGATACATATCCCAAGCTCTTGAACATTTTTTTAATAAAGTTGAGAATTATTTTTGGTGCAGTGGTCAATTAAGTGCAAATAAAGGATTTTGGAGAGGAAGGCTTTACTAATTTTTTTCCTTAAATTTGGATGATTGTTGCTTAACGTTAGTGGAGACATTGGGAGGGTTACGTGCTTCCTCCTAATATTGTTCAATTGGTCTCTCTTAGTGAAAACCATTTTCCTGAAGGCATCAACAAATTGTCTTGTCCTTTTCATGGTGTTGACTAGAAAAATGATTCTTCCTCATGGATTTGATGGAGACTAGAGCATTGTTCTCCATTCTGCCACTTCTCTTAGGTCTATGAGCAGTTCTCTTTTTAACTTGGGAGCTTCCTTTGGCATTATTGTTCTTTTATTAATGACTTTTTATATTCTGGTGTTATAGGGGGATACGCTCCCTCCCCTGGTCCCCCACAAAAAAAAATTCTCGGACAAGGGAGAAATGCCTCCCACGTTTCTTGTGCAACAATTTTTAGGGGGAATTTCTGGGACTTCTCTAGATATCAGGGGACGTTTCGGAAATGTCCCCTTGTTTTGTCCTTGGCGTCTTTTCTTTTTATTTTGGTTGTTTTCTCTTTAAAACTGACTTTTTAAAAAGAAAACATGGGGGAAACGCCCCCCCCGCCCCCATGTTTCCTATGAAACAATTTTAATGGGGGCATCTCTGGGACGCCTCCAGATATCAGGGGATCTTTCGGAAATGCCCCCCTATTTTTGGAGATGTCGGGGACATCAGGACGTCCTTGACGTCTTAACTTTTTATTTTGACTATTTTCTCTTTTAAAACTTGTTTTTAAATTAAAAAAATAAAATGAAGCTAATATTGTTATTTTAGATGACGAATCTGATTTTTGGGACGTTTCAAGGCACTTATCTTGAATTTGTCATGTAATTTTTCCCATCGAAGGGTTTTACACGATTTGATCACCTTCTTTGCAATTTTTTCGATGTTTGGTCATGGATGGCCTCAATCTAGCTCCACCATTGTGTTGGGCTCGAATAGTCTTGAAAATGAAATAATTGGGAAGGATGAGGATCTATTGTACTCCTGTGGTAAAAGATAATTCTTGGAAGCATCTCATATTTATTTGAAAAAAGGTTTGTATGTATAAAATTATAAATCTAATTAAAATTCATTTTGGAAGCCCCAATCACTTAACAAACTTACAAAGCGTACATGTATAATTCTATACAAAGAAAAAGGTTGTGTAGATGTATAAACTATAGTTACCAGATCCGGTTTGACCGGATCTGTACAAAATCTAGCCGGATCTAGATTTTTTAGGTAGGGCAGATAAATTTGGTCCAGGTTGGCCTTGTCTTTTTCCAAAAAGAAAGTTTTTATTTTTTTTGCAATAAAAAGATACCCAACACCCTTTAATATTATTCAATAATAAATATATTAACATTTTATAATACATATTATTAATGTTTTTCTGTATGTCAATTTTTTTATATTTATAAATTATGCTCATATATAATATGTATATATTCCGCATCGATTTTTTTTGAACTTTTAGAGTTTTTGATTTTCGTATCCTCCCCCCCTCGTGAATGGATTTGGATTTATGGACCTGGTAACTATGATAAAAATAGTAGGGCATAGATCAAAATATTTATCGGTTAACCATAATCCGATTATATTGTTTTACAAAGACATAATAGGAATCAAGAGTGATATATGAATATAGAAGTTTTTGCGTACACATATAGATGTTGGACTATCATAGACTACTATTCACATTTTTTTAATAATTTATTTGTATATTTTTTAATATTTGGAATTTTATATATTATTTTAAGTGCCCTGCCCGCGCTGTCCCCAAATTTTGGATTTTTTTGTGGTCCTAGAAACCTCTTCCTGCAGTTATGGAGTCTTAGGTAACTATGGTATATACCAATGTTTTAAAAATCGGAACCGGACTCAGAATCGGCCGAGGGTTAGACCGGAACTGAACCGGAACCTGGCCTGTTTAAAACATATGAACCAACTTACTAAAAAATACATAAAATATTACAATTTTAATGAAAACAAGAAATTTTAAAGATTCCAAACCATGATTACAAACAATTAGAAACAAAATATGCAAAGTTTGCTCATGTATATACCATGTAAGGGTAAATATAGCAAAACGGCACCGAGTGCACTACATATCCAAAACAAAATACATAAACAATGAGGCTTTAAATGGCCTATAGAGTCCCAAAAACAATATGCTACAAGCTACTACATGTTTGATATCAATCATCAAACTCGACACCACTGCTAAGAATGGGATTCTCATCCTCATCAATGTCATCTTGTTCCTTTGGCTCAGACACATCGGACTCCTCAGGGACATTTGTAGTAGCACGGATATTGTTTGCCATGTTTGGTGCTAGTAGTGGTTCATCATCCAAAGCCATCCACCCCAAGTCATCAGGATCAAACTATGTCAGGTGACTCTCCTCTATCCATTATGAGGTTGGATCAATATCATCCAAGACAATGGGATATGTATTAGGTATCTTATTCAATAATTGGTTGCGCCTTATTCGGTGGTTGTATTGCACGAAGACGAGATCATTCAACCGTTGTTCCAAACGGGGTCTATATAACATCATTTAGGGTTAGGGTTGGAAAAAGGTAACTTAAAAGCTAAAATTGGAAAAAAAATGTTTTAAGGCAAACCATACCCCTCAACTAGTTCAAACCGGTTCAGTACGAAACTAGATAGTTTGACCGGTTCAGTATGGAACCGGACGGTTTGATATTGAACCGGTACTGAATCGGTCAGTTTCGTACTGAATCGGTCACGTATTGAACAGGTCATTGGTTTGGTTTTTCTAATGGTTTGCATTTTTTTAAATGAACAGGTCAAACCGATTGAGCCGAACCGGAACCAGAATGTTTTTTAAAACACTGGTATATACTAGTGTTCCATAAAGACACATACCCTCGCCCCCCAAAAAACAGGTGATGTCTCAGAGACTCATGTCGTCTCCTAGACATGGGGATGGTTGGGAAACGTCCCCTACCATTCCCCCACTGCCACCAACTAGATGGGGGCATCCCTTAAACGTTTTCCTCAAACAGGGAACGTTTCTGAGACGTCCCCCCATTTTGGGGACTTGAGGACGTTCTAGAGACTTCCAAAAGTCTCTTGACCCGTTTCGGAAACTCCCAGCGGTCTCCCTCTAGGCATAAGTCTGTCCAAAAGTTAGAAAAAATCATTTTGTTCTATAATTTCTGACCCCCAACCCAAACCCGAATACTCAATGGGTCCCACGCACCCCTCTGTGCACTAAAAAAGCTATAAATAAGACTTACACCCTAACTCCAAATCACAATAAAAAATTCAAAGAAAGAGTGAAAGCATTAGCAAACAAGAATGAGAGGGTGAGAGCATTAGCGAGCGAGAGTGAGAGCAGTAGCATTAGCGAGCGAGAGTGAGAGCAGTAGCATTAGCGAGCAAGAGTGAGAGTATTAACAAGGAAGAGGGACAACATTAACTACAAGTAACAACAAGAATTAGAGCAAGTGCCAAGTCTTCATTGCATTGAGCCACTGACCAACAGTATTTGAATTATGAATGTAATCGCCATTTTGAATGATATTTGGCATTTACACTGTCCAATGCAATGTGTTTAGTATTTCAAAGTTTCATTTATTGTTCCTTATACATTTTTTTAACCTTTTTTTTAAGTACTATATATATTTGTGCCGCCGTCCCACCACCGTCCCCAAACCTAGGCCCTTGGTCCCCCGTCTCAGAGACCTGTCCCCCTGTCTCACGTTCTGAGACTTTGTGGAACACTGGTTTATACTGATTTCTCTAGGGCTTACCCACTCTTTTTAGTTTCTATTGGCTCCTTGATTTAGTATTAGGTACTTTATTTTGGTTGTTGGAGTTCCTTTTTAATACTCCCAAGCTACCTTGGTCATTTGTGGACATTATATAATTTATTTCTTTCTTCTTTCTATGTATTATGACTTAGCCAAAGGTAGTACACTAGAAGGAGGTGAATTAAAGGAAATTTGGATTATGGCTTGGAATATGTGAAAGTTGATCATTCTAGCTAATTTTGTTGGCTGAGATTAGGTAGGGTCACTAGATGACAAGAAATCAAGTTTAAGTTATTTTTATCTTGATTTAGGAGCAGTTTCTTAAGTGAGCAGGAAATAGCCTACAAATAAACTTTCATCAATAGAAGCAGAATGCAAGGCCATTGTAGGGGAAGTATGCAAAGAAAATTTGTTGAGGAGGATTCTTAGCCACTTAGAAGTTGTGACTCATCATAATCTCATCCAGTGATAGGTGCAAAACAGAGATTGATCTTGTCTATTGCCAAACATAGGGACAAGTAGTAAGTATTTTTTCCAAGCCTGAATAGAAAATAAATTGTGAAGTTTGAAAATTCTATCGGTAACAGCCAATAAAATCGTGAGTAAGTGATAAAGTAATTTTCATTTATGCCAGAGTTATATTTGATGTTATGTATAACTTTTAGCTATTTAATAAAGTGATACACTGTCATTAAATGTAATTAAAGGTTAGGAAAAAATTGTGTTATGTTGACAGTTAATCAGCTTATAGTAGTTTATATTTGTACACAACATTCATGGAAAAACTGAGACAACCATAAGTGTTTGTCTCAATTTTTTAATCTTCTATTCAGTTGTGTCTTGTTTATTCAAATTTCATATAACATGCATTAGTGAATTTTTTAGTTTAGGGTCCTTGGCAAGAAGTGGAACCAAACAGTTGTTAACTAAGCCTAAAAGTTTGTGTTCTATCATATCACTAAGACTGATTCAATTTTATTCGATGTGATGAGAAATACATATAGGCTAATGATCTTCTAGAAATGAGGAGTCAAACCTTATCTCAAATAACCACATACTCTCAATTGTATATGAGTGAGTTGTTATCACAACTCATGTTACCTCTCTCACAACTAATATATTTAAACCATAGTAGGAAAACTCGCCAGAGCCCCAAAAAAAACACTCGGCAAAAACTCGCCAATATTCGGCCAATACTCGGGAATACTCGGCAACTTAAAAATACTCAAATTTCTTTAAAAAACATAAATTTTAAGCAACACATAGCTACAAAATGTATCAAATTAGCCCATAAAATGTTGGAGAAGTGTTTTCTATTAGATTTGAATACAAATACAATACAAAATCACATCATCATGCGAATACGACAACCGGCTGATACTAGTCCCCACACTCGGCTGTGTCTCCACGCTCCTCCTAGAAGGTTGCGAATCTGGCTCAATCATGGAACTAGATGGTGGTGCCTCTGCTGCATGTTGGAGATCACCTCCAAAGATGTCATCCAGTCCAATATCTCCTCGGAGTCCTGCTAGTGCTTCTCCCTCCATAGCCTCCCTCTCAAAAGAAGCAATCTCGTTCGCTGTGAACGCAGGGTTTTCCTCTTCTTGGCCAGTCCACTCACTGTATGGATCTATCTCATCCAAATCAATGAGCTCCTCTGATGTGGCCTCAACTTTTTTTGTGCGAAGCCGGAGATTGTATTGCACAAAAACCAAGTCGTTGAGCCTTTTTTGAGTCAACTTGTTGTGCTTCTTTGTGTGATTAGTCCGAGCACGGGAGAATACTCATTGAGTTTTGGCGAGTACTCGCTGAGTTTTGGAAAGCTATCCAATATTTTTAATTACTAATCTGTCTACAGGCGATCAAAGCTCATGATTCTTTCAGAAGATTGCAAGAAGTTGCTTCGTCCAAAAAGGTGCAAAAATGGATTTTATGAAAATAAGAAAAATATTGCCATCATTGCGTAGAGCTCGAGAAAATATGCACTTTTAGAGAAAATGACACCTGAAACGTAGCCACAGAATGAAAGTTATGGCACATGCAAGTTTTTGCTGCTACATCTTCCCGGAACCTTTCCTAAAATGACAAATTTTTTTCTATCCTTCTGTTTTCTTCACCAAAAATCCAAAAAAGGAAAGAAATGCTGTCTTTGGCGAGTTTTTGGCGAGTTTGTGGTGAGTTTTTGGCGAGTATTCCAACTATACTCAGCGAGTTTTTTTTTTGCATTTTTGGCGAGTTTCCCTGCAAGTTACTCGTTTAGCATAATTTTTGGCGAGTTTTTGGCGAGTATTCTATCTATGATTTAAACACCTATGTAGTACTAACTATGCTTGGATTTCTCTAACATTCCCCTAGTACGAACATGGGGAAAAGGAATCACACTTCATGAGAGTGAGGAAAAACCCTAGTTTGAAACAAACTTTGATGGATGGGAACATGTTACTAGTCCAATCAATCGAATGTTGATGGATGGGAACATTTCATCAATCCAACCAGTGATCATCAATGGATGGGAATACATCACCAATCCAACAGGGGTAGTGGGAAGGGCCTCACTAAAGTTTGGTCAAGAACACATCACTATCCAAGACCTTACATCAAATGTGGATAGGAACATCTCAGCATCCAATCTCTCAAATTGTGAACAATTTCAAACAATTGTTCACATCACAATCAACAAGTGAATAGGAACAAAACACACTAGTCATTGCAAGATGGCATGGGCCTCCATTTCTCTACCATTTTGCTACTGCAAGAGTGGCATGGGCCTTGACTTCTCTCCCATTTCGCTCCTTTGGTTGGTTGGGCCTCACCGAGTAGGTACAAATCAAGATAGTGGGACAATGTCCTCATTCAATAGGTGCTGGCCACTTCACTGAACTTGTTTTTGCAGCCACCATGCGTGATCATTGCTAATACTACCTGATCATGGACAATGTAAATGGTACCCACTACCACTAGACACCATTCTTAGCTTTAGTCTTTTTGATGCTTTGGTTATTCCACTATAGCATGCTGCAATCTTTGAGTTAGCGGCAAACTCGAGATTGGATTGGGCTTCCTTCCTTCATTTCCTCTAGCCTCATGTGTAACTACTCACTCAACAAGATGAATTTTGAAGTTCAACGGTCTTGACATCGTGTTTAGTTTCATATTCTTCCCCCACAATGTAAACCAGATTTTATGGATGTCGGTTTCGATTGAAAATGCTTCCACTTACAAGGATGGATTTTGGACTTTGACAATTACAACATACATTGATGGACTCTATCCTAACTGACAGACTTTAGTTGACCATTGACACACAAAATTAGTGACCACCTTGACTTGAATAAAGTGACCTAAAAAAAACTATAAAACAACCAAACAAAAAAGAGCTATATAAAAGTTATTGACCTATAACAATTTTAACACAAACCTATATAAAATCAAATAACAAAACCACCTAAATTAAACAAAAAAAACTATAAAAAAATAATAAAAATCCATAAACAAACTATAACAAATTATATACCTAATAAAACACTGACAAAAGGTCCCATGCCTTATGACCTCACGCAGTTTCAGGCATTAATCGGCTGAGGTTGATTTGCTCGTAAAGATGGCAAAGTATGCTTGCATAGGCAAGAAACATTGACATTGGATGGCAATGAACAAAAGAAATCAGATCAATCAAATATATAGAACACATGGATCTAGCAAAGAACGGTAGTGAATTCGTATGAAATGGTTGGAGAGGTGGACCAGATGTATTTGTATAAATAGCACTTTACTGCACGTGATATCTTAGATAGCTTTTTCTGCCCTAATTCATCTTGGAGAGCTGCACTTTTCCTCTTCGGATTTATGCTTTGCATTCAAAATGTCTCTTCTCAAGCTGATTGCAGGCTATTATTTTTATTCAAATGCCTTCAATCGTCTTGGTAGCATATTACACACTGCTGGCAATTTGTTTCTTTTGCGGATGACTGAATTTGTTGGGTGCTACCGAACATTAGTCAATAATAACTAATAGTTCATTAAGTGTTAAGTGATATATTTCAATATGATGAGCAATCCGGAAACTATTTCAAGTTTGTCCCGAAATTTTAGAAACACAATGGGACCAAAGGATTTACTCATTAAATCAACAAGCTGCTCCTTTGATGTTAATTTAAAATCTGCAGTCCTCTGACAATTTTCCGCTATCCAATGTAAGAGCTTTGGTTGAGACAAAAGTTGAGAAAGATTGCTAACAACAACACAAATCCGGTCGTGTAGGGCATAAGATATGTCAAGTTGCCCACAAATTGTCTGTAGGGTGATTCTGCGACAGGTGAAGAACCATCATTGGCTGATAAATTTAGTCCAACCTCCATAGTTCTAAATTAAGAATCTTAGAGATGCCATTTGTTGTGAATATACTAGGCTTAGGGACCTTGCTGAAGTCCATACATGGACCCAATCAATTTGCAAGCTAGATGATCACGACTAGGTACTTGAAAACCTTCAGACTGCACCAAGTAAGCCTCCTTGTGTGAATCTACAGAGAGAAGCAATTGAAATGTGACCATCTTTGCAATATTCATAGGAGGAAAAACCAATTCTGTAGTAGGAGAAACAACCATATCCGCATCTATTCCCTCTTGTTGTGAAAAGCTTTGTGCAACAAGATGAGCCTTGTACTCGTCCAAAGCACCATTGGATTTGCTTATGACATTTTCCACCCATTTACATCCAATGGGTTGTAAAATTGGTGATTAAGTATCATAAAAAAGTCAAAAGCCAAAGCAAAATGACCTTGCTATGGTGAAATAACCACATTGTTCCCATTCCTTCGACCCAATGACTTTGTTTGAATCATAGTTACCTAAGACTTCGGGACATGGGGGTGGGCATAGGGTAAGGGTGTTTGGGACGGAAAACAAAATCCTAGATTTTTGAGACAGCAGGGGTACGAATATTAAAATAATATATAAATTTATAATTTTTAAAAATATAGAAATAAATTCAATTTTTTTATTAGTAGTAGTAGTCGGTGATAGTTCACTATCCACATTTGTGCTCGGAAATTTCTATATTCATTTATCTCTCTTAATTCTTATTGTCTTTGTAATACAATATAGTTTTATGGGAAATGTTTTGGTCTATGCTTTATTGCTTTTATCATCTACTGTAATGACCCTTTCAAGGGTTTCAACCAAACACACCAAGTGCAGATCTGAAAATTAAATTACAGCAGACTGAAAGTATAAAATTAGCGACTTGAACTATCACCAAATATGCCAAAAATCACCACAAAACACCACAAATCACTCGCCACAATTATGCATATATTTTATGAAATATTAAGAGCCAACAAGCAAAAAGAAATGTTGAAGATCTCATTGCAGGAAATTAATTATGAATTGGAAATTGCAGCCGCAAGAAAATTATAGAACTAGGGCATAGAAATCCTCTAAATTCACCAAACTTTAGATTCCGTCCTTTAAAAATATTACAAATCAGATTATGAAACTAGATTTCTCAAATACTTCACCAAAAGTTCCAAACCCTACCCAAGGTAGGTCGCTCCACCCTAAATAAATCAAATACCAGCTGGAAATTACAAATATCTCTTCAAATCAGCCCTTACTTTCAAACCAAACAATGATGAAGGGTTTTCGTCCTTCACCCAAGCCACTAGAAGGGTTTTCGTCCTTTTATGAAGCTTCACAAAAGGGTTTTCATCCTCAAGTGGATGAATAAGGAGCAACAAGCTAATAATGCCCAAGTAGAATAAAATGCGCCAAGACTAGCCCCAAATGATGCCTCTAAACTCCTTTTATATCTTCCTTTTTGGCGCCAAAGCTTAATTAGACAAGGCCGACCTGTATAATGCAAGAAAACACTAAAGAAAATATAATAATATTAGATAAAATATATTATAAAGGTGCTCAAGGGTCTTCTCCTTCATTTTTGCTTCTTTGCCATGGAGAAGGAATGGCAAGAAGACCAATTTCCAGCTCTTAGGTGGGAAAAAGGGACATTACATCTACACAATCTTTCTCTTCATAATATAAAATAATACATGAAGGCTTTGTTAAGTGATTGGAGCTTCCAGAGTGAATTTTAATTAGATTTGTACATACAAACGTTTTTTCAAATAGAAATGAGTGGCTTCTAAAAACAATCTTACACTACGAGAGTACATTGGGTCCTTCCCTAATTTATTTCAATTTCGAATTTATTCGAGCCCAATGCAATGGTGTAGCTAGATTGAAGCCATCCATTACCAGACTTTGAGAAACTTGCGAAGAAGGTGATCGAGTCGTCAATCAATGTGGAACCCTTTTATGGGCGAAACTATGTGACAAATTCGAGATAAACGCCTGGAGATGGATACATTTTGGTGGTTTTCAAATAGTTATATTTAACATATGTGAACTTGTATTTGAATATGTTAAATTTTTTTTTGGGGGCGGGGGTAAACTTCAGGATGTACCCTAAAAATGTACGTTTTGGGGACGTCCCAAAAATGTCTCTTGATTTTCAAGGATGTCTTGGAGATGCCCCACTTGAAATATGCTAAAAGGGAAGTGTCGGGGGGATATTTTACCTCGGTCATGCTGCCTTGGACCATTGTAGGATGGGGGGACACGTCCATGCTTAACACTAGTTTATATTGCTTTTCCTGCCATCTCACCACACTACTGTTGTGCATCTCGGATAGTACAATTGCCCTCCATAGTTCTTTGAGTGGATTTTTCTGTTAGCTCATTATGCACATCCTGTGCATCTTGTAGTTGGGGCATTTCATTCGTTCGCTGATAAAGCATGTCAATCTACCGTACATTCTTTACAGTAGATATTCCCCCCGCAACTAGTGCATGTAAGGTGCTCGAAGTAGGATCAACAAGTCTACGAGGAATGTTATTCTCCAATACACCTTGTACGGAGTATACCTCCATGCGTGCTCTTATATTGACTTTAGTAGAGTCAACAAGCCTATCCTGACCACCTTGCCCAATGCCTATGGAAATTACCCTGTCCTATGTCACATTAGACACAATATACTTTTGCCTAGAGAAATTTACAACAATATTGGAATTTTCTATTAACTGACAAACAGATAAGAGATTCCTATGAATGCTAGGAACATACCTAATATTCTTTATGATGAATTCTACATCATTCATCATGATATGGATATCCCCTCTTCTACTGCAAGTGACTCCTCATCCACTAGTACAATTGAAGTAGAACAATTTGTACATGTAGTGAATGTTACATACCACTTTCTTCAACATGAAAAATGTTTGGATGCGCTAGAATAAATGAACTAGCAACTGCTAGCATTGTCATTCGAGCATGATATCGTGAGAGCATATTCTTCCTTAGGATCTTGTTCTTCAATTACTACCACATTTTCTTGAGCTCTCGATTGTTTGTTGTGAGAAGAAAGATTCTACTGTTATTTCCGGCAATCCTTATTCATATGTCCAACCTTATGGTAGTAACGACTTTTCATTTGGTATCTGGAAGATGATTTACAAAGAATTTGTTTACACTTGGCAGAGCAACAAATGTACTCTGTTTGTGCAAAAGTAGACTCACTTACATGAGTCTATCTGTGTTCTTTCAGTAGCAAATAGGTGTAACTTGATCAAAAGTCAGGGTTTGGCTTTTCGCCATCAAGTGTAAGGCCTCCATGACTGTCTCGCTGGAGGGTTGTAAACCATTTAAAACAAGTGCAACCGGGTCGTCATCATCCACCTTTTTGTTGATGGTACTAAGATGGCCTCAAAAATCTTCCATCTGTAGAAGATGTTCTGAGAGGGACCCACCCTCATGCATCTATTGTGAAAACAACAAATAATTTAGGTGCAATACCTGGTTTTTCTCTGACGTTTGGTAATTGCTCGTTAGACTGGTCTAAAGCACAGTTGCCTTAGTGGCATTCTGGACCTCGAGTAAAATTATCAAACATGAACAACTTCAACAAGGCCCCCTTATGCCGCTTATCATAATCCGCAAAATTCATGATGTACCTTCCTTCAGAGTCAAAAATTATATTACTGCAGTCTTGATACTCTGCAATTGTCAAAATTTTATGATTCCAGACGTCGTAGTTTTGACCAATTAACTTCTAGTCTTCTACGCTTTCGACATAACTAAAGTTTGACTGTGAGACATTTTCACACAACATTTGATCTTTGACTTGTAAATCAATGCAAAACGGATAGGCAAAGTCTAGAATTTGTACTTATTACAGTGAAATCAAGATTCAACAAATCTGCAGTGTTTAATGTCAAATTACTTGCAATTTTTGCAATTGTCGACTCCACTTTCTGAGCCCCGACTTTTTGCAATCAAAGCCCTCACAATTCTGTTAGGAATTATTAATGTTCACATGTATGTTAATTATACGTGTGGAGAATAATCTAATGCAATGATTTTTTTAGTAACAACTCATTGTTAGTAATGTGTGTTATGTGATAAAGATTCTAGGGAAATTTGTATATTCTATAGCTATGAGTGGTTGAAAAAGGTAAGTGTTGACTCCTTTGTAGGAGATCAACTCTCTATATATGTACCTCTCTCTTTGTTCATAAAACATCTCAAGCTTATTTTGTATGACACTAAGTGATATTGAGTTTATTGTGTTCAAGAACCAAATTCTACAGGGTCTGGTTAGTCACTATCTTCCAGTGCCACGACCTCAAATCAGGCTGAACAGATTGAAATCCGTTGTTTTTCTCTACTTTGGCTTTGTGCCCTCGAAATTTCCTCGAAGGTTTTGTAAGTCTGTCTGGTCAGTGTTCTGTCAAAAACATTTCTGGAGATTTGTGCACTTGCAGTTTCCTGGGAAAACATTGTATGCACTGTCATTTTGCAATTTTGTGACTGTAAAGTAAAGAAACTGAAAAATCATGACTCTGTTTTTTGTGTGCTCTCACGCGATCTTATACTCCAAATCGCGACTGGGAAATTCGAAAATGACTGCTTGCCTCTGTTCTGGTCTTCCCTTTCACGGTTTTGATCCTGAAAAACACTCAAATGCTCCTCACGATTTCAGACTCTATTTACACCCTCAATCCGGTCTGAAATCACAGTATACACACAACTTTGCACCAAAAAAACGTCTTTCCACCTGGGCACCTGGTCTTTGTTTGCTCGTGTCCACCTCTTGAGGTTTGTGACTCAAATCTTCCAAAATACAGTTTTGTGCCCTAAATCTGCTCGCCTATTGTGAAAAACGTGCCTTTCCACTACCCTTGATTTGCAAAAATCCTGAAACAAGCTCTTCAAATCTTCTCCAGCAGTTCATAACCTCTTCCGGGGCTTCCTTGAACTCTGCATATTTCTATTCCTATCCTTGTCGTAAGGCTTCCTCAAATAGTGGCTCTGATACCAATGTTAGAAAATGATGTCAGATAAAATGAAGAGAAATAGAAGGCATACAACACACGGCACGCTAAGATATGTGTGTGTATGTCATTGTATTGTGCTGAAAGAAGTTACATTCTAGTTGGGGAAGTTTGTAACCAAACATTAGTTAGAAGATAACTAATAGTTCATTAAGTGTCAACGAATATTTTTAAATAGATGCCTCTCCACAAGCATTCTCCCTCAAGAATCCTAAAACCTGATGTGTGCCCCTAAAATTGTTTATCAGAGATCCAGCAATAATTTTCAGTCAACATACTTCTTCGAGGGTGCCTTGTTTCTATTGTGCTTTTATGCAACTCAGTTATTTACACATGAATTGGCGCACTCCATCCAACAAACAAAAAAATAATAATTTTATGTGCCAGGCAGCTAAATTCTTTGTTGGCCGTCCCTTCATTACTTATATCACACACCTAAGGCTTAAAAATTACCATGCCTATATGCTGTTCTACATATTTGCTTTGGTATTGGCACCGATCCCTTCTTGTTTGGATGCTTCCTAGCTGGACAATTAAAAAATAAATAAATTTAAAAAATGGGGCTATATTACTTGAACACCTCTCTCACAATAAAATTTAATTAAAAACACCAATCTAAGAAACAGCTAAATAATAACAGAGACTTCCATACAGATGGATGGCTTTGCCCCTATATTATGTCTGAAGATCCCTGCTTTGATACCACATCAGGGTACTAGACGGATTCAATTTTATTCAATATGACAAGAGATACATGTAAGTTAGTGATCTCCTAGAAATAAAGAGTCAAGCCTTATCTCAAACAACCACACAATCCCTATTCTATAAGGACGAGTTGTTTATCACAGCTCACATGACCTCTTACACAACTAATAAATTAAAACACCTATGTAGTACTAACTATCCTAGGAATTTTCCAACATATTGTTTACCTTTAAATATAGGCAGAAATCTTGAGCAATCCCTTCATTTGAGATTAGTCTGTTGAATGACATATTAATTATGGTTGCTAACATAAACACACATTAGTTAACATCATGCTGTGGGTATTTGATAAGACCTTGACTATATTGAGGTAGAAAGACATGTTGAACTGTTGCCTGTCCATTTTTTTGACACTGTTTGGTAGGTACTACTGATAGTTGTGTTGCATGGGCAGGTCCTCATTTGGATGTCTTACCAAAGCTTGAAATTTTTTCCCTAGGGAAAGGTTGTTCTGTTGAGCACACTGATCTTTCCAGTCCAAAGGGGTTTGTGATCCTATGATCCTATCAGCTCTCTTTTTGTAATGTCCCTCTTTCTTGAATAGTGCGGTCGAAGACCTTTGGCCTGGTTTGTCTACCCGACAGCCAAAGGGTGTTTTCAAGGGTGACTTCGGTTTATTATTTTTATTATATGGTGCTCTAAATAAAGTAAAATATCATTAAAGCACATATAATGAATTAATAGACTGTTTGAGTGACTTTGACTTAGGAAAGTGCATTTAAATAAATTAATAAATTATTTAAATTGCCTTTCTAGCCAAAAATGCGACTTGTTTGGGTAATGGTCAATTAAACCCAAAAATGCAACTTGCTTAGTGAAGCAAAATAATTAACTAAATATTAATTATATGGTTTTAGCCAAAAAGTGCGACTTGCATCTTTGGAAGAGTTTTGGCTATATGGGGAAAAATGCGACTTGGGGAAAGGCATTCAGATAATCATTATTTTTATCCGGCAGTTCGCACTGAGCTTTGCAGAAAAAATCCAAGGACGGAAACCCTCTGGATTATTCATCTTGCGGATGGAAACCCCAGGAGCAGTGAGAGAAGCTTCCATCCAGGAATCTTCATTGTTTACGCAGGTTATTCATCATTCCAACAGTTTCAGAGAAAAGAATAAATTGCAGCAGTGGGCATTTGTACAACTTCCAGAGTGGGGCGACTTCTTCTATAGTTGTTTATTGTTGTATCAGAGGTATTCTTCATGATAGATATTTATTGTAATTCCCAGCAGTAAATATATCAAATCGATAAGGGTTTGAATCATTTACAGTGGTTTTTGGATAATCTTTATTATTAAATCTATTTGCAGATTTATATTTGTATAGCCGTAATATTTAGCATCAGAAATCATTATTAAATACACGACTGAAATGTTTATGAAGAAATCTGCCTGTTAAACCCTAGGCATCATTTTTGTATTCACCCGGATTGCGGGGGTTTTGCTTTATTTAATTTATCTATGTAGTTTTAGTGTGGTGTTCTATGAATTCCTTTGATGTTATCAGTTCAGATTTAAGCCAGAGCAATATTTTAAAAAATAAATAAATAAAATAAAAATATATTTAGGCAAAAACAGGTTTGGGATCTTTCAATGGTATCAGAGCAGTGTATCTTCTCTACCCTGTATGGGAAGGAAGCAAACAGGGTATTAAAACAGAAATCAGCTTTGAATGCATCACAGAGATGACGGTCCACACAGATACGACACCTGCAGACGAGCACGACTCGAAGCCGGTATTGGAGGAGGTGACAGAATGGAATATTTGGGTGAGAGACCTGAGAGTCCTCGAGAGGAACATGCAGATCCAAATAGGAATTTTATTCGGGATATGGCAGCCACGCAGAGGCAGTTATTACAAACCATGGAGCGCATGGGCACTACTTTGGACAGGTTGGCACTAGATAGGCCGCGGGACAGGCACGACAGGAGGGACAAATCCGTATCAATTGCTAGTAGTTACAGGGATCATAGCAGATCACCTTCAGAGCTTGGGAGTGTTAGGGTATCGCCACGCCGTGAGCGGAGGCCTACTCATACAGATGAGAGGAGACCTACGCGGACTGCTGATAGGCCTATGCAACCTAACTTTCTGCCTAGAGGGGACCCACCAGAGATTGAGGGACGACCGGAAGAAGTAGCTTTTCCGGATACTATTATGGCAGTCAGCAATGAGTGGAGGAGTTTGCCGCAACATGTGAGGGATGTATTTCCCCTCCCATAGTATTGTGCTCAGAGGAGAGACAACATGAGGGCTGGACAGGACAGGAGGCCTAGAGTGCAGCAGAACAGGGATTTGCAGTAGGTTACCAATAAGGTAACCCTCTCCACTTTTGATGGTAGTGGAAAGATCAGTGCCAAGGCTTGGATTCACAAGCTCGACACCTATCTTACCCTCAAACCCATGAGGGAGCAAGAGGCCATACAGTTCGCTACATTGCACCTTGAGGGGGTGGCTTATGATTCGTGGCACCATGGGTTAGTTACACAGGGTCATGAGCTTCTACATTCATACAGGGATTTCAGTGAGAGGCTGATTGCGAGGTTTGATCACAAGGATGTAGAGTTGTATTATAGGGACTTGGCACAGCTCCGACAGAGCGGACACGTTGATTCATACATCAACGAATTTCAGTAGATAACAGTTACGGTTCCAGAGATGCCTGAGAAGAGGGTGGTGATGTTATTTATAGAGGGCCTTCATGACAGGATGAGAGGATTGGTCAAGGCTCTTAAGCCTAGGACATTGCATGATACCATCCAGACGGCGTTAGATTTGGACACATCCCCCACTTCATATCAACCCACTTCTTATTGGCCCAATAAGAAGTTTCCCTTGAGCTCCAGGCCATTTCAGCGCTCTACCGCTCCACAGAAGAGTGCACCACCTCCTAAGGTGGATCAGGAGACTCGTAATGAGTTAAGGAGGAAGAAGCTTTGCTTTCATTGCAAAGATCATTGGGAGCCTGGACATCATTGCCTTGGTAAAGGCAAGGTGCATCTCATTGAGGTGATTTCAGATGGGGAGGATGATCACTCGCCAGATACAGATGTAGAGGATGAGGGCGGTGACCATGTTGCACAGGGGGAGCAGCCCCAGATAGAGCTTGGCGAGAGTGAGGCATTGGATTCATCTGATGTTACTATTGCTACACTCTCAGGCGTTCCTAGGTACCATCCCTTTCTGCTGAAGGGAGTGCTTAAGGGACAACAAATTGTTTGTCTAGTTGATAGTGGAGCTACGCACAACCTCATTGATGAGGGGTTGGCTGCGAAGCGAGGACTACAGGTTGAGGAATTTGAGGGGTTTAGTGTGCGGGTAGCAGATAGACTTGCTATTAGCTGCACTAAGAGGATTCCACGGCTTAGTATTCAGATGGGGGATTACACATTGACCGATGACTTCTATGTTATTGGACTGGGTGAGATTGATACAGTATTGGGTATTCAGTGGTTACAGTCCCTTGGCAGATATGTGCAGGATTTCCGGAGGATGGAGTTGGAGTTTATGGTGGATAAGAAGAAGATTGTGCTTCGGGCTCTTTCTGACGGTGGGCCTAGAGTTGTTTCAGCACACAGGATGGAGTCTATAGTCAGACATGGTGAGGTTGCATGGGCAGCCCAGTGTTTCATTTCATCCAAATCTTCTTCCGACAGTGAGCAGCCTTTTCACATTGACATCCAGTCCATACTGGATAAGCACGGCCCAGTGTTTGGTGACATTCCTCCAGGTAGACCACCAGATAGAGGGTTTGAGCATGTTATAGAGCTTGAGGAGGGTGTTAAACCCGTGATGACTACGCCTTATCGCCATCCTAAGACATACAAGGATGAGATAGAGAAGGCCATTAGAGAGCTCTTAGAGATGGGACACATCCGTCCTAGTTCTAGTCCCTTTGCTTCTTCAGTTGTTTTGGTGAAGAAGGATGGGACCATGAGGATGTGCATTGACTATCGTGCACTGAACAAGAAAACCATCAAGAACAGGTATCCCATTCCTCGCATTGATGAGCTGTTGGATGAGTTGCATGGATCTATTTACTTCATCGAAGATTGATCTTCGATCAGGCTACCACCAGATTTGAGTTCGGGATGAGGATATTCATAAGACAACATTCAGGTGTCACTACGGGCACTATGAGTTCTTGGTGATGCCATTTGGACTCACTAATGCCCCTGCTACATTTCAGTCATGTATGAACCATCTCTTCAACAGGCAGTTGAGGCAGTTTGTGTTGGTGTTTTTTGATGATATTCTGATTTATAGCAGGACATGGGATGATCATTTGAGGCATCTTGATGAGGTACTTAGCATAATGGAGACTCAGTCTTTGTTTGCTAAGATGTCCAAGTGTGAATTTGGACTTACAGAGATATTGTATCTTGGGCATGTCATTGGGGCCAATGGGGTCAAGGTCCATCAGGAGAAGATACAGGCGATGCAGGATTGGCCACCACCCAGGAATATCTCTAACTTGCGAGGATTCTTGGGGTTATGTGGTTACTACAGGAGGTTTGTGAAGGGTTATTCTCAGTTGGTAGCTCCATTGACAGATCTTACACGGAAGGGTGCATTCAGTTGGTCAGATGAGGCACAGGTGGTATTTGAGAGGCTCAAGGTAATTATGAGCACCTGTCCAGTTTTGGCTCTTCCAGATTTCTCACGGCCCTTCATTTTAGAGTGTGATGCTTCGGGATTGGGGATTGGTGCAGTTCTTATGCAGGATCGCCATCCTATTGCCTTTGAGAGCCGGAAGTTGAGAGATAATGAGAGACTGTATTCCACCTACGATAAGGAGATGCTTGCCATTATGCATGCTTTGGCAAAGTTTAGACAGTATTTGGTAGGTGGAAAATTTGTGGTGAGAACCGACCACAACAGTTTGAAATATTTCCTGGAACAAAAGGAACTCAATGAGAGGCAACAAAAATGGGTCAGCAGGATCCAGGCATATGATTTTGACATTGAGTATGTCAAGGGGACGAAGAATGTAGTGGCTGATGCACTTTCCAGGAAACCCCATCTCGCTGCCCTATGTTCTTTGAGTGAGATTTCAGCAGATTGGAAATCTCAACTGTTAGTTGAGTATTCCAAAAACACTTGGGCATGTGACATTATGGATGGAAAAATTCAGGATGGCCGGTATAAGGTAATAGCTGATTTGATTTTGTATAAGGGCAGAATTTACCTAGTTCCTGAATCTGAGCTTAAGGAGAAGATTATGCATGCTTTCCATGATGCACCACTTGACAGGACATCCAGGGTATTTTAAAACATACAGGCAGATTAGAGAGAGATTCTCCTGGAAGGGTCTCAAGGATGATGTCTTGCGCCATGTCCGTGAGTGTATGACTTGTCAGCAGAACAAGTCAGAGCATACTTTCCCAGCAGGTTTGCTACAGCCATTGCCTATTCCGGAGCAGAAGTGGGAAAGTATTTTGATGGATTTCATTACAGGTCTTCCCGTGGTGCAAGGGAATGATTGCATTTATGCAGTAGTGGATCGGTTGACAAAATATGCACACTTTTTCGCTGTCCCTACCAGCTTTAAGGCACCTCATGTGGCTGATTTGTTCTTCCGTCAGATATTCAGGTTGCATGGACTCCGAAGAACATAGTCAGTGACCGGGATAGCAGGTTTATGAGTATATTTTGGCAGGAGCTTTTCCGTTTGGTTCACATTGAGTTGACTCCTAGCACTAGTTATCACCCTCAGATAGATGGGCAGACAGAGATTGTGAACAAGTGGATAGAGGGTTATCTTCGTAACTATGTTGCAGGGCAGCAAAAGGCATGGGTAAGTTGTTATATTTATGTGAGTATTGCTATAACACCACTTACCATATGTCTATTGGTATGACTCCATTCCGAGCGTTGTATGGATATGATGCGAGATCTTTTGTTGATATGGCGTTTGGGGACAGTAGAGCTCCCAAGGCTCAGGAGAGTTTACAGGATAGTCAGGAAATCCTTAAGGTACTTAAGGAAAATATTCAGCGGGCACAGAATCAGCAGAAGATGTATGCAGATAGGCACCGAGTGGAGAGATCATTTGAGGTAGGAGACATGGTTTTTCTACGACTTCAGCCTTACAAACATAGTACTCTCAAGAAGAGTGGGGCTGAAAAGCTCAAACCGCGATTTTATGGGCCATACAGGGTGTTGAGGAGAGTTGGTGAAGTGGCATACGAGCTAGAGTTGCCTTCTGAGAGTAAGATACACAATGTTTTTCATGTGTCTTGCTTGAAAAAGGCCTTGGGGCAGAACATTATTTCTTCTACAGAGTTACCACCCTTGGATGAGGAAGGGAGATTGGACTTAGTGCCAGAGGAGATTTTGGACATCTGAGAGAGGAGGCTGAGGAATAGGGTTATTCGGGAGTTCCTGGTGAGGTGGAAAGAGTTACCAGAGGAGGATGCTACATGGGAGGGTGAGACTATATTATAGCATCCAGCTCTACAGTTGCTTGGGGACAAGCAATCTCGGGAAGGGAGGACAGCAATGTCCCTCTTTCTTAAATAGTCCGGTCGAAGACCTTTGGCCTGTTTTGTCTACCCGACGGCCAAAGGGTGTTTTCAAGGGTGACTTCGGTTTATTATTTTTATTATATGGTGCTCAAAATAAAGTAAAATATCATTAAAGCACATATAATGAATTAATAGACTGTTTGAGTGACTTTGACTTAGGAAAGTGCATTTAAATAAATTAATAAATTATTTAAATTGCCTTCCTAGCCAAAAATGCGACTTGTTTGGGTAATGGTCAATTAAACCCAAAAATGCGACTTGCTTAGTGAAGCAAAATAATTAATTAAATATTAATTATATGGGTTTAGCCAAAAAGTGCGACTTGCATCTTTGGAGGAGTTTTGGCTATATGGGAAAAATGCAATTAATGCGACTTGGGGAAAGGGCATTCAGATGGAAATCTGGATTATTTTTACCCCAAGAGCAATGAGAGAAGCATCCAAGAGCTTTTGCAGACAAAATCCAAGGACGGAAACCGGCTGGATTATTAAGCTCTTGCGAACGGAAACCCCAGGATCAGTGAGAGAACCCCGGTCCGGTTCCAGCCCAAACCGGTTCATTGTTTACACAGGTTATTGGGCCTCATTTAGCAGTGTCAGCGCCAACTTAATAATAAATTGCGGCAGTGGGCATTCAGGCAACATCAGGAGTGGCAACGACTTCTTCTACAGTTGTTTATTGCTGTATCAGAGGTATTCTTCATGATAGATATTTATTGTAATTCCCAGCCGCATATATATCAAATCGATTAGGGTTTGAATCATTTACAGTGGGTTTTTGGACAATCTTTATTATTAAATCTATCTGCAGATTTCTAATTGTGTTTGCCCTAATTATTTATCATTAGAAATCAATGTTGAATGTATGGCTGCATTATTAATGAAGAAAACAATCATTTAAACCCTAGGCGCCATTTCTATATATACCCGGTTTGCGGGAGTTTGCAGTATTTTGATTGTTATGCAGTGTGAGAATATTATTTCATGGATTTATTTGATATTACCAGTTCAGCTCCATACCTGAGCCATATATAAAAAAAAAAAAAAAAAAAATCAGACAAAACGGGTTTGGGATCTTTCATTCTTAGCGTGTTGAGTTTTATGATTGATATCAAACATACAGTAGCTTGTAGCATATAGTTTTTTTGGACTCTATAGGCCATTTAGAGCCTCCTTGTTTATGTATTTTGTTTCGAATATGTAGTGCACCTCGATGTCGTTTTGCTATATTTACCCTTACATGGTATATGCATGAGCAAACTTTGCATATTTTGTCTCTAATTGTTTGTAATCACTGGTTTGGAATCTTTAAAATTTCTTGTTTTCATTAAATTGTAATATTTTATGTATTTTTTAGTGAACCAGCTCATAAGTTTCAAACCGCGTCCGGTTCCGGTTCGATTCCAGTCCGACCCTCGGCCAGTTTCGAGTCCGATTCCGATTTTTAAAACATCATATGTAGATCTCACGTGGAACGTCCCTTTTCCAACAGTAAGATAAAACATCAGCGAAAATAGTTGCAATATAAGTTTATGTTATGTCCCTTTTTTCGAGCCAATTCCAATTGAAGACCTTGGCCCATTTTCCTTCCTCACGAGTCCAAGCGAACAAGCTAGTGGAAGCTAGCAATATCATCATGTGCTTCATTTCATGTTCATTTCTTAATTGGCATTGTAATTGTTGGAGCCTAGCACCCAACAATAAATTAGAAATAAAAAGCTATTGGTGAGCATGTAGGCTCCCAAAAATTACCAATTAGAAATTAGAAAGTACTTTCCTTAAGAGGTCAGCCATCATTTACATTATAAACACCCCTTATGGTTATAAAAAGGGAGGTCCCTTGGCCTTTAGAATATGTGGTTTTCTCATTTTTGGTGAAGGATTGCTTGTCAAGCATATTTTCCCTCTCACTCAAGGACGAAAACCCTTGTGGAGAAGTGGTATGGACGAAGCACCACACTACAATTTGGTGGATTTCTCTCTATTGTTGGTTATAACAGATTTCTGCCCTAAGCGACTTGCTTGGAGGTGTGTTTTCAAGGATATATTGTTGGTTTTTATGTGATCCTCTTTCCATGGTTGGACTCTCCTATGATTTATAAAGGTGAAATCTTCCATTTTATTATCAATTGTTTGGTGGCAAATTATATTTTATTTCAAGTGGGGCGACCTATATTAAGGTGGTGTTTTTTGTATGTGCAGTGACATTTTGGAAAATCTGCAGAATTATCATCTTATTCTCTATTATTTGCATAAGGGCCAATATCTAGAATAGGGAAAGATGAATTTTTGATGTGCTGAATCTAACCAATGAGTTATCAGAATTGGTCTCATCCACACAAATTAACATAAATAGATAAGACTCACAGGGTTCAACAGTAAGAAATTCATAGCTTCTAACCTATATCTAGAGCATTAACACAATCATATTATCTTGCACCTTACATAGAATTGATTGACAAAGCACTATAGACACAAAGTTCTTCAGAAAATTCACCTTGAAGCTCAATTCTAAGGGTTTTGAAGGCAATCACACCAAGTGGTTCCAGCACAAAGTATGAAAACTCCAGAATGCTCTAGGTACAAAAGCTGTCACTAGAAGCAGAGTTCTAATAAAACAGAATTGCAGGGTCTGATAATAGCAAGCTCGGTAATCCTATGATTTGTAGAGCTTTTGGCCATTTCTTGAGTAGTCCCCCAAAAAGGGGCAATTACAATGGCATCAGAGCTAAACTTTCAATGAACCAATGCCTGTGGAAGCTCTAATGGAAAAATCTGGACAATCTATCTCATGAAGTTCCTCTTTGCATGACATGGAACTGAAGACTGGATCAATACCTCGGATAGGCTCTCCCTAGCTATTCCCAAGTACATTGCAAGGAGGTGGTTCTAGTGACTCGAAGGGGGACGAAGACTTTCACACCAGTTCTCGTGAAGTTTTACAATTTAAGGTGATTATTCAATTCCTTTTGTCAAGGCCCTACAAACCCTAGTTCGAAGAAGACAAGAGAAGAAGTTAGTCCAACTGCAACACTCTCCGTTATGTTCTTCTAGACAAACTTTGCATGGCTACATCCAACCTGTATTGCACTTCTACCTCATGAATGATCCGATTGATATATCTGCCTTGAGGAGTTTCGGGAGGCAATGTCTTTCTCAAAAATGTTCATCAAATCCTTAGGATGGAAGGACATTATCAGCAAATTGAATCCTAGTACCAAAAGAAGCTGACTGTGATATGCTTCCGGAAGATGCCTCTAACCTGTCTGCAGCTCCTATCCTTGAGGAGATTTGCAGTACTTCTCAGCAGGATGAAAGCACCAGTTAAGGATGTCATGCCAGTAAACAAGGTCAAACAACCCTCTTGCGCCTTTTAATGATGAATTGCATATGAGCAACTAGCGGTTGCAATGAACTGAACAATTACTTCGGGTGAAAGCAACCCTTGATAGTAGGCTTGATATGAGCTCAATTGGGAGATTGGAACCAACATGCATGGGATATTAGACAGGAATAACTGAGAGACTTTGCATGCATATGCAAGCAAGGATGCGATGGTATATGGAAAACTTAGCTTGAAGTGGTGATCCAATTTTGGAGTGGATTTTGCAAGAGATAGGGCAACTTGCTAGACTTTGATAGACAAGCGCTCTAAGGAGCCACAACTTACCTACAAATGGGTATATGTAATATCCTCATTTTGGGATATTAATTAAAAATTATTAAACTACTTGCAAGAGAAGCAAACTTACAAGATGAACCCTTCTAGGTTTACCTCAACTTACCCCAGTGTCGGTTTCAATACAACCCAAATAGGGTTGGAGTGAGCCAAGGTGAGGGTTTAGATGGGCAATCCAGTTGATATTTACACTCCTTTATCCAATACACTTTGCAGAAGTAAAAATAATAAATAATACTACTAAAAATTGACTGAAACTTTAGAAATTAATAATTCCCGAAATACTAACTCTTTTGACTTGAAACCAAGTGCAGTAGAAAGGGAAAATTATGAGCTTCTATCCACAATAAATACCAGATCTTTCCATGCACTAGAAACCACTCAAAACAACCCCCAAAATCTCAAACCCAGTCGCTAGGGTTAGGGTAAAATGTGCAACATAATTCCAACACTTTTTCCTTCACTTTAAGAGTCAATAAATGCAGTTCCAGATCTGCAATTAATAAATCTAAAACAACAGATTTATAATCACTTCAAAATCCCTTCCAAACACTCTTAGTACATGCTCACACAAGTCAATTTCATCAAGTAAAAACCAGTAGCAATATAATAAAAAATATTCCATCATAAATCACACTCCAAACCCTCAAAGCAAGCTTATATCAGATTTCTCCCTCAAAAAAATGCTCACGCCTTATACATATATGGAGAAATGATTGCAAAAGACTTATTACTTCATGCTCATATGGGCACACACACTTAACAAATGGTGGTGTTACTAAACACCTTTTGTTTTGATCATAAGTGGGCATACATCTCTTCTTCAAGCATGAAGATAAGTTTTATAAACTGTCAACATGCCAAGAAAAGAGTGACCGCATTTTCTTTTATAGCTTTTGCTTGCACATCCTCCAAAGTTCTTCTCTATCTTTGGCGCCATCATCTAGGAGGAAATTTTATTTAAAAATGTGCTTGAAAGTCACCAACAGCAAATATTAAATGCATAGGGATTTTAAAAAGATGCCCATATGGAGTCGACCCATGCTTAGGAATAATCACTTTGTCTCAAATAATAATTATTAAATGCTCCCCCAGAAAAATGCGACTTGCCTAGTCATTTAATTTACCTTTTAAAAAAGATGCATTTATTATCCCAAGGTGAAGTCGAACTTCCCCTTTTATTTTGATTTGCACAATTTATGTAATTTTATTTTAAAATTACATGTGCAAATCGATTTTATCTTCTTTTTAATTTTTTATAGAAAAGGGGGACATTACAGTCCTCTCTTCCCAAAATTTCTTGCCCTCAAGCAATTGCATACATGGCTGGTCCATTTCTTCTCCCATCCCATGGGGCCTTCTAGATAGTGCATCTGCAGCTACATTATTCTTCCCCTTTCACATATTCAATGTCAAAATCGAAGGCTTGCACTTTACTTACCCATTTCTGCTGCCTGTCATTCAATTCTCTTTGGTTAAGAAAAAACCGCGAGCTATTATGATCAGATTTAATGACAAACTTCCCACATACCAAATATTGTCTAAATTTACTCAAAGCATGCATGATTGCCAACATTTCTTTATCATACACACTATATGCTCTTTCATGCTCGTTTCAATTTCCTACTCTCAAAAACAATGGGATGTCTTTCTTGCATTAGGACAGCCCCTATTCCCTCACCCGAAGCATCACATTCTACCACAAAAGGTCTAGAAAAATCTGGAATTGCAAGAACCGGGCAAGAACACATTACCTCCTTCAATTTTTCAAATGCTTCTTGGGCTGGTTTGGACCATTTGAAGGCCCCTTTCTTAGTCAAATATGTCAAAGGAGCTACAAATCGTGAGAACCCTTTAACAAATCTCCAATAATAGCTACATAGACCACAAAATCCCTCTTAGTTGCATGAGAGATGTGGGGGTAGGTCATTCCATAATCGCTGCAATTTTTTGTTTGTCAACTTGCACACCATTAGCACTATTAACATGCCCCAAATATCCAATTTCTTTCAAACCAAATTTACACTTAAATTTTCTTGCAAAGAAAGAATGTTGTCCCAAAGTAGATAAAATGAAATCCAAATGTGTCAAATGCTCTTCCCAAGTTTTGCTATACACAAGGATGTCATCAAAGAACACTAGCACAAACTTTCTTAGATATTGGCTAAATACATGATTCATGCAAGATTGGAAAGTAGCTGGTGCATTAGTTAACCCAAAAGGCATAACCAAAAACTCAAAATGCCCAAAATGACATCTAAAAGCTGTTTTGTGCACATCCTCTTCCCTTACCCTTATCTGATGGTACCCGGATTTGAGATCTATTTTTGAAAAGAAAGAAGCACCATGTAATTCATCTAGTAACTCATCAATTCTAGGAATGGGGTACCTATTTTTGATAGTCTTTTTATTCAACATTCTATAATCAATGCACATCCTCATAGTACCATCTTTCTTTTATACCTAAACAACAGAAGATGCAAATGGGCTAGAACTAGGCCTTATATGTCCCATCTCAAGAAGCTCCCTAATAGTCTTTTCAATTTCTTCCTTATAAACTCTAGGATGGCGGTAAGGAGTGATCATAACGGGCTTAGTGTCCTTTTCTAACTCTATAATATGCTCAAACCCTCTATGGGGAGGTAACCCATGTGGTAAATCATCAAAAACATGAACATGCTTTTCTAAAAGAGCTTGTAACTCACCTTCTAATGACTGCTGTGCTGATTTTTCTGTGATATAACAGCTAGCTGCCCACTCAATTTGACCCCTTCTAAAAGCCCTTTCCATCCTCTTCATGGACACCTCTTGTGGTGCACCATTCGCCATGCCTTTTAGGATGATTTCCTTGTCATCTTTAGTGAATTTTAGCTCCATTGTTTTGTAGTTTTGTGTGAAATCACCTAAAGAATGCACCCATTGAACACCCAACACAAGATCAATATTCCCAATATCAACAACATAAAAATCATTAGTTACCTTGTGCTTCCCAAGTATGAGAGGGAAGTTGTGCAATCTTTGTAGAACATGGAAGAGTAGTCCCATCCGCAATGGTTACATTGAAAGTCTTGCAATTTGTGGTTTCCAAACCCATTTTCCTTACTAGATTTCCATCAATGAAATTGTGGGTGGCCCCACTATCAACCAAGGTAATCACTCTTTGCCCTTGAATGGTTCCCTTGACCCTGAATGCATGATACTTAGGCACACCAGAAAGAGAAGCAAGGGCACTTTCCATTTCCTCATTTTCTTGCACATGCTCAATCATTTCTTCATTAGTACTCATGGTTAGCATCATCAAAATCAAATTCAAAATCTGAATCAATAATTTCAATGTAGTGGATTTGACCTTTACCTTTACAATTGTGACCTCTTACCCATGGAGTTTTGCAGTCAAAACATAGTCCCTTTCTTCTTAGTTCGTCCCTTTCCTCTTTTTGTGAATTGTTTTGAGGCTGATTTCTATAGGGCTGATTGACCCTTCTTGGGGCTTCTCTCGATGGCCCTAGGGGCTGTCCTCCTTGCATTTAAAGGGGCTGCAGTAAATCAGACCTTGGCTGTCCTTTGAGTTCACTCTTAGGCAGTGTTTTTGAGGTATTAGAATGCTGTCCTTTAGGCACATAAGCCCCTCTATAAGCTGCACATTCTAAATCAAGAGCTTTAGTAATACAATCTTGCAAAGTCATAGGGTTAAAAGCTCTTACCAAACCTTTTAGAGGCTCTATCAACCCTTCCGTAAAGAGGACAACCAACCTCTTTTCACTAACTTCGAAGACCATGACTGCAATTCTTTGGAAGTCTGTAACATACTCATCAACATTTCCCACTTGTTTGAGTTGGACCAATTCTCTAAATTGAAGTTCCAGGGCCTTCCTTTCAAACCTCTCATGATCCTTCGGCTAAATTGTTCCATTGTGTGAATCAAGTCATGACCTTGGGTGTGCATACCATGGAACCACCACTCATGTGCCATGCCTTCCAAATGGAGGGTAACAAATTTGAGGGCCTCTTCTTCTTGCATGGATTGTGAGAGAAGTAAGTCTCTGTCTTTTGCAACCAAACTTTTATCGTAATCGTATTAGAACCATCAAAGTTGGGGAGTGAAACTTTTCCCAATCTTTGTTGAAGATTCTTATGTGGTTGCTTGTGGAGCCTTTTTGACTTCTTGCCCAACTTGAGGGCACAAAAATCATCAAATCCCAACATATCTCTTGTGGCTTGTCTCAAAGAACCGTACTCCAACCTTTGAGCATCTATGAGTTCGGCTAAGGTGGGTTCTTCTTCTTCCTCTCTCTCTCTCTAATGGTCTCTTTAGGTAAGAAGACATCTTGTAAAAACTTAGAAGTAGAGCATCCCTTATGTAAGCTCCCTTCATTGGAGCTGACATATTTATCTTTACCCATAGCCTCTTTGAGTAGTTGGGCATTTGCTCACTCATGGATCTTTGTGGTTCTTGCCCACATCCTTGCATTAGCTCATGCAAGAATTTTACTTGATCCGATGTGAAAGCTCCTTAATCCATGTTTCCCTTATCTCTCCCTTTATAAAACAACCACTTCTTATCACCCTGCATGCACAAATCGCCCACACGAAAAGAGGAAAGAAGCTCTGATACCACTGTAATATCCCCTTGCGGGATATTAATGATTTATTATTGATTACTTGCAAAACAAACGACTTAGAAGATAAACCCTCCTAGGTTTACCTCAACTAACCCTAGTGTCAGCGTCAATACAACCCAAATAGGGTTGGAGTGAGCCAAAGTGAGGGTTTAGATGGGCAATCCAGTTGGTATTTACACTCCTTTATCCAGTACACATTGCAGAAGTAAAAATAATAAATAATACTGCTGAAAATTGACTGAAACTTTGGAAATTAATAATTCCTGAAATACTAACTCTTTTGACTTGAAACCAAGTGCAGTAGAAAGGGAAAATTATGAGCTTCTATCCACAATAAATACCAGATCTTTCCATGCACTAGAAACCACTCAAAACAGCCCCCAAAATCCCAAACCCAGTCACTAGGGTTAGGGTAAAATGTGCAACATAATTCCAACACTTTTTCCTTCACTTTAAGAGTTAATAAATGCAGTTCTAGATCTGCAATTAATAAATCTAAAACAACAGATTTATAATCACTTCAAAATCCCTTCCAAACACTCTTAGTACCAATGTTTTAAAAATCGGAACCGAACTCAGAATCGGCCGAGGTCCGGACCGGAATTGAACCGGAATCGGACCGGTTCAAACTTAATGAACCGGTTTACTAAAAAATACATAAAATTTTATATTTTTAATGAAAATAATATATTTGAAAGGTTAAAAACCATAATTCCCACAATTACACACAAAATATGCATAGTTTTCTCATGTATATAGTACCATAGTTGGAATACTCGCATTTGGCAAATACTCAGTAGACCCCAAAAAAAACAAACTCGGCAAAAACTCGCCAATATTCGGCCAATACTCGGGAATACTCGGCAACTTAAAAAATACTCAAATTTCTTTAAAAAACATAAATTTGCTCGTACTCAAGAATACTCGCCAAAACTCAGCATTTTCTTACTCCAATACTGCAACAGTTAGTTTTTTTTTTACCTTTTTGGCGATTTTACGATGGCGAGTTCACTCGTTTTGCAGGATTTGCGCAAATGGCGAGTTTTTACATAACTCGACGAGTTATAGGCGAGTGTTCCAACTGTTGATGGTAGAAACCAAGAGGGTGACAAGCAGTTCTTTTTTGCTAAGAATTTGGGTGTTACTTCCAATAATATCGTGGAGAATGAAAGCAGTCTATAAAGGTATGCAAGAGGCTAATTAACTAATCTGTCTACAGGCAGAAAAGCTCATGATTCTTTCAGACTCTCAGATTGTTATAAAGTTGTATTGGTCTGACAAAAGGCCAAAAATGGATTTCATGAAAATAGAAAAGGTATGGAAGATCAATGCATTGCAAGAGAATTTTCGAGAGTGCAATTCATCCACATTCCTTTGATAGAAAAAAATTGCATATGGAGGCACAAATGAAAGTCTATGATAATGCAAGTTTTTGCTGCTTACATCTTCATAGTGTCCAACCCTTTCCAAAAAGAGCATTTTTTTATCAATCTTGCTTGTGTTTTCTTCACCAAAAATCCAAAAAAAGCTAAAAAAAATGCCAAAAAAGGAAAAATCTTGTTTTGCCAGTTCAGGATGAAACTGACTTTACGGTTCGATAAGTTTGCTTGGACTAATAGTTTTCAGGCCTGACATAGCCAAATATGTAAATTTGATTACCATCCGGTTTTATAAAAGTTTGTTGTTTAAAAAATATGAAAAGAAGTTGGCGAACCTACAACGGTTCCATTATTTTGCATTGTTGAATGTTGTCACTAGCTTGGTATGTCCAAATCTTGCATTTCATCAAGAGACTTGTTATTCTTCCTTCAACAAGATGACAAACGTATTAGAATAAAAGACACAGTTTAGTTTATTATTCCCAAGTCACTATTAGTATAAGTATGACCTGGAGAAGATTAGTTGCAAAACCTTCTCGACCTTCGTAACTCATATCTTTCATAATACAAATGGTGGGCAATAAAATCTATGAAATGTGCATTGATCATATTTGGGCTTATACATTCTCGCCTTCTCCAAGCATTGAAGATAAGTTTTATAACACCGTCCTTCCCAAAATCCAGTCAAGATAATTGTATTATCACATTTTCTTTCACATTTTTACCTCTTCTCTATCTTCTAGCAAAATGGAATGACCTTATTGTTGAATGAGTGGCAAGGACATCAAGTTTCATTTTAGTTGAAGAAGGTATAAGATATTGTGGACAATGAAATCAAGGAATTCTAAAAAGGTGACATGAGTCGACCCAAATTGTCCCTTTCCTTCAAGTTTCAAACTTCATTTGTTTGCTAGGAAATATAAAGGCTGCATCTTGCTTCATAAAGTCATCTCAAATAAGTTCCCTTCATAAAGTCATGCATTTTGCATGGCACCAGTATCTAGGACCCAAGCATCAAACCAGGTTGAATCCATTTAGATTTGCAGAATTTGACATTATCTATTATGGAAAGCACACATTCACTTGCAAAGTGAGCCGACTTTGATCTTCTGAGTTTTTCTTCTTTTCCTTATTAAAAAAGGGCTTCCTTTCAGTGTTTTCATAGGCCTAAATCTTAGCCCACGATGTTTTGCATTCATGACCCACATGGAGACTCTTTGTTGGAAATCCATCATTGTAAACAAAAGTTTTTACGGTCATTTTGCTTCTCATAAGTGTTTACCATTGTTTCTACAACAATTTTGCCTCCTCGTCTTCTATTTCCTCCTTTGATCTAGAAAGGAGAGGTTTCCTTGCAATTCTTGGAAGAGAAAACAATATTGAAATTGCCTTTTTTAAGAGCAATTCACTTAAATGATGTTACTCTTGTAATTTTTCAAGCTTTCTTCCAAAGGTCCTTTCTATCTCAAGGGATCTTTTCAACCAATTGATCAAAAGTGACTTCAATTGATAAGCTTAAGATAATTATATTAAATGTCCAACAAATGACCATAGAAGATAGGTCAATGGGACTGCACCATTAAAAGCAAATCAGAAAGCAACAGGCGAAAACCCAAAAGGGTCTCCGAAGAACAACAAAAGAAGAAGAAAGAGAGTACAAAGAGGGAGAGGAGGTGGAGGGAAAAGCCTCGACACCAACCCTCATGATTGTCGCCCAAGGCCAGTCAGAAAGAATCTGGTGATGTGCTAATGTCTGGTATCAGGAACTGGAAGCTGTCTGAGATGCCTATGATCCATGGAGAGTCGAGCTCTCTATGTGAACCTGGTGACCTGACGCCTATGAGAAGGGGCCCTTGGCTGTGTTTGAGTTTGTATATCTTTGGTCTGGGAAGAAGCACCTCTAGTCCTGACAGATCTAGAATAAGGGTCCCCACTAGGATCAGGTCTCTGTTTGGTGCCCCTCTCACCCAGGAGCACAGCAAAGAAAGATGTGATCTGTCGAGTAGTAGTCTCCCTGGAAGGTGGGAGGAGGACCCCTTCACGGAGCTTAAGAGCTTCATGTAAATCGAGAGCGAGACACCTCTTATCATAATACCTAAAGAAGGTCGTGACCGTTGGACATTCATGGAATAAGACAGTGAAACCTCCCTCTGATCTCATAATAGATGGGGCATCGAAAAATGAAATGTTCCTCTGTCTCAGTCTCCTGGAGGGAACAAAGTTGGCAGATCCTCTCAGAGCCCGATCCAACATGGTGATCGCTCTCGACCCAAACCCTGTGGCAGCTAACTCTAAACTGGCCCAGGGAGATGCGGAGAACATGCATCCAATGGCAGGAGATATAGGTGGGATGAATGATGAGTCCATTGGTGACTTCGAGAAAGTGATTTGCGTAGAAGGCCATCTTCAGGCGTAGCTCATCCCAAGGGTTGGTCCAAGTAATCTAAATGAACTAGTCAATATATATCATCTCTGATGATTTTGTGCAGGTTATGCTTACTCGGAAGGAGTTGAGCAAGAGCATCCATGAAGTACCTGAAAGAGGGGAGACGGTCCATGTTAATCCGAAGGGATCCAAGGAGACGAGAGACGTCTGGTATACCAGCAGCGAGTTGGGCCACTACAGTCAGAAAGAGCAATGGCCTCAAAAGAACGGTAGGTAAGGTAAATGTACCTATCTCTGCCAGTGTAAGAATCAAAAAGTCCCTGGATACGATGCAAAAGTGAGACGAGACCAAAGATGAACTCTAAGTCTGAAAGGGCAAGCCCCAAACTCAGCAAGGATGATATTATGAGGAAACAGTCTCTTTGCATCTGATGATCCTGAGCATAAGGATCTTGAACCCACTCAACAGAAGCCCAATCTGACTCGAGCAAGGAGGGGCCCCAAACCTCAGAACCATACAAGAATTGTGGGTCTCACAAGAGGGTCCAAGAGAGACATCTTGGACAACGTGTCCTGAAAGTGGTGACGGAAGCACTGTCTCTCCAAGATTGTAAGGGAACCATACCCCTTGATGCGGGGTTGAATAGTCGGACGTAGACTGAAGCGAGTTTCAGAGAAGAGAACCCCCAGATAGGTGTAGGATTTGGTGATCTCCAACTCCTCCCCTCTGTAGAAGCAATGGAAATCAGAGGTCTTCAACACATTGAAGACCATAACCTTGGTTTTACACATGTTGACTGTAAGCTGCCTATGATCATAGAAGAGGGCTAACGTGCATCAAGCTATCTCTATAACCCCTCTGCCTAAGAAGCCAAAAGGACCACATCATCTGTGAAGAGAAGAATGTAGATCAGAACATGGTGGAGAAGACAGCCATCCCCATCCTGTATGTGGTCTCTAAGAAAATCCTCCAGCTCATCAATATAGATACCAAACAAAGTAGGAGAGAGAGGGCAGCCTTGTTTGACTCCGATGGTGCTCCTAATGAAATCGGAAAGCCCAGCAACAGTGCGAAGGCGACCTAAAACCTCCTCATATAGCCGGGTAATGGCAACAAGAAGGGTTTCGGAAATACAAATGTCTCTGAGTTTGCAGAAAAGGGCTTCCCGCGGAACATAATCAAAGGCTTTCTGAAAGTCCACAAAGCAGCAGAAGACCTTACACGAATGGTGACGTGCTTCCTCGATGATAGCACGGAGGGTAAGAATGTGATCAGTAGTTTGGTATCCTGTCCTGAAGCCAGCCTGCCCTCTGGCTCTGCATTGGTACTGCTTAAGAAATGCCGAAAGCTACAAATGAAGAACAGTGGCGTACAACTTAGAGAAAGTGTGACCCACCATAATTGTCCTGTAATTATTAGGATCAGAAGTAGGACCGGATTTGTGAATAGGGTGGATAATGTGGTGGGACCAAGATTGCGGGAAGCCAGTACACACCACCTGATTGAAGAGTTCTACCAAATAACTGATGATGGTGTCGATCCCATGCTTGAAAAATTCTGCCTGGAAGCCTTCCTCATCTGCTGCTTTGCTGCAATTCATCACCGATATGGCCTTCTTGACATTTGAGTGGGTGAAAATGTGGCAGGTGAGGGGCGGGGATATAACTTGGGTCTTGGGATGACCGGGGATGTCATAAAGGGTGGATGTGTGAGTGAACATAGTATGGGGGTCAAGGTCTAGGGGTAAGGGAGAGCGTTGGGGAATGATGGTACGCCAAAAACGTTTGGGGGAATGCGAAAGTGAGGTGCGGAGATCCCTTCTTTTATGGGCAATAAAGGTGCGTTTCTTGTGGCGGAGAAGATTACGATAGGCAATTTTAAGGGGGGGAAGGATGGGAGGTCATGGGTAAAGGCCATGCGGAGCTGGCGGTGGAGGTTTTTGCAGTCGTCATCATACCATTGGTTCATGGGGCATGTCCGTGTACTACGGGGCTTGGAAGTGGAATGGGGGTAAGAAAGCAGGGCAGCCTCATGGATAGCAATGGCAAGAAGGTTGTACATCCTGTCAGTGGGGTACACAGTGAATTGGGGCAAGGGGGGGGGAGAAGCTGGCGAAGATGAAATGAGAAGGTTATGGGGTCACCCTTAGCAAGTCTCAGAGTGGTGTGTGGAGGGTAATGAGAAGGGCTAGGGCAATGAGAAGACAAGACATCTAACATCTACACAATTCACTAAAGTGATTTTCTCCTTCCAACTTGTACGTGAAAAATAGAAGACTCTGCTACTAGAAACCATGATTTGGTTAAGTGGAATTGCCCCTTTAAACTATGTCGTGGATTTCTAGAGCATAGGCTGCTTGAAACAAGAAGACAAAGGCTTAAAAAACCACGACTTGCATATAAACTTCATCTTTGGATAATTGCATGGAAGTTTGATGATGAGGGCAGCTTGAAAAACCACGTTTTGGCTCTAGACTGTATTTCTTTCCATTTTTGGATTTTCGGTGAAGAAAACACAGGTACAAAATAAAATTGTCCATTTTTGGAAAGGGTCCGGGAAGACGTAGTAGCAAAAACTTGCAAGTGCCATAACTTTCACTATGTGGCTCCGTTTTAGGTGCCATTTTTTTCCAAGTGCATATTTTCTCGAGCTCTACGCATTGGTGGCAGTATTTTCCTTATTTTCACAAAATCCATTATTGCACCTTTTTGGACCAAGCAACGTCTTGCAATCTTCTGAAGGAATCTTGATCTCTGGTCAGCTATAGACAAATTAGTTAGCAATTAAAAACACTGGATAGCTTTTCAAAACCCTAGGCTTGGGAAAAGGTTTGGTAGGAAGAATGAATAGGCTACGGGGATTGCCAGATGAAAAAATGGAGAAAAACCAAAACACAGACAAAAAAAAAAACAAAACCCGAAAGAAGCTGTAGGCAATTGCTCGAAAAATTTCTCCAATTAGCTGATCAACAAAAATTCTTCCCCCCGGTTGAATGTTCTGTGGTAATAATGATGGGGTGAAGTGCTTTATATAACCAAAATCCTCCAATTTTAGCTCAATCTATTTTTAAAATAACTTTATTTATTTAATATAAAAATAAATAAAACGCTTTCAGACAAAGCTTGGCGAAGGAATTGAGTGAGCTTCAACATGTGGGTATTTGGCTAATGTGGCTCTTATGACTCTATGGGGATACCTTAGAGCAATGCAAGTAATTGCAGGAAAAACAAAACACAAAACACCACCCGTTACTAAAAAAAAACGAAAATTTAAAATGGGTAGCCCCAGATTTCAGGGTGAAATCTTGGGGACACCACACATTATATTTTATCATTCTGTAAGATGTACTGCGTTCTGGTTTGTTGCACAAAATTACTACTTCCCTTGTAGTAAATATGAAAGCAAAACGAGTGGCCTTGAGATGAAATAATTATATACTACATGCTTTGTGAATCCATAAAAGACAAGACACAAAAGTAAGCTATTGCAGAAACTGTTAATCAGCATCTATAATTGATTTGTTTTTCAAGGTAGTTTGCAGATTTTTCCTTCCGACTAAAGGTACTGAAAGCTCACAAACACTTCCCTTAGCTTGCAGACGAATGAGTATTATGCTTATATATATGTATATGTATGTATGTATACATAATACAATATATATATTGTATGGATGCTTCCTTGCCGTTTCGTACCCAAGGGTTCTTTGAAAATTGGCATTTCCGCGTTTTGGACCCATGGGCCATACCCATACCTGTTTCCTGGCAACCTAGGAAATAGTGTGCTGCTTTTATTAATGAACAATTCTGTCTTTTGTTTTAACCTGAAGCCCTGATAGATGCTATCAAAGAATAACTGGGGTGATATTTTTGATTGGTTGCGAATTACCTATAGCTGCAGAGCTTGTTCTGCTAGTGCAATATAATACTGGCTTTGTAAGGATTACTGTTCTTCGCAAATGGCCACAGTGGCTATTGCGAGAATACTCTTTGTTGATATCCTAATCATCCAAACTAAAGACAATGGTTAATAACTTAATTGCACTCACGATATAGAGTTTAAGAATATTGATCTTGTATGTAGTAGAAATATTGCTTGAATCTGAGCTTCTCATTTGTCATTTGTGTGAAATCTGGAATTTGTACTTTTCATTTGGTCATTTTGATATATTTCTGCTAAATTTCTCGTAGGATTTTGACATTTAGTATTTAGAAACTGATTGTTGACTGGACTGACTTTCATTTTTCTTTTGAATCTCTCTTAGCCTTGTTAAATATTGTGGTTTGTTTGGATTTTTCATTGGTGTTTTTATCTGCAGACAGAAGATTCCAAAACCGAAGCACTGGGGTGGTTACATTTTAAAACCAAAAGCTATGGAATTTTGGCAAGGGCAATTGTCACGTCTACATGATAGGCAAGTTTGTTTGATTAGAAAATTCTATTAATAAACGATGTTTAGTCTGCACAGTCATCATTTGTATCCAAATTTATATACAATACTTTTTATGGCATTTTGAATAATGATATTTGACTCGTCTGATGTGTATTGGTGATATTGAAATACAGGTTGCTCTATTCACAAAATGAAATTAATGGGAAGCAAGCCTGGAAGATCGAACGATTGGCTCCATAGCTTGAATATTACAGGGTTTTGTTTTCAGCGGTAGTTGATGAAGATCTTTATCTGTAAGTTCAGTATCTATTTGTTAGAATTGAATGTTTAGTTTTTTTATAAGTACTTCCAATGTCACAATTTAAATGTGGCTTTCCCCCCTTTTCATGGTCTAGAGGAAATTTGATGCTTTCAAGTATTTTAAAATTGAAATGTGACTTCTTTTGTTGCAGTCATCTAATACGATTTCAAAATGCTATCAAGTATTGCAAGTTAGATCTGGAAGGGACGTGCACATTCTAACCTTTGATCAGTATGCAGATTATTCTTGTAGTATCTACCGTTGCTAGTGTTGGATTGTTAGCAATCAAAGGTGCTTATCATGCGAAATAACTTTTTCCGTTCTAAACTTCTTTTTAATGGACCTTTTAGACTGCAAGGCATTGTCAAAAACCTAATTGTGTATTTCTTTTCAGTTTCCTCTATTAAATCATACATTATTGACCTTTTTTTTTTGTGTTCATGAATGTAGAGAAATATGCTGGAAGGTTGATATAAAATCCTCTATAAATCTAAAGGCTCTTCATCCCTTGAAATATGCTTTAAATTCTATTTAAAGTTTATAAATGGAGGATCTTTTTCAATAATAGAACATCCTGCCTTTCTTTTCTTTTCCTATTTTTAAAAAAAAATTATTTTCATCCTTCCATTTGGAAATAAATTGTAATCTTTGTGTTTGGAAATAGACATTGTCATAATATACTTTAGGGAAATTTCAAAATAGTTACCTTCATGTGTCATCCCATTCTTCTATAAGGCATAATGCTCGTTTAAACATGCCAGTATGTTTTGTATAGAGGTTGGTAGGATTTCATGGTCGATCAGAGCAAGTCTTAGTGAACTAATTAAAGGACATGAGCATGGTTACCATTATCTTTTATTTTTTATCATTTTGCAAGCCACTGGGAGAACCTTCTCTTTCTTCCGATACAATTTTTATAGAGGTTTTCGTATTTATTTTGTTCGTAACAGTTAGGTCATGGGATTGTTGCTACTCTTGGCATCTTTTCGTGCCACCTATTGTCATGGCTGCTAGCCTACTAAGTTGGTTCCTCTTATGTTCCCTTTATATGCTTTGTTATGTACTTCATATCATGCTTTTTCTGTTAATCCTTTTAGAATAGGAAGGATTTTGTTTGATTTTAGATGTATGTAGTTCCATACTAGTTTTAAGATATTGCATCTATTAAGGATTGATTTCCCCACCCTCCATACTACAGAGTACAGAATACAAGACATCAGAAGTTGAATAATGCTGGTACCTGCACATAACCTGCATAATGATGGTGCATAAAGCTCAATAGATCTAGGATGGATGGATGGATACCATCACCAAACCTTGTGTGAAGGCATCACTAATCTAGCTTCAACTAACAATCAATAAGTTTTAATACTGGGCTTTGGTTCATCTCAATACCGAACGAGGAGTCAATGCTAGAACTTGGTCCAGCTTGAACAAGGAGTCAATACTAGAACCCGGTCCATCTTCAACATATACATAAACCAGCAATTGCACCTGCAGATGCATTGGCCACACTGATAGGAATTTGGAACAAACAGTATTGTAGAAGCAATAATAGACAGACTTACAAGGCCAACAATGTTTTGAATCCTGAAAGCAATGAAGGAAATGTGTTTATTAAGGAAGTGATAGAAAGCAGTTTGAAGGGGCGAAAAAGGAAATCTAAGAGAGATGATTGCATTGAAGCCACGGAGAGCAGTAAGGAAATTCAACATAGACGGTCACCAAGGCTGCAGTGTTCAAATTGATGCCTACAAAATCGAGTTGGAATGGACGAGTGAGTGTGTTTGCATTTGAATTATGTTACAAAATAAAAAATAAAAATGAACCATGTCTATTATACGAGCAATACTCCAGTAGCAGGCTAATTTTGGAAAAGATAATTTTATACAACCAATAATGTTTGAAAGAATGACATTTAGCAATTAAATATGTTGACAATGAAATAATATTAGAAATTTAGAATCCATTCATGAATACAAAAACAAAGCTTGTTAGATTCAAGAAAAAATATAAGGCAGAACTCAGAGAAGTGTGGGCATCAGGCATTATTTTTTTTTGTTAGCACTACCTTTTTTTGGGCGATAGCTATTACATACACTTCTCTTATAGTAGTTATCAATATTGCACATAGATTCTCTTATATCATGGAGGTAAAGTTTCTGCTTCTATATTCCTTTAGGATGTTGATCAGAATCCAAAGACATAATTGTTTGACCATTTTTATTTCAATATTCATTGTGATATGTATCAGTCGAGGAATTCATGATGCTTCATATACTTAATATTCATGTTCTAAGTTTAACTTGTCGGTCTACATCAGATCTGATTTATGAATACAAAAACAGAGGATTCAGTTTCCTGGTCACATTATATGGCTTTAATTTGACGAGGGAGGGTCAAACTACACATGAATGTTCCACACATTAGATTTGCTACAGAACAAGATTACACTATTATCTTCTTTGAGCTCTTTGACATTGAGAAGGCTGTGTACGACGCGCTGTTGCAAAGCACGTCACTTATAGTATTGGCCAAATCTGCACTTGTGGAAGAGTTCGTAGTATGGAATGCCGTATTTTGTTAAAATGATAGTACGCACGCTCCAAAACTATGATGCCTGTTAAGGGAAAATAGTTTACGTGCCCTTCATTATCAAGAGATTGAAGCTCCACATTGAAGCATTATTAGACATTTCCATAATGCTGATAAGTTCATGGAAGATCTTGTTGGATGTATTTTGGCATCAGAGCATTTCTGCAGTCATGTTTGGTGTTAAAATGGGAACTATGAAATCTAACTCTAGCTGCAAGGACTTTATGTAATTATTTGCATACTTGTGGCATATCACATTCCACTTGTATCTAATGCAACTTTTTTTTGCCGACCCTAAAAATACAACAACAAACACTGGCAAATACATTTTCATCGAAGGCAGTATCCAGAACAGCGTAGGCACACAAACATAACAGGTAGGAAAAAAAAACTAACCCTAACCCCCCTTTTTGTTTGCAACAACCCATGTTTGAATCCTCTGCTCAGCAACGGAGTTCTTTCGCTTGCATGCACATGAAAAAAAAGAATCAGAAGGAATGTCTCTTGATTATTGAATTTGTGTCTAGCCGATAGGCTATATCACGTGCGAAAGAGCCCTTCCCAAAAAATTGGCTAGAATTGTCTCATGCGAGAAAAAAAAATCCACCAGGAATAATGTCTCACCAACGGAAACAATAAAAAATCCAACTCGTCTCTGCCTGGTATGCACAGTCACCCTGGGGTCTCTCTCTACTCCACGTGGTCGGGCTTCACAGTGTGAAATAATACTTTGAATTTCCATGGCCTCATGTCATTGATACTATGGAAATGTCATTCTTTTCACTGAATATTTAGAAGTAAATGATATATTTGACTCGAATAAGGCAGTCCAGTTAAGCAATTTGAATAAATACTGTAGCTATTCCAAAGTAATTTATTTTCCTATTTTGCAGAGGCCAAGAAGGTGCTTTGGTATACTTGAGGAAATATAAAATAATACTTATTCAAAATTTTAAGTTCTGCTTTTACAGCTATTTGCATAACTGAACTACAATTGCGTTTTAAACCATATGGCATAATGAATGAATGAAAGTTTTTAATGATGTCCACGAGACCGAACAATCTATGGGACCCAATGTGCAAACACAAACTACGCAGCGAAACACCAAAAAACATAGTTACCAGGTTCGGCCGGATTTGTATGAAATCCGGTTCGAACCGTATTTTTTGAAGCAACCGAATAAATCCGGTTTGGTTCGGCCTTGTTTTTGCAGGAATTTTTTTTTTCAACTTTTTTGGCATATTTTTGTTTTTTTGGTGAAAAAATCGCAAGGACGGATTTTTTTTTTTTGCCATTTTTGGAAAGGGTCCGGGAAGATGTAGCAGCAAAAACTTGCATGTGCCATAACTCTCATTCTGTGGCTCCGTTTTAGGTGTCGTCTTCTCTAAAAGTATATATTTTCTCGAGCTCTACGCATTGATGGCAATATTTTTCTTATTTTCATAAAATCCATTTTTGTACCTTTTTGGACCAAGTAACTTCTTGCAATCTTTTGAAAGAATCATTATGATGATGATGATTATGGTAGATGGATGCTTTTTTGTATGATTTGTCTATATATAATGATATAAGTATACAATAATATAAATTTATAATAATATAAGTATACATATTCCGAACCGGATTTTTCCGTATTTTTTCGGATTTTTTCGAGAACTCCAAATTTTCGGATTTTTTTGCCCTTCCGAATTTAATCGGATATCCGAACCTGGTAACTATGCCAAAAAGATGCCCAAAATAGTCACTATTTTTGCCTTTCTTCCAATTCTTTGTAATCTTGATTCTTCTGCTATGGATTTTGATCAAGAAATCTGCGTTTTTGCCACCCTTTCCTCTTCAAACAACGTTGTAAGATTATCCACTGTTAAGATATCCACATAATTGCTACGTATGTCCTCATAAGCCACACATCCCATGACGAAATGCCATTCTGATTCCACCGAGCCCAACATTCAAAATTGACAAACCCTTTTTGACCACTACTCTTTGGGCATTTTCCATCTCCCGGTTTCACACCTAAGATGATGTGAACTAGTTTTTAGCTGTGCAATTAACATTTTAGCTTTCCACTTTATCATCGCTCCAATATAATGTTTTTGCCCATGATCACATGTGGGATTAAAATTCTTGACATAGTATTTCTCTTTTTCGTCCAAGTTGCTTATTCCACATAATATCTCTGAATCTCTCTTACATAATTTTTTATTTCTTTGTTAGTGCTAGGACACTCCTGTATGCTAATGCCCCATTTGCTCATCCACTCGCCATTTTGCTTCATCCAAGTTTTCTTCCTCCTATTTAAGTTTTCCTCTACTGCTATTTTAGGCCATCGGAAATCATCCATGTTTTCCACTTTCTTGAAGTATCGTAATAGCCGGATCATCGCCATTGCTTCCACCGAAAAGGCTCCGGCTTTAGCTAGAATGACTTTGTATGGAACTGTGGTTTTTATTTTGAAACTGCTTGTAATTAGATGCTTTTGAATTCTTTCTATCTATTTCCATTTCCCCATAGACCTATTGCTGCCTCAAATCTCACACTCGTATAACACCATTGGGATTACCAGTAACCCAAAAAGATTCAATTTGGTTTTACAATCCCATAACTCCGTTGTTCTGCAACTGTTTTGAAGCAGGTATAGAGCTTTCCACCCCCCTTAAATCCTTTTAGCTCTACAAGTTTCCCAATTGAGATTATTGTGAAGTCCAATCCCAAATATTTGTATTCGTTGACAACTTGTACGCAGTCCCCTTCAAACTCAAAGCTTACTAGTCTCTTTTTCCTTTTTAAGGTAAAGATCATGATTTTAGTTTTACCAATGTTCACTTGCATTCCCACCGCTTGGCAAAATAGTTCTAAAGCTCTCAAGTGCTCTTGTAAATCCTGCGCTGTTTTAGCCATTAGGATAACGTCATCCGCATCAAGCAACAATTTTACCACATAAGAAGCTAAATGAATTCCACCTCTGCCCTTTTTGTGAATCCATTCCTCTAGCTTGTTTATATAACCCAAACAAGGTGGGAGACAATGGACAACCTTATTTGACCCCAATATCACTCCCAAAACACTCAGCTAGACCGTCTTTAGTTCTGATTTTAGCCCGTCCCTGCTCATATAGTTTGTGAACCGTTGCCTTATATTTATCTGGAATACCCAACTCTTCCATTTTGCCCTACAATAAGTAATCTTTGTTTTCAAATACAACTTCAACTTTGTAGTTTTTATTTTGAGGCTTCCTCATGCACACATTACTCTTTTTAATTTTTTTTTATATTTATTATATTAACGAAGTGGGGTACTGTATCTTGTCTTATTATAATTTGAGATTTATATCGTATTGGGTTTTCACCTTCCATAATATATGAGATAGAACTTGCATATTTAGTATATGGGATAGGTGACAAAATTACTTGGCTAGTGTTGGATGATGACATATGTTAGAAAATTTGTTGGGCACTAGTAATTTTGTTGTTGGAAAAACCATGTCACCGGTCTTCAAGTTTGACAACTCTTTACACACTTTTCATATTTTTAATAGGAAAATATAACACAAAAATGGAAATCTCGTTTGGTTATTTGCACCAAAGCCATTATGCAAAAAACAAAGTTTTCATTTTTTAGCATGAAACGATGGAGACCTTTCTCCTTGATGTCCAAAAACATGGTTCTCAGAAATGGAATTTTGTGACTTAAACGTGTCGCTGAAAGGCAACGCTATATTTTTCATTTGTAGCTACTATATTAAATATTCATCTAGAAATTTACATATATATAGATTTAAATTAAATAGTAACATTGACAATGATGTTAATAAATATTATTATTGCTTCATGTTCTCTACATACACATAGTTGGCATACACGAGCAAGACTTAGATCAGATACCGCCCCTGCTCCTTCGTCTTCATGGCAGCAATAGACATGGTTGGTGATGCGGGATTGGTGCCTCTTGGAATTGCTTCAACAACTCTAAAAATATGCAATCAATCAAAAAATCAATCTTGCTTTGATTGGTTGGCTTAGTTAGTGGTGTAATGTATTATGATCCTTATGCCAATAGGGGCGAAGCCATACTGATGGTGTCTCCCTCACTAACATAATGGTCAATTGGTTGCGGGATACATATGTTTGTTGTCTTGCAACTTATCTCGGATTCACCTCTCTAGTACATCTTAAAATTGCTTTGATTACTCTCAAGATCTCTTATATTTTGCTATTGGTGTAAATATTGCACCTCTTTTTGATGCAAATGCTAATATTTAATGCATTCAAACAAAGTGCAAGAAAAACTCATTTATTTGCTTAAACAAACTTGTAATCAATGTAATAATTTCACTAGTTTCTGTAGTAATTTTCTTGGTCAGCACAACCTTTTATAAACTCAAATCAGAGGTTAAGTAGATGTCAAATATGAAAAACAAAAGGATTGTCAACAATGCTACAATGTGTGCTAGATAGTGTCAACATTGGTTCAATCTTTGCTCGATAGTGTCAACTGTATGGTTTACCACTTGCCAGTCCTCTTTTATGCCCTAAAATACACACTTGGTCAAATGAGTGAGAACAATCTTGATTGGAGTGAATATGAAAGTAGATTAAAAATATTTACGCCAAAGGTGTTTGTATAAGTGAGACAGAGCCTCCAGAATCTGACAAATGTAGCGGAAATCAACGATTGTGAGCTATTCAAGTACATGATCATTGATCAAATGAATCAAGGTAGTTTGTTTGTTTTCTTGTCATTGTATTTCTCTGTATTTTTCCATATCTATGGGCCCGTGTTTGTTTCACTATGTCTGTCATCACTACAATCCTTTTCCTAGTTGTTTTTGTTATACACGGTTCAAAACTCTTCATCCACACTAGAAATCATGGCATCCTTAACATTCTTAGCTCATCCATTATTTCCTTGCATTCTTCCTTTGACAAAGGAATTTTGCTAGATCTGTCTACATGAACAAAAACCTTGTGTATAATAATATGATCATCCCTTGCTTTCCTCACATTTTTTTTGCAACGATCCACACAATCTCAGTCCTCAAACTTAGTTGAAAATAATGTTCCAACAATCCCAACAAGTCCTTGTTCGCAACCTCTCTTAAAATAGTCGTAACTAACAATCCTTGTTCCATAACCAACAATTATTCTTTGGATACATGATTGATGGATATGCGATATATATCTCAATGCTGGCGCTGGTTTATAAACCATAAGGGTTTATACATTCATTGATAAGACCATTAAAGTCACCATATGTTTATGAATTGGAGTGTTTGTGCACTTGTGAAATCCCAAATTTTTTTGTCATCATCCATAAGTTGCTTTCCATACATGGCAACCAAAAGAATGCCTCAAAATTTCAAGGAATAATGATTTTCTTTATAGGAGACGTGTCTATCAAGCAATCAAAGTAAAGGAAAGAAAAAGTGATTAGTTGTTAAGAGGGAGCGTATCAGGTTGTGACACTTGTAATCATTTTCCACAATTTTAATTCTAGAAAAGACACATATATGGAATAAGATATGTGTACATGAAAGTCTTTCATTCACGTCAAATGGGGTGGACCCGGGGTGAAGACCAGATAGGTTCCTATGTGGGACATGTAGTCATTTAATTCTCACCTTTTTCTTTCCACCTTTCAATCGCCCGATTTCTTGCAATTACTCGAGTTTAAAACTAAAAAGGGACTTACAAAGTGCTACAATTTACAAGCATTGTAGTTGTGTTTTGAATGTGGAACCTATTGGATTTTCCCCATTTTTTATTTTGGCCCATTGAAGCGTACATTATAGTCATGTGAATAATGCGAGTGAGAAGGAGATGAAAAAATAGAGTACATATAGCAGATATTATTTGAACATGAGCAATATGAGTCATGGAATGGGTGTGGTACATGCATGTATTTAATTCCCAATTTTTTCTTTCCAACTTTTGATCGCCTATTTTTTTGCAATTAATCAAATTTAAAACTGAAAAAGGGTATACAAAGTGCTGCAATAAAAAACATTACAATTGGTTTTGAATGCGAAACCTATTGGATTTTCCCCATTTTTTATTTTGTCCCATTTAAGTGCAAATTGCAAACACATGAATAATGTGAGCAAGAACGAGATGATAAAGTGGAGCAGAGATAGCAAATATTGTTTGTGTATGATTAATCTGAGTCATGGAACATGTGTGGGACATGTGAGTATTTAATTCTAACCTTTTTCTTTCCATCTTTTGATCCCATGTTTTCCTACAATAACTCAAGCTTAAAACTAAAAAGGGGGCTAGAAAGTGCTACACTAAACAAACATTGCAGTTGGGTTTCAAATGTGGCACCTATCGGATTTTTCCCATTTTTTATTTTGGCCCATCTAATCACAAATTGCAGTCACATGAATAATGTAAGTGAGAATGAGATGATAAAGTGGAGCACATATCGCAGATATTATTTGCGCAAGAACAATATGAGTCATGGAACATGTGTGGGACATTCGATTATTTAATTCCCATCTTTATCTTTACAACTTTTGATTGACTATTTTCTCGCAATTGCTGTAGCTTAAAACAAAAGTGGGGAGGCTACAAATCACTACAATAAACAAGCGTTGTTGTTGGGTTTTGAACACGAGACCTATTAAATTTTGTCCAATTTTTTCTGACTCGTCTAAACGCACATTGTAGCCAAACAAATAATGTGAGCGAGAACGTGACGATAAAGTAGAGCACATATAACAAATAATATTTGGGTAGGAACAATTTGTGTCATGGAATAAGTGTGGGACATGTAGGTATATAATTCCCACCTTTTTCTTTCCAATTTTTGAATACACCCTGTTTTCCTACAATTACTCGTGCTCAAAGCTGAAGGGGGGCTATAAAGTGCTAAAATAAACAAGCATTGTGGTTGGGTTCCAAATGTGGAACCTATTTGATTTTCCCCATTTTAATTTTGGCACATTTAAGTGTAAACTGCAATCACATGAATACTGTGAGTGAGCACGCGACAATAAATAGATAGCAAATATTATTTGCATAGGAACAATCTTAGTCATGGAACAAGTGTGAGACATGTAGGGATTAAATTCTCACCTTTTTCTTTGCAATGTTTGATTGCATGTTTTCCTGCAATTACTTGAGCTTAAAAATGAAAAGGGGTGCTGCAAAGTGCTACAATAAAGAGGCATTGTGGTTGGATTTTGAATGTGGAACCTATTGATTTTCCCTTTTTTTGGGCATTTAAATGCAAATTGTAGTCATATGAGTAATGCAAGTGAGCTTGAACAAGACGATAAAGTGAAGCACATATATCATATATTATTTATGTAGGAACAATCCGAGTCATGGAACAGGTGCAAAATTACATGGATTTAATTCACACATTTTTCTTTCCAACATTCGATTGCTTTCATTCCTACAATTACTTGAGAGAAAAACTTAAAAGGGGGGCTACAAAGTGCTACAACGAAGAGACATCATTGTTGGGTTTCAAACGTGGAAACTATTGGATTTTTCCCATTTTAAATTTTGGCCCGTTTAAGTGCAAATTGTAGTCGCATGGAAAAAGCGAGTGAGAACGAGATGATAAAGTGGAGCACATATGGCAGAAATTATTTGCGTAGGAACAATTTGAGTCATGAAACAAGTTTGAGACATGCAAATATTTTATTCTCCCCTTTTTTCTTTCCACCTTTGAATTGCCTGACTTCTTGGAATTACTCGAGCTTAAAACTATAGAGGGGACCTACAAAGTGCTACACTAAACAAGCATCTTAGTTGGGTTTTGAACATGGAAGCTATAGGATTTTCAACATTTTTTATTTTTTCCCATTAAATTGCAAATTACAGTGACATGAATAATGCGAGTGAGAATGAGATGAAAAAAGTAGAGCATAGATAACATATATTATTTGCATAGGAACAATCCAAGTCATGGAACATGTGTGGGACATGCAAATATTTAATTCCCACTTTTTTCTTTCCAATGTTCGATTAATGTATTCGTCTTATTTAATAAATTAAACGTCGTCCAATCAAAAATGCTGACACCATACCAAATAAAATGAAAAAGTTGCAAAGCCCATGTTTTCCATATTTTCTAAAAACATTCCAATTCTTCTAGTTGTGTAAGGCTCGATTGCTTTAAACAGCATTCACTGAGCGACATCTCCATATATCTACAGAAGATACTGTGCAACATTATTCTTAAGTTTGATACTATTGTTGATTAAGTTGACTCATATTGCTCAATACTTATTTCATGATATGTGCGCACCACCCCCTAAAGATTTTTCTTTGTTTTCTCCTCGATATGGTTTTTTTAAAACTAGACCTCCTAGAGATATGTCAAAATATATTCCCAAATTTATCACCTTTCAAAAATAAAACATTATATAACTGAACTAACCCATCAAAATTTGAATATCAAAAAGTGTCACGGTTCTGCCTATGATGGAAATAAGTAATACTTTGCAAACAATTATGCCAAAAACACAGATTGTAAAAGAAGATACCAAAACTTATATATACACAAAACAAGATAGGCTAGCAACAAATTAACCACAAACAATACTATACAAAAGCATTGTTCAATTTTTTATGTTAACAAGTAATTATGTTGATAGACAATTCTTCAAATTAGAATGATGTGAGAAAATTCTGACAACCGGTTAACCAGAGTATAATCTTCAAACTGAAACGTTCCCTATTTACAATCTTTGATGAGCTAGAGGATTGAAGGAGGTCACATGCAAACATATATTTTTTTCTCTTTTCCCAATAGCTCAAACATTACTTATGTTGTTAGGCGTTTCCAAATGGGGCCTCAGTGCATGTGTCTACTACACATCAGAGCAATAGAAGGTCAAAGTTTTGTGCTGGTAGTCATTGACAAATGATGACATCAAGATTTTTGCCGAGGGGTAAACCATGATCACTACCTTTAATGCTAAAGATAAACCCTAATCATAAATGTGCATGGAATCGACTACATAAGAAACCTTCTATGCAGAGTTTCTATATATGGGTAAGTGCACCAAGTTGGGGGGTCAAAACAGGGTCTTAAGTGGACGTTTTTTTTTCTGAAAAATACAAATCTTCAACTTGTACGAGTTATTTGAAATAGTTACACTCAAAATTGGAAGATGTTGTAAGAAGATGAATCGTAGCATTTTGAGTCTAGTTTTTAAGCTACTAAATTTTATTGAAAACAATTAAATTTAAGTGATTCAAATAACTAAAATACCAATAGGTGCTCCTGTTTTTGTTAGAAAACATAGTGGAGTGACTTTCGTGCCCCCCACCATTTTTTTAGCACTATTTAGTATTTTTGAAAACCCTTTGGTAGAAAGATAGTTAGGAGCATCTAGTTTGTGCTAGATTTTTTTTAGTTTGTGGTAGAGAGAGAGAGAGAGAGAGAGAGAGAGAGAGAGAGAGAGAGAGAGAGAGAGAGAGAGAGAGAGAGAGAGAGAGAGAGAGAGAGAGATGTCATGTCATATGTTTTTATTTGGAGAAGGCACAATTGGAAATATTGGCGCTTCTACTGCAACTGTAAACCATCCATTTTCATTTCAGCAGAATAGTGTTCATTTAAATAATCTTTTATCTCATTTTAATGATACAAAAGGAAATGAAACTGGCAATGCAATAATTTTGCCTCCGACGTCAGCAGCCACAGTTTCAATGGAAAATGTCAATGGGTTTTCAAAAAGATTGTATCTTGAATTCAATACGTGGTAGTGCTGAATTAGTTAATTCTAAAGGATTGTGCTAGGACAAGTTGAATAGAACTCAGAAGGTTAATAGGCTGCAGGAAAAAAATATTCACTGCCGTGTACAATGGCTTGGGAGAAAACATTCAAAGCTTCATCTGACCGGAGACTAGTTGCTGAAATGGGGGCATTGAAATCAAGTGAAAGTGAATCAACTTTTGGATTGGTAGGAGGTTCAAGTGCAGCTAATAGTGAAGATTTTTTGGACGCTACAGGAGATTCAAAGGCATTGGAAGTCGTACTTCTATCATTTCAAACAATGAAAATGTTATTTTTGGTGATTATTGGTGATGTTAAGTGAACCAATAAAAGATAGGCTGTGCAGTGAGATGGAAGAGTTAGGTTATTCAATTTGTAGAAAGTGTTTGCAAAACTAGACAATGCTTTCGACTTCATCAAATTCGATGTATAGTGCAAATAACTGGTTATATTTATTCATGGGGTGTTTGTTAAAGCCATGTTTTGTAATACCATTAGAGGTGAATTGAAATTTTGGCTCTTGGAGATCTTCTTAATGGCGAAAGACCAGAAGATGGATTCTGATAAACCAAGGTGGCGTAACGACTACGGTCTCGCAACAAATGAATAATTCACCATGGAAAGGTACTTGGAGCATGTGGAGAACTGTGAATGTGAATATTAATGAAGACAAATTTTCTCACACCAGGATATTGCTCAGACAGAGGGGTGGATGAATTGCTCAAGTTTCAAGCTCAGCACTCTTATCATTTGGAGGATTGCAGAGCACAATCAATGAGTTCATTCCCATACGATCGGGATAGGTGGACTCTTGGCCCAATGAATAAGGCACTGATCCTAGGTGTCTTGATCTAGGTGGCACATTGCTGACTAGGATGTCTACGTGTGCATACAAGTCATTTACGTGGGGTCCACATGTACCCATTTCTTTTATTTATGTATTTTTCCTTAATTGATCTTTTAACTTAAGTGGTTTCTATTTTTAGTCACTTTTTAACAGTTGGTTGAAAAAGTCAAAGGTCACTTAAGTGCCTTATTTAATGATCATGTAAAACCCTAACTACTTTGTAACCAACTTTGGGGTTATAAAAGGAAGTTAGGGGCTCATTTTTAAGGGTGACTTTGAGAGAGGAGAAGAAAATACTTTTGTGCAAGCTTTGTTTCAAGAAGAAACTTTGTGTTCTTTTGTGAAAGACATTTTGGAGTTAATGAAATACGAACTTTGTGTCTCATTCATTGTCTCTTCTAACATTTGATGTTCTTATGTTCATTAGATGTTAGGTGTTTGAATCTTGCATGCAGATATTATCTTTGATCTTATTTTTCCATTGATGTTCCAAAACCCCCCACATACAATTTTGAATGTACAGATGTAAATACAGTTTTGGTTTTCAATAAAGGCAGCCTCACCTTCATTGAGGAGGGACTTCATTCCCACACTTTTTCATGTCATTTGCATGTGTGGAAATCCATATGCTAACAAGCCTAAAGTGTTTAACGTTTAAATTCTACAATCAAAACCCTAAACCCTAAACCCTAAACCCAGGCCCTAAACCTAAATGCTAGGTCTTAAACCTAAACCCTAAACCCTAAACCTTGAGCCCCTAACCCTAAACCCTAAACCCTCAACTATGATCCCTAAACCCTAAACCCTAAACAATAAGCCCTAAGCCCTAAACCTTAAACATTAAGACCTTCCTTGTGAGTCCTAAACCCTAAAACCTAAGCCTTAAGCCCTAAACCATGAGCCCTAAGCCTTAAGCCGTAAACCCTAAACCATGAACCATGAGCCCTAAATGCTAAACCCTAAACCCTTAACCCTAAAAACTAAATCATAAAATCTAAACGCTGACCCCTAAACCTTAAACCCTAAACCCTAAAAATTGAATCCTAAACCGTAAACCCTAAACCCTAAGCCCTAAACCTTAAACCCTAAACCCTGAGCCCTAAACACTAAACTCTAATTCCTAAACTCTACGACCTAAACCCTAAACCCTGAGCCCTAAACACTAAACCCTGAACTCTGCAACCTAAACCCTAAACCTTGAACTTTGCTACCTAAACCCTAAACCCTAAACCCTTAACCCTAAACTATAAACCCTTAACCCTAAAACCAAAATAATAAACCCTAAATCCCACACACTAAATCTTTAACCCTAAACCCTAAATCCTTAACCCTGAGCCCTAAGCCCTAAACCCTGAGTCCTGAGCCCTAAACCCTAAACCCTAAATCCATATCCCTGAGCTGTAAACCCTAAACCTTATACCAGTAACTCCGAACCCCAAACCTCGAGCAATAAACCCTGAAAACTATGAACCCTAAACCCTAAGCTCTAAATCCTAAACCCTAAGTCTTGAACCCTACATCCTGATCCCTGAGCCCTAAACCCTAAACCATGTACCGTAAGCCCTAAACTGTGAGACCTAAACCATAAACCCTAAACCCTAAACCTTAAGCCCTAAATGCTAAATCTTTAAACCTAAAACATGAACCCTAAACCCTAAACTCTAAACACTAAATCCTCAACCCTAAACTCTGAACCCTAAACCCTTAACCATGAGCCCGAAACCCTAAAACCTTAACCCTAAACCCTAAACGTAAAACCTTAATTTTAAACCATGAATCCTAAACTAGTAACCCTGAACCTTGAACCTTGAACCTTAAACCCTAAACCCTAAACCGTAAACCCTAAACCATGACCCCTAAACCCTAAACCCCAAACCATGAGCCCACAAACATAAACCCTAAACCCTAAACACTAAATCCCAAACCATGATCCCTAAACCCTAAACCCTAAACCCTGAGCCCTAAACCATAAACCCAAAAATATAAAACACAAACACTAAATAATGAGCCCTAAAACCTAAACCCTAAACCCTAAGCCTTGAACCCTACACCCTGATCCTTGAGCCATAAACCCTAAACCGTGTACCCTAAGCCCTAAGCCCTAAGCCCTAAACCATGTACTCTAAGCCCTAAACCCTAAACCCTGATCCCTAAGCCATAAACCCTATACCTTAAGCCCTAAACGATAAATCTGTAACCCTAAATCCTTAACCTAAACCCTAAACCCCAAACCCTAAACACTAAATCCTCAACCCTAAACCATGACCCCTAAACCCTAAACCCTAAACCCTTAACACTAACCCCTAAACCCTAACCATAAACCCTAAACCCTAAACCCAAAACCCAAAACCCAAAACCTCAACCCTAGCTAAACCATTAACCCTGAACCCTGAACCCTAAACCCTAAACCCTAAACCATGAACAATGAGCCCTAAAATCTAAACCCTAAAGCCCGAACCCTGAGACCAAAATCCTAAACCCTGAACTCTGAGCCCAAAATCCTAAACCCTAAAAACTAAATCCTTAATCGTAAGCCTTAAATGCTAAACATTGAGCCCTAAACCCTAAACCCTATAACCTAAAACCCAAACAGTAAATACCGAGCCCTAAAACCTAAACCAGAAACCATAAGTCTTGAACCCTACACCTTGATCCCTGAGCCCTAAACCATAAATCCCAAACCATGTATCCTAAGCCCTAAGCCCTAACACTTAAACCCTAAATGCTTAACCCTAAACCCTAAACCCTAAACATTGAACTCTAAGCCCTAAACACTAAAACCTAAATCCTAAACCCTCAATCCTTAACCCTGAGCCATAAACCCTAAACCCTAAACCGTAAACCCTGATCCCTAAACGCTAAACCTTAAAACTTGAACCCTAAACCCTAAACCCTAAATCATAAACCTTGACCTAAAGAAAATTCCTAATAAGATCATTTAGTGTGTAGGGAATAGTGTGTAAGATGATCAATCAACTCATTTAGTTTTGATGAGATACTACTTCCTTCGAAGTTCTAAAAAGACCATTTTTGGCCATTTTGTAGCTAATTGAACACTCTTTGGAAGTTTTTAGAGAAAATACGAAGCATTTGAGGGTGATTTTAGAGAGAATTGAATATGTCTAAGTAAATCTAGGAAAGTTTAGGAAATAAAATTTCATTCAAGAACAATCTGTTTAAGACCGGGTTTTTAGGTATAGGGAATGAAAGCTAAAACAATAAAATCTGACTTCTCTGGATGATTCCAAGAGTTCTGGAAAGACTTAGGATGAAACAACATAGGAATTGGAAGGATATTAGAATAATCTATAAGGTGGAATAATCAACATTGATTCAAAGCTTAAATATTTCTTTACGTACTGCAAAACTCTTCAGCTGGCCCTCTAAGTTCAAAATGAAATAGGACCTAAATTTTGAGTTGCAGGTAGATTTAGATTTTTAGAATAGTTTCATTTATCATAAAATGTGATTTGTAGTGTTTCAGTGAATTATGGAGGTCAAGAACATGTAACTCATACTCAAATTTCATTCAAGGATTCATCCCCTATCCGGAGGAGGAACCCATTTGCATGAGGAACAACTTGAGAAAAAAATTGTCAATGTACCATAAACATGCTTACACCTAGGTTTCATCTTGGTCAATAAATTTAACTATGAAGGATTCATCATATTTAAAGGTGAAATGTGGATCTCAATGAGTGACTTGATGATCATCATATCATGACTTTGTCATTGTACCAAAATCTCTCCAAAGAACAAGCTAAAATGAGCTAGTCATGCCACCAAGGTATTCAGGACCATCATGTGTGAAGTATTAAGGTATCGATTATCTCCATGCAATATATATGAGAAAATAAACGTATGAGAATATTGAATTTGATTCCATGAAAGGATGATTTTAGAGCCATGAAAGGTGAAGAGATGATCTTTATATGGAGCACGTTGTTTCTAAGAATGAGCAATCATTTGAGTTCACTTGATGTAATTCACTTGGTACTATTCATAAAAACTCATTCAACACCTAGGAGTGTGGTCAAACATTAAGGAGGAGGCACATTACAATCACCTCATTTTTTCCATAGGACAAGAATTCCATTTAGGGAGCAATCCTCTATCTACAAAGTGAGGATCTCATTTCAGTAAGAAGTAGAGAAACATCATATAGCTGATTTGTGGTCACTAAAGTGAATTATGGACCAAATTTAAAAATTGGTACCAATTCTAGCAGTGGCAAGACAGAAATCCAATCCAAAAGGTTAAAAAACCTACCAAATGACTATATATTTTCCCAAAACAAAGATCGACTACAATATATATGGCCTGCAAGTTTTAGGTCATTGATGAAATTATGAAAATGAGTAAGTACTGAACAGATTAGATTTTGAAAAACTATCTTCTAGATTATAACTGTCAGAGCTACATGACCACTTCTATCAGGTGCAGAGTGACCCTAACTTCTTATGTTTACTAAAATAAATTTAAAGTATAATATTATTTCTTTATACTTTTATCATTTCTTATACTTAACATCTATTGTAGTAAATATAGCTCCTTCAGGCTCCTCTAAACTTCATATAGGTCAAAACGTGTACGCATTTCATAACACAGAAATTTAGATGCGTTATGGGTCCGTGAATTACCAAGCCTAGGAAAACATAACACAATCACATTATTGCAAAACACGTATGCATTTTTCTTATTTTCACTTTTGTATCCGGTTTTCGGCCCCCCAAATTGGTGCACTTACCCATCTAACATATGTAGATTTTGGGTTTCAACCATCAGCTGAAGTCTCAGTGGATGTTCTTTACAAACATTGGAAAAAATGGAATGTTGAGGTGCATGAAATCGGTGACATAAGGAACCTTAAACAAAGATTTTTCGTAACTAACATATGTAGAGTTTGAGATTTAAACATATGCAAGTTTCCCTTGTAAATAATCATCATCCAAAGTGCGTTGCCTCAATAATTTGCACATCACACCCCCTTCTCTTTCAAATGATTGACAACAATAACATGTTGTTCATTTTCCCATGGTCGTAAGAAAGAATATTTTCACACAATGGTTCACCCCATTATTTTCCCCACCAGTTTACTTCTCCTCTTTGTAACTCCTTCATCGTCCCTCTTCCTCTAAAACAACACTTCCAAATTTTTTGTGAAGCTCCATATGACTCCATTTTCTACGAAAGCAAGGTGCATACAACTTGTAAACGCTAGAGAATTGAGAGGGGGAAATTCTAGGGTGCATTGAGGAGTTGTAGAGCTGCAAATGTTCTTGTTTGTGTTGTTGAAATAAGCTTATACAATCCAATACACAAAAGCTAAATATTGCAAAATATATAAGCTTCATGAATGATTGAAGTGATAAAGATCATATTTTTATAGTACACATTATCTTCTATCCACAACCAAGTAAATCATACCATATGTAATATGAGCTAATACATGTGAGAAATGACACTCAGACACCCCTTTATTGGTTGACATTTTCCCTAGCCAAGAAGCATTATATTCTACAAACATTCATTTCTAGATTATGTACGACAACATGTTTGCTCCCTTCAAACCTTTACCAAGTTATTGAAAAATAAAAAACTTGGATAAAACATCTCAACAAGAGGATTTATGGTTGCAGTTATTAGTGAAATCAAGACCTCAAACCCTGAAAAAAAAGAAAATAAGCTTATACAATCCAATGTACTATATTTGAATTTGAAAAACTTCATTTGGGGTCATAATGTATGGAATTGTCATAGTTCTAGGGCTCCTCGAAGTGTTTTGGATGCTCATAGATGGGATCATAATAACATTCATCATATTCTCCACTGCCCTATAGCTCTTGTTCAATTCTTGGTGCAAATTCATCTTCCTCATTATCATCATCCTCCCACAAGAAAATATTGGCAATCTTCTGATGTGGAGGGGTTGTTTTTTCCTATTTTAAGATTTGACAATTTATTCTAGACTTTAAGGATGGTTACTAGGATCATCATATTGCTACTTTGCTTTTGCACCTTCCATGAGTTCCCTAGGCAAGTTCTTTATGAACCATAGGTGACTCTTTATCTCTTGAATGACAATCCTCTGAGATGTATTGTTTAGTATACACACGCTTTAAACAACAGTGTGTATACCATAAATACACATAACATCATAATCATTATAGTACACATAAAAAACATATTCATTCATACTTTCATACACAGATGCATTTTTCATATACAGACTATAAACAGATCGTGTATACCACAAAATACATGTCTATAACATTTTCACTACTAGTATCATATTAGGGTGTTGGCATCATTTGACACATACACAAAAAAAACATAGCATGTGTATACCACATAATTTTACAGAAATGCATTATCATCAGTACTATTAACCCATTGTTTTGTTTGTCATATACACACTCAAAACGAAAATGTGTATACCACAGAATACACATAACAACACAATTGTTACTAGTTTCATACACAACTGCATTTTTTCATATACATAATATAAACATACCATGTATACCACATAATACGTGTCCATAACATTTTCATTACTAGTATCATATTATGGTGTTGGCGTCGTTTGACACATACACACAAAAAATACAACCCGTGTATACCACATATTTTACATAAATATATTGTCATTACTACTATCAACCCATTATTTTGTTTGGCATATCCATGCTTAAAACGACAATGTGTATACCACTGAATATACATAACAACATGATCGTTACTATTTTCATACACAGCTACATTTTTTCATATACACAATATAAATAGACTGTGTATACCACATAATACATGTCCAAAACATTTTCATTACTAGTATCATATTAGGGTGTTGGCGTCATTTAGAACATACGTACAAAAAACATAGCTTGTGTATACCACATAATTTTACAGAAGTACATTGTCATTACTACTATCAACCCAATGTTTTGTTTAGCATATACACGCTTTAAACGATAATGTGTATACCAAAAAATACACATAACAAAAAAATCGTTACTACTTTCATACACAACTACATTTTTTCATATACACACTAAAAATAGACTGTGTATACCACAAAATACGTCTCCAAAACATTTTCATTACTAGTATCATATTAGGGTGTTGTTTGTTTACAAAAAACATAGTTTGTATATCATTCCACACAAGCTTGTTTACAAATATATTAAGAGCATAATACTTATGTTTTGTTTGTCATATTTCATCATATATTGATATGTTCAATACCATGCTTATTTTTTATACAATTTTATTTACGTGATTTTGTTTAGGATGCCTCGAAAAACAAATAATGAAAAATTGATTTCCGTAGATGTTCAAGGTGTGGGAAATGGAAATTATCATTTTTCAGAAGACAATCTTTAATGGACATCGATAGGTGAAGATAATGATCATTTGGATCTTTGTGCGGCATTCCCTCTTGCAATGATCAATGCCTTTGTTAAAGGGGAATGACTTCTTGATAACACCGAGATGACATTCATATGAAAGTAGAAAAGGATATCCATGAATACATTGGAATATAGAGCACCACATGCTACCATTATGTATTGCATGTTTATTTATATTAACTTTATGTTTGGTACACCATAGAAATATTGTTCACATATGTTAGTGCTACATTTTTTATATTCCATATCTAATATCAATTTGTATTTCCTTTTGTTTCAGCTACTGGTGTGCTTATGTCCCTGATGACAAGGGGAACAAATCAACTACTAGTGAAAGAATGAGGAGGTTTCAGAAAAAGTGTGCATGTCAGCGTCATTTCAATTTGAGGGTTATGTTTGGTAAACCAGACATGACACATATCATATACAATGATATGTATCATTGTGATATGAATGGTGAGTTTTTCCATGGTGTAAAGGACACAAACTTAGATGCAAAAAGTGGTTTCACTCTTAATTTATCAGATGAATGCAAGCAATGCATTAAATCTCTTTTGTTTGTTGGTATATCTGTTGACACCACTATTGAAAGGCACAACATGGATTTGAAGTTGGTGAGGATTGTTAATAAAAGGGATGAGTGCATAACTAGGAAATATGTGTTGAATGCATAAAGGAGGGTCAAGTGCATTAAATCCCAAAAGCACCAACACGACAACACTAGTATCAACTTGTGACATGTTGCAGAGAGGGATACATTTTTCTATTATCAGATGCCATGTGGGATTGACATGCCTTTCATTATGCGACTTCAAACACCATGGATGCTTGAAATGATGGTTCACCATTCCCAAAACTCCATCATTGCAATAGATTCAATGTTTAATAAATACGGGGTAAGGTCATTGTTATCTCATTTCCAAACATATTTGATATTTAGATATACTTGTTTATGTCATTCTCATTCTAACCATATTTTCGTGTACACATTTTCCTCAGTACCAATTATACACGCTTCTCATTTTTGATGAGCAAGAGGATGTGGTTCTCGTTGCATGGGTAGTTTCATCCCGTAATAAAATTGACAACATATATGTACGAATTACTGAATTCTATGCAAGGGGAAAAATAAAAAGATGGATTGACATGTCAATGCATTTATTATAGATGATTCGACTTCCAAAATACAAGCTCTAAGGTACAAATCTACAAATATTTTGTTGTATAAATTTAATGCACACAAATTACAACCCTAATAATGTTCTTTGTGTGTTAGGGCTGTATTTGGTTGTCGTGTTTTGTTATGCATTTGGCATGTTCACAGGGCTTAGCTAAAAATATTTACAGGTTTTTTTTTCTTCATTTTGTAATACAATATTTACAGGCTTTGGTTGGTTTTTATTTTTCTGCATTACTTATTGTCTATGAAATTTTTATTTACAAATAAACGAAGAAGGAGGTGGGGAAGTTATGTTTCAAATACTACATGACATCATGTGCGCCATCACCGACACTGAGCACAAAACATTTTTCCTCATCAATGAATTCATGAGGGAGTTCAAGAAGGAGCCATTATTTATAGAGTATTACAGAAAGATGTGGCTACAAGAGGCACATATTGGTAAGTGTTAACTATATTTCTTATGATTATATTTGTAGCTATGTGTAGAGTTAACAATTTTTTGTTCGTTTCTAATGGTTTTATTGTTTTTGTGTGTAACTGTGGTTATTTTTTTTGCAACTTCATCCATGCCAATCAGGATACAAATGCATCCATAGATTCATATCATTGTTTCTTGAAGACCCGATACTTGTGTGATCGAAGAAAAAATACACAAGGAAAATGGACTGGCTGTTGTAAACGTTCGTGTTTCAAGTAGAACCACATTATAAAAATAAGAGGAAGTTGCAAGTATTAGGATTCTTGAAAAATTACAAGAAGGAGAAGGAAGTTTTGGCTGCCACTTAGAGGTCCAAAACAATACCTGATAATGACTGTTGTGCAAACAATACTGGGTCTTACATGGTTAGAAGTCAAACATCTAGGGACCGATGGTATTTGGTTCAAATATTCGGACTGGATTTTCATGTTTGTGACTGTCCTTGGGTTACCTAAGACAACACCTACAATTTTTTTTTTGAAAGTTTTGCAAATTTAGAGGACACACGAGGGTCGTCCATCTACAAGGGATACAAATTTCAGTGGTGAGGGTGGATTTTTTCAATTCATTATTTCAACTATGTTGTATCATTTTTATCCTGATAACAATTCATTTTACATTAGTAAAATTATTGTTGTAATTGTAGGTGACCCTGATATTCATGTTACAGAAGTAGTTGAATGCAATGCACCTGAAGAAGCTGCATCAAAGTAGCCCTGCATTGTCATTGACAATACACATTTTATTATTACTAAATAGTGTTTGTTATGTCAAATATTTCACAATTAATAATACACTTTTTTTTTGTGATAGTTGAGGGTGATGTTAGAATACAATAGACAACACATTACTTTAGTTATGAGAAGCATGATAGCAACCATGGGCATGCATTACAAGTGCTTTAACAATAAAAATATTTTTTGAAAGTATTGTTGGATGTGGTGCCAGAAATCGATGAAAATATATTTTCTTTTTGAGATTGTGCGCAACAATTTGAAAATATTTTACAAGAATCAGGCTCGTTACCATATAAGTTCATTCCAAATTGTAGTAGAAACAATACTTCTACAACCCTACTTGCAGCCATGGTTTAGTGCAAGTAGGAAACCTTAAAAGAGGAAGCAAAAGTATGTCATTGTGGAGGATTTTAACAATGATGCTCATGACTATGAGGATTACACATTATTAAACATTTCCTGACACAACTTGTGGAAGAAAATAGACAAGAAAACACATAAATGGTCTAGTATAGAAATTAGAGATAGTTGTGAAGCTATAACAAAGGGTTTGGGTGATTATCACTCTTATGTGATTATAGGATGAATTTATTTGACTTACAAAAACTTAATTTTGTGTTTGATGAATCATAGGGTTAACCCCCTTGACTAAAATTCAAGTTTCAAATTATTGGTTGTCTTTTGGAACATTGAATGCATCTTGAAGGTATTTCTATGTTTATGACCAATAATGCTTAATGTTGTTTTCTGTATGTTCTATGGTTTACACAGAGTGTGTATATGAAAAATAATGCTTCATGTTTTTTCGATATGTTATGTGGCATACACAGTCTAGTTTTATTGTGTATGAAAATTAATACTTAATTTTATTTTATGTGTGTTATGTGGTTTACACAGTCCGCTTTTATTGTGTTTATGAAAAATAATGCTTAATGGTGTTTCTTGTGTGTTTTTATGTTTACAAAATCTCTTTTTTTTATGTATTATGTGGTATTTTTTCATCTTGTATATGATAATCAAGGAAACTTTTAGTGGCTAATATTTGTAATTTGGCTAAAAGTAGGAATTATGGAATACTTGAATTTGGCTATTTTTTATGACCATGGTAGTGACCATGTTTCGCCAAAAAATGCCACAAACAATAATTTTTCTCATGTGAATAGCCAATGGATCTTGAATCCCAATATATATTTTTTATTGAATCACCATGTGATAGATGGGTTAGGGTTTTAAAACATTCTTGGATTGAAAAGAAATCTATTGAACCTTCCTATTCATTTGGTCTCATTTGCCAACATGTTTAGGATTTTTTTAAAATTTGATTAAACATATATATATATATATATATAGACACACATACACACACATAGATCTAGATTGAAAGTCGTTAAACCTTTAGAAAACCAGCCAAATTTAAAATAATCTGCTAACTACCTAGGAAGACACTAAAACTTTTAATAAGCCTCGATGCATGAGGAGCGGCCAACTATCACCCATTCCTAATGCATGAGGACAACTATCACCCATTCCTGACACCTGAGTGTAAAGGTATGCAAAAGGATCCCCAACGACCGGAATTGGATATCGGGCAGACATGTGGCGGGATTTTGGAAATACTCAAGGAAAAGGAATTTTGTGGAATCCAAGCTTGCGAAATGAACCAATTAAATAAATTTTCAGGTCTGCAGTTAGGCTAGGTAGAGTGATAGTCAGGAGAACATGTGAAATACCTCCATTTGGAATTCAAATGTGTTTTGTGCAAGAAATATCCTTCATTTGCCACTTCTATAATTTCCTTCAAAAATATTATATTTTGCTAATGCCACAAACACTAATTTTAGAAAAGGCTCCAACTTTTGATCTATCCCAACCATATTCTGCCATGATTTCTATAAAAAAAAATCAGCTGGGTCCCTAAAAATTTTCCCTGCTAATAATGGTAGTATCTGGTTTTTTGCATCTTATACAATGGAGGGGTGTGCAAAAGTATTGAAGCTTTGAAGCTGATTTTTTTGTGTATTATGTGATATTTTTTATCTTATATCTAATAATAGTGGTATAAAATTTGATCTTCATATCAAAGCTTGTAAGATCATTAGTGTTAACCGAACTATATAGGGGAAATTTTATCTCCAAATTTTATGGCTATGACTCTCAAATTTATGAGTATATGTCTACACATTCAGCCATGTCGTTTTAGCTTCACATAGCGAACTCATAAAATTGTCCATCAAATTCCATGTTTAATCTGGTATTAGTCTATTATGTAAGCATAAACATGATCAGAGCATAAAGGTGGGGTGTTTAATTGCAACTTAAGATGTTTGGGTGAAAATTCAATTCATTTACTCATAAGCAATGACTAGTATATCTCTAAACCCTGTAAATATTGAATCCATGAGACAATGCATCTCTTTCTTTGCACATATTAAGAGGATGAATCACATTGAATGTATGAAAAATGCAAATACTAGTAGTTGACAAGCTGAATTCCAGAATATATAAAATAGAAAACAGATACAAATTTTTTTAAAAATACTATATTAAGATCATGGATATTACTTATAACCCAAATACTTGTTTGATTTGTATCCCAACATAGGGAAACCTGTTGAGGAGAACAACCACTTATCTAAACTATAATTCTTCATATACTCATAAACCACCACAAGCTCATGCTTTTCACTGAACCATCCCTTCAAGGGCACTAGATTAGGGTGGTTCACTCCACTAATTCCTTCTACATGTATGACTTGACCCTCAAAACCATCTTGTATTGATAGTGCAGACCAAATAGTTTTAAAACACTGAATTTTTCAATCAATGGACTTTCTTCTTCAAATGTGGAAAATAAGTTGAGAGAGGAAGATATAGAGGAAGTGGTATTATAGATCAAAGTGAAATTTTAGGAAGAAGTGATCAGATTATTCGATGAGAAGTTACCATGCATATAGAATTGACAAAATGATAGGACAAGCTAAGTATTTTAGGAATGTTGTACATAATTTATTTTCTTCACATTCAATGTTTGGTTTACATCTTGAATCATTCTTAAATTCATTGAAATATTATCTAAATTTGATTCTCATAAGTTGATAGTACCTCATTGTGAAAGGAAGATTTAAAAGAAGTTGGAAAAACTATGTGCTTAAGCCTATGTGGATAGTCATCTCTAGAAATTAAAGGATTTTGGTTAATATAAAGGAATTTCATGTTATAGATAGGTTAGAATATGGAAATGGGGGTCTGCAGATGCTTCCTTAACCTTGGTTATATCTCCAATAATCAACAAGTGCTATAAACCAAACATAATTTGTATCAAGGTATGCCCTTTGTAGGGTTTTGAGGGAGTATAAAAATTGTGAGGATCTTAAAAGTTAACCATTGAAAAATACTCAAATCTTGTAGAGTGTTGCATATTTATGGGACAAGGATGATCATGCAATATCAAGGTGAATGAAATATTTTAGAGGGAGTAAAGATATGAAACTCAATCAACCAGACTAGTAATGCCTTATCTTGAGGGTTTTAGGAGGAAGATGTTTGTAAAAAAACTAAATAAAAAAGATATAGAGAAATATTCCAGGTACCTAAGTCATAAGATAAGAGAAAAAGGTCAGTTATGGAGGTTGAAGAATATTATATAGAAATCAGGAGTATTGTTTACCAACCAAGGAAAAGTATAATCATCAAGTCAATATTATACAATCCTGTGTAGCGAGAGTGTCATGATCTTGTAAAGTATATTTATGATATAGCTATTCTTAAAATAGGTTGGAGGGATTGTTAAGATTGTATATGAACCCTTGATTAAGCTTGGGTAGTCTAATGAACCATTCAATAAGGAGAAAATGCTCAAGTGTCCTGGTTTAGCCTCATAAGAAGAAAATAAAGAGATAATTGGCCAAAGACCAAAAGGAGTATAAAATAAAAATTGGAATGTTTGTTTATAGTATTTTGGGTTGAAATCCAAGATGTTGGCTTGTTAAAAAAGTGAAATAATTTGCACATAACTTTGCATTGGTTGTTGATTGAATCACTAATAAGTTTCATATAAAAATTCTTAAAGTAGAATCCAATTAACTCCTACAAGTCCACATAAGACAAAACTCACTAATTCTTAAAGCAAACATGTCAAACTCAAAATTCTTGATGAAAAGGACACTATCACCATGCAAAAATAGAGTTCCATTCTTTTTGTTGTACTTTCTTACAATGTTCATTCTTCTCCTTAACTTCCTTCCTCAGAATCCATGAAGGAATGACTCTAAAACCCTAACTCCCCATTCAAGATTTAATAAGCATACTTGGATTGAGCCTGGAGTATAATACATTTACTCAAACCTTTCTTTTCAAATATGCAGTTCATAAATTAGGGCAACACGTAGAAATAAATGGACTTTTTAAAAGCTTCAAATTATTGTTTTTGTAATTATAATAAATGTATTTACAGGTTTCTTGGATTCAAATTATAATAATTTTGGACATGTAAAGTGAAACAAATGAGTTTGAAAATCTGATACCAAATAAAGATCACGTACAACATGGAACTTGGAACGAGAATAAATTGGGTTGAAAAAACCATAACTAATTAAGCTTATGTGTCACCCTGGGGAATGAAGTTGTTTTTTATGATCCAATGGTTTTATTCTATTTACTGGTAATACAAGTTATCTATGACATGAATTACTTTCAAGGCTTTACTTTATAATGAATGATTGCATTTTATAAAAACAAATTATCCAAAAACTATTTATTCTGACAAACAAATAAAAATAATTGTACATTCGCCATCAAATTTTAATGGATAACGATATCAATATACATGTCTCTCTCTGGCTCTCTTTAGAGGTTTTGACACTTAAATAAGACAAAAAACCTTTCAAAATTGTTGCAATTAGAACACCTCAATTTGGAGGAGATTTCAACTATATCATTGATTATTTAGAGTTCCATGTGTACCTTATATATTCATCAAAATGCACATAACCTATTATAGGATTTGTGTACCTATGATCTATGTGTGTATGACCAAAGATGTATTGCTGAAAATTCGAGTGGACATGATTATTAGTGGTTAGATGTTTGGCTTGTTATATAATATTAGTTGAGTCCCACTTAATTTAGTCTTTATATTTTTTGAAGCTATGTTGTGATCTATAATGCATCCTCCTGTTATCTCTCTTGGAAATTTTGTTTTCATCCTCAAATGCAATTACTATTGCATTTTTCATTTACATCTTTCATCTTCCTATATTTAGATTTATTTTGCCAAAATGCATTATTATGAGTTATATCCTCTTGGGAATTTCAGTTGTCTATCCTAAAACTTTTTTCATTTCATTTTCATTTACCACTATTCTTTATTTTTAACTCATTTAAGATGTTTTTTGGTACCTCCTCAAGTTATCAATATTGGATTTAAAAGTTTCATTTCATAGTTTACAACTTGTCATTTGCGTTTGATGACCTCTAAAACTCCCTCCTAATATGCCTCCTCAAATATATTGGATTTATCAAAAGAAGGTTTAGACACATTCAAAAACTTTTTTTAATTGTGTGATCAATAACATCCCTATATCCCTAATTCATTGAAGGTGTAACACATTCTGATAGATCCATAAAGTATAGTCTTTGATAGTCATAATTGCTATAATTATCTCCATGTTTCCTAGACTATGGGGTAGAGTCATACATATTTGCAAATTCAACTAGCTCACATTTTTTGTCTTCATTTCTCCATTAGTGTGATTCGCAATGCAGTGACATTTATTCCTCTTCTTTAGGATGTCACCCATATCCTTTCACCCCTTCATCCTTCTAAAAAACTCAGTATCGTATTCTTCTAAAATCTACTTGGATGACCTCCAACATCTTGTTAGGAATATTAGCCCATATTAGTACTCCATCTTGAGTATATTTAAGTGAGTCTATAATATAAAACTCATGTGAATAGTTACATATTTTTTTACAATAATCCTCATAAATAGGTTATTGTTGATTTGGTTTCAAATATCTCCTATTGGGTATCACATGTGAAGCATTATAAATATCAATCTTTCTTATGGTGATTAGCACTCTAGGGACACGATAGTACATTTCAGGAATGATCACACTCTAACACTTAACACTATGCATTGCTCCAATCTACATTTCCATTTCAGTCATCATTTACATTGTGATTTGTTTGGAACTTGTGTTCGTACAGTATTTGTTATAGAGATACATCATGAGAGTATCAATAATTTCAAGGTACACATTATCCTTGTAGTCAAAGTGGGAAGGGAGTTGGCTGTCAACAATAGTTTGGAACATAAATAAAGACACTATAAAAAATCATGAATGTGAGATCTAATTTTATCATTAGAAAGAATGAATTACTGCTTTAAATAAAGACATGAATGATATCAAGTGATATGGAGACATAAATAAAATCCATGTTCAAAATGAAAGAATGTTATATGTTACATAAAAATGTCTTTATATTATATTAAATATAAAAACATAACCAAATTTTATGATGATACTAATTATTCTTATATTAAAATTAGTAGCATTAATGTAAAGATACCATGTTCTAATGTAGATACTAATACATACAATACAAACAATTACTTCAAACAATATGTTCAAATGAGATAACAACAATTTTACAAACATGTGTCAATGACACATTTTTAATCAGTCTTCTCATTACATTCACTAGGAAAACCCATTGTGCTTTTGTGCATTTGTTTCCAGTGTTTATGTTCCCACTCATGAATGGTCATCATCTCTTGTACCTTTTCCATGGAAATTTTTGACATTTGTTTCCTTACCTCACTGATTGTTTTTAGGGTTTTCTATGTTATCTATAGATGACATATTTCCAACTCCATATTGACCTTCATCTCACGCAGTTCCAGGAGCTTCATCCTAACAATTTTTTTATTTTCGTATTTGTTCGTTCTCTTTTTCAAAAAATGCAAGTTTCTCTTCCAAAACCTTCACATGTTTTTTTGTCTACTTGCCTCATGTCCTTGCACCATTTCAACAAGGATGGAAAATATGGGTGCAAACCTGTGTGAAATTTTTTTGTTACGATCTTTACAATAAAAAATCAAAGTAAAATCTTGTCATCAGATGTGTATTTACCTCCAAAGATAATAGACTTCAAGTCACCCCTTCTCCTTTTTGATGGACTTGAGCCACTTTCAAATGTATCGACATTATTAGGTGGATTGGCAACAATCGAAGGGATCTTCATGCCACAATGCAATTTAGTCTGTACCATCACGGTGGACGATGTGAAGCTGAAAATGTGATAGAGACACAATGTTATTGCTCAATAAAACACACAATAAAACAATCAATAGTCAAATAATACACATGGGATGTTATTTTTAAGTGAGAATGAGCTGCAACATTGATCTACAACAATATTTGTAATTGAAAATAAACTATAAATATTTGATCATAGATTGATCATTGCATTGTTAGCATACAAAAGATTTATCATTGCTTTTTCAATATACAAAACATTTATAGAAGGTCTATAGATTGATCATTGCAGTGTCAACATACAAAAGATTTAAAATAATGATTTGACATATTAATATGCAATGAAAATTACATAAAGAAAATAAAAACTAAGTTCGATTAAACTATAAGCCTGTCCATCATTAAATTGACATATTAGAGTCATTTATACCCTCATCATTATACTATAAGGTTGTCCATTAATTCACAAATTTTAGAAACAATTCTAATTTTTTTATTAATAAAAAAAGTGCAGCCATTATAATAAGGTTCCAAGTTAGAGAGACAAAGTTATATGAAGATACAAAAATGAGGATTGACGGAGAAAAATTGAGGATTGACAGAGAAATAGGGCATTTAAGGCTGTGGGGTTTATATAGGAAAATACAGAAAATAACAAAACCAAAGATTTGGGGAGAACAAAAACTACATGAAAATACAAAACTGAGTATTTGACAGAGAAATATAGCTTTGTGACGTGTATTGGTTGGGTGGCTCCGGTTTGATGTGGGTTGTGTATTCTAATGTTTTGTTTTTGGATGTTATAAACACTAGAGGATGAAATGGCATCCAATCGTAGATATATCTCACTTAAATGATCTTATGTTAATATTTTCGTTTATGGACATAGATTCTCTTTCATCGTCCACAGTTATGATTCTTTTATTATTCCAATACAAGTGTCCCTGAATAAATCCCACTAATAATTCAAGCTGCCTAGTTTACTCTCATAATCATTCATACATGACATCTGCATTGTGGGTGATTATATGCCATCTCTCTTAACGATCCATTTTGCTCCTATGAATACCAAAAAACCATTGAAATGCAACATCGTCTAAATTATTGAATTCATCTAAATTGCAAACTATAACCCTATTAATAAAATATGCCCCTAATAAATCATAATGCAGTGCAACTTAGTAAATGAAACTCAATAATTATATAAGTTATTGAATTCAACTAAAGAAAAATCTACAAAAAAATTCAAAATGATAATCAATACTAGTAAAATAGTTTTGAAAACTATATTTCAAGAACCAAACCATAAATACCTACAATTAGGTCTTACTCCATAGTTAAAATTTGTATAAAAAATTGTTCTATCATAGAATAATTTTAACCAAATTGCTAAACATGCCCATGATTGATAAATTCAGCCCTAAGATAACTCAAAATCTGATTGGGCCTCATCATTTTCTGAGTTCATGAATTCTACTAAATTACAAACCATACCCATGTTTAGTAAGATCAAACCCTAGTAAAACCAAAAAATCCTATAGAAATTTGCATTAGCTTAACATTATCTAAGTTCTTAAAGTCAACTAAAATGAAAATCATTATCTCAGTGAATCTAAAATCAATTGATGCTGATAATTATCTAAGTTATTGAATCTGTCTATTTACTAAGCATGCCCCTGATTAATATATCAACCCATAGTAACAACATGGCCCATAGTAACAACAAGACCCATAATTTTTCTTCATTGTGGTGAAGAATTGTGTCATTCGCATATCTATTTTAAAAGAGTAGGCCTTTACTTGGTCAAGCGAACATGATACAGTTTAGGAATCAAGACACATGCAGTCAAATGGGGAGATGCAATTATCTTTTTCCATTTTTCATGTATATTTCCTACAATCACATAAGAAAAACAATTTAAAAAAACTTAAATATGAAGAGTTTATGAAGGCACATAACTTAATTGTTATTAAAGGAAGTGAGGCAAAAAAATCGAACCTTAACTGCAAAACAAATACTAACAATGAAAAACTATTCTAATAAATAGAGGAAGAATAGGTTCACATGTTTAGCATTTTGAAAGTCACATGATGGTTGTAGAAAGTGGACACAAGTTGCAATGATTACCTAGGGTTTTCATTTTGATGCCACATGGCCCATTGAAATACAAAACAATGATGACAACTATAATCATGAATAAATCAAAAATCTCCTCAATAAAAACACATGTCAAACATGAATAATAATTTCAGTACACATGTCAAGGATAAATTTTCAAAATATCATCATGAATTAAAGCCCATGTCAAGGATATATTATCCAAATCTCATAATACTTTTTCATAAAAACAAATAATAATGTTATTGTTATGAAATTAATTTTTCCTGCGTTGCTTAGTGCATGCAACAAATGTAATTATTTTGTAAAAGGACTTTTTTTAGGATCCCTATGAATGGAATTGGGGGTCACTCCCGTCATTGGTGCCCACCTTGATTTGGTGGCAGGTACCACATCATCGTGAAAAATTAAAGATTTTTGTGTTACAATAATAAATATAAATGGATAATAAAACAAATCCACTACTACATATAACACATTTACAAACAAACTACTACCTAAGATGGACGGCTATGTTGCACATCAGAAAGTGGCCAAATGGCAAAGCCATTGACAACATCTGCCAACATATCCTCGAAAGCTCTGAAAGATGGTAAAGGGCAATCAACATTGATAACATAGAGGATATTAATGACTGCACAATATGGTGGAACTTTTTTGCCGTAGTAGATTGCATCAACATCAATATTGTGAAATTTTCCAAGTCCCACCACTCAGCCATCCATCAAAACATCCACATCATCACCAATATTGGGAACTACAATGGATATAGCAGGAATGAAGGAGGCCTACATTATAGGAACACTTTAGTATTTTGAAACAAGAATAATAGTTAGTCCAAACAAAAATAAAATTATATAATATATCATTATTCCATTTCTTACACTATTTCTAATATTCAAACAAAAATAAAAAAGAGTCTATAATAACAACTTTAATTTATTGTATTATAAATTATAGTCGTGGAGAATCAACACTAATAAAATTAATATGAATAAAATGAATCAAATATAAAATCTCAATGTTGCTTTATGTAAAGTTTACCTGTAAATCCTCGTGTAATGAAATATGCTCCTCCCCTTCTCTCTCGTGGCCCCTGACAAATGCCTGCAATCATTGGACATAAAGTTAATTGTAGTAAGTAGAAATATATATTATAATAAACTGTCTGTGGATTTGTGAACAATGTAATGAATTGAAATTTAATTGCTTACCTGTAAACTATTGCGCATGTTCATCGACTCATTCTCCTCTCTCCCATGGGCCCTAGGAGATTCTTGCAATCAATAAAATGAAGCTAGAGTTAGTTGTAATGTAACATTTATAGATTATAAAGAAAAGCAACATCTAAATCTGTATCTGATGCAGAGCACCATGCAATCATTTACTCAACTTCAACCAATGCACTAGTGGATTCAATCTTGTTTTCCTCCTTTCTTGGCATTCTAAGTTTATGAGCACCATCTAATCACTTACCCTTATTCATTCCACTCACCACTCACTCAAATGATTAGGTTATGTTTTTCTGGTAAACTTGACTAGGAATGAGTGTAAGATGATACTTCTTGGCCTGGGACTGAGTATTTAATGATTTTCATGGTTAGCTTGCTCTGTGTTATTACCAAACTCACTAAAAACCACCCATAAGGTCAAACTTCCATACAAAATTCATTCATAGGAAGAAAACAATCTTTTAATTATTCTCATTATTGTCTCACAGTGACTTCTTAAAACTGGGAACAAACAATCTTAACTGAGTTCTTCCACTTCCATCCGTCTACACTATTCCTTTCCTCTTGCAAACTCCCACATGCCTTCATTCCTTTTTATGTCTAGACATTCAAGCTCTTGAGTCAAAGCTCATAATTCTTCTTCAAACCCTCAAAGTATTCCTTTAAAAATCATCTTCTCTTTATACAACTCATAACTAGATCTACAAACTCCAAGTATTAATAAAGCATATAAAGAGGTTAGAGCACCATTTTCATCATAAACTTTTAAAATTTTAAAGAGGTAAATTTGAGTTTTCATGGTATAAAACCCTGTTTTGACTATATTTCTTACAAAAACATTCAAATTCACCATAAATTTTAATGCAATTTAAACTTAAAACATTCAAACAAGATCAAACCATGTCCAAAAATTTCAATACTTAGAGAGAAATACTAGAATCTTTATCTTATTTAGGTAACCTTGCTACCACTAGTTGAAAATCCTTCGTAATCCTTAGTTATCCACACTCACTTCACATTACTATCATAATTTTTATGAGTTATCTTGTTCTTAGATTACTAGGTCAACATTCTCTGTAGGTTAGTATAGTTTTCCACATTTAACAATTGCCTAACAACCCTCCAAGAATCTTGCAATAGTCCTTAAAGGACTCAACAACATGATATTTCATCCTTTTAACCTAATGGACCTTCTATGCATGACCTTTTACCTTTAAAACTCAACTAATGATCTTAATTATTCTTAAGCATCCCTAGAATTTCAAATTTACCTTTTGGCGTAAAAACACCAAAAAAGCTACAAATGACCGAAACAATTGCATAGAGGTCCATCATGAGCTTTTATTGACTTCTACACACCACCTAAACACACTAATGACCAAAAACACCCATTACATTATTTCAGTCATGATGTACCTATATCACATATCTTTGCCAATAATAATTTCTTAAACATGCTTTGTATATCCAAGTTTGCCACTTACTTTTCTCTCAACCTTAATCAAATCTAGATTAATATCCTTTCTTTCTAAATCTATGACAAAAATCACCAGTCTAAACCTGCATATGTTAGCATTTTTTTTATCATTGCATCAAATAGAAAGTACTCAATACATCAAATATAACTTATAACAATCAAAAGAAACAAATGCTCTCATAGTTCTAGGTACTACTAAACTTATTTACTATGAAAAGAGAACACAAACTTGTAGGGCATATATACCTCAAAATCTCAAAATAAGCTAACTAGTATAGATATCTTAAATACACCATTCTAAAATATGTGAAGAGATGTGAATCTTGGATTTCTCACATACACCATTGAATAAAATTTCACATTCACTGGTTACAAATTGAGTGCATAAAGCTAACACAAATATTTCGTGTAAAAATAAATCTGACTAAGGCATTTTCAACATACCCATTCTATACATATCTTGCAATCATTGTAGTCCATTAGAGAATATTTATGTTATCTATTTTATCAAACAATTAACATTCCTTTTTCATGCTTCTACCATTTACATACATGATAAAACTTTTCCATAGTTTAATATGAATGTGTAAACACCTAAATTCAAATTTTGCAATCTTAATGCCAAAACACATGCAAATCACTCTTATTCTTCCCAATTATGTTATAATTAGTGCTCTTTATTAATTAAATAATGTTTCTTGCCAATTTGGTTCGTTAAAAATAACTTTGTCGAACACCAAACCTCTTTCGCATTTAGGATGTCACTTTACGATGAATCGTAAGTTAAATTCCTCTTCAAAACAGACAATTAACAATTATAGGCTACTTAAGCCTATTTTGCCCTTGATTTGATCAATATACCCTAGTATTGACTCAAACCCCTCTTCTGATCACTCAAAATCACCCCATTCACCTCTAAAACGTCTTAGCAAGCTTCAAAAGCTTATCCTAGCCTCCTAGCTGACCCTAAGATGTTGATTAAGGCTCCACACCTCTTAATCACTTGGTAATTCACTAATTGTGATTAGAAATGCCTAATCATGATTAACGATTCTATCTAATTTGGGGCTTTTAGTCCCACACGCACAAAAATAAAAGTTTTTCCCAAAATGAAAACTATAAAAAGGGTGCACCTCATTCCTTTATACTTTACACCACACTTTGATTTGCATCTCATATAATAAATATGATTTATAGCCAAGCTCAATCCTTTCCTAAAGCCTTCAATGGGGTTAGTAGATAGATATCCAAAATGACCATGTAGCCATTTGGAGAGGTCCTTTCACCTTGTTTGGAGTAGCAACCATAACCATTTTATTGCCCTCTTAGGTGTATTTAGGCCCATGTTAGGCAATTCAAGCGTATTAGTAGGCATGTTTAGTTAAATTTTGTATTGTTTTCATACTAGTTAAGCATTATTTTAAGCTTCTATCTTAATGTTACATTCCTAGCTTAGAACCTTGGCTAGTTGGATGGAAATGGTGTTATTTTTCCTTGTTTAGTCATGCAATTTGCTTTGTAAAGTTTAGGGTGCTTTCAGAATGTTATTGAAGTGAGGGAAGACCATCAAGGTTATTATGAGAGAAACTTGAGAGAAGATTTTGGAATGCACACTAAACAAAATGAATTCAATGAGCTAATTGATCACACTTTTGATGATGATAGTTTTTAGGGTCTTGAGCTTGATGCCCTTTAGGTAGATGCTGCCAAAATGGCATGTTCTAGATCAGATATGAATCCTAGGGCAGATAAATCATGTTGGTAGAATTCTAATACTTCAGATCATGTGGGCTGCTCTATGAAGACATGTTTATTTTTGAATGAGGCCCCTAACATCAAAGAGATAAATATGATGTCAATACAACTACTTGATAAACAAGCTTGCACCAATAACAAAGTCAACAGGAATGATGATTCCTTTACTAAGGTCTTAAAAGAAAAAAAGTTGGAAACTGGAAATGATAATGATATGGTGTTTTTTCTTCTCACCATCATTTGACACGGGCATATAAATATGGATTAAAATTCATTTTCAAATCCAATATGCTAGTTGTGAATGATTTGATTGTCTTAGCTATAAAGCTCAGTGTTTATACCTTGACAGTTATGGGGGAGCCATAACTTACATATGTGAAAATTGTGTTTATCTCTGTATGTGTTGAGCATATTTAGTAGGGATCCAGACATGGTTTATAAGGATGCAAACTCTCTTTTGAAAATCGATGGAAATACCCAGATGAATTATATATTTATCCATGCCTCTTTGGAAATTGTGGCTAAGAAAATTTCAGTTATATGTAATCACTCTCGCTTAAGTAAATGCAGTTTACTGCACGTATTATAGAATGTTATGTCATAATTACTTTTCTCCGTGGCCGTGGAAATTCCTCATAAAAAAATCAGTTGGGCAGCATGAAGGAATTTAATACTGTAATATGTAAAATATATTAGTAATCTCTAGCTATCGAAATGTAATTGTTAAGTTTAAAATAAAATGCCTTCAAGAAGTAGTCGATGAGATGATGAATGTTCAATATATTTTCCATGTAATGGGAACCTGTACATGAAGTTTCTCTAAAGATATTTCCTTGTGTATCTTATTCTTGTATATAAAAAAGAATGCAGCTGTATTCTCCATCTTTATTGAGCACCTAGATTGAATACTTGGTATATTTTTATTCATTCTCAATATTAGTGAATAGCGTATAGATATATATTCTTGATTGTGGTAAGTTTATACATGAAAATTTAATGACTGACTACAAATTGCATTGGATTTTATTTCTAAGGTTGATGAAGTTCTAGTTACTATTATCAAATTAGGTTGTAAGAACCTGGTAAAAAAGATTGTAAAGGAATCTCCTATGAAGCTGACAAGGAATATAATTATCTCGATATATAAATATCAATAAATGGACAGTGGAAGGGCTCACAAAAGAATTAGAGATTGCAAGGGATAATCATAGCAATTAAGAGTTTTATAGGCCTGTTCAAGGATTAATATTAAGAGTTAGAAACCTTCTAATTATAAGGTCTAACATATATATATTTTTAATTTTAAAATATCATTATTAATTCAAATCAAAATAGGGATATTTAATGACCTAAACCCTCATTCCTCTTCTATTCTTGGTCTTGTTACGTCACAAACACTTGAAAAGTTAGACTGTCCTATACCATCCTGTATAGATACAAAACCATTAAACACAATAAACCTAGACTGTCATGTACAATACAGTCTAGTTAAGGAGCATTGGAAAGCTAGTTGGTTAAGGAAAAGGACATGTAATTATTGGAATAAGGTGAGTGACTTGTATATAAGGGTTAGAGGATGTTATCTCATAGTAATGAATTTGAAAATTTGATCAAGGATCACAAAAAATAGAGTGGAGTCTAGTGCTGAGACTAGAACAAATAAGAACGAAGGTTTAGAAAGCCAAAACCATGAAATTGAGAAAAATGAGAAGAAGCGAGTGGAAAGGATGGTGAGAGTACTATGAAAAAAGTGTAGTCATGTTGATAAAGGTGTTTGGGAAGCTGGAATAGTGAAAAATAAACAAAGGTAAATACACCTTATTCATTAATATCCCTCACCCTTGACATTTGGCCCCTTCATTCAAACTTAACAATTCAAAATTTCAAACGCTACATTTAGAGGAAAAACTCATAGCTTGAAATTTACATTACTAATAAGGTCCATGACCTACCATGTCTCTATTTCTTGCACCGCCACATCCACAATCATGAAAATGTGCCACGACATCAGCCCCTTGCAATGGATCAACCTATAAAATAATAATTTCTTATTAGAATGGGTTTATCACAAAAAATATAGATTATAATTTGGAGATGCATCCCATTTGTAGTTACCTCAGCTTGTTGTCTGTTGGTTGGATTATTCACTATTTTTTATTTATATTTCTCATACAAATGTAACAGTGACATGTCATTCTCCTATATATATAACATATCAATACAAATTTTTGATGAAAAAGGATCTTATATTATATTAAACACAATTATTTTTCAACAAAAACGTGGGCGATATGAGAGCACGCCCCAAAAACACAACCAACTAGGCCATGCCTAGGAGATCAACGAAACACTATGCATCACCTAGGACAACAACAAAAAAGAAGGACCAAGTTGAAATCAAGCCACCGCCGCAAAAATACCAGCTGAGGGAGGGTCATGATCATCGGGCTAGCCAAGATCCTTGTCTACATCAGGAATATCCCATCCCGAGCCATAAGGGGCCTCCTCCTCAACTTCAGTCTCCACCCGTAAGGGAGAGATGACAAGTGGAACTCGGGGGAGCTTATTAGAGTTTGGAAAGGGCGGAGGTGGAAAACTCCACCCGTCCTACGTGTTTGGCTCAGAGGCCACCAATGAGCCCCAGCTAGGTTAACGGATTGGGGGGAGCCACAACCCTAACAACAAGTAGGTGGAGATACAGTCCTTTGCGGAATATTGTGCGAGGAATGGTGCACATGACTGAAAGATCACTAAGAGTGGCTTCAACATCCTCCGCGGGGACGACTGCCATGGGATGGAGATCACTGAGGAGGTGATGGTGGCTCACGAGTAAAACTACAAGGGGCATGTCCTCAGTGACACATCAGATTCTGCAGGTGCTCCATTTCTAGGGCCACTTTGTTGGCCTGTACTTGAATATGTAGAAGCATATTGGAGATAACCATCATTTTTTTATAAACTGAGAAGTGCTGATCAACTTCAAAATTAACAAAGATAAAAGCATTCCTTTCTTTCCATAATCAAAATAAAATTTCCCCTTTGAAAACATGCCAAATATGGGAGAACATTATCAGGAATCTGGGACTATCTCCTAGGAGAACATGGTGCCATGTGAAACACTCCGACCTATGAGGTTTGAAAAAGGAATGAATCCAATTCCAATCCCTCTAGGCCTTGGGGAAAAACCATAACAAGTGCATTAATTCTTCCAAATTTCCACAAAAGGGGAATTTAATGACCTGAACCCCAATTTGAACCAGGTGGGAGCCTACAAGGAGACCTTGATGGATAACGCACCATAGAAAATTTGTGATTTTAGGATCCACGCATGTAGACCAAATAGTGTCAAATATATTTCTCCAACATAAGGGAGAAGAATGTAATCCCCACCAGGCATTGAGTTTCTCCACCATAGGAAATTGTGGGGAAAGCTAGAGATAACCTTTACTGGAAGAATAATTCTAGAATGGAGTATCAAAAAACCATTTCCAGACCGTTAACCAAGGACAAGATGAGAAAACAAATATTTTGTGAAGCATATGATCTGGGATAGAATTGATTATAACAATGATGCTAGCATAATCTTAGTTGGTGAGTCGAAATTGAGATTTGATTTTATTCCAGGAATACCGGGATTGAGTGTTCTTACAGATCAAATATTGAATGGTCTGAATTCCATGCTTGAAGAGCTTGAGTGTAGGAATTCTAGGGACTTTTATGAGACACCGATCCCACTCTTAAATGAAAAATGACCACCAGAAGGATTGTTGATTGATGGAGAGGCCATTGCATAAGCCATTTCATTTACATTGAAGCCATGGTTTGATACATTCCCATGTTTTCCAGATGATTTTAAGAAAAAAGGTGCTAACCACTTTGATAAGAACGGGTGCAACGAGAAGGTTGGAAAACCCTAGACCTTTCCAAGTGGGATGACCATAAGGAGACCCTTCCTCGATGCCATGACACAAGCATTTTCCATGCTTCATTTCCTTTAATGAATCGCATTATCCATTTCACGCAGAGTTCTTTCCCTTTTTGCAACATGTCAATAAGACCTATACCCCACGAGTCCCGGGGAAGGAAACAAGTTTCCCATGAAACTCTGTGGAAATCTTTACTGGAAAATGCATTATATTAGAGAAAATCCTTAAGAAGTACCTCTAATTTCTGAATGGAATTTTTAGAAGGCACCCAACATGAGGAGTAATAAACATACGTGGCCATAGGGAAAACTTTAGTGAAAATTTTTCATAAACTCGTGAAAATTTAGGTTTTTGGAAATTCAAATTGGCAAAATTTCAATGAGTGGCAACTGACTTATTCACCGAAAATTTCGACCAACATGTCCCTTGTGTGGTACATTTCAACTAGAATTTACACATATATAAGACCTTATGCATGTAATTCACCATCATTTTGAATCATTCTGTGTGCATATTTGCCGAAGTATACATAGAATACTATCACTGTACCATCCAAAATCCGGTGTCAAACCACAACTTTAAGTCATCGAAATTAAGATACGTCCAAATTCAAAGCCGTCCAACCCCACAACCAATTAACCCCAAAGGTCGTCCAACCCCAGGGCTGTCCAATACCATAAAATATTGGTAACTTTTTGCTCCAAGTGTATGTTGTCATTGTGTAGTTCACTTCAATTCCTTTGCAACGCAAAAAATGGAGTCCTTTGAGGTCGTTAGAAAACTTTATGGCCTTGGGAAGATAGGTTGAGCATCTACAAGAAAAAGGCGCATGTGCATTATTGTGAGTGCATGTGCCTCACTGGAAGTGCCTATGCATTGTTGACTGTGTGAAAGATGATAGAGGGGAGCTCTGCATGACTGTGAGCACATGTGCATGAATGTGAGTGCCTGTGCATGATTGTGAGTGCCTGTACACTAGTAGGGGCGCCTGTGCATTAAGGTAAAATTTTATCAAAATTCAAGAACTTCAATTTTATGATTCCTATTAGTTTTAAAGGATTTTTAGATGTTATTTTTGTCAAATTATTGATTTTAGAGCAATATTCCTAACAAAATTTTCCTAGGGTTTGATAAAGGAATTTTGAGTAAATTGGGTTAGGGTTTGAGTAATGATTGTATTTTCATACTTTGATTGAGTTTGGAATAGAGTTGTGTATGCTCTTCTCTTGCACCTAGTGTGATCTTGAGAACCAAAAGCACATCTATACCATTTTTTATTTATTTTTGGGAGTAATTAAGAACAATTATCATTCATTTTGTGCTTAAGAGAATAAACCTTCATTTTTTGCATGTGTTTGATCTTTTAGTTCAAGATCTTTTTCACTTAATAAAGAAACCAAGGCTTAAAGTTGCGTATGCTCTTCCCTTGCACCTAGTGTGATCTTAGGAATCAAAATAAATTTTAGTCTTTTCATTAAAAGGAACTTGGATTAATTGGGAATAAACCATACTTTGTAAATTTTTATGGTAGTTAGTTAATTTATAAGATTTGCATTTATATTTAGTTGGATTATTTGTTGTGTATGCTCTTCTCTTACACCTATCACGATCTTGAGAAAAAAAAACAACACTTAATCCTCTTTCTATGATATTGTGAATCTATTTGAAACTACTAACATTTTTGTGAAGAACCTAATGCTAGTCAAAGAAAGGAGGACCTAAACATTTTTTCTAACTACACGTGTGATTGTAGGTTGCCAAAAGGAGTACGAAAAAAATCAAATTAAGTCTAGAAGATAAAAAATACACCACAATCATCACATTGTATTTGCAGGTTTTGGTTAAGAGCTATGAGTTGTCCGCTCAACTAGGACATAAACCCTTTGACATAATCCTTAAGCTACAACAATGGGGGTGGTCCTAGGAACCCTAAAGTAGTTCGTGTAAGGGGGAACCTTGTGAATGAAACATGAAAGTGCTCCACACTACCAACTTTTCTAGTATGCCTTGGTGAGATTAACGTCAAAGATATCCGTATCGTGACCCTAGTGACAGTATAACTAAATGCACTTCGGTGATCATTATAATAAAATGGGTAAAGTAAAGCCAAGATACTCCTTGGGAAACCTTGGTAAATCGAGCTCACTCTAGATATCTTGTGACACCTAGAGAGAGAACCACCTAGGAAGCTTGCCGGCTTGGAGCCATTGTTTTTGTCTTAGATAGTATACTTGAGAGCTCTCACAAAGTGACAAATTTGTTAGATTCAAACTTTTGTTTTTCAAACGAGGGAAATAATCTCTAAAATTTGAAACCGTGTGATTTTCATCACAAAATCTACTTAGTGTCATTTTTTCGTAGTTTTTCACTTGTCCTAAGACAAGGTGAAACTCTGCCACAATAAAACCAAGTTTATTTCAACACCACTTGGTCTACAACCTTGTTTTCTTATTGCCCATTTTTGGACAAAAGGAAACAACATATACGGATACCACTAGATATCGCGTGTCCACCACTTTTGTATTCTACTTACGCAACTAGGTTGCAATGCCGGAGTGTAAGTGTACATGGTACGTACTCATGATCTAGTAGGCCCCCTTGTCTCAAAAACCCATATTTGAGACTTATCATCATCATAGTTAGGTGATTTCACCTTTTTCTTCTTTTGAGTTTGTTACACTACGCACATTGTAGCCATACAATTGAGTTATTTACGTCTTGTTTCCATTAATAAATTAGGGTTTAATATCTATATTGTAGAGTTATGTTGTTTACATGCATAACAATTTCTTGTTATACTTAGACATAGTTTTTACATCCTAACTTTGTCTTAAGTGTTGTGAGTGTTGAGGATACATTGTTAGCATCGTGATAACATCATTTTCACACTAGAAATATTGCTTTCTCGAAATTTTGGTTCACGTGTCCAAATAGTGTCGTTACACTGCTCACATTGTTATTGTCCATTTTACAAGACTTGGACTTTGTTAGTGTTTAGAAACTAGTTTTTAGTATATCTTTTTAGAAGATTGCGTCAACATTCTCTTATCATTTAGGCCTTGTTTGTTGCAAAATTGACCTAACTGGTGATGTTGTGTTGTCACCATCTAGTTGCAAACCTATCTAGATGAAATCTTAGAGAATAAAATATTTGGTGTAATTAAATTTTGAGCATTTTATGTCATTATATTATTGTAAGGAAAACTTGTGTATTATATTACCTTGCTAGGGTAGCTTGTTCATTATTCTTTAATTCGTACGTTCATTTTGACCTATCAATTTTGTGGCTATTCTATAGTCACATTGTTTTAACAACTTAGTGTGGTTACGATGCACAAACTTGACTAAAGTCTATTGTTAATAAACCTTAGTGGAAATTTTTCACGTTGTATTTCCTATCTCGAGTATTCCTACTATGAGGAAGGGATCCCAAAGATTAGGAACTGATATATTGGGAGGTGAGAACCCTCTTTTTGGGGATAATATCATGGTTGACCATAGTGGTGAAGAGGAAGAGTCTCCTCATATCAATATAGAGCGTCCTCCTGCCAATTTTGACGATTACATTTTTCAAAACATACATGAGGTTATTATGTGTGTTATGGAACTAGGAGATAGGTTACCTCCCATGGTGGACCCTTCTCTCATTTCCGCAATGGTTCGAGTGGAAGAGGAAGTGGAATGTCCTCATCGCCATAGAGATGACATATTAAACCCATGTCATGCCTCTACTTATGCATTAAAAAATAATGAGGAAGTAACTTTCAAAAATGACAGAGACTATCACTTACCTCTTATTAAAAGTCATTGCGAAGATGATGAAGACCATGCTCATTATGCACAACCTCCTCCTAACAAAGATCATCATGAAATACCTATTAAAGAGGTTACATTAGAACAACAGGTCCAAGTCCTCACTTTCCAATTGAAAATTCTAGCATCGATAAACATAAGGAACAACCATAAGTTTTGAAAAAAGCTATACCAAAAGCGAAACCTAACTCTTCATTTTACGAGTTCCAATAAACACTCCTCTACGGGAGGTGCAAAGAGATCCTTATGAAGAGATTCTCGCAAAAAATAGAGGTGGGAATATACCTAGCTTTAATCCTTCATATAGGCCTAGGCCACCCACGCAAGATCCAATTTTTAATAAAGAGTTCTTAACTATGAAGAACGTCCTTGAAGCATTAAAAGAGGGCTAAACCGGTAACAATAACAAGAAATATCAGTTTGATGAGTTATGTCCCTACCCATTTGATAAAGCTATGATACAAGTACATTTCCCAAGACACTTTGATTTTCCAAAATTTGACAAATATAAGGGAAAAGGCGACCTTCGTGATCATATAAAAGAATTTTATATGACATGTCAAGAAGTTACATATAGCAACAATTATCTTATCCACCTCTTTCCACAAAGTTTAGGAGCAACGACGCTAGAATGGTTTGTGCATATCCCTAAGGGATCCATATCAACATATCCAAAACTAGCAGAGATTTTTTTATGACACTTCTCTTTGAATATAGAAAATGACGTTACCATGTTAGATCTCTACAATGCTAAACAACAAAACAACAAAAACTTCGTTGTGTTTTTACAAAGATGGAGAGGGTTAGCTAGTCGCTTATGTTGCTCCCTACCTGTAAAAGTAGCTGATAGGCATATTTGATCCCAACCTCCATCCATACATTACATTCTTCTTGCAAATGCATTGTGGCAACACATTTGAAGAGGTCATAAAAAATGGAGTCAAATTGAAAAAACGTTGTTAGCCAAGGGGACTCTAAAACCTTTCTCCCATGATCATAATGATTCTAAATTTAATGAAAAAACTAAGTTTTACCCTAATAGGAATACACTTTTTTAGTGATGGGATAGTGGACTCTAAATGAGTACAAGTATTTAAAAACAACACTCCTTTGAAGCTTTCAAAGGGAGCTCCGCCTATGGAGTATAAGCATTGTACTTTCACTCCTCTATCTGACTCAATGTCATCAATACTAAAACAGCTAGAGGTGGTTAATATGGTTCGATATCTTGAAACTATACCTTATGAGGATGACATGCCTAAACGATCATGGTTTAGATATAATGAATATTGCAAATTTCATCGCGTTAAAGGTCACAAAATAGATAAGTGTCTGAAGTTGCAGCACTACATCCAAGACTTAATCGAAAGTGGCAATGTGGAGATGGATTTATCCACTCCTAAAAAATCCCCCAATATGAAGAATTTTCCTAAACATAATCAGGAAAAGAATGCTAACTATGTGTCTAATGAGGAGAATCATTTTGATGCTCCCATTGGTTGTGTAGATACACCTGTTGAACATGTCAACACAATAACCCCTGTGATATCCCCTAGACTATATATGTCTAGGCATGTGCTAAAAAGATTGATTATCATGAAGATCTGCATACTTACGACAGTAAAGAACCTAGGTTTCAACATTGCTATTAAAGGATGCCTACCACAACTAGAGCTCGTTTGATTCTTTTTGCTAAAGAACCCGTTCACTTACCTATTCCCCCATCATCAACTAATGGTAAGTGGTATGATTCTGATTCTTTTGATTCTTCTAAAGATTATGATCCCAATGATTCTAAGTTTTATGATTCTTCCAAAGATTCCAATCCCAAAGATTCTAAGTCTTCTGATCCTTCTAAATATTCCAATATGAATTATTCCTCTAATATGACTCCTAAGTCACTATCCTCTCTGTCTTCGCATGACCCCATTTCTCAGTCACCTCAATAACCCCTTCTTATTTTAAAGAGATCTTCGACTCAAAGTCCTTCTAATCAATCATCCAAGTCAAATCCCATGTCACATTCATCCAATCAACCTCTTATGGTAGAACAACTACCCCTCCTAATCGATTCATCTCAAGATGAGGAGACGATCACAGAGTTCCTGGGGTCACATGATGAAATTCCCCTAGAAGATTAAAATCAAGGATTTAATCTTGAATTCGATACACTTGCATATTGGGAAGAAGAAATTGATTCATTTTTTCAAAATACTAACGAAGATCCTAAGACCACTGAGGAAGATTCTATATTTTCTTCTCATCATTCTTTATCTATCATGATCCCTCAATCACAATCCCACTTTGTGTCACCACCTGGTAGCCCATCATCGGCTTCTATATGTGGGGCACCTCCAATATTCCTTTCATCATCTATTTGTGGCTCACCTTCTAGTAGCTCATTTTATTCTCACCTTGGGTCATCACTTGGTATCCCATTGCCTGCTTCTGTATGTGGGGAACCTCCAAGTAGCCCTTCATCATCTATGTGTGGCTCACCTCCTGGTATCCCATTTTTTTCTATATTGGGGGGCGTCCTAGAAGTCCCTCATATTCGATTCTTGGGCCACGTCCTAGTAGCCCATCATCTTCTATATACAGGAAACCTCCAGACAGTCCTTCATCTTCAATCTTAGGGCGACATCCTTATAGTCCTTTATCTTCAATCTATGGGACACCTCTTGGTAGCCCATCCTTTTCAATTCTTTGACCGTATCCTTCGTGTCCATCATATTGTTCTTCTATCAATGATTATGGCAAACCCACCATCATTTCTCACATAAATTATAGTCATCCACTTTCTTCTCCCACTTCTCGAGATCAAATAAGTCATGTAGTAGCTTATAAGAAACCAAAACGGTTCCTTCATTAGGCTCAAATCAATAATTCCAAGAGCTCCAAAGCTCACAACAATTTAAATGATCTTAAAGTTCATGATCAAACACAATTCAAAAATGCATATCAATGCACCCATCAAGTATGGCGTAAAGTGCAAAAACCTCTAGATAGGGACAAGATCCCACACAAAAAATCCCCGTTTCATGATAAAACGCAGTCATTTGTTGAGTATGAGCTCACCACGATCATCAAGATCGGGGATAATATGAATCTTGATAAGAAAACATGCCTAGTATTCCTTATTAAATAAATTTCTAACATTGTTGTTGGATCTTATCACGCTAAGTGACCTTGTTAGTCCCACCTTTTAAAAAATTTCAAAAATACAAAAAAATGAGAAAACATTTCAAAAAATCAAAGGTAAATGAACACACATTGCAATCAGGTATTGCAAACACATGGATGTTCTTTCTTCCCTTCCTTGCTATTCTTTTGCAAGTCTTCCCACCATCTTCATCCCTTCGGTGATATTTTGGCTAGCCAATTCACACACATATTGTGACATTTATTTCTATGGTATCCATTTGACCTTGGTATTTTATCACCTTGATAAATTAAAGAATGACTAACCTCGTAGAGATCCTATCACAATCAACATGTAAAAAACTTATATCAAATAAATTTTGGATATATTTGTTGACACTAGCCAATGTCATCATCATAATCACTTCTTCCTCCTTCCATAAAGCCATTAGTGGTTCTTAACCCCTTGTCAAACAAGAGAGCTGAAATAAGTTTTCAGAAAGAAAAAGAATCAATCAAATAAAAAAACACAAAGCTGAAAGAAAACCCTAAAATCAAAAGAAAATTGATATATAACTCTCTCTTTGGGTATTTCCAATAATCTCTACTGGGGCTATGGATGCCTGACTAGTAGTAGAGAAATGTTGCGATTAGAATCAAATACAACTCTGTCGGGGCTATGGGCGCCTGGCTAGTAGCGGAGCAATGTACAACTCTCCTTTCGTAATCCATTCATAAAAATCAACTTTGAAAAATAAATCATCCCTACACACTGGTTAGGGTGTCTTCAATTTTTGTTTATCAAATCTTCCCTCCAAGAGGTGATAAATTTCTATGTGACACACTAGATCTCTATGAGCAAACAAGATTAGTATGTTGCCAAGTGTAATGGAATTACTTGTATAAATTTGATTATTAGCAGCAATATAACACCAATGAACACAATATTTCAGATAAATGATGTCAATGTGCAAGTAGAATAGCTTAGCCACTTCAAGGGGGAAACCTCCAAACCAAAAAATAAGAATCAAATGCTGAATATGATGATCAACTACTACCTACTAACCCCTATATATATATTATTCCTATGCTATGGCCAACACCAAGGCCGACCCACTAATGAAAATATAACATATATGAAAGAGATACATAATGATAAGAAGTTACGATAGCCACAATTTGGATATATACATCTAATTTAAGATATATGATTAAGGGTGTAGCATGACCTTCCCCTTCGAAGGAACATTTTCCGCAATGTTGAGAAGATCTGGATGCTACTACAGGAAGTTTGCATCCTCCCAAGTTGCATCTTCATTGTATAGATTTTTCCACTTGATCAAATACTCAGTGATGACCATTGTCCTCAATCGCTTAGTGCATGTTTGAAGGATGCATTCTGGTTCCAGGATGATTCTGCTCTCTTCATCAAGCTTGGGTAGCACTGTTTAGGTTGATACTTTCTATCTAATTACCTTCTTTATGAAAGATACATGGAAGACTGGGTGAATTCGAGTAGCCGGAGGCAGTTCCAGTTTGTATGCTACATTTCCAATCTTCTGTAACACTTGATAAGGGCCATAATACTTAGCTGAAAGATTGTTATCCTTTTTTTTTGTTTTAAGAACATTTTCTTATATGGTTGTAAACGCACAAAAACCCAATCATCGAACTCAAAATTTCTTTCACTGCGATGTTGGTCTACTTGCTGCTTCATGCGGTTTTGTGACATGGCCAAATTCTTCCTGAGACTAGAAAACACCTCTTGTTGGTGTTGAATATGTTCTTCAACTACTCAAACCTTTGGCTGGAATCTCAAAGATGAAGTGATAGATGGTGGATGGTACCCATATAATGCCAAGAAAGGAGACATTTTAGATGAAGTATGAAAGGAGGTGTTATACCACCATTCTGCCAGCAGTTACCATTGGACCCATCTTGCTTGCTTATTTGATGTAAAACAACAAAGATATCCCTCCAAGCACTTATTTACCACCTCTGTTTTCCCATCAGAATAGGGATGATAAGAGGAACTATGAGCTAGTTGTGTGCCTAAGCATGAGAACAAGTCAGTCCAAAAATTACTAGTAAAGATAAGGTATAATCTTTGGTGTCCCATGTAGCTTCTAAATTGTATCCTTGAAGGCTGTTGCTACTGTACTCGCAACAAATGGATGTGATAAAGCACAAAAAAGGGCATATTTGGTGAGTCTGTCCACCACCACCATGCTTACATTTTTACCTTCTGACTTAGGAAATACTGTGATGAAGTCCATGGACACCTCTTCCCACCTCTGGCTAGGAATAGATAAAAGTTGTAAAAGACCTGGGAACTTAATTGTTTCGCCCTTATTTTTCTTAAAAACCATACATTCTTCCATAAAAATTTGGACATCCCCTTTTATCCCTTCCTATAAAAAATTATGCTTGATTCGATGATAAGTCTTTAAAAAGCCAGAATGACCCCTACTGGAGAAGCATGGAGCTCAGATAGAGACCTATTTTTAAGGATTGAATTCTTACATAGATATAATCTATCTTTATACCATAAAACATCTCCTTTCCATATAATTTTTTCTGACATGCTTAGATCTTGTTGGAGATTCTGAATGAGATTTTGTGTACCTGGGTCATTTTTCCATTCAGACCTTGCATCCTCTATCTAATCCTCTTGTAATACGAATATGGAGCATAACAATGCATGGGAAGATTCATCCTTCTGAGATAAAGCATCAACAACTACATTCTCTTTCCCTTTCTTGTATATTATCTCAAAATCATACCCCAATATTTTTGAGACCCATTTCTGTTGTTCTTCTGATGATAAATGTTTCTCTAAGAAGTATTTCAAACTATCATGATTTGTATTTACTTTGAAATGTATTCCCATTAGATATGGTCTCCATTGCTTCATTGCATGAAGTATTGCTAACATTTCTTTCTCATAAACTAGTTTAGATATATTCTTACCTTTGAATTGGAAGCTCTCAAAGGCAATGGGTTGCCCTTCTTGCATGAGTAATTCCCCCATACCATACCCTGAAGCATCACATTCAACAATGAAATCTTTTGAAAAATATGGGGTGGCTAGAACTGGAGTGGTGCACATGGCCTCCTTCAACTTCTCAAAGGCCATAGTAGCTTTATCGTTCTAATGGAAAGAGTACTTTTTCAATAAAGCAATAAGTGGTGATGTGATGCTGCCATAATTCCTTACAAATATATGATAATAACTTGTAAGCCCCAAAATCCTCAGATATTTTTTAGGGTTTTGGGAACCTTCCATTCAAGCATGGATTTTATCTTGTTAGGATCCACTTTAACACCTTCATAAGAGACAATATGACCTAGATATTCAACCTCCTTGACACCAAAAAAACATGTAGAAGGCTTTGCATAAAGTTGATGTTGTTCAAGAGTTTCCAACACCTTATTTACATGATGTAGGTGTTCCTCCCATGTTTTACTATAGATTAATATATCATCAAAGAACACTAAAACAAAATTTCAAAGAAATGGCTTAAAGATGGAATTCATCAAGCTTTGAAATGTAGAGGGTACATTTTTTAGTCCAAAAGGCATTACCAAGAAATCATAGTTTCCTTCATGTGTCCTGAAGGCTATTTTATGAATATATTCATTCTTGATTCTAATCTGATGATATCTAGAATGAAGATCAAGTTTTGTAAAGTAAACAACACCATGTAACTGATCTAGAAAATTATCAATTACATGAATAGGAAACTTATATTTAACTATGTACTTATTGAGTTCCTTGTAATCTGGACACATGCGCCAATTGTCATTTTTTTCTGTACCATCACTAAAGGAGAAGAGTAAGCACTCTGACTATGACGAATAAGTCCTACTTCTAACATCTCTTGAACTATCTTCTCAATCTCACTCTTTTGCATATAGGGGCACCTATAAGGTCTGATGTTGGGTGGTTGACTCCCTGGTACTAGCTAGATGGCATGGTCATGGTATCTTTTTGGATGCAAACCCTTGGGCATTTCTCCAAACACCATTGAGTGCTCATCTATAACTATTTGCATATCTGTTGGTATAAATGTATTGGAATGATGTGCTTCCAATGAAAATAGCTATGTCAGAAACCATTCTACACCTTTTTTAATCAATTTTTGCATCTGATGAGAACTTACTATCTATGGGGACTTTGCTCTTAGTCATTTTAGTTTAAAAATCCTCCCTTATGACTAAAATTGCATGAATAACTCTTGGAAATTCATTTCAATGGTTCCCAAGGTGGTAAGCCACTAAACTCCTAACACAATGTTTGCTCCTCCCATGGAAATGACATACATATTGATAGTTAGCAAGTAATCTCCCATGACGAGATTAATGTTATGCAATATTCTTGAAGAAATACCAATTTTCCCATCAACGATCATGACTTGACATTCTGGAGCTGGATAAAAAAAGTCAAGTGTACCACCAACTTATGATTGATGAAGTTGTGAGTACTTCCCGAATCAATCAACACTGTTACCCTCTATTTTTTTAAGAATCCAACTACTTTGAGAGTTTGGGGAGTGCTAATACCCGAAATTGTATGGCATGATATTGTTGGTTGGGGATCTCCTAATGCCTTCTCTGGCTCTACCTCTTCGTCTTCTTCAGTAGGCCCCTCAATGTAGAATAACTTCTTTTCAGCACACTTATATCCTAGGCCAAATTTGTTGTCACAATTAAAACATAACCCTTTGGTTCTCTTTTCTTCAATTTGTTGAGGTGTCAGTCTAACTGGATGAGGAAATGATGGTGGAAGGGTGCTACGATATCTGATATTACTGAAAGTTTATTTTCTACTGGAAATAAATTTTTCCTTTGCCCTATGTGCCATGATCATAGAGTCTAAAACCTTACGAGGATTAAACATACACACCTTAGTTTGAATTTGTTCTTTAAGACCCCAAATAAATAGGTCATTTGGATTCTCTACAGTAATATTTTCCACTGGTAAGGAAAGGTTTTGGAACTGATTAATGTAATCCTTGACTGATCTTATCTATAGTAACTTTTCCAATTGGCTGAAGTAATTATCTGACACACTAGAACTATACTGAAATTACAACTCTTCAGTAAATACTGTCCATGTAACATTGATATCAATATTTTTCCTGTGAGCACATAACCATCGGTACCAGATGAATTGGTCAGATTTGAGATACAAGGATGTCATGGTCACCTTTTGTCCTGATGGAATCTAATGTAGATCAAAGAAGCTATCCATTTGGTTAATCCAATTGATTGGATCCTTTCTATAAAACTTATGCATTTCCAATTTTGGAATCATGTTATGGGCCTATAGAGTGTTTGTATTTAGTTATAGCATGCTCGAAGATCCACCCTAGATAGTTTGTCTATTACTTTGACCTGAAGATTTACCTTGGTTGATATAAGTGTGATTGATTTTTGGTTGAATTAGGAAGAAGATGATGACCCATTAGATATTGTAACTAAATTTGATGCATGAAATCCTCCAATTGTTGTCCACTATCTTGTCTACATCCTTCTTTGTTGGAAATCTCTAGACTCAAGGTTTCATCAAATCAAACTCAAGTTGGCTTACCTTATGGTCAATGTCAAAGTAGAACCTAACCTTGAGGACTCATGTGGACACTCTGTAGTTACCCCTTCTGACTCAAACTCCTCAACTATTATCTGATCCTTGTCTGTATTTTTACCCGGAGTTATGGGATTCTTTTTTCCTCTTGTGGAAGGCCCCGCCATGATGCCTAAAAATAGTAGGATTTAGGGATCATGGTCAAAATTTAGGGTTTGGTATTTTAATAGGAATTTAGAAAATATAAAAAACTTAAAGAAAGATCTCAAACTAATTTTTATCTTCTTTTTTGGAAATGTAAATAACTTAGAAAAATTCCACAATTTACAATCAATAGAGAAAATTTATGAAAAACTCTAAAATTGATGTAACTTTTGAAAAAATAGTCAAAATATCTTGAAATTTGGAGAGGATACTTACTTGATTTATTTTGCACCACACCCTAAAAACATTACAAAAAAAATTTGCTACCAAATTTGAGATATGGATCCCAGTACCTTCAAAATTAGGGTTTTAACACAGTTCTGTCTAACCGAGATCAAGCTATGATACCACTTGTAATGAAAATTACTTGGATAGATCTGAAAATCAGGAGTAATAAAACACCAATGAATACAATATTTTAGATAAATTATCACAATATGCAAGTCAGAATAGCTTAGCTGCAATTCGAGGGGACAACCTCCAAACCATGACAATAAGAATCAAGTATGCTCAATTTGATCATGAACTATTACCTAGCTAACCCCTATATATACTATTCCTTTGCTATGGCCAACACCAAGGCTGACCCACTAATGAAAATATAACATATATGCAAGAGATACATAATGATAATAAGTTATGATAGCCAGAAGTTAGCTATATACATGCAATATAAGATATATGATTAAGGGCGTAGCACCAAGTGTCTTTTTTAGGACCTTGTTCAAACTCTTACTCTAGTCTGTATCTTGTCTCACAATTTGTGCCTTTGGCTAATCATTTCTTCATCGTGAGGCTTCTAAGCTATATTCACAACATTCACGTTATTATTCTACTTTGTTCAGAACATCCATGTGTATAAAATTTCCTTTTTGCCATGTTTGCGGGAAACTTTTTCCCTTTCACAAAAATAGTATTCTACTTCTTTGTATTATGTACTTCTTGGCTAGCTTACACTGGGGGAATCCTTTCTCCTTCCTAGCACGTCATTGGGTTATGTTCATCATCGTGTTGAACCTATCCATATTGTCCTTGATCCATATTCTGCATAAGAAGATTTTGCCTTTGTTTATTCCTAGCTAATGTTGGGGGCATTTTCACATCTTCACTTTTTTTACGCATGCGCGTGACATTCTGCCCTTGTACATCCTGTCTATCACTGGGGCATCTATGTTTCTTCGTTTCCTATATATAGCTTCGGAAAACTTCTAGAAAATAAAAAACATTCAAATAAGTTTCCTAGAAAACTCCCAAAACATTCAAATATGTTAGGTGAAAAAGTCAAAACATCCAAATAAATAAATTAGTGGGACAAATTCAAAATTCCAAACAAATTGGTAAAACAAATTCAAAAGCCCAAAAAAATTGGTAAAAAAATTCAACACCCCAAATTTATGTTAGCATTACATATTTCACTTTGATACCTTTGCAACGCAAAAAAATGGAGTCGTTTCGAGGTTGGGAGCAAATGTTATGGCCTTCGGAAGATAGGTAGTTCATTAAGTGTTGTAGAGGCACCAAGGTGCCCTTGCATCATGTATAGGTGCCCAAACCCCCTTACGTTTCTCCTTTTCTTATGCGTAAGTGCCTTTTCTCCCATGTGAACTCCTTGTCACACATATTTATATTAATTGGTCCCAATTTCAAAAAATATTAATTCAAAAATCAAAAATTATCTTACCATTGTGTAGTTTTCTTTTATACCTTTCCAATGCAAAAAAGACAGAGTCGTTTTGATGTCAGGAGCAAAAGTTATGGCCTCTGGAAGATAGGTAGTGCATTCAGTGTTGCACAAGTTCCTAGGTGCCCATGTTGAACACTGCCAACATAGGTGCCCAGGCGCCCATGCTGCATGCAACAATCCAATAAAACTCAAGGAGTCTAGCACAGGCAATTGAGTGCCCATGCTGCCTGAAAAAATCCAAAAAAATCAACAAGTAGGCCAACACAGGCACTCGAGTGCCCATGTTGCGTCACAAAACTCAAAAAAACCTCCAACTAGGTTAACACATATGCCCATGTGCCCATGCTACCCAACAAAACCCAAAAATCCAAGAAGGAGGCTAGCACAGGCGCTCCCCTGAGTGCATAGGCGCACCCAACATTGCGTAGGCCATAACTTTTGCTCCCGACCTTGAAACAACTTTGTTTGTTTTGTGTTGGAAAGGTATTGAAGCAAGCTACACAATGGTAAAATTAATTTTGGATTTAGATTTATCAAAAATTTATGGTTTTATATTTTTTAAATGGCTTACATATAACTGAAGCTTGTATCACCTGCATTATCCTCAACATCGAAATTGGTCCTCCAAAACCATCTTTCTAATGTTCTTGCTTTTTCTTATCTCAAAGGACATGTGGATCATCGTGATATACCTCCATTAACAAAGTTGGGTCTACTTATTATGCCGGTACTCCCGTGTAACAGTGAGTTTCCAGGGACTGTGTCATAATGCACAAATGCTTTCCATTGGACTACTTGTGTCCTTTATTTTTCTCTCGCATGTGTTATTTCTTAGGGAATCATTTTTAACTCTTGTTGTTACAACACAAACATTCGGGAACTGTAGCTTGATAACAAAAACATCGGTACAACTGTCTTGAACGATTGTTTATTTGAGTATATGTGACTGTGCTTGTTTCTCTATTAGTTTCGCTATTTTGCTTTCTCATATTGCATTACATTGTGTATGTTGCATTGAGTTAAGCATCATTTTACTTACTCTTATTGAATTGCATTGTGTATGTTGCATTGAGTTAAGCATCATTTTACTTTCTCGTATTGCATTGCATTGTGTATGTTGCATGGAGTTATGTAGCAATGGACAAATGTTAGTAATTTAGCTTTTCATGTTATCTTATATTTTTGTTCATTTCAATAAAGGCCGATGATGTAGACCTAGGGGAAAAATGATATAAAAATGTTGCTTATTGAAAGGTTGGATGCAAAGATTGGGCTTGTCATATATTCTCTGTTAATCATTTCTTCTCCATTATCATTTATTACCACTACTAATTTTTCTTCTAAATCACTTGGGGAAATAAACAACCATGTTTATCCCTATTCGTATTCCTTCGCAATACCCGAGGGTTTCATGCCTGTTCTAACCTATTTTCTTTTATCCATTTCAATCATATTTTTGACCGTCGATTGAATTCTTATATCACCCACTCGACACTTGAGGGGGAATCCTTCATCTTGCTAATTTTTCTTCAAAAATTTACCTGTTTTATGCTTGTCTACTATGTTTAAAGTGAAGTTACTAACTTCACCTCAAACAGGGGCAAATGTAGACACCTAAATTCCACTTTTGCAATCTTATTGCCAAAACACATGCAAATCACTCTTATTCTTCCCAATTCTGTTATAATTAGTGCTCTTTACTAGTTAACTAACGTTTCTTGCCACTTTGGTTGGTTAACAAGAAATTCGTTGATCAATAAACCTATTTTGCATTCAGGATGTCACTTTACGATGAACTGTAAGTAAAAATCCTCTTCAAAATCGATAATTAGCAATTATAGGCTAATTAAGCCTATTTTCCCCTTGATTTGGTCAATATACCCTAGCATTGACTCAAACCCCTCTTCCAACCACTCAAAATCACCCCATTCATCTCTACAACATCTCAGCAAGCTTCAAAATCTTATCCTAGCCTCCTAGTTGACCTTAAGCGGTTGATTAAGGCTCCACACCTCTTAATCACGTGGTAATTCAATAATTGTGATTAGTAAGGCTTAATCATGTTTAACAATTCTAATCTAATTTGGGGATTTTAGTCCCACATGCACCAAAATACAATTTTTTGCCAAAAGGAAAACTATAAAAAAGGGTACACCTCATTCCTTTATACTTTACACCATGCTTTGATTTGCATCTCATATAATAAATATGATTTATGGCCAAGCTCAATCCTTGCCTTAAGCCTTCAATGGGGTTAGTAGATGGATATCCAAAATGACCAAGTAGTCATTTGGAGAGGCCATTTCACCTTGTTTGGAGTAGCAACCATAACCATTTTATTTCTCTCTTAGGTGTATTTAGGCCCATGTTAGGTAATTCAAGCGTATTAGTAGGCATGTTTAGTTAAATTTTGTATTGTTTTCATACTAGTTAAGCATTATTTTAAGCTTCTATCTTAATGTTACATTCCTAGCTTAAACCTTGGCTAGATGGATGGAAATGGTGTTATTTTTCCTTGTTTATTCATGTAATTTTCTTTGTAAAGTTTAGGGTGCTTTCAGAATGTTATTGAAGTGAGGGAAGACCATCAAGGTTATTATGAGAGAAACTTGAGAGAAGATTTTGGAATGTACACTAAACAAAATGAATTCAATGAGCTAATTAATCATACTTTTGATGATGATAGTTTTTAGGATCTTGACCTTGATGCCCTTGAGGTAGATGCTGCCAAAATGGCACGTTCTAGATCAGATATGAATCCTGGGGCAGATAAATCATGTTGGTAGAATCCTAATACTTTAGATGTGGGCTGCTCTATGAAGACATGTTTATTTTTGAATGAGGCCCATAACATCAAAGAGATAAATATGATCTCAATACAACTATTTGATAAACAAGCTTGCATCAATAACAAAGTCAACAAGAATGATGATTCTTCTACTAAGGTCTTAATAGAAAATACGTTGGAAACTGAAAATGATAATGATATGGTGTTTTTTTCTGCTCACCATCATTTGACACGGGCATATAAATATGGATTAAAATTCATTTTCAAATCCAATATGCCAGTTGTGAATGATTTGATTGTCTTAGCTACAAAGCTCAGTTTTTATACCTTGACAGTTATGGGGGAGCCATAACTTATATATGTGAAAATTGTGTTTATCTCTGTATGTGTTGAGAATATTTAGTAGGGATCCAGACATGGTATATAAGGATGCAAACTCTCTTTTGAAAATCGATGGAAATACCCAGATGAATTATATATTTATCCATGCCTCTTTGGAAATTGTGGCTAAGAAAATTTCAGTTATATGTAATCACTCTCGCTTAAGTAAATGCAGTTTACTGCACGTATTATATAATGTTATGTCATAATTACTTTTCTCCATGGCCGTGGAAATTCCTCATAAAAAAATCAGATGGGCAGCATGAAGGAATTTAATACTGTAATATGTAAAATATATTAGTAATCTCAAGCTATCGAAATGTAATTGTTAAGTTTAAAATAAAATGCCTTCAAGAAGTAGTCGATGAGATGATGAATGTTCAATATATTTTCCATGTAATGGGAACCTGTACATGAAGTTTCTCTAAAGATATTTCCTTGTGTATCTTATTCTTGTATATAAAAAGAATGCAGCTGTATTCTCCATCTTTGTTGAGCACCTAGATTGAATCCTTGGTATATTTTTATTCATTCTCAATATTAGTGAATAGCGTATAGATATATATTCTTTATTATTGTAAGTTTATACATGAAAATTTAATGACCAAGTGAAAATCGCATTGGATTTTATTTCTTATGTTGATGAAGTTCTAGTTACTAGTATCAAATTAGGTTGTAAGAACCTGGTAAAAAAGATTGTAAAGGAATCTCCTATGAAGCTGACAGGGAATATAATTATCTCTATATATAAATTTCAATAAATGGACAATGGAAGGGCTCACAAAAGAATTAGAGATTGCAAGGGATAATCATAGCAATTAAGAGTTTTATCGGCATGTTCAAGGATTAATATTAAGAGTTAGAAACCTTCTGATTGGAAGGTCTAACATATATATTTTTTAATTTTAAAATATCATATTAATTCATCATCATTGAAGTGGGCAATAGGGATATTCAATGACCTGAACCCTCATTCCTCTTCTATTCTTGGTCTTGTTACATCACAAACACTTGGAAATTTAGACTGTCCTATACCGTTTTGTACATATATAAAACCATTAAACACAAAAAACCTAGACTGTCCTATACAATACATTCTAGTTAAGGAGCATTGGAAAGCTAGTTGGTTAAGGAAAAGGAGGTGTAATCATTGGAATTAGGTGGGTGACTTGTATATAAGGGTTAGGGGATGTTATCTCAAAGTAATGAATTTGAAAATTTGATCAAGGATCAGAGAAAACAAAGTGGATTCTAGTGTTGAGACTAGAACAAACAAGAGCGAAGGTTTAGAAAGCCAAAACCATGAAATTGAGAAATATGAGAAGAAGTGAGTGAAAAGGATGGTGAGAGTACTATGCAAAAAGTGTATTCATGTCGATCAAGGTGTTAGAGAATTTGGAATACTGAAAAATAAACAAAGGTAAATACACCTTATTCATTAATATTCCTCACCCTTGACATTTGGCCCCTTCATTCAAACTTAACAATTCAAAATTTCAAACACTACATTTAGAGGAAAAACTCCTAGTTTGAAATTTACATTACTAATAAGGTCCATGACCTACCATGTCTCTATTTCTTGCACCGCCACATCCAAAATAAAATGAAAATGTGCCATGACATCAAGCCCTTGCAATGGACCAACCTATAAAATAATAATTTCTTATTAGAATGGCTTTATCACAAAAAATACATATTATAATTTGGAGATGCATCCCATTTGTAGTTACCTTAGCTTGTTGTCTGTTGGTTGGATTATTCACTATTTTTTTATATTTCTCATACAAATGTAACATCAACATGTCATCCTCCTACATATATAACATATCAATACAAATTTTTGATGAAAAAGGATCTTATATTATATTAAATGCAACATGATACAAGATTTTTTTTTTTTAAATTGCGGGTGGTATGAGAGCACGCCCCAAAAATACAAACAACTAGTATGAACCTAGGATATCAATGAAACACCAGGCATCACCTAGGAGAACATCAAAAAATAAGGACCACGCTGAAATCAAGTCATCGCCGCAAACATACCAGCTGAGGGAGGGTCATGATGATCGAGCTAGGCAAGACCAGGGAGATTATTGCCCAAATCAGGAATATCCCATACTGAGCCAGAAGTGGCCTCCTCTTCAACTTCAGTTGTCACTCGTGAGGGAGAGATAACAAGCGGAATCTGGATGGAACTTATCAGAGTTTGGTGGGGGAAGAGTTGGAAAAATCCACCCATCTTGTGTGTGTGGGTCAGAGCCACATGTGATCCCTAACTGGGCTGACAGATTGGGTGGGAGCCCCAACCCTTATGATGAGTAGGTGAAGAGAAATCCTCTGTGGAATATTGCATGAGGAATAGTGTGCATGATTGAAAGAGTGCCGAGAGAGGCTTCAAAATCCTCTGCGGGAACGACCGCCATGGGGCAAAGATCACTGAGGAGGTGATGGTGGCTCACAAGAATCATTAAAAGGGGCATCCCCCCAATGATGCATCAAATTCTATAGGTGCTCCACTTCTAGGGCTAATTTGTTGGCCTGCACTTGAATATGCAAAAGCATATTGGAGATAACCATAATTTTTTATAAACTAAGAAGTGCTGATCAAATTCAAAATTAACAAAGATAAAAGCATTCATTTCTTTCTATAACCAAAATAAAATTTTCCCTCTGAAAACATACAAAATATAGGAGAACATTATCGGGAATCTAGGACTATCTGCTATGAGAACATGGTGCCATGTGAAACACTCTGACCTAAGAGGTTTGAAAAAGGAATGAATCCAATTCCAAGCCCGCAGGGCCTTGGGGAAGAACCATAACAAGTTCATTAATGCTTCTAAATGGCCACAAAAGGGGCATTTGGAGGTCTGAACGCCAATTTGAACCAGGCAAGAGCCTACAAGGAGACCTTGATGAATAATGCACCACAGAAAATTTGTGATTTTAGGATCCACACATGCAGTCCAAACAGTGTCAAATATATTTCTCCAATAGGAGGGAGAAGAATGTAATCCGCACTAGGAATTGAGTTTCTCCACCATAGGAAATTGTGGGGAAAGCTATAGATAACATTTACTGGAAGAATAATTCCAGCATGGAGTATCAACAAACCATTTCTAGACCATTAACCAAGGATAAGATGAGAAAACAAATATTTTGTGCAACATATGATCTGGGATAGAATTGATTATAACAGTGATGTTAGCACAATCTTGGTTGGTGAGTCAAAATTGAGATTTGATTTTATTCTAGGAATACCAGGATTGAGTATTTTTATAGATCAAATATTGGATGGTATGAATTCCACACTTGAAGAGCTTGAGCGTAGGAATTCCAGGGACTTCTGCGAGACACTGATCCTTCTCTTAAATGACAGGTAACCACCATAAGGATTGTTGATTGATGGAGAGGCCATTACAGAAGCCATTTCATTTGCACTAAATCCATGGTTTGATACGTTCCCATGTTTTCTTATTGCTTTTAAGAAAAAATATGCCAACCACTTTGATAGGAATGGGCACAATGAGAAGGCTGGAAAACCCTAGACCTTTCCAAGTGAGATGACCATACAGAGATCCTTCCTTGATGCCATGACACAAGAAATTTCCACACTTCCTGCCCTTCAATGCATCACATGATCCATTTTGCACAGAGTGCTTTCCCTTGTCGTAGCATGCCAATAAGGCCCATACCCCTAGAGTCCCGGGGAAAGAAACAAGTTTCCCAGGTAACTTTGCGTTAACCTTTGCCAGAAGATGCATTAGACTAGAGAAAATCCTTAATATTCTCCAATTTTTGAATGGAAGTTTTGGAAGGCACCCAACATGAGGAGTAATAAACATGGATGGCTACACGGAAAATTTTAGTGGTGAATTTTCGTAAACTCGTGAAAATCCAAGTTTTTGGAAATTCAAATTGGTGAATTTTCAGCGAGTGGAAACCAAATTATTCACCAAAATTTTCAGCCAACGCATCCCCTTGTATGGTACATTTCACCTAGAATTTACACATATATAAGACCTTATGCATGTAATTCACCACCATTTCGAATCATTCCATGCGCATATTCGTCAAAGTATACATAGAATACCAGTACCGTACCATCCAACATCTGGTGTCAAAACGCAACTGTAAGCCATCCAACTTAAGATCGTCCAATTTTAGAGTCATCCAACCTCTGAACCATCCAACCCCATAGGCGTTTCCAACCTCCAGAGCCGTCCAACCCTAGAGCCTTCCAACCTCAGAGTTGTCCAATCTCCAAGCCATCCAACCCCAGTGCCGTCCAACCCACAACATCCATCCATCCAACTCACACATCCAGAGCCGTCTAACCTTAGATCTGTCAAACCCTAGATCTATCTAACCTCAGAGCCGTCCAACCCCAACTCCCATAACCGTTCAATCCCAGAGTCGTCCAACCCAAGAGCCCTCTAACACTGGGAGCCATCCAACCCAGAGTAGTCTAACCTTAGAGGCTAGAGATTTCTAACCCCAGAGTCATCTAACAACAAATCTGTCTAACCCTAAAGCCATCCAATCTCAGAGCCTTCGAACATAAGAGCCATCCTTCCTTAATTCTAATTCAGCCTAAGCAATCTTGTTTTCAATTTAGCGATATATCAATGGATTCTGGAAATCAGGGTAAGAAGGTTACAAATTCAGCTAGTTCAAAAAAGGGTGCAAAGAATTTTCTTGGCTATTTTGGAAATTCACAAAAAATGAAGGTGGTTTCTACATCAGCTGAAATTGAAAATATCGGTATGTGCTATCTACATGTTATTTAGTCTTACATAATTTGATAATTATGTTTTTCATATTGTTTTTCAAACTCTTTGTACTCTATCTGTAAAAATTTAACTATATATAAAATTAATACTATATCTATAACAATTTTATAAAATTCTATGCAGTCAATTCATAAATTCCTTCACAAAATAATCAATTTCAAGATATTGATGATCCATTATATGTTGAGGAAAAAATTTCATCCCTTGATGATATATAAGTACAAGAAGATTCATCGAATTCTCATGATACACCAACAGAGGAGGCTTCCACTCCAAGGTCTATTTCAAGAAAAAAAAAGATGTGAGGATCAAGATATTCCTGCTGAGAGCCTAGATGCACAAGTTGAACCCCAAGAAAAAAAGAAAATCTATCAGAAGAAAGAGGAAAAACTAGACAATTGGAAGGACTTTCCAGTTTGAATGGGCTGCAAAATATCCATTTATTGAACCTGTGAACTCTCAAAATGGTAATGATGTTCCAACACAATGTCAATGGTAGAAATTTAGTTGGAAACAAGGGAAGGATCAAACGATGCAGCTCAAACTAGACACCATTGAAAAACACTGTGGGAAAATATATATTTCCCAAAAGCAAAAGGATGGCAGGATAGTCAGAACACATAAATGGAAAGATGCAAAAGAGTGTCTACATGTAAAATACACAAAAGAATATGAAAAGGAACAAAAACGTATGAAAAATCTAAATGAAAAAGGTGACACCATAGTAACAAGATTGAACAAAGCTATGGAGGCAGAAATTCATGCAAAAAGTATTCAGTTTGCTACTGTATTCCATATATTGAAAAGGGGAAGACCCATGTCAGATTTTAGAGAAAATAAATTTTTGTATCAGGTTATTGGTTTACAGAATGTTCCTCAATCACATTGGTCAGATACCAACAACTAGGAGATTGCAAAATGTCTATCTCTGGTAGAAAAGGAGGATTTGAAACATTTTGTTCAAAAGGAAAAGTATATTTCCCTTTCAATTGATGAGGTTACTGTAGTGGATAATACTTCATGGATTTGTATTCATGTTTACACATTTTCTAATGAAGTAAGAGCTCCCCATCTCTTAACAATTCATAAAATGACTGAGAATTGCAATTATGAAAATATTCACAAATTGGTGGTCTCAAATCTAAAGGATATCGTAGGAATGGATGAATTTTCCATTACAACAAAGTTAGTTTGTGTCGGAACTGATGGTGCAACTATAATGTAGGGGGCCAGAAATGGTCTCTGTGTTCGACTTCAGACAATTGTTGCTCCTTATATGATTGCAATCTATTGCATGGCTCACTGAATGAATCTGGCCTACAAAATTGTAAGAAAATTTGAAAATGTAGCTAAAGTGGATGAGTTGATCCGTGATTTGCATGTTTATTATTCTAGCATTCCAAAGAGATTTTTAGAATTTTAGAAATTTGCAATTGGACTGACACAGGGAAAAAGGCTTCTCAAAGATGTATATACCAGATGGATTTCTATGTATGAAACTGCATGTAGAATATTTGATGAATATCCTTCATTGACAGGGTTTATGTATAAATACCACAGGGATGTGGATAAAGCTAAACATCTATTGTACCATCTAACAGACATAAAAAATTTACTCACACTCTATGGTATTTTTCCTATGTTGAGGGAGATTAATATTTTGACGAAGCATGCACATGATCGTTCTTTCTACATAACAGAATTCATAAGACTAAGAAGACATGCGTGTTGGAGTCTTGAAAGTTTATGTATTTCAGATGGAAGTTTTCAGTGTGCTGCTTTTGAAAGATGGAATGAATTAACAGACTTTAAAAATCCCAGTTTCTTCTTAAAATACAATATACATGATCATCTCTATATAACAACACATGGGAAAGAGATTTCACTTCATACATTGCAAAAAAGAGTTGATGTGGCTGGCTCAGAAATGGAAGAAGTAAGAGTGACACGAAATTTATTTACACATAATATTATGAGAAACTAGGAATAAATTGAAAAATATTTTTGAATCGTTATCTAAAGAGATCCGGGAAAGATTCAAAAACAATAAAATACTTGAAGCAATGGGAGTTGTAAATCTACAAATTTGGAATTTAGTTGCCGGCATACCTCATACATCCATCAATCCTTTATTTTTCAAAAAAATGACTGATCTAACTGACCATTTCTCTAAGACTGAAGAGATAAATGGAGTTGTTGTAGAAGATATTTTACAAAGAAAGATACTTAGTTTCCAGTCAATTCATTATGCTAAAACTATGATACAACAAGTTCAGATTCTAGAAAAACCACAGGAATATGGTGCCATTAGAAGGATTTGGAGGGATATTTATTCCAGTAGTATTCTGCGAGAAGATTTGAGCGAGTATATTAAGCTATATTAACTTTTTCAAACAATGATTCTGGGTTCTGTGGAAGATGAGAGGGTTTTCAGTACATTGTCCCTTTTAAAGTCAAAATTTTGGAACAGATTGGATATGAATATGAAAAGCTATATGAGATTACATGTATCATGTTACTTAGTGGTGAATTTTCCTTATGAGAGAGCACTTACATTATAGAATTAACTAGTAGAAAGAAGAGGATTTGGTAATATTCTACCTGATCCTGGGGATCAAGACACATCCACAGAGCATGTTACAGTTGATTTCCAAGACACGAATGAAAGTGTTTCCCCAGGACTATTCAAAATCACATAGATTTCATTTCTTCTATACATTGTTGAGACTATTGACAATACTTTGATGTGTTGATGTATTTCATATTCATTAATGTTAATCAATTGGTCCTAATGAACTGTGTAATTTAATTTTATCACATTTTTTTATATTTTGTTCTTGACTGAAATTACAACTGATGTATTTGGATCCATCTATGTGATTATTGATTAGTTTTATACATTGGCATGATACATAAATAATGAAAACTTTCAATAAATGCAATATTACATTTGTTTTTACTTGGTCCATTGGAATTGTGTAATTTACTTGTATAACATTTATTTTTTATCTTTGATTTTTTGAATGAAATAAGGACAAATTTATTTTGATCGACCTATCTATTAATTGATTAATTTTTTACATCTGCATGAAATCAGAAACATAAATATTTTAAAAAAACAAAAACATGAAAATTTGAGCACCATTCACGTATACATATAAACATAAACACCATTCATATTAAGTAGAAATCCATTAACAATAAATATAGTTCCAATTCCAAAGTACTCTTCTAATCATTCTCTCATGTTGTGGATTAATTTATGAAGAAAAGTATCATTTCATAAAGCATCGTTGTCCAATACAATTCCAAAAAGGGGGTTGTAAATAACATTTCAAAGCTTCCAGACAACTTCTCTCATATAAGGACACATTACGAGGAAATCCTCTTTTCTGCCTATGATTCCGAATCATATTTGTCCTTACGTCTGCCACATGAAATAAAACGTAAAAATTAGTTGGCCATTATCTTTTAATTCCTACACTAGTATTGGAATTGTGATAACACACCTATCACATGGTGAACTTAACTAATTTTTTGAAATTTTGATGTTGCAGGGGAAGCTTGATCTTTTTCTTGCACAAGTCAAGAGGTATTTCTTACACAAGAGGAGAGGAATGTGCTCAGTTTGTACAAAGCTATCTGCTAAAACTCATGATGCCTGCAAATCTCGTGTCGCGGTATTGATATTTTGAAGAATATTATGCTCCTCCCTCGTAACATCTCTTGCTGAAAAAAGTGATGCATCGACGTCGTTATTTTCCTTTAGTAAGATTTCTAGATTCATCTTATGCTCCTTGATTATCCTTCTCAATGCATTATTTTGTTTATTTAATACTATGAGTTTTTCCTTCAATTGTACAAATGAATTTAGGATTTTGAGGGCATTCTTCAAATGTGCTTCAAATACAACTGCTTCTTTATTTAAATTTTCATATTTTTTCCTGTAAAACAAAAATATAAAAGTATTAGTCTATTAGATAAGTTGAAAAAAAAATAGGATTTTGCTTGTAAAAGATGACTTACCATAACTTATTCGGATTCTGCCTGTAAAACATTTGTCTTGTCTTTAGCCCATTTGTTGTACAACTTGCTTTCAACATTCATATTTTCCAACCTGTTTAACATTATGATATAATACCATCAATAATCATTATTATATGAAATTGTGCCTGACTGAGCTTTCTTTAGCAAAATGTCAAGCCTTTGTTAGCTCTCTAGAAGTGAGCAATGAATGCTTTGAGCGTGATTATGGTTCGGGTATTTATTTCTTTAATCAAAATTTTAGCCCTCCTCTCCCAAGTGCACACCAAATCCACATAACATTATTCTTGAATTATGGCCCCCATACTATCTGGTATCATAATGAAAAATGTGTCTTCTCATCATCTATTTGTGTAACTTTACTTAGAGAAGGAGGAGAGTCGTGTAATTCATGAATATTTTGTTGCGGATATAGTGGAGGAGGCAAAGTAGATTGAATCATATCATGGGTGTAAAAATAGTTACCCTTTTCTGCATCACCATTAGCAAATCCCAAATACTCCTCATCAAGATCGATGTTGTTCAAAAGTTGGGTGCCCTTTACACTTAAGACACCACCTAGTGAGAGTCTAGGAAATTATGTGGTTACAAGATGAAGTGTTCTGCTTCTATAGGAAACCTTATATTCTTGCTTGAATATCTTCTATTTGTTTGGATTGTACATGTTGGTAGTATTGGTGGCCTCCTTGCAAGTGGAATGTGCTGAGAAGCTCTATTACCTGCTAGAAGCAAACAAAAAATTATTAGAAAATTATCATTATACGCTTGGGCCTTGTAAATGCTAAAAAATTGTAACTAAACAAAACATGCTAAATATTATACATTACAATTTACCTTGCATGCTTGAAGACACAATCGTGACATTTCAATCTTGACACCTGGAATGAGTTTGATCTTCATCATCAAACTCAGTAGTTTATGAATACAATAAATGTAGAAATATTAAAATACTATACTACTTACATAATCTATACTAGTAGTTTGAATTATTTAATTATATAAAAATTAAACTTTATGCCTATGGTAAAATTTGATGGTAGGCGTGATGCACATACTGACCTCCTAGGTCATTTTTGACGAGGAACTTGTATTGGTGTTGATTATGTTGAATCCATGTCAAAATCCACAGAGACCTCTGGAGGGGCTTTACCTCGAGCAATAGCCTCCTTATGAGATATTGCAGCCATAATTATTCTCTGCAAAAGAAAATATTACAATTATTATTGTATTCAAAAATATTGAATGCGAAATCGTTATAACATGAAAATTTTAAAAGTAACTATTACCTATTGTTCTTCAAGAGAGACCATTCATTTTATCATTAATTGCAGTTGGAATTTGTGCATGCTGCAATTGGAAGAAAGATTCTTGATAGAAAGCAAGTATATAATTGCAAGAAGAGAATACAATCTTGGATTTATCAAATATTGGTCTGGGCACGGGAGACATTTGTTTTTATTTGGTTTGACAAATATGTGCACCAATCGAATTGTTTCCCTGCTAGTGTCCGCATTATATATTGAAGCTGCCCAAAATGAAATGTCTATAGATCTACCCTGTAACACAATCCTGGCCTAAAAAAGTGATGCAACTGCAAGAAATAATTTGTTTGTAATACCTTGTATAAGAAGGCCTCTTGTTGAATGATTAAGAGGAGCTATAATAATAGACAATAAATGTTAGATGTTTGGGTGGTTGAGTAATATTAAGAAGATTAAATTTGAAAATAATAAACTTACCATCAACCTGCACATTGTAATGAGACTCCAAATTGTTTTTGTCTTCATCTGTAAGGACAACCTTTGTAGTCACGGGCAGCTAGTTTTCGAATGGTAAGCCAATTAAATGATGTATGTCTGTGGGCTCAATTGTGAAATAAATTTGAAAATCCACGAGGAAAATGGAAAAATATCCCTATTTCTAATTGTAAGAGGTGAGAAGGTAATAAAGGAAGGAAGTATAATTTTTGAATTGGGGCATGTTAACAAGCCCCACAAATTGTGATTTTTGTAGCCATTTAGTTAGTGTGTCTTTAAGATTCATCAGAACTACAATCTATGGGCACATGAGGTTTTTGTATTAGAATTTGGGTGTAAGAGTACAAGTGGTGGTTTCCATTGTTGAAATTTACAGGAGAGGGAGGAAAGAATCTTGAAAGGTGCAAGTAAGTTTGGGAGAAATTTGAAGATTGGAGAGCTCAGAGAACTCTAAATGTTCGTGGAAAAGTGAAGAAATGAACCTCATAGGGGTATATATAGGGCTAAGAAGGGTTCAAGGGACACATGGCAAAAAAAATCAGCTTGACATGTTGGATGTATGTGTAATAGAGGTTGGACGACCATCTAACCCAAGTTGGGTGGTTCACCAAACTTACCCGTCTAACCTACGCGGCCAACCTACCGACTAAACTACCCATCCACCCTTCTCGGCCAACCTACCCATCCAATCTCCACAACAAACCTGGCCATCCCAAATACCCATAAAACCTACCCATCAATCCTACCCATCCAACCTATCTGTTAAACCTATCCGTTTAACCCTACATGTGTAATTCTTGGTAAAATGATCAGAACAATTATGGGCTTGTCATGTAGAAGGAATGAGCCGTCATTGTTTCCTCTACAATCCATGGGTTAGACAGATGAAAAATAGCCATCCAACTTACTTGTCTAACATAATCATCCAAAATATCCATCCAACCTTCCCGTCTAAACTTCCCGTCCAATCTACTCATCTAACCTACCCGTCTAGTCCACCCATTCGACTGACCTGTCCAACCTTCTTGTCCAACCTATCCATCCAAACTACCCATCCAACCTGACTATCCAACCTATCCATCCAACCTATGTGTCCAACCTTCCTGTCCAACCTACCCATCCAGCTATGCAAAATCCAAGAAAATCGTGCCCTTTCGAATCACCTTTTCCACAAAACATTTTTTCAAAAATTCAGCATCAATTCCAAAGAGGATTTTGGAGATTCACCACCAATTATAAAATAATTTTTTGGAGGGGGGTTTTAAAATGAACCTTGGGTGGCTACAAGAACTTTGGAGCAAATATGGAATTTTCCTGCTAAAGACAAGGGCTTGGTGATCCAATATTCAAGTTTTTTATCCACCCTTTGAATATTTCACCATGTACACACATTTTCTAGTCGAAGGAGGCCAGCTAATCGGGCACAGGGAGGAAAGATTTCCTATAACATTGCATCTTCTGTCATTGGATAGAAGAACTAGAAGCTACACAAAAGAGATCCAAGTGGTACATTGCATTGTGGACATTAGTTTCTTCCTCAATAAGAGTAAGAAATGAGTCATCTGCAAAATTCTCATTGAGAAGTTGAGAGTTTTCTGTAGAAGGCAACACAATTCCTCTAACGAGCCCATGGGATTTGGATTGAGCCAGCAGATACTAAAAACTTTCAACAATAAGAACATAGGGTGCAGGAGCTAACGAGCATCCCTGTCGGATAGAGTGAAAAATCCTAACAAATTAGAGCTATGCCCATTAATGGTGATTTGAGAAGAGGTATTAGAAAAAAGCATTCAAATAGATTAAATAAAAATGGGGCTAAAACCAAGTGCTTGAAGCATGACAAGAATACATGACCATTCAATTTGATCATATGCCTTCTTAAACTCAATCTTGATGAACATTACAGCTTGGTTGGATCTGTGGGCCCATTCCATGCCTTCCCAAACTATGATGATATTATCAAGAATGAAACACTCGTGAATGAATCCAATTTGTTCGGATTAGATGATGACAAGAAGAATATGACACAACCGAATAGCCAGGGATTTAACAATGATATTATAAGAAACATTGAGTAAGGTAATGGGCTAGCGACTAGTAATTTGTTTGGGATCCCTTGGCTTTGGAATGAATTTGATATTTCCCTTGTTGATCTGCGCACCTAGTTTCTAGTTCTAAAATCCTTCTAGGTAGACATGATGTAGGTTTGGGCCCATATTCTCCCACAACGATTTATAAAACTCACATGGGAAATCATCGCAGCCCGGGGATTTATCATTAGCCTTTTGTATGACCGATTCATGTAGGCCATCCAAGGTGAGCATGCGATTGCAAGCTACCCTCTAAGCGGATGAGAGTTTGCATGGCACAACCATAAGGTACTAGTCAAGTGCTGCATGCCGCTCATCAGAGGGAGCTTGGGCTTGAAACAATATCTTCTAATGTTTGACAAAGACTTGAAGAATGAGTTGCGTATCAGATACCTGAGTTCCTCCTTCAGAGATGGAATAGATTTACTGGGAAGAATTATTGGCTTCGAGGAAATGAAATAATTATTTAGAAACCTGATCCCCTACCTTAAGCCAATGCATGTGAGCATGAATTTGAGCTCCTCGGGCATTGTAATTGTCCACAATTTTTATCTTCTTGCGAAGATCTATAACTTGAAGTTGCAATATTTTAGAGAAGGGATTTTCTTGGATTGTCACTACTTCTCAACTAAGAGTGGAGGTGGTAGTGGAGTATGAGTGGTGGAAAATTTTAGGTAACTACTGGCCATAAATTTTGAGGAATCAAGTGGTTCGAGTTAGAGCATCCTCCCACCATTTATTCAAGCTAGCATGCATAGGTGGATGAAAGCATGAAAGATGACTTGGCCGAGAAGAAAAGTTATAAACATGCTTGATATGATTGAGAGTGGATCTATGTTCCATTAAGGTGATATTGAGATAAAATTGGCCTTTATGAAAAAAGAGGCACTGATTTTTCCAAGTGATATAGAATCGAAATGGGGAGTGTTTCGAAAGGACAAAATCAGGCATGACCTCAATGGGTAAGGAATAAATTTTGCCAAACTCAAACGAATATTGAGTTGATAGCATATATTTTTCGAGTCATTTGAGGACCCGATCTGATCCACCTCAAAGATTGGACCAAGTGAACAATGCTTCAGAGGTGGGGGTGAAAAAAACATTAGGGTCATAAAACTTGAATTTATTACGCATGAAAAACCACATTTCTCTATCACCAAATGTTCATTGCATTGGTAGGTGCCCACACTTATCAGAGGGAAGCTCCACCATATTAAAATATCCACTTATTACCCAATAAGCATCAGGAATGGAATAAGCTATCCATCTCCACAGATCAGCCCTTTCGGCCACATCATTGGAGGCATAAATGTTAATAAGGCCAAAAAGGAGATCTTCAATATTAAATAGGATCCATATGGTACGATTAGTAGGGTCGATGCCATGATCCATCAAAAAGGGCCACCATTGAGGGGAAAAAAGAGAAATTAATCCCCCCACGCCCTCCATCATGATTACTGTAGAAATCTAGGTTGTTAGGCCAGATTGATTTACAAACCATCTCTAATTGAAAACTTGAAATTTTCACTTCCTGCAAAAACAAAACATCTAAGTTGGAAATTTTTTGGCGAGCATCATGAACAATATAATTTATATTGGATTCTGTAAGACCCCACACATTCTAAGAGATGCAATTCATGGGAAACAATGGTCAAGGGTCATGTCATCCATACCCAAGCCTTCAAAGGTGCTAAACTGATTTTGTAGGAATTGAGCATTGTTGTGCTGCAGAAAGTCCTATAACTCCATTTTACTCAATGTTGTAATCCTCTTCTATGAGGTCCACACTACGTGCTAGACTATGATCCCGGGAGTTGCGAGAAGGGCTTCAGACCCTTTTGGATTGGTCCTGTGAACCGTTGGTAAAAAGCAGCGACACATGTAGAGAAATGGTAGTATTGCTAACATAATTTGTCTCGTCCATAAGAATTGAGTCCGCCTTGGGCGTGCTGGAGAAATTTGGTAATTAGATAGATGAATTGGCAGCGACAATTATTTATTTGGTTCGTGGGCTGCGGGAGTGTTCCTTAACAGTTTGATCACGAACACCACTAAAACCAAGGGCCAAATTTGGCACTTGTTTATTCTTATATTTACATCCTCCAACTATTTTCCACCCTTATTGCAAGGGTTTGAACACTTCGGGGGCCACCTTGGATGTAGGAAGATTGAGAGGCTCATAAAGGGGAAAATCCTTGATCTTGTGATCAAAGGCCTGACATCAGAAGTAATTATTAGGTAGATTGATGTACAAAACAAACTGGGAATATTTCTTGTCTCCCATTTAAATCTCCATGAACTCTTTCAGTTCTTGGGAGAGGTCCTCTTAAAAACATACCTGTCTTTACAATCATGTGTTGTAAAAATGCTGGGGTTCGTGAATGAAAACCCACTCGATGGAAGAAGCGATTTGATGTAGAAAGTGAACATATGACATGGGAAGGCAAGGGAATTCCACTCAAACTAGAACTTTGAGGGCAACATAGTCAAATACCACAAAGTATTTGTGTCATGGCGAGAGAACCAGTAAGGAATTACAAACACACCAAGTGGACGAATGGGTTAGAATGGTTGAGGAATCAGATGGGTCAGTGAACCGAAAAAGGAAAAATCCTTTAGTCAAGTTCTAGATAGATTCGAGCTTGATGTCATGAGAGGCGTAGGACAAATGAACCCAATATTTGAGTATGATTTCAGAGGGGATATGACCCACAAAATACCCAATAAGATAAAATTGTTCTAACCATTGACATCTAACATTAAACTCATGAATAGGTAAAACAACATCAGGGGGAGATCCATTACCTCGTGAAAAACCTTCGGGACAACATTCTAGGGGCATTTCGGTGGTGGTGCCATTGTTCAAAGCTCCACTATCTCCACCCTTGGTTTCAACAACTGGGCCTGAAGTGAAATATCTCATTATATAGAATCACCCAAAGGGTGAGAAACCCTAAAAAATACCGATGATATAAATATCCCGCAGAGCCAAAATGGTCGTGGAATGACAAGTAGGATTGGAGGAACTCCTAGTAGAGCCAACCCCATGAACAAAAGTGTTTAAAAAAAACCAAATATCAAACCAATAACTTACCTCGTTGTTAGGTCCACTAGTTCCTTCCTAAATGACCCCCTTAGATTGTGCATGCATTTCACACTCCTCACCCTGTTATGACAACGATATATAAATTAAATGAAATAGACATTCATGAGTATTGATAACGAGAAACACATGAAATGAAACTGTTACTCGTTAAAATTACCTTGTTTTCCTTCTTTTCTCTTAATGCCAATATGGAAATTCCATTCTCTAACTCCTCGTAGGCTTCGAATCATAGGCTTGCATTGCATTGTCAACCTCTTTCTTCAAGTCTTTGCTAAGCTTCTCAAATGGTGCCTTGTGATCCCTCTAGCATATGCATTTTTATCACATGTCTCCTTTGCAATATTGATCTCATATGCATCACAAACTCAATGTTCCTCTCCCTTTGATCCCTATATTACTTCCACTTTTTGGAGGCATGTCGGGGTTATTTTCCACAAAAATTTCTCCCTATATTTTCAGGGGAAACATCGAGAGGAAATGGGCATTTGACTAGTGGAGGTTTTTCTTCCATAACTCATAAAATTTCTTTCCATAACTGGGGTAATCACAATAATATATTATGCATTCCCCATAATGTTCCCTCATATAGTGAAGAGGAGTCTATTCACCAACATAATATAAACGGTTAGACACTAAAGGAAATAAGTGAAAACAAAAATTATAAAGTTATATTTTGGTGATTTTACCTCCTCGACGACTATATCCATATCTACATGACTTGGAGAAGCAACCTTGAGTGCATCCTCTTGCAATTAGCATTCCAAATATAACCCCGTTAGTCATACATTAAAAACATACAAAACTAAAAAATGTTCAAATAACAATATATACACATTAAAAAATCCTTAGGCACACACATACTGAATAATATATAATCATATTAAATTAGTATAATGAATACAAATTTATATTTAGATGATTTTACCTCCTCGACAACGATATCCGCATGTACATGTGTTGACGAGGCAACCTTCGGTGCAACCACCTCATCATCCTTCAATTAACAATCCAAATAAAAAATTGATAGTCACACAAAAATACCAAAGTGAAACTAATGTTCAAATATCAATGTATAAACAATTAGTAAATCAATAACACACACACACACACACACACACACACACGTACCAAATAATATATAATGAAATTAAATTACGATAACAAACACAATGTTAAATTTAGTTGATTTTACCTCCTCAAAAATGATCTATTCTTGTACATGTGTTGGCCAAGAAACCTTTGATGCAATCGCCTCATCATCATTCAATCAACAATCCAAATAAAAACTTGTTAGTTACACAATAAAAAAATCAAAGTCAAAGAAATGTTCAAATAACAATGTTTAAAAAATTAGTAGATTAATTTCATGCACACACATATCGAATAAGATATCTGAAGGTACATTCTCTGTGTACGCCATTGTGATTGTCTGATGGAAGGCTTGACCACATGTGCCTAAAATAAGAATGTGTTAATTACTTATAAAATCAGCTTGGACATAAAGTTTAATGCAATTATTAATTTTTCAATTACAGCAATGGAAAAATTAATTGAAAAGCATGTATTCTTACTTGCAAAGAAGACACAATGTCCTCAGAATGCATTGTCAGCAAAGCTGACCACAACCATGAAAATATTATCTGTAGGCATGCATAACAAAAAATCATAATTTATCTTAACAATAACCAAATGGATAGATATAATTCCTAAATATATTTTTCTATGCGTACACACACCATGGAATATTACGAGGTCTGCAACATCTTATCTTGTTACTAGAATAGTCACAATGTTTTATCGACGGGCTGCATTATTCCTACGATAAAAGCTATGTCTACCATTCCATAAATGCATCATATATAATACATATTAATCCATAAAATAATTAAAAATGGTCATGTGTATAATAAAAAAAGGAGTTACAATGTGTACATATACCATATTAACATGTCATCTATGGAAAGTGATAACAACACTACTGCTTCATTTATAGTGGCCCTAGACACTTGACATACATTCAACCTACCTCTTTTAACCTTTACATGTACATATGAACATTTCTCAAAGTGAGATAGACACTCTATCACCTGAACGCAAAGAAAAAAAGATTTACATTGTTACATTGATAAAACTACTTCATTCAATTCACCACAAGTATATCATGCGAAAGCACATAATTTTTCTGAACTTCAAGACGTATTGCTTCCTCAAGACCTAATATCAAGGCCCTATTCTCAGTCTGGCGGACGGTCATATTGGCATCTTCCACAATGGTGCCTCTTTCTACTTTCTTGCTACCATCAGGGTCATATAATATGAATGATGAGCATGTAATATTTTTTGAGGTATTCGACACTCCATGAATTTCCAATCTCCAAATGACAACCATGTTTACCTTTACAATGGACAAACATTTATCATAAGCAACAACAAAAAACATTTTTTTTTTACATATTGAACACTGCAAATTGCACCTTTTCAATATAACTATCTACATTCCAACACACACACACACACACACACACACACACACACACACACACACACACACACACACACACACACACACACACACACACACACACACACACACACACACACACACACACACACATTACATATGTAGACATGTTTATTTTTAATGTGTTATATGTGGTATACAATTTTTTTCTATGTATTCTATGGTATACACACTATGTTTTTTGTGTGTATATGACAAACGACACACCCATATGAAAATAATTTTTTTTACGTTTTTCTACATATTAAGTGGTATAAATAGTGTATGATATATGTATATATATGTGTGTATTATACATATCAAATTCATGTATACATGTTACATATAAATGTTTCATTTTTATGTGTTTTCTGTCGTATACAAACTTTTTCGGTGGTATACACAATGTGATTTCTGTTTGTATAATAAAAACACACCCATATATATATATATATATATACACACACACACACACACACACATGTATATGTATATACATAAGGATATGTATATGTATGTATATGGATAGGAATATGTATTGGTCCCACATACTCGTGTTTTATTAAGTGTATATGTTGAATAAAACAATGAGTTGATAGTAGTAATTATTATGTTTTTCTATAAATCATGTGTGTGTGTGTGTGTGTGTGTGTGTGTGTGTGTGTGTGTGTGTGTGTGTGTGTGTGTGTGTGTGTGTGTGTGTGTGTGTGTGTGTGTAACAAACAACACTCCCATATGTTAATGCAAACGTCTAGGTATGTGAGACCAATACATATACATATACATATGTATATGTAAAATCGTACACACATATATATGTATGTATGTATGTATATGTATATGCATATGCATGTATAAACAAACATTAGCAAATACATAAATATATACATACATATATGTATATGTATACATATGTGTATGTATGTGTATGTATATATATGTGTCACAAGAGCCATCTATCTTGGCGACAGGATCGTATGTGCCCCATAAGATACACCATAAGATTCTATACATGCATCACCCATTTTTGTATTATAATGGGTTGTGACACCTACACCTACACCTACACCTACATATAAATATACATATACATCTACATATACATATACATATGTACTAGTCTCACATACCTATATGTTTGTATTATCATATGGGAGTGTTGTTTATTATATACACACTGTGTGTATACCAAAAAAGACAAAAAATGGCCGATGCATGTATGACATCTTATGGGGGTCATATGATCCTGTCTTGGATGACAAATAAATGACTGGGTTGTGACACCGCCAAAAGCTGACACGTAATTATGTGTAGACATGGTTGGACGGCTCGCAACCATATGCCAACTTGTCCTCCCCTTGCCATCGCCATTTCATCTAAAAATAATTCACAGAAAGGGGTGTGTTTGTTCTCTTGGGCCATCAACGAAGTTTTTAACATAGCCCAAACAAGGACCTTTGCAGCTCTGCAACTTCTCAACGACAGGTGGATTACTCTCCCTCTCAATTCCCCAGCCTTCACCTACTGCAAGCACCTTGCGTAAGAAAATGGAGTCCTATGGCGCTTAAAAAAATTAGTTGGAGTGATTTTTTTAGCATTCAACATTACTAACCTTGGAGCGAATAATCAAAATGGCAGAGTCTAGTGGTTGCGTAATGAAAACCAAAGCAATGCATTAAACCTCTTAAATGCACCACCTTTTTCTGTCCATTGTGCCATTTTTTCTCTTGTATTAGATGGTGAGTCGATGACTGGGTTGTGACTGTGGCAAATAGGTTTTGCTGGGTGAATGCCACATCTGCAAAACTGGGTCCTACACATAGGGGGAACCATATGATAATACAAATGTCCATGTATGTGATATAAATACATATTCATGTATAAACATACATATACAAATATATATGTGTATATATGTATGTATGTATGTATGTAAATTCATATGTATACACATGGATATGTATGTGTATATAGATGTAGGTGTCATAGCACATTCATTGACTCTCCAGCCAAGACAAGAGTATAGACAATTTTATCTCTCTTTTGTGGTATACACACAATGTGTATATTATAAATAACATTCCCATATGATAATACAAATGTCCATGTATGTTATATATATATATATATATATATATATATATATATATGTATGTATGTATGTATGTACATGTATGTAAATGTATATGTATACGTACGGATATGTATGTGTCACAACACATTCATTGACTCACTAACCAAGACAAGAGCATAAATTTTTTATCTCTCTTTTGTGGTATACACATTGTGTGTATATGACAAACAACACTCCCATATGATAATACAAATCCTAAACAACTATTCATGAGTGAGCACCATTACATATAGATATTTATATGTATACTTGTCCATCATACATCTGCATATATATGTATATGCATATGCAAGTTCACTACATACATATTTATTTAGAGTGCACTACACAGTAGTACAAAGTATCCATACACTAGGACACATGCACATACCCACACACCCACATGTAAGATACATGTATATACATCACGTCTGGATAACAATGTGTAATAACTCTCATGTGCAAAGTTTTTACAACACATTCAGTGTAACTCACCACGACAAAGACAAGTGCAGAATAATTGGAACTATTAAATCTCTCTCCATGTGGTCATACTCACAATGTCCTTTTTCACAGACTACAATCCCATATGATAATACAAACATCTAGGTATGTGAGACCAGTACACATGGTATTTGTATATGGATACTCATGGAAGAGTTATTCATGGAAGAGTATATCTCCCTATCCAATGTATAGACATACGGCTTTGGTTTATCAGTTTGCAGCTACTATATTTGCTTGGTGGAATTGCTGCTATGTGTGTGTGTGTCTAATAACTATGTATGTGTGTGATGATGTGTCTGTGCTGTATGTGTCCTACATACACAGTCTGCTCACTATGTGTGTGATGTGTGTGAGGGAATGTATATACAGTTGAGGATTATGACAAGGATACAGACAGATTAGCACAGATATTTCTGAGGACAGAGTTGTAGTTGTGTGTAGGTGTCACATCACATTCATTGACTTGTCAGCCAAGAAGAGAGCATAGAAAATTTTATTTCTCTTATGTGGTATACACACAGTGTGTATGTGACAAATAACACTACCATATGATAATACAAACATCCAAGTATATGAGACCAATACATATACATATGCATATGTATACTCGTACATATAGGTACATATATGTATATGTATATGCATATACATGTATAAACATACATATACATATATGTATGTAAATGTATTTGTATGTGTATGTATATGTAGGTGTCATGACACATTAATTGACTCACCAGCCAAGACAAGAGCATAGACAATTTTATCTCTCTTCTGTGATATACACACAATGTGTATATGAAAATAACACTCCCATATGATAATACAAATGTCTAGGTATGTAATACCAATACATATACGTATACATATGTATATGTATACACGTATATACATATACATATATATGTATATGCATATGCATGTATAAACATACATATACAACGTCTAAAATCAGTGCACTACCAACTAGTACTAATGATTTTAAATATATTTATTTAAGTTTTTATATAAATTTCAAGTTTAATAATTGTATTTAACTTATTTTAATATCATATTTATCAATAATTTGGTTGTTTTTATTTATATTTTATAGCGATGGGAAATATGAATTTTTGTTTAAGAAAAAAATTGTCCCAAATTGTGAGTTTTTGTAAGGAATTTGTTTTACAAAGGGAAGATTGATTGTACAGGTTTTAGGAAGGTGTGAAAGAGAGAGAAGAATTAATATTTGAGGGGGATTTAGATGGTGAATGATTTCTTGTATGGAGGACTCAAAAAAAGACCCTGTCACAAAATTATACAACATGTTCATGAAAAAAAGATGAACTTCTCAACCATTAATATCAGTTCCTTTGTATGAAGGGTATAGTAAATATGGTATACTATGTGTTTCTGTGTGAAAAAGGATCACATTTGATATTATAGTAAGTAGAATGATGAGATCTAACTATGGGCAACTATGTAAGTACAAGCCCTCTTTTCTAGATTGGTACAACTGGTTTCACAATCATTTTTAGGAGTTCTAATGAATAAAGAATTTTTCCTATAGGATTAACAAGGTGGCACAAACCTTATGAACTTGTTTAAAAGCTCTAATAGTGAGATTGATCTTTAAAATTGATAGAGTTTTAAGAAAGTTATTCATAAAATACTCTCACTTCCTATGTAGTGAACTAGAGTTTCTTGTGGGCATCAAACAAGTTATATCTTCTTATTCCACCAACAAAAAATTATGAAGAGTCATTTTTGAATATACAATGAGCAAGGAAGGAGATGAAATTAATAAGGAAAACAAATGATTCCAAACCCACCCACATGCCCACTTGGATCACCACAAAAATCTGTGTAATCACCCTTTTGGGTCAGTCACGCAGATGGATTTGTTGGGACTAATGGCCGCAAATAATGTAGCAACAAATGGACGGTGATGAATATAAAAATAGGTGGCAAAGATCCTACATAGATTCAAACAAAAAAAGAGAAGGAATTTTCTCATTAATTCCATTTCCCGCATCCAATATCGAAATATAAATATGCCAGGATAGACGGTTCCAGAAAACAAAATAGACCCGTTTCAAATATTAACATGATATACAATAAATAAATAGTAGCGACGAAAAATACATGAAACTTGAACGTGGTTCCGATGGCGAGCACTTCATCGATGGCCTGAGAGAATGGAGAAGTTATACATTTTAGGGAGCTTCTGCAGGATGTTGGAGACTAAAATGATGGTGGTAAGTTTGCGTCTTCCTGGGTTTACGAGCCGCCTGACCACGTCCAATGTGCCAGCTCATGCATAACAATGAAAATTTTCCAGTGGGTAATTTTTTTGTCTCTGGAAGTTTGGTGCCACGGGGGCAGGCGATGTTTTTGTTTTGTGCCACGTGGGTTGGGGTGGGTCATGACATGTTATGGTCTATCTTATGGGGGTCATGCAATCCTGTCCCAGGATAGCCTCTAGTAACTTTTTCTCCTCTTATGTACCTGTAAGTTATATGTTACAACTTTTGTGTACCTATAATAGTGTCATATTCTAACCTAGATTGTCAAAGAAAATAGATTGGGAGATTGCATTATGGTTTGGGTGGCTACTGTCAACTAACTAGCTTCTTAACATTTACTACCTCGTGTAATAGAGAAATGAAATCAATGGGAACTTTGGAATAATAGAATATTCCTCTCATTTATCAACAATATGCACAATGTTATATGTGTAATCAACAATCAAATAATGTACACGGATTTTTTAGTTATACATGAATTTGAATTTAAATTTTGCAATGTTCGCACATGTGCTCACCTCTAACAACTAGAAATGGAAACAATAGAAAGGGACGGATTGTCTTATGCATAAGTATCCTTGCTATTTACTAGTGATCTAACAAAATCCAAAAACATTGCTAGTTTAGTCAATAAACAATGATATTTTAGTCAATAAACAATGATCTTCATTTTTTGAACTTTGATAAGCTACCCATGCTATGAATAAGATATATCTCACAACTCTTTCTCAGTAGTTATAGGATGTGCATTTTACCACATCTATAGGATATAAGTGATAAAAAAGAAGGATGCAATCAATCTAGGAACTATTTTACTGGTTACTTTCCTTTTGAAAATAGATAAATATGGAAATTTATCTATGAAGTTGAATCCTTGATAAATATAGTGGACAATAAATTGAGATTTTTTTTTTTTAGATTTAGCATCATATCTAAAAATCAAAACCATCAATTTTTGTATTGTCTAACCAATCTTAATAGTTGGCGTGCATGCATAATAAGTATACAGGAAAATAATTGCTACTAAAATGTTGTTGTAACACATGGTAGGAAGTTACATATTTGAAGGCATGTTTATCCCCAAAAAAATTATGCTTCCATCCTTTAAAGAAAGACCAAGGGGTTTAGGGTACTTTTTGAACCATTTTTTGCAAAAAAAGCATGGAAAAAAACATGGTAATTGCAAAACCATTGAAAATAATGGATGGAAGACACCTCTCAAACATCCAAACGAAGGATCCAAAATAAAAACTTGTTCTCATACATGCACAACAATGAAGAGGAGTGTTTTCCTAGCCAAAAAAAGAGAAAAAAGTTCTTATTGGGCAATAGGGGCACATTGAAATTGAAGAGGAAAAGATAAAAAAGGGGGAATATGGAAGATATTGGGAAGAAAGAAAATACTTGATCATAGCCTTCAAAGAAACAAAAGCATTTTAAATTATAAAAACCTTTTTTAGTTGTTTTTGGGCATGAGGTGAAGGTGTAGACAAAAAATCTACGCACTTGGGTAGATTTCAAGGTCCTAAAAACATGCTAGCATTTACATGATTCCTAGGTAAGAAAACTAGTAATAAACAACCCATTTTGGCATTTTTCTTTGTCTTCTACACTTTTATTGGATTTATACATCTTGCACTCTTGCCGGCATATGACTAATTTTATCTTTCCATGTCCTCGGACACTAATGCCCAGTTGGGACACTAGCGCCAGGTGCTCATGTTCTCCTGGGTGATCCTATACCTCTTTACCTTTTTCTTATCCTTTTGGAATGCTTTTGATTCTTAAAGAATTTTTACTACTTTGGGTTGGTCTTTCAGCTGGCAATTACAAAATTCAAATAAGGGAATCATATAAATACATAGTTATGTTTTCAAAATAAGGGACCAAACACTAAGCATTACATACTATCACCTAAGCTTGCATCTAAAGGAACAAAATCACTTCAACGCATCCATGTAGTACATTCACTCAAGGGAAAAGGGCTGCATTTTTCTGCATACACAACATAGGAGGGGAAGTCTATTTTATTTCAACCCACACATTCTATACATATATTACATTCTAGATCTAGCCATCTATCATTGTGAAACTTACATAAGGGCATCCTAGGGCATAATTAAATACACTTACACACATAACTACATGGATTAGGAAATATAGTGCAACACTCAGTACTGAGTTCACTCTTTGGGTGACTGTCAGGGTCAGTTCAACTCCATATTCTGCATCTTTTTTATTAGATTTGATGTGATTTGTGGAACATGCAGGTAGAAATTTGTTTTGCATGTTACAGGTATGATCAGAACCCTAATAGTGAAGTCAGAGCAAAAAAATGAATATTGGAGCGAAGACATTCTGACCTATAAAAATTTAGAACCTAAGCATCTAAGAGGACACTAATGCCTAGAACAGACACTAGCGCCCAGGGCGCTAATGTCCTCTTGTAGGTGTTTTTTTCCTTCACATTCTATACTTATGAATCTTCATCGAGCCTTTACGACGTTATTTCCAGCCTATTCCAACAATTCCGCAACCCAGATAATTTCCAGATCACTCAAAAATCAACTAAGTCATCATCTCTCTCTATTGCTTAGGTTTTCACATTTATATGCTTTTTTGCTTTCGTTTTACTGTATATAAGCATTTGTACATCATTCATTATAGTAGTTACTCTTAAAATAGATTTAATTCAATTTATATTAAATCACAAGGTTGGAAGTTTTGGAAACATTCCAAACAAAAAGAAAATAAGCTCCAGTGAATCAAACATGAAATTTCATGTTTAGAAATTTTCTTTGGTGTTCAAGGAATTTTAAATATAACATGAAATGTTTTACAAGATGAAGGTTACATAGTTTTGTGAGGTCCTAGAGGAAAGGAAACACATATTTGATTTGGATTTTTCATTTATTGAAGGATAAACCTTCAAAAGTGGATATACTTTTTTTTGAATTGAAGGTTTATCAACTTTTTGTTGTGCATTGGATTTTAATCATTTCATTTAAGGGTTGATCATTTAATTTAAGGTTGATTGTTTTATGAAATACCTTGGCCTAAATTTCACACTTTTTGTTTGTGTGAGTGGGTTGAGTTGATATTTAATTGTCTTAATGTTTGTATGTGTAATGGAATTTATTAGATAGATAAGTAGAATAACAATAATATAACACTAAATGATACACACACACACACACACACACATTAAGAGTAAAATATTCAATTATATAAGACTTAGCCACTCCAAAACCTTACAATAAGACTCCAATGCACAATATGATGATTGATTACTAACTACTACCTCTTATTTATACCCCACTGAGGCTATGTTTACTCCATAGGGTGACCTACTAATTATATGAAAACATAGGTAAATTTGAGATGACATGTTATGAGATTATGTGAGCCATAAGTTGGCCATATATATCCTAATACATATTATAGGTTAAGGGTATATCATGCCCCTCTTGTTTAAACAACACAGTCCTTAATGTTTCATAACTTTTGATGCCTCTGCACAAAGGATTCATCCTCCCATTTTGCATGTTTACTGGTAAGATTATTCCATTTGATTAAATATTCTTGAGTCCCTCTAGTTCATAGGTTATTAGTATGAGTTTGAAGGATCTCCTCATGTTCCAAAATTACTTCTTCATCTAGCTATACTAACTCTATTTGAGTTGATACTCTTTGTCCATATCCTTCTTCAAACATGCTATACGAAATATTTAATATATTCATGTAGGCTGAGGTAACTCTAGCTTGCATGCTACACTTTCTATTATTTGCAAGTCTTGATAAGGACTATACATAAGATCCAACTTGTTATCCCTTTGTTGTTGTTTTAAGAATGATTTTTGTATAGTTAAAACCATACAAAGACCCAATCACCAACTTCAAACATCTTTCACTTCGATGTTGATCCTATTGTTGCTTCATATGATTTTGTGCCATGGACTAATACGCCATGTTGTTCCTGAATGTGATCTTCCATGGATCGAGTCTTTGGTTGCATCCTCAAAGAAGAGGTGATGGATGGTGGTTGGTACCCATATAATTCCATAAATGATGAAATTTTCAATGAGGTATGGAAGGAAGTGTTATATCACCATTTTGTGAGCAACAAACACTGAACCTATATTTCTTGTTTATCTAAAACAAAATAAATATATATCCTGTAATGAATTTTTTAACCACCTCTATTTTCCCATCCAATTGAGGATGATATGATGAATTATTAGCTAACTGATTACCTCCACATGAAAATAAATTAGTCCTAAAATTACTGGTAAAGATAGGATTAGGACCACTTATTATGAACCAAACAAGATATACACAATCAAATGTGCAAATAAAACATAAATCAACATGAAATAAAGACCATTGGGCTATTCCAAAATACTACATTTTATCTCACTTTAAGGAATTTTCTTAGATTGAAAGTAAATGGTATAGCCATACACTTCAAAGTAGAATATAAAAAACCTAGGATTATAGATGAAAAGTCTACAAAACCTTACAAAACTACTTTCTTGTACAAACATGGGTGAATGAAAAATAATAAATGTGAAAAATTCTAGCAAGATACCTATTTTGTTCTTGGTATCTATTGAAAGTCCCATGGATTCATTTCACAATCAAAAGAGATAACTAGATAGAGTATATTTGGGATCCTATATGTCAACATGGGACAAAACTCCACATCCTAGCGTAAATATGAATCAAAAAGACACTAGGAATTTGGGAATTAAAGTTGTAACTATGGAGTTTTTTAGTGACGAGCCTTCAATTCCATAATCACTATGAATACTACATAGATTGAGACATGGAAATGATTGATATAAATATGTAGGAATATGGTTACGCCCCTTGAGCTATGAGGGAGAGTGCATGAAACATAGTGATACTTAGATCTCAAGAAAGATGGAATTTTTTCCAAAGGGGTAATGCAATAATGAAAACATATATGGACCATCATGTAAATAAGAATAGTTAAATTGATAATACTATTAATGATATACTAAAATTTTGGAAACTTGAGTTAAATGAAATAAGATTTTACGTTTTTCCCTCCAATATATAATATGGAAGTGAAATAAGACATACCTCATTCTTACCTTTTTCCCTTTGCAAATAGAGATTTCAAAAGAGTATACCGTGGCATATTGTAAAGTATTTTTTGAAATACAAAATTGACCACATTAGAGATCCTACTATATTTGAGTAGGAATTAAGGTCGATAATTCATTTTGTAATTTTTTTTTCTAAATTTAAGTTTTTTTTTTAATAAAAATACTTTACATGTAGAACCACAACAGGGGAGAATTTTGCTCCAATCTTGTATCTATATTGTCTTAGTCAAGAATTTTTAATTTTTGTGTACACACAATTGCATAATTAGTTTTTGAGAGCATGTATTGTTAGAAAAGACATTAATTTTATCTTGTTTAATGTGGTACAAACTACCATGCATGTGTAGTAGCTGTATCTTGAGCCAATGATGTTGATAATGTATAAAATTGGACTAGAAGAGGCTAATTAGATGTTATTGGCCTTAGCCATGTATCCCATCTTCTTGTTGTGTGATTTGAATTTGCTATGCTAATTGAATTTTTCAAGTAGTAAAATAACAAGATCTATAGCTTTTGGCTTGCAATAGAGGAGATGACAATAAATTTCAAGCATATATGACACATCTTGTGACTTCTAGTTAAGGGATATAAGGTGACATAATTAAATTGGATTATTTTGAGGTGATTGTGAAATGGTTAATCTTACACATACAACTTTCAAGGAATTCATTATACCTATACTTTCTTGAGAGTTGTTTATCAATTTTTTCTTAAATGAAGTACTAAGAGGTTCTTTCGAGAAATCTTGAGATGTGAACGATTTACCACTCATAACATTACCATCAACTTAGGCATTTGTAGTGCCCACAAAATGTGGGACCAAAATAAAATATCAAATAAGCTAGGATATTTTTTTGTCTTTCATTACTTGTTACAAGACAACACATGGGATTACTTAGAAAAACTACACATACATTGAAATGCTTTTATAGACATGAACTCACTCATACAACAAGATAACACAAGATGCACATCAATGTCTTACTTTCTCAAATGAAGAATAACAAAACAATGACTCAACTATAGTAAGAAATCAAGGATAGACATGTTCCACAACACACCATTTTCACGGTTCACAACTTTGTTACAAATACATTCTCATTATTTAGCCTTATAGATTTAAAGGGAATTTATCATGTAAAGACATAGACTACCCATACTCTAAACTACATTTTCTTTATTTTGTATTGCCTTTAACTTATAGTGAGTCCACTTAGTTTTGTTCGTTTCTCTTATTATAAATCATATGTATAACTTCATTGATGGTTAGAACATTTTTAGTCATATACGAGACACCTAATGCTTGATTTCAATTAAAGAAGTTTTTATCCCTAAATAATATTTACCCAACCTTCTATTTCACTTCCATTACATAAGGGAATGCTAACATGAAATCAAGGGGGCAGGAAATTAGGCATAACAGTGGAAAAACCTTTTTTCCATCCTCATTAAAATGTTTAAATGTCAAGAGAATACTTCCCTCATTGATCATGTTATTACATTTAACTATGCAAATTAGCTTTTTAGTTTTTTTTTGTGAATCATAATCCTCTTGATTCCAATCAAGGTTCCTAGCTTCCAAAATTATATTACACATGGAACAACTCAATTGTTATTTATAAGTATCTTAACATTTACACATCACAAGTTTTGATTCCCAAATGACGAATTATGGTTTCTCCATTACTTGGTCTCACATGAATCAATTCGCATCTACTTTCACATCATAAGAAAGATTTATTAAGTTACAAATGATCTCCATGGTAGTTAAAATTCTTAAACGACATCGCAAGGGTACATTATCAATAAATAAGAACAAGTTACAAATTTCCTTTACAATTAGAATCTTAATGGTGTATTAAGACATTTACTAATTGTGTTTGTGATCCCAAGCACTCTACATTATCTTCCCCTTCTAATGATGTTTAGTTTCTAGAGCAACCATACGATTACATGTGCTAGACATTTCATCCTGTACGTCACAAAAGTGAAATTATGCATTGCATCTAAGAATCTTACACACTTTCATATCGACATGAATGATTTGTACTAGTTTCCTAGGGAGGAACACACAAACTCTTATAGATCCCCTAATTTCTACAACTATGAAATAAGTTTAGATCTAAACATAACTCAAGGCTTACAAAAGGATCATTATGTTTTCTTATAGAATAATGTCTTAGTAGAGTTGACCCATTACAATACCCATAAGGTGGTTTCGTATATTTTGATGTTAAGAAATAATGTTCTTATGATAACATCGATTTTTGATCTTATATCCTCTTGTGAAGCTAAACTTCTACAATCCATAAATGTGTGGATGCATTTTAAGATACACATGGGTCATATGAGTCACCTTTTTGAGAAATAATATCACAATGTCAAAATACATGTTCCCATAGGGAAAAACTCATCTTATAATTTAAAACATGGAAAGGATTAATAATGAGTTGAAGGGGGATGGTTTCCATGTTCCACTTCAATACTAAGCTCAACATTCAAGGAACATAATTCGATACAAAAAACTCATCGCGGGTTTTGTTCACCAATTAATATCTTGATTGGGTACTAGGTTTACTTCTTCTCCTTTTGAACTCAAGGGATATGCATCTTGATACAAGTTAACATTAGAGAAATCCAACCTCCCTAAGATAAATTAAATATGAGAGGGGGTTAATGGATTCAAATCTAAGGGTTTAATGAGTATGTAAACTAGAAAAATGACTCCATTCACGTCTCTTAGATCTCTTAATGGGTTCAATCAAAGGTGTAAGACAAGAAATGACTTGCGATAGGTTTAATTATTTTCTTAAAATTATAGAACTATTGCAAGACTAAACAAGATTAGATTAAGAGGGAAAAATGAAACAATGGTTAAGAACACGATTAATTTTGATAGTTTAGGAATAGTAAGTTTCTACCAAATAATACAAATATTAAGAGGGAAACACAATAATTAACATGGTAAAAGATTGTTTCAAAACATCTAAACCATAAGAACACCATATAAAACCGTAATTAAAATCACTCCTAGAATAGAATACCCAATCTCTAACATACCAATATGCTAACAATATCGTACTCATCACAACAAAAAGTAAATAACATTAATATTTGTAACAATATTAATGATAGATTCTATACAATTACATTGTTTTCCAGATAACATATCATTATGAAGACACAAGGAACGCTTCACTTCTCCTTGTCTTGGTACTTACAACCACCACATTGTCAACATAAATGCTGGCATGGCATTTACCTATAATCTAACACAGCTCAAAATTTGAAAGTTTTTCCAATCATAATGAAACAATAATTAACACACTTCTAGGGAGAGTAAGAAGTACAAATGCTATTTTATTTCATTTTCAAAGCTAAGGAGAGAGATAGAGAGAGGAGGAAAGAGGTCTCATAGGCTGTAGAAAGCTAGTGTGAGTGTTTGATAGGGGTACCGATGTAATGGGTGAAGATGGCACCGATGGAGAAATGTGTCACTCAGTCATCGAGGCACAATAAATAGGATCATCACCCATGAGATCATTGACTTTGTAGTCAAAGTTGCAAACCTATTCATCCACTTATATCAACGAGAACGGGTCAGCTAAGTCAATGTTATTATCTGAGAGTGTATTCTATGGAGAAATTTGAGGCTCAAGCACTGGTGATGGAGTGTCAATAGAATTTGGGGTTACTCTTGCACTAAAATGACATTCATGTCATGAGTTATTTTGGCATGTAGGGTTTTTTGGTAGTGAAAAACTTCCCTATCCCAAATCTAGGCATTCTTGGCTAGATGAGGGCCATCTAGGGCATATCCATCATCGAAATCTGACATAGAAGCATCCACCGCACAATATTCATTTATGGTTTCAAGTTGTACCATGTGCTCTTGTGGGGGTTGTGGTGTTTGTGAGATAACTACAAGAATCAAAGGCTCTTTTTTGCAGGGCCATAAAGAAGGAGGCAGTTGACATATGATGATCTCAAGAAGGTTAGAAGTATTAATTTTAAGGGTGAATTCATTAGGCTTGTCATAATACGATTCCAAGAGATTGAGAGGCACGCACTCGACCAACTAAGAATGACCAACATTGTTGTGAAGAGTATCTATGGGATAGTTAAAGTGCTGATAATATCGAAAGGGGATTGGTGATAATTCCTCAAGTGTGGGGATCTCGTATGTCCCCCTTTTCTGAATTGCATCGTAATTCCAAGGTTTAGTGTCCCATTGAATCTTATAAATGGCTCCCTAGTGAGAAAACTTCACAAATTGACATGTGGAAGAGGTAATGACATGCATATGGTGAGTCTAAGGCTACTTTAGGAGAATGTTATAAGATAAAGTAACGTTGAATACCATAAATTTGACATGGAAAGTCCTATGGGGGACAGTGATGGGTAAAAAAATACACCCCATCGGAGGCATCTGTCGGCAGTTGTATCATTGGTAAGTAGTTTTTGTGGATTTTAGGTTGTCAATGGAATAACCGAGATATTTGATGAAATATAGTGAAACCATGCATGTTCCTACTCCCTCTTCAATGAGAGAATGCTTAACTAGAGTGTGACTGATCTGAATTGAAATGAAAAGTTTCTTCACAAAGAAATGTCTCACCTGGGATCATATAAGTGATAGGAAAATGAATGCATGAATGAGAATTTGTGGCAAGATCGGTACAAATGGAGAGTTCCTCACATTATTTGTGGATGATTTCTTCCAAACCATGAAATGTAGGACTCTTCCCTAAATAAGGAGGGAAAGGGATATTCATGTAAAACAACATAGTCATGAGATGCTCATGATGGTGAGGTGATGTGCACATGAGTTCTAAGAAGGGGTTTGGACCAAGAATTCAGGCAAGTGATTTGAGAGGATCCCAATTGTCATGATTGGACTGTGTAGTAGGCTAAGAGTGTTGGGAATCCTTAAAAATAGGGTGAAAAGGAGTGGGTGTATTCAAATAGACTTCTGAAATTAATTATTTCTCGATTCGCATGCCATCAGCCCTACAAGTTTTATTTGCACAAGGGCTGATGGTGTCTGTAGATAGGGGTCCATATCCATGTGTAATCGACCCTATAGGAGAATTTCCATAGGGGAAGATGGCATCTAGAGAAGGAAGGTTTTTGACTTGAGGATCCTAATTCTAAGGCACTCAAGGGTATATGAACCTATTATTCCTAGGATGAAATGCTACAGGATATTATAGTTCAACATAAGTGATAACACATTTTACATCGTTGGTTGCAACCATGTTTTAAGGAGGGTAATCCATGTAAATGACATTAGTTGTAGCATTCTATTACTTTTTATAAGTTTCAGTGACATCATGATTATGCATAGGATTGGAAAATATTTTTAGCTTCTCATTGGCTTGATTGATGACTTCATGATGATCCTTATTTTGATCCACATCACGAGTTTTGACTGCTTCGGTCAAACGCTCGTGAGTGATGGAGTCATAGTCAAATTTAGGTCCTAAGAAAAATATGATAGCAACCATACAGAGTGTACAAAAATTCTAATGTGAGTGACCCCAATTCACGTTCCACCAACAAAAATTACTGTCATCATGCCAACGAGGAAGAGGTCAAGAAGGATCTAGAATCGTGGTAAATGATTTAGGAAACATATACTTGAACTCTTCCTTACTCAATGGTTGATGATAGTTATGTTTATTTTTTTTGTAAGTAGGTTGTTAGTCAATGTTGAAAATAGTTCTATTTGAAGAGAAAACAAGAGGAAGAGTGTTTGAGACTTTGTCATCCATTACATTTTTGTTCTTAGATCATTGTAAGATTTGGAGTTGCATGTTAACTTGTGTCTTAGGGGGAGTCTTCTTAAATTCCCTCATGAGGTAGTCCTACCTTCTGGCTTGTTCAAAGACCTCTTTTGGGGAAGTATGAGAAAAGGATCTCATCTTGTATTGAAGGCGAGGCTCCAAGGCTTGTAGGAAAAGTTGGAAGAGGCTATCATTGGACATGTTATGTTCCACTCACATGGATAGGGCATTCCAATGCTTGATAAAGAATTGAACTAATTCATTTTCAGCTTGTTAACAATTGAGGAAAGCGGTGATGTTATTTTCAGGTAAATAATGATATTGGAACTCATTAACTGGGGCTTTCACTAGGGACTCTAGCTAAACTATAGAATTGGGAGGTAAAGTATGGTACCCATTCAAAGAATCTCTAGTAAGGGTCTTAGCTAAGAGTTCAATGGAAATGTATGAGTTAGTTCTAGTCTATTATTTGTAAAGATTTCCGAAGGCCTTGATGTGAAGAGTGGGATTAGTAGACCAATCATACGAGATATATGGAGCAATGCCACCAATGTCCACATGATAAATATAAGGTGATAATGGATCTTATTGTACTTCTCGCAAGAATTTTTTTTGAATGGGGGGTTGAGTGATGGGAACCCCATTAGGATCCATTTGGTAAAGGAGGGGGTGTGGTACCCCAAGAGCCCATTGGAGGGAGGTTGAATAACTGATCCATATTGGCTTGGATTTGGAGGAGTTGAGAGGTAGTGGAAGATTGTTGTTGGTTCATTTTGTCAATAAGATGAAGAATAAGATATGTAGGATCAGAATTGGACGCATTTTCAGATGATCCTATTTCAGCGGATTTCCCCCTTTCTTCCCTATGGTCAATTTGTTTGAAGGAAAAATCAATAAGATGCTTACTAAGCATCTCTATAGACAGAAAATCTATGCACTTTGGTACATTTCTAGGTCCTAAAAGCATGTTATCATTTACATTATTCCTAAGCAATAAAACTAGTAATTAACAACTCTCTTTAACATGTTGCTTTGTCTTCTATGCTTTTATTTGTTTTATACATATTACACTCCTGCTAACCTTTAACTGTTTTATCTTTCTATGGCCTTAGACACTAGCACCTAGCTAGGACACTAGCACCAGATGTTCTTGTTCTCCTAGGTGCTCCTGTCCTTATTTACCTTTTTCTTATCCTTTTGGACCCCTTCCACTTCTTAATTAATTTTTACTACTTTGGGTTGGCCTTTTAGTTATCAATTACGAAATTCAAACAAGGAATCATATAAATACATAGTTATATTTTTAAAACGAGGTACAAAGCACTAAGCATTATATACTACCACCTAAGCTTGCATTCAAAGGCACAAGAGCATCAAATGCATCCATCTAAAATCCATACAAGGGACAAGGGATGCATATGTATGCATACACAACATAGGAAGGGGAAGTCTATTATATTCCATCTACACATACTATACATATTCTACATTTTAGATCTAGCCCGCTATCATCTATGCAACTTGCACAAGGGAAACCTAGGGCATCATTTCTGCACACCCAAGAGCTACATGGAGTCTGAGATGTAGTGCAATGATCGGTCATAAGTTCACTCTTCGGATGACTTTAGGGGTTAGTATGACTCCCCATTATGTATTTTCCTTTATATTTTTGATGTGGTTTGTGGGTATGTGTAAGTGAAATTATTTCTTATAGGTTACAGGTATAGTCATGGGTCAAAAAAAAAATCCAAAGCAACAAACAAGGACCAATAGTGAAGCTTATCACGTATAGAAACAATCATTTCTAGAGTATCTAGATAGAAACCAGTGCCCAGATCTAGACACTGACACCTAGGCATTCCTACCCTCCCGTGGGCACTCCTGTTCTATGTAATTTTAGAGTTTAGAACCTCCAGTGAGCATTTGTGATACTCTTCTCAATATGTTCCAACATTTCATCAACCCATATCACTTCTTGTTCACTCAAAAATCAGATAAGTCATCTTATCAATCCTTCTTGCTTAGGGTTTCATATTGCATATGCTTTATTGCTTTCATTTCATTGTATATTATCATTTGTACATGTTATCCAAAATTCACCCCTCAAGGTAATTTTGATAACATGCATCAGATTATTCAGTCCCGAGCAAGTAAGATTGATTCGAGGCCCAAAATCATGTTTTTCGGGGTCCCCTCGGCCTTTTTCTAACTCTCCCATCCAAGAAGAAATCCCAATGAGTTAGAAAAAATGGAAAAAAATGCAAAAAATAAGGTTACAGGACTGTTTTAAAGCATTTCGGGTCGTACTGAGGTTCATCGTACCAAGCTTGGGGCCAAAAGAAAAAAAAAAAGAAAATCGGCTAAGTCAAACATTTTTTGTCCCAGGTGGTTTGCGGGACAGTTGGGACAAAAATACGCGGGGGACGCGAATAGCCAAAATAGCCGAAAGCAAGGAAAATCATCTAAGTCTTTTGTTTCGCGCAGTTTGGGACAGCCGGACAAAAGTACGCGAGGTATGCGTGGGACGCGAATCGGTCGATTTGCCGACAGACAGTCCATTTCGGGCGGTTCGGAGATATTTGTCCCAGGTAGTCCGCGGGATAGTTGGGACAAAGGTACGCGAGGGACGCGTGGGATGCGAAAAGCCGAAACAACCGAAGGCAAAGGAGAAAAGTCAACGTTTGACCCGTGAACTTCAAACAGCCATAACTTTTGACTCCGAGCTCCGATTTTCACAAAATTAGACTTTCTGGAATGAGCACGACGTCCTCTAATTAAAAGAAACATATTTATTTTCAATAATGGTAGATATATTTAATTAAAAGAAACATATTCAGCTCCAGTCAGTTAATGCTCATTCCCGTCAAATGACATAAAGCGCTTGCTAGACCCAAAATAGCTGCCCGCACTCAGAAGGCCATAAATTTTGTATTTCTCAACGAAATCACACAAAATTGGTACCGTTGGAATTTTGGCTCCGAGCCTGATGCACAAAAATCAAGAAATTCTAGATTTAATGAGATATTGATTGATATTTTTTAGAAAATTTGGCTGGGTTCATAACAATGGTTTATTTGGTGGTTGGGAGTGCAATTAAGAGGCATGGTCATCATTCTTTCTCTGTTGCAGCACCTGGGACAGTGTGGGGAGCCTTTTGCAAGTAATATCTAATCATTTTACTCCATTTAATGCCTCTTACAAGTGGTTTGAAGGACAGATTTTGGGATTTCCATTTCCCTTCTCTCTCTCTTCTCATTTTTTCTATAAATTGGAGTATTGGGCTCATTGTAAAAGGGGGGTAGTTTTGTAGCAAAACTCTGCCAAAATTGCTTTGTGAAGCCAATGTGTTTCAGGCCCTTTTTTTGGACTCCTTGCATGGTGATCCAGACCTTTATCTTGTAACCGATTGAACTGTGCATACCAGGAAGCAATAAATACAAGTTTGTGGATGTATCTTCCCCTGCTGTGTTTTCTTGCATTCTTCTTGCCCCTTCAACCTCTTATTTACAAGAATATTGTGTCTATTATTATGTTCATGCAGGGATCCATTATCATTGTGTATGTTTGAAATATTTTTGTGAATACGTTTTGCTAGATTATGGAGAACTGTCATCACCTCTTCTAGTGTGCACTTTGCTTCTGTATTTCACGCATTTGGAGACTACTCTCACACCCTCCTTTTCTGGTGTATCACCGCTTTAGTGTAGGCTTTCATTTTATGCATTCTCTCTCCCTGGTCCCTTGGAAGGTTAGATTAGAATACTTAGTTTCCCCTGCATTAGAGTAGATTGTGGCAGGTAGTTTAGGAGCAAGAACCAGCCTTCTCTGGAGGTCTATCTCAAGTAGCAAGTCCCACAACTTGGAGATAGTACCCATGTTATTCAATCACACCGTGAGTTCAAATACATGCGTTTTTGTAAATCATAGAAGGGTGCTGTGATTCGGTGATAACAGTACATAATTAGGTACAATAGTTACTTTGTAATAAGATTTAATTAACTTAATTTATATTAAATCAATATCTTCTGACTCTCCCTTGTATTAAGGAAATTGAGATATGATGTTCTAGATCTCAGGAGTGAGGTAAAAATCATCATCATTATGGATTTCTTCCTCCTCATCCTCAGGTGGGACATTATGACAGGTCGAAGGATTCTTTCTAGGTGTTCCTACGACACAACAGTCCATACAAAAGGGGAATTCAGTTTTGGGATGGCAGGTATATGAAAATGATTACACAATAGAGTCAACGGACCCTAGGCCCAAATAATCCATGATAGAGTGTTGATCTAGCTAAGAAAAGGTTTGAATATAAAGGATACATATAAAATCAGCCCTGTAAAAAATGAAACACAGGGGCCGAAGGCGTCTGGGAGAAGATCTGGTTGAAAAGAAAGGATTGGTCATGTAGAGAAGTATGCACAAGGGTTGAAGGTGTATGGAAATAGATGAAACAAAATCACCAAGAGGTGATGGTGTCTGTGTAGGTGGGTTTTAGGGTTTTTGAGATTTTTGGATATTTAGATGAATTCAAGATTAAAAAGGGTGATTATAATGAGCTACGCTTGATCAGAATGTCTGTAAGATTCATGTCAGATTCAGTAGAGAATGTATGTGGGATAAAATGTGTCTCAATCACATGCACTCTTACTCATCCATTAAACTAGGGTATTCGAGATAATGAGTAGGAGACACACAAGTACCAAGTTACAAGGGGATAGACTTAATGGGGCTAAAGTGAGCACTAGGGTCATATATCTATAGGGAAGTAAACATTACACTAGGTAAACCTAGGGTTTCCAAGGCCCACGATCGAGATAGAGGAAGGAAACCTATTGATATATTAGTGGTTGGGTGTGGACAGGTGTGGATCAACAAATGAAAGGAAGGATCATATAATAACTTAAATGAGAGTAAATAAGTAGTTGATATTTGATAAGAGTATTGAGATAGCTAGTATTAACTGTGTACAACACTAAAATAACATAATACAATGAAGAAGAACTGAAATAATATATGAAAAATGACAAAGAAGGGTTAGAGCACTCACCTTGTACTTGTAGGGTAGTTGTTGATGCATCTATCTCCCCTAATAAGAAACACATAGAGAGAGTCACTATTAGGTGGAATAGGGGGAGAAAATTCTTGTCTTATACATACTATATGATGACCCAATAATGCAAGTAATCAACCAAGAAGAGAGGTGTCTAATCCAATCCAAGCAAAATGTAAGATGGACAAAAATAAGAGAGAAAATTTGAAGATGGCACAAAAGAGTAGAGAAAATGAAAATTATGATGTCTTAGCTTCCTTTTTCTCATGTGTTTCAAGTGAAGTGGAGGTATATATAGGACGTAATTACCCATGGGAGATGGCGTCGGCCATGAGAGTGACTCGCTCTCTGACTACTGTATCTAACCCATAATGGCTACATGAATTACCATTCCCCATTCTCGACAAGACCCTTAAGGTATCCGCTTAGGAAATAGATCCATCAACATCCCTTATTTGCACAAGGATGATTATTAGTAACATGTATGAAAGATGAGAAGTGAAAAAATATGTGTATAAAGTCTCCACAATGCACAACCCTTTTGTAGAAGCGAGATCCTAATGATGTTCACCACTACAAATTTCTATGTGATTCAACATATATATTATGATATTTATGTGAAATGGGTAGACATCATTTATTTTGAAACACATGCCCAAATACTTTATCAAATGTGCCTAAAAAAGAGGGGGTACTTATCGAATTATATTCTATATCTATAGCTGATACATGTAGGTTATAGGAAACAAACACAAGGATTTATAAGATAGAAATCCTAGAAAATTGGAACAAATACAAAAAATGGTAGAATTCACAATAGTTCACAGCCATATAACTCTGGTCAAGAATAAACTACAATATAAAACTTTTCTAGATGTTCCTAACATGGGGGAAAATTCTCAAAAAATTCCAACAATTTTAAATTCTTACAAGAATTTATAGACTTTTGGTACATATTCAAACGTAGATGAAATATTTCAGAGCACAATACTAGGGGCTTGAGTAAATAATTCCTTCTCCATTATACAACTAGGATACAATAACAAATACATGGTTTGGGGGCACAAACCTTCTTCTCCCTTACATCACTCAACATTTATTTAATCATACTCAACTGTACAACAAATGGTGGGGGCATGAGTAATCCATTCCTTTACGACCTTATGTTATATTTACAAAATTGTTCCTAGATCTGTCTATAATGGTGTGGTCTATAAGGTTGAAAGATATCGAAGTGGCTAAGTTAGTCATATCCTATCCTTCCTTTCCTCTTTCTATTTGTAAGGTAAGATCTCAAGGTTTCTAAATACTTTGTACACTTATCTTCCCTCTTTATGAGGTTCTTGGACACCTATCTTCTTTGGTGTTGGATCATGCACAATCAAATTCATATCTTACAACGAAGTTATCCTTCGATGTAATTGGGGACTAATAAACTCCAATTTTTTGGAATATCAATGAAAAATACAAATTTCCAAAGCACAAGAAGAATGAAAGATCCTCCCTCCACAAAATGATCAGGTGTATTCCTTCCATGTTTTGCATCTCTTTACTTTACTTTATACAAGTTTAATTTTTTGAAGTTACAAACATTACTTAACTTTACACACTACTATGTCATTTATCTAGGAAATATTAAGTAACTAAAGTGGTAATCCATCTATGAAAAGCATTCCTGAATTCTAACTCTTCCATCACTAGTGTCTTGTTCAAACCTACACATCCCAAGGCTATTGTGGAGTACAATCTTGGATGACCTGTATGTTGGCATGTGTGAGTTTAGGTGTTGAAATTGATGTAAAATCTCATTAATGAAAAAGAGGATGATGGATAAGTGTCTGAGGATACTCAATGTAATGTTGTCATGGTCATTTAGTCTATTTTATTATTGCATGAGTGGACAAGGTGAGATTGGCTTGGTCCAATAAGCCTAATCAGGTGACCTGTCTAGCCTAGGTGATGATGCATGGTGAGTAGAGATTCATGATGACTTGAGGAAAATGATAGAGGTATGGATAACATGATAAGATTGTTTTCAGACACTCACATGAGCTTCAAAGTGTAGGTATAGGTGAAATACTTAGTTACATGTGCTCATCTAGACCCATTCTAGGTGCTTGGAGGCCAAATGAAGCATGAGGATGAATTATAGAGACATGTGAGCTCATGGAGGAATGTGACATGTTGTCTCAAGTGTGCCAGGACATTTTAGAGAGGTTTCATGCTGAGGTATAGTGTTATTTTCCTTGGTTTTGGCCTAGAACATGTAAAATCCTAAAGTCTAGTCATGAAATGTTAGGAAGTAGTCCTAACATGGCTATATTATTTAGTTTTATTATTATAAGTGATTTGGTTGTGCAAATCACATGGCATGAAATAATATAGGAATATTGGTTGTTAGAACAGCCAATCCTAAATTAGTGTTAAGGTTGTTTGTTACTTGTTTGTTGTTAACAACTAACCTATTATTAGAAGTGTTGTTAGAAGCATTTTCTTATATATTGTAATGTCTCCATTAATATAGTTATGTTGTTGAGATTGACCAATTTGTGTGCCACATTTGATCCTTTGGCTCTTTCATGCATTATGGATTAATTCCTATCAGTGGTATCAAATCTGGTTTTGTGTGGCCTATCTGAACATTGTGGTTCCTCCCATTCATTATTTTCCTTCCCCACAACACAATGATCAAGCAATGCAGACCACTTGTTGATATCATTGGTTTGTTATTCACTTTTCTTGCGTGCTGCCAATTGTTGAACAATGCGGACCACGTGTGACCCTGTTAGCACTCATCATCCACCTGAATCTCCCTCTCTACTTCTATGATGTCTATTCTATCTAATGTGTACACTCCATGCTTTCCATTGTGTTTATATCCCAAAATTGAAAAAATAAAAAAAAAAAATTACATTGAAAGTTGTAGATCTCTGCATTATGGTTGCACTCGGAGTGAGCTCAGTTGCATTGGAGGAAACTCGGCTCCAAATCACCACATGGATTCGCAAGCTACCTTTGTAATGGATAAGCATCGAATCCCAGATAAAATTTCTGTAAATCATGAGATAGAGACAAGATTCAAGGGAAGATAGTTCAACAAGGATCGAGGCTTTAGTGGCTGTAAAGAACTTTTTCTTTTTTAGATCAATGAGAAGCCATTTTCTTCTGCAATGAGCTTCACGGCTTTTAAATGGCTTGTATCCACCAAGTTTCACCCTGAAATAGATCGTTGCAAGATGGATTCCGTGACAATTTCCGTCCATAATTCTCCATCCAAATGTCTATATGGCGGCTGTAGCTGCAGTGGTGAGAGATACTGTCATTTTCGTTTTAGGTTTAGGTATGCAAAGTTTTCGAGTTTAGATGGGATATTAAGTTTAGTTTTAAATCTTATTTTACATTTTTATTTTTTTATTTTTGTTTATTTGTTTTAAGTTACTTTGTTAGATATATTGTCGTCAAAGAATCTTTTATATAAAGTTTGAAATCAACTTTTTTAAAAGAATTTTATTTGTATTTGTATTTTTTAATATATGTTTGTTATATTTTTTTCTTTATGTTTTAAAGATTTTTCAAAATCGTTTACTCATTTGTATTTTGTTTAATATAGTTATTATTTGTTCTTTTTTCAAATTTCCATTGTGTTTATAAAGTTTATATTTATGTTAATGTTTTTCATTTTAGGTTTTAAATTTATGTTATAGGTATTTTTAGTATTTTATTTATTTAAGTTATGGCTTTTGTGTATTTTATATATATTCTTTGGTCTATTTTTTAAAGTTTTAGTTTTTATAATTTATGGTATAAATGTCGTAAGTTTATTGTTTTTAAATATATTTATTCTATTTTTAAGTATTTGTGGTGTATAGTCATCAATTTTTATAGTGATTCATAAATTTTGTGTCGTATTTTTTTAAAATCATTTTTTATGTCACACGTATTTTGTCTTTATAGTCTGTGTCATTTATAGTCTTGAGTCAAGTCCTTTAAAAAAAATTGCAAGTCATCAAATAAGCCTTAAAAGGAAGCCATCAATAAAACATGTTTTCAATGTAAAACAAAATCAGATGTTTGTAATCGAATGCATTATCAGCTGAAACCAACATTCGAGTTTCTCGCCCCATGTTAGAAATAAGGGGGGAAATGTTAGGAATTAGTCCTAACATGGCTATATTATTTAGTTTTATTATTATAAGTGATTTGGTTGTGTAAATCATGTAACATGAAATAATATAGGATATTGGTTGTTAGAACAACCAATCCTAAATTAGTATTAAGATTTTTTGTTAGTTGTTAACAACTAACCTATTATTAGAAGTGTTGTTAGAAGTATTTTCTTATATATTTGTCTCGATTAATATAGTTATGTTGTTGAGATTGACCAATTTGTTTGCCACATTTGATCCTTCGACTCTTTCATGAATTATGGATTAATTCCTATCATGAAAATGAGATTGGATATGAATATACAAAGATATTTATGACTTTGTGAGCATTGGAGATGTTATTATGGAGTTTTGTGATGTTGTGGGAAAAATTTCAGCATACCATGATGAGAATTTAACAAGTTATAGTGTTTATGGTGAAACAGGGTGCTTGAGAGTGCATTTTCAAGCTCAAATGAAAACTTCAGATGCTCATTATCAATTGTGTGCTTTGGATGGGACCCATAGGTTTTAAGGTATTTTTTCCATTGATATAATATTTTTTTGCAAAAATAATGAGGTCATTTGATCGCCTAGTTTTTATGAACAATCATTAAGAACGTAAAGTGGTTTAAAACCCTGGCTCAAAAGTGACGGAGAAGATCTTATTAGTAGGTTCTAAGAATTGATTGGATTTTATATTATCATGATTTTAGTTTACATATGTCTCCTCTAGATTTCTAGAAAGGTATGGTAGAGCTTGTGACAATATGTGGACCCCACTCAAACATGCAACTTTATGAAGATTTTAAGTTTGGGGAAAAGTTTCACATTGAAGGTATTGAATAAATTAACATTGATTAGAGCCTGGGAGCTGTAATAAATTTCCATTATAGTTTCAGGTCATATTTGAAGTCCTAGAGGGAAAATTATTCCCTATTTATGAAGACTGGTCTTTGGGCCTAAAAGGGAAATTTCTAGTAGTTGCAGAGATTGACCTAGTTAAAGGCTTTCCAATTGGAGTTGGAAGGAAATTTAATATGTTTTGGAAATAATATTTAGATACCTTTCTAATGGTATATTATTTGTCTCTTGATGAGGTGTTTTGATAGGTGAACTAGCTCAGTTTTTGAAGACCAAGTTTGACTGTTTCAGGACAAGATTTCTTTGGCTAGGAAGATTGATGTAGAAGACTCATGTTTTAGATTAGATTATTCTTGATATACATTTTTGAGTGAATATGGATGATGTTTTTTTCCTATTTAAGGCATTTATAGGTCTTGAAAGTGACAACAAGGGTACAAACTAGTTGAGTTTCCAAAACCACTTTCTGGGCAGTTCAGTTTAGTGAATAGGAAAGTAATGGTGATTTTCATTGATGGATGTTTAATGAGTTATATAGAGACTAAATGTATTCTAAAGTTCATTATATTTCCAATGAATGGTTACATGGCATAGTTGAGGTTTTTTGGTGTGGTCTTGAGCATGTTTGGTGAAGACTGGTTCCTCTAAACAATTGTTTTGAGTAGGAAATGAGCTTACTTGACAGAGTTATCAAGAAAATGATTGGTTCAAGTTAATGTGAAAGCATATATGATGTTTTTATGATATATTTTATATGTTATAGGCCTTAAAAATCAATTTTATGAGTTTGGAGGTTTTTGATGTGCATGGTGATGAGGTTTTGAGCCATTTTTGGCTTGTTTGGTTGTCTTGGTGCATGGCTGACCTACATGGGTTCATATTATGAATTTGAATGAATTTCATGTTATTTTAATAAGTTTTAATGGTCAAGATACTTGGTATAGTGTCATGCCCCGCCCTCTTCTTAAAAAAATAAAAATAAAAATAATAAATAAAATATAAAAAAAGGGGAAGCCCGTGACTTCTTGGGAGGGCGGATTAGGGCAAAGAAGGGGAAGGGTGGAATGCAAACACCAGGTGGGGTTTGTGGGCGACGGCTAAACAAACCAGGGCATTTTTTTTTACTGTCCAAAGGAATGCTTTGCCAAATGTCATCTCTTGGGGCGCCATCACTGTTGGGCCTCCTCCCAAACTCCTAGCCGCGCCAGCATGCACCCAGGCCGCACCACTCACACCTTCCGCGTGGGAAATGATGTAAAAAATGAAGTGGATTTGTGTTTTTTTTGGGTAACGCGGCCAGCGCCCTTCCAGCACGCATCTAGACCTGCGTAGGCTCCAAAAACACAGAGGAAATGTTTCATTTGTTGTTGTTGCACGCGCCCTAGTAGATTCGCATATGCAAAAACGTGGCAGCACGTAAACTGTTCGAAAATGGCTGAAAGAAATGTGTATTGCGGACTGTAATGATGGCAGGATGTGTAAAAAACGAGGTTGCTGAAAAGGCCTTGGAAACTTTCAAGCAAATGCATTTGGTCTGTGTAAAGCCAGAATCCACAACCTTTGCCAGCGTGCTTCCAGCCTGTGCCAAAATGGAAGTATTGGAACATGGTATGAACAATAGAATGTGGTTTTGTTTGTAATAGTTTGTGCTTGCTGGTGTCTTCGTTGATATGCGTGGAAAATGTGGAAGTGTATTCAAGGCATGTGAATTGTTCGGCAAAAGGCCTTAGATATTTCATCTCATGGAATGCAATGGTTTTGGGATTTTCCAAATACATGGGATGCATACGAACTTTTCCCGATGAATACATTTGAATATGTGGAGGATTTTTTGAGATGGTGCATGAACTGTTTGGGAGAATGTCTCAAAGAAATGTTGTCTCATGGAATGCTAGGATTGCAGGATATGCACATAATGGATTCATAGTACACATGACCTTGTTTGCTATCCCCAAACACATTGATAAGCCTCTTTACCGTGGGCTTGTTACTCAGCTGGAGGCACTTGCTGTTCCTTTCTTGCCACCAGGGGATTTTCCAATAGAATTGGCCACCGATTTTGACATTATTGTGGATGCTATTTTTGGGTTTTCCTGCCGTGGCTGCAAGCAAGTGAAATCGATCGGTGCGATGTCAACTCCTCGACTTCTACCTCACCAGTTCATTTCCAGGCATGGTCATTATTCCCTTACCTCTCCTAATTTCCGTATTTTAGTTCTCTTTTGCAATTAAACAGAATTTTAACTCATTAGGATTTTTAAATACAGTTAAATGTCTCTTCAACTCATTGCAAAACAATAAAGTGTCTTGTCGCAACTCTCAGAGCCATTATAACTCACCTACTTTAAAACATGAACTATCACCCTCGCTAGAGATGATTTAGAAATCTCTTACCCTTCTTGACCGTTCTAATATCGTTTTGTTGACCAGACAAATTTGATTCTCCACTGATAACGTTGACCTTCTCCTTGTTTTAAATAGTTAAATTTTGCAATTTGTGGAGACTCACCAGATACCTTTCACCACTCTAGAAACGAGATGTGAAGTTTCTTTCAGGTACCTTGGTATACGAGGAGTCACCCTGATTTTTGGTTTGGCCCGAAACGATCATATGACATCATTTTGACGCCCTTATAGGAGCCCTGTTACACTGGTTTACAATAGTAGAGAGCTGTTAAAACTAGAAAGTTGGCTTTCATTTGGGGCCACCAGTTGAACTCCGGAAAGAGAAATCATGTTTTGTCTTCGCAAACCCCTGGTGTGTATACGAGACAAATGCATGGAACATTCAGTATAGGAAAGAGCACTTTTCGGGATAGTTTTGCGAAGTTGTTTTGTAGGCCTCCGGTCGTAGTTTGACGAGGTCAAACTGTTCCAATTTCGTCTTGTCTCTCCAAGAACTTGTCGCCGTTTGAACATGGTTGTCTAGTTCTCAGTCCTGTTGACTCTAATGAATTCTCGTTACATAGGGGAACTAGTAGGAGATGTCTCGTTGCATGCTTCTCCATCAAACATCAATTATAGATGTGGTTTTCTGGGCGCTTGAGCTAACTTTTGTCATTTTACAACTGGGTGAACTATGACCAGTGACCCCGGAAAACTTGCCGCCAAACGCAAACCGTGCACTCCTTTTCAATTCCGTCAGTTGCCATGAGCTCTTGGTATATCTAGGGTCACGTAGAAAGTTAATCAGGACGTGCGTGCTCATCGGGAGATACCCTTTGGAAGCAGTTTCTTAGCCTCCAAGCCTGTTTTGTACGTTTTGCAGCTAGTGAGAAAATGTAAAAGTAGAAAGCTGCGGACTCTCGTAGGGTTGCTAATTCACCTTGGGAAACTTTTTACACACGTAAATAACTGTTTAAAACACTAAAATGAAACTTGTGTGTATTGTAACTTTTGACAAAATGATATTTTCTCTCTCTCTCTCTCTCTTATGAGTTTATAAAATGAAGAAAAAAATGAAATGCAATGATTACATGTTTTTAGGTTTTATTTTTATTTCGATTGCATATTGTAGTTATTGTCAGATGTAAATGGGAACTGAAAAATGATAATTATGATTGTTTAGGGTGGATGCCATGCCAGTGATTTATCGCTGATATCATGCTCACGTGGGTTTTGCAGGTGGATGAATGACGACGAAGAAGGTGATGTGAAATTTAATTATTATTTTTGTAACTCTGATAGGTCATTGTAAAATGAATAACTGTGTAATGTAGTCTCTTGTAACTGATAAAAAAAAAAATTATAAATGAGATTTGTTAACATGCATGACATGCGAGTTTTTAAGGATACTTATGGAATGTATTTCTAATCACCAGTTCAAATTGATTTTAGTTGTGTGTGGCAAAAAGGTGTTGGTTTATACTTAATAAATTGAAATCGAAGTTAATACATTGCAGCACCTTTTCAGTATTTAATATATGCTTAAATTAATTACAGGGTTACCTTCTTACCTTGCAAACACAATAATGAGTTTTAATAGGAACACTCAACCCTAATAAAATATTCATGCATAACTTGCTTGTATGTGTGATCCCGTACTACCATATAAGAAAATTAAAACCGAAGAACGACCTTAAACTTGCACTTGATGAGACCTCATAGGTTAGGTAAATAAAACCCCTCGTTGGATTTTTTACCATCATAGCCGTTTTTTTAGCGACAGTGTTGCAAACCCATATTTAGGAAGGTCATGGTCCAACCTATCTGGAGTTTGCATTTTCCTTCTAGACTTGGCATTCGCGAGAAGAATGTCCTCTCTTCAGGTCTGACACCAAGTTGAGTGGTGAAGATCGCCTTAGAAGTCGCCTTATGAGTCCTTGTTCGAAGGAACGACTAAGCAGTGGAACCCTGGATTCTATCAGAATAACACCTTGGTATGTCCTTGAATGTGGTTTAGTATAATTTTGTCCACCTACCTTAAACTCTGATATAGTTGAGGCGTAGGTATTTGAGTGCATAATGGAATAAACCAAACCTCCGCTGATTAGGAGGTGTCTCTTGTGGCTCGTGTATGGTCTATAATTCTTCCGGCCATATACCCCTTTTCTGATGGTAGTCAAATACTTATGTAACTCCTGATTTCACAGCAATGGTATGAACGAGACCATAGTGCGATGTATAAGCATATCCTAAGATGAGAACGAGATTTAAGATTAGGATGGAGGTCACTCATGAAGCCCTTAAAACTTAATTAAACATAATCAAATGTTTCAAAGTATATGAGTCACCTTGGTGCTACCAAACTATGAGAAAACAAAAGATATGTATATATCTAGATATATATAAATCTTGTTGGAATTTAATAAGTTTTAAATTATAATAACAATGGTAGAGAAATAAATTCAGTGTGAATCGAGAAATATTTTGGTGAAAAGCTGCCCTGTGTCTAAATCTCCGTCAAATCCTTAATATCGTTCTGGACATCAAGTCACTTTCGCTTGAGTGTAAGGGTAAGATTGTAGCCTTTAAATAAACGTTTGAGAAGCAAAATATTAACATAAGAATGAGAGAATTAGAATCTTGTAGGCTTTTCGAAATATGGAAAAATACTTATGTAAGTTATGAAGATTGTTATAAGGGAAAAGAGCAAATTAAATGGCTGAACAATAAGTGAACTGTGAAACGAATTTTCAGGACATGTAGGTGGAAAAAAGGGAGAAAATCATGCTTACCTAATAAGGATCTTGGGAAGTTAGCCGTAACTAAAATACATTTAAAGTAATGATTTGTCGTGGGTTCGCCGTTCCTAAAGTCACGTTTCTTGTGGTTGGGTCTTTGCTAGTTTTCGTTCGTTGGGAAGAGTGTGGTATCGACATGTTGATGTCGTCTGCATGTGTCTATGTGAGTCGATGACTTATGTGATTGTTGCATGTGTGTCGATTTCTATACTTGGAGCCCTTACTGTGTTGTGTGTCATGAGCAATGTAAGTCAAAAAAAAAATTATCCTGGTATTTTACTGTTGTATTTGGGTGTGTAAAATGTGGGCACTACATATGGTATCAGAGCGAGGTTCATGCTCTCGAACCTCTGGGATGGATTGGATTGTGATGATTTTGCATAATAGTGATGGTGTTACATGATGGGTTGCATGATAGTGATAGTGTTTCGTGATGGTGATAAATATTTGAAGGGTAATGTGTTTTAAGAGTGATGTGATCTATGTCGTAATTGTGATAGTGTGAACGCACATGAGGTGTATGTCACTTAGTGCACTTTTGTCATCATGTGGATGTGCTAGGGATGGGAGTATTCTCTCTCCTTCATGTGGATTCTATGAAGAGTACACGTGTGAATTACTGCTTGTGAATTACAGAGAGAGTATTGACTCTCCTTTTCGTGGATCCAATGAGGAATCCGTGTGTGATGTATTGCCATGTTCTGTGTGAATGGAATGATAATGTGAATTGTAGAGTGTTGGAGCAATTTGACCTTATGTGATGTGAAGATGTATTGGTGTATTGCATGTAAAATTGGTGTAGAGTGAATTGAATCATATTGTGATGTCGTCACCATGTTGTTATGAGTCGTGTGTATCCCTGTGTCGTATCGCAAAGGGATTATATGTCGTAATGTTAGACATTGCTTTCCTCATACGTGTAATTCATGTAATATGTGATGGTTCACGTCATAATTTAGGGGCATATGGTGAGTATGATCCCTAGTGTACAATGATTGCACTTTGGGTGCAGGATGTGGTAATGTGATGTATTGTAACCCGTGAGGGTAATGATTGTGTTGTACCCTGTATATTTATGCCAGGCGCAAGACGTTATGGTTGTGTGTGAATTACCATTGTGTTAGTGATGTAGTTATGTGTATGTTGTGAAACCTTACACTAGACGACCCTAAGGGGATAAACTGTCAAGAGTGTATGTGTGGAGAGAGGAGGCGTGGACCAGGTTTTCATAATCTTGAGCTGAGTACAAGTGAGGAAGTGGAGTCTTATACAGACTGAAAATCCACTTCTATCTGTTTAGTATACTTCGAGCTTGCTCAATATATTGTGGGTGCGCACCACCTTAGGCTCAACTTATGCAACCTTGTGTCCCCTGCTCTTTCCTATTAGATTGTTCATTGAATAATCCTTTGTGATTTTGACTATGTTGATCCGTGTGGGAGTTTGGAGCATGATTCAGGCAGAGATGATGACAGATACATTATTTGATATACTCATTTTGGTTACATGTATATTTTCACGAGCTGAGGCTCGATGTCCGAGTGCCAGCAACTCGATGAGTACCCCTTTGGTGGCGATATGAGGCCACATAGTGATTGTGATGTACTATTTTCTCATTAAGTATTTTATTCGTAAATTAAGCTTTCTCTTTTAGCTAGAACCAGCCTTTTCTTGATTGACATGTTCTTATATTTTGGGCATTTATTTGATTTTTGCACTAACAGTTGGATTTTACACTAACCATGGCTAATTAGCCACTTGTTTTTCTTGGTTTTAAAACTTTCTTTCCATATCTGAAAGTTTTGTAGCCTAGCCCAAGGCTTTTGATTTTGCCACTTGGCATTTGATTGGATTGTTATGCTGGTTCTAATGTCGTGATGTGTTGGATTAGGGTCATGGGATTAACCATGGAGTGGTTGAACCTATGGACCCGCTTCGTTGTATGGGGGTACGCCCCAAGGAGTTACAGATAACTAGCGGGTTGTTGAACCACGAGTTATTATGTCACTTGGGTTTGGGGGTGACGGGGCTCTATGTGTCTAGGGCAATAGGGTGACCCGACCTCATTAAAAGGAGAAAGGAGATTGGCCTTTATGATTGAGAGACCTGATATTATTTCTTTTAGCACTCTATGGTGGAGTGACCTGTTATTCTAGATGGGGCTCTATGGTTGAGTGACCCGACTTGGTTTTGACACTATGTTTCTTTCTCTTTGGGAGGCATATGGGGATTATCTGGTGAGGTTTCGAGGAGTATATGGAGTTGCTCTATGATACTTCAGGAGATATATGGAGTTTTACCTGGTACTTTTGGAGATATCTGGGGTTTGTTTCGTGATGTCTTATTATGTGTGGAGTTGGTATAGTGAGTATGTGTCCTCTTGTGAGTTCTGGTTAGACTTGTTATGATTGGTGGCGTGAATCTTCCCTTGGTTGGTATGGGCGGTTGGATATTGGATTGGAACTATGTTGTTATAGTCATGGATTTTGGGGGCTTGTGATACCCGTTCTATATGTATCAACGTGTTGGTATTGTTTGTTAGTCATATGTATGTACTAGGTCTATGTCTAGGGCGTAATTGTTAGAAATTAATGGTTATGTGTACTACTTGTTGTCATCCCATGGTTTGGTGGAACCCTTGTGATGTGGTACAGTTGTGAAAGTATGTAAAAGTATGCTTGTGAAAAATTAGGTGTTGTGGATAACCCTGGTAGGGTATTGTGACTGTAGTTCATGATGGGAACCCACAGGAATGAATAAACTAAAATTCTACAAAAATGAAATTTTAAAAGAACTTGAATTAAGAATTATGTTAATAGAAAGAGATTAATTAAATAACGAATAAGAGAGAATGGCCAAATCTTCACAAAACCTTGGAAGTTAAAATTTCTACCTGATGTTCCTAGGGCCTCCCCGTGGCTGTGATCTTGTGTTTGAAATCGTAACCTTAGAGTGTGCCTTCGCCACATTTGTCCCTTGTTGCATACCTTTTCTCTTTCTTCAGCGTATGTCGCATCGAGGACGATGCTTTCTTAAGAGGAGGAGAATGTCTTGCCCCGCCCTCTTCTTAAAAAAATAAAAATAAAAATAATAAATAAAATATAAAAAAAGGGGAAGCCCGTGACTTCTTGGGAGGGCGGATTAGGGCAAAGAAGGGGAAGGGTGGAATGCAAACACCAGGTGGGGTTTGTGGGCGGCGGCTAAACAAACCAGGGCGTTTTTTTTACTGTCCAAAGGAATGCTTTGCCAAATGTCATCTCTTGGGGCGCCATCACTGTTGGGCCTCCTCCCAAACTCCTAGCCGCACCAGCATGCGCCCAGGCTGCACCACTCACACCTTCCGCATGGGAAATGATGTAAAAAACGAAGTGGATTTGTGTTTTTTTGGGTAACACGGCCAGCGCCCTTCCAGCACGCATCCAGACCTGCGTAGGCTCCAAAAACGCAGAGGAAATGTTTCATTTGTTGTTGTTGCACGCGCCCTAGTAGATTCGCATATGCAAAAACGTGGCAGCATGTAAACTGTTCGAAAATGGCTGAAAGAAATGTGTATTGCGGACTGTAATGATGGCAGGATGTGCAAAAAATGAGGCTGCTGAAAAGGCCTTGGAAACTTTCAAGCAAATGCATTTGGTCTGTGTAAATCCAGAATCCACAACCTTTGCCAGCGTGCTTCCAGCCTGTGCCAAAATGGAAGTATTGGAACATGGTATGAACAATAGAATGTGGTTTTGTTTGTAATAGTTTGTGCTTACTGGTGTCTTAGTTGATATGCGTGGAAAATGTGGAAGTGTATTCAAGGCATGTGAATTGTTCGGCAAAAGGCCTCAGATATTTCATCTCATGGAATGCAATGGTTTTGGGATTTTCCAAATACATGGGATGCATACGAACTTTTCCCGATGAATACATTTGAATATGTGGAGGATTTGTTGAGATGGTGCATGAACTGTTTGGGAGAATGTCTCAAAGAAATGTTGTCTCATGGAATGCTAGGATTGCAGGATATGCACATAATGGATTCATAGTACACATGACCTTGTTTGCTATCCCTAAACACATTGATAAGCCTCTTTACCGTGGGCTTGTTACTCAGCTGGAGGCACTTGCTGTTCCTTTCTTGCCACCAGGGGATTTTCCAATAGAATTGGCCACCGATTTTGACATTATTGTGGATGCTATTTTTGGGTTTTCCTGCCGTGGCTGCAAGCAAGTGAAATCGATCGGTGCGATGTCAACTCCTCGACTTCTACCTCACCAGTTCGTTTCCAGGCATGGTCATTCTTCCCTTACCTCTCCTAATTTCCGTATTTTAGTTCTCTTTTGCAATTAAACAAAATTTTAACTCATTAGGATTTTTAAATACAGTTAAATGTCTCTTCAACTCATTGTAAAACAATAAAGTGTCTTGTCGCAACTCTCAGAGCCATTATAACTCACCTACTTTAAAACATGAACTATCACCCTCGGTCGAGATGATTTAGAAATCTCTTACCCTTTTTGACCGTTCCAATATCGTTTTGTTGACCAGACAAATTTGATTCTCCACTGATAACGTTGACCTTCTCCTTGTTTTAAATAGTTAAATTTTGTAATTTGTGGAGACTCACTAAGTACCCTTCGCAACTCTGGAAACGAGATGTGAAGTTTCATTATTGTACCTTGGTATACGAGGAGTTACCTTGACCTTTGGTTTGAATTGAAACAAACATATGACATCCTTTTGATGCTCTTATAGGAGCCCTGTTACACTGGTTTATAGTAGTAGAAAGATGTTAAATCTAGAACGTTGACTTTCGTTTTGAACCGCCATTTGAAAGCTCCGGATGGAGAAATTACTGTCCCGTCTTCGCAAACCTCTAGTGTTTATACTAGAAAAATTGCATGGAACATTTAGTATAGGAAAGACAAATTTTCAGGATAGTTTGGCGAAGCCATTTTGTAGGTCTCCGGTCGTAGTTTGACGAGGTCAAACTGGACCAATTTCATCTTATCACTCCAGAAAACTTGTCACCGTTTGAAAATGGTTTTCTAGTTCTTAGTCTCTGTCAATTCTGATGAATTCTCTTTACATAGGGGAACTAGTAGGAGATGTCTCGTTGCATGCTTCTCCATCAAACGTCAATTATAGATGTGGTTTTCTGGGCGCTTGAGCTAACTTTTGTCATTTTACAACTGGGTGAACTATGACCAGTGACCCCGGAAAACTTGCCGCCAAACGCAAACCATGCACTCCTTTTCAATTCCGTCAGTTGCCATGAGATCTTGGTATATCTAGGGTCACATAGAAATTTAATCAGGATGTGCGTGCTCATTGGGAGATACCCTTTGGAAGCAGTTTCTTAGCCTCCAAGCCTGTTTTCTACGTTTTGCAGCTAGTGAGAAAATGTAAAAGTAGAAAGCTGCGGACTCTCGTAGGGTTGCCAATTCACCTTGGGAAACTTTTTACACACGTAAATAACTGTTTAAAACACTAAAATGAAACTTGTGTGTATTGTAACTTTTGACAAAATGATATTTTCTCTCTCTCTCTCTCTTATGAGTTTATAAAATGAAGAAAAAAATGAAATGCAATGATTACATGTTTTTAGGTTTTATTTTTATTTCGATTGCATATTGTAGTTATTGTCAGATGTAAATGGGAACTGAAAAATGATAATTATGATTGTTTAGGGTGGATGCCATGCCAGCGATTTATCGCTGATATCATGCTCACGTGGGTTTTGCAGGTGGATGAATGACGACGAAGAAGGTGATGTGAAATTTAATTATTATTTTTGTAACTCTGATAGGTCATTGTAAAATGAATAACTGTGTAATGTAGTCTCTTGTAACTGATAAAAAAAAAGATTATAAATGAGATTTGTTAGCATGCATGACATGCTAGTTTTTAAGGATACTTATGGAATGTATTTCTAATCACCAGTTCAAATTGATTTTAGTTGTGTGTGGCAAAAAGGTGTTGGTTTATACTTAATAAATTGAAATCGAAGTTAATACATTGCAGCACCTTTTCAGTATTTAATATATGCTTAAATTAATTACAGGGTTACCTTCTTACCTTGCAAACACAATAATGAGTTTTAATAGGAACACTCAACACTAATAAAATATTCATGCATAACTTGCTTGTATGTGTGATCCCGTACTACCATATAAGAAAATTAAAACCGAAGAACGACCTTAAACTTGCACTTGATGAGACCTCATAGGTTAGGTAAATAAAACCCCTCGTTGGATTTTTTACCATCATAGCCGTTTTTCTAGCGACAGTGTTGCAAACCCATATTTAGGAAGGTCATGGTCCAACCTATCTGGAGTTTGCATTTTCCTTCTAGATTTGGCATTCGCGAGAAGAATGTCCTCTCTTCAGGTCTGACACCAAGTTGAGTGGTGAAGATCACCTTAGAAGTCGCCTTATGAGTCCTTGTTCGAAGGAACGACTAAGCAGTGGAACCCTGGATTCTATCAGAATAACACCTTGGTATGTCCTTGAATGTGGTTTAGTATAATTTTGTCCACCTGCCTTAAACTCTGATATAGTTGAGGCGTAGGTATTTGAGTGCATAATGGAATAAACCAAACCTCCGCTTATTAGGAGGTGTCTCTTGTGGCTCGCGTATGGTCTATAATTCTTCCGACCATATACCCCTTTTCTGATGGTAGTCAAATACTTATGTAACTCCTGATTTCACAGCAATGGTATGAACGAGACCATAGTGCGATGTATAAGCATATCCTAAGATGAGAACGAGATTTAAGATTAGGATGGAGGTCACTCATGAAGCCCTTAAAACTTAATTAAACATAATCAAATGTTTCAAAGTATATGAGTCACCTTGGTGCTACCAAACTATGAGAAAACAAAAGATATGTATATATCTAGATATATATAAATCTTGTTGGAATTTAATAAGTTTTAAATTATAATAATAATGGTAGAGAAATAAATTCAGTGTGAATCGAGAAATATTTTGGTGAAAAGCTGCCCTGTGTCTAAATCTCCGTCAAATCCTTAATATCGTTCTAGACATCAAGTCACTTTCGCTTGAGTGTAAGGGTAAGATTGTAGCCTTTAAATAAACGTTTGAGAAGCAAAATATTAACATAAGAATGAGAGAATTAGAATCTTGTAGGATTTTCGAAATATGGAAAAATACTTATGTAAGTTCTGAAGATTGTTATAAGGGAAAAGAGCAAATTAAATGGTTGAACAATAAGTGAACTGTGAAACGAATTTTCAGGACATGTAGGTGGAAAAAAGGGAGAAAATCATGCTTACCTAATAAGGATCTTGGGAAGTTAGCCGTAACTAAAATACATTTAAAGTAATGATTTGTCGTGGGTTCGCCGTTCCTAAAGTCACGTTTCTTGTGGTTGGGTCTTTGCTAGTTTTCGTTCGTTGGGAAGAGTGTGGTATCGACATGTTGATGTCGTCTGCATGTGTCTATGTGAGTCGATGACTTATGTGATTGTTGCATGTGTGTCGAGTTCTGTACTTGGAGCCCTTACTGTGTTGTGTGTCATGAGCAATGTAAGTAAAAAAAAAAATTATCCTGGTATTTTACTGTTCTATTTGGGTGTGTAAAATGTGGGCACTACATATAGAATGACCTATGTTATGTTTTTGAATTGAGAACAATATAAAGTGAGATTTTTGGTTCAAATTTGAACTAGTTGATTTAGAGGGAAAAGTGTAAGCTGCTTGAGAGAGTGTAAGTGGTACAAGAGCATAAAATCAGAGTTGATGAGATTTAGAGAGATTTTGTGATCAAATCAGGTCATGAAAGTTAAATTTTGAGCGAGTTAGAAGAAAGAGGGTTTGAAGGTGTGTGAGCTGAATTTTTGATCTCCATCATTTGTGGCAGAAAAATTACTTCAAAGATATTCATCTAAAGGTGGTTGAGTTGGTTATTGATCATCATAGGGGGTTGTATCCTCCTTATGGAGTTGGTGCTTCACTAAGCTAGGGGTTGGTGCTCCTTGTAGGGTTAGTGCACTACTAAAATAGGGGTTGGTACTCCTTGTAAAGTTTTTGATTCACTAAAAACTTTTGATTTGAGTAATATAATCATAAGTTCAGTGGGTTTTCTTCCTCTTTAGGGTTTCCCACTTATATCTTGTGTTCTTTCTTCTTGTCATTCTCATTTGAATGAATGTTAAGAACACATTAATGAATTGTTGAATGGTTAATGATTTAAGCAATTTATTTTGGATTGGTTAAATTTTTTGAAGGACTGATTCACCCCCCCTCTCAATCCATTATTCTTCCAACACTGTATGGTTTTGGACCCTCCCATTTAATGAATATTTTCTAATTTTAAATCTTATGTGTGTCATTTCATCTTCCTAGGATGGACTTAGTGTAAATGTTTAACCTATGGAAGCGTGTATAAGAAATTCAAATGAACTTCATGACTCACCTATCATTCTTATAATATCGTATTGTAAATATCAACATTAAATCATTCAAAGATCTCATAATTCTTCTTGAAGAAATTAAACATCAATTAAAACAACCACTACATAGGTTTGAAACATTTAAAGTTCAAACTAGGTTCAAGAGTGTAGCTTCGTCTCTTTCCATACACTTAAAGGTCCTAGATCCATGTATTAGTAAGAGAAAGTTACTCCAAGAATTTTCAAAATTATTCAAGGGACAAAAGGTGTGGTTTAAGAATCTTAAGCACACTACATCTCATTGCTACTGCAATTTTTACATTCCCTACTCTACAATTAGTCTGTTATATTTGTGTTAAGATATGAAAGGTAACTGATAGGGGTTAGCTTAGATATGAACACACACTTGCATGTACATTAGGATAGCTACATGAGGATTTCTGCCACTTGATTATGTAGTGAAAAAATATGGATTACCTCAGTATGAGAGGAATGCAAAGGGAAGTCTAGACTCACCCATAAACTGATTTCTCCTTTGATTATCTAATGTTTATATGAAGCTTGTGTGTATGCATGTCTAGGATTTATACTTGTTACGTGTCATTACAAGAGGTTTTTAAGTTGTGCAATCCATATAAAAATATCAACACTCACTTATAGGAAAGTAAATTGCAAGCGAAGTTACAAAACTTCACTATGCACAAGTCTAAGACCATACAAAATTATTTAAGACCATACCACATTCCAACAAGAGTTGTACGATCCTATACATGAGTTGTTTCTAATTCTATTTTCAAAGATGAAGTGCTTCCAGATCCAAAACAACTCTTTTACCTAGTTTAAACCCACAACTAATCTTTGTGCCACTCTACACAGTGAAGTACTTGTCCCTTTGCGTGTTTTAAACAATCATTATATTATTTTAGCATAGTTGTAAGTATTAATACTTTATCCTAAATGTGCATGGTAAATGTTTATTAATTAATTCATAATAATCATCCTATAATATTCTTTTACTATTTCCTAATTCACTCTTCTCACACTTACTTAGGAATTGGTCAAAACACTATGATCAAAAACACATGAATTGATCCAAGATATTACATCAAATATGTATAGGAACGTATCACTATCCAATATTTCAAATATAAACAACACCACAATAAACACCAAATGTGGCATGGAATTCCATTTCTCTTCCATTCTATTGATTTGTTAGTGTGGCATGAGCCTCAAATATTTTCCTCAAATCTACATCTTTAGTTAGTTGGGCCTTATTGAGAAGGTAAAAATTAACATATATGATGGTTTGGTCCTAACTGTATTTAGTGAGTGTTTATATTCTTATGAAACTAATGTTTATAACCATTGTAATTGATCATTACCACCTAATAAAAAAATAATAAAGATGACCACCATTTTTACTAGAAATCATCCTCCACTTTAGTTATTTTGACACATGTTTTTTCTTGATCATTTGTAGATGGAGTACATTAGTGATGTTGATAGACAACAACTCTTTGAATATATGTCATTTGGGCTAATCGGAGTTTTCCATTACAAAAATTATCAATTTCAAAGTTAGTTATGCACTCGAGATCGTACGGGGCCTCCTTTTTTCATTTTCTCCAACCTCCTATAGACTTAAATCAGGTGGCTAGGTCAAATCTACATGTCATGAATTTTTTAAAATAAATATACCTCCTTTAGAATGAAATGACTCATTTGAGAGGACGTTGGATTCTCCTAATAATGCATCCTTACAAATATATAATAAATTTGAGGAAGATATAAATGAATTTGATGACATACACAAACTTAATATTGACTAAAAGATCTCCAAAAATGAATCAATGAAAAGAGATACTAAATATATATTTGAAAAATTAATAAACTAAAAAATAAACATTTATATGGCATATTCGAATACAAACTATGTAATAAAATAAATCAATGAAAACAATGTAATGGTTCCCTAAAACTATAATACTAGCTACCAAAATATTAAAAAAAAAAAAAAATAGAAAATAAAAAAACTATAAAAGAATAATATTTTAATATCAAAATTAATATAAAATTTATTTGAATAGAAAATTAACCTAATGATTTTAACCTAATTCATGTGTTAGATTGCGAGATTTTTTTTCCACTTATTTCAAAATGGTTAATTTTTTAGGTGAATAAGAATGATTAGAAAATTTTGATGCATCAATAATAAGTAAATAGGATTCTACAATTATTTATATGATTAGCTTGTATATATATTAAAAATAATTTTTTTTGGTTATAATGAAATACATCTAATTTCAGTAATAATAATTGAAGATAAAAATTATAAATGACTCATCGATACATGATTCAAATTTGAGAGCCACTTATGGTCCTCGAAAATAAATAAATCATGACAATAGTTTTTCAATACTTCCCTTCAAATTGTGCAAAGTAATAATATTGTATAAAAATTAAGAAGGAAACTATTATTTCTAACAATTTTTAATATATTATGATATATATCAATATAACATACATATATATTTATTTAAATAAATAATGGTCATATATCAAATATGAACATTGCTGGAGACAATGATCTTGAAAATTTGTAAATATTTTAAGGCTAAAAACACAAAGATGTGCATATGTTTGTCAAATTTAAAACTTGCATTCATAGATTTTTTATATAAATTTTTAAAATGTATTAAGATAGATCATATGAGGTGAGCCCTAAATGAATGTTAGAAATAATATATTTATAACTTCATACTTGTGGTCATTACAGTGTGTGTGCATGTGCATGAAAAGAAAAAGTTTCAAATATAACCCTATATATGCCTACATTAACAATTGATGTTCTTAGCATTAAAATATTAAATATATATTTAAAAATCTAGTTCATATGATTCAAATGTCTATTGAAGATCTACATAGTTAAAAAATGAATGATTTATCTAGGGGAAATAAATATTTTCCATTGATCAATTATTACAAGAATTCAAGGAGCCAATGGATGGTTAAATTATAAGAGTTTGATATAAATTATTTTCCATAGGACATTTTTCATAATTGAATGTTATTTATTTATTTGTGTGATATGTGAAATGTTGATTTGACCACTAGATCATGTTGTCTTGACCTACGTGAGGGGGGAATAAGGAGTTTATAAAAAACCAATCAACAACTAGATAAATACATTTCTAAGTATTTTTTGATTTAAAAAATTCAAGTCCAAACTTTAAGACATAAGAAATTCAACATACGAGAATAATAATACTATCTAAGTTGAAAGCATGAAATAATAATAACTAGTTGAAAAAAACTAATTCATGTAGTTAATATATCTTTGGCATGAACATAAAAATTTAACGACCAACCTTTCTACATTTTACACCCTTTCAGATGGGTTTGTATTCTTTAAAGTGACCAAAAAACTTTAAAATTAAAACTATAAATTTTTTGTTATATGGCTTTTAAACTATTCATAATCTCACTAGCTGGAACTTGCAAATACATAAATCACATGGAAGTGATAGGAAATGATTAAATTTGAAGGGATAGTATTAATTTCAAGTGGAAGGGAATGTAATAATCCAACCATTCCATGATGAAAGTGGCAATAAATAGTTTCACTTCAATTGATAAGACCAAATTATGCATACACTTCATTTAAAAAAAATATTAAAAAAAATATCATTCTTTAAAATTTTAGAGAATCAATTTATAGGATAATTTTAACATTCTTAGAAATCCTAATCAAATAAAATATACTTGAAAAATAATTCCTTTTCAAAGTAAATTTTTCCATAAAACAATTTGAATTTTTTCTTACATTATTTATAAGACATTACAAGTCACACTTATTTCAAGGTATACAATCATTATTTCCATCCATTCAAACTAAAGTTTAATTATTGTTGGAATTATTCCTTTCCATTTGACAAACCAAATATTTTAGCTATTACAATTAAAAGATTAAATATTAAAAAATAAAAAAATAGAATTGAAATTTTTAAATTGCTAGTAATTCCTTAATAGTCTTCAACCATAAACAACATGAATATATTGCCCTACCTAATTACATTCACATGATATAAAATAAAAAAATAAATCCTTTATACTATGAAAAAGTGCTCCCATAAACATTATTTTACCTTACAAACTTACACATCTAACATAAACAATAAATTTTTTTAGCACTCATATCAAGGAAATAAAATACTAATATTATAGTTGAACATACCTTAAAAAATATGTGTATTAAAATTAACATTAGTTACGATGCAATACAATTGCAATTAATATAAAACATTTTTGTGGCTCTAGTAATATAACAAAAAATAATGCATGAACACACAAACTATTATTTGTAACTTACAACTACACTTTCATCAATTGATATATAACCTTGTTTTCTATAGGAGTGTAATATCCATAAGTATTTAAACCAAGAAGGTGAAATAAATTTTAGTTGTTGTCAATAAGGGTAGAAATTGATTATATGTCATTTGTAGAGAATGTAATGAGGTTGGTAGGATCTTTGTAGTAAATGTAAGTTCTCAGACAATCATTCTTACAAATGTAAGATAAATTATTGGGTATGCGGGTATAGATTTTTCTTAGGATGTCATGTAATGATACTAAGGGATGTTAAAGGAAAAAACACAATCTTATATAGCAAGAGATATCTAGATTTGTTTTTCACATTAAAAGAAATCATCCATATTGAGTTAAATTTGTTGATACAAGCCATGTATAGGCATTTGAATAAGCCTCTTTAGGGATATATGGTGATGGGAATATTGCAATCATATACGAGTTGAATGTGTATAAATACTAGGTTTTGAGGGTGGACTAAGAGAGCATGGTAGGTGATACACCTTTCACATCATTACAATAGAGTTGATCTCTGTACTCCCTTGTGGCCTCATATTCTATCTGACCATCTATATTGATCAATAAAACAAATTACCAACCATAGATGACTTGTATTCAAGGCAAACATCCCAAGTGAGTTATAATGGAAAAATCTTATAGAGGCATTATATGAAATATGGGATTGGCGAGTAGTGGATTTTCAAGGCTAGATTAGTTATAATTAAATCACGTTGAGTTATTCCATTTTCTCATCATAATCATTATTGTAGAAAATCCACTTTATCCTTCACAGGAAAGAAGGAGAAGTCACAAAATAACAACAATACCAATTAGCCCAATGTACTACTAAAATATATGAACCAAGATGACAATGAAATACATTTTTTTTCTTTCCTTAAATATAGAACAAGATAAGGAAAGAAACTAGATTGAAAATCATGTCTCTATTTGAGTTGTCTTGAAAGAAGAGAAATATGGGACAATTGATATTTCAATGAGGAGTGATGGAATGAAGAGTATAATTGGTAATTTTAAAGTTATTCAAATTCACATTGATTTTTAATGAAAGTAAATTATTGTGAGTACATGCATATCCAAAAAATATACATAGATACATATAATATTACTAGGGTAGTTTCCAAACTAAAAGAAATTAGTATCTCATTTATATAGACATTAATATAGTGTAACATCTAGTTTTGGTTAGTAACCCTTCTTTTGAAATTTTATTGATAAATATTTCATTCATAAATGACAAGTGAATTAAAAAAATATTTTTTTTAAGTAAATGTATTTTCTAAATTGCACTTCTAAGACATGTTTGAACCCCTTGGAAGGGTTTTGAAGTGTGATTTTGATCACTGTAGATAGGTTCATGTAAATATTTGTGTTTATAAGAAATATTGATTTGGCACCAGGATAAGTTGTTAATAAAAGTCACAAACACACAAACACTATTTATAACAAAAATAATTATAAATAGTGACATCACTACATAGCAATGTAAGAATTTATCAATGACTATTTCCAACAATAATTAAAACATTACTTATCATTGTAAATCATATAAGAAACAACTTAATATTCCTTTATTTTAATTTATCTAATTTCTAATGTATCCCTACACTATATTTTTGATTCTCTATCACTTATTTTAAGTCAATGATAGGTTTGTGATGCAACTAAGGTGTGGTTTTCTAATTAAATAATGCCACAACATTGCAATGAATTGTCACTTTCACTTCACTCTTGTGGACAAAAAAAGAAAAATGTGATATTGATTACTCAAAATTACATAGAAAAAAAGGTGGAAGCTATAATATTCACTTTTTGCAAGCTACTACAAGTGAACTTGATTTAACCAATATTAAAATTTGTAAAACCTTAGATATTTCAGAGTCTCATGTGATAAATAAATCACTAAAGTATAGATCTGACCCAAGTAATAAGCTAGATACAAATGAAACCCTAGGTGCAAGAGAGGGAATAAGAGACTTAGTTGATTTCACAATTGATCCCGAAGTGTGTGAGACTGGAAAAATGATGAACAAGAGGAGAATACTGTCACAATCACACCCAATTTTTTTTTAACTATCAGAATAAACTAAACCAGAGCACTTGGAATGGGTCAAGGGCACCTAGGTGTTGGAGACCTCTGTTGGGAACCCCTGACAATGAAAATGGTTAGAAATTGATTCTTCTTGTGTCATAAGATATTTTATCACCTTCATTGTTAATCAAATGTACGTCGCTAGTTGATCGCCAAGTTCTCTTGTAACATGTAAAAGAGAGATATAGATTGCAAAACCCCAAAACACATCAAATAATAAAAAGAAAAAGATGTAAATGGGGAGTCAGGCTAACCTCAATGGTCACCCAACTAAGTGAGCTTACAACCAAGTGCTACACTACATTTCAAACTCAATGTAGTTCTTGTGTTTGTGTGTGTGTGTGTGTGTGTGTGTGTAAGAATCATGCCCTAGGTGGCTCTTGTGCAAGATGCACTTGATAGCGAGAAATAGCTAGATGTAGCAATGTAAATAGATGTGTGGACGGAAAAATGAACTTCCCCTCCCACGTGTGTATACAGAAAATGTAGCCCCTTGTCCCTTGAGTGAGTACTAGATGGATGGCTTGATGCTCTTAGAATGCCTTTGGATGCAGCCTTAGGTGGTGATAGTAAATTCTTAGAGCTTGGTCCTTTATTATGGTCAGATAAATTTATATTTATATGATTCCCTTAGTTGAATTTTACAATTAACAACTGGAAGGATGACCCATAAGAAAATAAGATGCCTAACAAGAGAGAGTAAAGTAAAGATAGGTTGGGGCACCTAGAAGGATGGGGGTACCTGGGAGCTAACATCCTGGTTGGGAGTTAGAGTCTAGAGTTGTAAAATATCAAGCAATAAAGTATCAACTGGGCTGTGGGGTGTGCAAAACCAAAGAGGAAACCAGAAAGACAAAAAAGAGGCCAAAGATAGATGTCAATTATTAGTTTTTTCACTTATGAATCATATAAATAGTGGTATGTGATTAGGACCTAGAAATGTACCCAAGTGCGTTATTTAGTGTCTACATTTTTCCCCCACTCTTTGTTGTTGAGTGAATAATTGATAACATAAAGTAGATAAAATATGTGTAATTGATAACCATGTAGATTGATGGTGAAAGTATGCCAAGGAGACAAGAAAAAGTGTGGAGTGATAAAATTGAAGCGTGGAAGCTAAGGAAGAGGAAGTGACCCTAGGGGTGAAGCATATGTGTTGTTCCGTGTTTGTACCTATTGTCATTGTCGATTGATGCTTGTTGATGTGGAGTTACTTCTTGTTGTGTATTAAGGATAGACTTATAAAAGAAGAGCGAAAGAGTATTCAAAAGTCATGCATATGTGAAAAATTCGATCCAAGAATGTAAAAAGTATGCAAAAATGCAAAAAAGTAGTAAAAGGAACATGTGCACTTGATCCATGATGAGTGAAAAAGATAGAAAGTTTCTTGAAAAGCTGTAGAAGAATGATTTTTTTGGGTGATCTCACGCCAAGTGCAAGTTTTTTAGGTGATCTAACACTAAGTGTGAGTTTTTTGGGGGATCTCATGCTACGAAAAAAGAGTGTTGGGGGAGAAAGGTATAGTGTTATTCTCCATCCTTTACTATTTCCCAAAGTTTGTACACTAGTACAGATGGTGTGAGCCTACTTTCCAATTTGATCCATTTCAATCCAGTTTGATCCAAGTATAAAAATAGAGAATGCATTCTGATTGCTAGATGACTATGTCGGTACTGTGAAAATTGATCTGTAAACTGTTGAAAATTGTATTGATATGAAAAAATGATTATAAATTCCCCTTGGTCATAAGCGCCCAAGAAGGGTCAGAGACACCCAGGTCCTCATGTCTGTATCTAGTCACTGACATCAGTGCTAAAATGTAGACCCAAGTCAAAATATGGGTCGTTCCTTTGATGTAACTGTGTTTTTCATGTAGTGTGTGGGTTTGATCTGTGACTGTGTATTTTTGAATGGGGTTACTGATTCACCTTATGTATGCCCCCTCATTTGGGGTGCATGCGACATAACTAAGAGGATGCGGCCCAAAGGAGAGTATCAGATGCCACTTTGAAATTGACACCATGTAAGGGAGGGAATGTGCATGGTAGAAACCAAGACGCATGAAAACAAGGTGGATAAAAACATGTGTTGGTGTAATCAAGACACATACGTATATATAAGTCAATGTGTATGATAACAAGCAATAAGACAATATAGACCATGAAAAATGGGTTTCAAACATGGGACATCACTCAAAATTTCACAAGATAATTAGGTTTGAAGTGGCCAAAATTATACAATCAATAAACAAGTAAGAACGGAAAATACTGCAAACAATGGCATACAATTGAAAAAATTGAACAACAATAACAAGAAAAGTATCAGACAACCTTGGTGGAAAATATTTACTGCAAGACAAATGTTGCACATGAAGCATATGTTAGCATGTTAGAAAGATAAGAAGTATTTCAAGATGTGTCTATATCAATAGAGTAGTGTGTCGGTAAGAATATGAGGTAGTATAAAATGAAACAATAACACATGTGATGTGTACGAAAGTAGATTCCCCTAGCAGCCATTGTGGGACTGGTAAGAGGTACAATGTCAAAAATTCATGCTACGTGTAAAGATATTTAGAAAGTATTCATTCAAAACTAGAGAACAAGTGAACATGCATGAGTATATAGAAATATAATGATATACGAAGTATCTGTCTAGTATGAGAACAAAGTGTACATGTAACTAGTATAAGTAAACAAGAGTATGTACAACCAAGATATACAATATGATGTGAATGTGAATGTGAATTGTATGGAATGTAAAGCAAGCATAATAGGAGTAGCGTGCCCCTGAGTGAATGTTTATGAATATGAGATGAGATTAATTTATAAAATACCCATCAGTAGTCAAGAATGAACCATAGAACAAGAGTACGTAATTGGGAAATAGTTTGAATTGTGTGCACTAGAAAGATAGATTATGAAGGATATAACATAGAGTGTATAATGTGGAGAGGTTCATTTAATATTTATACCCTCAACAGTCAAGTACAAACCGTGGAACTAGAGTTCATCATAGGGTAGTGTGATGTGCAAGAATACAATGATAGAAAGATGTGTCGTAAATGCATAGAGTGTGAAATGTGTCATGTGTATGATGTGAGGTTCATGGATGTAACATGCCCTCAACAGTCAAGTGTGAAGCTTATTGTAGTCACTTAATTTAACCAAATGCATAGGAACGTTGAAACTTCATCTAGTCACAATTAAATGCTTACCCAAAGCGCATAAAGCTACTAGGTCTCTCCTTTATACTTGCTTGAAAAGATGCTAGCATGTAAGTCCATGTTTACCATTACCAAATCATATACTCAAATGTAAATCATAGCATTCCTCATTACACAAACCAGAAAGCATACATATCAGATTCATCATACAAGTATCAAGATTAAAGAAATCAATTAATAGAATCCAACCTGTTGGCAAGGAAATTTGTCGGGTGCAAAAAATTGTGGATTCCTTGCCAATGCTTTGAGAAGATAAGTCCCTCTACTTAACCGGTGTAGCTGCTGTATATGCATGCGTGGGAAAAGGTGGATTTTTGTGGTGGCCTTTCGACCGAGGATCCAACAGGGGCACTCCACTTACCCTACGGAAAAGCTAGCAATATCTTGCTAGGGAATACTTTGTTTGAAAGTGGGAAAGGGAGTGAGAAAAGAGGTAGGAGAACTAATGTTGTAGGTAGGAAATCAGATTCCTACACACACTAGTTAGAAAATTCGTCACATGCATTCATGAGAATAAAAAACCTTGCAAATGGCAACAAGACGAGATAAGATTGTGAAATCAAAGTTTCTTAAATCTCCTCATCAAAGAGGCTACAAAATACTTCTTCTTGTATTGTTTCTTAAACAGAAGTTGTACATAGTGGAGAAATGGAGGAATTTGAGAAGAAGGGGGGAAACAGGAGAAAATGGATATTTCCTTTACTTTCTCTAAGTACAATGCATTCGTGAGTTTACAAGATCAATTGCCCCCCGTACAATGGCGTGAAGAAGCCATTAAATCTACTCCAAGAAATGGTTACAACTTCTTCTTTGTCGGCAAGAAACAGTTTACAATTTCTTTTCAATCATTCACATCCATTCAGATTCTTAATTCATGAAGAAATGCCAATGCCAGAAAAACCATACTTTTCATAATGCAGCCGTCACACTTGTTTTGTAACTTTGAATTTGAACCGTTCATCTTGCCTTTAAAACTTTAAATCAGGGTTGTACACGTGGGAGAAATTTATTGGAGCAGGCGTGGAGGATTCCTTTTGTATTTTGTGACTTTATAGAGATTTGGAATTTTGGAACATATTGGCTCACTTACCCACTTTTGATATGGTCTTGACATGTGGCCTCACTTGATTGGCAAAGGATTCATGGGTCAATTTTATAATTTTACCTTTTTTCAATGCGGTCTCACAAACAAAAATTGCTCTGCCTACTTGCCTTCCTGCTTTGGCTCTTTCGATGCGGGATTAATATTTGACTTTTTCCTTTGTGTTTGGTAGGGCTACGGATCACTTTTTAACTTTTCAATTTTTTTACAAAGAGGCTCAAAATATCAAATCTCCCCAACGGTCCGCCTCCTTGCTTTGACTTTCTAACGACGGGCCCAAGATTTGACTTTTTCCTTTAGACCTGATCGGGGATGCGGGTCACTTTTTAAATTTTTGCCTTTTTAAAAAGAGGCTCAAAATCTCAAATCTCCTCGACGGTCCACCTCCCTACTTTGAATTTCCAACGGTGGGCCTAAGATTTGACTTTTTCCTTTAAACCTGATCAAGGCTGCGGGTCACTTTTTAACTTTTTTATTTTTTTACAAAGAGGCTAAAAACCTCAAAGTTCTCTACCGAATCACTTCCAATTAGATATTTCCACGTACCTGTGGATAACGGAGCCAAAATTTGATGGGGAAGAAAAATCCCATCGTTCCTGACTGTGGAAAAAATGTAGAGAAGAAGAAAACTCCACCATTTCGCACCCGATTTTCAAATTTCTTTTGCGAGCCAAGGAATTGAAAACAATACAAGGTTCGAAGATCCATGGCCATAGAAAGATTGAAAATTTCATTCAAATGAGGACAACAATAAAATTTTCATGCGTCTAGATAGGAAAATAGAAAATTTATCAAAACGTGCAGACTGGAGAGTTTAAACAACTTCAAAGCATGAATTTCTCTATCTTTTCAGACTTCCAACTTTACTTGAACACTTCTGGAGGGTGTAAGATCAAAATTTTTGAATTTGAATTAGAAAATGAGGGGGGGATTTTGAGGGTGACAACACAACCACAATCATCCATTGCATTAAGGCATCAAATAATAGAAATTGAATACATCACAGTCACTAGCACAAAGCCATGTGCGCTATTAAATCAGGGAAAAATAACTCTATTACATCACACATAGTGTCTAAAATAATGCAGTACAATACATATATACAGTGGTGGGGACTTTCCCTTCACTACCTATGCATTCCAAAAATATCCTGCATGCTCAAAATAACAATGTGTACATACAAAAACAACTATAAAGCGTGCATGCTTCATACATGCTTAATAATAGATCAATCCTATAATTAAAATCTATTTTCATTCCTATTCTTGGATTGATCCACGCATGACCTTTGATATTCTCATGCATGTGCTTTATCCCCCAAAATAGACTTTCCTTTATCTCCAAGTCTTCATGCTTTCTTATAAATTTGGAACATTGTTGGAACACCACTTAATCTTGGTATTGTCTAGTTTTAGCCCATGTCTCCAAAATTGGCTCAGTCTGGGGTAATTCCTATTTGGGTGTGAGCCTTCGCACAATGTGTGTTCTATCCCATGTGCACACCTTTGCATCTGCCTCGTGCATGCCTCAAACCCTCACGCATGGCATACACTTAATGAACTTCTTCAGTGCAAAATTACCCCACACTAATTTGATTTCCATCCTTGGCAATGCTTTTGTGTAACTTGTTCTTCAAAAAATATATGAATAACAGAAAAATAATAAATAATTCAATGCCCAAAAGAATCATCATACCTAATCAAGAATCAACTCAGGCCTCAGTTGGTTAGAAGAGTTCTGAAAATTCAACATTTATCTCACTCTCCACCTTTTTCCATTCACCAAGATCTGTCATATCCTTCCCGGGCACCACTTTTACAATCCTTGGTATTTGGTCAGGTGCCAACTCTTTAATCCTGCTCTTGAGCTCCTGAATTATCACAGTCAGTTCTCGTGCATACCCCTTCAATCACATCCATGTGATCCAACACTATATCTTAAAATTAACCTATCTGGAGCTCTAACTTGTCCTTTTGGCCTTAATCACTTCTTTCTATTTTGTTTCCTCAGCCATAACTAGTGTGTGCTTTATTTGTGGGTGTCTTCTCTTGGATAGTTTTGAGTACTGTTTCTTCATCAATCACGCGTGCATCAAGAATAGGCTCACATTTCTGACATGTATTAAAGTCCACATTAGCCTTGCCACTTGATACCTTAATCTTCATGAACAGTCCTCAAGATCAGTAATTATGGCCTCAACAATGACCTTATTAGCTCTTTTTTCCTTTACAATTTCTTCTGTTGTTGGCCCTACGCCACTCTTAATGTTTACTAGGAGCATTCCGACCATATCCTCCAAGTACTCCATCTCATCATTGTAATCACACCTAGCTTGGCTTACCAAGGCTAGGGACTGACCTAATATCTATTTCACCAACGCGTTGGCCTTATCATATGCCTAATTCATTCTCTTATAATCACCTTGGAGGTACTTCTTCAAATCCCTGACCTCGGGCTTCTTTTCTTTTTTATCTACTACCATGACTTTCATAGTAGCACCTACATCCAAATCACTTCTCCCAATATTTGTAACCAACTTGTTCAGGGCATTGCACTCCTACTCATCAATTAGATATATAGGGTTAACTTCCTTATACTCCCTCCCGGGAGCATTCTTCAACTTAGTGACACTGATGGAGTTATTTCTTACCTCAAACTCAAGTTATTCTACAAATTCCAGCTCAATATCTTCCTAGTTTGTGACACTGTCCCATGATTTTCCATCAACTTCCAACAATATAATTTCCCATTTGGAACTGTGCTTTGAAAATGTGCCCTCAAGACCTTCTTAGGGTCATCCAAAAAAACCATGTGTGGCGACTTGGGAATCCATCTCTTCCTTTGTGCCTTCTCCTTTTTCCTTGTCTTATTTGGAGTAGAGACACATGCACTTGTCCCAAATCCTATGCCCTTTTCTTCCCTAATAACATAAGTGTCATTAGTCACCTTCTCTCCATGCACCTCCTCTTCCATATGCATTTTTCCCTTGGGAATACTCTTATTTTCTTCTCCCTCTATAGCGTGCGTCCACTTTTGATCCTCAACACTTTATCTGGATAACTTATTAGTCCATTCTAGCTCAATATTCTCGCGTAAGGATTCTCCTTTATTCTCTAAATCAGACTCCCACTTGTCTCTATGTTGGAGATAACCTTCACCCTTCTGCGTTTGAATTATTCTTTCTCCAGATTTTCCTATGTTGGCTGAGTTGTTCTAGCACCAATACTATTTATTCTAGTCTAGTACATCTTATAGTGCCACAAGTGATCAATTTTACCTTCCTCTTCCTCTTCTTCCTCTTTAGGAGTGTCTTTGCGCATTCTCTTCAATGGTGGGACTATTGGTCTTCTAGGCTATGGGAGGGTATAATATGCAACTTCCCTCTGAATTCCTCCCTGATTCTTCAGCCTAAGTTGCAAAAATATTAGGCTTATCAATATTCTAATGGTAACATTCAGCCAGGAGCCCAAGTTGAGCGTGTCAGGCTCCAACGTTTCCAAGTATGTGGGCCTCGCATCATACCTGTATGTCACGCGCAATATGTGTAAGTCCGAGTCAACCTTAACAACATCAAAGGTCAACTTATACATGTATTTAATTGTGTTTATAACACACTGGAAGTACCGGGTTGTGAATGTGAAGGGTAGCTTACACCAAGGACCCATCCCCCCATCCTCCATTCTAAACTATGTAAGATTGTAATGCTAATCCACTGTGAAAATTGCATGCTCCCCAACTTCCATGGGTGACGAAATGCACCACTCATACTCAAAAGCCCCACACAACTTGTTATACCACTTATCAATTATGGCCTTATATGTGTTTGAAATTGTGCCATCACAGGTGTAACCAACAAAGTGTATACTAAGATATTTGTTTATAGGTGGGTAAACTCACATATCATCATTTGGGCCATCTGGTACTCCAATCTCCTAGAAGATGAAAGAAGAAGGATCGATCCCCAAGTTATCTTCATTCCTTCTTCATTCTACACCCTCACCTCTTCAATAATTCCATCAACAACATATTACGTAATTTTGTAGTGTTCCTTGTTCGCTATTCTGTGTGTAATGTACAATTTTTTGTTCATGTTAGTCCATCATTCCGAGGCACCCAACTTGCAACTGACCAATTTGGTTGTAACCCTAGTTGCAGGGTCTATGAGGTTATCGATAAGCATAGCCCTTCATCCCTTCTCGTAATTTAATGTTGTGGCTAATTCATCAATCTTCGCATTAGAGCATAAGTCCATACCCATGTCCTCTCATGTAATCCTTATCCTTGTGACACACTCTATCAGTTGATCTGTAATTCACATCCTCTGACTTGTCAAATAAAATAAATCTTGATGCACCCTAGACATGAGCTATTGGAAGAAATTCATGGGCTTTGCAAAGAAGGGTAATTCTAATAATTACAGAACTCCCACTTTCTCCAAGTTCCTCTGAACTGATTCATCAACCAACACTTTCCCTTCTTTGTTTGTTCCCGCCAACTCTTGCAACATGTCTAACTTCAACATTGCCTCATGCCCTGGAGCTCTATGGTTGTATTCATTGATCTTACACTTGGGAAGATAATACTTCCAAGTCTGAACCCTAAGAACTCCCGATGGGTACTACATTTCTAAATATATATGCTACAGGGGCTCCTCCAGTTTTAGGTGTCATTGCTCCAAAAAATATTTTCCCTAGGTACTTGTACGATGGAAAAGTGACATGCGAGTGTGTGAATCTACAAGTAACTCTTCCTTGTACCCGACCTCTTGAGGTCATGCCGGGATGGCCGGTGAATGTGGAATATATATGGATACAAAAAAACTAGTTGGGTAATCTTATATCCTCAATACGCAATAATGGAATCTACGAATCTAAAGTGAAGAAGGCCCTCCTAACCTGAATTTGTGTAATGGATCATTCGGATATAATAGCAGTTCGGAGGCTCCAATCAATGTCAAGCTCTGCCGAGATCCTATTTATTGGCTGTTGGATACGTGGGAAGTGACCTGTAGGTGCTTCATGTATATTTCCAGACAAGGTCATGAAAATGGTGATGGGAGGTGTAGTGGGTTCTCTGAGGTTTTATGGACGATTCTCTGGTCTAGTCCAGAAATCTTTAGCTTGATTGGCTGCTACGTTTAATAAGGAGAATTGTGTAATGATGTCTAGTGGGAGTGGTGAGGACCTGAATACTAGTGTTTGTAAACCAACATCAATACTTAACTGATTTCAATAGGCCCGTTGGGTTTTGGGACCTGTGGATCACAACCGTGAGTTCGTGGTTGTTGTGCATACCTGTTATGGTCATGTGAAGAATCAATCCCTGTCTTTCTGACTATCCAGTAATCATACGCCTTTTCGGCCTCTATGTTTAGAACTAGAAGTTGTATAATTTTCTCAGAATACCTTACAGGTGTTCTGGCAACTTGAATGCGTAAGCTAGTATCTATGTCAACGAGGAGGTCTCCTGCGTTAGGTTGTGGAATTAAAGGATCACAACCAAATACTTGTTCTCTTTTACATCCTTATACAGTCATTCAGATATTTTATCAAGGCAGTCTATAGTTAGGATGATTTGACCAAAATGTGTATGCCTTATTGTCTTCGATATTTAACCCTCTCAGTTGTTCACTAATTGCTTGTAGGTTTACCGTTGCTCGAAAGACCTGTATCCTAAGGTCTTGATCTATATCAGCTAGTGTTGTGGGTAGATTTGGTTGAGGTCACTATTGGTTCAAATATGTATTCTCTGGGCTCTCTAGGTCCCGTGATTGTCATGCAAAAATGATTCAACTTTAACTAAAACTAATAAACTAATTATGAAAGATGTATCTATACTATGCATGTATTCTTTTATTTTTGTATTTTCGATGAAGTATTTTAACGAAATTAAAAGAGCAGCTATTCTAATATTTTTAGAAAATGGACAATTAATCTAGTAACAAAATTAAAACAAATAAAGTAGCCTGGTGTAGCTATTTTCCTGTGCAGGTGTGAATTTATCCTAAATATCTAAATAACCAACTAGTTTAATAAAAAAACTCTCAATTCTACCTCAGAAGTGAGAAATGAATCAAGAAACTATCATTCCCCACAGCTTCCCTGGCAATATTGAAAGAAAAATTTAACCAAAATGAAATAATTTACTACTCTATTTGGTATGTTGTAACTATAACTTTGATAGCTCAAACCTGGAGTTTATAGAATAGTGGTAAGTCTAGTTATGTGTGACTTTGTCCCCTCAGTGTGATCTCCTCGTTCCTTTATGTTCTCATGAATCCAAAAAGGCGTGTATATGATAGTATCAAAAGAAGAAGGTACTTGAACAATGGTAGCTTTGGATCTAGATTGAATATAATGTGAGTAAGAGAGGGATAGTGCAAATGAACAGAGCTTGACTATGCAATTCCTAGCGGGATTTATTGCGGGAATACAACACAAATATGCTGAGAGTTCTAGAAACTATCTTTTGTGGCCAGACAAAACCTGCAACTCTAAATGGATTCCAATCTAAGAATGAAACTACCTTATTCTAAACTAGTTTACATGGAATAGTAGTGAAACAAGATTGAAACAAGAAGATCAAATGACCTCTAAACAACAAAGGAAGACTAACAATGGATGCAAAACATGAAACTATTGGAATTCTAAGCAAGAAACTCAAAAGACTAAATGATTTAAACAGAGAAGGAGAGGGGCCTCTTGTTTGAAAACAAGTTGGATATTTATAGAAAATGAATTCACTAGAAGGTAACTTGGAATGGAACTCTTTTACCATTAAACAAAGAGAAAACACTATTCACAGGGCGGCCAAAACATAAATGCAAAGCAAAGTAGCTGAAAAATGTGGATAGAAACTTGAATTTTATGTTTGACGAGATCGTCGGAACTTTCTGGAAAATGCGCACAGGACCGCCGCCCTGTACAAGGCAGCGGTTACAGGACCGCCACCCTGTTCCGGGTGGCGGTCATGGGACTGTTGCCCAGGCAGGGTGGCGGTCTCATCACTTAAGACCAAAACGCAAGGAAAAAGGGGGGCATAGGGCAGAATAAAGAATGTGGAGGTCAGATGAGGCATACGGGATATAAACATATACTTGGCGAGCTTTTATGGATCCCGAACACCTTGCGAGGAGACCTGTATCATCATTGGGGTATGTGTAACCTCTTTCCAGTGGTGCAGTACCCCACAATTTTGGGTACATACATATTAGCCCCTCAGAGAAGCATCTTAGCCATGAAGAGGCATAGAACGGTGGATCTGAGTATGGCGGTCCCGAAATGAGGAGTTAGGAGTTATACCTGACATGCAAATGTGTCAGAAATTCACCACCCAAAATCCCGCTATATGTAAAATGAAAAAGGGGATTCAAGTGCAGATAGATAAAATAAATTGAGAAATAAAACTAAATTGATATGAAAATGAGGACTTACCATCTGCGCGGGGTTTAGAACTTACCTTCGTCGACGCTCCAACCTTGCGAAAGACATTCAAAATCAATTTTAGAAAGCTATATATATATATATAACAAACTCATTTTAATATTCATTTGCACGTGTCAATTTGGTGGTTTTTGAGCTCTGGGACCCACGGTGACCATTTTCAATGAGAGTACAGTCAAAACATCTGTTGTGAGAACGTGATCATGCCTCTGAGAGCGGAACATCGTCCTGCGAAGTCTTAGGTTAGTTCTTCTCAATTTATCATTTTTAAATCCAAAACATATAAATGTTGAAATATTTTTCGTGGAGTATCATTTAAAAAAATGTTAGTTTTAAATGAGTCTCTAGGGGGGCGCCCATAGGGTAGGTCTTTATTTTGTTAAAAATGTTGTTTTCTTGCATTTTTAATGCGTTTTTAGGGCTTTCGAGCCATTCGCCACTTCGGGACAGGACCACTGCCTTGCACATGGTGGTGGTCATGGGACCGATGCCCTAGAAGGTGGTAGTTATAGAACCACTGCTCTACACTGTGCAGTGGTTCATAATAGAATGCAAAAAAATGTTTTATTTAATTGCTTTTGCATTTTTAGTATTTTTACATGTTCTTGATAATTTTTCTAGTCATATTTTGTTACTAACTTACTCTTTTTCTATGTTTTTTGGTGGATGCAGAAGAAGGAGGAGTATATTAGATGGAGTAGAGAGAGGGATTGTGATTGGCTCCCAACAGTGTTAGAGGCACTGACCCAGACAGAGCGAGACACTCTGTAGAGGGCCGATATTTGGAGGATCACACAGGTTCCTCATGTTTCACTTGCTAGTCACATATTATGTGACTTATTTTCATATTAGGATGCAGATCGGAACAATTTCTGATTACCAAGTGTGAGGGGGTGAGTAGTCCATCACCCTGGAGGATGTCTACTGTATATTGGGGGGTTCCGATCCTTAGGAGGCATCTATCTCTCAAAATAGCAGTGTTGAGATCTCAGTTGGTTCAGTGGGCCACTTATATGGGGGATGTCATTGTTTCCATGGGATTGAAGAAGGGGGTGAAGGTCCACTCCATTGTTGAGTCAGATATTCCTATGCTTTGCAAGGCTATCATGGGCATTCTTGTTTTGAGATTGATTGGAGACAAGGGAGGGGACACTCTCTTATATTGCTGGGCTCCCATTATTACACAGATTGAGGGCCATGGCCGCATTTATGATTGGGGAGCAGACATCCTCGGGACCACCTACCACGATTTGTACAGGGTGGTCAGACTACAGGGACAGTCATTGAGTCACCCTACTCTTGTCATGAGTTGGGTGTATGAGCACATTACCTCGTATGGGAGAGGTGTACAGGTAGAGGATCCTGGGGCCGTCAGGGCAGCGAGGTGGACAGGGATGACCATTCTTAGAGCGCCTCACCAGCCAGTGGCTTATTTGACTACTGAAGACATGGAGGCTACTCCCTATCAGGCCATGACAGGGTTATGGGGAGAGGAGACACTCACATTAATTGTTTTCCACATTACCAGTCAGCTGGTAGATAGGATAGGGAAGTTAGAGATCCACCCCTTTGACAGAGTACCACAGCAGTTCAGCCTCCCATATATTAACATGTTTCCTCCAGCGGGGCTAGTGTATAGATCTATTCATGAGGCTCAAGGAGGTCCTAGAGGCCGGGGTTGGACTTTGGTCACTCCTGGTGTTCCTATTGCAGCTAGGTGGGTGGTTCGTGCTCGAGGGGTAGCAAGTGCTCCTCAAGCACCTTTACTTCAAATTGGCGCAAGTCCTGCTCATAGCAGAGATGAGCCTATTGACATGGACTCTGAGTCTGAGGAGTTCACTGGGGGAGATAGAGGAGGAGACAGAGGAGGCAGAGACCGGAGCTAGCAGGATAGGTGAGGAGGATGACAACAATTCTGAGTGGCATGACACTCAGGATATCTTGCAGGCCGAGAGGGAAGAGTAGAGCGTAGAGAAGGTGACTTTGATTTCAGAGGAGTTTCCTTCTCAGGATTTAGGGGGAGATGGCGAGTCCATGGCAGGCCATCACATTGCTCCAGATGTGGGAGAGGGACGACAATCAGTGGCAACATCAGCGGTAGGCGCAGACCCTAGAGATTCCACCTAGAGGCTTGGAGATCCGAGTGAGTTACCACTCTTTTCTCAAATTTGTTTTAGCTAGAATTGTTTAGATGTTATTTCATTTTTTTGTTTCGTCTATCTTTGGTTTTATTTTGGATAAATTTCTAACTTGTGTGTTTCTCCTTTTTATTTGCAGCGACTGCTGAGGGATGGCGAGACTTGATTCACCAGGTGTGCGATGACACTCTATTGCTCCCTTCTGATGGTACTTAGCCCGAGATTATTGAGGATGTTGGGGAGCCCTCAATAGCTAGTTGAAATAAAAATGTCTTTGCCCCTGTCTAAAAGGTAGAAAAGATCATTACTTCCCTTCACACCGAGCTGGCTGGATATAGGACTGCTGAGCACTTGATGAGGAGGAGTCACTATCATAGTGAGACCATAGCTGCTGGCCATGATCGTGAGCCCTCCATCCATTCAAAGCATCGTCGCAGCAGGAGTCCTAGGCATGGCCATACACCTTCTGAGGGATCTCGCAGAGATTGAGAGATCATAGTGTCCTTTTTGTAGTGACTTTTGGTCAGATATTTGTACGATTGTTTTTGTATTTTCTGGGCTCATTGAGCGTTTTGACCATGCCTTAGTGCATGATGGCATTGTACACGAAACAACGTATATATATATATATATATATATATATTTGGATCTAGACTATCCGATATCTAGAATTTTGTGACTCGTTTCCCATGTGTATACTAGATGTTTTCTTTTTAGAGTATTTGTTTTCATGCTTTTCAGAGTGTATGCAATGGATGACAAATGATAACAAATACTAAACAGAATGTTTTACTTTATATGCTTTTATAATGTTGACATGTGATGATGAACATGTTGTAATTTTGAAATTTTGGCCTCTTTGGGCAATTTCTGTGATTCCTTCTTATGTTGGCAAAACGTGATGAATGTATAGTGATAAAGAGATGAACTTGCCCCATTCCCAACTCTACGCAACTAGTAGGATGCAAGGGCTCAACACCAAGAGTTGGGAAGGGCATAAATTGTATGAGTTTGAATGAATGGAATGATGAGAGATAGACAAACTAGTGACAGAAACCAAACTTATACCTACACACTTACCCTACTCAGAACTACCACCAAGCTCAGAAGGCCACTTACTTTCTAGTTTATCTAGACTTAGATCTATAAATGGCAACCTGGTTGACAAAATCTTGTTTTGAGGATTTGATCTCTTTGGAATTTGGACATTTGTTTTCACTTAATATAATTTGATTTGTATTTCTAGAATACCAAGATTCGTTAATTTATGTGAATGGACCCCCCCACACCCTGTCTCATGCCACTAGTAAGAAGCATGGGTTTCTCACCAAAGGTAGGATATCGGCGAGTAAGGGAACTTCTTTCCTTTCCCAACCTCACACCACTATTCAGAGATGTGGGCTTATCACCGAAGGTTGGTGGGGAAAAGGAGTGTGTAAAATAAAATATTCTGTTTGTTTGGCATTTTTGATTCTATTTGATTTTGACACTTTTGATCTGTGACTTTGGGATATCCTTTCTCTCAAAGAGACATAAGAGGGATAGATGTGACACAAAGAAGCTTCTATAACAAACCGTAGGTAAGGACAACTTTACCTAGTAGAAAGAAAGATTAAAACCAAGTATGCAGGTCTTGGTATGGTTTTCGTCAATACTTGTCTGTCAAACTTGATGATGAGATTATAACTTACTTGATGATGTTTGAAGAGATGTGATTTGAATGCTTTTGCCAATATTTTCAGAAATTTGTAATAGATTGCTTAAGAGTAATTTCCTTGACTACAAATTTTACGAAATGAGTGGACAAAATGAAACAACAAGATGAGTAATGTAATGTAGGTAGCTATAATGTACAAGTGGTGATTCTTATGTCTTATGCGTAAAACTGTTTAAGATGCAAGGAATTGATAGTTTCATTGAATTCCTCACCTTCTAGTGTGCATAAGAGATACACAACATTTCCGTAGTCCTTCATGAATCGGTATGGGCCCAACCACTTGAGCCGGAACTTCCTTTTCTAGTTTTCTTATCAATCTGGATGTCTAGTCTTAGAACTAGATCTCCCTCATATATTTCTTTCTCATAGAATTTTTTGTTATACTACCAGCACATCTGGTCATTATAGGCTCTGTGTCGTTGTTTGACATTTATCTTGGCCTCATCAAGGCTTTCCAGTTGAGAGAGGTGTGCCTCCCTATAAGCTTCTTCATCCAAAATCTCTTGTAATGAGATGCAGAGACTAGGTATTTCAACCTCAAGTGGGAGAATTGCTTCTGCCCCGAATACCAACAAGAAAGGGGTTGCTCCTATTAGTGTTCTTATTGAGGTTCAATGGGCCCACAAGGCCGAATACATTTTTAGATGCCAATCTCGCTTGTTCTCCTTAATTGTTTTGAGGAGAATAGCCTTTAATGTTTTTTTTGTTGCTTCGGCCTGTCCATTGGCTTGAGGGTAGTAAAGAGAGGTCGTGTGATGGTTTATTTTGAATTTTCTGCATAACTCACGGACCTCATCATTTTTAAAGGATGTGCCATTATCTGAGATAATGAATTGTGGGACACCATACCTGTAAATGATTTGGTTCAAAATGAACTTGGCAATTACCGAACCTGGTATGGTGGTGAGAGGCATGGCCTCTACCCATTTGGTAAAATATTCCATGGATGTAATTATAAAATTATGGCCATCAGTTGATGAGGGAGAGAATTTCCCTATAAAATCTAGACCCCACGTGGAGAAGGGCCACAAGGTTGCTATTGGTTGTAGGGATTGTGCTGGCATGTGAATCTTGTGAGAGAATTCTTGGCATTTGTGGCACCTACATACAAAATATACTACATCGTGTTTGAGAGTGGGCCAAAAATAGCCCATCCGATGTATTTTTCAAGCAGTGGCATGACCACCGAAGTGGCCTCCACATATCCTACTGTGGGATTCATAAAGAATATTCTTGGATTCTTCTGTGTCGACGCATCTTAGTAGCATGTCATCGAAGGCTTTAGGATAGATTACTTGTTCTAAAACAACATATTTTGTAGTGATAATGCATAACTACCTTCTTTGTTGCGATGTGGTACTTTCCGAGTATGTGTGGTCCATGATAAAATTGATGATATCAGTGTACCAGGGACATGTAGAGATGGGGGACCTGGTTTCGAAAAAGTATATACACTCATTAGGAAATTATAGATTTACCAGATCACCTCCATCTAATGGATTGTCAACTAACCAGTCCATAATGATTTGTCCCTTAACAAATTTTTGGTTTACAAATGTTAACTCAAATTTTCCCATTAAGGTTATGAAACTCCCAGCCTTTTTAGATAAAGACCCTTGTGTGAGGAATGTTCGTAAATGATCTGTCTTTATAATGACCCTTATTTTTTGGTTTAACATGTAATGTCTTAAATGTTTTGTTGTAAATACTATGGCAAGGCATTCTCTCTTTGCCTATGTATAATGTGCTTCATAATTGAGCAATGTTCAACTAATGAAATAGACTGTACGTTCTCGTTTATCATTGTCTTCTTGAGCCAGCATGCAGGCTAGCGAGACATCAGTGGCTCGTGAGTATAGGATCAAAGTGTGGTTTGGTCTAGGAGGCATTGACATGGGTGGATACATCAAGAAGTGTTTAACTGCTTCGAAGGCCTCGTTGCATTCTTCAGTCCAATCATTGCTATAATATTTTTTTAATAGATTGTTGATTGGATGAATGGCAAAACTTAAATCTGGGTTGAACCTTCGGATTGCATCATGTTTCCCAAGAAATTACATGATTCCAAACTCATCCGATGGTGGAATCATTTCAAGAACAGCCCAAATTTTGGCTGGATCAACATCAATCCCTCATGAAGATATAATATAACCTAGAAGTTTGCTTCTTTTCACACCAAACACACACTTCTCTGGGTTTAATGTGATGCCATATTCAATCAATCATGAGAGGATGATACAAAGTACTTTTGGATGATCACAGGGCTTCTTGTCCTTGGCCAATAAGTCATTCACATAGGATTCCACAAATTTATGGATAAGATCATGGAATATGTATGTAATTTCCCGCTAATATGTAGCATTGGCATTCTTAAGACCGAATGGCATGACAATGTAACAATAGGTTCACCAGGAAGTTATAAACGTAGTTTTGGCTTGATCCTGTTAAGATATTTTAATCTGATTATACCATGAGAGCCCATCCATGAGGGACAATAGTTCAAATCCATCCATTGTATCAACAATAACGTCAATGGATGGTAACGGGAAGCCATCTTTGGGACAAGCTTTGTTAATATCCTGAAAGTCTATGCAAATGTGTATCTTCCCATTCTTTTTTAGAACAAGGATGATATTAGATACCCATTGTGAATAGTCAACGGGTTTGATGAATCCCACTTGGAGAAGTTTTATTACTTCCTCTTTTACCATGAGAGCCACTTTTGGCTTAATTGGTCTTGAATTTTGTTTAATTGGTTTTGCATCTGGTTTAGTGACAAGGTTATGTACTGCGATGTGTGGTGCAATGCCCGTCATTTCTTTATAGTTAAATGTGAAATCCTTTTGATGTTCTTTGAGGACTTGGGTGTGTATTTCTATCTCCTCTGAAGTTAACGAGGATCCCAACTTCAAAATTTTTGGTTCTTCCTCAATTCTGATGTTTATGTCAATGGTTTCTTCTATTAAAGAAGTGTTACCTTCTTCAAATTCAGGTGGGGCTGGAGGTAGTTCCAAGATTTCTTCGTCTTCCACCTCGTAGTTATCGAGATCCTTTTGTGGAGGAGATTCTACCATGGGATTTCCAAAATAGGAAGAGGAATGTGGTATTAGGGAAATATCCACTATGCAGTGAGCAAGGTGTAGCTCCGCATAGGCATTTAGATACTCGAGAGTGACTTTATCACCGTCAAAGTGATCTAGGATAGGAAAATCATTCTCAACTTCTCTATGAGTGAGGAGTGGGTTTGTTGGTATTTTACATATTAGCGATTCAGTACGAAGTGATACTGTGAAATTTGTATCTTCCAACTCACCATTTGGAGTGAAATGGGAAGTTGAGGTTGCTATGGAATCTGTGAGAAGGTTCTATTCTCATGGGATTGCTTCAATTAATATGAAGTTGAATCCCTTGCTTAGATCTAATACCATTGTTTTATAGAGTTATAAATGTTTAGCCCTAGTTTCATATACCTCAAAGACTTGGTTTGCAACTAGTTGCAAGTCTCCTAGCACTCTAATGTTATCGACACCCATTCTTTTGGCTAGGATGAGGCCAAGGAGGAGAGCTTCGTACTCAGTTATGTTTTTTGTACACTAAAATTTTAATTTAAAGGAGAAAGGTAGGATCTTTCCCTCAGGTGAAGTAAATATCACTCCTTCCTTAGCTCCAAAGTGAAATCTAGCTCCATCGAAGTGGAGAGTCCAATATTTTCTTGGAAAAATGGATGTTGGGATATTTTTTGTATCTATTTCTTCTACCTTGGTTACTTCTACCATACAAAATTCATCTGATGGAAGAGAAGAAATTCCCAGGGTGTATCCTATACCCATAGAATCAAATGGTAGGAGAATAGGTAAATCTTTCTCTAGTAACTTGACAATTTTTGTGGTAGTCCCTAATGACACTATTTCTATGACATTGGCCTCATTTTTGAGTGCTAGGATGCCCTCAACTAGATTTGTAATTTCCAACTTTGTTGTGGGTATCAAGTTCTCTTTTGGTTTTGAATTAATCGGTTTGCTAAGTTGATTTGTTGGGAGTTAAAACTTGGAATGAACACCTGGTCTTTTCTTCAAATCAGCTAGGTGTATATCGAAGGGTTTTGGGTCACCTTGTGCCACAAATATTTTCCCTAAGTGTAGAAATCTTATTTCTTGGAATAACGTGGAAGGTATTGCCTTCATGCGGTGTATCCATGGCCGATTGAGGATCATATTATAGTTGGTTTCCCAATCTATAATATAAAATTTGGTGAGGATCGTCTTAGGTCCTAAAGTTACTAGCAAAACTATGGTTCCAATTGAGGTGTCCTTGAGGCTATCATAACCTCTTAGCGTATTTCGTGTTGTGGAGCAGTTTGTCTCTCCATATCCTAACTTTTAAAGAAAAGTGAAGGGGACTATGTTAACTACTGCCCCATCGTCAATCATTATGCATTTAACATAATTATTGTAAACCCATACTTGTAAATGTAAAGCTAGGTCACCTCTTCGCACAATTTATGTGTCTGTTGGCATTTTGCTTATATCAAAAATAAACTCAGTATCCCTATCTAGCTACCCTAGAGGGTAGACGTCAAAGTCTACATGGTTTACTTGCATTTTCGGAGGAGGGGTAATATTAATTAAATGACCAAATGCTTCTAAGAGAGTATCCCTATGAGTGGGAGAGTTCTTTAACAAGTCCAAGACAGAGATGTGAGAGAAGGTTTTCGTTAAATCATTAATTAAATCATAGGTGCCTATGGGTTTTACCTACATTTGTTGAATGTTGTCTAGTTCTAATGGATAATTTGGAGTTGGTTGAGAAGAATAATCCCATGTTCTTGTTATGGTTTCTACGGATAGCTCAGTGTCTAATTCTAGTAGACCAACTATCTTGGTTTGTGGTCGAGTTCCTAATTGGGGTGCGACTGGTGGATTTAATGAATTTGAAGCTTCATGATCAGTATTTCCTGTTATAACACCCTTGTTTGTTCGACTTAGATCTAACATGTTATTATTAGAATGGTTTAGGAGCTAATCATTAAAGATCTTGAGGGGTGTATTTGAGGGGAAACTGCCCCTGTGTAAGTGTTTGGAGTGGGTACTAAAATTTTTTCTAAGAACATATCTATAAAGAGTTGTTTTTGATCTTCTGGAAAATGCTGCATGAATTTATTATAGTCACGACAAGTCCTAGTATCGTGGCCTTGAATTTTGTGGGAACCACAATACAAATTGGGATTATAATTTCAAGGTTGTTGATTTGAAACCTGCTATGGCCCAAAATTCTAATAAGATTGCTGGTTGTTAGAGTTAAAATTTTGAGGCTGTTGCCTTTGGTTTTGACTCTGATATCTAGTTGAGTTTCGATTTGGACCTTGTGTTTGTATTTTTCATTGTTATTGTTTTTGTTGTGGTCATGGTGGATGATTAAAATCTAGCGTGTTGATTTTTGGAGTAAAATTTTTATTTTGCTGATTGTTAATGGGTGGAAAAATGTTCACAACATTTGCTCTTTTAGTTTGGTCAGTTACTCCATCTGTTGTAACTCCACGGTTCTTGTTAAGGATATTAGGTCCATGATTAACATTCCTAGTATTAGGATAGGTGGTGATGTTTTGATTGGTAGTGATTAATTTCCTGTTTGTTCCATATGTCTTATGACCACTATCTATCTCTGCTTGGTCGATTCGGAGAGCACTCTCAAGTACTTCATCTTAAGTTCTTAGTGGGAACTTATAGACTTCTTCCTTTATCTATCTATTGAGAGAATGAAGGAATAAATCGCATAGTTCCATCTGATCCATGTTTGGATCACTTATTAATGAGTAGAGAACCGTACGCCATCTTTGAATAAAATGAGCAGCAGATTCATTATGTTCTTGTTTAATATGCAAGAATTCCCTTATTCATGTTCTTAATAATTTTCTCATATCAAAAGCTTTGATGAACTCTGACATGAGTTGTTTAAATGAGTGTATCAAGGCTTCAGATATTTTGTAATACCAATCAAGGGCAATACCCTCTAAGGTTTTAGGGAATATCTTAGCAACAACCCCATCCCAAGGGAGTAATTCCCGTATGGCTATGAAATAGGCCTTAATGTGTGCATTTGGATCTCCTTCCCCTTTGTATTTGGGTAAATTGGGAAGAGGTATTGAAATCATAACACTTCGTATGGTGAAGTCTAGGGGCTCTTTTAAATATTCTAAATAAGTCCCTACCGCATAGGCCTCGACCATCAATGGTGCTTATTGAGGGGGTGGGGGTGGCATGGTTTGTTGATATAGCATAGCATATGCATTTACAGGGACATAAGGGAATCCCTATGGTTGAATGAACATCCCAGGAGAAGAGAAAATGTCTCCTTGTGGTGATTTTGAATAAATGTTTAAGTAGGGAGGAGCATTGTTTAGTATGGGTTGTTTGGTGCCAAGCTGGGAGGTATCATATTTTCAACAAGCGCAACATTTGAAAACACGGTCCTAGTTTGTGTTTACTATGGGTAATTATACGGATGTTGAGGAGGCATGCCTAATGTTCTTGTTCCTATAAGGAGGTCAACCTGACTGGGGTGATGCGGAGGGTTTGGGATTCCTACTTGCCCAAAATATGAATTTTGATTTGCTTGAGAAAGTTCCAATCCTCTAACCTTCTCAACTAAGGCTGAAATGACCTCTATTGTTGAATACATAGTGTTTTTCCTTAATGGCGTTTGTTGTATACCTTGAGGTTGTAAAGGGGTATGATACCTTGCTATGAATTGATCATTACCCCAAGTTTCACCAAGAGTATTTCCCACGGGTGGAGTAATGGGGATGTTTTCTTGGAGTAGGGTATCGGATTGTATTTGCAAACTCCCTATAGGTGGGTACATGTTTTGGAAGCATTGTTCACTTCTAGCGTAGTGTGCTAAGTATTCCTCGTCCAAAAATGGGAGTGGATTTGACTGCCTACTAATCAGTGGTCTGAACAAGACCTGAGGAGATGAAGTGGATTCTCTAGTAAATGTCATATTGTTAGAGCCTGAGGGCTCTGGTTGTTGTGTTTGTGCAAGCTGATCCAACTCCTCAATTCAGAACGAAGAACTAGAACTAGTTCTTTGAGGGGGAGTTTGAGATGACAAGTAATTACTTGAATAGTTATCAGCCCATGTAGAAAGTGAGGGTGATGGTTGTCTATTTGTTTGACCATAATTTTCTTCGAGACCCGAGAGACGTCTATCATATGCGTCGTATCCTGACATATTCGGGGGGTATATGAAAACCCACAGAATAATGGGAAATATCAAAGGTGGATGAAAGAAATGAAAATAAAAGGGGAACAATTGTTTGTTTCATGTCGGGTTCACTAATTTTGTATGATGGAAAAGTGACATGCGAGCGTGGGAATCTACAAGTAACTCTTCCTCATACCTGACCTCCCAAGGTCGTGCCGGGACGGCCGGTGAATGTGGAATATATATGGATACAGAAAAACTAGTTGGGTAATCTTATATCCTCAATACACAATAATGGAATCTACGAATCTAAGGCGAAGAAGGCCCTCCTAATCTGAATTGGTGTAATGGATCGTTCAAATATAATAGTAGTTCGGAGGCTCCAATCAATGTCAAGCTCTGTCGAGATCCTATTTATTGGCTGTTGGATATGTGGGAAGTGACTTGTAGGTGCTTCGTGTATATTTCTAGACAAGGTCATGAAAATGGTGATGGGAGGTGTAGTGGGTTCTATGGGGTTTTATGGATGATTCTCTAGTCTAGTCCAGAAATCTTTAGCTTGATTGGCTACTACATTTAATAAGGAGAATTGTGTAATGATGTTTGGTGGGAGTGGTGAGGACCTGAATACTAGTGTTCGTAAACCAGCATCAATGTCTGATTGATCAATAGTCCAGTTGGATTGTGGGACTCGTGGATCACAACCGTAAGTTTGTGGTTATGGCAGACCTCCTATGGTCATTTGAAGAGTTAATCTCTCATTCCAACTATCCAATAAGCATACGCCTTTTCGGCCTCTATGTTTAGAACTAGGAGTTATGTAATTTTCTCAGAATACCTTACAGGTGTTTTGGCAACTTGAATGCGTAAGCTAGTGTCTATGTCGATGAAGAGGTCCCCTACGTTGGGTTGTGGAACTAGAGGATCACAACCAAATATTTGTTCTCTTTCAAGTCCTTGTACAGTCATATAGATACCCTATCAAGGCAGTCTATAGTTAGGATGATTTGACCAAAATGTGTATGCCTTGTCTTCAATATTTAACTCTCTCAGTTGTTCACTAATTGCTTATAGGTTTACTGTTGCTCAAAAGACCTGGATCCTAAGGTCTTGATCTATATCAACTAGTGTTGTGGGTAGATTTGGTTGAGGCACTCTTGGTTCAAATATGTATTCTTTTGGCTCTCTAGGTCTCATGATTTTTATGTAAAAATGATTCAACTTTAACTAAAACTAATAAACTAATTATGAAAGATGTATCTATACTATGCATGTATTCTTTTATTTTTTTTATTTTGGATGAAGTATTTTAATGAAATTAAAAGCGTAGCTATTCTAATATTTTTAGAAAATGGACAATTAATCTAGTAACAAAATTAAAACAAACAAATTAGCTTGGTGTAGCTATTTACCTGTGTAGGTGTGAATTTATCCTAAATATATAAATAACCAACTAGTTTAATCGAAAAACTCTCAATCCTACCTCAGAAGTGAGAAATGAATCATAGCTTCTCAGAAACTATCATTCCCCACAGCTTCCCTAGCAATATTGAAAGTAAAATTTAACCAAAATGAAATAATTTACTACTCTATTTGATACGTTGTAACTAGAACTTTGATAGCTCAAACCTGGAGTTTACAGAACAGTGGTAAATCCAATTATGTGTGAATTTGTCCCCTCAGTGTGATCTCCTCGTTCATTTGTGTTCTCATGAATCCAAAAAAGCGTGTATATGATAGTATCAACAAAAGAAGGTACTCGAACAATGGATGCTTTGGATATAGACCGAATACAATGTGAGTAAGAGAGGTATAATGCAAGTGAACAGAGCTTGACTATGCAATTCCTAGTGGGATTTATTACGGGAATACAACACAAATACATCGAGAGTTCTAGAAACTATTTTTTGTGGCCAGACAAAACCTGCAACTCTAAATGGATTCCAATCTAATAATGAAACTACCTTATTCTAAACTAGTTTACATGGAACAACAATGAAGCAAGATTGAAACAAGAAGATCAAATGACCTCTAAACAGTAAAGGAAGACTAAAAATGGATGCAAAACATGAAACTATTGGAATTCCAAGCAAGAAAATCAAAAGAATGAATGATTTAAATAGAGAAGGAGAGGGGCCTCTTGTTTGAAAACAAGCTGGCTATTTATAGCAAATGAATTCACTAGAAGGTAACTTGGAATGGAACTCTTTACCATTAAACAAAGAGAAAACACTATTCATAGGGCGGCCAAAACATAAATTCAAAGCAAAGTAGCTGAAAAATTTGGATAGAAACTTGAATTTTACGTTTGACGAGATCATCAAAACATTCTGGAAATTGTGCACAAGAACGCTGCGCTACATAGGGCAGTGGTTACAGGACCTCTGCCCTGTCCTGGGCAGTAGTCACAGGACCGCCGCCCAGGCAAGGTGGTGGTCTTGTCACTTAAGACCAAAACATAAGGAAAAAGGGGGGCAGAGGGCAGAACAAAGCATGCGGAGGCCGAATGAGGCATATAGGATACAAACGTATACTTGGTGAGATTTTTTGGATCCTCAACACTTTGCGAGGAGACCTGTATCATCATTAGGGTATGTGTGACCTCTTTCTGGTGGTGCAATACCCCACAATTTTGGGTATGTATAGTACTCTATCTCCCCACACCTTATTATCTGAGTGCTACAAACCCTAATTATTCAAATTCACCCACAAATCCTTCTTGTCGTGCCCTAATTTCTGGCTCAAACTTATCTCAACACAAGGAACCACACACAACTTTGTACACACTTTGCCTTGGTTTGTTCTTCTTTTCTCTCACTCTTTCACACAAAGACACTTGATAAATTGATTGATTTAAGTTCTCTTCAAATGCTAGGTAATGAATAACATTCACTTTCCCCCTTTTAATACTTTTTTGTACCCCACTGACCTAATTTTTCCACTTAACACACGCTTTTTCTCGGTTTAAAACTTTTAAGTTACTTTCTTAACAAAGTACCTTTTCCACTTTTTATTTATTTTGTGACTTCTTTTCACACACTGCATTCATAACCTTCTAGCATGCCTACCACTTCTTAGGCCACATACCTCCTTATGTGTGCCTCCATATGCTAAAGTACATAACCCTCTGCGCCTCATACTAAGTATTTTCCAATTCTTTTTCCTACCTTGCGTTACACTACACAATCATTCTTCTTGCATGGTATTCAATATGAGAAATTTCCTTTAAAACACCATCATTCCAAGCACTGTAACACCTTTATTCTGTGTACACTCATTTATCAGAGGACATTTATATTCCATCCCATATATATACCTGTGTGACAATCTGTACTTGAATATCAAAAAAAGTAGATTTATTTTTCTTGTACTTGCTCCACCCCACACTAAAATTATGTGTGATCCTCTGTGCATGAACTTAATAGATAAAATTATCTTCCTACGTGTAAATGCGCTTACTAAAACAAAATACTGAACAAAATTGATAAAGCATAACAATAATGAAAGGAAACACATAAAAGGTAATCTAATCTAAGTGGCAATATTGCCTTATTACAAACACAAATAAGCCTTATTTATAATAGGGCTTCAACCTACTCCCACTGAAGTAATTGGGCAGTATAGTGCCATCTAACACCTGTAACTAACAAGCACCTAATTCAAGTATCTTTTTTACCAAAAAAGGTCCCAACCAATGTACTTTTAATTTCCCTGGGTGGCACACAAACTTGGAGTCATAAAGAAGGACCATCTTTCCCACTTAAAATGTTTTGTTCCTTATATTCCTATCATGCCATGCCTTCTACCTTTCCTTCTCAGTATTCTGGATCAAACGTGTAATAAGGTTCCACTCATCTTATTACATCAGATTATAAATGTGTTCTTCAACAAATTTATCATCAGCTAGTCATCCTGCGCACACAATACACAGGGATGGTAACATGAATTCAACAGGTAATATAGCCTCCTCACCAAACACCAAATTAAAGGGTGTGGTTTTTATTCAACCTTTTATAAGTGGTACTATATGTCCAAAGTACAACTGATACTTTATCATCCCAATATTTTCTTTCAACATCACAAGTTTTTGTCAATGTATGTCCCAAAATTTTGTTGAAAGCTTTAGCAATACCATTAGCTTGTAGGTGATAAGGAGTAGTCTTATGGTGCACCACCATAAAATATACTAAAAGAATTTTTATTTTCTCATTCAAGAAATGAGTTCCTCTATCATTTGTTAAGCTCAATGGACAACCGTATCCACTAATAATATTCTCCCATAAAAATGTTGCTACTATGGCTGCTGTATAATCCTTTGTAGGTGATGCCTTTGACCACCTTGTCAGATAATCTGTATAAGTAATAATATAGTGCGTGTCAGTCCTACATGCGGGTGGTGAAATAGGACCTAAAAAGTCAATATCCCACTTCTCAAAAGGTTCAACACTTGCAATAGGCTGCAACGACATCTCATATCTTGTTCTAGGCTTCCCAAGACATTGAAAATGGTCGCACACCTCGACATATTCTTTAGTATCCTTGTACAAATTTTCTCTCCAAAGTACAACCATCAGAATCTTACGCGTTATAACATCATCGACATAATTCCTTCCTGTAATCCCACCTTGAGCTTCTACCACAATAGCTTCATGCTCATGCTCCAGAACACAACGATGCAAAAATTCATCACGACCTAACTTGTATAAATATCTACCTATCAAATGATAAGGCACCACGTGTATTTCAAGTTTCTTATTCTCTAATGTCTTCAATCCTTTAGGTGTTTTCCTAGTGCAAAAAACTATTACAATATCCTCAAACTCTACGAGTGTACGGTTTAACCTAAAAAGATATGCATCAGGCATTGTGTCCTCAATTCTCTGTGTTTCCTCTCTAGAATTTATCCTAGACAAATGGTTAGGTCCTGGATTACTCTTTCTTGGTTTCACAACACATGTAAACTCAAATTCCTAAAAAAAGGTATCCACCTGTAAATTAGTCCTTACAAAACAGGCTTGTTAACCAAATACTTGAGTGTCATATGATCTATAAAGAAGATAAATGGTGTTACCAACAAGTACTATCTAAACTTGTATAGTGTGTAGATCATAGAAAAATCCTCGCACTCAGTGGTTGTATAATTCTACTTTGTGGGTATCAAATTCCTGCTTGCAAATAAAATGGGATGATCCACAATTCCTTCTCTTGGTTTTTCCAACACTATGCCAATTACCATGCCAGAAGCATCAACATGAACATGAAAGGGGTTTTCCCATGAATTAAAGCACAAAATAGGTGTAGTAGTGAGTTTATCCTTTATGTTTCAAATTCCTACTATTGTGCGTCATCCCAATCCCTTAGCCTTCAATAATTCCTCCAAGGCTACGAAAATCCTTTCATATCCTTTGATGAATTCTTTGTAATAACCAGTATGTCCCAGAAATATGTGCACTTCACTTTGATTGGTAGGTTCTTCTAAACCCAAGATCACAACTATTTTTGTGGGGTCTACCAACAATCATTCCTTGCAAATGATATGCCTAAGTAAAGTGCCAAAATGTGTGGTAAAGATGCACTTCTTAATGTTAAGAGAGATGCTCAAATGCCTATACCTCTCAAACATAAGTTTCAAATTATCACAATTGTCATTGACTAAGCCATATACAATCCAATCATCTAGATACACCTGTAAATATTTATGAATAAAGTCCTGGAAGTCCTACACAACAATGTGTGAGAACACTACTTGTGTATTCTTAAGTCCAAAGGGCATAACATTATATGAAAAAAATTTCCATTCGGCGGTGAAATTTTTCTTATCCTGATATTCCTTTATGATGTGCACTTGATTATAACTTTAAAATCCATCTATAAAAGAGTATATCTCGCGCCCAATAAATCCTTCAAGAATTTCTTCTGTGAAGGGGGTAGGAAAAGGATCAATAACGCATGAAGCATTTAGATATATGTAGTTCACATAAATCCTTATCCTCCCATCCTTATTAATTTTTATGACCATGGGGCTAACCCATTTATCTTCTTCAATAGGCTTAATTATACCAAACTTGAGAATTTTGTCAATTTCTTCCTTTACTTTCATGCACATATTAGGATTCATCCTATAAGGCCTCTTCCTAACTAGGTGCACACCTTCTTTAAGATTGATTTTCATCTCACCTAAAGAAGGGTGTACTCCCTTTAACTCATGATAGCCTCATGGAAATAAGTCTTGGAAGTCACGCAAGAGCTCAATAATCTTTTCCACTTCCTGCTCAGACCAATAATCACCAATGATGGCCTCCTTAGGATCCGTCTCAGTACCAATGTTAACCCTATTTGTCTTCATAGGAGCATGATATGTGCATGCCTTCTCATCTACGGTGTCCATCACCTCATGTGTACCCTCAATGTGTTCAACATACAGGTCATCAACCTCATCATCATATACCATATACACCCATTTTCCTTTCTCATTATCCTTCTTGGTGTGGATCATCTCTTCTTCATCTGTTTCCTCAAGATCTAGGTGTGCCACAATATCATGTTCCGCAAATAATTCCAACATAATTTCTTTAGCTTTCACATTATCTCCCAATGTAAGGCACTTCATAATCTGAAATACTTCATAGACAAGAAACTTATTAGAAAAATAATCAAAATTTTGAATCATACCTGAAGTCATCTATTTCCAATTAGATGTTTCCCTCTTCAACTCAGCATGGACATACCATGTGCACACGTAGCTACGTAAGGTGGAGTAGAACTTATGCACCCAGAGTGATGGTGGTAACACCTCCTTGCCTTACACCCATGTTCTCTCATAATTATGGACATGATGAGAGGCAAGAGACCTACCATGAAATTCACAATTTTGCGTAGGTACATTGATCCGAGTGAACCTAGTAGAAATGGTGATTCTCACTTCTTATCATTCCAAAAATCCATCTCTATGTGTTTCCCACCAACACAATGTTGTCCTGCGTAGAGTATAGACCATAAATATTTCTCCTATCCCCTTCATTCTGTCACTAAGTCTCCATGGTGTACATAAATGTGTCAGGATTCCCTTCACCAGTGTACCTTGGTACCTGGTTGTTTCCTAAGTGCCTAACCGTGCACGACTTGATCATGCGAGTAACTGTGTTCTTTATTTCTTGTCCAAATACTTCATACGTGTCATACACCCAGTTTTCACAAGCAATACTTGTGGTGTCACTAACTGACTGAGCATCATCCCACTATATCATTCCTTAGATGGCTCAGTTACCTTAGGGTCTTTGATTGTGCATGCATATATCCTATTCAAGTCATCTTCACTCATCGGACTCAACATATGGAGCAACCTTTGCATCAGTCAAAGGTATAATGACACGCTCGTCCTTGTTCTCAAAGCTAATGTACCCCTTGTTGAAGTGTAGATTTGCATTATTGGCATAACACCAGGGTCACCCAAGTAGTGCTGGGAAGTTATCCACTTCAGCAAGCTCTAATACTTCAAAGTCCCCAGTAAAATTGGCTCCTTGAATTATAATAGATGCATCCTTTAGTAATCCAATAGGAATAGCCCTAGTTCTATTTTCCATATACAACACATTTGAAGAAGGTTGCAATGGTGGTCTTCCCATCTGATTCCATGCATCCAATGTGAGTACATTAACCTCTGCACATGTATCTATCAGAATTTTTCTCAGAAGCCATCCATTTATGGCTGATATGGCTGCATTAAGTGTAATTTAATTGTCAAATTCATGATTATGTGGGGGTAGATTTATGTGGAGTATCTACCTCTCATTCTTAGAACTAGCATCTGATACCTTTTATCATAACCATTCTACTAACAAAGGGATAATGTTCTCTTAATTCAACATTTGACATACATCCTTCAGGTCATTTACGTCCTTTTGTGGGAGTTCTACCTTCTTTGCTTGATCCATAATGTGTGCTTTCTCCTTCAAGCATTGAATCTCTCCTTGCAGATCCCTGATGACATCCATAGTCTCCTGGTAAACCTATTTCTGATGTGCACATTCAGAAAATTTTCATTTATTATCACTTCTTTCTTAATTATAACTGGCTTATACTTCAAAGGTTCACGTGCACGCACAACCTCAACATGTGCAGTAACTGAAACAGGTTGTAATTTAGGATTAGGTGTTATCTTTGACATCCATTAATATTGAATTGGGTGATGTACCTTAATCATTCCTGCACCCTTGGCAATGGAAGCAAAATGTAGTCACTTATTTCCACCAAATGCCTAGGCGTGCTGACACTTCATCGAGTTAGAACTAAATGCTCACCCAAAGTGAATGAAGCTACTAGGTCCCTCCTTTGTAATTGATTATGATGCTTTCTCATGTGCTCATATAAATTCAGGAATTCCTCTAACTTGTATTGCTTCCCACATAAGGAGCAAAGGTTATTTTGAGGGCACTCTTGCTGATAATGATAAGGTGATTCACAAAGATAACAGGTCCCTCTAGAAAATCCTCCTCTTCCACCGCCATGACCTCGACCTCTATATCCCCCAAGAAAACCTATATTCTTTTTATTCCCATTAGTCCTCCCTTCATTATGTTGTTCTCCTTGTTCCTTAGATCCACTTTCCATACTAGTCTGGTGCACACCAGTCACAATGGATTCATGAATATGATCAATTAATCTATAGTTAGCGGTGTCATGAGTATGGGTTTTTCAAATATTACAATACATAGACAAATTATTATGGATCACACGCTGTAAGAGAGGGAATCTAATTGCATCATGGTCCAAATGATAAATATCACAATCCAACAACAAGGCACACACCAACTTGCGAGGGAAGCTATTCTTATTATGTCCTTCAACCTCACAATATGTGCACCATATGCCATTGGGCATGTCTCATGAGATGAATTAGCATAGATATTTTCCAATTGTTTCACCATGGCTACAATCCGTGCTTCTAAAAATAGACTTAATCCGGTGTGCACACTTCCAATTGCTACAACTCACAAAGCTTCTTCCAAGGCTTCGTGTGGGTTCATAAAAGTCTTATGAGAAAGTACTCATCTGGAAGGGGTCAAAAATTCACTAACAAACCATTGTGCATGCTGAATGCGATGGATATCATAAGAGAAATTTGATAATAAAGTCTTAAAACATGCATCATACTCCCACACACTTTTAGATAAGCCTTGTTTGATTTCTTTGAGTGCATTGATACTCTTCTTCTCAAATTATATAATATGGAACTCAGTTAGAAATGAAGGGTGCAAAGTATCAAAATATACTGGTGTCTGATGATGTTCATACTTTCTGTACCAGCTATGCACATGCCCTTGAAGAGTAGTAGAAAAATGACTTGATTTTCTATATGAGGTAGTGATTCTTGTAGCACACCATAGTAGCTCACACTTGTGCACATGCTCCATTTGTTCATCTTTAATTCCCCTATACTCTGGTAAATGAAAGATACATATCATAGTAAACTTGATATGGATAATGAGGGTGTAGACCTTGCTCACCAGATCCCCCACCAATATTTCCTCCACCTCCTGAACCACTGATCCACTTGATCCTGATCCTCCTAATCTTGATCCTTTTGATCCACCTGACCCTCATGTAGTGGGAACCAAAATAGTGGATTTACTTCCTTGCATCCCAACTATAGTGCTAAATTTAACTCCCACAATTTGTAAATTTTTAGTAATCTTAGATGTATTTCTAATAATTTGTGCATCCACACTATGTTCTGACAATGCACCTAAAAATATTCCTCTAATTAGACCTCCAAACAATGATTTCATCTGTGTTTTCATAGGTGTATGTGTTGTCTAATGCACTTCTAAATTCAAAGGGAAATTATATCTACCTGTAACTACTAGATAACCTATATTCATTTTCTTCTCAATGACTACTTCTGGGACTGGAACACCATACGTAAGGGATAGGTCAATAGGTGGGATCACATATGCACCTGCGGTTCTCAATATTTCTTCCCTTGATGTGCTATCATTCAAAATTGAAGGGGATTATCTACTACACTTTCTTAAGTGTGGGAGAGTCTGATACTCCAGATCCATTTCTTCCATTTGAGCTTCAAATCCTTCATGAGCCATCTACCTCCACAACTCCATAGACTCCTCAACATTGTGCTTCTTCACCAATTTCCTCTCCCACTTCATTATACTTGAGTTGCCTTTCCTCTCTCTACCTTTCTATCACCAGATCTGCCATCTTTCACCACACCTGCTCTTGCCCTTGCGCACATTGGGGATTTAGCTAGCCACAGGGAGTTTCTCCAAACTCATTATCACCATCAAGATCTTAATTTCCAAAGGAATAACATGTAAATAAGAGCCTCTGGGCTCACACAAGAATTTAAAATCATTAACTTCTAGACACAAATACATAGAGATAGTGTACTTCAGAATGTAATTGTGTACTACACCATCCCACCAAAAATCTGCAACACAATTCCAAGCTTTATCTGCATCAAAAAAGTCTTGTAATCTTCCTGCATCTAAATCCTCACCTTGTATCCTCATATTTTCTTTGATGTGTATGCTGAAAACCACTCGTACAATTCTATTGGAAAAAGGCTAAAAAATTTCTCATAGAGCTCATGATAGAGATGATCTTCCACCCACTTACGTGCATTGAAATCAGGTTTAGAACCATATCTCTATACAAACTGATCTTGTTCATCTTCTACCCAACTTGTATTACTCTCCAGATTCAATCGATACACCATCGGCATGCAACATCTTGATAAACAATTTGAAAAGAGGTCTCGACAATGGAACCAAAATGTAGTCACTTATTTCCACTAAATGCCTAGGCACGTTGGAACTTCATTCAGTTAGAACTCAACACTCACTCGAAGCACGTGAAGCTACCAGGTTCCTCATTTGTACTTGCTTGACAAGATGTTAGCATGAAATTCCATGTTTACCATTACCAAATCATATACTCAAATGTGAATAGTAAAATTCCTCAATGCGCAAACCAGAAAACATACATATTAGATTCACTATAAAAGTATCAAGATTAAATACATCAATTACTAGAATACAACCACAACATGTCAATGCAGGAGTCATCATAGAATAGAAGTTGAAACATCACAGTCACTATCACATAACGTGTGCTAGTCAATCATGACAACATATATTATTACATCACACATGGTGTTGAAAATACATGTAGTACATTACATACATCCATACATAATTATCCATTTATAACCAAAACATTACATAGCAGAACATGACATACATATACAACATCATCACACATTCATGCACGCAGTACACATCACAGGGACATAACACACATTACATACACACATATATCTAATATATATATATATATATATATACATATATATATATATATAGGGGTGGGGACTTTCCCTTCACTACCTATGCATTCCCAAAATATCTGCATGCTCAAAATAGCCATGTGTACATACAAAAACAACTATAAACCATGCATTATTTCTACATGCTTAATAATAGATCAGTCTTATAATTAAACTCCACTTTCACTCCTATTCTTGGCTTGATCCACTCATGAAATTTGATCTTCTCATACATGTGCTTTATCCCCCAAAATAGATATTGCTTTATCTCCAAGTCTTCATGTTTTATTTTAAATTTGGAACATTTCTTGAATGCCACTCAATCTCGGCATTGTTTATCTTTAGCCCGTGGCTCCAAAATTAGCTAATTCTGGGGTAGTTATTTATTACATCACACATGGTGTTGAAAATAATGTAGTACAATACATACATACATACATACATACATACATACATACATACATACATATATATATATATATATATATATTGGTGGGGAATTTCCCTTCACTACAAATGCGCAAACCAGAAAACATACATATCAGATTCACTATAAAAGTATCAAGATTAAATACATCAATTACTAGAATACAACCAAAATCATTCATTGCATTGATTCATCATAGAATAGAATTTGAATACATCACAGTCACTATCGCATAATGCGTGCTAGTAAATCATGACAACATAAATTTATTACATCACACATGGTGTTGAAAATAATGTAGTACAATACATACATACATACATACATACATACATACATATGTATGTATATATATGTATGTATGTATGTATGTATGTATGTATGTATGTATCTATATATATATATATATATATATATATATATATATATATATATTGGTGGGGAATTTCCCTTCACTACCTATGCATTCCCAAAATATCATGCATGCTCAAAATAGCCATGTGTACATACAAAAACAACTATAAAGCATGCATTATTTCTACATGCTTAATAATAGATCAGTCTTATAATTAAACTCCACTTTCACTCCTATTATTGGCTTGATCCACTCATGAAATTTGATCTTCTCATGCATGTGCTTTATCCCCCAAAATGGACGTTGCTTTATCTCCAATTCTTCATGTTTTATTTTAAATTTGGAATGTTTCTTAAATGCCACTCAATCTCGGCATTGTCTATTTTTAGCCTGTGGCTCCAAAATTAGCTAATTCTGGGGTAGTTCCTATTTGGGCATGAGCCTTCATGCACTGTCTATTCTATCATGCATACACACCTTTATACATTCCTCGTGCGTACCTAAAATTCTTGCTTGTGGCATACACTTAATGAACTTCTGTCATGCAACACTTATCATGAGAGAGCATTATAGGGTAATGATGATACAAGTGTATTAAGATGTGTGATGATGCTTAGAGAGATGAAACATGAAGCACAAAGTGTAAGAGTAGAAATGAGAGACTCTTGATAATGATAATAGGGGGGAAGTAAGCATTTTCCCCCAAGTGTCCCAATGATGGAAATCTATGTGATGACATGAGAGATACCATGTCACTGTGAGAGAGTATTATCTATGTCATGATAAAAGAGAGAGCCAACACAATGGTAGGAAAAAGCAACAATAAGACCATATGATGGTGGCGGAGTTTGAAATGTGTCCTGGCCATCAGTAAAAGGATTAGTTTCTTTGAAAAAATTAGTGGGAGCTTATGTGGGATTGATGACGTTGTAGAAGAATTGATATAAGAAGAGGGTGGATTGAGGTGGTGGCTTAGTTTGAGTGGATTGTAAAGGAATTTCTTGAGTGACAGAAGAATAAATATTAGAAGTGATGGCATGATGCTCATTAGACATAGATGAATTAGATTTAGGAACCCACTAATATGTAGCAATTGTAGAGGAAGATGTAGTGGAATGTTGAGAAAAAATGAGATAATACCATAATGCTTAAGGTGGCCAAATTATCACTTAAGAGGATAAAAATCATTGTCATTATGTCCATTGAGTCGATGATAATCACAATATGGATGACCTTGATATTTTTCAAGTCGATAAGGAGTATAGAAATGAGTAGATGGCAAGTTGATCAATTGATGAGTAAGGAGGCGAGGAAGAATATATTGTTTCTTAGCATTGAGCTCAAAATTGAGAGGTTTTGGTAATGGTAAGACTTCAGGTTCACTGATATGAGCACATGTAGAAGACATAAAATGAGGATGAGATGTAGAAGAAGAAGAATCATGAGACGGAGAATAATCCTTAAGATGTTGGATTTCAGATTTGAGTGATGTAATCATGGATTCCATAGCCTAAAATTTATCTTGAAATAAATAATGTAAAGATTGAATTTATTTACAAATAGATTGATTGACATTAGAACCAAGAGAGTCATCAAAAAGAAAATCAAAGATAGCACTGACTTGAGTAAGTCGTATATCTGGAGGGAGGAAAATATTTTGTACGACATTGTAGAGAGAATATTTGCAATATGGGTACATTTGAAGTAATTGAATCAAGGGGACTTGAGGAGTTTTAGAAGCCATGAAAGAAGATTGGATAAAATGAACAAAATGAAGATCCAAGAGTGTTTGAGTGACGGGTTCACCAAATGATTTAATGAATATTGAAATTTGTAAAACCCTAGATATTTCAAAGTCACATGTGATAAATAAATCACTAAAGTACAAATCTGACCCAAGAAATAAGTTAGATAAAAATGAAACCCTAGGTTCAAGAGAGGGAATATGAGACTTAGCTGATTTCGGCATTGATCCCGAAGTGTGCTAGAATGGAAAAATGATGAACATGAGGAGAAAATTATTGCAACTGCACCCATAAAATTATGTAACTGCCAAAATAAGCTGGACCAGGGCACCTAGAATGGGTCCGGGGTGCTTGGGCACTTGTAGTATTGTTTTCCCACTCAACTTATTAGGTGCGCTAGAACTTCATTAAGATAGAACTGAACACTCACCTGAATCATGCGAAGCCTACTGGGTCCCTCCTTTGTGAAATTTTTATAATATGTTAGCATATATATATATATATATATATATATATATATATATATATATTCATATCCACCATTAACAGATCAAGTAACTAAGTGCAAAGCATAACATGAATCACATCACATCCATAGATCATAATGAATTAAACCAAAACTAAGATCAAATTAACCATATAATTACCATGATCATATACATCAACTACCATAATCCACCCATAATACTCCATTAATAATTATAAATATTACATAAAAAAGATGAAAACATCATAATAATGTCATGGAGTCATGCACATCGTGATGAGGCCATAAATTACCATTATTTTGTCCTTCCAAGTTACCTTTGAAAGTGGATTTAAATGTAATCTAGGAACTTATAGTTTGCTTAAGATAGAATATAGGATATATATCTTGTTTATTCTTTAGAAATCTTTTGTTATCTATTTTGTTGACTAATCCTATTGATTATTTGGGAAAATATGCAAAGTCTTGTGTATGTAGACCATAAAAGAAATATAATGCTAGCATTGGGAAAAGTGGAATTGATCATGGAAGGTATATATAAACTCAAAAAATATTGAATATTCATATTCCTCTCAAAAAATTATGCAAGTTCAAAAAAATAATCATCTCAATCCGAGATCGCATGTAAAATTTATAGTTGTTTTAAGTTAGCTTCAGAACTCACATATTTAGTTTCGGAACTCAAAGGTTTAGTTCCAAAACTCACAGATTTAGTTTTGGAACTCATAGGTTTAGTTCCAGAACTCACAGATTTAGTTATGGAACTTGTATGTTTAGTTCCGAAACTCGCAGATTAAGTTCCAGAACTCACAGATTTAGTTTCAAAACTCACATGTTTAGTTCTGGAACTTGCAGATTTAGTTCCGGAACTCACATATTTAGTTCTGGAACTTGTATCAATTGAATAACATTTATTTCTAGAACTTGCAATTCGTATATTTATATTTTCAAGCAATTAAAATAGTGGACAAATTTGCAAGGTATCTAATGACAGTTGGTTCTGGAACTTGTAATTCGTAGATAAAGTAGATTTAGTTCTAGAACTTACAGATTTAGTTCTAGAACTTGCATAAAAGGAATGAAAACTTTAGTTTTGGAACTTGAATAAAAGGAATGACAACTTTGGTTCCATAACTTGCATCAAAGGAATGACAATTTTAGTTTCAAAACTTGCATAAAATTGGAACTGTGAATAATCAAAGAGTCCAATGGAAAATATGAGAGAGGTTTTTTTTCTTGGCAATGTGATTAACAAAAGCCTCATTCACATTTGCTACAAGTATTACCAGTGAAGAGAAATCTAACTTTTAGTGCGCTGCAATCTGAGAAAAAAGTGTATCAGATGAGCACTAAAAGTTTCATAAACAGAAACAAAAAGTCAAATGGAAACTATGAGAGAGGTTTTATTTATAACAATCTTTTTAACGAAAAAATCATTCATATTTTCTACATGGTTTAACAATGAAGAGAAATATAACTTTTAGTGAGCTGTAGTCTGAGGAAAAGTGTATCAGACGAGCACTAAAAGTTCCATAAATAGAAACAGAAAAGAGAAACGGAAAATATGAGAGAGTTTTTTGTTCATAGAAATTATTTTAACAAAAACCTCATTCATATTTTCTACATGTTTTACCAATGAAGAGAAATCTAATTTTTAGTGAACTGCAGTCTGAGGAAAAAGCGTATCAGACAAGCGTCAAAAGTTCTACAACCAAAAACAACAAAGTCAAATGGAAAATCTGGGAAAGGTATTTAGTCAAAATAATCTTTTGAGGAAAAATATCCTTCCAATAATGTAGAAGAATAAAATCATTGTGATTCTTGTTACTAAAAATCAAGGAGAAGATTTGGGAGCAAATCTTCCTAAAATAAGTAAGATAAGATTTGATTCCAATAATATATCTCTCTCCATATTTTGTGGAGATGGAGATCTTAGTTGTTAGGATTGGAATAAAGATAAGATAAGATTGTATTTCCTAAAATAAGGAGTTGGTTGGATGCATGAATTATAAATGCAACCTTCCACACTGAGTTATGTAATTCTTTTCTCCAAAGAAATAAAGATCTGTTCTTTATTTCCAATATTTTGAAGTAAAGTTATTCTACAAGTTCTGAATTAAAAGTATGAAATAAGTCCTCTTCCAAGGAATGAGCTGACCACTCATTCCAAGGAATATGGATCAATGTGTTAATGTTTGTTTCTTTATTTCTGCAGTTTTCCTTCTGTTGTAAATTTCTATTTTTTTTATGTTGCGTAATTTATTTTTTGAACCTGCAAGTGTCTTTTCCTTTTTCCTTTATTTTGAATTCAGCAATTTCCTTTATGCAAGTGTGTTTACATTTCTGAAAGTGTGATTTCCTTTATGCAAGCGTGTCTTTATATTCTTGCAAGTGTGATTTTCTTTATGCAATTGTGTTTACATTTCTGCAAGTGTGGCTTTAAATTTCTGCATGTGTGATTTATTTTATGCAAGTTTGGATTGTGTTTACTGGAGTTTCTTTCCAAGATATTCTTCTCTTAATGCATACAGCCATCAGACACCAACCTTGGATTGATATTATTAATGGTGAGGATTGAAAACCCTCATCACATAGGTACATCTAAGCAGCATAACTATACTACAACTTGGAATACCTAAAAAATGCAGAACATCAATTATGTATAGGGGTGAAGACTTTCCATTCACCGCCCATGCATTCCAAAAATAATTTGCATGCTAAAAATATGCAACATGCACACTTCTACAAAAGTGTTAACAATAGATTGTCCCTAAAATAACTCATACTTTAATCCTATTATTAGATTCCATGTGTGTTTTAGCTCTGCATGTGCTTCTTTCGTAAATATACTCTTCTTAGTCGTCAAACCATCCTTGTGTGCCGCACACTTCATGTCTATATTTAGCTTGACACTTGGTAAAATGGCTAAGTCCTATGCCTTCCTATAACAATCCACGCATGCAACCTTGTTCCTTCTTCCGTGCACTAACAATGATATCTAGCGTGTTCATTCTCCTCACTCATCCATGTGTTTCCTCTATCATCTCTCCGCGTGTGCGTGTATTTATAAGGACCAGTACTTAGTCATTTTCTAGAATCCAACATTACCCCACACTGGGTATATTGTCTATCCTAAAAAACATTATGTTCTTCCACAAAAATAATTGTAAAGAAATCTTCAAGAACAAAACAATAAATAATATTTATTTATACGGATTGCACCAAAGAATGAAAGAATCAAATCTTTATTGAGAAAAAAGGAGGAATTCCTTTTTCACCAATTTCTCTAATGCCTTCCATCCCTCTACTCTCTGTTGGCCTGAATAGGTGCATCACCAATGATGTCAGGAACCTCTGCAGGAACTAAGTCTTCTCCCCTTTCCTTTAGCTTTTTGACCATAGTCTCCAGCTATTTTCCTGCATCAGTCAACACGTCCATCCTACGCGTGACCTGGGGGAAGAGCTCCTTCAACCTGATCTTAATTGAGGCCCTTAATGCAGACGTTACCTTCCTCTTCTGCTCAACCTCGGCCAAAATTTTCTCACATTCTGCCCTGTTTCCTTTGTTTTTTCCCTAGAACTCCTTCATATCCTATTCATCCTGGGCCACAATATATTCTACCATGTGGTCCCTATCCTTACAGTTTTCATAAACTACATCTGCAAGATGCACAACTACCTGCACTGTTTTAGAAAACTCACCATACTACATAATGATGGCTTCAACCTTCTCCTTCTCTTGATGCTTTTGTCGTGCCAATACATTCTCTGTAGAATCCAAGGTAATATTTGGTTGTTTAGTCGTGATCATGTGCGTTAGGTATTCTAAACAATGGAAAGATGAATCATACATAGTTCTATCTAGAGGGGCCAAATCCGGGTGCGCGAGTAAAATTGCATTTGCAATGGATTCCACCTTCTTGTATGCGGTGTGAGTTCTTCCCTTCTCCTCCCTCACATATTACTTCACCTACACAATGATTTTGTATTTTTCTTTTATCTCCTTATCTCTCTCCCTTATATCTTTATTCTTCTCCTCCAACTCCTTCTTCATATGATTTATTTTGTTGTTCTTATAAAAACGTTAGGCACCAATCTCCACTAATAACTTATTTATCACATTACATGCATGTTCATCAGATAGCTATTACGAATCTACTATTGGATAGGCTACTCCTGGTGTGGACCTATCTATGGTTTCGACCAACAAATGGGTGCTAACCTTAAACTCAGGCTCCTCCATATGTGATTCAAATTCCCAAGATATCCTCTTTATTATACACAGTAGTGCCTCCTCCCTGCTAAAAAATGACCAAAAAAATAGTTGATCCATGGGTATCATGATCTGATACCTGGTGTAAAAAAATTTTCTCAGGTCATCAATATATTGCATCATAGGACCCTATGGAATATAGCTTGGAACTCTAAGCTTTCACCAGATTCCCTTAGGAAATCCTACCACAAGAGATGTCTTCGTGCCTTGTGACTTTGTCTTTTCTTTGTTACTTTCTCCCTCTCCACATGATACTTCATGTTCAACTAGGTTCTCTATAATTTATGCAACCTCTTTTTTAAATTTGGTGCTCCATTTCTGAATCAGTAACACACCTGATTTCATACCCTTCAGTTGGCTCCAAATTTTCTCTTGTGATTTGAGCTACATGCACCCTGGTGCCTCCTTCCTCCACATCCATAACAAGGATATCTTCATATTGTGTGTTGTGGCCTTCTTCATTAGAATCTTGAAGAGTATAAATATGTGGGCTTAACTTTCCCCCCACCTCTTCTTCACTCCTAGCTTCTTCGTCCTATTGACTCTCTATCTCCTCAGAATTTGAACTGGGAACTACCCTATGTTTTTTCTTCAATAGAGACATTCCCTTTACCAGTTGCATTATGGTGGTCGTAATTGGCTCTGTCTCCTTGCACGCTGGTGTCTGCCTTACAAGTGCACCAATGATAGTAGTCATTTCCATACTTCCTTCTTCAATCAATCTTGAAGAGTATAAATATGTGGGCTTAACTTTCCCCCCACCTCTTCTTCACTCCTAGCTTCTTCGTCCTATTGACTCTCTATCTCCTTAGAATTTGAACTGGGAACTACCCTATGTTTCTTCTTCAACAGAGACATTCCCTTTACCAGTTACATTATGGTGGTCGTAATTGGCTCTGTCTCCTTGCACACTGGTGTCTGCCTTACAAGTGCACCAATGATAGTAGTCATTTCCATACTTCCTTCTTCAATCTCACTAACAGGAGGAGTCACCTCACGCCCTTGTTTCTTCTATTCCATCTTTTTACTCACCATGGGATCCTCAAAGATGGTAACATAATCTTCTAATAACTTCCCATCTTCAATCTGGGCCCTCAAATATATGTATATTTTTTCTACTATCACCGTGGCTATTGGAAATGTAACAAGCTTAAGCATATGAATGCTTTTTGACACGTATTTATCCTTGTAGACACCCATAATTTAGCTCGAGCAATTTAAATACTTAAATTGCACTAATTATACCCTTTCCCATGAATTGATGACATAACGTCAGTATCACACATTTTCTCTACTATCATCGTTAATTAATTACATTACGTTACTTAGTTAACTCTTCTATCCAACAACGATGCCAATTAACAAACTTCCGTTAATCAAATCCCCTTTCTATCTAGATTAATTAACTATTCTTAATTAATTAATTATCTCTTCTATTTAATCAATAAATCATCATTTATTTGATTAAAATCCTCTCATAACATAAATCATAATAACTATTCCTCTAAAAAGCTTCTATAAGCTTGCACACCTATTAATTAATCACTTTGGTTAATTAATAAATCCCCTCAAACCCCATGAATCACTAAAAGAGAAAATAAACTCTCATAAGGTTGAATCAACCCTTTCTAAACCTCCCTTATCCAAAACTAACCCAACCTTCCTATTATATCACATGTAAAGGGATTTAGAGATTCTTTTATCCATTGGGCTATATAAGGAGCCCAAATCCTACCTTTCTTCTTACACCTAAATGAGCATAGAGCTCAAGCTATGGCCGTTTTCATCATCTTAGAGTATTCTTCATTAGAGGAGCTAGTTATCTTCATCTCTTGCATTCATACATCTAAGATTTTGAATTCATATGGAGATATGTCAAATGGTCTTGTAGTCGTGGATTGACAAGACTCCATTATTGAAAACTATGGGTTTCAAACATATAATCAACCCTTTAATTACTAAGGATCTAAATAGGTTCATTTAATTTGATTGGCATTCAATATAGCCAAAAAATTCTTGCATACATTTTGAACTCCTGGTGGGACTTACTCCATTGTCTTTTGCACTTAATTTTAAGTTTTTGTAGTTAAGTTTCAATTTTGGTTACTAACCCTTTTTTTGCACATATTGACATAACTTGTTTTTCTTAACTTGTTTTGTTAAAGTTTTCATGTGTTGAGTCTTTCTTGTAGGTGTAAAGGAGGTGAAGTTCTGTCAAAATTAGAAATTAAAGGGGTTTTCCTTTTATTTTAAAATGGTCATTTTCTAACATTGTCTAATGTTTGATGAAGTATATTTCATGTTTACTTGAGTTAGGAACCCAAAATCTTGTGTATGATCTTTCTTGTACCTTTTAGTGATCTTGAGAAATAAAAACAACTTTGATCCTACTCTTTAAACAGGATTGAGACTAACTTGGAAATTTGATTCTTCATTTTTCTTAAAGGAGAAGAAAAAAAGGGGAAAAAAAAAGAGGGAGCAACCCCCCAATCCACCTAGTGTAATCACTAACAAAGATTTATACGCCGCCAGAAAACCCCTTCCACTACCTCCTACTCTCACCTGCCGTCCCTTCCACACTTCCCCGGTCCAAGTCTCTCTAGCTCTAATCCTACCTACTGTGAATCACGATTTATAGGCTAAACACCCACATTAATATATCAACACTCATCCACTATTCTCCCCCCTTTATCCGATCAAACTAGATTTAAAGTTACATATTACGCTATATCGAGCCGACCCCCTAAACCCATTGACCAATACTCCTTAAAAATAAACCACAGAAGCCTCCCTGGCTTTGCACCTTTGGTGGCGGACAAGGGGACCAAAACTATAAGAGCATTATTCAACACACCCCACCAAACTCACAGTATTCCACACAAAAAACTCAAACTTACACACCCTGCTGAGAGGGTGTGAAGGGTGCTCGGTGAATGGGGGGGGGACAATATCATTTAAACTAAAAACATATATAGCATCACCGAGTGGTGGGGGTAGGACAGTTCAAATGCTTCGGTGGAGGGGGGCGAGAGAGGGCAGCCGAAGGGGGGGCCGGAAAGGGGCGGGCCCGTCTCGCTGGTGGACGCCGGGCCGTGCGGGGTGGGGCGGGGCGTTGGGGGGGGATTGCCGGGCTCGGATGGAGGTCGTGTGATTGTTCCTCCCGGGGCGCCGGGGGGGGTTGGGGGCGCGGGGGAGCCTTGAGGGCGGGAGGTGGGCGTGTGAGACTTCGGCGGGCCGGCCGCCGGAGGTGGGTGGGGTGCGAAAAAGGATAAACATACCATTGCACGGGGGGCGTAGTTTATTCCCCCACGCCTCAAACCAACAGCCACCGGGACTGCGGGGGGGGGATGAGGTGGAGTGGGGGGTGGGGGACCACAAACTAAATTCTAACAAGGAGGGGTCGGGGTTGGGTGCTGGGTGTGGGGGTCAAATAAACAAACCGGGGGGGGGGGGACAAACAAACAGGGGGGGGGGTGTTTCGGCGGAGGTCGCGAGGGGGGGGCGGGGGTTGGGCTATTAAGTGGTGGAAAATCAAACCAAAAAACCACTCAATATCATACAAAAAACAACATAAAAAAACCCAATACAGCATAAGGGGGGGGGGGCGGGGGCGAGGGCCGGGGACGCAGGCTGGGGGGGTAGTGGGGGCGTAACGGGGGCGGGGGGGGGGGGGGGGCTGGTCAAGGGGATAAAAAAGGGGGCGGGGGGGGGGGGGCGGGGGAAAATCAAAAAAAAAAAAGGGGGGGAGGGGGGGGGGGGGTGGGGGGGGGGGGCGGGGGGCCGTCCGAGCTCAGCGGTGGGGTCTCTCTCGCACGGTCAGCGCCAAAAAAGGGGGGAGGTTAGGTGGGGGGGGGGGGGGTGGGAGGGGTGGTGGGGGGGGTTGGTTTGGTGGGGTGGAGGGGGGGGGGGGGGGGGGGGGGGGGGGGGGACCAAAACCCCAAAAAACCAACACACGCACCCGTGGTGTGGGGGGAGGGGGGGGATAAGGTGTTTGGCGTGGTTGGGGTTTTGCAGAGGAGTCCCCCCAAACACATATAATGTTTCCCCTTGGGGGGGGGGAGGGACAAAACACCCAACCCAAAAATAAATTTGATTTTGAAGTTTTCACATTTCTAATATAGTTGGAAAAAAGCTATAAAAATCCATGTATAAGATTCTTAATTTAACACCTTAGGGTGATCTTGAGAATCAAAATCATCTTTAGTCTTCATTTTATAATATTTGGTAAATTGGAAATTTCATCTTTAATTTTTGGTTTAAGGGAATGAACATTTATAAAGCTTTTCTTTACTTTTTAGTTGGATTATTTGTTGTGTATGCTCTTCTCTTTCATCTTCAGATGATCTTGAGAATCAAAAGCAGCTCTTAATCCTCTTTTAAATAATGTGATTTGCTTGGAGAACTACTAACGCTTAAGTGCAGGACCTAAAAATGCTTGTTAAAGAAAGGAGTTCGAAACAAAATTTTCTAACTACATGTGTGTTGCAGATTGCCAAATAGTGAATGACTAAACCACATTAAGTCTAAAAGATAAAAAATAGACCACATTCAAAACACTTGATTTGTAGGTTCAGATAAGGGTATGCCCCATCTGCTTAAAACTAGGACATAACCTCTTTGGCATAAGCCTTAAGATACAAAAATGAGGGTGGTCCTAGGAACCCCAAAGTATTCCATGCAAGAGGGAACCTTGTGGACAAAATGGGAAGTTCTCTGCACAACCTACTTGACTATTTTTTACCATTTCAAATATTTAGTGTCAAATTTATCCATATCGTGACCCCATTGAGGGTACACAATGGGTGCATTTATTTCCCATTGTTCTTGAAGGGGGTAAAGTAAAGCCGAGATACTCCAAGAATTATTCAGTGTGAATTTTCTCTGAAAATTGATCTTGCTCTTACATAACTTGTGACACCTAGTTGAGTGAACCACCTAGGAAGCTATCTTTGACTAGGAGCCAACTTTGACCATATCAAAACCAATTTGAGTTGGGAGTCATTGTTCATCACGAAATGTGTGAAGCGTTATTTTTGCTTAGTTTTTCACTTGGTCTAAGGTGAGGTGAAACTCTACTGAAGTGAGGCCAACATTCTTTTCACCCTCAATGGATCTGCTTCCTTCACTTTCTTTTGACACTTTGTTTATCATAAGAAGATTAACCACCCTTGCATTGCTAATTGATTTTATTCACCACTTTTGTGTCCATTTACACTCATCCATGTCTGCGGCTGAGTTTTTAAACGTCTAAAGTGTGTGGAGACGTTTTCATATCATTAGTAGCCTTTGTGATATTGATACCCAAGTCAATATCATCATCGTAGTTAGGCTTGGTTCATCATCTTGACTCTGCTTTGAACAATTATCTTGTTTATATTGTGTCACTACAAGTTTGGTATTTACATATCATTTCTTGTAAACATGACCTATATATATATATATATATATATATAGTGAGGTTACGTTATGTACACTTTAACAATTCCTACGTATACTGTAGATTTAGTTTGATTCCAATTACTACCTCGATTTTGAAAAGTGTTGAGTGTTACCATTTGTGTGTGTTATATCAATATCATCTTGATATAAATACCTTAATTTCTCACAAATTTTGGTTAACATATCTTGGTGAAATTTTTGTGTCACTCAAAATCGTAACTACCTCTTTTTGGAATATAGGTCTTAACTAGATTTGAGATTTCTTTTAGTATACTTTATTTGGAGATCGTGTTAACTCCTTGTTATTACTTACGCCTTGTTCATTTATTTGAGCTTGACATAAGTAATGACATTTTTTTAATCATCTTACAACACCAACTACCTTTTTGAAAATGAATATAGGAAGTACATCATTTGATTTATTGGTTTGGAGCTAAACATTGTGTGATTGTGTCTTATTTATCAATATTGAATTATTCATTTAGAGCAATCACTTTGTCACATTGGTAATTTGACATTCATTATAATTCTTAAACTCTTGACATTCTCTTTTGTTTTTCACTTAAGCTTAATCAATATCTTTTGAGCACATTCAAAGCATCTTACTGAAACTATTATACATCATGGCCCCTAAAATAAGATTAGCAGCCAAAAATTAGGCATTAGAAACAAGACAAACACAAACTTGGGAAACTTCAAACAAACAAGGGTCAAATCCCTTTATTGGCCATGATCTTGAGCCTTTATTTTCCGTAGAGAAAGAGGTAGAAGAAATGGTAGATCATATTGGTGATGAGTTAGAGTCACCACATGTGGAATTTTACTTTGACCCCGCCTTGTTAGAAAACTTACTTTATAGAAATAAAGATCGGGTGCTAACACGAGTGGTGGAATTAGGAGCTAGAATTCCTATAGAAAAGGAAACAATCCCACCAACAAATGATGCTAATGAAGAGGAAAAACCTCTCATTAACATGGAAGATATCCTAACACATGAACACGCTTTCACCTCTAACGTAGGAAATGATAATGCGGTGGGTTATAGAATGCCTTTCATCAAGATACTAAGTAAAGTTAGAGTAGAACATGAAAATGTAGAACAACCTCCATGCCACGAAGAAGAAGAAGAACCTCTTGAGGGAGAAATCACTATTCAACATCAAATCCAAAACCTTAGTCGATAATTAGCTTTGTTAATATCTCAGGTACAAAATGAAATGAACAAAAATGTGCATAAAACGAAGCCTAAGGTCAAAGCTAGTGAACTTCACATGGAAAACCAAGAAGGAGAAGATATGGAATAAAATCATGTATATATCCTTGCTTATCCTAATAATAAGCAATTACTTACACAAGAAATGTAATCCATGAAAGTGACACTTACGAGCCTTCAAGAAAGTAATGTTGGGAATAACAGAAAATACCAATACGAAGATCTATGTCCCCATTTATTTGATAAATCTATGATGCTTCAACCCTTCCCTAAGAAGTTTGACATGCCAAAATTTGAAAAATAAAGAGGGAAAGATGACCCATGAGATCATGTGAAATATTTTTACATGGCATGCAAAGAAGTGGCCTATAGCAACAATTACCTCATACGACTCTTTCCAAAGAGCCTAGGGGGCCAAGCCTTGGAATGGTTCACTCACTTACCTCGTGGGTCTATCTTCACATGGCCTAAACTAATAGAAAGGTTTATTCAAAATTTCTCATACAACATAGAAAGTGACATAACCATGATAGACTTGTGTGGTACTAAACAATAACCAAAAAAAACATTCAATACCTTCTTACAAAGATGGAGAGGGATAGCCAGTCACTTCCCTTGCGCATTTCTTGAAAAATAGCTTGTGAGAATATTTTTTCCCAATCTAAACCCATACATCACTTTTAATTTGCAGATGCATTATGTTCATACCTTTGAAGAGGTCATTGACAAGGGAATAGAAATAGAAAAATCCCTTATTGCCAAAGGAGCCATCAAATCATCTTCTAAAGATCATCAAAATGCCAAACCAATGAAAAAGAAAAAAAATATTTAACAAAAACAAGAACATGTGGGAGATGGAATCACAGATTCCAAATGAGTGCAAACAGTGCAAGTTGGTCAACATTTTAAACTGACCAAAGGGCCTGATCAACCACCACCTAAATGTAGAACGTTCACTCCTCTCAATGAGCCTTTGTATGCTATATTTAAGCAATTGGATGCAGCTCGCATGGTGAATTATCCTATGACGTAACCTTTTGATGAAAATGCTTCAAAGTCATCATGGTACAAAGAGCATGACTATTGTGATTTGTATCGTGTCAAGGGAGACAAGATAGACAAGTTCCTAAGACTTCGTCACTACATCTAAGATCTCATTGACAATGGAGAGATAAAATTTAACACCACAGAAAAAATAAAATTCCAAACAAAAATATGGGGATATTCAAATAATCGTTCCCTAAACATGGTAAGTTAGATGAGAAAAGTCCAGATCAAGGAGAGTCATCCTACAGTTACAAAGATGTGAATTATCTATATACCAAAAGTGACAATAATCATTACGATTCACTCATTGGATGTATCCACTCTCATAATGAACATGTGAATACCATTAGGATCAAGGGAAAGGATTGCACTACATTAACAAGGTGCTCCCATCTCATGATCCCAAAACCCTCTTCGTCAACCCTGTAAGATGATAGGTACAACCTCTTAGAAAAACTTGAGAAGACATCTTCCAAGATTTCAATCTTGAATCTTTTTAAAATATGGAATGTACATAAGGACATCTTGTACAAAACTCTCCAGGGGTCAGGAGTGCTAATGGAAGTAGACCCTTCACATCTACAAGCCATGGTGGAAAACATTGCACCAAATGAGTACATATCCTTTAATCATAAATAGATCCCTAGCGAAGAACACACACATAATCTCCCCCTATATATAGAGGTATTTGTTACCCTCCAGAAAATAAAAAATGGGTTCTTGTGGACAACAGGTCGGGTTTGAATATATGCACTTTGAAACTAATTAAACAACTAGGACATAAAAAAGAAGATCTAGAGTCCCATATTATTACCATATCCACTTATGACAACGTGGAGAGGGAATCGGCTGGAACAATCACATTTCCAATATAATATGCTTCTTTTCCAACCATGGATTCATGTCATACATGCCATATCATCAATGTTCCATTAATGCATCAAGTTGAAATATGAGGGACACACTATTATAATACAAGGAGATCCAGAACCCTTCTCTCACTATAGAGCTCTCAATAGTTTTACGTGTAAGGGTTCCTATACGTGTCCCTCTACTAATATAGTTGTTCCTCTGCTAATATAGTTGTTCCTCTTCAGACTCCCTGAGTTCTTGTGCTCGTGAAGCTTCTACATCGACTTCTCCTTTTGATTCATGGGATATGAAAGTTTTGGAATATGGTTGTGGAGAATATAATCTACAATAAGCTCTTCTAGTTTCGGACCTATCATTGTGACCTAAAACAAGAGGCCGACCCAACTATCCTTTTAGACGGCCTATAGATGAGCAAACTATTGGGACATTCTTACCTTGGGGATTACTTGCTGAAGAAAAATTGTTGGACCCACCTACAACTTGGTTCCAAAAGGATACTTAGCCAACTTACTACCAAATCCCTGAGTGTGAGAAGTCTATCCGAATGATGTATTTTATGGGCTACAAGGGTCTAGGATGTGGAAAGAATGAGCAAGGAAAAAGAGAACCAGTTCCTCTCCCACATTTCAAAATGGAAAGGTATTATATCGGCATTCGACCCTATGGATCACAGCCCAATGATCAAGACACTACCTATTCTGAGCGTAAATATAGCTCTAATTATTTAAACAACAATATAGATTCCCACTATAGCCAATATGAGGATATTTCCTCCAAGAACCTATTCATGGATACCGATGTCCTTAATTTAACCCCCACTACACCTAAAATTGACCTTGTTTACCCTTGCCTTGTCGAAAGGGACCAACAACGTCACGTACCATTGGAACTCTTTGAAAATGATGAGGCCATTGAATAATTCAAGGGAATTCAAGATACAATCCCAATTAGAGACCATAAGAAGGGTTTCTACATTGACTTAGATGCCTACGCATACTTTGGAGAGGAAGGTCAACTTCGTGGTCAATAAAACTTAAGAAAAAGTGAGGGCAAAAGTTCCAACGAAAAGCCTCAGAAAAAGTAAAAGTCCAAGTCACACAGTGAAAACCTCTTTATGGCACTGACTGAAAAATAAGTAAAAAATAAACGGACAAGAAAAGCGACCACACCAAGGGTGAAAATATTGTAGAGACGCCCTTGGAAGAATATCTCAACCTTCCTCCTGATCCTATGTGTATGGAGAATTTTTCAAAAAAATTAGTAGAAGAAATCATTGATGTGAATATTGGAATAGAAGAAGACCCAAAGATAGTCAATCTGGGAGCTTCGCTCTCAACACGGGAGAAAAATAAATTCTCCATGCTTCTGCAGGAATTTGTAGATATATTCGTGTGATACTATAAGTATATGTCAGGCTTCGATCTAGCTTTGGTAGTGCATAGCCTAGTTGTGCACATAGATGCCAAGCCCATCAAATAGAAACTCAAAAAATACATCCATGGGTGGCCCTTATAGTCAAAGAATATCTAGAAAGATTGTTAGTAGCAGGCTTCATTAGACCTATTGATTATTCAAAATGGATATCGAATATATTCCCCGCACAAAAGAAACCTGTCGAGATCATAATTTGTATAGATTTTAGGGACATCAACAAGGCATGTTCAAAGAATGATTTCCCATTTCCCAACATTGATATTATTGTTGACTCAATTGTGGGATACAAAATGTTATCTCTTATGGACAGATTTTCAGGCTACAATCAAATTAAAGTAGTAGATGAAGATTAGCACAAGAAAACCTTCACAACCCCTTGGGGGAATTTCTGTTATTAGGTGATGCCCTTTGGCCTTAAAAATGCAGGTGTAACCTATCAAAGGGAAATGATGGTGATCTTCCATGATATGATTCATGACATCATGAAGAACCATGTGGAAGATATTTGAGGGAAATCCAAGATGAGAGCAGATCATCCTGAGATTTTGCGGTGTATCTTTGAATGCCTATGAGAATACAAGGTTATATTAAACACAAAGAAGTGTGTGTTTGGTGTATTTTTAGGGAAGTTAATTTTATTCATTGTATCACGAAGAGGGATTGAGGTAGACCTAGCTAAAGTTACTGCCATTACTAAAATCCCTCCTCCCAAAAATATCAAATAGCTGTGTAACTTACAGGAAAAGATACAAGCCATCCGCTACTTCATTTCCCAACTTGCTGATAAATGTCATTCATTCACCCATATTCTTAAGAAATATGTTTCCTTTATTGTGGTACCAGAGCAACAATAGGCCTTCACCTTTCTTAAACAATACCTAGACAATCGGCCTGTCTTCATGCCTCCAACTCCTGGTGAATCACTTTTGCTGTATATTTATGCTACTCAATTTTTTATTGGCACATTTCTCACCCAATATGAACTAGGCCACGAAGAGAAATCCATTTATTATCTCAATCGTACCTTAATTTCTTATGATCTCAACTATTCTCAGATTGAAAAGCTTGTCTGGATGTAGTTTTTACCTTCCAAAAACTTTACCATTACCTATTGAATACTAAAACCAAGCTTATATCCAAAGTTGACTCGCTCAAATACATGTTATCAAAACCCACCCTTATGATAAGAATGGCTAATTGGATCATTTTTCTAAGAAAATTTGACATCGAGTATGTACACCAAAACTCAATTAAAGGACAAGTGCTTTCTAATTAGTTAGCAGAAGAACCCTTACGGGGAACAGAGCCTATGATTCTGGATCTACCAGATGCATCATTGATGTATATTGAGGAATCTTTCATGTGGCAAGTGCACTTTGATGGATATTTAACTTTCCATGGCTCAAGAGTAGGTGTAGTGCTAATTTCTCCTTCAGGTGACCCCATACCTCAAGTTTTTTGTCTTGATTTTCCGTGTAAAATAATATCATGGAATATGAGGTGCTCATTGTTGGGATGAAACTATCAATCAAATGGGATATCCACCATGTCAAGAGCATTACTAAATCACAACTAATCATCAAACAAGTCAAAGAAGAATACAAAGTCAAGGATGAAAAACTCATGCCCTACAAGAAACTAGTGGAAACTTTGAAATAATATTTTATGCGTATTACATTCAAAAATATTCCAATAGCACAAAACAGATCGGTAGACGTAATGGAAACCATAGGTTCTATGCTATGAATTCTACTAGAGAGCAATGATATACCATTCTTTGTTGAGAATCTACGCCATCTTGTGTATGACATGTCAGAATCCTACTTGGCTTGTCAATTTTTTAGTCCATATTCCCCGTGGTATGCTCACATCTATGCCTATCTTAAACATAATACCTTTCCTTCTAAAATCTCCCACTTCGAAAAAAAATCCTTATCCACTAGATAGCCCATTACACCCTCTTAGGAGGTACACTTTATCATCCTGGCTATGATGGTAATCTGTTATGATATCTAGATGTAACAGAGTTAGTCCAAGAAATCAAGGAGGTACATGAAGGGGTGTGCGGTGCCCATACAAATGGAGTGGTCTTAGAAAATAAATTGTTAATGGTAGGCTACTATTGGCTTACTATGGAAATATATTGCAAAAACTATGTGAGGAAATGCGTGCTATGTCAAAAATATGGAAATTTCATCCAGGCGCCATTGCAGCTGTCACAACCAATCACAACCCCATGGCCATTTTCCAAATGGGGACTTGATTTAATAGGGAAGCTCACCCCTACCTCATCAAATGGCCATACCCACATCATCAGAGCTACACAATATTTCACTAAGTGGGTGGAGGTTGTTCCTTTGACTTATGTTACAGGTGCTCAGATTTCAAAGTTTATCATGAATCACCTTATTTGTCAGTATGGCATTCCTATGGCCATAGTTACTGAAAATAGAAAATCATTCAAGAACAAGATAGTGAAGGATATTTGTCATCGATTTCAAATAAAATTAAAGTGGTCTATGCCATATTACCCTCAAGGTAATGGGCAAGCTAAAGCCACTAACAAAACATTGGTTTAGATCATGGAAAATATGGTGAGTAAGACAGGTTGCAACTGACATTTGCAAATTCACCCAACCCTATGGGCTTATAGGACCTCCATTCGCACTCCTACTAGTGTGATACCCTATTCCCTAGTGTTTGGAACAAAATCTATAATCCCATTGGAAATAAAGCTTCCTTCCCTGAGAATATATCTTAGGGATTATCTGGACAAGGATGAGGATTACATAGTGGCCAGGCTGGTAGAATTAAAACTTCTGGATGAAAAGCGCATCCGCACCCTTAGCCATCTCAAGGTTTATCAAAACAAATTCTCCCAAAACTATAATAAAAGGATCATACCTCGTCAGTTTGAGGTCAGAGATTTGGTCATGAAACAAAATCAATTCAACACAAGGGTAGAAAGAGAGAAAAAGGAAAGTTTGAACACATTGGTTAGGACCTTACATCATTGTGGAAAAATATGGAATAAGAGCATACAAACTTTACCATCCTAATGGAAATGAGCTTCACAAACCTATGAATTCCATGCACCTTAAGCGGTTCTATGCTTAAACATGGCACGGCAAAAAATAACAAAAAAAGTAAATATGATCAAAATACAAAAAATTAAAATAAGAGAAAAAAAAAAAGAGAAACTAGGTCATCCATATGTGAAAACCACACAATTGTGGCACTTTGGATAGGTCCCTTAGTGAAAACCGGTTTCCGGTGCCTTGGGAGGATTCGTTGTTCACAAGCATATTACATCTGGAGGATACTTTTACTCAGCCTAGGGCTAGTTCCACACCTGCATCCAAGATTCCTTGTGAACCTATAATGTTAAGACTTGACTTGGATTTTTATCCTCTTGTAAATTGGTGAAGGGGTGGTCTTTGTATATTCCCCATCTAATGCTGGAAGCACTTCCGTTAATTCACCCTCCTATTTATAAACATGTGGCACCTACCCTTGTATATTCTCTATCTAACACTGGGGGAATCCACCTTTCTCGGTTACATGTGCATAGCTTCAAAAAACCTTATAAAATTACAAAAACATTCAAATATGTTTGAAAATCACAAAAACCATTCAAATATGTTTGAAAATCACAAAAAAATCAAATATGATCAAAATCCAAAATAATAGAAAAACACAAAACACAAAAACGGTAGAAAATTGTTTCACAAAACAATCTTACAAAAACATAACTTTAGTTTCCTTACTTTATTGTGTTTCTTGCTTTGTTTGTGTACATTGTTTGCTTGTATAATTTCTGCTTATTTGTACATTTGTATAGTTTTTTCCTTAGACACACTTTGATAAGATTCATCTTTTCTTGCTTATATTAGATTCATTCTTACTTGTACATATGAAGTGTGTTTTTGCATGCTTGTAAATAATTGTACATAGTTGTGTTAATTCATGTTGGTTAGCATTGTATATTTGGTTAGGTTTGTTAACATTTGATTGTGTCTACTTGTCACATGTACATAGTTTTGTTATCACATCATCATATCTCCATCAATATCATCACATATAACATCATCTATACATCATGTATAAATAAACAAATAAGTATACATCATACATGAATGCTAAGCTAATCATCACATATCATATCATCAAATGAGGGCAAGAGGGATCACAAATATCAAAATTTACCCCCTCCCACACCAATATCATCGTGTCATCTCGTTCAATAATCTAGAGCATCACATGTACAATACGATATCATCTATGGATCTATCATGTAAAAATCAAACACATGTGGTACAAACATCTCAAATATCATCATGATACATAAAAAGTGTGAAATCAAACTATATAACATCATGATACATCCAACACCCATAATCAATCATAAAAAATAAAATATATCATCCCATGAAAAATATGCCACATCAAAATGGCCATATATCCATGTATAAAATGTTTGTCTCAAGGAGGATATGCATGCCGAGCATACTCGAGAACTTGGTCGGCATGTATCTTGTGGGCTCTTCCTCTTATCATCGTCCTCATTGCTATTGGGGGTCTCACGGTAACTTTAGACAGTGGTTGGTAACAAAGGAATTAATCATAATGATTTACCCCCCTATGTGGGTTATATTGTGTTGTTCTTGCTGGCCATGATGCCCGATGGCCTGTTTCGACCGCTGTTGTCACTCTAATTTTTCTTCTACTCGAAGTGAATAATTATTTGAATAACTATTTTGTTTAATTTTCCATCGTGCTGGGGCATTATTTTCCACCTAGTACTCTTTTCTTCTCACTAGGAAAATTTTATTGCTCCTAGGTGATGTTGCTTCTTCTGCACACTCCATCAAATAATTATTTTTATTAAATTATTATTTTGTTAATATTTTCATTGTGTTAGGGAATTATTTGCTGCATGTTACTTATTTCTTCTCCCCGGGGCATTTATTTTTCTCCTGGGAGATTCTTTTTATTCTTCTAACTTCTTCTATATCCAAACCGTCAAAATTCTAAAAAAAAATCTAAAAAAAATCAATTCAAAATCCAAAAAAAATCAAAACTTTTTCAACAATCCTAAAATTTTTAAAATTTGCAAAACTAGGTAAACCATCTCATCAAAACTAAAAATCATGTCTTGCACATGGTATTCATTCCATATCTTTCTAGAATTTTTAGGTGCTCATAGATCAAACGACTCGTGAATCATCCAATTTACAACCATTTACAAAACTAGCATGCTTGCTTCGTCGGTACTTTGGGGCACATCTAGTTGCTTAATACTATTTCGTTGTGCATGAAAGCTTTATCATTGGACTTGGGAATCCTTTATCATCTCTCCTTGTATGTATCCTTTCTAGGGGCATCAATTTTAACCCTTTTCGTCAATCATGAACATTTGGGGATCTTCAACTTGATAACAAAACATTTTTACAATCTTCTTGACTGTTGTTGGTTTGAATATGTGTTTGTACTTGTTTTCCCTATTAAATGAGCTTGTTTCCTTTTCATATTGGATTTCTTTTCGTATGTTGCATTGAGTTGATTTTTTCAGAAATGTACAATTGTTTGTAGTATGGATTTTTATGTCATTCTATTTTTTCGTATGCTTATATTTTTAATAAGGATCGATGACATAGATCTTTGGCAATATGATGACACTAAGGTTGTTTCCAATGCAAGGGATGAAAGCTAGTTATTCTCTCTGCTTCTCCATATTTATTCTACATCACCCTGCTATCAACACTATTCTTCTAATTCAGTTGGGGCATCCTACCCATACCAATTCTTCTATCCATTTCTCTCACCTTTTTTGATCGTCGATTTCCTTCTTTCAACACCCCATCGACACTCGAGGGGGCATCTCTCACTTTCACTAATTTTTCTTCTGCAACTTCAAAAATTTATCTGTCTACTATCTTTGAAGTGACGTCACTTACGCCACCTGAAAGAGGGGTAAATGTAGACACCTATAATCTAGTTCGAGAAATTTAAATACTTAAATTGCGCTAATTATAACCTTTTCCGCAAATTGACGACATATCATCAATATCGCACATTTTCTCTTCTATCGTCATTAATTAATTACATTAAGCTAGTTAAATTACCCTCCTATCTATGCAATAGACGATGTCAGTTAACAACCTTTCAGTTAACCCGCTCCTCTTTCTATTTAAACTAATTAATTACCCCTCTCTATCTAAATTAATTAAGTATTCTTAATTAATTAATTGTCTCTTTTATTTAGATAAATAAATTGTCATTTATCTAATTTAAATCCTCTCATAACATAAATCATACTAACTATTCCTCTAAAAAGCTTCTACAACCTTGCAAACCTATTAATTAATCACTTTGGTTAATTAATAAACCCCTTTAATCCCCATGAGTCACTAAAGGATAAACTAAACTCTCATAAAGTAAACTTAACCACTTTCTAAACCATCCCTTATCCATAACTAACCTAGCTTTGCTATTATCTCACATACAATAGGGATATAAAGCTTATTTTATCCATTGGGTTATAAAAGTAACCCTCCTCCTAACATTTCTTACTTACATCTAAATGAGCATAGAACCCTAACCTATCGACCATTTTCATCATCTTAGAGCATTCGTCATTGGAGGAGCTAGCTATTTTCATTCTCTTGCATTCATTCTTCCAAGATTTTAAAGTTATGTGGAGATATGTCAAATGGTCTTGTAGCCATGGATTGACAAGACTCCATTCTTGAGAACCTTGGGATTCAAGCATACAATCAAACCGTTTGATTTCTAAGGATCTAAATAGGTTCATTTCATTTGATTTAGCTTTCTAATAGAGTAGAGTAGATAAATGGATTAGAATGTTAGCTTGAAGGTTTATTTTCATAGGTTCTAATGCATAGGATATTGGTAGTTTATTACTTGTGTAAGCTCTTAAGCATAATCGGTGCATATATTTTGATTTTAGCATTGTATTGAGGACTATTAAGTGCTAGTCTCTGATTTTATTTGCATAGCTAGTTAATTCTTGCACACACATCCTCATAACACGTCCTCTTTTTCAGGTAAAAAATAATATGAAACGTTATAAAGTGCTCCTATGTCCACCATGTCTATATAAATCTTTGGTGGGGAGTAAAAATCCTCCTTGAACCTAATGTTTTACAACACTCTTACATGTGCTGCGTTGAGAAGGAAAATAAGGGATTTATGTACCATGGGCTCTTGGCACCATCCTAGAAAAATGGAAATCCCAATGCAAAACTAGTGTGGGGTATGTAGACTATAATTGACTCAGCCAATGTGTGCAAGAACGCAAGAAAATATACCCGGTATGTGCCATCCTACCTCAAAAAAATTCTCACATAAGAAATATACCAGTTAGTCCTGGTGCAAAATAACTTAATGGATGTACCATGGAATATGGTTTACTGAACAAACTATGACTTATAAGAATATCTTCTTAGGGGAGTGAAGTTTTCATCAGGGTACTCCCATATCTGGATCATTTGGCCCGTTAGGCACCCCAAGGTCTTTCTAGGAAGGACTATCAGGGAAAAAAAGAGTGCAAGAAAGAGGAAAGTGCATGGGTAATTAAAGAGTGGCCTAGGACTATAAGCTATCAATGATCACATTTAGCAAGGCATGGGGAAACGTTATACAAAAATCCCTCTGATATTTTATGGTGCAAACATGCAATTGCCAATGCTTATTTATGACAAGTTTGAAGTGGACCTCTCCTAGGGAGTGAAATTATTAAGCAAGTGGGAAAAAAATCCTCATAACCACTTAGTATTTAATAATGGTTGGTAATATCCAGTTGCACACCCTCCCTTAATGCATACTCAAATAAATAAATGAAATTATTATTCACCTAGTTGGAGGGGTATAAAAGGTCCTTTGCAAGAAGTCATCCCCTAAGTTACATTGCATTCAAAAAAATAGGAGATCTTAGTCATCCAAATAAGTGGAGATGCACAGTTCTAAAAGTTATTTAGAACATGAAAAATCAATCCCTTTCCATGGATGTAGAGACATCAACCACTGTTATAGATTTTTCAGGATACCAGAGTAGAGAATGGGATGATAGTATAAGTGGTAACAACCCTAATTTCTCTAATAGCCTATTCCCCTTGGAAACATTGCTAAGGCTTTTGGTCCAGGAGAATCAATCTCTCTCTTGTGGATTTGCAAATGATCCTCTTGATCGTCATGTAATGTGTGCAGTCAGATCAATGAGATCCTCATAAGAGATTATAGGAAGTTTGGGGATATTACATGGGACACCCAAAAGTTTACCAAGCAGGGTTTGAACACTCCAGGTCAAGGTAATAGGATGTCTGCATACCATTCCTCTTGGCACACCAAGAATAGGGATGCTCAAGGATCTAGTCCTTCAAGTGAAACAAGCTCTTTCAAAAATTCAGTGGAGTCATCTCCCTTAGTGAAAAGGATCATATAATAATATTTTCTATGTGATCTTACTAGAGGAATAAGAAGAACAATTGATAATAGAAGTTTCTAAAGAGACACAAACCTTTGAAGCAATAAATTTCCAAATCCAATTATTATACACATGGGAAGAAAAAGGGAAAGAAAACCATGAATTTTGAAATCCTAATCAGAAAATAAAGTAGATAAAAATCATGTGTAAATCACGACCTCCACACCATTTAGAAATGCAATATCTAAATTATGTTACGGAAGTAGAAAATGGTAAACTTAAAGTTGATGCGTGAAAATATATGATTTCAACCATCAGGTTATTAAGCTTGGTAGGAACCTTGGCACTGGAAATATTTACAACAAATCAAAAAAGAATATCGCTCAAAGTCGCACAGGTGTCATATTTGATGATAGGTAAAAATGAAGTATATGTTGGATAGAATTTTTAGAGGTTATCAAAATTTTACTACAAGTTTCCTTACTTGAGAATTCCTATGGAGATGATCTACCATACTTAATATCATGTATTAAAAAAGGATACTTCTACTTTTTCCCATATTTTCGACGCATGAGAATCTCTCTCATGCTCCAATATCAACCTTTAGGTGACACTCAGATAGTTAATAGGTTGATATGACCTCCAGTGTAAGCAATTGTCCTACACCGCAAAAGATATCATAGGAGACCACTACGGATCTCACTGAATTAGTAAGAAAAGGTCGGGTGCCTACCTTGAGTTATTGTAAATGTTAAGGACCTCGTCCTGAGCAATATTCTTTGACATGCCTCTTATCACCATCCAAATTCTGGTCATCTATAGAGACCTTTGGAAGATACCAACTTCACCATAAGAAATTTCATATATAATTATCAGCAAGATAGAGAAAGGGATGCACTTTAAATGCACTTTCGCCATATCCACCATACACTAAAAGTATGCATGGTCCTTTGCACATGATCTCAAAAAATAGTGCATTAAGCCTCCCATGTGCCAAAATGCTTACTTGTGGATCTATCCTCCTAAACTAAATTGACAAAGTATTTAATTATGATGAAAGGTGTTCACATATAAGGGAAATCAAAAATCAAAATGAAATTGTATCTTGTGGATTACATAAATCACCTACAAGAACAATAAAAGGAATTCTTAGGGACTTCATCCTAATCCCATTGAAGTAACTCAAGAAATAATGTGCCATATAGAATCCTGTAATTGGCTAAGCACATGATTCCAATAAAATTGTTATTGGATAAGATTGGATAACCATATGCACTTTCAATTTACCTAAGGAAGTAGAGCGAGATGCAAGTTTAAATCTATACATTTATTACTACTACTTGGGGAGGTTTAGGATGAAGAGAGGATGAAATGTATCCTTGGAACATGTCGACCCTTCTGTCTTCACCTATAAATTACTTCTGGAATCCATTAGGCAGTCTAGGGATGCCAAGAAACTGAAACTACATGCACTAAATATCTATATGCTAGATATATATACTTATTTATTAAAAAGTACAAATCCTACACAGGAAAAAACACATATGATGGAATACATATATTCAATTTGACAATCTAGCCTCTGCACCTAAGACACCAAGTGGAAAGTAATAGTGTGTCCTTATTTAACAAAATAGTACAATTATTCTACTACCTAATGCCAAAAAGAAGAAACAAAGAAATGCCTAGGAGGTAGAACCAGATGAAGACATGCATTCCAACCCTCAAAAATTAATACTAAGTGGATGAAGATGAAAAGATCTTATAAAAATACCTCAGACTAGTACCATTAGGATCATCCTGAAGAAGAATAATAATATGAGGATGTATTGTTCCAATGGTGTAGGTACCATAGAACTTGGCCAAAATGATAAATGATGGTCTCACTTAAAAAATTTGTGTCCTTATGCACACGTTAAACTCAGGAGGGACATTTAGTGACCTAGGGATAAGTGAGTTCCCAGATAAAGGAGGATTATTGTAGCTGGTATACAATCCTTTGGAAAATTGAATTATGACTTCCCAGTTTTGTCCAATAGTTAGTGAAAGTGATAATATAGCGCTGTGCTAGATACTAAAGGTGATACGACCTACAATAGTTAATCTCCCACTTGTCAAAAGGTTCAACACTTACAATAGGCCTAAGAGGAATCTCATCTCTGATTCCAGGAATCCTAAATAGCTTAATAGTGGTCATATGGAAATTGACATACTAGGGTTAGTGATCCTAGAAACACAGTTACTCTGGGGAAGGCCATCCAGAAGATATATATGAATGTGCCTGACATCCCCAACATAATGACCTCCTCCAATTCCATTTTCCAGATTCTATCCATAAGTAGCTTCACGCATCATAGGATCATGAACACATCAGAAATGAGAAATCCTATCATGAATCTGAGCTTACAAGAATTACCTCACCCTATCAACTGGTAACGTGTTCTGCGTGATGCAAGTTCATAAATTTTAAATATGCCTGGATTCCCTAAGTTATGGAGGACAGTGAGGAAAAATACTGCAAAATAATCTAAGACCTAAGAGTGTTATCGAGGAAATAATGAAGAAGAAGAAGAATGTGAGAATGAGTATGAGGAAACACACAATGATTCAATGAAGAGATAAGTGCTGAGGATGAAGAGATTAGATGTAGTGTGACAGTATGGAGAAGAGTTGAATATGCTAATGCCTTGAGAATGATAGATCAACTAGGAAGAATAATTTAATTTTTATGATAAGAGTAGTGTCCATCTACAAGTCTATTCGCTCCAAATCTGCAAAATAGGGATACTGTATCAAAGACTTAAGTGCCATGAGGAACTTTCTCAAGAAGATGCAGTGGTGTTGACAATAAATAGGGTCTAAGATTTTTGGAATGCTATATTTCACTTTGAAAATTCCTCGTGCTAGGGAGAATGTATAATTCTATTTCCACATGTTCTCTATCATACACAAGGTTGCAAAACAAATAGGTTGTAGGTAAAAAAGTTAGATTTTTCTGGTTACACCAACACTACACCAAATGTCATTATAGAAGCATCAACGTGAAGAGGAAAGGGCTTCTACAAAGATGGATAGTTATGTGGTTGAAAATAAATGCAATATTAATCAAAAATAACCGTTTACAAAGTTTCAAACGTTTTTTGCTTCAAGCATCGCCCCATGATATAATTTTCCTTTAGGAAAAAAATAAAATCCTGCAAGGGCACGAAAATATTTGTACCCAGGAGCATTAATGAATCTTACTAGAGAAATACCATGCATGTCCTAGGATAACAAGCACTGTAAGCTTTGAGTAAGAGGAAACTCTTTAATGAACCCAAGATTACAACTATATTTGTTGGATATACCAACAATCCCTCTTTACAAATAATATGCCCATGTAAAGTGCCAAAATGTGTTACAAATATTTACTTTTTAATGTAAAGAGAGATGCTCAACTTCCTACACCTCTCAAACATGAGCCTTAAATTGTCACAATGGTCCTTAACCAAGCCATAAATTGTCCAGTCATCTAGATATACTTGTAAGAACTGATGAATGAAGTCATGAAAATCATGCACAATAATGCACGAGAATAGTATCGGCACATTCTTTAGTCTAAAGGGCATCACTGTGTACGTAAAACTTCCCCAATCAGTGGTGAAAGTAATCTTTTCTTGATCATACTTCGCTATGTGCACTTGATGATAACCTAAAAAACCATATGTAAAAGAGTATATCTCGTGCCCTACAATTCCCTCAAGGATCTCTGTACGATAGAAAAGTGACAGGCGAGCTTGAGAATTGACAAGTAGCCTTTCTTCGTACCTGACCTCACAAGGTCATTTTGAGATAGCTGGTGGAAATGAAATATATTCATATGTGGACAAACTAGTTGGGCAATCTTATATCCTCAACACGTAATAATGGGATCTGTGAGTCTAAGGAAAAGAAATCTCTCCTAACCTGAATTTGTGTAATGCATTGTTCAGATATAATAGCTGCTCAGAGGCCCCAATCAATGTCAAGCTCTGTCTAGATCCTATATATTGGTTGTTGGATGCATGGAAAATGACATGTAGGTGCTTCGTATTCGTATATATTTCTAGACAAGGTCATGAAAGTGGTAGTGAGAGGTGTAGTGGATTTGTAGGAAACTATGGGCAATTTTCTGGTCTAATCTAGAAAATATTAGCTTGATTGGATTCTATGTTTAATATGGAAAATTGTGTTATGATATCCGACAGGAGTGGTGAGGATCAATGTTTAAATAGGCCCGTTTTCATGGGACCGTACAAGGTTTCTTTTAAATCTGCGAGAGGGTTTTGAGGGGGAATCAATGTTTAACATGAAAAAAAGAGATTTGATTAGTTTAGCTTGTTGGAATTTTCCAAATAGCCCGTTGGGTTGTCGGCAAGAACCATGGGACCTGGGGATCAAGGCGGGAAACCATGAGAAGGCAAAGGAGGGTGAGCTCGTGGTTGTTGTGGACCTATTATGGTCATGTAAAGAATCAATCCCTTCTTCTGACTATCCAATACTCGTAAGATTTTTCAGCTTCTATGTTTAATACCAGGAGTTGTGTGATCTTCTCAAATACCTTATGGGTGTTCTAGCAACTTGTATACGTAAGCCTGTGTCTATGTCAATGAGAAGGTCTCCTACGTTTGGCTGTAGAACTAATGAATCACAACCAAATTTTTTCTCTCTTTCGGGTTCTTGTATGGTCATGTGGATATCCTATCAAGGAAATCTATAGTTGGGTTGATTTGACTAGAATTTGTATGCTTTGTCATCTTCAATATTTAATTCTCTCAATTTCTCACTAACTGCTTGTGGGTTTGTTGTTGTTCGAAAGACGTGAATTCTAAGACCTTGATCTATATCTGTTAATGTTGTGAAGAGATTTGGCTGAGGTATTACCGGTTCGAATATGTAATCCCTGGGCTCTCTGGGTCCTGTAATTGTCATGCAAGAGATAACTAAACTTAACTGAATGAAGTAAACTAATTATGAAAATAAATCTACACTATGATTATATTCTTTTTTTGTATTTTTAAAGATGTGAATTTAAATGAAATTTAAAGAGTGACTATTCTAATAAATTCAGATAACGAACAATTAATCTAATAACGGGATTAAAACAAGCAATGTAGCGAGATGTAGCTATTTGCCTGTGCATTTATGAATTGATCCTAAATATAAATAACATAAATGATTTAATTGAAAGACCTTCAATCTTACCTCAGAAGTGAGGAATAAATCACAACTTCTCAAAAGCTATCATTCTCCCACAACTTCCCTGGTAATATTGAAAGTAATCTTAACTGAAATAAAATGATTTTCTATTCTATTTGATATATTGTAACTACAACTTTGACAATTCAAACCTGGAGTTTATAGAACAATGGAAAATCCAGTTGTATTGTGACTTGTCCCCTCAGTGTGATCTCTTCATTCCTTCATGTTCTTTGAATCTAGAAAAGTGGGAATGTGACAGCGGTAGCAGGAGAAGATGTTCGAATAGTGGCAGCTTGGACTTAAGCCAAATATAATGCAAGTAGGAGAGGGATAGTGCAAGAGAATAGAGCTTGACTATTCAATTCCTAGCAGGATTGTTACAGGGATATAATACAAGCACACCAAAATCTCTAGGACCTATACTTCTTGTGACGAAACAACAACCTATACCTCTAAGCAAAATCAAGATTCAAATGAACATAATATATAACTAGAACTGTTTATGACTAAGCTAGTTGTTTGGAGAACAACAATGGAAGAATATGAAACTAAAGAGATCTAATTATCTCTAGAACTAGAACTATGGAGCCTTGAACTGAGAGGCTGAGAGATTTACAAAATCTAAACTTGTTGAGACTTATTGAAGAACTTTCAAAACACACTGAATAATAAATCATAGAGGGAGAGGGGCCATTTGCTTGTAAACAAGCTTGGTATTTATAGCACTTTGATTTACCAGAGGGTAAGATTGAATTGAACTCTTCTATTATAAAAAAAGAGGAATTACTATTTACCAGGAGGCTAAAATTTAATGCAAGCAAGAGTGGTTGAGAATTATGAGCGTCAACTTGATTTTTTACGTTGACGAAAGCATTGGAAAGTTTTGGAAAATGTGCACAAGACTGCCACCTAGTGCAGGGCAGTAGTTACAAGACCGCCACGCCTTGTCTTGGGAGGTGGTCATGGGACAACCGCCCAAGCAGGGTAGTAGTCCTATAACTAAAGATTAAAATACAAGGAAAAGAGAGGAACATGGTTAGAACAAAGCATGTGAAGGCTGGATAAGGAATTTTAGGATGCAAATGTATACTCAGTGATGCTTTCTGGATTCTGAACACCTTGCGAAGAGATATGAATCATCATTGGGGTTTCTGGTAACCTCTTTCTGGTAGTACAGTACATACAATTTTGGGTACGTACATATTGCCCCCTCAGAGAAGCATTTTAGCCATGAAGGGGCATAAAATAGTGGTATCTGAGTATGGCAGTCCCAAAATGGGGAGTTAGAAGCTATACCTAACATACCCAGTGTGTCGTCAATGTCACTCGTCCAGATTCCCGTCTATCTATAAAAGGACAAGAGGACTCAAGTGCAGATAGATAAAAGAAATAAAAAAATAAATACTAAATTAAAATGAAATGAGGACTTGCCATTTGCATAGGGATAAGAACTTACCTCTGTCGGTGCTCCAACTCTACGAAAGAACTCAAAAAAAGGTTCAAAACAAGGTTAGAATGTTATATATATATATATATATATATATATATATATATATATATATATAATGAGCTCATTTTCCTATTCATTTGCGCATGTATTGATTTGGCAATTTTTGAGCTCTGGGACCCACGGTAACCATTTTTGACAATGAGAGTGCAGTCAAAATGTTCGTTGTGAGATCGTGATCATGCCTTCAAGAGCAGGAGATTGACCCATAAAGTCTCAGGTTAGTTTTTCTCAATTCATTGTTTTTAAACCTAAAATATAAAAAAGTTGAAATCTTTGTCTTGGGGGGTTATTTTTGAAAATCTTAGTGTTAAATGAGTTTCTAAGGGTGGGCGCCCATAGGGTAGGCTTTTATTTTACTCAAAATGGTGAATTTTGTTGTTTTTAAGCATTTTTAGGGCTTTACAGGTGCACACTGAATTGACACAGGACCGTCGCCCTGCACAGAGCGGTGGTCATAGGACCACCGCCCTATGATGGTAGAGGTCGTAGGACCAGTCACTTAGAATGGTGGTGGTCATGGAACCACCGCTCTGGACAGGGTGGTGGTTCTGACATAGAAAGCAAAAAAGATGCCTTAGTTAATTATTTTTGACATTTTTGACATTTTTCTATGTTTTTGATGAGCTTATCTATTGAATTATGTTACTAACTTGCTCTTTTTCTATATTTTGGGTGGATGCAGAAGAAGGAGGAGTATATTCAGTGGAGTAGAGAGAGGGAGTGTGATTGGCTCCCGACAGTGTTAGACATGACTAACCCAGACGGAGCGAGACACTCTGCAGAGGGCCGGTATTTTCAGGATTTCACAGGTTCCTCATGTTACTTCTTCTAGTCACATATTGTGTGACTTATTCTCGTATTGGGATGTGGACTGGAATAATTTCTGGTTTATAGGTGTTAGGGGTGAGTGGAATATCACCCTAGAGGATGTTTATCATATACTGGGGGTTCCGATTCTTGGGAGTTGGATCCTACTCTCTTAAGATAGCATAGGATGCCAAGTCTCAGATGGTTAAGTGGGCTACTTATATGTGAGATGATGTTGTCTCCTTTGGCTTGAAGAAGGGGTGAAGGTCTGATCTATTTTTTTTGCTCCTATCCCCATCATCCATAAGGGCATTATGGGTATCTTGGCCTCACGGTTGATTGGGGATAAGGTTGGCGATACTCTGACTATACTGTTGGGCTCCCATTATTGCACAGATTGAGGCCCATGGCCATACTTATGCTTGGGGAGACAAACATTCTTGGGACCACATACCATGACTTATATAGCGTGGTCAGGTTATAGGGGTATTCTTTGAGTCATCCTACTCTAGTTATGAGTTGGGTGTATGAGCGTATCATAACCTATGGGAGGGGTGTAATAGTAGAGGATCTGAGGGATGTTAGAGCATTGAGGTGGACAGGGATGATAGTACTCAGGATACCACATCAACCAATGGCTTTACTGACTAATGCAGATATGGAGGCCACTCCTTATCAGGCCATGGCGGGAGTATGGGGAGAGGAGATGCTTACATTGATTGCCTACTCTACTACAGGTCAGTTAGTAGACAAGATAGAGAGGGTGGAGGTCCACCCATTTGATCGAGTCCCTCAGTAGTTTGGCCTCCCCTATGTTGATATGCTTCCTCCAGCGGGGCCAGTGTACAGGACTATTCGTGAGGCCCGGGGAGGTCCTAGAGGAGATTAAGGTTAGACCACGGTTACTCCTAGAGTTCCTATTGTGGTTAGGTGGGTGGTTCATGCCCGAGGGGCAGCCGGTTCTCCTCGAGCACCCTTACTTCAGATCGAAGTTTCTCCTACTTTCACTGGGGAGGAGGATGAGCTTGTTGATGTGGAATCAGACTCTGAGTAGTTCACAGGAGGGGATACTAAGGAGGAGATGATGGGAAAGGGAGTTGGAGGTGAGGCCAGATGAAGGATATAGCTGAGGAGGATGATAAAAATTCTAAGTGGCATGACACTCAGGATATCCTGAGGGCAGAGATGGCGGAGGCGAGTGTGGAGAAGGAGACCTTGGTCTCAGAGAAGTTGCCTTCTCAAGACTTTGAGGGAGATGATGAGTCCGTGGCAGGACATCATTTCTTTCTAGATTTTGGGGAGGCTCTCCGCAGTCGACAGCAGCAGTAGCAGGAATAGATCCTAGAGACCCTACCTAGATGCCTAGATATCCGAGTCAGTTACTACTCTTTTCTTGACTCTATTAGTTAGAGATGTTTGGTTGATATTTTTTTGTATTTTTGTTTGTATTTGACTTGTTTTTGGTGATTTTCTAACTTTTTATTTCCCTTTTTTATTTGCAGCGACTGCTTAGGGATGACGGGATTTGATTCACCGGGTGTGTGCTACGGACACCCTGTTGCTCCCTTCAAGGAAGACCCGGGCTCAACTTACTGAGGACTTCGGAGAGCCTTTAGCAAGCCGACTAGACACACTGATGTGTTTTCCCCTATCTAGAAGGTGGAAGAGTTAGTGTCCTCCCTTCGTACTAAGGTAGCTGGATATAATACTGTTTAGCACCTAATGAGGTGGAGTTGTTCTCATAGTGAGACCACAGTGAGTGGCTATGATCATGAGCACTCCCATCATTCAATGCATTCAGAGTGTCATCATAGCAGGAGCCCTAGACGCAGTCATGCACCCTTCGAGGGATCCCAAAGGGATTGAGAGGCCATTTGGTCTTTTTGTAGTGATTTTATCGGATGTTTATATGAGTTGTTTTTGTATTTTTCGGGCTCATTGAGCATTTTGACCATGCCTAGTGCATGATGGCATTGTATGTAAAACATGATTCCTATATATATATATCTCTTTTTTTGGATCTAGATCTTCTTTGTATCTAGATTTTTGTGATTAGTTTCTCATGTGTATACTAAATGTTTTCAGAATATTTTTTTTATATGCTTTTTCATAATGTATGCAATGGATTACATGTGATAACAAGTGTTGAACAAAATGTTTCTCTTTTTGTTTGTAATGTTGATATGTGATGATTCAAACATATTGTAGTACTGAACTTTTGGCTTCTTTGGGCAATGTTCGTTGCTTCTTCTTGTTTTGGAAAAACGTAATAAATATGTAGTGATAATAATGAAATGAACTTGCCCCACTCCTAACTCCATGCAACTAGTAAGATGCGAGGGCTCAACACCGAGAGTTGGGAAGGGCACAAATTGTATGAGTTTGATTGAACGAAAATGATGAGAGAAAGACAAGGTATTGACAGAAACCAAATTTATACCTACATACTTATTCTTACTCAAAAACTACTACATAGCTCAGAATGCAACTTACTTTCCAGTTTATCTAGACTTAGATCCATGAATGGCAATTTGGTTGACAAAATATGGTTTTGAGGATTTGATCTCTTTGGAATTTGGATGCTTAATTTCACATTAATACACTTTGCTTTGCAATTTTTAAAATACTAAGTCATTAATTTACGTGAATAGACCCCCTACGCCCTACCCCATACTACTAGTGGAAAGTATGGAATTGTCACTAAAGGAAGGACATAGGTGAGTAAGGGCACTCCTTTCCTTTCTCAACCTCGCACCACTAGTAAGAGATGCGGGCTCATCACTGAAGGTTGGTAGGGCAAAGAAGTGTGTAAAATAAAATATTCTATTTTGTTTAGTATTTTTTATTTAATTTGGCTTTGAAATTTCTGATATGTGATTTTGGAGTATCCTTGTTTCAAAGAGACGTAAGAGGGATATATGTGACACCAAGAAGCTTCTAGAACAGACGATAGGTAAGAAAAACTTAACCTAGTAGAAGAAATGAGTATGACCAAGTATGTAGGCCTTGGTATGGTTTTTTTCAAGATTTTATTTGTCGAATTGATGAGATGATTTTGAAACCATTTGATGATATTATGAAAATTGAAGAGATATGATTTGAATGCTTTTGCCAATATTTTCAGAAGCTTGTAATAAATTGCTTAAGAATAAGTTCCTTGACCACAAAATTTATGAAATGAGTGAACAAAATGAAACAACTGAGTGACTAATGTAATGCAGGTAGACATAATATACAAATGGTGATGTTGATGACTTATGCGTAAAACCATTTAAGATGCAAGGAATTGATAGTTTCATTGAATTCCTCACCTTATAGTGTACACAAGAGATACGCATTGTTTTCATAGTCTTTCATGACTCGATATGGGCCCAACCACTTGGGCCGAATTTCCTTCCTTCACCAGTTTTCTTATCAATCCAGCTATCTAGTCTTAGAACTAGATCTCCCTCATATATTTCTCATTTGTAGACCTTTTTGTTATATTTCTGGCACATCCGATCAGCATAGGCTCTGTGCCATTGTTTGGCATTTAACCTGGCCTCATCAAGGCTTTCTAGTTGAGAGAGGCATGCCTCTCTATAGGATTCTTCTCCCAAGATCCCTTGTAATGAGATGCGGAGACTAGGTATTTCGACCTCAAGTGGGAGAACTGCTTCTGCCCCGAATACTAATGAGAAAGGGGTTGTCCTTGTTGGTGTTCTTATTGACGTTTGATAGGCCCACAAGGCCGGGTATAATTTTAAATTCCAATCCCATTTGTTCTCCTTAACTGTTTTGAGGAGAATGGATTTTAATGTTTTGTTTGTTGCTTCAGCCTATCCATTGGCTTGGGGGTAATAAAGAGAGGCTGTATGATGGTTTATCTTGAATTTTTTGCATAACTCATGGACCTCATCATTCTTGAAGGATGTGCCATTATCTGAGATAATGACTTGTGGGACACCGTACCTGTAAATGATTTGATTCAAAATGAACTTAGTGATTACAGAACCTGGTACGGTGGTGAGAGGCATGGCCTCTACCCATTTAGTAAAATATTTTGTGGTCGTGATTATAAAGTTATGGCCATATATTAATGAGGGAGAGAATTTCCCTATCAAATCTAGGCCCCACGTGGAAAAGGGCCTTGGGGTTATCATTGGTTGCAGAGCTTGTGCTAGCATGTGAATCTCGTAGGAGAAATCTTGGCATTTATGACACTTGCGCATAAAATCTATTGCGTCATGTTCCAGAGTGGGCCAGAAATAGCCCATCTGATGTATTTTGTGAGTAGTGGCATGGCCACTGAAGTGGCCTCCACATATCCCACTGTGGGATTCATAAAGAATATTTTTGGATTCTTCTGTGTCAATACATCTTAAAATCATTCTGTCGAAGGCTCTATGATAGAGCACCTATTCTAAAATAACGTATTTAGCAGTGATAATGTGTAACCACCTTCTTTGTTGCAATGTGGCACCTTCTGGGTATGTGTGGTCCATGATGAAATTGACGATGTCAGTGTACCAAGGACATATAGAGATGGGGGGCCCGGTTTCGAAAAAATATATGCACTCATAAGGAAAGTCTAGATCTACCAGATCACCCCCATCCAATGGATTGTCAGCCAACCAGTCTGCAATGATTTGTCCCTTAATGGATTTTTGGTTTACAAATGTTAGTTCAAACTCACCCATTAAGGTTATGAAACGTCAAGCCTTTTTGGATAAAGACCCTTGTGTGAGGAATGTCCATAAGTGATTGATCTTTACAATAACCCTTCTTTCTTGATTTAGCATGTAATTTCTTAAACATTTTGTTGTGAAGACTATGGCAAGGCATTCTCTTTCTGCTTGTGTGTAACATGTTTCATAATCAAGCAACGTCTAGCTAATGAAATAGACTACATGTTCCTGTTTATCATTATCTTCCTGAGCCAACATGCAGGCTAGTGAGACATCAGTAGCCCATAAATACAAGATCAAATGATGATCTGGTCTAGGAGGCATTAGCATGGGAGGATACAACAAGAAGCGTTTAACTACTTTGAAGGCCTCGTTGCATTCTTCCATCCAATCAATGATATAATCCTTCTTTAATGAATTATTGATTGGATGAACATAAAAACTTAAGTCAGGGATGAACCTTCGAATTACACCGAGTTTCCCAAGAAATGATCTGATACCAGACTCGTCTGATGGTGGAATCATTTTAAGAACAACCCGGATTTTAGCTGGGTTGACATCAATCCCTCATGACGATATAATGTAACCTAGAATCTTGCCTCCTGTTACACCAAATTCACATTTATCTGGATTCAATGTGACACCATATTCGATTAATCGTGAGAGAATGATACGGAGCACTTCTAGGCGATCACAACGCTTCTTGGCCTTGGCCAGCAAGTCATCTACGTAGGATTCCATAATCTTATGAATAAGGTCATGGAATATGTATGTCATTTCCCATTGGTATGTAGCACCATCATTCTTAAGACCGAATGGCATGAAAATGTAAAAATAAGTTCCCTAAGGAGTTAAAAATGTAGTCTTGGCTTGATCCTCTTTAGATATTTTGTTTTGATTATATATTGAGAACCCATCCATGAGAGACAAAAGCTCAAATCCAATTGTTGTGTCAACAATTACATCGATGGATGGTAATGGGAATTCATCTTTGGGGAAAGCTTTGTTAATGTTCTGAAAGTCTATGCAAATGCATATCTTCCCATTCTTTTTGAGAATAGGGATAATATTAGATACCCATTGTGAATAGTCGAATGGTTTGATGAACCCCACCTGGAGAATTTTCATTACTTCTTCTTTCACCATGAGAGCCACTTTTGGTTTCATTGGTCTCGACTTTTACTTAATTGGCTTTGCATCTAGTTTGGTGACAAGATTGTGTACCGTGATATGTGCTGCCATTCCCGTCATTTCTTTGTAATTAAATGCAAAAGCCTTTATATGTTCCTTGAGAATCTGGGTATGTATTTCTATCTCCTCTTGAGTTAATGAGGATCCCAGATTCAAAATATTTGGTTCTTCCTCCATTCCAATAGTTATGTCAATCGTTCCTTCAATTAAGGAAGCGTTGCCTTCTTCAAATTCAGGTGGGGCTAGAGGTAGTTCCAAACCTTCTTCATTCTCTACCTCATAGATTTCAAGATTCTTTTGTGGGGGAGATTCTATCATGGGATTTCCAAAATAGGAAGAGGAATATGGGATTAGGGAGAAATCTACTATGTGATGGGTGAGATGTAGTTCCACATAGGAATTTAGATATCCAAGAGTGACCCTATCCCCATCAAAGTGATCTAGGATGGAAAACTCATCCTCATCTTCTATATGTGTCAAGATCAAGGTTATTGGTATTTTACGCACCAATGGCTCAGTATGAAGTGATACCATGAAATTTGTATTTTCCAACTCACTTCTTGGAGTGAAACGGGAAGCCAAGGTTGCTATTTAATTTGTGAGAAGGTTCTGTTCTTGTGGGATTGCTTCGATTGATATGAAGTTGAATCCCTTGGTTAGATCTAATACCGCTGTTTTATAGAGTTGTAAGTGTTCAACTCTAGTCTCATATACCTCAGATACCTAGTTTGTAAATAATTGTGAGTCTCCTAGCACTCTAATGTTATCAACATCCATCATTTTGGCTATGATGAGGCCAAGGAGGAGGGCTTCATATTCAGCCCCGTTGTTTGTACATTACAAGTTTAACTTAAAGGAAAAAGGTAGGATGTTTCCCTCAGGAGAAGTAAAGATCACACCTGCCCCAGTGCCGAAATGACATCTAGCTCCATCGAAGTGGAGATTCCAATATTTTCTTGGAAAAATGGATGTTGGAACATTCTTCGTGTCTGCTTCTTTTGCCTCGGTTACATCTACCATACAAACTTCGTCTACTAGAAGGGAGTTAATTCCTAGGGTACATCCTATACTCATGGAATCAAATGATAGGAGAATAGGTAGATTTTTCTCTATTAACTCGACAATTTTTGTGGTAGTTCCTAATGATATTGTCTCTATGATGTTGGTATCATTTTTGAGTGCTGGAGTACCTTCGACCAAATTCATGAATTATAATTCTGTTGTAGGTACTAGATTTACTTCTGGTTTTTAATTGACTGGTTTGTTAAGTTGATTCGTTGGAAGCTCAAACTTAAAGTGGATGCCTGGTATTTTTCTCAAATCTGCTAAGTGTATATCAAATAGTTTTGGGTCACCTTGTGCCACAAATATTTTTCCCAAGTGTAAGAATCTTATTTCCTGGAATAACGTGGATGGGATTTCTTTCATGCGATGTATCCATGGTCAACTAAGAATCATATTACAGGTTGTTTCCTAATCTATAATATAAAATTCGGTGAGGAATGTCTTAGGTCCGAACGTGACTGATAACACTATAGTCCTAATTGAAGTGGCCTTGAGGCTATCATAACCCCTTAGAGTATTTTGTGTTGTGGAACAATTTGTTTCTCCATACTCTAGATTTTGAAGAAAATCGAAGGGAACTATGTTAATTGTTTCCCCATCATCAATCATTGTGCGCTTAACATAATTATTATAAACCCATACCTGCTAATGCAAGGTTGGGTCACCTCTACGTGTAATTTCAGCATCTGTTTGGCATTTTGCTTATATCAAATATAAACTCAATATCCCTATTTGGATGCCCTGGAGGGTAGATGTTAAAGTCTACACGGTTTACTTGTGTTTTAGGAGTGATGTTAATTAGATGACCAAGACCCAATGCCTCTAAGAGAGAAGCCCTGTGAGTGGGAGATTTTTTCAACAAATCCAAGAAGGAAATGTGAGAGAAGGAATTTGTTAGGTCATTAATTAGATCGTAAGTGCCTATATGTTTTTTTAGTGTTTGTTGAATGTTATCTGGTATTAATGGGTAGGTTAGAACTGGTTAAGAAGAATAATCCTGCATTCTTGTTATGGTTTCTACGTGTAGCTTGGTGTCTAACTCTACTAGACCAACTATCTTGGTTTGTGGTTGAGTTCCTAATTGGGGTGTGACTGGCGGATTTGATGAAGTTGAGGCTTCATGATCGTTACTTCCTGCCATAACACCCTTGTTTGTCCTGTTTGGATCTAACCTGTTATTGTTAGAGTGATTCGGGAGAGGATCTTTAAAAATATTGAGGGGTGCATTTTGAGGGGAAATTGCTCCCGTATAGGTGTTCAACGTGGGTAATGTAGAATTTTTTAAGAACATATCTACAAAGAGTTGTCTTTTATATTCTGGTAAACGTTGCATGAATTTATTGTGGTCATGGAAAGTCCTAGTATTATGGCCTTGAATCTTGTGGAAACCACAATACAATTTGGAATTATAGTTTCGAGGTTGTTGGTTTGAAACCTATTATGGTCCAAAATTCTAATTAGGTTATTGATTATTAGAGTTAAAATTTTGATGTTGTTGCCTTTTTCTTTGGTTCTGATATCCAATTGGGTTTCGGATTGGACGTTGTGTTAGGATTTTCCATTGTTGTTGTTTTTGTTGTTGTTGTTGTTGTGATGGATGATTAAAATCCATCGCGTTGATTTTTGGAGTAAATTTATTATTTCACTGATTGTTAATGGGTGGTCAAGTGTTTACAACGTTTACCCTTTTAACTTGGTCTGTGACTCCATCTGTTGTAACCCCACGGTTTTTGTTAAGGATCTTGGGCCCTTGATTAGTATTCCTGACATTAGGATAAGTCATAGTATTTTGATTAGGAGCGATTAATTTCCCGTTCGTTCCATATGTCTTACGACCGTTGTCTATCGTCGCTTGATTGATTTGAAGAGCACTCTCAAGTAATTCATCATAAGTCCTTAGTGGGAACTTCTATACTTCTTCCTTTATCTCTACATTGAGAGAATTAAGGAATAAGTCACATAGTTCCATCTGATCCATGTTTGGAGCACTTGCTGATGAGTAGAGGATTATACGCCATCTTTTAATAAAATGAGTAGTAGATTCATTCTTCTCTTGTTTAATATGTAAGAATTCCCTAATCCCTTTTCTTTAAAATTTGTTCATGTCAAAAGATTTAATAAATTATGACACAAGTTGTTTGAACGAGTGTACTGAGGCTTCAAGTATTCTATAATACCAATCAAGGGCAATACCCTATAAGGTCTTATGGAATATCTTAGCAAAAACCGCATCCCAAGGGAGCAATTCTCAAATGGCCGTGGCATAGGCCTTGATATGTGCATTTGGATCTCCCTCCTTCTTGAATTTAGGAAAATTGGGAAGAGGTCTTGGAAGCATGACATTTCGTATGGTGAAATCTAGAGGTTCTTTTAAATATTTTGAGTATGTCCCTACCACATAGGTTTCAACCATCGATGGTGCGTGTTGAGGGGGTAGAGGTGGAATGGGTTGTTGATATGGCATAGCGTATGTATTTGCAGAGACATAAGGAAACCCATGTGGTTGAGAGAACATCCTGGGAGAGGATAACATTTATCCCTGTGGTGATTTTGAATAAATTTTTAAGTAGGGAGGAGCATTGCTTTGATATGGGTTGTTTGGTACTAAACCGGGAGGTATCATACTTTCAACTAGAGCAGAATTTGAAAATGTGGTTCTAGTTGGTGTTTGTCATGGGTAGTTATACAAATGTTGAGGTGGCATGCCTAACATTCCTATTCCTGTGAGGAGGTCAACCTGGCTAGGATGATGTGTAGGGTTAGAAGTTCCTACTTTCCTGGAATATGAATTTTGATTTGCTTGAGCAAGTTCTAGTCCTCTAACCCTCTCAACTAAAGCCGAGATGACCTCGATTGGTGATGACACAGTGTTTTTCCTTGATGGTTTTTTTTGTACACCTTGAGGTTGTAGAGGGGTATGGTACCCTATTATGAATTGATCATTACTCTGCCAAGCTTCACCAAGAGTATTTTCCATAGGTGGAGGAATGGGGGTGTTTTCTTGGAGCAGGGTGTCGGGTTGTGTTTGTAAATGTCCTATATGTGGGTACATGTTTTGGAAGCATTATTCACTTCTATCGTAGCATGCTAAGTACTCCTCATCCAAAAATGAGAGTGGATCTGACTGCCTACTGATTTGTGGTCTAAACAAAACCCAAGGAGATGAAATGGATTCTTTAGTAAATGTCATATTGTTAGATCCTGAGGGATCTAGTTGTGTATGTGTGAGCTGGTCCAACTCCTCAATTCGAAATGAAGAACTAGAGCTAGTTCTTTGAGGAGGATTTTGTGATGACAAGTAGTTTCTTGAGTAGTTGTCAGCCCATGTAGAAAGTGAGGGTGACTGTTGTCTATTTGTTTGAATATAATATGCTTCGAGACTCGAGAGAGGTCTTCCATATGCGTCGTATCTCGACATATTTAGGAGGTATATAAATACCCACAGAATAATGGGAAGGAGCGAAGATGGATGAAATAAATGGAAATGAAAAGGGAGTAGTTCTTGCATTCACGTCGGGTTCACCAATTTTTTACAATAGAAAATTGACAGGTGAGCATGAGAATCGACAAGTAGCCTTTCTTCATACCCAACCTTCTGAGGTCGTGAAGAGACAACTGGTGGAAATGAAATATATTAGGATGTGGACAAACTAGCTGGGAAATCTTATATCCTCAACACACAATAATGGGATCTGTAACTCTAAGGCAAAGAAAGCTCTCCTAACCTAAATTGGTGTAGTGGATCCTTCAGATATATTAGCTACTCGAAGGCTCCAATCAATGTCGAGATCTTCCAAGATCCTATCTATTGGCTATTGGATGCGTGGAAAATGACCTGTAGGTGCTTCATATATATTTCCAGGAAAGTTCATGAAAGTGGTAGCGAGAGGTGTAGTGGATTTGTAGGAAACTATGGATGGTTTTTTTATCTAACCCAGAAAATATTAGCTTGATTGGCCTCTATATTTAATACAAAAATTGTGTTATGATATCTGGCGGTAGTGGTGAGGATATAAATACTAGCGTATTTAAACTGGTGTCAATGTTTAACTAATTATCATGCCCATTTGATTGTGGGACCTAGGGATAACAACCATGATTTTGTGGTTGTTGTAGACCTGTTATGGTCATGTGAAGAATCAATATCTTATTCTAACTATCAAGTAGTTATAAGCCTTTTCATCTTCTATGTTTAGTACCATGAGCTGTGTGATCTTCTCAAAATACCTTACGGGTGTTCTAGAAACTTGTATACGTAAGCCTATATCTATGTCAATGAGAAGGTCTCCTGCATTTGGCTACAGAACTAATGAGTCAACCAAATGTTTTCTCTCTTTTGGGTTCTTGTATGATCATGTGGATATCCTATCAAGGTAGTCTATAGTCAGGTTGATTTGACCAAAATTCATATAATTTTTCATCTTCAATATTTAATTCTCTCAATTGCTCACTAACTGCTTGTGGGTTTGTTGTTTGAAAGATGTGAATTCTAAGACCTTGATCTATGTCTATTAATGTTGTCAAGAGATTTAGCCAAGGTATTACTGGTTCGAATACATAATCCCTGGGCTCTCTGGGTCCCATAATTGTCATGCAAGAGATAACCAGACTTACCTGAATGAAGTAAACTAATTATGAAAATAAATCTACACTACGCTTATATTCTTTTTTTGTATTTTCAAAGATGTGAATTTAAACGAAATTTAAAGAGCGACTATTCTAATAAATTCAGATAACAAATAATTAATCTAATAATAGGTTTAAACAAGCAATGTAGCCAGATGTAGCTATTTACCTGTGCATTTGTGAATTGATCCTAAATATAAATAACTAACTAATTTAATTGAAATACCTTCAATCTTACCTCAGAAGTGAGGAATAAATCACATCTTCTCAAAAGCTATCATTCCCCACAACTTCCCTGGTAATGTTGAAAGAAAGCTTAACTGAAATAAAATGATTTTCTATTCTATTTGATATATTATAACTACAACTTTGACAATTCAAACCTGGAGTTTACAAAACAATGGAAAATACAGTTGTATTGTGACTTGTCCCCTCAGTGTGATCTCTTCGTTCCTACGCGTTATCGTGAATCTAAAAAAGTGGGAATGTGACAACGGCAGTAGGAGAAGATGTTTGAACAGTGGCAACTTGGATGTAAGCCAAATAAAATGTAAGTAGGAGAGGGATAGTGCAAGAGAATAGATCTTGACTATGCGATTCCTAGCATGATTGTTACAGGGATACAATACAAGCACACTGAAATCTCTAGGACCTATACTTCCTGTGACGAAACAACAACCTATAACTCTAAGCAAAATCAAGATTCAAATGAACATAATCTAGAACTAGAATTTTTTATACTAAGCCAATTGTTTGGAGAACAACAATGGAACAAGATGAGACTAGAGAGATCTAGTGATCTCTAAACCAGAATTGTGGAGCCTTTAACTGAGACACTGAGAGCTTTAAAAAATATAAACCTATTGAGACTTATTGAAGAAATTTCAAAACACACTGAATAATAAATCATAGAGGGAGAGGGGCCATTTGTTTGTAAACAAGCTTGGTATTTATAGCACTTTGATTTACCATAGGGTAAGATTGAATTGAACTCTTCTATTATAAAAAAAGAGGAATTACTATTTACTAGGCGGCTAAAAATTTAATGCAAGCAAGAGTGGTTGAGAATTACGAGTGCAACTTGATTTTTTACGTTGATGAAAGTGTTGGAAAGTTTTGGAAAATGTGCACAGGACCACTACCCTGTCTTGGGCAGCGGTCCTGTAACTAAAGACTAAAATACAAGGAAAAGAGAGGAACAAGGTTAGAGAAAAGCATATGAAGGATGGATAAGGAATTTTAGGATGCAAATGTGTATTTAGTGAGATTTCTGGATTCTGAACACCTTGCGAAGAGATCTGAATCATCATTGGGGTTTCTGTAACCTCTTTCTGGCAGTACAATACATACAATTTTGGGTACGTACAATCTCCTTTGTGAATGGGGTGGGAAAAGGATCAATGACACATAATGATTTTAATTATTTTTATTCCACACATATCCTTATCCTCCCATCCTTTTTAATATTGATGACCATGGGGCTAACCCATTCAGATTCCTCAATGGGATCAATTATACCAAATTTGAGCATTTTATGAATTTCCTCTTTTACCTTGACATGTAAATTAGGATTCATACTATAAGTAATCTTCCTAATTGGGCACGAGCCTTATTTAAGTTTGATTATCATCTCACCTAAAGAAGGGTATAATCCTTTTAACTCATGATAGCTCTGCGGAAACAAGTCCTGAAATTCACGCAGGAGTTTAATAATCTTAGCCACTTCCTGCTCTGACCACTAATCCCCAATAATGGCCTCCTTAGGCTTTGCATCTTTCTCAATGTTAACGTTATTTGTTTTCATAAGCTCATGATACACACACTCCTTTTCATCTATTGTGTCCATCACCTCATGCATACCTTCAGTGTGGTTAACATCCATGTTATTATCCTCATCATCGTCATCATTTATCATTCATACCAGTTTACCCTTTTCCTTTTCTTCACAAGCATAGGCCATTTCTTATTATTTTGTCTCTTCAAGGTCAAGGCACACCTCTAAATCAAGCTCTTCAAACATATCTAGAATAATTTCCTTAGCTTTTGCACTATCTCCCAAAGTAAGGAAATTCATAATCTAAAATTCTTCATTAACCAGAGGCTTAGTAGAAAAATAGTCAAAAGTATGAATCATACCTGAGGTTATCTCCTGTCAATTAGTTGTTTCCCTTGGAAACTCTGCATAAACATACCATGCACACGTGTAACTATTTAAGGTGGAGTAGAAATTATGCACCTAGAGTGATGGTGGTAAGGCCTCCTACCCCTCCATCCAAAGTCTCTCACAATCCCGAACATGATGCGAGGCAAGGGTCTTCCCATGGAATTCACATATCTGAGAAGGTACATTTATCCTTAGGAACCTATTAGAAAATGTAATTCTCACTTCTCGCCATTCCAATAGGTTATCTTGGTGTGTAGTCCACCAACGCACTGTTGTCCCACATAGAGTATATACTAGAAAATTTCTTCAATCTCAATCATTCTTCAACTAGGCTTCCATGGCTCACATAAATACATCAGGGTTACCCTCACCAGTGTACCGAGGTACCTTGATAACTCAATCACCTAACCATGTGTGGCCTGATCATGCGAGTAATTTTGTTTTTGATATCTCCCCCAACTACTTCATATGTTCCATGCACCTAGTTGTCACAAGTAATAATTGTGGTATCACTAACTGACTGGGCATCATCCCACTGTATCACTCCTTCCTTAGATGAGTTAGTTACATCAGGTTCTATGATCATGCACACATATATCCTTTTCAAGTCCTCTTCACACAAAGGCTCAACATACAGAGAATATTTTGCATCTGTCAAAGGTATAATAATGCACTCTTCCTTGTTCTCAAAGCTAATATACCCTTTGTTGAAGAGAAAATATGCATTATTTGTATAACACCTGGGTGACCCAAGTAGTGTTGGGAAGCTATCTGCTTCAGCTAGCTCCAATAATTCAAATTCCCCAGTAAACTTGGCCCTCTGAATTGTAGTAGCTACATCCTTTAGTACTTCAATAGGGTTAACCCTATTTCTATTTTCCATGTCTAACACATTTGAAGAAGGTTGCAATGGTGGTCTTCCCATATGATTCCAAACATCCAACATGGGTACATTAACCTTCACACATGTATCTATTAGAATATTTCTCATAATCCATCCATCTATGATTACGTTCTATGCAATATCCTTATCATACTCATGATTATGTGGGGGAATATTTGCATGAAGTATCTACCTCTTGCACCCAGTACCTGCACGTGGTATCTTTTCTCTCAATAACTATCCTAACAGAGGGATTATATTCTCCTGGCACAACATTCTATAGTCCTCCTTTAAGTCATCTACATCCTTTTGCGGGAGTTCAATCTTCTTTTCTCATTCCATCACATGCACCTGCTCCTTCAGGATTTGAATCTCTCCTTGCAGATCCTTGATAACATCCATAGTCTCTTGGTAAACCTCTTTTTGATGCACAACATTAGGATACTTTGCATTTATCACTTCTTTCTTTGTTATAGTCAGATTATAATTCAGAGGTTCATGTGTAGTAACTAACATAGGTAACTCAGGAGTAGGTGCTACCTTTGGCATCCATTGATCCTAAACTGCATGTTATACCTTAATCATTCCTTCACCCTTGTCTTGCTTGTGCTACTTTCTCATGTGCTCATATAAGTCAAGACATTATTCAAACTTGTGTTGTTTTCCACACCATGAGAAAACCAAATTATGAGGGCACTCGTGTTAATAATGATCAGAGGATCCAAAAATATAAACAATTCCTATAGGAAATCCTCCTCTACTACCACTGTGACCTCAACCTCTATATCCTCCATGAAATCTTCTATTCCTATTATCCCCATTATTGTGCCCTTTATTATGTTGTCCTTCCTATTCCTTAGATCCACTTGCTATACTAGTTTGGCACACACTAATCTCAATGGATTCATGAATATGATTAATCAATTAGAATTCAACAGTGTTATGAGTATGAGTTTTGCAAATATTACAATACATAGACACATTCTTTCGGATCACGCACTACAAGAGAGGAAATCTACTCACATCATGGTCCAAATGTCAAATTTCACAATCCAACAACATGACACACACTGACTTGCGAGGAAAACTATTTTTTGTGTGTACTTTAACCTCGTAATCTATACACCATATCCTGATGTGCATCTCATGAGTTGAATTACTAGAGCTTCTCCAACTATTTTTTCATAGCTGTAATCTATGCCTTAAAGAATGGAATTACTCCAGTATCCACACTCTCAACTTTTTCAATGTGCAAATATGCTTCCAAAGCATCACGTGGATCCACAAATGTCTTATGATATAGCACCCTTCTAAAAGGAGTCAACAATCCACCAACAAACCACTATGCATGTTGATTGGGATGTATATCATAAGACAACTTTGACAACAAAGTTTTAAAATGTGTGTCATATTCTCTCATGCTCGTAGATAAGCCCTAATTAATTTCCTTAAGTGCGTTGATACTTTTCTACTCAAATTATGGAATATGGAACTCAACTAGAAATTTGGAACACAAAGCATTATAATCCATAACAATATGATGCGGGTCATAATTTTTGTACTAGCTATGTGCATGCTCTTGAAGAGTAGTAGAAAACTAACTTGCTTTTCTATTAGAGGTTGTTATTTTTATAGTTCGCCATATCAGCTCAAAATTGTGCACATGCTCTACAAAATCTTCAATACCTATATATTTTGGCAAGTGAAGTGACATTTTGTAATATACTTGATGTGAATAATGGGGGTGTGGACCTTGTCCACCAGATCCTGATCCAGAATCCCCTCCAGTATTTCCTCCACCTCTAAAACCACCTGATGCACTTGATCCCGATCCTCTTGATCCACCTGATTCCCCCTATATCAGGAAATGTATAAGTGGGTGTAATTCCCTGTGTCCCAATTGTAGTACTAAACTAAAATCCCACTATCTATGAAGTTGTATTACTCCCAGATGTATTCCAAATTTTCTGTGTCAACACTCTATCATGATGATGCACCAAAAAATATTCCTCCAATCGGTCCCCTAAATAAAGATGGTGTCATCTGTGCTACCATAGGTGTATGTGTTGTTTGATGCATTTCTGTATTTTAAAGGAAATTGGTATCTACCTGTAGCTACTAGATTACCTATACTCATCTACTCATCAATGGTTATAGCTAGAATTGGATCACCAAGGGAAAGGACTGGGTTTCTAGGTGGGATCAGATGTGCACCTATGGTCCTCAATTTTCCTCCTCTAGTATTCTCTCATTATAAGTCGAAGGGGATTCTCTATTACACTTGCCTAAGTGGGGGAGATCCTGATGATTTGGCTCCACATCTTCTACGTGACCTTCAAATCCTTCGTGATACATCATCCTCTACAACTCCACAGAATCCTCAATATCACGTTTCTTCTCTAATTCCCTTTCCCTCACTTCGATATACTTAAACTACCTTTCTTATCTCTTCCCTTATGCTGCTATGTCTTCCATCTTTCACCACATATGCTCCCACCCCTGAATGAAATGGGTATTTAGCTAGCCATAGGTAACATCTCTAAACTTAGTACCACCATTAGATCTTAATTGCCAAAGGAATACCATGTAGGTAATATCCTCTAGGTTTGCACAAGAACTCAAACTCAGAAACCTCCAGACAAGAATACGTAGAAACAACGTACTCTAGAGTATATCTATGCACAACACCAACCCACCAACAATCTACAACACATGTCCAAGGTTCATTTTGCATCAAAAAAATTCTGTTAATCTTCCTGCGTCAAAACCCTTTGTCTGTAACTTCATCTTTTCTTTGATGCATATGTTGATAACCACTTGTACAATTCTATAGGAAAAAGGCTGAAAAATGTCTCATAGATCTCATGATATAAATTATCCTCCGCCCAATTACACGCATTTAAATCAGGTCCATAACCATATCTTCACACAAACTGATCTTGTACTTCATCCACCAAAATTTCAATTGCCACAAGATTCAATCAATATGACACCATCATGCAAAATCATGGAAAATAGTTTGAAAAGAGGTCCCAACAATGGAACCAAACTATAGTCTTGTTTTCCCACTCAACTTCCTAGGTGCGCTGACACTTCATTCAGACATAAATAAATTCTCACCCAAAGTGCACAAAGCCTACTAGGTCCCTCTTTTGTGAAATATTTCCAGGATGTTAGCATGCATATTCATATCCACCATTAACAAATCAAGTAACTAAGTGCAAATCATAACATGAATCACATCACAACCATAGAGCATAATGAATTAAACCAAAACTAAGATCCAATTAACCATACAATTACCATGATCAGATACATCAACTACCATAATCCACCCATAATAATCCATTAATAATAAGAAATATTACATAATAGAAGTTGAATACATCATAATAATTTCATGGAGTCCTTCACACACGTACATACAAGAAACATAACACCAATACAACTCGGAATATGAAAAAAATGTAGAACATCAAGTATATCTAGGAGTGGGGACTTTCCCTTCACTACCCATGCATTCCAAAAATAAGCCACACACTAAAAATAGGAAACATGCATGCTTATACAAAAGTGATAACAATAGATTATCCCTAAAATAACTCATACTTTAATCCTATTATTAGACTCCATGTGTGTGCTAGCTCTACATGTTATTCTTCCGTAAATAGACTCTTCTCAACCGCCAAACCATCCTTGTGTGCTACACACTTCATGTCTATATTTAGCTTGACACTTGGAAAAATGGCTAGATCATCTTCCTTCCTATAACAATCTGCACGTGTAACCTTTTTCATTCTTACGCGTGCTAATAATGTCATCCAACATGCTCATCCTGCTCACTCATCCGTGCATCTCTATAAGGACCAATACTTAGTCATTTTTTGGAATCCAACAATGTTAGAGACCTCTTTTGGGTGCTTGTGACTGTGAAAATGGTCAGAAACCAATTCTTCTTATGTCATAAGATGGTCGCTCACCTTCGTTGTTGATTTCCTATATATTTCTAGTTGATCGTCGAGTTTTCTTGTAACCTGCAAAAGAGAGAGATAACCTGTGGAACCCCAAAACACATAAAATCCTTAAAAAAATCAAATGGGGAATCAGACTGACCCCGACGGTCACTTGACTGAGTGATATTACAACCGAGTGTTGCACTACATTTTAGACTCCATGTAGTTCTTGTGTGTGTGTGCAAGAATCATGCCCTAGGTGGCTCTCATGCAAGATGCACTTGATAACGAACAATAACTAGATGTAGAAATGTAGATAGATGCGTGGATGGAAAAATGAACTTCCCTTGCTACGCGTGTATGCAAAAAATACAGTTCCTTATCCCTTGAGTGAGTGCTAGATGGATGCCTTGATGCTCTTATAATGCTTCTGGATGGAACCTTAGGTGGTGATAGTAAATTTTTAGAGCTTGGTCATTTACTATGGTCAGATAGCTTTATATTCATATTATTCCCTTAGTTTAATTTTACAATTAACAACTAGAAGGATGACCCGTAAGAAAATAATATGCCCAAAAGATAAAAGATTCCTAAAAGGAACGGGTAAAGTAAAGAGAGGTTGGGGGCACCCAAAAGGATGGGGGTGCCTGGGCATTGGTGTCCAGAGTTGTAAAAGATAAAGCAGTAAAGCATTGACTAGGCTATGGGGTGTGCAATACCAAAGAGGAAACCAAAAAGACAAAAAAGAGGCCAAAGATAGATGTCATTACTAGTTTTCTTGCTTAGGAATCATATGAATAGTGGTATCTCATTAGGACTTAGAAATTTACCCAAGTGTGTGATTTAGTGTCTACTGAACTTAATTCACAACAATAGACACTCATTATCCTTCAACTAGATATTGCAATGCCTTTATTCTATAACTCTTCAAGGTTTGTATTCAATTAAGCAACTCTATAATTTGGGTGGTCACATCAACAACCTTGATCCTCTAGATGCTTCTATATTTATAGAATTCCTCATGATGCATCACAACTACCTAGTCTAGATACATAGAATACCTATGGGTAATGGTCACCTATAAATAATTGGTTGCTTCAAATTTAAATTTAGTCATTTTTTCCAAAACCCCAAAACTAAAAATTTAGGGTGGATCCTCTGCATTTATTTCATAATTCCCTCCTTTAGAAGATTCAAATTAGTTTTTCAAACATCCACATGTCCTTACATCAAATATGGTTGACCACTGAGCTATTCATCACTACATTAGTAGGCATCTATGCATTCCCTTGTCACCATACATTATTATGCATGTAAGGTATTTCCATATTGTGTGCATCGGTAGTAATGAGTGTTTTTCCCAACAAAATACACATGCACCTTAATTCCAAACGTGCACTATTCAATCATTTACCAAATCTTAAAATTATTGAAAATTATGTAAGGTCATTCTTTACCAATGATGATATTGCATCAGGTTCCTTGGGTAATAAATTTTTTTGAGCTCTGAATCATAGGTTGACCATATTGAGAGGGTAGTCATAACAATAAATTTTATCAAGGTCAATCAAGCTTAATTCCTTGAATGTGTGGTTATTCCACTTGACTATATATTACTTATACCCTCTTTTATGTGTCTTCTTCACCACCCTAGAGTCCAAGATGGTCTCTATATCCTCTCTCTCACTTTATAGTATGTGCACCTTCTAATCAGGGACTTGTGCCATTTCCCTTTTTTTTCCCTCATCTTTCTCTTGAAACTTTTAAAAATCATATAGATTTTCCACTTTGAAGAGAGGTGACATATCCATTCCTTCTTGAAATTTGATCTCATATTCATTAGAAAAATACTTGCATAATATTTTACACGGTCCAATCTTATTTGGATTCATCTTATTGTATGTCTCTCTTGGGGATATTTCCCTACAAAAATTACCAATGACCATGTCTTATTAAAACTCCTTTCTATAGTTCCTCCTATCCACATGCTACGTTTATTTATCACCACTCTACTCTAACCTCATTTGGAATTCTTTATGTATTTTTCTTATGTATCAACCAAATTCCTTGTCTTATACACGTCTCTCCTTATACCTTATAGGTATCTTATCTCAATGAATCCTTAGGGAATAAATCCATTTACAATTCAAAAGTGCATCCTTGTGGTGCTCTGGTTTACAAAGTTAGTGTATGTGAATTCTACTTATGCAAACACCATATCCCGCTAGGTCAATATCTTTCCCACTAGACATATACAAAATTTTCTAAGGATTTTATTGAAAAGTTTTATTTTTTACATTATTTTATGGATGGTATGTGAAGCTAAATTCCATATTTTTCCCCATCTTCTTCCACAATGTGTAATAGAAATGACCTACAAACTTGGTGTCCTATTAGACACCATATTGCATTGTAACCCATATGAATAGGTTAGAAATGTTTTTTGCATTGTTGGTAATTTTTTAATATATTAAGTGCCTCATATTCAAGAATATGTTGGATAATATTAAAATAAAGTCTTCACCCATTTGTATTATTGAAAACATGGGCACAAAATCCTTACTTATGCATTCCCATAGTATCTTTGGAGTGGGAAATGGTTTTTACAACCTAGTATTTTAGATTTTTCCCTTATCCAATTGGAAAACTCTACAATCTTGCACAAATATTATCACATAGGTGTTCATTTTTTGGAAATAATAGCACTCTTGGAGTTGCACTATTATCTTATCGAAACCAAAATTTATGGCTAATCCTCGATAATGATTTTCCTTTATCATGTTATCATGAATTAACCCTCTTGGTATGCATAACTATGCCCCCATGAAAATCACACCTATTGGATAAAGTAATCTAACAATGGTGTTCTATATGCACCCAATGGTCATGTACATGCACTCCATTTGTCACAGAAATCTTCATTATTCACATACCACTCCTTTATGGTGTCAAAGACCATGAATTATACCCTCATTTACTTAAAAATAAGTTATCTCTGGCTCAACATGTCTATGAAATTATTTCACTTGATGATTTTATGCTTCAACACAAAGGTATAGCTATAAGGAATCTACCCATTTCATGTGCCACTAGTTAAACTTTCCTTGATTGTTTAGAAATTGTAGTGCATTATGGTATGTGTACAATATAAAATCCTTGGGAAACAAATTACACCTCTACTTATTTAGCGCTTACAAAACTATTTATAATTCTTGGTCATAGACTAAGTACTTTTTATTTTCCTCATTCAATTTTTTATTAAAGAAAGAAACTATCATACCATCTTAGCTTAATAATACACGTCTTCACATTGGTTAAAAACTTCTCCTTTTACATCTTCTGTAACACTTTTTACAAATGTGCTAGGTTTCCCTCCTTAGTCTTACTAAAAACCAATATGTTTTCTAGGTAGATAATGATAAATTTACCTAGGAATGGATTGATAACCTCACTCATCAATCTCATAAAGGTTTTTAGTGAGTTATACATCCTAAATGACATTAATATCCATTCATACATTCCTTCATCTTGAATGATATCTTCCAGTTGTCCCCTTCATAAATTTTGATATTATGGTATCCACTCTTCAGATTAATTTTATTGAATTATCTTATGCCACTCAAATAATCCATTAGGTCATCTATATTTGGTAATGGAAACCTATACTTGATGGTTATCTTGTTTATTTTCCTCAAATCCACACACATGCACTACTTACCATTTTATTTGCTACCAACATTATGAGAAGTGCACATCGTCTCAAAATTTCTCTTATCAACCCCTTATCCAATATTTATTTTACTCATCTTTAGAATTTTTCACTTATGTACTATGATATAGTATGTGATTCCTTGTTTGAAAAACTTGCAACCAAAATATAATCCATGTGATGGATAATTTTATGTATTCGTGAAAATCCATCAGGTAGGTCATTCAAGATTTTTTTTTGAACTCGTTTAGCAACTCCTTCACTTCATGTATAAGTGATTATTTTCCCATGTTATTGTGTATGTAATCCTTGCACACTTCCTTAAGGATAAGTGTAAAACATTCTTTCTCCTTCCCACTTCTCTCATGAACTATTTTCTTATTATTATCAACACTCTTGTAAAAATAATTTTGTACCCTTCCTCTTTATTTTCCTTCAAGGAACTTAGTGTGAATTTATTTCCATCCTTATCCAAGTGATGTGTTCTCTCATCCATTGTGTAATATCTTCTATTAATATTACCAATAAATACCCAATAATATGTGGCACACATCATGAGAATCACATTATATAACACCCCATCTTGAAATGCACTAATATGGATTTTCACTAGGCACTATTCATTTACCAAGACATATTGATTTGTCTATAACCATGAAACTCAATATGAGTTTGGATGCACTCTCTTGTTCAATGCCAAATTCTCCACCTTCTTACATAATACTAGGTTGTCCATATTGTCACTATCCACTATCACGTTGTAAAAATTTCTTCCCAAATTTTACACTATTAAGAATAGGCTCTTTATTTTCATTGGATGATTATCCTCCTTCTATAGTTTGAACGATACACACTTTATCATGAAAATATCCCCACACTTTGGCTCTTTAGAGCACTCCACCAACCTAATTAAATCTTTATCTTTGCGCACACTTAATTATGACTAGAGGAAAATCATATGCCCTATGGCATACTTGTACATGCATATGAAACAAGTTCTTGAGAATCCTCTTCCTTTGCCTTGAAATTGTTTCCCTTTCCCTTAGGATGAGTAAAACATACTTGAGAAAAAAAATTCTTTCTCGAATTCACGCAATCCTTCTTTCTCTAATGTGTGTATAATTCCTCATAATTCTTCACATTTTCTATGTAGGTTTATTCATGAGCTACCTCTTCCTCCTCATACAAAATTTTATTTCCCTACATGTTATTCTATATGTAGGACAATTTATCCTCTTTCTTCATTTCATACTAATATGCTTATTTGACCATCTCTATGCACACGATGCTTATATATTCTTGGATGAAATTCTACCCATTAAAGTATCAAGCCACCTTATTCCATTCCACCTCATTCTAACATAATCTAAAGATTATTTTGTAGAAATATTCATTTTACTCTTGGACCAATAACTTTTTTCCTAAATTTTTGAAGCCTTTTGAACAAATCCATTTGATAATATCCTAGCAAGAACTTTCCCTTCATCTTTGCAACCATATGATCCCATCTAATAATCTTATATTTTCCTTTCTTGATCAACTCACTCTAGATTTATTTCGACCATAATTCCACATGAAACTTTAACTTCATCTACACAATTATCACATGTTGTGGTTCATTATACTTATCAAACTCAAAATACTCGTCCACATTCATGATAAAATATATGACCATTTTCAGGGTTTAATATTTCCATGAAACATGATACTTCTACCTTTTTTCCTTTCCTTATCGAGATAGATCTTAAGAATATCTCTTTTCTAGGTTCAAATTTTTCCTTGACGTTCTCTCCAAATATTTCTTCTCTTACACACTGTTCTTCTTGTTCATTGTCCTCATTGCAGTCTCTTACCAAAAACCATCACCATCTAGGTTTTTCACTGAAATTCAATTGTGCATGAACTCTACTTACTACTTCTAAGATTGTTTCTATTATTTTGGCCATACTAGCCATGACCTTGCATTTAATTAGCTATTTAAAATTTGAACCCAATTGTTGTCGACAAAAACCCAAACTAACCCTTCAAGGTGGATCCTTAACATATAATTCATAATTCTAGCCTTTGGTGGATTAACATTTGTTATCATATGTCTGCGTATCCCTAGGGTAGATATAGTTTACCACTGAGCTAGACACCACTATAGAATTATGAATCTGCACATTCCCTCATTTCTATCCTTTGGTCATTGGAGTGATTTAACCTTATGCACACAAATAGTCATGTGCATTGCATGAATCAATTCCAATTGAGCATTTCTCAATCCTTCACCAAATCCTAAATTTCTCAGACAAAAGAATGAAATTTCATTATGTTCTAAGGATGATCCTACATTAATTTGAAATTCCCATACATTTTTAGTCCTAAAATTTTTCAGACCCCATGAACTCATCCTATGACAAATTTTAGTCAAAATTTTAAGGGTGAGATCCTTATTTGTTATTATATTGGTTTTTTAATTCTTATCGAGGCATTTGGCACATAAAGAGATTGTCAATTTAAATATAATATCTATATAAACAAATATCATAAGGTAATTTTAACGATGAGGATACCCTTAATAAAAAAATAAATTATACATTTAATTTTAAGCATTAATTTTCAAATTTGAGGTATTACGTTATTCAAAATTTGCATCTTTTTATCGAATTGGGATTAGGAAAAATTTGATATAGATTTTTATATCTTGTTCACATGATCTTTCACACAATCACATAGGTAAGAAAACTACATGCAACTTGATCTCTCTTTGAAGTATTTGTATATAGGGAATGTTTATCGTATCACTGGGATGTGGTAAGACTACCCAACCAAAAATGCTAACCCATTTTATAGGCTCAATAATATTGTGAGGCTTTCTAGGAAGAGAAGAAATTATATCTACCTTTTAAATGTTTTCAAAATATCCAAAATAGGCATCTATTTTTACAAACGAAATCATTTATACACCAAAAGTTTCAAAATCTATTGGCGAGAAGAAGGAAAGCTTATAGGCCTTAAAAAATTAGACATGAACCTATCTCTTGTAAACACATTAGGAACAGAAATTATTTGATTGTTTTAAACTTGTCAAGAATATGATAGGCTCACATTAAATTTTTGGAAATATTTATGAGAAATATATTGATCATTCTTGGTACTTGCACAATCTCCTTCAAATACATACAAAAAAAGCTAAGGAGTTTATCTGTCTATTGTATTGTTAGTTAAACTTACTTTACTGTTCTTAATGCATCATTATGTATGAATAATTGAATGAACATTATTTAGAATTAAAGTAATGTTTTTTTTCTATATTATTATGTTATTGGTGTAGTTTTCAAAAAATATTTTTGGTGAACCCACTTTTAGATTTGAACACCAACATATGGTTTTTTATATAAACCTATTATCGTTTCATTTCATCCCTTATTAGGGTTTAATACATGATTGATTTTGAGGGTTTCATAATACCCCTTGTCCTATTATTAGGGTATATATTTACAATTTCTTATATTTTTAAGGTTTTAATTCCCTTAGTTTGTAAAAACCTAATTTCACCATGATGCCCCATTTCTTACATTCTCATTTAGACTTATTTACACATGATTATTGGAATGATGAACCCTATTATTATACTAAGAAATGGTTATCATAATATTTTAACTGTTAAGAATATTATTTGGATTAGTGCTGACATTAATGTTTGTAATAGTTAAATTTAATATTCATATATTATATTAGTAAGTTAGTGTGTTAGTAAGATATTAATATTGTTATATTAATATCATATTTGTGTGAGAAAAAAATGAAGATTGTAATATTATTAATATGAGTCATAAAACAACTCATTATTAATAATATAGTATATTGTATTAGTTGTAAGTTTGTTGAATAAACAAATCATGTAGCTATTTGAGAGTTGTGTGAGAGATTTATGGGTTTGGGAGTGATTCTAGGAGAGATAAGAGATGATATTGTGGGATTAAAGATTGGAGTTGAATCCTTGTATATTTCAGGCTTTTGTTATATTTTGTTCTCTGCAACATTGTCTCTTATTGCATTATTCTATTATTTAATGTAATTGATGCTATTTTGGATTAGATAAACTATCAATTTCATATCATTAACATCATTACATTTCTTTTCCAAGATACATGGTATAAAATTTATAGAGACGTTAATGGTAAAAATGATATTTCAATAAATAAGCATAATGCTTCTAGTGTTGATGCTCATGTTTATAGTGATGGTTATATTTTGGGTAAGTGCACCAATCTGGGGGTCTAAAAGGGGGTCTTAAGTGGACACATTTTTATAAAAAATAAAAATATTCAACTTGTAGGAGTTATTTTATATAGTTACACTCAAAATTGGAAGATTTTGTAAGAAAATGAATCGTAACATTTTGAGTCTAGTTTCTAAGCTACTAGTGTTTTTTTGAAAATGGTTAAGTTTAAGTAACTCAAATAACTAAAATACCAACATGTGCTCTTGTTTTTGTTAAAAACATAGTAGACAGTCTTTCATGGCCTCCACCATTTTTTTATAACAATTTAGTATATTTGAAAACCCTTTGGTATAAAGATAGATAGGAGCATCTAGTTTGGGCTAGGATTTTTTTAGATTTTTTTAGCTAGTATTTTTTTAATGATTTTTCTAGTACAAAAATTTCAAAATTTGAAAAATAACAGATCTCTAACCGTGTCCCCCCTAACTACCTCAAAAAATATCGAAAATTAGTTTTTTTAAAAATATGTATAGAATTAGTCGTAGTTTGGGCCTAAATTTTTTTAATTCAATTTCAATGAGTCGAAAAAAAGATACATGACAAAAGATAAGTGTTTACAATCACTAAAAATAGAGGTATAAAAGTAATAGTTTGAAATAAATATAAATGGAAACCTTAGAATTGTACGAAAAATATAAAAAGTACATATTTAGAAATAAGATAGTTTTCTTCACATTGTAGGAAATGTTTTAAGAAACATAGAACACGTTTTTGTAGGATTTGGCATGGTGGAAGGTGATTTTTTGCAAATTTTGTCAAAAACACGCAGGTTGTTATTTTGTTACAGGTCCAAGCGTAGGTTTGGGGAACCAAAGCAATACCAAGCCTGTAAATTCTTGGTTTGGGGGAATAATAAAGAGAACGCGTACACACTATAACACATACATGTTCCGTGGAGTACATGTGATATATGTGTTTTTGGTATGCTTATATTTAAAAAAATAAATGTGTAAGTATAAGTTTTTCATTTTTTATTAATTATATTTATAAATATAGTTAATAATAAATGAAAAACTTATACTTTAAATTTATTTTAGTAAATATAAGAAATTAGGGTCACGTTGCACCTTATGGAACTAGTCTCACAACTCCATGAGTCACGATTTAGGAGATAGTTTTTAATAATATATTTTGGTCAATAAATATGTAATTTTTAGGATTTAAGCATTTAGCCTAAAGATTTTAGCATCTAAATTCAACAATCGATGTCTATTTTGGAAATGAATATAGTCATTGTTTAGGTTTTGGAGCCTTTTGGATTGTTTACTGACATTTGTAGGAGTGTTAGATGTGTCAAAATTAGATTTTACAAACCTCACAACTCTCAAAGGAAAAAAAAATATAAAATATATGGACTCATGAAATTCCTCATGATACATAAAAAATCAAAACATATGTGTTGGACATAGTGTTATTGGTGTGGTCATTGATGTCAAGTTGCATTGATAGAAAAGGGTGTCTAGGTGGCATATGAGTCAACATGAGGTTTCAATCATCAAGAACCATGAAGTTTTATTGGTAGTTCCCTATTTTGGTGTCATGAAGTGTTGCATTGGTGAAGTGTTGGTTTGGAAATAAAATGAGAAGCTTCACTTTTTTTAAATTCTTCATGATACCTTTAAGCCTTAGATAAAATTGGATTTCTCTAACATGTAGAATATTTACTTAAATTTATAATGCAAATTTTTTTCCTTCTAAATCCTTATAGAGCTACTGAAATCTTCAAGAGAAGTTAGGTTTCACCATTAGAGTGTTTTTCCCTGCACCTAGAAAACCTGATGTTGAGTAGATAGTCTTTGAATGATCAAAACTTTCATAAATCTTCCTAAATTACCTTCAACACTTCCAAGATTCACTAACATCACCTTTGGATGCTTAATATATGTCTTAAACTATTCAATAGGGTGTTTTAATAGATCTAGAATGGCCAAAATAACTAGCATAGAAATTAAAATTTTTGAAGCATGACAACTAAGCCCTTAATTGGAAATAAATATTCTAAGTCACTGTGCATCCTTCCTCTGGTGATGAAGGAACATTTTGTTAATAATAAAAGTTGGCTTTCTTAGGTGACTAGGTGTATCTTGGGTCCACTTGAGATGGTCATATCTTGTACTAGTCCATTTGGACTCCACAAGAAAGAATAGGGAGTTTCCCCCCAACTCTATAATTTGAAAATTTGAACTATCTTTAGGTATGTTATAGGCTTAGGTGTTAAGTGACATAGTCCTCTCAGATTGAGAGATTTGGAGGTTAGAGAATATTTTGCAAAGCATTTTCACATGTAAATATCTTGTTTTGGATTGTATTCTTATCTATAATGGTGTTTAAGGCTTCATGTAACCCTAACAGTGTCTAGGGAATGGAAAATATATAGAAAGACTTAATCACACCACATTATACCCTATTTAGAATTTTAGTAGTATGTAGTATGAACATAATGATTCAATGTAATCCTTGAGTCTATTTCATGTAATTTATCACAAGGACTTAGTGTTGAAAAAGTCAAGAAAAGGTAATAATCCATCTAAAGGAGGATTTCTTAAATTAAATTTACGTGAACACAATCCTAACTGTATGTTCCCAATCTTAAGGGCCTCAAGTAAAACATTCATTTTAAAAGTTAATAATTATGCCTTGTAGAGTCATTGACAAGTGTGGAAGAAGGTAATAAGAATACTAAGATTTTCAAAATCCCTAGTACATGTTGGAATAAAAATAAAAGCAAAGGAATGTGCAAATACAGTCCATCAATGTTAATGTCCAATTTGAGGGCTAGAAAAGATGTACTTTTAGAAAAATAGTCTTTATTCCTTTGAAAAGTTGGAGGAAGGCCTGAGGGAATTAATCGTTCATAAAATTAGGGCATAAGGACAAAGTATTGAGCGGTTAGTAGGTAAAGGGAGAAATGCACAATCATGCTTATTTCTTGTGACTGTTAAGACCACCCTTTAGAAATAATTGTCTTAGGAAATAAAATCATAAGGAATTTGTATCTATAATTGAGGGAGTGGTGTTAGAATGTTTTGAATCCTTGAGGAACAAAGGAAAATCCTTATACAAATTTAATCAAGAATACCTATTGACTGTCCTGCATAGTTCCATAAAACATCCTAGAGAGAGTAAGGGTTTGTATGAAAATCCTTAAGGGAAAGAGGATGAGTTGAGTGATTTTCAGTAGTGATTAGGAGAGGGGTAAGCACATTGAGATGAGTGAAAAGAATATTGATTAAAATTCAATGTGAAGGTGAAAAACAAAGCTGAGAACATTTTTAGAGCTTGAGCAAACAAGGAGTCTTAAAAAGCCAAAAGTTGAAAATCTAGCAAGATTATGGATAAATGAGTAATGGAGCATTGAGGTGTGCTTGAGTTGTTAGAATTTGAGGATTCTAATAAATACAGATTTAATCAACTTACATATTGCATAATGTTACAATAAATATTTAAATAAAGGTTACATCATAAAATAAGTAAATAAAGAAATACTTACAGGAAATAAATAATACATGTGACACAGTATTTACAGTAGAAAACCCCAATAGGGTAAAAACTACTTCGAAAATAACCTTTTACTTTAGAGAAATTATTTTACATGCAGTAAGATCACCTCCTCCTTTGAAACCCTATTTACCAAGGGTAAAACCAAATCACTTGATTTACACACCTTTGATATATTTCCTAAATATATCAAATGAGGATATAAAGTCCTTTTTATATAAGGTGATCGGGTATGTCTCCCGAGCCACATTTTCAACCTAAAATGGTTGACATATACACCTAGGTTTATAATATTTAATATTATAAATATAATCATTTCATGATATTAAAAATACTTAACCTAAAGTATATACCTAGGTTAGCATATTTAATAATAGAAATATAAATATTTCATATTATTAAATATTAACCTATATATTAGCGATGTACCCATATACATTAAGGATTGGCCAGACCACTTAATCATTGTGTTTCAACACTCCCCCTTAATTTTAAGTGGGATAACATAACATATGCCAATATATTACCTGCCCGTGGTACACTACAGGATTTACAATCCTTAAACCGTAAAGGATTTAGGCTAGCATATTGGTTGAAGGAATTATAACACCATCATACTCAAATTACCTTTTAGTACAAAAGGATTTAGAATCCCAAAAATCATCCCATAATCAGTGGCTAAGTATGATTTGTGAGTTTTACATGTTCTCACAGGTTCTCATAAAAGGTTATTGAACCCAAGCATATAGGAGCCTTTTACAAGCAAGGACCTCCTTAACAATATGTTTGTACTGGATGTTTATCAGTAAACTCAATAACACTAAATTTTTTACTGAAGACCACCTTTAAGATCTTTCTACACTTCTTTCTAAAAAAGAAGTCCGAGGAGGTATACATGCCCGAAGGTCTTTTTACACTTGCCTAAAGGTCTTTTTTTACACTTTCCCGAAGGTATTTTACATATGTCTGAATGTATTTTTACAAAACCATGTTCCATTAGGAGGTTCCATTTTCATGCACACTCCCCCCTCAATGAAAAACTCCTAACAATTCAAGCTTTTCACGAAAGTGACAAAACTTTGCAGTACTTAGGGACTTTGTGAAGATGTCAGCAACCTGCTCTTCAGTCAACATGAACTTGAGATTTATCTCATCACTTTGCATCTTCTTATAGGTGAAACATATATGTATCTCAATTTTCTTCTTTCTCTGATGTTAAACTAGATTCTTAATCAAGAGTGATACAACTCTAACCACCACATAGAAGAGAAATACTTCCTTTAGCTTACATGTGTATATCTACCAACAGCCGTTGCAGCCACATGGTTTCTTTACTTCTTCCATTGTACTTCTCTTCCTTAGTAGAAGAAATGGAGACTATTGATTGTATTTATTGTTCCAAGTAATGGTTCCTACACCAAAAAACTTGAACACATCCAATATATTTTATAGCACAACATCGGTATGGTTAGAATCACAAAATCTATATAAGAGAGTATTTTCATTCTTATTATAATGCAACCCATAATTGATTGTTCCTTTCAAATATATAAAAATTCTTTTTGTAAGATTCTAATGATCTCTAAAAAAGGTTCTTGCATAAACCTTGAAGTAGTTCCTAATGTATAGGAAATATCTAATCTAGTTATAGTTAGATAAATAAAACTATCAACTAACAACGTATATAAAATATGATCAACCTTATTCATATGCAGATTTAGGATCAATATTTATTCTAACTTCCATTAAAGTAGAAAGTGGGTTTACAATCAATCATAAGAAACTTTTTCAATACAATAGCTACATATTGTGTTTTAAAAAAATAAAAATATAATAAAATACATTCATAAAAATAACATGATGTGAAATACCTCACTCATTCATTTTAAACTACTGCTCCAATTTCTCTTTAATCCCATGAATTAAATCATAATTGTCACCAGACATAAGCAAGTCATCAACATATATACATATAATGATAATATGCGAGTCTTATTGCTTAATGAATATATTATTGTTAAAAGAACAATTAACAAAACGTAACAATTTAAAGAAGGAAACGATTTTCACATACCAAGCTCTAAGAGCTTATTTTAAACCATACAAAGATTTTTTAACTTACAAACATAGTTTTCTTTACCAGTTTTTTCGAATCCTTTAGGTTGAAACATGTAAAGTTCTTCTTTTAAATCGCAATTCAAAAAAGTATTTTTCTTATCCATTTGGTAGATTTTCCACGCAAATTGAGCAGAAAGTATAAATAAGGCCCTAACAGTACTCATTTTAGCTATAGGAAATATCTCAACATAATCAATACCAGGTTTCTGAGTGAAGCATCTAGCAACAAGTCTAGTTTTTATGTTTGTTAATACTACTATCAATAATATATTTTACTTTGTATATCCACCTAGACCCTATAATACTTCACGGCTCAGGTTCATACAAGGTAATTAATGCATGGTACATATGATGACTTCTATACATTTTCCTAAGGTTAATAGGATTTGAACTTTCTAACATAGATTGAGCCTAATTTAATATCTTATCTATGAAGATAATAGTTTCAAAAACATCTATAGCATCAACACATCATTATGACCATTTACTAAATTAGAATCAAAACCATCATTTAGAAGCATTTAATGAAGTAACTTCAAGAGAAGAAGACAACCCTTGTAAAATTTTCACTAGATTATATCTAGACATTTCATATAAGCTTTGATAGTTAACATGTCATAACCTTTCATGCCATAGTTTTGAATTATTCAAACTTTGAGATATAAAACAAGATACAGAAGAGAAATCATCAAAAATATACAGATCATTTATTTAAATTTATTCAACTATTATACTCTCATTACTATCCTTGATATACCAATTATCCTTCATGCATGGATTCTAGTTGTGTCCATACCTATTTTGGAAGTTCGATATTACCAATCTGAAGAAGGTACTTATTGTTCACATTACGTAGAATCATAGAAAGAGCCTCATGTATTCATTGCAAGAATGTATTCATGTTATCTATAGTTGCTTTACAACCAATGGGAGAAACCTTAGATCCAAAAACAATCATCCAGAGTTTTTTGCCATAAATTTTGTTTTGACCCAAATTTTGTAGTTTGTTTCATTTAGGATTGGGGTTTTGTCAAGACAGAAATAGTTAGATGCCATTGTTTTTCTAAACTTATAAAACACACCCCATTATAATATAAAATGTACCATAGAGTTAGATACATATTTATCAATAGTAAAAATATTTTTAATAAAATCATATCTAAATGTTATAGATCTAAAGAAACTATTTAATCATAATTAATTCTATCATTACAATGCATATTAATTAATCTCTAATGATCAAAATAATAATCCACAATATAAAGGGCTTTGCATTATACCCCAGATCTATATAAAAAATATTTCTGACCATATAAAAGTGAAGAAGAGACCCCTAAGAATGCATAACAACTTCAAATTTCTAAAAAAAATTAATGTAGACAAAAATTCGGCTAGCTTAAATTTGACGTCTAAATGATCGTCATAATGACTTATTTTTTAGTCTGTTGTGACGGTAATTTGACCATCCATTTTAACACAATGAAAGTTTCCTGGAACCTACGAGCTTAAATTTGATGCCTAAGTGACCATCATATTGTCTTATATTTGGTCTACCTTTACGGTCATTTGACCGTCAAATTTAATGAAGCTAAAACTTACTGTGTATTTCCAGAATGTGAAATTCCATAATTTCTTCTTCTGTATAATATTAGGGAGGTTATATTTTAACACATTATAATAACCTATTATAATTTATAATATAAAAATATATACACTTTAAAAAAAAAAAGGTATATAGTTTATAGAATGTAAATAAAAAACAACATATAGTTCATAAAAATTATAAACTATAGTATTTTTTTATATAAAAAACACATAACACTTATTGAACGGGTTTAAAGGACATAGACAATGAAATAAATTCAAATCCTTATTTTCATGAATCTTATCTCCTCCCTTCATTTACTCTTAATTTTACCTTGCACACATTTAAAACTATAGAAATATTGCAAAATATTTTATAGAATTCTTACAAGCTAAAAAATTTAAAACTTTTATGTGGCTATAACTACAAATATTTCAATAAATCTTTACCACACTTCACGTGGGCCACCAATAAACTAACCTTTTTTATTATTCTTCATTTATACTTGAGAGTTCCACATTTATACATATTATCTCATTTTATTCTCCACTCCCACTCTTATATAAAAGAAAACTTTTAAATAGGTTCATTTATATAGTTTTTATAAACTATAAAATATAAATGAATGAGGCCGCCCCCTTACATGGATAATAATAAAAGTTAGAGACACATGTTAGGTTTTATTTAATAAGAATTAAGATTTAAAAAATAATCCCTTCATGGCCATGCAATAAACACAGGCCCCCTTTCCAAAAAAAATAAGCACTTAAGTTTTTATTTTAAACATATATAAACCAAATCCAATGAAATTTATATTTTAAGCGGTTTAAACTAATCATATATATAAAATATTAATTTAACTTAGGTTTGTATCTTTTTATATATTTTTTAAAACTATATATGTCTAGATTTATAAGTTAAATATGATTTAAACTTAGGCTTAGAATATGGTTTGTTGACTCTTCCCTCAATCCCATGTAATTTTAATATAGTTAAGGTTTTTAATATATAGTTTTTTTTTCAAAAATATATAAATTTTAATATGACGTTTATATAAATTATTAAATAAACCTTATTCTATATTTTATATATTTTTATTTAAAAATAATAATATAGTTTTCAAATTATATAGGATATAGTTATAGATTAACTATAAACTATAGTTTTTCAAATTAAATCCTTTTAGAGGGGACCAAAGAACATGGGTATGAATTTACCTTCTGAAATATTTAACTTGCAAACATTTGAAATTATAGAAAACATGAAAATTATTTCATATAGTAATAAATCCTTTCTTTTTCTGTATGTGATTTTCATGTAGGTAAATATTTGAAGCCCCTTCCACCTGTGTACACATCATTCTCCAAACAAACATTAATTCCATATAATTTAAAAAAAATGTAAATGAAAGTAAGAATCATATTCATATTACATAAAAAAAATTAGAGATTTAAAATTGAAAAATCCTAAAAAATTTACCAAGAGTTTAATTGCACAAATGTAATGCCAAAATAAATTGAGAAAAAAGGAAGGGGACTGGACACTTTTAAATACCATTTGGGTTAGTTGAAAAAATCCATACAAATTAAATAAATAAAATACACAACATTTGATATTAATTTATTTAATTTACCTCGCTCTGTTACCATGTTAGAATTTAAGGATTCTAATAAATACAGATTTAATCAACTTACATATTTCATAATGTTACAATAAATATTTAAATAAAGGTTACATCATAATATAAGTAAATAAAGAAATACTTACAGGAAATAAATAACACATGTGACATAGTATTTATAGTAGAAAAACCCCAATAGGGTAAAAAACCACTTTGAAAATAACCTTTTATTTCAGAGAACTTATTTTACATACAGTAAGATCACCTCCTCCTTTGAAACCCTATTTACTAAGGGTAAAACCAAATCACTTGATTTACACACCTTTGATATGAGGACATAAAGTCCTTTTTATATAAGGTGATCGGGTATGTCTCCCAACCCACCTTTTCAACTTAAAATGATTGACATATACACCTAGGTTTATAATATTTAATATTAGAAATATATAATCATTTCATGATATTAAATACTTAATCTAAAGTATATACATAGGTTAACATATTTAATAATAGAAATATAAATGTTTTATATTATTAAATATTAACCTATATTAGTGATGGACCCATATACATTAAGGGTTGGCCATACCACTTAATCATTATGTTCCAACATGAGTAAGGTGTATGGGTGTGTTGAAAGGTGGATGTGAGAATGAAACAATTGGTAATCCATTAAACCCTTAATTTTTCTTTCAAACAATAACTAGACCTACTTGAAATAAGGGAAAAGGAGAAAGTTGAATTGGGGAAGTTATATTGTGAGTTGAAGTTATATAAAGAGGATTACAGGGTACTCTGTATCATCTAGCCAACCTGTCATAAGTTTAACCTTTACCCTATCTCAAAGGAAAGTCCTAATAATATCATTCAATGTGTTTGAGTGTGTAGGGAATAGTGTCTAGAAGGTGATTGATCAAATCATTTAGTTTTGATGAGAGACTACTTCCTTCGAAGGCCTAAAAATGCCATTTTGGCCATTATGCAGCTGATTGAACACCCTTAGGAAGTTTTTAGAGAAAATATAAAGCATTTGAGGGTGATTTTAGAGATAGTTGAATATGTCTAAGTAAATTTAGGAAATTTTAGGAAATAAAATCTCATTACGGAGCAATCTATTTAAGACTGGGTTTTCAGGTGCAAGGAATGAAAGCTAAAACGATGAAATATGACTTCTTTGGATGATTCCATGAGTTATGGAAAGAGTGAGGATGAAAAAAAAAATGCATTGGAATCATATTATCATACTATACAAGGGTGTAATAATCAACATTGATTCAAAGCTTAAATGTTTCTTTAGGTACTGCAAAACTCTGTAACTATACGTCCTACTTTAAAATTAAAAAGGACCTAAATTTTGAGTTACACGAAGAATTATATTTTTAGAATAGTTTCATTAATAATAAAAATTTATTTGTAGTGTTTGAATGAAGTATGGAGGTCAAGAATATGTAACTCATCCTCAAATTTCATTCAAATATTCATCCCCTATCTAGAGAAGGACACCTATTTCCATGAGGAATAACTTGAGAAAAAAAGGTGTCCATGTACCATAAGCATGCTTACCCCCAGGTGTTATCTTGGTAAATAAATTTAATTGTGAAGGATTCATCATGTTAAAGGTGAAATTTGGATCTAAAGGAGTGACTAAATGATGATCATATCTTAACTCTATCATTGTACCCAAATCTCTCCAAAGAACAAGCTAAAATGAGCTAGTCATGCCACCGAGGTATCAATGATCATCATGTGTGAACTATTAAGGAATTTTTTGTCTCCAAGAGAGACATATGAGAAAAACCATGTATGATAATCATGAATTTTATTCCATGAAAGGATTATTTAAGAGCTAGGAAAGGTTAGGGGGTGATCTTTATATGGAGCACCCTATTTCTAAGAATGATCAAACATCTAAGTTCATTTGATGCAATTCACTTGGTATTATTCGTAAACAATCATTCAATACCTAGTAGTGTGATCACACCTTAAGGAGGAGACACATTAGAATCACCTCATTTTGGCCATAGAACAGGAATCCCTGAATCCCATTCAGGGAGCAATCTTCTATCTAAAAAGTGAGGATATCATTTTAGTAAGAAGTAGACAAGCATCATAGAGTTGATTCATGGTAACTAAATTGAATTATGGACCAAATTTGAAAATTTGTACCAATTCAAGTTGTGGTAGGGCCAAAATCTAATCCATAAGGTCAAAAAACCTACAAAATTACTATAAGCTTTCCTAAAACAAAGACCGACTACAATATATATGCCCTGAAAGTTTTAGGTCCTTTGCTGAAATCCTGAAAATGAGTAAGTACTTATTAGATTAGATTTTGAAAAATTATTTTCTAGATTATAACTTTCGAAGCTACGGGACCACTTTCATCAAGTGCAGAGTGACCCTAAATTCTTATATTTACTAAAATAGATTTGAAGTATAAGAAATAATAAAAGAAATCTTATACTTGAACATTTATTTTTGTAATTATAAGCCCCTCACAAACACATATATATTCCATACTATCAAAAAACACTTATGCGTTATAACATGTACATGTTTTTAGGTTTAGGAAACACCAAACTAAAAAAATAATGTGTGCACATTATTTAAAAAATCGTACACGTTTTGACTATTTTAGGATTTTTCTCCGTTTTTTGGCCCCCAGATTAGTGCACTTACCCTTTTGTATAATCATAATGAGGCTGCATATAATAATGGTGATATTTATTTGAATGTGTTTATGCTTTGTGATAATAATACTAATCCATGTATGGTTAGTCAAGTTTCTATATAAAATGTTTCAAAACCATGTGATGATTGCTTTCAAAGAGAGGCTTACACACCTATGTTTGAAATTAACAACATAATACCTCTAGATGATCTCCTCCAAACTAGTATAGTACTTACCAGTCAAAATTTACCCATGAAGCACACATGAGGTGAGATGAAAAAGAAAATTAATGTCATTACATTAAAATCAGTTGTAAACAAAGGTTGGGTCAATTATGATGTCATTCAAGATTAACCAATTTCTCAAAAAATTCCTTATCTACATGACTTTAGGATGCCTATATTTTATTTATTTTGTGGATTATGATATCCCTATTTATGTTTGATATATTTTCCATCTTCCATCAAAATATATGCATGTAATGATAGGTTGTTTCTTATAAACTACCTTCGTAGGTTTATATGTAAATGGATAGATTGGTTCTATTTTTTACCAAATCGATCTTTTCATTCTTTCCCTCAAGTAGAGGAAGCCTTATTATCTTATTTTGGTGTCATTAAAGGTCATAACATCACATTTTAACATCTCCTTTCTCTTCTATAAGGTGTAGGAAAACATGTATGCAATTATATATTGATATTTAGGGATTCCATACATAAGTCAATCTAAAAACCTACATAGTTGTAACTATATTTTTTCTTTAATGAGATTCATTTACATTCTCTTAGATAAAATTCCCTTCATTACACACACACACACACACACACACACACACACATATATATATTTCAAAAATATTTTCTATGAACTAATTGATTACTAATGTGACCTATTACACTTGGATGTTATTTCACATAAGAATAGACATACACATAATTCATAGTTCTTTGGTGCGTTAAATGATTTACACTGATTGGTTATGACTGTACCATGTTAACTTGTCTTGTCTTCTTTTGTGCATTATTTATTTATGTTGTTATATTTCTGCAAGTATAATTCTGCTATATAGTTTCCTACTACTATGGTTTAGGGAATTGTTTCCACATATTTTTTCTCTAATTCCTAATAGTCACATGACCTAGGGGTGAATCTCCATCCAAGGAAATATCTAAGGCAAGTTCTAAAACTATTTATATCAGTGAGACTATCAATATTTAGAGGACTAACTATAAATTAAGTGTTATCTATCACATACTATATGATAAGAAATTAATCACTTTACCATCTATTACAATAGATAAAATTTAAGATCTTACAGATGATGTCATGATTTATTTGGAATAATATAATAATTTACAATTATTAAACACTTTTTCCAATATTAGATAAGAAAAACATGTTGATACACTGAAAAAAATGCATATAGTATGATCCTTAAATAATAGAAATCAAAAGGAACCTATGGTTATTATTTTCATTATGGAAACTAACTATCGAAAAATAAAGAAGAGTGAAAAATGAACACGAATGTGATACATGTAGGCATAGCTTTCTAAATAAATTATAAATTAATTGGACAAAATAAAACATGTCGTACAATAATAATGAGAATTAGGAATATTATTGTGTCCATTGAATTTGGTCTAAAAGTGGTAGAAACAACCATTTTTATAATTCCCACCATGATTAAGTTTAACACCATATTCAGCCAACTATGATTTGAGAAGATGGAAGTAATTTTAGATTATGAGAATAAGTATATATTTTTTATTAATAGGTAAAAATAGGGGTTTTGAGAGGACACGCCTCCTTATTACATCATCAAAAGGATAAAAAAATATAGTGATAACAAACTTGCCCCAACGAAGCACACCAAATAACCAAAAAATAGACAAACCTTAGAAAGGAAACTAATGTCATAGATCATAGACAACAAATAAACATCTAAAGGGAATAAAAATTCAAAAAAATGGAAAGTGAGAATTCATTGACTTTCTAGATCATTTAGGCTTAGAGAAGCCTCCCATTTCACCTTCACAGTCTTCAGTTATATATCTAGAGCCTTGGTTTCACTTAGTGTTTCTAGTACTTAAACCTTTCCCCCCACATTTGTGGCTCTATCAATTAAATTCCTCTTCTCCAAGAAATCCTACAATAGAGATAAGTTATTGACACAATTCTTTATGGATACATTGTTTTTGATCTACCATTTTTTCAATCTTTCCCTTTAGAGAAACCTATTGGCCTTCCATCTCCTTTAACTTACCTTTAATTATATTCAAGTTATCCTTAAGTTGGTAGAGATCCATATAACTATTCCATTGATTCTCATTTACGCTATGTTTTCTTCCCTTTTTCTTTCTTGAGATGTTCACACATAATTTTCACATCCTCCTTTAAGAACAAAATCTCTAACACAACATTTTTCAAAACATTATTTTGTGATTTCATGTCTATAGCCATACTTTCCAAAACTTCCAACTTGACTTCAGGAATCTAAAAAACTTTGACCATTTCTTCAGAACATGTGGAATCTCATGATGAAAAACTACTATCATCCTCCTCACTATCAATATATTCCACATCATTTTTTTCATCCTCAACATGAATCTTCCCCTTTCCCTAAAAAATAGATGCATTTCGAAGAATATATCTAGGGGTAACTTTTTAAGAAGGGTTTATTTTTGTTCACATATAAGAATATTGTTTTGGGTCTTGTACTATATTCAAATAAATTATATCACTCAAAGGGTATTTTTCATTTTTTCAAGGTACTACCAATTTTCCCTGAGACCGTAAGAGACTGAGTGGGTTTTTCCTCTAACCAATTTAAAATAATAAGGGTTTGGAGGATAAGAAAGTGAAATTTATCATATTGACAATCCATAATAACATACTTCAATTATCTAAGAAGGTAAAAAGGGATACTCATCTCCATGTTCCTTTTGAAATGATTAAGGATAGAGAAGTGAATTGAGAAAATATTTTTGCATATACCTTCAAGAGTTACATATCACATGATCACCTTCCTCACTTCACTTCATGGCTCTGAAAGGGAAGAAAAAAGGGAACCATCTTCAATACCTAAATCTTTCATTAGGGTTAAAGAACAACCTCAACTCCTCAGTTTTCTACCTCTTATTCTTGAAAATATTGAGCCCTCCATAGCCATACTAGTCACTCTAGTTATAATCTTTTCTAAAATTTCAACCATTAGACCCCTGATGGAAACCTTCTTATCTCTCCAAGATTTAACAAATTCCACAGTCAACACAAGGTTAGAACCCCTAATTATCTAAATATAATTTCTTAGCCCACCATTCCTGATATATTACCACAAAATTTGATTTTAATTAAGGCCTTCATAAGATACCAACTCCATTTTAACATGATCCCCTTCCATCTCTCCCTTACATAGATTTGAGGAGTAAATAACTTGATAGTTTTGTATCAGATCACATAGACTAGGAAGATTAAATAATTATCTTGATTACTTATTTTCATACAGGACTACTTTACATATATATAGACTTTTTGGTTTCTTATAAAATAGGAGAGATAAAAAATTTATACTAAATATATGAGTTGTTTAAACAACTCAACAAATTATTGTTAATATATCTCACTCTTAATTTTGTCATGTATATGCACACATTATAATTAGGTGTTATAAAAATTAATCAAACCCATACAAATATGTTTTATCATAAATGTGAGCACTAAACCTTATTTTATAACTTTCCCCCTTAGTGCAAACCTGGTAAAAAAACAAACACACTTCTTTCTGCAATGTGCCGCCTTTGCATGCTCATGATCTTGGTCCAAAAATAAAACTAAAGGTAGAGAAGGAACTCATAATCCATACGCTACTGGGAACTAAGCTAACTATACCAATTTGGGAGCCATGAACCACAACCATCTGTCTATCAACCATGCACTGCTAGGAACACATCGACCAAACTAGTGTGGGAACTACTGACAATAACTGTCTATTTAGCCTTCATAAAATGAATAGTTTTCATAGGATGTCCAAAAACCTAGGTATGACCATGTTCACCAAAATTTATTCATTTTCTTCAAGTATCATGACGTTGTATTACATTTATGCATTCTATTTTCCACTATATTTTTCCATTAGGAGATTACAACAGAATTTTGCTCATCACACAAAAACAAGAATACACTTCTATTTCAATAAAACCACACAAAACATAAAAATTGATAATAGGAATAAACTTTCAAATAGGTACTCTAAACATATCAACATAACACAATAGAAAATAAAAAATTGAAAAAAATTACTAAAAAATAGAAACATGACACAACATCACTGTGTGGCCCCATCGCTTGTGGATAAAGAGAGGATTTTGATTGTCCTCCTGTTATCACCAAATCATTGCACCCTCTAGTCACTCAATATGTGAGTGTGTTAATGCAAGCAGAATGACTAGGTAACATGGAATTTCTTCAAGGTGTGGGACCTTGTAGTTGAAGTAATTCTCCAGAGAAAACTGGTTCTTCTTCCTAAACTAATGCAACAACTACCTCTAATTGAAGGAGGTCTAATAACTACTTATAACATATGACTTCCAAGGAACCAAGGAGAGATAAATAAGATAAATGAAAGAAATATAAATCTACAGGAGGTGATACACCAAAAGAGGAATGTAGGGAATCTCTTGAATGTGTGGAAGTGATAGAAAATGGGGTGCAAAGAGGGTGTAACAGTCACCATAGTCATCATCAACATAAAGCTAGCTCTTCCATGAAAGCACAACAACAATGGAATCTATAAAACAATTTATATTGACACAATACAGCTGCAAGTGAATTGAAAAATTAAGTAAAGATAATAAACATAAGTAAAGGGAATAACACATCCAAAATACTCAAATCCACAACTTCATTGATATACATAATTCAATTAATTATAGAGAAAGGTCGGGATCATCATGCAAGATGTCGAAAATGAAGGCTTACAACACATTTTCTTCCTAGATAAATTTTGGCAGAGTTTCGGTAAGAAAATAATCACCCCCTTTTTCAAATGAAAGAGCTTACAATTTATAGAAGAAATTGGTGAGGAGATAGAAATTTGAAGTTTCTTGGGTGCATGTATTTCTCATCAACCAAGTGAAAAATTTAATTAAAACATCATGAGGTCCTTTGCGTAGCCCATCACTACTGTATTGTAGCTTATGGGACAAGAAATTTCTCCCCATGCCCCATCAATGGTGGTAGATGGTTGTACAATCCCCTAGAGTGCTAGAGAAGAAAGGATTTTTTTGACCCATTTCCATTCACAAAAACTGTAATCTGAAGTTTCTAGCATGTAGGGGACTCTGAGACCTTTCCAAAATCCCAATTTTGCGTGAAACAAATCTCTGGGGAGAAATTAGTGGTGTTTTGAAGATCGCAGACCGGCGGGAGGGCCAGGGGCCATTACTATTACTTCCCACTTCATTGTGTCAATTTGGTAATGCACTACTTCTTTTTGCATCACTATTTTCCATGTGCTTTACTTCACCCTTTTTTTGAAGTAAAACAACTCATTTTCACCGATTAACTTGATTTTGCATCTACTCATATTGTGGGAAATTGAGTTTGCTTTACTTCCCTTATTGCATGGACTATTTTGCTCTCAAGCTCGCTTGGTAACTTAGGCTATAACTCATCTACATTTCTTAAGGACCAAGTTACTTCCAAGTTTGAGTCACCTCCCATTCCACTTCTTTACTCTAACTTAGTCAACTTCTATTCATTTCGGTGATCTCTAATTACTTTACTTCGTAAACCTGTCTCTCATGTAAATACTTCAACATATAATTCACCACAATGTAAGGCTTTGCTTTGTTGATAAACTCGTCACTTTATACTTAGTGTGTTGAATGCACTTTACTTTGCTTGCATCGAAAATTCCCACTCACTTTACTTGCCTTGTGTCAAACGTAGCCCCCATTTCTATTTTAGCAAGGGCTATCCCATTCATTGCAATTCTTTGCTATCGACTTTAGAGGCCATGTTTGTTGTAGTGATTTGGCTTACTTATACTCACCTTGCATTAAACATGCCCACTCTTGCTATTTTAGCAAGATATCTCTCAATCATTGCAACTCTACTATTTTATCTCGATACACATGTGGTGATTTCAATTATCTTAGCTTATTTTATGTTAATTAGACCCCTCTTACTATTTTAGTAAGAGTTCTTCAATTCACTGCCATCCTTTGCTTTACTTAATTTCTTCATCAAACTAGAATACTTTTACTCGTCGAGTTGGAGCCCTTGCTTACCTGTGAAGAAAATCCTCTTCAATTTTCCACATTACATGGTTTTAGCTCGGTGGCCATTCTAGTTTATGCATGACTCACCCACGGTGAGCTACTCTCACCAAATTCAATTTGTCATCCATGCCCTAGCTGACATGGCCTCTCTTCCCTATACCTGTAATGAGCTCAACATGAGTTATGAGTTATTTCCTTGTACATTCACTGAGCTCATGCTTTGTCCCATATGATCTCAGCTCGATCCAACCTTGAGCTCCCCATGGGTGAGTTGACTCTTGAATACCTCACCTTTCCAAGATTTCACTTGACACATGCCAATCTCCCAACCATCGCCCTTGCGATGCATTTCCCTGGCCGAGCTTGGGGAGCTTGGCCCTCTATATGCTTCCACTGACCCAGCCACACTTCATCGCATAGCTCATGAGTTAATCTCTTTCTCTTCAAGGATCACCATTCATCTACTACGCCACTAGAGAGTCATCCCACAATGCATGCTCGGCTCTTTTTTTTGGGCTTGATTCCTCCACCTTCTGCTTTTGACATTGATTGACATAAATGGCCACCTTGAGCACATAAAAACCCTTGGCCTATCATCCATTTCCGACTCCTATGCACACTTTTGTGAGCTCGATTGGCTTGCCACTACCATGCAACCTTTGCCAAAGAAAGCTTCTTCTTTTGGTGAAATGTCACTTCCTTCTGTTGGGTCCTGACCAAGAACGAGTCACTTGGGATCTTCACGCCAACTTTCTTGAGCCTTCATTGTACAAGGTCACTATGTCTTAACTCACCAAAGTGAGTTCCTTATTTCCTATGCCTTGTCTGAGTTGGCCATGCTTCCTGTCACACTGACCCCCATTTGGTTTATGCTCAGATCACCCATGTGTTTTATTGACTCAGTGAACTAGTCAAAATTTCCAAAGGGCTCAGCCATAGCTCAGTCAGACTTCCCATTTCACACATTGGTGAGCCAACTCACTGCATGACCCACCTAGCTTTCCCATGCGAGCTCTTCAAATGTCAAGCTTGGGTGGCTCAGAACTTATTTCACTATCGTTCACCTCAACACAGGCCTGACCGATCCATAGGGATCCAGGAAAACACACCACTTCATCATTTCCATCAGTACCAAGAAGGAGAAACAAGAAAAATGAATAAAATGAGGTAAACAGAGGTCCTGGAAAGAACTTCCGCTCTGTGCAGAGCGGCGGTTTTAGAATCACTGCCCTATAGGGCGGCAGTCCTAAAACTGCCACCCAGCTAGGGTGGCAGTCCTGAGATCTCCAATCTTCTCAGGGCGGTGGTCCTGATACTTTCGAACAAAAAATAAGAATGGAATGTGAATGGACGTGAATTTGAAGCACCCAGTCATGTCTCTTCCCTTCCATTCCCTTTCACATTCTCTAGTGGATGGGAGGACATGTGAAGGCCTGTAAATACATGAAAGGAATAAGAGAATAAGCATTCAAAGATCCAGAGAGATCAAGAATAAGATTTTAATGCGAGTAGTGAGAAAGATCTTCAGTAGTGGAATGGAATTGTAGGAGCAAGGTGTAGAAACAGAACAAGGAAGTAATTGGAGATAAGGTTTGCATTTTTTCTTCTTTTCATACTTATTGTAATCTATAATTTTCTATATTAGACCAATAAAAGTGGGAAAAAAGAGTAGTTTCCCTTCCTGACTAGTTTTCCTCCATTGGAGGTTTCCAGGATAAAATATTTGGTGTTGAAGTTTTGAATTCTTTTCCTTCTCTGGAATTTCCTTTTTATAGCACTAGATAATCAATCACGAAGCTCTAAATTTTCAAGAAAATCTATCATTTTCCAAATTTGAAAGTAGAACAACGTAGTTGTGTGATTTTTAGAGTTCCAAAGTAGAATTTTACAGATCACCGACCGAGTTGGATTTACTCCACCACCCACCAATGCATTTCTCACTTTACTGAGCCCAAAGACCTTGTCCCTTTTGTGTCATCTCATTGACCCCAAGGGCTTGGCTTTGCTTGATCTGGCTGGTTCTTTGCATTCTACCGATAGGCATTACCATGGCCATGGGAGGAATTGTTTTACTGTGGGACAAAATACATGACCCTTGAGGAAGCCATGGTAAGTTTGATTCTCTTTGGCTTGGTCCTTTCAAAATCAGTCACTTTGCTAGAGAAAATTCTTTCTATTTGGATTATATGGATGGATCTCCTCTCCCACTTCCTTATAGTGGGCAATATTTGAAGTTGTTCAAGTCCTAGGTGACTAGGCAGTCCTTCTGTATTTTATGTACATTGTTTTGTTTTTGGTCTTTCCATTTTGGTTGGTTTCTTTTCCCATTGCGTGTTTGTTGTCTTCTGTATTGGTTTTTCCTTTCAATGTATTTTCCCAATGGATAAGGCACTGGTCTAATTTCCCTAATTTTTTCTATGGTTCTTGATCTTGCCTCGTTCCTCTGTCCCAACCAAGTCATCCCCCAAAAGAGCCAACTGTTGTCACCCTTAAAATTCCCCTCTTTTTTCAAGTTAAGTTTTAAAAATTTTGAGTTGGTGCCTGTTATCCCAATTTTCCCACCCAGAAAAATTGATCAAACACGACCCCATACAGAAGAAAATCGGAATGGGCGGTTTAGTCATGCGAGCCCACATTCCAAATCCAATAATGAAGGGGCAAGGTCGGTGAAGGAGGCCAATGACATCAAAGGAGATTAGAGCAGTAAGGAGAAAATGCAGAAAGGTAGTGTTCAATCGAGGCCCGAATTGACTAAGTATAGAAGGACCGCGAAAGGTGTCATGTGTCTCTTCAGTGCACTTTTTGTATGGTGCACAAACAAGGAGACTACAAATGTGCGCAGGCCCTCCATGTGGTCAGATTCCAAAAAGATAAAGCCAGTCGTTGAATTGACTAAGTGTAAAGAGCCGAAGGAAGCCTCCATACGTCCTAACGGTGCACCTCTAAAGGCCAAGTTCAAAGTAGGATCCTAAGTGAGCGCAGACTCTCCTAGTGCCTCATCGCTGCAACTTCAAAGGCGCAACCCAAAGAGACAACCCAAACTTGTGCCATCCTTCCACATGTCTAAGGTCCGAAAAAGGGACAAAGTCAGTTGTTTAATCAACTAATTATAAGACGGTAGGCAGAAGGTGCCACGTGCCTCATCGGTGCAAATTCAAAAGTGAGACCCAAGGGTCAAACCCCAAATGAGCACCATCCCTCCACGTGAGTAGATCCTCCAAAATTTAAATCAGCCATTGAAAATTCCAAGGCTAGCGGATGGCACCGCATGTCTCATCGATGCACCTTTAAGGGTCAAAACCAAAGGTGGTTCCCCAAACAAGTTCCAACTCTCCATGTGTCTAGGGTCCCACAAAAGTATAAAGGGGAAGAACTGGCCATTGAATCGGCTAAGGAAAGAAGAACTAATGGAAATCCCCATGTGTCCCTTTGGCACTCTTTTAGGGGGAAAATCTAAAATCAATTCCCAAACTTGTGCCATCTCTCCACGTGTACAATCGACACACCTTCGAAGGTCAGGTCCAAACAGAGTCTCCAAATGAGAGGGAAGATTCCACGTGTCCCAGGTCAGACATAAAGCCTTTTCCAAATAGAGGGACTTAGTCAAAACACAAAAATAAAGAACATGCCTGCAAAGGGACACGTGGCATGTTTCAGGTCAAAGCGGGAAGGCGGGTCATTGGAGTAATTTGAAGATTTTGGCTTTGTTTGAAAAAAATATAAAGTATAAAGTAAGCCATGACTCCACCATTGAAAATTCAAAGTGCAAAGGTGGGACCGTCAGTGTAATTTGGGAATTTTGGCTTTGTTTCCATAAATGGATTAAAGTTATAAAGTGACCGGTGGCCTCACTCATGCCAATGGATAAAGTCAAATGTTGAGCTTGCATCGAAAGTTAAAGCAAGAAGGGGGGTCAGCCGAGCACTTTGATTTTTTGAGCCTTTGTTGAAAAGAGTTAAAGTTATAAAGTGAGCCATGACTCCGTCACCACTCAGGTAAGGCCACGTGTCGAGCCTAAATTAGAAGCGGATGGGTGGAAAAAAATGTAAAAACAATGCAAAATACCTACAAGTCACAAAATGCAAAAGACACCCCTAAGCCCGCTTCATTAAATTTCTTCCACGTGGATGACTCAAATTCAAAGTTTTTGAAATCAAGATGAACGGTTGTGATGTGATGCATCTTTTTTTTCTGCTAGGCATGGAAACGGCTGAGGCATTAGAGAATTTCAGACATCGGTTTCTTGAATCAGTTTCATCATTCTTTTTAACCGAATGTAACCATTTTTGGAAGCTATTTAGCGGGTTCTCTACACCATTGTTTGGGTTGGATCCTGGTACTCTGTAGATGTAGTAGATTCAAAAGTAATCAATACAAAATCCTTCCCCTCTCTTCCTTTGCTATTCCTTCTTTCCTTGTTCGAATTTGTGAATCATTAATCTTTTATGATAAGAAACTTTGTGTTCTTGCTTATATGATTTCTGGAAATTTTGTGTCTGTGGAATTATATTTGTTATGAAAGTGAATGATTCTATTATGCATCTCCCTATCTCAATACGTATAAGGTTATACTTTTCTATCTATATTTCCTAAAAGTATTGTTATGTTCTTCTTCTCTCACCTCCTTAGTTCTTTTATTATTTCTTATTGATAATCTTATGGGCATAAAATACTTCAAAATATCAGGAATCCACACTTTGAAAGTTGTACATTTCTATATACGTTTTGTTGCTTTCTTTCAATAAGGGAACCTCTCCCATTAAAGAGGATGGAATTGTTATCCCCTGACTATGGTTTGTTAATTACCATTTTAAAACCAACAGTTTTTGGTGACTCCATTGGCGATTTCGTTTCAAATGTATCCCTTTCTAAAAAACAATGTCAAGATCATTTTTGGTCTAGGGACTCTACAGTATACACGTGGGAAGAAATCTCTTGGGGTTGAGGATTTCCAGTTTCAACTTTTGGAGAAACAAAACTTCTCTCTTCTTCCAGCAAGAAGGAATAGAAGAACTCGTTCTACAAGCACACCTCCTGTTAGAGACAAAAATTCCAAGGATAGCATTCCTCAAGAAAAACTCAGTCCTAATCTTCATGCTTTGATAATTTCTATTGTTTTAGTTCCCCTTCAGATAATTTTACCAAAGATGGCAGCCCCTTTACCTTGGGGACAATAGTTTGGACCTCTTTCTCTTCCTCAACCATTGCATGAGTTACCTAGGGGTAACAGGAAAATTTTTCCCAAATTCTGGGGTGATGGGAAGGTTCATCCAGATGAACACATTGCATCCTTCATTGTTTCATGTGGGATTCTTGGGGTTGAACATGAAGATGTCTCTGTAAGGATTTTTGTGGAGACATTGCAGGATAATGCTACTGATTGGTTTTATCATCTTCTTGTTAGGTCGATCACTAATTGGAACACCTTGACAACTTAGTTTTAGCAGCATTTCAAACCTATTGAAGATGTGCATGCTCTGTTAGCTCAAATCTCTCATATCAAGAAGGAACCATTCGATCCCATGAGAGATTTTGTGGCTAAATTCAACAAGACTAATTCATAAAATTCCACAGAACACTCATCCTAGTGGATAAAATCCAAAAGTTCTTCTTCCTCAATGCTCAGCTACCCAAGGTGATTTATGCACTAAGGAGAGCTAACCTTGTAACTCTTGATGTTGATAAATGTTTGGCTATTAGTGTTGAGGATGATTTAATCATGTTCGGTAAACTGAAAAGAGAATCCTCCAAATCTAAAGCATCTTCTTCTTCCTCTTCCCCTAGAGCCAATTATGATCAGTTAGTACAGAAGCTTGCAAATGATCTCATTGCTATCAAGAAACAATTGGCTCAGCATACTCCTTACCAAGATATTCCAAGGAAGAATTTTCAGCCCAGGAATTATTTTCCTTCTTATCAGACTAGATTGGTTATTGAAGGCCCACCCATCAAGGTTCCAGTCAATGCAACTTGTGAAGTTCAAGAACCTGATGATGAGGAGTTTAATGAACTCTATGAAGAACCAGAAGAAGAGGTTGATGAAGAACTGGAGGAGCTTGGTGGATCTCAAGTTCATTTCCTCACCACTGAAGGTATGGATGACAAAGATGAATATGATGAAAGAGTGGCAGAGATGAATAGTGAGTCATATGTTGTTATGACTTGGGAGAAAACGAACAAAAAATAAAAAGTGATGCATCCTGCTAGGAAATCCAAGGAGTTTCCTATAACTATTCCAGTGGTTACAAGAAGAGGAGCTCCTATTCCCACTACCTCCACACAAAAGGTGAGTAATGCTAATCCTCCTTCTTCTACTTTTGTTTCCAAAACTTCTTGTCCTTCAAATCCTAAAATTGATAAATCAAAAGTCTCTCAAGTTCCTAGCAATGATTCCCCATCCACCTCTGGATCTTTTGATATCATTGATCACCTCAAAAAGACCAAAATCCAAATCTTCAGAGGTAGATTTTTACCAAACTCATCCAAAATCTTTTGCTAAAATGGTAAACTTTGTCAATTCCAAATCCAAAGCCTCATCCAATACTTCTAAAGGTATTTTTCCCACTCCCTCTTCCTCACCTCAACCAATCCTTGTGGCTGCAGTCACTTCCCCTAATGAGAAAATTGAACCATTCTATGTGACTCTTCTCATAGCTGACCATAAACTCAGTAATTGTGTTATAGACTCAGGAGCGACCAGACAATGTAATGCCTGCAAAAGTAGCTCATGCTTTGGGCCTGACTCTAACACATGCCTTTGGTTCCTGTCTATTCCATGGAGAGTAGAAAAGTGCCTTTGGTTGGAAGAATTAAAGATGCACAAGTAGCTTTTGCTGCTTTTCCAGAGAAAAGGGTTTTAGCCACTATTTTGGTTGCTGATATTCCTCCCTCATATGGGATGTTGCTGAGTAGAAATTTTTGTAAGGAGGTAGGAGGTGAAATTCAGATGGATTGGTTCACATGCTTTGATCCTGATCAATGGAAAAATGAATAAGTATGCTACCATGAGAAACAAACTGAATACATTGTGAAAAAGACTGATGATCCAAAAGCACAGATACTCTATGAAGATATAGGGCATGGTAACTACATGATGATGTCACAAGATGAGGCAAAACTTCCTAAGGGAGTGATTCATGATCCCAATGGAATTTAGACTCTGGAGTTTGATGGAAGTTGTTCTTCAGCTGGTTCTAGGCTGGTGTGGTGTTGATCTCTCCAGAAGGGAAGATTCATCCTTTTTCATTCAAGTTTTTGTTTTGAAAATACAAACAATACATCTGAATATGAGGCTCTCATACTTGGATTAAACATGGAAAAAGAAATGGGAGTGAAGAATACTTTGTGCTCGTGGTGATGTAGAGTTTGATTGTGAAACAAGTCAGGGATATTTTTCAAGTGAAGAATAGGAGATTGAAACAATTATAGAAATCTTGTCTAGGATTCCATTGAGTTTCTTGATGCTTTCTGCATTGAAGTTGTGCCAAGAGAGAAGAATACTAGAGTTGATTCTCTAGTTGTCTCAGGATCTTTGTTGATTCCTCACCCAGATTTCTCTCAAGAGAAATTTACCATTGAAATGATTCATAGGCCCAGTGTACCAGATAATGTAAGCAATTGGCAGGTTTTCAATGATGATCAACACTTTGCTCTCATTCTTGGAGCTTAAGGATAATTTTGACCAATTATATTTTGAAGGAAGTGAGACTTTTCCTAGAGAGTGTGTATCCTCTAATGAAGGAGATATCAAGGAAAATATGGATCAAGATGGCTGCATCAAATTGAAAGGTAACAATATCCCTAAAGGGCTGGTGAGTTTAGAAGATTTGTTTGATAAGACATGATAGGTACATTAATTCTAAAGCTTCCTAAGGATCTATGGTAGTCTGTTGAATGTGAAAATATTAATACTGGAAGTCATGAGGAACACAAGAGGGTGAGTAATAGAAAATGATGCACTCAAGATGAGAAGAAGAAAGCAGTAAACCTATTTAAAAAGTATGTTGATGTTCTTTCCTATTCATATGATGATCTTAAGGCTTTTCAACCAAAGGAGATTCAACGCTTTATCCCTTTAAAACCTGGGATCAAACCTTTCAAGTAGAAACAAAGGAAATACAATCCTAAGGTTGCTGGCACTATTTTTCAAGAGATCCAAAAGTTACTAAAAGAAAATATTATTTTCCCTATACATCATTCAACATGGATTTCCAACATTGTGCCTGTCAGGAAAAAGAATGGTGAGATTCACATCTATGTGGATTTCAGGAATTTGAATCAGGCCTCTCTGAAAGAAAACTATCCTCTCCCCATGATGGATCAAGTTTTACAAGCTATCACAGGCTCTGAGATGTTTTCTATGCTTGATGGATTCTCTAGATACAATCAAGTGGAAGTCAATACCCCAAATCAGCACAAGACTGCCTTTTACTACTCCTTGGGGCACCTTTTCCTACAAGAGAATGCCTTTTGGTCTTATCAATGCTGTGTGCCACCTTTCAGAGGGAAATGCACTTTGCTTTTAGTAGTCTAAAGGGAAAGTGTATTGTTGTGTACCTTGATGATTTGACTGTTTTCTCCAAAACAAGGGAAGATCACTTTCAACATCTTGAAGCAGTCCTCCAAAAATGCAGAGAACATGGAGTTTCTCTCAATCCTAAGAAGTCTATCTTTTGTGTTACTGAAGGACAAGTTTCTGGGGCATATTGTCTCCAAAGAAGGAATCAAGATAGATCCAGAAAGAGTTCAAGTAATCCAGTAGATTCCTCTTCCCACAAGTAAAAAGGGTGTTCACTCTTTCTTTGGTAAGATAAATTTCCTGAGGAGATTCATTCCTGATTTTGTAGAACTAACTATGATCATTTCTCACATGATGAAAGGAAAGAAAACCTTTGGTTTGTCTTCTGAAGGTAAAGAAGCAATTGAAGGTATCAAGAAATCCATTGCTAAAACTCCCATCTTAGCATGTCCTGATTTCAACAAGGATTTTATCATCTATTCTTATGCTACAGAGAGTACCTTGGCTGCTGTGCTAACTCAAAGAAATTCTAAGGATCATGAAATTCCAATTTCCTTCATGAGCTATGTTATGAAATCTCATGAATTGAAATATACTATGATGGAGAAACATGCTTTTGCAGTGGTCAAAGTTGTCAAGCAGTTTCATTTTTATATTCTTAATTCTCACTCTGTTGTGCTTGTACCTGATACAACCATCAAGTTTATTCTTACACAACAAGATTTTGGAACTAAGAGAGGTAATTAAGTAGCAAAAGTCCAAGAATATGACCTTAATATCAATCCAACTACGCTATTTTGGGGTAAACGCTTAGGTGATCTTATTGCTGAAGGGGATGATGAAGAATTGTCCACAAAAGCAGTTGATGTTCCTGTTGTCTCTTCCTCAGTTCAACAGATGAGTGGTATGTTGATATTGCACATTTTATTACTTATGGAGAGTGTCCATCCCATTTGAGTGTCCAAGGAAAAGAGAGCTATTAAGCTAAGATTTGCACAGTATGTATTATGGGAAAAATGATTTATTCAAGCGAGGCATAGATGGAAGATTCCTTAAATGTGTGGACAAAGAGCAACAAAAGAAGTTGTTTTCAGTTTTTCATGATCAGGCTTGTGGAGGGCATTTCTCTTCTATTGTCACTGCCCATAAGATCCTTCGTGCAGGGTACTATTGGCCTACATTGTTCAGAGATGCATCAAAATGGGTAGGTAAGTGTGAATCCTATCAGATTTTTTTTGGGAGACCTAAGTTGGTTGCTTTACCACTCAAACCAGTAGTGATTGATGAGCCTTTTCAACAGTGGGGATTGGATTTCATTGGAACTCTTAACCCACCTTCCAGTGTTGGGCATACTCATGTGCTAACTACTACAGATTACTTCAAAAAGTGGGTAGAGGCTATTCCAATCAAAATCACTACTTCTGAGGTGGTGTGTAATTTCATCAAGGAGAACATCTTGATAAGGTTTGGGGTACCAAACAAAATTGTGACTGATAATGCTTCAAATTTTTCTTCTTCTGAGATGATGGATTTCTGCTATGGTTATGGAATTTACCTTGCTCATTCTTTAGACTATTATCCCCAAGGGAATGGAAAAGAAGAATCAACAAATAAGAATTTGGTAACCATCGTTTGGAAGCTTGTCAATGACTCTCAAAGGAATTGGCACAAGAAGCTCTATGATGCTCTCTTGGAAGATAGAATTACACCCAAAAGAGTAATTGGGATGTATCCATTTCAAGTGGTGTATGGTGTTGAATCTCGGCTTCCAGTAATAGTGGAATTACCAGCCTTACACTTAATGAAGGCTATTGAAGATTCAAGTTTCATCAGTTCCTTAGACAAGAGGATCATGTATCTCCAGAAGCTGGATGAAGACAAGTTGCAAGTTTTTGATAGAATCTCATCTCATCAACTAAAGGTGAAAGCTTTTCTTGACAAGAAGGCTAGACCTATATATTTTCAAGTGGGAGACATTGTTCTATTGTGGGACAAAAGGCATGAACCTCGAGGAAGCCATGGTAAGTTTGATTCTCTTTGGCTTGGTCCTTTCAAAATCAATCACATTTTCTTGCTAAGAAAATTATTTCTACTTGGATTATATGGATGGATCTTCTCTCCCACTTCCTTATAGTGGCCAATATTTGAAGTTGGATTCAAGTCCTATGTGATAAAGCATTCCTTTAGTACACTACCATGTACAGTGTTTTTTTTTGACCGTTCTTTTGTGTTTTGTTTTTTGGTGCTTTCCTTTTTGGTTTGTTTCTTTTCATATTACGTGTGTGTTGTCTTCTGTATTGGTTTTACCTTTGACTCTATTTTCCCAATGGAAAAGGATATTTCATGGTCTCTTTCCTAGAGTTTTTCAATGGTTCTTGATCTTGCCTGGAATTCCTGGAGGACTAAGCCAAATCATCCCTAAAAAGAGCCAGTTGTGGTTTACAAAATATACTAAGGTGTACTTTGAGAGTTTTCAAGAATGTTTGAAAATTCACAGGGAAATTATGTTCCAAACCCCAATTCTCACTTAGAGTCACGAGCCTTTATAAGGAATACTCTCATAGGTTTAAATGAGGTTTACGATTTTCATAAAAATTGTGCCCTACATTCCATATCTTGAAGTGGTCACAACCATTTATTTATCAGAATTTTAGGAACTAGAAGATATGTTTGAAATTTACTTAAAAATTGCATCACAAAGTGACCGAATCATGAAATAGTCTCATCCTAGTACTTTTTAGACTTCTAAAACTTTTAATAACTTTGGCATGCAAATTTATCATAGAGGTTTTGGATACCACTAAGGTCTACATCAGGGAGATCAAGTGTGTATGCAATCCAAAAGTCTACACATTGAATTGGCATAGGTGGAGAATCTATGTGTGTACATAACTCAAAATCTCATCGCAATGTTAAGAGGACTATTCAAGTGTTTAAGCATCTTCAAAATCCCATGAACCACATTGCGACAAATCACATGATGCGGCATGCAACCCATAACCATGCATTAGACTATGGTAGATATTTCTATTGTAAAATCATGAAAAAATCTCATGGTAGACGACACATGGATTTCAAGTGCAAGTAAAAAACCCATGAAGTGTCAAGGATACATCGATTGAAAAAGAGACAAGTGGATGGGATAAATGTAGAGGAATATTTTATGGCCCCGTGATTGTAATATATGTATCATGACTAGGGTGAATTCAAGCAACCATCAAAATTTTCTCCGCAACTCCAAATTGTTTGAAAAATAAGATCCATTGGAAAGGATTAAGGAGTTGTTCCACATGGGAGTAGCACCTTCAAGTCATAGTCTATCACAACTTGGGAATCCCCATGTAATCATTATTACTATCTTCCATTATTTTACCCCCAAATATGCTTATTTCCTAGCTAGGAAAATATTCCGTTGAATATGTCTCGGAGAGATCCATTTGGCGAAGGTATTCCCCTCTGACTTCTCTCCTTCTCTCTTATCATTTATATAAAAGACGTATTGGTCTCATTATAACAAGGATCCATCTTCCTCCAATGCGACACACTCTACTCTTTTAAGTTTCCAAGTGTTGTTTGCATAGATTTCTAATTTTTGAGCTTAAGTAATGCACCCAATGCCTTTTTGATGACTATTCCAAATAGGTTCTACTTACTTCCAACATAAAAATATCAATGTTTATCGTGAATTATGGCCATCTTCCCTAGTAGATTGCGTTAAGTGGGGCTCTTTCAGTGGACTTTCTTTAGATTTTGTTTTATATTGTGTGTAGGTTATATTATACATGAGTTTAATTACATTGTATCAATGATAGACAAAGGGAGGGTAAGATCCCCAATATTCTCTGGAGCATCATCATTTTTAATTTATGGGTTCTCCTTCCCCATTTTTCCCATATAAGTATTATCTTAAACTATATTTTTTGTATCAATACGGAGTACTTTAGGATAATATCTAACCTTCTCTAGCCTTTATTCCTCAAGGATCCAAGGTCCCATACCTTGTGAGGCATATCCATTTTTTTTCTGAGGGACCAATCCCTATTCATTTTTTTGTAGGTGCACATTCTCATGACCAATCCATAAAATAACATTGTTTAAATGAACATTTGTCACAAATATGCAAAGCTTTCCTGCTAAGATACCTTACAAAAATTCATGATTTGCTTAGAAGTAGTATGGGAGTGTATGATGGTGACGTGCAATGAATGTCCAAATTTCCATTATGGATGAATTACCAAATTCCCCATGTCTTAGGAATTTTATATAGAGTCTGAGAGCATGGAGTGTTTCCACCTATCATTATTTTTGACAACCACATAACATTAGGTTGGGCTCTCTTCCTTTCATCTATCCTTATAATATTTGGTTGGGCCATGGTACTTCTGAATGTCATAATTACGACATGTTTTAATCAATACTATAAAACTGACCTTTTCTAGGGGAATCTTCCTTATTATCCTTGTAGACTTCTACAATTCAAAAAATCATTGTATTTTCATGATAACCAAGCTTTGTGTTCAACATGATTTCTAGAAGATTAAAAGTCTGTTGGCTAGTATCAAGACATGAAAGGGAATGGTTCATAATTCTGTATCACTCTAAATACGTATAAGGAATATCACTAGACCATGCCTATTTTTCATGAATCTATTGTTATATTCTTAGTACAAACTCCTTACCTCTTAGAAACATCATACATTCCCTTTGGTTATCACTTAACACTTCAACATTTTGGCTCCAACCTTAAGATGTAAGTTGTATATGTCTGTAGAGCTTTCTCACTTACTCCACTATCAATATTCAAACATTTTCCCATATAAACACTCTAGGGACACCTGATCCCCTAAGTGAATAAGGTATTAATACTAAACTAAACATGTTCAAAAACACTTTTGTCATGGTGAATGTGACTAATTAGTAAACTTCAAACAAAATCAAGGGTTTTTCTTAACTTGGTTTTGATCATTCAATGCACTAGTCTTAAATCGATAGGTCTAATTTTTCATCCAAGGTGGACAAACAACTGGAGTTGTCAAGTTCGTTTAATATCCATCTAATCCATGAAGTGTATTGACTCCTTTTTGACACAAAATTCCATTCAAGTCTATCCCATATAACATTCTAAGGTTTGTGGATCTCTATATCTTCATTCCACACACTCTCTCATGCTAGAAAGTATTGTGCGGGTTGCAATCAAGGCACACAATATTGAAATGAGCCTTGTGAAGGATTTAAAGCCACGTAAAGTGTAAGTATCAACATCTTTAAGACATGTAAAGTAAATAAAAAGTTGATGGAAATCCAACTTAGATTATACACATGCAAAGTAAGGTTGCATAATGTTGACTTAAACTACCAAACAATAGACATTCAAGGGTGATTATTACCAGTATCTTGAATTGGAATACCAAATGTAATGAAATGACAGAGTGTATTCCAAGAGTTCTATAAAGCTACAATCTTTCACAAATTGAACACATGGAACACATTCCGTGAAATCATTTTTTAATAGAATTTAAGAAAACCATCTAAAGAAAAAACCACGAAATTATGCATTGATCTTCTAAGCCATAAATTCATGGATCAACTACTAACTTCCTTTAAAAAAATTAGAGGGTCTATATTCAGTGAAGGGAAAAGTTAGCATCCTGTTGCATGTTTATTATGTAATAATAGTCACATCATCCTAAGCCAAAAGATGGTTGTAAATGTGATATTGAGTGATCCTTGAAATCGCATGATTTTTTTGGTAATGATTATTTCTTCCCTTCATTTTGATATTAAATCAATCTGTTTCCAATCTTATAACTCTAATGGATAGAGCTCGCTTTCTCATTATTATTAATCTTTGTGCTTACTAAAGTGTTGTATTGAATATTGACCTATTTTTGTAACTATAAGATAATTGAATTAACATATTTCAATATTTTTTTATTAATTTGGTGAATCACCACATTTTTATCTTATTTATCTAACACTAATGATGTTTCCCTTAAACACTTTCCCTTTCTTCAAGTAAGTTAGGATAGTTTACCCATTAACTTAGATTTATTTATGCATTATGCATTGGAATTATAACATAAATAGTTGTCTGTGGAGGTTCTCTACAAATTTTGATTCCCAAAATATAGTAGGATCTCATGTTGTACTTTAGAATGTGATTTCATGTACACACTACAATACAAACTTTCAACAATTTTGGCACACCCTATAGGTCAAGGATTTGGTTCTAGTGTTTAACTAATTTTACAAATCCTTCTTTATGTCAACATAAAACTAAGATTTTACTTATATTATTAGTTATTTAACAAAAATAAACTTATGCGGTGTAGATTAATATTTAAAATTCTTATGTATACTAGAACATAACAATTAATAAGTAATGTTTAATAATGACTCAAGCAAATAAGAAAAAGGAAATAAAACCCTAGGTACAATGGAGAGTTAGGTTACTTAGCTAATTTCACAATAATCTTGGAAGTGTGCAAAGGTCACTGGAAGACTGGCAGAATGACAGTACAAAACCTCAAAACCGAAGCCGAGAAAAAGTGTAGGAGTGCAGGAGGAGCAGGGACCAGGGCGCTTGAGAATGGTATTGGGGCGTGCTAGGATCCCTTCCTAAGGTAAAAGAGTCTGCGCAAGATCTAAGAGAAGTCCTTATTTTGCAGGGTCGCTAGTTGATTTAAAACCCTCACTATTTTTTCTAGATGGTTGCACTATGATCATGCGATGTCAATGATAACCTGCAATAAAGAGATCACCTACAAAACCTTCAAAAGCACATAAAATCCTAAAAAACAAAGATGTAAAATGAGGGGTCAAACAGTCCTTATGCTATCAAATAAGTGATCTTAAGAGTGAGTGTTGCACTACATCTCAGACTCCAATGTAGTTTTATGTGTGTTTGCGGAATTGTGCCATGGGTGGCTCTTGTGCATGTCACACTTGATAGTGAGAAAAGTAGCTAGATGTAACAAGATGTAATAGCTGTGTACATGGAATATAATAAACTTCCCTTTTATGCGTGTGATGTAGAAAACTATTCCTTATCCCTTGTAATAGTGCTAGATGAATGCAATCATGCTTAAGTACTTGTGAGATACAACCTTAGGTGATAGTATAGATGTTTAGAGCTTGGTCCTTTAATTTGGTCACATAACTATATATTTATATGATTCAACCTTCTCTAGAAAAATTCAAATTTCGTAATTGATAAGAACTAAAAGGCTGACCCCTAAGAGGTAGGGATTCCCAACGGCTAAAAAGGACCCAAAAAGGAGCCAGAAAAGTAAAAAGAGGTTTAGGGCGCCCGAAGGGGCCGAGGGCACCTGGGCATTAGCATCCTTGTTGGGTGTTGGTGTCTAGAGTGAGAAAAGGTGAAGTATGAAGGGTCAAACTAGGCAGTGAGGTCTGTAAGGCTAAGAGGGAAGATAGAAAGGAAACTAAGAGGCCAAGTATAATGATCAATTAATACTTTTCTCCCTTAAGAAGCATATGAATATTAGTATGTGATTAGGACCTAGTAATGTACCAAAAGTGTGTGATTTAGTGTCTCCATTTTCCCCCACTTTATGTTGGTGAGTGAAATCTCGATAACATAAAGTAGATAGATATGTGTACTTGATAACCATATATATAGAACACCAAACCACCATGCCAAAATGATATCTATGGAATCCTCTATAACCTTGATACATCAATTTATCTTTAAAATTTCATTTGCAGACCAAACAATGCAAATATGCTAATTTAATCTTAGGGGTGAGGAGTTTCAAAGAAACTGTATCGTGTCTGTACCTACGATTGTTCATAAAAAAATTATGATCAAGACCATTTCATTATTTTGTAAAAAAATGATTAGCCTACATTGAAAAGGAGTCCCCCAAAATATTTTGGTCCCATGCAAAGTCGTGCATGTGAGAATAGGCATTTGCATCAACAAGTTGCCAATATGAGCTGATTTCAAAGTCTCTAAAACTGTGAAGTTTTACTAAAAAGGAACATGAATTACAATTGATTCTTTGATTAGTAAAAAGGATAGAAAATTGTCATGAAGCATGATGAAGAAGAATAATATAAATAACAAAAATCACCTCTGTGCTCAATAACAAGTTTTTTCATGAAACTCTCACATCCACAGTGACTTACCTATTTTTACTTGACTTTTCATGTCACCTGTGAGCTTCCTGGGAAAGACTCATGAAACATCATCAGAAGAGTTTTAGGGAGAATGACCTAGTTTTATGTCATACATCCCTGACTATCTTAAATGATGATTTATAAACCTTTCCCATGCTTGGATATGAATTCCTTCTTACTATAAATATCATGCCACCATGCAAAGCCATAAGAAAAAAGGTTGATAGACATAGGCCTAGAATGACATGACTCAACCCATACAACTCATGAACTGACCATGAAGATCACTATTATGGAAATTACTAGATACTTATAACACACCGGATTAGACCATGATGTAACTAATCCCCAAGATCATTGTGCACTCATACAATGACCATCTAGTTCCTTGGTGTCATGTTGTTTCACCTGATTCTAGAGCGTTTCTTCGAATGTTGACGAAATAGATAAGGGTAAAGGGCTAGGAGGAATACCTGTTAAGATGCTGGTTGTAGGTTGTTGCACGCGTATGACTTCTTGATCCACAGCTGATCATGAGAGCTTCCTTTTTTCTTGGAGGAACTACCTGAAATGGAAAACAAGACCACCAAATGAAAGTTAAACAATATATGCAGTGGACTGCCTAGCATATGCTAGATCTGGGAAGTGTGATACTTCCTAGACGGCTGTCAATCCACTATTTAAAACAAATTAATGTTAAGAATAAAGGAAATCCTATTATAGTTAAAATGATTTAGGTATCTCATTCGACTACAATAAGAAAATTCATTCACAACAGGCTAAGCTATGACTGAATCTAGAGGTCAAGGTCATTGGTCAGTGGTACTAGTGGTCAGGGTGAGGTTCTGGGTGGTTTTGGGTATTTGGTGGAGGTTTTAAGCTCTATTCTTGGTTTCTAGGTCAAAAACACAAAGACTGATGGTTAGTCTGGTATGACTGATGTTGGTTTAGGTTAACTGATGGTGGATTTGGGTTACCGACGTCGGTATGGTCGGGGTATAAGAAACTCAATAAAAAACTTGGTGGGGTGATAGATCTGAGGTTAGATGGAAATGGAAGGGCAATGGCCAGGCTTGTGTGGGTCCCAGGTATGCACAGGAATGATTAAAATCTAGGTATGGGAAGTTCAAGGGTGTGGATAAAAGGATGATCAAGTTTGTATGGAGGTAAATGGTGGGGGAATGGAAATGGGAGTAGAAACTAATGACAGAAGTAAAAGAATCTACTCAAATGATAAATGGACTAGTGCTGGTTAACAAAGCACTTACTATTTGTACAAGCTTGATGTCTGGTTGGCAATGGTGGGTGATCAAATGGAAGGGACTTGGTGTGGTGTTGGCACTTCCCCGGATGCTCCTGTGAAGGCAAATGGCTTTGTGGTTACTTCTAGTGCTAGCTATGGGTGCTCTGATGCATGTATGAATGTTGGTTCTATTTATATGCAGCTCTAGTTTCATCACTTGTTCTCAGAAGATGTGTTACCAACCTCTCATAAATGTGCCAACCTCAAAATAAGGTTATTTTGGGGGTTAAATGGTAATCAACGGTGGTTCTGGGTTGACTGGCAGTGGTTTAGGGTGACTGGCGTTGGTTAGGGTGGGATTTTCTACGTTTACTAAAGTGGGAAGATCCCCTTGATTTTCTAGGATCTCGTTCACTTTTTTTTACTCCATGGATTAGAATGGAAGCTTTCTTTCTAAATGGGAATGTGGTTAGAGGGAATATATGCTTTGATTTTTAGGGTTTGGGTAGGTCTTAGTTAGTTATTGAAACTTACTAAGAATAGGTATTAGGGTAAGGTGGCTAGATGAGGTGTCTAGGTGAGGTGGATATGTAGGCATTATCTCAATTATGATATTAAAATAATAAATATTGTGAGATAATGAATTAATTTAAATTAAATTAATATTAGAGTGGGATGAAAGGGGCCATGGTTAGGTAAATATGTTCAAGGTGTTTGTTTGATGAGGGACCAAGGGGAGTGTGACCTAATTTTGGTGTCTAAATTTTGCCCCTTTTTGTCATGTAGCTTGTATTGGTAAGCGATGCTGACAAAAATAAGATGTGGTTGCCCCATGTGTGGGTGAAGGTGATCCCCCTCAAACTAGGAACTGATGAGGTAGAAGGAAGAATCGGTGAGTGGTTTGATAAAAGGTGAATGTGATGAAGAGGATGGTGGGAAACGCGGGAAAAAAGGGAAAAAGGTCCACTCGGGTAATCTAGGTAATGGGTCAGGGTCAAAGGTAGTAACAGTCAAACGTATGCACACATATAAAATGCAACATAGTACCATGTTAAAGAGAAAGCAAAATATACATTGTTTAAGGTCAATAGGTTTATCCAAACAAGGTTGAGGTGAGTACGGTATAGAATGTGGCACAGCACTAGCTTGAAGAGCAAGAAAACTCTACATTGTCTAATATAGGATATGGTCAGGAAACATGATGCAGGTTAGGTGCAAGAACGTGTAGGTATGTTTTGGTACACCCAAGGGTTGGGTCAGGATAAATAGGCACGGAAAGAGGTAAGGTAAGTTCAATATGTCTATCAACACAGGTACCAGTGCCGTAAGGTATAGCAAACACATGAGGTCAAATGTCACTAGCGATGCTCCAGGTCCAAGTATCTAGGTCATGACACGGGTAGGATTGAAGTATGGGTAAAATAACAAGTCCCCGAATGATGGCGAGGTGAGGGGGTAAAGGATAGGGTCAAGAAGGTCAAGTGGTGTGGCCAAGTGAGGTGAGTGTAAGATAAAAAATGATTCAGGTCAAAAATTGGGGGTAGGAGGTAGTAGAAATACTAAGCAGGTAAACTGATGATGGTTGAAAGGAACCGATGCCAGTCAAGATGGACCGACCACGGTAAGCTAGGGCACAGGACCGATGTCGGTTAAGGTAAAACCATCACCGGTCAAGTCGGGTAGGTTATAAAAAGAAAAAGTGTCATATTTTTCAAATCATTTGTCTTTTATCAAATTGGGAAAAATGACAAGAGAGAGAGGAAAAGGTGGAAAGTGATAGAGTGAGATGGAGGACTGAGTTGGTGAGCCACGTGGCTAGTGAGAGTTGGTTGATATGTGGATCCACGAGCTAGGTTGGATTGAGTTCAGTGGATTGATTGGTTGGAGAGCGAGAGGTCATTTGGTGATGGCAGAGGCAGGAGAGGGATCGGGGGGACCACCAGTGCAGCGGCCGGAGGTGCCACCACATAGATGGTAGTGCGATGAGGTAGGATTCAATCCGACTCGTTGTTTTGTTTATTAAATTGAATTAGTGGGGGAAAACAAGTTTTTTTGTTTTTGGGGGGAAAAGGAATTTTGAATTGTGGGAGGGAAAATTAATTAAATTAGGAATGGGAAGGGAGGTGATTTGGTGAAGAAGGAGTGGGGAAGGGTTTAGGGGGGATTTGAGTAAGATTAGGTGGGTAGAAGGGAGTAAATGGGGAGTTTGAATGAAAAATGGGGGTTTGGAAATCACGGTTTTTGACGCGACAGTGACTGGTGTCAGTTGAAGGTTAGCTGACGTCAGTGTTAGGGCACCGGTATCGGTCATGAAGCAGGTGACCGATGCCGGTTGAAGGGGGACCGGGGTCGGTTAGGGGTAACATATACCAGTCGTAACTGGGGGCAAAAAGGGGCCAAAAGGTGTCCGAGGTTGGGTGGGTGAGGTAGATAGGGGTGAGAAAAGTGGTTTTGGTGAAAATCATAACATAGGTAAGGGGTAAAAATAGGTAAGGGTGGAGTTGTTAGGGAAAAATGTATAGATGTGTAGGAAAAAGGTAAGGTTGGGAGTGGGTCAAAATGGAAGTAGGTGAGGGGTCGGGGGGTGTGGTTGAATAGGTGAGGTGATATTAGGTTGGGTAGGGTTAGGGTAGGTAGGTCGGTAGGTTAGGGTTGGGTTGGGTAAGTAGGGAGGTGTAGGTTGGTTTAGGGTGGAGGGTAGGCCATGGGATAAATGGGTAAGTAGTGAAGTAAAAGAGGTAGGGTAATGGGAATGGGTATGGGTGAATGTAGATATGGTCGTGTTTAAATAATGTGATTGTTTTGTTGGATGCATGTGAGAGATCAGCTGAGGATGCGAGACAGGGTGCCACCCCTGCTCGTGACAGTTAGAGGCACAGTGACAACTGAGGAGTTACGACATGTTGAGGAGGTGGGCCTGATTGGGGTCTGACGCTACTGGCATGCAGTCTGGTAGCTAAGTCTGATGATCACCCTCATCAATAGCTGGGATTCGGTGACCAACATGTTCCACCTATCGATGGGTGAGATGACAGTCACCCTGGAGGACATGTACAGGATCCTGTAGTTACCTATATTGCGTACAGAGGTATATTCAATCTCCTCAGAGGCATTAGAGGAGTTGATGCTGATGGTATTTGGTGAGGGGATGGTAGAGCTTACATTCCATAGTGCCAGTCTGAGCTATGGAGAGATGTACCTAGCTTGTCCAGAGGAGACGAGGCTATTAGTATTACTGATGGAGGTAGTCTATTGTTTTTCACTTCCGGATATAGAGGGTGGGAGATTCCCACGATCACTGATGGGAGTGTTACATGACATGATGATAGAGAGGTGCTAATTTTCTTGGGCACCAGCATTCCTGATACAACTATATAAAGATCTATGGGTGTATGGGTGGATCTGCAGGTTCAGTTTGTGTTACACTTTTATTTTACACTGTTGGGCCTATGATCACATTATATAGGTGCATCAAGTGGGTATGCCCTGAATAGATGCATTTGATCCAGGTTTTGTGTGGGTGGGGTATAGGAAATGGGTACCTATTATTAGAGAGCATCGATTGGGTAGGGCTACACATGATGTAGCCTATTACAGGCAGTTACTAGAGGGATTGTCTGATGTGGATATTATATGGAAACCGTATGTGTGATATCCCTCATATAGACAAATGGTTGAGGAGTTAGTTGGCCTTTAGCTACTTAGATGAATAGAGGGGCACCATGCAGGAGAGCATGAGATGATCCCCATTGACAGGCTTAGACGCCAGTTTGGATTACTACAGGATATACCACCACCCTTCCCACAATACCGAAGGGATGATGTGGAGATACCACTACCACTTCCACAATCGACAGTACCTATTGGGCGTGAGGAGTAGGTTATAGACTGGTGGATTGATGATGCTAGAGTGATGGATAGGTATAGGTAGTGGTGGGTGGCCCAACTACGAGTAGTACCTCCCAGGCCCGGGCAGCCAGATTTAGCCACCATCACTATGTAGAGAGATTCCCTATAGGGGTAGGTGGCGACCTTGATTACATAGTTGGGGATGGTACAGGGGCAACTATTAGCATCAGAGGCAGAGGTGGCTGCATTGCATGCACAAGTGGCTATTCGACATGCTCAAATGGCCCAGGGTGGAGACAAAGAGGGTGATGAGGAGCAGGTAGCCACCCTACAGGTGCAGGTTATAGGTTTGCAAGGCTAGTTGGCCACTGCATAGGCACAAATTCAGGCATTACAAGTGCAGGTATAGGCACAGGGTGTGGGGCTGATGGCACCTCCACAGGCACTAGGACAAGGTCCCAGTTCACAGGTAGGGACAGGACAGGGTCCCACAGGACAGGTATAGGGGCCAAGGCCTATGGGACAACCACAGACCATACCCATATCTAGGTTACGAGATGCCTTAGGGGAAGCCAGATATTACTAGGATCGGTTGATAACAGCTATGATAGATTTTCTATCCTATGGAGAGTACAAGGCACAATAGGCCTCAAGTGAGAGGACTAGATCCCAGACTCACAGTGTGGAGAGCATAGGGGGCCATTAAGCCCTGAGACAGGATCAGGGTGAGGCCACCAGCTCATAGAGGCTAGCTCCAGGTGATGTACCAGTAAGGGCCTGACCACGACCTATGGTGGGTGATGAGAGGTTATCAGGTCGCCGGTCAGGAGATGAGGAGGAGACATGTGAGACTAAGATGGATGATGCCCAGCATGATTATGCCTGATGCACATCCCTTTATTTTGATGTATTTTGATTCATTTTTTATAAATACCAACCTGCATGCCAAAGAGAGTGAGGATGTACGAGAGTTTTGTATATTTTTTTATCATATATTGGCCTGCATTCTGAAGATGCTAAGGTTGTATATGAGATTTTTGAGAGTTTTGCTTATATGTACATGCATGCGTGCCGAAGATATTTTAGATTATGTATATAGAGGCACACGTTTGGATATTTTTATTTAAATAGGTGATGATGATGATGAATATGGTCATTATGTGTATACATGGTTATGGTTATATTGTTATTTTGATGTGTATATGTTATGGAAATTAAGTAGTGTAGGCATGATAGAGTCAGGTCATAGGCATGGATCGAGTTAGGTTGTAGACATGGTTGAGTCAGGTTGTGGTTTAGGCATGGATTGAGTCAGGTTTTAGGCATGGTGGAGTTAGGTTATAGGCATGGTTGAGTCAGGTTGTGGTCTAGGCATGGATTGAGTCAGGTTTTAGGTATGGTAGAATTAGGTTGTAATTTATTAATTTGTGTAATGAATGATGATATGGGTCATGGTTAACATGTTTTATAGTGGTAAGGAAATGGTAGACATAATGGATGTATGTTTGATGATGATAAAGGGGGAAAGTAATTTGTTGTTTGATGGGTTTAATTTCCATTTATTGATATAAAAGGAAACCAAATAGGGTATAATGTGGTTTAGGAAAATAAAAGGTGAATTGGTTAAGGTGAGAGAGTGACTGAGCTAACCTCCAAGGGCCCATGCCCTTGGAGTGTTGTTTACATAGTCCCAACGAAAAGGGACCTCAAGCCAATGTAGTTCTCCCATAAGCTAGGGAAGAATGCAAGGAGGTATGAGTATGAGTGGGTATGTTATAGGTATGATTGAGTATAGGTCTGTTAGGTATGGGTGATTTTTAGTTGATGAAAAATGAAAAGGTATCTAAATATAAGCGTCGAGAAGCTAATACTGTATAAGGTAATCAATATGTAATGAAGTAGTTTTTAAAAAGATAAGAGGAGGCAAGAAAGTCACTTGATTGGTTAGAATCATAATGATTAGGTCATACCTTAGATGGGTGGATGAGCATAAGAACCTAAAGAAATTGCATGATTGATTATTCTAAAGGTTAAAAGTAGTCGCATGACCACCAAATTTCACGGTTCCACGATGTCCCTTGAGGTGATAGGAAATGAAAGTATGAATGGTGAGAGGGTGAAAATTGGTTAGTTTGTATATGGTACTAGGTAGCATGTTGTTTTGGCAAGAGATCCAAGATCACAATGGGCAAGTCCATGACTAAAAGACTTTTTGTTTTGACTGATATTTGAGATAGACTAATCGATGCAGGAAGTCTATATGGGATGAGGAAATTAACTCCTTGAGGTCTTCGTGAAGCTGACTGATGCGGGAAGCTTCAGATTTTTATTTTTGTTTCGAAAGAGCTTTACATAGCTATCCTTCGAGGGAACAGTCTATTTATAGCAGTGATTGTAGAGAGAAAGATGTCCTTTTGAGGGAGTCATCTTTTTATTGGAATTTTGACTCAAGGATTTGGATCCCATGTGAGGGCTTTTAAGTCATGGACAAGACTAAGGTGAAGAATAGGATTCTTGTTCAGAAAGTAGGGTGAAACGATCATGGGATCTCATCTAAAGGTAGACAAAAAGTATCCATGAGAATCATGTTATGTGCAGCGCCATGGTACACATATTTAAGAGAAGATAAAAAGTGATGGGTACGCACATGATTCTTATTTAATTGTTGGTGATGGCATAGGAAGTGGATAGCGCTCAAGGGATGAGCATGGAAAGAGGCAGAAGGTGAGGTAGGACTAAAATTCAACAATAGAATGGTCAAAGATGTAAGGCATTAAGGGGCTTAGGTTCAGGTTTACCCTCGAGTGAAGATAAACGATAAGCACTTGATCCATAAGTATGAGTCATGATGTATGGTCTAAGCCAATTAGGAGAAAATTTGCCCCATTTAATTTTTCTACTTTGGTTACATGTTGATTTTCCTTTAGGAAAAGGTCACCGACTTTGAAGGTTTGCTTATGGACACGTTTGTCATAGGCACGTTTGATATGTTTTTAGTAAACTTGAAGGTGGTCAAGAGTGTTAAGATGGCATTCGTCTAATAACTCGAGTTGTGCTAAACGGTCCTGAAAAAAGTCATCATCATTGAGCATGTCATGGAGAGAAATGCAGAGTGAGGGAATTTGGACTTTGAGGGGTAGAACAGCCTCTGTACCATAGACCAGAGAAAAAGGTGTGGTGGTAGTGGAAGTGTGAATACTAGTGCGGTATGCCCATAAGGCGAAAAGAATGTGCGTATGCCAGTCCTTCCCAGTATCGTTAACCACTTTCATGAGAATTTTGTTCAGGGTTTTATTGGTGGATTCAGCTTGGCCATTCGTCTATGGGTAATAAGGTGATGAGAAACTTAGCTGAGTGCCGAAGGCATAACAAAGTTTTTGTAAGGTTTTATTTTTGAAATTTTTTTCGTTATCAGTGATGAGGCGATGTGGGACACCAAAGTGACAGATGATATGATGATTGATGAACTCACATATTTTTTGGCTTTCATGGAAATGAGAGGTATGGATTTAACCCATTTTGTGTAGTATTCGGTAGCGGTGATGATCCATTGATGTCATTGGGAAGAATGGGGATTGATCTCTCCGACAAGATCCAAACACGATTAAGAGAAGGTCCAAAGTTCACGTGTGACCTATAAGGCATGACTGGGTGTACGATGAAGGTTGACATGTTGTTGGAATTTTACACAATGCTTAATGTAGTCACAACAATCATGATTTAGGGTTGGCCAATAATAGCCTAGGAGAAGAATATGCTTAGCAATAGCAAGGCCACTGAAGTGAACTCCACAATATGTCATCATGAACTTCCTTAATGGTATAAAGAATTTCAGAACTTGTAAGACACCGTAAGAGAATTCCATCAAAGCTGCATTTGTAGAGGAGACCACCCATGATGACATAATGAGAGACCCTTTTAAGGAATGCACGTTGTCCATTATGAGTGAGTTCAGGAGGCAAGACAAAGAGAGAAATATAGTCAGAGTATTGTTTATACCAAAGGTCACTCGGGTCCGGGGCGACGGTTCTGATAGAGTAAACTTTACGAGGTAAATAAGAAGGGGATTGGAGTATTTTTACAGTGAAAAATATTTTAGAATCGGTGGGTGAAGCGGGTATTTGAGAGGCCAAGCAAGCCATGGTATCTAAAAATTTATTGGTTAAACACGGGACGGTTTGAAGGGCATAACGGTCAAAGGTGGTCAAAATTATGTCCACATGATGTTTATATTTTGAAGTGTCTCATTACGACATTGGTATATACCATTGACTTGGTTTACGAAAAATTGGGAGTCACTAAAGATGTTGATGGATTTGACATCCAAGGCATATGAAGCTTGGAGACCTAATATGAGCACTTCGTATTCAGAAATATTTTTTGTACAATCAAAATCAAGTTTGAAAGACAAAGGCATGGGTTCACCATCAAGTAGAATGAGGATAACACATACCCCAACCCCACACTGACACTTAAAACCATTGAAGAAGAGTGTCATTTGGTATGCAGGCTCATCCAAGGAAAGGGAAGCAATTGACTCATCTGGAAAGTCAAAATTAGAAGGTTGATCCTTGGGAATAGGTGCGTTGGCCAATTGGTCGGTGATAGCTTGGCCCTTGATGGATTTTTGATGAATGAATTCAAGGTCAAGGTCAGCCAAAAGCATGAGCCAACATGCGGCATGTTGATTTTGGTAAGGTTTGGTATACATGAAGTGCAAGGGGTCGGTGTTGGTCACAACATAAGTCTTGTGATTAAGTAGGTAATGGCGGAGTTTCGTGGAAATGAAAAACTAAGGAAAAGTAGATTTTTTAGCATGGGTGTATCAGGTTTCATAGTCTAAAATACTATGGCTTATGTAATAAACCACCTTCTCCCTCTGTTGTTCATCGTGATGAGCAAGCATGGCCCCTAAGGAATGATCGGTAGTTGCGATATATAGGTAGAAGGGTTGATCGTATTTAGGTGGAATGAGATTCAGGTGGTTGGAGAAGGTATCGTTTAAAGGCCTCAAAAGCTTTATGGCAGTCATTATCCCATTTAAAAGAGACATCCTTCTTGAGAAGATGATGAAATGGTTGACACCAATCAGAAAATTGTGAAATGAAGTAGCAAATAGATTGCAACTTGCCCTGCAGGTAATAGAGTTTCCTAAGATTAGTGGGTGGAGGCATTTCAAGAATGGCCTTGACTTTAGTAGGGTCAACCTCTATACCACATAAGGAAATGATAAATCCCAGGAGCTTTCCTGAGAGAACCGTGAAGACACACTTCTTGGGCTGAAGGCAAACGCAATATTTAATAAGGTGATCAAAGATGGTTTTTAGGATGGCGAGGTGCTCGAAGTGGCATTGATATTTGGCCAGGAGATCGTCCACTTAATCTTCTAATATATTATGCATGGTGTCATGGAAGATATAAGTCATAGTCCCACCGATAGGTGGCCCTAGCATTTTTAAGGCCAAAAGGCATGACTTGGTAGCAGAAGGTACCCCAAAGGGGTGATGAATGCAGTTTTGTGTTGATCCTCTGGGGTAAGCAAGATTTGGTTATAACCTAAGAAACCATCCATGAGTGATAGCATCTCATGACTAGTAGTAAGGTCAACCAGTTGTTCAATACCAAGTAGGGGAAAGTCATCTTTTGGGCAAGCTAGGTTGAGGTCACGGAAATCTGAATAAATGTAGAGTCCCCCTATTTCCTTAGTGACAGGGAAAATGTTAGAAATCCAACAAGGATAATCAATGCATAATATTAAGGAAACTGAAAGGAGGCATTGAAGTTCTTCTTTGACCAGAAGAGAAATGTGAGGGTGCATTTTCCACAACTTTTGTTTAACGGGTTTGGCGTCGAGAATGGTTACGATATTATGGACCACTATAGTGGGGTCAATACCAGGCATGTCTGCGTAAGACCAAGTGAAAGCATGGTTATGGTTTTTGAGAAAAGAATTGATGGCTTCCTTTTCAGTAGCATCTAAATATTTTCCTATCTTTAGAATGTGTGGGTCATCCTAAGTATGAATGTTGATCTCGATAGTCAATTCATTCAACATGGTTTACGTCTCAGAGGGTAACGACTGATGAATATATGAGTCTTCTATGCACCAAGGTAGGTGAGTATAGAATCATCATCCTGACATTGAATGATGTTGATCGAAGGTGTATCATCGTTGATCATTTCAGGATACAAGAAGGGAAGAGAAGAAGGAGCCTCTCCCTCACGTTGATAAGTCCCACCGGGTGTGCCAAAATGTTTCACCTGATTCTATAGCATTTCTTTGAATGTTGACGAAACAGATAAGGGTAAAGGGCTAGGAGGAATACCTATTAAGATGTTGGTTCTAGGTTTTTGTGCGTGTATGACTTATGGATCCACAGCTGATTATGAGATCTTCCTTTTTACTTGTAGGAACTACCTGAAATGGAAAACAAGACCACCAAATGAAAGTTAAACAATATATACAATGGACTTCCTAGCGTATGCTAGATCTGGGAAGAGTGATACTTCTTAGATGGTTATCAATCCACTGTTTAAAACAACTTAATGCTAATAATAAAGGAAATCCTACTGTAGTTAAAATGATTTAGGTATCTCATTTGTCTACAATAAGAAAATTAATTCACAACAGGCTAAGCTATGACTAAATCTGAAGGTCAAGGTCTTGGTCAGGGTACTGGTACTAGTCAGGGTGAGGTTCTGGGTGGTTTTGGGTATTTGGTGGAGGTTTTAAGCTCTGTTCTTGGTTTCTAGTTAAAAATACAGAGACTAACGTCATTATGGTATGACTGATGTCAGTTTAGGTTAACCGGCAGTGCAGTTGTGGTTAACCGGCGTCAGTATGGTCGTGGTACAGGAAACTCAATAAAAACTTGATGGGGTGACAGATCTAAGGCTAGATGGAAATGGAAGGGTAATGGAAAGATTTGTGTGGGTCTCAGGTATGCATAGGAATGATTAAAATCTAGGTATGGGCAGTTCAAGGGTGTGCGCAAAAGGATGGTCAAGTTTGCATGGAGGTAAATGGTGGGGGAATGGAAATGAGAGCAGAAACTAATAACGAAAGTAAAAAAAATCTACCAAATGATAAATGGACAAGTACTTGTTAACAAATGGAAGGAACTTGATGTAATCTTGGCACTTCCTCGGATGCTCCCGTGAAGTTAGATGGCTCTATGGATACTTCTGATGCTAGCTATGGGTGCTCTGATGAGTGTACGAATGTTCGTTCTGCTTGCATGCAGCTCTGGTTTTCATCTCTAGTTCTCAAAAGATGTGTTTTATCTCTTAGAAAATGTGCCAACCTCGAAATAAGGTTATTTTGGGGGTTAAATGGTAACCGACAGCAGTTCCGGGTTGACCGGCTGGCTATTTAGGGGAACCGGCATCGGTTAGGGTGAGATTTATTAGGTTTTCTAAAATTGGTAGATCCCTTTGATTTTCTTGGATCTCGCTCACTTTTTTTTTTCTCTGGATTAGAATGGAAGCTTCCTTTCTAACAAATGGGAATGTGGTTAAAGGGAATATAGGCTTTGATTTTTAGGGTTTATGTAGGTCTTAGTTAGTTATGGAAACATTCTAAGAATAGGTATTAGGGTGAAGTGGCTAGATGAGGTGTCTAGGTGAGGTGGATATGTAGGCATTATCTCAATTAGGATATTAAAATAATAAATATTGTGATATAATGAATTAATTTAATTAAATTAATATTAGAGTGGGATGAAAGGGGCTATGGTTAGGTAAATATGTTCAAGGTGTTTATTTGACGAGGGACCAAGGGGCACCTAAGGGGAGTGTGACCTAATTTTTGTGTCTACACTAGTTTCTAGATATGAGAGCTGATGTTCATGTTGTGCTAAGGACCCAAATCAGATTCAGAGCCCTTTCTTTAACTATATACTATTTTGTTCATGTGATGAACTGTATTGTATTATGATTGTGAAATATTGTATGGGGTGACTAATTCAGCCAATATATGCCCCCTCGTTTATGTTGTATGTGAATTCACTAGGAGAATGCAGCCTAAAGGAGGACCTAATGATGATATGAAACTAAAAACCATGTAGGGGGAATGTGCATGGTAGAAACCAAGACACATGCAAATAAAGTGGCTGGAAAACTGTGTTAGTGCAAACAAGAAAAGTATCCATATAGAAGACAATGTGTAAGCTATCAAGTAACTAAAAAATGTGGACCATGAAAAGAGGGTTTCAAACATGGGACATTTCTCACAATGTCACAAGGCAATCAAGGCCGAAGCGGCAAAAACCATAAATTGTACACACAAGATGAAGGGAATAGCCCACAAACAATGGCATACAATGGAAAACAATGAAAAATAATAGCAAGCAAAGTATCAGACAACCATGGTAGTAATTAGACCTGTAAATTAATGTCACACATGAAGCACTTGTCAGCATGTTAGAAAGATAAATGGTATGTCAAAACGTTTATATATATCGATAGAGTAGGGTGCTAGTAAATATAGTAAGTTTGAAACAATAGCCATGTAGTGTGTTTGAAATTAGATGCCCCCAGGAGCCTCAATGGGACTGGTAAGAGGTACAGTGCCAAACATTCGTGCTGCATGTAGAGATTTGTAGGAAGTATGCATTCACAACTAAAGACCAAGTGAACGTGTATGTGTATATAGAAAAATAATGACATAAAATGTATTCGTCTAGCATGTGAAACAAAGTGTATATGTAAACATAAGTAAGGATAAATGTGAACAAGATATGCAGTATGCTATGAGTGTATATGGAATGGAATGTAAAGTGATCATGATAGGAGAAATTTGCTCCCTGAGTGGATGTGTATGCATGAGATGAGGTTCATTTATAAAATACCCCTCGACAATCAAGAATGAACAATAGAACAAGAGTGCATCATCAGGAAATAGTTTGAACATGTGTGCTAAATAGATATGATCAATGAAGAATATAGCGTAGAATGTAGAAGAAGTGAGGTTCAATTCAGATTTAGACCCTCAACATTCAAGTATGAACTACATAACTAGAGTTTTTAATACGGTAGTGTGATGTTGTGAATTGAATGCGAGAGATAGATGTGTCGTAAATGTGAAAAGTGTGAAATGTGTAGTGGGTGAGGTTAATGAATGGAGTATTCCCTCAACAGTCAAGTTTGAACCTTAACACGAGAGTGTGTCATATGGTAATGATGATACAGGGGTGTATCAAATTATGTGATGATGTATGAGGATTAGATGTGAAGCATAGATTGTAACAGTAAAAATGTAATACACCTGACAATACGTAGAGGGGGGGAAGGAATCATGATGTCCCCTAACTGTATTATGTAGAAAATACTCAAGTGACATCATCTAAGAGATCATAATTATCATGGTCAAATTCAAATGGAGATGCATCAGAGACTTGATAAGTGATAATATGTAGTTGATCATATAACAAGCCATTGTGTAATTTATACATGCACATTGCATATTCTTCATCAGTGAAAGGTGGCAGGGGACAACCATGTGCATACTAACGAGTAATATTTTGTGAATAGCCAAGGAAAAAATAATTGAAAATAAAAACACTACTGAATGGCATGGGGAATGAAATTTCGATATGATTAGGATCCAAAGCTACCCTAATGTAGTCAATCCAAGACTTCCCTAGAGTAAGTGGAGAAATACAAGGAGTGTGTGTGATAAAAACTGATAAATAGAAGACACAAAGACCATAAACAACAGTGATATGAACATATCCATGATAGAGATAAAGAAAATGAGGTAGAGGTAGGACCTCATCAAACATGAACCTAATTTGAAATAATCCATCGTATGTGCAAATAGTTTTAGAGAAAGTGGGATCGAATGGAATGTGTGGAAAATAAGAATTGTTTATGAAAAGAGTACATGTGAAAGGAGGAATCACATATACATGTTGCTCATGAGAAGATGAGGAAAATGGTATGATGTCCAATGTATGGAAAAACCCCCAATAAAGTACCATAGCATTAGTAGAATGAGGGGGTGACAAAGATGTGGATGGGAAAGGGTCCAATGCACAAACAGTTCCCTCTAGAAGAGGTAAGTTTTTGGGATAATTAGTGGGTTGTTGGTCTTTAGCAGGATACATAGTAGCAGGAGTTAGAGTAGATAATGTAGTGGTTGGATCTAGAAGTCAATATTGGAATGGGTCTCGATCAACATGGACGGTATATTCAAATCCTTCATGTAAAAATTTAACACATTGGTGAACTGTAGAAGGAACTTCCTACATAGCATGAAGCCATGTCCTACCAAGTAAGAAATTGTATTGAACTGGGATATTTATGACAAAGAATACAACAAGAATATTTTTTGGCCTAACTGTGAGTGGCAAGGTGATAGTGCCTATGCACGAGCCATAAAAGAATCATATGTACGAAGGGAAATAGACATTGGGTGAAGATAAGCTAAGGAAAGGCCAATATTATAGATGAATCATAAAGTACAAAGATTGAGGTGAGATCCATTGTCGATTATTACTCACTTGATATCCATGTTGTGAATGTAAACCCTAATATAAAGGGGAGGATAATTGTCATAAACAACAAGATTATCAACTATGTCATATGGGAATGTAATTTGTGGCGAAAATGCATCTACAAATGATTGATATATGAAATCTAGATAGGTAGTGGAAGGAATGTGATTGTTAGCCACAAGAGTAATGATTTTATCTCACAATCAAAATTGGCTAGCAAAAAGTCATAAATGGAAATACTCATAATGAGAGGATCCTAGGAAAATGAGTAATGCAATTATGAGGACCCTAAGAGTATTCGAATGAGACGGGTTCACCAAATGATTTAACAGAAATAAACTTGTTTTTAAAACCCTAATTGCAATGTAACAGATATAAGCTATGATAAATAATTTCTAGATACAAGATGACATAATCAATAAGCTAATAAGAATTAAAACCATAGGTACAAGAGAAAGGATAAAACACTTAGCTATTTTAGTAATAAATCCTGAAAAGTACCGGATTGGAAAACAAATGAATAGGAAGAGGAAAGTGTCACAATTGAGCTCAAAAAATTGTGTGACCATTGGATCTGCCTAGATTGGGGTGCCTGGATCAAGTCAGGGGAGTTTGGGGCACTAGTGACTACTTCTGGGCGCCCGTGACTGCGAAAAACCTCTAAAACGCATTTCTTCTGTGTCACAAGATGGTCATTGGTCTTCATTTTGGATTTTTTATGTCACACTATGCCCATGAAATTCACCTGCAACCTACAAAGAGAAAGAGCACCTACAAAACCCCAAACCACATCAAATCCTAAAAATATAAAGATGCAAATGGGGAGTCGTATTGACCCTGATGATAACCTGATTGAGTGAACTTATGACTGAGCACTACACTACATTTCAAACTCCATGTAGTTCTTTTGTGAGTGTGTGTGTGTTTACAAGAATCATGCCTTAGGTGGCTCTTGTGCAAGATGCACTTGATAGTAAGCAATAACTAGATGTAGCAATGTAAGTAGATGTGTGGATGGAAAAATGAACTTCCCCTCCTATGCGTGTATGCAGAAAATGCAGTCTGTTGTCCCTTGAATGAAGCTACATGGATGATTTGATGCTCTTGAGATGTCGTTGGATGCAACATTAGGTGATAGTAGTAGATGCTTAGAGATTGGTCCTTTATTATTGTCACATAGCTTTATATCTATATGATTCCCCTGTTTTAATTTCAAAATTAACAACTAAAATGCTGACCCATAAGAAAAAAAGATAGCCAAAAGATAAAATATGCCCAAAAGAGGTGAGTAAGATAAAGAGATGTCGGTATTCCTAGAAGGACGGGGGTGCCTGGGCACTGGCGTCCTGGCTGGGTGCTGGTGTCTAGAGTGATAAAAGATAAAATAGTAAAGCATTGGTTGGGTTGTATGGTGTAAAAGGCCAAGAAGAAGACATTAACAAAGAAAAAACAACCAAAGACAATTTCTAATTACTAGTTTTCTCACTTAGGAATCATATGGATAGTGGTATTTGATTAGGACCTAGAAATGTACCCAAAGTGCATGATTGAGTGTCTACACTTATTAAGTTTATAAAGTATTAGTTAGTGTTAATATTATGCAAAGGGGGATATATTATACTTAGTAAACAATAGTATTTTTAGTAATCAAATTTGAAGTAGGTATAATAAGTCATCATATATAACATAAAAAACATATCATAGAATAATTTAGATACACAAATATTCCCTAAACTATCTCCACTTTATTCATATATATCAATATACTACCAAATACATTTACTCATACACTTACTCCTTCCTCACACATTTTCAGTCATTTATTAATTCATTTCTGTCTAATTATCAATCCTACACACTATCAATCACACGTGACTGATGCAATGGAGACGTTGAAAGGAATGCATTGAAGAACTTAAATTTGAAGGAATGAAACATTGCAGAAGGAAGGGGTATCAAATAAGGAGATTGATGGGGAGAAATCAAAGGGGGGGGAATTTTTAGGGGGAAGGAATGTTAGACTTGTCTTTCTTTAGAGAAGAAAAATATGTGTAGACCATCTGGAGATGATGTAGTAGTTAAATTCAATAAAGAAAACATGGCAGGTCAGGTTGTTTTGCACCATATTTATAGACCATTATTTTTTCCATCCTCCATGTTTTTACCAAAAACAACATATATCATCCAGAGTTACCCTTTAGGATTTTTATTTCACATCACCTCCTCAATATTTCAAGTTTTGGAAAATCATGCATTCTAAGCATTAATGACAACACAATGTGAGACATAATTGCAGCATACACTTTGGTCCACCTAGAAGATATCCATTGGTTGGCATGGGTAATGTATGGATATTGACAACAATGTGCTTCGCCAATAGTGAAATGTGAAATAGTGAAGTGTTAGCTCATAATATTGTTAGACGACCTCAACCAAATCCATGAGATGTTGTGAATGGGATTCATAATATTCCTTCCAAAAAGTATAACCATTTACATAATCACAATGTTGAGAAGCACAAGACATGAATATTGATTTATTAAATTGTATCTTCTAATACTACATACACATTTTCTATATCATGTCATTCAATATATTTAGTACATCCATGTGGATTGCCATTAATCGTCAAATTTGAATGTAATTTCAATAAATTTAAATATTATAACTTAAATTCATGTTCCTTAGAATGGAACATGGGGGACATTAACTCCAGACACAAAATTAATCAAAAAATAGCTTTTACTTTTGCATAAATGAAAATCCTAGAGGAATAATCACAGATATCGAATCTTCAATATTGGTGAAATATTTAGATGGAAAAAATATGTGTATAATGATAAACACCCAAATGTGAATGGTGGAGATTCAGAGAACATTCCATCATCCTTCTCAGTGTCCTACGTAGAGGGGCAGCTCTCGACTGGGAATCAAAAATTTTGTTTAATGTGGCTTGATATTAAAATAAAAGAAAGAATTAAATTGATTCACAATATTAAACTAATAAGACACACATTGTTATAGGAGTTGTTGGCAAAAAATATCATGTTGATGAAATCTTTTTCTATGGGGGAGAGGAAAACTATGAACTTTTATCGTCATTAATGGTAAATGAGGGCCATAATTACAATAGAATCTCTAACCTACCTGGAAGATATCCATTTGCCACCATAGTAGTGTAGTGATGTTGAGGAAAATTCTCTTTGCTAACAATGATACAAAAAATAGTGAAGTGTTATAGGACAAGAAAATTTGAGGACCTCAACCAAATTCATAGGATACTCTGAATGAGCTTGCTAACAATCCCGCTAAAAAGCATAATTATTCACACAATGCACATTCAAAGTAGAAGAGGCAACACAATAAAAATGTCTTACCCGATTCCAAATACGACCTCTTTGCAGGTATTGATGGACCCCAGTGATCTATGACTAAGGGGTTGAGATCAGGGTTCATTTTAAGACCCTCCCTCTGAAAAATTAGTTTAGAATGGGTGGAAAATCTCCCAAATCGATGGCAAATTTCTCAAAAAAATGTTTCGTGGCAAAGGTGATTTGATTTGGCACAATTTTCTTGGATTTCACATAGTTGTAAGGGTGTTAGACAGTCGTCCATTGGCTTCTATCCAACCTAGGTTGGATGGAAGCCAATGGACAAAAAATCACTCTTTATTGGACATCTATATTAAATCCCCCCTTGTAACCCCCCAGCCTCCAAGCTATGTATTATACCTTGGCGAATATTTGCACATTTTGATTAGAAATGTTGGCGAAATACATACATAAGTTAATTTTTACATATAAATAGTAGGCAAACTGACCCATACAAATGACCTGTCGGCCAAAATTTTAGGCGAATTAGGAGGCAATCAAGTGCTAAAAATTTACCATTTCCAATTTCCAAAATCTCATTCACGAGTTTACAAAAATTCGCCACTAAAATTTTCCCTGGTTGAGATTCAAGTCATTAACCTTTACAACCACATTCTTCCTACCCTCATAGGATTTAAAGAGTCTACTTCACCATTGTTTTTAGATAGGAATATTGCATGTTATTCCGTCACATTTTTCCCTTTGCCCACCATGCCCTCCAACTCATCTTCATCATCTAACTTATCCTCTTTATTAAGAGAAAACATAGCATCAACAAAATCAATCAATGTTGTTGTAAGAACTGTGGTTATTCACACCTTTGATTCAATCCTCTTTCCTAAAGGAGTATGTCAGACCAAGATGCTCTCGCAGCTCACTCACTAACATTTTCACTCGAAATTATAATTAAGAACCAAACTGCTAAGAACTAGGAGACAATTATTCATGTCCTGAAATGGTCCTTAACTTCAACTTTCACGTTTAAAAAAATTTTCTACCCTTTTCCATGATACACGACTTACTACTTAAGATTTTTCAAATGAAAGCACGATAAGGATACTTCGATGTGTGTCAAAAACTCTTATATTCAACTGTGTGAAGAAGCTATTTCATATCAAGGACCGTGTTCATGATATTTTTTTGACAAGGAAATTTGACCTAACATAAATTTCTTTCACATAACTTTTTCTTGAAATACAAAACACATGAGATTTTGATGGAACTCATAAAAATTGTGTTAAAATTTATTCTTAATATACCATTTTTTTTATTTTGTTTCTATTTTATGTTTATATTAGAGTCAAACGTGTTTTCTTGGCATGAAATCCTTTGTTGAGTAAGATTAGGACATTGTAAAACATTGTTTTCTTAATTGAAAAGGAATACCCAAAGCAATGAAAACTTATTTATATTTTTTTCAAAGGATTTTGAATGTGTGGGTTAGCATTAACACTAATACACTATAGTGGGCCTATTCATTACAATATTTAGGGGATGAGAAATTATGTTTGACTTGTATAAACATAGTATTGATGCTATTTTAGAAATTTAATAATGAAGTTGTTCATGAAATATCCAATTTCCACATGTTATAAATGTGATTGAAATGAAAAAAATTAAAAATGAAATGTGAGATATATTGAGTGACATGAGTCCATTTAACCAAAAATATTTTGAGTCTACTTAATTAATAATAGTATGGAGCTTAACAATAATGTTATCTAACTCATATAGAGCGGCCATTTAGTCAACACCATTAACTTGTTTGTCACTTCCAACTAACCATGCCCCTTACAAAAATTAAAATATACATTTTTTGAGAAAATAGGGAATTAGATATAATTTTTATTTTATTTTTTTATAGTATTAAGATATTGAGAAAATATAGAAAAAAGTGCTCAAATATAATTTTTTATTTTACTTTTTATAACATTAAGATGTTCAATTATATGGTTAGATAAGATAAAAACATGAATTGAAAATTTAAAAATAAAAGGAGAACTAAATCCTTGCATATCCAACTGTTATCCCACATGTCATATTGTTCTTACCTAAATAACATGTTTTATATTCCATGCTCTAGTTTATCATCTCCTATCACTTATCTTATTGAATGGGGAAAAATTAGTAAGTTCTAAATCTGAAAGCAATGCTTTTTTGTTGTAGCACTTTGTGACCTCTCTTTTTAGTTTTAACGTGCACGAAAAAAAATAATGTATAAACAATCATCAATAATTGAGCCCCTCTGTTGTTTGGTCATATGATCGATACATGAATAAAATTTTAGACAAAAAAAAATATTATTTGTTATGTTATTAAGAACATATTGCTCTCTAATTTACGAGATGTTTTTACTAATAAAACGATGAGAGAGGACCATGCAATGTACAGGTCCAAAAGAGATAATAAGATATTTTCCATGTTATATTAAAAAAAGGAGAGTGAAAAATAGAAATGTCACTTATCAATCAAAAGAACAATTGGAAAAGAAACGTATCTACCTATGCAACATGGTAAAACAAGGTTTAGCACATGAATTTCTACATCAAAGTACCATGTTGATATTAGAATAGGGCAAGACTATTAATGGAATTGTGTTTACATCATCCAGAAGCGATAATGAAGAAAGTTGTGGAAATTTTCATTCTATAACTATTTTTATACCATGAGGATTTTGGCATATACCCGAGAAGGTGAAGAGATATACCACACCAAATGTCAGGCATTTGAATCAGGTTGTGCCATGGAAGAAAAGGGCGAGTAGATCTGTAATGCTCAAAATTACTAGAGCTGGAAAATGAGGATTTTTTTTTAAAACATAAAAACAAATTACACATCTAGTTTCTTTTTTCCTGATGTTCAATTTTTAACCTTAAATTACCTTTTTATAACGATACTCTTTCATCCTCTAAAAATTAGACTTTACAATCTTAACAAAATAATGTCAAGTTTACCAGAAGGCCAAATTAAATATATATTTAATTATTCCTTCGATCAACTACGCCACTAAATAGCTATTTATTTTTAGAAATTAAAAGACAATTGAATGTTATAATAATTGTCCAATTTTCGGCTTCATACATTGGTAAATATCAAATAAATATATTTAACATTTTATGATAAGTAAGACTTCTTAATTATAGTATATATCATTTACTCATATTGAGATATTATTACATACAAAGTAATCATCTCTATATTAAAAACATAAATTACATATGTCGTTGAGGCAAAATATATAACTGATACTGTAACTCTCACATAGTGAGGTTTGAATATTAACAATGGGTCCAAGATCCCAATAAATTCAGTCAAAATTATAGGATATCATCCTTCTACAAATTGAAATCCAAGTAACTCATTTAGATCCATGCTACGATAAAACTTCTCAAGACATGAGTTTCCGCATATCCGAATGTGATGGCAAATTGTCCTGCAACACTGGAGTAGTGGTATGATGTCAGTTCAAAATGAACTGGCATGAATATTGCCTCCATTTTCTGATGCAATTATTTAATAAAATATGAAAGATATAAATGTTGTTTTATCAACAATAACATGGTAATACAACTGAGAATGTATTACTACATGTTTTCCATAAAGATATAGCTATGAATGCACACAAATAGAACAACCAATTTCTATTTCAGTGATCATGTTTCCCTCTAATCATAAGGATCAAGACATCATTATTTCAGCTTCAAACAATAAATATTTGACATTTAAACATTTACATAAATCGTAGGAACAATATTATTAACAAGAGTACATTTTTTCCTTATTTTTAATAAGTTACCATCACAAAAAAAAAAGCAATCAAACCATAATCATTCAACATCCGAATTCAGATTATAACCACAAGCAAATCATGCTTTACATTGTACAAATTTAAATATTATTTTACTTACCCTCCAATCAACGAGCAACCTAACAAAATTGTCTGAAATCAACATTTCCAAATACCAACTAAACATATTCTCTCTAGGTAATGAGAAGCTCATCATATCATCCAAGAACATCATTAACAAAGAAAATAAAACGTAATATTTTTAGTCAATGAGCATCTCTATAAAACGTCAAAGAACATCATTAACAAGAGAAATAAAACATATTATTTCCAGTTAATGAGCATCTCTATAAAACATACAATATATTCCTTTCCAAATAATCAAAACACGTTTTTCTTATATATATGAATAGCCCAACTAAACAATGTAAAAACACCACGATTACATCATTTAAACATGTTCTTTCTGGTAAATGAACAACCCAACAAAACAATATAGCAGCACCATGATTACATCATTTTAACATACTCTTTCTAGTAAAAGAACAACTAATAATTTATTTCATACAATATCATTATATTAAACCCAATCATGCCACCAATTACTCCTTGGTACAACTCGGTCAAGTTATCCTGGCTTTCATGCCCTTACCAAGACAAACAATTTCTTTTTCACAGCCATGCAAGAATCCAAGTCATATTGCCAGGCTGGAAGTTACAGGCTAGATGCCATTTTTTGTAGTTATTCACACATAACAACACACCCTCATTTATACATGAACCAATTTAGATTCCCATAATAAAAAAAATCTGGAAAATGCATCCCCATGTAAGAGATTTGACATCCACAAATTTTCATTCAAAAGATCTCAATAAATTAAAAATCAGACTTGCATATAATAAGCCAAGAAGGAAAAAAATACAAAACCCCAACCAGTTGCATATCCATATCAATTTGGTTACCCAAATTGATTCATTTATGCAAATCGATCTGTATACCCAAATCGATTTGGGTATCAAATTGATTTGTTTACAAAAAACACAATCAAATTTCTGTTAACAAAAATGAAAACCCACAAGCACAAATCGATTTGAAACACACAAATTCACAAAAAGTGTTTTCCTTCTTCCAATACAGGAAAATCCCAACTCTTTTCTTTGTGGGTATAATTTATTTTAATACAGAGAAGGAATTTTAACTTTCATTCTATTTTTTATTTTTGCATATCAAAACCCAAAACCCCATCTGCGTTTTTTTTCTATTTTTAGCTAAAACCACACACAAAAACTTAAGAGAATACAGAATCCATCAATTTCCTCTTCAAATATCATCTCCAAGCAATTAAATCTAAAGTTGTCCACAAATTCCTTTGACTACCATTAAAACAAAATGTGTATTTCCTCATTATTTTACAAATAATGCAGCAAAGAAGGGAGAAGATATTCATGCCTGAAGTAAACCCAGAATCAACAACCTCATACTCTTCCAGCTCCAACAAGTTAAATCTTTCCTTCCTCCAAAACTCACGCAGATATCCCAAAAGGGAAGAATGAAAATAGACAAGGAGAAATATATATACATATATACATACACACACACACACACACACACACACACACACATACACACACACACACATATTCACAGACATATATATATATATGTTTTTGGGCTTCCCATATGTATATGCACATGCATATAATGCATGCCACTATACTTGTGCAACATATGTCGATAGGTGTTTTGGGCTTTACAAAACGTTGGCACATGAATTTTAAATGCATGCCATATACTATATGCTATATGATAGGTATATATATGCTATATACGATATACCCATATATATATATATATATATATATATATATATATATATATATATATATATATAACTTTTGACTTACATGCCAAATCCTTATAGAATATATATTTCTAATTTTACAAATTAATATTGCATTTTTTTTATGTTTTATTTTTAATTTAAGTTGTTATCCAACTTAATGGTTAAGTTAAAATTAATCATCATAATACAAGTCCACATATTACCAACAATATATTATAATAATTATTATTTGAATTTCAATGTTCCATACAAAACATTCCAATAAAAAAAAATCACCAAGACTGTAAATAATAATTGAAATATTCTCTTAAAGTTGGCTTGACATAGCACCGTCAAATAAAACAGAGGCAGTTATTATTACGGTCATTGCAAAAGTAAAAAAAAAACAAAAGAAGACTAAACCGATTAAAATAAAGTAACTGAAATACAAATAACCGAAATATTCTTTATAATTTATGAACCATTTTACCTACGATCAAGGCCTAATCACATTTATGAAGGATCATCAAGGTGGGTGCGGGGTTACCCATTTAGCAGTGTCATGCCCCGTAGCAGAAGCTGTGGGTCATGACACGATGAACCAAATGAATTCTTACACACAATGATGATCTCATCTAATCTTGATTAGACATGTAACCGTAGTTAATTTAACTTATTAGAAATTTGGGATGTTACAAGATCCACAAGCAAAACACAAATATTTAATGTTTATTTTAAGTACTTTGAATTGCCAAATGCCAATGAATGAAAGGGCTTGTTGATATCATTCCATAAAAAAGACCTTTAACACTGATTTAGCCTTAAACCAAAACCACCTCCGAATCCATCAAAACTACCTCCAAACATGTCTACACATGGTATTTTAAATCCAATGGCACATTCAACAAAAAATATGCAACAGAAAAACCAAAATGTACCAAATGAAGAAGGAGTTAATCCCAGAAGAAGATTAGACTTCCACATCTGTTGTTTTAATGACTACATGTCACACACTTTAGAATAATCCATTGACATGTGTAATGTGGTTTGAGTAGAGAAAAAAACAGCAAGAGACTGTATGGAGTGGGATATGGCTTTACACCCATTTTTCCTAACCCTCGTGCAGGTTTGAGTTTTTCCCAACTCCCTCATGAACGTGCGTGGGGGATACGCTCTTCCCTTTACACCTACCAATTGTATTTGCGTGATATTTTCAAAGGTATTTTCAACAAACCAATTTTTGTGCATATACAACAATTAGTTCATCAGAATCATTTAAGGAAATTCTTGTGCATACAAAACAGTCTCCCAACGGAAAAAAAATTAAAAACAGTGAACATTACAAAGAGGATTTCTTGTAACTATTCATTCTTCTTCTGATATCCTTGTAAATACCTTGCACTATACCCTACAATGTAACATGGGTTTACATATGTAAATTCCATTTTGGATTCATTTTCAACAAAAATTAGAATGCATAAATATATTTAACAGCAATGTGTTAGATTACAAATAAAATAAATGATCATTGTCTTCAAAACATCAACTCTTCCAAAGCATACAAAGCTAGAGAGTGATTTTTCCCATTCAAAATGACTCCAAATTGAGCCACCATGGTAGAGTAAATATTATGAAGATAAAATTGACTCCATCTCATCGTGGAAGTGAGAAACCTGCAACAATAACATGTAACAAAAGATAAATTACCGTTAAGTAAATATATGAATGTTGATATGTTGCTTGAAAGTGTAAATGTGAGCGAGGCAGCCATAGATGGAGTCTGTGAAGTAGGCTTGTGCCTCATAAGAAATTGTGACCAGGGCATGTAACCTTACCTATATCTTTGTTTCACGCATTTTATGCACATTGTTTGAGTGGAGATGCAAGATTTCATAGGTAAAAGATTATTTCATTTGATATTCATCAATGTAGCATTAAAAGCTTCCCATGCTAATTAAATCACCTATCCCTCCCAACTACTACATTCTCCTCTAACACAAGAAACATCTAGTACTTAATCTCACCACTGATCATCCTGATATGTGTCACTGCCAAGAGGATGTAGGGATCGAAGTACGAGTTGCCACGTAACCGCAAGAAGCAGGGATTGCCACGTGGACAATCACATATTCGTTGTACGTCAATGTCATCTCTCCTCTCATCCTCACCATTTTTTTACCTTTCATTTGTCAAATGTAGGAGGCATCACTCTCATTTAGAATTCCTTTCGACATAATTATAGAAAGACACATTTTTTGATCGCATCTATAATACATACAAAGTCTTCATTCCAATCCATAAATAACTATCCAATACCACAAGGGATTGCCTAGTAGTTTAGGAAATAATTTTTGTGGTGTATTCACGAGCTTTCTCAATTTATATATTCAACTTTTTATTCAATGAATAACCCTACCAACATCATCCCTAGACTTAATATATTATCTCATCCTCAATATATAAGAGGGTAGAATCTTGAAAGGGGGCATGACTTATTTTATTTGTTTGAAGACCTGACTTGAAAGATTGTCAAAGGTTTGGGATTTAGTGGAGGACTTGTTGGGAAATGGGTATACAAAGTATATCTAGTTAGGTGTACAACGTACACCCTGGAGTTCCTAGTTAGGGCTACTAGTTTGTTAGATTGAAGGATGTCTTGAAGAGAGTTGTAGTTTCTCAACATTCACCTAGACAACCATAGTCTTGGCAAGAGTTTATCTATTACAAAAATTCTAAGGACCTTACAGGAGTCTACCCAAATATATACCTAACACTTTTTATATTAGTAAAAAAAAATTATTTTGCATCTTTTATTATTTATATGTATGTATATTGAATGTTTAATATATACATTAATTAGATATAAAACTTTTTATTACTTTTAACATGAATTACATTATTTTATTGAGTTAATCAAGTCGAATTAACAATACTAATAGAAAGATTCTTTACATTTTGATATAGAACCATTAATCCTATCAAACTTGTGATATGCATTATATAAGTGTATAGATAATGTAAATAAATAAATGCCAAACTTGTTTAAAAATTAGATGAAACTCTGGAATTTTCAATAAAAAGTACTAGATATATATAGAAAAGATGCATATATTAATTAAAATAAAAAATAAATCTACAAATATATAAAATCAAGGCTAAAATCCATAAGAGCTGTAATGAGTTAGGGGATAATTCCGTATTCAAACTATGTTTTTTTAACACTGAAGTGTAGTGGTCCATTTTATCATTAATTGACTCGAATTTTTGTTTTTACCCTGATCTATTTGTACCTACACAAACTTCCCCATTCCACATGTCCTCAAATTAGAAACACTTCTTTCTTTTAGATTATGTAGGCCTTATTGATATGGTGTTGGTTCGAGTTGTTTGGAAAATATTATTGGTTAGTGTAAACAATATATTGTTATATCGTTGGGTGTGTATGTGAGGTTGTTTGTAACAACTCACGATAGAGGAGTTTGTTGGAGATATTCAAGGGATTTCATAGTTGTATATTGTTATGGCTTGACTCTTAAAATATAGGAGATCATTGCCTATATATTTTTATTATATTATTGAATCTCATGAACGAAGAAATCAATCAATAAGAATGATTGTTGTGTTTATTGTGTAAAAATATGAGGGGTGTTCTTTATGAGTCATAGGAAAATAAAATGACCCTATGGAAATCTTATGAGGCAACTATAAATCATACTCCCTAAAATTAACTACAAAAGAAATTTCGGGAAATGTAGGATTCTACACTAAAATTGGTTTCCAAAACTCTTAGAAGAAGCTTTTTCTAGCATCTTTATCATGAAGAGTGTCAATTTTTCCTGTGTTTGAAATTATAACATTATTATAGGATCATCAACCCAAAAACCACATTAACTACAATAATATTTGTTAACAAGTTAGGTTTAATATAATCTAACTAAAATTTAATATGATTTCAGCAATTTTGTGAAGGATTATATTAAATTATTCAGTTCTTACATTTTTTAAGATTCCCCTAGAACTCGAGAATCAAATTTCTTGATCCATTTACTTACTTATAGCTTTAATCTAACGTTGTTCAAGTTTTGGATCGTTTTGTGTACTTGAATAATGTTTCAGATAATTTTGTGTATTTGATCGTTGTATATGATGTGGTTATAGGTCAAAAGACATTAGTTATGCACACACACATAATTGACACATGACTTAATTCAGTGAGACATATTAAACTTCATATTAGTTATTATATATATATTATAAGTTTTATCTTTTTTAAGTGGGTATGGAAGAAATGTAATTTAATTGAAAACATTTAATGAGTACATGTTTTAATAACTTAAAGAGGTGATTATGTGTAGTTATATTTTGAGGACAATGAATTATTTTATTAAATAAATAATGGTATCAATTATTTTATATTATCTTGGAGGTAGTAAGGTTATGAATTCGATAAAAAGTAAAAGGGAGGTTATCTAGAAAATGTATCCTCATTCCAAATTGTTGTCCATATGTGGACCAGCGGGGACCAATTCACCACCATGGACTTTGAGGGGCATGATGATTCCATCGAATATGAGGATAGAGGAATCAACTACAAGGGGAAGTTCAAAAACTAACCCTAAAATTTGAAAATCTTAAAAGAAATTTTAATACTAAAACTAACCATAATGAAGATAGGAAATGGGCTAGGAAATGGACAAAAAGACCATAGTAATTTTAATAAAATAAAGCACACACCTTGAAAAGGAAATTCTAGTGAATCGGAGTCAAACTTATCATATTCTAATATTGATAAAAGTAGGAAGGAAATTGATAGTTTCTTACACAAAATTAAGTTACTTGAATATGTTGGTGAGGTTGGGATAGGGCGACAAATGGAACAATGGATTTCAATTTTATAAATATATTTTGATCTTAAGGGGAAAAGTAACTATGAAAGATTGTGTACCACAAATTTTCAACTTAAAGGCATGGCCTTAAACTCATGGCAAGAAATAATCCGAACTATGAAACTAAAACCATAGAAATTTAAATGGGAGAAGTTTGAGTTATTCCAATAAAAATACCTTTAAGATTATTTTATACAAGATCGTCAAAATTAATTTATGAATTAAGACAAAAATTAAAGACAGACAATGAGTATAAACAATATTTTGAGAGATTAAATCGATATGCACCATTTATCGATGGGAGATATCGAGTGGTCAAATTTATTAATGGACTTAATGAAGAATATAAGGCAAATGTTTGGTGTGGAAAACCACAATCAGTAGATGAAGCAACACAAATGGCTATGTAATTTGAATTTAGAAATAATTTGGTATATAAAAGGAAGGAAGAAAAATGTAAACAAAACCATTTCTCAGGTAAAAGAGAGTTTTATAACAAAAACCACCATAAATGCAGAGCAACCAATGTTACAAAACCTCACAACAATAGTTATTCTCATAAATTTCAAAGAAAACCTCCATCCACATTAAAACTTTGGACTTGTGGAGAAAACCACTATGAATGAGATTGTCCACCATAATCAAAACCACGTTCTCAAGCTACCAAATCAAACAAACTTGATATACAAACCAACATGAAAATTTATGTTGCTATAGACACAAGTAAAATACAGCTTCAATACCCAAAAGACTCTTACAGAAATATTTGATTGATTTTCCATTGTATTTTTAACAAAAATAAGTTTGGCGGCTCTACTAGGGAGTTGTTTTCAAATTACTCGCATCATTTGAAGTAGATTTTATCACTATATTATCATAGGGTCATTGCTTCACTAATGACCATAGTAAGAAATGATCTTGTACTTATTCATTAACCTAACATTCCACTTGAGTTAGCTTCAATCTAACATTGCATATGACCAAAGAGCCTTTATCTAACACAAGAAAGAGGATATTGATCCCTTTTCTTATACTGTTAATATTCTCACAGAAGGTTTTCAAAAGCGTTTATCAAATAAAAATAGATATATATATTCTCAAAGAAGAGGAAGAAAACACTTTTGAGAACATCTCAACTCTTTCTAAGGTCCATAGTCAACAAGAACAAAATAATATTAGAAGACAAAGATAAAACCTTAAAAAGGGATCATATTTCAAATGTTCATTTATTAGACCCTTTTAACGAAGAAAATATTCCCAAACATTTTTGCTAAAAGAATTATGTATAATTTACTTCTTCTTGTTATGATTTTATCATTTTCTAATCAAAATTGGATTATCCAAAATTTGTAGTTGACAATATAATGAACCAACATAGTATAGGAATATACATTTTATTACACAAATGTATGGTAATGGAAACTAAACATATTACACATCAAAAAAATTATGATCATGATGATGAGAATATTAACCCTTGGATTAGAGAAAACCCTATAAACGAGGGAAGAAATCTTACTAAATTGTGATCTTTGAAAATATTGAGGTCCCTAAACTTTAATGTGAATTTAGAGAATCATGGGAAGATCACCTTGACACCTTTAAACTAATTTGTGTTGTCATAAGTTTGATGGAAAAAAATGATTCAATTAGAAATTTATCTCAAAACATAAGAGGAGAATCTTGCAAAGCATTCATCATTTTTCCTCCTTAAAACATATCTCAATAGTATCAGATAGAAGACTTATTAGAATAGGGTTTTGATAAGGGAAAAGGAAAGTATGAGTTGTTCAATGAATTATATCACATTTCCTTTTACCATAGAAAAAATGTATACTAGTTCGCCACCCACTTTATCAAGATAAGGTAGAATATTCCTAGGGATATTAGACCTCCTAAAAATTTGTCTTAATTGTATTATTGCATTGCATTGCCCTTAAAATGTCATCGTTCCTTAGAAGAAAAATATGTCACAACTTTTGATGAAAAAATCAAATCCTACTTATATTATGAGAAGAAATTCAAGAAGGTTGTATTTTGATGCAGCCTAGAATTTACCAGTAAAATCCCAGGCGCACTAGCACATCACTCAGCCTAGAATGAGCACTCACCCAAAGCGTGCAAAGGTACCAGGCCCCTCTTTAGGGTTGTTATTGTTGCAGGATGTTAACATGATGAAGACTTAAAGAATTCAGATCCCATGACTTAATATGATCATTCTACAGTGCATGTTCAGATCTAGATCTAGGGAATAACAGACTTAAATGATATCATGATGAAATCAAGCATTCAAGAAGTAATTATACTCAGGATTTGATACTTTGATTCAGCCAATACACTCCATTGCATTAAACATGATAAATACACAGAAGCTTATTACAATAGATAATACCATAGTTTATGCACGCATCAGATGTGGCAGCATAGCCTCACAATAACTCAGTTCTCGCATGTATCTCTTACTTATATCTATCTCTGTATATATATCTCCCATACTACATAGTCCATTACATATTTATAAGGGTGGGGACTTGCCCTTCACCACTTATCCAATCCCAAAAATAGGTCGCATGTTATTATTAGCCACGCATCGTTACAATAATAGCCACACATGCAAGTGCGCTAACAATAGACTTCTTCTAGTTAACTGTCAATAGTAATTCTATTCTCATCTTGTACCCATGTAAAGTGCTTTGTATCCAATCCTCCAAAAATAGCCAATGCATGTTGTGCAAGTCTTCATCCTGTTTTTGTGCTCTGCATGCCATCTTCCAAAAATAGCTCGTACACGTGAAAATGGCTAAGTCCTAAATCTATCTCTCTTTTTTGCACGTGATTCTTTCCTGACCCTTCTGCACCTTTGAACGCGCTCTGTTCTTCTGCGCAAACCTTCTATATGTTTTTTTCTAAGTGCCATAGTTTGACTGACCAACATTACCCCACACTAATTGCATTGCCGCCCCATAAATGGTTATCTTCAAAATGAATAAAGAATATGAATAGAAGAATAGAAATATTTTTTATGAATAAAAGAATTAATTTACCCTACAGCATCTTCTGCTTCAAAACAAAAGAATCAATTCTATATATTCATCTTTTATTTCCACCTCTAAAGTTTGTCGATCATTTAGCGCAGCCTCTACCTTTTCTGGGATATCCACTGTAATTGACTCTAGCTCATCTTGTGAAATTTCTCCTTTTTCATTCTGTACGACCAAAATAATGTTGGACATTGCAGTCATTCTTCCTTCTAATAAGTCAATCTTTTGTGTGATGAGTTTCCCAAGCTCATCTATCCTTTCCTTGTGTGGTTCTTGTGTTGTTGTAAGGCCTTGTGCTTCTGCTTGACAAGCACTAAGCATTCTTTGTGGCCCAAGGTATCATCCTTCATGGCTTTTAGGACTTCATTGTCCTCTACCATGGTCCTTATCCTGATGACTGCCTCCAGAGCTGTGCAAATGTTCAATGTCTGGTCTACTTTTCTCAGCTCCTCCTGTAAACTTTGGAGCAATGCCTCATATGATGCAATCTTCATCATCACTAAAGCCTTTTCCCTCTCTGCTTCATGTGATGGATCCTATGGTGTTGGCATGCACAAAGGTCCATCTTCAAGCATCAATTCCACCAGGGTAGATACATAATACATCGCTGAAGGAAACTTTTCCGGTACCTTGGATTCCAAGTGTGGTATTGCCTTCAGGACAAGGTCTCTAATTTCCTCTGCCATGCTTATAAATGTACTATTCTTATTTTTCTCCAAGTCCTTTTCTTGCTTTAGGCACGTTATTTCTACATCCTTAGTTTTTATTTCTTCTCTTAGCACCCTAATTGTTACAGCCTTATCCACATTTCATCTTGCCACCTCGGTCGAGACTTTTACCAAAGCATTACTCACTTGTTCATTTGACATAAAAGTAGGCTTTACTATTATGTGTTTGGCCTTAGGTGTCTTCTTCAACCTTTTTGATACACATAACTCTTCGTATACATCAAAGTTTGCTTTGTCCATGTGTGTGTGCATAGACCATGACACCTACTTCCTTGTGTGCATGGTTGCCATATCTTCATCCATCAGCACCCACCCATACAAGTCCTTTGGTGTCAATGTGCTTTGAAAATGGGCTACAGAACAATTTTACCTGTGTCCTCAGCATATCCCATGACTGATGCAACATATTCTCCACTTGTTCTTTTCAATCTTGGCCCCTTAGGAACTTGAGCATCAAGATTTGGAGCTTTTTTTGCTATGCCCTGAGTAGTCTCTTGTGGTGTCTCATCTGCCTCCTATTATCCTTCTTCTCCATCCTTCATTTCTTCATTCTTTGGATCTTCCATGTCCTCTGGTGGTGTAGGGGATTCGGGTGCTCTTTCTGCAAAATCCTCCACCTCCTCGCCCAGTCTCAACTTCCTCATTTTTCTTCCAGCTATCTCCTTTTGAGGTGAGAGTCATGGTGACCTCCGAACTGATTGTGGAGTAGCACCTTGGGTCCTAGTTCTCCTAAACACCCTTTTGAAACAATTCTCTCCTTGGACTGTATCCAAGTCCTCATCACCTTCCTCGTGTGGCTGGGGTGAAGTAGTCACGTGCTCAGCTTCTACCCTATCTGTAGGCTGCCTCCTGCCTCTGTGCTCCAAACCACCACTATCTTCATGGTCCTCTTCTTCATCTTCTACTTTCTATTGTCTCTATGGGCTTAGGTGTTAGAACATTTTCCATTGTGTGCTTACCTTTTGGCGGCCCTGGGAGCGCTAACTTATTTTCCACATACTTATTGTTCTCTAGCTTGGGCTTGAGTTGAAGGCACAAACATTACTTTGGTATCCCCAACTGCCAAGCTTAAAGGCTTCATGCTTATAACATCTGAGATTATCCTCTCAATGTAGGCAGTCCGTCCTCGATATACATATGTCTTTCTCAATGTATGGTAGTCACAATATACCTTGTCTATGATTAAAGCCTAGGCTATGCGCACATCCAAAAACTGGTGAACTGATGCCTAGAAATATTGCATGTTGTGAAAGCATATGGCAGTTTGCACCATGGGCTCCAAGTCCCATCTTTCATGGCGAACCGCGTGATGCAAAAGTGGTGGTATACCAAAAACTACATTTCCTTTCCTACTACCGAAGGTAACTCCTTGGGTATGCACCATTCTTCTTCAAACGTTGCACGGAGCCTATCATACCACTTCTCTTCCCTTTGCTTGAATAGTCTACTCATTGATCCTTCGCACACATACTTACTAAATATTTCTACAAGTGAATTGTTCCCCATAGGGTATTCCCATATTTTCTCCTTTGGCCCATCGGGCACCCTGACTTCCATAAACACCAAAGACAATTGAACAACCCCGAAACTTATTTTCTCTCTTGTGCACACTTCTTCAATGATAGTTTCTGCAATTTAACTGTAGATTTTTTTAGTCACTCCCTATGACATCTTCTTCACAATGTGTAGCCACATTGTGTTTACTTGTGACCATCTTTCTTGGTCATTCAACTTTGTCACTAAGTGTGCAGCTGCTTGTATGATTGGGTACTTCTTTAGTTTATCAATGCCCATGCCACATGCGGACCCTTGGTATACCCCAACTCCTTCCCTGTCTCCAATATTATGGTACCTTATCAGTTAAATCACTGTCTAGATCTACCCCTGTGCCTTTCAACCCTGTTATTGTTCAGATCAATGCGGTTATGATCCTTACCCTACGTCTTGTAAAGTAGAAGAATTCTTCATGTACCCTGCTCATCAACCACTGGTACAAGGGTTCATATTTTAAAAAGTAGGGGAGATCATACAACTAGTAAACTCCAACCTGCTTCAACAACTTCTCCTCAGTGTCGTCATACACCGACATGTCTTCTGTTGTGTGCTTATTTGTCTTCATGTTTAATAACGCATCCAAATCCTTATTTTCAGGTGTACAATGGTTGTAATCACTGATCTTTCTCTTTCAGATGTGGGAATCTCATTCCTGGACCCATAATCACACCCTTCTGAATATTATATTTCTGAGAAATTACTCTCAGGAGTCATTTTAACATCTACTTCCCCTTAGCTCCTGTGGTAGGTGGTTTTCCATGGGTGCCATCTATAACGGTATAGTGCTTCTAACTTCAAACACTGGTGCCTTCTATCTCCTATGCAACATGCAAACCCAAACCCGTAGCTCAATTTAGCATGCCCTAGCTGAAATAACATGCCCTATCTCTTTTGTAACACCTTGTTTCACTCAAACCCTTCGCAACTGGGGATGTAAGCTTCCTTTGCGCACAAATCAGCTTGTCATGTCTCGATTCACTCTTCACACTTGAATACTCTTCTCACAGGTCAGTCGCACTTGGATCTTTCAAATTATAGTGATTACAACATTAAGAATGAACTCACATCCCATCCTTATATAGATTTTTAAAAAGTTAGTGCATTTATTTCCCCTTCACCTACCAACAATCCTCATTAATTGATCCTTTTTTCCCATGTGGTACATCTTCGCGCCCCAGTCATAACCTTCTAGCACGCCCTCCTACCTTTTGGTTGTAGAATTCTCTTTAGTGCGCTTCTATGCACCTAAATACCTTGTCACTACACCTTCCACTGGTAGTCTTCATGGCCTCCACTTACCTTGTGTTATATCATTCCATCATTTATCTCCATCTATGGTCATCTTGTTTAGAAGCAATCTCTTTTCTAACAATTCTCCAAATGTGAATAGCACCCGTAGTAGTTTATTCCTTTCATATGTACTTGTTTTCAACAGTCTTGTACCTGGATATCAATAACCACCCCACACTAAGGGTATGTGCAGTCTTCTGTGCATATAAATTCTTCAAATAGTAATTAGATTATGACGCGCAAACATGGTTATTAACACAAAAACACCAACTAAATTAACAAAGCATAGTGACAAAAAAGGAAATACATTAAGGAAAATACATAATTGAAAACATAATCTAAATGGAAACATTGCCTTATTACAAACACCAAGAAGACTTATTTATAGTAGGGCTTTACCCTACTCCCATTGAAGTAACCGGGTAACTAGTGTTCCATCAAGTGCCTCTATTTGGAAAGTACCTATTTCAAGTATGTGAGTGATAACATACGGCCCCAACAATGTACTTTGAGTTTTCCTGGATGGCACAAAATATTAGAATCCTAAAGGAGCACCATTTATCCAACCTCAAGCTTCTTATCCTTAATATGTATGTGGTGTCATGCTTTCTGCCTAGCCTTTTCTTGTTTTTTACTCCAACATGCTATTGCTCGTTGCTCATCCAGCTTGATTAACTTTTCAATCCATTCTTCTAATGCTTGCTCATCGTCTAGACCTCCAGCACACACAATATGCAAAGACAATAACATGAATTCCATAGGAAGAACTACTTCCGTGCCAAACACTAACTGAAATGGTGTGGCTTTGTTCAACCTTTTATATGTTGTGTGATATGCCCAAAGCACGGCAGAAAATTTATCATCCCAATATTTTCTCCCAACATCACAAATTTTTGTTAATGTCTGGCTCAAAATATTGTTGAAAGCCTCAGTAGTTCCATTTTCTTGAGGATGATATGGTGTAGTATTATGGTGTGTAATCATGAATTCATCCAATAAAATTATGATTGTCTCATTCAGAAATTTTGTTCCCCTATCACTGGTAAAACTTAAAGGACATCCATACCTTGTAATAATATTTTCCCATAGAAACTTGGTTGTTCTAGCAGTTGTACAATCCTTTGTAGGGGCTGCTTCTTCCCACCTTGTAAGGTAATCCATGTAAGTAATGATGTAGCATGATCTAGTTCTACACTTGACTGGTGAAATAGGACCCACAAATTCTATAGCCCATTTTTCAAACAGCTCTGCACTAGTAATAGGCCTTAAGGGCATCTCATCTTGTTGCCCTTGTTTGCCAAGACGTTGACAATGATCACATGCCTTACAAAATTCCTTACAATCTTTATATAGGGTCTCCCACCATAATCCAACAAGTATAATCTTGCGTGCAGTGGTGTCACCTACATAATGGTCACCTACAATACCATCATGAGCTTCCTTCCATAGATATTTGTGTGCTCATGCTCGAGTACACACCGACGTAGTACTTCATCTCTTCTTAATTTATATAGATCACCACTAACCAACATAAAGGGTGTTGCATGAATTGTAAATTGTTTCTTTTCCAAGGCTTTCATACATTATGGTGTCATGCTTGTACGTAGAAATACAATAGTATCCTCTAATTCTGAAGGCGCACGTTGTAATGTGTATAGCTATGCATCGGGCATTGTATCTTAAATTGATTATGTGTCCTCCTTTGACTCAATTCTTGATAAGTGATCTGATCCAGAATTAGTTTTCCCTGGTTTTGCCACAACGCTGAAATCAAATTCTTGGAATAAGAGTACCCATCTGCATATGCGCCCTTGCAAAATGGGCTTGTTCACCAAGTATTTCAATGCCATATGATCAGTATAAAACACAAAGGGTGTTGCTAAAAAATATTTTCTAAATTTGTGCAGTGCGTAAATCATCTACAAGGCCTCACACTCGGTTATTGTATAGTTATGTTCTGCAGCAGTCAACTTTCTACTTACAAAACATACAGGATGATCTACAATACCTTCCCCTGGCTAATCCAATATTGCGCCAATGGATGTGCTAGAAGCATCCACATGGACATGAAATGGTTGGTCTCACAAAGGAAAACGCAGAATAGGCGCTATAGTAAGTCACTCTTTTAATGCCTCAAATGCGAATTGTTGCAGTTCTCCCCAATAAAACATCCTTTTTCCTTTGAGTAACTCTTCTAAGGGTGCATAAATCTTAGCATATCCTTTAATAAACTTCCTATAATATCCCCATATGACCCAAGAACTCCATGCAACCTCACTCTGACTGGTAGGCTCTTTTAGGCCGATAATTACTGCAACCTTCGTTGGATCAACCAACAAACCTTCCTTACAGATTATGTGGTCCTAACAATATTCCAAATGACGTAACAAATATGCACTTCTTGATGTTCAAAGAGATACTCAATTGTCTACATCTTTCAAACATTAAACGCAGTTTGTCACAATGGTCTTGACCAGTCCATACACCATCCAATCATCTAAATAAACATGTAAGAAGTTGTGAGAAAACTCTTTAAACGCCTAAACAAATATGCGTGAAAATACAGCTGACATTTTTTTCAGACCAAAAGGCATCACAGTATAGGCGAAGCTACCCCATTCAGTAGTAAATGTAGTCTTTTCTTGATCCTCCTGGGCAATCCTAACATGATGATACCCAAAGAACCCATCTATGAACAAATATATTTTCCGCCCTGCAACACCTTCTAGTATTTTCTCAGTGAATGGCATAGGAAAGGGATCAGTCACACCTGTGGAGCATTCAGCTCCCTGTAGTCCCACACGGATCCCTAATCCGATCATCCTTTTTGATACTGATCACCATTGGACTAACCCATTCTGACTCATTCAGGGGGCTTGATAATTTCAGACTTTAACATTTTGTCAATCTCTTCTTTGACCTTTTCGCATAAGTTGGGGTTCATCCTGTAGGGGTCTCTTTATAACTAGGCGTGCACCCTCTTTAAGATTTATATTCATCTCTCCTAATGATTTATGCACATGCCTTTAAGCTCATGGTACCCCCAAGGGAATAAATCCTAGATGATCCCATAGTAACTCTATGACTTTTTCCACTTCAAATTTTGACCAATAGTCTCTAATTATGGTCTCCTTATGCTCAGTATCTGATCCAATATTCACTTTCTTTATCTTCATAGGTTCATGATAGGCACGTGTGGTCTTATCTGCACTGTCCAACACCTCACACCTACCTATTGAATGGTTTACATCCAAATTTTCTACTTCTTCATATTTCACTAAGTAGACCATTTTTCCTTTTTCTTTCTCAAGGCAAGCGTGTTGAAGTAGTATGACACAGGCCTTTATTTTTTTAACAAAACACGCTCCTGAGTTTCCTTCATCAAATAAATATTGAATGAGTTCTTCATCCTTGACACTATCTCCCATAGTTAAGCGCTTTATGACCTTTAATGTCTCTTCCACTGGAGGCTTGGTAGAGAAGAAAGCCAACATGTCTAGGTCAATCCTGTGATTAAATCTTGCCAATTTGCAGTATCTCTATGGATTTATGCATATAAATACTAAGCATGCATGCATTCATGTAGAGTGGAATAAAACTTGTGCACCCAGAGTGAAGGTGGTAAAGCTTCCTTCCCCTCTATCCAGAGTTTCTCACACTATTGAACGTGATGCTCAACATGGTTGATTACCATGATAAGTGCATATTATGAGTAGGTGTATTGCTCCTGAAAAACCTAGTGGCAAGAGAAATCCTAATTTCATTCCATCCTACAAGATTATCCTTATGGACCACCCACCAGCGTGTTGTTGTCCCGTGTAGGGTATATGCTAGCATATTCCTTCTCTCCAACTAGTCTAGCCATTATTCTTCTAGGGTGGGCGGGAAAACCATAGGGTCTCCTTCTCCAGTGTAACAAGGAACCGATTTGTTACCTATTCTCTTGATATAACATGGTTTGTTGTCCCCAGGAAATATGCTCTTTACTGCATGCCCTACCAACTCATAAGTTCTATGAGCCTAATTATCACAAGCAATACTTGTATTATCGCTAATAGACTGTGCATCCTCCCACTGAAGGATTCCTTCTTTACATGGCTCAAGCACCTTTGGATCCCATATGGCGTGTACCTAAATCCTATTCAAGTCTTCCTCACTCAAGGGCTCAACATAGGGCACTAATTTTCCATCTGTTAAAGAGATAATAACTCTTTCCTCCTTGTTTTCAAAGCTGATATAACCCTTGTTGAACCGAAGATCAACATTATTTTCATAGCACCAAGGACGCCCCAATAGATATGGGAAGCTATCTAACTCTTCCAGCACTAGAACCTTAAAATCTCCAATGAACTTGGCTCATTGTATGGTAATTGATGCATTTTTTAAAACTCCGATTGGAGTGGCCTTAGTTGGATTAGCCATGAACAAAACATTAGAGGATGGCTCAATGGAGGTCTCCCCATTTTTACCCATGCATCTAAAGTAAGAACATTTACTTTCACGCATGTATCAATCAATATATTACTAAAAAGCCACCCATCCACAACATCGTTCAGAGTGATTTCCTTGTCATAATATAGGTTATGAGGGGGAAGAATTACATGCAGGATCTTGCGTCCAGTCTTAGTACTTACGTGTAGAGTGTTTCCTTTTAACCGATTCCCCAACAGTGGAATGATATTCTCCTGGCGCAATAATTTGCACACTTCTCTCAAGTTATCCATATCAATTTGGATCATCTCTTATGCTTTATTTTGATCCACCTTTCATGATTGCCCCCTTAAAGATTGTATTTCACCATGAAGATTCCTGAGTACCTCCATGGTTTCCTGGTAAACCTCCTTCTGATGGGTGGTATCTAGGTACCATGCATGTAGAACCTCCTCCTTAGTGATCATAGGACTTCTGTCTGCAATGCTTCTTTGGCACGCATTGCTTCAGTGTGGGTCGTGATCTTTACCTGCAATGCGTCAAATTCTACATCTAACTTGGGCATCCACTGATTTTCCATAGAGCATTGTATCCTAACCATCCCTACGACTTTGTTTTCTTGTTTATGTTGCTTACTAAGATGCTCATACAAATATGAGCATTCCTCATAACTATGATTCTTACCGCAAAAAGAACGTGTAATATTCTGAGGACATTCACACTTGTAGTGGTCAGGAGATCCACATGTGTAACATGTTCCGCGAGGGAAATCACTTCTTCCACCACCACGGCCTCACCATCCATATCCTCCTCGAAACCCTCAACCTCTGCCACGATCTCCTTCAAAGCGTCCATTCCGATCATAGCGCGCTTGATTGTGATCCTGATGCTCACCTTTTCCTTGAGAGTTATCTGATACTCTTGTCTGTCGCACACCAATATCTATGGCATCATGGATCTAACCAATCAACCTGTAATCTTATGTATCGTGAGTCATGGACTTGAAAATTTTACAATAGTAAGAGACGTTCTTCCTTATCGTGCACATTGTAACAATGGGCAATGGCTGACATCATGTTCTAAGTGACATATCTCACAGTTTAACAACAATGAGTGTACTGATTTGTGGGGACAACTATCCTTTGTGTGACCTTCCACTTCATCATTTGTGCACCAAATCCCTATGCACGTCTCATGTGCTAAATTTTTCGATAGGTTCTCCAACTGCTTCACCATGGCTGCGATCTGTGCTTCTAAAATTGGGCTCACTCCAATGTCTATACTTCCAACTGCCTTAGCATGTAAAGTTTATTTGAGTGCTTCATGTGGATCAGTGTATGTCTTATGTGATAGATTCCTTCTAAAAGGTGTTATTAGGCCCCCAACGAACCATTATGTATGTTGGCTTACATGAATATCATAAGAAAGTTTAGATAATAGTGTTTTGAAACGAGCATCATACTCTCTGACACTTTTAGTAGTGCCTTGCTTAATATCCTTGAGCGCACTTATACTCTTTTGCTCAAACTTAGGGATATGAAATTCTTTAAGGGAAGCATGTCTTTTAAAGCTACATAGTCTACGCAAGTCTGATCAGGGTCAAAACTTTCTATACCAACTATGTGTGCACCCTTGTAACATAGTAGCAAATTGAATTTTCCTAGGCTCAGAAACTCGTGATTCCTTTTGCGTGCATCACGGTATTTCACACATGTGTACATCTTCAGCAGCATCTTTTATAACCCTATACTCTGCAAGATGAAATGACATCTCCATATAAATATTATAGGGTTAGTGTGGACCTTTCCCACCTAATCTAGAACCTCATGTGTTTCCTCTACTTCTAGAACCACCAGATCCACCAGAACTAGAGCCACCTATACCTCCTAATCCTAACCCCGTAGCTAGAGTCGAACCAAAATATGTACTTCCCTGTGTCCTAATAGTAGTACTAAACTACACCCCGACAGTCTGTGAAGTATTACTACTCCTAAAAGAGAGTCCAAAAGTATACGTGCCTAAATTCTGTGTAGATGATACACCTGAAAAGGTAATCCCATATAACAATGAATCCGTTTGCACTACCATCATTGTGATTTTTATATGACTCACTCCTACTCCCCCACTGCCTAAATTAGATTGTTGACTATTTTTTGTACTAGATACTGGAAAACCAAGCGCAAGGGTAAGGTTTCCAGGTGGATACAGATGCGTGCTCGCGGCCCAGGTCATATCTATTGGCACGCTTCTACGTGAGGCCGAGAAGGGTTCCCTATTATACTTTCCCAAATGGGAGAGTCCCTGATGCTCGATTTCCGCGTCTTCTACATGAACTTCAAACCCTTCCCGAACTGTCTCTCTCCACAACGCCATTCACTCTACAACATCCCGCTTCTTCTCTATCCCCCTCTCACGTACCTCATTATACTTAAGCCGCCTTTTCTCCCTTTTCTTCTCTTTCGCTAGGTCTTCCATCTTTCACCAAACCTGCTCCTACCCCCGCGTGTGGTAGGATTTTAGTTCGTCATCAGTTTGTTCTCCAAGTTTAGAGTTACCATAAAAAAATTGATCGCCAATGGAATGACGTGCAAGTAAGTTCCCCTGGGATATCATAAAAATTGGAATTCAACTACCTCTGGGCACGAATAAGTGGAAATTGAGTACTCCAAGATATAGTTGTTCAAAAATACCATGGAACCACAGTATCCATAACGCGAGTCTAAATCAAATCAACATCATAAAGGATATGAAATTCTTCCTTGCATCCAGATAAGTGTGTGATACCTCTAATTTTGTTTAGACGCATAAGCAACCAGCCACTCATACAATTCTACTGGAAAGATAGTAAAGAAGCTCTCGTACAAACAACCTTATAGATTATGATCCACCCAAGTGCGTGCATTAAACTCATATCCAGTGCTAAAAATTCGTGTGTATTCTTCTTCTAGTTCATGTATCCACTCCTCAACACTTGCTAGGGTCAACCGGTATGTCTTCATCGCAAACCATCCTGAAAACAACTAAAAAAGAGGTCCCGACAATGAAACCAATGATGCAGCCTAGAATTTACTAGTAAAAGCCCAGGCGCGTTGGCACATCACTCAGCCTAGACTGAGCGCTCACTCAAAGCACACAAAGGTACCAGGCCCCTCTTTGGGGTTGGTGTTGTAGGATGTTAGCATGATGAAGACTTAAAGCATTCAAATCCATGACTTAATATATCATTCTACAATGCATGTTCAGATCTAGATCTAGGGAATAACATACTTAAATGATATCATGATGAAATTAAACATGCAATAATCTAATTATACTAAGGATTTGATACTCTGATTCAGCCAATACACTCCATTGCATTAAACATGATGAATACACATAGAAGCTTATTATAATATATAATACCATAAATTATGTGTGCATCATATTTGGCAGTGTAACCTCACAATAACTCAGTTCTCACATGTCTTTCATACTTATATCTATCTCTGTATATATATCTCCCATACTACATAGTCCATTACATATTTATAAGGGTGGGGACTTGCCCTTCATCGCTTATCCAATCCCAAAAATAGGTAGCATGTTATTATTAGCCATGTGCTCGTTATAATAATAGCCATGTATGCAAGTGCGCTAACAATAGACTTCTTCTAGTTAATTGTTAGTAGTAAATCTACTCTTATCCTGTACCCATGCAAAGTGCTTCGTATCCGATCCTCAAAAAATAGCCAATGCGTGTCGCATAAGTCTTCATCCCGTTTGTGTGCTCTGCACGCCATCTTCCAAAAATAGCTCGTACACGTGAAAATGGCTAAGTCCCAAATCTATCTCTCTTCTTTTCTCATGGTTTTTTCCTAAACCTTCCGTACGCCTTTGAACGTGCTTTGTTATTCCACGCGAACCTTCTGTATGTTTTTTGCTAAGTGTCATAGTTTGACTGACCAATAGATTTAAAGATAAAGCTTAGAAATAATCTAACACTTAGTTCACCATATGTGGATTAATGTGTAATAGTAATAAAGTAATTATTTAATTACTTTAGTTAGCTTTATTATTAGTGTGTTGTTATCATCCCTTAGATTGTGGAGGATGTTCTTTAGTTAGAATATTGTTCTCAGATGATTTCCTGTAGAAGCTTTTTAGGGGCAATATGCTATTTCTGCATATTTGCTTTGTTTAGGAGATTTGTTCCATGTATTGTGGAAGAGATAGAAGCTGTCCAATATCTATAAATATTGCAGCTCTCTCTTTTGATTGTAATGCTTCATTTTATATTAATAAAATCACAGCAAGCTCCGCCTTGTTTTTGCAATTTAATCTGGTTTATAGATTTCATCTGGTATCAGAGCTGGCTGATCCATGTGAGGAAGTCATCCTCTAAGGAGAGTGTTGCAAAGGTTAAGGTTTCATTGCTACAAGCTTGAGCTAGGAGGAGCCATAGCTTTCCCCAGCCTCTTCACAGAGCCCCTGCCCTGCTTCCACATCCAAAAGAGTTCAAAAGCACACAGTGTTGAAACACCTCCAGAGATTGCAGTAGCATAAGTGATTGTAGTCAAAAAATTTTAAAATTGACTGTTGCAAGAGTGTCTTTACTCTACATCATGATACTAGCATACAAGTTGGGGTTGTTTTTTGCTTTTTCTCTAATTTAGAGTATCCTGTTTAGTGTGATTTGGAAGTGTTAGATGCATTGGCATCCTCACCTCAACCAATCGAGCCAAAGGACCACTAGATCGACCCTCGTTTCAAGTGTGTAGGCGAGTTTCAACCCCTGAATCCAAACCAGAGGCGTCAAAACACTCTGCCGTGACCTATAAAGCACACAGATCTGGTCAACCCATCATTATTTGCATATATCTGCTGAGATCTCCATACCTTGCAGACCTACAAATGGAACCAAATAAAAATGTTCACAGAGGCAAAAGAAAAAAAATGAGGATGGATACTAGAATTTGAGCTGGATATAGTCTGAATCTGCAAGCAATTCCAAGGCGACATTGTAGAACCAGTGTAAGCCCTTTAAGGTGAAAGGGTAGTGAAGGATGTTAAGGCTGAAACGGAGAGAAAAACAAGTTGCACACATTCCTAAGTCAGATTTTGTGGAATTTTCTGAAGTTAAAAAAAAATTCCATTTTAGTAAAGGGGTCCAGAAAGATCATAAAATCAAAACTTGTATTTGTCATTTCTTTCCGTCGGTACCTCAGATTGAGGTGCACTTTTTTTTAAAGTATATTTTTTTTCAAGCTCTACGCTTTGGTTCAGTCAAAGAGGCCAAAGAGCCCAAAACTAAATTTGTAAGGGAAAAGAGGCCAAAGTGCCCAAAAATTTAAAAAATTGTGAAAATATTAATTTTTCGTAAACAAGAAGAGGGGGTGCAATTTTCTTTTTCTATTTACAAGATGTTTGTAAAAACGACCGATAGTGCCGAAAAATCATTGTAAAAGGCCAAAAAGGAGCCCACACTCAATAAAAATCAATTTTTTGGGGGGGGGGTGTGTACTGATTTGAGGGGGGATTTGTTTCGTGTTTGATTCTCTATCTCTCTTTTCTTTCGTGAAAAAATGGCCAACAATGCGCCTAAATTCTTTTTTCCCGATTCACAACTCCTACGAGGAGATAATTATGCTGCATGGAAAATGAAAATTAAAACTCAACTTGAATTTGAGGACATAATTGGTGTAGTTGATGGCTTGATAACGAGACCAGAAAATGATATTGCTCAACAACGTGTGTTTGATCGTGCTAATCAAAAGGCAAAACTTATAATTCTGTTTGGTGTAACTGATGATGTACAACCTCATATTCATCAAGCGACAACTGCAAAAGAAGCATGGGATAAACTAGCAACTGTATATGAAGCTAAGAACAAAAATGCTATTTTGCAATTACAAACACAACTCCATTGTCTCAAAATGAATTCTAATGAGTCTATTGAAGGTTTTCTAAAGCGTGTTGCTATATTGAGATCATCTCTCCAAGCTTTGGAAGAAGAGGTCACTGATGAATCTCTTGTCCCTATTGTATTGAGAGCTTTACCAGCCTCATACAAAATATTTGTCACAACTCTCAACATTATGGGTCCAACTACTAGTTTTGAAGAGTTAGTGAACATGTTACAACAGGAAGAGTCCATGAACAAACCTGTAGAAGATGAGGAACATGCCCTCTCTTCATTCCATAAGGGAAAGAAACAGATTCATACAACTGGTAAGCAACACAAGCAACATACTCCACATAATACTCAAGGGAACACTCAGCAAAAGCAGTGTCAAATTTGTGGCAGAAAAGGACATGACTTAAAATATTGTTGGTATAACACATTTCAGAAGGGTGCATCTAGTGGCAAGAAGCCAAATTTTCAACAATCTAGTCAGGGTTACTAAAACAAACAACAAGGACAAAGAAAAAGAAACTGGAAAAAGAAAAAACCGCAGCATGGCAACATTGCTGAAGAAGAAGATAACTCACCAGATGAGGACTTCCTATTTGCTACACAATCAACTCAAGAAATCAATTCACCATATACAATTTGGTATGTTGACTCAGGATCAACAAGACATATGACCAGGAGAAATGATTGGTTCTTAGAGTTAAAGAATACACCTAACAAAGACTCTGTTTCGTTGGGTGATGATTCATCGTACAAAGTACAAGGAATTGGAAACATCTCCTTACCTCTTGGATCAAGAAAGTGCACAATAAGAGATGTTCTATATGTTCTTGGATTGACAGAATCTACTTTCAGTAAGTCAACTTTTGGAGCACAACTTAAAAGTGGATTTTGATTGTACAGATGGAAAGAAGATGTGTTTAATCAAAGATAAGTCTAAAAACTCCAACATTGTTGCACAAGCTTCTAGTGTGGGTCGTATGTTTCAGTTGGATTTTGTTCAAACCAACAATCAAGCCCTTGTAGCTAAGGATACATCATCGGCACATTTGTGGCATCGAAGATTTGGCCATGTAAGTTTTGGCTATCTTGAAACACTTCGAAAAAATAACATGGTAAGAGGACTGCCAAATTTCAAGAAAAATACAGACAAGTGCACAAATTGTTTGGCAGGAAAACAACATAGAGCTTCTTTTCAGAAAATTAGTACATTCAGGGCCCGTGGTAAACTTGATTTGGTGCATACCGATCTGTGCGGACCTATGAGACCTAGTCATTCAGGGTTTCAATATTTTATGCTTTTTGTTGATGATTACTCACAGAAAATGTGGGTATACTGCATTTGCACCAAAGACCAAGCCTTTGAAACTTTCAAGAAATTCAAAGTAGCTTGTGAAAATGCAACTGGTAAGAAAATAAAAACACTCCACTCAGATCGAGGGGGTGAATACACCAGTAATGAGTTCAAAGCTTTTTTGGAAACACATGGAATTCGTCGGCAAATGGCACCTCCATATACACCACAACAAAATGGTGTTGTTGAAAGAAGGAATAGAACTATAATGGAAATGGTAAGGTGTATGATTGATGACTCAGGCTTGAGTAAAACATATTGGGCAAAAGCAGTAAAAACAGTAGTTTATCTACTGAATAGAGTTCCCACTTCCGCACTTGATGGAATAACACCACAGGAAGCTTGGTCAAGGAACAAACCATCTATAAAACACCTTAGAGTTTTTGGATGCAAGGCAAGTATGCACATTCCTAAGAAAAAGAGAACTAAACTTGATATGAAATCAGAACAACTTATATTCTTGGGATACAGTGATGAAGCCTTGGGATACAGGTTAATGGATCCAAAATCAAGGAAAATTTTCACAAGTAGAGATGTTGAGTTTTTTTAGAATAAAGAAGTAGATGCTCCTTCCATAAACTCACAAAACAATCCTACTAAGAAAATAGAAGATGTTCTTGATGAAGATAATAATGATGAGGATAATTCAACTCCTCCATCTACAGGAACAACTAAATGTATGCCTAAGTGGTATACTAATCTAATTCGAGATGCTAAGTTGGATAGTGATCCTAACACATCCACTTCAGGACCTAGAACTCGTAGTATGACTCAAAATGAGGTAAACTTAGCCTTAATGAGTACAGTAATTGAATCAAGTGAGCCCACTATAGTTCAAGATGCCCAGCAGTCAAAACCTTGGTTAGATGCTATGAATTCAGAATTCAACTCTTTGATTAAGAATAATACATGGCAACTTACAGATCTTCCACCAGGGAAGAAGGAAATAGGTTGCAAATGGATATTTAAAACAAAGTAAAAATCAGATGGAAGCATTGATAAATACAAGGCAAGATTGGTAGCTAAGGGTTATGCACAAAAAGAAGGCATTGATTATGAAGAAACATTTGCACCAACAGCTAAGATCAAAACAATCAGGATGATATTTGCTCTAGCTGCACAATTTGGTTGGAAAGTTCATCAAATGGATGTAAAAAGTACATTTCTCAATGGGGATTTACAGGAAGAAGTCTACATGACTCAACCAGAAGGTTTTTTCATACCAGGTAAAGAAGGAAAGGTATGTAGACTCATAAAGTCATTGTACGGTCTCAAACAGGCTCCCAGGGCATGGTACATAAATATTGATGAGCATCTCATCAAACATGGATTCAAAAGAAGTCCATATGATCCTAATCTCTATCTCAAAAAGCAAGGGGGGGAGATAGTGATCATAGTAGTATATGTTGATGATCTAGTCATCACTGGAAGTTCGGTGAAGATGATTGAAACAACTAAGGAAGATCTAAATCGATCATTCGACATGACAGATCTTGGGCTTCTTCATTATTGTCTTGGACTTGAAGTATGGCAAAAGGAAAATCACATCTTTGTTACTCAACTAAAATATGCCAAGACAATGCTCGAGAAATTCAGAATGATGGATAGTATACCAATGGCTACACCTATGGAGACAAGGCTTCAATTGTCTCACACAGATCCATCAGAACAAGTAAATGTTACTCTTTATCGACAGTTGATTGGGAGTCTCATTTACTTAACTTATTCTAGGCAAGATATCAGCTATGCAGTCGGTTATCTTTCTCGATTTATGCAAGAACCAAGGGTTTGTCACTGGAAAGCAGCAAAGAGGGTACTGAGATACATCAGAGGAACCATGGACTTTGGCCTAGAATATAAGAAGAATGATAACTTCTTCTTGACAGGATATATAGATTCAGATCACGCAGGGAACGTTGATGACAGGAAGTCCACCTTAGGATTTGTGTTCTTTTTGGGATCTGGACCTATTTCATGGGGGAGCAAGAAACAAAATTGTGTTTCAAGGTCTTCCACAGAAGTATAATATCGCGCAGTAGGAGGAGCTGTCTGTGAAGTGATTTGGCTCAGACAGATACTTGAAGGATTGGGAATTCCACAGGATCATCCAACAATCCTACATGTAGACAATGAAGGAGTAATAAAACTTGTTCGGAATCCAGTTTTTCATGAATGCACCAAACACATTGAGGTGCAGGTACATTTCATTCGCGAACATGTTCAGAACAACAACATTCAGCTTCAGCATTGCCCGACAGAACATCATCGTGCAGATATCTTCACAAAATCTCTTGCACATCCTAAATTTGAGGCATTCAGAGTATTTCTCTCCTGTTCACTTCAGAGTATGATGAATTAAGGGGGGGAATGTTAGAAATAATCTAACACTTAATTCACCATATGTGGATTAATGTGTAATAGTAATAAAGTAATTATTTAATTACTTTAGTTAGCTTTATTATTAGTGTGTTGTTATCATCCCTTAGATTGTGGAGGATGTTCTTTAGTTAGAATATTGTTCTCGGATGATTTCCTGTAGAAGATTTTGAGGGGAAATATGCTATTTCTGCATATTTGCTTTGTTTAGGAGATTTGTTCCATGTATTATGGAAGAGATAGAAGATGTCCAATATCTATAAATATTTCATCTCTCTCTCTTTTGATTATAATGCTTCATTTTATATTAATAAAATCACAACAAGCTCTGTCTTGGTTTTGCAAATTAATCTGGTTTACAGTTTCATAACTCCTGTTAATTTTTCTGTTGATATGACATTGTATCTAATTTTATAAAGTCTAGAAGCACCTTGAACTTCTAGAAGAGTCTTGATACGAAAAAAAACGAAAAACTGGGATATGCACACAAAAATTGTCATGATCATAAAAGTGTTATTGAAATGCAAGAAGAAATATTCTTCCTCGTGGAATTTTGTCTATTCTATTTTGTAACTTGTAGATACCCACATTTAAATTTAATCAAGAATGGCCTACTTTTACATTAAAACTAAATTACTTATTATGTAATATGTGTTCCTTATCAGTAGAATTTAATGTTTTTTATTTAAACAAATCAATATATTAATAAACAATACAAGATGGTTGCAATAAAAAGTGGTCGAAAAAGGTCGCATTGCTACCAACGCTCATAGAAATACATGGCATCAAAGCAAATGACACAAGTGGCAAACCAAGAACAAAATGATCAACACAATGAGCACCGCACGATAGGTGTAATATCCACCGTTGTAGAAATACATTGAAACTCTAAATTATTCAGAGAAAATTGTGGCTCAATCCACCCTTTTCTACCTTGTTTTTTAATTTATGTTCAACCCTCAATAAGAGGTTCCACAATGGCATGTCAAACATCATTGGTCTGAAAACGACCTTGCTCCTTATCTGATTCAAATGAATTTGTTTCATGAAATCTCTTTGTTCCCCCAAGTGAAATTTCCACTGTATCTGACTCTTTACCCCTTGGGATTCCTTGAATCAAACTTGTGACATGTGACTTCGTGGACACTAGTACTTTAAAAATCTACATTTATCTTCCATCAATGTCAGTGGCCAAATCATTCTCTGTCAAATTATCCTCATCTTCCAACGCCATGAGGATAGGGCTGCCATGTTTTGGATTTGTAAGGATAATCTTTTTTCCATTTCCAATGCCCTTAAAGGCGTGGGAATAGTCTTCAAATGCTTGGCTTGCTTACAAATCCATGAGTGAAAATTTGTTTTCATAATCTAAAACTTAAGACCATTGCAGTTCACCCTACTTTAATAACATCTTGTCTAACAATCCTTTACTGAGATTTATCTCCGTGCATATTCAAGCATAAGTGAATAACCCTAATTTTGCCCGCTCAACATCTATTTTAATATATTTTCCCAACAAATTTCCAATACCTTCAAGAACTTTAAGAAGCCAAAAATGGAGGGGCAAATTTGGAAGACAGACCCATACCAACATTTTGGAAGCTATCATTATGTCTCGATTAAAACTAGTAAACCATGGAGTCAAAAAAAAAGCATGCCTTGCCCCAAAACCAAGGTCCTTCATTTAGAATCATGTAAAAGTTTTCCCTTGAAGGTAGTTGTACAATGAAAAACCCTTTGGAGAAAAAGTGAACTTTACAGAGCTTAGACCACTTTGTGAAGAGCCACTAATAAAGGTCAATAGAGCTAGACCAAAACCCATCAAACCTACAAATTACCACATAATGTTGATAGTATTGGCACCTTTCTTTAGTTGTCTCGCTTGAAATCAGCAAGGAAGGCACCTTTTTGATCCAAATCACTCTCATTGATTTAGCGATTTTGAGAGAGTGATTTAGATCAACTTCTCATTGACCAATTTCATTTGATTTAAAATGTTTATATAAATAGTAATGTTTACCAAGTTACCAAGTAACAAATCATAATACCAAACTGAATGTAACACAACTTTAACATGAGATGCCTCCAATCAATACTCTGTATTGATTCATATTTTATATAGCTTAGAATAGCATTTGCAAGCACAAATTCCATATCTTTAAATATGAGCGATATGAAACAGATATGGCACAAAAAGTATGTTGAAAAATATTTCAAAACAAAGAATGCAAGTGTTCTAAGTCTTTGGGCAATGCTTGCATGAATTAGAGGAAAATGGGAAAAAAAGTACTTTTTGAGAAGTTAATCAGTTACCATATGTTGGTATTATGACATGACATTATTGTGTTGAGATTATAGAGTGCACATGTACAACCATTGAAGAAAAAGGCTTTTTAAAAATCTTAATGTTTCCAATATATGCATTGGATTTTAGATGGTTTGGGGTTGGAATCAAAATTAGTCCTCCATGGTAGAGGTGGAGGTGAAGATGAAAGAGAACCATGCTAAGGGGAGAAGTTGCATGGAGTGGGAGTGGTTGACCTTAGAGGCATCTCTCCCTGCTCTTTGTCTTCCTCGATCTCGATCTCGATCTCATCCGCCTCCACCTCCACCTCCACCTCAGCTTAATTACCCATTTCTTGGACATCAATGACCTCTTCATCTTCCTCCATCTCCTCACTCCGACCCTCCTTGGCCTCCTCTTCAACCTGAGCCACATTTGCTACTCTCTCACTCTCACAATCAACCTCATCTCTTGTTATTGGACTAGTTTCTTCATTCTTTTTCTCCTTCCCCTCAATCTTCTGTCAAGGTTATCACTAGACGACACGCAAAAATAGTGTTCTAGACATCATTCCCTCTATGGTCTAGCCTGCAATGTATCCCATAAAGGAAGACACTGGTAAATTGGGTAGCACAGGCCAAGGCATCGTGATGGAAATAAGAAATCTCACATCTTGGACGTCAAGAAACAATTTTTTAATGGCATATATGACATTGGCAGGCATGTCAGTTTATCCCTATGGATTAACTTTAGCTTGGAGATGCCTATGTTTAAAGACTATGGGTGGCACAGGCCAAGGCATAGTGATGGAAACAAGAAATCTCACATCTTGGACGTCAAGAAACAATTTTTTAATGGCATATATGACATCGGCAGGCATGTCAGCTTATCCCTATGGATTAACTCTAGCTTGGAGATGCCTGTGTTTATAGACTATCTAGTTGCACACATGGCAAAACAGGACTCTTTGGAGCATACATAGCCCACAGGAATTTGTACAAAAAACAAGTTTTTGGATTCATATCAGCCTATAAACCACTCCTTAATCTCTAGAGAGAAAAAGGGAGCAAGTTACATTCCCTGCATGTCTGAATTATTTATTAGTTGTTTAATAATATGGAAGCTGCTGAACAGTCTGAAGACATGACTTATAAATCATGTTTACAATCAGCTAAGTAAGTTTACCAGTCTGAGCAATAGCTTGTGGTTCCACATAGAAAATTGTAGTTGGGTAAAATTTCTTGATATTCAATTCTCACTACTAAATACTTTTTTTTTTGGATTATGATTTTTTAATGTTGTGTGTATATGCCTTCAATATTAAGATCATTTTTGTTTCAATTTAAGAAATGTACACTTACCTCTGGCTTGCTTTGGATGCAGTCCACTCCATGGTGGGGTGGTGGCATGGCCTATTTTTAAAATTAATTTTCTTCCCTTAACTGCTGCAACTCAAGGAGGAGCACAAGATTGCATAAATGCCTTTGTTTCTTATTTCTTTTAGTAATGTAACAACTCAGCTGTGCTGTTTTTTCTGTGATAACAGATATAAATTCCTGTCTTAGTTTTTTTCGGTTGAAAAAAACACACAATGTTGAGAATTTTAGATGCTCCATCAGAGGGTAAATGAGATAAATTTGATCCCTCAGCAAGCTATCGTAATAAAAAAACTAAACTATATGCAGCAAAACTTGATCAGGACATGCCCTCAAGGCTCCAACCAGTACTGTACAGTGTACTCTGTTGATTAATGTTTTATATAACTTAGAATAGCATTTGCACACGTTCCATTTTTAAAATATGAGCAGAGTGAAACACAAGTGTTACATAAAGTATATCAAGACATGGAAAGTATATTGAAAATTGTTTCAGAAGAAGCAAACAAGTGCTCTCTTTGGATTATGCTGCATGATTTGAAGGGAAAATGAAAAGGAAAGGTCTTTTTGAGAAGTAAATCAGTCACCACTTGTGGGTATTAGGGCATATGACATATTGTGCTTAGATTTCAGGGTGCACATACCCTACCCCAGAAGAAAGGCTTTTTATAAATCTTCATGTTTCCAATTTGTGCAATGGATTTTAGATGGTTTGGGGTTGGACTCAAAATTTGAGCTCCATGGTAGAGGTGATGAAAGGCAGCCATGAGAGGAGTAATTGCCTGGAGTTGGAGTGGTTGGCCTTGCAGGCATCTCCTCTTCCCCTTCAACCTCATCCTCAACCTCGCCCTCCTCGACCTCATCCTCATCCTCGCCTTCCTCAACCTCGACCTCGCCCTCGCCCTCACCCTCGCCCTCATTGACCTCACCCTCATTACCCCTGTCTTGGTCATCAATAGACTCTTCATCTTCATCTTCCTCTTCTTCTTCTTCATCATCATCTTCATCTTCCACTGTTCCCTGGCCCTCCTGGGCGACCTCCTCTTCAACTTGAGCCCACATCTGCTTCTGCCTCACTCTCTCTCTCAACCCATCCCTTGTTGCTGTACTGGTTTTCTGCATCATTTTCTTCCTCTTCTTCAACTTGTTCGGAGTTATCACGACGATGAGCAAAAGCAGTCTTATAAGCAGACATTCCCTCCATGGTCTGACTGCGGCATGTAATCCATAAAAAGCAAGACGCTGTAATTGGTGGCACAGCCAGGGGAATGGTGATGGAGACAAGAAATATGACATCTTGAACAGAATCGAAGAGACGAAGAAGGGGTTTTGTAAAAGTGTTTTTGCCTATTTATTGAGATCATCTCTCAAGCTTTGAAGAAGAGGGTAGTGGCTGAATCTCTTGTCCCCTATTGTATTAAGAGCTTTACCAGCCTCATACAAAATATTTGTCACAACTCTCACATTATGGGTCCAACTACTAGTTTAAGAGTTAGTGAACATGTTACAATAGGAAGAGTCCATGAACAAACCTGTAGAAGATGAGGAACAGACCCTCTCTTCATTCCATAAGGGAAAGAAACAGATTCATATAACTGGTAAGCAACACAAGCAACATACTCCACAGAATACTTAAGGGAACACTCAACAAAAGCAGTGTCAGATTTGTGGCAGGAAAGGAGATAACTTAAAAGATTGTTGGTATAACACATTTCAGAAGGGTGCATCTAGTGACAAGAAGCCAAATTTTCAACAATCTAGTCAAGGTTACCAAAACAAACAACAAGGACAAATAAAAAGCAACTGGAAAAAGAAAACACCACAACACGACAACATTGCTGAATAAGAAGATAACTCACCAGATGAGGACTTCCTATTTTCTACACAATCAACTCAAGAAATCAATTCACCACAGACAATTTGGTATGTTGACTCAGGAGCAACAAGACATATGACCAGGAGAAATGATTGGTTCTTAGAGTTAAAGAATACACCTAACAAAGACTCTGTTTCGTTGGGTGATGATTCATCGTACAAAGTACAAGGAATTGGAAACATCTCCTTACCTTTTGGATCAAGAAAGTGCACAATAAGAGATTTTTTATATGTTCCTGGATTGACAAAGAATCTACTTTCAGTAAGTCAGCTTTTGGAGCACAACTTAAAAGTGGATTTTGATTGTACAAATGGAAAGAAGATGTGTTTAATCAAAGATAAGTATAAAAACTCCAACATTGTTGCACAAGATTTTGGTGTGGGTCGTATGTTTCAGTTGGATTTTGTTCAAACCAACAATCAGGCCCTTGTAGCTAAGGATACATCATCAGCACATTTGTGGCATCGAAGATTTGGCCATGTAATTTTTGGCTATCTTGAAACACTTTGAAAAAATAACATGGTAAGAGGACTGCCAAATTTCAAGAAAAATACAGACAAGTGCACAAATTGTTTGGCAGGAAAACAACATAGAGCTTCTTTTCAAAAAAGTAGTACATTCAGGGCCCGTTGTAAACTTGATCTGGTGCATACTGATCTGTGCGGACCTATGAGACCTAGTCATTTAGGGTTTCAATATTTTATGCTTTTTTTTATGATTACTCACGAAAATTGTGGGTATACTGCATTCACACCAAAGACCAAGCCTTTGAAACTTTCAAGAAATTCAAAGTAGCTTGTGAAAATGCAACTGGTAAGAAAATAAAAACACTCCGCTCAGATCGAGGGGGTGAATACACCAGTAATGAGTTCAAAGCTTTTTTGGAAACACATGGAATTCATCAGCAAATGGAACCTCCATATACACCACAACAAAATGGTGTTGTTGAAAGAAGGAATATAACTATAATGGAAATGGTAAGGTGTATGATTAACGACTCAGGCTTGAGTAAAACATATTGGGTAGAAGCAGTAAAAACAACAGTTTATCTGCTGAATAGAGTTCCCACTTCCACACTTGATGGAATAACACCACAGGAAGCTTGGTCAGGGAACAAGCCATCTATAAAACACCTTAGAGTTTCTAGATGCGAGGCAAGTATGAACATTCCTAAGAAAAAGAGAACTAAACTTGATATGAAATCAGAACAACTTATATTCTTGGGATACAGTGATGAAGCCTTGGGATACAGGTTAATGGATCCAAAATCAAGGAAAATTTTCACAAGTAGAGATGTGAGTTTTTTGAGAATAAAGAAGTAGATGCTCCTTCCATATACTCACAAAACAATCCTACTAAGAAATATATAAGATTTTCTTGATGAAGATAATAATGATGAGGGATAATTCAACTCCTCCATCTACAGGAACAGCTAAATGTATGCCTAAGTGGTATACTAAATCTAATTTGGAGATGCTAAGTTGGATAGTGATCCTAACACATCCACTTCAAGACCTAGAACTCATAGTATGACTCAAAATGAGGTAAACTTATCCTTAATGAGTATAGTAATTGAATCGAGTGAGCCCACTACAGTTCAAGATGCCCAGCAGTCAAAACCTTGGTCATATGCTATGAATTAAGAATTCAACTCCTTGATTAAGAATAATACATGGCAACTTACAGATATTCCACCAGGGAAGAAGGAAATAGGTTGCAAATGGATATTTAAAAAAAAGTACAAATCAAATGGAAGCATTGATAAATACAAGGCAAGATTGGTAGCTAAGGGTTATGCACAAAAAGAAGGCATTGATTATGAAGAAACATTCGCCACCAATAATTAAGATCAAAACAATTAGGATGATATTTGCTGTAGCTACACAATTTGGTTGGAAAGTTCATCAAATGGATGTAAAAAGTGCATTTCTCTATGGGGATTTACAGGAATAAAGTCTGCATGACTCAACCAGAAGGTTTTTTCATACCAGGGAAAGAAGGAAAGGTATGTAGACTCATAAAGTCATTGTATGGTCTCAAACAGGCTCCTAGGACATGTTACCTAAAGATTGATGAGCATCTCATCAAACATGGATTTCAAAAGAATGTCCATATGATCCTAATCTCTATCTCAAAAATCAAGGGGGGTAGATAGTGATCATAGTTGTATATGTCGATTGATCTAGTCACCACTAGAAGTTCAGTGAAGATGATTGAAACAACTAAGGAAGATCTAAATCAATCATTTGACATGACAGATCTCAGGATTCTTCATTATTGTCTTGGACTTGAAGTATGGCAAAAGGAAAATCACATCTCTGTTACTCAACTAAAATATGCTAAGACAATGCTCGAGAAATTTAGAATGATGGATAGTATACCAATGGCTACACCTATGGAGACAAGGCTTCAATTGTCTCGCATAGATCCATCAAAACAAGTAAATGTTACTCTTTATCCATAGTTGATTGTGAGTCTCATTTACTTAACTTATTCTAGGCCAGATATCAGCTATGCAGTCAGTTATCTTTCTTGATTTATGCAAGAACCAAGGGTTTGTCACTAGAAAGCAGCAAAGAGGGTACTGAGATACATCAAAGGAACCTTGGACTTTGGCCTAGAATACAAGAAGAATGATAACTTCTTCTTGACAGGATATACAGATTCAGATCATGCAGGGAACGTTGATGACAGGAAGTCCACATAGGATTTGTGTTCTTTTTGGGATCTGGACCTATTTCATGGGAGAGCAAGAAACAAAATTGTGTTTCAAGGTCTTCCATAGAAGCAGAATATCGCACAACAGGAGGAGCTTTCTATGAAGTGATTTGGCTCAGACAGATACTTGAAGGATTGGGAATTCCATAGGATCATCCAACAATCCTACATGTAGACAATGAAGGAGTAATAAAACTTGTTCGGAATCCAGTTTTTCATGAACACACCAAACACATTAAGGTGCAGGTACATTTCATTCGTGAACATGTTCAGAACAACAACATTCGGCTTCAGCATTGCCCAACAGAACATCAGTGTGAAAATATCTTCACAAAATCTCTTGCACGTCCTAAATTTGAGGCATTCAGAGTGTTTCTCTCCTGTTCACTTCAGAGTATGATGAATTAAGGGGGGGAATGTTAGAAATAATCTAACAATTAATTCACCATATGTGGATTAATGTGTAATAGTAATAAAGTAATTATTTAATTACTTTAGTTAGCTTTTATTATTAGTGTGTTGTTATCATCCCTTATATTTTGGAGGATGTTCTTTAGTTAGAATATTGTTCTCAAATGATTTCCTATAGAAGTTTTTTAGGGGCAATATGTTATTTCTGCACATTTTCTTTGTTTAGGAGATTTGTTCCATGTATTGTGGAAGAGATAGAAGTTGTCCAATATCTATAAATATTGCAGCTCTCTCTTTTGGTTGTAATGCTTCATTTTATATTAATAAAATCACAGCAAGCTCTGCCTTGTTTTTGCAAATTAATCTGGTTTACAGATTTCAGAAAAATATTCCCTCAAACTTGACAAATGATATAAATGTGTATGGAAAAAAACCTCCAACTAAATATGTAGCTACTACTACTTATGATGTTCAAATGAGAAATATAAATTATAATTTTACCCCTGAATATGGCATCAACCATATAAAACAAAATAATAATCAATCCTCTTAAAAGCAAGTGTCTAAAAACAAAGAAAAGCTATTTATAGCACTCCAACCTGATCTAATAATGCTCAATATCAACCCTATAAGTCTAGAGATTTCATAACTCCTGTTAATTTTTCTGTTGATATGACATTGTATCTAATTTTATAAAGTCTAGAAGCACCTTGAACTTCTAGAAGAGTCTTGATACGAAAAAAAACACAAAAAACTGGAATATGCACACAAAAATTGTCATGATCATAAAAGTGTTATTGAAATGCAAGATATAGAAATATTCTTCCTCGTGGAATTTTGTCTATTCTATTTTGTAACTTGTAGATACCCACATTTAAATTTAATCAAGAATGGCCTACTTTTACATTAAAACTAAATTACTTATTATTTAATATGTGTTCCTTATCGGTAGAATTTAATATTTTTTATTTAAACAAATCAATATATTAATAAACAATACAAGATGGATGCAATAAAAAGTGGTCGAAAAAGGTCACATTGCTACCAATGCTCGTACAAATACATGGCATCAAAGAAAATGCCACAAGTGGCAAACCAAGAACAAAAATGATCAACACAATGAGCACCGTGTGATAGGTGTAATATCCACCGCTATAGAAATACATTGAAACTCAAAAATTATTCAGAGAAAATTGTGGCTCAATCCACCCTTTTTCTACCTTGTTTTTTAATTTATGTTCAACCCTCAATAAGAGGTTCCACAATGGCATGTCAAACATCATTGGTCCTGAGAACGACCTTGCTCCTTACCTGATTCAAATGAATTTGTTTCATGAAATCTCTTTGTTCCCCCAAGTGAAATTTCCACTGTATCTGACTCTTTACCCCTTGGGATTCCTTGAATCAAACTTGTGACATGTGACTTCGTGGACACTAGTACTTTAAAAATCTACATTTATCTTCCATCAATGTCAATGGCCAAATCATTCTCCGTCAAATTATCCTCATCTTCCAACGCCATGAGGATAGGGCTGCCATGTTTTGGATTTGTAAGGATAATCTTTTTTCCATTTCCAATGCCCTTAAAGGTGTGGGAAGAGTCTTCAAATGCTTGGCTTGCTTACAAATCCATGAGTGAAATTTTGTTTTCATAATCTAAAACTTAAGACCATTGCAGTTCACCCTACTTTAATAACATCTTGTCTAACAAGGACCCTTTGCTGAGATTTATCTCCGTGCATATTCAAGCATAAGTGAATAACCCTAATTTTGCCCGCTCAACATCTATTTTAATATATTTTCCCAACAAATTTCCAATACCTTCAAGCAACTTTAAGAAGCAAAAAATGGAGGGGCAAATTTGGAAGACAAACACATACCAACATTTTGGAAGCTATCATTATGTCTCGATTAAAACTAGTAAGCCATAGAGTAAAAAAAAAGCATGCCTTGCCCCAGAACCAAGGTCCTTCATTTAGAATCATGTAAAAGTTTTCCCTTGAAGGTAGTTGTACAATGAAAAACCCTTTGGAGAAAAAGTGAACTTTACAGCGCTTAGACCACTTTGTGAAGAGCCACTAATAAAGGTCAATAGAGCTAGACCAAAACCCATTAAACCTACAAATTACCACATAATGTTGATAGTATTGGCACCTTTCTTTAGTTGTCTCGCTTGAAATCAGCAAGGAAGGCACCTTTTTGATCCAAATCACTCTCATTGATTTAGCGATTTTGAGAGAGTGATTTAGATCAACTTCTCATTGACCAATTTCATTTGATTTAAAATGTTTATATAAATAGTAATGTTTACCAAGTTACCAAGTAACAAATCATAATACCAAACTGAATGTAACACAACTTTAACATGAGATGCCTCCAATCAATACTTTGTATTGATTCATATTTTATATAGCTTAGAATAGCATTTGCAAGCACAAATTCCATATCTTTAAATATGAGCGATATGAAACAGATATGGCACAAAAAGTATGTTGAAAAATATTTCAAAACAAAGAATGCAAGTGTTCTAAGTCTTTGGGCAATGCTTGCATGAATTAGAGGAAAAATGGGAAAAAAAATACTTTTTGAGAAGTTAATCAGTTACCATATGTTGGTATTATGACATGACATTATTGTGTTGAGATTATAGAGTGCACATATACAACCATTGAAGAAAAAGGCTTTTTAAAAATCTTAATGTTTCCAATATATGCATTGGATTTTAGATGGTTTGGGGTTGGAATCAAAATTAGTCCTCCATGGTAGAGGTGGAGGTGAAGATGAAAGAGAACCATGCTAAGGGGAGAAGTTGCATGGAGTGGGAGTGGTTTGACCTTAGAGGCATCGCTCCCTGCTCTCTGTCTTCCTCGATCTCGATCTCATCCGCCTCCACCTCCACCTCCACCTCAACTTAATTACCCATTTCTTGGACATCAATGACCTCTTCATCTTCCTCCATCTCCTCACTCCGACCCTCCTTGGCCTCCTCTTCAACCTGAGCCACATTTGCTACTCTCTCACTCTCACAATCAACCTCATCTCTTGTTATTGGACTAGTTTCTTCATTCTTTTTCTCCTTCCTCAATCTTCTGTCAAGGTTATCACTAGACGACACGCAAAAATAGTGTTCTAGACAATCATTCCCTCTATGGTCTACCTGCAAATGTATCCCATAAAAGGAAGACACTGTAAATTGGGTAGCACAGGCCAAGGCATCGTGATGGAAATAAGAAATCTCACATCTTGGACGTCAAGAAACAATTTTTTAATGGCATATATGACATTGGCAGGCATGTCAGTTTATCCCTATGGATTAACTTTAGCTTGGAGACCTATGTTTAAAGACTATGGGTGGCACAGGCCAAGGCATAGTGATGGAAACAAGAAATCTCACATCTTGGACGTCAAGAAACAATTTTTTAATGGCATATATGACATCGGCAGGCATGTCAGCTTATCCCTATGGATTAACTCTAGCTTGGAGATGCCTGTGTTTATAGACTATCTAGTTGCACATATGGCAAAACAGGACTCTTTGGAGCATACATAGCCCACAGGAATTTGTACAAAAAAACAAGTTTTTGGATTCATATCAGCCTATAAACCACTCCTTAATCTCTAGAGAGAAAAAGGGAGCAAGTTACATTCCCTGCATGTCTGAATTATTTATTAGTTGTTTAATAATATGGAAGCTGCTGAACAGTCTGAAGACATGACTTATAAATTATGTTTACAATCAGCTAAGTAAGTTTACCAGTCTGAGCAATAGCTTGTGGTTCCACATAGAAAATTGTAGTTGGGTAAAATTTCTTGATATTCAATTCTCACTACTAAATACTTTTTTTTTTGGATTATGATTTTTTAATGTTGTGTGTATATGCCTTCAATATTAAGATCATTTTTGTTTCAATTTAAGAAATGTACACTTACCTCTGGCTTGCTTTGGATGCAGTCCACTCCATGGTGGGGTGGTGGCATGGCCTATTTTTAAAATTAATTTTCTTCCCTTAACTGCTGCAACTCAAGGAGGAGCACAAGATTGCATAAATGCCTTTGTTTCTTATTTCTTTTAGTAATGTAACAACTCAGCTGTGCTGTTTTTTCTGTGATAACAGATATAAATTCCTGTCTTAGTTTTTTTCGGTTGAAAAAAACACACAATGTTGAGAATTTTAGATGCTCCATCAGAGGGTAAATGAGATAAATTTGATCCCTCAGCAAGCTATCGTAATAAAAAAACTAAACTATATGCAGCAAAACTTGATCAGGACATGCCCTCAAGGCTCCAACCAGTACTGTACAGTGTACTCTGTTGATTAATGTTTTATATAACTTAGAATAGCATTTGCACACGTTCCATTTTTAAAATATGAGCAGAGTGAAACACAAGTGTTACATAAAGTATATCAAGACATGGAAAGTATATTGAAAATTGTTTCAGAAGAAAGCAAACAAGTGCTCTCTTTGGATTATGCTTGCATGATTTGAAGGAAAATGAAAAGGAAAGGTCTTTTTGAGAAGTAAATCAGTCACCACTTGTGGGTATTAGGGCATATGACATTATTGTGCTTAGATTTCAGGGTGCACATACCCTACCCCAGAAGAAAAGGCTTTTTATAAATCTTCATGTTTCCAATTTGTGCAATGGATTTTAGATGGTTTGGGGTTGGACTCAAAATTTGAGCTCCATGGTAGAGGTGATGAAAGGCAGCCATGAGAGGAGTAATTGCCTGGAGTTGGAGTGGCTGGCCTCGTAGGCATCACCTCTTCCCCTTCAACCTCATCCTCGAACCTCGCCCTCCTCGACCTCATCCTCATCCTCGCCTTCCTCGACCTCGACCTCACCCTCACCCTCATTGACCTCGCCCTCGCCCTCGCCCCTCATCTACCTCACCTTCGCCCTCACCCTCGCCCTCATCGACCTCACCCTCATTACCCCTGTCTTGGTCATCAATAGACTCTTCATCTTCATCTTCCTCTTCTTCTTCTTCATCATCATCTTCATCTTCCACTGTTCCCTGGCCCTCCTGGGCGACCTCCTCTTCAACTTGAGCCACATCTGCTTCTGCCTCACTCTCTCTCTCAACCCCATCCCTTGTTGCTGTACTGGTTTCTGCATCATTTTCTTCCTCTTCTTCAACTTGTTCGGAGGTTATCACCGGACGATGAGCAAAAGCAGTCTTATAAGCAGACATTCCCTCCATGGTCTGACTGCGGATGTAATCCATAAAAGCAAGACGCTGTAAATTGGGTGGCACAGGCCAGGGAATGGTGATGGAGACAAGAAATATGACATCTTGAACAGAATCGAGAGACGAAGGCAATTGCAGGCTGAATTTTTTGCGGCAATCCTGGTCTGGGAAACGGAGGGGAGCCCAGTCCACTCGAGCCCTGTCTACCCACCCAAACTGGGTCATAATTTCTCTCACCCACGCGCATGAATCATTTTCATGGATGATTTCTGGTTGGTCAGAAGAAATCGCTTTGTGAAGAATATCATGGCAGAAAGTAGAGTGAACACCGCATAAGAGCGGATCCATGAAGCTTCTGGTGTCCAACTCCATTGTTATTTCTGTTGCCTCTCCTTTCTTTGGGTTTCAATTTGAAATTTAAAGTTTTTTTCGGACACTATAACCCCTCTGTGTATCTATATAGCAATTTAAATGGGATCGTCGTGCCCTTTCCTCAAAATTTTGAAAAACTTGTGATGGAAAAATTTAATTCCCGCCTACAACTAATTTATTAAGTGACTTTTTTCCCATCAAATTTGTGTTGCCTAATCAACCGAGATTTACTCAAAACTCACCCATTTCATTAATGTTTATGTTAATCTTAACCCACCCTCCATATTGAGGGGCCCGAATATTTAATGGGGTCTTTTGTATGGCGAACCAATTTTTTTTATTTTTATTTTTCATAAATAATGATTGGAAAGGCTCCAAGGGCCATTTAGAGTAAAGATATTACAATAAAGTACTTCACGAAGCAAAAGTATCCATAAAAAAAAAAATAGACAAAACGGTTCAAGTCAAAAAGAGATTGATTCTAACAGAGCCCCACCAAAAAGAAACAAGAAACCCAAACCCAAAACAGAAAACTATAGAATCGACAAAAACTAACAGTCAGCAATCAATTTAATTACGAATGAAAATATAGTTTTAAAAAATATATTAAGTGGGTTGTAGTTTATTAGTAAAGATGATTGTGTAAAAGGTGTTGTTTAGTCATCCATTAAAATATGAGTTTCAAAAAATATTAAAATAAAAGATGAGGTTGGCATCATGTCGCTCCTTTTGTACAACTAACTTCATCAACATCATTAACCATCATCATACATACAATCACAAAGCTGGGTGTATTCTATTGGGTCTATGAGGAGAAGTGTAACCTCTACCTCATGGTGTGTCCATGGCTATTTATTAAAAGTACCCAATGGGCTCAATAGAATTAGAACTTGGGTTGATGATTATAAACTAATTGTAACTCACCAAGAGTGCAAGCCCTTGAGCTGATAAATGTTTTTTTTATCATACTGAAGCTATGAACTGGAGAGGATTAATGGAGGAGCACCTTCTCAAAATGGAATATGGGGGTGAGCTTCGGTCCATAATATGTGCTAAGTGATCCACATCCAAGACAACCTATTAGGTTTCGCTTAGTCTACATAGAAAAGTGTGACCTTACCTTAAAGCATTCTCGTGACTACTTATTAAAAGTATTCAATATACTCAATAAAAATGGAATTTGGGTTGATTACAAACTACTTGTCACTCACCAATAATTTAAATTTTTTAGTCCAAATACCCCTTAATCCTTGACATTAAGCGAAAGAAAATATTATATACCCTTAATCTATAAAAAAACAAAAAAAAATTATTTATATATAATTAATTATTAGACAGGTGAGGATATCATATAAAATAAAGTTTGAATAATAGGATATAAATGGAAAGAAATCTGTGTATGAAGTTCAAAGCATATTCTTGTGCATAAAATAATTGGAAATTAAATAGATTACAGTTGTATGCATAAAGAAGTCAAACAAATTATCATGTGATTTATAACTTTAGGTGTTGTGTGTAAATTAATAAAAGATGTAGAAAGAAAGCATATCGGTATATACATTTCGTTAAATAGTTTAATTGAGCATTCACCCCCAACTCTAAAGAATTATAAAAGAACAATACAAAACAAATGTGCGAGCTTAAAAATATATTTGGTTAAATAATTCGAATGAATGTATTATGACACTAACAAGTTGATATTTAAGTGTGTTGTTGGTGTTAGTAAAATTTGTTATGTTAATGGTATGTTTATGTATTTATTGATTATTGGGTTAAATGGATTCTTACTTTTACATGTTTTTGATGTTTATTCGATTATCAACATGTCTTTTTATGTTATTTTGTCTTTCTCTTATCAATTCTTTATTACTCTTTATGTTGTAAAATCAGAATTCAAAAATGCAAGAAATAAAATATGATCGATCAATTAATTAAAAATAAGTTGCAAAATTTATAGATTACAATTGATTTTACATTGTAAATATCAATACATCAAGATTACAATATAGTCAAAATTGGCCTTAAATAAAGTGATGAGATTACACAACAATTAACTCTCTATCATAAATCTAATCTAGAATTGTAATTAGAACTACATTAAATAGACCATTCATTGTAGTGCTTTATTAAGAGATAATTATGAATTTATTTTATTTCTAACATTATGCCCTTAAATCAGCATGGTATCAAGCGAACAAAAGAGAGATTCTCTTAATACCTCATATTTTTCATGTGCAAGTGACTTAGTGAAGACATTCGCATGTTGTTCTTTTGTTAGGAAAAGTTGGATTTGGATGGTGTGATGGTGTACATACTCCTATATGAAGTGAATTGTACTTCAATCTGCTCAATATGATCATCAAATATTGGATTTGAATAAGTTTGATTACACCTTTGTTTTCAACATACAAGATGGTAGGTTGCTTCTATGGAACACCCAAACCTTCAAGTATGCGGTGTAACCATATAAGTTTACAAAAAGCTCCTCATACAATGTGATTTTATGCTTCAATGGCATCACATAAAACAACATTTTGCTTCTTGTTCCCCATTGTATTGGACTAGATCCTTGATAAAAAAAATGGAGAGAGCGCATGATTACAACATATACACCATTAACGAACAACAAAATCTTAATTAGCAAACTCCATTATAACTTAAAACATACAATTTGTTGTTCTTCATATAACTCTTTATTACCATACACATCTAAAATACACAATCTTAAATACGCTTTGAGAGTTGGGTCACGCGACCCAACCACCCAAATACAAACTAAAAACTAACTATATTGAATAACTCAACACACCTAACTTTCTATTATTAATATATCAACATAATGTGACTCATGACTAACTAATATTTATTATTTGACCAAAAAAGTAAACTAGCTATCCAAAAAGACCTGTGTATCAATATGTCCTAACAAACCCCTTGATCCAAAGGAGCATAGAAGTGGATTATAATCCCACATTTTTTCTAATCTCTGCAAATGTTTTGATGCAGATGGTGTGCTCAAACTCATAAAATTTTGACTTTATAAAAAATCTTCAAATCATGGTGAATTCATTGTATGTGGTCCATTACAACCCATAACAAGAATTATACCCACTCATGAATAATGTGTTCCAATAAACCATATGCCAATAGATAGAAAAACCTCTATAATGCACACTGATGCCCATGAGTAAACCAAAACACCACAAGTGTTGTAGTTGCACTATCAAGCCTAACCATCTCCATATCTACAAAGTTGAAAATGTGAACCAATATATGCCCACAAAGCTCTCAAACTCAATAAATATACACACATGTCAACACTTCAAAAAATGTGTTGCAAGTCATAAAATGTAATGAGCTAGCTACATGCATAACCATAAAAAACCCCATAATCAAACTCAAATATATGATCAAATAAACTATTTGTATGTATAGTCATCAAAGACTCATACTCAAAATCAAATTACCCATACAAGCAGTGTCAAACTCCTTAATCTATAATTTGATGTCTCAACAACACATGTGAACATCACTTGTATACATTTAAAATTATTTATCACTAATTTTAATAATTAGTCCCTCCTAATGTCACTAATATTCATCTTACATGCTAACCTTACATTCTATCACATACCACAAACATTTAATTAATACATTGTTTAATAACTAATTTAATCCCCTCACATATTTTGGGAATTCAATATTCCTTATGCCACCTACCCTACCTACTAACTAGTTTCTCCTACTAATCACCCTCATTAACCCCTAATTAGCCACTAATTAAATCTAAAATCTTCTAAGCTAATACAAGACCTCTCTCCATGACCTTCTAAATCTCTCTAAATCTAGATCTCTCTAATTCTACCACATTCCATGAATTAAAAAATTCATGAAAAATACTCACAATCTAAAACCTTCTACCCTCATATTTATTCTCAACCATTGATCTCCATCATACATGGATCAATTTCAACCCTTCATCCTTCTATAAATATGACCACCACCCTCCTTACAAGCCACGAAGAATAAATATAATCAAAATCATGCATCCTTAAGATCCATATAACATCCAACAACAATTCAGGAGCCATCAACAAGTAAGCTATAAGCATTCATCAAGCAGCTTTGGGCACATCCATTCCAATGAAGGAGCAATTTTTCATCAAGGTAAAGTGAGGTAATATCTCATCTAAGACTAATTATCTTGATCTTATTTTTCCATTTTCCTAATGGTATGTGTGAAATTTAGTTTTAGGCTAGGATTTTTAATGGTTTTCATGACTTCTAATGAGCATTCTTAGAGTTAAACTTCCACACATTTGGCATGCCTAGCTGGACTCAAACATAGCTCTTCTACCAGCTCTCACATCATTGGCTCTACTTGCTAACACATCACATGTTTCATCCTTCTAAAAATATGACAGCTACCCTACGTGCAAGCCATGAAGAATAAACATAAGTAAACTCTTGCATCCTTGAGAGCCATCTAGCATCCAACAATGAAGTGTTTTTTAGATTTGGGAGATATCAACAAGAAAGCTACAATAATTCATCAAACAACTTTGGGCACACCCATTCCAATAAAGGAGAAATTTTTCATCAAGATAAAGTGAGGTAATCTCTCATCTAAGATTGATTATCTCGAACTTATTGTTCCATTTTCCCAATCAGAGGTGTGAAATTCAGTTCTAGGAGAGGATTTTTAATGGTTTTTGTGGCTTTTAACATGCATGTTTAGAGTTAAACTTATACACATTTTGGCATGCTCAATGGGACTCCCATGCACTCTTAAACATTCATTTCTCATTTTTAGGACCTCATTTTTAAGTTGTAAAGAAATCATAATCTAAAGAGTGCAAAAATTGAAAAAAATTGAATTTTTCTTTACATTTTTGTGTTCATTTCCAAATGATGTTTTCATGACTAGTAATGTCGTTATCATGCATGATAATATCTTGTTCGTGCACAATAACGTCATTTTCATGAATACCTTCATCATTTTTGTGAACCATGTGTAGGTCCCAGATGATCAACATTTTTGAGCTAGGTCATAATGTTTTTCGACTTAAACCACTTTGTTATCACTAGAACACGATGTTATTGAAACAAATTACATCATTGTAACTTCTAACTATGTCATTTTTGTGACAAGTGGTATATCATTCTAGTTTTCTCAGTTTTTATCACCTTTTTCACATCTAACCACCTTTTAACTATTGTACATTATGTTATCTAGCTAAGTAATCTCATTTCACATTTTGATTTTCTATTTTCTATCAATTTTTAAGCTTAAAATCCCTTACATCATTTTTCACTAACCACGTCATTTTTTCAAATAACCACATCATTTTCATTGTAAACCACATCATGTTTTCTAAATTTTTTTGTACATGTGATTGCGTCATGTTCGCCATAGACCACACCATTTTTGCAAGAGGGGGTATATCATTATGGTGTTCTCATATTTTTATAATTGTTTTCACATCTAACCACCTTGCAGTTGTTATACATCACCTTATCTAGACAAGTAACCTCATTTAACATTATATTTTTCTATTTTCTATCAATTAAATCATCTAATGGTGAAAAACAAGATCATTTGGCACCTTGGGTAAGTACGGTGATGAATATTGGTATCTGGTGTCACTCATAAATATGAGTATCTCATACACTTCAAGGAAATCCTTATCCCTATCTTGTCCACTTTATCCCCCTTTCCTTTTATCATTTCATCCCTCTCAACCACTTAAACTTGGAAAAGTTATCAATTATGCTACGTTTTGAGGAATATGTCTTTTAAGTACACATCAAAATCTAGAGAAAATCAAAGAAAGAACAATATATGAAAGTTAAGAAAGAAAATATAATCACATTAAAAGAATACTGGAAAGAACATCTTGAGCACATTAGGATGGAAATATTATAACCCTTAGAAAAACCTCTCATGAGCTTTGCCTTCTTGATCACCTTTTTCCATTTGTTGTCATCATTCACCGTTTACTAGAATCTTTCACTCCCTATCACATCTAGTTCATGTCTTTCTTTCCCAAGTATTATCCCACCTTAACTATCCCTCCAAGTCATCTACTCTTATACCCATCCTACCAGCACCTTTCCATATCCTTTTTTTCCCCACAAATCATTTTTCATTGTTATTATCATAGTAACTCAACATGACTATTTTACCTTTTACTTACCTAGGGGCATATATTGCCAATTGGGGGAAATAATCAACTAGAACAACACTAACCTATGTTGAGTTGTCACTTGCTCATATAATCCAAGGATTTTTCATAATGGGAACATGGATCAACATGAACCTTCCCTTGTACATAATCATTGGTCCATCTTCTTCCCCTATCAAATATATCTCACACATCCTCTATTCTTATCAAATATATCATCCATCCTTATATTTGAGTGTTTTACTAATCTTAATTGTTTGTTTCCATATGTTTCTTAACATTTTATATATTTCTTAGTTAGGATTTTTTTATCTTTATCTTCACCTGAGGATATGAGGGCGATCTCATCCTCCAATTATATGAGGAGGATTTTGGTCATTCCAACATGCATAATGGAACATAAATAATCATGGTCCATTATAGATTGTTTTGTATACTACCTAATGCTATGTCGAAAATATGATTGCTTGTCTGTACACCTCATAAAGTGGAAATATAACTCAACACATACCCTACTTTATATCATCATCAAAACATCATCATAACTAATATTTTGCATCATCTATCTATCATAATTGCTACATAAAATTATAATCATCTAACACATTTAATCATAAACATCACTAACATCACATTTCTAATAGTCCTACCATCTAAAAGACTAAGTGTACTATCATATGATATAAATTATAATACACATACACCACCTCAAATAACCTCATTTACCATAACATACTATACTCCAATGACATCATCATCATAATAATAAGCATATAAAATATTTATCTACCTCACCATGTTATCCATCGTCATCCATAATTAAAGAAAACTAAAACATCATAATCATATAACTCATCATACATCAACATACATGAATAAAAAATAAACATCACATCTATAACCATGTCCATTGACAATAAATGTAAACCTTGTTCTATATCCATAAGAATCAATAAATACATCAAAGTTTCCATCATCATATATACATCAAAAATGTCGAGACAATTCCCGAATACATATATAATACTACCAGTCTTAATGTACATTGTATATCCAAAAAAATCATAAATACATGACAAATATATCATATATACAATCTCCTACCCATCCTAACTTCTAGAATCCCTAGGATATGGTAGCCCAGGAGATGGTGGCAGTGGCTCTCTAATATATACTCTATGAGAGAATCTCATTGAAGACATGTTCTAGTGATTTTATGTATAGGATGGTGCTCTCTAATCCTCTACCACGAGTTACACATATAGTCTCCTCCAATAATCCATCTCCCAACTCGAACGTACTAGCTCATGATACATCGCCAAAACATCACTATGTGGTGAAACAATGGTCAATTGATATATCTCCATTTGCAGTTTATCTCTCTAGGATGTGACATGATCCCTCTCATGACCCACATGATCTCTCTCCAAATGAAACTAATCATGCTCTCATGTAAATATCGAAACCTGAGTAGATAGTTGTTGAACTTGTATAGACAAGTGTACAATTTGTTCCATGTCTTATGCTTGTTAAGCCTATAGCCTTGTAATCTATAATGTTTGCACATTGATCTCCTATTGCAGCTTGGAAATGAATGTTAAATCCTTTGTAGATTGTAAATGTGAAGGTGCAACCCCTCCACTACTTGATCCTCCATCCCCACCTATTGGTTAATGTACCTATGGTTGTACTTTTGGAGGTTTTTATACATATACATATATAAGGGCATGTCCCTATCATGACCCTACTCGTCCACATCTATAAGTTGTGGAATACTTGGAGCTCCCACCTACTATACTAACACCTGTGGTGCTCCCTATCTTGGTTGTCATTGTAATCTTGACTATTAAGGAGGCACTATCTGAATAATTTGAACTCATCTTTCACCCCTCTAATATGTGGCCTCGCTATAAAAACTTATCGTATCCTTTGTACATGTGCCTATCCTAGTGTCATTGCTACCTGTATATGTGTAGTAAGTCTAATTGGCATCATCTAAGCCACCAATAATCATAAGTTTTCTCACCCACATGAACCACACCAACATGTAGATCATATAGAAATGTCACCAAACCAATCCAACTCAATAATGTGGTAGTCCTACTCATGGAGTGCACCCATAGACCCCTCTCCCTAGTAATATGAGAAAATACATTATTGGGATCCAAAGGTCCATCCTACTATAATCTAAACTATCTCTACACATGATCAAGATGATATTGGTCTATCTTATATACATGTTTATCCATGATGTCATGATATAATCCAAGTAGTGATCATCCAACCATACTAATTATAGTGCTTTGTAGGGGTTCCACACAATCTGATCATCATGGAGGTCATTGATAAGTTTCCTATTATACTCTAGGTCACCCATATGTGGTTTCAAGGTGCCCACTGTTATCTCTCATTCATACATTATTGTCTCATTTAGAGCTCGTACTTAGCAAACATGAACTAGCCTCTCTATAGTTATATGCTCCCATACCTAGATCTAGAGTAGAGTGAGAGAACCTAATCCTCACCCATCCTTAGAGGCTATTATACTTATATCCCTTTATATCTAAGATAGTACACACAGAACCTAGGAAAAAAATGTCAACTGTCATAAAAAAATATCCAATCACATTCGTTAGGCCCGTCATAAAGTAACATCTAATCTTGTCAGGAAGCACAATGCCACTAACAAGACACATAAGGAACATAGAGAATATTCTCATCAGGCCCTGATTATAACACATATTACATCAATCCCACCTCAGATAACTTATAGATCCATCTGTGCTATCATCCTTCTCATGGCCTGACTCTTCGATATCATCATCTAGTACAATGTCTCTCCTTGTAGAGGAAATTTAAAAAAACTTCCACATATCCTCCAAAGTGGCAGTAATCTCCCCTCTTAGAAGATGGAAATTTCTAGTCTCTAAATGCCACCTCTTATGTTGTCAACAGGACCCTATACATTGAATATATCACATGAAATTCACATGGTATAGACCTACAACATGAAGCATTGACATATTATATCATGTTTGTTTCCGTAAGGTTGTGAATTCTCAGGGTCAATGCTCCGCCACCATTATGGAAATAATATATTATAAAAATCATTATAAAACATGTACTTAGTCAACAATCCTACTTTATACACCATTCTTATCTTTTTATTTGCAAATCACTAGGATTTTCCATCCTAACCACTAAATTACTTCCTGACATCGTTTTCATGAAAAAATGGTACCCTAATTACCTTCTCATGAAAATAATGCTTCCCTAACATCGTTCTCACAAAAAATGATGTTCTTCATATGTTATTTTTACAAAAACAATGTTCCCTTTCATCATTTTTGCATAAACAACATTCCCCCATCATTTTCACCAAAACAACATTACCCTTGTCATCATTTTTGCAAAAAATGACATTTACCTAATTCTGCCCTAATTTTTCACTAAAATGACACCGTATGTCATGATAACAATTCTTGATAGCATCATTTTCACTTCTACCCTAACTTCCATTGTATTTATTAACTTAATTAATTCCCTGTCCCCTTAAGCTAAAAATTCACCAGTTTAATACATCACCTATTGGTGGTCCTACATTGGTTTTCCTTTGGTGCTTCTAAACCCTCTCATCATAATGTTGATGATAAGGAATCTTCACCATCTTTACAAGGTATTTTTAAACTTCAAGCTCAAAATTTCTAACTTGGGAGGTAAAAATGAATTATTTTTTACCCTCATCCCCTATTTACAACCCATTTTTACCCATCATGACCCCTTCTCATCAAATTTTGACCCCTTCATCTCACCAACAAATTCATTACTTGGAAAGAACCTTACATATATCTTCGATTTTATCATCGATCGATCCCAATCTTAAGAGTTTAATAAAAAATCAAGCATTAAATTTTCTCAACAATCAAATCCAAAAATTAAAAATAAAATCAAACTCAAATCATCTACAATTTATCCTTCTTTACCATTTACTGGAGTGTACTCTATACTCACAATGTTTCCAAACTATTATGGTCTTACCTCTTCCATACATCGTTGAGGGGGGAACATCTTTTATCGTCACAAGCTCAATTGATTTTAATCCCTCTCACATATAATTTTTTGGGGCATAATCAATGATTTTAAATCATCATAATCAATCATACACATATATATTTTCTTGGGGCATCAATTAATCAATCTTTCTCCCTTGCATGTCTTACTACTTGGGGTATCTATCAGAACCAATTAACCAATTGATTGATTATCACCTAAGTGAAAAGTAATCCCTAGTCCTCATATCGAATCCATCCCCGTATCACCTTTTTCATCGTCATCATTTTCATTTTGAGTGGTCATCCATTTCACTTTCTCCCTACATGACCCCTCAAGGGCACATCACCCTTCCCAACTTCGTCATCTTCTTCTTTGAACATTCATTACTCCCTATTATTACAATAACTCTTCAAAGAGGGGGGATACATTTAATATTAATCATCATTAATTAAAATTATTCCCTCCTAACATCAATAATATTCATCCTACATGGTAACCTTACCTTCTAAAATATTTGTACTATGGACCTTGTTACATTCATATCCCATTCCTAGGATTAATTAATTAATCATATCAATTTTATTATTCATCCCCCATCTCATTAGCTAATTTTATCAGTGAATTTCATTGTTAAATAATTAAATAAATCCTACATATATCCATTTCTACTTTACCCCTTATCCTTTTTCACTCCACTAATTAACATCTCAAGTTAACTAGAGCAAAAACAATCAATTAAAGATTAAATCATTAAATATGTGCAAGAGGAAAAATTTATATTAAATCAAATCATGCATTTGATTTAACTAAAACATATCCCATAAAGCATGACATTCCAAAATTAAAACATCTCTCCATAAAACATTCATTCCAAAATTAAAGCAAATATCTCCAAGCTAAAATTCACGTCACTTTTTGGGTAAATAAAAAAAATACATGGAATTAATATTTAATTGTAAATATTCAAAACCATGTGCAACCTCCATCCATACAAACTCAAAATAGCAGTTTGACTCCTCAATCAAATTGGAAACTCAAATAAACAATCCAATCATGTTTTATTTACCTTCAAATCGGACAAGTTAATCACACAAATCAAGGATTTGGGATTCTCTACCATCATCTATAAATAATCACTCAGTCCTCTCCATTTATCGTCTTTAGAAGCTTTGAAATTTACATCATCATTGTGTTGGATTATCATTCAATCTCACACACCATTACATTGTCTAATTGATCATGAATCAATAATCAAATAAGTCATTCAACCACTTTGCTCGTAGTTGAATTCTACTTCTATTCAGAACACCTTTGGAGCATCCACACAAAAAAATTGATCAAGAAATTTAGCAAGTCAAGTGCTTCATTCCAAGCTTCGGAAATCTCATCCGAGGTTGCAAGGAGATATGAAGGAAGAACTAGTTTTATTTTATTTCATTATGTAGTTTTTATTTGTATACAACTTATACAAAATAAGTCACAAAATTTTGAAATTTTTAGAGAACCTTACTTGACTTATTTCACCACCTAAAGTAAAAACATTACAAAAAAATCATCACCCATTTGTAGATATATCCGAATCTTCAAAATTAGGGTTTTAGAGGAATTTTGGCCAAATTGAAGCTTTGGTACCACTTATAATGAAATTACTTAGATAGATCTAAATATCAACAATAATACAACACCAAAAAACACAAAGATATAGATAAATGATCACAATATGCAAGTATCATGACTTATCCACTTCGAGGGAAACCTCCAAACCATATAATAAGAATCAATTTCCCAATCAGATGATTAGCTACCACTTAAAAACTCTTATATATACCCTATTATACTATGTAAAGCACCAAGGATGACTACTAATCATATGAAAGCATAAATAAATATGATATAACATGTTAGGAGATAATGTTAGCCACATGTCAATTATACATATCCCAATATATGTCATAGCACTAAGGGTGTGGCATCAACACACCTCCCGGTGTTGGATTTATTTGAGTACATTCCATCATCCCAAATATTTGTGCCTTTGGTGTATTTGGGTTAAATAGTTGCTTTCTTTGCATCAAGTTAATTTTTTTATAATACAAACATAATGTTACTATCCAACGCCTCCTTTCCCTTCGCTTTATTCACTTCCTTGTCACTGTTAGTTTCAATAAGCATTTGGTCTTCTAAATTTTAAGATACAATCATATGAGAAGGAGCAAAAGGTCGAGAAAGGGTCCTTAGAATGATAATTCCATCTACATCATATTTCTCCTCTTCATCCTCCTGAGTTTTTGATTTTGCACGTGTCCCATCATGCTCTTGGAATACTTAATTGTTCATTTCACCCTCCTACCTAATCCAATGTCCCTGACACCCCTATGCAGATCTTGATGTTGATTGTTCCCTTAAAACAATGTCTCCTTCTGTTATGGTCTTCTTTTGTATTTTTTCATACCGTCACCTTCTCAATGTGTGCTCATCTGAGGAATCCATTTGTAGTCCAATATTCACCTGCATTTCCCTTCCTTCATATGTTTCTCACATGGGTAAGAAATTTAGCTATCCATGGGGAAGTTCTCTAATCCCAAGTCTACCATGCAATTTTTACTTTCTAGTGGAAATTTCCTTAAGTATGTTCCTCTTGGTTCATAGAAGAAATTAAACTGATATTTTTTTTTTCACTAAAAATTTGATGTATTGTACTCGAGCATGTAGTTACAAAGAGTACCTTTCCACTAATAATCCATGCCACATGTCCAAGTCATATATTATTTTGCAAGCCTTCTGGTGTGCTTTGGAGTTCAAGGATACTTACACCCAAAATTTAAACTTTTTCCCAGGTAATACTTTGTTAACCAAGCATAGAGGTTCCCAGGGAGTTTGTTAGAGAAAGTATTGTAGAGCTATTCGTATAAGCTCTTCTCTACCCAAGTCCTTGGAGGGCAGTTGGGAAATCAATTATTATGACTTGGATGAATTTTTGTGAAAGATTATTCTAACTTATATTTCTAGAGCTCAATGGTCTCCTATGTAATTTGAACCATAAGTCTCGTAATTCACCATCATATCTTAATAGTTATCAGTCCCGACAATAGAACCAAAATATTTATCATCTAGTTTAACCATTATTTCCATCTTCACTTGTCTTGGCCTAAAAAACATGCACACACACTTCCAAACATTGTTAAACTTGTCATACACTCTCTCAGCTCTAAAACTCAACCTTCATACCTGTAACACACACTCACATAGGTCGCACTTTCTCCCTCTTGAATAACTAGTTCAAATTTGAACTTAAACTTTAATTTTATATTGTTCTCTTGATTCAAACACACACCAATTCAGTTTCCATACTTTTATTCGACCAATGAAACTTAAAAACTTCCAAAACATTTCATTAAAACGTTCACATATGACCCTGTTATCATGCAAATGTGCAACAATGAAAATTCCATATCTTTTAGCATGACAATGTACCCCAATGTCAAATTTTTGTAGTATAAACCTTCCCAGGAATCCGTCCAGATCATCCTACCCCCTATATCAAGCCTAATCTACCCTTATAAGTGGTAATATGTGTTTTTCCAACCTGGTCCATAGGTGATTTAGGGATATAGAGTTCATTCAAGCACTTCCAAGTCAAGATCTTTCAAGAAGCTTAAGAATGGCTATTTCTGGTCTTTCTAAGGTTGTTGCACACCCCTCAGAGCAGAATGAAAGGATTAAATTCATTAAGGAGGTGTAATGAGGAGATAATAATGTTTTGCAACTGGTTTTGGAAAAAATTGGAAAGTTTTAGAGGTTTTGTGACAAGTTCAGTGAAAGTGGGTTCTTAAAGGTGAAGCAGCTTGCATTGCAAAACCAACCCTTGAGTTTCGGGAAGTGATTTTGAGAGCTCCATAAGGAGTTGGACATAAAAATATATATCTTTGTAAATTTATTTCAGTTATCTAAGTGATGGTAATAAATTCTACCCACATACTATTTTCTACATGCATAACTAGCGATATTGAGAAAAAATGATATTTTTGAGGGGGTTTCAGGAAGAATTAGAGGATAAAACCCATCCCATTATTCTCAAAATTATTTTTCCAATAAAAATAATATAAATAAGTTCTAAAAATACCTCCAAATGCTCAAGATATGTCTTCAAAAAGTTTCTCTCCAAGGTACGCTCTAAGACTTAGTCAATTTTCTAGGTGGACACATGTCACTTCCAGGTTCAAAGATAAATTTCTTATCCCAAATGTCCCAAAAATTTGGGAAACTTAGGTCTAAAAAATACATCCAACTCCATTTTATCCCCCTAGACCTTCATATGACCTCTGATGAGCTCAAATAAGCAAGTTAAGCCCATGTGCACCATTCTTTAGCACCCTTCGTTGTCGAATCTTGTTGCACTACTTGTCAACACCATGTGAGGGAGAATTTAGGTGTAAAAAATGTCCCAAAACTTTTTGATTGATTTGATACAAAATTATGCCCAATCCTAACCCCTTCCCTGGCCACCCATATGACCCAATATCAACCCCTAGGTGCTTTCCGTTAACTTTGTCTCTCTCCTCCACCGGCCAATCTCACACTGCCACTTGTTACAAGGAGGGTGTGGAAAAAAATTTGTACAAAAAAATTCCCAAAAACTTGCTACACTTGGGACGCAAAATTCTTCCCAAGCCCATGAATATTAAAAATTCCATATTTCATGAAAATTCTAACTGTTGTACTCCTTATCCTTTGTGCATGCAAGGAAAACAATTGCTAGAAGAAAAGTGTCAACTCATTGCCCCTCTCCATTCCTCAATTTTTCTTCCATTCAATTATGTTTAGGAAACTATATATCCTCCATTAAACCTTAAAATTCCTTAGACACCATGGTGAACCTCTCTCAGAACATCTGTGGTTACTAGAATGAAGCTTTTTCACTACCGGTGAGCAAAGGAATTGATCGTACCTAGGTTATGGATGATTTTTCTTCTCCAAAAAACCTCTATGATATTTGAATCTTAGATAATCCATTAATCACTTCCATGATGAAGCAAAAAAATTTTTAGGGAGATACCTCTCCACCTCTCAAGGTTCCAGTGGGTGGAATCACGTAAAATTTAGAGGAAATGATCCTTGAAAAATCTAGTTTCATATGAACTAGTTTTCGCGCCATGAAGTCCCTCTTTTTTAGGGATATGGAGGAATTATTTTTCATAAAAATTATTTCCTATCACATGAGGCACACATAGACATACAATTTTCATCTTCAAATTTAGGAATATCTGGACGAGAAAAACCCTTGAAAATTGGAGGAAATGATTCTTGAAAAATCTAGTTTCGCGTGAATTAGTTTTCATGCCATGAAGTCCCTAGTTTTTAAGGATATGGAGGACTGATTTTTCATCAAAATTATACCATGAAACATTAGGAACATGCAGACCTGTAACTTTCATATTCAAATTCGCAAAGATTTGGATGAGAAAAACCCTTGAAATTCGAAGCATAGCACCCCGACGGGAAGTAGCATTTCTCAAGACCTTTTTTGTTGTAATCTGATACCCCATAATACACTTGTTAAAATATCATATGTTATGACCCTCCACATAATTAAAATATTAAGTCCCTTAAATTTAAATTTTGGATCACCTAGAACAATCATAAACGATGCAAAACTGAAGGTAGGAGAAAAATGGCAATTTTCCCCCAAAATAGCAAGTCCAGGAAAGTAACCTGATAAAAATAGAAAGTTAATAAAAATAGAAATACATCAAAAATGAAATAGGATGGAGTGTTCCAGAAGGTTCATAAGGTGAAATTTGAGCCAAACAATTGATATTTCCCAAAATAGCAGGTCACGGTCCTACCTACTAAAAATAGAAAGTCTTCATTTTGAGAATAAGAAGTTGCAGATGAATCTATTTTCACTCATATTTCTTATTTTTGGACTCTCCATGGTGTAATGGGATGATATCATATCTTTAATAGAGGGATGAAACCTTTATGTGGATCTTGGAAACATCATCTTGAGCTCAACAGTGTCCAAAAGCAAGGTAGACCATTGTAGGGCACAATAGGAGTATTCATCTTTAGCTCTCAGTGACCTAGGTGGTTTGAAATACTCTTTTCTAGGTAAGCTCAATGAGCTAAGGAGGTTCATAAATCAAGTATCATGGAGGACCATCATGATTATTTCCCATGTCCATCCTGATATCACATTGGGAGGTCTTGACACAGTGTTTCTAAACACTCATTCGATGACTCGAGGTGTGTGCTCATCATGTAAAAGGAGGAGATTATGATTTTCTTTGGAAAGTTCTTCATCACAGGGATATTTTTCATTAGACAAGACAACCTCCCCCCTTCTTCTCTCTTTCTCCCTCTTCCTTCTCTCCCATTTCTAATTCTTTGTTAGGTATAGTCATTGTATTTTGTCTCATTCACTTAAGTGACTTCATAAAGTTACATTGTAAACTTCCCTTTAATTTATAAAAAGGGAACTTATTCCTCATTCCCTACGAAGGTGAAAAGTCACGAGTTAAATGAGACTATGAAGAGTCATGTGGTGGGTAGGTGAGGATTCAATTAGCATTTCTATAAATTGGGATGACTTCTCCATTCTAAAGGATCCTAAAAATTTGTACTTTTTAGCAATAGTGGATTATGATATGTTGTTGAGCTTTGTATCACCAATGCACATGAAATAAAGGCTACATTTATTTTATTTTCCTTTTCTTGTATTCCTCTACTTCTTTATTTTATGCACTTTTCAAGTATAGTGTTGGAGAGAAAATTTGCATCCTCGATAGATGAATCCAAGAAATTTGTGTTTTAATTCATTGGTCCCACTAGCTTCATTTTTACTTTCACCTATATTCAATGTTGAACTACTTCAGTTACTGGGTGTGAACTCTGTAATTGGCCTACTCATGATAGTAACCTTCCTTTCCTGATTTCCCTCCTTTCCCCTCATCTATGTGATTTCCTCCCTTGTACTCCATACTAGCACTTTGTCATAGGTTCAATGGAGTGTCCTTGTGTGATCCCCAACCTATTTGACCAACCCACAACAATTAGTTATATTCAATAATGGGAGCTACACCATTAAATCTAGAGGGGTGTATCCCCGTGAACATTTTTGAAGACATCTAATTTTCCCAGCTGAAAAATTTTCTCACCTACAAACACATATAGGTCGGTCATGCCCTAAACTATCAATCGTGCACCAAATTAGCTCAAAACCCCATCACCTAGATCGGATAAAACTAAAAATTCCAAAACCATGATTAGTGAAGCTCACAAAATCATTATACATGTGTAAAATAACATAAAAAAATCAATCATGGTCGTTATTTATCTTAGACCAATCAAAAAATTCATAACACAACTCAAAAGGCTCATAACCTTCTCAAAATAGTTGTTTTTAGTACCTTTTCTTCACCTTTGGGCCTTAAGACCACCTAAGATCAAATAAAAAATGGAATGGAGACACTCTATAGAATCCTCATGACCTATAAATCACATCCATGTATGTTAGAGCTCATGACACATCCATATGTTTAAACCACACTAAATTTCCTCTTCACAAAAACAAGTTTCTCGTAAATCAATTTCACAAACTCAACTAGTTTTCACCCTTGTTGTCACTTAAAATGCCTCCTAATTCCTTCAATAGGTACAAAATTCATACCTATTCACTCTACAACTGATAGCAATCATCAACACATCCATCACATGCCTTATTCACTACATTCTTTCAACCTGCACTAATTTATCCTAGAAAACCAACAACCTTCTTCCTCACAAACTGACCTGGATGACCCATAAAATCTCATTATCATAATAAAAAACTTATACCAATATAAATATCTCTAAATCCAATTTCCATAACATATTATAACTCCTTCCAACTCTAAGTTTAAGGACGTCAATCAATACCATCTCTGAAAATTGTCTAGAACTGCCCCAAAACTGCCCTTTGACTACTCTTAACAAATAGGGTACACTTTTCCATTTATAATAATCACCATGGTATTAAAATACCATGGAAATAAATGAAAAAACCCATACTAAAAACAATGTTCATCTATTTTGAAACTCCTTTTGAAAACCTTGTCCTAAACTTAACTTCTTTAGAAACATGCATGTTTGAGTGGGGTTCACTCATCACCACATACTCTACCATACCTTTCTGGAAACCTAGAGTAATAATATACATCATCCAAATCATAATATCACTGGAAATAAATTATGCACACTTATGAGCAATATCTCTCATATCGCTTATGAGCTAAGGTTTTAAACACACAAAAATCATTTTAACTTCTTAACATTCATTCACAAAATGTGACAATGAAATAACCTCATTTTTGTTTTGAAACCTTCCAGAATAAATTTAGAAACATCCCTGAAATCTACAAGGTCTCATGTAAAGCACACAATTCAGGGTGAGCATCAAAAGGTGCAATTCGAGCTGGAAATGACCTTTTTCTTGACCCTGTTTCACCAAAAAGCACTTATCTTACAAAATTCTCATCAAAATGAATTTAAAAAATTATCACACCTCTATTACACCTGTGTGCATCATATCCAATCATCATCATATCTCAACCAAGTCTCCATCTTCTCATCCCATCTCATTTGCATGACTAACCCTTGGGGTTCTACATGGTTTAGGCTAGGGTCAACTGAAACAACACCATAACTCAACATAAAACATATCCAAAAGGTCCTAACATCCTTATTACATCATGAAACACATACCAACATGTACCCATGAGCTCACTTGACTCCACAACTCAACCTCATGCCTCCAAGCACCTAGACCTAATTTAGATGACCACTTGAAACTTAGTCTTTAACATGTACCTACACCCTGAAACTAATGTGAGTGCTTAAACACTCCCCAAAAATCCTCTCCATGCTTCCACCATGCTCCTCAAGCCACCACGTAAATCAAACAATCAAGCTCCATCACCTAGCCTATCTTGGTCACCTGACAAGGCTTGCTAGACCAAGCCAATCTCATTGAATCATCTCATGTCATCATGTAAACATATGAAACACCATGTCATCATCCTACTAATCCTGTTATGACTTTACCCCATCATCCTCTTTTTCATTAATTATCTTTTACATCAATGACAACACCTAGAACTCAACATGCCAACATTCTTCCCCTTTGTCATTGATGGAAAACCTCCTGAACTTCTCCCCTTTTTACATTAATGAAAAAGAATACCTATATGTGCATGTTCTTCACCTTTCTCAAATTTTTAGGGTCATCTCTTGGTTAGAAACATCAACCAAATACTTCATACTAGCTCACAAACTAGTAAATTCTCACAAAAATCAGATTTGACCATTTTCAAATCTTTTAAGACTATACTCCCCCTGGGAAAGATCATATACAACACCTATTCACACCAACAATGATGAGAAATGGATAGGAACATATTTCTTACCTTTCTCTTTGAGTGCAAGTATTCACACAACGTCCTCATTTGGGTCAAAAACATGTTTTCATCACCTTATACCTTGTTTTGACCTTTTCATGGCTTAAAAGCACTATAGAAAACCTTTCAAGAATGTACTCAGCTCATAAATATGGCCACGGTAATGACTTCAAGGTTAAGAACTTCAAACCACCTCTTGTTTGTCCTATCGTAACTAGTAAAGGCTCAATATTGACTTCAAGTCTCCCATCTCTTGGCCTTTGCACAAATTTGAAACTGATTTCCCTAAACCAACTCTTTAGTGTATTTTAGACCAATTTCACAAAGCCCTACAATCATAAGCATACCATGACACATCTCCTTATGAATCCCCCTTGACTTATGCCACCCTAATCTAGTAGGAAAACACATAAATTTTCTTCTTACCTTGTCATTATGCCATGGAAGATATGTCAACCTCTTCAACTCTTCCCTAAGGTCCTTTCTCGGTGTTTTCAATCATTATTGAATGAGGTTATGCATATTTGATTCATACCTTGCTTGAGCTTGGAATAAACAATCACACCATACCTCACATACCTTGTAGCCATCTATAACACTACTATAAAGATAAGTCATATTTCCCCTGTCTTGGTCACCACCTATAGTCCTATAGAATGTTATTTTGATATTCTCATATCATGTGCACCTTACTCATGTAAGCTAACCAAAACTCAACTTTAATTATCTTTCTAACCAAAAATTCTTTACAAATTTCACTTCTTTACTTTATGTTTATGATCCTTACATTAATAACTCATGCAAACACCTCTTTACCTTTCATGTTTGAGATACAATATGCACAAATCTATAGCTTATCATCATAGTCTCTGAACTTGGTTATGAAAACCACCATGCTTGATTCTTTAACAACTAGTGAGTTTTCACTTGCAAGCCTTCTCAACACTTTTATGCTCTTTTTGAGGTCAAGGAGTAATTTCCTTTGTCTTATCTTGTTCATTTAAACCTGTAGAATTAGAACTAACACCTAGTAGTTCTAAAACAAAGCTAAACTAAAATCTATGCACCATCATGATTAGAGCTTTAAAAAGACTAAGATATCAACATCTTTGCATTAGAACATGAATAAACATTCAAACTAATATGCTAAACAATTAATCTCTATCTCTATTGAATGATAATGAAATGTAATGAACCTATTTAGATCCTTAGCTAATCAAAAGGGTTGATTCTATGTTTGAATCCCAATGTTTCAAGAATGGAGTCTTGTCAATCCATGGCTACAAGACCATTTGACATATCTCCATATGACTTCAAACTTGGATGGATGAATGCAAAAAATGAAGATAGCTAGCTCCTATAATGGAAGAATGATCTAAGATGATAAATTGGCTATAGTATAGGCTCTATGCTCATTTATATGTAACTAGAATGGTAAGAGGAGTGATCCTTATATAGCCCAGTGGATAAAAGTAATCTCTGCATCCCTTTTTATGTGGGATAATAGCTAGGTTGAGATAGTTTGGGGTGACTATGGTTGATAAAGTTGAGTCAACTTTAGGAGAGTTTAGTTTTTCCTTTAGTGGCTCATGGGGTTTGAAGGGATTTATTAATTAACCCAAGTGATTAATTAATAGGTTAGTAAGATTTATAGAATATTTTAGAAGAAAAATTAATATGATTAAGGGAATAAGAAGGTTTAATCAAATAAATGATGATTTATTTATCTAATAGAAGAGGAAACTTAATTAATTTAAGAATAATGAATTAATTCAAGTAGAAAGGGGTTTAATTAATGTAAGGTCATTAATTTTCATCTTTTTTGGATAGAAGGGTCAGTTAACTAGTGCATAATGTAGTTAATTAATGATGATAGAAGAGAAAAATGTGTGATATAGAAGACTATGTCATCAATTTGTACGAAAGGGCACAATTAGTGTAATTTAAGTATTTAAATTACTAAAGTTAAATTTTAGGTGTCTACAGTTTTCCCCTCTTTTGGGTGGCATAAGTGATGCCACTTCAAAGATATTAGATCGGAAATGTTTTGAAGGGGTAGAAGAAAAATTAGTAGAAGTGAGATATTCCCCCTCTAGTATTGATAATGTGATGAAAGAAGGTGATCGACGATTAAAAAAGAGAGAGAAATAAAAAGAAGAATGGGGAGGGGTAAGTGTGCCCTAAGTAAATTAGAAGAATAATATGTGATAGGAGGATGATCGTGATAGAGAGAAAGGAAGAATGTTAGGGAATAATTAGTCTTGCATAAAATGTAGAACAACTTTCTTATAATCATTTTTCCAAGGTTCTAGGTCATCGGTCCTTATTATAAATATAAGCATACAAAAAAAGGAGAATGACATGAAAATCCATACTAAAAACCATTTCCTATTTACTGAAAACACCAACTCAATACAACATATATATATTAATGCAATAAGAGAAGGACACAAGCTCATTTAAAAGGGAAACAAGTACAAAAACACATACTCAAACCAATAACTGGTCAAGACGGTTGCACAAATGTTTTGTTATCAAGATGAAGATCCCAAATTTATTTTGATTAATGACATAGGGTTAAAAATGATGCCCCAAGTAAGGATATGTGGAGGCAAAATGATGAAGGACACATGGTCCAATGATAAATCTTTGTGCACAACGAAACAATACCAGGAAACAAGATGTTCCCCAGAGTATTGATGAAACAAGCAGGCTAGATTTGTAAATTGTTGTAAATATGATGATCCTTAAGTTGTTTTATTCTTGAACATGTGAAAATACTGAAAAGATATAGGATGAATACCATGCACAAGATATGAGTTTCATTTGCTATAGTTTTGTCACCAAATTTTACAAATGTTTTGATTGTTTACGATTTTTAGGATTTTTGAGAAATGTTTAACTGTTTAGGATTTTTCCATTTTCTTTTTTTTTTTGGAAAAATCTTAATTTTTATAATTTTTTATGGATTTTTTATTTTTAGTAGATGAAATAATAATGTAGAAGATCATTGGGAAGTAAGAAAATTTCCCCAAGGAGAAGAAACAGGTGCTAGTTAAGAAAAATATGCCCTATCATGGAAAAAATAAGTTTAAAATGATTATTTAATAAAAATAATCATAGGCAACTGATAGAAGAAGTGTTAAAAGAATAACATGATGGTCAAAAAATGACCCTAGGGAATCACATCTAGGGAAAATGGCCAGATCTATACCTTTTCTGAGGGGGTAAATCATCATCATTTGTTACTAGCTCTTTGAATTATTACCATGAGATACCGTAAACGATTAGCGAGATGGCCAGAGTTCAAATCCACCACAGATGATCGAATACCATCTAGTATTATGCCCAATATGATGAAAAGGGACCATTCGTGAGTTCCCTAACCTTACTTTGTCATTTTAGCATTAATTACTACGTTTATTACCATTATTAGCTAGGTTAAAAATGTGTACACACATCTTGGGGTGGGTATGCATCGAAAGGTTAGTGTACACAACCAAAACTATGTACGTGTAGGCTTAAATGCCAAATTGTTATGTATGCATATGCTTAGGCATTACCAAGAGAGTGTGCATATCTGTTTTGGGAAAATGAGGTATGCCTAGGTGTATACGTGACAGAGGGTGCATATGTGGAAAAAGGGCTGCGTATGCGCAAGGGTTAGATCATATGCTAGGGTACGCGCATGCACACATGCACAGGAGTACTTGTATGCACCAAGAAAGGCACGCATACAACCAAGTGTGTATACACCCAAAGAGGTGTGTACATGCCCAAAAGGGCACGTATGTGCCAAAGAAGCAGAAAAATCTTGACTTTTTGAGTTTTTCAAGAAGAGTTGTTAGTACAAAAAGAGGAAAAATTTAGATGAAAATTTTAGATGAAAGAATTAGAATTAAAGAAAGTCCTAACATATGTATTTACCTTTTGGAGGTTCACCTACTATTGCTTCAGATGAGGGAGTGACACAACGGACTAGCCATTATAGAGGTTGGCTCTTGTCCATGTCATCGACTGATGTTGGTGATCTTATTAGATGTGACAGGAGTTATCTTATGCAAGGCAAATGCCTACGATCACTTTTAGATCATATATCCTTATAGCCTTGGCCAAGAGATGGCACTCAAAGAGCCAGTGCTTCTGACTCCTGACAAGAGAGATGGCAGTTACACTTGAGGATGTCTGGCATATATTTGTTTGCTCCCATAGTTGGCCAGTTAGTTGAGTAACTACTAATGATGAGGATATTATAGGGTGTCTCATTGAGGTGTTTGGTTTCTTAAATATACCTCGGCCAAGGGATGACGGTTTATCTAAATCATTGCATTGTAGAGCCACGTTTTCATCACATTACTACATACTTAATGGAACTTGTTAATGGCATTCTTTTCCCTGACAAGATAGGTGTTACTTTCTACTTGGCCTCATTGGAGTTATAGTAGGTTTATTACAAGGTGAGAGATACTGTTGGGGACAATGTATGTTAGCACACTTGTATTTAGACCTACATCTTATTACATACCATGGTTTGAAGACTGTTTTCCAACACTTTTGTTACAGATCTAGGCATGGGACCACATAGATATTTCTCACCTTGTAGGTGAGTTACAAGCTCGAGATATAGAGGAGCCATTTGTTATGGGATGGGTCTCGACAGGTGGCTATTTCAAGGGCACACAGGTAGCACCTACTTCTATAGGTGAGAGTTTGATGATCTTACACAATAGATGATAGTGTGGAGGTATTACCACTATTATCAGTGGGCTGAGGATGCTGATGAGCTCATCATAGCAATGGTAGAGAAATTTTTGATAGGTAGCAGGGGCTACATTATGGAGTATTATTGCATGGAACGATGTGCTCGAAAGTTTGGGGGAATTCACGATGTTCCTGGCCCATAGACATGTGGTATTCCCATAGGGACCGAGATTCAACATGGGGCCTCAGTTTCAGCAAGCTAGAGCCCAGGCCAGTTTTGATTAGATGGTTCCATAAATGGATTCCATTTAGGAACATCAGAGATGTCGAGGACCACTATTCAGTATGCTCCTTGGTATTTGACAGTGTTATGTTCTATCTTACTATTCCAAAACATCATGGGCCACAGGGTTAGGGAACCTATAGAGGGTGAGTGGGAGGATTATGATGGTGGAGGAAGAGGAGGAGGAGGAGGTAAAATGATGATTTAGGGGATAGGGTCCTCCCCCCATACAACGACAGGTATAGACAGTATGGGTAAAACAGATTGAGTCCCCGAGTGGGCATGGTTGTAGGACTATATGTCCCAGTAGTAGGTGCCAGTATAGAGAGAACCATAAGGTCTATAGGAGGAGTTTTGGGCCACCTCCTAGCCTGCCGAGGGATGGTGGAGGTGGAGAGTAGATGATGGAGGATATGGGATGAGTATTGGCAGAGATGGGAGTAAAGAGAGCTGCCACTTAAGTTGTAGGATTCAGAGGTTATAGCACTGTCTAGCTACATGTCACTAGAGAAAGGAGGGACCATGCCGGGGACTAGGTAGAGAGGAGACTCACAAGGAGATGCAGGACAGATAGTTGAACTTTAGTTATAGCTATAGACACTAAAGCTATGTGGGACGAGGCCGTCTGCATAGGTGTACAAGGGAGAGTGACCAAGCCGACATGGTAAAAACACTCAAATGATAGATGAGGTCAGGGCACATCGACCTAGAAGATGCATGGTTACAAGAACCTTACAATGGCAACAAGCTCAGGACCTCACTACTTTACAAAAAAGGATAGAAAAGTTGCATTATTGATATAGGCACAGGATGATGTATCCTGAGTTATAAGAGAGTGGGATGTTGCTATAGACAGCCATAATGTTGGATAGACAGATATGTTGTCTAGTATCATGAGAGCTAGTGGGGGTCCTTTTATAACTAACTTACTCAAGATTCTAGGGGGTCAGGGATTACCCATTTTGAGTATCTTGTTGTTAGTAGATCAGGGACTAGATCCCAGAGGACATCTAGGTTGATGCTCATTACAACAACCAGGTTGCAGTAGAGTATAGTGGTAGGTCCTTCTCATCAATAGAAACTGCCTCCACTTCCTGGACAGGAAGTCTAGGTGAGGGAGAGATTCATGGATGACTATTCCTCCTTAACTCATGCATTTTTTTCATAGATGTATCATGATGTACGCCTCTTATGAAGGCTTATTTTTATCGGTGTACATGTATTATTTTTTCACTCCTTGCGATGATGAATGTTATTTTAATGTACGCCTATGATGGTCAGGTTTTGTATCCAGATGATGTATATTTATGATACATACATGTATATTTGGACTTTTGACATTGATATTTATGATGATGATGATTCTTATGGACTCTATGTTATTGATGATGTATCACATGTTTATTGATTCATGATATATCCATAGATGTTATCATTTGTTACTGCATATGTGATGTTGTTTTGATTTATTACACATGATGATATGATGATATTGGTGTGGGGGGATATATTTTGATGTTTGTGATCCCTCTTTCCCCCATTTGATGTATGATATGTGATGATTAGCTTAACATACATGGATGATGTAGACTTAGAATTTTATTTATATATGATGTATAAATGATGTTACATATGATGATATAGATGGAAATATGATGATTTGATAACATCACTATGTACAAGTAACAAGATAAACACAGGAAAATGTTAAAAAATACCAAATATACACATTAAAACAACCTAGAACAACTATGTACAACTATTTACAAACATGCAAAAAAACACTCCATAGGCACACATACAAATAAATCTATTCTAAGTAAGAAAAGATCAATTTCAAGTGGTATGTTTAAGCAAGACAATATATGAACGTACAAAGAATGTACATATAACCAAACAAGAAAAGCAAGAAATAAAAAAAAGAAACAAAGCAAGTAAACTAAAACTACATTTATGTAGTACTGTGTTCAATGCGTTTTACGTTCTTTTTGGGAGTTTTGTGAAATACTTTTCTATTGTTTTAGTATTTTCCATTTTTTATTGTTTTGCGGGTTTTTAAGTAAAATGCAAATGTTTTTGGAAATTTTCAACATTTTTGGATGTTTTTGTGTTTTTCAAACATATTTGAATGTTTTTTGTGTTTTTTGAACATATTTGAATGTTTTTAGTTTTTTAAAAGGTTTCCCGAAGCTATGTATAGGAAGCTAAGAAACATGGATGCCCCCAGTGTTATATGGGAATATACAAGGGTAGGTGCCACGTGTTATATGCAGGAACATGAAAGTGTGAAGGTGCTCCTAGTTGTAGATAGGGAAGATACAAAGGAAAACCCTTCACTGATATACAAGAGTAGAAACAACTTGATCAAGGCTTAACATCTTAGGTTCACAAAGAATCTCATATGTAGGTGCAGAACTAACCCTAGGCTAACTAAAAATACACCCTAGATATAGGATGCATGTGAAAAATGAATCCTCCCAAGGCACCAAAAGATGTTTTTCACCAAGGGACCTATCCAAAGCACCACAATTGTGTGGTTTTCACATTTGGATGACCTATTTTCTCTTTTTTGTTTTCTCCTTTTTTCCATTTTTTTGTATTTTTAATAATTTTCCTATATTTTAGTTGTTTCACAATTTTTGCACTATACTCAAGCATAGAATCGCTTGATATGCATGAATTTCATTGGTTCACGGAGCTCATCACCATCAATATGGGAAATCTTGTATGTTCCTGACCCATATTTGGCCACAATGACATACGGTCCTAACCAATGAGGTTCGAACTTTTCTTTCTTCTCTATTTCTTCCCTTATGATTAACTGGTTCTCTTTTATCATCAAATCTCCAACCTAAAATTGGTGAGGTATGATCCTTTTGTTGTAGTTCTGTGATACTTTATTTTCATACACCTTGAGATGGTCAAGGGCACAAATGCACCTTTCATCTAGGAGCTCTAATTCTTTGAGTCTAGCCAATCTGTAATCCTCATCCTTATCTAGGTAATCTATAAGGGATATTATCAGAGAAGGGAGCTCTATTTCTAATGGGATGATAGATTCAGTTCCAAATACTAAGGATTATGGTGTCACACCCATGGGGGTACAAATGGAATTCCTATAATCCCAAAGGTCTGGGTGAATTTTTCAATTTTTAATCACGACATATCTTACTTACCATCTTCTCCATGATTTGAACCAATGTTTTGTTTTTGGATTCTTCTTTCCCATTACCTTTTGGGTAATAAGGAGTGGACCACTTTAATATTATCTAAAAGAGATGAAAAATATCTTTTACTATCATGTTCTTGAATTAATTTTCATTATTAGTAACAATGGCAGTAAGAATGCCATACTGGAAAATAAGGTGATTCATGATTAACTTTAAAATATGAGCACCTGTAACATATGTCAATAGAATGACCTCCACCCACTTAGTGAAGTATTATATGGCTGTGATGATGTGGGTATGACCATCAGATGAGGTAGGGGTGAGCTTCCCTATTAATTCTAATCCCCATTTAGAAAATGGCCATGGTGTTGTTATTGGCTACAAAGGTTGTGATAGTGCGTGAATGAAATTTCCATACTTTTGACATAGAACACACTTTCTTACGTGGTTGCAACAATTTGTATCCATATTAGGCCAATAATAGCCTACCCTTAAATACTTCTTTACTAATACCATTTTGTTTGTATGGTCACCACATACTCCTTCATGTACCTCCTTGACCGTTTGGGTTGACTCCGCTACATCTAGAAAACGTAACAGATTCCCATCGTAGCCATGATGATAAAGTGTGCCTCCTAGGAGGGTGTAACGAGATATTTGACGGATAAGGAATTTTTTTCCAAAACATGTAATGTTATGATGAAAGGTACTACTTTAGAGGTAGTTAAAAATATGGGCATACCATAAGGAGTGAGGACCTATAACTTCATATGCCAGGAAATAATCCAGCATGTCGTATGCAGGTTGAAGAATATTTTCAACAAAAAATGGCCTATCATTGGTTTCTGGGGGGATCCGTAACATAGAACCCACTGTTGCCATTGCATTTGTAGATCAGTTGTGTGCCCTTAGAATTTTTTCAAAGGTGATGTGCACAAAATATTCCTTCAGATTTTCCACCAACTTTCTATATGGGATGCGTTTTTCATCCTTGAATTTGTACTTATCATTGACTTTCTTGATAATTATTTGTGAGTTTTCAATGACCTTAATGTGGTTCATATTCTGCAATGTTTCTTGTGCAAGGAAAGCCAAGATGGAAATCTTGCGGTATGGGGTCTCCTGATGGAGTGATTAGCACCAAACCTACTCCCGAACCATGAAATGTAAACAATCCATCAAAATACACTTGCCACATAATATATTATTCAATGTACATCAATGATGTGTCAGGTAGATCTAAACTCACAGGATCTATTCCAAGTAAGGGTGCTTCCGCCAATTGGTCTACGAGAACCTATCCTATAACTAATTTCTGGTGTACATACTCAATATCAAATTCACTAATCAATATCAAAGATGTGCCACAACACTTCAAGGTGGTGTTCTCTTGTCTTTGATTTTCCTAGGATATCATCTACATATTCCTCCATAATGTCATGAAACATATCGTGAAATATCATATTCATTTCCCTTTGATAAGTTGCACCAACATTTTTTAGGCCGAAGGGCATAACCTAATAATAGAAATTTCCCCAAGGGGTTGTAAAGGTCGTCTTATGATGATCTTCTTCTGCTATCTTAATTTGGTTGTATCCTAAAAATCCATCCATAAGAGATAACACTTCATATCCCATAGTTGAATTGAAAATCATGTTGATATTAGGAAAAGGGAAATCATCTTTTGGACATGCCTTATTAATGTCTTGAAATTATGTGAAAATTCTGATTCCAACAAGTTTATTTTGTACTAGAACTACGTTTGATATCCACTCAAAGTAGTCAATAGGTCTGATGAACCCTACTACTAACAGTCTCTCTAACTCTTCTTTAACCAGAAGATCCACTCATGGATGCATTTTTCTTAGCTTTCGTTTAATAGGCTTTGCTTCTAGATGCAGTACTAAGTTGTGCACCACCAAATTTGGATCTAAGCCTGACATATCTTTATAAGACCATGTGAATATATCCACAAATTCTCTGAGAAGCAAGGTGAATGTATTTTGTTCTTGTGCTAAAAGTGAATCTTCCAACTTGACTATCTTTGGGTATTATTCTATTCTAATATTCACATCAATAGTTTCCTCTACGAGAATTTTTGACATATCCTCCATACACGTAGGATCGGAAGGAAGGTTGAGATCTTCTTCCAAGGGTGTTTTTATGAGATTTTCACCCTCAACGTGGTCACTTCTTTTGTCCATTGATTTTTTTACTTATTGGTTAGCCAACACTTCAAAGAGGTTTTCATGGTGTGACTTGGACGTACGTTTTTGCCCAGGCTTTTCTTTGGAAAATTTTCCCTCAATTTTTCTTAAATTTTTATGACCACAAAGCTTAGCATCCTCTCCAAAATAAGTGCATGTATCTAAGTCAATGAAGAAACCTTTCTTATGATCTCCAATAGGAATGATATCATGTATGCCCATAAATTCTGCAATAGCCTCATAATTTTCAAAGAGTTACAATGACACATGATGTTATTGGTCCTAATCGACAAGGGTAGGGTATACAAGGTTAAATTTAGGATTTGTGGGGGTTATGGTAAGGATAGCGATATCCATGAAAAGGTTCATGGAGAAAATATCCTCATATTGGCTATAGTGGGAATTTGTGTTTCTATCCAAATAAGAAGAGCTATCTTCACCCTCAAAGTAGGTAGCATCTTGATCCATGGGATGCGACCCATATGGTAAAATACCAATGTTATAGCATTCTATTTGACATGTGGAAGTGGGACCGGTTCTCTTGATCCTTGCTCAAATTTTCCACATCCGAGCCTTTTGTAACCCATGGAATACATCATTCTATTGGATTTGGCATATTTTTGGGTTTCGTAATAGGTAGGCTTAGTGTCTTCGGGAACCCAAGTTGTTGGTGGGTCCAAAAATTTATCTTCTACAAGTAGCCCACCAGGTAAGAATGTCCCTATAATATGTTCATATTTAGGTCGTTTAAAGTGATAGTTGGGTCTACCTCTTATTTTTAGTGATAAAGACAAATCTAAAACCAGGAGAGCCTGTTGCATATTGTACTCTCCATAACCATACTCAAGGATTTTAATCTCCCATGAATCAAAGGGAGAAGTAGACATAGAATCCTCATGCGCACAAGAACTTAGTGAGTCTGAATCTACCCATGATACAATATCTTATGAATGAAGGGGAGTGACAATATCAGCAGAGGGATGTATATATGTACCCCTACCTGCAAATCTATTGAGATATCTATAATGGGCGAAGGATTTTGGATCACCTTGAATGGTAATAATGTGTCCCTCATGTATTAATTTAATACACTAATGAAACATTGATGGTATGGCCTACATGGCATGGGTCCATAGGTAGCTAAGAAGAATGTTGTATGAAAGTTCCAAATATAAGACATGAAACTTCATCTTGTGGCAAGTAGGTCCTAGTTCCATCAGCAGTGTTATTGTTCTAGCTAACTCCCACTTCGCATTTTTGTATGCGGTTATGGTGATAATGTGGGACTCTATATCTTCCTTTGTGTGTTCTAGATATTTAATTATTTTCAATGTGCATATATTCAACCCTGACCTGCTATCCACAAGCACCCGTTTTATATTCCAACAGGTAATAAATACCTCTATATATAGGGGAAGATTATGTGTGTGATCTTCGTTAGGGATTTCCTTGTGGTTAAATAAGATGTTCTCATCCATTGAAATTTTTTCCACCGCGGCTCATAAATGTGAAGGGTCTACTTCCATTGGCACTCCTGACACCTAGAAATTTTTATATAGGATGCCCTTAGGTACATTCAATATCTTAAGAAGGTCCAAGATTGAAATTTTGGCAGATGTCTTCTCAAGTTTCTCTAAGATTATGTACTGACCATCCTAAGGGGTAGACAGAGGGGGTTCTAAGATCATGAGACAAGCGCACCTTGTTACTATAGCACAATATTTTCCCTTGATCCTAATAGGATTCACATGTTCATTAGAAGAACGAACACATCTAATGAGTGAGTCATAAGGATTGTTATCACTTTTGGTATACAAATAGTTTGAGAATTTGTAACTTTGGGATGACTCTACTTGATCTGGCTTCTTCTCATTTGGTTTGTCATGTTTAGGGATTGGTTCTTTGAATATCCCCATATTTTGATTTGGCGTCTGATTTTTCTTTGGTGGATCAACTTCTATCTCTCCATTATCGATAAGATCTAGGATGAAGTGGCAAAGTCTTAGGCACTTATATATCTTGTGTCTCTTTACACAATGAAAATCAAAATATTCATGCTCTTTATACCATGAATTTTTAGGAGCATTTTCATCAAAGGTTGTGTCGTAGGATAAGTCACCATGTTGGCTGTATCTAGTTGTTTCAAGATTTTAGACAAAGACTCGTTAAGAGGAGTGAATGTTCTACGCTTGGCTGGTGGTAAATTTGTCCCTTTAGTTAGTTTAAAAGGTTGACCAACTTATACTGCTTGTATACATTTGGAATCCACAATTCCATCTCCTACCATATTCTTGTTTTTGTTAAAGATCTTTGGCTTATCTGTCGGTTTGGTAGATTGATTATCCTTGGAAGATGATTTGATTGTTCCCTTTGTAATGAGGGCCTTTTCTATTTGTATGCACTTCTCGATGACCTCTTCAAAGCTTTGAACACAATGCATTTGTAAATGAAAATCGATGTCTAAGTTTAAATTTGGTACAAATATGCTAACAAGTTCATTTTCAGGGATTGAGCAAGAGAAGTGGCTAGCTAGTCCCCACCATCTTTGTAGGAAACTTGTGAAGGTTTCATTTGGATGTTGTTTGGTGTTACATAAGTCTACCATGGTTATGTCACTTTCCATGTTGTATGATAAATGTCGTACAAATCTCTATGCCAGTTCATGCCATGTGAAAATGGATCCACGAGGTAAGTGAGTAAACCATTCCAAGGCTTATCCTCCTAGAATTTTTGGAAAGATTCATATGAGGTAACTATCGTTGTAGGCCACTTATTTGCATGCCATGTAAAAAAATTTCACGTGATCATGTGGATCACGTTTCCTCTATACTTGTCAAATTTTGGCATGTAAAATTGTCTTAGGAAAAGGTTGAAGCAACATATTTATCAAATGGATGGGGGTATAACTCTTCATATTGATACCTTTTGTTATTTCCCCGATTACTTTCTTGAAGGCTTGTGATTATTTCTTTCATAGATTGTAGTTATTGTGAAATAAGTTTCTCTTTAGTGGGGGAAGCTAACATATACACATGATTATATTTCGACATTCCTCCCTCTTGGTTTTCTATGTGAAGTTCACTATTTTTTTCCTTTGGTTTCTCTCGATGTACATTTTTCTTTGTTTCTTTTGTACATGAGATGTTAGTAAAGCTAATTTTCGACTAAGGTTCTGAATTTGTTTTGGTATAGTGACTTCTTACTCATGAAGTTCTTTTTCATCTTCACCATATGGGGTTTGTTCCATGTTTTCACGTTCTATTATTTCTCTACGTGGTACCTTGATGAATGGTAATTTATAACTCACCATGTTGTTGTTTTCTACTTTTGATGTGGAAGCATGTCAATTTGCTAAGATGTCATCCATGTTAATGAGAGGTGGTTATTCCTCATTAACTCCATTTTTGGGTGGAATAGATTCATGTTTCGTTGGCATTCTTGCACCTATTTCCACCACTCACGTGACTACCCTATATTTCTTTATGAAAAGGAATTCATCTAATAGGGTGGGTTCAAATTCAAACTCTATGTGTGGTGATCTTGCTTCATCACCACTATGATCTATCATCTCTTATGTTTCCTTTTCTACAGAAAATAGAGGCCCTAAATCATGACCAATAAAGGGATTTGACCCTTGTTTGTTCAATGTTTCTCATGCTTTTTTTCCAATGACTTGTCTTCTAGCTCCCAATCTTGTTTTAGGGGGCATTATGTGTGAGAAGTTCACTAAGGTATTTTGAATTTTGTTCAAAAGGTATTGATCAAACCTAAGTGGAAGTTTACAAATTTCAAAGCATGTTAACAGTTCAAAGAATGATGAATGTCAAAGGATCAATGTGTCAAAGTGATTGTCTTAAAATTATAAGTCAAAAGTGAACAACAAGATACAATCACACAATGCTCATTTTAGACCAATCAATAAAAAATTTGTACTTCCTAAGTTTTGTTTTTGAATGGTAGTTGGTGTTTAAGATGGTTAAAAACATGTCACCACTTATGTCAAGTTCAAATAAATGAACAAGGCCTAAGTAATAACAAAAATTTAATACGATCCCCAAACCAATTATACTAAAAGTGAGCTTGAATCCAATCAAGACCTATATCTCAAAAAGTGGTAGTTATAATTGTGAGTGACACAACAATACCACTAAGATATGTTAACCAAACTTTTTGGAAAAGTAAGGTATTAATATCAAAATGATATTGATATAATTCACACAAACGATAACACTCAACTCATTTCAAAATCGAGGTAATGTTTGAAATCAAACTAATGCTAGAGTGTACCAAGGAATCGTTAGAATGCGCATAATGTAACGTTACAATCTAGACACTTAGGAAAATTTTGCAAGAAACAAGATGTAAGTATTAAAATTGTTGCGATATGATATGATAAAAATAACTGTTCAAAGGATAATCAAGATAATTAATCAATCCTAACTACGATTGATGATCTTGACTCTGGTATTAAGTTTAAAAAGGCTAACAATGATACAAAAATGTCTCCGTGCACTTTAGATGTTTAACAACTCAGCCGCAAACATGGATGAGCATAAATAGACAAAAAAGTGGTGAATACAATCAATTAGTAACACAAGTGTAGTCACTCTTCTCCTTATCAACAAATTGTCAAAATAAAGTGAAGGAAGTAGATCAATTGGTGTTGAAGAGAGTTTGGCATCACTTCAGTAGAGTTTCACCTCGCCTTAGGGCGAGTGAAAAAATAAACAAAAGTAATTCTTCACAATCTCCATGATGAATGACACACCATTTGAACTTTAATGGAATCTCCTCTTGTTCAACAAACAAGATTTCAATTCTAGGAAATTTATCCCTTTGTGATGGCTCTCAACTCAGATTGGTTTTTATATGGTCAAAGTTAGCTCATGGACAAGATAGCTTCCTAGGTGGTTCACTCAACTAGGTGTCACAAGTTATCTAGATGCAAGCTTGGTTTTCAAAAGGTTTCCCAAGGAGTATCCCATATTTACTTTACCCCTTTCAAGCATAGTGGGCAATAAATTCATCCATCATGTACTCTCATTGGGGTTGCGATACTGATAACTTTGACGTTAATTCTCACGTGTATCACTAGTCAAGTAGGTAGTACATAGCACTTCCCATTTCGTCCACAAGGTTCCCTCTTGCATGGACTACTTTGGGGTTCGTAGGACCACCCCCATTATTGTATCTTAAGGATTATGATAAAGGGGTTATGTCGAAGTTAAGCAGATGGGGTGTACCATTATCAAAACTTGCAAATACAGTCTTTTGATTGTGGTGTGTTTTTTTATATTTTATACTTAATGTGGTTTGCTTGAACACCGTTTGGAAACCTACACGGAAACTGTATTAGTAGTTTTGTTTTGTCTCGATCCTTCATTCTTTGACAATCATTTAGGTCTTGCACGACGGATTTAGTAGTTTTCCACACACATAAAGAGGATGAATTTCATTTTTGATTCTCAAGATCATCTTAGGAAGTAAGAGAATAGCATACGCAATGTAAAATCCAACTACAAAATAAACAATGGAAAATACTCGGTTCAAACGCAAATTGTGTTCATTTTAACCTAATTTGACATTCTTTTCAAACATTTTTCAAAGAAAAAAGAGATATAGAAATCATTTATGATTCCCAAGATCACCTAGAAGGTGCAAGGGAAAAGCATACGTGACTGTAATCTTATGATTAAGCACACAATGTTCATTTAACCCTTTAAATAATTCAAATTAGCAAAAACATACAAATAAACCTTGCAAAATAGAAGTTAATCTTCAATCAAAATCTTCAAGGAGTTAATAAATCTAGAAAACATGTTTTTGTAAATTTGAAAGTGAATCTCAAATCCAACCTGTGATGTGTACGGTTAGCTCTAGGTGTGTATTCCTACTTCAGGACATGTATGCCCTTATGTGGAAACTGATAGTGAGCCAATGGGTACATGACCAGAGAGTTGTGTACGCAAACCTTTGGATGTATACACTCATAGACATAATGGTCAAAGTAATAACATTAACATATATGTATACTTAGGTATAGGCGTGTACATCAGGATCTAAACACATGCGGTAGCAGAAAGAAAGTCAAGAAAGAAAGAAGACAAAAATTCATGTACACCAGAAGTGAGATGTATATGCTAGACTTTGGACATGTACGCTCACAGATTCAAAACAGGTTAAACAGAAGCACTACCAAATGGGTACTCTGAAGTATGAACATATACACTTGGGATCAAGCATTTGTGCCGGTAGACAGAATGGCAGAAAAACATAGGACAAAATATCATGTATGTTGGCAAAATGATGTATACACTAGACTCTAGACGCATACATTAGCATTTGGATGTGTATGCCTAGGTTTGGATGTGTACGCACCTATGTCATTTTTGTGTATGCCTATACCTGGGAGTGATTTCAAAACACGGAAAATGACGTAATCAATCTCAAAAAGCTCAATTTTTTGGCAAGTTATTACAAAATTTACAAGAACCCATCTAAATTAGATCTCTAAGAAAGACTCAACACATGTAAAATTGGAAAAAATCATAATAAATTCAACATTAATTCACACATGTGCATATCAAGGGTTATCGAAAAATTGAAATAACAACAAATTTTGAACCATAATGCTAAGGGATTGAGGATTTGTCCCACTAGGTGTGCCAAATGTGTGCAAGAATTTGTTAGCTATGCAAAGAGAATTATAACTAACACCTAGTAGTTATAAAACAAAGCTAAACTAAAATCTATGCACCATCATGCTTAGAGCTTAAACAAGACTAATCTACCAACATCTTTGCATTAGAACATGAATAAACAATCAAACTAATATGCTAAGAAATTAATCTATATCTCTATTTAATGTTAATAAATGGAATGAACCTATTTAGATCCTTAGCAATCAAAAGGGTTGATTGTATGTTTGAATCACAAGGTTTCAAGAATGGAGTCTTGTCAATCTATGGCTAAAATACCATTTGACATATCTCTATATGACTTCAAACTTGGATGGATGAATGAAAGAAATGAAGATAGCCAACTCCTCTAATGGAATAATGCTCTAAGATGATAAAATGGTTATAGTATAGGCTCTATGCTCATTTAGGTGTAAATAGAATGGTAAAAGGAGGGTTCCTTATATAGCCCAGTGGATACAAGAATATCTACATCCCTTTACATTTGGGATAATAGCTAGGTTGAGTTATTTGGTAGTGACTATGGTTAAAAAAGGGGTTGAGTCAACTTTAAGAGATTATAGTTTGTCATTTAGTGACTTGTGGGGTTTTAGGGGATTTAGTAATTAACCAAAGTGATTAATTAATAGGTGAGAAATTTTTATAGAAGCATTTAGAAGAACAACTAATATGATTTAGGGAATAAGAAGGATTTAATCAAATAAATTATTATTTATTGATCTAATAGAAGATGAAGCTTAATTAATTAAGAATAATTAATTAATTCAAATAAAAAGAGGTTTAATTAACGGAAGGTTGTTAATTGTCATCATTGCTGGATAGAAGGGTCAATTAACTAGCGTAATGTAGTTAATTAATGATGATAGAAGAGAAAATGTGTGACATTGATGATATGTTGTCAATTTGTGGGAAAGGGTATAACTAGCGCAATTTAAGTATTTAAATTGCATGGAGATAAATTATGGGTGTCTACAATGACAAGTATCAACCTCAGACTTGTAACCTTCTTACCTTCATAATTGGGTCTTTCAAGAATTTATAACTCCTTATACACTCTATCCTTGATATTTCATTCAAGACTACATATGTTATCCTCTGAAAAGATTCACATACATTTATAACATCATCTCATATCACCATTCACTTTGTGTTATGATACTACACAGACTAAGGAATATTTTGACTAATGGTTTTGATAAAATCTTCCATACAGACCTCCACTTCACACTTACCCATCATAACCATCCTTATGAGTCCTTCAATGACATCAAGGATTCACATATCCTTGTCACACAAAAATCATTGCTCACCTAATTGAGCACCTACATAATTGTAACAATCATACCACTATATCTCTTAATCTTGAAATTTACTCACAATATAACATTCGCTCAAAAATGTATCCCAAAGACAAGAAAATGGTTCCAATATGCTTAAGAACCTAATACAAATATTATCAATCTCTTCCCAAAGTTTAAAGACATTATCCTCTCATTTTTTCTTTGTGGTCCACACAAACATCTACTAGCCATGCTTCTTAAAAAAAATCACACTTAGAATTTGATCCATTCACTTTATCAATGGGAACTTACCAATTTTGACCACCCATTTGGCCACGTATTTACCTCCTAAACCTTGAATCATGTCACTGAAAGAGATTATCCCAGCTTGCAATTTTACTTCTGACAATTAGGTCTTCTAGCACTCTTCACAGTCACAACTGTGAACTGTCATGGATTCCAAAGAACTCTGACTTCTTCTAGGAATGAAACCACTTTATTCTTCAATATTACCTTAATAATATAATTTGTACCAATTTTTTCCCTTCAATTCAATCATTTACTCCCTCCTTATATGATAATTTTTTCATAAACCCTAGGTTAGGGTTTTCACAAATCCCATGAAGGATCTATTTACAATATCTTACGTGTTTTATGATTTCAAGGAATCAATCTATTATCAAAAACTCTTTAACCACTTGAGGAATATTTCTCCTTTAGATGTCTTTGCAAGAACCATAATGAATGCATCCTAACAGTATGATTTTCTTCAATATCAAGTCGTTCAACTCTGAGTAGGGCATACAAAAATTTAACCATCAACAATGCATTACATAGCTCTCTTGATTCTTTCACCCTTTCAATTATATTCCTTTTGAAGAGTTACAAAGATATCTTGACATTTCAATCAACACTTGATCCATAGACTTGTACACTAACATACAAAAAAACCATTTTGCATATTTCCTTCATGCATAATGAAACTTACTTGACTCTAACTTCATATACACATGATCACATACAATTTTCTAGACCTGGTACTAATATTCCAACCTTAATAACATACAACACACCTTGATAAGATAACATAAACATGGACTCTCAGACCCTAACACAAAACATTGAGCTCTTGATAGTGATCCACCTTCTCTAGACCATTTGAGACCACTATCTAGCTTCACATACTATATATAATCTTAAATATACTTGAAATAAGAATTGTAGCATATGACAGGCCTATTGCACATCATTTTTTGACTCATACATGACTTTGATAGCATGAATACTTTCTCAAACATAATACACTTGACATACCTTTATACTTCTTTGAACACCATAAACAAGACTTATTGATGAACTAACAAATCTTCATACTAAGATTATGAGAAGACAACTATACAAACTCAGAGACCTCTTTAACAATGACCATACCATTTTCCCTACATTAATAACCAAGAAAGACCATAAAACCTACTTTGAGGTAATGACACCATACCTTGACATGCGATGACATTCTTTGACATACCACCTTCATCAACAAGCTTCAAACAATCATCTCCCTATTGACATATGCTTTCAAGAAACCTTCAAACTTCACATGCTTCATCTCTCATAGGATGATGACTCCATGAAGCCTAATGGAGGCACCCATGACATTTGAATGCACCCAGTAAGGTAAAACATCCATGTCCACACAGGACATGACACCAAGATCCTTCATCAAATATCTTAGCATTTGAACCTTTTCTTCTCGTTTACTCTTCTTAAGGACTTCATGAGAAGCATATAACAATTCTTGAGGTTCTACAAGAGAAAATAGAACTTCATGAATAATAGGTTCATCCTGACAAGAATCAACAACTTTAGGATCACCTTTTGTTTTTTTGAGTTCTTCTTTCACTTTCTCAACTGGTGTAGACTTGACATCATCCTTAATTTTGTAGGTATTCATTTTGGCTCTACAGTATCTTTCAATATGACCAAATTTATAACACTTGAAAAAAGCAGAGCATTCTTACCTCTAATAGCATCATTCCTTTGTTTAGAACCCTTTTGATGACAATATCTAGCTACATGTTCAATCTGATTACAACTATAACACAACTTCAAACATGTTTTCATTCCTCAAAATCTGATTAGGAGACTCAAGATGAAAAAACTTAGCAATATGAACCTTCTTGTGGTAACTATATCATGTAATATCTTTTGAACAATATGAATGATCATGCCAACCATTGGTCCATGTAAATTCATTCTTAACAGAGCTTCTACAGTCCCTAGCTCTATGGGGAAAATTATTGCAAGAGAAAAAAAATCCATTAAACTTACTTGTAAATTTCATTGTATTGGGCTTCTTAATAACCTTATTGAGATATTTGACATATTTCAAGAATTTAACACCATCGCTAGGTCTAGATTTTTGTACTTCATGCTTCTATGAATGCTTTTCTTTGTATCCTAAACCAGATTTGTCATTTTGTGGCCTTTTGATTACCCAACATATCATGTATGGCTTCTAAACTTTTCTCTAACCTCTTATAGGTCTTCAACCTACTGTGTTCCTACTCCAAATATTATTTTAAGTATCTCAAATCAGCTTCATACCTATTGCAATATTATTCTTTGACCTTTAGGGTTTTAGACAACTCTTCAATCTGTGGCTCCAAAACCCAAATGGCTTGACTATTCTCATCTTCCATGCCACTCATTTGTTGTTGCAAACTCTGAATAGATAACTCTGTAATATCATAATTATTTCTTAGGGCTACTTCAACATCTAATGGTTTACCCATGGCTTTATGATTCGAGAGGATATCCTTCAAGTTGTCAAACTTCTTCCAAAGGAACCTACTCTGGTACCAATTGTTGGAAGCACAATGGACTAAGGGGGGGTGAATTAGTCATTTAAAACTTTAAAAAAAATCATATTTATTTGTATAAACCATAAACCATTAAACCATTAATGTGTGTACAACATCATTCAAAATTCATTCAAATAACCATGAAAAAGAGAGAGAACACCATAACACAATATGTGAGTGGGAAAATGCCAAAGGGAAGAAAACCCACTAAATTTTTTTCTAATATTGCACACAAATAAGACTTAAGTGAATATTACACATCATAAGATATTTATTTAGTGAGGAACCAACCCCTAAACCCTTGTTGATATGAGTCACAAAAAGATAATTACATGAATATGAATCATCACATAATATTTTGATGAAGAGATCACTGAAGATATTCTGCAACAAATCAGTTGTAAAAGGAATGATAACCAGATCGTACGAAGCCAAGAACACAGATGCTAATCAAACACCACTATCGATAAGATGAAATCAATTTTCCAGAATAAATTTACATAAAACCTTTGCAAACAAATGAGCAGAAATATCATATATTATTATGGAACTCAGTGAAATACAATGAGGATGGGCCTTACTTTTATAGGTAAGGAATAACAATCTAAAAACTAGTCAAGGTCGTAGATCAAGCCATAAATCAAGGAAATAACTATTCATTAAAGAACTAGTCACAACCATAGATTTAGGAGAGAACTAGACATCAAGGATCTAGTCAATACCATAGATCAAGGAAAGAACTATACCTAATAACTAGATAATGTCTCTTAATATCTAAATAAGATAAAATAAATATCCACACACATAAGTGGGTGAGGATAAATACAATAAAGGTAAATAAAGTACCTAGGTGAACATGAGCTAAGGTAAATACCTACTCTAACAAGTTGATGATGATCACAAGATTCAGCTCCAAACACCCTCAAACTCTTTCTCAAACCCTCATTCACCTATCTTTCTTTTTCTCTTTCATTCTTCACTTATCTTGGCCTCAAACATATGAACAGACACTTCCAAACATTATTCAACCTATCATACACTCTCTCAGCTTTGAAACTCAACCTTCATACCTGTAACACACACTCACATAGGTCACACTTTTTCCCTCTTCAAGAACTAGTTTAAATTTGAACTTAACTTTACTTGTATACCCTTCTCTTGATTAAAACACACACCAAGTCAGTTTTCCTTCTTTGATTCAACCAATGAAACTTAAAAATCCCAAATTTTTCATTAAAACACTCACATATGACCCATATAGGTCGACCATTCCCAAAACTATCAAACTTGAACCAAAAAAGCTTAAACACCCCATCACCTAGATGGGCTAAACCCAAAAATGTCAAAACCATGATTACTGAAGTTACCAACATTACCATACATGTGTAAAATAACATAAAAACATCAATCATGGTCTTTATTTATCTTTTACCAATCAATAAATTCATAACACAACTCAAAAGGCTCATAGCCTTCTCAAAACAATTGTTTTCAACACCATGTCTTCACCTTTGGGCCTTTAGACCACCCAAGATAAACTCATATATGGAATGTAGCCACTATATGGAATCCTCGGGACTTGTATATCACATCCATGCATGTTATAGCTCTCGACACATCCATATGTTCAAACCACACTAACTTTCCTCTTCACCAAAACAAGCGGCCTAGAAATTAGTTTCATAAACTCAACGAGTTTGCACCATTGTTGTCATTTCCAAGACCTAAAACTTCCTTCGATTGGAGAAAAATTCATCCCTATTCACTCTCAAACTTATATCAATCATCAACTCATCCATCTCATTCCTTATTCACTTCTATCTTTCAACCAAAGTTAATCTATCCTGGAAAACCAACAATATTTTTCCTCACAAATTGACCTGGATGACCCATCAAATATGATCATCATAAGATAAAATATATACCACTATAAATATATCTTAATCCTATTTCCATAACATATTATAAATCCTTACAACTCCAAGTGGAAGGCCTTCAACCAAGACCATCTCCAAAATTTTCCTAGAACTGCCCCAAAATGCCCTTTGACTAGTCTTCACAAATAGGGTACACATTGTCATTTATAAGCATCACCATGGTCTGAAACCACCATGTAAATCAATAAAAACTTCCATGATAAAAATAATTTCCATCTATTTTGTAACTCCTTTGGACAACCTTGTCCCAAACTAAACTTCTTCAAAAGCATGCATGTTTGAGTCGGGTCCACTCATCACCACATACTATACCATACCTTTTTGGAAATCTAGATGATTCCTATGCATAATCCAATAATCACAATATCACTAGAAATAAATTTTGGACACTTATGAGAAATATATCTCCTACCACTTTTGAGCTAGGGTTTTAAACACACAAAAAGTAGTTTACCTTCTTAACATTCATTCATACAAATGTGACAATGAAACGACCTCATTATTTTTTTGAAACATTCTAGAATCAATGTAGGAACATAATTGAAATAAACATGGTCCCATGCAAAGAAAAAAATTCAGTGCGAGCATTAGAAGGTGCAATTCAAGTTGGAAATGACCTTCTTCTTGACCCTGTTTCACTAAAACCCACTTATCTTACAAAATCCTAATCAAAATGACTTCAAAATTTTCTCACAACTCTAAGACACCAATTTTCTTCATATCAGATCATCATCTTATGTCAAATATTTCTCCATCTTCTCATCCCATCTCATTTGCATGACTAGCACTTGGGGTTTTGCATGATTTGGTCTAGGATCAACTGAAACAACACCATAACTCAAAATGAAACATCTCCAAAATCTCCTAACATCCATATTACATCATGAAACACATACCTATATGTTTTTCATGATCTCACTTGGCTCCACAACTCAAGCTCATGCCTCCAAGCACCTAGACCTAGTCTGGTTGAGTACATGAAACTTGGTATTCAACATGTACCTACACCATGAAACTTGTGTGAGTTCTTAAAAACTCCCCAAACATTATCTCCATGCTTCCACCATTATAATCAAGCCACCAATCAACTCAAACAATCGAGACCCGTCACCTGGCCTAGCTCATTCACCTGACAAAGATTGCTAGACCAAGCCAATCTCACTGAATCTCCTTATGTCATCATTTCAACATTTGAAACACCATGTCATCATCCTACTGATCATGCTCAAAAATTACTCCATCATCCTCTTTGTCATTAGTGTGCTTTTATATCAATGAAAACACCTAGAACTCAACATGCCAACAAAATACATCGACTATAAAATTTGACACATAAATTCTAATATGACACATAAGATTAGTGCTTTATCCGTTGGGCCAAGAGTTCACATGTTTCAATCAAATCAGAAATGAAATAATTTATCACCAAGGAAAACTTCATCAAAACTTTGAAACATTATTTTTAAAATTTCATGTCCAATCATCTCACCACTTTGAATTTCTTGAATTTCTCTAGTGATTCCATCGTTCTCGATTCATCAGGGAAGCAATGAGGAGAAAGTAAATTCTCATAGATGAATTTATATTTTTAAAATCCTAATAGGGATCATATGAAAATCCACCATTTTATCTTCCATGTTAGTTAATGGACTTTTTTATCAAGAGAATTGGAATTAAAATTTACCAGGCAAGAATATTGATTCTTGACTAGATTGGTCAATTGATCTTTGAGAGATTACATAGATATCCTTTAATTGTGTTTGTAGATGAAATTACAAGTAATATCCTAAATGAATTCCTAGATTACACACATGATTTATTATCCTTTTTCTTTTACATCAGCTAATTGTACCTTGACATCATCAAGCACTATTTTCCTGAATTTAGCAAAATTCAACCATTTAATGTGAATCCTTCATTGTTTGAAATCAAGGATTCCTTTGGTGACAAGAGATGAGAAGTCCATTTGTGATAGTTCTCAAATGTTGGGATAATGTTTTCCAAGAGTGGTCATCGTGATCCTAAGAGACTCTTTAAAATGTAAAATTGGATCTAGATAAGTATGAACCTTATCGTAGATTCCCATAGCTTCTTCAATGATTTGCAAACCTTGTATTATAAAATTATTGATCCATGATTTGGATATATGACCCATATTATTTATTTATTTGGATAATAAGAGGGTATATTGATCTGTTACCACTATTGTAGCTAAAATTTGAATACTATAAGAAATTGGGTTGATTAGGTATTGCATATATGTTAATAGTTGTTGATTTTCTTCCTTTAGCTAGATTGTCTAGGATTTGTACTTTTCCATCCATCGCAGAACTATATTAATGGATTCTCAAGAATTTGAAACATCACTTTCCATGGTTGAATTTCCAAGAATTACTTTTGAGACTTTGTAATCATAAATATCCATTTCCCTCTTATCCTTATTAATAATTGGTGTTGTTATTTTGGCATACCGAACTGCATGCTCGTTGACTGAAACTTTGGAGATGAACTTAGGATTCATGGGAGTGAAATAATTTTTAATTTATGTAATATCTTAAAGTTCGATTTTTATGGTTTTGATCATTATTTTCCTCTTCTTTATTTTTTCGTGTAGCCAAGAAGGTACTTCTTCAATCAGCTCACCACATAAAATTCTTGCACCAAGTTGGAGCTTCTCTTGTGTTGGTGGTGGATCCTAAAATTTAGGTGGGATTTGAATGGAGTATTTATGTTGAGAAGGAGGAGTTTCCACAACATATACAGATGTATAGAAGGAAATTGTGAAAAATTTTAGGATGTGAAGGCTAGGGTGAATTTGAGATTTGAATTACTACAACTTGCACTTGATCTGATACCACGAATTGTAGGGTGGTGTTCTTAATAAACTCTTGATAATTTGAATTGGTATGATTTTATGAATTTTGAATTGATTGTGAGATCCTAGAAACATTTTCCTTCCGCTTATTTGGCTCTTTCCTCTATTCAGATTCACTAGTCACCAAAGGCAAATTGTGAGTTGACTTTGGTTTCCATTGCCTTTTACTTTCTTAAGTATGGGATGAAGCTTGTGTGGTGGGTTGAGAGGATGATTGATTGAATGTTAAAATTTTCTTCTCACTTTGATTATCTAGCCTATTATATTCATTTTTTTTCCTATCATTTTCATTACATTTGGCCAATTCTCTCTCATACCAAGCGAGACTTCTCTTGATCACTTGTTGAATTTTATCTTCAAGTAGCGTATCATCTCTCCTAAACCAATTATTTTAGAAAGATTTGATGAAGAAATCAAATCATATGTAGGATCAATAATGTTTAGGCCACTATCAATAACTCCTAAGAGGACATATTTTGGTATGAATGTGATTATTTGACTCAGATTCATTTGGGAGTAGTCACGATACCAAACCTCAAATTTATCTGCGCAACCAGCCCAATAGTCTTCCACCTCTAGATGATGTCTATATTTTGAGCCAGGAACTATCTCCATGAATCTGTAAATGTCAAATTCCCACCTTATCAAAAAATAGTTGTTGTGTTACAAGGTTCACCTCCTTATCCATCATTTCTACACTGCGTAATGATGAACATTTGTACTCACTAATGGAGATAGGAAAACGAACACTAGATTTTTTTTCACCCAAAAATTGATTTGCTAATGCAAGTTTTCAGGAAAGTTCCATGAGGTTCCACCTATCACTTACATATTTTAGAAACTTATACGGTACTCCATTATATCCACAAACACAAACATATGAAAATGTGGGAAATTGAATGAACCATGTGCCCCATCTTGAAATCACCTCTTTGGTCTGATGTGAAAACCTTTTGTGTGGCTTATTCTTGAGCATTCTGATGATATAGAAAAGTAAATAATCGTTGAAATTTCATAAGTTATGTTTTCTTGCTTCAAATTCTAGCTTTGGGTAGTAGTGAAAATCATTGTTTTGACTTGGCACACTTATACCTCTAGTTTCCATACCAACAAAGAATATTTTTCATGCTACACCATAGATGAGTTAATATGTCATGTATAGAAATTTTCTATCATATTTACTTAGATCAATTTCTTATGCAATGTGTCACTTATGATCGTAGGCCAGTCAATATGAAGTTTTTGATATAGGATTATGCAAATGAACTTGTACATCCATGCTTGGAAATAACGTGCAAAAGGGATGTCAAACACTCTACTTAGTAAGGTGATCATGTCTTCAATTTCAACTTAGAACTTAATTTGGAGCTGTTCTTTGGGAAGAAGATTAACAATATTTTTTTTGGTGACCAACCAGTTTTTGTTCATGACTTTGGAGCATCGTAGCAAGTATTCATCCCAATATTTTTTTGCAGATATTATTTTGTGATCTTAGCAATCTTCTCATATTCAGGGATTCAAAGTAGCTTTTCAATGTGTTTAGTGGTGACTAGGAGAATGGGATCATTATTTCTATTAACAACACCTCTCTTCTCAAAATCATAGCGTTCTGCACAAGTAATGAAAATCTTGGGGCATTGAAGTAACATTGGGAAGGTTGTTTCCCGAGGTAGACCATTATGGAAAAAGCGTTGAAAAAACATCGTACGACCTTTGATCCAAGTTTTGTCACAAAACTGACCTATATTGACATGTCCGATGTTCATGTCAGTTATATGGTCGTAGTCAGAAATTAGTATGAACATGTGCATTACACCTTGGAATTTATATTTTAGTGTTGATTTTTTGGATGTTGAACATTTTGAAACAAAAGAGGGAAAAATAAACAATGAAAATAGACTTTTTGGTGCGAGGTCACTATCTCTGGGTCCACCAGAAAAAGAAAAATGGGATTTTATTAAACTTACCCTATTACAATATAAATTTTATCTCATTTTTAATGTTTTCATTGATAGGATGCCTTGCATAATTTGTGTTCCTCTTTCTTTCTTCACTTTTATGACTACATATTTTTCATGCAATCTATTTTGATGCCAAATTGATCATTATTGTTGTGCCTATCGGTTGCTATTCTCTTTGTCATCAACAAACTAAACTCCATTTCCTTTTACTTTGCATTTGACTCGGGTGGTTTAGTATTCATGTGTTTATCTCATGAAATAGATTCAAATACTCCCTCACGTGAGTGTCTATGGTTGTTATCCCATTCATATACAAAGTGAATATTTTACATCCAATGATGTCTCCAACCACACTACTCTCCACCCTAAGAATCTTCTCCACACACAAAGCATTCTAATATTTATGAATAAACTTGTGTGGCATCCTTTAAAGGATTATTGGTTGTATTCTTACAGAAAAAATTGACACAAGTTTTGTAAAAAAAATTATTGTCGAATGTACGCGCTCAAAAACTTCATTTTTTCTTTCTAGGTGCTTTTTTTATAGGAGTTTATCAATAGACTATTTCCATGTGTCAATAAATTTCTCATGTTACACACGAGGTTTCATTATCACATGTGAATATTATCCTTTGAACTGATATCTTGAGCTTCCTCTATACATTGGCTTTGTTGTTTCATTTCACATTGAGAAAAATTTCACACCACCGCCTATCCTCTATGTGGACTATATCACTTTATCCATGTATCTTTAGCTCCTCCACACTAGTTTATCAATTAGTTTTGTGCTTCTTCCAACCATTTCTACCATTACGAGGAATGGGAGAGTTAATGCATAAGAAGTATATAAATTAGTTTTGTGCATATTCCAACCATTTCCGCCATTATGAGGAATGGGAGAGTTAATGCAGAAGAGAGAGACGTAGAAAATGGGGAAGTGAAAATATTTTTGTGATTTTCAGAATTTGGCTTTTGGAAAACTTCCCCATGTAAGAAAATTTTAATCTTTATACATTAGATAAGTGATAGATGGTGAAGTGGGAGTGAAATTCCACTTCATTATCCATCATTTACAAATTTAATTAATTAACATTATTAATAATATTAACATCATTAATTTAATAATTAAAAGATGATTTTAATTAATTAAATTAATAATGTTGATTTTTAATAACAAATTAAATAACCTTAATTAATTAATGAAATATTAATTAATAATGTTAATTTAATTAATAATATAGACACAATCTATGCATTTGGGTAGATTTCTAGGTCCTAAAAACATGCTAGCATTTACATGATTCATAAGTAAGAAAACTAGCAATTAACAGTGCCCTTTAGCCTTTTGCTTTATCTTCTACACTTTTATTGGCTTTATACATCTTGCACTCTTGTTGGCATTTAATTGTTTTATCTTTTTATTGCCTCGGACACTAATGCCTAGTTGGGACACTAGTGTCAAGGGCTCATATCCTCCTAGGCACTCCTATCCCTCTTTATCTTTTTCTTATCCTTTTGGACCCCTTCTTCTTCTTAATTACTTTTTACTACTTTGGGGTCGGCCTTTCAGTTGTCAATTATGAAATGTAAACAAGGGAATCATATAAATACATAGTTATGTTTTCAAAATAAAGGACCAAGCACTAAGCATTACATACTACCACCTAAGCTTTCATCCAAAGGCACAAAGAGCATCAAATTCATCCAGCTAACACACTCATTCAAGGGAAAAAGGGTTGCATCACTTATGTATACACAATATAGGAGGGGAATTATAATATATTCCATCCCACACATTCTATACATTTGTTACATTCTATATCTAGCCTGCTATCACCGTGGAACTTGCACAAGGGCATCCTAGAGCACCATTTCTACACACACATAAGAACTACATGGATTATGAGATGTAGTGCAATGCTTGATCATAAGATCACTCTTTGGGTGACTTTCATCATCAATTTGACTCCCCATTATGTATATTTATTTTTAGGTTTGATGTGGTTTGTGGGTATATCCAGGTAGACAAGTTGTTTTGTAGGTTACATGTATATTTGTCGACATTGGATCAAAACTAGAGTGACAAACAGGGACTAACAATGAAGCCCTCCTACAAATAATATACTAGATTCCAAACACCTACACAAAAATGGTGCTCAAAACAGACGCTAGTGTCTGGGTGCTCCTGTCCTCCCGTGTGCGCTCTTGTCTAACACATCTCCAAATCTCATAACTTCCTGTTTATAGTGACGATGTTGTCTACAGTATGTTCATGTAGTTAACCTACCCATATCACTTACATTTCACTTGGAAATATGCTAAGTCCCTATATCTCTCCTTATTTCTTAGGGTTTCACATTATACATGCTTTCTTCCTTGCATCTTACTATACATTAGTATTTGTTGCAGGGTTTGGTGGCCCCCAAGGGACTCGACTTCACCACCTGGGCCCATAGGGCATGGCTAGCTCACTTTCGATCATAGTAGTTACTCTACAATCAGATTTAATTCTATTTATAATAAATAATTTGGTAAACCCCATCGCTCAATCCCTACCTTCTGAGAATGCATCATATTCTATCTCCTTCTTCTGAATTCAAGGATTAAGATTCTTATCCATCCTATGATCCAACTAAGGTTTCTGGCACGGCTGCCACTGCTGTTGATTTTATGCAAGTCCATATTCAACATCACTCACTTCACATCCTCCTGATCCAACTATCAATGTAGTCACCACCCTCCACCACACAAGGCCCTTAACCTCCACCCATTTCTATTCCTCCACCTATTACCATTATAGTTCCTCCCACCACCTCCAAAGGCTATGATATCATTGAGCAACTTAAAAATGCACCTACCAAAATATCTCTTTTTGATCTCTTACACAATGCACGTAATTTTTTTCATACATTAGAAGCTTCCTTACACTCCATCTATATTTAAAGTGATAATTCACATGTTTCCTTTACCCATCTCATTCAATCCCTCAAAAATCTACCGCATGATATATCCTTCAGTGATAAGGATATTCCACCTACTACCACTAGCAATCTTCTTGCACCTTTTCTCATCACCACTACTATCAGTTCAATATGTATCAAGCATATAATAATTGACAATGGCTCCACTATAAATATGTGTGCTCTTTCATTACTCAAGCAATTAAAACATTTTTGAAATTTTTATCTCTAAATCTTCCCCCTTTGTTTGCGGCTATGATTCCACTACTTGCACATGCATTGGCACCATCACCTTACCTTTACAAGTTGAACCTAAAAACCTTCCCACTCCATTCTATGTCATTGACGTGTCATTTCAATTTAATTTCCTAATTAGTAGACCATGGATTCATGCCATGCATATTGTTCTTTCTACGATTCATTGGTGTGTTAAATTCTTGCATGATGGCTATGAGAATACCATTTCTGTTGATCCTAACCCATTCAAATTTTGTAGCATATATCTCGTCACTATGATGTATATTCCTCTATTGCACCCTATTCCATACCATAATGTCAATACATATGATGTTTTTCAATCTAGTGTTCCCACTACTTCTTCTACCTCCACACCCTCCCTTCCATCCATATGCATACTTCTAATCTTATATCACCCACTACCCCACCTATTACTACTCCTCCCTACCCTACATCTAGCTCCACTCCTCCTAATATCCTTTATGATGTTATCCAACATGATAATGCCATCACCGATGATTTTTATGATGAGCTTGATGTCTTCGAGCTTACCAATGAAAACCTACAAAATCTCAACTTTACTCCCCTTGAAATATATGACTCCTACTTCCAAGGAACTTTTGTTGCTACTGGTCCAATTGAATATCAATTCAAACAACCTCCTCCTTTTACTATAACTATGATCCCTTTCCAGGCTTCCATACATGCATTATATCTCATGCCTTCTCCACTTGTTGCATCTCCTCCACCGGTTGATCCATTTACATCTACCTTATTCATATATGACTCTTATTAGCATCATATTCCATTTGATCTCACTTTCCTTGACACTGTGTGTACACATGAAGTTTTTTCCTACTTAGGATTCACATTTAATGATCTCCTTCCTCCATCTGACTCACCTCACCTATATCATGGATATGTTCTCATTATTGTTGTATATGGCCTTTGTGTCTTCCATTTGTCAGTTTTTCTTTCACGTATAGCCCATTATTCTCCACTCGCCCTCGTATATTCTTGGATTGACTACATTATTGGCACTCTTGATCCCAATCACACTGATATCTCATTTCCAATGCTTTTTGGCCATGTCTCTATATGCAATGATAAATTCCTTGGCTATATTCAAAATATCACTCATTGGGATGCAGATGATTGTCCACAACCTCCTTTTACTGATGAAAAATGTGCTATGGGAATGTAGAATTTGTGTCGCACTTGCTCTCTTTATGATCAACCTAATGGTATCACCTATAATGTATCTAATCCAAATCTTATCAGTTATAACCCTAATACTGATGATCTTCTTGATGAGTTTACCTTACTATTCACCCCTCGCACACTTAGGGGGATTCACAATTTCTCTCCCTCCTTTTGGAACTATTAGTTGTCTCTCATGTCTACTACTACAATATATGCTTTGTGCTTCATATCTAAATTATCTAATAATACTCACTTTGTTGGTACACACATTGTACTATCATTACCCGATGATGCACTCTTGTCCTACAGTTCACACTTGACTATTGAGGGCACACTACAAAAATGAACCTCACACATTTCATGCTCAGCACTTCACAATACATATTTTCTATCATCTATTTTCACACAACACATTAATTACCAATGACATACTCTAGTTCTACGGTTCATACTAGACTATTGAGGGAACACTACATGAATGAAAATCACACATTCATTATATGTCTTTTTTATCATCTATTTTCATAACACACTCATTACCCGATGATGCATTCTAGTTCTATGTTTCATACTTGATTATTGAGGGCACACTACATCAATGAAACTCACATCAAAAATTTCACACTCAACAATTCATGATACATCTTTTCTATCATCTATTTTCAAGCAACACACTCATTTCCCGATGACGCACTCTTGTTCTATGGTTCATTCTTGACTATTGAGGAGGAAATTATAAATGAACCTCATTTCATGTACATCCACTGGGGGGAAATTCATCTCCTCCCATCTTCACATCTTTCATACCATATCATCACACTCATACAACATTTGCATATCTTTGTTGCATTTACTCATGTTAGCCTATACTACTTACATGTTGCACTTTTCTTACTATGATAGAAAAATTCTTAGTATGTCATTATCTTTATCATACACAAATGCACATTCTCTTGGTATCTAGAATTAAATGCATATCTCTTATAGCTCTTTACATGTTACATGATGCCTGATACTGAATTCCTTGCTGGTCCCATTGAGGAACCTGGGGGCATCTACTTCTGATACTATTATACTTTCCTACATCATAGGTTCTATTGTCACATTATTTACTACTTTCATTACAATCACTTTACTTGTCTATGATATCTACATGCTTTGACATACTAATCTTTATAACATGTTAACGGGCGCTTCATGTGTAGCATTTTTCTTGCAGGATCAATACAACCATGGCTACCTGTTACATTTTTCTTGATATTGGTAGCTATTATATGTTATTGTTTGTGGGATTTGCCCTATGTCTTGAGTGTTCATTGTACACTTTTGCTCGCTTTTTCCTTTAGTGTATTTTTACATTGTAAGTGATGTCCCATGTATAAAACTCAATTTTCATGATCCATCTTGTTTTCACACTTGCTTCTTAAAAAAATTGTATTTCATGCTAGCTATTTTTACTGTTACCACTTATTACTAGGCTATCTTTTTTGCATGTGCCTTGGTTTCTACCACGCACATCCCCTAACCCCTACAAGTATCCAATTTTCAAATATGCATATCATCCTCCAGTCCTCTCCTTTATACCACATTCTTCTACAAACATCACATGTAGCCCAAATGAGGGGGGCATAGATTGGTTGAATAAATCACCCCCACAATAGCTCATAGATACAGTATAGATCATAACAGTATAGAATCAACATAGGAACACAATTACAAAATGGTCTAAAACTATACTTGGACGTCACACTCAGAGAAAACATGATCACCCAAACCCATATAGTAGCACCTGGTGGTTATGTCCTCCCCTAGGTGCTAATGTATTAGGGGAAGAAAATAATAATTTTCTCAGTTCAAAAGAGTCTTTAGTAGTTTACATCACATTTCTCTAGTAAAAGGAACTTTCCTCATAATGTAGAATGCATTTTATCACCTACAATCAGTTACAATATGGAACAAATGGAACTAATCAGGATGTACCATCTACAGTGGTTCTCATTCAGGAATTAGCCATAGAAGGAGAGAAAATCTAGACATCTCTCCCCAAAACTCTTCTCTTGGCATGATATCACCTAAAAACTCACTTTTAGCATGAGATCACCCAAAAAAATCACCATTGAAAACAAATTTAGTAGCATCGAGACAACTTTTCTATCTCTTACACTCTTATACATCAGGTGCACACTTTTCTTGTATATACTTTAACACTTTTACTTACTTATACACATGTTACTGTGATTTTTCATATACGGAATGTTGACTACTTTCTCACACTTCTTTTGCAATTTCATCCTTAATATGCAACAAGAAGAAACCTACATCAGCGAATATAAGCTTACAACAATAGGTATAAGTCACATACGCTTCACTCCTAGGGTCCAATTCCCATTCCTAGTCTCCACGCTTCACTTTTCCACTCAACACACTATACACCACACTCTCTATAGAATCATAAGGTAAACATCTTCTATCTACTTTATGTTATCGAGTATTCACTCAACAACATAAAGTGGGGGAAAAATGTAGACACAAAATCTATGCACTTGGGTACATTTCTAGGTCCTAACAATATTCTAACATTTACATGATTCCTAAGAAAGAAAACTATTAATTGACAGATCCCTTTATCCTTTTGCTTTGTCTTCTACACTTTTATTAGCTTTATACATATTGCATTCTTTTTGGAATTTAATTTTTTTATCTTTCTATGGCCTCAGACACTAGCGCTAGATGCTCATGTCCTCCTACGAGCTCTTATCCCTCTTTACCTTTTTCTAATCCTTTTAGACTCCTTCCACTTCTTAATTACTTTTTGCTACTTTGGGTCAGACTTTCAGTTGTCACTTATGAAATTCAAACAAGGGAATCATATAAATACACATTTATGTTTTCAAAATAAAGGACCAAGCACTAAACATTGCATACTACCACCTAAGCTTACATCAAAAGGCATAAAGAGAATCAAAGGCATCCATCTAGCACACTCATTCAAGGGACAAGGGTTGCATCAATTCTGCATACACAACATAGGAGGGGAAGTCTTTTCTATTCCATCCCACACATTTTATACATTTGTTACATTTTATACCTAGTATGTTATCACTGTGAAACTTACACAAGGGAATATTAGGGAACCATTTCTACACACACACACAATAACTACATGGATTCTAAGATGTAGTGTAGCACTCGGTCCTAAAATCACTCTTCAATTGACCACCGGGGTCAATCTGGATCCCCATTTTTCATATTTATTTTTAGGTTTGATGTAATTTGTGGGAATGTGTAGGTAGACAAGTTGTTATGCAAGTTATAGGTACATTTGACAAGATTAGAGCAGAACTAGAGCAACAAATAAGGACTAACAACAAAGCTCCTCCTACACAAAAGAAACCAGATCTTGGGAACCTACACATAAAATAGCACCCGGAATAGACGTTAGCACATGGGTGCTCATGTCCTCCCATGGACACTCCTATCTTACACATTTCCATATATAAGAATTTGCAGTTTATAGTGACAACGTTGTCTACAGTTTGTTCTAGCGGTTCACCTACCTAGATCACTTCTAGTTCTCTAATAAATCAGCTAAGTCCCTTTATCTCTCCTTCTTGCTTATGGTTTCACATTCTCCATGCTTTGTTGCTTGTGTCTTACTGTACATTAGCATTTGTACATAATTTATTACAGTAGTTACTCTGTAATCAAATTTAATTCAATTTATATTAAATAAAATAAGGTCAATTAATTAATAATATCAATTAAATTAATATCATTAATTAGTTAATAATTAAATTAAAATTATTAAATAAATAGCCAGTATTAATTTTGAAAGAGAGATGGTATTCACAAGGAGGGAAATGATAATGACATGGATGCAATGGAGAAAATGATATCATGATGATAATGACTGGGTCATGGGAGAGGATGGATAATAATGGCATTTTGAAATGGCATAGGAAAATTAATCTGTGAAACACATTAATGCAAAAAGCTTCAAAAATATTTAAATTTTGATGATTTAAAATTGTCAAAATAATGACAATAATGAAGGAAAATTAACAATTAATGTTATATCTCAACCAAAAAATCTTCATTTACAAGCCCCTCCTAAATATTAATTCACACATCTACCTATGTCACCGCATATTACGCTTAAATGATTACTTGACTGTAAGATCATTCCTCACCCTCCTCATATGGAGGTTGATATGTGTAACCCTAAATATAAATCATTTAATTCTAATGCGTATTGTGTGTATCATCATTGTATTGGCCAATCTACATAATGACATTGGAAGCTAAAGCATGACAGTCGAGACCTCCTTGATAATCAAACTATTGAATTTGAAACCAATCAAGAGGAATCTAGACCAATGATCAATGAGAATGAAAATACTAAAATATTATATGACTCATTACCTCAACATACATCAAAGTTTGAAAAAATTCCTAAAGTTCATCATGTGTACATCGTGCATCCTCATCCTTCTTCTTATAGAAATCCATTGGATACTCTTATTGGAACTATAACTATTAATACACATCCAAAACCTACTATCATGTTTGATGAACATGAAATAATGGATGAGTTTTTAATAAATAAATGCACTATATATTTGAGTCTATATTAATCAACATTCCATACATAGTGTTTATATTAACAATGATTGATGTGACAATCTATATACTATGACATTACTTTAATCTTTGGGATACAATGAGCAACATTTACAACATGTTTCTCATGTTGATACCAGACTCATTGGAATTATTTCATCACCACTTAAAATGGGGGAAGATAACATATCTAAACCTTTATTGGTCCTTTAGATCCTTGTGTCATGTGACGTATTACTCAAACTCCATTAGATTCATAAGATTTGTGTTATCACTTATAATGTGCATAATTTTATTAAATATATCTATTGTAACAAATTTTTCTAATTAATCCCTTATGAGTCTTCTTAGCTACTTCTAGATATTATTCCTAAACATACCACTTATGCATAAATAGTCACATGACTTATACCTTCCCTATCTATTCAAATAGTTCCTAATCAAGTGGAAAATATTCCTATAATGTCACCAATTCAACATAATTCACAATTGAAATAATGTAAATCTAAATCAATGGTAAATACTAAATAATTCTAATCAAGTCAACCTATCCTATAACCTAATCTTAAAGAAATGGAGTCTTCTAGTCTACGCAGTATTCCATCAAAAAAATTTCCTCCTCCAATAGTTCTTATGTAGGGGCATCATCAAAAGGTCACCAAAATTGTAAGATTCTCATTTTTCATGGTCAAGGTGAGTATGTTGGGAGGTTTAGGGAAAGTTCAAAGTTTGAAAATTCAAAATCTTAGTTTTCCCTCCATGAAAAAAATTCAAATTGTAAAAGTGAGGTATAACTTTGTGAGTGGTGCAAAGGAGAGTCTTGGTGGATTTAGAATTAAAAATATGTATAGTCATGTAAAGTGAGTTATAGAAGTGTATGATGCAGTGGAGTGTCAAAAGGATGTAATATGTTTACTATGACTTTGTTAGAGTAAATGATGAGTCTTAGAGTTATGAAGTTAGTTAGGGTTATGAGGTCATGGGTAAATGAGTTAAAAAGATATGGAACTCAAAGAAATGGATTTATTTACCTCCTAGAAGAGGAAAAGGGTGAAAGAGAGAAGGATTCCTCGTGGAGAGGAGGAAGAGAAATTCTAAAGAAAATATGAAATTTTGTATATTCTAGTGGTTTTTATAATTAAGCTTTTTTTATATGAAGTATTTCCTTATTTTAATTCTGATATGCATAAACTGAGAATTGTTGATCTTTGTTTATAAATGCTTATAAAATTCATTTGTAATGATTATTAGGAGTTTTAATAAAGGATTGAAGTGTTGATCATTTTGATAGAATATTTGGAATGTTATAGAGTAATTTGTCACAATGTCATGAGTTATAGGAAGACCTTGAAGGTGAATAAGGTCCAATTTTTTATATTTAAGGCTCTACAACTACTTGAGAAGACATCTAAAAATAGGGAACTAAGGAGAATGAATGATATTTCTTGTTGTTGACTTGATGAATGTTTCAAAATTTAATGGAGGTCTGCATCAATTTGGTATCAAATCCTGAAAAAGGTCATTTGAAGATGTTTTGATTACTCTAACAAGAGAATTGTGAATGTGTGGAATTTGTTTTGAAGAGTGTAATAGGTAATTGTGAAGACAAATAAGATGAATGGATAAAGAATATTTGGTGGAAGCATTGGTGGAGCTGATAATAAAAAAGGAGAGAGAAATAAACGAGAAAGAATTTGAGAAGAAGAGAGAAGAGGCGAGAAGACAAGATGAATGGATGGAGAGAGAATTGAGCAAGTTGAGAGAGGATGTAGAGAAATTAGGAGGGATGATGATGAGAGAGGATAGATAAGTGGGATATGTGATGAGAAGAAGATTAAAATGGCCTATAGGATGGATTTTGTATAAGAGACATAGGTTACAATTGAGAGAGGCAATCATAAGAGAAGAGATAAAGATAAGAAAAATGAGAAAGCATGAAAGAAAAATAGAGAGATAGTCAAAAGAGTTGTGTATGAAGGAATTAAGAGGTTGAATGAAGATAATGAAGGTGCAGAAGGAAGCACTAAATTAGTCATGAATGTTGTTTTTCACCATGATTTCATAGATGCAACATTAAGATTCTATTGTTTGTAAATACTCAAAAATATTTTTTTATTTAGGTATATGAGCATGATGTGGGATACACAGGATTCTACATAATTCAAATGTTTTTATTTCCCTTTTCTTAGTTGGTATAGTTTTCTTGTGTGTCTTCTACACTATTAGGTTTTATTGTTCTATTTATTACATATTACTCTTCACATCATACTTATGTTTATAGTATATATTGTGATATACATTATTTATCCATATATTTTCTATTAACAAATGTGGACTATACCATACTATTATATAATGTTCTATGTGCTTATTGATTACAGTCTATTTTCTTTCTTACACATTACATTGTTTATTTTCTTATCTCATATGTGTTCGTCCCTTAATTTATCTATGTGTGTGTGACACTTTGGTGTCCCTTTTTTATCCTCAATTGAATTTGATTGTGTTTCCATTGGCCTATTGTGTGTGTGCTAAACTTGTATGTCCCTTGTATGTGGCCACTTGGCCTTTCTATATGACATTATACATGACTTTATGATTGAAATTGTGTGTTTGTATTATTTTTGTGTGTGTTATGTCTTTGTTTCATCAAATCATCATGACTATCCTACAGTATGTTGTAGGTTTGGGTCTACATTAAGGCCATCAAAAATTACCTTCTATATTTTTGAAAAAATATTATCTATTATATTTGACATGGAAACACTTCAATTATTTTGAGTTGAGTGATCTATAGTCTATCTCACTCACCTCAAAAGAGGGGGAATTTAGTGGGGTTATTACAATAGTATCAACACAATTCAAGCACATAGAAAATATTACATGATATAATAATATATAATAATAAATATAATATATATACAATTCAAGCATATAATAATATATTACGTGAATAAATCTATAGAATTATACATAGGAGTATTTGTAAGTTTTATACAAGGACAACATCGTGCATCCTGGATAGAACTGTGGCATGCTATTATCTTGTGTTTTGATAATTCTATCTAGATAAAATACATATCATCATAAAATTTACAAGGTTGTTGTGGTTTAGACCATAAATTATTTATAGAGATATAAATTCACTGCATCTCATGCTAAATGTAAGGGGAACGGTTACATCTATTACATATTCACAACATTTTATAGAAAAGTAAAGGGGGCATGATTACTATGGAACTTATACATTATAGAGTCATCAATGTATATGTTTCAAGCATTTTAATTTCAATAAGTTCAATAATTACAAACCTAGATCCATCTAAAGTGGTGTGATTCAATCATCTTAGGTTTGGTGACACCTAATAGCTTTGGGAAATTGGGTCTAGCAGCATATGGTGTCCTTCACATTGGGTCTAGCGACACCCGACATTTTATTTTTACATGTTGGGTTTGGTTAAACACAATGATCTTAACATTATTCATGTGCCCCCAATATCCTTTGAATTGGGGATTTGGCAATTTGATTACCCCCAATTCTCCATTGTTGTTGTTACAATCTCCATGTCCTCATGTATTCAAAAGGGAGCATATTATTCTACATCTATAGTGAAGATTTGGTTATATACATATGGGTGTAATCCTTCCTTTCTCTCTTTTACACTATAATTTTTAATTTCAAGTTCAAAAAAATACATCTAGAGTTAAAGTTTTGCATTTCATTTAATGGAGATAGAATACACTTTTTTGTTGCAGGGTTAATCTTAGGGGCATATGTTAACCATTCAAACATTTGAGCATTCAAACAATCAAGCAGTTAAGTATGATTTTTATTTAAGATAGAATTTTTCATTTATCAGTGTAAAAGAGGGGGGAAATGTAGACACCTAAATTTTTTAATTAGGTTTCTGATAATACTAATTTGGCTTATATCCCTTAATTGTTACTCGAGAGCACAAACAAATCTTAAACAAGTTATATTACTTATCCCTAAGGATTGAAATACTTTAATCTTTCTCTTCTCTCAGAGTGGAGGAGAGTTGATGGCAGAGAGAGAGGAGAGAGGAGGAGAAGGAGAGAGAGAGCAGAGAGAGAGAGAGAGAGAGGAGAGAGCCAGGAGAGGAGAGAGAGGAGAGAGAGAGAGAAAGGAGAGAGATGACGTAGCAGAAGAGAGATGAGCATGCAAGAAGAGAGATTGGGAAGCAGGAGAGTTCAGAGAGAGAGAGAGCAGGAGAGAGAGAGCGAGAGAGAGAGAGAAGAGAGCGAGAAGAGAGGAGAGAGAGAGAGAGAGAGAGAGAGAGGAGAGAGAGAGAGAGAGAGAGAGAAGAGAGGAGAGAGAGAGAGGAGATGAGAGAGAGACAGAGAGAGAGGAGAGAGAGAGAGGAGAGAGAGAGAGAGAGCCGAGAGAGAGAGAGAGAGAGAGAGAGAGAGAGAGAGAGCGAGAGGAGAGAGAGAGAGAGAGAGAGAGAGAGAGAGAGAGAGAGGGAGAGAGAGAGAGAGGGAGAGAGAGAGAGAGAGCAGTAGGAGAGAGAGATATAGATAGATGAGAGCGAGAGCGAGAGAGCGATAAGAGAAGAGAATTCTATAGATCTCTAGATCTCTCTCTCTATCTCTCTATCTCTCTTCTCTCTATCTCTCTCTCTCTCTCGCTCTCTCTCGCTCTCCTCTCTCTCTCCTCTCTCTCCTCTCTCTCTCTCTCTCTCTCTTCTCTCTCCCTCTCTCTCTCTCTCCCCTCTCGATCTCTCTCTCAGTTATTCAGAAACCTACATGAGAATCTATTATTTATACAAATCCTTTAGTTACTATTAGACTTCTCAAGATCTTCACTTTCAATATTTTTTTATCCTATACATTATCATCCAATATGGATAGAAGCATTTGGAATTTCTATCATACTTATTGGTTATGTCCAAAACACAGAAAAAACTAGATTTTCTTATTATTATCTTATTTCCATTTCTTAGTCAGTATTAACATGAATTTATATTTTGGGAAGTCATATAACAAAAAATAAATTGCAATCATTTACTCACATAACATTCTCAAGACATCCTCTAGAAATTATCAATCAATTCTTATGAAAATCTACCATAAGCTTCTCTAAATCAAGAGAATGCATTGTGAGGGGTCTCTTTTCAGGTTTTAAGCACTCCAAACCAAGTAATGAAAACACCAAGCCAAGTCATGATCATCTCAAATCCAAAGCAAGCATCATCAAGTATCTATTTGTCTAAAGGGAATTTCAAGTGGTTTATTCTCTAGCGTTTATCTATCTACAAGCACTCTACTTTGGAAATCAATTTTAACACTTATTTAAAATTCATGAAGTTTACATTTTGTATCTATTAATTATGTAATTTGCATTGGCATAAGGGAAAACATAGGGGAGACATTCCATATTTTCATTCACCTTGCACAGCTAAACTAGGATACATATATGGAGGTTGAGCCCCTTGTTTAGGTAATGTACTACAATGCTTGGCTAGAATCACTAAGGAGGTAGGTCATTAATGGATGTACAACTCCACCAAAAATCACTTCCTTTTGTTACATAATGTCTATTTGAGTGCTAGTGCAAGAAAATAGGGTTTTTATCATTACAAGTACATTCACGAACATTCTAGAAGAAGTAAAGATACATGAAGCTAATAAAGACATAGACGAAGCAGCCTACAAATTAATAGAAGTGTAAAATGTAGCTAGACGCAGGTGCTAAGTAAGATATAAGATGCACAAGCTAGTTTCCAAGTTAGATGGTAGCATCCAAAGAGTTTATGTGGCTCCATTTCATAAAGGAAGCACATTTTATCTTATCACAACTTGTTTCCCTAATTTTAGATCTGGAAGACTGTGTGAAACATTAGAAAATCTAATTCAATTCATCCTCTTGTATTTTACTGTATTTGATCATATTCCCTAATTGAATATCATTTCTTTATAAAAAAAATTATGTATTATAAGATATTAATGTTGGAGCATTTATATACAAAGTATGGATGTGTATATGTTTCAACTTTCAATCCAAATTAAGTAGATAGAAACATTCTTATTTGATTTTGGGTGTAAATATAGGTTTCGTTATAACATGTAGGTTCTTTTGAACTTAATATTGGATTGAGATTACTTTATTTGAGGTTTCTCAAACATGCATATGAGATAGTGTTGCCTCTTAGCTTAATCAATGGTATCCTCTAAAGTGATTAGAGAAATGGACCTATCCTTATATTGAAGGAAAGATTCACAAGCACCAAGGAAGATTTGATAAAGAGTATTTTCAGTAAAGGTGTGATCTGTTATGTTATAATGGATTTTTATCACTTAATGAAGGGTTAGACAGTTTCATTATCACCCTATTTACAATTCTCATATAGATCTTGAGAATGAAATTACTTTATTATATTTGTTAATCCCTCATGTTAAATAATGGAGTTAGCTAGATGAGTATGGTACCAATGTAATTCTTCACCCTTAAGTTCTTAGCTAAGACATTAGTATTGACATAGGATTTATCATTAATCCAACCCTTGTAGACATTTTGAAGGGCCTTAATGTAAAGATTAGGGTTTATGGACTTGTTATAAGTAAGAGAAGGGTTGATTCCTTTGATATCCATTGTGGTTATATAGGGAGCCAATATTTCCTTTTGAATAGATTGAAACACCCTATTGATTATGGGAGGTTGTATAGTTAGGATCCCATTGGCAGTTATAAGAGGAAGTGGGGGTATAAACTGATTAGGAACACACCACAAGTTTTTTGTGGTCTCTTATTCATGCAAGAAATGTGAGAGAGTATAATTGCGATAAAAAATGACAAAATGAAGCACAAAATCAAGAAAAAAATTGTGGCTAGCATGTATTTGAAGGAATTGATTGTTATAAGTATCTTTTTGTTGATTCATTTGGTTAATGAGTTATAAGATGAGTTGGGTTGGATCATTAGAAAGTGGATTTTATGGAATATTGTGGACAAGTACAATTGTGATAACACCTTCTAGCTAATAAGAAGTCATGTTAGAGGTATAGGTATGGAAACACATGTTTTGGATTTTCCCATTGGTTGAAGATTTTTTCCAAACATATCTATATTCCTCAATGTGTTCTTATATAGCCTTTGGAGGTTACCTAGCCAAATTAGGATAGATTTGTATGATTTCTTACATTTCAAGACTATAGTCAACATAGATATTATCTATTTCATCATGTTCTTTCCTGGATTCTTCCTCTTGTGGATTATTAGTATTAGATCTATTATCCCTTATATTGGCTGCAATATGGATTATCTTTCTAGCATTTATCTCCACCATGTTGCAATCAAGGTAGAAGGGGGTTGGATTAGGAATATAATCTCAATTGTTAGTTTGGGAGTTGATGTTTGGTGGTATATTTTAACAGTTAAAGAGATGATACATCTTGGAATATTTTAGGAAAGAAGCACTAAAATACCACACACACACACACACACACACACACACACACACACACACACACACACACACACACACACACACACACACACATATATATATATATAAGGATCATGATTAAACATTACATTTTCCTTTAGTCAATGCAATTGACTATCAGAAATAAAAACCAAACAACATCGACCATTGTTAGTTTCATCGGATTGAAGTAATTTTCCATCATGGGGTCCTACAATGAAGTCTTAAAGGATGGATGAAAACTTTGGAGCTAGTAAAAGGTGATACGATGGAGGTATAATTGTATTTTCCATAGGATCCTTTTCTCATCTAAAGCCATGTTTTCTCATGTACTTCTTGATTTTTATACTTGTACACTACTCACATGTGTTTATCATCATAATATATATCATGCATATCTCATTTTAATACTTATATGACTATGATTATACTAATTTTTCCTTGATATTATCATGTATTCCCTAGATTTTACAATGTGCTTAAATATTATGCTTTATCGATTACTAGTCTTAATTTCTAACTATGTTCACTTATGACCATCCCTTGTATGACTTGTTTCTATGATTACAAATCAACCATGTATTATATACATGCTTTCTATTATTTATCTTTATATACTCAACACACATGTTTAACTCAACATTTTGAGATGAGTGATATGTGTGCTTAATTTTCCTTCCCTCATCTCAAAAACAGATATACAATGGAGTTACCTCTAGATTCAAGAAGATTATAAATGAAGTACACACATATAGTCAAATTTCATGAAATCCTACATGTTGGGACCCCAAAATATTGGCTAAGTATAAAAAGGCACGTAGGCACACAAGGCCTAGTTTAAGGAAGGGTTTAAGAAAACCCATGGTGCGTGCGTGGACAAAGTTGAGGTTTCAAGACTTAGCCATATTGGGAATTTTGGGTAGGACACGAGAAAAGTGTGACCCAACTGCGCATGCAGAGTGGATAAGGTGCCAGCCTGGCAATGTGATTCCCATGAAAGGAATATGCCCTAGGATAGAAGGTTCTAGAAGACATCATGGAAAAAAGTGGAGAGCTCAGGCCTGGAGAAGCATGCTCCCATGGAGGACCACATTCAGACACTTTGCATCAGATCTAAGGCTATAGAAGGATGAGTTGGCACTTTAGGATGCCTATATATGCGAGTGCCCACAAGAGAAAAATATATATATATCAGATAGAAAAGAGAGGAGAATATAGATAGTGGAGTTCTGCAAAAATACTACGAGAACTCTGTGGGATTGGGTAGAGGCTATATAAGGAAGTAATGTATTAAGGGGTTGGGATATAAATTTTTCTTTGTATGGATGAAGGACATGATCCCTGTTGTGATGTATGACTTCAGTCTGATCAAGCTGTGGTAGTCTAATGGATCCATTGAATGTAATGAGATTACAAACTTGAATGAGTATGAATGTAATTAATTCAGTTCATATCTATATCTTTTCATTTTTGTTCATGGATGTTATGGAATAGATGTAAATCCTTATGTATTTTCCTTTCTGTTGTAGTTCTATATGTTATCTGTAAGTACCTTCTGTTTGGAATGAATACATTTATCTAGAGGTCGTTATGATCCCTATGATGATTGTATGTCTCATTTCCACCTTTATTCATTAAGTTCATGACATAGATTATGGTTTCCCACTTAACTCACATAAAAGAGAGACTCGACACTCACACGTGCCTTGGGTGAGCACCCAACGCTCGCTTGGTGATAGGCTAGTGCACATGGGATTTCTTTCTTTTGTGATGGTTGTAAAAATGACTACATCTTGGTTTCATTTACGTGACCTCTTTTCGAAGTTGTAGTGGGAAACGACATACATCATGATCTGTGTAATGATTAATGACAAATATTTTAACTTTGGAAAGTGTTGAATCATGGTTCAAGAGCACATAGGATGAATTTTCTCAAAGAATCAGCATTGGATCTGAGTTTGATGCACGTATATGGGTAGAAGAGAACCTCTACCATGATTTATATCAAACTTTTTTCTGTTGCTTCCCAATAGAGCTATATGAATGGCTCTCGACATATGCATCTATATCAAGCTAGTATTATAGATCATGCGCATGGACCCAAGAAGAATACCAGAGGCTATAGGATGCAGATCTGACATGGACTCATGTTGTGGATCATTGGTGGAAAGGTGTGTTGGCTAGCTACACTCTGGAGTATGCTATTTCTACATATTCTTATCCAGAAGTTGTTGAGTTTGAGTTTCTGCAGGAGCCCAGAGGATCATTTCTATGTGTTATTCCTCTGGAAATGAAGATATTGATTGTTACCTTGAGTTTAGAGGCATTTTTGATGGCTGGATAAACCATTCTAAGCATTGGGTGAGGAAGCTAGGGTGGAGGAAGATGGAAAATATTATGGTGGAGAAAGAAAGGGAGGAGAGGCGGCTCAAGTATAGTGAAGCACATGAAAGGGGTATTTTTAGACAACATGAGGTTGCAAGTGTGATGGATCTATGGAGGTAGATGTTGCGGGAAGGAGTTGAGGTTCACGTGGAGGATGTGGAACTTGAGCAGTCTGTGCTACCCCATCTTGGCAAGTGCATAAGAGAGACCCCTTCAGCTTCTTATGAGAGTTTGTCACATGGAGAGAGAAGAGTCGTTGGCACGTATCTGAACCCACCTAGTGACCAAACCCTGGTGCTTGGTTTTCCAAATCAAGGAAGGAGTATCGTTGACCTAGTTGGTATCAGTGGAAGTGATAGATCTGCACCCAGGAGATACAATTTTTCATTTCCCACTTCTATGGCTATGCATATTCCAGTATTTGGAGGAATTTTTAGACAAGGAAAAAGTACACAAGCCTTCAGTCTCACATCTGGGAGTGGCGTGGGGTACACTAGTGGTAGTGGGGCATTATCACAGACTGTCGGCACATAGTTCAGTGGAACTTTGGGGACCCTTGGCATGACCACTACAGGACCTGCTGGACCTGGTGGATCTAGTGGGTCAGGAGGAACAGGATCTAGTGGATCCTGTGGGTCAGGAGGAACAGGACCTGGTGGATCTAGTGGGTCAAGAGGAATAGGACCTAGTGGGTCTAGAGGATCTGGTGGCTCAGGAGGCACAAAACCTGGTGGACCTGGTGGATCTGGTAACGGAGGAAACACCGAAGGGAACCAAGGTTATGGTTCAGGAAGATAAGGGCCCCAACGATCTCCTCAAGTCTTCTTTGAGATGTCTTTACATTTTCCAAATTACATGGGTATCGAAGATGCTACAGATCATGTTCACAAGTGTGAGCTACTATGGCGCGTGAAGGGGATCACAACCCCAGAGCGGAAGGCTAGTCAGTTTGTAATGACGTTGCAAGGGTACACACATAGCTGGTATAGGAAATATGACCCTCATCAAATGGTGGTGGATTATACTACCTTAAAGAATGCCTTCTTGGCAGAATTCCACATCCCTGAGTTTGAACAGAAGAGCATCAGCACCCTGAAGGAGATTCAACAGGGAATGGCAAAGAGTGTGTGGGAGTATGATGCATGGTTCAAGACCCTCCTGTCAAAATTTTCATATGAAATTCACCCTTCACAGCATGCTCAATGGTTTTTTGGGGGGTTGATAACACCTTTTAGAAGAACTTTATCTCATAAAACTTTCACAGACCCGCGCGAGGTGTTAGAAGCTGCTCTACACCGAAGCTATTGGAAGTGTTGATACTAGTGTTAGCCCATTTCTGGAAGCTCAAATTACTACTATGGCTAAGAAGTTGAAGAATTTGTCTAAGAACTTAGCTCATGAGACTCAGAGTGGTATATGGTGTATAGATTGTGAAGTAGAGGGGCATGTCAAGGATAGTTTCCCCCGGAGGATAGTACGCACTATAACAATAGACTGTGAAATTTGTCATGGGGACCATGATGCAAGTAGATTCCCCTTGTTACAATGCATAATTTGGAAGAATGTGTCTTGCTACTGTAAGATCAACATACCTCTACAACCCATGATACTAAGGATTGTAGGCTTATTGACCATATCCATGAGGCCATTGATCATGGGGTGCGCCAGACCAGCATTGCCAGTAGTTCTAAGAATGATGACCACCATTATGAGGAGCGCGCAGATGGAGGCACGTGTGGAAGGGGATTTCGTGGAGGATTCTGTGGTCATGGTAACTACGGAGGAGGAAGAAGTGAGTTCCCACGTGGAACCTATTTTAATTATGGGTCTACAGAGCATTACAAATGAGAGTGCCCAGATTTATTGTAGTGCTCATGGTGTGGAAAGAAACACAAGTATGAGGAGTGCCCTAAGTTGTTTGAGCACATGAATCACCAACATCAGAAAGACAAATGCACCGTAATGGTAAGCATTGAGAATATGGACACATAATAGATGCCTTGTGTAACATGTCATGCAGGCTTAGAACCTGTTATGGTAAAAATAAGAGTAAAGGTTGTGCGTGCAAAGGAAATGCCAAGGCAGAAGAACCTAGTTTCAAGGGAAGAAGTGGTACATGGGAAGTACCCAGACCCTACGCATCAAAAGGAGGTATATCAAGATACCATGGACATCATTCAGAGTTTACAAGGAGAAATCCAGTGTCTAAAGGAGTATTCTAGGAGGGAGGAGCAAAGAAGGAAGGTCAAGGCACCAAAAGATGACTTGGATGAGGTCAAGGAAGTATGTAAAATGCTAAGGCAAGAGAATATTATTCCCCTGGTAGGAGCATGGTTAAGAGAGAATGTTACATGCCCCAGGGAAGAGCACAAGAGGAAGGTCTTGCATGTAAACCTTCCCCCTCACAGCCTTGACTATGATAGGGAGATCACATTAAATTCGGTCATGGATGGATGGCTCCTTAGTAATATCCTCATTGACATAGGCATGAAGGTTAATGTTCTCACCTTGGATGCTTGGCATCAGATGGGAAGGCCTGTATTATAGTCATCTTCGAATGTGATGTATATGGAAAACAAAATGAAGGCAATGCCCATCGGTGTCTTAAAGGATGCAACTATCACCATTCAGGGAGCTAATTTTACTGGGGACTTCGAAGTCTTGGTGCTCACTGAGGCAGAAAATTTCCCAGCACTACTTGGGCGCCCATGGTGTTATAAGAACAATGCAGATCTTCAGTTCAACAAGGGGTACATAAGATTTGAAAATGAGGAGGAACGGGTCATCATACCCCTGGCTGATGGGAAGTCAACACCCTATACTGAACCTTTGGGAGAAGAGGTCCTAGATAGAATTTATGTGTGCTCAATTAGGGATCCAGAGATAATTCATCCCACAGATGGAGTTATCTAGTTTGAGGATGCTCAGTCCCTAAGTGACACCACTAGTATAGCATGTGATAATTGGGCACATGGAACCTATGAGTTAATTAGACGACATTTGAGAGGATCAGTGACAAAGGTGACAAAGGCACACATGGTCCGGTGCTTAGGAGGAAAGGAGCTACCTAAGTACTCAGGAGGACCCTCCCCTGAGGTCTTTTTGTAGAATATGGAAGCTCAGTGGAAGGAGGAAAATGAAAGAAGGGGGATGTTAAGTTACGTCCTACTAGGAACTATTGTGTGCTGGTGGGCAACACATCGGGATAATCTCTTGGAATGACATGAAGTGAGAATTTCCTTCTCTGTTCATTTCTCTAGAAGCAACACACCCACCACCATCAAAGACTACCATGGTAAGGATCCCACCTCTTTCCACATCCAATCCTGTGAGAGAACCTGGAGGGAAGGTGAGGAAGCTTTGCCACCGTCCCTCTGGGTACACAAACTATATTCTACACTTCAGGGTTACGTGCGCACATGGTACATTCACTCTGAGACATGCCACCAAACAGGTAATTGGAAAGAGTTAGTAGCTGATCTCATTCAAGCATTCAAGTATCGGAGTACAAAACCCTTAGTGGATAAGGAATTGTAGGTTGTCAAGTGCCTTACCATTATGGATAGTTTCATGGCAGAAGATAGGCTACTGGAATTGCTAGGTGAACCTGGCCTGGAGGTGTGCTTTGAGTGAAGAAGAAATAGAAGAGATACATTTTGAGCATGTGTGCACAATGAAAGAAAAGGGAAAGATGGTCTATGTCATAGACAATGAAGAGATGGAAAATTTGGAGGTTAAAAACTATCTAAGCTTGCGCGAAGTGATGGATAGTGCTGATGAAAGAACGCACGCACCTATCATGATCCTTTAAAGACAAAAAAGGTTAATATTGGGTCAGAGGTGGAACCCAAGGAAGCTATCATTGGAGATTATTGGTCAGAGAAGGAAGTCTCTAAGATCATTGATCTTTTACGTGAGTTTGAGGATTTATTCCCGCATGGGTATCATGAACTCAAAGGCGTTCACCATTCCTTGGGGGAAATGAGAATTAAGTTGAAGGAAGGTGCACACCCGGTCTGAAAGAGACCATACCGAATGAATCCTAATCTATGCGTGAAGGTCAAGGAGGAAATAGACAAGATGATAGTGTCAGGAATCATAGAAGCTATGGAGGAGTCATAATGGATAATTCCAATGGTGATTAGTATCAAAAAGGATAGAAGGATAAGGATATGTGTTGATTACAGGGACCTAAATGTAGTATGTGTCATTGATCCCTTCCCAACCCCATTCATTGAAGAGATCTTAGAAGGAGTGGCAGGATGCGAAGTATACTCTTTCACGAATGGGTTGTCAGGGTATCACCAGGTGAGGATTACAAAGGAAGACCAGAGAATGATAACCTTTGCCACCGAGTGGGGAATTTTTCCTATATTATCATGCCTTTTAGTTTGAATAATGCACCTGATGTAATCTCATGCATTGTAGTATAGGTGTTTCAGGACTTCATCCACAAGTTTCTCCAAGTCTACCTTGATGATTGGACCGTGTATGGACTAATCAAGGACCATTGTGACAATCTGAGATTGATGTTTGAAAGGTGTCAACAGTTGAGGATATCCCTCAACATCAAGAAGTGTGTATTTGCTACCCCATTTGGGACCCTATTGGGACACATCATATGCAAAGAAGGCTTGCTGGTGGATCCTGCCAAAATTGCAGTGATTGTGGGATTGGGGGAGCCAACTAGTCAAAGTGCAGTGCGTGGGTTTCTTGGACATGTGGGCTACTATCAGAAGTTCATCAAGGGATATGCCAAGATCATCACACCTTTAGAAGAGTTTCTCAGACATAAAAGTGCCTTCCATTGGGGAGAGGTGCAACAGAAGGCATTTGACACATTGAAGGATAGGCTTGTCACCGCGCCTATATTATGTTTCCCCTCTTGGGATAAGCCCTTCCATGTTCATGTAGATGCCTCTGGAATGGCCATTGGGGCAGTGCTTTCACATCCTAGTGAGGGAATTATTGATCACCCCCTATGCTTTGCAAGCAGGAAGTTGACACCAGCAGAGTAGAATTATACTACAACCGAGTGCGAGGCATTGTCTATGATCTACACGCTTCATAAGTTCAGGTAGTATCTGCTGGCAACTCCCTTTATCTTCTACACTGACCACATGGCATTGAAATATTTGGTGAACAAGCCCATCCTACAAGGGTGCATATGTCGGTGGGTGTTATTATTCCAAGAGTTTGAGTTCACCGTAGTTGTCAAACCAGGAAAGAGTAATTTTGGACCTGACCATTTGTCTAGAATTGATTCAGGGGAGGAATCGCAGAGCATTGAAGATACCATGCCAGATGTGCAGCTATTTAGGTTGCAGCATGCACCCTCAGAATTGGAGGATATTGTTGTGTTCCTTAAAATAGGTATGACATCGAAAGGGATGAAGACATTAGAGAAAAAGTAACTATCCATACGCATTGTGCCCTACATGTTGATCAATGGGGATTTATACAAACTAGGACATGATGAATTTTTACGCAGGTGTGTACTAGAGCAAGAGTGCTTTTCCATCATAGAGGAAGCACACCGAGGAAGTGCAAGTGGACATTATGCAGACGACACCACCACACGTAAAATATTAATGGCATGATTGTGGTGGGAAACTATGTATAAGGATTACAAGGAGTATTGTAAAGTGTGTGACCATTGTCAATGCGTTGGCAAGCCAGGACTGGAGAGATGAAATGCCTTTGCACCCTATCCCTAGCACTGAAACTTTTGAGAAATGGGAAATAGAATTTGTAGGCCCTATTACACTAGCAACGCATAGGACTGGATCATGCTATGTAATCACTTGCACTAACTATTTGACAAGGTGGGTAGAGGAAGCCCCAACTAAAGATGGTACAACAGATATAACAGCAATATTTTTGTGGGAGAAGATTATCATGAGGTATGGATGCCCTTTAATTTTAACTAGTGATAGGGGTACACATTTCTTGAATGAGACCGTGGGGATCCTATTAGCAGAGTTCATGGTGGCTCATCACAAAACTACACCTTATCACCCATAAGAAAATGGAACCGTGGAAGCATTTAACAAGATACTGAGTCATACCCTGACAAATATTTGTGATGTCGGAAGACAAGATTGGGATGACAAGGTATCAGCCATATTATGGGCTTATAGGACAACTTATAAAAGGATGAACAAAGCCACACCATTTCAATTGGTGTTTGGCATGGAATCTATTCTGCCAGTTGATTTCATGTTACCTTCTCTACGAATAGTGCACACAGGAGGGCTAGCTGATGATCAAACACTGGAAGAAAGGATTTTTAAATTAATGAAGTTGGACGAAAGGATATCGTTGGCCAAATGGATCCAAATAGCAGAAAAATCAAAACAAAAAGCATGACATGATCGCCACATTAGGAACAAGAAGTTTGAGGTTGGGAAGATGGTCTTATTGTATGATTCTAAGTTTATGTGCCATCCTGGGAAGTTAAAAGTGCATTGGTTGGGTCCCTACACCATCTCGTACATCCTTGATTCAGCAGCATGCCAATTACAAGCGTTGGATGGGATGATATTTCCAGGACACTTCAATGGGAGTAGGCTGAAGCCCTACTATAAATAAGTCTTCTTGGTGTTTGTAAATAATGTAGTATTTCTAGTTAGTTTAAGATTTTATTTAATGCATTTTTCCTTTCTTGTGTTTCCCTTTCTTGTTGTTGTTTTGTGTTGCGCCTTGGGCACCGGTAATCTCATTACTTTTTGAAAGTTCGTAACTACGCAGAGGACATGCATAATATTAGCATGGGGTGGAGTAAGGTGGAATAAATTGAAGTATGAAGCGCCAGGAAGGATTGCATTGGAAATCCCAGTTGAATGGCCCTATGAAGAAAGTACATGCAAGAAAAGGTGAAAAAGGATGGTTGGTGTCAGGATAAGGCTACATTGGGGATCCACGTACAAGAGAAGAAGAAGCACATTAAGCAACACAAGGTAGGAGAGAGAAAAAATCATGACAGAAGAAGTGCCTTCGGCGCTGGTTACGCGTGCGCAAGAGTCTCCTATCAAGATGGATTGGTTACATGCCAGAAGGTTGGAGAATTGTCCGCGTAAGGTTGGGCGTGTGAGTTAAAGTGCTAAAGTCGGGTTTGTTTGAAAAATCTACATTAAGTGTTAAAGTATAAGGGTAGGTAAGGTAGCATTTAATGTTACAAAGTGGGAAAAACTATAAATAGAAGGTTGAGGCATTTCATTATTTACTTTGCGTATACGAAGAAAGAAGTGCTTTTGCATCACTACAAACTAGGGCTTCCAGAACTGATCCGTGTGAAGAAAAATTTGAAGAGTTTGAGCATGAGTAACTAGTTTGGATTTGCAAACCAGAAGGAAGGGATTTCACGGGCATAAGAGAAGTTGTGAGAAGGTGTCGTCTTGTGAAAGTATTATCCCAGCTAGGGTTTGAAAAACTAGGGCACGGGTTTAAGAGGTTTCCTTCACAAGTTTGAGATCTTAAGGTTGGAAGAAGTGGAAGAGCAGAGTAACAAGAAGAGATTGAAGTGATAAGAGGACCTAGGAAATGGCATGCAAGAAACCAACCATGTCACCTAAGAAGCCAAAGGGAAAGGGCAAGGGTAAGGGAAGAGAACCAGCAGCAACCACCACAAGCATGAATGAGGAGTGGTATGCAAAAATGCAGTACCTGGATGAAGTTTTTCTTGGGAAGGAGTGGGAATCCCATTTGAGAAAGATGGAAGTGAGTGATTATAACCATCACACAAGCACAACAGAGAAGGAAATGGCACTGGAGTTAGTGTGCCCAACGAACAAAATGACATTAGAGGGTTTTCCCATCTATAGTAGATGAGGTAAAAGTGAAGTTGGAGAAGGCAGGGTTATTGCAACTCTATGATTCGCCCTAATTTAGAAAGCCTAAGTGCCTCTATCAGTGGTTGATGTCACGCGTGCATGAGGACCACTTTTACTTAAGGGGGCACAAGATGCGCATAACCCCTCAGTTGATTTCAAAGTTTACAGGCCTCATCTACGAGGGAGACAACATAGATGATGACCTGAGTGACAAGGAAGCCATCAAAGCAACCGTCGCTGCATATGATTACAAGAAGGGGTCAAGATATTTTGATATTGTGGAAATCCCAGATCCCGTCATGAGAATGGCCGCACGCCTGGTCACAAAGTTAAATGATCAAGAAAGGTGGACGCAAGTAAATAAGGCCTAGTTGAATGTATGTAGAAAAATATCAGAGGGCACAATCTACAATTTATCAACCTTCATTGCAGATGAGATAATCAGCAGTGCACAGGAAGGAGATAAGATACTCTTTGGAAATTTCCTCCTGACAATTGTTATTTTGGAGATAGGAGTGCCTGACACGGTAGACAAGTTTTTTTGGGAGTATCTGGCTAAAGATCCCTCGCCCGTGAAAATATTTTCAAAGTATACATGTGAAACAATGACAACCTCCCACAAGGCACACATAGACAAGTGGTATAAGTGCTTAAGGGATGCATTCGGGGTAGAGTGGAGAATCCCAGACCAACTACCAGTGCTTACAATGGGAGAAGTTGAGTTTGTTGTGTACCAGCACTTCTGCATAGGTAAATTCAAGTTGGTGGATGAAACCATGAGCCCATGGTGTAAACTCCCATTCTCCTTCACTTCCTAGTACTTCTAAGTGGGAGTTAACATGTTCAAAGAAGTAAAGAGACTAAGGTTTGACCTTATTGAAGTTGATCAGGACCACAGGGAGATGCGCATGATGCTAGTCTACCCCAAGAAGTGCATGTACATGGAAAAGTACGTAGCACATGAAATCAGAATGATGAAACCCCTGACTCTAACAATTGCAATAAATTTCGTGGTGCATGTATATCTCCTCATTAGGCCAAAATTTTAGAAAGATGCATACCTGGAGAATGATGTCTCCATACCTGAAGATCCCATGGGTAGAAGAAATCCCGTGCTCAATAAAAGGGAGAGAGAAGAAGAAAAACCACCAAGTGTGTAGACTGCCCAGCCAGTAAGCACACTAGTGGCAAGCACCAAACCTAGCACCTATACACGCAGGAAGAAATCCCTGATAAAGGAAAAGACCCCAGAATAAGAGGCACTAGAGCAACCCCTCACCAAGGAGAAGTCACGAGAGGAAGCAGAGAAGACCGGATCCCCTGCCAAAGAGTCACCTCTCATAAAGAAGCAAAGGATAGAAGAGGAAGCTAACTTGGGGGAGATGGAGATTTTGGAGATATACATAGGTGAAAAGGATGATGACGATGAAGAAGTTGATCCTAAAAGAGATCAAGAGCCACCTGTCTTTAGCATGCATGATTCAAAAGAAGAGGGTAGAGAAGAAGAACATGAGTTCCTTTTCATGTGGTGCAAGGGTAGCTAGGATGAGGAAGGCACCCAGGACATGGGAAGAAGTGAGGAGGTTGGCACACAGAAGTAGAAAGCTCCAAGCCTTATGCAGGAGCAAGTAAACAAGGTGGCAGAAAGAGAAGCAATGAAAATAATCGAGGCCTTGGTAGAACAAGAATTGGAGCACATCACTAACATAGTGATGGAAGAGGGTAAGGAGGAAAGTGTTGAGAAAGAACAAGTTAGTATGGGAGGAGGTCCCAGTCTAATGGTGAGTTTCCCCAAAGGCACACGCTCGGGAAGGAAGATCCTTGATACAGAATGAGGATAGGTCATGGGCTATGTTGATGACCAAAAGAAGGTGTTACGTGCGTGCTTCTAGAGCATTGTACCCATGGAAGAAATTCTACCTATGGAGTCATTTGACAAGGAGGGCACGTACCCTAGGACAAGGAATATGCTCTCTTGGGCGTTTGAGTCCCATATTGATGAGACAGAGTTCAAAGTATACCAAGGGGTAATCATACCAGTATCAGAGTCTAAGGGAACCAACCCCTTGGTAAATTCCCAGTAGCTCTCGGATGAGTAGTTATGTAATGTGCTAAACAAGGTCACGGTCGATACCGAGGTTAGGCTCTTTGGAAGAAATGATAGAGTAAGATTTCTATAAGAAAAACTAGAAAAGAAGGAAGAGGAACCGGCTGATAAGACTAAGGGCTTGAAACAAGAAGATTTGATCAGCACATAGCTGAAGCACAAACTAAGGAATGAGAAGGTGAAGGTGTGTGAAATATACAAAAATATGGATTCTATCACAAGCACTATTATGTTGAAGCATCTAGACCTAACGCCACCGAAGCAAAAGTACGGATCCGCTCTTGAATGCTTAGAAGATCTGACGTGCATCCTCACCATGGAGAGACAACCGTTGGCCCTAGAGTCCGCAGAAGAAGTGGCAGCATGCTTGGAGAGGGAGGACAAATTGAAAGTGGTAGAAATCATTACTGAGTATAGCAAGGTACTTGCAGATGTCAACATTGCTACCCAATCTGTTGAGGCCATGTACGATAATTACACAGGCAGGGATAGAGTGGCGAGCATCTTGGTTGCCACTCACGAAGTAGAGATGAAGGCATTTCAAGATAAGAATAAGGGAAATATGGCAGAAAGGGCCATAATCCTTGCCAAGGTTGAAAAGAAATCTAAGGCCATTGAAACCTTAAGGGGTTCAATCAAAAATCAGTTGAAGTAACTATACCCATAGATTACTAGAAGGATGAACATACTTGAAGACATGAGCAAGGAGTTGGAGAAAATTTTTGACACTATGAATGCTCAAGGAGATGGACTAAGTTTTGGGGAGGTAAGTGCCCTATTCAGAGACCTTTGTCAAAGAGTGCAAAATGAAGTTGATGCGTGGAACAAGTTGGAGGCCGACTTGTAAAAATATTTTCCTAGCTTGTTGCAGTAATGCCATCACTTCCCCATTCTTTCTTCTTTCCCAAATTCTTCATCCCCTTATTCTTTTTCCAAGACATAAGTCTAGAATAATTATTTATTCATTGGAGAAGTGTTCCCACGGATGGAGAACAGGCATAGTTTGGGGTGATGTTGGGACTCCAAAATATTTGCTAAGTACAAAAAGGCACATAAGTGCGCAAGGCCTAGTTTAAGGAAGGGTTTAAGAAAACCATGGCACGCGTGTAGACAGAGATGAGGTTTCATGACTTATCCATATTGGGAATTTTGGGTAGGACACAAGAAAAGTGTGACCCGAATGCACATGTGGAGTGGATAAGGTTCCAGCCTGGAAACGTGATGCCCACGAAAGGAATATTCCCTACGATAGAAGGTTCTAGAAGACATCATGGAAAAAAGTGGAGAGCTCAGGCCTAGAGAAGCATGCTCCCATAGAGGACCACATTCAGACACTTGGCATCAGATCTGAGGCCGCAGAAGGATGAGTTGGCACTTTGGGATGCCTATATATGCAAGTGCCTACAGGAGAAAAAGATATATAGATCAGATAGAAAAGAGAGGAGAATATAGATAGCGGAGCTCTACGGAAAAACTACGAGAACTCAGTGGGATTGGGTAGAGGCTATATAAGGAAGTAATGTATTAAGGGGCTAGGATATAAATTTTTCTTTATATGGATGAAGGACATGATCCCTGATGTGATGTATGACTTCAATCTGATCAAGCTATGGTAGTCTAATGGATCCATTGAATGTAATGAGATTACAAAATTGAATGAGTATGAATGTAATTGAATCTGTTCATATCTATATCTTTTCATTTATGTTTATGGATGTTATGGAATAGTTGTAAATCCTTATGTATTATCCTTTCTATTGTAGTTCTATTTGTTATCTGTAAGTACCTTCTGTTTGGAATGAATACATTTTTCTAGAGGCCGTTCTGAGCCCTATGATGATTGTATGTCTCATTTCCACCTTTATTCATTAATTTCATGACATAGATGATGGTTTCCCACTTAACTCACATAAAAGAGAGACTCAGCGCCCACGTGTGCCTCGGGTGAGCGCCCAGCGCCCGTTGGGTGATAGGTCGGCGTGCATGGGATTTCTTTCCTTTGTGATGGGTGTAAAAATGACTACACTACATGAGAAATAATCAAGCATGTGTTGTTATGTGATAAAATTATCAAGTTTATATAAACCTTTCCAAGATTCTTACCAAGACTTATCAAGAGTTTTAAATATTCTCATGTCTCTTTTTCAAAAAATTGTCAAGATTTTTTTTTTCAAAATTCTAAAGTATTTTTCAAGATGGTATCGACTATATCAAGTGTTTTAATTTTTGATTTTTTTCTTGCAACAATATACTTGGCCCCTATAGCCTATGTGTTTTGATTTGGATCTAATGGTCTCTTTAATATTATTTATCATGCATATCCTCTCCATAGTTATTTAGCCCTCATATCCTTTTCATAGTTTAAAATATCCAATATCTTAATGAGTATAGTGTGTGAACTCATCCTTAATTAGGCCACCCTTCTGCATGAGCATTGAGCATGACCTCATCCTCAACTACGTCACCCTTCCCTATGAGCATTTTTTGTGACCTCATCCATGATAAAGGCCACCCCTCTATACTAGTTTTGCAAATTGCATGACCTCCTCCTTGATGAATATTGCCTCTCTATATCAAGTGTGAATTTCATATATTTCAACATTGCCCAACAAGGGGCATCTCACTCCAAAATATTTCAATAGTCCATCCAGTTGGGGCATGTACACCTCATGAAACTCTTCAAGTCATTACTTATTATTCTTGGTTCAGATTTAATTACAAAAACATTAAAATAGAACACAATAAAAACTTAGAGGTTACATAATTCATACGTGATTATATTCAATAAATTTGAGACAATAATACATTAGAGATATCTTACATATATAGTTTTACAATCTCCTTGTATGAAGGATTCAAACATTATCAAATATATCAAGACCCTTCCTAAAATCTCTCACATTTCTTGCACATCTCAACTATCCCAAATATCTCTCAAACAAGCCCATTATTCCCTCATGACAAGTTGTCAATTACAACTAATCATTCACTCACACAATGTAATATCTAAATATTACATTTTATAAATAATAACTCACACAAATATTATCTAACCCATATAATAATGTGAGCACTAACATATAGTATTCCTAACATTACTATTTTTTAAACATAGGCTAATGTAATGATCAGTTGTAAGTTTTCTTGTGCTCACTCATTTCAAAATTTCAATCATATCAAAATTTTCAAATTTCAAGTGTATATATCTTTATCAAACATTAATCTAGTTATGTTTCTCTTGTGTTTTCCAATTCACACACTAGATTAAAAAATCATGGTTTTTCAACCACAATCATCCTATGATTGAGATTTCCATGTTTGGATTTTCTTTTCCTTTTGGTCCAACATTTTTTGATACTAGATTAAAAGGGTACAGCCTATAGCACCCTAAATTTGGTCTGCAAGGGCACTTGGCAAAAACACTTTTTACACCTTTACAAACAATAGGACCTTAAATACAAATTTGACTTTATTTACACACATTTTTCCATTCTGAACACCCTTTAATCCACTAGGTTGTCTCCATTCTCAAATTCAACATTATCGTAATCACTATATTTTATACATAAGTCAACTTTCACTTTAGATAGACATCAAAAATATTTTAGTTTTGAGTTCCATGACCTCGAGACAGGTTTGTGGGCCTTGGACAAGTTTAGCCCCAAATTTTTCCATTTGTCCCAAATCCATTATTTACCTATTCAACAATCATAATTTCAAGTGGGTAACTTTTCTTAGTCAACCTTAGCGGGATTATAGTTTTAGTTAAATAGGAAAAGTAGCAAATTATTTCTATTTAAATGAAGCACACTAAGCCATTTAGTCCATCTTGACATCACTTCACCACTTTGAGATCATTACATACAAAGATCCCATTATTCCTAAATCTTACAAGGGTGGTACTAGATCAAATAAGAGTATAATTTTGAAGCATTCAAGGTCTCAACGTGCATATTTTCAAGTTCCAATGAAAAATCAAGGATTTCACTCTGGAGTCTAGGTGCATTATTGTATATTACTAGTTACATCTCATTATAGGCTTGGGAAGAACTACATGGTTTGATCCCTCTTCAAATTATTGGTATGTAGTAAACTCCTAACAATCATGGGATGGTTAAAACCAATGCAACCCTATTTAAGGTCTCTCATCTGCAAATAAAGTGAAACTAGGGTTTGGATAAATAATAAGTCGTTTTAGCTCCATTACAGATTATCACAACATTTTATGCCCACAAAATGTCTTATATTATTCAATCAAATTAGCTCCTCTTTTGAATTCATTTTTATCATCATTCGCACAAGAAAAGCTTATCCATAGTGTAGGTTGAAGTCATATTTATCCACTCCTACAATTTTAGCACCTAAAAAAAAACTTTTTAAGGACTTTTATGTCTCTAGTGAGAGAATTTATTTTTCCACCAACATAATTTTTTCTATTTGCCCAACAAATATTCTGCAATATTTTATCAAAAATATCATAATGTTTTTAAAAAAAACTTTAGCTTAAAAATTTTAATCATTTCATTTGAAATAATCCAACATGGATTTTTTAACCTCTTTGATGTACTTTTTTCTGTATAAAAAGCCTCCATAGACATTTATCCTTATGTATTTACAATATACACTTCTCCTTTCACCAAATTTTCTAAAATTTCTAACCTATATGTAGCATCAAGCCCTTGTAAAGGCCTAAATATATTAGATATAATAGATATTTTTCTTATTTTCTGATACTAAGCTCACAATTTGTGAAAGAATTATCAAATATTTTCCAAATATTATTGTGGCATACACAACATGTTTTTTGTTGTATTTTTTCTTTATTTATATTCAGACATTGAATCAATGCATTCATTAATCCTTTTCATTTGTATGCACATATAAATGTGTGTGTGCATGTGTGTGGGTGTGTGTGGGTTTTGGTGTGTACATGTGTGTGCATGTGTGCATATGTGCGTGTGTGCATTTGTGTGTGTGTGTGTGTGCATTTGTGTGTGTGTGTGTGTGTGTGTGTGTGTGTGTGTGTGTGTGTGTGTGTGTGTGTGTGTGTGTGTGTGTGTGTGTGTGTGTGTGTGTGTGGATCCAAACAAACTTGTATAGAATAAGTGAAGTTCATCCAATTTTTTCCAAAGACATTCTTAGCTCCCAAAAAATATTTGGTCCTTGTACAGTCTAGGAAAGACATGTTCCGACCCAAACGTATCTAGAATTTTTGAACCCATCCAAAGCATAGTTTTGACCCCTGATTCTCTTGAGAAACTTGATAACTATCTTTCAAGATTTTGTTCAGCATTTGAGAACATTGTTTCATTTTCAACAAGCCAAACTTGGTAACTTCATTCCATTTCAGATCCCAAATTAATGTTTGAATTTATTTATAATGATTGAACTACTCTAAATCCTCAATTTCACATAAATCATGATGTATTAAGACTAAAATTTGTTAGAATATGATTCATCATTCATATTTTTAATTTAAAATTCTCTAGTGTAATTTTGTTAAAATAAATACACAAACCAGATAAATACTTGTGTGACATGCATAAGCTATTTTTAGAAGAGTGTCTACTAAGCGCTTTTCATGGTTTCAAGTTAATAATAGAATTACTACTGCCAGTTAACTAGAAGAGATCTATTATTAGCGCACTTGCATGTGTGTTTATTATTGTAAAGGCGCATGGCTATTTTTATCATGTGACCTATTTTGGGAATTATGTAAGCGGTGAAGGGAAATTCCCCACCCTTATAAATATGTAGTGATCTACGTAGTATAGATAGGAGTGATGTAGTGAGCTATTGTGAAGTTATGTTCCCAGAATGATGTGCGCATAATTTTATGATACTGAATATTGTAAGAAGCTTCTATGTATTTTACTATGTTTAATATAATTGAGTGTATTGGCTGATTCAAGGTGTTAAACATGAATATAACTAAATCTTGCATGGTATAATTCATCATGGCTATTGTTTAAATCCATTACTCCTTAGATCTAGATCTAGAATATGCTATGTAGAATGTTTATACCATTTATGGATTTGAATGCATTAACTCTTCATTATGTTCGCATCCTGCACAAGAAACTCTAAGGAGAGGCGTTGTACCTTTGCACGCTTCGGGTGAGCACTCAGTCTAGGTTGAGTGATGTGCCAGTGTGCCTAGGTTATTTCTAGTAAATTCTAGGCTGCATCATTGGTTCTGTTGTCGGGACCTCTTTTTCAGTTGTTTTCAGGATGGTTCGCGATGAAGACATATTGGTTGACCCTATCAAGTGTTGAGGAGTGGATACAAGATCTAGAAGAAGAATACGCATGGAGGTTCAACACTGGATCTGAGTTTGATACACGCGCATGGGTGGAACATAATTTGTATGATTGTTTGTATGAGATATTCTTATTCACTATTTTTTAGTAGAGTTGTACAAGTGGCTAGTTGTTTATGTGTCTAAAACATTGGAGGTATCATGCACTTTTCTGGATGCAAGAAGAATTTCAGGCCCTTTATGATGCTGATCTGATTTGGACACGCATTTTGGATACTTGGTTTTGTGGTGTTTTGAACAGTTATATTTGGAGTACTCAATTTCCACTTATTCTTTCCCAGAGGTAGTGGAATTCCAGTTTTTACGATATCCCAGGGGAACTTACTTGCAAGGCATTCCACTGGTGATCAAAATATTGATGGTGACCCTGAACTTGGAAATAAAACTGATGGCTAACTAAACCCCACCATGCGTGGGGGTAGGAGCAAGTTTGGTGAAAGATGGTAGACCTAGCGGTAGAAAGACAGAGAGAAGAAAGGTGGCTTGAGTATAATGAGGCATGTGAGAGGGAGATAGAGAAGTAACAGTGAGATGTTGCAGAGTGAATGGTGTTGAGGAGAGAGATGGATCGTAAAGGATTTGGAGCTCACGCAAAAGGCATGGACCAGAAGCATCAGGAACTCCTCCATTTGGGAAAGCATGACAGGGAACCCCCTCAGCCTCACATGGAAGCATGCCAGCAAAGATGACCTTGGGCATAGGCGCACATCTGAATCTACCTGGAAACCTATCCCTTGTGCTTGGTTTTCTAGTATCTAGTACGATGAAAGTAGTCAGCAAGATAATTTAGGCAGTGGGAGAGAAGGATTAAGTCATATAGCAAGTACATCGATGGTAAGGCATACATCTTCATTGTTGTTTGGAAGTACCTTTACAGGTGCATCATCTACATAGAATTCAAGTGCATGAGATTTTGGACTCATTTTTGGGAGTGGTAACACTTCACAGATAGTAGGGGTTCAGTTCAGTACTACTATTGGGACATAGGGAAGTACATCTTATGGTCCACTTCCGGCTATAGGTGGAGGATCAAGAGGTATAGGTGGTTCTAGTTTTAGTGGATCTAGTGGTTCTAGAGGTAGAGGTAACACAGGAGGTTCTAGATCAGGTGGGAAAGGTCCACACCAACCCCAAAATATTTACATGGAGATGTCTCTTCATCTTCTAGAATATAGGGGCATAGAAGATGTTGTTGAACATGTGCACATGTGTGAAATACTGTGGTGCACAAAAGGGATCATGGCTTCTGAGTGCAGGGAAAGTCAATTTGCAACTACGTTACAAGGACACGCACACAGTTGGTACAAGAAACTTGACCCTGATCAGACTTGCGTAGACTATACAACATTAAAATATGCTTTCCTTAAAGAGTTTCACATCCCTGAGTTTGAGCAGAAGAGTATAAGCACACTCAAGGATATTAAGTAGGACACTATTGAGAGTGTCAGGGAGTATGATTCCCATTTCAAAATACTTTTATCTAAGCTTTCTTATAATATTCATGCAAGCCAATATGCACAATGGTTCATTGGAGGTCTGATTACACCTTTTAGAAGGGCGCTATCACATAAGACATACACTGATCCATGTGAAGCACTTGAAGTAGCTTTACGCATTGAGGTAGTTGGAAGTATAGACACTGGAGTGAGCCCATTTTTGGAAGCATAGATTGCAGCTATGGCAAAGCAGTTGGAGAAACTATCAGTGAACTTCAGCACATGAGACACGCACGGGGATTTGGTGTATAGATTGTGAAGTAGAAGGGCACACCAAGGATAGTTTTCCCCACAGATCAGTGTGTTCATTATTACTAGACTGTGAGATATGTCATTTGAACCATGATGCTAGCCACTACCCATTATTGCAACACATAATAAGGAAGAACGTCTCTTGCTATTGTAAAATTTATAGGTCCATGACTCACGATACAGAAGACTTCCAGCTGATTGGTCAGATCCATGATGCTATAGATATTGGTGTATGATAGATGGGAGTATCAGATAACTCTAAGGGTAAGGGTGAGCATCAGGATTGGATCAAAATCAAGTGTGCTATGATCAGAATGAAGGGAGCTATGAAGGAGGTCGTGGCAGAGGTTGAGGATACCATGGTGGATTCAGAGGCCAAGGTCATGGTGGTGGATGAGGTGAGTTTCCTCGTGGAACATGTTATACATGTGGATCTCCTTACCACTACAGGTGTGAATGTCCTTATAATATTACATGTTCTTTCTATGGAAAGAATCATAGTTATGAGGAATGCCCAAACTTGTATGAGCATCTTAATAAGCAACATAAACAAGAAAACAAAGGCGCATGGATGTTAGGATACACGTGCTGTGGAAAATTAATGGATGCCCAAGTTGGAACCAAAATCCAAGGTATTTCCTGTAAAGATCACTACCCACGTTGAAGTTGGTGTGCACCAAAGAAGCATTACAACAGAAGCCTACCATCACTAAGAGGAGGTTCTACATGCATGGTACCCAGATCCTATCCATTAGAAGTAGTTTTATTAAGAAACTGTGGAGGTACTCAGAAATCTTCAGGGTGAAATACAATGTTTAAAGGAGAAATCACAAAAGATGGAGCAAAAGAAAGTAGCAGAGATGGTCCAATCATGATATTGATGACTTGAAGGAGGTGTGCAAAATGTTGTGCCAGGAGAATATCATTCCATTATTAGGGAATTGGCTAAAGGGAAACACTCCATGCTAAGTATTGAGACTGGACGATTGATCCTACATGTAAATCTTCCCCCCATAGCTTGGACTGTGATAAAGAAATCACTCTGAATGTTGTTGTGGATGGATGGATTTTGAGAAATATATTGATTGATATAATTGCGGAAGTCAATGTGCTTACTTTAGATGCATGGGTATAGATGGGGAGACCTACATTACAGCCATCTTCTAATGTATTATTTATGGCTAATTGAACTAAGGCCACTCCTATCAGAGTTTTAAAATATGCATCCATTACTATACAAGGGGCCAAGTTCACTAGGGGATTTTGAGGTTTTAGCACTTGTAGAAGTAGATAGTTTCCAAGCTCTACTTGGGAACCCTTGGTGTCATGAAAATAATGTTGATCTTCGGTTCAATAAGGGATATATCAGTTTTGAGTACAAGGAGGAAAGATTTATTATCCCTTTAACTAATGGGAAATCTATGCCCTATGTTGAGCCTTTGAGTGAGGAAGATTTGAATAGGATTTATGTACGTGCCATCCAGGACCCATAAGTGCTCAAGCCATCTAAAGAAGGAATCCTTTAGTGGGAAGATGCACAGTCTATTAGTGATACTACAAGTATTGCTTGTGATAATTGGGCTCATGGTACTTATGAGTTAGTAGGGTGTGAAGTAAGAAGCACATTTGCGTGGAACAGTAGACCTCGTTGTATCAGGAGAATAGGTAACAACTTGGTACCTTGATACACTGGAGAAGTAAGATCCTATAGATATTTAAGATACATTCCATGGAGGAACAATGGATAGACCAGTTGGAGAGATGGAATATGCTAGCATATACCCTATGTGGATACAATCCTTAAAGAAGAAACAACTTGGTGGGTGGTTCACAGGGATAATCTTGATAGGATGGAATGAAATCAGGATTGCTCTATCTACTCATGTTTTTGGAGCATGATGCACCTACTCAAATTTGCACTTATCATGGTAATCAACCTGATTCAGCACCACGTTCTAGTTCATTGTGTGAGAGACTCTGATAGAGGGGGCATATTGAAAGCTTTACCACCTTCACTAGTGGGTGCACAAATTTTATTCCACCTTTACAAGGTTTTACGTGTGCTTGGTATGTATATGCGGAACTCCATAGAGAGACAAGGTGGAAATTGGCAGGATTTGATTGCAGGAATGATCCATAATTTTGCACGCTAAGTTCTCTACTAAACCTCTAGTAGAAGATCATAATTAAGGGTTATAAATAAGGTTAACTATGGGAGACTAGTGCAAAGGCAGAAGAACTCATTCAAGATTGTTATTTGGATGAAAATATTGGGATAATAAATTTTCTTTCGTGCTTTGGGTGTTAGAACAACATACAAGAGGTTTAAAGTGCCACATTTTCAAAGCGCAGAAGGAGTTATTCCTATGGAATTCATTTTACCTTCTTTGTGTATTGCGCGTACTGGAGGTCTAGCTAATGAGAAAGAGTTATAATAACTAATTGAAAAGTTGACCAAACTAGATGAGTGACGAGCAATAGCACGTTGGAGTTAGAAGCAAGAAAAGGCTAGGTAGAAAGCATGGCATGACCAGCACATCAGAGACAAAAATCTTGAGATTGGACAAATGGTGCTTATTTATATTCTAAGTTTTATGCACCATCCAAGAAAACTTAAATTACATTGGTTAGGACCATATGTTATCACTCACATACTTGAAACAGGCATCTTGTCAGTTAGAGGCGCTTGATGGAATATGGTTACCCCGTTACTTCAATGGGAGTAGGCTGAAGCCCTACTATAAATAATTCTTCTTGGTGTTTGTAATAAGGAAGTGTTGTCATTTAGATTAGGATTTAAATTATGTATTCCCTTAATGTATTTCCTTCTTCATCTCTATGCTTTTTCAATTTAGTTGGTTTTTTGTGTAATAAGTGCATTTGTGCACTGGAAGCTAATTACCATTTGAAGAATTTTTATGTGCAGAGGACTACACATACCATTTGTGTGGGGTGGCTATTGAAAAATGGGTACACATAAAGGAACAAACTGCTACAGGTGTTATTCAATTTTGGAGAGTTGGTGGAAAGAAGATTGCTTCCAAATAAGGACCATATATGGAGATAAACAAAGGAACAAGTATAACACGAGGTAAGTAGCGGACGTGGAGACTACCAAGAGAAGGTGCAGTGGAGAGGTACTCGGGTGCATGGAAGCGCGCTGAAGAGAATTCTATAGCTAGAAGGTAGGAAGGTGCGCTAGAAGGTTATAGCTGAGGCACGAAGATGTACCACATGGAAATGTGAAAATGGTCAATTAATGAGAGAATTATTGGTAGGTGAAGGAGAAATAAATGCACCAACTTTTTGAAAATCTATATAAGGACATGATGTGAGTTCATTTTTACCATTGTGATCACAAGAATTTGAATGAGCTAAGTGCAACCAAGCTGAGAAAATAGTATTGAGGTGCAGAGAGTGTGAAACCAGACGTGGAGAGAGGATTTGTGTGCAGAAGAAGTTTGTGTCCCCGTTGGTGAAGGATTGGAGTGAAGCAAATGCATTACAAAAGAGCTAGGGCACGTGATTTCAAACTAGGGCACGTAGATTCAAGCTAGGGTTTGGAGTTTTCACTATAGAAGATAGAAAGAAAATAATTTGCACATGCACTACAAAGGATAAAAAGTTGAGGATTTTCAAATGGCACCAAAGAAAGTACCTACTATAGGAGCTAAAGGAAAGAAGAAAGTGGAGGCAGAAGTTGAAGTTGCTGCCCAAGAGTAATTTTTCAGAGATGCAGTACCCAAAAGGTGTTATAGTTGGGAAAGAATGGGATTCCCACATCCGTAAGTGTAAAATAAGTGATTACAACCACCGCACATTGGATAACAAGGAGTTAGATGCATTGTTGAGCACGAAGACCAACAAGTGCACAACAGAGGACATGTCAGTATATGATGACACTAGGGATAAGTTGTTAAAGTAGATTGGAGTCTATCAGTTGTATGAGCTCCTTTACTTTGGAAAGTATGAACCATTATACCAAGTGGTTCATGAGTAGAGTCCATGAGGACTTCTTCTATTTTTCCAGATAGAGGGTCAGGATCATAGATGCCTTGATTGCAACACTAACAGGATTAAAAGACACAGGGATAGACCTTATCAATGATCTAACAGATAAAGTAGCAATCATGGAAACATGGAAGGAGTTGGGATATACAAAGGGTCTGTGCAGATGGACATTGAAAAGTTAAAGAAGTTCCCAGTGGTTCAAGCCAGCTGCACATCTGGTAACAAATTTTAATGACGTAGAGAGGTGGTTTTAAGTGAATACAATGTGGTTACATATCGCAAGGATAATGTCATAGGGAGTGATCTATAACATATCAAGCTACATTATAGAGAACATTAATGAGGAAGCATGCATAGGTGACAAAATCAATTTTGTCACTATTTTAATTTCTTTAGTATTTATGGAGATTGGAGTGCACGATGGGCCAAAGGAAAAGATTTGGGAGTATCCCGTGGAGAATAAATCCCTTACAAAAAGTTTCAAAAAATATTTATGTGAAGGTTCAATGAGTGGGCCATTCAAAAAGAGGGCGGAGATGTGGTATGATAGGCTCCATGTGGCATTTGAAGAGGAGTGGTGCATTCCTAAGGAGTTACCATCAGTGGTGGGAAAGGTAGTACAATTCATGGTGTACCAACACTTCTGCATTATGTGATTTTCTATGAGGGATGGGACTTGGAGCCCATGGTGAAAACTTCCATATGCCTTCATAGTGTGCTACTTCTAGGCATCAGTTCACTGATTTTACTGATGCACATCGCCTGAATTTTATTGCAGACAAGGTAGACTGTGACTACCACACTCTGAGGAAGACATATGTCTATCTAGGCCAGAATTCCTATATTGAAAGGAACATTTCAGATGTTCTAAGCATGAATCCTATAAGCTTGGAAATTAGGGACACTGGAGCAGCAATCGTATAACTTCAACTTAAGCCCAAGTTGGAGAATAACATATATGCGGAGAATGAGTTTGCGCTCCCAGGGCCACCTAAGGTAAAGCATACAGTGGAGAAATGTACCAACTCCAAAGCCCACAAAACCTATAGTGGTAGATGAAGAGGAAGAAGAGTGTGAAGATAGTGGTGGCTTGGTACATAGAGGATCAGAGGCAACCTATAGATAAGATGGATACTGAGCACGCAAGTACCCCATCACAGGTACAAGAAGAAGAAGAGGACTTGGAAGCAGTCCAAGGAGAGTGTTGTTTCAAGAGAGTGTTCAGAAGAACAAGAACACAAGGCATGGGAACTCCATAGTCAGTATGAAGATCACCATGAATCTCTCCACAAAAAGAGACAACTGAGAAAAGAAGGAGAAAGTTGAAACTAAATGAGGAGGTGGAGGAGTCTGCAGAGAGCATGCCTGGAACTCCTGTACCACCAGAGGATGTGGAAGAACCCAAGGAAAAAGAAATGAAGGATGAAGAAGAAGGAGTAAAGGAGGTAGGTGAAATAGAACAAGATACTACTCAAGACATAGATGATCCAACTCCAAACCTTGGCGCTCAAGTTCCTAAGGGGCCAAGAACAAAGAGGGAAAGTGGGGAGTATGCTGCATCGATCATGGGCTATGATGAGGACACAGGTAAAATTGTCCGCACACAATTCCATAATATAGTGGGCCTCAAGGACTTGTATGGATGGAATTTGATGGACCCTGACATGGCTATTACGCGCATGAGGAAACAATGGTCATGGTCCATGCAAACTCACATGGACAAGACTGATTTTGATGTATGTGAAGATTCATGTGTGTCAAGAAATAATGATAAAGGCACCACAAAATAGACACATAACCATCAAACCCACTGGTTATGTCTGATGAACATGTGAGTAATGCCTTAGTGAAGGTATCTACAGAGGTGGCATGCGATAGAATGTGGATAAGGTTGCAACTATTAGAGTGCTAAGAGAAGATATCAAAGCTAAAGATGTAGAAATAGTGTGTCTGAAAGGAGAGAAGGACCTAGAGAAAAATAAGAATGGGGTTCTCATCAGCATGGCAGAGGAGATCGGTGATCATGTCCTGAAGGCAAGACTACACTTGGAGTCCAAGGTACCCAAAAGGCTCCCTTTGGCTATGCACTATGTGTGCATACCTTAGTTGATTTGGTGCTTGAGGATGGACCAATTCAGATGCCATAACCAAAGGAACCTGAAGCAGGAAGCAGAGAGAGCAAGGGCTTCAGTGGTTAGAAATATTTCATCTTATGAAGCATTGCTCCAGAATTTGCAGGAGGAGCTGAAGAAATCAGACTAGACATTGAATATATGTGTAGCTCCAGAGGTAGTAAGAAGAATCAAGAACATGGTACAAGACAATGAAGTCCTTAAGGCCATGAAGGATGAGACTTTAGGGTGCGTAGAGAGATTAGCACTAGTAAAGCAAAAGCACGAGGCCCTTGCAGCAGCCCAAGACCCCCATAAAGAAAGGCTGGATGAAATTAGAAAACTTATAGCGCAAAAGATGGATCTTCTGGAAGGAAGGGTGACTACAATGTCCAACATTGTTATAGTATTACAGAAGCGATAAGGAAGATATTGCGCAAGTGGAGTTAGATTCTATTGCATCGGATATTCCAAAAAAGGTAGAATCCGTGCTAAGTGATTAGCAAACCTTAGAGGTTGAAATCAAAGAATAATATTTGGAGTTAATTCTTCCAATTGAAATAGAGGACATTGCAGGGTGAAAGTTCATTCTTTGTACAATAATTCTTTAATTTCCTTTCATTCCCATTCTTTATTCTTTAAAGTATCAAGAGGCAACCTATTGTTGAGGAGAAAATGTAGTTTAGTGTGGGGTAATGTTGAGCAAATAAAGTATGACACTTAGTAGAAGGAACATAGAAGGTTTACACATGGGAACAAGGCACATTCAAAGATGCGGAAGGATAGGGAAGGAAACACGTGTGAAAGATAGTGATAGATTCGGGACTTAGCCATTTCCTAGATTATGGGCTATTTTTGGAGATAGTGTGCAGAGCACACAAACTGGATAAAGACTTGCATGACACACATAGGTTATTTTTGGAAGAGTGTCTACTAAGTGCTTTGCATGGGTTCGAGTTAATAATAGAATTACTACCACCAGTTAACCAAAAGAGATATAATATTAGCGCACTTGCATGTGTGTCAATTATTGTAAAGGTGCATGGCTATTTTCAGCATGTGACCTATTTTGGGAGTTATGTAAGTGGTGAAGAGAAAGTCCCCACCCTTGTAAGTATGTAGTAATCTACGTAGAATAGATTGAGTGAGTAGTGAGATATTATGGAGTTATGTTTCCAGTCTTATGCGTGCATAAGTTTATAATATTGAATATTGTAAGAAGCTTCTGTGTATTTATTGTATTTAATATCATGGAGTGTATTGACTGATTCAAGGTGTTAAACATGAACGTAACTAGTTCTTAGATGGTTGAATTCATTATGGCTATTATTTAAATCCATTACTCCTTAGATCTAGATCTTGAATATGTTGTGTAGAATGTTTATACTATTTATGGATATGAATGCATTAACACTTCATCATGTTCGCATCCTGCACAAGCAACTCTAAGGAGGGACCTGGTAACTTTGCACGCTTCAGGTGAGTGCTCGGTCTAGGCTGAGTGATGTGCCAATATGCCTGGGTTATTTCTGGTAAATTCTAGGCTACATAATCAAATAAGAGAAAACTAGATTTATACAAGGGAGGTATATTATTGAAAAAATTATTTAAGTTTGAGAATGCATGGAGTGATCTCACACATCCCATCAAAAATATCTTTGTGAAGATTGATTTTGATAAATCTTATTTCATTGTTGACATGTTACAAGCACATGGATTTGGGCCCAAATATGTGGAAATTGTCCAAAACTCTATTTAAAGATTTTTTGAATGTTTGAATATCAAATGACAACAATCTGATAATTTTGACCTATTTAAAAACCATCAAGAAAATTTCCCCTCGTATCCCCTCTCCATGTTCTTGTTGTTGAAGGATTTGGATATTTTTTAGGGGATTATGCTTCCAAAGGACTTGTGAAGGGAAATTACCTTCCCAATTATCATCATTCACTGTTTATTAATGGCCACTTTGCATTTGAATAAAACCATGGAATTTCTAGATTTATTTTTTTACTTCAGGATTTAGTGGGGGAAATCCAATTATTTCAGGAAATATTTTAGTCCTAACCCTAGATGGCTTGACAAGTATAACTATAAGTGGATTTCACATGGAGATATGGTAAATTTTTTGGGCATCCCTTCCCTTCTAATCCTCTCGAGTGGATATGTGGAATTATGTCATCTGTCAAGTCAAGAAAAATATTTCTTATTAACAACCACTCGTGTTTAACAATTATGTTGGGTCACTTCCAAGGTTTCTTACAACAAGCTAGTGAATTTTATTAAATACTTTTTCTAATCCAATTCAAAAGGGAAAAAGGGATTTTACATAGTTGCTTGGGATATTTGGTGTAGGCATAATGAAACTAAAGGCATGGGGTAGTTGATATTTAAAAGAAAATATTGTACTATGTACCAATTCGGTCCTTGAAGCCATTGAAGGAAAAGGTTTGGAAAATTATTTTTCGACACAATATCTTTTCCTAAAGCCGTTATGATAGAGCCACATGAAAATGGCTTAGTTTTCATATGGTATACCTTACTCATTGTCCCTGTACCTATCAAAATTATAAGGACCTTTATTTCCAAAAGTATTTGAAAAACCTAGGATTCCATTAAACCCTTATTAGTGTGGAAATGGGATTGAGTCAAGTTTGGGTTGTCTATAAACACTCACTCTTTATGGTGGTCTACAATTATTAATCTTGAAAATATCTACTTACTTGAAGTGTATCAGGTTAAAACCATTAAATTTACAACCGAGGAATTTCTCCAAGTTATGGAACCTTGTGCTTGAGACAAGCCTTTGGAGAAGACTGACTTCCTCTTATTATTTTTATTGCTACAACTACTCCTAAGAAGGGAAATACAACTATCTAACTCTAATATATGATTTCAAGGGACCAAGGTGAGAAAGGAGATGCATAAAATGAAATCCTAAGCTAAAGGGAGGTGATAACACCAAAAAGAAGGGGATGAACACTCTCAGATGAGTGAAAATGAAAGAAAATATACAAAGGAATGGAAAACATGCATGCCACAGTCCAAAAAAAATTCAAGAGCTCATTTTCATGGAGCACAATAGAAAAGAAACCTTGTAAGGGATATAAAACATGTGCAACATACCAATATTGCAAAGGAAAGGTAAGTAAATGCAATAAAAACATGAGGTAGGGCAGAAATAACCACAAAACAAACTTTTATTGCTTCCAATGCACAGTTAATTAAAGTGAGAAGAGAAGGAAAGAGCCCACAATCAGTGAGTCATATATGAGGCCTACAACTCAAAATGTAAAGGAACACTACTCTGAATAATGCTCTTGTAATCCAAAATGTTCCAACCTTTACAAATGAGAATTATTCAACAATATATAGAAGAATCAGGAAGGAGAGGGAAAAGAAAGGAAAAATTTAAATTTTCAATCAAAACCACCAACATCATGTAATAAATTCCTACAAATCCTCCTGTATCTCTATCAAATCCACCTACCCATGTCAGTTTGCTTGTGGAAGAAGGAAATAGGCCAAATCCCCTGAAATATGAGTGGTTGAGTCGAATGGAAGTATGCATTAATTACTTGAGGCATGTTTTCCCATTTTTACCTACCAAATCCCTCCAAAATCTAATTTTGAAAATCCTAGAATGTAGCCCATGTCAGTAACTTTCCAATGAGACTAGGCATGCATGATTTTGAGCTCTGTAGAAGAAGTTATTGTGATTTGAAGTTTTGTAGTGCAAAAAGGAACACACAAGACACATAACGCGATCTGATTGGTCATGGGAGTCAGATGATTGTCTACTATTTTGTCTCTACCACGTGTCATGTATTCATTCACCATAAGGATTTGGCACACAACTGGTGCTTTTCTATTTGTCCACATGAGGTGCACTTTATCTTGACAAGTCCCCAGTATTGGACACATGGTGAACTAGGATTGGCGTGCGGAGGTTGCAGCCTTGGGAACATGCATAAAAGCAGGAGGGAAGGAAGAAAGAATGCATAGATTCCACTAGCATGGGTGAGAGAGTGCTTGAGGGGAGGAGGAAAGGGTGAATATTTTGTAAGGATGTACAAATGTGTAAGGAAGATGACACACACAAGGAAATCCAAGTGGAAAAAGGTAACACATGCCAAGAAAAAAGCACCAAGGGATCTGAGCATGCGAGAAGGGAGTGCATGGGAAGAATGTGCAAGAGAAGAATGCAAGGAGGGGTGAGTATGCACATGGCTATACAAAGAAATCAGGAAGAAAGGGACATGCACGTATGGAAAGCTAGGGACTTTCAAAAGATAAGGAAAGTCTGCAGACGTGCGCGCGAGAGGTGCACAACGACCGGAAAGGGAAGTAGAAAATGCACAGAGGAGTGTGTGCAAAGGGGAAATGGAAGAGATAGTAGAATATGAAGGGTAAGAAAGTGGGAGTGCACAAAATCTATGCATAAAAGAAAGCAAAGGAAAGGGGAAGGACATGGAAAGGAGGGCGTGATGATGCGCAGAAAGATCTGAACCAAGGAAATGCACCAAGGAAGGAAACCATTAATGTGCGTAACCTGAAAACTTGATGTCAGAGCCAAAATGGAACTATAAGTTGTCAAAATAACAAGGGGTTATTTTGGGAAATAGTTTGGTGACTTTCAGGGGACATCTACCTACTAGATGAAAGAGACTAAGTGACCTTGAACCATCCATTGGGCATGGAGTTAGCCTGAAAACATGAAATTATTATCTGTAACTTGAAGAAATCACCCCTGAAGTCACATGAAGCACTAACTGGAACTCTTTATTGAACATAGTTACTCTCAATCATCAAGATATTCTAATTTGTACTTGTTTGAGAGGAAAATTGTTGGATACTACCTCCTTTGGAAATTGAAAACTTGTGCATATGAACTACCACCCAGAAGCAAAAAAAGAGCATGCACAAGAGCACATGAGAGGAAATAAACCTATACTACAAACAAAACATTGTGCACAAGTATGCACTTAGAGGAATTGAAACTACTCTAATATGTACATGATGCAATGGAAAAACTTAATGGAAGTGCTTGAGATAAATCCCATTGACTGGAATTGGTAGCACATTTCCATTAAGATGAGACAACTCAAAAGAGTTGGCCTTTTTACAAAAACTTGATGATATATGGCCCACTCCAAAGTGCATCAAAATTTGAATGGCACCCTGGTTTAGCTCTGTCAACATCCCATTTTAAGACCAGATCACCCACTTTGAAATGTTTGAGCTCTAGCCTTTCTGTCAAACCATTGCTTGGTTGACTTTTGATGTTGTTCCAATTTGATGATGGAAGAGTTCCTTAGTTCTTCAAGTTCAACCAGCCTCTACCATTCTAATTTCTTTGTGATCTACACCCTCAAACTCCATGTACTAGGCTAGCTCTAACAAATGCAACTCAAGTGATAAAGGAATCCTATCTTCTTTACCATAAACAAGTTTATAAGGTGAAGTACCAATTTCCTTCTTCACCATGATTATGTCTTCACAGAGTGCACACAAGACCTTTGTATGCCACTACCTCTAGTTGATATCCATTTTCCACTTCATGATTCTGATCAAGTTCTTGTTAGTAGACTCTTCTAAGCCATTACCTTGAGGGTAGTAGTTGGAAGAAGTCTTCAAATATATTCCAAGACTAAGAGCCCAATCAGAAATTTTAGTACCAAGGAAGGATTTTGCATTATTAGAGATAATGGTTTGAGGAATGCCAAACCTTGTTACAATACCTTCGAGAAAGTCAAGGATGACTGACTCAGTTGCTTCCTTGAGCGTGATAACTTCTATCCATCTAGTGAAGTAATTCATTGTTGTCAAGACCCACTTTTGGCCCACGCTTGAAGGAGGGTTGATCATGTTAATGAAGTCAAGACCCCATTGCATAAAAGTTTGATTCACTTGGATTGGATGGAGGGGAAGCGCTGCCAATTTCTTTTTGCCTGTAAAGAAGCACATTCTTTACATTTTCTGACCCACTTGTGCGCATATACAAATAGGGTAGGCAAGAAGTATCCTTCCTTAATGATTTTCATTGTTGTTGCTTTGGCAAAGAAGTGTCCACCAGAGAATGAAATTCTTCTAACACCTTGTTGGCCTACGTGCCATCAATACATCTCAGCAACACACCATCAATGTTTCTTTTGAAGATAATTCCTTCAATGAGTGCATAAGGAATGGACTGCAACCTCAGATGTCTTCTCTTTGCTTTGTTCAGGACAAGAGAATATGAGCTAAAAGAAAAGAAAATTGTCATGATATCAATCTAGTTACGCACATTAGGATTTCATTTTTCAACTTCAATGCGTAAAGGTTCTTCATCCAAGAATAAAGAAGTGTCTTGATCATTTTGTGTCCTCAATAAGCTACTTACAGAGCACATTGCCTTTAACCAACTTAGTGGATTTGATAGTCACATCATACTCCATGATTTTGGTCACCCATCTAGCTCTTTTCTCACTGATTTCTACTCCCATGATGAAGTCTCTCACACTAGAGTGTGAAACTAGAACTTTGACATGATTAGTGGCGAGCATACTTTTGAATTTCTTCATCGTGTGCATGATGTCAAAGACCTATTTTTCCATGTGACTGTATTTCAATTCATAATCCTTCAGTGTTTGACTGAATAAATCCACTGACTGCTCTAGTCCTTGTTCATTTTTTTGTAGCAAGACAACAACAACACTAGTATCAACTCCATATGCATAAAGGATGAAATCCTTAGAATAATCAGGATTGATAAGTGTTGGGGTGAGTGATTTCTTGCTTGATTTTGTTGAAGCTTTCTTTTCCTTCTGTTGTCCACTTGAATACTGTATCTTTCTTAAGCATGAGAGTGATAGGCCTAACCAAACCTACAAAGTTAGGAATGAATCTCCTAACAAAGTTGTTTTTTCCAAGGAATGATTGCAAGGCCTTCTTATGGGCTGGAAAAGAGAGAGAAAGGAAGGATGATATTCTTTCAGGATCAATGAAAATTCCATCCTTTGAGACAACATGGCCAAAAATATTTCCTTGCGTAACAAAAAAGTTACACTTCTTGGGGTTAAGAGACACCCCAAATTGTTTACATCTCTCAAAGACTTTCTCCAGATGACTGATGTGATCCACGCTCTGCTTTGAGAAGATTCATCCAAGTAAACTAGGATGAACTCATTGATGTATCCCTTGAAGGCAATGTCCATTTCTCTCTGGAAAGTGGACACCTACATTTGACAAACCAAAAGGTAATTTTCTGATATGCATATGTTCCCCATTTGGTTGTAAATGTAGTCTTGAATTAATCCTCTTCCTTGACCATGATCTGATTAAAACCTGAGTAACCATCAAACATGGAAAACCTTTGCACGCCAGCCACATCTTACAAAATTTGCTCCATAGAAGGAAAAGGATAATGATCCTTTAATGATGCCTTATTCAAATCTCTAAAATCCACACAAATAATGATTTCACCATTATTCTTGCACACAGGAACTAGATTTTCTACCCAAGTAGAGTACTTGGTAGGAAATATAATATTTTCCTCAATGAGTTTGGATAACTCCTTCCTCATAAGGGGCTCTATCTTAGGATTGACGGGCCTTTGCTTTTTTCTGATGGGCTTGATATTAGATCAAGGTCAATGGAGTGTTGAGAAACACTTGGATCAAATCCTTTGAGGTCTTCATAATCCCATGAGAAGATGTCACTATATTTTTGACACAATGAGATGAAGGCCTTTTTTTCACTCTTGCGTGCATACCTTTCCAAGAAGCAATCTTTGTTGCCACGCGTAATAATGACTAGCTGGGAAGTCTTCTTGCGTTTGCATGTTCTTTTCTTCTCCCCTTGAACTCATCATCAAGACTAAATATATGCTCTAAGGTGACTAAACATTTTGGTAGTTTGTTTGTCTTGAGTTGGATGACTTGATCACCATAACTTTCATGCAAATCAGCTTTGCATTTTGAAGAAAAATCAACTTCATTATGAATGAACTACACAATTTGTGCATCATTTATCAAACACTTGCTAGCTGGTTTCATTATCTAGAACTGATGGCCTAACCACCACCTTGATATGTTGTGCATTACCTTGGACAAAATCCTCAGCTGGTGAGAATGGTGACCCAAGACTTTCCATTTGATATGTTTCTTTGTTCAATTTCCTTGGCACCACCTGCAGATTGAGATCATCAAAGCTCTCCAAGAGGTCCCAAACTCTATGTTTATAATATTTCAAAAACTTATTCTTTGTTGCACACTTTTTTGTAACTTGTGGATGACCAATTCAGTGTCTCCAAAGATCTGCAATGCCTTAATCTATCTCTTCTCAGCAATAAGAAGACCATGCACCAACACTTCATATTCTGCTACATTGTTGGAGCATAAAAACTGCAACCTATGCAAAAAGAAGAATTTCTCATCCTTAGGAGAAATGAGAACAACACCCGCACCTACACCATTTCTACTTCTAGAACCATCAAAGAACATATTCCATAGTCTAGAAGTATCATCTTTTTCTTGCTTGAGCAGGGTAGGCAAAGTGGATTCTTCTTCAAGGATGTAATAGGTTCCAAGTCCAGTTTCAACAACTATATCATATGGATCAAATTCATAGTGTTCCTTGGCCCATTCATCTAATAATAGATCAGGGATTAAAGGAGGAATAGGTTGCTCTTTTGAAAATGACTCTTGTTCTTGGTCTTCTTGGATTACAATTTGATTGGAGAGGAGAGGGTCATATGACTCAACATGATAGGAAAATATAGGCTCAACTTGTATGGTAAACCTAGTACCATACCTAGTTCTTAGGAGCATGACCAATCTGATGACAAGTAACCACCCACCTTGGTAGTGAAATCTCTTGATAGGAAAATGGAAAAAAAGGAGGAAAATCAATGACTGACACATCTTGAGTTATAGTTAGGACTTGGACATACATGAAGGGTTAACTCAAGATCCTTGATGACTCCTAGGATGTTAACAATTGAGCCATCAAGTTGTAAGACTCCTTTAGATACAGGGCTATACTTAAGACCTAGGATATCAACAATTTTCTTGAGCATGATAGAAGTACTAGCCCTTAAGTCAATCATACAATTGTGAACAAGATGTTTTCCTATTATCAAGGACATATAAAAGGGTGGGGTTTTGACAAATTTGCTTATTGTTTCTCCTCTTCTTGCATAGATTGACAACAACTTGAGTTCTTTGAATAACTGGATCAACTTAAGGGAGTTGCGCAAGAGCTTCATGCAGGAGGTCGTGTTGAGATGGAATAGCCAAGGCATCCCACATTGTGACATTTACATTTTTCTTCTTCATCTGATCAACAATGTTGAATGGAAGACCCATGGACTTGTGCATTTGAGGTGCAACATTCTCTTTTCTTGATTTTTCAAGGTTGGAGAGAGGTCCCTAGGGTTGCGCAAACAACTTGATTTATAAAGGAGTGTGCACTCAAATTCATTTGGAACCATACGTAGAACCTCTTGCGCATAGTATGCAGTGCCAAAACTATTGGGTGGATTAACATGCCATCCTTTGACTTGTTAAGTGGATCATTCTGACTGGAAGAAGATGAAGGCTACGTGTTGGTTTCCAACATTCTCTTCTTTGACCTTGTGTTATCAACAACTTGTGCGAGCCATTTGAGTTTTCCATGGCTTGGTTCATTGCGCAGAAGTCATCAACTCCAAAGAACATAAGGTTGGTCTTAGGAATGACTTCTGGCACTTCTTCATTATCAGGTTCACAAGTGCTCATGGATGGATCATAATTGGAAGCACTCTAGATCATGAAGGCTTGTGCATAAGGCATTTGCGCAGTTATACTGGCTGTGTGGAAGATTACAAGGGAAACACCATTTTGATTCTTGAACCATATTGTTTTGTACTGGAACCAATGCTTTACTTGAGCTGGGCACTGGAAGGGGTTACGTAGGAGCAACTGTCTGAAGAGGAAGGTGCACATTATGACCCTCCCATCTATCATTCTTTTCCATACTTCTGATTCAAATATTGATTTCTAAAGGGTTGATGGCTTTGATTGAATCCTTCATTAGAGCTATTTCTAAAGGTTTTGCCTGCTACATTTCTAAGGATATGACTTTATTGGAAAATTTCTAATCAAGGCCTTCATTTCTTCATCTTCTTTGTACTTTTGGGGAGAGTAGGATGTGGAGGCAATGGGTTGGGAACTCTGCTCAGGAATGGGAGCAATGGAAGGCTGAGGAAGCTTGAGGCAATTCAAGAAACAAGGGCATAGGTAATTTAGGGGCTATTTTACCAGCTTGGATTAGACAATTTTCTACCTTAATGCCTATAGGATAGGCATCAGGAAGTTACACAACACCCATAGATTGTATCATAACAACAATATCATAATTTAATGCTCTTAAGAAGTTAAAAAAAAAATCACCTTGTGGAGTTGGTCTTAAGAGAAGAGGAATTATGTCCCATGTCTTCTAAAATCTGAAATTGAAGTCAACCATGAGCTCATTGGGAGCTCTCTTGATGGTTGTGAGTTGTTTTAACAAGGAGATATTGTCTTCTTTCTCCTCAAACTGATTGCAAAGTGCAGTGCCAAGCTCATCCTAGTTGTGAATAGAGGCAGGTCTTAAACTTATATACCATTGAAGTGCTTTTCCTTTAAGTGAAGAAGCTAAGTAATCTTACAACTACATCATCTTCAGTAACTACATGAACTAAGTAGACATTTGCAATGTCCTGAATGTGATCATCAAGGGTAGTTTGATTCTCACTAGTGAATAAGGGAATACTTTTGAGTGCACCCATTGGTATATCATGTTGTGCGTGAAGGGCCAAAGGACTACCATTGTTGAAGCTGAAAAAGGGCATATTTCTCTATTGTGCACCCATAAAGATAATGGGTCTTAAGGACTCTGGATGAGTGACGAAGGTCTACCAAGAGGAGGAGTGGAAAGTGCTTTGTGTGCGAGAGACAGAGATTACACGCGTGGACTCTACTTACTTCTTCTTCTTGGAGATAACTACATATATTTAAATGCTTCATCAAGGTTCACATGTTATCTAGTTTGAATCCTTCTCATGAACGAGGTGCGTTGACTGCTGAAATCAGTAGATCTGGATGTTGGGAGTCACCAGATGTGTTGAAACAAGCCTCCAAAGGCTGGAAATCACTAAGTCACACACCAGAACTTAGCAATGATGAAATGTGAGATTTCAATACTTGTCCCATAGGGCATACCAAAAACTGTTGGAGCTCAAAATTGCACCTGTCCCAAATCAGGATGATATGGGCTTTGAGGCAACATGGGACTGTCTCCAAGTTGTGGGACCTTGTGCTTGATACAGAACTCCAAAGAAGGTCGGATTCCTCTACTTATTTCTACTGCTACAACTACTCCTATGAAGGGAAATGCAACTATCTAACTCTACTCTATGATTCCAAGGGACCAAGGTGAGAAGGAGATGCATAAAATGAAATCCTAAGCTAAAGGGAGGTGATAACACCAAAAAGAAGGGGATGAACACTCTCAAATGAGTGAAAATGAGGGAAAATGTAGAAAGGAAGGGAAGACATGCATGCCATAGTCCAAAACAACATTCAAAAGCTCATTTTCATGGAGCACAATAGAAAAAAACCCTACAAGAGACATAAACATGCACAACATACCAATATTGCAAGGAAAGGAAAGTAAATGCAATAAAATGTGAGCTAGGGCAGAAATAGCCACAAAACAAGAACTTTTATTGCTTCCAAAGTATGAACAGGTGATTACAATCAGAGGAGGAGGTAAGGATCCACATGCAGTGAGCCAGATCTGAGGCATGCAACTCAAAATGCAAAGAATACACTACTCTAAATAATGCTCTTGCAATCCAAGAGGGTTAAACCTTTTCAAATGATCATTATTCAACAATATATAGAAGAATAGGAGAGAAGAGGAGGGAAAAGAGAGGGAAAAATCATATTTCCAATCACAACCACCAACAAGATGCAATAAATGCCTGCAAATCTACATGTAGCTCTGTCAAATCCACCTACCCACATCATTTTCCTTGTGGAAGAAGGAAAGAGAGCCAAATCCCATGAAATCTGGGTGGTTGGGTCGATTGGAAGTATGCATTAATGACCTGAGTCATATTTTCTCATTTTCACATACCAAAACCCACCAAAATATGATTTTGAATAGCCTAGAATGTAGCCCACGCCATCATCTTTCCAACAAGACTAGGCACACATGATTACGAGCTCTGTAGAAGAAGTTAGGGAGATTTCAAGTTTTTCAGTGTAAGAGGAACACACAAGACACATGACATGATTTGATTAGTCTTGGGAGTTGACTGATTGTCTAGTTTATCATTGCCACATGTGTCTGTAATCATTTCTACAAAGGGTTTGCATGCAGTTGGCTGCTTTTCAATTTGTCCACATGAGTTGCACTTTATTTGACAAGTACCCAAATTAGGACATGCGGCACTGCATAGGATTGGTGTGGAGGTTACAGCCTTAATGAATGCGCGGGAGCATGAGGCATGTGAAGAGAGAGCATGAAGTTTTCAAGTGAATGTAAGAGAGTGCGCAAGGATAGGAGGAAAGGGTACATATTTTCTAAGGCATGTAAATGTCCAAGAGAAGTGCATGGGCATTAGACAAGGGATATGACATGCTTGAAGAAGGTGGCTCATTCCAAGAGGAAAAGGGAGAGAGGCACAGTAGAAGGTGCGGGACAAAGGAAACAGATGCGAGGAAGAGTGCAAGAAGACGAGTGCAGTGTGCACACAGTGATGTGTGGGACTCTGAGAAGGAGGGGCATGCATGAGATAAAGCATGTCAGGGACTTGTAAAATATAAGGCAAATTTAGCAAGTGCGCGTGAGAGAATGTACAATGACCAGGAAAGGGAAGCAAATGCAAAAGAGTGTGCATGCGAAGGGAAAGTGGAAGGAGATAGAAGAATAAAAAGGAGGAAAGTAGGAGCACGTAGAAGGTGCACAAAAGAAAGCAATGAAAGGGAGGAGAATGAAGAGGTAAGGAGGGTGTGCGCGAGGGCGCATGCGAAGAAGCTACAATCAATGAAACTATACCAAGGGAGAAAACAAAAGCCGTGTGCAACTTGAAAACTTGTTGTTAGAGCCAAAATGGAACTGCAAGTTGTCAAAATAACAAAGGAGGTTATTTTGGACAATAATACATTTTTTATCAAGATTTTCCTGTAGGTGACATATTGATGCATATGTGTATCCCTGCTTCCAAATTCTATGCTTGTGGTCAATCACAATCAAACACATTTTTATTTTTGGTGTGCGCTCGACAAGCTTAGAAATAGATGTCTTCTTTTATCAAACCCTTCAAACCTAGGGCTTTTTCTCATAACTTTATTTCGTTGAGGGATTGTGGCATGCTCCTTATAAAGTTTAAGACAATTTGGCACATTTTTAACTTTGAAATTCTCATTCAGCCTTAGAATTTATTTATTTTGAAATGTAGTTTTTAATCATGAACATTTAGAAAGAAATTTTTTCTACTATTAATAGAATTGTTACTACATCTATTGCAATGTTATAGATTCAAGTGCAAATAGAAAAGGTGGCTTTAAAGGTGGAGCACCTTCCCACCCTCATTGTTCATTGGGGCATTGTCCCCTATATTGTTGGCAAAGTTCCCCCTGACTCTCCTAGGCATGATTATCTGGGAAAAGAACACATACACTGGATTAGAGGAAGAGTTCATATGATAGTGTAGATCCCATAGCCATTGTGTTTTCCACCCCTCCTCCATGTTGTAGGCCTTCACCTTCATGTGGCCATGGAGGTTTGGTGTCTCCACATGCAGGTGGCTATGGTCCTAGGGGCTAGAATGGGCAAGGCAAGATGCATGCCCTTGTTTTGGATATCTCCTCTCCTCCGCCATATTTTGAAGAGGAACATGAAGACCAAAATGATAAGTTAGATGGTTGGGACCCCCAACCTATTAGTACACACCCCTCAATGCTCATTGGGGTGACAAACTTGATAGTCTATCAGCCCCTGCTCCCTTTGGAAGACCTTGTGGCATTGATGGTTTAATTCTACAATGAGCACCTCTACTCATAGTTTTTTGTACTCTATACATTGGGATGTGGTATTTGTAGTTTGTTGTAAAGGTGTGGTGGCCATGTGCCTTACTACTTTGCCTTGAATTTTGTAAGCCTAGTTTGACGTTTGATGTGCTTTTTGCTTGAGGCATGTTTTCATAGCATGTTTTTTACTTCTAGAAATATATTTGCATAATTTCAATAAAAAGGAATTTTAATTGTAATTGATGTGTTATTTCATTTTAAATAATGTGAAAATATATTTAACACAATCTTAATTTGTGTTTACAAGAAAGCAAATGCAATGCAAAATCATCTTCTTTAGGGCAGGGAAAGCTCCAAAATAAGGGTTGTTATAAGTAGAAGCAACTCAACTACCTAGAACATAAGCTATAGTGTTCCGTCTTTCCCACTTTTGAGGTGAAGAGGTGTTCAAAGTCTTCTATGCTGATTGGGCAATCATGTAATATTCTCATTGCCTCATGTAAATATCTACAATTGTAGAATACATGTACTCTTGATTTTATGAGTGAAATTTTAGAGCAGGTGAGTTTGTGAGAACAATATAAAAGTGATATAATAATCTAATAATGTTCATGGAGGCTCCATGGGAGCAATTGGTTTGTTATTTTTGTTGATTTTGATTGAATAAGTGCAACCCCATGTTGGAATTATCCAACATTTAGTTTCACCATAGTAGAGTTTGTCTTTCTACTTTGTGATTGATTTATTTCATTTCCTTGCTCAATTTCATATTATGGGATTATTATAAATTTCTCAAGTCTTGAGCTTTCTTCTTTGTGATTGATTTATTTCATTTACTTGCTCAATTTCATATTATGGGATTATTATAAATTTCTCAAGTCTTGAGCTTTCATTTAGCTTGTAGACATTATTCCTCCGATAGTAACTATCATAACTTCCTACATGAAATCTTAAATTAAGACAATTTTTTTAAAAGATTGGGGATTTATTATACTACAAAATTCCTAGAGTTGTGGAAAGGTGACCACCCATGTTGCTACAATGGCATCAACATCATTTCCTTCTAGTTCTTCCACTCCTTGCAAATACAATTACAAAGAAAGGAAATCATAATGCATTGTCGCCTACTGTCTTTGAGTGTTTTAGAGGTTTTGTAGTAATACTTGCTCTTTCCTGATTTCTTCTTTGATTAGATTTATTATGAAGCTGACAAGCATGTTTTGGTTCACAATGCACCTCTTGGAGGTATATCAATTGGAGTGGGGTAATTGTGAAGATCCCATTGACATAAGGAATGAATTATTGAGTTTATGAAAACTCCAATTCAACTATTCATGTGGTGAGCATTATTGTGGAGATGTAGCTAGGAATGTATTGAAAGTATAGACACGGTGATTTACCAGCAAGTTTTGCAAGATATCATCTGGCACAATGATTAAAAATTGCTTTGTCCATCACAGAGTACCTAATCAATCATTATAACTAGAATTGGTGCTTACTTCAGAGATGAAGCTTCGTGTAGTTAACACTTGTCACCAAATATACCATAACCTAGCAAAACAAAATGTGTGTACTTTCATTCTAGAAACAAAGCCCATCTTTTAGTCTCTATCAGTTTGGGGGATTAATCACCTAAAATTGTGGCAAAGAGCTAAGTATGCCCACCTATGATGGTATGGCAATTGCCTGGTTCATATTGATCCCTTGATTTGAAAATGGGGCATCTGAGTTGAGATGAGTAGGTGGTGAGGAAGCTAAAAGATACAATGTAAGTTGAAGAGATTAACAATAGGAACAACCGGGCCAGTTAAAAACTTCAGCTTTAAAACCCCAATCATCATCCATCCAAGCTGTTAGCCAAGAAGCAGTAAGGCAGACACAGTAATGAACTCTTTTAAAATGTTATCTATATAAAAATGAGAGACAAATAAATGTATGTAGAACAAGCCTGATTGAAGTGTTTTGTAACAGCCTCACTGGCAGAACCCCCTACACCAATATTGAAAACAACGTACATCTTTATCCCTGAAAATGATCAAATCATTACTTTTCCAACATATCACTTCTTCACAACATCATTCTATTTTCATTAATCCAACCAATACAATTGTACCTAGATGCATCTTAATAATTAAGTTATGATATCGTGGTCGAAACTCTTCTCTTTCCAGATAAGCGGGTGTTAATATCATTAACAGAACTGCCCCCTTTTTCAAAAATACAGTTTTATTGGGGATAAAATTAGAGCTACTCCAAATTCCTGATATTCGTCAATGACTGCATTTTTATTAGTTAGCTTATCATGCACCGGCATGTATGACAAGAACCAAAAAAATTGATAGAAACAGTTTCTAAAACAGTAATAGTTTCACATTCCATCTCTTAAAATGGGGTTAGTTTATTTTTCCTCGTGTCTGCACGGACGACAACATGACTACGTTTTTGAACTATTGATTTACGAAGGTAGTAATACTGTCTAAGTTTTACACATTCAATGTTTATTGGAATTTCATAAATTGCTTGTTTTTAATAGTAAGTGTTAGACATCAACTGTTTATTGAAGTTTCCTAGATTACTTGTTTTCAATAAAACATTATTATCTAAAAATAAGCCACAGAAATCAACTTCTTACAGGTTGCCTTCAGATAGATTTTTAGCCTAGAGTGAATAAATTGCATCTATACAGCGGGACAGAAACTAACTTGAAATAGCTAGTGGTGGAAAGACAACATCAAATCCATGCAATCATGTCCCATAACTGAAGCTAAATATTGACAGCATTTGAACAGATATTGATGCTTGCCAGAAACAAACATATACCAATGGCTGATTTGATTACTCGTGTAAAATAAAATATGGCCATGTCAACAGAACTAACTGCCTCTGTGTCTGTAGGAGGTATAATTTTTTTTTTACTGAACACCATGGTTTGCAGATATCTGACAATATATGATTTGAAGCCAGTAAAAAGAATTTCTTAACAACTTTTCTGCTAACATGGTAACAAGAAGTTTAATAAAAACTTCCTTCAATCAATTCTTCTTCAAACTGTGATTCCTCGCTTTGCTCAGCCAACTTTTCAGACTTGATTGCATGACCAACATTCATGTGAACATGCTCTTCCACTTTATCCAAAAAGGATGTCATGGTCTTCAATCCCTCCTCATCTGCCAGCATTCAAAGACCAGAGACTACCTTAAGATAAAGCAACACATCTGATAACCACTTGTGTCCACCATTCTAACTAGTTCTAGATGAATTAAGTGTATGCCATTGAATTTAACAGTATGTCATTCAATACGAAAACTCTGATTATTGACTATGACAAATAATTAATTTTTTGACAAATTATAGTTGTGATCCGTATTCATACCTAATCTAGGTACTGTATGCCCCCTTGGATGCCTGATGACAACCGGATCTACAAATGATTCCAGCAGATCCTCTCCAACTTTCTTAAGAAAATCCTTCTCACCTGCAACAATACCCAAACTGGCTGTTATATGACTATAGCTTTCATTGAAAATAGCTGTTAAAGGAGATCCTCCATTCAGTAAATTATGTGTTCTTTGAGTAATGGTCAAGAAAGAGCCAGTATCAAAGAAAGCAATCAGAATATGATTACCAGTATTCCTGATATATTGCATGCTAGTAAGAGAAAATATTACAGGTATTTTAGCAATAACATTAAAATATAGTATCCAAGTTCAAGCATCTATACAATAGGTCATACAAACCAGATAAAAGTGCAGGTTCAGGAACAAGAAAGCTAGTTAGAATGCAGGTTGGTATTGAGTAGGTGCTAGGAATGCAGAACCAGGAGGGTAACTAAACAGAAAAGTTACAAACATGAACTAATAACCCCATTATGCAATGACTGTTACAGTGCCTGTTAGTCACTGGCCAATAAAACAGTGAGATTCATGTTATTTAAATCTTTTAAATACAAACCTTAACTATATATGTCTATTAAAGCACCTTACTTGCTTCAGTAAGTCTCTTTGAGAGCTTAAGGTTAGAGTATTTTCCTGGTGATGGGTTCCACATGCAAACTCAAAGAGTTGAAATACTGAGAAGAAATTGAGAATGGAATGTTTCCAGAAAATTTGTATAATAATTGTCTTAGCTATGAAAGACTCTTCAACAGCTTCTGGTTAAAGTTGCATTTTGCTTTAGCGTTCCCGCATACCATGTGTGATGAACATTGAGGGTTTTTTTTGTTTTAAATATCGACAACTGATTTCCCCATCTTCAAATACAACTTGTTAGAATTCATTAAACTTGGTCACTTTGACATTTTTCGAACAAGCCTCAAAATGCTTTCTAATTGACCAACGTATGTAACTTTGATAGACTTCATAACACCAAAGTTACATGCGCTCTTTCATTATTTTATTATTATTTTAGTCTATATTTCCAATATTTCCAATATGGGGAGTGAAATTACTAGCTCAATTTTGATGATCCAGATACATAAAAATCTGCAAGAAATAAACATGCAAGCTGAAACCCTTGCAAAAACTCTCCAAATGTGGCACCCAACATAGAATCAATCTCCCATAGGTGGCGCCCAACAATGCAAGTGTCCAATGTGCCTTAAAAAAATTCGTCTAAAGAAATCCTTGGTGGAACTTTGTTGTTCTGAGTGCTAAAACAGCCCTGAATATGATGCCCTAGCTGAATTGGATGAATATTTGTACTCTAAATGATCACTGCAACCCCTGAATGGAATTGCCAAGTTTATATTTGAGGGTTTTCGACCTCCTATCTGTGTAAATGAGGGTTTTCGTGTTCATAACTTTTATGGCCTTCTCCCAAAGTTGGCAGTACCTTTTAGAATTACATGCATGCTTTAAAATAATTCAAAATCATTTAATTGGCATATCCAGTGTTGACACTCCATCCTAAAAATATAAGCTTGATGCCCATGCAAACACTTCTATCTTTGGCGCCCCATGTTGGAAATTCATTATTTAATTCCTCATGCACTCTTTCATTATTTTATTATTATTTCACTCCCCATATTGGAAATATAGTATTTTATTCCACTTATGCTTTGTGGCCCCACTTATTAAAAATATAATTGAAGTGTCCTTTTCCAATTAAAATATAAAAGTACGGGAAATGAAAAGAATAGGCTTCAGGCTTCCACAATCAATTAATTTTGAAATGGGGACATTATAGTCCGCCCTTCCAAGAATTGCTTGCCCTCAAGCAATTGCAAGTCCCTTCTGCAAATACCAAAATCCCAAATTCTCATGTTCAAAATTTTTGGAACTTATATGAACGGAACTATGTGCACTTTGCCACTCAAAGTGTTCTTCACTCTATCACCATTTCCACTATGTTATCCACGATGACCACGCATCTAAAATGACATAGTCGGAAGCAACAAATCCACAACACTTTCATACCTTTGGTTGTCCTCAACTTTTTCACCTTCCTTTGCCGAATGAAGTTTGGTTGAGAAATATTCAATATCCCCAACCTTGTGACTCAGAACTTCTGGCTTAAGATTAACATTCTTCACCTTGAACTCTTCACATTCAACAAGTGAATCTTGTTAATGCATACAAACATTAGAAGTCAATAAAACATCTTCCTAATTCTTGTTAAAGTCGTGAACAAAGTCAATTTGTTTTCTAGCAACCTGAATATAAACTTGGAACTCCACCCCAAAACCTTCTTGCATATCTAATTTTTCTTTATTCGTTTTATGCCACGATTTCTTCCTCTCTCCTCATCTCTAAAGGAGAACTCTTATTAGATACCTCAAAAGTAGGGAGTGACAACTTTCCTAAAACCTATTGCAAGTATCTCTTATTAGTTTGTGCCCTAGGTTCAATTCTTGGTCCATCCTTGCTTTCCTTCAGATAAATAAAATTGGTGAGGGATATGGCATCTCTAATCTCGCCGAGAAGTGCCCTATACTCCTCATAGCTAGTAGCAATATCATCTAATATGGTAGGCTGAATTCCTACCTCCCAAATTGCTTTCTCTCTACATAGGAAGTGACGCTGGAAGAGCCTAACAGTAGAACCAATGATTGTCCTCTAATAGGGTTGGTTATGGTTCACTCCTAAAGAGCTTCCCTCACCATTTGCAGCCCTTTGCACATTCGTGACCTACATAACTTTGATTAACTGAGCCATCATATCAGCTAACATGTTATGTCCTTGAACAACCCTGTCAAAGTGTGCCTCATCTAGATCCTTGTTACCCATGACTTCTGATTGTTCTGTACCTTTCGTTTTCTCCCTTTGGTAGTACCTGACTTCTCTGTCACTACACTGCATGAAGTTCAAAGGATTTCTCTTTTTTTTGTTTTTTTATTTACAAGCTATAAGGAAAATTAACTATGATACCACTGTAATATCCCTAATAAATAATTTTTAGCAAATCTAAATATTTCATCAAATCCTAGGGAAGCAAAATAAAAATTGAACTTTTATGACAGCAGAAACTGATTTTTTTCTAAAAACAGCAAACCTCAATTGCAGACAAAATAGAAAATTTATTTCTGTTCAAATCAGTTTTAGGATAGCCTTGCAAACATTTGTTTGAAGAAATCCTTGGCTGTACTTTGTTGTTTTGAATGCTAAAACAGCCATGAATATGATCCCCTAGTTAAACTAGATGAATATTAGTACTTTCAATGATTGTTGCAATCCCTGGATAGAATTGCCAAAGCTTAGATATGAGAGTTTCCGTCCTCATATTTGTGTGTAAATGAGGGTTTTCGTCCTCTATTACTAATGCAAAAGCAAAAGCTACTTACAGACAATAAAGTAGTTGATAAATTTCCAAGATGATTAATAATAATCCCCGAAATTTGCTTTTATAACTTTTAAGGCCTTCTCCCAAAGTTGACGCCTCCTTTTGGAGTTACATGCATTCTTTAAAATAATTAAAAATCATTTGATTGGCATATCCAAAGTTGGCACTCCATCCTAATAATATAAGCTTGATGCCCATGCAAACACTCCTATCTTTGGTGCCCAATGTTGGAAATTCATTATTTAATTGTTATTTAATTCCTCATACACTCTTTCATTATTTTATTATTATTTCGCTCCTCATGCACTCACTTCTCCTTTTGGCACCCTGGAAATATAATATTTCATTCCACTTCTGATTTGTGACCCCACTTATTAAAATATATTTAAGTGTCATTTTCCAATTAAAATATAAAAGTACCTTTGGATCACTCAAATTAATTTATTTCCCTCATTAATTCCACTTAATGAAAAGAATAGGCTTCGGGTATCCAGAATCAATTAATTTTGAAAAGGGGACATTACAGAATTTAAGTTCTATGTTTTTATAATGATTCTTAAAGTGCCTTGCCACATGCTTCAAATACATGAAAAATGTGATTAACTAAATTTTCAAGAAAGAAAATCCTTCAAAATGCTCAACACGTCTGAAAACAGACTCTGTGTCAATAAATGCTTCAGAATGAAAAAAAAATGAAGTGTCTGTGGATCAAATGAACACACGACTCAAAAATTATATGTATAACAGGCTTATTGTTCAAGTGTGGTAATCGTTGGATCTAAGGATACGTGGAATAGCACCTGTTGGCTTTCGGAATTTTCTGACTAAGACTTTAAAAAAATCTTCTTTTACCACTTTCAGTTAAAAAATTACAGCATCCTCAACTTATGAAAAAATCAAGCTCAGCTTAAACATACAGTTGTGGTAAAGTTCTTTGCTGCAAAATCACAGACAGCTTGATTGATTTGCAGAACCAAAAAAAACCCAAACAGTAGCTAGTAGTAAATTTGTCACGAACTCAACAAACCTAACTACAGTGGCACTCTGGGCTTCACATTTTTCCACTTATCTTTTCCCAGCTGTAAGTCAGTAGAAATTTACCTTTGCATTGCAACTGAATAGGAAATGATAATAAGAACCTAATATGAAACAATGATGTTACAACCCAGAGGCAGTCTACTCTAAACACTGGAGCTATTAACTGTATTGTTGTGGTCATGAGCCAAGCCTAGATAAAGAGCTCAGAAGAAACCTCTTCCTCTCGATTTTATATCAGCATCTGAAGCATAAAACACATGATTAAAAAAGAGCATTGCCACTCTATTCTCATGGCATCATAACAATTAGCTAACAATGATTATAAACTTATCTTTATTTTCCCCCATCAACCAATTTAGGAGAGACTCGAGCACACCTGCCACAAAATTCATCAGATCATTACTTGTGCATGCCAACAATGTGTCATTTTATCATTAACCTTTGCACCTTGTGTTCATTGGGATCCATGATTCCATGCACCACTTGAAAAAGATTTTCCTGCCAGAACTGAGGATTTTCTATTGATATTTGTGCCCATGTAGAAGGCCGACATACTTCCTTTGAGTGCTATTAGAGAAGCTATTATAGGCATCATTTCTTTCAGAATGATTGAATTGATGGTACTTCCAAGAAAGTTCAGACCTAAATTTTGCTACCAAAATATTCTATAATATCTGTTATGAATTGAAGTTATTTTAGATCATGTACATACCTAAGTTCAGACCTAAGTTCACGTTATATCATCATTGTTTAATTTATTCTCCTCCACATCTCCAGCAAATCTGCAAGTGGGATAGTATATCCTCTTTCCATGTATCTGTAGTAAAACCACTAAAGTTTACCATTGGATCTGTAGTAAATCCACCAGTGGTACATTTCATCTTCTCTCTTGGATCAACAATAAATCCACTAGTGGGATATAAATCTCTTTACACTCAAGTCTCATAAGTCTGTTGGCAGTGTATTATATCATCTCCTCAGTTTGTAATAAATCCACCCGTAAAATTATTCTCCTTTCCAGCAGCTCTAACAATTCTGCCAATCTTATATCAATCTCCTATGCTTCTATGGTAAAAATTTAAAAATTATATTTAAAAAAGTATCTAAAGCTTGAACATGACAAGATGATTGGAATCTAAAATTAGTGAGTTTTAATCCTAATGGGATAACAAGTTAGAATGTAGAAGGGACACCTTTCTATAATAGGTTTGGTGTTGGCCATGTGTTGTATTATTGCTTGTGGGACTGAACTCTGGAACAAGATCCTATATTCCTCTTATCGTATCTCTGGAAGGAGACCTCATCTGTCATATTTTTGGAGGGGAGGAATGCAGGGCTTCAATCCTTCTAAAGTTAGCAGATTGTTTATACTGTATTTGGGTGATACTTCTACGGCTAATATTTCAATGCCTGCTCCAGGTATTGGAGGGAGGGCATGGATAACAAACGATAATCCCACATCGAACACTTCCTACATGATATGACTTAACCAAGACAAATATCAATTTTCAAACTCATGATACATAGAAATGGCCCCATCACTAGCTCATAGGCCACTTATTCTACTTCAACCTTGAGGCATGACAGGAACCATCCAATGCAGACATAATCCCCTCCTGCAGGTCACAACTTGTGTATTCCTACTAGCAAAGGGAACATGCATTCCAACTAGACTCCAAAAGGGAATAGCATAACAAATTTGAGTGGGAGAGTAATATTCCAATTTATGTGTTACTATTTGATAAGTGAACGAGTCAAAGAATGAAGTTAAGATTGACATCCAGTTAGCACAGGGACCATTTTTTATTACATCTACCATTTGTGTTTATCTATTTTGATCCCATTCCAAAATAAAGGGCCAAACGTGTAGGGGCATTTTTCTCTCTACAGACCTAGGGATCAGGTGATATCTCAGTACTTCCTTGATCATCTCACACTTTTAGTGAACATCCTCCTACCACACTGCATAAGAACATGCTTCGAGTAGTGCATATTGTCACCTAGACTGTTTTGGTACGTGTACGGTACAGGTACGGGTACGGTACACTGAAACGGCAAATTTTTAAAAACCTCGGGTATGGTACATTGTGGGTACATTCGTACAATATATTTTTAAAAAGTAAAAAATATAAATATGTATAAAAAATTAAAGAAAACAACAAGCTTATAGTCTCAACAACCTATAAAATATTAGAAGCCAACAAAGCCATCTAAAGCAAGATTTCATTGACTGAATACAAGAAGATCACACAACATTAAATCTATGAGTCCATCTACTAATGGGCTCACAAACATTCAACTTATTGTTAAGGCCCGGGGAAAAGTTTGGGGAGAAGACAATCTTTTCATAGAGTTGTTTGGAGGTAGTGTCTTGGAGAAGGGGCCCTTTGAGCCACCTCATAGTATCCCAAAAGTCATTCTCATCCTCCATAATTATTAATTTAATCCAGTAGAGGGACCTCTGAAAGCACTCCTGAGCATTTTATACATTTTGAACTGAGATTGAGGAAGCTTATAGAAAGCTTTAAGGTCTGTCCATTCCATCCACTTCCCAAATCTGTACGAGTCATGAGATATTTTAATTCCTTTCTCAAACCAAAGGAGGGCAGAGCAGCCTCTTGTCAAGGTAAGGATCTTGTCATTATATTTCAGATTCGACAAAATTGATTTGTAGGCTTGGCACCTAGTGTCAAAAGGAAGAGAAGATAGGCTGCCCGACCACCAAGTGCTTCCCTTGTTCCCATGCCTTCCAAATTGACTGAAGAATAAATGACCCATAAGGAGGAACAAGAAAGCACCCAAATAGTAAGTCAACCAAATGAAGCAATTTCCATCTCTCTTGACCCTTCAGAGTCTATTGGCAATATTGAATCTCACATGAACTTTCCAAGGTTCAATTCCAGTCAAATCCCTCAAGTTTTATTTATTTTTTTGCACTTATAAAATTAAAAAAAGCATGTGGGTACATATCCACAGGTCCTGGGTATGTCCCGGATACGGATTTGTACGGATTTCCATACCCAGGAAGTACCAAGGGCCTGTGGGTACGTACCCACAGAGCACCCACAGCGTACCAGTACCCGGTACATATCAGACCTGGTACGGGGGGCACTTGGCATTTCCGTGTAGTCTAGATTTTCACCCTCTGGATGGGTATAAATATTGATTACATGAGGATATATGCTTCTCTTCTTTTACAGCTATATGCTTCCATTTTTTGTTTCTCTGAAGTCGTCATATTTGGTGACATGAAAGATCGCATTCCCCCAAGACTTGATCTTCCCAAAATAATTAACAGTATTGTGCCCAATCTTGATGCATCAGAAGTACACTAATTTTGCAAAGATATTCTAATATAATGTCTGCTAATTTAAATTCGAAACATGCACACAATTGACAAATGTGAGGACATAAAACTTCATTCCAACTCTCTTTCAAAGTACACAGCTTCTAAGATCTTTATTATTAAGTTCAATTTTGAGTTTATTTAGTTAACTTAAAAGGAGAATCATTTAAATGGGATGATGAAGGAAATATCTTAAAACGACTTAACACTGTCATGCCCAACAACCCACGTTTGGCAACACATAAGTTCACAAAGTCCTATACAATAGAATGTGATGCATTTGGAAAAGGAATCGGATCCATACGTGTTCAGAAGTGTAGACTTCTTACCTCCAAAAAAAAGGAAATTGAGTACGAAACAAAGAAAATCCGTTTGAGAAAAAGAGGTGTTGGTCATATTGCATGCAGTACTTAGATGAATACAGCTTATACTTGCAAACCATTTCAAACAACAGCATGATCACAATACTCATAAATGTATTTTGGATCAAAGGGCCGTGTTACAAACTTACAAGGATGTTATGGCCATTGCTGTAGCCTGTAATACAAGGATTTGATTTTGAAATTGTTTAGAAAACAGGTAAGGTAAATACTAAAGCAGAGAGATTGGAAAATAACTTTCTATGCTGCCTTAAAATCCGTCCCCCCTTGGAGGAATGAAGTCAGAGAAGAATGGCCAAAGGATCCAGTCATTCAGTAACTTGTACAATATTTGCCAGAAGGCAGAAAAGAATCAGGGTAGCTTGTTTCAGCAACAAGATAATGCACTATTTATGGTTTAATAATCTTTCAATCTAGGCTTATATAGATAATCCTTCAATATTCATAATAACTATCTTGCATCTATTACCTGATATTCTAACACCCAACACTTGAACTCTAAGTCGCCAACAAGGTCCTCAATTTATTATATCTACCTTGAGATGCCTTTTTGATCTCCAAATCTTTACCTACATCTAAGTATTTGGTTTTTGATTTCTTTAATCTTCTTTTAGCCCAATTAGATTTCTCTTACCTTTTGAAACTACTTTCAGCATCCAAAGCCATGTTACTGGGTACGCCAGTAGAGGGAGGCAGGTACAGAGACAAACGTATTGGGCACGGAGATGATGTAGGTTTGTCTGCGCAGGGTATGGCAGAATGTATCCAGGTACTTCTGCCATACCCTCCCCATTTCTGGAGATGAACCCACAGTCAAATACAGGTTTTTTTTGGTCCCAAAAACGTCAAAAATGAATTTAATTTAATTTTAAATCTTGAAACGTATAAGACAATCCTAAACTCTCTTTAAACAACACATTTACCTCACATTTTAATGTACCCAGGTACATTATGCCATACCCAGCATGTTTCCAGAGACAAAGCCACACTCAAAAAATCAAATTTTTTTGGGGTCAAAAAAAGAAAAAACTGGCTTTGAAAAATATTTAAAAACAACATAAACCTAAAAGACACTCCCAAACTCTTTTCAAACAACACCACCAACACATTTACTTCACATTGCATACTTACCTCTCATTGCAAATTTACTCTCTCACCTTCACATTTTTAAATGCTGAATGTTGATTGTAGAATCCATAACCCACCTTTCATTAGTAGAGTCAGAGCTAGAACCTAAATGGCCAAGCTAGTGGGAGTGGCACTGCTACTGTTTTTAGCTCTAATGAGCCACATGATGGTGTTGATCCTCTCAATGAAGACAGTGAAGAGCAATCTGAATATGCTGATTCATCTTGTTTTTGTGCATATATTGTAACATTTACACAATGTAAACTTTCTAAGTTCAAAACTGAATATCAGGGCATTAGGCATTATACTATCAGTCTGTTTTGTGAGGTGTTAACTCATATTGTTACTCTATGAATAGTACATGGTTAATTTTTCTTATTTGACTAGATTTTTTAATATTGTATAAATTTTTTGTATAGCCGTACCCAAGCCCCAAAAAATCAGCACACCAGTGTACTGGACTCTATTCCCCTATCCACACCCATACACATATTGACTACCTTGTTCCAAAGAGAAGTTCCCGAAATACTGTCCCCAATAAAATCCATAGTTTTATTATTCTAAGGCCCTTCAGACCGAAATGATAATTCCTAGACTTCCTTTTATGTCTTTAACACATTCCAAATCTTTCTAAGTTTCTAAATTACAATTTTATCTAATCCTCACTTTTGCTACCCTACACTATGTTTTTCCACATTCCCCCATCAAATTTGATCTGTCGCATCACAGTAGTAAATTTGCTTTCTCGTAAGTTCATTTTCAAAAACCATTGCACTACCTTCTCTCTCAACCCTACTTGACTATCTAAAATTATTGACATGCTTCTCTACTATTGCACTCTCAAAATGATTGATGCTCCCCAAATTCCCATGATTTTATAACCTCCGAACATTTGTGGCATAAACATCTCCACATCTTAGACATAGCTATTTTTAATGCAAGTTTTCTTTCAGCTTCACAATTGCTACTTTACACCTCCAAATTCCATTTCACCTAAATCCATAGCCTAGATCTATGATTTGTTATAGTTTATATGCCTAGTCTTTCTCACAAAGTGCCTCCTTTGCCCTGAAGTTGATCACTTAATTTATTCTCAAGTGTACTCAGTCACCCAGTAGACACCTTCATGGCCCAATGATCATCCGGACATTACTTCGTATCTTTGTTTTACATATCAATTGTAATAATTAATTGAAATTCTACATCTTCCTCCTCAAACTGTAGATTAATAGGTTCTCTATATCCTTGGCACTTGATTAAAAAATTGTTCCTTCAATATACGAATTTATATAGCCATCTGCATGAAAGAATAATCAGCAATATCTTCATGATACTTCGACTCCTCGGCTATTGCGGATAGACAACACTTACTTGAAAGTACTTAATTGTTTGTACACAGAGGCAGTACAACCTGTACATTCTCCCTACTATCAATACAGAGGGCATTGCAAGAGATGCTATTATATATTTTCTGATCTAATCAACATTTGGTCTTATACAAATTGTTGAATGCCAGGGTAAGGGTGCTGATGTGCCAGACCCTCCCTATGCAAAGCATTGTACTTCACATTATCTATGCAATAAATATTTTGTTTGCTCCTATTCTATTGTGTTATGTTCAAGGTGTGTTTTTATAATTCTTCAAAGCATATTTTTCAGCAGTGTTCCTTTTCGTAGTAAACATTTATTGTATTATAGCCTTTGTAAAATCAGGTCAGGCCGAATTGGGCTAGAAGTGAAAGTTTGACAATAATACCCATTGACAAGGAGGCACTACATTATCATCATCACAGACATAGTCATGAAGCACAACGACAAAATATTTTACAATGGTACAAATAAAAGTATCATCAAGAAGAAGAACAATTTGTAGAATGATGCCATATGAGGAAGTTAATGTCAATGAATTTAAACAAAGGTGGTAGAAGAAGACAATGTGGTTGATGAGTGGGCCAAGAAATCAAACAGTTGACTCGATTGGTCAAACAACAAGAAATAAGACAAAGGTTGCCAGCCAGTTCAAAAAACCATCAAGAGATGTTTGGAGCAGAAGTAGAATCCAAAGCATGAGAAGAACCCAGAGCCCGAGCCAAAACCAAGAAAGCGTTCAGCTGGAACTGAAAGAGGAGTGAATGGAGATTGCTCGACAATTGCCCTTTCAGCAGTGCAGATCTTGCTAAGCAGGTTAGGTTGGAGGGTGTTGTAGAAGAATCAAGCACTCTTGTTTAGAGAGGTCTTTATCCCAAAATAGAGTTTTATAATTTATTACTTCTTATTTAAAGAAGAAAGACATATGAAACAAGTAAGCACCGTATTGAGGATTTATTGATTGACAAGTTTTGACAACACCTGGGCAACAAATAGGACAAATTGTAGTGACCAATGGAACAGAAACACTTAACCAGAGTACTGTACAAATTCCCCATGTTGAAGGAAGGGCAGAGTACAGTGATATGTTCAACAAGATTGAGGAATATCCAATACAAACCTTATTGAGGAGTATCATACGAGAAGAGCTGTGGCAAAGCCAATATCAAATTTAGACGAGGTCAAAATACATAGTCACAAGTACTTCACTAAGTCCAAATTTAGAGAGGCAGAAGCTGCCAAAAAAATGAAGGTGATGGATTCAGAGACTGTATGAGTCTATGCGAAATTGGTGAACATCGTACATAACCATTTGGACTCTTAATGGGTACACAAATGAGCAACATTGGCTGTGGTCATTCCCAGCCACACTAAAAGGGATGGCTATTGATTGGTTTACGAATGCATAACCAAGTGATTAAATTTCTCGAGACAAAGTGCAAAAGGCATTTGAAAAAGAATTCAAGCTCCTACACGACCACAATGAAATTATTGTATAGATTTACAAAAATCAACAAGGAAAACAAAAATGTATTGGCCTATAATAGAAGATTTAAAGAATTACTTGGGAAATGGATAAGGAGCTGTCCAACAACTTGGAGTGGTGGTTCATTGAGGGACTTATACCCTTATTGCAGAGGAAGAAGAAGGCCTTTCCACCTTTAACTTACAAAGATGCATATAACAAAACAATTGATATAGAAAGTGAGAACAAGGCATCCACACACTTGAGGAAGAGGAGCGAAGTTGTTGATTCAGATTACAGCGATTACAGTGAAAATATATTGATGCAAGCCCTAAAAGGGACACATGCTTTGAATGATGAATGAGCTAAAGGGAGATACCAAGAAAAAAGACAAGGATCTTTGCTGTATCAATTGCAAGGTAGGTCACACCCAAGCGATTTGTCCAAAGGAATGTTCTATGAAATTTTTCAAGTTACAAGGGATTCATGTTAGAATTCAACCAAAATGCTATGAATACCAAGAAGGAAACATAACCTAATAATCACACGGGAATAGAGAATTACCAGGACTCTCTGAAGTATAGACTCACTTCATGAACCTTTTTTGTTGAATTTTGTAATCATCACTTTATGCAAAAGGCCTAAATGCACAATTGGGTAATCAGTGATTGATATGAGCCAAATGAAACCACATATAGAAGAAGAATATACTCTTCATTGAAAAAAAAGGCCAAAAATATGTGATAGATCTAAAGAGTTAGGTAGTAAGTGGGGAACCACCCTCATCTAACTCATTGGACACAAACTTTGAACAAGAGTGATTGGAAAATGAAAACCAGGGTACTATGGAGCTTAACAATGAAGGGATGTGTGAGTTACGACTGTATTCCCAAGATAATAAAAAAACTCCCTTGATGATATATGAGGTGGTCCACCCAGATTGCAATAACATTAAAATTATGGAGATATAAGAAAAACGGGATTGGAGGGAGATAACCAGAATTTTTTTTAGGGTTGTTTGGTCCTTATGGACTGCCAACACCATTGCCAACTTGCAATCCCGAGATTACAGAAAACAAAGACATCTACAGTGATCATGAACATGAGGTATGAGGATAAAATTAATATGGAAAGTGACGTGCAACCTACCGATAATCTACCAAAAGTTTATTTTGTTATAAATTGATAATAATGACAATAATAACATGAAAGACTATGCCACCCTTTTCAGGGTTGGTGGTTTCTTTCAAATAAGTCTTGATTGCATTGATAGTGAATGGGATATTACAAATTTAATTTTAAATTACACGATTTAGCCAAAATATTTATCTAGAGACATTTTCTTATGTGACTTCGTTAAAATATAAACTATTTCCAGAATCTAGAAATCTTCTTCACAACCATGCATGAATGCAAGAATCATATAATCGAACTGTTCGCAATATAAAATATAAACTATTTGGTATAACTCAAATCCATCCTAGGTTTCTTGTTCCTGCACTGCTTAAATTGTTATATACTCTACGATCATTATTGTTACAACCTAGAAATAGATATATTATTAAAAGAAATTCCTCATCTGCCTCATAGCAGGGACCACCGACCAATACCTGAAACCAGGGCTGAAAACAAAATGTCATTAAACTGCCCTTGATGAATTTGAGTGGAAATGCATACCTAGAAAATGAACGGACGGACATTTTATAGCCGAAGAATAAGCAACTTGTGAGATATGCACTGCTTTGAACTTTCCTCCGCTAATAATTATCACAAATTGAACTGGTGGAACTCTAGTGAGAGCAATGCCCTACCAAACAAAATTGCAAAACTGAGAATCAAGAGATACTCTCCTTCTAATAAACAAAATTTTCAGGGTTGCAAACAAATGCCAAATCTCGAAGCTCACCATTGATTGTAAGCCAACGAGAGCAGCTGAAAGAATGGCACCCTGAGTAAAATAAAGACATGGGTAAATCAGTGAATTTCAATATACAAAATACAGAGCACAATCCAACACATTTGGCTACACTGCACATAAAACAAATATACCTGAGAAAACCCAAGTAAGCCATCAAAAGGGCCATGTTGTATCATATAATTTTCTATGTAAGACTGGCATTCATCCATGTTTCGGTATTCTGTAAAGAGCTGCACAAAACAAGGACACCCAATACATGAGCCATGCAATGTCACTCTCAAAATCATCTATGATTGAGATATATGATAGAGAAAGAAAACTTACAGGGTTAAACTGAAACCATTCATAGTAAGGAGGGGGGAAATGTCCTTCCACATCTGACTTTCCTTCAGCTGGAAAAGGAGCGTCAGGAAAGAAGAGATCCAGCCTTTCAAGCACTGATTTATCCCATTTCCCAACCTGTGTTTGCAGAATGCTTCCACTTGTCCTAAACCCATGCAAACACAGGATTCTCAGCTTCTTCCTCTCTGCTATATTCTGGCCTCCTCCCCCCATGGCTACCAAACTACCTCAAGAATCAGAGCAGTTTCCAAAACTAATCAAAACTTATTGAAATGAGAAAAATACCAAATTCCCACTGTTGGGGAGATCAAATTGTGGACGGATTGAACAATTTTATCAGAAACTAGCGACACCCAGTACAGTCACTGATAGTAAATAAAAAAATCTGAATGTCTTGAACAAACTGAGAGCCCCACTCAAGGATACATGCAATAAAAATTGCAGGATTTTAACTTAATTACTGTAGTGGGACAACCCCGGTTCATGAAAACAAAATTCGGATTCAACTCTAACTGCAGGAATGCAATTTACATATAAAAAGAAAACCCAACTAGAATTTTTTTGTTTTTTTCTATGCTTGGGCGGAAATCTCTCTGGAAACAACCCGCCAGCTTCGGATTTTTTAAAGGACCTTTGCATAGTTACCCACGTGAGGAAAAGTCATGCAACATAACAACAAGTGTGGGGACCTCATTAAATATTGGAATCTCTAAATTAAATTGGATTTGATACCTAACGTTACGGGACTCAGGATTTTGGAAGATTCCGCTTATTCTGACGGGTAGAATCGGTAGATTCGTATGGTGTAGATATTTTTTATTTTCCAGATGTGGTTTATAATTGACCACCTTGCTGGCCAGTGCCCAAACATAAATTATTTCTGCCCAAAGTGGGGGAGACCTTTTAAAGCGGGCTTTTACACGTGGTGCTTTGGTCATCAATGACGACCATCTTTCGAACTTTTCCGTCACTTTTGACATCAAAATATTCATCCACTTCAAAAGTATGACTAATTCAATCGTCAAAATGACTTGAATTCCAAAATTCAACCAAGGGAACACTGGTAAAAAGATTCTCTCTTGACAGCATAGGCATCAGGGTTCAAAATTGAGCCTCTTTGAGCCATTCCCAAGGCCTCGAACCTGTAGAAAAGGGCGGGTAAAAATTTACATGTCAAAAAAAAATTAATGTAAAAATTATTTGGTAATATTGAAGTGTAAGTTACTTTTAAAACTGTCAAAAGAAGGGCTATGGTGAAAACACGCACGTCAACAATTTGTGTGAAATTTTAAAATCTTAAAAAATATTTTTTATAACTTTTACAAACAACAATCACTTCCATTTTTCTACGTAGAAAGTTAGACAAGACGTAAAACTTGCAATTACCAAAAGTTTTAATATAATAAATGTACTACTACTATAATATTATTAAAGCTCAAATCACAATTTTTGCTACGCCCTTAACCTATTGCTTGTATTAGGCTCTGAGTAGCCGACTTGTGGCTTACCATATCATTTATACTTTCTCATGCTTAATAGGTTGGCCTTGGTGATGGCCATAGCATATGAATAGTATATATAGGGGATTGTAGGTAGTAGTTCATTATCATTTGAGCATTTGAGTCTTACTATATGGTTTGGAGGTTGCCCCCCGAAGTGGCAAAGCTATTCTAATTGCATATTGAGATCATTATTTTGAAATATTGTGTTATTTGGTGTTCTATTGTTTCTCATAATCTGAATTATACAATTAATTTCATTACAAGTGGTATCAGAGCTGCGATCTAGGCCAAAATTAGGGCAAAAACCCTAATTTTTTGTTTCCGCCATATATTGCGAACCAGAGCGAATTGGTGGGAGATATTTTACCATAATTGCAAAACATTTCAAGTAAGGTTCCCTAGAAATTTCAGACTTTCTTGATTTATTTTGCAAAAGTTATTACAAATTTTGGGTTTTTCATAAAATCGCTCTCTAGGGTGCAAATTGAGGAATGTTTTCAAGTTCTTTACATTTTTTAGAAGCTCTCAAAAAATAGTATTAGTATCTTCTCTGTGGTTTTCCTATTCGGCCTAATTTGTATCGAAAACCTAAACCCTAAGGTTTGACATCATGGCAGGGCCTTCCATAAGAGCAAAAAAGAATCTGGTTACTCCGGGTAAAACCCCAGATAAAGATGGGGTAGTGATTGAAGAGATGGAGTCAGAAGGGGTAAATATAGATTCCTCAGCACTAGGGTTTACCTCAGTTGATCATAAGGTGAGCCAACTTGAGTATGAGCTGCGAAATGTACAATTTGAGATGGCCTCTAAAGGAGACATAGAACAAATCAATCAGCGGTTGGATGATATCATGCAACATGTAAAGGGTAAATAGTATGGCCCAAATCCGCCCCATATCAACCAAAGAGAATCTTCAATTCAAAATCATGGACAAAATAACCATGTTAGATCACTTTTCCAGCCCAATTAGAATCCAACTTATTTGCAACCACGGAACATGATGCCGAAAGTGGATATGCGCAAATTTGATGGTAAGGATCCCCTGAATTGGATAAATCAAATGGAGAACTTCTTTGAGTTACATCAAACACCATTAGGACAAAAGGTGACAGTGGCATCCTTGTATCTTGAACCAAACCAATTTGTTTGGTATCGATGGTTATGTGCTCAGAGGCAGAAAAATGGTCTTGGTGTCACTTGGATAGTTTTTACCGAGGAGTTGCAATTGCACTATAGTTACAGTGTTTCAAAGAACTACTTTAGTCAATTAGCAAATTTATGGCAAACAAGATCAGTCAAAGATTATGCGCATCAATTCCAGAACCTATCCTTAAGGGTGGAGAATATTCCATAAGAGAAATTGAATGACCTATTTCTTGGGGGTCTTAAGGACCACATCGAGCATGAGGTACATATGTTTAATCCACTCAAGCTTTCTGATTCTATTATCATGGCACGTCGAGCAGAGGAAAAAGTTATTTGTAGTAGGAGGTCGCCTTTCATTAACACCAGAGACCATAGTATCTCGTCCCCTTCATTTGCTAGGCTAATTAGACTAACTCCTCAACAAATGGAAAAAAAGAGAGCAAAAGGATTATGTTTCAACTATGATAGCAAATATGGACCGTGACACAAATGTGCTGAGAAGAAATTGTTATATATTGACGGAGGTAATGAGGATGATGAGGAAGATGAAATTATAGGAGAGGCTGAGGAATCAGTAGACGATGAAGTAGAGGATCACCAACTACAATTTCTTGTCATGCATTGTCAGGTATTAGTACTCCTCAAACACTCAAGGTTATTAGCTATCTCAAAAAATAGAAGGTGACGGTGTTGATTGACTCAGGGAGTACTCATAACTTCATAAATAGTAAGTTAGCTTCCCGCCTCAATTGTTTTATTTACCCAGCTCCATAAATGCAAGTTATGATTGTGGATGGTGGGACAGTCAAGTGCATAGGAAAGTGTCATAGTGTCAAGCTTTCCATGGGAGACTACATGTTAGACTCACCTATGTTTGCTATTTCTATGGGAGGGGCAGATATTGTTTCGGGTGTCCAATGGCTCACAACCTTAGGTACTATAGAGATGAATTTCCAAGAATTGTTCATGTGATTTCATTTAGATGGAAGGACAATACAATTGAATGGAATGGTAGCTAAGTCTCCATAGATTATTAGCTCTCATCAGATGCAGAAGGTTCTCAGAAAAGGAGTAGATGGATTTATAACAAAGTTATTTTCCATAGAAGTACAAAATACAGAGTCTTCAATGCCACCCGATCTTCAGAAGATTGTTGATGCTCACTCATCTGTTTTTTATGCAATTCCAAAGGGACCACCACCAGTTAGGGATCATGATCATGCCATTCAATTGATTCCAGGGATCCAAACACCTAACATCAGACCATACAGATACCCATATTCCCAGAAAAGTGAGATTGAGAAAATGGTTGAGGAAATGTTGAAGGCATGTATCATTAGGCATAGCCAGAGTACATATTCTTCACCAGTGGTCATGGTATGTAAGAATGATGAAACATGGAGGATGTGTCTAGATTACTGAGAAATCAACAAGTACACCATCAAATATAAGTTTCCTATTCCAGTAATTGATGATTTGCTTGATGAATTACATGGTGTTATTTATTTCACAAAATTAGATCTTCGTTCGAGGTACTGTCAAATTAGAATAAAAGAGGAAGGTGTTCATAAAATGGCTTTCAGGACTCATGAGGGCCATTATGAGTTTTTAGTAATGCCTTTTGGTCTTACAAATGTGCCCTCAACCTTTCAAATCTTGATGAACATTGCTTTTAGGCCATTTTTAAGGAAATGTGTATTAGTTTTCTTTGATGACATATTGATTTACAGTAAGACATGGGAAGAACACTTACAACATGTAAATAAAGTGTTGGAAGTTTTGGAGAAACATACTCTCTATGCAAATCCATCCAAATGTTCTTTTGGTGTACTTGGGTCACATTGTATCCCATGAAGGCGTCAAAGTTGATCCTCAGAAGATCAAAGCTATGGTGGAATGGCCAAGGCCCAAAACTCTCAAAAATCTTCGTGGGTTCCTAGGACTAACATGGTACTACAGATGATTTGTGCGGGGATATGGTAGAATAGCAACCCCACTCATTACATTGCTAAAGAAGGATGCCTTCCATTGGTCAGACGTAGCCACTAAATCCTTTGAGCAACTGAAGGAAGCTATGTGCAGCACCCCAGTTTTGGCTACTCCCAACTTCTCAAAAACCTTCATTGTTGAATTTGACACTTCAGGACCAGGATTGGGAGCATTTCTAATGCAGGAAGGAAGACCAATTACATTTTAGAGTCGCCAATTCAAAGGAAAAGATCTGCTCAAACCTGTATATGAGAAAGAAATGATGGCTATTCTTCATGAGGTCAAGCAATGGAGGCCCTATCTCATGGGTAGACACTTCAAGGTAAAAACTGATCATGATAGTCTCAAATACTTTTTGGAGCAAAGGTTATTATTTGAGGAAAAACAAAAGTGGGTAACAAAAATGTTGGGTTATGATTTTGAAATTGTATACAAAAAGGGTAAAGAAAATGTAGTAGCTGATGCATTGTCTAGAAGGGATACATCCTCAGATGCCTTACTATGTGGAATGTCCATGTTGATGACTAATTGGGTGGATGAAGCAAGATTGGAATGGAATCAAGACAAGGATACACAATCTCTAATATAGAATATCAAGCAAGGATCTATAACATCTAACAAATTTGAGTGGAAAGGTAATGCTCTATCGTACAAGGACAGGTTATACTTGAGTAAAGATTCTGAGTTGAAGCATAAGATTCTTGCAGAGCTACATGCCTCACCTGTTGGAGGACAATCTGGGTTTTTAAAGACATATCATAGAATAAAAAGAGAATTCTTTTGGGAAGGACTCAAGGGGGATGTACACAATTTTGTATCAGATTGTTTAGTGTGCCAACAGAACAAAGGGGAAACAATTAAGACACCAGGTCTGTTGCAACCCTTACCAATTCTTAGCCATAGATGGGAGGAGGTCTCCATGGATTTCATCACCGAATTGCCTTGTTTAGAGGGTAAGAATGTTATTTTCGTGATTTTGGAAAGGCTAAAAAAATATGACCATTTTTGTGCCCTATCACATCCATTTGCAGCCAGTACAGTCGCAACTATTTTTTTGGAGACATTTCAAAGGCTATATGGAACCCCAAAGATAATTGTAAGTGATCATGATCCTATTTTCACAAGTAATTTTTGGACATAATTATTTTCGTATTTGGGTACTCAACTAGCTCACAGTTCATCTTATCATCCTCAAACTAATGGGCAAATGGAAGTGGTCAACAAATGATTAGAGGGGTATCTACGTTGTTTTGTATCAAATAAGCAGGAAAGGTGGATTAAATAACTACCACTTGCAGAATGGTGGTATAACACATCTTTTCATACCTCTTCTCAAATGACCCCATTTTTAGCATTATATGGTTACCATCCACCTTCTATCACTTCCTCCTTAAGGGTGCAAACTAAGGTCAGAGATGTTGAGGAACACATTCAACATCAACAACATGTTTTGGCTAGTTTGAAGGAGAATTTAACATTAACACAAAATAGGATGAAATAACAAGCAGATCAACACCGTAGTGAAAGACATTTTGAAATTGGTGACTGGGTTTTTGTACGTCTCCAGCCTTACAAACAGATGTCCCTAAAGTAACAGAAAAAGGAAAAAAAACTTGCTCCTAAATATTATGGCCCTTATCAGGTTCTACAGAAAATTGGCAGTGTTGCTTATAAACTAGAGTTGCCTCCATCTTCACACATACACCCAGTATTCCATGTGTCATGCCTGAATAAGGTTATTGGACAGAAATTTGAAGCCCAAAAAGAGTTACCATAAATTGACGAGGAAGAAAGAATCATTTTGGAGCCAGAGAAGATTCTGTAAACACATACTAAGAGGCTAAGAACCAGAGACATTAAGGAATATCTAATCAAGTGGAAGAATCTGAGCATAGAAGATGCAACCTAGGAGGATGAAGGTTTTCTGCAACAACATCCAGGATAATTCAACGTTGAGGACAATGTTGGTTTGAAGGGGAAGGCCATGCTACGCCCTTAACCTATTGCTTGTATGAGGATATGAGTAGCTAACTTGTGGCTTACCATATCATTTTATTATATCATTTATACTTTCCCATGCTTAATAGGTCGGCCTTGGTGATGACCATAGCATATGAATATTATATATAGGGTATTATAGGTAGTAGTTCATTATCATTTGAGAATTTGAGTCTTACTATATGGTTTGGAGGTTGCCCCCTCGAAGTGGCGAAGCTATTCTAATTACATATTGAGATCATTATTCTGAAATGTTGTTTTATTTGGTGTTCTATTGTTGCTCATAATTTGAATTATACAAGTAATTTCATTACAATTTTCTACCAAGTTGTTGATGTCAACTCAGAGAATACAAAATATTTAATATTATCATTATGGTTATGGCCTTTTCTTGGGATTCATTCAGATGTTTTATCTACCACCTTGTACTTGTTTTTTCTTCTTTATTGTAGGAGCCCCCTTGAGAGACATAGAACAAAGCTAGGATTAACTTGCACACAAATATCTACCAACTTGGGAACTTGCACAATATGATTTGAAACAAATCCAGCGTATAGAGTGGCCACTAGTTTGGATATGGGCTAAGATGGATATCCGATGTTGGGGAAGAGTTTGGAGAAAAGTGTTTAATTGGTCTCAAAGAGTGACTTCAATTTGTGACTCGCAATGTAGGTTTTCGAGAAGGCTTTATGAGATTCGTGTTGGTGCCAAAGGGAGGGATGAGTTCACAATGGTCTCGATCCAAATCACATGGATCAATTTAAGCTCGATATGTAGACAAGCCACGGGCTAAGACAATTGGATCAGATCTATTTGTATGCAATGGTGAAGGAGCTAGAGGAAAATGTAGTTGGGCATTGCTTTCAAGAAAAACAAAGGTTAAGTCAATTGAGGAGCTCACCCATTATGAACCTTACAAATCAGAACTGAGCTAAGTGTTAAGTTGCTTCCTAATGCAAAGGTTGATTGGAACTATTCGAGATGGTGGAATGTAGGGTAGAGGAGAGGAGCCCGTTTAAGAGGAGAATATGTAGAGATAATCTTCTTCATCCATAGAAAGAATCCCTTCAAGTCATCATTGGTATCTTCTCTCTAATTGTTGTTCGATAGCAGCAATGTGGAGGCCAACATGAAGTTTATATTTATAGTTGTGTTATCCCGTAAAATTGACAAGGGCAATTTTACCAATAACCATACCGAAAATTTTGTTTCGATCCCTCGTTAGGGATCCTTCGCGTTCGAAACGTTGTAAAATCCCTTCCCGGGAAATCTAGTTTTCGAACTTAGTCTTTTTGAGCCTTTTTTGGCTGGGCGCATGGATTTGCCTTGCAACACAAAGTTTTGGTGCGCCCACTTAAAAGCCTTTGGCGCATGGTTTTCCATGTTAGCACGTCTTTCGGTGCGCCAAAGGATGTTGAGTCTCTTTTGCGTGCGCCAAGGCGCATGCGCCTTATTGTTGACATTGCTTTTGTTGCTCCACTTTTCGGTGCGCCAAAGGGCGCACATAATCTCGCTGCAACACTGCCAAAGGGCGCACATAACTTCAGACAATTTGGTGCGCCAAAGGCGCGGTGCGCCAAAGGGCGCACGCTTTCCCCTGTCGACAGCAACTTTCATGCGCCATTTCAAAAGTGGTTGGCGCATTGATGACCAGTTTTTCTATAAATATACGTGCGCGCCCAATGTCATTTTCATTCTTTTGCAAAGCACGTGATCGTTCTGGACTTGTCAGCCTCTGCTCCGTCGTTTTCATCGCCCTGTGGACCCGCTCTCCAAACTTTTGCTATATATCCAAGGTGAGAGGTTCTCCCTCTTCTCCGTTTTGTGCTTTCGGTTCTTTGAGTGTTCTTGGTCTGTGTTTTGGCTTGCTGGCCGGTTTTAAAATGAGATTATGATTAAGCTAGCTCCTCCCCTGTGCTGTCCTGTCTCATTTTCTTCTTCTTTTCCTCCTCCCTTCCCTCCCTCTTTCCAGATCTGCTGGTAAAGAGTGTTGTTTTGAAAAGGCTTGGTCTGAAAATCTTTTTATGAAACCTTATATGTCCAAGCAACCTTTGAAATGGAGGAAAGAAAGAAAAGGTTTGAGCTATGAGTTTAGTTCTGTGGCGCACTGGCGCGCCTTGTTACACTAAAAATAGTTGCGCCCCTTTGACGCATCTACCCGCCCTGTTACATGATCTAAACCCGCGCCAATGGCGCACCCATTTGTCATGCTGCATCTAGAACTCATGCGCCCTCAAGGCGCGCCTTTCTCGCATGCTACAAGTGTCGATCCTGCACCCCCCTTAAAAGCCTTTGGCGCACCATTTATCCATGTTACATCCTGTTTCCATGCGCCAAAGGGCGCACCCAGCTTCCATGCAACACAAGCCTTATTCGCGCAAGTATAAAGCTATAAAGGCGCGGGCGCACCCCCGATTGCAGTAACATGATGTTTTGTAAACCCTTTTGGCGCACGAAAAGTCCATGTTACACGATCCATCCATGCGCCAAAGGGCGCACCGAATCCCAATGTAACACACAATTTTCATGCGCCCTGCTATAAAATGCAATCTGCTACATCCATGCGCCATGCGCCTTTGGCGCCAGTATAACCTCTGCAACACTCTTTTTCTGTGCGCCTTATCCATTTGGCCTGCAACATGCAATTTTCATGCGCCCTGCGCCCTAAGCCTTAAAATCTCTAACTCTTTCTTCTGCTAGCATTCCAATGGAAGATCAAATGACTAATTCAACTTTTGTGGATTGGGTCTCACTTCTTCTTCATGCAGATCAGCAACTGAGTTCGAAAGAACACATGTCTACGTCAAGCAAGAAACCCACCAAACCAAGAGGAAAGGCTAAGCTGACAGAAGAAGAGATGAAATACAAATATCAGAGGGTCAGGATGCCCGAATCACAGGCTGAGTGCAGTATGGATGTCAGAGACTCAGAATTGGGTCACATTGACATGGAGGAATTCTGGGTTAGGACTCAGAAAGTTACAAGAAGTCCATGGATGGACAAGTTAATAGGCAGTGCCCTGCACTTCGCCGGAGGAATCCCCGTCAGCGCTGTCAACAACGAATTCATGATGGTGATTGCCCAATGTTACAACAAAGACACAAGATGTGTCGAAAATAGCAAGGGCGAGGTAGTCATAAACCTCACTGCCCGTCATTTTGAAATAATGCTCGGCATCCCTCACCACCGGAACTTCGTGGCTGTTAGCCAACAAGAATGCATCAAGGCCTGGGAAGACAACGAAGACCAGTGCATGCAGTTGATGAATGAGGTCTACCTAAAGAACAAGAAGGTGGTGACCCGGTGGCCACAGACTATCCACCGAAGTGATTTCTCAGAGGAGCTCAGCGATACTATCACCTTCCTGAGCAGAGTCTTCGGGCTTTCAGATGCCCACTATTTCCATAAGTGGATGCTGCGGTACTTGGAGACAATGAATAAAAATTTACCCGATCAGCGCTTTTGCTGGGGTGAAATAATAAGCAGCACCATCTCTGAGCAGCTACAACAGTTCGCCACAACAGGAGTGTTCCATATGAACTCCTATGTAGTCTACGCTGCAGCGTCGGCAAGGGATTATCCGGGGCTGAACCGAAGTGGAGTATGGCCTCAGGCCAAGATATTTGATTACTACCCAGAGCTGAGGCTGGAGAATAGCATCCAACATTTCACAAAATTTAACGATGCATTCTTCTATCATGTCATCTGCCTACTGAGGCCAAACATGACTCATAGCCGGACGACCAAAAACATAGTGGCAGTCACAGAGAAATGGGGGGCCCTGTTCACCCAATTTCCCACGTTCACCTATCTGAGGGCTGCCAACTTTTTGGGAGAGCCAACCAGGCTACCAAGGTATGCTGGGCCTAAGCTGATTCTACTAGAACTGTCAAGGCAGCTGGTCACATACCATGAGAAGTGCCTCAAAAGAAAGAAGGGTGGAACTCCTTTCCCCCTCACAGTGGGCCGATACACATGCTCCACCCACCATAAGGCGAAGGAAATGTTCGCAGAGCTGGAGCTACTCAACTTGAAGCATGACTTCCCAGCCAGGCCTACCTTCGACCCAAGAAGCTGCCTGCCAAAAGCGAAGCTCGATCCGATCCATGTCCCTCAAATTGAGGATATTTACATTGACGTTCTCCATGAGGCGGAACTCAGAAGAAAGGATCACTCTCGCTTGGCATTGGCGGAAATCATCCAATACGGAGTGGCCATTGTCCCCAAAGGCTTCCAGACTACGGAAGATGAAGTAGATAAGGTGTATAATGACACAGATGGGGACAATTGGCCCTTCCCGGCCATTGACAGGAACAAGGCTCCTCAAACAATTGAGGAGAGGGTCAAAGAGACTATGCGGAGAACAGAGCATTGGTGCCGCATGAACGGACTAATCTACCTAGGGGTAGATTTCACAACTTCCCCGTTGGGCAATGCACCTCCAAGGTCCAAGAAGCAGCTGAAAGGCAAAGGTGCAGAAGGTGAAACTAGCACCATTCAGGAAGAAGCCCCTGAAAGTCCTCTTCCCTCAGAGCCAGAACAGGTTATAACTCTGGAGGAAGAATTGACAGAGGATAGTCCTATACGCCCATCCACCCAGGATGTCGGCGTCGCTACAACTTCAGAGGTCCCTTCTATCCCTTCTTCTTCTCTTCCTTCCCCTCCTCGAGTGACTCAAACGACCACCCCTTTGGTCGTGTCCTCTGCCCCTTCTTCTACCCTTTCCCCTGCTTCTTCATCTATCTTCTCCTCCCTCGCTGATTTGTCTTCCTCTATTTCTTCCCTCATCTCCGAGCTCCCTTCCCTTCCTATGTCTTCTGTAGCTGTGGTTTCCCTTCCTCCCGTGGACACTTCTTCGGCTATTCTTTCAATGCCGCCGCCGCGTGTCTCCACGTTTTTCCCCTCCTCTACCATTACTGCCTCCCTCTCTGTCTCTGGTCCTTCTTCTATAGGACCAGCTTGGATCTCTCAGCAGCTGAGCCAACAAAAGAGGAAAGTCCCCATCGCTCCGATGGACTTTTCGGTCATTCCAGCTAAAGGAGCAAAGAAACAGAAGCCGGTTACACGCTTCTCGAAGAGCGCTGCAGGTGAGAGAGTCATGGAAATAGCGTACCCCGACCCCCTCAAAGAGAAAGAAGATCTGTCTCCGACAGATTTCACCGTGACCCAAGTCACAATGGGGACATCCTCTGAAAGTCTCCAGGGGGAAGCTCTTTCCGCAGTTGATGCACTCTGCAAAAAGCTTCAGGAAACGAAAGAGGAGAAAAGGCTACTGAAGGAGCAGAACAAATACCTGCTTCAAGCCTTACAGAAGATGGGAAGTGCACCTCCCACAACTGCCGCCGAGACTCCTGAGCTGCTCAGTCAGGAGAAGATCAATGAGTATTCAAAGATCGGCGAGCAGGGTATGGCCGTTTCTGCTTGGAGGAGCCAAATCCTCAAGGATAGTGAAAGAGTAATCGCCGAGTATATCAGTTTATACCTAAACATCGGAAAGGCGAATAAGGAACTCCAAGCATTAGCGGGTCCGATATCAGAAGAGTTAGAGCATGCTAGACTCCAGCACGAGACCTTCCAACAAATGTTCGACTGTTCAGTCGAAGATCTGGTCAAGTTCGGAGTATTCGGCCATCCAAGGGCCCTCAACAAAACTATGTCCACTCTGGACTATCGGATGGATCAGCTGGAATTCGTTCTGGAAAAGATAGACAAGGTGAAGGAAGAGGCCCTGGATGCAATGCATCAAATGGAGAAAATTGTCCTCGCCATGACTCCAGGGTTGCTCTCTCCTTCCCTTACCTTGAGATCAGCTGATGACACTATCCGGATTTTCAAGGAGATAGCTTCTCAAGGGACAGGGCCAGAGGTCACATTCGACACTGAATCTATCAACAACCTACTGGCCTGTAGGGACTTCATCGGGTTCCTTATCGAGGCGGAGAAAGATTATTCCAAAATCCCAGAAAAGCTCATAGACGAGCGGGAGACTTGCGAAGCAATCAGTGAACGGCACAAGGATCCATCACAGGATCAATTTGGGCCGATGATTAGCAAGTTTTTGGAATACCGTGCTCAGTTCCACATATCATCACCTAAGCAGCATCAGAAACAGGCAACCCCTTTTCGGCCATAGGATGATGATGATGAGTAGCTTCTTCTTCTTCTTCTTCTTCTTCTTCTCTCTTTTCTCCGACTTTCTTTTTGAAATGTCTAAAATGTGTTGATACAAATGATGACATCATCCATGTTGCATCATGGGATGATGTCATCCACCAAGTTGTCAAAGTCAACATGATTTTTTAGATATTTTGTAAATATCTTTGTAAATAAGTGGTTGGCTCCATTTTGCCTTCTCTCTCCCTCATCTTCTATAAATACTGGAATACTTGTTGTATTCAGAAGTGAACATTTTTTAGATAGAAATAGAAGTGAGGAGAGAAAGACTTTGAGCTTTCTTGTAACAGAAGAGAACAGTAATACAATTATTCAGACTTTGTGCTCAATAGCTGTGTTATACATTAGATCTTTCTTACGTTAGATCTGTATGCGTTTAATCTGTTGGATTCATATCTAATTTTCCGTCACTTGCTCATCAGTATTGCTTTGTTTATTTATGCAAGTAGGTTTGGCTCTGTTTACTACCAAACTGAAAACATAAATCTTCTGACCTTTCTGCTTTGGAATTCATTTCTTTTCTTCCTTCGGATCTGTTCTTTCTCTTCTCCCTCTTTCATTCCTTTCTTTTCGCAGCCTGAAACACTCTACTGGGATGAGATCCCAACCCCCGAAGGCAGAATCTGTGAGACTTGCATAGGTTCCTGCTAGTAGAAATAGCAATAAACCAGTTTCGCTTTGCTGTCTCAAAGAGGGGCTAAGCCCTGCACACTGTTGGCTCGTCTATCCATAGATCTGTCCACGCGACAGATTTTCGGTCCAACAAGTTGTGCTCAAGACAATGTTGCTCAACAATATGCCTAAGGAGTTGAGGAAGAGGGTTGTGAACACATTTAGGGAGGATCATTAAGGGTGTGTGTTTTTAATGGAGTGGTCTAATTTGATAATACATCATTTGTGTACAACTTAGTATAACTGAATGCATATCATGCATGAGGTGAAACTCTTGGATCTAAAATCTAACCAAGAATATCTCGATGTATCTGTCGGTGACATAGTTGGTGTGGGTGTTTCAATGTATGGATGAACATTTTCTTTAATTTAGTTGGAAAATATCTAATTCAATGCATTTCTAGTTAAGATTTATATGGGTTTTAATTTTAGTGGTTAAAATTTGACTGATTTTTTTCTATAGAAGTTATAAGAATCCAAATGGGTTTTAATTTTAGCACTAAAATCCAAGTAGAAGTTCAAGTTATTTATTTTATTATTTACAAGTTTTCTATATGATTTTGATAAGAGATCCTAGTGTCCCACCACAGGGGGTTCATTAGCTAGGCAATATCCTAGCATGTAAGTTCATATTGAGGTAATTAAAATTAATAAAAGTAAAGTTAATATACCGGTAGACATGAGGGGGTGAAAGGGTTTAATTTATTAATATTTTGAATGTAGGTTAGAGAGGTGGGCCAAATGAAAGGGAGGTTTAATTTTAATATAAAAATAAAACATTTGAACCCTAGTTTTTAAAACTAAATACTTAAAAATTGCTAAAGGATTGTGGTCATAAAGTTAAATTATAATATCTTTTTCATTAAAAAATCTCAATTAAGAGATTCTTAACCAAGAAATAATAAGATGGTAGAAAACTAGTATTGAGTATGTTTTTCAACACAAGTGATATTATTTCACCATCTTAATTATTTGAAGAACTATTGATAAATGATTAAAGCTTAAAATTTATAAGGTAATTGGTAATATGTCTTGACTAACTTCAAGCTATTTTTCGAGAGGAAAATCATATTAAAAAAAATTTAGTGAGAAATATGATATATTTGATGTTTAATATATTAGGGTAGAAATAAAAAGGGGTAAATAAAATTGTAATGGAAAAATGGGTAAGTAAAGTGCATGGAAAAAATAGGGGTATTTTCATTCTAATAATATAACAGGAGGGGGTATTATTAATTGAATAATTAGAGGTAAAAACTAGAATTAAGGGTATTCTTCAATACTCTTCGAATGCACGTGCTATACCACACTTTTACTAAGTGAACCCCAGTGTGTCCCACACACAATTTGATGGTATTTATTTGTTTATTGATATGTGTTTATGTATTATTCTTAATTTTTATGACGTGAATACTTGATTTATTCTTGTCATATGAAGTGTAAAATATTCATACTACTTTTCATAATGGAAGGGTCGGTCCAATATTTTCCCTTCATAATAAAATTCAGACCAGCCCTTCAAATTTGATCCCTATATGGGATTAATCTTAGAAAAAATATGAAAAAAGAGATTATACTACTGCTCCTATTTATTTGGAAAATATGGTCCCATGCAAAAAAACTATTGATGCTACTAAAACCCAACAAAGTTCCTAAAATTTCTCAGCAGCTATAGTTTAGGGAGAGGATATCCAACCCCATAAAGTAGTCGGGGGCACAAAAATAAATCAATTGCTTAACAAAATTAGAGATATTTTTTGACACTTGCATTTAGTTTAAGCTTTCCTCTCAATTTTTCATCCAAAAGTTTATTTTGGATTCATGGAACCCTACTTTTGCTAGTGCTAAAGCTTCCTATTTTATCTCTACACAAAAAAATAAAAAATTATGGGACCCTATTAATGCTAAAATATCCTATTTTTTCTCTTCCGCATATGCTTACAATTTGTAGTTTTCCCTTTCCATGGGACCATGCTCTTAGTAACAAGAAACTCGATCTTGGAAGGGTTAAGTATAATTTGCAAGTTTTTAAATGTTGTTTGGAAATGTCTTGTTTACTTACGAGGAAAGAGGTGTGCAAATGGAGGGTACATATGTCAAGATATGCCATATTTTCCTTCTTAAAATTTGAACCTCCTTTTTATCTTCTTACTTTATCGAAGAAACATTTGCTTTATTAAAGTGATTCCTAAATTGCAAATATTTGGTTATGGTAGAAACTTCAAAGAGCCCCAATAGATGGTGAACTAAAAAATGAAGGTGAATAATTTTTACACTCTGCAAGTAAAGAATGTGTTATTACTCATCAAAGAAAACTAAGATAGATGTTAAGAAAAATAATAATAATGAAATGTATTCTTTATTTAGTGTAAGGAAGAATGTCGAAACTAAAGGAAGTCCAAGTAAAATTAGGTGTAGGTGCTTGTTATTATTATTATAATCTTGGAATGAGAATATTCAGTAATAATGTTGTGGAAATCAAGGGTATGTCAAAGGGATTAGGTGATCAACAAGAGTAAGAAAGCTTGTTACAATGATATGTTTGGATTGAGCATTATGACATAACATTTCCAAGGCTAAGGTTATATTGAAGGGCTCGAATTTACATCTAATGGTCATCCCAAAATGGTTAGAAGACAAAGAACTATAAGTTGATGTGTAACATAATTTTGCACAATTAATATTTATATATTGATATTGTATGTGTTTCGCACGGAATGTTTCGGCTCCACAGAATAGACTTGCTTCTATCCTATCATTCCTTTGAGAAACAGATAAGGGTTAGGGCTAGGAGGAATACCTGTTGAATGTTGAGATGGTGTGCGCATACCGTAGAGAAAGATCAGATCGACTGCGAAGAACTCCTTTTTGTCTTGGAAGGACTACCTGCAAGTAAGAATACAAGACCACAAGATTTTAATTAGACAACAAATGAGGGATCTGCCTTAGGCCCAGGAAATATAAAAACTTCCTTTCGAAGGTGGTCAGTTCCCCTTTTAATACGATTCAACACAAATGATAATAAAGAAAGCTATTGCAAAATCACGATTTAGGTATCTCGTTACAAAGCAATAGAAACTAAACTATCAATAATAAAGCGTCACGTTGTTTGTTCGGTTACTGGTCATTGATACGTTCAGGTTGAGTTATAGGGATAAACCAGGCTGGATTTGGGGTTGTTAGGTGGCAAATAGGTGAGCAAAAGGGTTTTGGGGTATAAGTCACAGTGACCGATGGCGGTCACTGAGCAACGACCACGGTTAGAGAACCGCTGCCGGTATAGGATAATCGACACCGGTAGGGTCAGTAATCTAGGTGCTTCTGGGTAGAGATTGGTTGCAAGGTGATTGTGGGGTTATTAAGATTGGGGGATGGCTGAGGGGAATGATGGGAGGATAGGGAAGACTCAGAGTGTGGTAAAATGGCCTTCTGGGCAATATCAGGGTGTGTGGGTGAAGGTTAAGTGTAGTATGTTGCTGGTAGTAGATCTAGGAATAAGCTTATGATTACTATTAATCAACAGGCTCAAGAAAATGGTGCTTAGAAACATATAACATACTACTTACTTGCCCCTGATGTAGATGCAAGTTTCAGGACTGTGATGATGAAGACAGGACCCAAGTTGGATGCAGTTTCCTCTTCTGATGCTTGGATGAGTGTTACTGGGCTCTGGTTATTCAGTTGCAGTCTTGGGCTCTGATGTCCTTCTCTGCAATCTCTTCTTGTTTCTTCACTTGTCTCTGCTTCGGCCAAGCAAAAAATCTGGATTCTCCCGATGATTTCTCCTTCTCCTGATCAAATGAAAATCCGATCCTTGTTTTTGGTTGGAAGTGGTCATTTACGGGGAACCGATGGCGGTTACGCAACCGACGGCAGTCGAGTAGGAACCGGTATCGGTCCGGTCAAAGCGGGCTATTTTTGGTAAAATAGCCAGCTTTCCCTCCTTTTCTTCCGAGGGATTGGTAGCGGGCTTGGTCAAGTCATTATGAAGTTGGTTTTAGGTGCGGATGAGGAGTAATTAGTCATAGGTGTGGAATTGGACCAAGTTATAGGTCTTAATTAGGTTAGTTTAGGGTTAAGACTAGGTCATGATGAGGTGGCGACATGAGGTGGCAGGTATGGTGATGTGGATTTATTAATTATAAGGTAATTAATAAATAATTGTGTAAGGTTTAGGTGGTGAGGTTAGGTTGCGAAATGCGATGCGGGTCACAAGGGGTCGTAAGACACAAATTTGGTGTCTACATTAGCCCCTTATTGTCGTGTAGTTTGTTTTGTAAAGCTGCACGGACAATAATAAGAAGTGGTTACTCCTGTTAAGGGTATAGGTAATCCCCCTCAAATCTATCACAGATTGAGGTAGCGTGAAATCAGGGATAGGGTTGATAAAGGGTAAATGGTGTTGAGATGAGGGTGAGATGGTGGGGTAGGTCCAAAGAAGCAGACGCACGTTGAAATGCAGTAGTGCGACCAGGGTACATGATTTGACTAGCAAACCAGCAATGCATAGGCAAAGGTCGATAGTTTATCCAAACAAGGGTGATATAATCCTGGTATCCAAGGCATAGGAAGTAGCTCCAGGGTATATAACAGGTAAGGTACAGGAACGTTTAGGCATGTTCGGCAGTACCAAATGGTTGGTTTGGTTGAGATAAACGTCACGGTCTAGGTCTTAGGCAAAGTTGGTCGATAGATCAAGTCAAGGACCCTAATCATGCTAAAACACGAACAGGTGCGCTGGATTGAACAAAAGGCTACTGGGTGGATAAAAGTGTATGTTGTTGATGTTGGGCGAAGTAGAAGTAGTTAAGTGGTACGGCCTTGGGTCGGGCCAAAAGGCCTTGGGTTGTTGGGTGAGGCCTTGGGTCGGGCCAAATGGTTAGGTGTGAGGCCTTGGGTCGGGCCGGAAGGGTTGGGTGAGGCCTTGGGTCGGGCCAAGTTGTTGTGGTTGCGGCCTTGGGTCGGGCCAAAATGGTTGGGTTGCGGCCTTGGGTCGGGCCAAATGGTTAGGGTGAGGCCTTGGGTTGAGCCAAATAGGTTAGGATGAGGCCTTGGGTCGGGCCAAATGGTGTGGTTGAGGCCTTGGGTCAGGCCAAGTTGTTGGGTCACGGCCTTCGGTCGGGCCAAATAGGTTAGTCGCGGACTTGAGGCCAAATGGTTGGGTGCAGGCCTTGGGATGGCCAAATGGTTAGGTTGCGGCCTTGGGTCGGGCCAAATAGGTTGGTTGCGGCCTTGGGTCGGGCTGAATAGGTTGGTTGCGGCCTTGGGTCGGGCCAATGAAGTTAACAAGGGGTTGTCAACGAAGGTGGATATAGGTGATGTTGGTAGAAAGGGCTATTAGTAAATAAGGGCCGAAATTGGGGTAGAGGTGAGATAAAACCGATGTCGATTATCTATGACCGATATCGGTTAGGGGACCGATACCGGTTTCTTAGGGCACAATAAAACCGATATCGGTTATGGGCGAAAAACCTATAAAAAGAAAAATATGGCCTGTCATTGTCACTTTTGCAATTTGGAAAACTGATTTGAGTTGTCTGAGGTGGAGAGTGAAGATTGGAGCATTTGTTGTGTGAGGTGGCATGCTATTTGACTGGAGGAGTTAGTTGATTAGTGGGCCCGAGTGAGGAGGAGGCAGCAGTTGATTGGTGGAGGACCCAGAAGAGGACATTTGGAGCCATGGCACAACCAGGAGGAGCAGGAGGGGCTGGACCAGCTGGACCACCACCACCCATCCCTCCACGATGACGTGTCGTCGTACGGGTAGGTTCGAAACCCCTCATTGTGTGTATTTTATTGCATTATGCTATATTTGGGGTTTGGGTAGGAATGTACATTTTGGAGAAAATAATTAAGAAATGGAAATGATTTGAAAAAGGGAGAGGGTAGATGGGTTAAATAGGTCAAGGCGGTAGGGTGGGTAGGTTTTTAGGGTATTTGGGTGGGTAAATTGGTAGAAAAATGAAAAAATGTAGGTGGGGGGGCCGCGTGGGGTTCGGCTCCGGGAAGTTACAGCGACCGATGTCAGTCGCTAAGCGACCGGCATCGGTTGCTAATTTTTTGGGGGTGTTTTGTTTTTGACCGGCGTCGGTCGGTCGTGGACCGGCGTCGGTGGGAAGGGGACCGCAGTCGGTTATGGGTGACCGGTACCGGTCCTTAGTGATTTTTAGCTATTTTTGTTGGTTTAGGTTATGTTGTTGTTTTGGAGTTTTTGGTGGTGATTTGGGTATGGTTTGGGTTGGGGTGGGGGTGTTGTGGTATTGTTTGGGTGTTTCAGTATAGGTGCGGTCCTGACTTAGGTTTATTTCAATTTGTTGGTGTGGGTTGTGATTTTGTTTTTGAGTTTTTGGATGTGGTTTGGGTATTTGGGCATGGTGTAGGTTGTTTGAGTATGGTTTGGGTTGTGTTGTTGTTTTAAGTTTTTAGATGTGGTTAGGGTATTTGGGCATGGTTTGGGTTGTTTGAGTATGGTGTGGGTTGTGTTGTTTGGGTGTGAAGAGGGAGGGGGGAATAGCGTAGAAGTTTTTTAGGGGAAGATAGAGGGGCGTAGACGTGTGGTATGGAGTCGGGTTGTGGTTAGGTGGATAAGAAAGGGGATATAGAGAGGTAAAGTAGATGTTGTGATAAAGAGTAGGGCTAATGTAGTGGGTTGGTTTTGCAGGCACGTCAGCAGCTGACGATGCGGGACAGGATGCCCCCACTGTTGAGCCGGATGCGGCCACACGTGTCCGCAGCACACTGGGGTATCATGCGCGAGGTGGGACTCGGCGGAGTCTAGTGGTACAGAGCGATCGATAGGGATCATAGTTTGATGGTCGCCCTCATCGAGAGATGGGATCCGGTGACCAATGTGTTCCATCTCCCGACTGGGGAGATGACTATCACATTGGAGGATGTGTATCGCATCCTTCGACTGCCGATTGAGGGAGAGGAAGTCTTCCAGGTGGATTCAGAGACTGCCATGGACAACATCCTACAGGTTTTCGGGGATGCAGCTGCGCTACTGACATATCACAGCGCGAGCATCGCGTACGGGGATATGTACCGTGCCCATCGCCATGAGACACGGCTTGCCGTGCTGATGATGATCGGGATCACCTGCTTCACCCTCCCGGACTCAGAGGGAGGCCGCTTTCCATGGGCACTTATGGGGGTCTTACATGAGATGGTGGAGGAGCACACCTGTTATGCTTGGGCACCAGTATACCTGGTACAGTTGTATCGAGAGCTGTGGGGCTATCGCCGGATGAGGCGATTTGGGATTTGTTCGACGTTTTTGCTGCATTGTTGGGCATATGAGCACATCATATGCCTTAGACCAGTAGGGCTGCCCCAGCAGCCAGGGCCACAGGTCATATATAGATACGGATTTCAGAGGTGGTTGGGGGTCGTGGGTCAGCCACGAGCAGTGCTTGCAGGGCGAGACGTTACTTATTACCGGCATTTATTAGAGGGCCTGACAGCGGCAGATATTGTATGGAGACCGTATAGAGGTCATCACCCTCACAGAGGAGCCCGAGGACAGTTGCAGCTTGATCCAGTACACATTCTGGATAGCAGGACGGAGGCCGGGAGAGTATGAGAGGATACCCCTGGAGAGGGTACGTAGGCAGATGGGGCTACGACAGGATGAGCCACCTCCCTTCCCTCAGTACCGGAGGGATGATGTAGAGGCCCCACTGCCTGCACCACAGCCCTTGGACCCATATTGGGTTGCTGAGAGGCCAGCAGATGACACTGTAGATGATGCTGGTTATACAGGAGCATTTATGGTTTGGTGGGCTGGTCAGAGAGCAGCGAGGATAGCATAGCCTACACAGCCAGACTTGGCAGCGGTGACAGCAGAGCGAGATCAGCTCAGGGGCCAGGTACAGTTATTACAGGGGTAGCTTGCTGCTGCACAGGCACAGATAGGTGTTTTACAGGGGCAGCTAGCCCAAGCTCAGGTACAGGCACAGGCACCACCACCAGCAGCGGCACAGCCACAGCCCCAGGCACAGGTACAGGCACAGGCACCACCACCAGCGGCACAGCCACAGCCCCCACAGGTACAGGTACCACCACAGCCACAGGCACCACCAACGGCACCAGCACAGGCACAGGGGGCACTGGTAGTAGGTGTCAGGGGACCAGCCCCAACACCTACGGTGGCTCGAGAGCATTACATGGAGGCTAGAGCGGAGGCCCGATACTATTAGGATATTCTTGATGGTACCGGGGCTGATTATCAGCCCTATGCGGCACATAGAGCAGAGACCTCTCGGAGCCAGAGGTCTCAGGGAGGTGCAGCCACAGCTGGTGGGTCCGTCACAGGTAGGAGGCGAGAGGTAGGACAGGGACCAGCAGGTAGACAGGCAGAGGGAGGTGGAGAGAGCTGAGGGGTCCCTGCACATTTTGTATATTGGACATGGGCACCGGTCTGCGAACCGGTTATGTTAATAGAGGCCTGCGTGCCTATTTATTCATTTATTCATTCATTTATTTATTGTATATACCGGCCTGCGAGCCGAGTACAGGTTGTACAGTTGATACCGGCCTGCGAGCCGAGTATGTTTTTGATATGAGAGACCGGCCTGCGAGCCGAGTCGAGATTATTGATAGTTATTGCGGCCTACGTGCCAGCTTTGTTGTATTATGAGAGCACAGAGGCCCCGATGCAGGGCACATTGTATTTTTGAAACTTTGTATATATATAGATATGATGTTTTGACCCACATGCTGTGCGTAAAAAGCGTTAAATGTTTTGTCGATGGTTTGTGATATGTGATATATGATGAGTTTGATTCACATGGTGTTATATATTAATGATGTTGATGTCTTTTGTTGATGGGATGTATATAGATATAAATGATGAGTTTAATTGACATGTTATATTATGAAATGTTGTATGTTTTGGTCACTTTGTGAAATTGAATGTATGTAGCTGTTAAGTTGGATCCAAATGGTGTATAAATTGATGGTTTTTAATATCGGTTGTTGATGGCTTGTTTGTTTTTGTAATGTAGATAGATGATATTGATGAAATTGTAATGAGAGGTGGATTTAATGAAAAATATGGATAATGGTGTTGTGCATGCAGGAAAAAGGGACGGGCGCCACAAAAATTTGCAAAAATGAAGAGAAACTTAGGTTTAAGCAACAAGGGGTGACTTGACCGATATCGGTAGATATATGACCGATATCGGTTAGCTATAACCGATATCGGTTATGCAAGAATTATTTTCCTAAAAATAGAACTGCTGGGTTGGAAACTTAAGTTCTTATTTTTAGCATTCTTATTTTTAGAGTCATGCAACAAGTTAAATATGTGAATGTGACGCTGTTTGACAACTGTTACAGGTAATTGCATGAAAGAATTTGAGTGATAAGGAGGAAAGAGACAGGTGAAGTGAGCGTGGACTGAGATTCAGACGGCAGAAAGACAAGTTATATTTGAAGAGGGTGGTGAACATGGTTGAACGAGGAGAAGCATCCAACAGGCAGGGACGAGGGGGAAGACATGTTCCGCCCCAAGCTGTTGCATCCGGAGAGGTAAACTGTTTGGTTGTAATTTGATTCTTGCATGTGTTTGTAAATAGGATGAAAGAAGTGTAAGTAGGTAAAGATATGAGAAAAAAAGGTGATAGGCAAGGGTTGGGGATGGTATGAGTACGGGGCAGGTAAACAGGGTGGGCCTGTATGTTTTTAGGTAGAAATAGGAGTAAACGGGCTTCATAAATATCGAAGGTGTATGTTTGAAGCAGGGTAGGTATATTTTGACAGTGACCGGTATCGTTTATAAGTAACCGGTATCGGGCAAACCGGTATGGTAATGCATAACCGCTATCGGTTACTGTAAATGAGCCATTGAGTCAGGAGAGACAGGAGCAAAGGTTGGGATTGAGGGTCCAGACAGAACAAGAAGCGAGATCCCAAGCCGTGATAGATGACATCGAGTATTATAGACATATATGGTGTGTTGCGTTGTTGGAGGCCGTGTATGCAGGCACATAGCTGAGGAAGGGGGTAGAGTGATTGAGGTGGATGCATAGGTCGGGCGAGTACGAGAGGATTCCTCTAGATCGCGTGTGGCAACAATTTGGGTTCATTCAGGATATTCCTATGACATATAGACCATACATGAGGATCGACGCCGAGGCAGCATTCTAACCTCCCTGGCCAGAAGAGATAGCAGCCGATCGTAGGGTTATGGATGCGGGAACGACGGAGGCCTATAGAGTATGGTGGGTAGCAGAGCTGCGAGGTGCACGTGAGTGCCCTGACATAGCTGTGATTACAGCGGAGAGAGATCGTCTGCAGGATTTGGCTCGCCAGCTTCAAACACAGGTGAATGAGACAATGGGAATGTTAGAGGCTTCACAGCTACGAGTGGAGAGACTGGAGGCAAGATTCCTCCACGCGAGAGGACGTATTCGTATGTTACAGGAGATGTTGGCGGATCAATGGGAGGAACCAATGGCAGTGGCACCTTTGAGGATGGAGAGGCCAGCTGAGAGGCATCGACGATCATGATCACCACCTGATTCGGGAGGAGGTGCAAGGGTCTAAGTGGATTTCATAGGAATATAAGAATAAATAAGGATGCCGACCTGCGAGTCGATGATAGAGAAGATGTATTTGGTTAACATCTAAAATAAAACTAAATATGTATGTCTTTTTGAGTGATGATAATAATAAGAATGGTTGTGTTTTAAATGTTGTTTTTGTTTGTTTTGAAAAAGGATAAAGATGAATGTTGGCAAATAGAAATACACAAAAAATATTTATATTGACAACACATGAGAGGGTATGGTAGGGGATGGTCGAGCTAACCTTGGGAGACCCCATGTCTCCTAAGTGCTGCCTACATAGCCCATTGCACAAAGCAAGGAAGGGCCTCAGACCGATGTAGTTCTCCCTTAGGATCAGGGAGAGGTGAATTCAGGAAATTTGGTTGTGGTTAGGCAATTTTGTTGGTTGGTAAAAATTTGATGTTGGTAGGGTAATGTTGTTGGTGTTGGTAGGGTAATGTTGTTGGTGTTGGTAGGGTAAAGCGAATGTTAGCATACCCAAGTAGTAGGGAATCGTGTCCTGATTAAGGTCAACACACAATCCTAGAGTCGAGTAAAAGAGGCAAGAGTGTCCCGTAATTGAGAAGAGCTAAACAAACCACATATTAATGTAGGATGAGCTTGAATCCCTAGGTACCTTGCATAGGCGAGAAGTCGATAGGTGAAAAGAGTGGTATAATCACAATATATCGGATATACGTCACGTCCCTTGAGTTTTGGTGCTTTGACAAATGGTGAGGTGAGGTGGTTGATGTGGGCGAGGGTGCAGAGAACTTATTATAAGATGATGATTCTGACAAAAGAAAACCAAACCTAAATAGACAAGTCCATGACTCAAAAGTGCTTTGAAGTACTGCTTTTATTTTTATTTTTCTGGATATAGACTGATCGATGCGGGAAGTCTACATGGGATACGTAGTTTGTTGTTCTTGAGGTCTTCACGAAGCTGATCAATGCGAGAAGCTTCTGATAAAGGCTGACTGTGTATAGTTGTCCTTCAAGGGAGCAGTCTATTTATAGTAGCAGATGCGGTGTTTATGTATAGCTGTCCTTCGGGGGAGCAGTCTATATATAATAAGAGCAATAGTTTGGCATATAGCTGTCCTTTAAGGGAGCAGTCTATTGTATAAGTTAGAGGTCTAGATGTCCGTTGGGCATGAAGCATCTAGTTTTTTTTTTTTTGTAAGAAGTTTGACTCAAGAAAATCCCATAAGTGTGTAATTAAGAATGTGTCATTTTGATACTTTGAAGTCATGGACTAGACTAAAAAAGGGGAAGGCATCTTTTAAGGGGAGGTGATAATCAAACCATGTGAGCTTGATTGGATTTTGAGATGTAAGAAACAAAGTGTATGCGGTGGTAAATGAGCTCAAGGGACGAGCGTAAGGTAGATAAGCAGTGATATAACCCTAATTTCAACAGTAGAATGGTCGAAGATGCAAGGCATTAAGGGGCTCAGGCTCAGGTTTACCATTAAGCGAAGCTAAACGATAAGTGCCTGATCCATAAGTGTGAGTGATAATGTAAGGCCCAATCCAATTAGGAGAAAATTTTCCACGTTTACTCTTTTCTAGTTTGGTTACATGTTGATTCTCTTTGAGGACAAGATCACCAACCTTAAAAGTACGCTCATGAAGCCATTTATCATAAGCACGCTTGATGCATTTTTGGTAGATTTGAAGGTGATCAAGAGCCGTAAGACGACGCTCGTCAAGAAGCTCTAATTGGGCTAACCGCTCTTGGCGGAAATCATCGTTGGTGAGAATATCCTGAAGAGATATTCTGAGGGAGGGTATTTGTACTTCGAGAGGCAAGACAGCCTCAGTACCATATACCAAAGAAAATGGTGTGGCATTAGTGGAGGTACGAATGCTAGTACGATAAGCCCAAAGGGCAAAGGGAATGTGATCATACCAGTTTCTTCCGGACTCATTGACAACTTTCATGAGGATTTTGGTTAGGGTTTTATTAGAAGATTCAGCTTGACCATTGGCCTGCGGATAGTAAGGTGATGAGAAACTAAGTTTGATACCAAAGTTGTCACAAAGGTCTTGTAACAACTTATTTTAAAAAGATTTACCATTATCTGTTATTAGGCGATGAGGAATACCAAAACGACAGATAATGTGATGGTTAACGAATTCGACAATTTTTTCTTTTTTGATTGAAATGAGTGGAATGGCCTCCACCCATTTTGTGTAATATTCAGTTGCTGTGATTATCCAACGGTGACGTTGTGAAGAGGTCGGGTGAATCTCACCAATAAGGTCTAAACCCCATTGTGAGAAAGGCCAAAGATCTCGTGCGACCTGTAGCGGATGGCTAGGAGTATGTTGAAGGTTGGCATGTTGTTGACACATAACACAACGCTTAACATATTCGTAGCAGTCATTGTTAAGAGTAGGCCAATAATAACCTAGGCGAAGGATTCGTTTAGCCACGGCAAGGCCACTAAAATGTCCACCACAAATCCCATCGTGGACTTGTTGGATGGTATAGGTGACCTCCGCGCCGGTTAGACACCGAAGGAGGATGCCATCAAAGCCACGTTTATAGAGGAGTCCCCCCATGACAACATAACGAGAAACACTTTTAAGAAAAGCACGTTTGCCGTTACTAGAAAGGTCAGGTGGGAGAACAGAGGTTGTAAGGTAGTCGTGAAATTGGTGGTACCAGGTATCCTGCGAATTAGTAGACACAGTATTTATCATACAAACAACCGAGGTTGAATAAGATGGGGCAAAAAGTTGTTGGACCAAGACAGAATATGTCAGAGTCAGTTGGTGAAGGCAGGAATTTGCGAGGCTAAGCAAGCCATAGTATCCACAAATTTGTTAGTGGAGCGGGGAATGGTCTGGATAGAATAACGAGTAAATGAGGTCAAAAGTGAATCCACGTAATGTTTGTACTTTTGAAGTTCCTCATTCTTACATTGGTAGATGCCCATAACTTGATTGACTACCAATTGAGAGTCGCCAAAAATATTAATAGATTTGACACCTAAGTGTAACGCAACCTGGAGACCCAAAACAAGGGCCTCGTATTCCGCTGTATTATTAGTGCAGGGGAAATCAAGCCAGAATGAAAGAGGCATAGGTTCAGCGTCAAGAGGGATGAGAACAATGCCGGCTCCTCCGCCGCGCTAGCATTTAGATCCATCGAAGAAGAGGGTCATTTGATATGACTCTTCCCTGAGTGAAAGAGTGGCGATGAGTTTGTCAGGGAAATTAAAATTGGTGAATTGTTCCCCAGGTAAAGGGGCCTCCGCAAGTTGGTCTGCAATAGTTTGTCCTTTGATTGACTTCTGTTGTACAAACTCAAGGTCGAGGTCGGCGAGGAGCATAAGCCATCAGGCGATGCGTTGGTTTAGATGTGGTTTGGCATACATATAATGAATGGGGTCCGTGTTGGTGATGACAAAGGTTTTGTGATTCAGGAGGTAATGTCGGAGTTTGGTGGCTACGAATGATAGGGCTAGGCACAATTTTTCTACATGTGTATACCTAGTCTCGTAATCCACGAGAGTATGACTTATATAATAAATGGCTTGTTCTCGACGTGCCGAGTCCCGATGTGTGAGCATAGCTCCTATAGCATGGTCAGTGACAGAAAGGTAAAGGTAGAAAGGACGATCATCCTGAGGTGGAATAAGCACGGGTGGTTGCAAGAGATAGGATTTAAGAGCTTCAAAGGCTTGGTGACACTCTTCACTCTATTGAAAGGCAATGTCCTTTTTAAGAAGGTGATGAAAAGGGTGACATCGATCCGAGAGTTGGGAGATGAAACGCCGGATGGATTGAAGTTTACCCTGCAAACTACGCAATTGTTTGAGGTTTTTGGGTGGGGGCATTTCTAGGATAGCTTTGACTTTAGATGGATTGACCTCAATGCCACGCAAAGAGACGATAAAGCCAAGAAGTTTTCCCGAAAGAACACCAAAGACACATTTCTTTGGTTGAAGCCAGACCGAATATTGCAACAGGCGATCGAAAATAATGGTTAAAACATCGAGATGTTCACTGCGATGTTTAGATTTGCCAAGAAGATCATCGACATAATCCTCAAGGATAGTGTGCATAATGTCATGAAAAATGTAAGTCATAGCCCGCTGATAGGTAGCACCAGCATTCTTAAGGCCAAATGGCATGACACGATAACAGAAGGTTCCCCAAGGAGTTATGAAAGGCAGTTTTATGTTGATCGGCCGGGGCTACCAAAATTTGATTGTATCCCGAAAAACCATCCATGAGAGAAAGCATTTCATGGCCCGCAGTGAGATCAACAAGTTGATCAATACTTGGGAGGGGGAAGTCATCCTTGGGGCAAGCAAGGTTAAGGTCTCAGAAATCCGTGCATATCCGAAGTCCCCCCGTCGCTTTAGTGACAGGTACGATGTTAGAAATCCATTGAGGATAGTCAACAGGCAAGATGAAGGAAATAGAAAGAAGTTGTTGAAGCTCTTCTTTGACCAAGAGGGCGATGCGTGGATGCATCTTTCTCATTTTTTGTTTGACTGGTTTGGAATTAGGGTTTAGGGTGATGTTATGGACAACAATGGTAGGATCAATTCCTGGCATGTCAGCGTAGGACCAAGCGAAAGCTTGGTTGCGGGTACAGAGAAAGGTAGTAAAGGCGGCTTGTTCTGATGTGTTAAGGGATTGTCCGATCTTCACAATGTGAGGATCCTCCTCCGTGTGGATGTTGATTTCTATAGTCGACTCATTCAACATGGTTTGAGTTTCAGATGGTAAGGCGCGTTGAAGATAGGAGTTCGTCTGCCCCAAGGTAAGTGAGGATGGAGTCGTCATCCTGGCACTCAACAACATTAATCGAAGGTGAATCCTCTTCGATCATGTCTGGATATAGAAGGGGAAGAGAAGATGGATCCTCATTATCACGTTGATAAGTGAGAGGACCTATGAAGATAGCATTTATGAAGAAAAAAAAAAAGTTAGGAGGGATAGATTCAAGGTCTATCGACTATGTGGGTGATGATGGCAAAGTGGGTGATGATGGTTTGGTAGGGATGGTGTCATCTTCTTCCAGGATACAGCTGACATGAGGTGTCTCCTGTGTAGGTGTTTCAGGAAAACCGAGACCACTGCGATCATTGTGTTTGTGTGTAGTCACGGGAATGAGTGTATGTCAGCCTTGTTCATAAAGACCAAAACCAAAGCCTTTCCAAGCACAGCGAGTCAAGAAGGTGAGGGTGAAACGATGATTTGTCAAGTATTGAAAATTGGATTGGAAGGGAACCACACCAAGAGGAGGTTCAGGGGTAATGGAGGATGCGTCAACACCCCCATACGTTAGGTTGGTGCGGCAATGGGGTGGTCCGTAAGAGATTACCTCCCTCACGTGACGGTCGTAGGTGGGATGTGCATGTAACTGTCCGTACTCCTGCGGGGTATGGAAAGAGCTAATGTTATATAGGCGGTACTCCCCCAGCGTAAGGCGTTGAAAAACATCTACTAAGGGGTTGGAGGTTGGGATGTTATCTGCGGGAAAGGAAGTAATATTTGTAACGGCGGTTTCATTGGTTGAAGGTGTAGGTGCGTCGGAAGTAGATGGCTAGGTTGGATGAACGGGTGTCTTGACTGGTACAAGTACATCATTAGGGCGATACAACATATTGCAAGTTTTGAAGGGGGGAGGATCAGCTTTTACGGTGTAGGACTTCCCCTCGAACTCAAATTTTATGCATCTATGTAAGGTGGAGGGAACGCATCCCATACCCCGGATCCAAGGGCGGCCTAACAACATATTGTATTGGAACTCTCCCTCAAGGACATAGAAGAGTTCAGGAAAAGTACGTGGTCCTACACGAATGTTAAGGATCATGGTGCATAAAGTAGAAGTAATAGCATCATTGAATGATCGCAACATGATGGGGTTGGCACACATGCAACTAGAAGGGATATTCATTTGTTGGGAGGCTTTTGAAGAGATGATGTTTAGGCTAGTGCCCCCATCAATCATAACACGACGCACCTGAATATCCCAAACGTACGCCAAGATGAAAAGAGCAGGGTCAGGATCTTCGGCACCAAAGTCGATAATTTCATCTTCGGAGAAACTGACAGCAGCGGCTTGCTGTACAGAGACAGAAGCGGTTGGGGAGATAGATTGTTTGGTGAGCGAAGCAACATGATTGGGTGTTAGAATAGAGGTAACAGGCAAGGTTTCATTAGGTAAAACCTCTATCCCTTGAAGGATCTCAACGAGAGCTTGTCGATGAGATTCAGAAGTCTGAATGAGATCATACAATGTCATTTTTACGGGCGATTGGTGAAGCTGTTTGATCATAGTTCGGTGGGCAATGCCATTAGAGACGGGATAGGTGGGTCCACAAATAACTACTTTAGGTGGTGGTGCAATCGGGATGGTTGACGGAGAAAGAGATGCCGCAGGCGTTTGTTTTCTTTCGCTTTCACATTGTTTTTCTGCCCTCGAGTAGCAACACTAATCATATTGATCTCGTGAACACGAGAGGAGGAAGACGGTAGGGATAGGTCATAGTTTTCGAGAGGTGAGGCTGTAATAATGATAGATATTGGTGAGGCAGGGACAGGTGGTATAGGAGAGGGAATTGAAGCTAAAGGTCTCTCTCTTCGTAAGTTGTCTTTCTTAACTTTTCTATCTGAGAGAGGTGACAGATGAAGTATGGTTTTCAACGCTTTGCATCCCTCTACGTCATGTCCTGGTGTGCAGTGGTAAGCGTAGATTTTAGACTCATCGTAACCTATAGGTCGAGGTTTAGATGGATCATAAGGTCTAAGTGGGGGTAGGGAAATAGTCGCATTCTCCACCAACATGGCAAGGATTTTGGCGTAAGATCCTTTGAATGGGTCAAAGTTAGAGGAAAATGAGGCTATTGACTGGGTCGATTCTGGTGATGACATGGTGTGGTTGGTTTGTATGGGCGGTGGTTTAGCCAAGGAGTTTTGATAATTGGTTTTACCTAACCGTGGGTTCTTTGACGTAGAAACTATGTTGGATGATGAGGCCACAGATGATGTGGTATCAGATTACAACCATGGGGAAATAGGAGTGACCGAAAACAACTCTTTTGATGATGGAATTTGTTTAGGGTTGATAGGTGGATAGGATACATGGGGTGACGGTGTTGCTATACCCTTGGATTTTTGTATGGGTGCAGAAGGCGTAGGTCGCTTTAAAGAAAACGTAGGAGGTATGATATATTGATGTAAGGTAGAGGGATGGGGTCCCAATATGGAAGGTAGGTGTGACAATGATGGTTTTAGTTGTGATAGAGGCATAGGTTGAGGAGATTGAGTCTATCTCCTAATGGGATGGATGGCTTTATTTTTAGATAAATCAAGCCGCTTAGGTGGGTGTGTTAGACTAGGTATGGGTAAGGTCCCAAGCGTAGGGGAAGATTTGGCTAAGTTAATAGAAGTGGACGAGGTATTTAGTAGAGATGAGGGGGGTGAAGATGAGGACATGGGCATTTTAAGCTTCTGTAAACACTTCGGGTATATGGTAGAGGCATCAAGATCAGTCATTTGCATTTGAGTAGAATATGGCGTACTCAAACGTTCCCATAGAACTTATCTATCTTCTGTGGAATGACAGTCCTCACGTGCGAATAGGAACTTTTGTATGGAAGAAAGGTGGGTTGTGATTCCGGTCCACTATGGGTGTGATACAAGGGGTATATGAGGCACTGTATCAATGGGCGTTAAGAGGTCAACCGGTTGCTGAAAAGATTTAGGTGATGAAGGACTAATAGGTAGGAGGGCGTGTTTGAGAGGATCTGTCATGTTTAAAGAATGTGGTGATGCCGGTTCAAGAGGTTTCTCGTCTAAGGATGACAAAAGAAGTGGCGAGCCTTCCTTTTGTACAATAAGAATGGTAGAAGGAGATGTTTGGGAAATAGATAAATTAGATAACATCCGCTCACAGTCTTGCAAGGACTTGGTGTAAGAAGGCTCATTTGTGAGAAGGGAGCTCTTGGGCAGTTAATTCCTTGATGGGTTAAAGGAACAGCAAGGATTTCAGTTTGTCTTGATGGTGAGGAAGGGGGGGTTCGGTTTCCTGCGTTAGTGAAGAGGTTTGATTCAGAATTTGTTCGATAGAGGTCTTTGGCTGGGAATCGAAGACTGCATGGATCTCATGAACACTCTCTTCAACTAAGATATCTTGGTTTAGATTACTGTTAGAAGAATGATTTGGGAATGGTTTGTTGAATATTTTCAAATTTCGATTAGTAGGGGCGTTAGGATTATCAAGGGCTATATCCCCTGCATCAACCATTTCCTGCACTATGTTTTTCAACATCTTGCAGTTCTCATGACTGTGTCCCTTCACGCGGTGGAAGTTACAGAAGTCATTTTCTTTGTACCAAGAAGGTATGGCACGAGTGGAATCAAACTCAGAATGAGGTTTAACAGGAGGTAAGGTAATGGCTCCTGCTTTGAGTAATTTTTTCCAATATCACGCCATATGTTTCTCCCAAGGGAGTGTAGTTGATGGGTTCTGCTTTATACTTATAGGTGGTTTTTGGCGGGGTATTAGACGGTGGTTGGGATTTTACCATCACCGCGTGGACGGCCCCTTTTGATTTTGAAGTGGTCGATGGGTGAGGATTAGTGGTGTTAGGTTTGTTTGTGGAATCTTGGGTTCGGAAAGTGGAGTTTTTGTTACGCAACCACAATATCTCTTCCTCTAAGGCTCGAATCTCTAATTTTCGAGCCATAATAAAGGCCTCGTCAAATGTACGGAAAGTTTGAATTTCGAGGGTGGGAGGAAATGTGCTTAGCGCAGGCCCGTGTAAACAGTTTGATAAGTTCGGTCTGAGGTAAGGCATACGTAAGTTGGTTGATAAGGCCCCGCCATCGTCCAACGAAATCTGCGATAGATTCGTCTTCAAATTTTCAGATGGCATAGAGGTCGGTGATAGATACTTTCTTGGCAATGTTAATGGAGAAATGATCCAAGAAAGATTGGGCTAGCTAGTTAAAAGAGAAGATTGAGTGCTGGGTTAAATCACTGTACCACTCCAAAGTGGGTCCTGATAAGGACATGGGAAAGGTGCAAAGTAGTAAAGCGTTGTCGTGAGCAATCAGATAGCAGGCATGTCTAAATGATCGCAAGTGTTGTTGAGGGTCCTCCATACTATTAAAATGGGTAAATTTTGGTAATCCCCATTGAGGAGGATATGAATGAAGGGGGACTGAAGGGTGGATAGGCTCCCGACAAACTTGCTCGTATGTCAAGGCACTACGACTTCCTGAAAAAGAAGCCTCCAAGTTTTGCATTTTGTCCATCATTTGTTTAATTAAATCAGTAGTTGGATGAGATGATGGTGTGGTTGTGGTAAACAGAGGAAAATTGGGCCAAGGGCCACTGCTAGACAATGGTGGGGTTAAATGTTGAGAAGGTACGGAGGATGGCTGTGTGGAGGCAACCGAATAAGGATGTCCTATATAAGCTGTTGAGGTTACCGGATATGTGTGTGGAAATGAAAAGGTGGGCGGAGCTTGAGAAGGAAAGCTCGTGTGGATAGGTGGCAGAGAGCAAGTCATGAACGGAACAGTCTGCAAGAGAGACGAGGTAGGAGCAGTCGGTGATAATGACATGTTGGGCCCAAGATTAACCAAAGGAAAGCCAATCTGTGCCGTATGGACCCCTGAAGCTGCTGCGGTAGATGACGGGACTAAGGAGGCGGAAGGCAAAGCGGAGTTATTAGGTGGAGAAGGGGCTAAATGAGCAGCTATACTGATAGGCATGCCAACAAGGAGTTGAACCATCAGGTGTACGGTCAAGGGCATGAGACAAATAGTATTGTATAGCACTAGGATTAGCGTCCAGAAATTTGGCAAATTCTTGATCTCCCACAGGAATTTTTGGAACCTTGTTGGTGTCCGTAGGATTCCCCACATAATGTGAAGGGGGTGATTCAGGAAAAGGAACAGAGCAAGCATGTGAAACCATGGAGGTGGCTTGCTTTCGAGTGATAATAACCATGGACAGGAGTTCACAGTAGGGTTTCAATCTAGTCAGGAACAGAAACAGACGCAGACTGGTGAAATTGGTAGGTTGCTGGTTTGTCAGGAACTGGAAAAGACAGTAACTGATATCGATCTGATAACCGATGTCGGTTAGACTATAGCCGACGTCGGTTAGTTAACCGATGTCGGTCTAATAAGACTGGTAATATAAGAAGCTGTTGATTTGATTGTTAACAACGCTCAGTATATTTATCAAATTGTTCTAAGGTAATCATAGAAGACAGTGTATAACAGAGAAAACAGAACTGAAAACAAGCAAGATGCACACGCAAATCCAGAGACTAACCCTAGGGTTAATTTTAATTATTGTGGGCTTATGCCTTTAGACGCGGAATGATGTCAATCCTAAACAAAAGACTTAAGGGAAATGTCAAGTTTGTTTTGGCTTATAAGGTTACCCTCAATCGGGCGAAGGAATACTGCGGAAAAGGGGGGATGTTTTGAGTTGTTGTGTTAATTGTGAAGTGATTTGGTATGTTTTGTGCAGTGAAAGTAAGATTAATTTCCTGTCAATACCGTGGAAATCACCCCCACGTGTATAAACTGTTACTTAGTCTATGTTCACTAGAATTGAAAACAGTAAGCAAGAATGTAATGCATGTGTTTTAAACCCAAATCGAAAATGATATTCGATGAAGTAAATGAGATGAATTTCACTAATGCGAAACTGGGAAAGCAAGACAAATTCTTTACTAAATATATAACAAAAATAGCAACAGCAAGTATGCCTCCTAAAATGAAAAATAAGCAAGAGAAATAGAAACCCGAAATGGGTCCCACCGGGCGTGCCAAAATGTTTCACACGAAATGTTTCGGCTCTGCAGAATAGAATTACTTCTATCCTATCATTCCTTTGAGAAACAGATAAGGGTTAGGGCTAGGAGGAATACCTGTTGAATGTTGAGATGGTGTGCGTGTACCGTAGAGAGAGATCAGATCGACTACAAAGAACTCCTTTTTGTCTTGGAAGGACTACCTACAAGTAAGAATACAAGACCACAAGATTTTAATTAGACAACAAATGAGGGATCTGCCTTAGGCCCAGGAAATATAAAAACTTCCTTTCGAAGGTGGTCAGTTCCCCTTTTAATATGATTCAACAAAAATGATAATATAGAAATCTATTGCAAAATCACGATTTAGGTATCTCGTTACAAAGCAATAGAAACTAAACTATCAATAATAAAGCGTCACGTTGTTTGTTCGGTTACTGGTCGTTGATACGTTCAGGTTGAGTTATAGGGATCAACCAGGCTGGATTTGGGGTTGTTAGGTGGAAAATAGGCAAGCAAAAGGTTTTGGGGTATAAGTCACAGTGACCGACGGCGGTCACTAGTAACCGACCACGGTTAGAGAACCGCTGCCGGTAGAGGATAAACGATACCGGTAGGGGCAGCAATCTAAGTGCTTCTGGATAGAAGTTGGTTGTAAGGTGATTGTGGGGTTATTAGGATTGGTGGATGGCTGAGGGGGATGATGGGAGGATAGGGAAGACTCAGAGTGTGGTAAAATGGCCTTCTGGGCAATATTCGGGTGTGTGGGTGAAGGTTAAGTGCAGTTGTAGCTGGTTGTAGATCTAGGAATAAACTTATGATTACTATTAATCAACAGGCTCAAGAAAATGGTGCTTAGAAACATATAACATACTACTTACTTGCCCCTGATGTAGATGCAAGTTTCAGGATTGTGATGATGAAGACAGGACCCAAGTTGGATGCAGTTTCCTCTTCTGATGCTCGGATGAGTGTTACTGGGCTCTGGTCATTCAGTTGCAGTCTTGGGCCTGATGTCCTTCTCTACAATCTCTTCTTATTTCTTCACTTGTCTCTGCTTCGGCCTAGCGAAATCTGGATTCTCTCGATGATTTCTCCTTCTCCTAATCAAATGAAAATCTGATCCTTGTTTTTGGTTGGAAGTGGCCATTTACGAGGAACCGATGGCGGTTATGCAACCGATGGTGGTTGAGTAGGAACCGGTATCGGTCCGGTCAAAGTGGGCTATTTTTGGTAAAATAGCCAGCTTTCCCTCCTTTTCTTCCGAGGGATTGGTACCGGGCTTGGTCAAGTCATTATGAAGTTGGTTTTAGGTGCGGATGAGGAGTAATTAGTCATAGGTGTGGAATTGGACCAAGTTATAGGTCTTAATTAGGTTAGTTTAGGGTTAAGACTAGGTCATGATGAGGTGGTGACATGAGGTGGCAGGTATGGTGATGTGGATTTATTAATTATAAGGTAATTAATAAATACTTGTGTAAGGTTTAGGTGGTGAGGTTAGGTTGCGAAATGCGATGAGGGTCACAAGGGGTCGTAAGACACAAATTTGGTGTCTACAGTATGCATGCCAAAATTATGTCTCGACAACATGCACTCTTAAATCATCCATTTGATAAGGGTATCAAGGCAATGAGTAAAAGAGACACATGTATCGACATATAAGGGGATAGACTTAAAGGGGCTACACTGAGCGTTAGGGTCGTATATCTAGAGGGAAGTAACCCTTACAATTTTTAAGGACTCTGATCGAGATAGAGGACGGAACCCTACTAAGATATCGATGGTTGTGCATGGAGAGGTATGGATCAACAAATAAAAGAAATAATCATGACATTTAATTGAAATAAAAGTAACTAAGAGCTTATATTTGATAAGATTGCTATGCTAACTAGCATAAAACATGTATAATACTAAGCTAACATAACACAATGAAGGGAAGTAAATGAACTAGTCTATGCAAGATGTCAAAGAAGGGTTAGAGTACTCACATGTACCTATAGGGTGGTCATTAATGCATCTATATTCCCTGGGAAGTAGCACGCAAAGAGAGAATCAATATTACTTGGAGTAGGGGAAGACCAACCATGTCCTAAACTTGATATATGATGATCCAATAGTGCAATCAATCATCCAAGAAGAAGAGTGTCCAATCCAATCCAAGCAAGATATAAGATGAACCAACAGTAGAGCAAGCAGATGTGAAGATGGCACAAAAGATTAGAGAATATGGAATTTCATGTGTATTAGGTTCCTTTCTTATGAGTGTTAAATGTGGTGGAGGTATATATAGGATGTCAACGCCGATAGGTGATGGTGTTGATCATGAGAAAATATAACACTGACATAATCACCCACGAGTGATTGTGTCGTCCAAGGATGCAAAAATAAAGTATTGTGTCATGAAAAGTAAAAAAAATGTGTTGTGGGTCATGAAAGAGGGTGGAAAATGTGAAAAATGGTGGAATGCAAGCAAGAGATCATGAATATGATATGCATGAGACCTAGGAGGACAAGAATAACTAAGGCCAAGACCAAATAATGACACTCTCTTCGTGTATTGTCTCTAACCCATAATGGTTACGTGAATAACCATTCCCCATTCTCAGCATGCCCCTTAAAGCACCCACTAAATAAAATGATGCATTAGTGACCCTTATCGGCATAAAGGAAATTGTTAGTAACAAGTATGAAAGATGACAAAGTGAAAAATTAGGTGTATACATATGCCCTAGTCATTGATCGTCGTGTGTCGCAATAACGAAACATAGGGTGGTCAACGGAAAGAAATAGTCTATAACACCGATACTAAAAGTAAGTTCATGAAGGAATGCTAAAAGGACTAGCTAAAATGAAATATACCCGCCAATGCGTACCTGATGGTGTCACTTGTCTTGCCACATGTGGGCGCAATCCATCGTGCAAGAACCCTAGAGAAACAAAACTAAAAAGAAACACTTGAGGATCATCATTAAAATAAGACATAAATCATCTAGCTAGGGGCTCGTGGGATGGATATCATGATATTGTGATGTTGAGATGGTGGTATGGTGTCATAAAAATAGGAGAAAATTGAAGATCCTCAAAAGTAAGAATGTAATAGGTTGAAATAAATGGTATGAGATCACAATCAAGACACAACAAATGATTTGAGCTACAAAGATTAGGAGTGAAAAATGGTGGGATTTTAAAAATTGAGGCATATCGTGACCGATTTTAAATAGAAATTTGAGATTTATATAGGAATTTTGATTATTATTTTCTTATTACTATTTCTGGAATCGAGAGAACTGGGCTCTGGAATTCCAAACTTGGGTGAATTTAAGACAATATGGCATGAGTAAAATGTGGCGATGGAGGAGAAGGAGGAGGAGCACGTGACGACGCTCAACCGCAGGTAAGTCGCTGCATTAAATTTAATTGAGTAGATTAGGTGCATTTTAGTTATTTTGCTTTTTCAAAGTCATTAGAGTGTCAAACTTAGTCAAACTTGAGTCATCAGGTAAGTTAAGTGAAAATACAGGTGGGTTTGGGAGGGTTTTAAATTATATTTTATCGTTTTGTCATATTTGAAAATTCAAAATTGGGGAGGTTGTGGCCACGATTTGGCTAGACGCCATCACCCCTTGTATCAGTAGGGTCGATGACGTCATTGTGGATGGGCTATTTTATATGATTTTTATTGATGTAGACATATAAAATGTCGACATGTTCAATTAATAAATAGAATACTTATTATATATTATTTATCACCCCATCACTAACCATATAACAATTAATCACATGACTAATTATTATTAATTCATATTATCATATATGCCTTTATTTCAATTATCCTCACCATCCACCTAATATTCCATCTCATCCTTAGTCCTCTAATCCATTATTAATATTTTATTATCATATCACTAATCCCCATTATCAATTTCTAAGAATTTAAAATTACCACCCACCAACCCACCTATTCCACACCTATCTTACACCTATCTTACACCTAGCTTCTCCAACAAATCACTTCCCTAGTCACAATTAATCTCACCTAATCCTAGCCTAATCAAATTCTCCACCTCTAAATCTAGAGGCTTCTATTTTTATAAGCCTCTCCAAATTTCCCTCCTTTTATTAAAACATTTAAATATATTTTCCTCCCTACATTGAATTAAAAATTCAAAGGAGGCTTCTCTAAATTTATAGAATTATCTAATTCTAGAATTCTCCATCCTTCTCACCAATTCCCCACCATTGATCCACATCTTACATGGATTAATCTCCACCCTTCATTCCTCCTCCCAAAACCTATAAATTTGGCTCACCACCCTCATGGAAACCAACTTCTGGATAACTTATATTTTCATTATGTCTTTGATGTTTCACATTTCAGGTTACGTGCACTCAAGATTATTCTTTTAAACACCTTGGCATAGTTACAGTTCCTCTGCGCGCCCTTGCACACCTTCCTACTCCTTTTTGCATTCTTCTATCTCCTTCCATTTTCCCTCACATGCCTTCCTCCTGTGCACCTGCTTTCTCTCCTATCCCATCGTGCACTCCTTATGCGCACCTCTACAGACTTACCTTCCAATCAGCTAAGTCCCTGGCATTCCTCTTGCATGCTTACCTAGACTCAGTTCTTTCACACGTCCTCTTTTCTTTCTTCCTCCATGTGCCTTCCTTTAGTTGAATGCCTGTGTCTTGTTTTCATACTTGCCTTCTACAAGTATGCCTTCCTCTCACACGTGCTCCTCTACGCCTCCCCTCTGTTTCCCTTTCGTGCACTTGCTCCTCGTCTCCCCACACGCATAGCATGTGCTCCTCTTCACCTCTTTCTTCCACTTCTCCCTTGCACCCACATTCCACACGTTCACCTTCTTTCCACGTGTCAACCCGACACTCCTTCAAAGGAAAAATCCTGAGTGGGTTTCTAAATGAGCGCGGAGCCTCCACGCATCCAGTTTCATAAAAGGACAGGGTCAAGGTTGAATAGTCAAAGCATTGAGATAGGCCTAGTGGAGGGTGCCAAGTGTCAGCATAGACGCTAATTCAAGAGAAAAATTGGGGGAGGGTTTCCAAACAAGTGCCAGGCTGCCGCGTATCCCGGTCAGATATATGACCTTGCCGAGCAAAAGACTTAGCCAAAACATGAAGAAACTGAGTGAGCCATGGAAGAAGCCACGTGTCAGCCCGACACAACTTCAAAAGTGAAATACAAAGGCTTCCCTTAGACATGCGCCAGCCCTCCACGTGTCTGGTTTCAAAAGGGGGCCCTGTTTTGGTTGTTGGTTCCCGCCATTTTGTATGGACCCGATTCAAATTTCAAATGAGCATATCTTTTGACTCAGTGCTCAAAATCTGACAAATCTGGCACCATTGGAAAGATCTCGGCCTCGTCTATGCCATGGAGATCTGAAACTTTAATTTTGGAGAGGTTAGGTGGGAAAAAATGAAGAAACATCTTTGTGCCATTAATACAGGATCTATTTGCCCCCAAAAACTAGATTGGATTTGATCTGATCCACCGTTCCTCCTCCTTTGAGGCACCGAACAAGTAATTGATGCAGACATGATAGATTTGGGGTAGATTTGTAGGCATTTATTGCTGGTTGTTGGTGGTTGAAGATTTGAATATGAGTTTCCCTCCCTTTCTCCTTCTCTTCTATCCTTCTTCTTCTATAAATAGCAGAGTTCTACTTTGTAAAACATCCCTCCTTGTTGTAACGACACCATGCCAAAATGGTGGCTGACTTCCCATGGGTCTTAGACCTTGATGTGGTCTCTGCAATGTTTTCTCACCTCCTGCCATGAATGTAAATGATTGTGAGTCCCTTAAGCAATAAAATCATGTTTTGTGGAACTCTTGTCTTCCCTCTCTCATTTTCATTACATCTCACCTCTCTGTTTGCATTTTCTGGCATGTTGTGCGTACTCCTGTGCTTACATTCCCCACGTTCATGTGTTGTGCACGTTGGAAGGCAGAGCCCATGTGTTGATCTGTGGCACGTGCCATCTGCCCTCTTCTCCTGTGCCCGCTCTGTTTCCTTCGCCGCTCGTGGAGAGAGATTGACCCTTTCCTTCTGGCACTATCACCTTCCTTAGCTTAGGATTTCCCCTTTCTGCACATCCTTCTATCCCTGGTCCCTTGGCATGTTTAGTCTAGGATTTGCATTCAACATTAGGAGTAGCAGTAGTGTTAGAGGTAGGTAGAGGAACCGGCCTTCTCTAGAGATCTATCCCAAGCATGCAAGGTCCCACAACTTGGGGACGGTTCCATTGTGGTCTCAAACACCTTGACCCTTTTTCAGAGATCCAAGACGCGGGTGCACATTTGAGAAACCAATAGTTTCTGGCACGCCCGTTGGGACCAGAGTGAAGAGATTTACATCTTCATCTCAGCAAGTTCGATGTGTTATTGCTGAGATCCAGCCTTTGGAGGAATTTTTTCAACACATCTGGCGACTCCACTGATTCAACACACCCATTATCTCATGTGCAGACCAGTCTCCCCTCATTCCTCCATTCATTTCTCCTTTTTCCATCATTCCACATTCCTCTTTTGAAGTTGTGCAATCATGACTCTTTTCCTGCCATGGAATTCTCATTTGCAGTAGCAGAACTATTTCCCTCCATCCCCATGGTTTTAAAATCCTCCTCCAAATCAGTTTTATAAACCCCATTATCCTGAAAGTGCATACAACCCAATTTTTTCTAACCAAAATGTTTATGAAGAATAGGTTTATGCAGATGATGGTGGCAACTCCTTGGCCGAAGCTGATTTTGAGAGGCAGGTGCAAGAGACAGAGATGGACATGATGCAACTTAGAGTCAAGTGCTCTATAAAGGTAGCTGAAGTTGACTACAAGGTCCCTTGTCCATGGGTCGGCCCTATACCAGGCTGGTTTAGCACCCAACAGAAGTTATACTTCATCATTAAGATGCTGCCCCAGATTACAGACTGGGTGGAAGAAATGGAGGCTTAAAAATCTAGTGCAAGAAACCCTGTCAATGGGGCAACCTTGCACTACCATCCTACAACCCTCCCACTCCTCCGCACCAACTTACATCATCTCATCCCGCTGTGTGTGTTCCTAGCTTCTTGCGCACTACCCCCATTGAGAATTCCATCCCTTCTCCCTCACTTTCATCTCACCTTCATTTCTCTTCCATTCCCCTTCTTGCACACACCTCTGCTCCTCTTGCACGTGCACCTTCCATCCCTTCTACATCCATCCTCCCATTTTCTTCTAAGTCCCCTCTGTCTAGTTGTACCATAAATGAATAGCCCCCAGCCAATGCCCCTCTCCCAACCAACATCATCATGTTCGACGACTGCAAGACAGTTGAAGAATGGTGTGAGTCATGCGACTCTGACTGGGAAGAGGAAATCATACCGTGCCTGTTCCAAAGGAGAATCAGCTTGCTCCAGAGGGTGCAATTCTGGAGGAGGACCATATAGTTTCAGAGGCCCTAAGTGTGGAGCAGGCCACAGAAGAACCTTCAGTTCTTCCTCCCACTTCATCCCCTTCAAGCTCTGATGTTGAAGAAGAGTTTGAGCTTTCAAACTTCATGTTTGAAGATGAAGGGAGCCATAGTGATCAAGTTGTAGATATAGAGGACACCATGGAGGAGGTAGACCACATGCAATAAGACAACAAGGAGGTAGATTATCTATCAGACTTGGAAGATTGCTTTGATGGAGAGGAGCCCATGGAGATCACATCATTTTCTCCTCCATCATCCACCTTCCAAGCACACGAGCCTGCTGCCATGAAGGAGAGCATTCAAGGAAAACAACCTGCACTTCATGACAGCCCTCTAGAACCAAGGTTGGAGGATCATAGTCTTCCATGTTCTTCACAAGAGAAGGAAGGAAAAGGGAAAGAGGATGTCATCATCTCTCTCACACCATCCATCCAAGAAGTTCCACAAAAAGACTCCATTTTTGGATTTAAATTTCATAATAATGAGCAAACCACAAGGATCAGACCGAGCCCAATCAGATATCTGGCTACCCTAGAGCCAAAAATAGAGTTTGCCACCGGTCATGCTCATTTCAGAGCATGAGGTAGAGCTTCAACGCACCAAAGGTCAGCAGCAGCGCCTCCCAGATCCAAGTACAAAACAACTCCAGGAGGTATATATTATGTTTGTTGATACTTTGGGGAGGGTGAAACACCATCTGCAAGGTGGTTTTTCACTCTTATTTCTGACCATGTTCAGCACCAAATCAAGTACATGGTCACAATTTGTAAGGAAGGGAAGCTACTTCTCCCTACCTGTTACAGGTTTTACTTGAGCGCCCCTTGCCTCTTGTTAGTTTAGGTTAGTTTAGGTTTTCTTTCAATAACACAAGTGCTCACGCACACTCTGCATGTTCCATTTGGGACATGTATGATTTTCAACTTTGTACATAGTGTTGTGCTTCTATTTTGGCACACTCCCTATGGCACCTTTCCTTTCCTGTCTCGCCTACATGTGCCCCTTTTGTTGCTTCTTGGGATGACAGTTCAATTTTGGTAGAGGTAGTTCCAACGGTCAGTGCATAGCTTCCACTCTCATCAATCCAATTCAGAATATCTTCATATGAGAGCAACAGTTCAGTTCAGAGTTCAGACAGAGCTTCAAGTGACTCTAGGGTGTTCTTCAAGTTACAGACCAGATCTTCAAGATTAGCACCTGACTCCATGCCCAATGGACTTCTAAGGCTACTGGTCTCTTCATCTAGCAGGTAGATGGCCCCTGAAAGTCACCAAAACTGTTATCCAAATAACTCTCCTAGTTATCTGGATAACTTATATTTTCATCCTGACTCTGGTGTTTCACATTTCAGGTTGTGTGCACTCAAGATTGTTCTTTTGACACCTTGGCACAGTTGCAGTTCCTCTACGCACCCTTGCGCACCTTCCTTCTCCTTTTTGCATTCTTCTATCTCCTTCCATTTTCCCTTGTGTGCCTTCCTCCTGCGCGCCCACTTTCTCTCCTATCCCATCGTGCACTCCTTGCACGCACCTCTGTAGACTTACCTTCTAATCAGCTAAGTCCCTGGCATTCCTCTTGCATGCTTACCTAGACTCAGTTCTTTCGCACGTCCTCTTTTCTTTCTTCCTCTATGCACCTTCCTTTAGTTGAATGCCCGCGTCTTATTTTCATACTTGCCTTCTGCAAGTATGCCTTCCTCTCGCACGTGCTCCTCTGCACCTCCCCTTTGTTTCCCTTTCGCACGCTTTCTCCTCATCTCCCCATGCGCATAGCACACACCCCTCTTCACCTCTTTCTTCCACTTCTCCCTTGCACCCACATTCCACACATTCACCTTCTTTCTAGTCAACTCAGTGCATCTCCAAAGGTAAATCCAAAAGTCAAGGTCCGAATGAGCACCAGCTCACCACTTCTGAAAAAGGTAAAGTAGCCATTGAAAATTCCAAATCCTGGAAGATTCCACGTGTCAACTTGATGCTCCTTCAAAGGTAAAATCCTGAGCAAGATTCTAAATGAGCGTGGAGCCTCCACGCGTCCTAGTTTCATAAAAGGATAGGGTCAGGGTTGAATAGTCAAAGCATTGAGACAGGTCAGTGGAGGGTGCCAAGTTTCAACATGATGCTAATTCAAGAGAAAAATTGGGGGATGGTTTCCAAACAAGCGCCAGGCTGCCACGTGTCCCCGGTCAGATATATGACCCTGTCGAGCAAAAGACTTAGCCAAAACATGAAGAAACTAAGTGAGCCACGGAAGAAGCCACTTGTCATCCTAGCACAACTTCAAAAGTGAAATACAAAGGCTTTACCCTCAGACATGCGCCAACCCTCCACGTGTCCGGTTTCAAAAGGGGGCCCGTTTTGGTAGTTGGTTCCCGCCATTTTGTACGGACTCGATTCAAATTTCAAATGAGCATATCTTTTGACTCAGTGCTTGAAATCTGACAAATCTGGCACCGTTGGAAAGATCTCGGCCTCGTCTATGCCATGGAGATCTGAAACTTTAATTTTGGAGAGGTTAGGTGGGAAAAAATGAAGAAACATCTTCAGTGCCATTAATACAGGATCTATTTACCCCCAACAACAATAGATCAGATTTGATCTGATCCGTCGTTCCTCCTCCTTCAAGGTGCTCCGAACAAGTAATTGATGTAGACACGATAGATTTGGGGTGGATTTGTAGGAGGCATTGACTTGTTGTTGGTGGTTGAAGATTTGAATCCGAGTTTCCCTCCCTTTCTCCTTCTCTTCTCTCCTTCTTCTTCTATAAATAGCAGAGTTATGCTTTGTAAAAAACATCCCTCCTTGTTGTAACGACACCATGCCAAAATGGTGGCCGACTTCCCATGGGTCTCAGACCTTGGCGTGGTCTCTGTAATGTTTTCTCACCTCCTTCATGAATGTAAATGACTGTGCATCCCTTAAGCAATAAAATCATGTTTTGTGGAACTCTTATCTTCCCTCTCTCATTTTCATTACATCTCACCTCTTTGTTTTCATTTTCTGGCATGTTGTGTGTACTCCTATGCTTGCATTCCCCACGTTCATGTGTTGCAGTGCACTGGAAGGCAGAGCCCATGTGTTGATCTGTGGCATGCACGCCATCCACCCTCTTCTCCTGTGCCCACTCTGTTTCCTTCGCCGCTCGTGGAGAGAGATCAACCCTTTCCTTCTGGCGCTATCACCTTCCTTAGCTTAGGATTTCCCCTTTCTGCACATCCTTCTATCCTTGGTCCCTTGGCATGTTTAGTCTAGGATTTGCATTCAACATTAGGAGTAGCAGTAGTGTTAGAGATAGGTAGAGGAATTGGCCTTCTCCGGATATCCGTCCCAAGCGTGTAAGGTCCCACAACTTGGGGACAATTCCATTATGGTCTCAGACACCTCGGCCCTTTTCAGAGATAACTATCTTGAGCACATCTAAAGCAACAAGGGAAGAGCATTGGAGCTTGTAGGTAAGTACATGTATAACACTCTTTCTCCCTTTTTTATCATGCTCAATCAGAGGTAGATAATAGGTGTGTTAGATTAGAAACTAGTTCAGTTTAGTTTTTAGTTTGAATTTATAACTAACACCACTTTTTGTCTACATTTTGGTGCCCGCCATGGGGCTTACCCCCCAAAATATTTTTTTGTTGTTAATAGTAGTTCATATTTAGATTAAGCTACTCAAATTTAGTACAGATTTTTGTTTTCATTTACACCTTAAAAATTTGAATTTTTGCTAACTAATTGTCGCTTTCAGCATAGAGTGGCATCTATGCCTTGTCTTTCAGCACCTATGTTGTGAGAAGTGGTGCCTTTGACCTAACATTAATGATTTTGCACCTTATACCTGATTGTTGTGGTTGCAGGGTTATGTTTTAGCACCTTTTTCAAACACTGTGGCACCTTCATGGCTACTTTAGCACCTTTACTGCTAACATTCTAACTGTGCAGGTTTAGTGTCTTTGTTCTGTCTTTTGAGCACCTTTGTTCATAAATTGGCGCATTTGCTTATCTCTTTGAAAAATAAAATTCTGTTAAAATTAACCTTTTTCTGCTTTTGGCATGCCTTAATGCTGATAGTTGTAGCGCCTTTGCTAACAGTTGTAGTGCACTTTTCCCATACTTTAGCGCCTTTGCCCACACTTTAGCACATGTGTCTGTAGTGGTGCATTTGTTCTACTTTGGTGACCTTTGACTTGCAATAGAGTGCCTTTGCTCTGGACAATTAGCGCCTTTGCTGAGTTCAAAATTTTACATTAGTACTTATCAATCTAACCATATTTTTAGGTGTTGTGGTGGTGTTTTACAGGGTTTCACATTCCATTTTTATAGAAATATTGCAAGAATAGGGGGAAACTCCGTTTCCATTTCAATACTCACCTTACGTTTGTACTAACCTTTTGTGGTTGCAAGAATTTTTGGTTGATAAAAAAAAATACTAACCACATCTTGTTTTGCAGCACGATGGGTTGAAGATATCTAGGGGTTATTTATAAAAACTAATAATCTTTTGTGTTGTAGGTCGTCCATTTGAAGACCCCATTAACTAATATAATATTTTTTCATTAATTTGTAATTATTATTTTTCATATATCATCCTTTGTGTGTTTTGCATTGTTTCCTATTTCTATCCCTAAGGAAACACCATGTGTGCTCTCCTCTCGTGTCGAAAGACGATCTTAAGGATAAACAATGATTAGCCTTCTCTCCCTTTTTTTAGGGGGTAACGTGACGTGGAAGTGACATCCACGCACTTACCATAGTCCTAGGGGTCTCATGAGCGTGGGATTCATCTCCACGCATGTAGACACACCCAGTGTTCTGACAGGGTATATAAATTCAAGGATAGTTATCGTTATTAGCTAAGGATTTTCTTGCTTTAAGAGTGGCATGAAGTGAGGGGCTTTGTCCCAATACCCAGTCCTCAGACAACATCCTTGCAACATGGACTTGGGCCCCACGTACCGTAAGGTATATCGGGGACTCCCTTAGTGAGCTCATCTAACCTAGAGTATGCAGCCTATTGGCCGCATATCGAACTATAGTGCAAGGAGGCTGCACTTCCTAAGATCACTCGCTAGCTGAACCCACATTGACACATAGGTGGAGATCTAATTATGTAACCTTTGTTGATGTGTGGTATTGAAAGCGAGCTATAGTTCATTTTTGATCCCACTTGCTAGGTTGTGATTACATGTTTGTGATTTCTTTATTGTTTTGTCGAAACTGGTATATAACCCTCACGCTAATCATTTAACCAACCTATATACCTAATATCCATTTTGACCATGACATTTTGACCACACAACATTTACCATATACCTTTTGACCATATTTCTATCCATCATCCACTTACCATCACTCATCCCATTTGATCACATCATTTTGACCATAATTTGACTACCCTTATACATACTTTTGACCACACAACATTCATCATACACCTTAACTATATAATTTTGACCACACTTTTATCATCCATTATATATTTGACATCATTCCCACCCTCCTATTAACATTAATAAAAACAAAAAAATAAATTTCCCTTTTATCCATAAATAACCACAAGAAACATTTACCAACATCCCTCTAACCATATAGCATTCGACCCTAATTATACCACACTCACATATTTTGACCATATTTAACCTCACTCACACCCTCATATTAACAAATAATAAACCCCCATCATAATCCATAAATTTCATAATTACAAAAGACATTTACAAACATCCACCATATCGCAAACAACTTTAAACAACCTCCCATATATTCCCATTCATAAACATAACCCAATTCCATGACACCCAACCTAAACGACCACCTCTCTCATCATCACAATACCCCTTAAATAATTTAATGTTTCCTATTGGTATCCCCATACTTACCTAGGTCTAAAAGATCCCAAAATCTATCATATCATGTATCTCTTTCAATCACCACATTTACTACATCTTTGTATCTTTACCCAAATCTACACATAATTTTCGTACCTAAACACCCCATATATGATTTCTTATTAACACAATTAACCTAATATTTCTAATTTATACCTTACATACAAACAAAACATCCTTATCACTTATCTCATTATTCTAAGCCCTTACATCAAGGCACATCCAAATCCCTCTACTATCGAGGCAAATCCTTCTTATGTCCTCTTAATCCCTCCTCAAATTTTTCCGTCCCAAAAACAAGGTTCAATTATTAAGATTATAAATCAGTCGAATAAGGGATTTTACCCTTTCTTCATCCACATATCTCTCATCAATTTAGCAAATCTTTCATCCCATCCACTCATCTTAATACCACTAGGATCTAATAGTACCTAGGAGAATAGCTACTCGATCCCAATCAGGAAATGATGATGAAAATAGCCACCAAGAAATAAGACATGACATATTCAATCACAACTATTATGATGCCAACTTAGAAGACAACCGCCATCAAAGAGACGATGAAGAATCAATGGTCAACACTAGTAGCGATGATGAATCTAGTACCTACTTCACGGAAGGAAGAAGACGAGAGATTCTTAATCACTTTGTTGATAAAAAAGATGCTCTCTTACTCCAATTATATTATATGGGAGTGAAAATTATTCCTGATTATATTCACGACCAAATTCATAGTCTCCTCCATGATGAAAGTGACTACATTGGAAAACGAACACCATTCATAGAACATCGCAATCCAAATAACCATCGCATCACACATGGACGGGATAACAGAGAGAACACCAATAACTCCCATCTATCTAAGGAGGCCGTCTTATCCCAATTACAAAAAATGAGTAACCAGATTGCCCAATTAGCCTCCTAACTTGATCTGTGATAACCACATGACTATGGCTCTCAACATTCTCAACAACCCACTTACAATGTACTACCCACTGATCCTCAAGAACCTACCTTGGAGCAATAAATAAATTCTATGAAGGAAATGCTTCAAGGGTTACAACTCGGCAAACAAGGATGACAATACAAGTTTGAGGAACTTTGTCCCTATCCATTTGACCATGATATCCTACGGGTCCCTTTTCCACCATACTTCAAACCACCTAAATTCAAAAAATATAAGGGAAAAGGTGATCCCTCATGAGCATGTCAAGGAGTTTTATATGCTATGTCAAGAAGTATCCTACACCGACTCCTACCTATTAAGACTCTTCTCAAGAAGTCTAGGTGGTCTTACACTTGAATGGTTCCTTCGGTTACCTAAAAGTTCCATCACTACATTCGCTGATTTGTCTAAAAATTTTGTCAAACACTTCTCTTATAATGTGGATCATGATGTCACCATGATCGACCTATGTAACACTAAACAAAGCAATGGAAAAATATTTTTGTCATTCTTACAATGATGGCGAGCCTTTACCAGCCACTTTCCGTGGCCTATCCCCGAAAAGTAATTGGTCACCATTTTTGTGGCCAACCTCCATCAAGAATTATATTTTCATCTCCATGTCCATTGCACTAATACCTTTGGTGACATTATAGATAAGGGAATGCAAATTGAAAAAGCACTCATAGCCAAAGGCCTCATTAAGTTATATTCTTGTGATAACTATAATCAATCCAATCAACCTTCCAAATCCGAGAAGCCTAAATAATTTAATAAGAATAAAATGTTTCAACGATGGAGTGATGGAAACCAAACATGTCCATCACATCCTCAAAGCCACTGTTATATCCATCCCCAAAGGTTAACATCGGTCTATCCAAGGCCCAAAATGAAGAACATACACCCCCCTTGGTGAATATCTTTAATAAGTCCTCAACAAACTAGTTGTTAATATGGTCATTTTCCCCCAAATTCAACCAATTGATGAGTCTCAACCCAAACCCTCATGGTTCAAGGAAAATGAGTACTATAAATTTCATAAAATCAAGGGTCATGCTACCAATAGGTGTATGAAACTCAAAAACAATATCCAAGATCTAATCGACCAAGGTGAAATTAGAAATTGAGGACAATGCATCTTCCTCCTCTCAAAATTAGAAGCTTGGGATCTATCAGAATCCACTTCCCAATCATGGTTAGACCCACACTTCAAATCAGGGTCAACAAAAGTTTGGAAAAAACCCTGAGTCATCCACCCACCATTCTAATCACATCAACTACTGTTGCATACCATTCCAGTATGAATATCTTGTTGGCCACATCCACCATTACCCACATCAAGTAGCCACTATCAAGGTTAAAGGCCCTTCACAAAACCCCCAGTGTGCAGTTACCACTCATAAGATCCATGTAGTGGTCCAAGGAGGTGCTCCATCTTCCTCAAATCCACCACCATAAGCTCAGTACAACATCATTGAACAACTTGAGAAGACCTTCCACAAATATCCATTATGGATCTTCTCAAAACATCCTCTGTACACAAAGATATCCTTTATCGCGCCCTTCAAGAAACACACGTCCCAAATGACATCGATCCCATGCAATTCCAAGCCCTTGTTGCTCATCTTTACCCCCATCCAACATTACCTCTCACCTTCACTCAATAAGACTTACCACTACACTGCCCGACACATAATCTTCCTCTATACATTGAGGTGCATATTGAAAATACTCGCGTTAAACATGTACTAGTGGACAACGGATTTGGAGTTAACCTTTGTACCCTATCTCTCATCCAACAATTAAGGTATAATGAATTGGATCTAAGAAAAGATATAATTACTATTAAAGCATATGATAATAATGAATTAAAATCCATGGAACTTTATATCTTCCTATCAATGTAGGTTTTTTCATGCTTCCCACCCTAGTATAAGTCATGGACATCCAATTCCCATATAATATATTTTTTGGTCAAACATGGATCCATGAAATGCATGTCATACCATCTACATTACATCAATGTCTCAAATTTGAGCATGTCGACGTAGAGGTCACCATCCATGGTGACCCTCAACCCTTCCAATATTGCCAAGAACTTGAAGCACAAGGTTATCGGGAACCATATTGTCCTATCACTAAAATTGTGCCATCACAATCTCCATCTCCATCATCATCCACTACTTCCTATGTTTCACCAGACAATATCCCATCTACATCGCATAACGCCTCATCGTCATCCACCCCTCTCTTACCCACTCCATCCATGTCCACTTACCTCTTCCATATCTTCTACTCTTCTACCCACTCAAGCTAAAATCCATAGGGTGCAGGGAGTATCAAACTTTTAACATTAAACAACTACCACTATCACCTAAACAACGTGGCAAACCCAACATGTGTCAAGTCAAAAAGCAAAAATATTCATTGGTTTCTTCCACTTTTATCCGTTTTGGGTACCTTGTTGATGAATACCTCGATCCATCTGACACCACATGGCTCATCGATGACTCTATACCATCTTGTTGCTTAAACACCAAATATTTAGTTCCCAAGTGAATGATGACTCACATGGATTATTCTAGACAAGAACTAGATCATAACAAATAAGGTGTCCCTGAACCCCTTACTATCATCCCCAACCTTGATGGTCACAGACTAGGGTATCAACCACTTGGTGAGCGTATCCACGATGACCATAGTGACACAACCGAAATAACTGAGGAGGCCATAGACACCATCAAAAAAAGTTCTGTCTATAGAAAATACAAAGACCTCATCACCACCAATATCTTCCATGACACCGCCATCTTTGCCATCAATGTTACTCTCACCTACCCTCAACTCATCTAGTGGGACAAAAAATATAAACATATCTCTCTTGATACATTTCAAAATGATGAGGCAATTCTTGAGTTCATGGGAACTCGAGATGATGTACCCTCCGATGACCATAAGAAAGGTTTCCAAATATGTCTAAACAATGATGCCTACTTTGGTGAATAGGATTCTACCCTCTCCATTCAATCCCAATCCAATATCCCTCATCCTAATTCCTCTTTCCATCTCAACAAGGAGGATCCCCTTGTAGAATTATTCCCAAACACCCCAAATCTAGAACAAGATCCGGCTATGGATCAACTTCTTCTAGTGCCTGAAATGCTATAGGACAACTCAACATCATTAATTGAGGAAACCATTGACATTAACATCAACACTGAAGAAGACCCCAAGATCCTCAAGTTGGGGGCATCCTTATCAGTAGAAGAACACACCACTTTTACTACACTCCTAAAATAATTATCAAATGTATTTGAATGGTCTTATGTGGATATTCTTGGTCTTGATCCATCTCTAGTGGTTCATAATCTTGTGGTGTGTAAAGATGCAAAGCTAGTTAAGAAAAAACTACGCAAGATACATCCAAAGGCGACCTTACTTGTCAAAGAAGAATTGCAGAAGCTACTCAACATCAGTTTCATCTGGCCCATTGATTATTCTGATTGGATCTCTAACATCATCCCAATTGGAAAAAAAACTGGGGCATCTATATTTATACATACTTCCACGACATTAACAAGGCTTTCCACAAAAGATGATTTTCCCTTACCAAATATCGACATGATTGTAGACTCTACAGTCGGGCATGAAATGTTGTCCCTCATGGATGGCTTCTTTAGATATAATAAGATCAAAATAGATGAAGAAGATCAACATAAGACCACTTTCTCCATGCCATGGGGTATGTTTTGATACCAAGTCATGCCTTTTGGTCTCAAAAATGTTGGATCCACTTATCAACATGCCATGAATGTCATATTCCATGACATGATGCATGCCATTATTGAGGACTATATTGATGACATTCCAAGAAAATCCAAGACCAAAGAAGAACATCCCATGGTTCTTCGCCGCATCTTTGCATGAATCTAGGAATACAAAGTTTGGATTAATCCTAAGAAATGTGTTTTCAGTGTTAGATCTAGAAATCTACTTTGTTTTATTATATCACGATGTGGAATCGAAATTAACCTAGAAAAAGTTAAAGTTGTGGTTGAAATGCCTCTGCCTACAAATCTAAAATAACTCAGAATCCTACAAGGTAAAATCCAAGCCATCAGAAGATTCATAGCACAACTCACTGACAAGTTCCATCCATTTCATCATTTTCTCAAAAAAGGAATAATATTCCATTGGAACGAAGAATGTCAAGCCTCTTTTCACAAAATTAAGGAATATCTAATGCATCCTCTAGTATTAGTGCCTCCTACTCTGGGAATTCCTCTCCTCCTTTACATTTCAGCTACTCAGAATGCCTTAGGAGCTCTTATAGTGCAACATGATGACCATGGAAAAGAACAAGCCATCTACTACCTAAGTCAAACACTAGTCGCTTATGAGCTCAATTACACTCCTATGGAAAAGGCATGTCCTGTTGTTGTCTTTTCTTCTCAAAAGCTACAACACTATATGCTTAACAATATAGTCAAGCTCATATCCAAGGTAAATATACTCAAGTACCTACTCTTCAAATCAGATTTAACAAGGCACATGGCTAAACGGATCATGTTCTTGAGTGAGTTTGACATTAAATATGTCAATCAGAAAGCTATTAAAGGAAAAGTTCAGACAGATTAGTTAGCAGAAGCTTCGGGTTCTAATTCTACACCACTTACTACCTGGTTCCCAGATGAATCTATATTCACCATTGAAGAATCCGATACTTGGAAATTATACTTTGATGGATATTTTACAAGTCACGGCTCAGGAGATGACATTCTGTTTATCACAACCCAAGGAGATCTAATCCCTAAAGATTTTTGGATCACCTTTCCTTACACCAACAATATAGCGGAATACGAGGCACTTATAGCTAGATTAAGAATGACCATTCAATGGAACATCAAAATTGTCAATGTCTTTGGAGACTCACATCTCATAATCAAACAAGTTAATGATGAATATTCAACCAACGATGACAAACTAGTTCCTTACAAGTGAATGGTAGATAGTTTCAAGCTCTACTTTTAACACATTCAGTTCGAGAAAGGTCCCTCTGAGAAATCAAAAAATTAACAGATGCAATGACAACCATTAGTTCTCTATTGGACATACCTTATGATGCCTATAATTCATCATTTCTTGGTTGAAAATTAAGGTTTCGACCTATGATGTTCCTCAAATCAGAGATGGTATGCAAGATTGTTGGTCCTGAATCCCCATAGTACCATGACATATGACACCTATCTCCATGATCATACCCTTCCACCCAATCTTCCTTATAACCATCGTAAATCATTCATCCAACACGCATCCAAATATGCCATCCTTGGTGGCACCCTTTATCAAAGAGGCTTTGACAAAATGTTTTTATGATGCCTTAATACCCAAGAGGCTGAATTAACACTTATAGAAGTTCACGAGGGCATCTATGGTGCTCACACCAGTGGTGTGGTACTTTCTAAAAAACTCCTACGCACTAGCTACTACTAGCCTACTATAGAGAAAGATGCATGTTCATACATTCGTAAATGTGTTCCATGCCAAAAGCATGCCAAACTTATCCATGCTGCCATCCCAAGATTTGCAACCCATTACTACTCCATGGCCCTTTTCCAACTAGGGTCTCAATCTCATGGGAAAGTTCAACCCCACTTCATCCGATGCCCACAAATTCATTATCACTGCTACAACATACTTTACTAAGTGGGTCAAAGCCATCCCACTTACCTATGTTACTGAAAAAAAAAAAATCCAAGTTCATCCTTATTCACATCATTTCCGTTATGGTATTCCATCCACCTTAATCACAAACAATGGTAAATCCTTCAAAAATCAAGAAGTCCATGAACTTTGTGACCATTTCCACATCAAGATCAAATTTTCCACCCCATATTACCCACAAGGCAATGGCCAATCTAAAACATCTAATAAAATGTTCAAACTCATCCTTGGTAAAATTGTCAGTCAAATAGGACGTGACTGACATACACAAATATATCCTACCTTATGGGCCTATTGTACATTCATATATACTCCCACTGGCTCTACTCCATACTCACTCATCTTTTGCAATGAAGCAAATCCTACCTGTTGAGAGTGATATCCCTTCCCTCCGTGTTTATCTCCAAAACCTCATTGATGACGAGGATTATCAAGTGCATCTCCTACAAGAACTCAAGATTTTAGATGAGAAATGCATCCTTGCCCTAGAAAACCTCAAAGCTTATCAAAATCACCTCCACAAACACTACAATCAAGCACATCAAAACCCATGAATTTAAATTTGGTGACCTAGTCCTCAAGGAAAACCAATGTAACACTAATGCTGACTCATGAAAAAGAAAGGTAAGTTCGAACCCAACTGGCTCAGACCTTATGTTGTCATTGCCAAGTTCAGCTCAGGTGCTTATAAGCTTGCTACTTAGGATGGGTATGAGATGGATGAGCCCATGAACATCATGCATCTCAAGTGCTTCTACACCTAAGTGCCTATAACCCCAAATAAAAAATTAAAAAAATCACAAAATAAATAAAAATAAAACAAAAAAATAATTCATTCAATAGTGACAACCACTTCGGTGGCACCTTGAGCAAGTACCATGGTGAAAACTAGTTTTCGACGCTATGGTAAGCTAAACTCTATGTCCACTAGTACCCTACAAATGCATCCGACACACCAGGGGAAAACCCCTTCATCCCTAGTCATACGTTCCATCCCTATCCACATTTATATGCTACGCTCATAAATCCAAGACTTCTTCTGATCCTCGCTATTAAGCAACAAATTTTTCATGACTCAGGAATGTTCCCTGGATCCTAACCAAGGCTACATTGTCTACCATAATATTTAGGGACTTCAACATTAAGAAGAATCCAAGTCAATGACAAGAAATGTAACCGTTGTAAGATAACGGGGCTTACATTTTCTCTCCATCCCCCATCCACTTAATCTTGTTGTTTATTCCCATTTCCAACCACTTTCCCATTCTCTTTGATATTTTACTTTGTTTTGCATAACGATTGTGTTGTAAATATTTTTTACAATTCAAATTCCATTTTAAATTTTCTTTAGTAACATTATAAATATCCATCCTTTTCACTATATGTAAATAAATCATCACATTATCCACATAAATGAATGAAATACCACAAAACTAATCTACACAATAGTACATCTCATAATAAACCATGACATCCCTCCATATAAATAAAACACTTCACCATATAACCATAATAATAAATATACATAATCACATCTAATCATATAACATATAACCTCATCCCCACCAACCAATACACACAAACGTAAATCCAAACATCATCATCATTGTACATATCTCATAATCATCACATTATTACCTAACATCATTATCACATAATCTACTTATCTAACATCATCTTCCTATGGAACTTAACACTGAGAAAAATCTTCCTGCTACCATAGATCTTAGAGTGCTGAATAGAACTTGGTCACAACCTCTAGATTATGAAGGTCTACCTTTTCGATGTAGAAGGTGTTTTTGCTTAGGACACACCTCTACTACTTGTGGAATGGAAAAATGTCAACATGAGAAGTGCAACTGGTGGAAAGACGCACTCCCGGAACAACTAATTTTCAATGCAAAAAAAGATCTAAAACCAAATGCAGATAAAAAAGCTGAATCTGATTCTACCCTAGAAACCCCTTTATCCGAAACTCAAATTGTGAGCAACATGAAAAATGCACAAGCTGTTGAGGGCAGCAAGGAAAATGATAAATATCTCTCTCAGGACAACAACATGGCTGTCCCATATGGGACAAATGTGACTACGGAAAATACTCCTCCTTTATCTTCTCCTCCAACCGCGGAGGCTCCATCAAGCTGGGTAATGGTCAACAAAAAGAAAAAAAAATCACTTTGAAGGAGAACTCTACGCCTAGATGATTTTCTCTGTTATTGTTTGGCTAGGTTACATTGGTTTCATTTTTTTGGGCCAGATAATAGTTTGTTTCTTTTCCAATGGTGTTGATGTGTCATTGTTGTTTATTCGCTATACATCAACTTTTTATTTATTAATGTGTTGTTGGTTGTTGGTTTTTTCTTTGCAGACTGTTTTCTGCAGTTGGGAAATTATTGTTATATTTGGATTTTGATCTCTTTCTCGTGCTTTAACTTTCAATTATGGCTTCTGAGCCTTGTTGTACAATGGTATAGTCTCTTTCAAAAAACTATTTACCAATAATAAAAAACGTCATCTACCTATAATTTTATAAACACATTATCTACTCATCTAACATTGTCACATCAAAATTAAATCTCATCCATACATCTTCTAATCTCATCACCATCAATATTTAGTCATCAATACATTATCAAAAATAACATCATAAATAATAATTAACCTAAAGCATGCCCTCATGTCAGAATCACCTAATATATCAAACATCACACATGATTACCTAAATAATCAAATAACATCATCCTCATCATACAGACTATACCGCCACATCATCTACACATCCATATCACATGTCTAACTCATGAAAAATAATACATCATCACATCCTCATAAAAATCACATCTAAACTCATAAGTAATAAACACATCAACTCATATCATCAATACAAAATAACAAAACATAGTACATCATCATAACCCATCAGGATCATCGAATACCTCATCAAAAAATAATAATACATCACGGATCATCGATATATATACATAAAAAATGGACCATCTTGGTTATCCTCGAATGTACAATAAAGTCAATGTGATATAATACAACAACCAATATCAGCCCATATATATCTCCACATAACTGACAATCATCAATGTGCCAAGCTGCTTGTATCATCTCTTCCCCATCTGGTCTCATCTGCAATACAGTAGCAGTACTCCATGAGGTTATTGGCTGTGATGACCTCCCATATAAATACTTTGCATAATGTAACTCCTATGGTAACTGTGAAGCCACAGTGTGCTCATAATAACACATCTCCTCTACCACGGCTTGATACCAACGCTAGGGGGTGCCATCTATCATGATCCCTGAGAAGTTCTAGGGGATCCGTCAGTCCTTCTCCCTGTAAAGCACCCTGTGTCTCGCTCGCCTCCATTTCTATATGCAATGGGCCATATTTGTCCCTGTAGGTATCCCGTTGATGATGGTACCTGTCCTAGTACCGTATCACATGATTTCTCTTTTGTCTCAACCCATCGGCTGCCTGCTATATTTGAATCAAATCCCCCTCTAAGTGAGTAATCTCTATATCCCTTCACTCTACCCCCTGACCCACCAACATTGCAAACATGCTAGCTTCTCGTCTCAAATCGCGTATCTCTCTTAAGCGAGATACACCTCTCGCTCGTAACCTTACTATCTCCACAACCCATGCAAAGGCCTCTGCCTCCAACCTATTAATCTAAGCCTATAACTTGGCACATGTATCAGCTGACTTCGATGGACCTACCCCAAAAGACCCTAAGAACCTTGTACCTATAACACCTGTTCCAGATGGTTCTAATATATCAACCTGTGGTGGCATAATAGTATGTAACGACCCCATAAAATCATCCACTCAATCACATCCACCTCATGTCTATCTAGACTCTAGCCTGGTGCATCCTATATGGGTGAATGAGTCACTGGTTGTTGGACTGGAGGACCACCAAATATAATAATAGGTTGTGCCCACTATAACTCCTCCTCTACCTCTCCCCGTGGTCTATACACCACTAATGCCTATACCTGTGGCACCCCCCTATACACCTGTCATCACCCATGTACAAACCTCATCCCCCCTAATGGTCATGTCAATCTAGTCAGCCTGATCCCCTACCACCACTCATCATATCCATGTATTGTCCTTAGATCTGATAGATTTGGTAAGGGTGCCCACGAGATAACCTGAACATCATCTAGCCACATCTGCTGGAATAGGGGCACCCCACTTCTCAGTCTCTTGTGTAGTACATGCAAACACATGGCGAGGTGTAGGAATGTCTTGTATGATGCTAAACTGCCACAAAATATGATTGGGTCGGTATCGATCTACCATATACGACTGACCCCATATCAAGTAATATGACGTCTAGATCCTACTCAACTGTACTTGGTCACCCGCCCATGCGTCATACTACCGATACAACATCCATATAACATCACATACCTGCAAGTCATCTATCCTCTGCCTATACCAATTCATCTCCCACAGATGCTCTGTCCTACCCATATGAATGTGCCATCTGTATACTGAAGGCTCACCATCTCGGTGCTGCTACCAGATGTCAATTGGCCTACCCATGACTATATGGTCATAACTCCAAATATGTAGTAGGATACCTACTCCAATACTACTACCTCCTCAGTATGCTACCATGTGTAAGCCATGGTATAAGTGTGTCAATACCGCAGGAGCCCACGTAAATACTATCTCAGACTGCCACATCAAGTGCACCACATCTACAAACCCAATACTTAAATAATGACATCTACCATTTGGTAATAAAATACAACTGATCAAGGAGCATAATAACATCGACACCCACTCCATATACTCCTCTCTAAAAGATAGTCCCAAGTCAATCTGCAATCCTTAATGAGGTGCATCCTCTACATTTGTCAACAACCCCAATCACACTTTGGGTCTCCCCCTATGCCATACCACCTGATCCCCTCCACCGGGATTTGATGTATATGATAAATGTCCTCTAGGGTCACCATCATATCCCATGTCAGAATCCAAAAGGTGATGGTATCTGAGTTCCATCTCTTCACCAGCGCAGTCACTAACCCTCGATCTACTCACATCATCCACATGCTCGCTATGTACAATAACCAAAACACGTGTAAAAGTGAAGCCTCCCCCAACTCCTCATAAAAACCCCCTAGTAACCTCGCTAGTGTCATCGATCACTGATGCGTAACCTGCACAGTATCTAAAATCACTTGTACATATCAACCCACATTTATTAGCCCAAGCCCATCACTATTCTACCTGTAAACCCCCTAAAAACCACACCATGGCATATACACCACTATACGCCACATAGGTGCCACTTCACAACATAGGTGCCAATTCACAACATAAGTGCCACTAAACTGCCTTTCTCCTACTTACCAACATGGATACTACTATTCCCAGCATAGGCACAAAAAATCTCAAATAGGCACCACTACTGGCATAGGTTCCAAACCCCTAACATAGGTGCCACAAGTTTCACATAGGCACTAAAACACACCCTTCCCACGTGCATAGGTGCCAAACTAGGTCCCCTCCTAGGTGCATAGGCGTGATACTCTATCCTATCCTCCCAAGTGACACATAGGAATCACTTCTGGCACATAGGTGCCACTTTTTACCACCTAGTGCCTAAAAGATGCCCTAAAAACCCCCAAAAAACTTAAAAACATGCAAAACACAAAACCAATAAAAAGCACAAGGTACCTACTGTAGGTCCATCGGTTGTCGGTCGTTGGTAACTCCTCACTGCATCCGCAATCCTTGTTTTTGGACTAAATTTTCTCTTTCATGTTCAAATTAGTGGACTAGATACTAAAGAAAATGAAGCAACTGAGAACATGTAAGGATTTAAGGTACCTTGGAATAAGATGGTGACAAATGGACGAGCACAAAGTAGATGACTTGCTACAAGATTGATGGATCTACATAACAAAGATAACTATAGGGAAAATTGATTAGATGGTAGATGAGGGGGTTTCCCGACGAAGTCAGTTCCAAGAAGCGTGAACTTCCTTATGTGGATGTCATCCCCGATATTTGATAAAAGAGGATACAGTGAATGATAAAGAAATGAATAACATGTAGGATCTGAACCTAAATATAATTTGAAATTGTAGAACTGAAAGGAAAGTGTAAATTTGATCTAGATTAACACAAAATGAAATATACATGACTGGGTCAATGATCACCCAAGCTGCAGAGGTCTAGTCGATGACGATCGGGGCAAATGGATCAAAAAATTAACTAAAAATGTAGATCTGAACAACTATATATGTAGATATGAAGATGTTGGAAGTTGATAATAGCCCGCAGAAGAGACCTGAAACATGGGAGACAAAAAGGATGCAAGAAAATAAGCTTTTAGATGGGTAAGATGGAAATATGGCTTAGGTAGATGGTGACTAGGCTGAGTTAGCGGTGATCGAAGATTGGTAGAATGGCTCTGAACTGATAGAATGACAGAGTGATGGATTTGGAAACTATGTAGGATAGAAATAGAACAACAAACTGCGGTGGATCTAGATGACAAAATAAGTAACACAACAGAGGCAGGGTTGATGACGACTTGACAGGGTCGATGGCGACTTGGGCTGATCTAAGCAATGCTGAAGGTGGATGGGTTGGATTGACAATCTACACAAAAGATGAATGAAAGAGAAGGTTGGATCTAAAGCTATGAGGACAACTGCACCTACAAAATTTTAATAACTAATAATAGTTATAACAATGATGCAATAATGGAATGAATCAACACAAAGGATTGAAATAAACTTCCCAAATTCTCCACAAATGATGTAAACAAGCTCAAAGGGACTCTAAGAAGACTGAAACAACTACAAAGAATCTCAAGCAAAAAGACAAGGTCGTAAAACACACAAAATCTCTGATGATGCATCCTATGGATAGGGAGGAAATGTGGCTTTATAGGGTCGATGACGACCTTGGTGGGTCATTGCCAACTGCAGGGAACTACCCATTTGGGTGGTGGGAGGATGCCTAACTCAAGGCATCAAGCCCATTAGAAGTGGGATTAGGGTTTTGAAAGGATTAGGTGGGTTAGGGCTGTATAAGGAAGCAAAATGGGTAGGTGAGGGGTGAAATGGAGTAAATAAACGCTAAGGGAAGCCTAGGGATGAGTAACTAGGGAGTTTAGGGATGATAAACAACTTAGAGAAGAGAAATTGAGGATGATTAAGACTAATTAGATAATGAGATGAGGATTTGGGGATAATTAATGAGAATTAATCAATAAATTAAAATGGATGAGATAATAGATGGAAAATATGGGAATATTAATAAGAATGTGAATTAAAATAAAAGGGGTCTAGATAGGTGACTATGGTGAAAATGGCGAACGTGGGGCGACAAGGGTAGCGATACCAAATTTTGGTGTCTACACTCGCATAGCTCATCGTGCTCTCTCAGCATCTCTCCTCTCTCTATCTTGCGTGGTGAAAATGACTTGCCAAATGGTCCCCGCAACCCTCTTATACCTGCTGTGACGCCCTAAAACACTCCTGACACCCGTACTTCCACCCTATTTGTCCATTTTCCTCCCGTTTCTTCCTACCATGTCCAAATTTCCCCCTTTATCACCTTAAAATTAAAAAAATGTAAAAACATCCAAAAATGTAAAAATCACAAAAAATTAAAAAAATCCAATTTTTTTTTTTTTAAAATCATAAAAAATCCAAAAAATTAAATTTAATCGCAAAAAGTCCAAAAAATTAAAACATCGCAAAAAATTACAAAATCGCAAAAATTATTTTTTAAAAAAATCCCAAAAAATTAAACAAATCGTAAACATCCCAAAAAATAAAAATAAATCGTAATAATCCAAAAAAAAATTAAAAATCGTAAACATCAAATAAATTTAAAATCTTATAAACCTTACACAAATTGACCAATTTTCATACCCACATCAAAACTCCATCCCATACCTTTTTCTGCATGCATGCTTGTGGATGTTTGTTTTAATGATTTTTTTTCTTTTGACTAATGATATGAGGCCCCTTTGGTTTCTTTTTCTTTTGCACGGTCCAATGATACGATGACTCTATTTTTTAGACTTAATATGTCTGATGATATGAGGACACTGGCATTCAACAATTTAAGCATCATGCTCTTTATACCTTGTTGCACCTTGCTCTATGCCACATTACTCTAACTACTAATGATGACCATGTAGACAGTTTTTGACAACACTAACTCCCTTTCATCATCATCTCGTACTTGTCTAATGTGATGCCCGCTAAAACAACCCACTCGAGACCCATGAAAAACCTAGGCTTAGTTACAAAATTATGGAGTAAATTTTTTTTGATTAGAAGTGTTAACAACCAAAGTCTTAAGGACAATTAAAATTCAACTGATAACTTTTCCCATTATAATAATTACTAACTCCACATTATAAAGCAACAAGTGTAATAAGTCCACACCTAGCTCAAATTTCCTTAGGGATTAAATTAATCACTGATTACATTGACATTAAGCTAAATATTTCTTGATTAGAATTTTAGGGTTAAGGGACCCAAAGCAATTAAATACCCAAGGTATTTAATTCCACAAGATCTAAGATAAGAGCAGGGTTTAATTACAATGGGGAAAGGAATACATATTTCAAATCATCAGAGTAAAGTCTTACCTACCCACTCCCAGAACTCAGTTGAGAGTGTCTACAACCAGGTTACAAGGAAAAACCTGCCACTAACAGATTCTGGAACAAAACACATTCACTAGAACATACTTTTCCTTTATTAACAATTATTAGAGGTCACAAGGTCCAAAATCTAGGGTTAGAAGTTTTCAATTAGGTTCAGAGGGTAAATTAACACCATACCCATTCTCTAACAGGATCCGAGTTTCAAATTGAATTTTCTCACACTTAACTCATTCAAAATTTCCCTAAACAATTCCCATTGGATAGGAAATTTTCTCACCTTTCCATGATGATATAAATAAGTCCTCCTAACTCCTTGTAAAACTCCAATTATGGGCCAACAGACCTTAGGGGTCAAAAATTTCCCAAAAGGGACACGTGTCGAGTGGGGGGAAGGAAGCACATTTTCCAGGTTGGTGGGTTGCAGGAGATGGTGTTGAAATTTTATTCCTACACGGGAGGAAAATCTCACTTGCGTCTGCGCGCCTCGCAGGTCCATCAGAGACATGTGGCGCTCAACAAGCCAAAGCGGGGGAGGAATGAGGGAAGGGCAGGGTGGTGGAAGAGTTTGGGAGATTTCATTGAGAGAGAGATAAGGGGTAAAAGGCACGCGCAGGTCCGCACGTCCATGAAGGGGATTACACTAAGGCTAGGGCGGGAGTATGTGGCCATGAGGGTTCCTTTTAAATTTTTTCCAAAACAACAATTTCAAAAACAATAAAGGTCGTGAGGGTTCCACCCCCTCCGCTATCTCCCCATGCTACCACGTGGCAGTACCCGATGGATACGGTGTTGTGGGCCGACGGGGGAAAAAGGTAAAATTTTCCAAAAAGTTTAAAAAGCCCAAGGAAGAAAATGATGCCACGCCTCCGTCGTTGCCTTGTGAGGACACGTGTTAGCCTCTAATTGGCTGCGGGCCAATGGAGGAAATTTTAAATTTTTTCCCCAAGAGTTTTTCAAATTTTTTTCTAAGGTTTTTTACCAGGAATTTTGCAGGCCCACTAGGAAAATTTTTCCAAAATTTTTCCTCCAAGGAAGGAAAACTTCAATGGGCCATAAATTTTGCTAGAAAGCTCAGTTTTGGGAAAACGAGGAATTTCTGGAAAGATCTCGATGCCCTCTTTGCATAGGAATCATTAATTTCACATTTTGATAAAGTTTAAGGGATCAATTTTAAGAAAATGTTCTGCAGGATTTTAAACAGCAAACTGGGTAAATTTTAACTTATAAATTTGGTTCAATTTGATCTCCTCCTTCACTCAACATGCCAAACATACATGGAGGATTATTCTAGGAAGGATTTAGGATGTTTTAGGAAGGTAAATTTGTACTTGAAATGACTTTGAATTTGATTTTTTCCAACAATTGACAGAAAAAGACTGCAAAATGAATGAAAGGTTTAGGCCCGATTTGTTCAATGTTTTGAATTATTTTCATTAGAGTATTTCTATCAAAATGAGTTCTTTGATAATGTATCATGTTAAATTTTAATGTTTCCATGTTGATTATTGTGTGCAGGCCCGAACTATGCATTTTAATTAACTTCATTGCCAGTTTTTAAAAATTTATAATGAGATCAAATTAAAAGAGGTCCTTCTAAATTTTTAATCATTCAAGTATGGAATTTCATTTCTAATCTATTCTAATACTTTCAATTGTTTTAATCAAACCATTCTAAATCAAAATACAATACTGAATTCAATTTTTTTTCTTTTATACATTTCCAAAAGAGACAAAATGTTGTATTATTCTCACATACATTTCTTCCTTTCAAACAAAGATTTAATTATTATTTTTGCCATACAAAGAAACATTGAATTCATTCCATGCTAGACTTGAGTGTTTTCCTTCTTCAATCAATCATTAAAATAAGAATGCTAGTTTCTATCCTTCCCAAAATCATATATCTTGAAACAAGGCAGAATAATACAATTTCATCTCACGTGTTTCTTCCTTTTTCCATTTTCCAAAATAGGGATTTCAATTACATTTAAAATTCCAGATTTCAATACAACAATGCAAATGAAGAAAGGTATAGCAATCCTTTATTGAATTCAATTATACAACTTTACATCTTCCAATTTCTTGAATGCAAACAATAGATTTCAAATTTCTTTCTTTCAAATAAACAGAACATAGTATAAATATCTTTCACAGTTTCAATTATACAACTTTCATAACCAATTACAAACATATTTTCTTCACAAATATATTACAATTTCATCCACATCAAATTGGGAAAGGTTACAAATGATTTTTTTTTTGCAAGGGACTGGAAAAACTGTCTTCTTCTTCTCTAGAACAACAACATGCAAAGTTTCCTTTTTCCTTCCAATTTGATCACAACAAAAGTCGGGGAAAGGCAACACTCTCCACCCAACCAAGACATCCAATGAAAGGAGAAGCCATCCTTCATCATTGGCCCCCGAGCCCCAACCACAATGCAATAAGAAATGTATATCACACTCATGGAAACAACAGGCTTCCACAAAACATACACACAACATTCTTTCAACATGCACAATCAAAATAAAACATAGTTCAACACAAGACAACAGTTTACAACTACATTTGAAAACATTCAAATAGAACTCATGCTTTATCATGCAAGCCAAAGGAGCAAGGACTATGGGGGAAGCTACTTATGCCTCCCAATGGGAATTGGGCATCCACTTGTAACAAACCGCCAAAATAATTCATCACACATATCCTTATGCCCCCCACAATCCCTCCTTATGCCCCCCACATATTTTCCTTACGCCCCCCACAAGTAAGAAATGCAAGCTATTTATTTTCCATGGTGGATCCCAAACCCAAACTCCCTCCACAAGAATTATGATGCCACTGGAATTCCCTTATGCCCCCCACATGAATTCCCCATAGCCTTCTCCTACACCATTCCTATGGTAGTCTACCCAAACAACCAATAAACACACAAAACATACACCATTCACACAAATACCAAAAAGAAATAACAGGATAAGAGTATTTCAAGAGCTTAGCTCCTACCTCTCCATGATGGAGCTTTTGTTTCCAAACATCAAGCTTCAATGCCAAAACACAGTCCCAAAATCAACAACCAACAAGCATGCAAATTATCTCCAATCTCCTTCCAAAATCCACAAGAGCTCCAAGTCACAAGAAAATTGCACCCCAAGGAAGTATGCAAAATGATTCAACAACCCCAAAACAAAGCAAAGAGTTTCAATTTTATAGAAGAGGGAAGAGAAGAGGATGATGTGGATCCATGTAGGATGCCACATCACACATCCTCAACTCCAACACAAAAGTCAAAACTCATTCTCCAAAGCACAATAAAGAGGTGGGTGAAAATATGACAAATTTACTTACACACTCCAAAAAGCCCACACCCCAAAGGACTAAATTTAATAAAATGTAAGAAGAGTGCAATTAAAACATGCAACTTTATTTATAAAAATGCATTAAAAAGGTCTAAAATCAACCCTCCAACCATAGGTATGGTTGGTAATTAAACTTTAAGAGGTATGGGACAAGTTTTACTTGTCCCACAAGCCTCCAAAAACAACCCCCAAGGACAAATTCGAATTTCCAAGGAGGTGGAGTGTTTCATACTCCAAAATCTGACTTACACAACTCTTACACATACTTACACATCTCTTACATATTTAATACAAAAGCCAACAACTTCTACAATTACTTTCTCATATCCCAATTTAATTAATTAACTTTTAACCATATGTTTTCTCACATTAATCTACCATAATTTAATTAAATAAAAGAAAGGGACACATCACTAATAAAATACATACAACAAAACAAGGAACCACATTAATAAAATACACAAAACCCCTTGGTCACATATAAAGGTGATTCCCCCCCATGGGAATCCCTAACGAAATAATAACACACACACAAAACATGTTGTCATGGTGACCCTGTTGAATTCATCTAGAATCCCAATGTGGTTGGTCTCCAATCCCCCGATGTTTGTTGTGATGTTTTAACCTGTAAAACATAAATACCTCCTTCAGCCTTGTGGCCATATCAGAACGTCCAAAATGAATATAATATAATTTCAAAATCATATATATATATAATCACACAACATCATCAAGGAAATCAACAATATCACTTACAATTTATATCCACAACTATATAACTATCAATTTTCTCGGTCTACTCAATATATCCAAATATCACATGTTCTAACAACACCCATATATATATAAATATATATAACCATGTCCAATAGCATGTCAACATCTATATAGAATGTCGTCAACAATCATCATGCATCATATATGAATCAGATTCAACAATAATCCATGGTCGAACATATAATATCATACTAAATCAAAACTATAATAATGTCCATCATATATTCCACAGTATCATGATCAGTAATAAAAGGTGCCAAAGGGAAGTGGGCACTACATCCCCTCCCCTTAGACTCGACTTCCTCCTGGAAGTCACAGGAAAGAGAGATAGGAATAACTGCAATAGAAAAAGGATCACTCCCATTATGGGATTTCTTGCTTCAAACAAGTGTGGGTCCACAGAATCCCAAGTTTTGGTCCAATGCAATTCAACAGAAGAAGGGAGATTGTAAGGGATGAGTTCTAAACTTTCTGCATACAAGGCTACGAACATTTAAATTTAAGGAGTAACTTTAAGCTATCAAACAAGATACAACACATAACAATTTAACAAGAAGAGTTCCAAAAGATCATTAATAGTAACCACCAAGTAGAGGAATAATAAGGAGAATTCCATGAGTTTGAGAATGACCACAAATTTTCCCAAGGAATACAACATACTATATTAATAAAAGTTAAGGTTTCTACATGTTTAAGCCATGCTTTCATAGTTCGTTGTCTAGACAAGGCTAGCAAAAAAAATCAACTATGGCCAAAATTTTGTAAAAGGAACAAGTCTACTCAAGGTCCCACAATTTGAGGATCACACAGGATGAGGTGAATCAACAAGGACACCTAAATCATCAAACATTTTAAAATCAAGGAACTATTCTTAGGAAGGCACTTCTATAACTCGAGAGGGTACAAATAACTTTCATGGTAATACAAGTGAAGTCAAGACCACAAGTTTTCCTATAGTCTGATTTTTACACTTTGTTTTAAGAATCAAACACACCATACCAACCAAATCTAAAGAAGTCAACCGTTTAGCAAAAGAAAATATATACATATATTTATATCTCCCCTAGCAACTAACATATCAATACAAGTACCATACATTATATCACAATGGGATTTATTTATCTTATTTCCTACTCAAGCTTGGAATAACCATAAAGAGAGCACAAGAAACACCAAGGACCACTCAAGGTCACTAGGGAGAAGAACAAGTAACATGAGGTCCAATTACAATCCAAGGGTGCATCGTAACAAAAGCAAATAACATCATTTTACACCTTCCATCCTAATGGAAAAGGGGCAACAATAACAAGGTGACCTAAGAAAATATGAAGAAAAGAAGACTTCCCAAAGTTATTTTATATCCTTAACATATGTTGCCTTAAAATTACAATAAATTAGGTCTCCAAGGACAAGATAACACACAAGGAGGTTGCTTCTCAAACAACAGATAAGTCTCAATCCAAAAGGACCACAACTCACATTCGTTGAGCTATGGGACGATAAGGGTATGATGACCCAAAAATCCCACAAGAAAGGCACATACATCTATGAACAAGAAGTACTAAGCAACTAGAACACATTACTATCCACGAGGTACTTCACAATTTCAGGTAGGTGACATAACTACAGGTTCAACTATACATTGTACTCAACACACATAAATTTTACCCATTTTATAAATCAACTCATTAAGTCATAAGTTATAGCTTCACTTGTTAAGAACATTCCTTTCATGTTTCCTTAGTTACAAACTTCCTTCTATTATGACATCACCAGTTTACATTATAAAGAGCACCACTAAGGTGGGCATGATGTCTCACCATTCTGTATAGGCAGAGAGCATTTATTTTACTCGTAAGGAAGGTGGATGGACAAGGTTTCCTTTCTATTCTTCTACATGGTTTTTATTTCTTCTATTAATCTACCAAGGGTATAACAAGGATCACTTCCCTTTTTCTATGCTCCAGTTTATTTTTTAAGTTCCAAGGTCAAATCTCCTTAATTATAGTTTTATGGTGTTTTGGTTGAGTTGTCTTATCAATCAAATTTTAATGAGAAGGAAGGTTCAAACATATCACATAATTACTTTTATGGGAAAGAGATATAAATCAACACACCACATTTTTAATTCTAAAGGAACAAGAGACATTCGTCATAGAAAACACATCATTAATTTTTGTAAGAACTAGGAAACAATGAACCAACATGAATCACACCAAGATTTCAAAGATTCACCGAATAATTTCAAGCATCATTAAACATTCTTAGTGGGTCTCCACAAGTCTCACAAGAAATTTTCAAGGAAGGCTCATTAAAGAGGTATAATCTTACTTTTACGAATCTATTAAGGTTTAACAATTTTTGTTGTTTAGGGTGGTAACATTTTACTCCCCTAATAACCAAAGAAGGTTTTCCAATCAATTCTCATGTCCCCACAAGATACCACCAGCCAAGCAACCAGATGACAATGCAACTTTACTCCAAGGACACCACATCCACACTAGAAAGCATCAAATGCAATAGGGAAACCAAATAATTTACCAAATCATGGACTTTACAGCCAAGAGTTACAATTTTTTTTTTAAAAAAAAGAGGAATTACAATATAAGCATGACTGAGATTAACTATTAAGATCTACCAAACTATCATTCTCTAAGAGAAAGGTCCAAAAGACCCAAAGCATCCATAAGTGTTTCCAAGTAACCCAAAGATTAATAGGTCATAGAATGTTATTCATAGTAAAGGAAATTTAAGGTAAGGGTAGACTTATTTATAAGTCAAGAGAGTAAAACAAGTACACTTAAATAAACACACTACCTGAAAGGGCTTAAATCTTTCCATACATTACCAAGATGCATACATTCCACGAGTCAAAACTTTCTATGATGCAACTAGGAACCCATGATATAATTTAACATGCCATCGATGAAAAGTCACTATCAAACAAACACTTTTCCAGTAACATTTACAGTCAACCAAAAGGGAAATCCAATCCTAAAAAGATCTAAAATCCCATAATTAAACACTTCTACTCTAATGAGGGTCAAGCTCTTACCAGATTGTAAGAGAACCACCACTACCGTTGTCAGACTTCCCTCTAGACTGCACTACACAACAAAATTTCTTTCTAGCAAGGTCAAGCAATGAAAGGGTCACTCTAAGATCTTAGACACACTCAAGGTTCCATGCATCCATAGCCAAGGCATAACTTAACGCACCTCAGAAGACATTCTAGGCACCTAGGGTGTACCCCCATATGACAAAATATTATGAGACAAACAGCGTAGAACCAGCTCAACAACATGCAAGTGAGAATCACATAACATTTGGCTAAGTAGCCAACAACATAATGAGCTCTGAGTCACTAATCAAAATAAAGTCCAAGAAATATCGAAAATCAAGAAAAGTGGCTAAGTAGCCGCATTGCAAAGTTTGAAAATTCTTGCAAAAATATAAATAACTAAAAGATTATCAGAGCTTCTCAATCCAATCATAAAATAAGATGCTGGTAACTTGATAAAATAATCCCACAAGATTATGAATGTAAAACACAAAAGTTAACACCACATTCACTCTACAGCCCTTCATGGCCCCAATAGGGGTACTCTGCCTCAAGTTAGTTCCAAGAACACATACACAGGATTGGGTCCTTGACACCCAGACTTAGTGTCCACTCTCTCACAGGGTAACGGGCCATGGAAAACTGACAACCAGACCCTCTTTCCTAACCACTGAAGGAAGGAAGCTCTAAGTCAGATCTTCTAATTAACTCTTCCTGACCCAGAACACAACCACTATTGTCCAACTACAAGGATGCGAGGGACGCGATATAAGCCGAATCATTCTAACAACAGCAAGAAAGAAAGGTCGTCAACTTTTTGTTTCACGCAGTTTTGGGACAGCTGGGATCAAAGGTATGCACAGGACTTGTAAAATCGGCTGATTTTCTGATAGGGGAACAAGTTTCCACTATTCTAGGCGGTTCACCGGAGATCAATTTTCTGACATTCTTAAGTCCGTGGGACAGTTGGGACAAAATTCCACGTGAGGGACGCGACAACAGGTGAAACAAGCTTGTTATTTTAATAGGATTTTAAGGAAGCCCGAATCGGCCGAAGTAATGGAGATATTTCTGTCATACTTATAGCTGGGACAAAGGTCACGCATGGTTGATGCGAGGGACGCAAAAATCCGAAACGACCGAAGGCAAAGGAGTTCAAGTCAACGTTTGACCCGTGAACTTCAAACGGCCATAACTTTTGAACCACTCTCTGAGCTACCGAGTGTTTAAAAACAACCCAATTGAGACTTTCGAGAACGAGCTCTTAGTTAGGAAAATGATGCAAGATATATTTAATTAAAAGAAACATATTAACAGCTCTAGTCAGTTAATGACTCATTCCCATCAAATGACAGAAAACGCCTGCCAGACCCAAAATTAGCTGCTCGCACTCAGAAGGCCATAACTTTTGCATTTCTCAACATTTAAAATCACATTAACAAAATTCATACCGTTGGAATTCAGTTAGGCTCTAGAGAGTCCGATACACTCTCTAAAAATCAAAAAATTCTAGATTTTATGAGGGATTGATTGATATTTTTAGAAAACGTGGCTGGGTTCATAACAGTGTTTCCAATATTTGGTAAAGTCCCTGGGAGTAAAACTCCAATTAAGAGGCATGGCCTTCATCATGTCTTTCTTTGCTACAAGCACCTGGGACAGTGAATGGGGAGCCTTTTAAAAGTAATATATAGATCATTTTAATCCATTTATTACCTCTTACAAGTGGTTGAAGGATAGATTTTGGGATTTCCATTTTCCCTTCTCTTTACACCTCTCATTTTTTCTATAAATTGGAGTGTTGGGCTCATGGTCAAGAGGAGGTAGTTTTGTAGCAAAGCTCTGCCAAATTTCTTTGTGAAGACAATGTGTTACAGGCCCTTGTTGTGGACTCCTTGCATGGTGATCCAGGCCTCTTATCTTGTAACAGATTGAACTGTGCATATCATGAAGCAATAAAATATAAGTTTGTGGATATATCTTCCCCTGAAAGTGTTTTCTTGCATTCTTCTTGCCCCTTCAACCTTGATTACACCCCCCAGAATATTGTGTCTATTATTATGTTCTTGTAGGGAATAATAATAAAATTATCATTGTGTATAGGTTCGAGGTACTTTTGTGAATGAATTTTGCTAGATTGTGGAGAACTGATTGGTCATCACCCCTTGTAGTGTGCACTTTGCTTCTGCATCTCACGCATAAGGGGAAAACTATGGGGCGCTCACACCCTCCTTTTCTGGTGTATCACTACTTTAGTGTAGGATTTAATTTTATGCATTCTCTCTCCCTAGTCCCTTGGAATTTTAGATTAGAATGGTTATATTTCTCCTGCATTAGAGTAGATTGTGGCAGGTAGTTCCTGTAGGAGTAAGAACTAACTTTCTCTGGAGGTCTATCTCAAGTAGAAAGTCCTCAAAAATTGGAGATAGTACCCATGTTATCCAATCACACTGTAATGTTCAAGTATATGCACTTATGGAAGGACATAAGGGTGTTGAAAGGAAATTTGGTGATCAACAAAAAGAATCCTCAGAGCTTCTGACAGAATCCAATAAAAAAGAATAATATGCTGGTCCTTGATAAAATAATCACAAGATTACGAATGTAAAACACAAAAGTTAACAGCACATTCACTCTGTAGCTCTTCATGGTCACCAATAGGGGTACTTTTCCTTGAGGTTAGTTCCAGGACAACATACACAAGATTGGGACCTAAACGATCTTCCTAAGACTCCATGTCACCACTCTAGTCATATGGGTAACTTGAACATGGAAAATTAAAAAACTAGACCCTCTTCCCTAACCACTAAAGGAAGGAAGTCCTAATGTACAACTTCTAAATAACTCAATTCCCGACCCAGAACATAACCACTATCGTCTAACTACAAGAATCACACCATCTAACTTATCATTCCAACAACATCCTTGGTCAAAAGAAGGGTCTCAACAAAGGAATTAGCGCATCATACAATTAAATCAAGTTTTAGGACTTGTAAAACAACACATTTTCAAAGGGGAACCAAGTTCTCCTTATACTAGAATTTCACCAAAATCAATTTAATTTGACATTCTTAGTGACCTGGGTTTAGACAAAATACCACTAAGCAAGCACAAAAACCCAAACAACTTGTTATTCTATTATGATTTTAATTCTGGTAGTTCAAATGAACAAAGTAATATAATATTTCTCCATACTTATTTCTTCTTCAATTTTCAAATAAGTTTGTTTTTATTAGATTCAAAAGTGTGCTAGGTTTACAGTTCATGTCTCAAGTTTTCTAGTGTGCCCATTGGTGCAGGCAAGTTTTTGAATACCACTGCTCTGATACCAACTGTGATGCCTAGTTAAAACAACCCACTTGAGACCCATGAACAACCTACGTTTAGTTAGAAAATTATGGAATATATATTTTTTGATTAGGAGTTAACGACCAAAGTCATGAGGACAATTAAATTCAACAGATAACTTTTCCCATTATAATAATTACTGATTCCACATTATAAAGCAAAAGTGTATTATTCCACTCCTAGCTCAAATCCCCCTAGGGATTAATTTAATCACTGATTACATTGACATTATAGCTAAATATTCCTTGAATAAAATTTTAGGGTTAAGGGACCCAAAACAATTAAATACCCAAGGTATTTAATTCCACAAGATCAAGACAAGAGTAGGGTTAAATTACAGTGAGAAAGGAATACACATTTAAAATCATTAAAGTAAGGTCCCACTTACCCACTCTAAAAGCTCGATTAAGAGTGTCTGCAACCAGGTTGCAAGGCTACCACTGCCACTCATGGATTCCAGAACAAATAAAATTTACTAGAATAATTTTTTCTTTTACCAACCATTATCAGAGGTCACAAGGTCCAAATTTATGGGTTAGAAGTTTCAACTAGGTTCAGGGAGTAATTTATCACCTTATCCCCTCTCTATCAGGCTCATAGTTTCAACTTGATTTTTCTCACACTTAATGCATTCAACATTTCTTGAAATCATTCCCATTGGATAGGAAATTTTTTATCACCTTTCCGGTGATATATAGAAGTCCTCCGAACTCCTTCAGAAACTCAAGAAATGGGCAGGCAGACTTTAGGGTTCAAATTTTCCCCCAAAGGTTGGATGTGCGGGCCTAGGGAAGAAATATTGCCCAAAGGGGTGGTTTGGCAGAGTGTGGGGAAGTTTTATAGAATCTTTTTACTTTACACAGGAAAGAAAAGCAAGTTATGACCGCTCACCCCGCGGGTCCGCCAAGGGCACGTGTCGCTCCACGAGCTAAAGCGGGAAGGAAGAGAGGGAAGGGCGGGGTAGTATTGGAAAATTTTCCCTATTCGGGGCAAATTTCACCTTTTTTTTCCGTGCCTCCACTACACCACTAGAAGACATGTGGTATTCAATGAACCAATGTGGGGGAGAAGTTAGGGAGGGTTGGTGTGACAGAATTTTTGGAGGGAATTTTCCGAAGGGGAGATAAGGGGAAAAAGGCACGCGTGGGTCCGCGCGTCTGTGGAGGAGAAAATCCCAAAGAGAGGGTGGGAGTGTGGGGCTATGGGAGGAAACAAAAAAAATTTCGTAATCAAAATTTTTAAAAATGAAAAATTGTGTGGGTCATGAAGGTTCCTCCCCCTTCGCTAGTATCATAAGCTGCCATGTGGCAGCCTCTGATAGGCTGCGGGCCGGCAAGGAGAAATGGAAAAATTTTCAATTTTTTTAAAAGGTCAAAGGGCAAGAATGGTGCCGTGCCTCTGCCACTGCCCCATGAGGACACGTTGTAGCTTCTAATTGGCTGTGGGTTGGCAAGGGAAAATTCAAAACTTTCCCGAGTGAAAATTTAAAATTTTCTTAAGGATTTTAAACGGGAATTTTTCAGGCCGCGGGCATGCCGGGGGAAAATATTCCCAAATTTTCCCGCCAAGGGAGAAAAACTTCAAAGTGACATAAACTTTTTCTAGAAAGCTTAATTTTGGGAAAACAAGGAATTTTTGGAAATATCTTGATGCCCTCTTTGCACAGGAAACATAAATTTTACATTTTTATGAAGTTTAAGGGGTCAATTTTGCAAAAATGATTTGCAGGCTTTTAAAAAGCCAATTGGTAATTTGAAACTTCCAAATTTGATTAAATTGGATCACATCCTTCACTTAACATGTCAAAAAGACATGGAGGATTACTCCAGGAAGGATTTAAAGTGTTTTAGGAAGGTAAATTTGCTCAATTGATTTCCAATTTGAGTTTTTCCAACAATTGATAGAAAAGGAATGTAAATTGACTGTGAAAGGTTTGGGTCTGATTTTACAATGTTTTAATTGTTTCCCTAAGTGTTTATTTTGTTAAAATGAGTTCCTTGTTGTCTTAGCGTGCTAGATTATATCATTTTTTAGTTGGTTATTAAGTGTAGGTCCGAACTGTGCATTTTAGTTGAATTATTGCCAGTTTTAAATTTAAGGCGAAGATCAATTTATGGAGGAATTTAATTGCCATTTCTTCTTCCAAGTATGGAAGTTAATTTCCTTTTTCTATCTAATACATTTAAGAACTATTATAAATCGAATGCAATATTGAATTTAATTTTATATATTTCCAAGGGAGACATAATATTGTATTATTCCCACATACATTTCTTCCTTTCAACCAGAGATTTAATTATCTCTTTTATTTTTCCATACAAAGAAACATTGAATTCAATCCATGATAGGCTTAAGTGGTTTCCTTCTTCAAGAAATCTTTAAAAAAAGAGTCCAGTTTCTTTCTTTCCCCAAAATCATATATTTTAAACAAGGCAATTTAATACAATTACATCTCACGTGTTTTCTCCTTTTTTCCAAAACAAAGATTCCAATCAAATTTGATATTCTAATTCCACACAATAATGCAAATGAGGGCAGATCTTGAAATTCCTTATTAATTCAAAAGAGATACATATTTATATTCATTCATTCCTTGAATACAATTAACAAAAATTCTTATTTCTTTCTAATAAGTAGGGACAAAATTTAAATGTCATCCACAATTTGAATATACACTTTCATATTCAACTACAACCTCATTTCTTCACCAATATACATACAATTTCATCCACATTAAGTGGGAAAGGATCACAAATTAATTTGTTTCACAAGATACTTTCAAAATACATTTTCCTTTTCTCTAGAATAGCAACATGCTATTTTTTTTTCTTGTAAATGATCACAACAAAAGTAGGGGAAAGGCAACGCTCTCCACCTAACCAAGACATCCAATGAAAGGAGGAGCCTTCCTTCATCATTGGCCTCCGATCCATAACCAAGATAAAATTAAAGGTGTGATTCAACCCATGGCAACAACTGGCTTCTACAACACACAACATTCTTTCAAACATGCACATTTCAACATAAAACATAGTTCAACACAGAACAACAATTTTACAACTGCAATAGAAAACATTCAAATCAAAACTCAGGCTTGATCATGCAAGCCAAAGGAGCAAGTTCTATGGGGGAATCTACTTATGCCTCCTAATTGGGAATTGCTCATCCACCAGAAAAAATCACTAAAATAATTCATCACACACATATCCGTATGCCCCCTATAAATCCATCCTTATGCCCCCCATATATTTCCTTATGCCCCCCACAAAGTAAGGAATGTAAGCTATTTATTTTCCATGGTGGATCCCAAACCCGAACTCCCTCAACAAGAATTCTGATGCCAATGGTAGTCCCTTATGGCCCCCCACATGTATTCCCCATAACCTTCTCTTACACCGTCCCTATGGCATTCTACCCAACCAGCCAACAATTACAATAAAACATGCACCATTCACACAACACAACAAGAAAATCACAGCAATAAAATAAGGAACTAAACACCTACCTTTCCATGGTAGCTTTTGTTTACAAACAACAATCTCTCAAATTCCAAAAATACAATCCAAAATAGAAATCTCCCAAACATGAAAATATTTCTCCAAACTTCCTCCAAAAACAAGAGCTCCAACACAAGAAAATGCACCCCAAAGAAGTTGCAAAATGATTCAACAACCCAAAAACAAGCAAGGAGTTTGAATTATATAGAAGAGGGAAGAGAAGAGGATGATGTGGATCCGTGTAGGATGCCACATCACACATCCTCAAATTTAAACAAAAAATACAAAATCTCATTCTCCCAAGCACAATAAAGAGGTGGGTGAAAATATGACAAAGTTACTTGCACACTCCAAAAAGCCCACACCTCAAGGGACAACAAATTAAATAAAATGTAAGAAGAGTATAACCCAAAAAAAGTACAACTTGATTTATAAAATGTATTATAAAAGTCTAAAAATCAACCCTTCTAACCATATGTATGGTTGGTAAATTAAATTGAGAGGTATGGAACAATTTTTACTTGTCCCACAAGCCTCCAAAAACAGCCCCCAAGGACAAATTCGAATTTCCAAGGAGGTGGAGTGTTTCATACTCCAAAGTCTGACTTACACAACTCTTACACATACTTAGACATTACTTACATATTTAATACAAAAGCCAAAAACTTCTATAATTAATTTCTCATATCCCAATTTAATTAATTAATTTTTAACCATATGTTTTCTCACATTAATCTACCACAATTTAATTAAATAAAAGAAAGGGACACATCACTAATAAAATACATACAATAAAACAAGGAACCACATTAATAAAATACACAAAACCCCTTGGCCACATATAAAGGTGATTCCCCCCATGGGAATCCCTCACTAAAAATAACACACATACCAAACATGTTGTCATGGTGACCCTGTTGAATTCATCTAGAATCTCAATGTGGTTGGTCTCCAATCCCCCGATGTTGGTTGTGATGTTTTAACTTGCAAAACAAAAATACCTTCTTCGGCCTCGTGGCCATATTAGAACGTCCAAAATGAGTATAATATAATTTCAAAATAATCAATTTTAAATTCAATTTTCTCGGTCTACTCAATATATCCAAATATCACATGTCCTAAAAAAACTCATATATATATATATATATATATATATATATATATATATATATATATATATATATATAACCATGTCCAACAACATGTCAACATATACATAAAATGTCTTCAACAATCATCATGCATCATATATGAATTAGATTCAACGATAATCCATGGTCGAACATCTAACATCATACTAAATCAAAACTATAATAATGTCCATCATATAGTCCATAATATTGTTATCAGTAATAAAAGGTGCCTAAGGGAAGTGGGCACTACATCTAACACCCTCCTTCTCCCATCTGATCATCCATCCATCCTCTTAAGCATTATTCAACCACCCAACCTCCCCATCCAACATCCCATTGATTTGCAACATCCAAGCCCAAAGCATAAGAGGCGCATGGTGTAATGATACCAAAACCAATCAAACCGATCAATGGCCAGCCCAACCAAGTTTGAATCCTAATGTTTGTGCTTGATTAATCCTCCCGATTCATTAGAAACTCAACCCTTTAATAAATCAATCCTAACCCCTTTCATATATCTATGACTGGGGCCTCTAATCAAATTCAACAATCCTTCAATTCTCTAAATTCTCACAACCAATAATATCCTTAATCTCACCCCTTGACTTGGGCATCCTATAATCCAACCCCTTCAATCAATCTATTAATCCTCTAATTCTCATTATCCTATTCCTCTAATCAACTTAATCAATCCATTCGGTTTCATCCTCTTGGCTTGGCCATCTAATCAATCTAACCCCCCTTCACCAGGGCATCTTATCATTTGGCCACCTTGGCTAAAGCATCAAATTTCTTCTAATATCATCACTTTCTACACCCTCACTCATAGAATCTTCCCTTCCTTTTGAGCAGTCACCCCACTTGTTTCCTCTTCAATCGACCCCTCAAGGGGGCATCACCCTTACCATCTATCCTAAGTCATCCTTATTTCTTTGAATGGTCATTGCTATGCAATAACCCTTTAAAGAGGGGAAAAATGTAGACATATAAAATGCTGACATACTCAATTAATAAATAAAATACTTATTATACATTATTAATCCCCCATCACTAACCATATAATAATTAATCACATGATTAATTATTATTAATTCCTATTATCATATATACCTTTATTTCAATTATCCTCACCATTCACCTAATATCCCATCTCATCCTTAGTCCTCTAATCCATTATTAATATCTTATTATCTTATCACTAATCCCCATTATCAATTTCTAAGAATTTTAAATTACCACCCACCTACCCACCCACTCTACACCTATCCTACACCTAGCTTCTCCATCAAATCACTTCCCTAATCACAATTACTATCACCTAATCCTAGCCTAATCAAATGCTCCACTTGTAAATCTAGTTGGTTCTATTTCTATAAATCTCTCCAAACTTCCCTTCTTTTATTAAAAAATTTAAATATATTTTCCTCCCTCCATTGAATTAAAAATTCAATGGAGGTTTCTCTAAATTTCTAAAATTATCTAATTCTAAAATTCTCCATCCTTCTCACCAATTCTCCACCATTGATCCACATCTTACATGGATCAATCTCCACCCTTCATTCCTCCTCCCACAACCTATAAATTTGGCTCACCACCCTCATGGAAACCAACTTATGAAATTGCAATTATATGCTACCCAAATCTCTTTAAAAAGCCTTCATATCCATCAAGCTACCAAGAAAAATCATCAAGTAAAAAGGGTAGGTGTTGTCCAAATCAATCCACAAATATGAAGCAACAACTATCTTGAGCATATCCAAAGCAACAAGGGAAGATCATTGGAGCCTGTAGGTAAGTGCAGGTATAACACTCTTTATCTCTTTTTATCCTTCTCAATCAGAGATGAATAATAGGTGTGTTAGATTAGGAACTATTTCAGTTTAGTTCTTTTGAATTTATAACTAAAAACACTTTTTGTCTATAATATATATATATATATATATATATATATATATATTTGTGTGTGTGTGTGTGTGTGTGATGATGATGATTTTGTATAGTATTTGGTGATGTTTGGATATTTAGCTTATCATTTTACTATTTCCGCATGTTTGTATGTGATAATACCATGGTACTTAGGAATAATGATAATGAGATAGACAAGTAAAGCCAGCAAGAAGGGGTTCAATAGGATAACCCAACTCATGCTTATCCAAGTTTCATTTGTATAGTTTTTCTTTTGCTTTACTATAATTCTAGTTTCATCTTGTGACAACACTTCCAGTTTGAAAAACAACATGATATTTTTTCAATATTTGATTCATTGTTATATATGACATGTTTCTTACTATATTGGTGGTATTTAAATGAAAATAAAAAAGGTTGACATGTGGAACTTGAAAGTTCATGGAGTGTATAATAAAATGAAAAAAATTGCATGCCCAACATTCGTTGTTTATGACCTCGATGACAAAAAGTTGAGATATGCTTTATTATCAACTCATGCACTATTAGGATGAGTATAGGGCCTTGATATGTAGCCTAGAGGAAGAAACTAATATTGAATTTCATAACATTATCAAGTTGTCCCATAATATATTTGTTGTGAATCAAATACATCATGTTTGGGATTGTAACAATGTCATTATTTCCACCCTATGAGTTTGAGCCATGGAGAGTGCATCGTTATTTGAGAAATGGTCATATGTCCATGTAAATGCTAGCAGAGAAAGGCCATATGTATGTCCATTGTACAAGGACACTATATGTAGTGAAGAAGAAACTTTGCTAACAACTACCTTGGAGGCATTTGTAATATGAGAAAAAATACTTTTGTATAAATCAACGTTTTCTACTTCATGTTGGTTATATGTATGCCACTTTAAATGGTTCATTATTATGGAAATTGTATACAATAGATATTGTTCTAGTCAACATCTAACTTTTATAGTATGTTTTATTATTTCATTTGTAATTTGGGTGTTGAAATGAAGTATAAATGATATTTGTTTGGCATGTTAGGCACAAATTTTACTATAGTAAAAATGTCTGAATATGAAAGAATTAATCAAGTTATAAAGGAAAATTATATGGAGATAGAAGACGAGTTTGACATGTATGGAGGATTCTACAAGTACACATAAAATGTCAAGTTGTAATAAATTCAATACACAATTATGTTTTCTAAATTGCTAATTATTATTGCAGTAACTATTTGAAAATAATTTACTACCTTCTTTGATTTCCATTATCATCATTTTTAACTTATGTGATGTGTTTTTTGAGTAAATGTGATTTAACCGTGTGTGAGGAGATCAATGAACATTAAGGCTGAATTTCCTCTGATAACAATGACTGAATTGCTTCACTATTTCATTTGATCGTTGTGCATGAAAGATTACATGATGTTAGCTCTTAATTATTGTTATCATTTTTTGGCCTTATTTTAGAATAGAAAGTAGTTAAGGAATCATCGAGGATATCTTCGTGGAAGAGAAGGTTAGAGGGAAATGAGGTGAATGTGGATAAGCCTGAAATATTTTGTTTTTCTTTCCTATTTGTCATGGTATATTATAATATTTTGGAATTTATGTTCTTTATCATATTTTTCAAAAAGCTATTCGCACTATCTACAAGCAATCTTCTCATTCTCTACACTTCGTTGGTAAGTGGGTACGTTTAAGGTATTTATATTAATAAGTCATAAATCCTTTCATTTTTATGATATTATGTGTTCTCTATGATTGATATTCCATTTTGGGTTTGATGAATGAAGGACAATGAATATCCTCCCAAGGATTTTAAATACGATTTATCTGATGAGGAGGAGCATAATTATATGCATGAGGTAAAATTAGACGTTTCAAAGCACATTTTTTATTTCATTATTCATATGTCATAGTTGATTATGTTTTTTCTAATATTTTTATTTTTTATTATATGTTTTTGTTTTCTTTTGGAATATAAAGAAGTTGAGAAACCTTTGTGGAAATCCTCATGAACTAGTAGATCATTTTATAATCAGGCAAGGGTATATGATCATAATATAGGTTGTTCTTTTTCTTGATTTTCAAGGAAAATATTCTAACATTTTGGTATTTGTGTTCTTTATCATTTTTCATATAGGTGTTGTCTATGACTGACATTTTTTTGGGATTGATGAATGAAGGGAAATGTAGATCCTTCTAAGGATACAAAATATGATTTAGTTGATGAGGAGGAGGAACATAATTGTACCTTTGAGTTAAAATTAGATATTTTAAAAAATCTTTTGCATCATTAGTATTTAAATGTCGTGGTTGGTTCATTTCTTTTCATTTTGTATTTAATGTTGTGCCAATTTTTTTTATATAGGTCCCACTTCATTACAGAAGATAACATTGTGGAGATCACTATTTAACCTATTGATTTTTCTAAGTTATTTTCAAATTGGAGGCCATACCCATACCCATACCCATACCCATACCCATACCCATACCCATACCCATACCCATACCCACAAAGTAGATGTATGTGTTATTTCCATAAATTTACACCCTAGAAACACCACTAAAACCAAGGTAATTTTTAATACATTACTAGTTTTTATTACATCAAACACAAGGTATTACCCATCGTTAACCTCTTAACTAATTCCCACATGTTGTAAAGGATGTGTACAAGATTTTATATCAATAACTTATGATGTATGACATAGCAATGAAATTTTCATACTATACAAGTGTGATGCCCGAAAATTGCCATGTCAACCCACGCCAAAATGATGTCACTTAGCTAGAAAATGTAGACAACAAAATCCTAGGGCTAAATTAGATTATTTTACCCATACTATATAAAAATTATTCATCCATCACTTAAAGGGATGAAGATTAAATCACAGAAGTAGGGTGGATTTAATCATCACCCTTAGATTTTAGGTTTCCTTATGTTTCCCTAAGTTTTCTTTATGATCACTTTACCTTTCGTTCTAACCCTATTGTGCCTCCATTTACACAGGTCAAGCTCCAGGGAATGACAAGAGTGGAGGCAAAGGAGTTTGAGATGGAACTATGTTGAAGAGGATAGTACATGGTCTACAATGGGCGGATCTATCTCCCCCTTTCTTTCATTATTTCAGTTTTATTAATTCCTAGGGTCTGGATTATTTTATTATGCAAGTTTCTTTACTGGTTCTTCTACCAAGATCTCTGGTTGTGGTTGTTTGATCACCCTTATGTATTTTTGGGAGTTACATGGATGAATCTAGATTTCATATGGAGTTATCTGTATATTTAATATTTTCATAAGATTTATATATGTAGAAAAGCATTCTTCTTTTGTTCATTCCAAGGATAAAACTACTCTCAGATGTATACATATGTATATGTGCACATAAATGTGTATATATCCATATATATACTTCATGACTAGTAATATTTAATATGCATTTAAGCTTACGAGTTTAAAGTTTCAAATGGAGTTACTGGTTCGAATATGAACCATTTAAAAAAATAGTTTGGCACAGGTGACCCACGTCGGTCATGTAACCGTTGTTGGTTTAGACAAGGCTACCGACACCGGTAGACAGGATGACATCGGTCACTATAACTACGGATTTTCTTATAAATGAGGTATATACATAAACATACAATTATTGTGTAATACAAACACACAAACACACACACACACACACACACACACACACACACACACACACACACACACACAGAAGCTTTCATACTATTATTTTTAAAAGACTAAACAATTATCATTATTCTAAGTGGTTACAAACAAGTAAAACTAAGTCTGAGTTTTGTAACCAAATATGTAGGGAAAGGACATATTATTACATGGGATAATATTACATCTTCAGGTTTATTTCTTCACAGATATTTACAAATTGCATTCAAGGTTATGCATACAAGTAAACTGATCTAAAGTTTCAAATGCAAGGATACAAGAAGTAGTAGAAGGATAGCTATAATGCTCTCTACATGAGATAAGTTACAAATATTTCTAGTTTACCAAAAGAACAGAGATATTTTCATTTGACATTATAGATACTGAACAATGCATCTCATAATATTTTATCATTATTCAACTAAGTTTAGATTTGTATTGAAACATGTTACTTCAATAAAATACAAAGTAATTCTTTCATTGTTTACAACTGTAATTCATGCAAGCTTATAACAACCTTAACATAATACACATTCAGGGATTTGCAATTTTTTGAACAAATTTTCAGACTTGTCCTTACAACATACTTTACAATAATTTTCCAAATCATTTCAGGCTTGCCTTATAGGCAGATTTTACAATAAGTAAAGAAATAGAAAACAGTTCTTTTAATCTACAACTTCAAGTGCATACATAATTCATAATAATTTAAAATGCAAATAAATACAATCCCTCCACCAAAATGGCCAAATTCCCCCAAAATAGTCCCTACAACTACATTTAAGACAAACTCCAACAACACCCTTTAATTCCTTTTACACCTACAGCTTCTCTAACACACAAACAAAGGAGAGAGCTAGGAAACACTCTCCTGCCAGCCATGAATCCAATGAAGGGGTGAAGCCAACCCCTTCATTGGCTCCCAAGCTCTAACCATGAAATAATGCAGCACATTCACAACCATGGAAACTAATAACAAGGGCTTCCACATTACACATTCACATACAAGCATTTTTCTTCAGCACATGAAAACATTAAAAACGTGCAACTTAAATTCATCACAAAGGCTTAATTTAGAGCCAAAGGAGAGGGAATAATGGAGACCACCTCCTTATACCTCTCATGTGGATTAAGGGTCCACCCAAATCCTCCAAAGTTCACATCAAAGAACATACTCAAATTCCCTTATCTCTCCATGATGCAAATATGCAAAATGCAACAAATTAAACTTTTTCTCTCGCTATAGGTAGAACACCTTACCCACACTTCCTCCTCAAAACAGCCTCACAAAACTCCCTTTTATCTCCCCAATGGTTTCATATTCCCACTTCCCACACCTCTTCTTAAGGAAAAACTACCCAAGCCCATAACACACATAAACATACATACCATTCCACATTTCATACATAATTAAATAATAAGAAAACAATAAGGATTAAGGCCCTACCTTTCCATAATGTGTCACTTTATCCTTCAAGAAAATCCAAGCAATTCTTTCAAATCCCAACTAAGATCCAAGCAATATCTTATCCCAAATCCAAAACCAAAATGGAAAATCAAGATCCTCCAAGTAAGTAACCAAAATGAGTAACCCCAAAACCATCAAAGGGATGCACATAAATAGAAAAGGAGGGAGAGGTGATGTGGCTCCATGTAGCATGTCACTTCATCTCACTAAAATCCACATCACTAATTCCCCACATAAACCAAAGCATCATAAAGAGGTAGGTGAGGAGATAACTTCACCAAAATTGCACACAAGCTCACTTTTGCACATTTCAAAGATAAATTTAGAGATTCAAAACATGAGGGAAATAATTGCCTCTTTCCTCTCAAGTTTTCATCATTATAAGATAAATATGACGCCTTGGGTCATAGGTTAGGTTAGGAGGGAAGTATAAAGAGTGTGGGACAAGTAAAACTTGTCCCACAAGCTCTCAAAATTGGGCTGAAATCCCAAATCCGAGATTGGGTTAAGGGATGCCACACATACCAATGCCAAATTAAAAATTCAAATAAAAGAGGTGAAAGGGATAAAGTATATTCCAAGGAATATCTACCCACCAAAATCCACATCATCATATTAACATTAATCCCCCACAATTTACTTAATTAAGCCAACATACATAACCAACATATGAAACATAGGGTGAAACATTAGCTCACTCAAAAAATTATAAAATCAATTAAGGGGTACATTGATAACATATAACTTAAATAAGGTCACAACATCCACAATAAAATAAATAACATAACCACAAGATAATTACAAATGAAACAAGCACATACCTACCCATGGTCACATGTAAGGTGCTCCCCCATGGAGACCTTTAAAAGATGACAACCAAGAAAGTGACACAAACACAAACACAAACACAAAACATGAAAACTGACAAGGTGACCATGTTGTGAACACATGACATTACTTCATGGTTGGACTTCCTAGTCCCTCCTTGTTTGTGAAATTTCATTTCCTGCAACCACAAAATAATACCACCTTTAGCCTCAGGGTCACATCAATACGCCAAGGAGATCAAAACACATATAAATCATTAATCACATAATCATTATACATCATAGTATGCAATTATATTCAAACATTTACAATAGTCCATAATCACAATTTACATATTGATCACCTAACATCATCATGAAATCAATAAACCATAACATCAATGTACACATGGTTAGATGATGCATAAAACATAATCGCAACTGATATGAATCCAATATGTCAGTATATAGTAAAGTAATGCTAAATCACATTTTCTACAACATCTAACAATGTAAAAAAACATCCATACAATCCCTGATAAAAGTCAAATCGCAAAGATAGTAAAATGTCCGTATAGTCTAAACACATGCTATCCAGAATACTATATCAATATCCATGTCTCTAAGTAGCTAAAGAGCATCAACAAGGCATAAAAAGGTGTAGAAGAGGAGTGGGCACTACAAGAAACATAATACCAAGGGTCCCTTTAATGAGCTCTATGACCTAGCTAGTTTCTAAGGTCATAACTTCCATAATTGAAATACATCATATAATAGGTTACAAGAGCCACTAAGTAAAGTACAAGCTCTATGTCATGGTCATATAGTACCATATACATGCGGAATATTAGTGACCATTATCATTACTCGTGATTCAAAGACTCTAATAAACTATTATGATATGCCATCATGGGTATCATGGAATTGTGAGTTAGGAGGTTCCCTAGTCTTAACAAGCTTAGAGTTCCATTCATAAAACCACAATCATACCCCTCATTTGCAGCTGTAAGGTACTAACTACCAAGTCCTTAGATTAGATAGCCAAGTTGGTTTGAAGGAACTACATGAGAGTTCCAATATGAATGATGCCCAAGAGGATATTTGAAACAATGGTTCCACCATGTTTCACCTGTATGGGGAAATACCACCTACCATTAGCCTACACATGCGTCAAAGATAATTTATCTTGTGAAGGTTAGGATTTTCTCATAGCCATAGTATTATGGGAATGCATTTTAAGTGGAACTTAAGATAACCATATCCCCTTACATTTTATATATTTTATAGCACATACCAATGAAAAACCCACCTTCCCAATTTCAAAATTACCCTTACGCATACTAAGAAAGATGCCAAAATAACCTAAATGCAACACACTGGACATGATTCAAATAACACAAGTAAAGGGAAAGGAGTCAAGGGGTTGGCACTAGCTATACTACCAACATCAACACCATTATTTTTCAAGGGTACGACACAAGTAGGGTTCATGATTAAGTTTACTATTATGTTATAAAGTAAAATTACTAGAACTCATAAAATAAACCAAGAAAACTTTCTTCAATGTGAATGCTCTATAAGGTACAATACAAATATGCTTCAATTCATTAATTATACACACATACAAAATAAAATGATTTTTTTCCCTTCAATAACACACAAATTACAAAAGTTGGGAACAAATTTTTAAATGCATATTTCTATAAAGATTTAGGCACTCACTATAAATTTCACATGTTTTAGTTTTCCATTGCATAAACAATTATGTCTTCTTTCATCATACAAACCTTACAAGAATACATATAAATATGAAAACAATACATATTTTCCCCATATTTTAAGGTCAAACATGTTAGAAAACCAGAAACATCTTCAACACTTAATTCTATCAATTGTTCTATACCACCATGCTACCTGTAACCTATAGAACCATGCAGATATGGGTCAACGGAACATGCTGGCATGACATTCTCCTACATCTAAATTTTTTTGCATATGCATGATTTTCCATTCATAATGAATTTAGAAACTTTTCACATAACAAGAGAGAGTAAGGAAAACATGTGCAATTTCATTTCATTTTTAATCTAAAGAGAGATAGAGAGAGAAGAGAGAAAAACACCATATTTCCCCCAAAGAAATTTTATCAAAACAAGTGCATAAAAGGGTTCAATGTAGTCATGTAATTGTGTCTACATGTTTTCCAATAGTCATCTGACTAGGAGGAGGTCCCACAACAATTTTCTTATTATTTCTGTAAGTTTATGAAAATGACCAATTTAGCCAAAGTAGTTTAGAAACTAAGTTCAATATCAAATTTATGAGACTTAAACACACAATGTGTTAATTTTAATCTACTCTTATATCTACAAGGAAACCCCCAAATTTTATGGAACTCAAATCTGGTGACCAAGGTTTAAACTGTAACTATCTTTCTGGAATTAATTATCGTAATTATGACAGTTCACCCTTGTTGCATAATGACTAAAGGACTACAAAACCCCCTTACAAAACTAGCTTCTAAGGTGATTTTCTTAAAACTAATGATTGATTATGATTGCCCTGAAGAAGTTATAGAGGTATGTGGTGAAAATATTTCATTTCTCAAAATGGGGGCCTAAACCATGAGCCAAAACCAAACTAAAATTTCAACTTTCAACAACTATCCAACATTGCTAAATGGTCAACTAGGCTCCTAGAAGTGTGAAATTAGATAATAGAATGATCATCTAAAGTAATTCTAAAAGTTAATTTAACATTCCACATCACAAGGAAAAATGATCAAACCTCAACTTTCCTCCTATGGGGTTTAAAGAGTTGTTTTGTGCGTCATTAAAAATAATGTTTTATTAACTTTTACAAATTCTACAAGTGACATGCTATCATGAAAACTCGAGTTCAAAATTTCATTTTAGAGGATTATGCTCTTATATATCATCCTTTAAATTTTTCTATTGTCATGGGAGGTGATTTGGGGGCAAGGTTAACACTAAAAAATATTCCTTTCATTTGTGCAACAAATAAGGAAAATTTTAGCATTTGTGTTACAAATCATTTCAATTTTCAGAAACAACACTCTTCATTAATTTGATTTTTGATATCACTGAGAAGGGAAAAATTGTAAATGTAGAAAATCATGTTAGATGTAGGTGATAAAACCATGTCTGTGACTAATAGAAATGAGGTACGATGGGTGATCTTAACAGTTCCACATTTGTGATCCATGAGACCACACTTTGCTAAGACATTCCCTCAAACTATTTATGAGACACATTCTTTTGGGGCATTTAGACAACCAAAACAATGTCCATTACTTCTTCTAAACTCCTTCTAATCCAACACAATTCCCCCACCCCCCTTAACCCTTTTACAATGTTATCCACATTTTTCCTTAATAAAGCTTTGTCTACAAAATATCCCTAATAAGAACTGATTAAAAATAATAGTGGCATACATCTAGAGCTTCAAACTAAAAGGGCACAATGCATCCAAATAAAGAGGCTTAACAATTCTGATGCAGGAGCATGAGTGCAAGACCAATCAAGGAGTCTCAGAAGGTAGTAAAGAATACCTTAGCATGATTTTAAGTGGTCTTGAGGACGAAGAACTCAAATTCAGGAGCTTAATGGGGTTTGCCATTTTTCCCTCCAAAAATGGAACATTTGAAAATTTAAATGGTGTAAAGACCTTTGAAGGCCTAGAACCTCATCACAAGAGAAGTCAAGAGTTTGGAGTGACTTTAAAGGTCTTACGAAACCATGTATATGCTTAAATATTGTAAGTTCACCTTCCCATATTTGTAAAAGGTGAAAATGTGTATTTGAGAAAGTTATAGGGTGATTGTAAAAGCTTGGTAGGAGAGAATATAAGCTAAATAAGGCTTCCTAAGCCATGTCATCCTAAGAAGAAGTCTTAGTACGAGTTGTTAAGCATATTAGAGTGACATTTATCATTGTTCTAGGTTTAGAAAGTGGTTGAGTCTCTTTAGGCTTAATTGAGAGAAATTAGGGATATCAGTTAAGAGCTAAAAACAGTCTTTTAAGCTCAATATAGGCATGGATCTCGAGTAACAAGCATAGGGAGGACCTGCATGAAGGCAAAAAATGTAAGACTGAAGATTTCTACGAGAGTAAAGTATGTTTTTGTAAGTAAATAGCATTTATTGGTGAAAGTGTATTACCAGTCCTGCACAGACCGAGAAGGTGAGGTATGACAGTCAGGAAAAATGGATCCAAAAGCTAACTGTGAAGCATGGGAAGTTAGGAGGCATTAAGACAAGCATAAGGAAATTTATTTGAGCTCTTGAAGCTTCGAAATGCGTTTTGTGTACTCAATTTTGCGCTCACTGCCCTCAAACTAGGGCTTTCAGGATCTCTAAAACGTAACAGTCAAAAATCTTAAAATTTTGAAATCTTAATGTTACCCCTGGCGTCTTCTATTTCCCAAGAGTGCAGAGTTTAACACTATTGGCAAGTATGTCTTTCATGAAACTTTATATTTCAAGCCTGTGATCTTCAGGATCACTGTCACAGTAGTACTTTAGTGATGTTTTGGATATGAATAAGAGTTGATATTGATTGAGGTCACCTGGCAGAGTCTGTAGAAACCTCATATGAGTGTTTGATGGTTGAGTTCATCTCTGAAACCTTTGTAGTACTCATACAATCTTCCAAGAGACCTAATTAGGTCTATAACAGTTCTCCACCTGTAAGAAAGTTGCATTTTTTTTAAAGTAATCCCATCTGCACTTTTGATATGTTGTGGGACTCCCCGATGGGCACCTGAATTTGTATTTAGTTCCACTATATTCAGAGACAGGAATGTTACCCCCAAATCTCAGAGATTCAAGGCTACAAGCTTAAACCAAGTCTAGAGGTGGCTATATGTCAACAAATACATCCTTTTGGTCATGACCTCATATGACCATATAAGCAAGATATGAAACAAAGGTTGTAAGTGGTAGAAATATGGTGGTGTTGACCTTCGGATCTCCTATTCATACATAGGAGTGAGACCATATCTTAAAGTCAGCAACTTTGAGAGAGACCAATTCAAAGGAAAGGAGGATCATTGATCACAAGTGAAGGAGAGGTATAAGGCCAGATTACACATCAATAAGAAGATGACCCATGCCAAATAAGTATAGCGACATCAATTTTATAACCAAAACATCACAAGAGAGGTGATATCCCAAAGTTGATTCTTTCATAGAATTAGTTTTACATTCTTGTGAAGTAAAAGATAGAATTATATGCTTTTTGACCATAATGGCCAATGGATATAGATGTGGGGAGTTTCAGAGCTGAGCTAGGATGGTAGGTGCATCATTTGTGGTATCAGAGCAGAGGATCTGATTGTTGAGCACATTTATTTGACAAAAGAAGAAGTATATATGTTTGTGCATGCAAGTATCTAGGAGCTATTGAAGGAGAGAGAAGTTGGGATTACAAGAAAGAGTAAGATGGTGCAGTTGAGAGGAGAAGGAGGACAGTTCTTGGAAGATAGGTTGGAAGAGATAATGAAAGAATTGTTTCTGAGATTGGAGGATATAGAAGATGGACAGAAAAGCCTAATGAAAGAGATAGGAGTCTTAAAGGAAGCAATGATCAGACCTATGGGAGCACAATGGTCTCAGGTTCAAGACAAGAAGGTTGTTAATAAAGGTAAGGTTGTCCAAAGTACTTATTTTAATGGAAAGTGCTTTCGATGTCAGAGATATGCAGGTCATAAAGCTAAAGAGTGTGAAAGAATGAGTTAGGGAGTGCCTATTATGAAGGAGAAGAGAGAAATGGAAAATGAAGGTGAGCTCAAAGAAGGTAAGTCTCTTTTGATGAGAAGAATGATGTTTAAACAAAACAATGTGATGGATCTAATCACTCAAAGAAGGAATTTATTCAAAACAAGATGCAAAGCTCAAGGAAAATGTTGTGATTTGATTATAGACAGTGGAAGTACTGAAAATTTGGTGTCTACAAAGATCGTAGAAAAATTGAAATTGAAGAATTTCCCTCATCCCACACCCTACAAGATGTCTTGGGTGCAGCAAGGTCATCAGTTAATTGTGGATGAGCAATGTCAAGTTGTATTCAAGATAGGAAGCTACAAGGACAAGGTAATATGTGATATTGTGCCAATGGATGTATGCCATGTCTTGTTAGGAAGACCTTGGTAGTATGATAGGCAAGCAACTCATAATGGGAAGAAGAATACATATGTGTTTGTGAAGGACAAGATTGAACACACTTTGATACCTTTAAAAGGAGAACTCAAAGAAAGAGGAAACATGAGAGTAATGTTGGCAATGAAAGAGTACTTGAACAATACAAAGGAAGCAAAGAGGAACAATTTCATAGAGGCAACTGAGCCTCAAGATTTTTATCTAACCAATGAGGTTGTATACAGGCATGCATGTGTGACAATGAAAGAGGAGGATCAGTCCAATGATGGAAAAACAATATTGAATGATGTAATCTTGGAAAAAGAATCCATGCAAGTTCTAGATGAAAGTAAAATACCTTTGATAGAAGAAGAGGTGATAGGGGCATTTTTATCCTCTCTTGATCTTGAAGAATAAGAAAAACAAGAGAATGCAACATGACAAGTTGATAGTCCCAAGTTTGATGAGGACAAGCAAGACTTAGATGAAGGTATGTTAAAATAAGAGCTAAGAATGATAGAAGAACTGTTCACTCCTCAAGATGAAATGCAAAGTATGGAGTATGAAGAATAATCAACCATGCTAATGGCACCAAATGGATCTCATGAAGCTCAAGGATTTCAGTCTGAATATGTTCATGAGTATTTTATTGCAGGTATTGAAAGTGAACAGATATAAGAAGATGATACACAAGAATAAAAGGTAGATTATTCTCAGGATGATGCGTTGTGCAAGCAGATTGAGGAAGGCACCAAGTGAAGAGTTTGTGTGGACAAGTATGGAGCAGTTGTTAGAAGATACCCAAGATCATTTGGAAGATGCCATAAATGAGAGCAAGGTATGAAAGAGATTTCTTCTTAAGATCAATAAAGCTTATGAATCAGTCTACAAAATGGAGGAATGAAGAATCTAACATAGATGGCTTTTAGATTTTACTCATGAAGTTAAGCAAGTTTATAGTGAAGCTATCATGTAAAAATGAAAAGAAATCAGAGTTAATAATGAACACCCCGTTGAGAAGTATTATCTTTATGTCTTATAACAGTGATCAAGAAGTAGGTCAAGAAGTCATTTTCTTACTCATTACTTAAAGAGGCATGATACAAGAACAAACATTGAGAGATGGTGCAGGCAGTTGAGAGAACCTGCTAAAAGGACAAGATAGGTGTAATGAATAGAGATCAATAAGATGGTATGAGCAAGATACCCTGTGTTACACAAAACAGACCAGGGAGGAAGGTCAGGAATGAAAGAGTTGCTCATGAACAATTCTGGACAATTTTCAGAGATGCAGTGGTCCAATTTAGGACAAAGTCATGTGTCATCAAAAGAAAGGTATGAAGGACATGTCAAGAGAAGATAGATTACGTGCATGAGAAGAATTGTGAGAAAGCAATAGAGGAGAGGAAATCTCAGTCTAAAATAGTGAGACAAATGGATTAGTGGAGATCACTTGGATCAAGCACTCACAAAATTTGATGACAAAGGGAACTGTTAGAAGAAAGACAAATTTTAGTTGATCTTCATTCCACCACAAGAATGGAGTCATTACAGTCTTGAATTTAAGTCACATGATCAGGTATGGGCATCCATGGAAGGTAATGATTGTTAGCAGTTGAGTATATCTTCCATGATAGTCATGTTTACCTACCAAAGGTTTTTGAGCTATGTATATCAAGTAAGACACATTGGAAAGTAAGCAAGGTGACAATTTTGGGATCACAACAGTCATAGGGAGTTTTTCAGTCTATAAGAAGATAAGTATGAATCTTAAACAAGTATTATTCAGAACGTGAGAGAAGTGTTTAGAAGTACTTAGTGTTAATTTGAAAGCCAAAACCATTATTATGAGGAAGCAAGCCTCAACTAGTTGTTTGGTGAAACATTGACTAAAGACCTAAAAGGGACTGACAAGTGGTCATAAAACTTGTCATCAATTTGAGATGTTAATATTGAAACCAGAGGAAAAACAAGTTGACTGATTTCAGTTATGAATGACAGTCATGATTCCTTTGAATCCACAAGTGATTGGATTCAGAATAGCAGTTTGAGGGTGACAAGTTGATTACTTGAAAAGCCAAGAAATATTTCAAGAGCATCAAGACAGGGGCATATTAAGAGGTATATTGACAGAACCAAGAACATGAATTATTGGGCCAGGATGTCTAGATCAGGAACTTACAGAGGTATGAGTACAAGCAAATTGATGGAGGTTAGGTGATTAATGAAAGACAATAAAGCAAACAGAGATGTCTTGGATGCAAACATAGGAATCAATGAAGAAAGGAACTTACAGTCAAGGACATGGGACAAATGCTAGTCCAAGCTCACTAGAACATTAGAGAATTAAGAAGAATCCATGCAACCTAAATTAGGGATAGATTGAGTGGAGATAACATGGATAGGCATTTGAGAAAAGGCTAAGAACTCAGAGTAATGTCAAGAAGGATTCAGATCTGAGTGAAGAATGGAGATGAAGTAAGCCAAGATCAAGATGAGAAAGAAAAGAATGAGGAGCTCACCATGACAATGAAGCTCACAACAGGCACTAAAGGAATGGAACCTTGCAGGGTTATGGAGGCAAGAAGAAGATGGAGATAGTGATTTTTCTTAACATGTTTGTTGACTGTGCAGGTACAGCAGGAAGAAAGCCAGGAACACAGTTGTCAAGAGAAGAACAATAACCACTTGAGAAAACATGAAGAAGCAACTACCTTCATTCATTCAAGAAGACATCATAAAGACCATAATAACATTGAGATCAGGAATATTTGGGCAAGGAAGAAAGAAAAAAAAGTAAATACATCAAGCAACAGTGAAGAAGAAGATAAAAAGCAACAAGAAATGGCAAGAACTCATGAGCAGGAGCTCATGAAATGTTTCCAGAGGGGTAACATGATGCAGGAGCATGAGTGCAAGACCAAGCAAGAAGTCTCAGAAGGTGGCAAAGAAGACATTAGCATGATTTTAAATGGTCTTAAGGACCATGAACTCAAATTCAAGAGCTTGATGGGGTTTGTAATTTTTCTCTCCAGAAATGAAACATTTGAAAATTTAAATGGCGTGAAGACCTTTGACGGCCTAGAACCTCATCACAAGAGAAGTAAAGAGTTTGGAGTTACTTTAAATGTATTAGGGAACCATGTATATGCTTAAATATTGTAAGTTCACCATGTCATGTTTGTAAAAGGTGAAAATCTGTATTTGAGAAAGTTATAGAGTAATTGTAAAAGCTTAGTAGGAGAGAATATAAGCTAAATAAGGCTTCCTAAGCCATGTCATCCTAAGAAGAAGTCATAGTATGAGTTATCAAGCATATTAGAGTGATATTTATCATTGTTCTAGGTTTAGAAAATGGTTGAGCCTCTTTAGGCTTAGTTGAGAGGAATTAGGAATAGTGGTTAGAAGCTAAAAACAGTCTTTTATATCAAATATAGACAAGTATCTCGAGTTGCATTGGATTCTCTCTCTCTCTCTCTTATTAATATTTTCAATTATTTTTTGACTTCATTATTTAAATTTTATCCTTTTCCTTATTATTGTAAAACATATATGTATATATGCACCTGTTTATTTTACTTTTTCATCTATCCATAGGATGACCTTGAAGAGAAAACAAAAACCCGAAAGAAGGTTAATTTTTACGTTTAATCATGTTTACAATATGTGTCTAGCTATACTAGTATGGGATTAATTAATCACCTATTCTTATCCCTCACAAGTGGTCTCCAATGTATATACGATGTATTGAAAAAAGATATGTTTAGTAGGGTTAGAGTGTCCTCTCGTTGAAGCCTTACCTCTCTATTTTCACCATAACATTATGTGTGCATTAGATTTTAGCACTTATCATAAGCTAGCAATTCAAGACCATGGAGAGTTTTTGTAACATTGGTAACCTTTCTCATCTCCCCTACTCCAAAGTCTACGAGATTACGTAATTATGGATGAAAGCATAGTTGGTGGATGATGAGGGGCACTACAGTATGTTTGATTTAATCTATTGCATTGTCTTATTACTATGCCACTTGGATTATCCACCTCTTGGTTTCTCTCATTTGTGAATCCTAGTAGGATACCTATCTTTGTGTTAGTTATAGGCCTTGTAAAGCTATAACTATCATAGGGTTAGGTTACTATCCTATAGAATTATGACACTAGCATTACTTGATCACATTTATATACACACAATGTGATCATTCTTAGATTGGATCCTCATATTTAAGAACCTAGTTGGGAATCTCTCTTTTACCCATCATACGATCTGGCAAATCCGATGTGAATATTACTTTTCTTACTATTAGGTCTAATTCACTCTTTTTTATTGTTTTAGATTTTTTGAATGCCATTTCCCCTGTGCAAAGCACTATTGCATAACTAGGTTGATATAAACGTTAAAATATTTTATCTGATGTCATCGAACCCTATACAATATTCCTGCATGATCAATATCATTAGGAACTTCCATTTTTACAATTAATTTCCCCTAACACCATCAAATTTTGTGAAATCTTACTGCACGACTAATCTTGTTAGTAAATCACTTCCAGTAAACCTTTTTTAGGAGAGTCACCTGAATATCTATGTAAGTGTATTGAGGATTATTTCTCTCAGAAGTTAGATGTTGATATAAACTATGTTGAATCTCCTCCAAATGGAGAAAATTATGATCCAACTAATAACACCAATATACCATCCAATATTGCTTCCACTTAATGAATCATGCAACTCATTGACCACCTAAGTCAAAAATAAACTATGATTACCAATCAATTTTTGGAACTCCAAACTAATCTAGCTCAAATTTCTAGTCAACCTTAATTGGTCTCTTGGGGCATGAAAAATTAAGGTCAACCCCCTTCACTTTTGGTAAAAAAAAAATGGAATTCCCCTTGTATAACCTCCCATCCATAGCTAGACCCTTTAAGCCATTTAAAGAGAGCCACTTGCTATGCTCTTAAGACCAATTTTTACACTACCACCAAATTATTATCTAAGACATTCACAAGATATGCCTTGGATTGGTACTATACCCTCCCAACCAACTCCATTGTCAATTTGGAAAGTTTGGTGACTTCACTATCTAGTGAATTACAATACCATGATCTTCTTAAAAAATAACATTAACACCTTCATAAATTGTAAAAAAATGGAAAATGAATCTACTGAAGATTTTATTAAGCATTGGAAGATTGTATTCACTATGTTTTATTATAGCATGCTTAAGGAAAGGTTTTTCTAATTATTCCTTAGAGAACTTGAGACCCACCTTCAATAAAAGGTTAGGTCATTCTCCACTACCTCCTTGGAAGAAGCATTCAAATAGGCCAAATGTCAATATTATATCATAAGAGAGTTTGAAAATCCTTCTCTAAAGCAACAAACCCCCAAGAATGTTCAAGCCCTCATGCGTCCCAGAAAAAATAATGTCATCGATGACAGAGTCATTGATACTCTTCCTCAAGGATCTTCTTCTAATAGGACCATAAATAACATTGATCAATCTACCACCAAATCACATAATAACTCTACTCCCTCTCATGTGTTGACTACCACCAACCTATCCAAGGAAGAGTTGTGACAGTGTTTACCCCTCCCATTCACTATGGTTGTAGATCCTTCTCGACCTATCCCTCAATGACATGATGAAAATTTTTGTTGGTGGCACACCAATCAGGGACACTCATATGAAAACTAAAATGTTATTTGATATTTTTCCTATTCCTTTATTCTTGGAAAAAAATTTGATCATGAATCTATTAGACGAGAAAGGATAAATGATTCTATAAAATCACGCGACAAAGCCAAACAAATGCGATTGTAATGACATAGTTTTTCAAGCTAATGAACACCTTAAAATATATAATGACCACCTTCTTGATCACTCCAAATATGAAAAATCCAATCATGATCTAGTCAACATCGTGGTTTCCAATGATGTTGATACCTCTTATCCTTCTACTAGTGCATCCACAAAAAATGTGGTTCATATGGACAATACCATATGAATTATCACATGCACTGAGATCTCTTACCATTCCTTGGCCTAGGATAAATCCCAAGATCATCTATCCCTATTATTCATGGAAAAAATCTCATGAACAAACTCATATATCTAACTCCTCAGTCTAGGTGAATGTCATTAACCCCTTTGTAGAAAATCCTACATGGCCGATCCTATCTACCTATGATTCTATCAATTATTATGCCATCAAACCCTATGGAAACATATCTACCATGTCCAATCACACAAAAAAGAAGAAGTTGTAGATCAAAATATAAAATCTTCTACTATCCCATCTCCTTTAAAACCTATTTAGACTGAACTTCCCTTGGTCTAGACTATTGCACAACCTAACCACTAAGATTGGGATCCTCCTGTAGAAATTTATCACCTTCCTAGTCAAATCATATTCTTAGAACTCATATTTAACTCACCCCAACATCATGAGATTCTTATGTCTACACTCTTTATTATGAACATTCATTTTCCACACACTTTTGAAAGAGAGCAGCATGCATCAATGCAAAGAGTTTTCCATTTCCATCGATCTTTCCTCTAATCATTCCCAATAATTTTCTTCCCTCTTAATTCTATGATTTAAAATGAGCTCCTACTTCATACTGATGACCATATCCTCTTTATATCAGTCCAAATTGGCCACACCATAGTCATAAGATACCTCATAGGAAAATATTTTGGAACTTGTGTCACCTCTCTTTATTTCATCAAAAACCTCGACTACTCTATCAAAAATCAAAAATCCACTAGAAGCACATGTCAAGGCTATAATCATGGAAAAATAACCCCTACAGGTTACATTTGACTCCCTTCATTTTTACCCTTTAATGTTTATGTCAAGGTCATGGTCTTCAGTTTCCCGTTGTCTTATAATATCTTCCTAGGATGATTTTGGACTCATCACATGTATGTAGTTGTGTTATCTTCTTGCCAATGTGTCAAGTTTGAGAACCTAGGAACTATTTATAAAATAGGAGGAGACACCAACCCACAAAACTTTGATCTATTTAAACAATGTGGGAAATTTAATATTCCCACCCTTGAATAACTTTCTACCATCCCATTTGAGGAATATCAATGCTTTAATTATCTAGTCAATTCTATTTTTGGCTACGATGGTCATCATGAGGCTATGGCTTGTACTCCCCCTAAATTTATTTATTTTGATGATGATGAGCTTGATAAAATAAACCCCAAATTAATACGTCTAGGCTTCTTGATGCCATTATCTCTCAATTACCTCTAGTTTTCTTGATGCCATTATCTCGCAATTACCTCCCACCTTATGACCATACATGTAAAATAAATATGTAGAACGCGTTACTATCAGTATCACTCACACTAAGCATTATTTTATAGAACATATTGTTCAACCTAGGCCTATCATCAACTTATGTGCTATTGATGTTGCCACACTCAATTATGATGATGGTTACTATCTCAATGATTCCTTCTTATTAGGTTATGTCTAAGCTAAAATTTTAAAATCCTTCACTATCATAACACCCCACACTCTTCCTTTAGTCACAACATCAATAATATAATTATATCCTTGTAAGACACTCATCCTACATTTTATTTAGAGGTATACGATATTATGGATGAAGATGACATATACCCTAGTTTTGACTTTAAGGATGAGCTTATGAACTATACTTCCCTATGTATTGATCCAATGTCTAAGACATATTATTATCTCTTAGTTATCCCTTTTATAATGCCTACTGTGACATCAAACCCTCCTTCCCCTTTCACTTATCTATTTTTTATGACAACTATACCTTCTACAACATCACCACCAACTCTTCTTATCATTATGGCTCCTAGCCCACTTGTGTCTAAGCTACATTACACATGACACAAGGCCCATAGACATGATGTTTTAGATTATAAACCCTATTGATGGTATATAAAGAAAATCTAAAAGGAATTTAGGCAATACCAATAAAAGAAGGCCATGCAACCCTCCTCTACAAGAACACTCTTTTGTTATCATCATGGTGTTTTTCTCACATAAAAATAATACTTGTTAATTTATCTCCCACAAGCACTAAGCCTGATAACCTTCTCTTCATGCACCTAATAATCGATCCCAATCCCCTCCATTACATCCTTCCATGCCATCATATATTTCTCATCATTCCCCCCTCAAACCTCTCTTGACGATATCCATCATGATGTGCTCACATGAATCTCTGATAGGATTGATGATTCCCTCTTTTCTACACTATATAATGTGTATTAAGGTATCGCCATTATACAATAAGCCCTCAAGGAGCTTATGATTCACACTCACCAAAAAATCATGTGCAGAGTAGCTGAAATCATAAAAAATTTATGTTTATCACATGTATGTTGTCATAGAGACACATTTTTCAATGTTTTATAATTCCTATCTATCTCTTGGTTGGGTTCATCCTTCCCATTTTAGTTTCTACGACTATAGATTCCAATTTTGGATATTGTTGTCATCACATTCCTCTTATCTCCCACTTGGGTTTATCTCTCATTTCTTGGGATGGAATTATACTTGGTCCTCATCCCATTCAATCTTATACACTTTATCTACAATATCAATCTCAAAACCTTTTATCATTTCATTTATTTTAATAATAAATGTTCATAAATTTGTGCAAAAATGAGAAAATTGAAGCATACTAGTTATCATACACCAACATTAATACATAAGATATCACCAAAATATTGGTATCACACACACACAAATATATAAAAAATAAATCATTCTATACATCATCAATACATCCATCTCTAAAAAATACAATAAACCATCCCTTAAACATGCCCTCCCTCCAATGGAGGTCAGTCGATGCTTTAAGATGATGGTAATTGATAAGTAACATGTATAGATTGTGCCATTATGTGGCTTTAGACCAATCCATTAATGTCTCTCCCTCCACCCTAGCCACATGAACCTCTAATGTTTCAATACAAGCCACATCTGTATCCTGGTGCATTACCACCACCTGTACATCTAACAACCTTACTGCCTGTTGTTGTGCTAATGTTGTCTATTCCTAAAAAAGGCCTTATACCAAGGATGTTATATCTTTGGAACTTATCACCATTAGAGAATATCCATGTCTCTGAAGCTCATGACTTGCCTCTCCCATGAGCCCAAATGAACTCACTAAGTATTTGACTATCACTAGATCTACCATCATGGTCATATCTGTCAATTCTAAGATGTCATTCAAGATGTGTTCTCCCTCAATCATCATGTACCAATATATCATGGCCCGCTCTGCATAACATAAAAACTAGACACCATATTAAAAATCTATTAACTATCTATTCTAAAACTTCATGATCTATGCTATCATGTAATCTAACTTTGAGGGTCACCTGGCTCACAAAACTAATTCACTACAATAGTTTTGTCTTCTCATCCTCCTAAAATAATATTCAGCCCCTCATATCTTAGTTGATTGGATCCTACCGATTGTGTCCACCTATCTCAAGGCACCAATAACATCAACAATCTCCGAGATGCTTATTCTATTTGCATTGAATGCCCATTCATATTTGCCATTATTTGGGCACTTGTATCTGATAAATACCCTCCTCCTTTCATGTATAATCCTCACTCATGGTGTCTTCCCTAAGGACTCTCTACTTTCTCCTCCTCTCCAACAACCTATCTCTTGGGGTTTTCCTCCACATCTATAATATGAGGTACCTAAGAATATCATGCTTTATTCCACCATTTCCTCCTACCACATGATTGTGGGGTATGCCTCACTGAGCGTGGTCATAGTGGTGGCACTTCTACTAGTGGTTCCACTCTCCTTCCTCTCTCTCACATTGTGTCATCGATACTCTAGGAGAGGTATGGATACTAAATGAGCTGGATTCCCCAAATGTAATGGTAATATATCTGTAAGCTACATAAACCACCGATAATAAGAAAGTATTGAAACTAAGATTATACCTCCTTTTGTGTTTCTCCTTCGTAAAACTCAAAATTTGTAGTGACTTGGATGAGCCCGAACTACTTGAAGTGTAGGTTCTTTCTTCAATGTGAGCAAGACCTTCAATGCAATGACAATTGATTCAAAAACTTTTCACTAAGGGATTTGAGGATGAAGGATTTGGGAATGGGAAAAGTAGGCTTATGCAGACATTAGGAAAGATGGACAGGTTCTCTGTGTAGCAAGAATGTAAGAGATCTAATAGGATTTTTACTTGTTTTGAAGAGGGGGAATAAGGCTCTATTTATAGTCTGAAAGTTGGATTAATTCAGAGGTTTTGGTTAATCATGATTTTAAAAAGTAAGCAAGATTAAGTGAGTGGGGGACATGAATAATGGGTAGGAATTAAACTTAAATATTTAATTCACAAGTGGGGGGACATGGGGAATATTTGATATGTGATTAATTAGGAATTGAAAAGGTTTTATTAATTAACTAATGTCAATTAGTTCCTCATGGGTTTTTATGGAAAATGGAATGGGAAAATTAATTGATTTATAAGAGGTGTGAAATTGGGGTGTCTACATTTTCCCCTCTTTGGAAGGGTACTATGAAAGTAGTGTCCTTCCAAAGGAAGCAGAAGAAATGGGTGAATATGCCCTAGGAAGTGGGATTTAAGGTTTTGAAGATATTATTATTAAGGAAGGTGTTCCTTCCATAGGAAGTTATTAGAGGAAGAAGAGAAAGTAATCTCCAAGGAAAAAGTAGAACAAACTTTTATTCATGATAATGGGGGAATAATTCAATCTACTTTTGCTAAGAAAAAATTAGAAAAATGTTTGTTTGTGAGAATAGAAGGTGGTAGGTGATGAATGTTATGGTATCATATAAGACAAAAACACTATGGGAAGATATGATTAGGTAATGATGGGATGATGCCCCCTTGAGAGTTCTAATGAGAATGGAAGAGAAAACAGAGCTCTCGAAAAGAGGAGAGTTCAATGTTGTGGACAGGAGGATGAGAAAGGGGTGTAAGGTAATGGAACAATTGTGGTGCACAAATGGGGAAATAATTCAATTGGCCTTGAATGCTAGGTGTGAATATGTGTTGAAGGACGTAACAAGAGAGAGTGGGAAAAGAGAAAAAAAGGAATGGACATGAGTAGTGGTTGATTATGGGTAGGTGAAGAATAGGAAAATGTCATAAAAAAATAGAGGTGAAGGAGACAAGGGTATGAAATAGAGTGGATGGAGATGGAGGAGGAGAAAACATGAATGAAAGAGGTGGAAGATAATAAGAGAGAATGATGATATGGGAAGGAAGGAATGAGGAAGGAAAAATAAGAAGAAGACAAGATGAGATGAGAGAACTGATAGAGAAGAGGGTGAAATCATAGAAAGGGAGAGAGAGGTGTAAAATGAAGGTAATGGATAGAAAAGATAAGGTGAAGAGGTATGTATGAGACAAAGGGAGGGAAATTATGGAAACATGAAGGAGATGAGTAAGATGAATAATTTAAAGAAGATGAAAGAGATGATAGAATGAAGAAAATAAAGAAACTATAGGATATTAGGAAGATGTGGAAAAGATCATAAAAAGGAAGAGAAACTGGTACATAATGAATGGAAAGTATAGAGGTGGTAGAGAAAAGAAGGGGAGGGAAGGATGAAGGTGAAATTTCAGGGGGAGAAGAGATGATAGGGTGGATACAAGGAGAGGATAAAAGGGACTAAGGCATTATAGAAGGATACGAATATGAAATAGATGCATGGAGATGCATGTGGAAGGTGAAAGGATAAAAAAGATTGGATAATGAGAAATATATATGGTAATGATGGGGAAGTAAGAAGGAATAATGTGGGAAAAATGGGAAACAAACGTAAAGAAAGAGAGATACAAAAAGGAAATGAAAAGAGAATCAAGAATGGGAAGGAGGAGAGGAAAAGAGAGGAAATGGTGTAATAGAAAGGGAATCAAGAATGGGGATATTCTGTGGAGAGTGGGTAGCTTCAAAAATGTAAAGAGAAGAAAGAGGGTAGGAATGACATGGAGTGGAAAAATAATGGAGATGCATGAGATGAGGATAAGAGGATTACAAGAAAATAGACAAAGGATTTATGATGAAGACATTAAAAACATTGACAAGGGAGAAGGGAAGATGAAGAGGTGGGGAATAAATGAAAAGGAGTGGGGGTGGAGAAAATGGAGGGGAAGAAAGAGAAAATGGGGGATATAAGAAGTAATTCCAGTGAAATAATGTTAGGGGTAGACTAAAAATAATTATTATTGGTGAATGATGGGGGAAAGAGTGGGGAAAATATGAATAAGGAAAAAGAGAGTGAAAAAGGAAATGGGGAATGATGATAAGTTATTTTGAGGGTTCTACTAACAATAATTATTCGTACTAAATATGAGAGGTAGTAGGGGTGGAAGATGATGATGAAAGAACATTAGAGGGAGACCAAAAATAATGGGGGGTGGTAATAGGGGTGGATATGTGGGAGAATTCAAGAAGATGGAGTGGAAAGAGTAAAGAAAGGGTGTGTGATTATTTGTGACAAGATGAGGGTGAAGAGAGGATGTGGAGGATGAGGATGAATGAGATGAAGGTAAAGAAAAGTGATACGGAAATAATGGTAGAGAGAGAGATGAAGAAATATAGAATAATGAGGGGAAAATGGGGAAAAGGAACATGGTGGAGTAATGAGGGATAAAGTAGGATTCACAAGTTGAAGATGGTGTACGCACTCTGTGACATGATAGGTTTAGAAAGGGTAATGGTAGGAGGAAAAGTTGGTTGGTAAGCGAGACTAGGAGGAAGTAATTATCAAGGGAAAGAATGATAAGTGAGTAGAAGGTGAAGTCCGGAATGACAAGTTTATCTTAAGGGGAACCATTAAGTAATATAGTCATGTGATGGAAGTGATTAAGTAATATTTCCAAGCATAGGATAGTGGGATGAAGAGTAGGAAAACAAGAGGGGAAGTTGAATAAAACAAAGGAGGTGGTGAGAGGATGTGATGATGGGGAATGACAAGAAAAAGTGGAAGCGTGAGAATGTGTAGTGATGGGGGAGTGCAAGATGACAAATCATCCTTAAGAGGAACTCTTAAGTAAGATCACCATGCCACATGAATGGTTAAGTAATATCACCAAACCGAAAGTGATGGTGAATGGGAAAGAAGATACAAAAATGTAGTGTACATAGGGATAGAATGGTTGGTTGGAGCAGATGGTGATGACAAGGGGAGGGAAAAATAGGCTGGAGGGAACATGTATGTATGGGGAAGTACAAGATGAAAAATAAACCTTAAGAGGGACTCTTAAGTAAGATTGTCATGCTGCATGAATGATTAAGTAGGATCACCAAGCCAAAGATGAAGAATAATAATGATGGGAAGAAGTTTTGCAAGATAGGTGGAGACGTGAGTGATCGAAGGATTTGGGGGAAGGTTGTTTGACAAGATGAACTAAAGGGGAACCCTCAATTAAATTTCACATATTGTGAGAATGTGTAAGTAAGATTACTAAGAAGAAGATGGATACTAGGAAGAATGAGAAAAGAGGAAATGGTGTATACGAGAATGGAACAAGGGGTTAGGTAGGAGATGGAGTGGGGAGAGGATTGGTATTGGATTTGTTAGGTTTAGGAGTTGGTGACTTAGGAGTCATGTTAGATGTTGTAGGATTTGGGTATGGTGGATTTTAAATAGGATTAGAGGATAGGATAGTGTTAGGTTTAGTTGATGAAGGGGTTGAGATAGGATTATGTGTGGATGAAGAGGATGAGGGTGGTGTAGGAGCCACATTAGATGGTTTAGGATTAGGGGTAGAAAGGGATGAGAGTGACTTAGGAGTCACAATGGATTAGATAGTTTTAATAGGATTAGGTATAGGTGATGGAGGGGATGAAATAGGCTTAGAGGTTGAAATCGATGGTGGATTAGGGGATGTGGGAATGTCTAGGAGAAATTTCATAGGATTGGATAGGGTGATGAAGATGATGAGGATGGATGAATAAAATGAGATGTGGGGAATGATGATTTTAGATGAAGTTGTTGGGATTGTTTTGGATATGTGAATGAGACTCGATGATAGGTTTTATGATGATTGGATTTGGGAGTTGAGGTTTTGGATGGTGGTAGATTATTTGCATGAGTTATTATGGTAGGAAGGTATGTGTAATGATGATTGATAGGGGATTTGGAGGTTGGGATTTGGGAAGGTGGTGTAGGTTTGGGATGGGTGGCTAGATTAGCAAGGAAATAAAGGAGGTCCTCTTGGTCTAGGTCAAAGTTAGTGAGATATTCAAAGTCGATGAAATTGGCTTGTGGGGATAGTGGTTTATGTTGATTAGGTGGATTGAATATTAGATTGGGAGACAATATTTTATGGGTGATTAGTGGATTGAAGATTGAAGATCAGATATTTGTTGGTTAAGTAGTTAGATGGTTTTTAGTATGTTAGGATCAACATGGTATGGTTGGTTTGGATGATGGGGGGAGGATTGGTTAAGGTAGAATGTTAGGTTTGAGATTTGTTTGTTAATGTGTTGGACTTCATGATCAAAGTGAGAAAGTTAACTTTGATGGGTGGGGAATGATGGGATAACTTGGTTTATAGATTTAGAAAAGAGGTAGGGGTTTGGATGTTGGTTTAGGGAGGATGAGGATTGAGGATCAAAGGACATGGTTAGATACAATGTGCAAGGGATTAGCTTTGGATTAAGATTGTGGATTAAGGATGGTGATGGGATTAGGATTGGGATCGTGTGATCAAGGATGGATAATTATAATAATGTTTGATTAATTAGAAGTTTAAGGTGATAGGATGGCTAAGGGTATTAAAAAACAAACAAAAAACATGCAACACACACCCTAACTATTCAAGTGGGATTGAAATCAAGATATAACCTGATTTTAATATCACACACTTATGACAATGCCAAAATTGGATCTACACCTATGTGTCAATGTGGGGTTAGCTAGCAAGTGATTTTGGGGAGTGTGGCCTCCTTATACTATGGCTCAATATATGGCCAAAAGGGGTACCTAAGCTAGGATGTACGAGCTCACTAGGGGCATCCTTGATATACCTTTCAGTACATGGGGCCCAAGTATGTGTTACAAGGATGTTTTCTAAGTGTTGGGTATTGGGACGTGGAAGCCCCTCACTTCACATCATTCTTAAAGAAAGAAAGTGCTTAGCCAATAACGACAGCTGTCCAAGAATTTGTATACCCCACCAGAACACGTGGTGTGTCTATGTGCCCATAGTTATGAGACCCCTAACACTATGACAAGTTCCTGGATATCACTTCCACATCACGTTGCCCCTACAAAAGAAAAATTGGGAAGGCTAGTCGCTTTTGATCCTCAAGATCATCCTAGGATGAGAGAGGATAGAATACATGGTTTTTCCTCTAGGATGAACAAGAAACAATGTGAAAACACAAGGGTGATGATAAATGCAAGATAAAAGATGATAAAATGAAATGATAAATAGTATTAGTTTGATGATTGGGTCTCTAAGAGGAGGCCTTATAAAACAAGGATTAGTAGTTTGATTTTTGAACCCAATATCTTGGACTACACAAGCTGCAAAACAAAAGGATAAGTATTTTTGAATCCTAAAATCACAAAAAGGTTAATTAAATGTTAAAATGTATAGAATCTCCTCTTGTTGCTGTAATAAACCTACAAAACAGAATGTTAGACCTGTAAAAAACCACTAAGAACACTTGAAAATAGGGTTAAACTATTAGTTGTGAGCAAAAACTGTGATTATGCAAAGGTTCTAATTGATAGGGCATAAACACCAAAGTATGGAAAATGCTTCAAAATACAAAAAAGGTGCCACTATTATGTGTGCATAGGCACCAATGTATTGCAAAATACTAAAAATAGGGTTTAATGCTAGAACAAAGGATTTGAAGTCTTAGAAAAGGCTCCAAAGTTTTTGCATAGATGCCACTTTATGGAAAACGTTCCATTTCATTGAAAAGGATCCATTCTATGTGCATAGGCACTGAAGTATAAAAAAGGCTGAGAAAAGGTCAAAATAGGCAAAAAAAAAAAATTTAATGCTAAAACAAGGTTCTGAAGTCTTAGTAAAGGCGCCAAATTTTTTGCATGTGTGCCACTTCAGGGAAAAGGAACCATTTTAGGGTAAAGGAACCATTTTGTGTGCATAGGAACCAATACATAGAGAAAAGGCACTGTTTCATGTTGGAAATAAAATTTGAGCCTGAGAATTGTAAATTTAAAGGGGTAAATGATAATGAAACTTATTGAAACTTGGTCTACCTGTTCAAGGGATCAAACAAGAAAGAAAATGATTAAAAATGGGGGTTAATCCCCATGGTGGGTGCCAAAATGTATATGTTAAAAATATTTGTGAGTTAAATGTGAGAAAATAAAAAAACCTGCTTCCTTAATCTAATCTTCTTAACAAATACCTCAGATAGAGGAATGGATTGAAAGGGGGAGAGAGAAAAATAGTTGCACTTACCTACAAGTTGCAAAGCTCCTCCTTTTATTTTTTGGATTTTATCTTACTTGATTATCGATTTCTTTAGATGTTGGTGGAGACACACGAGAAGCACCTCCCCTTGATTACATTGGATTGCTTGATGAAGGATTGAATGGTGATGGATATAAAATGGCAGAGGTTTGATAAATTTATCACTAGCTATCTCTCATGGAGGAGGAGATCTCAATTTATAGGTGAGGGGTGGAGGATTCAATGGCTAGGATGAAGCCAAGTTAGATTTGGATCAAGGGTGGAGAATGCATGTGAGGATTAGAGGATTCTAGAGTGGAAGGCTCTAGAATTTGAATTCAAAATTCATGGAGGGAAGAAGCTTCCATTGAATTAAAAATTCAATGGAAGGAGAGATTTAGAGAGGCTTCCAGAAATAGAATCCTCTAGATTTAGAGGTGGGAGGATGTGACTAAGATTATAATTAGATTAGGTTAATAAATGATGATTAGGGGTGAGGATACATGGAAAGGCTAGGTGTAGGGATGTGTAGGGTAGGTGGGTAGGTAGGTATAGGAATATTGAATTCCTAGAAAATGTTAATAGGGATTATAATAGGATAATATGATATAATAATGAAATAAAAGTGATTAATGATAAAATGGGATATAATGATGGATTAAAAGAATTTGGGATAAATGATAAATAACGATAAAGGGTAAATATGATAAATAGATTAAATAATAATAATTAATATTACGATTAATTATTATATGGATGATGTTGGGATATTTGTAGGACAAATTAATTGTAATTAATCATGTCGAAATTTTAGATGTCTACACCTAGAAAGTGATGAAGTAATCCTTAATAAATCATCTCAAATTGTTGACATAACTTAGATTTATATTTAATAATTAAACTAGTCTGACTATTAGTTATAAGAAGATAATCAGCATATAACAAAATAAGAATAATATTATTATATTCTAATTTTACAAACAAATCGTTATCAGAAGAGCAATGTGTAAACCCTAAATTTTTAATATCGAGCTTTAGGAGTTATTTAACCTATAAACATAATATTTTTTATTAGGTTCTTCAAATCTCTTAGGTTGAGACATATAGATCTCTTCTTCCAAATCATCATTTAGGAAGCATTTTTAACATCTATTTGGTGTATTTCCCATCCATTTTGGGATGTAAGAACAATTAAAATCCTGACTGTGTTTATTTTTTCTATAGAAGAAAATGTTTCCACATAATCAATGCTTTCTTTCTGAGTGAAACCAATGGTAACTTATGGAGTTATACTTGATTTTATAAATCCACTTAGATCCAATAAATCTTATTTTAAAAGGAGGGACTAGATCCCACATTTGATTATTTATTAGAGAATATAAATTAGATCTCATAACATTATTCCATCTCTCATCTTAGTTGGCTTCCTCAAGTGTTTAAAGTTTAAATTGATACAAGGTCATTAGAGATGATAAGAATGATCACTTCTAGTCATTTTATTATGATTACTAAGGTTAGAGTCTTGCAAAATATATTGAGACCATCTTAGTCTTTTAGATTGGTATTGAGTTAGCTCACCCTCAACCTCATCATCTCGAATATCCATAATTGGATTAAATCCATATAAGTCATTGCTTTTCTCATTTAGAGAAATTTGAGGAGGTTCAAAGGAGGATACATGAAATTATTTTTTAAGGACACTGAAATTCCTATTTTTAATGATTTATCTTCTAAATGGATCATATATTTTTAAATATTTAGTATTTCTTCCATAGCCCATAAATATACAAGGGTAAGAGGTTGGATAAATATACAACAGTTTTCATAGCTTTTCCCATAGAAATTTAGGAACTTGGGAAGAATAAATCATAGTTATAACCATTTCAAGAATGTTTCAATTTTTCTTTTCTACAATTACATTCTATTGTGGATAATGGGGAGTGATAAGCTATTTTTTAATTCCATAAGATATGCAGAAGAAATCAAATTTCTTACTGATATTCATCTCCATCATCAAAGCTTAATTTCATAATTTTACGATTATAGATATTTTCAACTGGAGCTTTAAATTGTTTAAATTTAGACAAAAATTTAGATTTTTTTAATGAAGTATGACCATATCATCCTAGAATAATCATAAAAAAAATTACAACATACAAAGAACCTCTAAAAGAAATAACTTCAAGGGGTCCTCGAGCATCACTATGTATAATATCTAAAGGATGAGATGAATTAGAATCATGATTTTTTTGAAAGGGGTCAAAATGTTTCTTGACATGTAAGAATTCTCACAAATTTCATGATTAGATTTAATTTTAGGTAGTCATATCACAATATCATATCCTGTCTTATCACAAAGACTCTTAAAATTAAGATAACCAAGTCTTTCATGCCATAGTTGAGTTTTATTTGTAATTTGAAAGGGAAGACATATTTAATTAGTAAAATCATCGAAAATATATAAGTCATTCTTTTGAATACCTTCAACAATAATGCAATCAAAATGATCTTCGATAAACCATTTATCCTTAACTAAAATAATAACAAAGTTGTCTCCAATAATTTGAGAACAAGATTATAGATTTTTCTAAAGTTTGGGAACAAACAAAAAATCATTAGTGGACCCATTAAATAGATTAGTTTTACCTTGATTTTTTTCTTCAATGAAGGAGTTGTCTCTTAGATAATTTCTTTCACAACATTTTTTGAACTTTGTGAGAATGTCTCTCATGTAAGTAATGTCTTAAAGAGCCAATATCTAGAATCTAGTCATTGTCATAAAAATCAATAAATGTAGTGTAAAGTGCAATTGTTTTATGTGAATTATTATTTTGATCTTGATCATGATTTGAATTTTGAGCATTATTGTGATTGTTAATTTTTTTACCTCTATTATTATTAAATATTTTATATTAGAGACATTTTCATTTTGATAAAAATATTTTTCATTATGACCAAATTTTTGAGATTTTTTACATTTTCAAAATATTTGACTTTATAGTTGTCGTTCACATCTTTCTTGATCCCTTTCTTATATTTAGAAAAATTAATATTAAGGATTTGAGATCTATTATTATTAAGAATAAAAATTTTATGATTTTGAGATAAAAGGGATTGAGAATCATTCACCTTAGCGTCAAAATTGGTCATAAGTTGTTCTTATTAGATAAAAAGAGAGGACAAGAAATCAAAATTAGGAATATAAATTTCATTTTCATATTTAGAATTTAAAATAGAAATGCAATTCCTAATTATTGTATGAATATTAATTTGAAATCTGAAATATAGTAATTGATCTTGAAAAAACTTACAATTACAACCATCTAATTGTGATTTAATGTTTTTTATTTTAGCAATACAACCTTTTAAACTCTTTTCATTATAGTGGTCATTAGTTATAGGACACGTTTAATAATTTTAGATAACCTAGTACCTTCACAAGCCATTATGAGCCTTGAAAAGAGCTTACCCACCCATAGATATGACACTCGAGGATGACATGATTTTTTGGGTGGATGGATGACATATGTCACCATCCCATTGAGTTTTTGATTTGGAGACTCTTATCCTATATTATCCTCCATTTTGGAGGGATGAGGGGTTCTTTTGATCATTTTTACTTTGAGCTATATTGGGAAGAAAGGAAGCCTTTTGATTTGAGAGCTTGGAGTGTGGATTGGAAGGCTTGTATTTGGAATCCTTTTGATTTTGTGAGGTAGGCCTCACACCCTTGAATTTTAATTATTATGTTTTAAAATGAAGTTGTTTACAATTTAAAATTTGGTGATAAAATGGTTTGGCTGCAATATGTTATTGTTTTATTCTTTGTTTCCTCTATCCACCCCTTTTTGGAAGTGAATTTTTAGAGTGGTAAGGGGAAGAGGGCATAATCCCTCTTACTTTCTCCACAAGGCATGTTGGAAAAGCCTTGTTGGGATTATTTTCAAATCATCTTCATTTGGTTTTAAAGTAGGATATCATTCCCATATGGTTTGAAAATCATATCTTATCATTTCTAAGGAAACTTCTAAGGTTTGAAAAACTTTGGTAAGAAGAAGGCAAAGAGAAATAAGGTTTATTGGAGGGATATAGATCTTTGGATACTTTTGGACAAATTATAAAAAATTGTGGATCTATTCGGATACTTGTTTGATTACAATTAAAAAAGGATTTCTCTCCTCTCTTCCCCAATTTGTAAGAATCATGAAGATTTTTTTTTCTTTTTTTGGATTTCATACTCCTATGGTTACTTGAATGTTGTGGTTTTGATTTCCTCTCCCATATCCCACATTATGCTCTTCTGTTGTCTCCCATGGGATTAGAGGGAGGCTAGCATGTTTCATTTTATTAGAAGAGGTAAGCGATTATGCCAATTAGTTGGGAGGTCAACCAAGTCATCTTCTTATGGTTTGGATGTTTTCTAGTGGAGACGGAGCTTGTTTTGGAGATTATTTAGAGCAGGGTAAATTTTAAGACCCACCTAAAAAAGAACCATGGATATTACTTGGCGAATTCTTATAAATGAATTTCGAAATCCTGATGAATGTCATGAATTGAAAGGGAATAACATCATCTGGTATCAACTATCAGATGGTAACATTAATCTATGGATTGGTAGTAAATTTATCTTTTATGCATGCGGTAAAGGTGATTTAGATATAAATATTTGGCTATTATTGTAAACACTAGGTGAATCAACATAAAATATTGATGTGTACCTAGAAAAATTAGGAAAAATAGAAAGAAACATAACCCCTCAAAATTAGCCAAATCTAAATTAAAAAAACCCTAATATTCATGAATTAACGAAGATTAGCCACTAAAATTTACATTGATTTGGAGCTTGTTTATTGTATGGAAGAATAATTTCAATTAAAATTTGGCCATATTCCCACCAATCTAGAGGATTTTACACAATTCAGATGTTCCTTCATTATATTTAACATTGAAAATGGACACCATATTTACAAAATAACGTCCATGTAAGAACTTGACTCCGCAGATGAAGTAGGGGCACAAGTGATGCAGTGATTGGACACGTTTCAAAACTGGCACATGGGTCAACATGGTGTCAACATGTGGCATGGAGAAAAAAGAGAACCTGGTTTTTACCACTGGTCTTCAATGGTCAATTTGTTTTTTCAACTATGGGGTCCACTTTTATTTTAGAGGGGAACCCGGTTACTATGAAGTTTTAAGTAACTCATCAAGCTCAAAGAACAAGATAGGTGAGCTCATGACCAAGTTGAGGATTGAGTTGAAGGGATCCAACTCATCCACTGATCGGGCTAACCGATTAGGGCTATATTCTAATATGGGCAGGACAATTTAACAACTCTACGAGCTCTCCATATATCTCATCCAATTAACAATCGACTCACCTTCCAAAAATAATGATACCTTAGCTCAGCAAGCCCAACATAGCTGAAAATCCTAACAAAGAACCGCCGACCAATCTACGTGGCAAACCAACCCACCGACAAACCACTATGTGGCATTCCAAACTTGATAGCCCCCAAACTAGTCTACTGGCTGAGCCTTACGCAGATAAAAAAATGAAGTATGTGTGGCCCAAGCCATGGGTAAAGTAGAAAAAAACATGTGTATTAAATCCTTCAAAAAACTTCCGCCCTGCAGATGTGGGATTATTATCCCAAATAAACACAAAGTGGTTCCACGGGAGTTAGGGTTGTTTGAACCCCCAATGCTCCCTTTACCAAAATCAAGCCACCACCACTAGGCCATAGGGGGTCGACAAGCCTATATAAGGGCCAGTTGGGTCTTATACAAACTAAGTTGACTTATTGTGTTATTATTGATAACAAGGCAATTTCATAAAAGTGAGCTTTTGAGGCATTTAGGAGCTTTTTGAGCACTCGATGTAAAATAGAAACTTATCTAGAATTCGAAGACGGTCCTCGTGCATACCTAAGTTTCTTTTTTTGGAGTATTGTAACACCATTTTATGCAGCTAAAGTCACTAGAAGACATAAATCTAAAGGGATAAACTTCTACAAGTGCTTTAGGAAGATGGAGGACAAACACAAAGCTTCACCGGGGTCCTTTAAAGGTTTGAAGAAAGGAAATTATAGGTTATGATTATAGTATTATTAATTGTAAGTTTATTGTACTTGAAGTTTCATTTTTTTTAAAAGATCAGTTTGTATGAACCTAGAGACGTAGGCAATCTCTGAAATCCGTAAACAACTCTAGTGTCATCTCTATGATTTGATTTATTTTGCATTCTGAATTTTGATTTATTTCTTAGTTTAATTGGTAAAGTTAAATTCAAGAAATCATTTATTATTAGATTACAACATTTTTGAAGAATGAGGTAAATTAATTCTAAATGGTAATGATTGATCAATGAATAATAGGGATTTTGTGAATCTTGAGTTCAATTCTGGATCACTTTTAATTTAATTGTAAATCAAATTGTAATTATCTTTGGATTCATTTAAATCAAGAAATTTGATAATTTTTTTATGATATGTTGAAATAAGTAAATCAATAGGGGGTCTATTGATGTTTAAATATAAAGTTTTTGGTATCAAAGCAGGTTTTACTACCTAAAAACTTTCTATATATGAAGCAATTTTTGTACCAAAGTTGTTTGCATTCAATGTTTTCTTTCAGTTGCATTAGATATTAGTTTTGATTTGTTATTCCCATCAGATTTTACATACTCTATGGCTTGATCTTCCATTTTGTAGTTTGCATTATTTTGGAAGTACTGGTGGTTTACAGGTAGATATGGGTAAAACCTTGAAGAGAGGGAGGTTATAAGAGATTGAAAGTATCAACAGATAGATTCAGGAAGAGAATGCTTTCCTGAGATGAAAGCTCTATTCACTGGAAGAATAAATTACACAATTAAAATCAGAGCTGAAATCCAATGATGAGCTCTTGATCAGATTACAATGTGGAGAACCGAAGAAAGATTTTACTTCCACTTCAGATGTAGAAACCATGAGAGATGAGTGCACCACAAGTTATTCACCACATGATTTTTATTCTTCCCATTCAGATCCATATTTAGGTATTGATGTTGGTTAATTTGAAAAACATGTTAAAGGCATTGAATCTAAGTTATTGTTGAAAATGGAATTTGATGGAAGAGGCCTTGGTAAGAATGTATAAGGTATTTATAACCCAATACATGTGAAGGATAATTTTTCATTTTATAGGTTGGGGTTATCCTAGTATAGGAATGAAAATTGGAGAGTTCTCCAAGCACACTGAAGGGAGACAAGCTTTCGATAGCCAAGTGAATACCCCACTAGTCTTGTAGGAAGTCTCGGTGGAGGAAATTGGTGATTATTTGTCACATGATGAATTGGGTAAAAAATTTCAAAGAAGATGTGATGAGATTCCACCTCCTCGTTCTTATCATAATCATTCTAAAAAGAGAAAGTGTTTTAAAAATTATGATCCTCTCTTTTAGTTCAACAAATATGGCTTTGATATTAAGAAAATGTGGCATACTTTTCCTTGCACATTTTATGGGTTGAGTAACCATTATATTTCCAATTGTTGGAAGAGAATAACATTGTTGAAGAAGTTGATGACATTTTTCAAGAATAAGGTAGATGAAAAATGGAAAATAAAATTCCTCTTGTATCAGGAATTTTTGTACTCATTGTCGTATGAGTGGACATCAGGAGGAAAATTGTTGGAAAATTCATCCATCACACCATCATAGTAATGGTAAGACAAAGATGGAATACAAACCAATTGAAAAGGTAAACGAAGTTCCTAATCCACCACATGTTGATGAGTCAACCCCAGATCAAGTAATGATTGAAAATGAAAATCCATTAGAATGGTATGGAAAATAAATTTTCAATTATATATTACATAACTCTTGATTGTTGAATAATATGCAATTAATTTAGAGTTTTTGGTTATGGGATTCCTGTTTTATGTTGCAAGGAAATATTTTCCCATGTGTTGTAGCTTTGAATATTTTTTTGGAGTTCATATTCATGAGAAAAACTAAGAGATATCTTTATCATGCTTAGTGATTTTCTTATATTCAAAACTTTGAAACAAAATCCATTTAAATATCATTATTTAGCTTTTGAGTTCCTGGTATATTTTTGGTACATAATTAAACTCATAATATATGCTTTGGATATTTGAAAAAAGTTTATGCAGGTTGATGGGGACATCGAAAAAGTTCAGTTTTTATACTTGCTTTGTAGAGTAACTATTGTTTTAGGAATGCTGATTTAATTTAATTTGAATTAAATGTAAATATTTTAGAGTCACTAATAAATAAAATGATGTACAAATGTTGAAGTAAATAAATGACATAAGAAATCTAAGATGTAATATTTAAAACCCTAAGTAAAGGAGAAGGAGAGAGGACTTAACTGATTTCCGCGATGTCTGGGACTTATCTGGATTGGGAAATTTGTTAAACAAGTTGGGCAGAGTGTTGCAAATTTTTAGTGTAAATTTTGGAATGTAGGAATAAGGTCGAACATGGGCACCCACAATAGGAAAGGAGTTTCTGGGTGCTAAATACTGCTTTTGGGTGTCTGTAACAACATAAATGGTCAGAATCTAATTTTTATTGTGTTACAAGGTCATCACTTTTACTTCCTTTAAATTGCCTGAGAGTCACTCAATGTTCACCGAGGATACTTGTAACCTGTAAAAAATAATTTCACCTACACAAGCCCACAATATGCATCAAACCTAAAAAAATAAAGATGCAATATGTGGATTCCAACTGACCCCAGTGGTCACCTCGAACGTGAATTTATGACTGAGCGTTGCACTACATCTCAAACTCAATGTATTTCTTATGAGTGTGTGTAGAAATCCTGCCCTAGTATGCCCTTATGAAATTTGCACTTGATAGTGAGATGTAGCTAAATGTAATAATGTAGTAGAATGTGTGGATGGAATAGAATGAACTTCCCCTTCCTATAATGTGTATAAAGAATTGATGTAGCCCTTTTCCCTTGAATGGTTGCTAGATGAATGCCTTTGAGTGCTTTAGGTGCCTGTTGGATGCAAGATTAGGTGATAATAGTAATGCCTAGTAATTGGTCCTTGATTTTGAACACATAACTATGTATTTATATGATGCCCTTTCTTAAATGTCGTAATTGAAAAATGGAAGGTCGACCCATATGTGAAAAAGATGCCTAAAAGATAAAAGATACCAAAAGGAGCAAGTAATGTGAAAAAGGGTTAGGGGCGCCTAGAGGGAATAGGGGTGTCTAGAGCCATAAAAGATAAATAAGTAAAATATCATCTAGGCTGTAGGTTATGTAAGACCAAATAGAAAACAAGAAACATAGAAAAAGGCCAAAAACAGTCGTCAATTACTAGTTTTCTTCCTTAGGAATCATATAAATACTAGTATGTGTTAAGGACCTATAAATGTACCCAAGTGCGTGATTTTGTGTTTACATTTTCCCCCACTTTATGTTTTTGAGTAAGTACTCGATAACATAAATTAGATAAGAGATGCATACCTTATGATCCTATAGAGCGTGTGAAGAATATCGTGGTGAGTGGAAAAGTGAAGCATGGAATGAGTGTAAAAATGAAGCGTGGAAACTAGGAAAGGAAAGTGACCCTAGGGGTGAAGCGTGTGTGTTGTACCATGTTGTACCTATTTTTTTTCTTATTGTTGTTGTTTCTTGTAAGGAAGGACCTATAAAACGAAGAACAAGATTGTATTCAAAGTCCCGTATATGATAAATTAGAGAAAAATGTGCATAAGTATGTAAAAGTGTATAAATGAAAGTGTGCACCTAATGTAAAAGAGTGTAAAAGGATATACAAGTGTCCTATAATACTGTGTAGAGAGTTTTTTCAGTGATATCATGCCAAGTGCAAGTTTTTTGGGTGATCTCATGCCAAAAATCATGTGTTGGGGAGAGAGGTCTAGTGTTACTCTTCATCCAAAACTCTACCCAATAAATAGTATTGCAGATGGTGTGTCTATTGAGAAGAAAAAGTATGACACTAAGAAGATGGCACACAGAATATTTGCACATAGGAATAAATCACATTTGAAGGCATGGAAGGATAGGAAAGGAAACACATGCCAAGACAAGCTGATTTGGGGACTTAGCCGTTTTCATGGTTACGGGCTATTTTTGGAGATAACGTGCAGAGAACACATCAAGATGGAGACTTGCATGACACACAAATTCTATTTTAGGACAAGCATTTGATGAGTGCCATGGACAAGTTGAAGATAATAATAGGATTACTACTGCCAGTTAACTGTAGGAGATCTATTATTAGCACACTTACATGTGTGCCTATTATTGTAAAGGCACATGGTTATTTTCAGCATGCGATCTATTTTAGGAAGTGCATAAGCAGTGAAGGGAAAGTCCCCACCCTTATAAATATGGATTCAATTGTGTAGTTTGATGTACAGAGACACTGTGTATGAGCTATTATAGAGTTATGCTACCATATCTGATGTGCGCATAAACTTATGATACTATTTATCGTAAGAAGCTTATGTATTTATTGTGTTTAATATAATGGAGTGTATTGGGTGGATAAAGGCATTAAACATAACTGTAACTAGTTCTTACATGGTTGATTTCAATATGTTTGTTGTTTAATTCATTATTCTTTAAGATCTAGATACGGAATATGCTATGTGATGTTTATGCCATTTATGGATCTAGATGCATTATATCTTCATCACATTAAATTCCTACACAAACAACTCTAAGGAGGGGTGTGGTACCTTTACACACTTTGGGTGAGAAATCATCTCAGGTTGGGTGATGTGTCAGTGTGCCCGGGTTATTTGTGGTAAATTCTAGGTTGCATCATTAGTTTTGTTGCCGGGACCTCTTTTTCAGTTTTTTTAAGGATGTTTCATGATTAAGACATACCGAATGACCCTAACAAGTGTTGAGGAGTGGATAGAAGATCTAGAATAAGAGTACGCATAGAGGTTCAACATTAGAGTATGAGTTTGACACACGCGCGTGGGTGGAATAGAATCTATATGACTATTTGTATGAGAGATTCTTTACTATCTTCCTAGTAGAACTATACAAGTGGTTGGTTTCTTATGTGTCTAAACGAAATCAGAGGTATCACACACTTATCTAGATGTAGGAATAATTTCAGGCCATGTATGATGCTGATCTGATTTGGACATGCACTCTAGATACTTGGTTCTATGGTGTTTTAGAAAACTATACTCTGGAGTAATCCATTTCCACTTATTCTTTCCCAGAGGTAGATGAGTTTCAATTTTTATGGTATCCTAGGGGAACTTACTTGCAAGGCATTCCAATGGCGATCAAGATCTTGATGGTTACCCTAAACTAGGAAGAAAAAGTGATGGCCAGCTAAACCCCACCACGCATGGGGGAAGGAGCATGTTTGGTGAAATATGCAGAGCTAGTGGCAGAAAGGAAGAGAAAAGAAAGACAGCTTAAGTACAATGAGGCATACGAGAGGGAGAGAGAAGAAACGTGAAATTGTAGAGTGGACGAAGTTTAGGAGAGAGATGGCTCATGTAGGATTTGGATCTCACGTAGAAGGCATGGAACCATAGCATCAGGAACTCCCCCATTTGGGTAATCATGATAGGGAACTCTCCTTGGCCTCACATACGAGTGCGCTAGCAGAGAAAACCTATGCTGTAGATGAGTATTTGAATCTACATGGCAACCAAGCCCTTATGTTTGGTTTTCCAGTATCTAGTACATGCAATAGTTAGCAAGCTAATTTGAGCAGTAGAGAAGTTGGGGTAAGCCACAAAACAAGAACATCGAATGGCAAGGCAGCCATCTTTGTTGTTGTTTAGAGGTACCAATTTCAGACACATCATCAGCACAAAATTCGAGCACATAGAATGTTGGACTCACTTCTGGGAGTAGTACCACCATGCAGGCTATAGGATTTCAGTTTAGTACTACTATTGGGACACAGGGAAGTACATCTTCTGGTCTATTTCCAGCTACAGGTGGAGGATTAGGGGGTATACGTGGCTCTAGTTCTGATGGATCTAGTGGTTCTGGAGGTAGATGTAACACATGAGGTTTTGGATCAGGTGGGTAGGGTTTGCACCAACCAAAAAATATTTACATGGAGATGTCTCTCCATTTTCTAGAACATAGGGGGATAGAGGATGCTACTGAACATGTACACATGTGTGAGATACTGTGATGCGCAAAAGGGATCACAAATTCTAAGCGCAAGCAAGTCAATTTGCAACTACATTACATGGACGTACACATTATTGGTACATGAATTTTGACCCAGATCAAACTTACATATATTATGTAGTATTAAAATATGCATTCTTTAAAGATTTATATATCTTTGAATTTGAGTAGAAGAGTATAAGTGCACTCAAGGATATTAAGCATGGCACTATTGAGAGTGTCTAGGAGTATGATGCCCATTTCAAAACACTTTTATCTAAGCTTTCTTATGATATTCATGTAAGCTGGCATGCATAATGGTTCATTGGAGGACTGATCACATCATTTAGAAGGGTGCTGTCACATATGATATACACTGATACGTGGGAAGCACTTGAAGAAAATTTGTGTGCTGAGGCAGTTGGAAGTATAGATACTGGAGTTAGCCTATTATTGGAAGCACAAATTACAACTATGGAAAAATAGTTGGAGAAGATATCGGTAAATTCAGCACATGAGACAGGAATTAGGATTTGGTGTACAGATTGTGAAGTGGAAGGGCACACCAAGGATATTTGTGCCCACAGGTTAGTGTGTTCGTTATTGATAGACTATGAGATATGTAATCTTAACCATGATGCCAGCCATTGCCCATTATTACAACACACGATAAGGAATAATGTATCCTGCTATTGTAAAATTTTCTGGTCCACGACTCACAATACAAAAGAATGTAGGTTGATTGGTCATATCCATGATGCTATAGATATTGGTGTGTGACAGACAGGAGTATCAGATAAATCCAAGGGTAAAGGTGAGCACTAGGATCGGAATCACAATCAAGTGCACTATGATCGGAATAAGGGACATTATGAAGGAGGATGTGGCAAAGGTCGAGGATACTGTGGTGGATTCAGAGGTCAAGGCCTTGGTGGTGGATAAGGTAATTTCCCTCACAAAATATGCTTTACATGCGGATCACCTGACCACTACAGGTGTGAATGTCCTCAGAATATTACATATTCTTTCTATGGGAAGAATCATAGCTATGTGGAATACATAGATCTATATGAGCATCTTAGCAAGTAACATAAACAGGAGAAAAAATGCACATGAATGGTTTGGATACAAAAAACTATAGAAAATTAGTGGATGCCAAAATTGGCACCGGAACATGAGGTATTACATGTGAAGATTACTACATGCACTGAAGTTGCATGCGCTAGAGAAGTATTTCAGCAAAAGCCTACCATCACTAAGGAGGAAGTTTTGCATGTAAGGTATCCAGATCCTGTGCACCAGAAGGAGGTTTATCAAAAGACCATGGAGGTACTTAGAAACCTTCAAGGGGAAATATAATGTTCGAAGGAGATATCATGGAAGATGGAACATAAGAAGGCAACAAAGATGGTTTAGTCAGATATTGATGACTTGAAGGAGGTATGAAAAATGTTGTGCGAGGAGAATATCATTCCATTACTAGGGAGTTGGCTAAAGGGAAACACTCCACGTGCGAATATTGAGAATGGATGTCAGATCCTACATATAAATATTCCCCCTCATAGCTTAGATTATGACAAGGAAATCACTCTGAATGCTGTAGTAGATGGATGACTCTTGAGTAATATATTGATTGACACAAGTGTGAAGGTGAATGTGCTTACTTTAGATGCATGGGTATAGATGGGGAGACCTCCATTGCAACCATCTTCTAATGTATTATTTATGGCTAATCTAACTAAGGCCACTCCTATCAAATTTTTAAAAGATGCATCCATTACTATACAAGGGGACAAGTTCATTGGGGATTTTGAGGTTTTAGGACTTGCAGAATGAGACAATTTCCTAGCTCTGCTTGGGTGCCCTTGGTGTTACACAAATAATGCTAATATTTGGTTCAATAAAGAATATATAAGTTTTAAAAACAATGAGGAAAGGGTTATTATTCCTTTAACAGATGGAAAATTTGTGCCCTATGTTGATCCTTTGAGTGAAGAAGATCTGAATAGGATTTATGTACATGCTGTTCGAGACCCAGAAGTACTCGAGCCATCTAAGGAAGGAATCCTCCAGTGGGAAGATGCACAATTTATCAGTGATACCACACGTATTTCTTGTGATAATTGGGCTTATGGAAGTTATGAGATAGTTGGGCATGAAGTAAGGAGGGAATTTGCATGGAAAATAAAACCTCATTACATTAAGAGGGTAGGTAACAACTTGGTACCTCGGTATAGTGGAGAGGGAGACCCTGTAGTATTACTATGTGCCATGGAAGAATACTGGATAGACCAATTTGAAAGAATAAATATGTTAGCATATACCTTGCATGGGACAATAGCCCACTGGTGGGTGGTTCATAGGGATAATCTTGTAGAATGGAATGAAGTCATATTTTTTTCTAACAACTCGGTTTTCTAGGAGCAATGCACCTACTTAAATCTACACATATCATGGTAATCGACTTGTTCATCACCATGTTCAACAATGTGAGAGGCTTTGAATAGAGGGGAAGGAAGCTTTACCACCCTCGCTATGGGTGCACAAACTTTACTCCATTTTATAAGGATCCACACACGCTTGGTATGCATATGCGGAGCTATATAGAGAGACTAGAAATTGGTAGGATTTGATTGTAGAAATGGTCCAGACTTTTGACTACTTCTCTACTAAACCTCAAGTAGAAGAGGTATTAAGGGTTATAAAGCATTTAACTATGGGAGACAGTGTAAAGGCGGAAGAACTCATTCAATATTTATTTGAGGAGAATTACTCAAAAGTGCACTTTGATAAAGAAGAAGAAACATATGTCACACTGCTTAAGTGCACTTGCTTTTAGAAAGAAAAAGGAAAGATGGTCTACATAGTGGATGATGAAGAAGTAGAAAATATGGATATAGATCATTCAACAGGTACACGTAAGGTTTTGGATAGTGCGGATAACAACGCACGTGCCTATCATGAACCTATGAAGACAAAGAAAGTGAATATTGGTACAGATGTTGAACCTAAGGAGGCAATCATTGGAGATTATTGGTCTAATTCTGAAGTGGCAAAGATAGTTGAGTTACTTCGTGATTTTCAAGAATTATTTCCTAGGGGCTACCATGAATTAAAAGGAGTTCATGAATCATTAGGAGAGATGAATATTAAGCTTAAGGAAGGTGCGCACCCAATCAGGAAAATACCTTACAGAATGAACCCTAACCTATGCATAAAGGTTCAGGAAGAAATCGACAAGATGTCAAAATCTGGCATCATCAAGCCCCTAGAAGAATTAGAGTGGGTTATCCCCATGGTCATCAGTATAAATAAATATGGTCGGATTAGGATTTGTGTTGATTACAGAGAACTGAATGCTGCATGTGTGATTGATCCCTTTCCTACACCTTTCACAGAGGATATATTAGAAGGTGTTGTAGGGTGTAAAATCTATTCTTTTACAGATGGATTCTTTGGGTATCATCTGGTCAGGATTGCATTGGAGGATCAAGAGAAAAAACTTTTACCACTGAATGGGGAAGTTTTGCATATACTGTGATGACCTTTGGTCTGAAAAACATGCCTGCTGTATTTTTGCGCATAGTTGTTCAAGCATTCCATTCACATTTTCTTACATGTTTTCTTGGATGATTGGACGATGTATAGACTTGTTAAGGATCACTATGATGATTTGCGCTTAATGTTTGAGATATGTAGATAATTAAGAATCTCTTTAAACATCAAGAAGTGTGCATTTGCTAAACCTTTTGGCACTTTTTTAGGGCACATCATATGTAAGGAAGGTTTATTAGTAGATCTAGATAAGGTTGCAATTATTATAGGCCTCGAAGAGCCTACCATTTAGAGTGAAGTGTGTGGATTCTTGGGTCACACTGGGTATTATAGAAAATTTATCAAAGGATGTGCCAAAATTTATGCACCCTTGGAAGAGTTACTACAAGGAAAAGGGACATTCTATTGGGGAGAACCATAACAATGCGCATTTGAGGCATTAAAGGAAAGACTTACTAGAACACCTATTCTAGGGTTTCCCTCATGGAATCAACCGTTTCATGTACATGTGGATGCCTCTAGCATGGCCATTGGCATGGTGTTATCTTAGCCCAGAGAAGGCATTATATATCATCATATCTGTTTTGCTAGTAGAAAGTTGACTCCTACAGAGCAGAATTATACAACTACTGAGTGCAAAGCCTTGTCCATGATCTATGCACTGCATAAATTTAGATAATACCTTCTAGCAACATCATTTATATTTTACACCAATCACATGGCATTGAAATACTTGGTAAACAAGCCCATTTTACAGGGGCACATATGTCGATGGGTGCTCTTATTCCAAGAATTTAATTTCATAGTTGTGGTAAAACTAGGTAAAAGTAATTAAGGCCCAGACCATTTATCAAGAATCCAGTCAGGGGAGGACATGTAGATAATTGAAGATACAATGTTGGATGCACAGTTGTATAAGTTACAATGCGTGCCTTTAGAATTAGAGGATATTGTTATCTTTTTACGCACAAGTATGACGCCTGAAGGAATGAAATCCTTAGAGAAGAAACAAATTGCAATTTGAGCGACATCTTTTATGTTGATTAGTGGTGACCTATACAAGTTAGGCTGAGATGAAGTATTACACCGGTGTGTACTAGATCATGTGCACACGAATATCATGGAAGAGGCTCATGGTGGTATTACAGTTGGGCACTATGCAAGTGACGCCACTGCGCGTAAGATATACTCATTCGATCATGGTGGGAGACCCTTTATAAAGATTGTAAAGCATATTGTAAGGTGTGTGATCACTGTTAGTGCCTTGGTAAGATTGGGAAAAGAGATGAAATGCCTTTAAGATCTATTCCTAGTGCAGAGCCATTTGAAAAATGGGATATAGAATTTTTGGGTCCTATTTTTCCAGCTGCACACAAAACTAGGTCACGCTACATCATCACTTGCACATTTTATCTTACAAGGTGGGCTTAAGCAACACTTACCAAGGATTATATAGTACCTACAACAACTAAGTTCTTATGGGAAACTATTCTTACTAGGTATGGATGCCCACTAAGCTTGACAAGTGATAGTGGCACACATTTTTTAAATGAGACAATCAAGATACCATTGGATGAATTTATGATTGCGCACCATAAGACTGCACCCTATCATCCTCAGGAAAATGAGACTATTGAGGCCTTAAACAAGATATTGAGCCAGACATTGACAAAATTTGTGATGTTTGAAGGAAAGATTGGGATGATAAATTTTCTACCGTGCTTTGGGTGTATAGAACAACATACAAGAGGTTGAACAAAGCCACACTCTTTCAATTGGTGTTTGACATAGAAGCAGTTCTTCCTATGGAATTCATGTTACCTTATTTGTGTGTTGTGCACACTGGAGGTCTAGCTGATGAGCAAGATTTGGAAGAAAGAAATGATAAATTGATACAGTTGGATGAGAGGCGTGCCATAGCATGTTGGAGTTAGAAGTAAGAAAAGGCTAGGTAGAAGGCATGACATGATAGGAACATCAAGGAAAAAATATTAAGATGGGATAGATGGTGCTTCTTTATGATTCTAAGTTTCAACACCATCCAGAAAAGCTTAAAGTGCATTGGTTGGGACCATATGTTATCACTCACATACTTTAAACATGCGCTTGCCAGTTAGAGATGTTTGATGGAATACAGTTACCCAGCTACTTTAACATGAGTATGCTGAAGGCCTACTATAAATAAGTCTTCTTCATGTTTATAATAAGGTAGTGTTGCCATTTAGCATAGGTTTTCATTTTTGTATTCCCTTAATGTATTTCCTTCTTCGTCGCTATGATTTGTAAATTTAGTTTGGTGTTTTATGTAATAACTACGTTTGCATGCTAGAAGCTAATTACCATTTGAAGTATTTTTATGTGTAGAGGAATGCACATACCATTGGTGTAAGGTGGTTACTCACAACTGGGTACACATGAGAATAAAAATGTTACAAGTGCTAACTAAGTGTGGAAAGGAGCTGTTATAAAGAATATTGCTCTAATAAGATGACCAGAGATGAAGATAAATGAGGGAACAATATAATGTGAGGTAAGCAATGGCTGTGGAGACTACTAGGGGAAGGTGAAATGGCGAGGTACTTAGGTGCATGAAAGTGTGTTGAAGAGAAGTATTTAGCAAGAAGGTAGGAAGATGCGCTAGAAGGTTATAGCTGGGGCACAAAGATGTATCGTGTAGATATTGTGAAAATGGTCAATTAATGAGAGGATTGTTGGTAGATGAAGGAGAAATAAATGCACTAAATTTTTGAAAATCTATATAAGGATGTGATGCAGGTTCATTTTTACCTTTGTGATCACAAGTAATTGAGTGAGCTAAGTGTGAATGAGTTGAGAAAATCATGTTGAGGTGCAGAGTATTGTGAAATCAGACGTGGAGAGTAGAGTATTGTGTATAAGAGGCTTGTGTCCCCATTGGTTAAGGGTTTGAGTGAAGAAAAAGTGTTGATAAGGAGCTAGGGCACGTGGTTTCAAGCTAGAGCATGTGGTTTCAAGCTAGGGCATGCAAATTAGAGCTAGGGTTTGAGTTTACTCTTTACAGACAACACAAAGGAAGAATTTTTATGATGGCACCAAAGAAAGCACTTGTAGCAGGCATGAAAGGAAAGAAAAAGGTAGAAGATGAAGTTGAAATTTTTCTAAAGAGTAATTTTTCAGAGATACAATACCCAAAAGGAGTAATAATTGGACAAGATTGGGGTTCCCACATCCGTAGGTGCAACATAAGTGAATAAAACCACCATACCTCTGACAACAAGGGAGAGTTGGATGCATTGTTGAATAAGAAGACAAACAAGTGCACAATGGAGGATATGCTAGTGTATGACACCACTGGGAAGAAATTTCTGAAGAAGGTAGGAGTTTACCAGTTGTATGAGCTCCTATGTTTTGGAAAATATGAACCCTTATACCAATGGTTGATGAGCAGAGTCCATGAGGACTTCTTTTATTTCACCAGAAAAAGGGTTAGGATCATATAAACCTTGATTTCGACACTAACAGGATTGAAGGGCATAGGGGTAGACCCTTGTTAATGATCTGACTGATAAATTAGTGATCATAGAAATAAAGGAGTTGGGGTATACCAAGGGTTCGCGTGGAATGGACATTGATAAACTGAAGAATTTTCCTATGGTGTACGCAGCCGTGCATCTGCTAACTAAGTTGATTGATCAAGAGAGATGGTCACAGGTAAACACCATGTGGCTTCATATTGTAAAGATGATGTCTCAGGGAGTAATATATAACCTAGTAGGCTATATTGCAGACACCATTGTTGAGGAAGCGTACACATGAGAAAAGATAAGTTTTGGTGATATCCTCCTTTGTGTTTTTAGAAATTGGAGTGCCTGATGGGCCAAAGAACAAAATATGGGAGTACCCCTTAGAACATAAGTCCCTCGTAGAGAGGTTTGAAAAGTATTTATGTGAAGGATCAATGAGTGGGTTGTTTAAGTAGAGGTCAGAGATGTGGTATGACTGACTTCGGGTGGAATTTGAGGAGTGACACATTCCCAATGAACTACCTTCGATGGTGGGCAAGGCTGTATAGTTCTTGGTGTACTAACATTTATGCATCATGCGGTTTTCCATGAGGGATGGGACATGGATCCCATGGTGAAAAATTCCCTATGCCTTCACAATGCACTACTTCCAAGAATCAGTCCACCGATTTACTGATGCACATTGTCTGAACTTTAACATAGATAAGGTAGACTATGACCACCACACTTTGAGGAAGACATATGTGATGCATCCTAGAATTAAGTGATACTAACCCTATGAAACCATAAACGTGTTGGCACATCACTTAACCTAACTGAGCACTCACCTGAAGTGCGTAAAAGTATCAAGTCCCTCTTTAGGGTTGATGTAGTAGGATGTTATCATGATGGAGACTTAACATATACAATTCTATTACTAGCTCATCATTCTACAGAGCATACCGGATCTATATCTAAGGAAAAGAAGAATTAAGTACTAACCATGATGAGATCAAAAACATACTAGATTCAGATACATAGAACTAACACTTAGATTTAGCCAATGTCCTTCATTATATTCAATGCAATAAGTTTACAGAAGCCTCATTACAATATCAGCAGTGTGTGCGTAGTAGTTTTGACAACATATCTCTATATACCTCGATCCCCTCTGTGTGTATCTCATAGTTTACTACATATATATAAGGGTGGGGAATTTCCCTTCACCACTTATCCATCCCAAAAATAGGTCACATGCTATTCTCAGCCACATGCCTTTACAAAACTAGCCACACATGCAAGTGCACTAATAATAGACTACTACTAGCTAACTGTCAGTAGCATATTTGTTTCCATCTTGTGTCCATACAAAGTGCTTCATATCCAATCCTCCAAAAATAGTCAATGAGTGGCACACACGTCTCTACCTTGTTTGTGTGCTTTGCATGTCATCTCTAAAAATAGACCTTAATAAGCGAAATGGCTAAGTCCTAAAAAATGAACTTTTGTTCTGTGAGTGTGTTTTCCCTATCCATTCATGCCTTCAAATATGACTCACTTTCCTACGTGGACTTCTTATGTGCCTTTTGTCAAGTGTTATTTGATCAAAATTACCCCACAGTAATTTCATTGTCACCCTGACAATGGTCATATCCAAAACCTTAAGTAAAGAATAGAAGAATGGAAAAAATGGAAAGAATGTATGAAAGAATATTTTTCCTACATAGTCTCTTCTTTAGCCTGAACAACTAATTTAGGATATTCCTATTTTATTTCAACCTCCAAGGTCTACCATTTAGCGAGTGCTTCCTCTATTTTTTATGGAATGTCCACAAAAATGGACTCCAATTCATCCCTTACAATCTCCCCTTTTTCATTTTCCAAGACCAACACAATGCTAGACATTGCAGTCATCCTTCCCTCTAGTAAATCCATCTTCTACACAATGAGCTTCTCGATAGCATCATCATACACTGACATGTCTTCCACCATGCGTTTATTTTTCTTTGTGTTTAATAATGCGTCAAGCTCCTTCTTATTGTCTATGGTACGGTGATTGTACTCACTCACCTTACTTTTCCTTATGTGATAATCCCACTCCTGGCTGACGATAAACCCCTCTGGATATTGCATTTATGAAAAATTTCTTTTAGGAGCTATCTCCTCTTCTTCTTCTACCACCTTCTTCTTTCCCTTCACTACTTCTCCAACTTCTTTCTTGGGTGCCATTTCTACCTTGCAATCCTTTGTAGATCCTTTCCTCTTGAATTCTGCAATGTGCGAATCAAAGTATAGCTCGATTCAATGTGCCCTAGGTGAAATCATGTGCCCTAGATCCTCTCTGTCACATTGCTTCGCTCGAACCCTTCACCACTAGGGATGCAAGCTCTTTCTGTGCCCATATCTCTTTTTTATGACTGGTTATACACCTTTCACACCTCAATATGATCATTCAGCTCTTCGCACTTGGCTCCTTTTCAAATACTCTTAATCACAACAGTAAAAATGAACTCACATCCCATCCTTATATATATTTTCAAATTTTTGATGCATTCATTTTTCCTTCACCTACCAAATATACTCTCATTAATTGACCAATTCCATCCTTTCCACGTGTTACATCTTCACGCCTCAGCTATAACCTTCTAGCGCACCTTCCTACCCTTTAGTCACAGAATTCTCTTCAGCGCACTTCCTTGCACCCGAGTACCTCATCACTGCAGCTTCTACTGGTAGTTGCTATGGTCTCTGCTTACCTCACGTTATACTGCTCCTTCATTCATCTCCATCTTTGGTATTTTTTTAGAGGCACTCCTTTGAATTGAAGAGCACCCATATCAGCTTATTCCTTTCACCTTTCAATTCCCACAATCTTGTACTTAGATATTGACAACCACCCCACACTAAAAGTATGTGCAGTCCTTTGCACATAAACATGCTTCATATAGTAATTAGCTTCATGCGCACAAGTGCACTTATTTCACAACACACCAACTAAATTGAAAAAGCATAGCGACAAAGAAGGAAACACATTAAGGAAATATAGATTTGAAAACCTAATCTAAATGGAAATACTACCTTATTAAAAACACCAAGAAGACTTATTTATAGTAGGGCTTCAGCCTACTCCCGTTGAAGTAACTGGGTAGCCATGTTCCATCAAGTGCTTCTAACTTACAAGTGCATGTTTCAAGGATGTAAGTGATAACAAATGGTCCTAACAAATGTACCTTAAGTTTTCCTGGATGGTGCAAGAACTTAGAGTCATAGAGAAGTACCATTTGTCCAATCTAAATTTTTTTATCCCTTATGTTTCTATAATTCCATGCTTTCTGCTTGGCCTTTTCTTGCTTCTGACTCCAACACACTATGGCTCGTCACTCATCCAATTGAATTATCTTTTCAATCCATTCTTCTCAAGCTTTCTCATCAGCTAGACCTCCAGCACACACAATACACAAAGAAGGTAACATAAACGCCATAGGAAGAATGAATTCTACACCAAACACTAACTGAAATGGTGTGGCTTTGTTCAACCTTTTATATGTTGTTCTATATGCCCAAAGTACTACAGATACTTTATCATCCCAATCCTTTCTTCCAACATCATAGATTTTTGTCAATATGTGGCTCAAAATTTTGTTGAAAGCCTCAGCAGTTCCATTTTCCTAAGGATGATAGGGTGTAGTCTTATGGTGTGCAATCATGAACTCATCCAATAAAATTCTGATTGTCTCATTAAGAAAATGTGTCCCCCTATCACTGGTCAAACTCAAAGGACATCCATACCTTGTAATAATATGTTCCCATAGAAACTAAGATGTTGTAGCCACTGTACAGTCCTTGGTAGGTGCTACTTCTTCCCACCGTGTCAGATATCCTGTGCAAGTGATAATGTAGCGTGATCCATTTCTGTGCGCAGTTGGTGAAATAGGACACACAAAATCTATAGCCCATTTCTCAAACAGTTTTATGCTAGCAATAGGTCTTAGAGGCATTTCATCTCGTTGACCTGGTCTTCCAAGACGTTGACAATGATCACATGTATCACAAAATTTCTTACAATATTTATAAAGGGTCTCCCACAATAATCCAGTGAGTAGAATCTTACGCGTCGTGGCATCACCTACATAGTGTCCTCCTAAAATTCCACCATGCACTTCTTCCATAATGCCCGCATGCTCATGTTATAATACACAACAGTGTAAGATTTCATCTCAGCCCATTTTGTACAAGTCACCACTAATTAATATATAAGGTGCAACACATATATCAAGCTGTTTCTTCTCCAATGATTTAATTCCTTCTGGTGCCATCCCTATGTGTAAAAATACAATAATGTCCTCTAGTTGTGATGGCACATGTTGTAACCTGTATAACTATGCATCTAACATGGTATCCTTAATTGCCTGTGATTCTTCTCCTGACTGTATCTTGATAAATGGTCTGGTCTAGAATTACTTTGTCCTAGTTTTACCACAACTGTGAAATCAAAATCTTGAAATAAGAGCACCCATTGGCATATGCGCCCTTGTAAAATAGGCTTATTGACCAAATAATTCAATGTCATGTGATCTATATAAAAGATGAATGGTGTAGCTAGTAGGTACTGGAAAAATTTATGCAATGCATAGATCATTGACAAAGCTTCATGCTCTGTAGTTGTGTAATTTTGTTCTGTAGGAGTCAACTTTCTACTAGCAAAATAGATAGGATGATCTACAATACCTTCTCCAAGTTGAGCCAACACTGTGCCAATGAATGTGCCAGAGGTGTCAATATGTACATGAAATGGTTTGTCCCATGAAGGAAAACACAGAATAGGTGTGGTAGTAAGTTTCTCCTTTAATGTCTCGAATGTGCATTGCTGTTGTTATCCCTAGTAGAACGTACCTTTCCCTTTCAGTAACTATTCTAAGGGTGCAAAAAATTTGGCATAGCCTTTGATAAATTTTCTGTAATATCTTATATGTCCCAAAAATCTGCGCACCTCACTTTGACTGGTAGGCTCCCTTAAGCCTAGAATGACTGCAACCTTCGCTGGGTCAACTAACAAACCCTCCTTGTAGATTATGTGTCCTAAAAGTATCCCAAATGGAGTAGAAAATATGCACTTCTTGATGTTCAAAGAGATACTCAACTGCCTACACCGTTCAAACATTAATTGCATATTGTCACATTGGTCCTTAACTAATCCATACACCGTCCAATCGTATAAATATACCTGTAATAAGTTGTGAATAAATTCCTTAAATGCTTGGACAACTATGTGTGAAAATACAACATGCACATTTTTCAGACCAAAAGGCATGACAGTATAGGAAAAGCTACCCCATTCAGTAGTAAATGTAGTCTTTTCCTGATCCTCCTGGGAAATCCTAACCTAATGATACCTAGAGAACCCATCTGTAAATGAATATATTTCATGCCCTGCAACTCCTTCTAGTATTTCCTCAGTAAATGGCGTAGGGAATGGATCTGTTACACATGCAACATTCAGCTCCCTGTAGTCCACACATATTCTAATCCATCCATCCTTCTTGATACTGATCACCATTGGACTAACCCATTCTGATTCATCAAGGGGCTTGATAATTATAGACTTCAACATGTTATCAATCTCTTCTTTGACCTTTTCGTGCAAATTGGGGTTCATTCTGTAAGGCCTCTTTCTAACTGGGCACACACCCTCTTTAAGCTTTATCTTCATCTCCCCTAATGATTCATGCATGCCTTTGAGTTCATGGTACCCCCTAGGAAATAGGAGTCCCTTAGTAACTCTATGATTTTGGCCACTTTAGAGTTTGACCAATAGTCTCCAATTATGGCTTCCTTAGGCTCAGTCTCCGTTAAAATATTCTCCAACTTTGTCTTCATAGGTTCATGATATGCACGTGTGGTCCTATCCACACTATCTAATACCTCACACTTTCCTATTGAATGGTTTACATCTAGATCATATACTTCTTCATCATCCACTAGGTAGACCATTTTTCCTCTCTCTTTTGCAAGGCAAGCGCGTTGAAGTAATGTTGCATCAGCCCCTGGTTCTTTATCAAGACACGCTCCTGAGTCCTCTTTATCTAATAATTCTTGGAGGAGTTCTTCAGCCTTGGCACTATCCCCCATAGTTAAGCGCTTGATAACTTTCAATGCTTCTTCTACCAGAGATTTTGTAGAGAAGAAGTCAAATGTCTGGGCCATTCCTGCAATTAAATTCTGCCAATTTCCAGTTTCTCTATGGAGTTATGCATATACATACCAAGCATGCATGTAGCCTTGTAAAGTGGAATAAAACTAGTGCACCCATAGTGAAGGTGGTAAATATTCCTACCCTTCTATCCAGAGTCTCTCACACTTCTAAACATGGTGTTGAACATGTTGATCACTGTGATAATTGCATATTTGTGTAGGTGCATTGCTCCTAAAGAACCTAGTAGTAAGAGCAACCCCAATTTCATCCCATTTGACCAAATTATCCCTGTGGACCACCCACCAGTGTGTTGCTGTCCCACGTAGTGTATATGCTAGCATATTTCTCCTCTCCAGTGGGTCTATCCATTTTTCTTCCATGACACGTAGGAATACCATGGGATCCCCTTCTCCTGTGTAACAAGGTACTGAGTTGTTACCTATCCTCAAGGTAATATGCTCTTTACTTCGAGACCTACCAACTCATAAGTACTATGAGCCCAATTATCACAAGTAACAATAGTAGTATCACTAATAGACCATGCATCCTCCCACTAAATTAGTCCTTATTTGGTTGGTTCAATCATCTCTGGATCTCAGATGGCATGTACATAAATCCTATTCAGATCTTCTTCACTTAAAGGCTCAACATAAGGCACGGACTTTCCATCTGTCAAAGGGATAATGACCCTTTCCTCTTTATTTTCAAAATCTGATATAGCCCTTGTTGAACCAAAGATCAACATTATTTTCATAGCACCAAGGACACCCTAGTAGAGCTGGGAAGCTATCTGATTCTGCTAGCGCTAAAACTTCAAAGTCTCCAGTGAACTTGGCTCCTTGTATGGTAATGGATGCATCTTTTAAAACTCCTATGGGAGTGGCCTTAGTCTGATTAGCCATGAATAATACATTAGAGGATGGCTGCAATGGGGGTCTCCCCATTTGTACCCATGCATCCAAGGTAAGAACATTGACTTTCGCGCCTGTATCAATCAGTATATTACTCAACATCCACCCATCCACAACAACATTCAGAGTGATTTCCTTGTCATAATCTAGGCTATGAGGAGGGATATTTGCATGTAGGATCTACCGTCTAGTCTCAATACTTGCACGTGAAGTGTTCCCTTTCAACCAACTTCCTAACAGTGGAATGATGTTCTCCTGGCGCAACATTTTACACACTTCTCTTAAGTCATTTATATCAGTTTGGACCATCTCTGATACTTTCTTCTGCTCCTTTAAATATTGTATCTCACCCTGAAGATTCCTTAGCACTTCCATGGTATCCTGATAAACCTCCTTCTAATAGGAAGGATCTGGGTACCATGCATCAAAAACCTCATCCTTAGTGATGGTAGGTTTCAGCTGTAATACCTGTCTAGCATGTGCTACCTTAGCACAGGTCGTGATCCTCACTTGTAGTGCCTTGGACTCTATTTCCAATTTGGGCATCCATTGATTGTCCATAGTGCGTTGTATCCTAACCATATTGGCACCTTTGTTTTCTTGCTTATGTTGCTTACTCAGATGCTCATATAAGTCCGGGAACTCTTCATAGCTATGGTTCTTTCTGTAGAAAGAACATGTAATATTCTGAGGACATTCGTGCCTATAGTGGTCAGGAGATCCACAAGTATAACATGTTCTGCAAGGAAACTCACTTCTTCCACCACCACGGTGTCTCCCTCTGAATCCATCATGGTATCCCCGACCTCTACCACGATTACCTTCAAAATACCCCTCATTCTGATCATAGCGTGCCCGATTGTGCTCTCGGTCCTGATGCTCATTCTTTCCTTTAGAGTTATCTAAAACTCCTATCTATCATACACCAATATCTATAGCATCATGGATATGTCCAATCAGTCGGCAGTCCTCCATGTCATGAGTTGTGGACCTGTAGATTTTATAGTAGCTTGAAACGTTCTTCCTTATTGCACGTTGTAATAATGGGTAGCGGCTTACATCACGGTTTAGTGGCATATCTCACAATCCATCAGCAATGAGTGTACTATACTGTGAGGAAAAATATCCTTTGTGTGACCATCTACTTCACAATCTTTACACCGAATTCCAGAGCGCGTTTCATGGGCTGAATTCATTAATAATTTCGCTAGTTATTTTTCCATAGCTACAATCTATGCCTCTAAGAATGGGCTAATGCCAGTGTCAATACTCCCAACTGCCTCAGCATGTAGGGATGCTTCCAATGCCTCGCATGGATCAGTATATGTCTTATGTGACAACACCCTCCTAAATGGTGTAATCAATCCCCCAAAAAACCATTGTGCATGATGGCTCGTGTGAATATCATAAGAAATTTTAGATAGAAGCATTTTAAAATAGGCATCATACTTGTGCACACTTTCAGTAGGGCCTCGCTTAATATCCTTGAGTGCACTTATACTCTTCTACTCAAATTTAGGGATATGAAACTCTTTTAAGAACACATCCTTTAATGCTGCATAATCCACGAAAGTATGATTAGGGTCAAAATTTGTGTACCAGATGTGTGTGCACCCTTGTAACATAGTAGAAAATTGGCTTGCCCTACGCTCAGAAGTTGTGATTCCTTTTGCGTGCCACAATATTTCACACATATGCACATGTTCAACAACATCTTCTATTCCCCTATACTCTAGAAGATGAAGAGACATTTCCATATAAATATTCTGGGGTTGGTGCAGACCTTTCCCACCTGATCCAGAACCTCCAGTGTTCTCCCTACCTCTAGAACATCCATATCCACATGAACCAGAACTTCCCATGCCTCCTGATCTCGAACCTATAGCTAGAATAGGTCCTATAAATGTACTTACATGTGCTCTGATAGTAGCACTATACTAGACCCCTACGGTCTGTGAAGTAGTTCCACTTCCAGAACTGAATCCAACATTTGGTGCACTCATATTGTGTGCGGATGATGTGCCTGAAAACACACCTCCAAATAACAATGAAGCAATATGCCCTGCCATTGATATACTTGCTCTCTTACTTCCCAAAATTTCTTGTTGATTAATTGTCATACTAGATACTGGAAAACCAAGTGCAAGGGCTAGGTTACCAGGTGGATTCAGATGCGCACCCACGGCCCAGGTCATCTCTGTTGGTGTGCTTCCTTGTGAATTCTGAGGAGGGTTCCCTATCATGCTTTCCTAGATGGGGGAGTTCCTGATGCTCTGGCTCCATGTCTTCTATGTGAGCTCCAAATCCTTCATGAGCCATCTCTCTCCTCAAATCCATCCACGCTGCAACATCACGCTGCTTCTCTATCTCCCTCTCATGTGCCTCATTATACTTAAGAAACCTTTCTTCTTTCTGCCTTACCACTGCTAAGTCCTCCATCCTTCAATAGTACTGTCCTTCCCAAATGCATGGTGGGGTTTAGTTATCCATCGGTTTACTCTCCACGTTCAAAGTTACCATCAAGATCTTGATCGTCAGTGGAATTCCTTGTAGGTAAGCTCCCCGTGGATGTTGTAAGAACTGGAATTCAGCTACCTCTGGACATGAATAAGTGGAAATTGAGTATTCCAAGATATAACTATTCAAGACACCATGAAACCATGTATCCATAGCTCGAGTCCAAATTAGATCAGCATCATAAAGGGCCTGGAATTCTTCCTGTGTCCAGACAAGTGCACGATACCTCCAATTCCATTTAGATGCATAAGTAACCAGCCACTTGTATAATTCTACTAGAAAGATAGTGAAAAATCTCTCATATAGACTATCATACAGATTCTATTCCACCCAACTGCGTGCGTTAAACTCAGATCTAATGTTGAACCTCCGTGCGTATTCTTCTTCCAGATTGCGTATCCATTCTTCAATACTTGCTAAGGTCAACCTGTATGTCTTCATTGAGAACCATCCTAAAAACAACAGAAACAGAGGTCCCGGAAACAGAACCAATGATGCAGCCTAGAATTCAGTGATACTAACCCTATAAAACCCTAGACACACTGGCACATCACTCAGCCTAACTGAGCGCTCACCCGAAGTGTGCAAAGGTACCAAGTCCCTCTTTAGGGTTGCTGTAGCAGGATGTTAGCATGATGGAGACTTAACATATATAGTTCTATTACTAGCTCATCATTCTATAGAGCATACCAGATCTATATCTAAGGAAAAGCAGAATTAAGTACTAACCATGATGAGATAAAAAACATACTAGATTTAGATACACATAGAACTAACACTTAGATTCAGCCAATGTCCTTCATTATATTCAATGCAATAAGTTTACAGAAGCCTCATTACAATATCAGTAGTATGCGCGTAGTAGTTTTAACAACATATCTCTGTATATCTTGATCCCCTCTGTGTGTATATCTATTACACAGTTTACTACATATATATAAGGGTGGGGACTTTCCCTTCACCACTTATCCATCCCAAAAATAGGTCGCATGTTATTCTTAGCCACGCGCCTTTACAAAACTAGCCACACATGCAAGTGCACTAACAATAGACTACTACTAGCTAACTATCAGTAGCAGATCTATTTCCGGCTTGTGTCCATGCAAAGTGCTTCGTATCCAATCCTCCAAAAATAGCCAATGTGTGGCGCACACGTCTCTACCTTGTTTTTGTGCTCTGCATGTCATCTCTAAAAATAGACCTTAATGAGCGAAACAGCTAAGTCCCGAAAACTGAACTTTTGTTCTGCGTGTGCGTTCTCCCTATCCATTCGTGCCTTTGAATATGAATCACTTCCCTGTGTGGACTTCTTATGTGATTTTTGTCAAGTGTTCTTTGATCAACAATATGTGTATCCAAGCCGAACTTACTACATTGAGAGGCTCATCTCAGATGTAATAAGTATGAAGCCAATAAGATTAGCTATTGGGGATAGTGGAGCAACACTCGTATACCTTCAGCTTAAGCCTAAGTTGGAGAGTAAAAAATATGTGGAGAATGAGTTTGTGCTCCCTAGGCCACCTAAGGGGAAACATACAATGGAGAACATGCCAGCTCCAAAACCTGTAACAATAATAGAGGTAGATGAGGAGGAAGAATAACATGAAGATAATGGTGGCTTAGATCATAGAGGTAGAAGGAAGCCCACAGATAGAGTGGAGATAAAGCACATAGGTACTCCACATTAGGCGCAAGAAGGAGACAAGGAATTGGACATGGAATTAATCCATGAAGAGAACCATTTTAAGAGGGTATTCCGAAGAATAAGGACCCAAGGTGTGGGACCACAACATCCTGTAAGGAGATCACCACAACTCTCCCCTCAGAAAGAGGCAATTGAGAAGAAGAGGAGGAAGCTAAAGCTAAATGAGGAGGTGGAGGAGTCTATAGAGAGCACACCTAGAACCCTAGTGAAGCCAGAAGATAAGGAGGAGCCTTGAGATGAGGACATGAAGGATGAAGAGGAAGGTGCAAAGGAGTCTGAAGAATCAGAGCATGAGCAGCCTCGCGTGCATGACATCACCTAGGACATCAAAGGGAAAACTCAAAACCTTGGCCCTCAGGTTCCTAAGGGACCAAGAACAAGGAGAACAAGTAGAGAATACACTATGTCAAGTATGGGCTATGATGAGGACATAAGAAAAATCATTTGTGCTCGTTTTCAAAGAACAATGGACATGAAGGAGTTATATGGGTGGGAGCTGATGGACCCAGACATGGTCACCACGTGTGTAAGGAAAAAATTATCCTGGTCCATTCAGACTCACATGGACGAACCAAATTTTGATGTATGTGAGGAGTCTTGTGTGTCAAGAAGAGTGAAGAAGGCACCTCAGAGAAGGCACATGACTATAAATCCCACTCTCATGTCTGAAGAGCAGGTGAGAAATGACTCAGTTAAGGTATCTACAAAGGTTGCACAGAGGAACATAGACAAGGATGCCACTATTAGAGCGCTACTTGAAGATAATAAAGAAAAAACTACAGAAATAATGTGTCTAAAAGGAGAGAAGAATCCGGAGAAGAAAAAGAATTGAGTCCTTCATCAACATGACATCATAAATTGGTGAATATTTCTTAAAAGAAAGACTGTGTCGAGAGTCTAGGGTACCTGAAAAGTTTCCTTCAGCTATACATTATGTGCGCACATTAGTTTACTTGGTGCTTTAGGATGGACCAATTCGAATGCAAGTGCCAAAGGATCCTGAACAAGAAGTAGAAAGAGATAAGGCCTCCTTGGTTAGAAAGATTTCATCTTATGAGGCATTACTCTAAAATTTACAAGATGAGCTGAAGAAAACAAATCAAGCTCTGAACATATGTGCAACACCAGAAGTAGTGATCAGGATCAAAACTATAGTAGAAGATAATGAAGTTCTAAAGGAAATGAAGGATGATACTTTAGGGTGGGCAAAGAGATTGGCATTATTAAAATAAAATCATGAAGTCCTTGTAGCAACACAAAACCCACATAAGGAGAGGCTAGATGAGCTTGGAAAGGTCATAGTGTAAAAGATGGATCTTTTGTAGGGAAGGATGTCTACTATGGCTAATGTTGTCCTCATATTACAGAATGAAAAGGGAGAAATAACCTAGGATGAGTTGGAAGCTATTGCCACAGACGTTCCAGAGAAGATGAGAAACACGTTGGATGACTGAAAAACATTGGAGGCTGAAATAAAAATAGAATATCCATAGTTGATCCTCCTAGTTGAAGCAGAGGGTGATGTAGAATAGAAGTCCAGTCTTTGTACAAAAATTATTTACATTCTTTCCATTCTTATTCTTTATTATTTGGGAACGTCAGAAGGAAACCCCATTGTCAGGATGGAAATGTAGTTTAGTGTGGGGTAATGTTGAGTAGATAGATTATGAAACTAAGAAGAGGGAACATAGAATATTTGCATGCAGGAATAAGTCACATTTGAAGGTGTGGAAGGATATGAAAGGAAAAATGTGGAAGGACAAGATGATTTGGGGACTTAGCCATTTTCATGGTTACAGGCTATTTTTGGAGATAGCGTGCAAAGCACACATCAGGATGGAGACTTGTGCGACACACAACTACTATTTTTGGATGAGTGTTTGATGAGCATCATGCACAAGTTGAAGATATTAATAGGATTACTACTACCAGTTAACTATTGGAGATCTATTATTAGCATACTTGCATGTGTGCCTATTATTGTAAAGGCGCACGACTATTTTCAGCATGTGACCTATTTTGGTAAGTGCGTAGGTGGTGAAGGGAAAGTTCCCACCCCTATAAATATGTAGTGAACTATGTAGTTTGATATACATATAAATTGTGTATGATCTATTATGGAGTTATGTTGCCAAATCTAATGCACACATAAAATTATGATACTATTTATTGTAAGAATCTAATGTATTTACTATGTTTAATATAATGGAGTGTATTGGGGGGATAAAGGCATTAAAAATGACTGTAACTTGTTCTTGCATGGTTGATTTCATTATGCTTGTTGTTTAATTCATGATTCTTTAAGATCTAGATCCGAAATATGCTCTATGGTATGTTCATGCCATTTATGGATCTGGATGCATTATATCTTCTTCACGTTAACATCCTACGCAAGTACCTCTAAGGAGGGGCCTGGTATGTTTACACACTTTGTGTTACTGCTCAACTTAGGCTGGGATATGTGCCAGCGTGTTTGGGTTTTTTGTGGTAAATTCTAGGTTGCATTAGTGTCCTTTTTTTTTCTGCTATCCTAATTTTTCCATATTAGTTCCGAGTTATACCAATTGAACTAAATATAAGTGAGAAATTGTATTAAGTTGTTGGAGGTTTGTGTCTGTAACTGTAGAAATACAATGTATGTGAACTATGTTGCTAAGAAACTAATTATATGTACTGTTAGGACATTAGCGCCTAGGAGAGGACACAGGAACCCAGGTGTTTGTGTTTAAGCTTGGGTGCCGGTATTTGTGCTGTGATTATGAACCAAGTCTTATTCTGAGTCAGTGCTATAACTGTAACCTATGTTGATTCTGTGTTGTGTCCTACATTTGATATGATGTATGAGGTTATTTGGTCACCTTATGTATGCCCCCATTTTTTTGGAGTGCATCTGATGTCGATACAAGTGTGCAGCCTAAAGAGAGGACCTGATGCTGAAATGATACTGAAACCTGCATGGGGTAGGGAATGTGTATAGTAAAAACCAAGGAACATGCAAAAAAAGTGGATAAAAACATGTGTTAGTAGAGAAATTAGCAAACATGTCATAGAAAAACAATATAACAAGCAAGTGCGTATATAATAGAGACTGTGAAAAGCAATTTTCAAACATGGGACATCAATCACAATGTCACAAGACAATCAAGGCTGAAGTGGTTATGAGAATACAATAAATGATCAAATAAGACATAGGGCATAGCCCGCAAACAATAATATACAAGTAGAAATCAATGACAAGAAAAAATGTATCAGATAGCCATGGTGGTATATAGTCTTACAAGGTAAATGCTACACGTGAAGAGCCCATTAGCATGTTAGAAAGATAAAGGGTATGTCAAAGTGTGCATGTATCAATGGAATAAGTAATGTGCTAGTGAGAATAAAAAGTAGTATATGATGAAATAATAACACTTGTAATATGTGAGAAAGTAGATGCCCCTAGGATCCTTTGTGGGAATGGTAAGAGGTAAAATTCCAAGTATCATTACAGCATGTAAGGACATGTAAGAGATCTACATCCACTCCAAAAGACAAAATTAATGTGCATGTGTATATAGAAAATATATTGACATACTAAGTATCTATCTATCATGGGAAACATAATGTACATGTAAGTATAAACAAGAAAGTGTAAGTGCAATCAAGATATGTAAATGATGTGAGTGTGAATGTGATGATATGTAATGTGTGAAGATGGATAGGAGAAATTCACCCCCTAACGAATGTGTATGAGATGAGGTGCATTTATAAATGCCCCTTCAATAGTCAAGAATGAACCATAACACAAGAGTGTGTCATTGAGAAATGGTGTGAAAATGTGTGCTACAAAGATAGATCATGAAGTATAGAGTGTTGAGAGTGTGTGTGGTGAGGTTCATTTCAAATTTATACCCTTAGTAGTCAAGTATGAACCATGGAACTAGAATGTGTCATATGTTAATGACGATATGAGGTGTGTATAAAGATGTGTTTGTGTATAAAGAAAGACTAAGTGTGAAACACATAATGCAAGGTGTATGCATATAGATGAGAAGGAATTGGTAATTATTGAAGGGGGGAAGAAATCATGTTTCCCCACCAAGTGTTTGATGTGGAAAATAATAAAGTAAAATCATCGAGGAGATTTTCATTTTTAGGATCATAGCTGATTGGAGTTGGATCAGAGACTCGCTAAGAAATAGTGTGAGGTTGATCATATAAAGAGCCTTTGCGGAAAAAATTATACATACCCATTGCATATTTTTCATTAGTAAAAGGTGGTTGTGGAAAATCATGTGCATACTAGAAGGTAGGATTTTGAGAATAACCAAGGAATGAATCATTGAAAATAGAGATGCAGCTAAAAGGCGTAGGAAATGTGATATTAGTATGATTTGGATCCAGTGTGCCACCAATGTAATCAAGCCAATATTGACCAAGTGTGAGTGGAGAGGAGCAAGGAGTACATGTAAGGAAGACTATCAAATGGAAGACGCAGAGGCCATAAGAAATAGTAATGAATACACATCTGTGATATAAGTGAGCAAAGTGAGGTGGAGGAAGAAGATCAACAGTTGTGAATCCTAGCTAAGGCAAGCTATCATGTGTGTAAATAGTTGTTATGGAAAAATCATAGCAACCATGATTTCTCACAAGTGAAAGGTTAAAGCAGTCACTGTGATTTTTCAAACATGGAGTTATCCTAAAGTGTGGGACTTTGAAATCAGGATAACCCTACAGAGAAGGCCAGATTCCTGTCCTATCCTAGTGCCAACTACTCCAAAGTGTAGAGAGTTGCATATCTAACAATAATCTAATATTTCCAAGGAGAAAAAGATAGAGAAAATGCATGAAAATAAAACCTACTCTAAGGGAAGGTGATGCACCAAGAAGGATGTTGAACAATTTGCATAATAAACACAACACTACCAGAACCTTGCAATGAAAACGACAACAATACACAATAACCTTGCATGCAATGAAAGATTCGAAAGATGTAATAAAACACAACATATGGTGTGAAATATGCACACATATGATTTTATTGCTCTCAAAGTTGATACAATACATCACATTTAGGGACAAAGACACATATTTTGCATTACAATGTCTAATAGGGAGGTTTAAAATCTCCACAAATCTCTTATAGACAAGAAAGAAGGGAGGGGCATATACAAGGTGTCAAACCTTTTGAAATGAGCCCCTCCTTACAATATATAGGAAGAATGAGAGAAAGGAGAGAGAAGGAATTCAAAATCTTGCTTCAACCACCCTAAAATGCATTAAAATCACTTGCAACAATGATGGGTGCCACTGTAAAACCCATACCTCCATGTACCTTGCCTTATTGGGGAAGAAAAGAATTCCATACCTTCATATTTTTGGTAGGTGAGAAATATAGAGAAATTCCTCTAAAATGGCAGACTATATTTCATCATTTTGAAATACTTAGTCTTACTAAAATGCCTAGAGGACACTGAGAGCTTTTCAAAAAGTCCTATTTTGTGAAAATACGATCTCCCAGTCAAAAGTTATGGCCATCTGAAGATGAGGGTGTCATTATTGTAATAAATGTGAATGGTTGATCTATCCTTTTTGGAGACTCTGACAATGCATCGCGACCCTCCAAAATCTAAAATTTCAGATCTTTTGGGATTCGGAGCTTCAGATATCTAGACTTTGGATGTTGTTTTTACTATTCATCTACTTGAGATTTTTGAAGACATCTGAAATGCCAAAACCATCCGAAGTCCAAAATTAAGACTTTCTAGTTTCGGAATTTTAGACCATATTGATTTGCACTGCACATTGCTTGGGGTATAATGTTCCGAAATGCTCAAATCCCAAAAGTTTTAAATTTGGAATTTTGAGGTTTCAGACCTTTGTATTCTCAAGGGTTTTGGGGTTTCAAGATATCAAGGGTTATGGGTATTCAAGATTCATCCGGATGAGTTCATGAAACCTCCGAATCTCTGGGGGTCCCAGGTTTTCTAGGAGTTTTAGGGGTTCGAGTTTTTAGACTTCTTCAGGGTTTTTCGCACTTCCATCCGCCGAATCGTCCAAATATCATCTCCTCCTATCTCCGAAAGACCTGAAGTCTTAGATTCCAGACTTCATGATTTCAGAGCTCGTTCCCTCCCCGCATTGCACTAGCTTGAAATCGTAAGCTTCTTTGAAATGTGGTCAGCCCATTTCAACTCCCTCAGCTCGAGCCCAAATTATGAGCTCCCATGGTTTCAGAATGATCCATATCCTATTTATCACACTGTCAGGTCAGCTGAGTTGTCCAAATTTCACCTCAGGGGTGACCTCTAGATTGAACAACAGTCCTAGAGAAAGTAGGGTCAAATTTCATACATCATAGCTCCTTCATTCCCTGAACTCCTAGATGAAAAGAGTGCTTGCAAAGCCTTCCTCAAGTGTTTCCTAGAATGAACCCAATATGATTAGCTGCAACATGGCTTAGTAAAATCCTCTTATGTATGTAAAGTCTCTATGAAAAGGTCATGTTTGTCCAATTAGTTGATCTGAGGAAGCTAAAAAAATGGATAACAATGACCAGGGACGATAGGCATAAACTCATCTAAGTAGTGTCACGAATCATTCTATTTATGAATTGGAGTAAAATTACACCAAGTTCTGTAGTTAGGGATTCTCATTTTTTCAAATGTTCTACGTCAGTGACCTCATCATCCAAATCTTCAGTACTAGAATTTTTGAAGTCATATTGTATAACATTAAAAGGATATATATGTTTATGAAAGTGAACCTATTTGATCTAAAAATAAGAGTCTCCTCTGCTCTGGTGCCTCAATTTTGTAGCCATAGGAGTATACATCCTTTTTTGATTTTTCTCTTTCGGTTCTTTTATTTCTAAATGGAGTGTGTGCAGTGGAGAAGTAACAGAATGAGTAGGAGCACTATATTGCCTTATTTTTCTTCTGTACCAATTTTTTGTTGTGGAATAGGATGTATATGGACTTGATATGGGCATGGTCAAAAATAATGTTGATAAGGACTAAGATTTGTATTGAAACATTTCTTGTGATCGCAATAGGGGAATATGGTCATAACCATCATGAAAAAAACTTTGCATCGATGAACTCATAGATTTTACAATAGGTCTATGGATATGTGATGTAGCTGGTCTTCCAGAGATGAGCACTAGGATAGATGATGTGGCAAGGTGTGAATGAACAAATTTTTCAATAGGAATAATTTTAGGTTCCCAATAGATTTTTGAAGAGGCTAATGTGGTACATGCTTATACATTTGTGAGTAGAGGAATCATAACTCACTAGTCATTACTATGCAAATATTACTGGCTTATTTTTAAATTTTCATAACCTAGTACCACGACAAATATACTTATCTCTTAGGGATTAGATTAGATTTACTTCTATCCAGCACAACCACTTTCATATCGAGTAAATCACTTAATATATTTTGCAGAAACTAGTTTCCCTGATCAATAAAACTTGAGTGCAGATGGATCATCATTAGACAGAAGGAAAGTATTATCCTTATCGCTATTTAGATATAATTTTTGTGAAAACATTCTTTTAGAGATAGTATTATCTGATAAAATGCATTAGAGTGAATTATTCCTTTCCATATGAATGGATCCCTATTTTAGTTTTACCTTTAATTATATGACAATTATTAAGTTTTAATGCACAACATAATAAATCATAAAGAGATATTTTTGCTAGTGTATTATTAAGCTACTTGATGATGTCATAAACCAATACTTGTTTAATTAGTTTCTTTCAATTTCAATTCTTTTAAAACCTCGTGAGAATACAAAAAAATAGAATATATATTTATCTTGTTACATTAAAAGATTGAAAAACTCGTATTTTATTTAGCAAATAATTTCATTTCCTTTATTTATCTAAAATAAATTTTCAATGTAGTTTAGAAATTAAATTGAAACAAAAAATCTAGTCGTAAGGAATTCACACTACCTGATCATAACCACTATTGATCCCTTGACGTAGATCATTTATTAAATTCTCACAGGTACAAGTTCATATAGTTGTGAACCTAAATGAAATTTAAATAAATATATAAATAAACAAATTCTAAATCTAAATATGTAATACTGCTATGATATAAATGTTAAGTTTAGATAATTGAATCAAGAAAATAAGCAATTAAATTTGAAACCCTAGTTAGAAAATGAAAAGGTAAAAGGACTTAGCTAATTCTCAGTGATGTCACAGGTGTAATCAAAAGAACTCAAAAATATCTAGAATGAAGGATTGGAATGTCATATAATCAAACCTAGGAAATTGCAAGAGCATTATAAGTGTCAGGAACATGATTCCTATGGAGGGTCAAGGGCGCATGGGGTGCTAGGTACCTTTTCGGGATGCATGTGACTTCTTAAAAGTTATGGAACTCATTTTTACATGGTTACAAGATATTCTCCTATTGTCACCTTTGATCACATGTATGTCACTAGAATTAATTATTATTCTCTTGAAACCTGTAATAAGAAGAATTACCCACAAAACCCCTAAAATCCATCAAATAACAAATAAGAAAGATGCAAATGGGAGGTTAGACTATCCTCGGTTGTCAACAAAGTGAACTTATAATGGAGTGTTACAGTACATTACAAACCCCATGTAGTTCTATGTGTGTATGAAGGAATATTTCCCTATGTGGATCTTGTACATGTCACACTGGATAGCGAGCAATAGGTAGATTTAGAAAATGTAAATATTTGTGTGTGCATGAAAGAATGAACTTCACCTTCCTATGAAGAGTATGTAGAAATGTATTCCATTTTCCCTTGAATGGATGCTAGATGAATGCTTTTGGGTGCTTTAGGTGAATTTTGGATGCAATCTTAGGTGATAATAGTAATGCTTAGTGCTTGGTCCTTGATTTTGAAAACATAACAATGTATTTATATGATTCCCTTCTTTGAATTTTGTAATTAACAATTAGAAGGTTAAACCATAAGTGAAAAATATTCCCAAAATATAAAAGAGACCCAAAAGGAGTGAGAAAGGTGAAAAATGGTCAGGGGAACCCAAAGGGAAAATGGCACTTGGGTGCTTCTATCCTAGATGGGCGGTGGTGTCTAGAGCCATAAAATATAAATAAATAAAATAACGATTGGGTTGTAGGGTGTGTAAGACCAAATTTAGAAAACAAGAAACACAGAAAAGAGGCCAAAGACAATTGTCAATTACCATTTTTTCATATGAATATTAGTATGTGTTTAGAACCTACAAATGTACCCAAGTGCGTGATTTTATATCTACAAATGCATCTATTTTTTAAATGTATATGCAAGGTGCATTTTAAGACCAATATTTTGGGAATATTTGTAATTGTGCTCAAAATGTGAAATCTCGATGTAGCCATGCTTTTAAATCACATGTTCATGTGGGAAATAAATGTGATTTCTAAATATGGCAACACCATCAGAGCACATTATGATTACATTGACACACATTTGCAGTTGCGGTGATCTAGAAATTTCAAAGGGGCAGCTGGCATTAGCCATGTTGTTGGCTTTTGGTATCTTATATTACTGATCTATTTTATTGAGATTGTATTTGTAGTGATTGTCCATGTAATAGTGAATTAGTTTGACAATTGCCTCTTTACGCATTGGATTTTCTATTTTTAGCTAATCAATTTTGTGATGGTAGTTACAATCACAATGGAATGACATATTACAGGGATTCAGTTAGAAATTCTCCTATTATTGGAATTAGTGTCTTTTTAAACTGATCTAAATTGTTTGTAGAGATTAGTAGAATCATAGAGTATCAGTTGGACAATTGCCTCTTTTGGAAAATAATTGTCTATTTTTAAAAATAATCAACTTTTTTTGATGAAATTTTCAACAATTTGTAGTAATATTTCCCATAATGCTATTTCTATGGCTCTTGTATGTGTTTATGATATGTAGGAAGATGATTGACAACATTTGTGAGTGATTTTTTTTTTGGTGAAACAAAATCCTTCTCAACGGGGAGGTGCAATCCGGAGGATTTTTCACATTTTGAATGTTCTGTAAATTTCCCTAAACCTATTCCTTATGGAAGATCAAGTTGAGAGATTTCCGGTGGTATTTTGAACACTGAAAATAAACACCGTATGCTCTAGATATCATCTGTGCAAGAACATGACTCCAAAAAATGAAGCAGTGACACAGTGAATGGACACATTGCAAAAATGGCAGATGGGTCAATGTGGCATTGACAAGTGGCATGGAGAAAAAAGAGAACCTAGTTTTTACCACCAGTCTTTGATGGGTGAATTTTTTTTTTCAAGTGTGGGGTCCACTTTTATTTTTGAGGGGGACTAACTTGGAGAGCAAGCTGGGCGAGCTTGTGATGGGAAAGTTTAACAACTTGACAAGATCTATGCATAGCTCAGACACTAAGTAATCAACTCACCCACCGAAAGGATCGAAACCTCATCTTAGTGAGCCCAACATAGCCCAAAATCCAAACAAAGAACTATTGATTGATCTATGTGGTAAACCAACCCATCGACCATCCACTATACAACATTCAAAACTCAATAACCCCTAAACCAGTGTATCAGCCAAGCCTTACGTGGATGAAAAAATAGAGTATGCATGGCCCAAGCGATGGGTAAAGTGGGCATTGACAAGCTTATTAAAGCCTTTAAAAGACTTCCACCCCATAGAAGTGGGATTATTATCTCAAATGAACATAAAGCAGTTCCATGGGAGTTGGGGTGGTTCAAATCCCCAATGTCCCATTTACCAAAATTAAGTCCCCACGACTAGTCCATAGGGGTTTGAAAAACCTATATAAGGGCAAGTTGGGTCTTATATAAATCAAGTTGAATGACTATGTTATTATTGATAACAAAGCATCTTCAGAAAAGTGAGTTTTTGAGGCACTCAGGAGCTTTTTGACGACTCAATGTAAATTGGAATTTTTTCCAAAATTCTGAGACGTTCCTCGTGCATACCTTATTTTACTCTTTTAGAGTTTTTATGACGTCATTTTTCACAGCGGAAGTCACTAGAAGACATAAATCTGAAGGGATAAGCTTCTGTAAGTGCTTTGGGAAGGTGAAGGAAAAACATTGAGATTTGTTAGGGTCCTTCAAAGGTTTGAAGACAAGAAATTATATTCTATGAATCTAGTATTGTTAATTGTAAGTTGATTGTACTTGTAGTTTGAACATTTTTTAATAGGTCAGTTCGTATGAACCTAGAGACGGAAACAATTTCTGAAATCCATAAATAACTCTAGAGTCATATCTATGGTTTAATTTATTTTGCATTTTGAATTTTGATTTATTTCTAAATTTAATCATTCAAGTTAAATTGAAGAAAGCATTTATTATTAGATTATGACATTTTAAAAGAATCGGGTAAATTAATTCTGAATGGTAATGATCGATTAGTGAATAATAGTGATTTTTTGAATCTTGAGTTTAGTTTTGGATCAATTTTAATTCACATTCTTATCAGCTTTGGATTCATTTAAATAAATAAATTTGATTAATTTGCAAGTTTTTTTGAAACAATAAATCAATAAGGGGACTATTGACATTTACAGATAAAGTTTTTTGGTATTAGAGTCGGTTTGCCTACTTGCAAAATTGCTATCTACGAAGCAAGTTTGGTATCAAAACTGGTCAAATTTAGTGTTTTCTTTCAGTTGCATTAGATATCAGTTTTGATTTGCTAATCCCATCATATTTTGCAAACTTTGTGACATGATCTTCCATTTTGTAGTTTACGTTGTTTTAGAAGTACAAGTGGTTTGTAGGTAGCTATGGGTAAAGCCTTGAAGAGAGAGAGAGGATGGAAGATCTTGAAATTATCAACAGATAGATTCAAGAAGAGAATTATTTCTTGAGATGCAATCTCTATTAACTAGAATAACAAATTGAACAATTAAAATTAGATATGGAATCCAACAATGAGCTCTTGATTAGATAACAATGTGGTGAACTGAAGAAGGATTTTCCTTCCACTTCATATGTAGAAACCATGATAGATGAGTGCACCACAAGTTATTCACCACATAATTTTTATTCCTCCCATTCATATCTGAATCTAGGTATTGATGTTGGTTCATTTGAAAAACATGCTAAAGGCATTGGATCTAAGGTATTGTTGAAAATGGAATTTGATGGAAGAGGCCTTGGTAAGAACGGCTAAGGTATTTATAACCCAATACAGGTTGAGGATCATTTTCATTTTGTAGGTTCAGGTTATCCTATTAGGGGAATGAAAATTGGAGAGTTCTCCAAGCACACTGAAGGGAGACAAGATTCTGATAACCAATTGAATACCCTACTAGTCCTACAGGAAGTCTCGGTGGAGGAAATTGGTGATTCTTTGTCACATGACGAATTGGGTAAGAAATTGCAAAGAAAAGGTAATGATATTCCACCTCCTCATTCTTATCATAATCACACTAAAAAGACAAAGTGTTGTAAAACTTATGATCCTGTCTTTTAGTTCAATAAATACAAATTTCATACTAAGAAAATGTGGCATTCTTTTTGTTGCATTTTTTGTCGGTTCAGTAACCATTCTATTGCCAGTTGTTGGAAGAGAAGGTCATTGTTAAAGAAGTTGATGTCATTTTTCAAGAACAAGGAAGATGAAAAATTTCAATCTCATTGTTCAAAGGTGAGAAATGGAAAACAAAATTCCTCTTGTCTTAGGAATTTTTGTACTCATTGTCGTATGAGTGTACACCCGATGGAAATTTTTTCGAAACTTCATCCATCAAACCATCATAGTAATGATAAGACAAAGATGGAATAAAATCCTATTACAAAGATAAATGAAGTTCCTAATCCACCACTTGTTGATGAGTCAACCCCATATCAGGTAATGATTCAAAATGAAATTCCATTAGAATCGGATGGAAAACAAATTTTCAATTATATATTACACAACTGTTGATTGTTGAATAGTTCATGCAATTAATTTAAAGAATTTGGTTATGGGATTCCTATTGTATGTTACAAGGTAATATTTTCCCATGTTGTGTAGCTTTGAATATGTTTTTGGAGTTCAGATTTGTGAGAAGAACTGAGAGATAGGTTTATCATGATCCATGATTTTCTTACATTTGAAAATTTGAAACAAACTCCATTTGAATTGTCTTATCTAGCTTTTGAGTTCTTAGTATAGTTTGGGTACAAAATTAAACTCATAATTTTAGCATTTGAGATTTGGAAAAATTTTACACAAGTTGATGGGAAAATTGGTGGTGTTCAATTTTTATGCTTGCTTTGCAGAGTAACTGTTGTTTTGGGAATACATCTATTTTTGGCATGTATATGTTAGGTTCATTTTAAGACCCATATTTTGAGCATGTTTGTAATTGTGCTCACAATGTGAAATCTCTATTTAGCAATACTTTTAAATCACATGTCCACATGGGTAATAAATGTGATTTCTAAATATGGTAACAACATCAGAGCACATTTTGAATACATTGACAAAAATTTGTAGTTGTGGTGATCTGGCAATTTCACAGGGTCAATGGACATTAGCCTTGTTGTTGGTTTTTGGTGTCTTATATTACTGATCTATTTGAGTGAGATTATATTTGCAATGATTGGCCATGTCACATTGAATCAGTTTTATAGTTACCTCTTTGGGCGTTGGATTGTCTATTTTTACCTGATAATTTTTTTGATGACATTTAAAGTCATAATGAGATGACATATTATAGGAATTCAGTTAGACATTCACCTATTATTGGCATTAGTATGTCTTTTTAAACTAATTTAAGTTTTTTGTAGAGATTGGTAGAATCACAAAGTATCAGTTGGATAGTTTCCTCTTTTTGCGAACAATTATCTATTTTTAAAACTGATCAATTTTTTGTGATAATTATTTCAACAATTTAAAGTAATATTACCCATAATACTATTTCTATGGACCCTGTATGTGTTTATGTTATGCAAAATGATGATTGGAAACATTTGTGGGTGAATTTTTTTTTTTGTGGAATAAAATCCTTCTCAATGGGGAGGTGCGATTTGAAGGATTTCGCACACTTTGAATGTTCCCTAAATTTTCCTGAACTTATTCCTTACGGATGATTAGGTGGAGAGATTTCCGGTGGTATATTGAACGCTAAAAATGGACATCGTATGCTTCAAATATCATCAACATAAGAATATGAATTTGTAGAATGAAGTAGGGGCATAGGTGACACAATGATTGGACACGTTGCAAAAATGGCACATGGGTCAACATGGCATCAAAAAGTGGCATGTAGAAAGAAAAGAACATGGTTTTTACCGTTGGTCTTCTACAGTTGCCAAATGTTTTCCAACTATGGGGTCTAATTTTATTTTGGAGGGGAATGACTTAGAGATGGAGTTGTGCGAGCTCATGACCAAGTTGAGGATCAATTTTAAGGGAGCCAACTCATCCATTGACCAAGCTAACCGATTGGGGCTATATTATAACATTATTGGGAAATTTTAACTTAGAAAGCTCTCCTTATAGCTCAACCACTTAGGAATCAACTTGCCTGCCGACAAGACCAATACAACTTGGTGAGCCCAATATATCCCACAATCCAAACAAAGTACTGTCGATCAATCTATGTGGAAAACCAACCCACCCACCGACCACTATGTGGCATTCCAAAATCGATAGTCCCCACACTAGTTTGTTGGCCAAGCCTTAGGTGGATGGAAAAATGTAGTATGTGTGGTTCAAACCATGGGTAAAGTGGGAAATAATAGGCTTATTAAAGCCTTAAAAAAACTTCTGCCCCACAAACTAGGGATTATTATCCCAAATAAGCATAAAGTGGGTCCATGAGAGTTGGGGTAGTTCGAACCCCCAACGTCCCATTTACCAAAATTAAGCCCCCACCGCTAGGTCATATGAGGTCAAAAATCCTATATAAGGCCCAATTGGGTCTTATACAAATTAATTTGAATGAGTGTGTTATTATAGATAACAAGGTAGTTTCAGAAAAGTTAGTTTTTGATGCACTTAGAAGCTTTTTGAGGACTCGATATAAATTCGAAAGTTGTCCAAAATTTTGAGATGCTTTTCATGAATACTTTATTTTACCGATTTAAATTTTTTGTGATGGAAGTTTTCACAACAAAAGTCATTGGAAGACAAAAATATGAAGTGATAATCTTCTACAAGTGCTTCGGGAAGGTTATGCCTAAATGAATAGGCATATGAAAAAGCTACAGAGACAAGCTGCTGAGATCACAAGAGAAGTTACCCACCTCATATGAAGACATGTAAATGGGTATGTAGTCCCAAATAATGATACTGAAAAATTACCTTCGTTAAGGAATGAAGGAGTCAATGAAGAAGAAAATGAGAGAGATGAAGAAACATTGAATGCGTGACCATTCAAGGAGAGAATGATCCAAGATTTAGAGGGAAAGAATGAAACTATTAATATTAATTTTCCTGATTATGGTGGAGGGTTATGACCATGCATTGATCTGGTCCCCAAAACACCAAGAAAATATATTGAAACAAAGAAACAAACAAAACAAGAGTGCCAAAAGACAACAAAAATGCCAAGAGGCTACAAGGAATCCACAAGGCTATAATAATATCGTTATGTTTTTGAAGTAATCAAGGTCTAAATGAATTTTATAGGCTTGGATGTGTAATTAAAGCTTGATATTAGCAAGGATACCCAACTGTAATGAACAACTAAGAGAAACATCAAATGATTGTTGCTGAAAATGAAAATTCAATTAAACTTTCCAAATTTCAAATAGAATGTGAATTCTGAGAGCATGAAAAAGTAAATTGAGACTAGCATTAATAATATCATCTCCCATAAGAACATGATGTATAGAGAGTAACTTATGTCAATCCCAGGGCTAAAGGCACCCAACTCCATAAGTGTTGAGAGATGAAACAAAACATAAAACCATGTTGAAATGAGTCAGTCTTACCGCAAGCTGGGAACTTAGGATCAACCAAACCCAAATGTTGCAATCCATGTCCAATGGGGAAATCTTGATGTAAGAGAGACCAATGAAAAAATTAACTTTGGGATGAGAAAAATGTTTCTAGAGTGCACGGAATTGAGTGCACCAAATATATTCATAATCATGAGTACCCCAATCTTGATTGAGCTTAGTAAGAGGAAAAAAATTAAACTTTATCCAATGGGAAACCTGTTTAAGGGAAAAATTGGATAGCTAATCCTAATTAGGCTAGCACCAAACATCCCACCAATGTTGATTGGAGTGAAAACAACACTGGAAATATTCAAAGTATCCAATTTTTCCTTAAAAAATTCATAAGTAGTTTTGTCTTTAGAAGCAAGTTTAAATTTAGCATAGAATGAAGGCCAATCAAGCAGAGTGCCATTGTCATGATTAAAGACATACTTGACATGTATAATACCTTTGTAAAGAAACTGAATGCTTTGACATTTCTTATTCCACACAAGAGGCCCCTCAAGATTAGAGAGAAGTGGAGACCACCAAACATAATGGAGAGAAAGGTGTTGAAGATCACACTTTGACAAGTCCCAAGTGAGAAAATAATTAACTCTAACACAACCTTTCCAATTTTTTTGTAGCATGAAAAACCCTCTAATTTTGAGAGGGTTGGGGGTAAATAACCAATTCATCCAATGAGTATGACCCCGAAAGTTTTTTCCTAGTAGGATGTGCATTAACAAGTATGTAGCGAAGATAAAACAAGCATCATCCCTTCAAGTGAGGAAAAAATCTACTTAGTAGCTAGAAGAACACCTTACGGGTAGGAATTAGGGAAACCAAGACCTCCAATCTCATGATCTATCATGCAAATATGTCAGGACACTCTTGAAAAATATCTCCGATTATAATTATTTCCCCCCCAAAAAATTCAGATAGCTCTATCAAGGTTTTTATAGGTGCTTTAGGAGGGGGGCATAAAAGAGGAATAGTAAATATGCACATTCTATAAATTCTTAGTGAATACAATGAATAAAGCTAACAAAAAGGGCCTACTAATCCATTTTAGAACTTTCTTATTGACCTTGTCAAGAACATGGCACCAAAACTGCTCTAGTGTAGTGTGAAAGGTAAAAATTATCATGTTTCAGCCACTTCTAATGATACTCAAAAGCCCAAAAAGGGGGACCAACATAAGAAATTAAAATTCCTTGAGTTTTTTCAAGTTTAAAAAAGAACTTGAGGCCTTGCACCTTTCACATTCCTCCAGAAGAAGGAAACTATCATTTACAAATTGACTGTAAATAAACTGAATAGGATGATGTAGTAGAGAAATGCCTTTAACTAAACCTGCATTAGCATAAATTCTCAAAAGATGACCAAGGGCTTCTTCTGCTAGAATAAATAGGTACGAAACAAGAGGGCATCCTTGAATCACTGAACATTGTAGATCAATACCTTGAGATAACTTACTTGATATGCAAATTCTAGCATTAGCATTTGAAAAAAGCATATGCATATGCTAAACAAAAGTGTTACAAATGCCTAATTCAGCCATCGTAGAAAGAATAAAGGGCCACTCAATTCTATTGTAAGCCTTAGAAAAATCCAACTTGAGAAAAATAATTTTCTAATTAGAGTCTTCAGCCCAAGCTATACTTTCAACAATTGTAATAACATTATCCAAGATGTATCTTCCTGGCATAAAGCCAGTTGATTAACAGAAATCATTTTATGGAGACAAGGTTTAATTTTAAGTTCCAAAGCTTTAGCTATGATCTTATAAGGAGCATTGAGTAAAGTAATCTGTTTCCAACTAGTAATCAAAGATGGATCCCTAGTTTTGGGAAGAAGTTTAATACAACCTTGATTAATGATGGAGCCTAGAGAACTAATGGTAAGAGCTTCTTGATAAACCTTGTGGAGATCACGACCAAGGATGGGCCACATATTTTTGTATGACTCACATGGTAGACCATTTATCGTGGGAGCTTTATGGTCAGCCACATAAATCAAATATTTTTATAAGTCTTCAACAATAAGTTGTTATGTATCAGACATAAATTGGATCCTGAAATTACGATTATATTGAAGGCATGACTAAAGAGAAGCTTCATCCAAATTTGTAGACCTAAAAACATTTCTATAGTGGTGAAAAAAGGAATCCATAATACCATTAGGATTGTTGATAATGGTCTTATTGATGATAAGCTCACTAATAACATGTTTCCTATTATATCCTTAAAGAAAATTAAAAAAATCAGTAGAGGACTGATCTTTATATTTTAACCAAGAGAGACATTCTTTCAATATGTCTCCCTTATCTTTATGGAATTACAAGATTCTCTTCTATTGTCACAAATAGGCAAGATGATTTTGTATGTCAGTAGGTTTAGGATCTCTAACCAGATCAGATTCAGTTCTAAAAATCTCAACATCTACACTCTCCATGTGATTGTTAAAATTACTCGCTATATTTTTACCAAAATGTCTAAAAACTCTAATAGTTAGAGTAATAACATCTTGCCACCATATATTCCATACTGAATCACTTTGAGGACAAGGGATTACGGTCCATATAATTTTGGCATAACTGATAAGATGTTTATTATGAAGAAAGAATATATTAAAGATGAAAATATTAGAAGCTTTCTTTTAAAATGACAAAAAATCAAGTGACCACAAGATTGGACTATCATCAAACAAGACATTCAAAGGATCTACATGAACCGGAAGATCTTCCTTCAATTATATGTGACATCATCTATTCTCTAATAACATCACTTGGTTGAGATGGCTTAAAATCCTCTGGTCTCCTTGCCTTAGATTTATCTAGGTAAACCAACGATGATTAAGAGGAGATTTGATCAAAGAATTCAGATTGTTGGCTTTAAAATTCTGCTTGAGCTAAAGTCAATAAATTATTTCTTCTACTGTAAGGGTAATAAGAAGCTCACCCACCCTATCAAACTCATACTCTAACATATTAAAATCCCCACAAACAACAAAAGTGGCAATGAGAAGCCAGACAACAAGTCATTTCCATAAATTAGCTCTAAAAACATCTTCACAAGGAGCATAAATACTACAGATCCCCAAAACATTGTTACCAATCTACAAAAAAACCTAATCAATATGACCATTGAGGTCTTGACCATTATCCATAATATTGGATTCCTATTTTTGATGAATGAAAATAACAATACCACCTCTACTAAGAGAGTGGAAAGAATTTACTTGCACAATGACGAGGAAAATATAATTACATACAAGCCATTCGAAGTAAAAAACCATAGATCTTGAATTCTTAAAGATAAAACAAGCTAGGAAAACCTTATTTTCACAAATAATCTCAGAAAATGAATTTTTTGGGGTTATCTGTGAGACCCTTTACATTTCAGGAGATAAAATTCATGGAGGGGTTGATACTAACATTGCTTCATCTATCCTTTCCAAAGAACTGGATGAATTATAATCTTCATGATCAGAAAAATTAATAGAAGCTTCCAAAATCTGATTGTGTATTGAATGGTCTGATTTTTTAGGTTCCTTCTTGGAGCTAGAGATAGTATGAGTGGTGTTTCATTAGAGAGGTACTATGATTAACATTACCAATACCTCCATTAGTAACCTTTGAGCTTTTGACTAGGCATTTTGAATTCACAACATGAGAAAAGGTTCTCTTTTTATGAGAAATTGTCTGCTAGGCCTTATCTTGTGACTCCTAAGAAACACTTTTATCAATGTGTTGGGATGAAATTTCATCCTTTTTGCAAGGTTCAATAACCATAGTCATTGTGGTTTTTTTAGCTAGGAACTTCGGGCAGTTAAATGAGCGGTGATTCAAATCATGACAATAGTAACAAGAATTCGGTAATGTCAAATATTTAATTTTCTTCTCAACTGAAGACCCTCCTACATTTAGTGAAATAGATTTAGGAAGATCTCTACTAAGATCTAGCTCAACAAAAACCCTGCAAGGTTTATCAATGTATTGGGATGAAATTTCATCTGCTTTGCAAGTTTAAATAGCCATAGTAATTGTGGGGTTTTTAGCTAGGAGCTCGGGGAATTTAAATGCATGAAAATTCAAATCATGATAGTAATACCAAGAATTTGGTTTAATGTCAAATTAAAAATTTTCTGCTCAACTGAGAACCCTCCTACATTCAGTGAAATAGAGTTAGGAAGGTCTCTACTAAGAACTAGATTAACACAAACCCTCCTAGTAGGTATGTTGATAAAACCTTGCAAGGGATCTAAATTTAGGAATGTTCCAAGAGATCATGCAATATTGTCCAAATGTTGGTATAAAATCATCGAAAGATCTAAAAGATCCACCCAAACTGGCAACCGACTTCTTGTGGATTTTTCAGGGTTACAATTTTCCGTCCATTTGCGAAGAACCAAATATGAGCCATGAAAATTCCATGGGGATTTCTAAAAGACTATGTTGGCTTCTTCTATGGTACCAAATTGGAAGAGGAAAGACCCTTTTGTCAAGTTCATTAATAGCTAGTTGTGAATTCCCAAAGGTAAATTTGTTTCATCCAAGAAAACAATATCAAAACTAGAGAAACATTCCCAAAAAAGTATCGAATGAGATACATTTTTTCAAACATATCGCATGTTTCATTGAAAATATCATCACAAAGTGTAAAAGAGGGTTGAACCAAATTTTTACTCTCAGAAGAGGAGTCTTTTTTGGTCACCCTACAATACCATTTTGTGTTGAAGAAGAGGAAGCAATCTCCATAGGATCCAAAGTTTTGTCTTATAGACTAGAAATTGTGGTGTGAGAAAACGACTGAGAGCAAAGAGATTTTAGGGAATTAATCCCATTCACATTCTCTATAGCTTGATCATCCCTCCTATGCAAATTAAAGTTCTACATAAATGATAATCCTTTTGCTCGCATTAGGGTTCAATCTGGTTGCTCCTACTACTCTTCTTCCTAATGTTCTTTTCTAGAATCTCCAAATCATTAAATAAATGAAAACTCACCCAACTATTTATATATTTTAACTATATACTACAATATAATAAATATCAAATTAAATTTTATTATATTTATCACAATAGTAACTATATTACCCAAATACAAGTATATATTGATTTAATTTATGCATTCCTAAATATTAACTTAAAACCTTCTTATATTTATCACTACTAACATATAGCTATTTATATATATTTACTTCTATATATTAAATATACAATATAAGTACAAACACAACTACATGTATATTACCCATATTACACATATTTGATAATATATATAAACGATATGTAATTTTATTTATCATTATTAATATATGCTACCAACACAAATACAAACATATTATGTACTATATATGTAGATCTCATCTTATATATATGATCAAAAATATGTAATATGGGTGATATAAATGTAGTTAACGTGTTTGTATTTGTGTCTTATACTTGTATATATATAAATAAAATATGTATTTTTAACTATATACTATAATATAATAAATGTTGATCAATCATACTCTGGCACTTAGCGAAGAAAATACAGAAGGTTTGTGTGTGAAAGCATAGCGCATTCAAAGGCGCAAAAGTATCAGAAAGGATCGCGCGTGAAGAATAGAAACAAGTTTGGGACTTAGCTGTTTTATGATGAGGATCTATTTTTGGAGATAGCGTGTTGAGCACACAAACCGGTCAAAGACTTGTGCGACACACATTGACTATTTTTGGAGGATCACCTACGAAGCACTTTACATGGACACCGACTGTGAATAGATATACTACTATCAGTTAACTTAAAGTAGTCTATTGTTAGCACACTTGCATGTGTGTCTATTTTTGTAACAATCCATGGCTAATAATAGCATGTGACATATTTTGGATTTAGATAAGTAGTGAAGGGAAAGTCCCCACCCATATAAATAAGTATTGAACTGTGTAGTAGAGAGAGAGAGAACATATACGTGTGAGAACTAGGTTATAGTGAGATTATGCTGCCAGATCTGATACACGCATGAGCGTATACTACTGTTATTGTAAGGAAGCTTCTGTGTATTTACTGTAGTTAATATAATGGATACTATGGACTGAAACAAGGTGTTACCATGATTATAATTCAATATTCCATGCTTGATTGCATTATGGTTATCTTTTAAGTCTGTTATATTCTAGATCTAGATCTGAATATGTAATGTAGAAGGATATATTAGCCATAGATCTAACTGACTTGACTCTTCATCATGCTAACATCCTATAATAACAACCCTAAGGATGGGCTTGGTACCTTTGCGCGCTTTGGGTGAGTGCTCAGTCTAGGCTGAGTGATGTGCCAGTGCGCCTGGGCTTGTATTGGTGAATTCTAGGTTGCATCATCGGTTCCATTTCCGGGACCTCTTTTTCAGTTGTTTTTAGGATGGTTCGCAATGAAGACATATCGGTTAACCTTAACAAGTGTTGATGAGTGGATACACGATCTGGAAGAAGAATACGCATGGCAGTTCGACACTGAATTTGAGTTTAATGCATGCATGTGGGTGGAACAAAATCTGTATGAAAGTTTATATGAGAGCTTCTTCACTATCTTTCCTGTAGAATTGTATGAGTGGTTGATTGCTTATGCATTTAAGTGGAATTAGAGGTATTGCACACTTGTCTGGATGCAACAAGAATTTTAGGCCCTTTATGATGCTGATATGATTTGGACTTGAGCTGTGGATACGTGGTTCCATGGTGTTTTGAATAGTTATATATTAGAGTACTCAATTTCCACTTATTTGTGCCTAGAGGTAGTTGAATTCTAGTTTTTACAATATCCAAAGGGATCTTACCTGCAAGGAATTCTACTGGTGATCAAGATCCTGATGGTAACTTTTAATTTGGAGAATAAACCAATGGCTAACTAATACCTACCACGTGCAGGGGAAGGAGAAGGTTTGGTGAAGGATGGCAAACCTAATTGCAGAAAGGTAGAGAGAGGAAAGGTGGCTTAAGTATAATGAGGCATGCGAGAGGGAGGTAGAAAAGAAGCGAGACATTGCAGAGTGGATGGCATTGAGGAGAGAGATGGATCGTGAAGGATTTGGGGCTCATAAGGGATATGTGGAGCCAAAGCATCAGGAACTCCCCCATTTGTGAAAGCATGACAGGGATCCCTCCTTGGCCTCATGTAGAGGCACGCCAACAGAGACAACCTGGGCTGTGGTGTGCATCTGAATCCACTTTACAACCTTTGCCTTGTGCTTGGTTTTCCAACATCTAGTACAACAAACAGTCAACAATCTAATTCAAGCAGTGGGAGAGTAGGAATGAGTCTTACAAGAGGCACAATGATGGCAGTGTAAACAACTTCGTTGTTATATGGGAGTACCTTTTTGTGTGTATCATTAACGCAAAATACAAGCATGCAGATTTTTGGACTAACTTTTGGGAATAGTAACACTTCACAGACTTTCGGGGTACAGTTCAGTTCTACTATTGGGACACAGGGAAGTACATCTTCTGGTCCGAACCTAGCTATAGGTTCGGGATCAGGGGACATAAGTAGCTCTATTTCTGCCAGATTTGGTGGTTTTGGAGGTAAAGGAAACACAAGAGGTTCTGGATCATGTGGGAAAGGTCCGCACCAACCCCAAAATATTTACATGGAGATGTCTCTTCGTCTTCTAGAGTATAGGGGCATAGAAGATGTTGTTGAACACGTGCATATGTATGAAATACTATGGCACATAAAAGGAATCACAACTCTTGAGTGTAGGGAAAGCTAATTTGTTACTACGTTACAAGGGCGCGCACACATCTGGTATAAAAAGTTTGAACCTGATCAGAATTGCGTAGACTATACAACTTTAAAAGATGTATTCTTTAAAGAGTTTCACATCCTTAAGTTTAAGTATAAGAGTATAAGTGCACTCAAGGATATTAAGCAAGACACTACTGAAAGTGTCAAAGAGTATGATGTCTATTTTGAAACACTGCTATCTAAGATTTCTTATGACATACACACAAGCCAACATGCACAATGGTTTGTTGGAGGATTGATTACCCCTTTTAGGAGGAAATTATCACATAAGACATAAACTGATCCATGCGAAGCACTTGAAGTAGTGTTACGTGCTGAGGTAGTTGGAAGTATATATACTAGGTTGATCCTGTTTTTAGAAGCACAGATCACAGGTATGGAACAATAGTTGGAGAAACTATCAACAAATTCAACACATGATCTGCGCACAAGGATTTGGTGCAAAAATTTTGAATTAGAAGGCCACACAAAGGATAGTTATCCTCGTAGATTAGTATGCTCATTTCTGTTGGATTGTGAGATATGCCATTTAAACCATGATGCTAGCCACTTCCCATTATTACAACGCTCAATAAAGAAGAATGTTTCAAGCTACTATAAAATAAGTAGGTCCATGACTCATGACATGGAAGACTGCTGGTTGATTGGTTAGATCAATGATGCTATAGATATTAGTGTATGACAGACATGAGTTTCAAATAACTCTAAGGCCAAGAATGAGCCTCAGGACCGGGATCACAATCAGGTACGCTGTGATCGAAATGAAGGGCATTTTGAAGGTGGTCATGACAGAGGTCAAGGATACCATGGTGGATTCAGAGGATGAGGCCATGATAGTGGAAGAAGTGAGTTCCTTTACGGAGCATGATATACATGCAAATCTCCTAACCACTATAGGCACGAATGTTCTCAAAATATTACATGTTATTTTTGTGTAAATAAGCATAGCTATGAGGAGTTCCCAGACTTGTATGAGTATCTTAGTAAGCAACATAAATAAGAAAACAAAGGTGCATGGATGGTTCAGATACAATGCATTGTTGAAAATCAGTGGATGCCTAAGTTGGAAGTAGAGTCTGAGGCGTTGCAAGTGAAGATCATGACCCGTGCTGATGTAGCACACATAAGAGAAACATTATAGTAGAAGCCTACCATCACTAAGGAGGAGGTTCTACATGCACGATACCCAGATTCCATCAGAAGGAGGTTTATTAAGAAACCATGGAAGTTCTCAGCAATCTTCAGGGTGATATACCGTACTTAAAAGAGCAATCATGGAAGATGGAGAAAAAGAAAGAATTAGAGATGGTCCGAACTGATATGGATGACTTGAGAGAAGTGTACAAATTATTGCACCAGTAACATATCATTCCACTATTAGGGAATTGGTTAAAAGGAAATACTCCGTGTGCAAGTGCTGAGATTGGATGACATATCCTACATGTGAATCTTCCCCCTCATAGCCTAGATTATGAAAAGGAAATCACTTTGAATGTTGTTGTGGATGGGTGGCTATTGAGTAATATACTGATTGATATAGGTATGAAAGTTAATGTTCTTACTTTAGATACATGGGTACAAATGGGAAGACCCCCATTACATCCATCTTCTAATGTATTGTTCATGGCTAATTAGATTAAGGACACTCCCATCGAACTTTTGAAAGATGCATCCATTACCATATAAGGAGCCAAGTTCACTTGAGACTTTGAGGTTTTAGCGCTGGTAAAGTTAGATAGCTTCCCAGCTCTATTGGGGCATCCTTGGTGCTATGCAAATAATGTTGATCTTCGTTTCAACAAAGGTTATATCAGTTTTGAAAACAAGGATGAGAAAGTTATTATCCCTTTAATAGATGGAAAAGATGCACCCTATGTTGAGCCCTTAAGTGAAGAATATTTGAATAGGATTTATGTATGCGTCATCCAAGATTCATTGAAAAAACTAAAGAAGGAACAATTCAATGGGAGGATGCATAGTCCATTATCGATACTACAAGTGTTTCCTGTGATAATTGGGATCATAGCACTTATGAGTTGGTAGGGCGTGGAGTAAAGAGCATATTTCCAAGAGGAAGCAAACCACGTTATGTCAGGAGGATAGGTAACAACTCAGTACCTTGTTATACCGGAGAAGGAGATCCTATGGTATAATAGCACGCCATGGAAGAACAATGGATAGATCCGCTGGAATGAAGAAACATACTAGCATATACACGATGTGGGACAACAACACCTTAGTGGGTGACCCACAAGGATAATCTTTAGGATGGAATGAAATTAGGATTGCTCTTGCTATTAGGTTCTTCAAGAGCAATGAACCTACTCAAATCTACATTTATCATGGTAATGAACCTGTTCAACACCATGTTCAAAAGTGTGAGAGACTCTAGACAGAAGGGCATGAAGCTTTACCACCTTCACTATGGGTGTACAAGTTTTATTTCACTTTACAAGGATGTGCGCATGCTTGGTATGTATATGTAGAAATCCATATAGAGACTGGAAATTGGTAGGATTCAATTGAAGGAATGGCCTAGACGTTTGACTTCTTGTCTACAAATCCTCCAGTGGAAGAAGCATTAAAAGTCATAAAGCACTTAACTATGGGAGATAGTGCCAAGGCTAAAGAACTCCTACAAGAGTTAGTGGATGAAGGAAACTCATGAGTGCATCTTGTTGAGGAAACAGAGGCCGATGCCACACTACTTCAACGTGCTTTCCTTGAGAAAGAAAAAGAGAAAAACGGTCTACTTAGTAGATGATAAAGAAGTAGAAAATTTGGATGTAAACCATTCAACAGGTAGGCGTGAGGTATTGGATAGTGTAGATACAACCACACACGCCTATCATGAACCTATGAAGACAAAGAAGGTGAATATTGGATTAGATGCTAAGCCAAAGGAAGCCATAATTGGGGATTATTGGTTAGACTCTGAAGTGGAAAAAATCATAGAGTTACTAAGGGATTATCAAGACTTATTTCCCAGGGGGTACCATGAACTTAAAGGCATGAATTAATCATTAGGGGAGATGAAGATAAAGCTTAAAGAGGGTGCATGCCCAGTTAGAAAGAGACCCTACAGGATTAACCCCAACTTGCATGAAAATGTCAAAGAAGATATTGACAAAATGTTGAAGTCTAGAATTATCAAGCCCCTTGATGATTCAGAATGGGTTAGTCCAATGGTGATCAATATCAAGAAGGATGGACGGATTATGATCCCATTTAATAAATCCACCATCCTACTAATAAATGACATACTATTTCCATTCGTTCGGTGTTGAACATCCTCCAAGTAGTGCACATTAAATGCCAAATAGTCCGTTGAGGGGCTAATTTCAAATTTCCATGGATCCCACCCACCCAACAAGAGCTCCCTATTTCCTTGACTAGCCCCAACATTCTCCTTCAATAAACACCCATCCACCATGGTTTGAGATGACTTGATATGTAGCTCCCGATTCACATCAGGAAGGGGTTCTTCATGATAAATCCAGGTAGAGATAACATGCAAAAAAATATGCCCACCATCTGTACCACCTGCCACCTCATCCTACATGTGGGAAACTATCGCAGCCTTATCACACCCCTAATCAACCAAACCTGACAAGAATAGAGGGATTAGAGTTACATTCCTTATCAGTCTCCTACTCGCCCATTTCCCACACCTCCCTCAAAGAGACATCATCCATTTGGGTGATCGTAAACTCCTGGATTGGCACATTACCCAAGTATAACATCTTCAATTCATACCTTGCTTGTCTACACTTGTTGCCTAAAATAGAGGAAATTTCCAATTCAATTTGTTGTTCCCATTTTCCCTCCAGGGTGTCAAGGAAAATTCTTTTGGGTAATTTGAAACCCACAGGGACATTAATACACACATGGGTAGAGACCAATCTAGCATGGGAATTCGTCACCGAATCAAAAACTATCAACACTACAGTGGCTCTAACAATCCTCAAAAAAACTTCTGGTTCCCAGAATTCCAAGGGAAAAGCAGCTAGGTTGATCCCAAAAGAAAGGAATTTAAAGGTGAAATTGTGGGGCATTCCTGGCTCCCAATGGTGGAGGCTAAGAGTAGCATTCCCAAAAAACCAAGGATCCCCCAAAAATGTTTTTTACATCTCCCTCTCATCCTAGAAGAAGAAAAGAAAACCTTCCCCAACAAGATTCCTGACATTAGGCCTGCAGCCCCATTTCCTTCGGCCTCAATCTCTTACCAAATCAATGTTCGGTCTCAGGCCTGCAAACCTGCAACTAGCGCAAATCTAAGTCTTGTTTTTGATTTGTTGATGATCAATCCCAAGATTTCCAGCTGTGTTTCAAGATTTCCAAGATGGAAAGAGCTTGACTGGTTCCCTATGCACATCTTCAAATAATTTAGCAGCCCAAGTCGCAGCTCCTCTTATCCCAACTTTACAGAAATAGATAAAATTTGGATGGTAAACACTTTAATTATACTATAGCTATAAAATGGAGTTATGGAGGAGAAATTTCTCTAAGTGGGAAAAGGGGGTGGGCTTGGGTCCTTAATGTTCACTGAGAAATCCACATTCGTAGCATCCCACTATGTTCCACTTGGTCCATATAGAGAAGTTCAACCCCTACCTCAAGGTGTCCCCATGACCACTTATTTAAAGCATCCAATGAACTCAATGGGAATGGAACTTGGGTTGATGATTACAAAATACTTGTAACTCACCAATAGCCCAAGAACTTGAGTTCATTACACTAATAAATGACTACTTTTATATATATATATATATATAATACAAATACAAACACATATATATTAATTATACAGATATATTTAATCTTATTTATAAATTAACTATATATAATTATATTTATCATTATTAATATATAAATATTTGTATATATTAATTACACAACACAACTATAAACATATACATTAACTAAACATAACCATATGCATATATTTCCTATATATTAATTATAGAATATTATTACAAACATAGCACACACACACACCATATCTTAAATATGTGTGTGAATATTATTTAGACATATCAAATCAAATAATATCCTAACCAGAAGGTATTGTACCAAAGGAGATTGCAGATCATGAATTATTCAGTTTACTCTTTGAACTTTATCTGAATCCTATTGATGAGGGGAGACATAAAAATAATAAGGAAAATTTACTTGGATTTATGGGAATTTAATCAACAAAGTTATTAATATTTATATTAGTGAAATTTTATGAAACTCTTACTGTTGAATGTAAGACAAGTAATTATCATACTATATGGCCCTATCTAGCCCTATCTAGATATGGAAAGTGGGGCCCATATCTATATATAGTCCAGATAGAGAGAGAGAGATGAGAGAGGAGAGAGAGAGAGAGAGGAGAGAGAGAGAGAGAGAGAGAGAGAGAGAGAGTGAGTGACATAAGAGTTGATATACCGACCCATATCTATAGATAGGCCTTGATACACTACCCCTCTATTCTTAATAATCGATACACGAAGTACGTAAGATATAATGATAGTTAGATAGGCCTTGATACACTGTCCCTCTATTCTTAATATCCACCCCTCTATTCTTACTTAATATAGATGGGATAGGAAGGCATAGAGAAGAGATCCAGGTAGTGCAAGACGAGACAAGATATATGTCATGTCCTGTCTGTGTTTGTTCATTTTCTAGATCAATCTATAAAGCATATATAATTCATATCAGATCTATAGGGGCTAGGGCGGAAGGGCCTCTCTAGTTGGGGAGTTGGATAGAGTTGGGGGAGAGTTGTATTAGACCATATATCTCTACTACCTTGACTGTAAAGGAATTGTAGTCGTGATTACACAATACCACAATACCCATAATACCAATACTAATGGATGGGATGGTATTGGATGGGATGGAAGTCTAGTCTGCTATCCATCTAGATCTAGAATCTGGCAGGATGGAACGTTTAGGGTTAGGGTAAGGATATGGATAGGTATACTATCAGATGTAAGAGTGCTGGATAGATATAAAGGCCATATAAAATACATATCAGATCATATATCGAGTTATAAAACTCTATACGGAGTGACCTTTTTCTTCCAATATCTGCCTCTTTCTTCTCCCAATATTTGTCTCTTCCTTTTCCTAACCCAACCCAACCCAATAGACTAGACTTGACTAGATAGTGGTGGGTTAAATATTTGTGTGGAGTGAGAGTCTCTTTATTCATATCAATATTGGTTTGGTAGGTTCAATGCCTACTGTATCGGAAAGAATCATACTCAAAAAATGAGTTTGATCCTGGCTTAGAATGAATGCTAGCTATATGCTCAATACATACAAGTCGAATGTCATTCCCATGCTTCTGACCATATAGATAGTTCATGTCCTCCCTCCCAAACTTTGATTGTGATTAGAAGGATGGGTGTAGATAGATGAGTTGAATAGTTGAGAATAAAGTGGTGAATGGGTATGTAATGCATGGGAATCTTCTGAATAGTTTAGACCAAATCCTGAATTCCATTCACCATTCTCATCCATATGGAGAAAGAAAGAGATGATATTGCTTGTCTACCTACCTACCATATAGATCCATATCTGGCCTATCCATATCTAGCCTAACCATATAGATATAATTGAGCATATCTGGGGTGTTGAATGTATTGAAAGTTGCTCCACTATTTAGAGAGTATATAGAGGCACTGTGTGATGAGCCCACATAGTATTAGGTAGTTTGTTAAGTAAAGGATGACCAAGTCGATGATGCTTAGCTAGTCTTTTCAAATGATCAAACACACTGGGACTGAGACACGAACCAGACTCCCATGGGGAGAAGTAGTGGGGAATATTGGATAATGGGAAAAATCCTGATCCAATAATATTACGTGGGCGAAGAAGGGAAATTATGCTTGTAAAGCTCTTTCCTCAAGTGCATGATCATGACATGACTCGAGGAAGAAGCCTCAGATAACTTCATACCAGCAGCTGTAGTAACACGAGAGGCAAGTGTTATTCATATTGACTAGGCATAAAGGGCACTTAGGCATTGAATCAGGTTGGAAGTGAAAGTTTCCAATAAATGGTGGGGTGATTTTGGAACCAATTCACTTGAGTGAGATAGGGGAGAGTGGAATTTTGCGTGTAGTGATCAAATCTAGAGATCTATGAAGGAATGCCTAAAGTGAAGGCAACTCTTTGGGTCTACACTGACGTTGGGGTACAAAAGCATGGGGAGTAAATAGGATTAGATACCCTGGTAGTCCATGCCATAAATGATGAGTGTCCATCCTTGGTCTACCAATATATTGGTCTATACTAGACTAGATCAAGGACCTATCTAACATGTGAAACACTCCACCTGGGAGTACAGTAGCAAGACTGAAACCTAATGGAATTGACGGGGGCCTACACAAGTGGTGGAGCATGTGGTTTAATTCAATACAACATGCAAATCCTTACCAGCCATTGACATATGAATGATGTGTGCTAGTCCCTAATAGGATACTGTGAAGCGTATTATTCATACAGGTGCCACATGGCTATCGTCAACTCATGTCGTGAGATGTTTGGTTTAGTACTATAATGAACGAAACTCTCATCTTGTGTTGCTGGTTTCTATCGCTTCCCATATATAGATAGCTCCACTGACTCCCATATATGGAGTTCAAGGGGTCAGGTTTCTCACTCTATATAGATTCTAGATCCCCTAGAATAGATAGAGTAGAAGGGTTTGTTCAAAATTCTAGATATGGCTGACTCCCGACTCTCTATATCCTAGCCTAGCGTAGAGTTCTCTATATGGGAGAGTAGAGAAGATTAGTGATTTATAGATCTATATCTATATCTATTCGGGGCTTGATCTGAGTGAAGAGAAATTTCACCATCAAGCCCACCTATATAGTTTTGTGCGTGGCTTAGGCCCCCCACATCAGGCCCCGTAATCTATATTAATCTAGGGGGTGAGGGATCGCCCTCTCTCCCATATCTATATAGGGGGGCCATCCCAGATATATGATGTATGGGCTCTCTCACCCATCAGGGCAAGATAGTTCGATCTGTGGCCCTAACTCATATATATATATATATATATATATATATATATATATATATATATATATATATATATATATATATATAGGGAGGGGGTCTAGGGCTAGGGACCAAGTGGCATGATTGATGACACTGCAATCAACCGTATCACTCAGTGCTACACTCACATCAGACTGCTAGTGATATGCTGGAGGAAGGTGGGGATGACATCAAGTCCACATGGCCCTTATGGGTTGGGCCCCACACATGCTAGAATGACAATGACAATGGGAAGGCCATAAGGCAGAGATAATCCAGAAAGGTTGCCTCAGTTTGGATTTTTCTTTGCAACTCGAGAACATGAAGTTGGAATCGCTAGTAATTGTGGATCAACATGCCGTGGTGAATATGAATCTGGGCCCTATACAAACCACATGTCATACCTTGGGAATTAGTTTCTCCTGAAGCATCAGACCAAGAATCACCAATCCGCATAGCCCCCAATATAATACAATATATATATATATATATATATATATATATATATATATATCAAATAGAGAGGGGGAGAGGGGGCTCACCCTGAATGAGACTAAGGGAGGGCCTATAGATCTATACGACTCTCAACTCCATCTCTCTATTACTAGCCCTATCTAGATATGGGGCCTATCTAGTTATGGGGGTCCTCCTATATATGGCATTTATGTTATGCTCCCTAAGTTCCACTAGTGTGGCCCACGGAGGTTGGGGTGAAGTTGTAATAAGGTAGCCATAGGGGAACCTATGGCTGGATCAAATTAGATAATAGATAGGGACCCAACCCTCTCTATATCGATATTGGGAGCCAGATAGATCAAATTAGATAGGAGCGGGTGGGCCCGAGCCCCATAGAATAGTTCAGATATCCCCCCAGATATCTAGAGATAGGGCCCTCATATATATAGAGGTGGGGCAAATAGATAAGATAAGATCTCTCTATAGGGGGGATATTTTTATGGGCTTGAACTATTTGTGCCAATGATATAAAGTAGATATGGGGTTCTAGGGTAAGGGATGTAGATAACCCCCCAATAAAGATATGGGTAGATATGACAGATAGATAAGATAAGATATAGATAGAGGGAGAGAGGGGGGCCCTATAGAGAGAAGGCCCCCCCGTCCCCCCTCTCTCTCTATCTTATCTTACCTATCCACCATATCTACAATCTAAACTAGAAGGGGGGCTGGTTCACCCACCTACCATCGTGTAGGGGGATAATATATTGGGGCTATGCCATATAGAGAGAGGGCCCCCTATCTATAGATATGGCACCCCGGGTGAGCCCCCCTGGCACTCCTACCCCACTCTATAGAGCTATATCTCATCTTATTGATTGGATGGAATTGATAGACCAAATAGAGAGTTCTAGAGGAGGATGGAGAAGGGATGGAGATGTATGCCTCCGATCAGATATATTAGATAGGGATGGATGGATTTGTGTGGATGGCCCTGAACTATCTTATTTTCCACCCACCCATCCCATCCCTAGATCAATTGATTGATCGATTTTTTAGATATGGTGATAGCGTTGGCCCCACCCCATCTATTCTATATGGGGATGGATCCGAGAGGATTGCGATGGTGGATGGATGCCTGGGAAAGATAAGGGAATAGATAGATTGGCTGGAGGGGGGATGGATCCGAGAGGATGGAGATGGTGGATGGATGCCCGAGAAAGATAAGGGAGTAGATAGAGTGGTTGGGGGGGAATGTGGATGGATAAGCGGGGATGGATAGGTAGGTTGGTGGTAGGTGGGTATGGATAGGTGTATCTATGGATGATCATGCTAGATCAAGGCCTAACCTGACTTGCCCTATAAATAAATATTTATTTATTTATTTGAGGCTGAGGCCCATGAGGTTCGAATCCTCATTCATCTCCGCCCAGGCACAACAAAAAGACGTGAAACACCAGATCCCATTTTGACCTTAATTTGTGAAACCATCTTATGCCATATGTACTGATTACTCGGGAGACATAGTGAAATACCAGACTAGACTCTAGATTAGAGTCTATAGTAGAGTAGGCCGACAGATCTCTCCTCTCTATATGCGTTTGTCCTATTAAATCAACCAGGATCTACCCATCTAATCTAGAGTCTCTACCCATCTAATCTAAAGTCTGTATCTCTAGTCAGATAAGAAGGGTCCCTAGTCTCTATAGTCACCTAATCCCCTCTATCTATATGGGAGCTCTAACCCTATCTATATATCTCTCTCGAGTTTCCTATTCAGGTCTGGCCCCTCAGACCTATACCTATACCGATTAGACTAGAGCCCATAGTAGAGTAGGCCACTCGACTAGACCCCTTACCCCTTATCTCTATAAGGATACGACCCTTTCTATTCCCATATCTAGACTATTGATATAGAGGGGAGGTCAGTGACCCACCTGTTCATTATAGAGAGGAGAGCTACGCATGCTTGTCTCAATCAACAATTTTTATTCCATAGAGTCCTGGTCCTATAGATACATACTATCGAATATTGAGAGTAGTCTAGCCCCATCTTGATCAACAGTTTCTATTCTAGAGAGTCCTAACTATAGATACTCCATCTCGACTGAATCTAGATAATATAATATAGAGCGCAACCTTATTGATTCAAGCGCAAGTATCTGCTCTCCTGCCATATCCATAACCAATGCTCCCTTGTCTTAGTCTATACCATAAGAGGTGGGAGCCAACATTCATTTGGCTAACCATAACCAATGCAGTCCTATATCCATTAGTGATGTGATTTCAAGACCAGACCCTATCTGTCAAGATAGGGGCGATAGGTAACTACAGACTCTAGATGGATATAAAGATTAGGTTCAATGTCCCTTCTATATGGATTCCAACTCTAACCATAAATGTTAGTGGGCCATCGGATTGGAATGCATTGCTTAAAAGATAACTATAAGCTATAGGCCCTCCCTGCGGATTGGATAGAGTAGAGGGGCCTGGGCCCTATCTATATCCACGGTGGGCCAACTCCCAAATCGATATAGAACTAGTCCCCAGTTTGATTCCCTCATTAGTTGAGGTGAGTTGTTTGATCTCTGGATCGGGAAGGACCCTATTTGAACTATGGGCCCATTCTTTATGGGGTGGGGGGAAGTCACCCGCTCTTATAGAGAAATTTGGATGGGAGGCCCTAAACTATATCTAGGTGAGTACAACCCACTATCTCTATTTTTTAGTGAACCACTTGATTGCCATAGAAATAAGATCATTTAGAGAGGGGGGTCAATCGAGGGCCATAGAAATAAGATCGTTCAAAAATAAAATTGACCCTGATCGCCCAATGCCCATGTGGTATAAAGAACATGACTTTTGCAACTATCATCATGCCAAAGGTCATAGTGACGGTAACTACATCACCTTCAAGAATATCGTCCAAGAAATGTTAGACAACAATGATCTATCCTTGGATAACCCAAATGCACCTGCTAACCAAAACCTACATATCTTCAAAAAACCATTCCTTAATCATGCCCCATCTTCCAACCAAACTGGTGACACTTCAACCAATGATAGCAATGTCCGAGAGGTCCATGCTATTTTCGATGACATACCAATTGCTTCCCAATTACCCCCTGTTCCTTCTATAGATGAAATCCTATCCCGAGCTCCCCTACCTACATAGGAACCTATTTCATCTACTTCTTCACCTACAAAGGAGCCCCCTTCATTTTCTCCTTCATCCATAGAAGATCCCATAATTAGTACTCCGCCTTTGGCCCCTAAAATTACCGAGAAGTCATCAGTAGCACCTCTCCTACTCATAGTGGACACGTGTCCACTCCCTATATAATCACAAAGAGATTCCACCTTGTTTGGCCCATCATCTCCTCTACCCATTGAGGATCCTATAGAAACACCATCGTGTTTAGATGACCATTCTCCATCAGACCTCCAATATCCTGCTAATCTTCTTTCGACTCTCTTACCCATAGAGTCTGAGGCTAGCCATTTCCCTATTTCTCAAACACATTTTACAGGGATTGCTACTCAATCCACACTAGCCCCAATTACAGCAATACCATTTTCATGCTTGGATGATCACCTGGACTATGTTGATAGAGCCTTACTTTGGGGACGTCTTCTACTTCTTGCTTCAACTCAACACCTCCACAATTTATCCAAAAGTGTTTCAAGCAACCAAACCAAACACAACCATGGCTATTGGAACACCTTCCATGTCATGACCCACAACCCAACACACACCTATACCCAAACACCTACCCATGCCTATATCATCTCCCTTACCTAAACCCATCACTACCTTAGGGGTCGTGTCGATGTCTAACATTACTCACCCACCCATCAAATTAGATTTAGCCACATCTTAAACCAACACTAAACTTATCCCGGCCCCTAAAAGGAAGACCCAACCTTGTCCTGTTTTAAAAGGAATATTTAGCCTTGTCCTATTTTAAAATGTTTTTGTCACATTTGTTGTCATTTCCTACTTGCATTCCCTTTTCCCCATTATTCCTCTTTTTATAAACCCTACCATTCTTCCACCCACATCATAAAACCACCTATACCCGTCCTCTACATATTTATGAGTATTCCTAAGATCCCCATATGCATCGTTACGCCCTCTGTCATCTCTGCCTGACCTGAGTTCAAGCCCCACTAACAAATCTTATTGAATCTTACCAACCCACCTCTACCGACGCTGGCTACCCATAACCATCATCTATTCTACCTAACCATGATTGTTCATACCTCGACCGATGCCGGTCTTTATGTCCATAAAACTGTGTAAATGAGAAACCTCCTACCTACCAAAAACAAACCAAACACCTTACCCAATCCTAATAAGACCCTGTCTGTGACCTACAGACCACCAGAACAATCTACACCTGACCTAAAGACCTTAACCCACATAGTTTTAGTATTTAATTGAATCAAAGATGATAGTGATTTGAGGTACCCAAATCAGAATACTAGCACTAGATTCATTTATGTACGTATTTCAGTTATTTCATAATTGTTTTATAAAATAGTGGGTTGACAACATTTTAGGAAGTATCACACTTCCTGGATCTAGCATACGCTAGGCAGTCCACTGTCATATATTATTTAACTCTTCTTTGGTGGTCTTGTTTTCTATTTCAAGTAGCCCCTCCTAGCCAAAAGGAAGCTCTCACAATCAACATTGGATTGAGAAGTCAGAACGCGTGCATAAAACTCCAAATCAACACACTTATATGTTTTGTCACATTCAGAAAACGTAAAGAAAATGGTGAAACAATTGCATCGCACCCCCCAAAATATGAAATTTTGGGCTTTCGGGATTCAGAACTTTGGGCTTTTCCACTTTGGAGGTCACCGTACTATTCATCATTCTAGTTGGCTCAAGAGTGATCAAATTGAGGTGTAAGAGGTGTGTAACAAGTTGTGACGATGAGATCTATGTGCAGAAAGAGCTTACGTCTATGGTAGTGAAGGCTTTGAGCAAAGCAAGGCATCAAAGAGGAGCGAGGGAAAGTGATTTCACCTAGGGCACACTAAATCGGGCTAGGGTTTGATTTGCATGTTTTAGAATTCAAGAGGAAAGTATCTATAAAGGATTGCAAGGTAGAAATTACACCCAAGAAAGCAATTACAATAGGAGTGAAGGGACAGAAGAAGGTGGTCAAAGAAGAAGAAGAAGAGATGGCTCCCAAAAGTAATTTTTCTAAAATGCAATATCTAGAGGGGGTTATTGTAGGCCAAGAGTGGGATTCTCACATAAGGAAAAGCAAGGTGAGTGAGTACAACCATCGTACCATAGAGAGTAAGAAGGAGCTTGTTTCCTGATGCCTTGTTGAACTCAAAGACAAATAAATACACAGACAAAGACATGCTGGTGTATGATGATGCTAGTGAGAAGCTCTTGAAGAAGATAGGAGTTTACCAGCTATACGAACTTCCTTACTTCAAGAAATATGATCCCTTGTACAAGTGGCTCACAAGCAGAGTGCATAAAGATTTATTTCTGCTTTGCATGACGTAGGGCCAGAATTTCAGCCACACTCATCTCCATAGTACCAGGATTGAAGGGCAAAGGAGAAGATTTGTGAGATGATCTAACAAAAAAGGCCACAATATTGGAGACCAAAAAGGATTTTGGTTACCTAAAGGGTACACATGTCATTAACATTGATAAACTGAAGAAATATTCAGTTATGCAAGCAGTTGCACATCTCGTTATAAAGTTAAATGAACAGGAGAGGTGGTCACAAGTGAATACCATGTGGCTGCACATTGCTAAAAAGATGTCTGAAGGGGTAGTTTACAACATTTCACATTATATTGCAGAAACAATCATTGAGGAAGCACACACAGGAGAAAGAATCAAATTTGGAGCTGTTTTGTTGTCGCTGGTGTTCATGGAGATTGGAGTGCTTGATGGACCAAAAGAGAAGATATGGGAGTATACCATAGAGCAAAAGTCACATACAAAATTCTTTAAAAATTACTTGTGTGAAGGATCCATGATAGAATAGGTCAAGAAAAGGGCTAATAAGTGGTATGATAGGTTCCGTGAGATCTTTGAAGAAGAATGGCACATCCCTAAGGACTTGCCTTCAATGGTTGGAAAGGAAGTTCAGTTCACTATATACCAGAATTTTTGTATATCATGGTTCGCCATGAAGGATGGAGCATAGAACATGAAGCCCTCGGTGTAAGTTACCATATGCCTTCATAGCAAGTTACTTCCAAGTGTCAGTACACAAGTTCACAAACGCGTGGTGCCTCACATTTAATGCGGACAAGGTAGATTGTGACTACCACACGCTCAGGAAGAAATATTGCAGACAAGGAAGGATAACCTGGTGGAGCTTCCTCAAATGAACCCCCCGAGATCTCTTCGCTCCCTCGTCTAGACCAGTGGGGTGCTTTGGAAGTTTTGAACCCTGAACAAGAGGTTTTTGAGGTGATCCTTAGCGGAATAGAGAATATGAAATCAATCTCAAGTGATCTTGAGACACAATCTTCAGCTGAGACACACTCTTCAACCAAGGCACATCAACCAAGGCACAATCTTCAACCAAGGATAACCTAAAACCAACCTCCAGGTCAGGTGATCCCTGACTAGAACATCACAAATCAACACTGTTCGGATTCATTTAATTGTAATCAGACTATTAGTCAATTTGGTTTGGGCTATTGGGTTGGATCACCTCTCCCTATCTAGTTAGGATCAACACTCCAATCCTGGTGGCAGAGCTGATGTCTCTGGATCTGGAAGATTCCATTGAGTTGGTTTTCGCTCCTTCTCCAATTACCTCGAGTGGGTGAGATTTGTGATATATATATATATATATATATATAAGATCCTAACCTTCATAGAGATAGAGAAAGATAGAAATGGAGCTACCTATCCCAGATTTGCCTCCACGTCCACTGGGTCTAGACCTGGTAAAGGTGAGTCAATCGACTTGATTCGGGGTAAGGGTATCTTGAATCTAGATGAATCAAGTAGCCCAGGTGCCCCAATCAATTCCACCTTTCCAAATGACTCTCAAGCACAAGACAATACATCTAGTCTTCTCATCCCCTTGGAGATGGAGCTTGGCCAAATGGATAAACCAAACACTTTTAGATTTGGCTATGGAGAAGATTGTTTTCTTGCATTTTCTGTATGCAGGGATGCAATAAATTTTTCATTTGCAATATGAGATTATGAAGGTGTAGGAAGCCCTCTTGAACCCCATGATCGATCTCTCTCTTGATTATTCGAGTCCCTGAGAAATATAATGGTTCAGGAAGGGGAGTCCCAAGCTGCCTTGCTAACTAAAGCACAAGGCCTGAAAGATGATCTCGGGGAGATTCAGACTACTATACGTAATATAGAGAGGGCCGAGTATAGAGAGAAGGGGGGGCGGCAGTAATAATAACAACCCGGTCTTTCCCACACTCAGGGCTCAGTAGTGATGATGGTGGTGGAGAGCTAAGCTTCCCAACACATGGGTATGGATTGAAATATACGGTAATAGTATCTTCCCAGATATTTGATCCTATCGAGATAGGAATATCTAGCTCTGGGGCAAGGGGAGGGTTTTCTCTCTATCTAGGAGCTCAGTCCCGTCTTTCTCTATCCCAAATTTATCTATCTCTATGGGGGAAGGGGGGAGCTCATCAATACCCTCGATACCAATCAAGGTGAAGGCAGGGAGCCTATAGACATCTCCAGAAGAGAGGAGTATGTTTCCCCTCGAACCCCCTTTGCTTTTATATCTCTAGATAGGGGGATACTGAAATCTGAAATCTCATCCTCATATAGATAGAGAGAGGTTGGAATGCTGAAATCTCATCCTCATATACATAGAGAGAGGTTGGAATGATGAAATCTCATCCTCATATAGATAGGGGGATACTCTATAGACCGACTGATGCATGATGTGGTGCCTCGGCTAGGCCCCCCTCTCTATCTCTCCCCCTATATAGATCTGGGAGAGAGGGGGAAGTTTGATCTTATCTCGGATGTAGCCATATAGATCCATAGGTGCTTGTCATATAGATGAGATGCCTTATCTACATATAGGCCCGACTCATCTCCCCTCGCCCCCCAATGGGATTAGATATAGAGAGAGGGGGGGAGTGCCGAGCCTCGAGTCTATATAGCTTAGTTGCCCCCAAGACCCTATATTGAATAAGCCCCATATAGATAGAGATAGAGGGGCAAATATGAAGTGAATCAACGAAGCTAGTCACACCAGAATGCAAAACTGGTCACACTACAATAACCATACAACTAGATCTATATATGTAACATGAATCAAGCCGTAACAAAATATGATTGATCACATGATAATCATGTAGATTGATCAACAACTACGGCACCATATCCATATATATGGTGCCCCCTCCATAGATAGATAAATAGATAGATAGATAGATATGGGACTATCCTCTTCGAGAATAAAGCATAACATAGACAAGAATTCTTGACCAGCTAGCTTGCCTAGCTAACAACGAGCATGCTTGCCTTGCGAGTATGCTTTCTTAGCATAGACAAAAATTCTTTCCCAGATAGAAGAGCATGTTTACCGAGTAACGAGTCTATATAGATTAGATATGGGAGTAGAGCATGCTTGCTGAGATAGATGAGCTGAGATAGCATGCTCGCTTGCTGAGCATACTAGAATAGCGAGAAAGAGAAGAGCTAGCAACTAGAATAGTGAGAAAGAGTGAGGTCCATAGCTAGATTGATGGGATTGGAACGAGACACTCACTTCACTATAGAAATTTTGGGGTGGGGCTGTGGAGTTGAGTTGAACTCTAACTCACCCTGGGATTGGAACGACACTCTACTCTAACCCATATCTATCTCTAATGAGAACTATTGATGGGATTTGAACGAGACACCCTATATCTAGAGAGATCAGGACACTACTCTAATGAGGAGATGAGATAGAAGCACCCTATCTAAATTGTGGTACATATATATAGATAAGTCACTTGCACCCTATCTATCTATCTATATATCTAGACATAGATCAACCATATAGATAGATCTATAGGGAAACCAACTATCTGCATCACATCGCTTTGATAGAGACCTTGCCATACCATATAAATATACGGGTGCTCCGAACTCTATATAGAGAAGAGACCGTCCACACATATCCATCCATCCACCCTATCTATAGAATCCCAGACCGTCACGTCGGTGCTATAGATTTATCGGCGTAGATATAAATAGATGGCTCATCCTATCTATAGAATCAAAGAGACCACCCCCTTCTATATAGATATGATCTATAGGGGCATAGAGATCTATAGGGTGCTTCAAACTCTAGATAGAGAGCTAAAAGTATGAATCGATGTTCCTACTAGACACATAACATGACTGGACTAGTGGACTAGACTAGTTTCACTAACCGAACAAACACCTCCATCTTTATTGAGGTTCCCCCTATCTATACATGACATGAACCTATATCTATCAATATAGGGATAGGGCCAACCATATATAAATAGGGGGCTCTTCCAACCAGATATATAGAGAGGGTCGCACCGATCAATGTGAATTGAATCGAGGTTCATATGCCTTGGAGCTTCCCATATAGACCTCACAACGCCCTGAACTATCCATTTGAGGTGGGGCGGTACCTATAGATAGATAATCAGCTTGCGCCATATCTATCTATCTATATATCTACACATAGATCAACCATATAGATAGATCTATAGGACAACCAACCATCTGTATCGCATCGCTCTGATAGAGACCTTGCCATATCATATAAATAGATGGGCGTTTCGAACTCTAGATGACCTTGGGCCCCAGGGGGCCTTTAGTGGCACCAACTCCTCCAACCAGGCCTCTATACCCAACTCTAACCAAAGATTCTAGATTTTATATATAACATGAGTGGGCACCTATATAGATGGAGGTTGGGTTGGTGAGAACACCAATAAGCCAATTGAGACTCGTTAGAATGCCACCAACCACATGATAAAACCAGAACCCAGGGGGCCTTTGGTGGCATCGACTCCTTCAACCAGGCCTCTATATCCAACTCTAACCATAGATTCTAGATTTTATATATAACATGAGTGGGCATTTATATAGGTGTGGTTGGTGAGAATGCTAATAAGCCAACTGAGACTCGTTAGAACACCACCAACCACACGAGAACACCTAAACTAAGGGGCCAAGGTATATAAAAGGGCTAACCCTTTACCCTATATGCCCCATCGCCAATAGGCTCAAAAACTATACAGAGAGGGGTCTTCTTATACAATGGGCAGGGCTATGATTAAGATAAAGAATATGTGCCTAGATCTCTTCTCTATCTGTAGATGAGGTGAGGGAACCTCTTCATTCATAGTAGAGTAGGAAAAACTCGACCCCACCCCACCCCCCTCAACTAGATCTTATCTGATATGATCTTTCTGGCTATCTACTGGAGGGGGAAGAGACCTATCTATACTCAATCCCATCTAGAGGGGGATAGGCCATATATAGTATGGGCTACGCTCACCCTGAACTATCTGTATTCATCAAAATGGCAACATTGCTAGTCTAGAGAGATGGTCCCATCTCTCTATACAGTCGAGGAGAGGGAGAGACTCGCACCGACGACATTGTTCATATGCCTAGGAGATCCATGTGTAGAGAGATGATAACCCCTATCTCCCTATCTATATATGGATGGGGGGCTCTCGAGACTCCCCCTCCCCCTCTATATAGATTAGATCATATCAGATCATATCTTATCTTCTCTATTTGACAGTGGATAAAATATTTATATAGAGAGGCGACCCCTCTCTGAACTATCTGGTGACGGATATCTCGAGCCCTTATAACCCATCTATATAAAGGGGGGGCAACATCTTTCCATCTGGATTCTAGATGGATATGTGGATTGGATAGAAGTGGGATAAGGATAAGAAGACTATCATATTTAAGAGCGCTAGATAGATATAGAGGGCATATATAATAGAGATCTTCCCATCTAGAATTTAGATGGATAGTTATTAGATTGATCTAGTCTAGATAGATCTGAGATCTATGTTCACCAGTGGTGTTAGTATACTGGTGAGTGGCAGTATTCATTACATTATGGTAGACTGGTGATCAATCATGAGTGCCAATAGTCGAGTGTCATCTATCTATCTATCTAGGGCCCTAATAGTCATGGTAGAGACTTATCCGATATTGTCATTATTCTGACTCCCAACTCGAGAGGAATGGATTCTTACTGGGTGGCCTATATATATACATGAGGGCGGCTATGGCTATTTATATCTCTCGAACCCCTTGATGGGGGAGATAGGGGGTCAATCCCCTCTCTACCCTCTCTCTGTAGACGTTACAACAACTAAACCTAAACCTAAAATAAGAGCCCCCCTTTTCTAGAATTCTAGATAAGGTGACCTATCTCTATCTCAGTAAATAAAATATATTTGGGTGCATCGAAGAATAGTCCACCATATTCATATTTGTTGGTTCATGATTCAGTTATAAAAGATGAATGGGAGTGTTGTTTGGGGTGTAAATGGTCTGATTCTTAGGGAGGAAGATGAATGTGTGGGAAGAACACCTATTAATCTAGGGGGCAACTAGGCTATATATACATTTCATTCCATTCTGGGTCTATATTATTCACCCTGCAGGTTCACATTCATCAATATATAGGGGGAGGGTTCTTGAGACTTCTCTAATTTTTCGAATCAGAGGGCATGGCACTCCCATCTCTGTGCAACCCTTATATATATATACAAAACTAGGTGCTCTATCACCGTCATGTATCTTTAGACACAACTAGAACTATAGACTATAGAGATATGTCCCCTCTCTAGATTTCTCACCTCGACCTCAATCTATAGTTCTTTATAGAGTGGCACCAAGTCTCTATAGATTGGAGATTGGATGGGATGGGATGGTTGGTATGGGACCAAACAATTCTGTTCCAGAAAGGATTGGATATAAATTTTCTAAATGACTGGATAGGGATAGTCTGGATTAGATATTTCTAGATGACCAGATAAGGCACTCGGGATGGATTGCATATTATACAGGGAATAAATAGGAAAAAACTAGATAGAAAACGCCCCTCTAGAGAATATAGCTATAGTTGTCCATGAACCGACCACCCCTATATATAGATCGATCTTTGGGAGATTGGAGATTGGAAGGAATTATGACTAGATGGAAAAGAACTAGATAGAGGGCCCCCGACCCCGACTATATATAGCTATAGCTATGACCACCCTTTAAACTCTAGAATTAAGGTAGGGGACCCCAATGGATGGTTACTCCCCCTTCCCCCTCTCTATTATATCTTATCTCATCTCCCCCTAAGATCGGGGAGAGAGCCCCTCTCTATTATATTCTTATCATCTATGGGGCCCTATCCCCCTATCTAAATCTCTAGTTCAGGGTGGAAGGGAGAGGGGCCAAGTACCTGGAGGCCTCACCTAATTACTAGATAGGCGAAAGGCAATCGTCCATTAAACGTAATGTGTCATCCTCTATTGGCCCCTCGATCTTCCTTCTCTCGCCAACTCTTCCCTTTCTCCTAGTTTGGGAATGTATCAGATAGAGTCTCACCCCATCCATTTGTTTAGTCTCCTTGATATCTTAGAGAGAAATGATCTCCTTGACAGCTGGAAGTTCTTCAAAATTGTAAAAAGATGGAGGGCTTTATACCATCCATTCCAGTGTGGTTGGCTCGATCGCTCAGAAGCTTAGAACACTTGTGTTATTTTCACCGCTCAAAGTGATTGTTATGACCACAGAGAAACGATGAATCCCAACTATGAATACATTAGAGCCGAAGCTGCTAAGGGCATTCTATCTGGTGTAAGCATCTGGATAATCCAAAATGCGATGTGGCATACTTGAAAGCCCTGAGAAATGCATGGGAAGGAGGGTCAAATTCACTCTGACAAGAGTTATCTGAAAATGGATTTGACCTGAAGTTTCAGGGTATGTTCGACCAAAGATCTTACCCACCTGGGAGTGAAATCCTACAAATGAAGAGAAAATGACTCCCATATGAGGTACATAATGGGGATGTGCAACCACCTAATGAGTATCATGTGGAGCAATGTCTAGCCTAAGATTCACCGGGACTATTCCAGTAAGTCCTTCTATGGTGGAAAGAAAGATGGACCCTACAACAAATAGCATAGGTGTTTAGTATCATATCAAACCTCCCCACATAGTAGTGATCCAACTAAGTATTTTGATTCCAGTGGGGATAGTTATGATCATGGTAGCTGTGGTAGAATGAGCATGCATATCAACGTCTAGGCTCATAGTGAACATGTGATGAGCCTGAATAAGGAATCCAAGAACACTAGTACTAGTCATGGCATAAACCATGCCCAAATACCTGAATACTAGTTTTCCTGGAAAAGTCGACATGATATGACTGATGATATCGAATCCAGGCAGAATCAGGATATACACCTCTGGATGTACACACACACAAAACTTGATACCTACATATACATTAACTATACAACATATTTGTTCCTATTTGTATATTAATCATATACAAGAAATTATAGACAAATACAAACTTTGTAAATTAATCATGAACAAATAAATGCTACACAACATAACCCTATATACATATGTTTGATCCAATTTATATATTAACCATATAAATATAAAACATATATAACCAAATATTCGAATTATTTCTAACTTACATATAAATACCTAAAAATCATAGACATGTTTATAAATTACATAAAAAGAGTTATTTATATAAAAATATTAATACCAAATATTATAATTATTTAAATTATACTATACAAATACAAATGTATAAGCATACATTAATTATACCACCAAAATATGTGTGTGTGTGTATGTATTATTTGGTTATCTATATCATTAATCTAGATATACATACATACAGTGTGTGTGTGTGTGTGTGTGTGTGTGTGTGTGTGTGTGTGTGTGTGTGTGTGTGTGTGTGTGTGTATTATTTGGTTATCTCTATCATTAATCTAGATATACATACATACAGGTGTGTGTGTGTGTGTGTGTGTGTGTGTGTGTGTGTGTGTGTGTGTGTGTGTGTGTGCGCGCGCGTGTGTGCATGTACGTGTGCGTGTGTGTGATTTATAAATGTGTTTATGATTTTTAGATATTTATTTTTAAGTTAGAAATAATGAGTGTTTGGTTATATTTTATATTTATGTGGTTAATATATAAATAGGATCAAATATATACATAACAAATATGGATCATTTATTAACCATATAAATATAAAATATAGATAGCAAAATATTAGAATATTTTCATCATTCTCTCCACATACAAATGAATAAATAAATACCCTACAAATCATAAACACATTTATAAATTATATAAAAAATGTATACAAAATATTATTATTATTTAAATTGTACAATACAAATTTACAAATATATTATTCATATATATTAACTATATTTATTGTGTTCCATATGCCTATATTTGATCCTTTTTAAGTATTAAATATAAATATATAAATATAACTACTCACGTGTTAACTATATAATACAATACAATAAAATATCAAATACAAATATATAATCACATGTACATTACATATAAAACACAACTATTAACCTTATACTTAATGCAACTATTAATCATTTATACCGTTACCACTACATTACTAAATATTAACTATATTTATTATATGCCCTCCAACCACATTTTATATATTGACCATTTAATATAAAATAAAGATAACCAAATAATTGAATATGTTTATCATTCTCTCCACATACAAATAAATAAATATTTCTAACTTACAAATAAATGCCTCTACCATTACAACTATATTATGTATTTTCACTACCATTACAACTATATTATGTATTTTCAACTTTACAATTGTAATTACATATTTTATTATGTGCATAGTTGATCTTATTTATATATTAACCATATAAATATAAGATAAAGATAATCAAATAATTAAATATGCATCATTCTCTCCACATACAAATGAATAAATACTTTCGAACTTATAAATAAAAACCTAAAAATCATAAACACATTTACAAATTATATAAAAATAATTATTTATATATTAAGCATATAAATATAAGATAAAGATAACCAAATAATTGAATATGCATCATTTTCTCCACATACAAATGAATAAATACTTTCGAACTTACAAATAAATACCTAGAAATCATAAACACATTTACAAAATATATAAAAATAATTATTCAAATAAACACATTTATAAATTATATAAAATGAACGATTCAAATAAAATATTAATACGAAATATTTTATAACTTACAAATAAATACTTAAAAAATCATAAACACATTTATAAATTATATAAAAAAATATTCAAATAAAATATTTATACAAAATACAAAATACATATATTTATTATGTGCCATATGCATATATTTGATTGTATTTAAATATTTAATATAGAAATATAACTATTCATGTGTTATCTATATAATAAAATACAATAAAATATCAAATATAAATATTTAATGACATGTACATTACATATACAACTCAACGATTAACCTTATAATTATTAATTATATAATTCAATAAAATAACTATGAAGTTAAATCTTACTTTATCACTACTCTATATATTAATTATTTTAATTCTACAATACAAATACAAATATATAATCTCATGTTTTACATTAACTATATATATAATGTATAATGCAACTATTATACCATTACCACTATATTGCTAGTAGATATTAACTATATTTATTATGAGCCATATACATATATTTGATCCTATTTTATATATTAATTATATTTATTATATGCATATTTGATCTTATTTATATATTAAATATATAAATATAAAATAAAGATAAATATGCATCATTCTCTCCACATACAAATGAATAAATATTTTCTAACTTACAAATACAATTATAACACAACTATTAACCATTTATAATTGTAATTATAAATAAATACCCCAAAAAAACATAAATACATTTATAAATTATATAAAATGAGTGATTTAAATAAAATATTAATACAAAATACTATAATTATTTAAATTATAAAACATTACTAACATTAAATGTAGAACTATAACACAATTATTAAACATTTATACTTAAATACTTCAAAAAATTATGAACACATATTTCTAATATCTTTAAAATAAATTATAAACACATTTCTAAATCACATAGAATAATATATATATATATATATATTCAAATAAAATATTACTACAAAATATTCATCAACAAATCTATAATTTTAATTCTAATTTTCCTTTCAAATTCAATTCTAAATCATTATTTTATTCATATATCATTAAATATTAATATCAAGATTTTTAACTTAAAATTTTCACATACAACCGCACTATTGTATTCATTTTCATTAATTTGAGATAAATAGAATAAATTTAATCACACAATTATATTGATATTTAAAAACTAATCAAATAAAAATATCTATGTCACCATGAACAAAATTCAATTACATATTACCATCTAGAACATAATTTTCTATCAATTTTTCATTAATTTATAATAAATAAAAATAATAACCACATAATTGTGTCCATCTCAATAAAGACCAAATCAAAAAAAATTATAACAAAAATTCAAATTGAAACATAGTTTACCATAGCTGAAACATAATTATGAAAAACAGAATTTTACATATATTATTAAAAAAACAATTTCAAAAAAATTACAAATTTAAATTGAAAATTAAAATATAATAAAAGAAAAAAATCACATTACACTAACAGAAAACTCCTCCAAGGACATCTCTACGGACATCCTTGAAGTTTTGGTGGGCTGATTTTCAGCCCCCCGCCAAAATAAAAGATTTTATTTATTAAAAATATTTGTTCGATGTATACAATTTGGACATTACAATTCTCAATATAACTTACTGTTTACATTTAATTTCGTTATACATCTTACATAACATTTCAAATTGTTTTCGACTTTTAAAAGAACTGGAAAATCTTATATAGCCTGCAGAAAAATTGAAAAATCTTTTTCCACCGCTGAGTAGCATGTAAACCCTGCGAACATATGCAACAAAAATCGAAACTGTTATCCAACCGCTGAAAGAATCCATATCCACGCAGTATACTGTTTTTAAACATAACTTTTAAAATGTCAACATACCTGGACAGTTTCCAGCTATATAACATCTTGACAGTACTTAAATGGACCAATTACTGGAAAATTGTTGCTGGAAAATACTTCAATAGACCAATCGCAGGGAAAAAAACATCACAAATGGTAGTTGCAATCCTAAAACAAAAATCATTATTAATGAAAGTATTATTTATACATAGGAGGAGAAATAAACTTGGCATTCTATAAAACCTATTTATTAGAGGGGGGAAATACCTAATTTGAAAACGTATAAATAAAAGCTTCAAAAAAGAGCAAAGTTTTATTTAAAAATCAAATTGTAGTCTAAAGTCTCAGTTGCCATAGATAACATATTAGCAATTGTAGTCTAACGAATCAGTTGCTCAAGCATTAAAATTTCAAAGGCTTTCATTTCAAACTTACAGCGATGGAGTTGTAATTAGAATGCTTTTGCATTCAGTGAACATTAAATAAACTCTGCAAATAGTTAAATCTGTAATGCTTAATTTATTAATTAGTTCGAATCTTTTTATAATCCTAACAAGCTAGAGGCACAGTTTATTGTTAGTTTATCTCCTGCAAAATGAGGATGAGGTCTTAATACTTATAAAGAAAAGCGTTATAGAAAGGCTTAGGCTCCTATCTTTATTGTCAGCAATGGAATAAAAAAATCAACTAAATAAGCAAAATAAATTATTTTTCTTTAAAATAAAAATCTTCACATTAGTAGTTTCCAAGGTTTCTATTACTGGAAAATAAAATAAATTATTTTTCTGTAAAACAAAATCCTCTGTTTTTAGTTAGCAGAGTATTTTTCTGTAAAATAAAATCCTCTGTTTTTGGTTAGCAGAGTTTCCATTACTGGAAAAAAATTTGCTGGGAGTTAAAATCCAACAATTTTGGGTTTTTATTCCAAATATTTTTAGGTCCCAGAGTTTCATTGCTGGAACCAGCAGGAAGTTGCTAGGAGTTTCTCCTAGCAATTTTGGGTATTTTTCCTCGCTAAGACAGGTTAAATTAAACATTATACTTTAATTTTATAAAAATATGGACCAGCTGCTTACAAGTAACTCCCTATAAAATGTTGCCTAATATTTCTCTCTACACAAAATAATAGTTACATAATTCATGGGACCACTAGACTACAAAAGGATCCAAATGTTGTGGGCAGCACTTTACAGAGGAGATAATGTGTTGAAAACCAGAGATGGAAGTTGTTAGTTGCCCAATTTTACTGATTTAACGCAGCTTCTATATTTGTAGAATATATTTTATTAGTTCTTAGTGGAAAACATAATCAGACAGGCCTAGTGACAAAGTTTATTACCGGTTTAGTGGAAAACACAAACAGACAGGCCTAACGGAAAAGGTTATTACTGGTTTAGTCCTTTGTGACAGAAATCATATGTAGATATTTATACAAACACGGTAATTTTTGTGACCAGTAAAGCCAACAATCAAATAGAAAGATATAACATAGACATCATGTACGTTTATGTGATCAGTAAAGCCAACAATCAAATAAAACAGATATAACATAGACATCATGTAGTTTTTGTGATCAGTAAAGCCAACAATCAAATAGAACAGATATAACATAGACATCATGTAGTTTATCAAATGTTCAGAGAACACCTACATTTTTCTAGTATGCATGGTCTTTGTATGCAGTTAATATGATGTGTATGGAGAAACACATAGATTTGGAAAACTATGTTCAAAAACCTCGCACACCATATTTTGGAAAAGATACATAGTTTAATTTTTTAAGTGTCCTAAAATCTAAAAGTCTAAACAGTGTTTGTTATAAGATACATAGTCTAAATACACTTGGGGAAAAATTAATAAAACTAAATAACCATTAGCATTTCTAAGTAATTGATTGCATTAGCCACTAAAAAAGTGTGCTATAGCTGTATACTAACTTTGTCTAGTATTTAAATACTATGAAAAACTTTTAAGTGCAAAATGAGCTGAAGCAGCCAACATAGGATTCTATGTCATGAGTAAAAAGTAGAGCATACCATCAAGAGCCAATGGCAAAGACAAACCTAGGGTTATATAAGAGGACAGAGTATTTCATTTTTTTAACTAGCTATACTCTTGAAGGGAAGGATAGGATAATAATTGATCAAAGTTGAAATTATTTAACTGACTGAAAATAATCAGTATTTCGTCAAATCCCAAAATTAAAGCAACATTAATCCTTCTCCTAAATAGTTTACATCGTTGAAAGACCCACATGATCCTAAGCAAAAATACGGCCTAGGGTAACCCCAAATACTAACAATCAACTACCAGATTTTTTAAATAATAAAGAAATGCCAATATCAGACTTAGTAATAAATCACTACATAAACTACAACACTAAATTGTGTGTTTACGTTAACTAATAAAGTACTACGCATAACCCTACCCTGCAACAACAATTACAAGGAATATATAGGGACCGTTACCTAGAAAAATCACTGGCTCTAAACCGTGTGCTAGAGTAAGTTAACTGGAGAAGCTTTCAATTACCTAGAAACACCCTGTACTACCCTAATCTGAAGGTAACATGTGTGTCTAGCTTCAGAAAAAATGTTAAACCTGTGCATAACCCTAAAATACAACCATATCTGTTTACTAGAAATTATCTGCAAACCCCAACCTTCAAAACAATCAGAATTTAACTAGAAAAATCCTACCCTAAACTGTAACTGTACCTTTACCCTGAACCCTGAGCTAGAGAAAGCTGACCTGTGTTTAGTTTCAGAAATTATCATTTCAACCCTGTACATGAACCCTAAACTGTAACTGTATATATTTACCTTCAAAAATAACTTGTAAATCCTACCCTCCAACCATTATCAAAATAAACACAATAGGTGCATTTATCTAGGGGAAAAAAATAACTCTGAACCTGTGTTGGAGAATACTAACAAACTTCAAAACAACCATGTCTAGAAGTCTTCCGAGTAGGTGCATTTATCTAAATAAAAAACTTAATAGAACTAGATCTAAATCTTGTTAGACACTGTGGCTTGCCATTTAAGTGCACTTATCTAAATGAAATCTTTAAACCCTAGAACTAGTGAGTAAAACAAACCTAAAACATCCTAAACAGTAACACTGAACAAACACTGGAAACATAAACCCTTGTGCATTTGCTTCAAGGTTCGTTAAAAGAAAATATTAAAACAAACGACTTATTCCTATTCCTACTCTGCCGAATGAAGGGAAATAAATAACAAAAATGATCAGTAATACACAGTTTCAGAAGGAAATAAAATTATAATAACAATATATGTCTGAAGGAACTAACCCTCGGAACACAGAAGATGTGCTCTTGGCTATCTCGCTGGTACTCCCTGCTACCTGCGCTGTTCTGCAACCTGCTCTGCTCTGCTCTTCCCTTAAACAAACGGCGAAAAAACAGAGACAAACACCCAAATACAAAAACACACACTAAACATACAGCCAAAATTTACTGAAACCACAAAAATGCAGCCGAAACAACTTCAAACCACAAAGAATTCAGAAAAAACAACAAAATCGAAGACAAAAAAATAACTCCCCCAAAAACACAGAGCAGGGCGGCTGGCATTCAAACTCCAAACCCCCAAAAATACAGGTTAAAATGATGGCTATGGAAACAAAAATAATACAAGTGTTAGTCTAGAAAGACTTATATAACCTATGTCGCCGACTCTGTAGCTTTATTTTCCAACGGTCACCTATGCACCTTTACAGCTGTCTTCCAGCTGTTTAACAATCATCCGCTCCCCGCTCCTCGTAACGTATTAATAGTGGAAACTTCTAGATTGTTGGAGTAATTTTACACATGTTTAGGTATGCTTTATTTGACAAGATAAATTTGAGATTAACAAAAATTATTGTTAAACTACTTTGAATACGTTATCGATGGATAAAAGTTTTTTGTTTTGAACACTTGCTTTAAAACGGATTTTTTAGCTTCCACTAACGGTAACATAACACAAATCTAAAAATTAGCACTTGCTGCTGCTGGAGGGTTCAAAATTGAGGCTCTCATATCCCTTCCCAACGCTTAAAATTAAAATTAAAATTAAAATGTAAAACTCATTTGATGATATAGAAGTGCGAGTTACTTTTAAAAGTGTCAAAAGAAGAGTTACAGTGAAAAATGTTTTATCAACAATATGTGTGAAATTTTTAAATCTTGAAAAAATATGTTTGATGACTTTTACAAACAATTGCCTCCAATTTTTCGGGATATGTGTGTGACTCACAAATACGTTAGACAAGACATATTAAGAAATTATCAACCTTTTTAATATAATACAATATATTGTTACTATTTAATACTATTAAGTTCAAATCCCAAGTTTTTTAGCAAGTTGGTGATGCTAGCTCAACGAATACTTGAGCACAAATACCTAAAACATACATATTTAACATTATCGTTCAGGGTTTTGGCATTTGCTTGGGATTCATTCAAACGTTTTATCCGTCGCCTTATATTTTTATGCTTCTTTGTTGCAAGATCCACATTGAGAGGTAAAGAACAGAGCTAGGATTGACTTGCACACAAATATCTTCCCTCTTGGGAGCATGCACAACATGATTTAGAACAGATCAAGCATAGAGAGTGGTCACGAGCTTGTTATGGGATAGAGATATATATCTGAGGTTAGGGCAGAGCTTGGAGAAAAAGTGTTGAACTGATCTCAAAGGGTGAATTAAATTTGTGACTCGCAATGTAGGGTGTCGAGCGGGCTCTATGGGAGGCACGTTAGTGCCAGAGGGCGGGATAGGCTCGCAATGGTCTTGATCCATATCACTCATATCAATTCCCGCTTGGTGTGTAGACAAGCTAGGGGACGAGATAATTATATTAGCTTAGTTTGTATGTAACAAAGAAGGATCTTGAGTAAAATTTAGTCCGGACTTACTTTCAGGAAAAACGAAGGTCAAGTCACTTTAGGAGCTCACATATTATGACCCTTGCAAAGAATAACTGAGCTAAGTGTTGAGTTGCTCCCTAATGCAAAGGTTGATTGGACCTATATGAGATGGAAGAATGCATGAGTGGGATGAGAGGAGATCAATTATAGATTGAGGAGAATAGGCATAGAGATAATCTTTCTTCATCCATTGAAAGGAACCCCAACTCCAATTCATCATTGGTATCTTCTCTCTAACTATTTGTTTCAATAGTAGTGATGTGGAGGCCAACAAGAATTTTATATTGGTTGTTGTGCTAAAGACAATTTTGCTAAACTCTATGCCTGAGGAGTTGAGGAAGAGGGTTTGTGAATAGATTTAGGGAGGATTACAAAGGGTGTGTGTGTTGACTGGAGTATTCTAATTTGGTAAAACATCATTTCTGCATGTAGTATATTTGGATGCATACTCTACATGAGGTGAAGACTCTTGGATCTGGAAATTTCAACTAAGAATATCTTAGATGTATATATTGGTGACATAGTTAGTGTGGGTGTTTTCAATGAATAGATGCACATTTTCTTTAATTTATTTAGAAGATGTATTCAAGTCAATGCATTTTACTAGTTAAAATTTACATGTGTGTTATTTTAGTGTTTAACAATATGAATGGTTTTTTTTATTGAAGGGGTAAGAATTTTAATTTGTTTTTATTTTTAGGACTAAACTTCAAGTAGAAGTTAAAGTTATTTATTTTACTATTTATAAGTTTTCTTAATGATTTTAATAAGAGATCCTAGTGTAGTTTGATTGTATTTATGTGTTTAGTGATTTGTGCATCCTCTTATCTCATTTCAATTGTTTGTTTATGTATTTATTTATTAATTTTAGTTAATGCTTATTTTAGTTATGATGATTTTTAGGAAATTATAATATTACAAATTTGGGCTTTATTTACATCAAAATTTGATTATTTTACCAGTTTAAATTCGGCTTAATTTACATCATTATGATAGAGGGGTCATTGTGTTTGGATTACTGAATTTTCCCTTTTTATTTAAGATGCTAATCAACCGGTGATTTTGAAAAGAAAAAATATTTCGTTAAAAAAAATTATTCTTAATTTTTTTGACTTATGTATTTGATTTATTCTTATCATATGAGGTGTAAAATATTCGTGCTACTTTTCATCATTGAAGTGTTGGTCCAATACTTACCCTTCAAAATAAAATTCAGACCAACCCTTCAAAATAAAATTCAGACCAATCCTTCAAATTTGATCCCTGGTGACAACTTTTTCAAAAAGGTGTTTGACATTTATATACAAAACATCCTTTCACCGCCACTGGGTTGGTAACTGTGACGCGATGCTTCTAGAAAACTTGAGACTGGTCCAGAGTTGCCTACCCTGTTTTGTTATTTATATCCCTCTATTCGCATTGTCGAATAAGATCTACCAATACTCTGCAATTGTTTCGATTTCAAAGTATTTATTCAAGAGTGATTTTTGATGGAGGAAGTGAAAGTGCTGAGCTTTTGGTCGAGCCCGTTTGGAATGCGCGTTCACGATTGGATTGGAAGAGAAAGGCGTCAATTACGAATACCAAGAAGAAAATCTTTTGATCAACAAGAGCGATCTGCTCTTGCGAATGAATCCAGCGTACAAGAAAATACCCGTTCTTATTCACAACGGGAAGCCCATCTGCGAGTCCCTTATAATTCTTCAGTACATCGACGAGGCCTGGCCAACATCCAAGCCATTTCTGCCCTCCGATCCATATGACCGCGCACTTGCCCGGTTCTGGGCCGACTTCGTAGACAAGAAGGTAAGCAGTAAAATGTTCAGAAGCATTTCCTTTTTCTTGTTTTAGAGATTTTTGGGAATTCAGTTTCCCTACTGATGCTCTCTGGTTTGCAGATCTACGAAGCAGGATCTCCTATGATAAGATCGAAAGGGGATGTTCTGGAGGAGGCTAAGCGGGATATGGTGGAGAATATGGAACATTTAGAAGGGGCGCTGAAGCAGATGTCGAAGGGAGGGCCTTATTTCGGCGGAGAGGAGTTCAGATTCCTGGATATCGCCTTCATTCCCTTAATTCCCTTTGTGACATGGTTCCAGACTCATGAAATTATTGGGAATTTTAAGCTGCAGTATGAGACTCGATTTCCACTGCTACATGCGTGGGTTACAAAATGTATGGAGAGGGAGAGCGTCAAGAAAATTTTTCCCACGCCTGAGCGGCTTTTGGAATCGGCCTTACAACTCAGGAAGAAATTTGTGGTCGATTAAACAAAACTGGTTTCCAAAAGCTTAGTAGACATCTTTGTTCGTAGCGTTTCAATTTAGTGTTGAATAAAATAATCGAAGCTCACGGCAGTCGAGTTGCAACGTGCATCGTTCAATTTATTAGAGAATGGCGAGGAATTTCTAAAATACCGTTCAATGTACAGTGTTGGTGTTTATTGTTCCGAATTTCCCAAACGTGAATGAAGCTCTATTATAGGCCCCTAAAGGAAATGGTATGTTATGCTCTTTATTTTGTGGGTCTCGTTAATGATAGTAAATGAAATATGGATGCGAGACCCTTTTTCTTTTTCTTTTTTTCATTATTAAAGCGGGTTGAGGGGTCATGTTCCCCTTACAACGCTAGGCTCATTCCCCAAATGATTATCATTTAAAACTCTTCCACGAGTCGCATCACGATGGACCAACATCCTCGATGAATGGTAGGCAAATCATGAGCCTCTGGCAAAACGCCAACCTACACACCCCGCAACCCTACAACCATAGGCTACCACTCCTAATGGGGATCGTGCCTCAGTGAGGATTGAACCTGGGTGGGGTTGGAAACAACCACCTGACTTAACCATTACACACATGCCCCATCGACTAAAGTTTAATCGAAGAGGTTGGGTTTGCTGGTTGTTTGCTCTACAGGTAAAGCGCCCCTCCAGTTCACCACAAGGTCATCATCAACCCCAAGGCGACCTGCAAATGCCCCACTCCACATGCTGCAGGTAAATAAGGATATGAAATCATGGGGGTTGGGTTTAAACCTGGGTTGTTTGCTCTACAGGCTAAGTGCCCCACTAGTTCACCACAGGGTCATCCCCGGATGTGAGACTTTTTATTGTTATGCAGATGACGTTTTTCAAAGTATAATGGACTGTATATTGTCAAGTTTGAACCCATCGTATCGAACAACATAGTAATTTTTTAGTGTTTTCTATTTTTAAAATTTTGTTGTAGCCTTTATTTGTGGTAGTGGTTTGACGATTTGAACTCACGCCCAGGTTAGAGGAAATGTCTAAGTTGAACACCCCATTATCGAAGCACAATATAGACTACGTGTCAACCAACACAATCATCTTTTGAACAATAAATGAAATTACTCATACGTGTTTCCCAATGTTACGTCATTCAAAGTTGAGACAATTAATCTGATGGAAAAGTAAGAGCTTGCAGCCAATATTGTACTCAAAAGATCATCATATATGTCAATACTATACAAGCTCACCCATCAAGTTCCTCTGGATTAGGCTATAGACTTGACCAATTACATCAATCGAAGTTGATATTTTTCTTGACCATCACTGTCGTCTTTTTCCTAATTGTCATTTTTCTCAACATTAGCTCTCTTTGGGGCCACAACTAGTTCCTACATGGTTGAAGTTTACAACGTTTTTATTAATATATGGCTATTACTTATTTCCTTCATCAATTCCACAGCTAGAATTGACAAGAAATTAACTGCTTCAACCTAGAGTAACTACATCAAATTTTAAATTAATAAAACAACAAAAATAGTTTAGCCTTGGACATTATGTGCTACACTATAATGGTTTTATTAGTAAAAGTCCCTCCTAATTGTAAAGTAGACACATTTACACTCAACAACATAAGAAATCATATGGAGTATCATTCTAAAACATTCTATATGCACATAAAATCTCCCTATTGCTCACATGACCAATTGCTCGACAAGATCATTTATCGATGATTGTTTGTGCATCAAATGTTTTATTGAAATTATTCGATCTTAAAATTGACGGGGAGATGCAAAGTGCTATAAAAAATAAGCATTGCATATGGGTTTCAAACCTCAAACCTAATGGAATTTTTCTTATGTCCCTTCTCGATGTATTTCCTAAAAAATAGGTTCCTTTTCATTTTCCTAAGATTTTCATCATATATATTTACATGATGTGCCCTAACGTGACAAGGTGGAGGATTAAAAAGATGGTCAAGATGGAGGAAATCTTATGCACGACTCGTAGAGAAGTCAACAATTTGACATCCTTTTATTTTCCACCCAATTATTATCCATAGAAACACCATATTTCCCAAAGAGAAAACCTTATCCTCCTCCATTCTAATGGCCACCCAAAGATATAGTCGAGCATATTCCAACAGGGAAATTGAGGCATGGAATGTTGTCTGCAATGGCAGAGTGTAATTGGCCCATACTTACGTTTAATTCTACCCACAACATCTTGGAAATTAAATAGACCTTTATTGCATCCAATTTCATGATATCGATCATGGAAAAAATGAGGGTGTGAGAGGTAAGGGAAATCCCCTCAAGGTTATGCCCTTCATTGCGCAATCAAATGTCCCGCCTATGTTTTCTTGAGAATTTCCCCCAAATAGTTAGAAGATTCCTCCTTTGTAAGATGATTAGAGCATAGGGTTTGGGCATGTTTGATTTCACATAGGAACATTCTATAGAGAAAACTCATGCAAGGAATCATAGATTGTTGATCATGATAGATGATGATGATGATGAGATTCTCAATATCACATCTCTACATCATCAGTCTTTGCCACTCATTTATTGTTTGTAGACATAAGCCATATTTCCTGAAGAGATAACCTTCTTCATCTCCACTCAGAACTGAGTCACCCATAGCCTTTAGTCGAGTAAGACTCCTTAATCAATTGGATAACTTTGAGGATGTGAATCCAATCATTATCCTACAAAGGGAAAGTGTAGATGTCTCACATTTGTGGAGAACTTTATCAATGATGTTTTTATGAATGTCTAGTATCGACCATCATAGACTCACTATCCATATTTCATGAGATCGATTATGCATGATTTTCATGGGGGTGTGAAAGGTAGGCGATAATTTCCTCGTGGTTTTGGCCTTCCGATACCCACACAAATATCCCACATGTCTGACGAGATAAAACATTGCAGAATCATCACTACATGCTGAAGGTCCTACTCTCCAAGCATAATCATATACATATGGTGTTGGGCATAAGCTTGATTGGTCACATACCACAAATTCATGTAGAGAAAACTTGTGTAGGTCCAGTGTCACTTTTATTATGAGGGACTAGATAATGATGTTGATTGAGCGTTATTTTATCACTATTAGTTTGCTACAAGAAAAGGCATGAGATGAACCGCTTTCACTATATCTTTTCTGAATAATATCCCATTTCAGTTTGGAAGACACACGTGCCAAGAATAACATATACACCTCCTTGATTCATTACCCACACCACCACTAGGAAAATTAATGGCTCTTATATCAAATCACTTCATAATTTAAATAAGATCAAATCTATTTTTATATCGTCATTGACAAATAAACCAAATATGCCTCATCTCCCCCTATGATTTTATCAACATCTTTCTCCCATCATCCTAATTTCCTTTAGAATATAGATTCTAAAAGTATCTAATGATAGTCCCTGCTCAATCCTCTTCCTCGGTGGCTAATGTTCCATCCGGTTTAGAGACTTCAATAATTCTTGTTTTGTTGAATTTGATGCTTTTTGGTTTTCAATAGAAGTTTAGGGTTTCATTTTTAAATATATATGTTTAGTTTGCAAATTTTAGCCACTTCTCATGGACTAGCATAATTCCATCTAACAAAGACACGAGCATCCTCACTAAGCATTGTCTCGATTTCACCCAATGAAAACACAATAATCCAAAGGAAAATACCAACTTCTCACTATGGTGTGAGAGGATTAATTATTTTTCCTCAATACTTCATCAACATCTTTACTATTTTAACCTTACCCCACCAACACACTTCTCCATAGATGTTTGATAGAAGAACATAAGTTGTATTTGCAACTACAACATCTAGAAAAAATACCCTTTCCATTATAATATGTTATGATCAAATTGAAATCCCTTTTTCTTCCATCATGGAAGTCCTTAGAAATATCATATATTGCTATGTTTTTAGCATTTTTTAACGGGTTTTATCAATTACAACATGTTTCTGGTGTAAATGTCACCCATGGTAGCAGAGCTATATGTATTGATGGGAAAAGTAAAGTTTTGATAACCAGTTTGATTCATTATCCTAGTAGTACACACAATGTAATTATATTTTCCTCTTTCTATAATGATTGGAAATGGCGAATGGATCAATTGAGTATGCCAATGGAGACCATTTAGGACAATAGTTCACATGTTCAATTGTCTTCTTATTTTTCTTTATTATACACATTTCAATTTTCTATAAAGTTTTAGGATTTCATTTTTAAATATATATTTTTAGTTTGTAAATTGTACCCACTTCTCATGGAATATCATAATTCCATCTTACAAAGACATGAGAATCCTCACTAATAATTTCCACGATTTCACCCACTGGAAACAAAATAATCCAAAGGAAACTACCAACTTCTCACTAGGGTGGTAGAGGAGTAATTATTTTTGCTCAATCCTTCATCAATCTCTTTATCATTTGAATCTCACCCCACCAACACTCTTTTTCATATGTGTTTGATAGAAGAACATAAGTTGTATTTGTAACTACAACATATAGGAAAAATCTCGTTTCCATTATAATATGTTGTGATCAACTTGCAATCCCCTTTTCTTCCATCATGGAAGTCCTTGGGAAGCTCATATATGGATCTATTTTTACAATTTTTGTTTAATTAATTTTATCAAATACAACATGTTTCTGGTGTAAATGTCACCCATAGTAGCAAAGCTATAGGTATCGATGGGAAAAGACAAGTTTTGATAACCATTTCTATTCATTATCCTCTTAGTACACTAAATGTAATCATATTTTCCTCTTTGTATAATGATTAGAAATGGCGAATGAAATAGTCAAGTATGCCAATGGAGACCATTTGGGAAAATAGTTCACATGTTCAATTGTATTCTTATTTTTGATTTATTCTATGCTTTTCTATTTTCAATGGAAGTTTAGGGTTTCATTTTTAAATATATGTTTTTGGTTTGTAAATTGTAACCAATTTTCATGTAATATCATAATTCCTTCTTACAAAGAACGAGCATTCCCACTAATCATTTTAAAAATTTCACCCAATGCAAACACAATAATCCAAAGGCAACTACCAACTTCTCACTATGGTGGTAGAGGAGTAATTACTTTTCCTCAATCCTTCATCAATCTCTTTACCATTTGAACCTCACCCCACCAACACACTTCTACATAGATATTTAATAGAAGAACATTATGATATGTACCTTGGGATACCATATTATAATGTATATGGGTTGATGGAGATGTCAATATGCAGCCCACATCCCCCTTAGTTAGTTATATGTTTTTAATATATGGGGTCACATAGGAATGAGTTATATTGGGTAATGAGTCGGCCAACATTGAGGTTAAGTATTACCCATCTATTAAGAGTAATGTATGTATACAAAAATTATGTGAGTATCATTATGAGGAGCTCACGTATGTATGATTTGAGTCTTATTCATGGTAGAGGTACATTGGAGGTGACCCCCTCAAAGTGGATTCCCATCTTGGGAGATTGTGGAGTAACTCATTCCTTAAGGAGAACTGTATGGTGTTGCCCTACCTTAAGGGTATTATTCTATATATATTAAATATTTGGGCATATTTTCCCAAAAATATATCGTGTGTTGTGTTATCTTCTACATATTTAAAATTTATTATATGAAAAGATCTTAACAAGTGGTATTAGAACATCAATCTGGGTAATTTGTGGACTGAAACCCTAATGATGGTGATTCTCCTATATCTAGATATTGACGTAGAATTTTTTTTGATATTTATTGGGAAGTGGATGCATCATTCATGTGATCTTCCCTCCAAATTTCATAGTTTTTAGAGCTATTTTACGAAAGATATGTTTGTTTTGGAGTTAAAACCCCAATTTTAAGGTTTCATATATATCTTCTGAATTATGATGAATTATTTATTAAAATGTATTGGGTTGATGTGAATATATTTTATGGTAATACCCCTAAAATTTTAGAAAATTTGATTATGTTTTGAGATAGTTATTGCAGTTGTATGGGTTTTAAAAAAAATTCTCCATAGGATGAAATATTAGGAATTTTTCTATTTTTTTTACATTTTCGGAAATATCTCATAATTATAATTTGGTTTTGTTTTATGTGTTTTTTGATTTTTAGCCGACCTCTAACTAAAAAGGTTAGAAATTTTTTTGATCAAATTGGGTTTATTCTTAAAACTCTAGTTTTGTGGATCATAGAGATGAGAATTTTTCATGGAGATGGAAATATTGATGCTAGAGAATGGTGGATTCAATTTAAGGGAAAAAAAAAGCATTTGTAATACCACGTATTTTCTTACAAAATCAGCTTGGTGGTCTAACTCTAACTTGTGGTATCAAGTACAACTAAAGCGTATCAATTGGCCTTAGGAGGCAATTGAATGTGTTTTCTTATATTGATGGGCCAAAGAAAATGAAGAAGAATTGGATGTTACTAATGAATGTTTTTCAAATAAGGATGAGAAATAAGAAGAAGAAGAAAAATAATTTGATAATGAACAAGATGAAGAAGACAATGTTGATGATGAAGAGACTACACATGATGTAGAAGGAGAGACAACAAATCAAGATATGAGCTCAATAATGCATATCCAAGGAAGGAAGCTCTTCAATATTTTAGTTTGAAGGGTGCATTAAAGGGAAATAGGTAATGGTTTCCATAAACCCTAACAGTAAATATAAAGTCATCAATATGGATGTAGATCAGCATCTACATGTTAAAGCAACACATATCAAGGAAGCTCAGGTGGATGGTAAGTTTATTCAAGTTTTTGAAGATTTAAAAATATATATGGATTTAAATATGTTTTACATTTAAATTATTATGCTTTAAATATGGATGATATGGATATTGTTCTCAAATATCCCTAGTTATATGCCTTGGGAATAATCAATATTAATGTGCAAGAGAAATTCATGAAATTATGGTACAAGAGAAAGAAAATTACATTGCATGATATCACACTTAGCAAGGAAAAAAGTAAGGTAAAGATAGAGCATAAAGATGATTTTTAATATGATGAAGAAGGGAATAAGGATGATTCAGAAGGAGAGGCTGAAGAAAATGATGAAAAAGACAAAAATAATTCATCTACTCAAGAGAAAAAATAAATAACAAACAAGGTGGTGGAGGAAAAGAAAGTTAAGGAAAAGGTTGATAAGGTTGAGGATACTAAGTTTGGACCATATAGACACCCACATCATAATGAGAGGAAAAAATCATGGAGACATATTATGACACATAAGGGCAACAATATATATGGATATACAAGGAATTGGAGGAGTAATCATTGTGGCCATACATGGAATCAATGGAGAAATAATTATGTGACAAAGAATCACACGAATAATTATTATGGATAACCATGGATGACAAGGAGGAACATATATTTTTTTATTAAGGATAAAAGTTTTTTGATAGGGATACTACCTTGGAACAACTAAAAGAGGGGTCTAAACACCCAAATAAAACCATAAGATCATACAAGAACACCCGAGTAAACAAGAACACTTGTCATAAAGATAGGAGACCAACAATAGTGCAGTGACAACATGACAACCAAATCCTGGCACAACAACATAAAAACTACAGTAGAAAACACAAAAAATTTAAAATGGTACAAGATCCATATAACCCTTGTACCTAATCCTAGTGATCTTGTCACAAAGTGGAATTGAATGCTTACGTTTTTCTCTTCTTGGTTGCACAATGTTCCACCTATCGGCCACATCTTCAGTCCCACCACTCCCATATGTCACATTGACATACTCTTTATAACCCTCACCTTCCTAGAAATAAAGTATATGGAGGGAGTCATGATCAATCTGGGAGGGGATCAAATTTTCAACAGGAAAAACAACTTCTAACTTACTATTCAGGAAGTGCTCGACTTCTCACTTCCATCTCTTTTCTTCATAAGATTCAATGGGCACTTTATCCTCAACCAAGTTATCTTTCACTGTTGGAGTCTACCTATCTATGGAGAAGTGATATTCTTCAATTTTCTCAGGATCCATGTCCACGCCATTAGCCAAATCAACCCTTTACGATTGGGGAACACAACCTAATTTCTCTAAAGGAGGGAATTCTTCCTTGTAATGATGCTCGAAAATGGGGTAGTCAAAGGATTCCAACATTGGCTTAGAAACAACTAACACAAAAATGGGTGAATCATCTTCCATCACCTCTAAAGAATCTTATTCCAACTGTGACATCCATTCCCCCTTCAACTGAGCTCTGTCCACCAAATGCATAGGTAATGACACGGGTTCACCAACAACTGGAAACATTTTTCCCTTAGTCGCAACATTTCTACCTGCAAAATAGTCATCTCTCCCAACAAGCTCATGAGAACTCTGTAGTTATCACTTGGCTTGAACATTTAATCCCCCTTGGAGTGATCCATAGGAAGTGGCATAGCATTATTAAAATCCCAGACAACTAGAAAAAAGTCACGATAGCCTCAAGCTCAACCCTAGAATCCACATCTGGACCACCAGTTATAGGGGAAGGTATGATAGGCTCCCTGGTTTTCCACACTTTTCTTTCCCTCTTATAGTTTCTCTCTTTATGGCCCACACCCATACATCTAACATAAAACACTGGTGAGATGTTAAATTGGAATGGTAGGTCTGTCAATCCATGAGATGAGATGATGCAGATGGAACATGAAAAATACTCACCCAAATCCACATTCACACATAACTTGATAGCAGCCATCCTTGTCCTAACCAGAGCGGTGGAATCAATAGATAACAGTTCCCCTAAAGACTTGGCAATCCCCACCAGAACTTCTCTTTCCCAAAATTCTAGGGCAAATGCAGGGATCCTGACCCAAACAGGGAAGGCACTAGGTTTGAGGATCCCCAAGTATAGGGCATGAAGCCATCTAGACATGTGTAATTTTTTTTTTCCAAATAACAAGAGGCCTCCATTGATCACTTTGAGAAAATCATCTTCTCCTCTAAACTGGAATAAGAATAAGTTGTTAGCCAAGGCCACCACTTAAATACCTCCAAGTGGTTTCCATTTTCTTCTTTCTCAGGCTCTCATCAAGTCTATGTCAGACCTAAAGCCTGTAAAACATTCAATGATGTCAAGACCATACCTGATTTTTTCTCTTTTCAACACAACCTATGGGATTTTCAGATATGGTCCAGTAGTGTCCCATATAGGTTTGAGAGGATGAACATGAGGTAGATCCAGCATAATTCACCCTCTAGACACTTTATCTACCCATGAAGCTTTCCTGCAACCTGTTGGCAAGAAAATTTGTCTTGTGGACAAATTTGTGGATTTTAGGCCAGCACTATGGGAATCAAAGTCCCTCTAAATTTGAATGGTGCAGCTACCATTTTTTAGCATGTAAAACCAAAGTGGATTTATCGTGGTTTTTCAACCAGAGATCCACATGAACACTCCACTATCCCTATGGCAATAATAACAATTCCTTGTTATAGCAGAAATCAATCTGAGAAAGGGGAGTGAGAATGAAGGAGGGAGAAATCAATGTTGTGGGTAGAGTGTCAGATGCCCACACACATAACCTAGAAGTTTCATTACATGCATTAATTAATAGAAGAAAGACAAATTTACAATTTCTGAGCACAAGATAGAATAAAACATGCTGGTCAGAAAGCACCAATCGATTTTTCCATTGGGGGACATAAAATTCCTTCCTTTTTTATTGTTCTCAGAGTTAAAACTCATACAACAAGTGGGAACATAAGAAAAATATAGAGGAGGAGAATAGAAGAATACTAACAATCATTTTTGTCCTCTATTCGTAAAAACGTGCTTCCATTTTCCAAATTCGATTGCCGACCCTTTACAAAGACTTCAAAAAACTATTAAATCGTTCAACCCAAAGCCGTTGTAACAAATAAATTTGATCATTTCCCCTCTTCATGATTCCTCTGCCACAAAGAAAATGATTTTGACGAGCCTAAAAAAGAGTTTATGTGTGCAAATCCACGTGGCAGGAGAACATTGGAACGAAGTCGGGGGAAACTTTTTTACGTTTTTTGCATGCCAGAGACGTTTTCTCTATTTTCTCCCACAAAAATCCATAAAAATTTAAATTAAAGTTTCCATCATTTAGATAATTTCACTAGCTTTCTATTGATACAAAAAATGTGAAAATATGAGCTCTAGATCGAAAGATATGGCCTCTTGAAGATTTAGGGCAAAACTAGTAAAAAACAGAGTCAAATTAGGATTGGCGGGGTCAAACTTTAAATTTTTCCCTTTTGGAAAAATTTCCTAAAAATATCCACGGCCCCACCGCTCCAAGACACATGGCTCCTTCTGATTCATCTGTGGGCCAAAGACCTGCCTTTTTTCTTTCTGATTTCATATTGGGTAAAATTTCCCAAAAATGCCCACGCCCCGCCGCTCTGAGACACGTGGCGCTTTCTGACTGGTTGCGGATATGTGGCTATATTTTTTCCTTTTAAATTTTGAATTGGGAAAATTTCCCAATTTATCTCCACACCCCACCACTCTTCCTTGACATGTGGTACATCCTGATTAGTTGTGGGCCTCAAACCATTTATTTTCCTTTGCGGGCTTTCGGGCCGAATGTTTCCTTTGAGTTTTTTGCCCAAAAGGGCTAAGTGTCAAGTTTTCCTCCATGCCTTCACCAATGCACTTCCTTCCCCTCTGCGGGCCTGCAAGCTGCTGTGTGATTTTTTTGCTTTTTAGCCAAAAGGGCTAAGTGTTGAATTTCTCTCCATGGGCTCGCTTAGGGAAAATTTCCCCTCCAAACTCCACTGAGCCATAACTTGCAAAATACAAGGAGTTAGGACAACTTCCTTACCTTTCTGGAAAGGGGAAAGTATTCTCTATCTGATGAAGGTGTTTCTAATAATCCTTGATCCCTTGGGAAGTTCCATATTTAAAAATAATTAGACTGGACCATTTTCAAAGGGTAACAACTCAATAATTTCTATGTCCAGACTTGGAAAAAGAAGGAAAATTTTGAGGAGATAATAGTGGCTCTAGCTTGAGGACATGGCATGGATTGAACCAAGAGAAAACATGGCATGAGGATCTAGAATTTAAAGTTTTAAAACATATAATGTTGACCAGTGCTTTATCCATTGGGCTTTGCAGAGTCATGTACAATACTGAAGGAAGGAAGAAGGAAGGAGGGGAAAACAAAACAAACCAAAACCACACCAAAATAGAAAACAAACCAAAACACACGCAACAGAAAAGGGGAAACAACAAAAACTATGGTACAGGGTGAGGGACAACTCACTTTCACTGATGGTATAACTTCAAATATTTCCCACTTGTAGGCAATCCAAATGGAGTTCCATCCAAGTATGATAAGAGAAAGGAACTCTCACCACAAGCTTCCTGAATTCGAAATGGACCCAACCACAAAGAATATAACTTACCATGACTACCCTTTGGCTCTCTCCTCTTGTCCCAAAGTAGGACCAAATATCCATCTTTGAACTCCCTTTCTTTGGCTCTTCTGTCAAAGAGATTTTTCACTTTCAGCTGATGTTCTTTGATTTTGTCCACTATCTGGGATCTGTTCTCTTCTAGCTTCTCAAGGAAAAGTATCCTCTTGTCAACTGAATCTCTGTTTTGGTTGTCTTCCACTATTTGAAGCAGCTTGAGAGTTAACATTTCAATTGTGATAGGAATCTCTACTTCAACTCCATATAGCAGCTGAAAAGGTGACATGCCTATTTCCTTCTTAGGAGTGATCCTATCAGTCCACAATGCATCATATAATATTTTGTTCCAATTCTTCTAATTTGAATCAACAAGCTTTCGGATAATGGTCACAATATTTTTGTTGCTTGACTCAACTTGACCATTCCCTTGAGGATATTAGTCATAAAAATGAACAAGAGAAATATCAAATCCATAAAAAAATTTTGTCAATTCCTTCGAAGAGAAATCAAGTACCATTGTCCACCAAAATATTTTGAGGCACCCCAAAATGGACAATGATGTATTCTTTGATGAAACTGCAAACTACTTCAGAACTAGCTTGTTTGGCTGGAATGGATTCCACCCATTTGGTGAAGTAGTCCATGGCAGTGAGGACATAAGTATGCCTAGCACTTGAATGGGGATTCAACACACCAATGAAGTCCAACCCCCATTTTTGAAATGTTTCTTCAAAAAACACAAACCTGAGAGGAAATGCAGCTAACTGTGGTTTTCCAACAAATTACTGGCATGATTTGCATTTAGAAACCCAGCTCTGAGTATCAGCAAAAATAGAAGACCAATAATATCTACCTTTGAGAATTTTTTGGGCAGTCACCATGGCTGTAAAGTGTCCACCACAAGCTTGATCATGATAGGCTTTGAGGAGTTTTTCTTGTTGTTCCTTGTCAACACGCTTGAGAAAACAACCATCTATACCTTTCTTGTAGAGTGCATGATTCCAAATCACATATTTGGATTCTTTCAGCATGATTTCTTCGCTTCTTGTAATCTAAATGAGTGGGGTAGTCCCCATAGGTAAGAAAGAAAGCAATGTATGCATACCATTCCTCTGTATGTTCACAAAGAGAACTTGTGGGAAATCTTCTGAGAAAGTTGGGAAAGTGTCATCTCTTTCTCCATGTTGAAATTTGAGAGATTCATCTTCAGAAATCAACTTGCACAAACCATTTCCTCTAACCAGATTAGAGGGCTTAATCTCCTGGTCATACTCTTGGGTCCTTGCAATCCAATTTCCTCTTTTGGCTCTGGGATCTTGTTGTGTCAAAATGGACTTGATTGCACTTCCGGAGACCATCACCACGGTGTGAGAGTTGAGTATGTAAAATCTAAAATTCTTCATGGCCTTGACCACTGCGTATGCATGCTTCTCAAATTGAATGTAATTTAGTTCATGCTTCTTCAAAGGGTAGCTCATAAAAGCAATAGGTGCTTCCAATCCTTCATCATTATTCTGAACTAGGACAACAGAAAGAGTGTGCTCTGAGGCATAACATTACATGATGAATTCTTTGCTGAAATCTGGAGATACCAGCATTGGAGCTTTGGCAATGGCCTTCTTTATTTCTTCAAATGCTGATTTTCCTTCACTACTCCATTTGAAACCTGTTTGAGGATTCATCATAGAGGTGATATGCTTTGTTAGTTTAGCAAATTCAGTGACAAAGCGGCGAAGAAAATTTACTTTCCCAAAGAATGAGTGCACTCCTTTCTTGCTGGTGGGAATAGATAGTGTTTGAATAGAACTTACCCTCTCAGGGTCAATAGGTGCTCCATGCTTATTCACAATGTGTCCCAACAACTTGCCTTCGGTGACTTCAAAGATAAACTTCTTGGGATTTAGAGAAATTCCATGTTTTCTACATCTTGCAAGAATCTACTCCAAGTGAAAGATATGCTCACTTATCTTCTTTGAAAACACGGTTAAGTCATCAAGGTATATGACAATGTAATGTTTGAGATATTTGAAAGCCAGGTCCATGGCTCTTTGGAAGGTTGCTCCCACATTAATCAGGCCAATAGGCATCCTGCTGTAAGAAAAAGTGCCCTAAGGAGTTGTGAAAGGCATCTTGCTACAATCTTCTTTGGATACTTTAATTTGATTATACCCTAAGAAGCCATCAAGAAAAGAGAGCATCTCAGATCCAGTAACTGCTTGTAGGATATGATCTATGATTGGAAGATGGAAATTTTCCTTGAGAGATGCCTGATTCATATTTCTAAAATATACACATATTTTGATCTCCCCATTTTTATTTTTGACTGGTATAATGTTGGCCACCCATGTTGAGTGGTGAATGGGGAAAATGATTATGGCATTCAGCATCTTGTTCACTTCTTCCTTGATAACATCAGAAATCTTTAGATTATAGGGTCTTTGCTTCTTCCTGAAAGGCTTATCATCCTACTTCAGAGGAATGGAATGATGTATTTCATTCAGTTGAAAATATTTGAGCTCGTCGTAAGAGTAGGCCAGCACATCAGAGTACTTTTTAAGAAAAGTAATGAACTTCCTTTTCTCTTCAGGTGAGAAAATTTTTCCAATGTTGACCATCCTTGGATCTTCAAAAGTCCCAATGTTTTCCTTGTCAAAATTAGATGGATAGTAAGAAGATAGCTTTTATTTTTCATGAATAAATATGTGATGCTTGTCAAATAGGTCCTCCAGAGAGACTAGACCTTTGGGGATCTTGTTACTTTTCAATCTGATCATGCCTTCATCATTCACTCTTTTAATTTCATCTGATGCATCTTTAGCCACAACTTCTCTATGTGGATTAACACTTCCCTCAAAGAAGAGATTATTTAAGTTGTTTCTTTTCTCCAAGAAGGCTAAAATCTGATTGTCTTCATTGAAAACTTGTCATTGATTTGCGTTATCAGGAACACTTGGTCTGAAAACAATCTCAATGGTTATTTTTTCCTTTCCAAAAGAAGGATGAGGATTCAATAGGGATGCTGATACTACAATAGAATCAACTCTTTAATTATGTTGTCTTGGGATGGCTTCAATATAGAATGCATTAAAGAAATCAATGCAATCCCACACTCTATTCCTGTAATGCTTGAGCCTTGGGTTCTTCACCTGGTATTGCTGGCAGATTTTCTTCACTATCACTTCTACATCACCAAGGAATCTCAGATTTTTGATTCCCATGTATTCCACTACACTTATACCCAAGAGGAGAGCTTCATATTCTATTGTATTGTTGGTGTTGTCAAAATGCAGTTTGTATGTAAAAGGATGCATCACATTGGAAGGAGAGTACAACACAACAACAACCTCTGAGCCTGCTTTGGAATGGCTTCCATAAAACTCCATAGTACAGACCTAATATTTCTCTGATTCTGAGGAAAGTGGCAAGTCTTCTTCTTGTTGTGAAGTAAGGAAATAGTTTCCTAATCCACAATATTGAAAGAGGATATTAGCTCTTGGGTCATTGGAACTTCTTACTGTACACTTCATTTTTCTTATCGGAAGTAGCTTCTTCATATCACCCTTCACTGGAATAGTTGTAGAGATCCAATCCATCTTTATCTATCCACCAAGGTTTCTACAAAAACTTCTACTCAAGAGCATGCCAAACGATGCTAGAATGTCTACCACTAAGATGGTTAGAAGTACTTTCTTATTAGGGTATTTAGCCAAAGCCACTTATGCATCTTTTATCCTTCCTACTAGTGGTACTTAATTAGATTCCATTGAGTAACAAGCTCTGTTAACTCTAGTTAGTGTCAGGTCGAGAGCATTGGCAACTTTGAGTGTCATTACGTTATGAGAAGATCTGGAGTCGATGTAATTTTTGAGCTCAAAACCATTCATGAGAAGAGACAAGTAGAAGGGTTCCACCTTATCTATTTTGGATGCACTTAGGGCCAACATGTTTTAAGCAGGTGGTGTAGATGGTGTTGGGAGAAGACCTTTATAATTTGAACTTGAAGGTATAGAACTGCTGCTCTAAACAACATTGATTAGTCTATCAAACTGAGTAGGGTGTGTTTGCAAGTTTTCAATCTCTGAGAGCTACACTTTGGTCTTACTTGCATGTTCCACAAAATCAAATGGGATAATGTTGGATGAGGGGAAAGTTCCTGGAGTGAGGGAAGGTTTACGTGGTAAGGGTCTTTGAGGAACTTTGGCTGACTTAGGATAGACTTCATTGGAGGGAAGAGTGTTTTTAATAACTTGTGAGCTAGAAGAAGGAAAAGGTGACTTACTAGATAAGCCATTTGGCCTGGTTTCATTTTGGTTGAATCCATTGAGGGTCATAATGGTGAGCCTCTGCTAATGATCTTATTTTGTGTGGTTACTGGAGTGGGATCTTCTTTAGTTTTCTTTTCCTCTTGAGCCATGGAGGGTAGAGTGTCTTTCTTGGATTGAGCTCGAGTGAAGAAAACACATGAGAAGTTTGGGGATTCCTCTTCTTCTTCCCCATCATCCAAGAACTTGAACAAGCCATTGTGCATATCAACTTCTTCAATTTCGAGGTAGCCTTCATAATCCTATGCTATTTCTCCTTCAATTTCATCAATTTCAACATCCTCTCTTGATTCTCTGGTATCATAGATAGTATTGACATGAGGTGCTTCAAGGGAAAGTTGGTGAGGAGGTGTTGCAATTATTTGTCTATCAGGGAAGTTTAGCCTCCTTGGAGCATTTCTCATTGTCATTTGGGAAAACTATTTCTTTAAGGCAATCAGATCATTTGCCATTTTCTAGAACATAGGATCTATAGTAACTGAAGCCAAACTCTGACCCTTCTGCTTCCGATTTGGGCCTTTCACCTTTCTAGAGAGGATTAAGTCATCATTAGTTTCAATGGCAAAGTCTTGAGCTTCCCTCAGTGTGTTTGGTTGGTCTCTTCTGAGGAAGAAACCAACTTCTAATGGCAAGGCACTGATGAAGAATCTTCTTAGGTGGTTCTTAGGAGGTAACACATCTTCAAGGACTCTTCTTGTCGATCTGTCAAACCTTGCTACAAATTCCCTCATGGATTTAGAGCTTTCTTTCTTTATTTGGACTAATTGCACCAGTAACTCTTGACCATCTTCAGTGCTCTTGAATCTATTTTCAAATGCTTTTCTAATATCTTCCCAACCAGTAATAGATCTTGTAGGAAGCATGTAAAACCATTCAGTAGCTTTATCTTGGAGTGATTTCACAAAAAGTATAACTAACACATCTTCATCTTCAACACCTAAAACACCACAAGCAGTGATGAAGGTTGCTACATGTTCTTCAGGGAGTTGGGAGCCATCTCCTTTGAATTTGGGAAAATTCTTTCTCAAATCTCTAAGTAGATCATGGAGTATTTGTGGGAGAGAAAGTGGACCAGTATTTCTTCCCAATGATACATTGGGTGTACGTGCTTCACGTTCATTATCAACCATTTTGTTTCTGTTTCTAGATTTCTCTTTCCTTTTCTGCAACTTGGAGTCTTACAATTTCTTCAAGTTGAGCTCTAATCTCTTCCTCTCTGTCAAACTAAGCTATAACCTCTGCTTATTCTCTCTCCAACTCCTCAAAAGTAGGGTCAATCACTCCTCCTTGCCTCAGTTAGTGAGTATACCTTCTATCAGCTAACTTGAAAGTTTATTTTCTTCTCTTTCATAACCCAAAATTTTGTAGCAATGGTGAGGTGATTTACACTACCAAATATGCCAAGTAACCTCTTTCAGGTCTGAAATTATTTCCTTTGGATATGACAGAGAAAAGAAGGTTTTCTTGAAGGATTTACAAGAATTTTGAGTTACATCCATGCAGTTCATATGGCTGCTCAATCTGCAGAACTCTTCTATTTGAATCTTTTTGTATTTTTGGATCACAAGGGATTTCAGACTTTAAAGGAAAACTTAATGATAATATAAAAACCTTGTGGTCATTTTTGGGTACAGATGCTACAACTCTACCCCACGGTGGGCACCAACAATTGTTGGTGACAAAATTTGTCTTGTGGATTTTTTTTTGGATTTCAGGCCAACACTATGGAAATCAAAGTCCCTCTAAATTTGAATGGTGCAGCTACCATTGTTTAGCATGTAAAACCAAAGTGGATTTATGGTGGTTTTTTAACCAGAGATCCATAGGAACACTCGATTGTCCCTATGACAATAATAACAACTCCTTGCTATAGTAGAAATCGATCTGAGAAAGGGGAGGGAGTGAGAATGAAGGAGGGGGAAATTAATTTTGTGGGTAGAGTGTCAGATGCCGACACACATCAACTGGAAGTTTCATTACACGCATTAATTAATAGAAGAAATACAAATTTGAAATTTCTGAGCACAAGACAGAATAAAACACGCTGATCACAAAGCACCAATCAATTTTTCCATCAGGGGGACATAAAATTCCTTCCTTTTTTATTGATCTCAGAGTTGAAACTTGTACAACGAGTGGGAATTGAATAAAAATACAGAGGAGAATAGAATAAGAATAACAATATTTTTTGTCCTCTATTCACAAAAATGTGCTTCCAGTTTCAAAATTTGATTTCCGTCCCTTCACAAAGACTTCAAAAAACTATTAAATCATTTGACCCAAAGCCGTTACAAACAAATTTTATCATTTCCCCTCTTCCAGATTCCTCTGCCACAAAGAAAATGCTTCTGACGAGCCCAAAAAAGAGTTTCTGTGTGTAAAAATGTGTTTCATATTTCAATTTTCCAGTTCAATCCTTTGCCCTAATTGCATTGAAATAGAGCCATCGACGTGGCAGGAGAACATTGGAGTGAAATTAGGGGAAACATTTTTGTGTTTTTTGCATGCCAGAGATGTTTTCTCAATTTTCTCCCACAAAACTCCATCAAAATTTAAAATTGAAGTGTCCATTGTTTGGAGAATTTCACCAAATTTCCATTAATACTAAAAATGTGAAAATATGAGCTCTAGATCGAAAGATATGGCCTCTTGAAGATTTAAGGCAAAACAACTAAAAAACAGAGTCAAAATTAGGGTTGGCGAGGTCAAACTTTAAATTTTTCCCTTTTGGAAAAATTTCCTAAAAATATCCACGGTCCCACCACTCCGAGACATCTGGCACCTTTTCATACATTTGTGGGCCGAAGACCTACCTTTTTTCTTTCTGATTTCATATTGGGAAAAATTTCCCAAAAATGTCCTCACTCGTTCACTCCGAGACACATGTCGCTCTCTGACTGGTCGCAGATATGCGGCTCCATTTTTTCCTTTTAAATTTTAAATTGGGAAAATTTCCCAATTTATCTCCATGCCCCACCACTCTGCCTTGACATGTGCCACATCATGATTAGTTGCGGGCCTCAAACCATTTATTTTCCTCTGCGGGCTTTTGGGCCAAATGTTTCCTTTGAGTTTTTTGCCCAAAAGGGCTAAGTGCCAAGTTTTCCTTTGTGCCTCTGCCAATATGCTTCCTTCCCCTCTGCAAGCTTTCAGGTTGTTTTGTGACTTTTGTGTTTTTTATCCAAAAGGGTTGAGTGTCGAATTTCTCTCTGCGGGCCCGCCTAGGGAAAATTTCCCCTCCAAACTCCATCGAGCCATAAATTGCAAAATACAAGGAGTTAGGAGGACTTCCTTACCTTTCTGAAAAGGGGAAAGAATTATCTATCTAATGACTATGTTTCTAAGAATCCTTGATCCCTTGGGAAGTTCCAAATTTCAAAATACTTAGACTAGACCATTTTCAAAGGGTAACAACTCAAAAATTTCTAAGTCTAGAATTGGAAAAAGAAGGAAAATTTTGAGGGGACAACACAACCTATGGATATCCCCTGCCACTTCATCAATCTTCTAGGAGAAGAACCAACCAGTTCGCACCTAGCATGATTTTGAACTACTCTGTCTTCTTCATCTTCTCCATCGTCAATTGTCATTTTTTAATTTTTTTGAGGAACACATATGGACATGGATGGTGCTACGCCCTTAACCTATTGCTTGTATTAGGATATGAGTAGCCGACTTGTGGCTTACCATATCATTTTATGATATCATTTATACTTTTACATGCTTAGCAGGTTGGCCTTGGTGATAGCCATAACATATGAATAGTATATATAGGGGATTGTAGGTAGTATTTCATCATCATTGGAACATTTGAGTTTTATTTTATGGTTTGGAGGTTTCCCCTAGAAGTGGAAAAGCTATTCTAATTTCATATTGAGATCATTATTCTGAAATATTGTGTTATTTGGTGTTATATTGCTGCTCATAATCTAAATTATACAAGTAATTTCATTACAAGTGGTGTCATAGCTGCGATCCGGGAAAAAATTAGGGCAAAAACCCTAATGTTTTGTTTCTTCTCTATCTTACAAACTAGATAAAATTTGTGGGAGATGTTTTACAAGAGTTTCAAATCATTTCAAGTAGAAATCTATGAAAATTTTAGACCTTTTTGATATCTTTTGCAAAAGTTAGTGAAAATTTAGGTTTTTTGATAAAATTGCTCCCTAGACCGAAATTTGTGGCATTTTTCAGAGTCCTTTACATTTTCGGAAAGATCTCAAAAAATTATTATTATTATTTTCTCTATGATTTTTTCGGTTCTGGTGAATTTGTATTGAAACCCTAAACCCTAAGGTTTGACATCATGGCAAGGCCTTCCACAAGAGCAAAAAATAATCCGGTTACTCTGGGTAAAACCCCATATAAAGATGGGGTAGTGATTAAAGATTTGGAGTCAGAAGGGGTAAATAAAAATTCCTCAGAACTAGTGTTTACCTTGGTTGATCATAAGGTGAGCCAACTCGAGTATGAGCTGTGAAATGTATAATCTGAAATGGCCTCTAAAGGAGACATAGACCAAATCAATCAATAGTTGGATGATATCATGAAACCTGAAAGGGTAAAAAGTATGGCCCAAATCCACCCCATATCAACCAAGGAGTAGCTTCAGTTCAAAATAATGGACAAAATAACCATTTTGGATCACTTTTCCAGCCCAATCAGAATCCAACTTATTCGCAACCATGGAACATGATGCCAAAAGTGGATATGCGTAAATTTGATGGTAAGGATCCCATGAATTGGATAAATCAAATTGAGAACTTCTTTGAGCTAAATCAAACAAAATCAGGAAAAAAGGTGACATTGGCATCCCTGTATCTTGAACCGGACCAATTCATTTGGTATCGATGGTTATGTGCTTAGAGAAAGAAGAATGGTCCTAGTGTCACTTGGATAGTTTTTACTGAAGAGTTGCAATTGCACTATAGTTCCAATGTTTCAGAGAACTAATTTAGTCAATTGGAAAATTTACAGCAAATAGGATTAGTCAAAGATTATGTACATTAATTCCAGAACCTATCCTTAAGGATGAAGAATATTCTAGAAGGGAATCTGAATGACATGTTTCTTGGGGGTCTTAAGGACCACATCAAGCATAAGGTACATATGTTTAATCCACTCAATTTTTCTGATTCTATTATCATGGCACGTCGAGTAGAGGAAAAATTTATTTGCAATAGGAGGCCACCTTTCATTAACACCAGAGACCGTAATATCTCTTCCCCTTCATTCGCTAGGCCAATTAGACTGACTCTTGAATAAATGGAAGAAAAGAGAGAAAAAGGATTATGTTTTAACTCTAACACCAAATATGGACCATGACACAAATGTGTTGAGAATAAGTTGTTCTATAGTGAAGGAGATAATGAGGATAATGAGGAAGCTGAAATTATAGGAGAGGATGAGGAACCAGTAGAAGATTAAGTAGACGATCACCAACCTACAATTTCTTGCCATGCATTGTTAGGTATTAGTACTCCTCAAAAACTCAAGGTTATTGGCTATATAAAAAAATAAGGTTATGGTGTTGATTGACTCGGGCAGTACTCATAACTTCGTAAATAGTAAGTTAGCTACCCACCTAAATTGTTTTATTTACCCAGCTCCAGAAATGCAAGTTATGATTGTGGATGGTGGGATATTCAAGTGCATAGGAAAGTTCCATAGTATCAATATTTCCATTGGAGAATACATGTTATAATCACCTATGTTTGATATTTATATGGGAGAGACAGATATTGTTTTGGGTGTCCAATGGCTCACAACCTTAGGTATTATAGAGATGAATTTCCAAGAATTGTTCATGCTATTTCATTCAGATGGAAGGAAAATACAATTGAAAGGGATGGTATCTAATTCTCCATAGATTATTAGCTCTCATCAGATGCAGAAGGTTCTCATAAAAGGAGTAGATGGATTTATAGCAAATTTATTTTCCATATAAGTACAAAATACGAAGTCTTCAATGCAACCTGATCTTTAGGAGATTGTTGATTCTCACTCATCTATTTTTTATGAAATTACAAAGGGACTACCACTAATTAGGGATTATGATCATGCAATTCAGTTGATTCCCGGGAGCCAAAAACCTAACCTCAGACCCTACAGATACCTATATTCCTAGAAAAATGAGATCGAGAAAATGGTACATGAAATGTTGAAGGTAGGTATCTTCAGGCATAGCTAGAGTGCATATTCTTCACCAGTGGTCATGGACTTAAGAAGGATGAAACATGGAGGATGTGTCCATATTACTGAGAACTCAACAAGTACACCATCAAAGATAAGTTTCCTATTCTAGTAATTGATGATTTACTTGATGAATTGCATGGTGCTATTTATTTCACAAAATTAGATCTTCGTTTGGGGTACCATCAAATTAGAATAAGAGAGGAAGATATTCATAAAATAGCTTTCAAGACTCATGAGGGACATTATGAGTTTTTGGTAATGCCTTTTGGTCTTACAAATGCCCCCTCAACCTTTCAAAGCTTGATGAACACTATTTTTAGGCCATTTGAAGGAAATTTCTATTATTTTTCTTTGATGAAATATTGATTTATAATAAGACATGGGAAGAACACTTTCAACATGTAAATAAAGTGTTGGAAGTTTTGGAGAGACATACTCTCTATGTAAATCCATCCAAATGTTCTTTTTCGTTTACAAGAGGTAGATTACTTGGGTCACATTATATCCCATGAAGGTGTCAAAGTTGATCCTCAGAAGATCAAAGCTATGGTGGAATGGCCAAGGCTCAAAACTCTCAAAAATATTTGTGGGTTCCTAGGACTAACATGGTACTAAAGAATATTTGTGAGGGTATATGGTAGAATAACAACCCCACTCAATGCATTGCTAAAGAAGGATGCATTCCATTGGACAAATGTAACCACTAAATTATTTGAGCAGTTGAAGGAAGCAATGTGTAGCACCCCATTTTTGGCTACTACCAACGTTTCAAAAACCTTCATTGTTGAATGTGATGCTTTAGGATCAGGATTGGGAGAAGTTCTAATGCAGGAAGGGAGACCAATTACATTTGAGAGTCAAAATTTCAAAGGAAAAGATCTACTCAAACCTATCTATGAGAAATAAATGATTATTATTCTTCATGCGGTCAAGCAATAGAGGCCCTATCTCATGGGTAGACACTTCAAGGTAAAAAATTATCATGATAGTCTCAAATACTTTTTGGAGGAAAGGTTATCATCTGACGAACAATAAAAGTGGGTAACAAAAATGTTGGGTTATGATTTTGAAATCATATATAAAAAGGGTAAAGAAAATGTAGTAGCTGATGCGTTGTCTAGAAGGGATACATCCGCAGATGCCTTACTATGTGGAATGTCCATGTTGAAGGGCGATTGGGTGGATGAAGCAAGATTGGAATAGGATCGAGATAAGAATACACATTCTCTAATACAGAATATCAAGCAATCATATATAACATCTAAAAAAATTGGGTGGAAAGATAATGCGCTATGGTACAAGGACATGTTATACTTGAGTAAAGATTCTGAGTTGAAGCATAAGATTCTTGTAGAGCTACATGCCTCACCTATTGGAGGACACTGAGGGTTTTTGAAGACATATCATAGAATAAAATATAATTATTTAAGTAAGGACACAAGGGGGATGTAAAAAATTTTGTATCAGAGTGTTTAGTGTGCCAATAGAATAAAGGGGAAATAATTAAGACACCAGGTCTATTACAACCCTTACCAATTCCTAGCCAAAGATGGGAGGAGGTCTCCATGGATTTCATCATCGGATTGCCTTGTTCATAGGGTAAGAATTTTCTTTTCGTGATTGTGGATAGGATCACAAAATATGCCCATTTTTGTGCCCTATCACATCCATTTGCAACCATTACAGTCACAACTATTTTTTTGGAGACAATTCAAAGGCTACATGGAACCCCAAAGATAATTGTAAGTGATCGTGATCCTATTTTCACAAGTAATTTTGGGATGGAATTATTTTCATGTTTGGGTACTCAGCTAGCTCATAGTTCATCTTATCATCCTCAAAATGATGGGAAAACAGAAGTGGTCAACAAATGCTTAGAGGAGTATCTATGTTGTTTTGTATTAGATAAGTAGGAAAGGTGGATTAAATGGCTATCACTTGAAAAATGGTGGTATAACACATCTTGAAAGTGATTGGAAGTGTTTCTTATAAACTAGAGTTGCCTCAATCTTCACACAAACACCAATTATTCCATGTTTCCTTCCTGGAGAAGGTTATTGGACAGAATTTTGTAGCCCAAACAGAGCTACCAGAACTTGATGAGGAAGGAAGAATCATTTTAGAGCCAAACAAGATTCTGCAAACACATACTAAGAGGTTGAGAACTAGATACATTAAGGAATATCTGATCAAGTGGAAGAATATGAGCATAGAAGATGCGACCTTGGAGGATGAAGGTTTCTTGCAGAAAAATCTAGGATTATTCAATGTTGAGGAAAATGTTGGTTTGAAGGGGAAGTACATGTTATGCCCTTAACCTCTTGCTTGTATTAGGATATGAGTAGCCAACTTATGGCTTACCATATCATTTTATTATATCATTTGTACTTTCTCATGCTTAGTAGGCCAGCCTTGGTGATGGACATAACATATGAATAATATATATAGGGGATTATAGGTAGTATTTCATCATCATTGGAGCATTTGAGTCTTATTTTATGGTTTGGAGGTTTCCCCCTCGAAGTGGAAAAGCTATTCTAATTGCATATTAAAATCATTATTCTAAAATATTATGTTATTTGGTGTTTTATTTCTACTCATAATATAAATTATACAAGTAATTTCATTACAGATGGAATCAAAATATTGCAATGGAATATGGAATCAGAAGATTTCAATGGTATATGGAATCAGGTTTAGAGAAACATCACCTAATAAGATCTCATATGGGTGGTTGTATGATCGAGAATGGTGACAAGTGTGCAATGATTTAAAGAACACTCATTATATGGCTTCTTCTTATGTTTTGAGGACAAAACATGTCAAGGAGGGAGGGAATGCTATGTACCTTGGGATATGATATTATAATGTATATGGTTTGATGGAGATGTTGACATGTGGCACACATCCCCCTTAGTTAGTTATATGTTTATAGTATATGGGGTCACATATGAACTAGTTATATTTGATAATGAGTCGGCCTACATTGAGATTAGTTGTTACCCATACATTAAGAGTAATGTATGCCTATCTAAAGGATGTGAGTATTATTATGAGGAGGTCATGGATGTATGAGTTGAGTCTTCTGCTTGGTAGAGGTACATTAGAGGTGTCCCCCTCAAAGTGGATTATAAATTATTCAGATTATTCATATGAAAGGATATTAACACATTGGTTGTATTTGCAACTACAAAATATAGTAAAAATCCCATTTCCATTATAATATGTTGTTATAAACTTTCAATTTCTTTTTCTTCTATCATGGAAGTCCTCATGAAGCTCATATTAGATCTTTTTTTTAATTTTTGTTTTATGGGTTTTATCAAGTACAACATGTTTACGGTACAAATGTCACCCATGAGAGAAAATTTATAGGTATTGATAGGGAAATATGAGTTTATTCTAGTAGAGTAGAATTAATAATATTTTCCTCTTTCTACAATGATTGGAAATGGTGAATGGAATAGTCGAGTATGCCAATGGAGACCATTTGGGACAATAGTTCACATGTTCAATTTTCTTCTTATTTTTCTTTATTCTATGTTTTTTAATTGTCAATAGAAGTTTAGGGTTTCATTTTTAAATATATATATTTAGTTTGTAAATTGTATCCACTTCTCATGGAATATCATAATTCCATCTTAAAAAGACATGAGCATCCTCAATAAGCATTCTCGTAGCAAGTTCACAATAATCCAAAGGCATCTATCGAATTATCACTATGGTGGTAGAGGAGTAGTTATTTTTCCTCTATTCTTCATCAATTTATTTACCATTTGAACCTCACCCCACCAACACACTTCTACATAGATGTTTGATAGAAGAACATAATATGTATTTGTAACTATGAAATCTAGCAAAAATCCCCTTTCAATTATAATCGATTGTGATTAACTTGCAAGCCCCTTTTCTTCCATCATGGAAGTCCTCAGGAAGCGCACATATAGCTCTATTTTTTAGCATTTTTATTCACTAGGTTTTATCAAGTACACCATGTTTCTGGTGTATATGTCATCCATAGTATTAGAGCTATAGGTATTGATGGGAAAAGGCAAGTTTTGATAATCAATTTTATTCATTATCCTCATAGTACACCAAAGGTAATCATATTTTCCTCTTTCTAAAATGATTTGAAATGGTGAATGGAACAATTGAGTATGACAATGGAGACCATTTGGCATAATATTTCACATGTTTAATTGTATTTTTATCTTTCTTTATTATTTGATTTTAATTTTTTCAATGGAAGTTTAGTGTTTGACGAGTTTTCATGCTCTTGTTTCAAGTTAATGAAATGACGTGCAAGGAAAAATGAAACTCTAAAATATGGGAGGGTTTAAGGCTACTTCCTGATGTGTGATGTTGATGAATTTGAAAGATGGGCATAAATATCCTCTCTTTGGCAAGCTCGGTAACCTGCACAACAAAGAGACAACTAGACAAGAAAAATATTAGTAGATTAAATGGCGGATTTCCTAAAAATGTAAGTCCCGAGAAGTGATAAACTTCCTAGGGAGGATGTCAACCCAATTTGATTAAAATATTAATAGAGGATAACGGATAAATGACATGTAAAAGATACTCAAAATGGAATACAGATCATATATATGATAGATATGATAAGATAAATATCTGATGAAGATAAACTAAAATGATAGGATTCAAACCTAACAAGTTCGATGGTAAATCAAGAAAGACAGAGGTAGTTAATGGTGACTATATCAGCATAGATCAAAAGATGTGAAAATAATGGATTTGAATTTGATTGTTGGATGTTGTAGAAGATCTAGATTTGATGCTCGAATGTTGAGGAAACAAAAAGGATGCAAGTTGTGGATAGATATGATGAGGATGCGAGTGATGCATATGGGTTCGATGGTTCCTAGGGTACATATGAGACAATCGATGGTGACTGGGGCCAAAAAGGTGAGATCTGGGCTATCAGATGGGTAGATCATTAATGTTGTATGATCTGGGTGATGCACAAAATAGGTAGCTAATGGTAGAAATGATAGAATACATGCGAAGGGAATGATACCGATCAGGTTGATAAAAACTAGGGATAGGTTGACAACGAGTGAGATTGGATTAGGTTTTGATGGGGCTTGATAGATGGAAAATGGGATATAGTGAAGAATAAAGGATGGTTGATAAGACAAAAAATCTCTAAAGTGATGAGAAAACTTGCAAGGCTGATGAGAAGAATGATGAAACAATGATAGGGCCCTAAGAAAAAACTACACTTCATATCTCCAAAGATGACATTAAAGGACTCAAAGATGACTCCAAGTTGATGATAACAACTCACAAGAAGAGAAGGTAACATAAAAGTCTCACAAGAAGTCAAATTACAAAAAATTCATCCTCCTTGAGAGGGGTAGAGGTATATTTATAGGTAACCAATGACCCGCTAGGGTCACCATTGACTGTGGGGGACCATTTATTTTCTTGATGGGGATGATGCACAACTCGAGACAAAAGTACCTATTAGGGTTGAATTAGGGTTTCGAGATGTTTAGGTAGGTTAGGGTTGCATAAGGATGATAAAAGTGATTGGAGGGTGGAAAGGCATTGAATGAGGGTAGATGAGATTATAGGGAGTATAAATGAGGTGATTATGGATGTGATTAAGATGGTAAGCATGTTTAGGGGTGACTAAATGTGATTAGGAGTGAATTAGGAGAGATAACATAACGATGGGATTAAGATAGGAAAGTATGGAATTAGATGAATAATTGGGATTTAAGAGGGAAAGAAGAATTTGAATAGGAAGAGGGATGTGAATGTGTAATATGATGAAAAAGGGGAGTGAGCGCAGGATGGGGGATAAGTGAACCAAAATTTGGTGTCTACATTTAGCCCTTTTATTAAGTGGTTTTTGTTAAGAAATCCACGAGACAAAAACAAGAAGTGATAAAAGATGGTGGGTGAGGTATTCCCCCTTAAACCAGATATCAATGAAGCAAAGAGGAATCAATTACTAGGTTGAAATAGATAGATGGAGGAAAGAGAAAAAGAATGGAAAGGAGGAGAAAATAAGAGAAAAGATGTCGTAAGTGGAGAGTGATAATGACCATTGTGATAAGGATAAGACACAAATTAAAAATAAAAATATGGCGGTGATGTTGTAATTAAATTTGTAGGGAACATAACATGACCTCAACAGAGGTGAAATTAATGTCCTATAGACCCATGAGTCAACAAAAAATCACTCTAGGATGGAGGGGATCCAATGGGAATCCACTCAGATAGATGAGATAAAGATGAAAAGAATCATAGAAACACATTAGTAGGAAACATAACATGGCCTCAACGAAGGCGACGTGAATGTCTTATGAACCTGTGAGTTGGCAAAGATCACCATGGGATGGAAGGAATCCAATTGGAATCTGCTTAGATGGATGAGATAAAGATGGCATGAACAATGGAAACACATTAGTATGGAACATAGAACGGCCTCAATGGAGGTGATGTTAATATCCTATGGACCGGGGAGACATCAAAGATCACTACAGAATGGATTGAATCTAATGGGAATCCACTCAGATGGATGTGAAATACGTGGGGCCAATGGGTCAACGGCATACATAAAAAATATGTGTAAAAAACGTGAGGATAGTTAAGAAAATGGTATGAAAAAATGTCAGGGGAAAAAGAGTAAGAGTTATCCCTCATTAATGAGGAAGTAAAAAAATATTTGTCCAGGTGGGAAGGATATGGAAAATGGCCACAATGATGGGCTTAAATGAGATATGGTGCCTTAAGGATGAACACAAATATGGCCACAGAGTGGGATGCCGAATAGGATGAAGGATGCACGATGAGATAAGTAGATAAGCCAAAAGATAGCAAAATGAGCTATGTAGACAAGCCACGGTGTGTTATGGGTGACACATAAGGAATAATTTGAAGATAAGATAATTTGGATAAAAATATTAGATGATAGAAGATGGATGGAAACTAGGGTTAGGTCGATGAAGATTGGGATTAGGTCGAAGGATATTGGATCAACATGCCTAAATAAGTGATGGATATGACCGAAAAGGCTCATTTTAATTACATGATTTGGTGATCAAAGAGATTTGAGTGATATAAAAGTGTGATATTTGAGAAAAATGGAGGCCAATGGAGGAGGGAGGAATTACAAGAGGTCTTAGAGAGTGATAAGTGCTAAAAACCTATCTTAGTTTTGATTTTATTTGATGTTTTTTTTTTTAAAATTTTGTTTGATTTTGGATGGGCACCAAGGGGTGATGACTTGGTACGATCACTGTCAACCTAGGGAAATTCAGCATCAACTTAGGTTGGGTCGACATCGACTGGGTATATGTAGATTTGTAGAGATAAATTTAGATGAAAAACAATGATTTGTCAATGATTGGATGCTAATGGATGTTTGTTGTTTAGTTTTTATAGGATTGAGACACTTTATACTTGAGAGATGAAGTCCTTACCATGTTGGGGATGATTAGGGTAGATGTGATAGATGCCTCATTGGATTACTTGAATGCAGTGGGATTGGGTGGATTCTGCCATTATCAGAGGGTTTGCATAGACACATGGCTTACGATAAAATTGATAGATAGGTGGGACCTAAGGAATATCACCTTCTGGTTCCAGACAAGAGAGATGGAGATCACACTAGAAGGTATGTATCATATAATGAGATTACTAATTCAAGGGGCACCGATAGTGCCAATTACAATAGAGATTTGGATGGCTGCTTTGATATGATTGTTTGAAGGGGAGGCTCCTCACATCACATTTGTATCTGTGGCATTTCACATTGAGACCCACTATCATCAATTAGTGTCATGGAAATAGTTGATGTGCTTGGTCATGATGGTGATATATTGTTACGTATTACCAGATTCACATGGGGATAGATTCCCATGGGCATTGGAAGTGGTGGGGACAAATATTTTTGAGCATAGGATAGTATTTTCATTCGATAAAACTTTCCTGGAACAAGTTTATCACAAGCTATGAATGTTCGTTACAGAGAGGAGGTCAGGATTAGATGTGTGATTTCTATTACAATGTTAGGCATATGAGCATATAGCTATGGTGAGGCCACTTGGGCTTCCATGGATTACATGGTACCACATAGAGTTGATAGTTGGATTTATGCGATGGTGAGATAACCAGGCTCATGGAGATAGGGGAGATGGGAGAGGATTGGTATGTGGAGAGATTGGGGAGCCACAATGTCAATGATGTTAGATGGAGGCCATATAGAGGATTCCCTTCTTGATTGGGTATATACATACAAATCAAAGGTCTATAAAGGGTGGGATGGGTTCACGGAAGAATGCTGTAGATGGTGGAGGCTATATAGTTTCCATGAGTGATGAGACAGTTCATGTTGGTACAGATGGTTCCAGGAGGACTGATCATATATAGAAGGGATGATGTAATGTGGAATTTATGAGTCCTGTGATGGTGGACCCATTGGTGGAGGTGGTAGAGCCGCAGGATATATATGAGGATGATGTAGGGGTTGTCGATGGTTATATGGAGTGGTGGACTCATCAGTGGGCATCCAGTGGTGTTGAGGAGGTAGCGTAGGTAGGAGGAGAGGAAATGATGTCAATAGGAGGAGAGGTAGAAACACATGTAGGAGGAGAGGGTGGAGATGGAGGTGTGACAGTAGAGATAGCTCAGCTACAGAAAAATTTAGATGTAGCTCGTCAGGAGCAAGATACTACAAGCTAGGAGCTTGATGTGATATGCCAAGAGAGAGACTTGGCCATCCAATAATGTGATAAATACTGGAGGCAGAGAGAGGCCTTGAGGGTGAGTTATGGAGATCCAGGAACTCCATCTGAGGTGATAGGTGGTACATCTTAGGGAGCCACACATGGGGAAAGATAGATGGCTCCTCCTAGTTTTGTGACATTGGAGCAGTATTAGACTCTTGGAGATGAGGCATGGTACTACAAGAAAATTGTAATGACGAGACTACCTAATGTATCACGCTATGTGACATAATTTTCTAGAGAGGATATCAGGATGGAAGGTGGCCGTAGGGAGTATGATGAACATAGTGAATCTAAGGCATGATTACAGGCCAAATGGTGGATAGGGTGGACATGCAGGAGGATAAGGTCTTTCCCCAAGAGATAGGTTTTTAGACCTTGATTTCACCACTTAGTGGGTGAACATTGTGTAGATATAGATTTTTATGTATATATTTTGAGATAGAGTCTAGTTGAGACCTATCATAGATGTATATACATTTTGATGATGATATATAAGATGATATTGTCATTATTTACATGTGTTGTGATGAGTAGATTATATGCATGTGATGGATTATTATCACATGATTTTTGATTATATTATGGATGTGGAAATGATGTTTGATTAGAATATAGATGTTGATTTATATATTTGATATGATGTATGGATTAAATACTGATGATGTGATGTGATGTATTGATTATATTAGATGTGGAGTTAGATGTTAAACTAGACATGAAAAATCTATAATGGTTTATATTACATGTGATGGATTGGATGTAGATATTAGAAATTAAAATAATGTAATGGATTAGATTTTTGATATGATTAGATGGATTTAGATGTTTGATATGATTAGATATAGATGATGTGTTAATTGGATTGGAATATGAGATAGAATGATGGGACGTGACCTTGATGATGTGACCCAAATATAGAAAATTACACTTTATCGTAGTAAAGAACATGTGTATGATAGATGTTGTTGGACCGGGTTGGAGGTAAAATGTGAAAAGAAACATGAAAAAAGTGATGCAATTACGGCCTATGATAGGTGTTAACACATAACTAATGATAGTTACTTGCATTTAAGATCATGAGGGGAAGATGGAAGGTGTGCTTATACATCCACTATTAGGAATAACAAGGGGTTTAAATGTATCTTGTACAAGGGAGATAGTTTCTCCTTAGGTGGTTGTCTTAGGTTTATGCCCTATCTTTGAGAAATAATATGCAAACTGGTCAATGCGGGAAGTTTTCTTTATATGGAAATTTGATCAGTGCAAGGAGCTTTTCTAGGTTTTTTGCTTTTGCTTTTGAGATTTTGAAAGGTTGATCAATGCAGGAAGCCTTTACTACCATGATAAAAGAAAGTAACCATCCTTTAATGGAGTGGTCTATGAAGCAATTTTTCCTTTGAATTTTTTACTTTAGATTTAGATGGAAGTATAATATATGTGATAGTTGTCCTTCGAGGGATCATTGATAATTTTTTCTTTATATGAATAGTTTTCCATTGAGGGAGTAATATTTTGTTTTGGATAAGAAAAATTTGCATGGGAATCCATAACTTTTGAATTTTAGGATAGAGATGAGGATAGCTAGGTATACCACTTAGGGAGGTGAAGTAATATCTACAAGCTACACCTATGGATGCTAATCACAGTTCCAATAGGTAGATAAGAAGGATATGGATGTAATGATTGCAGAGTTCCCACCTAGAAGGAGGAACTTGTTATAAGGAATATGGTATGAGTAGAGATGTGGTGCCCACATTTAAGGTCGAAGATAGGAAAGTGATGGAAGATCACATGATTCCAAATCATTATGATGAAAGATGAAGAAGGATAATGATGAGAAGAAGACGGTTAATGTGACTAGTGGCATATTGGTAAGTGTGTTAACATTAGAAAGGCTGAAAGTGTAAGGCGTTGAGAGGTTCAATTTTTAGTTTAATATGGAGGGAGGCTAAGTGATAGGCCCCAAACCCATACTTATGCATGATAATATATGTTCCAATCCAGTTTAGAGAAAACTTTCCATGTTGGCTCCTTTCCAAAGTCGTGACATTATGATTTTATTTTAAGACAAGGTCATCGATATTAAAGTTTTTTTTGTTGAGGTGTTTTTTTGTAGGAATGTTTGATTCATTCTTGGTAGAAATGGTGATGTTGAAGGGTAATTAGTTGACATTATTCTAACAAATCAAGTTGTGCTAGATGCTCCTAATGATAATATTTGTTAGAGAGGAAGTCATGAAGAGAAACACACAAGGCTAGTATTTGATCTTTGAGAGGAAGGATGGATTCAGATCAATAAATGAGAGAGAAGGTCGTAGCGCCCATAGAGGTGAGGATCATAGTTATATAAGCCCAAAGAGTGAAGGGGATATGAAGGTGTCAATCTCGACCTACTTTATCAATAGTTTTGGCAAAGATTTACAACGAGTCTTGTTAGTAGATTTGACTTGGCTGTTAACTTAAGGATAATATGGAGAAGATAAGCTAAGATTAATGTTGAAAGTGTCATAAAGATTATTAATATATTTATTTTTAAAGGAATTTGCATTGTCCTTGATGATTTTATGAAGAAATTTGAAGCGACAGATGATGTGTTGATCTACACAGTTGATGATTTTGTTGGATTTGGTAAATGAGATTGGGATGAATTACACACATCTGGTGAAGTATTTAGTGGTGGTGAGGATAGAATGATGCAGATGTGGAGAACATGGATGAATGAAACCGATGAGGTTGAGTCCCCACTTTGATAAAGGTAAAAGATCTTGAGTCGGTTATAAGGCCTGACTAGGGATGTAGATGAGATTCGAATGTTGCTGACACTTGATGTACTTTTTAACATACTCATAGCAGCCTTGATTGAGGGTGGGCCAATAGTATCCCATCTAAAGAATGTGTTTGTTGATGGCCAAACCCCTAAAATGTCCACAAAATTTGTCATCTTGGACTTTTTGGATAACACAAATAGATTCATGTGATTGAAGGCATCGTAGTAACATATAATCAAACCCACATTTGTAGAGGATGTCGCCAAGGATAACATAGTGGTTAGCATGTTGAAGGAAATATCTCTGACCATTTTTTATAGGTCAAATGGGATCTTGGATTAAGAAAGATAGTAAAATATATAAGTATACTAGAGATTAGATTGATTAGAGTCAACACGATTGATGTGAGGAAGCTCATGGGTATGAGATGGTTGATCAATGCAGTGAAAAACAATAAAGAGTTTGGATTATTTTTTCTCCAAGGGATGAGATATGTAAGGGATTTCATGGTGTTTTCTAAGTGATTAGATGAGCGAGGGAAAATTTGGATGGTGTATTGATCAAAGGCCTCGAGGAGAAAGTTGAATATGTCATTATATTTTTGAAGGACTTCATTTTTACATTAATAGATTCCCTTTATTTGATTGATGTTGAGATGAGAGTCACCATAGATATAAATATTTTATACATCGAGCATGATAGTGGTTTAGAGTACTAAGATAAAGGATTCATACTCAGTCATGTTTTTGGTGCTCTCAAATTTGAGTTTTTAGGCAACGAGAATAGGAGTTTCCTAAGGAGGAATGATGATGACGCCAACACCTTCCCCTTTATGACACTTAGAACCATAAAATATAAATGTCATTTTGAGGGGAGAATACTCATGATCGATGGTATGGATGGATTTTTTAGGGAATTACTTTTGAGGGAGATTATTTTTAGGAGGAGGGGAATCAATGAGTTGATCAGTGATATTTTGGCCCTTGATCTATTTTTGAGAGATGAACTCTAGGTCAAACTCAGTCATAAACAGGTGAAAGCATACAAGTGTGTCCCACTTTTTGGCCATAAATATTTTAAAATCTGACTAGTAAATAAATAATTAAAAAATACTATAAAAATTTAAAAAATCAGGCAAATTCTGGATGCCCTGCACCTTGGTATTTATAGCCTCTTAAAAATGCATGTTTGGTCATTTTATATGTGTTTGGTCATGTTTTGGTTGTTAGACATAGTTTGTTGAAAGTACAAAAACTACAAAAAAGTGGGACACAGTTATATGCTTTGACCCAAACATGAGCCATCAAGTTATGTGATCATTGTGATAAGGATTGGAATACATGGTTTTGAGAGGATTGAAGTTGGTGAAGACATATGTTTTGTGATTGATAAGATAGTGGTGGAGCTTGGAAGTGGCAAAGAAAAGAGCACAACACAATTTTTTGGCTTCAATGAAGAGGGTCTCGTAGTCATGAAGAGTACGGTTGATATAATATATGACTTGTTCCTTACCTTGATAATTGTGGTATGCCAATATGACACCAAGATCATGGTCAGTGGTAGATATGTAAATATGTAATGGCTCCCCTACACGTGGAGGGGTGAGCACTTGTGTTGAAAAAATATAGTGCTTGAGTTTTTCGAAGGCCTTTTGGAACTTAAAATCCCAATTGAAGTGAGTTTCTTTGTGAAGAAGATAATGAAAAGTTTGAAAATTATCTGAGAGATACGAGATGAAATGACATAATGATTGAAGTCTTCCTTGGATATTACAAATTTAATTTAGATTAGAAGGAGGAGGCATATCAAGGATGGCCTTGATCTTTACGGGGTCAACTTCAACGACCCTGATATAAATGATGAATCCAAAGATTTTTCCAATTAGAACTCCAAAAACACATTTGGTGAGATTAAGATGGGGGAAGAATAGGATAAGGTATGTGAAAATTATTTCAAGGACATAAAAATAGTCCCGTCGATACTTGGATTTATATCATGGTTTTGAGAGGATTGAAGTTGGTGAAGACATATGTTTTGTGATTGATAAGATAGTGGTGGAGCTTGGAAGTGGCAAACGAAAAGATCACAACATATTTTTTTGGCTTCAATGAAGAGGGTCTCGTAGTCGTGAAGAGTACGGTTGATATAATATATGACTTGTTCCTTACCTTGATAATCGTGGTATGCCAATATGACACCAAGATCATGGTCAATGGTAGATATGTAAATATGTAATGGCTCCCCTATACGTGGAGGGGCGAGCACTTGTGTTGATAAAATATAGTGCTTGAGTTTTTCGAAGGCCTTTTGGAACTTAAAATCCCAATTGAAGTGAGTTTCTTTGTGAAGAAGATAATGAAAAGTTTGAAAATTATCTGAGAGATACGAGATGAAATGACATAATGATTGAAGTCTTCCTTGGATATTACAAATTTAATTTAGATTAGAAGGAGGAGGCATATCAAGGATGGCCTTGATCTTTACGGGGTCAACTTCAATGACCCTGATATAAATGATGAATCCAAGGATTTTTCTAATTAGAACTCCAAAAGCACATTTGGCGAGATTAAGATGGGGGAAGAATAGGATAAGGTATGTGAAAATTATTTCAAGGACATAAAAATAGTCCTGTCGCTACTTGGATTTACCCAAGATGTCATTGACATAATCCTACATGGTTTTGTGGATGATATCGTGGAAAATATAGGTCATGACATGTTGATAGGTGGCCCCTAAATTTTTCAAACCAAAGGGAATAATGCGATAGAAGAAGGTTCCCCAAGGGGTGAAAAAATTATTTCTTATTTTGGTCTTATGGTGCGATGAGGATTTGATTATAACCACAAAAAACCATCCATAAGAGAAAGCATCTCATGGTTGACAATGAGGTCAATGAGTTGATCGATGTTATGAAGGGGAAATTCATCCTTAGGGTAAGTAAGATTTAAGTCTTAAAAGTTGGTATATCTGTGGATCTTCTGAAAGGCCTTGGAAATGGGCATGATATTAGAAACCCATTGTGGATAGTCGATATATTGGATGAAGTTGGAAGAAAGGAGAGATTGTAATTCCTCTTTAATGAGGAGAGAAACATGAGGATGCATAGGGTGGAGTTTCTGTTTGACCATATATTTTTATTTGGGATGGTGATGATGTTATGGAAGATGATGTTGGGATCAAAGCCTGACATGTCACCATATAACTATGTGAAGACTTGGTTATACTTAGAAAGGAAGGTGGTGAAGGATTATAGCTCTTGTGGGTTAAGAGATTAGATAAATTTGAGAATGTGTTGCTCTTGTGAAGTCCCTATATTGATGTCGATGGTGGATTCGTTGAGGAGGGTGGATGTGTTCAGAGAGGTAAGGCATTATGAAGATGATAATATTATGCCCCCATATAGGAAAGAATTGAGTCATCATCGCTTCATTGAAGAATATCAATGGTAGGTGAATATTCCTCTAACATGTTGGGAAATTTGAGATGAAGGGACCTAGTTTCACCCTCGACTTGATAGGTGACTGGTCCGAAAGTGATCATGGAGATTAAAAAAATTTAGAAGAAAGGGACACTATGTCATCTGATTCCATAAGGTCATTGGATGGAGAAGGATTATAAGAATGAATGTGCATGGGAGATTCATAATAAGTATGCATGAAAGAGTTGATGGGATGTTCTTTAAATCCTAATACGAACTTCTCGTTGTAATGAAATTACTTGTATAATTCAAATTATGAGCATAAATAAAACACCAAAGAACATAATATTGTAGATAAATGATCTCAATATGTAATTAAAAGAGCTTCGCCACTTTGAGGGGGAAAACTCAAAACCATACAATAAGACTCAAAATCTTGAATGATGATGAACTACTACCTAGAATCCCCTATATATACTATTCATATGTTATGTCCATCACCAAGGCTGACCTACTAAGCATGAGAAAGTATAAATGATATGGTAAGCCACAAGTCAGCTACTCATATCCTAATACAAGCAATAGGTTAAGGGCATATCATGCCCTTCCCCTTCAACCAATGTTCTCCTCAACATTGAATAATCTTGCATGTTTTTGCACAAAACCTTCATCCTCCCAGGTCACATCTTCTATGCTCAGATTCTTCCACTTGATCAGATATTCCTTAATGTATCTAGTTCTCAACCTCTTAGTAAGTGTTTGCAGAATCTTCTTTGGCTCTAAAATGATTCTTCCTTCCTCATCAAGTTCTGGTAGCTCCATTTGGGCTACAAATTTCTATCTAATAACCTTATCCAGGAAGGAAACATGGAATAATGGGTTTTTGTGTGAAGATTGAGGCAACTCTAGTTTATAAGCAACACTTCGAATCTTCTTTAGAACCTGATAAGGACCATAATATTTAGGAGCAATTTTGTTGTCCTTTTTTTGTTGGTTCAGGTAAATTTACTTGTAAGGTTGTATACATATAAAAACCCAGTCACCAATTTCAAAATGTCTTTCACTACGATGTTGATCTGCTTGTTGTTTCATCCGGTTTTGTGCCAATGCCAAATTCTCCTTCAAACCAACCAAAACCTATTGTTGATGTTGAATGTGTTCCTTAACATCTCTGAAATTAGTTTGCACCCTCAAGGAAAAAGTGATAGATGGTGGATGGTAAGCATATAATGCTAAAAATGGGGTCATTTGAGAAGAGGTATGAAAAGATGTGTTATACCACCATTATGTAAGTGGTATCCATTTAACCCACCATTATTTCTTATTTGATACAAAACAACATAGATACCCTTCTAAGAATTTGTTGACTACTTCTATTTGCCCATGAGTTTGAGGATGGTAAGATGAATTGTGAGCTACCTGAGTACCCAAACATGCAAATAATTCTATCCAAAAATTACTTGTGAAAATAGGATCATGATCACTTACAATTATCTTTATGGTTCCATGCAGCCTTTGAACTGTCTCCAAAAAAACAACTATGACTGTACTGGCTGCAAATGGATGTGACAAGGCACAAAAATGGGCATATTTTGTGAGTCTATCCACAATAAACAAAATAATAATATTACCCTCTAAACAAGGAAATGCTCTGATGAAATCCATGGAGACCTCCTCCCATCTCTGGCTAGGAATTGGTAATGGTTGCAATAGATCTGGTGTGTTCATGGTTTCACCTTTGTTCTATTGTCACACTAAACACTCTGATACAAAAGTTTTTACATCCCCCTTAATTCCTTCCCAAAATAATTCATTTTTTATTCTATGATATGTCTTCAAAAAACTAGAGTGTCCTCCAACTGGTGATGTATGTAGATTTGCAAGAATCTTATGCTTCAACTCAAAATATTTACACAATAATAACCTATCCTTGTACCATAGGGAATTACCTTTCCACTCAAATTTGTTAGATGTTATAGAGCATTGCTTGATATTTTGTATTATAGATTGTGTATCCTTGTCCTTCTCTCATTCCAATCTTTCTTCATCCACCCAATCGACCTTCAATATGGACATTACACATAGTAAGACATCTTCAGATGTATCCCTTTTGGATAGCACATCGACTACTACATTTTATTTACCCTTTTTGTATATGATTTCAAAATCATAACCCAACATTTTTTTTACCCACTTTTTTGTTCCTCAGGTGATAACCTTTGCTCCGAAAAGTATTTGAAACTATCAGGATCAATTTTTAACTTGAAGTGTCTACCCATTAGATAGGGCCTCCATTGCTTGTCTGCATGAAGAATAACCATCATTTATTTCTCATAGACAGGTTTGAGTAGATCTTTTCCTTTGAATTGGAAATTATCAAATGCAATTGGTCTTCCTTTCTTACATTAGAACTAATCCCAATCCTGATCCTGAAGTGTCACATTCAACAATGAAGGTTTTTGAGAAGTTGGGAGTAGCCAAAACTGGGGTGGTGCACATGGCTTCCTTCAACTACTCAAAGGATTTAGTGGTTGCGTCTGTCGAATGAAAGGCATCCTTCTTTATTAATACAGTGAGTGTAGCCATGATTCTACCATATCAGCTAAAAAATATTCTATAATACCCTGCTAATCCTAAGAACCCTCAGATATTTTTGAGAGTTTTGGGCCTTAGCCATTCCACCATAGCTTTGATCTTCTGCGGATCAAATTTGACACCTTCATGGGATACAATGTGACCTAAGTACTCTAACTCTTGTACACCAAAAGAACATTTAGATGGATTTACAAAGAGCTTATGTTTCTCCAACACTTCTAACACTTTATTTACATGTTGCAAGTGTTCTTCCCATGTCTTACTATAAATCAATATGTCATCAAAGAAAACTAATAAAAAATTCCTTTAAAATGGCCTAAAAACAATGTTCTTCAAGATTTGAAATGTTGAGGGAGCATTTGTAAGACCAAAATTCATTACAATAAACTCATAATCACCCTCATGAGTCCTAAAGGCAATTTAATGAACATATTCCTCTCTTATTCTTATTTGATGGTACCCCAAATGAAGATATAATTTTGTGAAATATATAACACCATGCAATTCATCAAGTAAATCATCAATTACTAGAATAGGATACTTATCTTCAATGGTGTACTTGTTGATTTCTCGGTAATATGGACACATCCTCCATGTTTCATCCTTCTTATGTACCATGACCACTGGTGAAGAATATGTGCTTTGGCTATTCCTGATGATACCTACCTTCAACATTTCCTGCACCATTTTCTTGATCTCACTTTTCTGGGAATATGGGTATTTGTAAGGTCTAATGTAAGGTGGTTGGCTCCCTAGAATCAACTAAATGGCATGATCATGATCCCTAACTGGTGTTAGTCCCTTTGGAATTGCATAAAAAATCTTCTAAAGATTTGGTGGCATTGAAGACTCTGAATTTTGTACCTCTATGGAAAATAACTTTGTTACAAATCCATCTACTCATTTTCTAAGAACCTTCTGCATCTAATGAGAGATAATAATTTGTGGAGACTTAGCTACCATCCCTTTCAATTGTATTGTCCCTCATTTTGAATGAAATCACATGAAAAATTATTGGAAATTGATTTCTTTAGTATCCAAGGTTGTGATCCATTGGGCACCCAAAACAATATCTTCCCCTCCCATAGAAATAGAAAACATAGGTGAGTCTAATATGTAGTCTCCCATGGAAATCTTGATACTATGGCACTTTCCTGTGCACTTGAATGTCCCACCTTCCACAATCATAACTTGCATTTCTAGAGCTGGGTAAATAAAACAATTGAGGTGGGCAACTAACTTACTTCTTATGAAGTTATGAGCACTCTGTGAGTCAATCAACACCTGTCACCTTCTATTTTTTGAGATAGGCAATAACATTGAGTGTTTTAGGAGTACTAATACCTGACAACGCATGACAAGAAAGTGTAGGTTAGTGATCCTCTACTTCATCTTCTATTGGTTCCTTAGCCTTTCTTATAATTTTAGCTTCTTCTTCATCCTCATTTCCTCCTTCAATATAGAAAAACTTCTTCTCAACACATTTGTGTCCCAGTTCATATTTGTTGTCGTAATTAAAAAAAAAAATCCTTTTGCTCTTTTTTCTTCCATTTTTTGAGGAGTAAGTGTAATTGGCCGAGTGAATGATGGGGAAGGGGTACTACGGTCTTTGGTGTTAGTGAAATGCTTCCTCCTAATGTAAATATTTTTTTCCTCTACTCTACGTTCCATGATAATACAATCAGAAATCTTGAGTGGATTAAACATACATGCCTCATGCTCAATGTGGTCCTTAAGACACCTAAGAAATAGGTCATTTAGGTTCTCTTCTGTAATATTCTCCACCCTTAAGGATAGGTTTTGGAATTGATGTGCATAATATTTAACTAATATTAGTTGCCATAACTTTTCCAATCAACTAAAGTAGTTATCTGAAACACTCGAACTATAGTGAAATTGTAACTCCTCAGTAAAAATTATCCAAGTAACACTGAGAACACCCTTCTTCCTCTAAGCACATAACCATCTAAACTAGATGAATTGGTCTAGTTAAATATACATGGATGCCAAGGTCACATTTTATCCTGATGGGGTTTTATGTAACTCAAAGAAGTTATCCATTTGATTTATACAACTCAATGTTCCATCAAATTTGCACATCTCCACTTTTGGCATCATGTTTCATGGTTGCAAATAAGTTGGATTATGATTGGGCTAGAAAAGTGATCCAACATGGTTATTTTTCCCATTATTCTCAATTGAAGATCCTCCTTGGTTGAGTTGGGATTGATTTGGGACATACTGTTTATCCTTTATATGTTGCATGATATCATCCAACTACTGATTGATTTGGTCTGTATCCTTTATAGGCCATCTCAGAATGTACAGTTTTTAGTTCATAATCAATTTGGCTCACCTTATGAAAACTGAGGTAAACCCTAGTGCTGAGGAATCTGTATTTACCCCTTCTAACTACAAATCTTCTATCACTGCCACATCTTTATCTAGGGTTTTACCTAGAGTGAATGGATTCTTTTTGTCTCTTGTGGAAGGCCCCACCATGATGTCAAACCCTAGGGTTTAGAGTTCGATACAAATTCAGATGAATAGGAAAAAAACAAAGAAGATACTACCAATACGTTTTTGAGGGATTTCTGAAAATGTAAAGAACTTGGAAAAATTCCACAAATTTTATCCTAGGGAGCGATTTTATGAAAAATCCTAAATTTGCAATAAATTTTGCAAAATAAATTTAGAAAGTACGAACTTTTTAGAGAATCTTACTTGGAATTACTTACAAATATGGTAAAACAATATCCAACATATTATCTGTGGTTCACAAGATATATCTTAAACAAAAAATTAGGGTTTTTCCCTAATTTTGGACCAGATCGTAGCTCTGATACCACTTGTAATGAAATTACTTATATAATTCAAATTATGAGCATAAACAGAATAGAAAATAACACAATATTGCAGATAAATGATCTCAATATGTAATTAAAATAGCTTCACCACTTTGAGGGGGTGACCTCCAAACCATATAATAAGACTCAAATGTTCAAATGATGATGAACTACTACCTATAATCCCCTATATATACTATTCATATGTTATGGCCATCACCAAGGCCAACCTACTAATCATGATAAAGTATAAATGATATAGTAAAATTGTATGGTAAGCCACAAGTCGGCTACTCATATCCTAATACAACTAATAGGTTAAGGGCATATCACTTGTGATGTTTGTGGAATTGGTCAATGATAAGATCATGCATGCCTTGCTTGTAAAGTCCCATACCAAACCCCTTCTATGCATATCAGTGGAAGTAGGTGTAAGCGAAGGATTTTTAATAGAGGAATTCAAATCCACTGGTGTATAACTTAGTATGGGGTTGTTTGTTGGTGTGAGATCAAGGGTGATCGATGCCACCATAAATAAGATAGGTTTTTAGATGAGGTCGACGGAAGGAAATGCTATTCCCAATGCCGAGTTGATACATAGGATATTTTTCTGGTCTACTAAGTCAATTGGGTGTGGGAAGAGCATTAAGGGTGAGGATTTAATACTTCCCCATTGAAAGATACTGCATCATAGTGTCGATATATTCATCATTATGTAGCTTAGATATAGGTACGCTTGAACTAATGGATGCTTTGAAAGATGTATATTATTTAGGAATGAGAATGTCATTTTGCCAATAGGTCATTTGGCATACTTTAAATGGTGGAAGATCAATGAAGAGTGTATTGATTTTCCCCTTATGTTTGTATTTGAGGCAGTCATGAAGAGTCGATGGGACGGAACACATGGCATAGATCCATGGGCATCCAAGTAAGATGTTATATTGGAACTCCCCCTCAATAATGTAGAAGAGCTCATGGAGGAGTTTTTCACCAACACAGATGGGGAGGATAACCATTCCTAAAGTAGGGGAAATGGTATAAATTAAGGATCGAAGAACCACGGGGGATTGAGCAAAAATGGTGTCAGGAAGTTTCAATTGGTTAAAAGTGTGGGTTAATATGATATTGATGCTAGTACCATTGTTAATTATATATGTATGGATGAAGGTATCATTGATGTGGATGGTGACGAAAAGGAAAAGATCATGGTCTTCAAGTAAATGTCAGGGATTTTATAATCATTGAAAGAGATGACAATGAAAGTTGTATGGGATCCAATGAGGGCCATAAAATTTTTAGGCTCATCAGTGGTGATTAGGATATGTTGTAAGGCTTTGATGAGATCTTTTCGACGATTAAGGGAGATTTTAGTGATTTCATAGAGAGACATTTTTATAGGGTCATGATGTAATGTTTTTTACGATGCTTTTCTCAATGACAACAATTTTTTGGATGTGGATCGGCTAGGATGGATACCTTAGCCTTGGACAAAGAGGGATATGGAGCGGGCTTGTTAGAAGGAGTAACAATGAAAACTCTTGGTTTTTATTGGGTAGATGGTTGAGAATCATGAGGGTGAGAATTATTGGTAATATGAATGACATTTATGAAAAGAGGGGGAAATTATTTGGAAGAGATAGAGTTTGGTGGTGGGATTACAATGAAGGGTGTGGATGAAGGACCAAATTTATAGGCCTTCGAAGTTGTAGATTTTATTTGAGGGTTTCTCTTTAATGTGGATGAGCTAGTAGATGGAATTGGGTGGTATTGTTTGATGATAAGTTCATCCTATTCTATGAGGTTATTGATGAGGGTTTGAAGAGCCTTACAGTTCTCTGTGTCACGTCTATCGGTACAATGATAAGCACAAACAACATTATAATCAAACCAAGTGGGTTTCTACCCACGTGAATCAAATGACTTGATGGGGGAAGGATGATTATAGATGCTTGTGTAAGACGGTGAAATGATTCAGTATAAGACCCAAAGGGGATTTTTGAAGAGGGATTTTTGTGGATTATGGATTGATTGGATTTGGGAGAGGAGGATGAAGGTAAAAGTGGTGCCTTACTCTTGTGAGGTTTTTTAAGGACCTAGGGTTCTGTTTTGGATTTAGAAGGAGTGGATGGTCTTGATTAAGATTTAGAGGTGATGGGGGATTTAGATGAAGGGAACGGTACCAAAATAGATGGATGCGGTCATAAGAAATAATATTAGACATTGGATTGCTTGAATTGATAAGGTTTCAGAGGAGGAAACTCCAATTTCTTGTGTGGATGAGTAAGAGATTTTCGAGTAGGGGTGTCAAGGTTATTATATTTTTTTTGTGAAATTTTACCCTTTGTAGGGATCACGATGATTTCAATAGTGGGCCGGTCCTTGGAAGTAGGATTAGATGATTTGGATATTGTTGGTGGTTTAGATGTAAGGATGGAGGATGAAGATGGTTTCTGGAAAACATGATCGGTGATATCAGAAGAGGTTACATATTGTGTGTATTTTGGAGTTGTTGATATAGAATTGGTTATAATTGTTGAAGATGAGGATGGGATTGGGACATCATTTACAATTGAATCAAGTGGGGACGTTCGATCGGTATAAAATTTAAGTGATGATGTGAATGTGCACATGGATTCAGATGTCGATGTGGGTAGAGATATAGTTGTATATGTGGGTATCAAAATAAACATAGGTATGGGCATAGATGTAGAGGTAGATGTTGAAATAGATGTGGAGATGGATGTGGGTATAGCTGTAGATATGGGTGTGGATGTACATACGATGGTATATGTAGATGTAATTATAGATATAGGTGTGGAGGTTGGTATAGATGTTGTCATGTGTATATTAGATGCAGGTGTGATATATGTGGGTGTAATAGTGGATGGTGATGCTGAAACCTAACCTAAATTATTTATTGTATGGGCTTCACATGCTTGAAATGTGAGAGGATTAGTTTGGTTTTTTTTGGATGATTAGGGAAGGTTTGATTAAAGACATTCAATGGTTGGTTAGGATGAGTGTTAGGATTGTCCAATTAAATGTCCCCATGATCAATAAGTCATTACATAAGGTCCTTGAAGGTAAGACACTTTTTGATATAATGACTACTGAATTGATGATGTTTGCAATAATGTTCCTCACAATACCATGTGGGTTTGGAACACAAATCATCAAAATGGTGGATAGGAAGAATCTTGATAAGGCATTCAACCATGAGTTTTTTAAATATGGAGCTATAGGATTCTCCAATGGGGGTATAATTTGGAGTTGGCAAAGGAGACATTTGTGGAGGCTCGACATGAGATGTGGATGCGGAAGAAGTTTTGATGATGATGGCATTTGCCACATTTTGGATTTTTCATTATGGGTGGAGGATTTCATGAATTCAGTCTTAGGTTTGTTGGAGAAAAGCTTGACATGAACGTACTGAAGGATGCATAACTCTATTTTTTAGGCCATGGTAAAGGCTTCCAAAAAGTTTTGGAAATATTGAATTTGGAGGGTGGATGAGATATTTTTGGCACATGATCTAGAGAAGATTTTGAAAAGTTCAGTTTGAGGAAAAGAAAAGGATAATTGATTGATAATGCCATGCCACCTAGTGATGAAGGATGCGATTCATTCATCATCAAATTGTTTGATGGCATAAAGATCCGGGATGGTGATTTTGTTTTTGTTATTGATGGAAAAGTTCTCTAAAAATAGTTGCACAAGATGAGTGAAAGAGAAGAGGGAATGCCGAGGAATTTCACTGTACCAGTCCAAAGTGGGTCTGACCAATGACATGGGGAAGGTGTGAATCATGAGATCTTGGTCATGGGCAATGAGATAACATGAGTGCTTGAAAGAACAAAGGTCTTTTTGGGGATCCTCCATAATATTAAACTTAGAGAACTTAGTAAGCTCCCAGTGTGGAGGATACGACTTGATGAGTACGAATGGGTTGATAGGCTCATTATATATTTTTTCATAGGTGAATGTGCTCTTAGAACCCAAAGTAGCGTCTTCTAGGTTTTTCATTATACTTAGATAGGCTTGTATGGGGTCATTGGTTGTGTGGGGATGAGGAGTTGATTGATGTAGGTGTGGATTGTAAGAGGTAGATGGATTTGGCTATGGATAAGATTGATATTTTTAAAGATAAGTAGGAGTTTGTGGGGGTGGTTGATAGGGATGAATATAGTTAAAATATTGTGATTAGATAGGATGTGATATATGATGTTTGGAGGGATATAATTTGATGGGTAGGATTAAGGGGGTTGTTGTTGAGAGATGGGGAGATTAGATTTTGTTTACATTGGGTGATTTGGGATATGTGTATGAGGTGATTGAGATGTTTGGATAGGTTGATTGGGGAACATGTATCAAAATATGCTCCAGAGTGGAGGTTGATGGGTTTGAGTTGACTCCAAAGGGTAGGGTTTTGAGGTAACTATATTGGCATGAAATTTAGATTTGAAGAGGGGCACTGATATTTGAATGTATTTCTTAGGTGGTGGAGGAATTAGATGAGATTCTTAAAGAGTTTCGGTAGGGACATTGATGAAAAAGGTAGATGAGGAAGTGATATGGATATAAGATGTAGGGATACTATGGAAGTGAGGTAGGGTAGGTGGAATGGGTACCACCAATTTATTAGAATGATGTGGTTAAGGTACCATAATAGAAGAGTCATGAGGTCCATGTTCATTTTGGGCTAACGAAAAACTCAATCATGGCCTTGGGAAAGAAGAAAACGAGTTGCGAAGTAAAAAATTAATTGGATCCAGAATGCAAGGGATAATCATAGAGCTACTGAAGGGGAGTTCCATCGATAGGGATATGCATGGATTTATGAGTAAGATAATCATGAACAAAAATGGGATTAGTGTCAAGAAGCACCTGAAACTCCACACACCTATGAGGGATAGTGGGAGGTCTGAATGCTCCTAGGGAAGTAAAAAATGGAGGTGTAGATGGTCTAGAGTGAATGGAATGATGATAGACAAAAGGTTTGGTTTCAACATGGGGATTGGTTTAAACCATATGAGGCTCGTGAAGAGGGACCATAGAAACTATGGGTTGGGAGACCAAAGATGACATGATCATATGTGTAGAAGAGACAATAGAAATTACAGATGTTTGTTGTGAAAGATTGTTGGAGGTGGGGATCTTGTTAGAAGAGGTTGGTTGTTCTATTTTTTTGTCTTGAGAACAACTAAGAACAAATATGAAAAAACAAAAAAACTTATGCATATTATTAATGTGACAAGAAAATCAAGAAATAAAGTTTTATTATCTTGTTTATTTAGAGAAGTGTGAAAAAAGGGAAGAGTCTCAAAGGGAACCTAAAGAAGTGGCCAATCTAAGGATGGTTTCTAGTTGTTTAAGGCTAGAGTCCTTGATATACTCAAAGCTATATGAGGAAAAAATCTGTGATGACTATTAATACGTGGCTTGGTATTGGGGCATACCTCCATACTTAAAACACTGCAATGATAAGGGTATCATGCGCTTAACTGATATACTAATAGTCAAAACACTTGTTACACTACTATAAATCTGTAAGAACTTCCTTATTGTGTGATGAAATCCCAATTTATCCACCTTGGAGGATATGTTTAGATGTGTTTATTTGATTCATGTGGTTTGGCTATGTGTGAAGAAGTGTGAATGCAATCACCACCTACTTAAATTATGTGATCAAGTAAGCATGAAGAGGTGTTATTTTTATATCCAAAGCCAAATGTGATATTTGATGAGAGAATACAAAAAAAGTAGGGAGAAATGATGCAAAAAGGAAAAAATAGGGGAAAAAATGGGAATACCTAGATAAACGTTTTTTTCCTCTTTTTTTTTCAAATTAAATGCACGCATTGTTGATCCAAGCATGAAAAACCCAAAGCACACAAGTGAAAAAATCCAACCTACAAGGTTAACAGAAAGAAAAAAAAATAATGTAGAATAGAAAATGGAAATAAATAAAGAACTTACCAAAAAACATAGGTAGATCCCACCGGGCGTGCCAAAATGTTTGAGGATTTTTGTCACTCTTGTTTTAATTTAATGAAATGGCATGCAATAAAATAAGAAAATATAAAATATGTGAGGGTTTAAGGCTTCATCCTAATGTGTGATGATGATGAAGATGGAAGATGGGTGTAAAGATCCTCTTCGTGGCAAGATCGGTAACTTACACAACAAAGAGACAACTAGCCAAGAAAACGATTAATAAATTAAATTCTATGTTTCCTAAAAACCTTAGTCTCGAGAAGTGATAAAGTTCCTAGAGAGAATGTCAAGCCACTTTGATTAAAATATTGATAGAGGATAATGGATAAATGACATGCAACAGGTAATCAAAATGGAACAAATATTAAATATATACTAGATATGATAAGATAAGTATCTAATGACGATAAGCTGAAATAAAAGGATGTAAACCTGGCAGGGTCGATGATGACCTAAAACAAACAAAGGAAACTAAAGATGATTATATTAGGGCATATCAAAAGATGTGAAAATAATGGATCTATATTTGATTGTTGGATGTTGTAGAGATCATGGATCTGATGATGGGATGCTAAGGAAATAGAAAGGATGTAAGTTTTAGACAAATTTGATGAGGATGTGAGTGATGTAGATGGGGTTGAAGGGAACTAAGGTAGATCTGGTACAGTTGATGGTGTTTTGGGAAAAAAGGTGAGATATGGGTTGTCAGATGGGTAGATCAGAAAGGTTGTAGGATCTAAGGGATTTAGGTGATGCAAAAACTGGGGAGCTAATATCATGAATGATAGAATGTAGGGGAAGGGAATGATATAGATCAGGTCAATGAATACTATGGATGGGTCGACGGTGATTGAAGCTATATTAGGGTTTGATGGGGCTTGATAGATGAAAAATGGACTATGGTGAATAATCAAGGATGGATGATCTCCAAAACCATGGGCAGATCTGCAAGGCTAATGGGAAGAATGATGAAACAATGGTAGGGATATAAGAAAAATATACACTTCAGATCTCTAAATATGACATGAAAGGACTTCAAGATGACTCCAAGTTGATGATAACAACTCACAAGAATAAAAGGTAATAAACAAATCTTGCAAGAATTTAGATTACCAAAAATTCATCATCTTTGAGGAGGGGTTAGATGTATATTTATAGGTCATTGGAAACCCACTAGGGTTATCATCAACTACTGGGGAATCTTGATTTTCTTGATGAGGATGATTCAAAACTTGAGACAAAAGGGCCTATTACAGTTGGATTAGGGTTTCGAGTTGTTTAAGCGGGTTAGGGTTACATAGGGATGATAAAAGTGATTAGAGGGTATAAAGGAATAGAACAAGGGTATATGAGAGCCTTGGGAGGATAAATGGGGTTTTTAGGGATGTGATTAAGAAGGTAATCATGTTTAGGGGTGATTAAATGTGATTAGGGGTGAATTAGGAGATATAAAATAACAATGGGATTAAGATAGGATTAAGATAGGAAAGTAGGGAATTAGAGGAATAAGTTGGATTTAGGAGGGAAATGAGAATTTAAATAGGAAGAGGGATACAAATGTATAAGATGATGATGAAGGGAAGCGAATGCAGAATGGAGGACAAACAAACCAATTTTTTTTGTCTACATTTAGAGTTTCATTTTTTAAATGTATATTTTTAGTTTCTAAATTATAACCACTTCTCATGGAATATCATAATTCCATCTTACAAAGACGTGAGAATCCTCACTAAGCATCGTTGTAATTTCACCCAATGTAAACATAATAGTTTAAAGGAAACTACCAACTTCTAACTATGATGGCAGAGGAGTAATTATTTTTCCTCAATACTTCATCAATATCTTTACCATTTGAACCTAACCCCACCAACACACTTCTAAATATATGTTTGATATAAGAACATAAATTGTATTTGCAACTATGACATCTAGTAAAAATACCCTTTCTATTATAATATGTTGTGATCAACTTACAAGACCCTTTTACTCCATCATGGAATTCCTGAGGAAACTCATATATAGATTTATTTTTTTTATCATTTTTTAAAATGGGTTTTATCAAGTAAAATATGATTCTGGTGTAAATGTCACCCATGGTAGCAAAGATATAGGTATTGATGGGAAAAGACATGTTTTGATAATCGGCTCTACTCATTATCCTCATAGTACACTAAAGGCAATCATATTTTTCTCTTTCTACAATGATTGGAAATGGTGAATGGAACAATTGAGTATACCAATAGAGACCATTTGGGACAATAGTTCACATGTTCAATTGTTTCTTATTTTTCTTTATTCTATGTTTTTAAATTTTTAATAGAAGTTTAGGGTTTCATTTTTAAATATATATATTTTTAGTTTGTAAATAATAGCCACTTCTCATGGAATAACATAATTCCATTTTTAAAAATACATAAGCATCCTCACTAATAATTGTCATGATTTCACCCAATGCAAACACAATCATCCAAAGACAACTACCTACTTGTCACTATTATGGTAGAGGAGTAATTATTTTTCCTCAATCCTTCATCAATATCTTTACCATTTGAACATCACCCCACCAACACAATTTTTCATATATGTTTGATAGAAGAATATAAGTTGTATTTACAACTATGCCATATTCATTTGTTTTGATCAACTTGTAATCCCATTTTGTTTCATCATGGAAATCATAAGGAAGCTCATATTAGCTCCATTTTTAGCATTTTAATGGGTTTTTATCAAGTACAACATGTTTATGGTGAAAATTCCACCCATAATAGTATAATTATAGGTATTGATGGGAAAAGATGAGTTTTTTTTTTGCAAGGTCAAAATTCAATTTGAAAACATGATAACTTTACCCAAGTGTCAAAAAAATTATTTGAAGTCCCTCTTCAGTCATCCTTTGGATCACCCTACCTTTTGTGTCATAGTATTCCCATCCTTGAAAATATTTATAATGTGATGAAAAAACTTTCAAAGTGTCTAAAATGTGGTCATGAGGCCACTCAGTCCATTTAGTTGAATGTTGTACTAAGCCTAGAAAGGCTATTATTTAGCCTTTGTGGGACAGGTGTGCACTCTCCGAGGTTGATCAAGAAGCCTAAATCAATTTGGATATGTAATTGAAGAATTTGAAATGTAATGGAGTAGTTTTAGGAATATTTAGAAACGTTTCAGAGGTTTTGGAACAAGAACAATGAAAGTGGGTTTTGGAGGCTTAAAGAACTTGTAGTGAAAAAGGGTACCATTAAAGAATCATCTACATGATGGATTTTTCACATTCTTCACAAGACCCAAGTGCTTCTCAAGACAGATCAATCTCAACAGACTCACCTCATGGTCTCGAATAAAAAGCAACATTTTTTGGAAGAGGTAGAATCATGTCTTTAAAACTATCCCATTGATATTGAAATAGCCTTGGGAATTAAATTGAAACAATTTTTTTTCCTGAATATACCTCCTAAAACTCCGTCAAAAGTGGTTTCATATTTTTGGGAGTTAGTAAATTTCACAGTTGGATGGGTGGCACATTTTGGTATCTTGACTGTCCCAACTATACCAATCATCTAGGAAATTGGGGACAATGGGGATAATAGGGACAAAAAAATGTTCCCTACCCCTAGTTATAGCCCTTGGACCCTCCTGTGACCCTATCTCTTCCCAAAAAGTGTTAAATGGTCATGCATCTAAATTTGGATAAGTTTTTTCTCCTCAACCCTTGGGCACATTTTTATATCCCAACTATCCAAGAAAATGATGATAGTTGGGAAAAAAACTTCCCCACTCCCAACACTTGCAAGGTTCATCATGTGACCACAAATTTTGTCTCCCGGGTTCTCAAACCTTTCTCTCTCATCCTCCCAACTCTTCACTCATCTCCTGCCACTTGTCAAGCCCAGGGAAGGGGGAAATGTTTTTTGCACCAAATGTCCCAACTATCCCAGGGCTAGTTGAGACAATAAAAATTTCTCCATCCCCTTCATTCTTTCAAGACAAGCTTTAAAGTTCTTTCACAACTTAAAAATAGACTAGTTTGAGCTTGTAAAGAGTTGTATAAGCTTGTTTCACTCCATTCCTTCACAAGGTTAACCAAAGAAGACATTGTTGAGACCATGAAGCTCAAGAAACCTGAAAATTCATCATACATACCTGTAATTTCATCTAAGGCATCTATGAACATTGAAACAAAGAAATTTTCATATCTTTGAAACTAGTAATATGATTCAAACAAGATTTTCTCATTTGTTCTATAATCTAGGAGCCGTTGAGAAGATAGTGATTGAAACCTAGATGATTATTTGAATTATTTATGACATTAAAACCTAGTTTATTTTCCATATATCACACTTTTTTGATATCCAAGAATTCTGATGAGCAGATTTAGAAAAAAAAATTGAGCACATGATCTTGGGAGCGAGCCTATTTTAGCGAAACTATTTTCGTTGCAAACCGAAAGAGGAAAGTTTTATTTATAAATATAGTAAGTATCTGGTATTTTCACTTACTATAATAGAAATTTTCTAAAAAATAAGACCCTCTCTAATCAGTACACTCCAAGATTAGTAGAGAAGATAAACTAGGCAAATTTAGCTAAAAAAGGAAAAAAGTAGAACAAAGAAAAAAGTGAAAGCACTTTATAAAAATAGTAACTATAAAATATCATCAAAGAGACATAAAATAAAGTGTATCTAGTATGTTAGTATCCTCATAATGTTGAAAAATTAAGATGAAGAAAACAAGCGGAAACAAGCATTCCCTAACTCTTACTTACTATTAATAGAAAATGCTTATTTTAGGTATAGAAAGTTGTTTTCTTCCTCATTTTATCTCACATAGAGGATTTTTTCCATAATGAAGTTAAAATTTTCTTGTTTGGATCCCTTTTAAAACCTTGCATCAAAGTATCTAGATGTGGGAGATAGTGTTGTCACTCACATGGACTTGGAGGATCTGAAAAATCAGATGCTTAGCGGACCCAGGGAACCTGTAGAAGAAACGATATACGCAAGTTGTTTATATGCAGTAGGTGGCCACCCACTATCTATCTAGAGCACATAATTGGTGATGACTTGTGGTAAAAACTAGGAACTCAAAAATCAAATCATAAGGGTGGATGAAAGTTTAGTTTTGGCAGTGGTCACCTTTAAAAGAATATCACAAAGTATGCAGATCCCAAATTGGAGCAATATGGTAATCATCCCAAAGTATTTTTCATCAAGAGAATGGTCAAAGATAGATTCATACCTCCAGAGCCTCACAATGGGGTCATGGATAAAGTAGGTAAGGAAACCCTGTCATGTGCCTAAGTCTTGGTCTAGGCATGAATTTCATAAAGGGTTCTTGGATGTGATCATCTTGCTAAGTAGGGTGATGGGTAAAGAAACTACCAAATATTTACAGTAATAGATGTAATTTTTCATCCTTACCATCATTGAGGGAAATTAAATTATTGAATGGGGTCAAATCATTAGTGAAAACCTCCATTTTAAATTGCTTCAACTTCTAGTCACAAGGAAATTTTCCATGACATCATACTTAGTGTATGATCTCATAAGTACAAGATTTTTTAGGGGTCTCAATATCATACATAACATCTCCTAAAAGTCCCCCACATAAGAAATATATCTAGAGCTGAATTTGAAAGAGAACAATCACCAATTTACAAGGTTGAATGATGCATTCACCATGTATTCATGATATTTCTTGAAGGAAATATGGAAATAAGACTGTCCTCACATGTTGCTACATTGATCAAAATATATGGGACCTTATTCACATAATTCTAGATTTTCTCATACATCAGGGTATCTAGATTTAATCTTTCTCCCTAAAAACTTCCAAGGTACCTCAGTGATAATATTTTCATGTTAGATATTTACAAACAACTTGTCCATGTCAACATAAAACTCAAGAGCAGGAAGAAGAAAGGCATGTCTTTCCCTATCTCTTTTGGAAATTTCTCTTGCAAGTATCTCATTGATGTATCAAATTTGGAAGCCTCTTCCTCTCATTTGAATGTCTATTCCTACACTTTGAGAGCTAACTTTTATATTCAGAGAACACCTGATATGTTTAATATCCCTGACTTACAACATGCTCTATAAATTGAGGACTATTGGGTAAATTATTTTGATGATCTTGAAGTTAGAAAAATGGATCATATGAGGATAAAATTAGGAAAAATTACAAACTTTGGTTTTGATTAGTTAAATGAGGGAATTAATGATTATGGAATGGTTTTGTATGACCCCGAGTATCAGACTATGAAATCTTCACTCTCCCACAAGTTTCTTGGAGCATCCAGGAATTTGGGGCTATAAATGAATAGACCTAGGCAGTGATTCAAAGATCCAAAGAGTGGATCAAGAAGAAGAGAGTTTCATTCATTGAGTCAAGAGGTATCCATCCTATAAAATAAAATACATCTCCTTCCTCCTCTTCAGGGGAAGTCAAGAAAGCTTCGAGTTCTTCTCATTCTGTAAGACTCACAAAAATAAATTTCATAGAATCTAAGACGACTCACTACAGGAGAACCAAAAAGAAGGGAAACATAGCTCAAGATCCTACAGAAGGTATATAACAAGGTTAAATTGATCCAACTCATCCACATACCATTTAGAGAACTTAGATCATTTCTTCTTCCATGGTTGTGCCTATTCAGCTGATCCAGGATGGACCCTCTCAACTGGAGCAAGAAAATGTTATAATTTCCAACATATAATCTGAAGAAAATGAAACATTCTCATGGGTGTAAGATATGATTTGAGGAAGAAACACATAAGAAAACAGGTGGTAATCCCATATTTCTAGGCTATATCTACAATGGTGAAGTCAAAGAAGGGAAAAAAAGTGAAAATTACCTCCCACTTTTTCAGTGATACTTCAGGAAACCAATATGTGGAGGTAGATTGAGATAAAATTATTAATCCTATGAGTGAGATGAAACCATTTTATTATGAGATAAACACCATTCCCATTGGACCAAAAAAACATGGGGGATATTCTCATCTGTTTGAAGAGTCTTCCGCTCACCTTCTCGTGAGAAACTAGGAGTATAATGAGATAATTTATCAATTGGAATACCATAAAAGGAACCTCACCTCATACATGTAGAAATTCATGAATCTGAATGTTGTTTCATATATTTCAGCTGAGTAAGTTACCCCCATCAATAGCTTTGACCATAAGTCCATAAAAATAACACAATGTTTCACTATGTAGGGTAAGGCGAATGATAAGTGGGTGGACAAGATCTTGGAAAAGGGTAAGGTATTGCTTCATAATATCCTTTTATTGTTCAAGTACATGAGTGCAATGGATGTGAAAGTAAGCATGAATAAAGAGTATTTTGTAAAAGAAAAGGAACATTTCTATTAGGTGTATCCACTGGTCATTGAGATGGGCAAGGTCAACTCTCCCCTACTGGTGAGCAAGGGGGTATTCAATTCAGCATCTGATGACTTGTCTCAAATCTGGGATAGGACTTTGGTTACTTGTTACGAAATGATAAATTGTGCTCTTGCTGAATTGGATTCGTATAAGGAACATATTATAAAGATGCAAGAGGAATTCAATGTTGAGATATAGAAGTTTGGAGTGCCAACAATAGTGGACAATAACACTTTGGTGGATGATCTCATGAAGCCATTTGAAGATATTGTCAAGTAAGAGGCCAAAGATCCTTTTTCCTTGAATGAAGACACACTAGAGTCTATGGCTGAGTTAATGTCCCTCATATCGAAACATGTGAAATATCATCAATCTTGGTTCACTAAATGTAAGAACATCAGTGGTATCTCTAAAAGTTGGGTCAAGTCCTTGATATTTGTTCACATCCCACAAGATGAGAAAGTTGCACCTACAACGATGCAATACAATAAATAATTCAAAGGTATTGAGATCTCTCTTGAAGAAATTTCCAAGAGTCCATCGACAAGAAGGTCTCCGTTAGCATAAGCATCTTCTTCAAATTGAGTAGCTATCTTCTTTCTATATTCATTCCCCCTTCCTCTCTTCTTTCATGTTCTAACTCTTCATTGGTGGGTTACACTTTTCATTTTCATCTTATTCACTTTCGTCATATTCATTAATGATATTATAGTTGAAATTTGTAATAAGTTTCCCTAAATTAATAAAAAGGGGACTTAATTTATTTCCTAGGAATGAAAAAATTCACAAGTTTGAAAAGATAAATTAAAAGACATGTGGGGGTAGGTGAAGAGTCTCTTTGGAAAAATATAAATTATAGTGACTTCCTCACCTTAAGGGGTTGTCAATTTTGTAAGTTCATGAGTAGATAACTACCAAGAATAAACAAACGATAGAAAATGCTTCTATTTCCCTTTCTATATGTTTTCCTCTTTCTCTTTCACTATAAAAATTTGTGAAAATGTTAATAAAGAAAGGGTTTTCATCTTTTCTGGATGAGTGAATAAGTGATATTTTATGTTCATAGTTTCATCTTATCTTGATATTGTTATAAAATTTATTATTCTTTCCAATTGTTTTCATTGATATTTCTGGTTAATCCCTACAAGAATCTAATTTTTCCTACTTACAGTATTAACCCCTCTTCTAATTTCTCACTCCCACATTCCTAAATAATTACTCCCTTGCAAAAAATTGAAAGCATTTTCCACATGTGCAGTGGAGTGTGCCTATTGGATCCCCGGCTTGTATGCCAACCAATGATTTGTTTTTATTTCACATACAATAATGGAGCTTCCCAGTTTAAATAGAGGGACCTATTCTTAGATCATTGGTGAAAAGCAACTAATTTTTCCTAGTGAAACTTTATTTTTCCAATAGTTTTTGGCACCCAACGTGGGAAAAGTTTTTCTTTCTACACCCATATATATATATATATATATATATATATATATATATATATATATCATATATATATATATATATACCATATATATATATATATATATAATATTCCAAAAAATTCTAAAACTTGAAAATTCCATGAGCCTTATGTCTTCCACCAATGGATATTCCTAGTAATCCTCCATTCCTAAGACTTGAACTTATTTTCCATATCTAACAAGACATTGCATTGGACTTGAGGGAAGCTATTTGGCATAATAGAGAAAAATTCTCTCACTACTTCTCTACTTCAAGTGTTTTGGATTCTAAAGAAGAATGCGTTGAGGCTTTAGAAAGAGAAAGACAAGTTAAAATATAGAAAAGGAGCGATTGAGTTTATTTGAAGTTTGTAAACTAGTTGATCATAGATACACCATATATGAGAGGCAAAGAGGAAACCTTGAACCTTTATTTGAAGAACTCCAAAGATGACAAGATTAAATCATAAATTCTCATTATCCCAGTCTTCCCATGAATTCTCACATTGACAACTCAATTAGTGTTGAAAATCCTAAGAAAAATCCTCTTGTCTTGTCCCAGGTTTCTCCAATTTCTTCAAATCCATTGGATATAGAATTTCTAGATCTTAACGAAGACTTTACAGAAGCATAATTAGAGGAAAAAGAGAAAGTGGAAGAGGAATCAAAATAAGTAAGAATGGAAAATGAAAGAGAGAGGCCTCCAAAAATTATGTAATGGGGAAGGAACATAGGTCTGTTTTCCCTCACTGCACCAATCCATGAATTACCAAAGGGATCTCATAAGATTTTCCCTAAATTTAGAGGTGACGACACGTAACCCCCAGAAGAGTGCGTAGAAGTGTTCATCAAAATGTGTAGTGTATTATGAGGAGAACATGAGTATGTGTCAGTGAGGTTGTTTGTAGAATCTCTACAAGATAAGGAAATAGAGTGGTTTTATCTTCTACCGGCTGGATCCATCATTAGTTGGGATGACATTAAAACCAATTTTGAAGAAATTTTCAAATTCAACAAATATTTTCAAGATCTCCTAGTACAGCTGGTACAAATGAAAAAGGATCCAAATTAGAATATAAGGGATTTTCTATCTCATTATAACAATTTTATCAAGAGAATACCATTTGAAGCTATGCCCTCTGATGATAATGTGTTAAAATATTCTTCATCAATGCTCAATTTCTTGAGGTACGATTCATTCTCTGAATATATTTACCTAGGAACCTTAGATAAGCTCAAGTATATGTTGTTTAAGTAAAGAATGATCTAATTTTGTCTAGAAAAGTAAAAATCCAAGTGGAAAATAAAAATTTCAAAGTTCCAATTATTCTTCTATGGATCCCCTGGTTCAAAAATTGGTAAATGATGTGATTGCACTAAAAAAACTTGCACAAAACACTTTGAGAGATGCTTTGAGGAAGAATAATTTTTTGAATAAGAGAAGAATTGTAGCACCTCCTTAAAGACTTACGCTAGAGGCTCCCATGTCAATGTAACCTACATCGAATAAGAAGACGATGAAGAGGAGATTATTGAACAAGATGAAGATTAAGAATAATAGAATGGGATCTAAATTAAAGAAGATGATGTTGTTGTAATTGATTACTTCTAGTAATCATTTGGAGATGAAAGTGAAGAGGATGAGACACCAAGTTTCTCTTAGACGATGTTCACCTGTTCTCAATCTAAGAAGTAAATTTCTCTCACTACTACTCCCAAGAAGAAGAAATATGCATATCCTTCCGTGGTTACTCCAGATAACAAGATAATCAATAGAGGAGCTGCACTCTTGCCTTCTATGGACTCTGCAAAATAAAATCCAGATCCTGTAGCATCCAAGAAGACTTGAGCTAAAACAAGTAAGTCTCCTAATCCTACTTCTATTAAAGCTTCTTCTTCCAAGTCTCCTAATGCTACTTATATAACAATGAATGTTCCAAGTAGAACCCTTGAGGTTCCAAATAAGCCTAGTGTAGCTCCCAAGACTACCTATGTTGCCAAAATAAACCCCACTCCCAAAGTAGTGCATCCTATGGCTTGTAAATGCTCCATCACTTCAGATACACCTACTTCCTTTTCATTTGATATAATAGACCATGTTAAACGATCTAAGGTACAACTTTCAGAGTCCAACTATTTGGTGATCCATCCTGAAACATTTGATAAGCTAGTCGAGTTTATCAAAGGTATAACCCAAATCCCAATGCGGTCACACTATCTTCCAAGAGGTTACTACCAAATCCTCCTTCCCCATTATCTCAAAACATGATAGCATTAAGTGCATCCAAGACTGATAACATTGAACCATTTTATCTTTCTCTTCTCATCGTAGGCTACCAATTGAACAATTGTATCATAGACTATGGTTCTTGTGAAAATGTGATTTCAATAATAGTAGCTAATGCACTTGGTCTCACCCTGACATAGGATATAGGCTAGTGTTATTCCATGGAAACTAAAGAATTGCCACTTATGGGAAGAATAAAACATGCCCAAATTTCTTTAGCTAATTTTACTAATAAGAAATTATTATTGACCATATTAGTTGCAAACATTCCAACCTCATATGGGATGTTTTTGAGTAAAATATTCTCTAAAGATCTGGGAGGGAAAATTTATATGGAATGGCCTTCACCAAATAGTCCAGTCAAAGGCCAAATGAAAATTTTGCTACTGATGAGGAAAATGAAGTACACAGTGCAAAAATCAGAAAATCCTAGACTTGAGATTCTTTATCAAGATGATTGACATGATAACTATTTCTTCGCTTTTGAAAGGGATGAAATTTTTCCTTTCCTTAAGAAGAAGGATGAAAATCAGCAATTGATAATGGAGTTATACAGAATTAATTATAGTGTTTGTTCCGAAGTAGGTGTTATGATAACCTTTCCTTTAGGCAAGTCTCTCCCATTTTATTACAAATTTCGGTTTGAAAATACCAATAAATACCACATAATATTAAGCCCCCATTCTATTGATATTTCTTTGTGATGTTGAGGTGATTTTCAAGCAAGTGAGGAATCAATATACGGTAACATATATAAGGCTCAATCATTATAGGAACTAGGTATGGGACTACATTGAATATTTTTATGCTTTCTCGATCCAAGCTATTCCTCGAGAGAAAAATGAGAAAGCTGACTCTCTCACAGTTTTAGCTTCATTGATGACTCCACACCCATCCTTTAATAAGCAAAAAGTGAACTTTGAGATGGTATTCAACTTGAGTGTGCTGGATAATATAAATATTTGGAAGGCATTCAATGATGATATTCAAATTCTCTCTTTCTTGGATCAAAAAGATAACTTCAACAATATTTTCTACGGGGGAAGTGATGCCTTGAATCAAGAGTATATCATAGATAAAGATAAAGAAGGAATATATGGAATTGACTTAGAAGGTTTCATCAGATCGAAGGGAAATAAGATTCCAAAAGGTCTTGTGTATCTCGAATAGTTGTTTGATAAACATGATAGATTCATTAAGTAAAAATCTAAAGAGTCCTCTCGGTGTCTTGCTGACTTTGAGAAAGAAAATATCGGTACCAAAAAGTATCCAAGAATGGTAAACATTGGAAAGTGTTGTTCAATAGAAGAGAAGAGAATATTTTTCTCATTGTTAAGAAAATATTCTGATGTTTTGGCATACTCCTATGATGAGCTCAAGTCTTTCCAGTCCAAAGATATGCATCATTCAATCCCACTGAATCCAAAATACAAGCCTTTCACACATAATCAAGGAAGAGGTCTTGAAAATGTTGAATGCAAGAATCGTTTTCCCCATTTACCACACCACATGGGTGGTAAAAATTATTCCAGTGTAGAAGACAAATAGAGAAATAAGGATTGGTGTAGAATTTTTCAATTTTAATAAGGCGTCATTGAAAGATAAATACCCACTTCCTTTCATGGATCACATCTTACAAGTAGTCATATGGTCTGAGATTCTTTTGATACTTGATTGTTTCTCTAGATATAACCAAATTGAAGTAGAAGAAGAAGATAGGCATAAAATAACCTTCATAACTCCTTGGGGCAGTTTTGATTATAGTAGAATATCATTTGGTCTCATTAACACTGGAGTAAATTTCAAATGGGAAATGGATCTTGAATAAAATAACCTCAAACACTGCATCATCATCTACCTTGATTACCTCATGGTATTTTCAAAAAAGAGAGGAGATCATATAAAAAACTTAGAACAAGTGTTTATTAGGTTTTGACAACATGGAATCTCTCTAAATCCCAAGAAGTGCATCTTTAATGTTACTGAGGGAAAACTCCTTCGACACATTGTGAACAAGGAGGGGGCCAAAATTGAACCAGAGATGATAAGAGAAATCCAAGAATTATCCTTGCCAACAAGAAAGAAGGGATTCAATTTATTTTTTTGGCAAGGTCAACTTTATCTAGTGCTTCATTTCAATTTTTTTGAGAAAATTGTTGTCGTGCAAATGTGCAACAGGTAAATTGACAAATTTTGAGCACGACAACTATACCCCTGTGCAAAAATTTTCAATTCTATCACTCCAAGAAACCCAAAATATTTCTAGTAAGTCTAAATCACCTCATGAATAATGTTATACCATTCCCTCCGGTGATTTAGGAAAGTCCATTCATTCCCCCTAGGTGATTTTAGGAGTTCATTTGCAAATCTATAGGCAGTTGTGGGAAGGGATATCATTGGCCTTCATAGAGTTGGAGAAATCTAATGAAGTAGAGAAGAAGATCCTAAGTGGATGTGGGGGTGATAAAAATATCTTGGGACATCATGGAGATTGTTTAGGAAGATTTTGGAAGGTCTCGAAGAAGTTGGAGCAGTTTCACAGAATCAGGGTTCACAGGCCTAGTTAGTGCACATGCCAAAACAACCGTTGAGATTTGGAAGATGATTCCAAGAGCTCTGGATGGAGTTAGAAGTAAACCAAAACATCAACAAAAATATTATTCCAATACCTACATTATGGTGAAATTATATTTTTCACAACACCTTGGTGCATAGGATTTGAAGGCATTTTTTCTTAGGCACAAGTGGAGTCTCATATCACAATTCATATTTTTTAGGGATCAAATGGATGAATAATGACATGATACCCCACCATTGGATTTAAAATTCCATTTCTAATTAGTATCATATACAATTTCATCAATAAATTCCACCGAGAGCTCAAGTTATCATCATTCCAAGTCACCCTCTTGGAATCAATCTAGGTGTTAGTCAATTTTTGGGAGGAAACATGTCAGCACCAGGAGCCTGAAAAGATTTTATGTCCCTAAGGTCAAGTACATCAGCCCTTGAAAAAAGTTCCCAACCCCTATGGGTAGTCTTTTGGTCACCCATGTTACCGACTTTCAACCCCCAAGTGCATTTTTGAAGCTCAAACTCTTTGTCGTCATATTAAGGACACGTGTCAGCTCTAAGACCACCATGGAATTTTATGTCCCTTAGATCCCTTTGAAATGAGGGAAAAAAAACATGTAAAAATGTACCCAGCCCTCTAGGAGAATGTTTTGGTCACCCATATGACCATTTTCCAGCCCCCAAGTGCTTGTTAGGCCCTTTTGCTCAAATCCCCTACCGTTAGATTAAGTGCCACGTGTCACCTCTAGGATAACCATGTAAATTGATGTCCCTCATGTCCCTAAGGTGAGGGACATCAAGGACACAAAAATTCACCCAAACCTTCCATGTGTATTTTTTTAATATTCAAATCCGACACTTAGTCATTCTTTCCCCCTCATTTTTCCTTCACCGCTCCTCTCGATGCCATGGCTTTACTCAAGCTTGTTCAGACACCTGGTCCACCATTGCTGATCCGAACAAGATCCATAATGATCACCAAACTATCCATACCATGAATACACAGAAATATGTAGGCCTCAGAGAAAAATGGAGTCAAATGACGAAGAACAAAGAGAAAAAGGATATTTTTCGCCAGATAACTACGAAGCCACCCAATCGAAAACTCCTCATTTCTTGAAAAGTACAATTCGGATTGAGATTTCATCTTTTGCAGACTTTCACATTTTGAAAGACAATCAAGATGCAACAAAAAAGAGGTCAAATGGTGCCCAAAATAATTTGTTCCAATAAAATCCTCACTTCGTGCACCGACTCACATTCATCGAATTTCCAATCACTCCGGAAATGGAAACGAACTAAAAAATTACACATGGGATCTAAATAAAAAACCTATCACAATGGAGTTGTTTTTCATTGAAAATGTAAACAAAAAATAGACCTATAAATTTCAAGCTTCATTAATGGCTGCCATGGTAGCTTCGTGCTTGAAGCCACTTCCAGGTCAAAATTTCAAAAATTATTTACAATCATTCTAGTGGGAAAAACTATGTGAAATTTTGAGGGTGTGATCGTAATGACAAGACGAGTCCAAAAAAGTATGTTCCATCACAAATCAAGCATTGGAAAAAAACTTTCTAAAAATAGTAAGTTTTCCTATATAGACTTGCTATGTTTGGAAAGTCATCATCAAAAGCAGTTGAGACAAAGGCAGTGGGCATTGAAAATCACGAGGAAGCCAGAATGAGTGTTCAGAGCAGAAAATAGTGAAAATGACCACTTACTAAAAATAGTAAGTCCCTTATATGGGTGCTTACTAAAAATAGTAAGTCACCCAAAGAAGCAGCTGAGGCAAGGGTAGTGTGCACATGATCGAATGAGGGAGTTCATAACATCACGATGGTCAAGAAGAGGCAAAAACCACCTCTCACTAAAAATAGTATATCATATGCATGATGGGAGTTTCGGTCATCAGCGGAATAATTCACTCAACTTGGCAAGCATTCACGAGCTGATTTGAAGGAGATTCACAGTGTGCAAGGAGTTCAAAAATCCATAGTTTCACTACATTTTGAGCTTTCCATCAATAAGAATAAATGGAATTCATCAGAAATGACATCTCCTCTTCTTCTTCTCTCTCTCTTTCTCTCTCCTCTTCCCCCCAACTTTCTTTCACTTTTCAATACTCTAATTTCACGTTAGGATTGCACTTTTTCATATGTCCTAATGTTCCTAATGTAATAAGTCACATTTATGTTATAAAAAGGGACTTAAAAGTTTCCTAGGAAGTTGAAAAGTTTTAAGTTGTGTGAGGACATATGAAAAGGCATTGGGGGGTAGATGAAGAGTCATATTCCACTCTATAAATTGTAACACCATTCCCATTTCAAAGGGTTGGTCATTAATTTTTTAAGCTCAAGTGTGCATTATACCTTGAGAGAATAAAGGAGATAGCCAAATTCTTCCTTTCCCCCACTCTCTCTTTTTCCTCCATTCTCATACTATGTACAACTTGGTTTAAGCAAACAATACAAGAAGAAGGAGTTTCAATCCTTTTTTAACTAAGTGGTTTATTGAGACTTTGTGATCATAAATTCCATTTGTTCTTGTTGCTATGCATAGAGTTGTTTCCTCCTAATTATAATGCGTGTGATAAAACTTCTAATTGATGTATGCAGGAATATGATTTTCTACCTGCAACATTAGTTCTCCTATCTAACTTCCCACTCCCCTTTCTCGTACTTTAGACAAAGTCCTCTTTAGCAAGTAATTACTAGTTTTGCTATAGGGTCAGTGGAGTGTCCCTTCTGGATCCTCAGTTGAAAGGCCACGACAAAATTTTTCCTTTTCATGTGCATGCATATACGAAAACTACACCGGTTAAGTAGAGGGACTTAAATTTCTAGAGCACTGCCAAGAAATCCACAAGTTTGTCCCCCTGAAAAATTTTCTCACCAACACCAACCAAGGATATCACTAGTATGATGAATCCTCAAACAAGTTTCAAATGGAATGATGAAGGAAAGGAAACATTTAAGGAAATCAAAGAAGCAATAGCCAAGTATCCTACTCTGGTATGTCTCAATTTTTACAAAGATTTCATTTTGTATTGCTATGCTTGGGAACACACACTTTCGGCCATATTAGCCCATAAGAATGAAGAAGGAATCAAAACACCTATCACTTTTATGAGCTTCCCACTGAAAAACCATGAGTTGAGATACAACCAAATGGAGAAACATGTTTATGGTGTATTCAAATCTATAAATAACTTCATATTTTACATCCTCAACTTTGACACTGTGGTGATGGTCTCCAGCTCCGCGATCAAATCAATCCTAACTCAACAAGATCTAGAATCCAAGGGAGGCAATTAGGTGGCTAGGATCCAAGAGTATGACTTGGATATCTTACCTTCAAATCTAGTTTAAGGGAACAGATTTTGTCATTTAATGGTCGAGGATGAAGCTCTCTTGACTAAAAAATATGTAAAGGAGTGTCTTTACTATGAATGTGTAAGTAAGGATATACCCCAAGTTCTTTTTGTAAATAGCACTAATGAGTGGTATGCTGATATTGTGTACTTTCTTACCTATGGGGAGTGCCAAACTCATTTAGACTGTAAACAAAGAAGGATGCTCAAGATAAGAGCAACCAAGTATGTCATATGGGATCACATGCTCTACAAAAAGGATTAGATGGACATTTCTTGAAGTGTGTTTACAAAGAGAAATAAGAAAATTTTCTTAGGGATTATCATGATCATGATTGTTGTGGGAATTTCTGTGCCATGGTTCATTCTCACAAGATCCTTCGTGGTAGGTAATATTAGCTTACCTTGTTTTTTGATGCTCAATAATGGGTCTCCAAGTGTGAACCTTTTCAACAATTTGTTGGAATGCCACAACTTGATACACTTCCTCTATAGCCGGTAGATATTGAAGAGCCTTTCCAATAATGGGTCCTTTATTTCATTGGAGTTCCCAATCCTCATTCGATTTCAAGGCAGACCTATGTGCTCATGAAAACTGACTACTTCATAAAGTGGGTGGAGGTAATTCTAGTCAAACAAGACAATTCTAAAATAGTATATAACTTTATCAAAGAAAACATTACAATCTTATTTTGGAATCCCTAAGAAGATTGTAGTTGATAATGCTACATATTTATCATCCATGGAGTTGACTAAATTCTACTAAAGTTATGAAATCTCTCTTTCTCATGCATCATACTGCTACCCCAAGGTAATGGTCAGGCCAATTCAAGTAACAAAAATATTATGACCATTGCTTGAAATCTAGTTGATGAGAATCAAATAAACTAGCATAAGAATCTATATGATGCATTATGGGTATACGAGATCACCCCAAAGAAAACAATCAGTATGTCACCATTCCATTTACTCTATGGAATCAATGTAGAGATTTTAGTCACCATTGAATTTACAGCCCTCCATTTGGTTAGAGCAATTGAAGAAGATTGATTTCATGATTCTATTAACAAAAGAATCTTGTATCTTAAAAATTTGAGTGAAGACAGATTCAAAGACAAGGGATTTCAAATTTGGAGATATTGTCTTATCGTGGGACAAAAGGAGAGAGATAAAAGGAATTCATGCAAAGTTTTATTCTTTGTGGCTATGACCATTTCAGATTCAGAAAGCATTCAAGGAAAACACTTTTTACCTCTCTTATCTGGATGACACATATTTGGAATTTCCTTGCAACAAAAAATACTTAAATTTATAAATAATGAAAGTAAGATATCCCCCACATGTAGCATAGGTGAATTTAGGATGTGTGTTTCCCTTTCCAATTGTGTGTGTTTTTTCTTTTTCAATGTGGTGTGTTTTCCTTTTTTCGTGTGTGTGTTATAATTCATTCATTCTATCTCTTACTTGTAATAAGACTCTGTAAAGCCCAATGGATAAGCCACTAGTCCAAATTGTATATTGAGATTATGAAGTTCATTATTATCATTTACTCACTTTGTTTAATCTATAACAAGTCCCCATGTGAGATCTGTTAGGAAATCAATCATTTAGTGCTTCATTAATATTTATGATTTAATATTTACTTAGAGGTAAATATATGTGTGTAATGTAAATGTTAATATGAGTTTTTTATTAAAGAAATCATATAAAAATATTATTTTTGGTGAGTTTCAATAGCTCACGTATTTAGGTGTTGAGAGAGAGATTTGTGGGAGTGTTGTTGAACAACCTCCTTGTTTTTAGGAATGCATATTCCTATATATATGCAATCCTGTGATATGAATTATAATAGAGTATTATTGGTTTTTAATTTGGTATCAAGCGATGTCAATTAAGCCATGAGATTTTTTTTTTGTGAGCATTCTAGATATAGTTTAGGTAGTTTGTAAAAGTTATTGTATTGTGCATCTATGTGAATGTGGATAGCCTGTGCTCATTTTTGGTCAGATTAGTTCTCTCACATGTCAAATACATGTGCCATCCATCTACCAGCTTGTATGATTTGATCATCATAAGGCTTGAGACGTCTCTACAGGCATTTGTTTTTGGATCGGGTGCATCTACAGTCACTGCCTCCTAATAGCCTGCTCTTTAGTGGCTCGCATTGATCGATTATATGTTGCCTACATTAATTCTATGCATTAGATGAATGATCAATTTGATTTCAATATTGAAGTCTTTTTCATTGGAGTGAATAGTCAACTATGAGCTTACCCTAAATCTTAGGTGAATCTACAGTCACATGGAGGAATTATCTCCATTAGAAAGGTATTTGCATGCTTTTCTGGTCATTCAATGGAATTTAGTCTATAACAACGTGAAGGCATCAAATTTCTATTCTACGCATTTTTTTTCAGATACACATCAGTAATGAATATTTTTTTTGAATGGAGCATGCAAAAACACCAATGTAAAAGCCACGCGTCCCCAACTGCCACTCTGCATGTAGATGCATATTTCTAGTATAGAAGAATTGCACCTTGGCGTGTTCGTAGTGCAAGCATGAGAGAGGGTGTAGAATCATGTCTTAAAATAATTCAATTGATCTTGAAATGATATTGGGAGTCAAACAGATATAAAATGTTTCCCAAAAATACCTCTTGGAGCTTCTGGAAAAGTGTTTTCATGATTTTGGGAGTTAGTTAATTTCACAGTTGGAAGGGTGCCACATTTTGGTGCCCGAACTATCCCGAATGTCCCGACCATCCATACTATTTAGCATAGTAAGGATAATAAGGACATTAGGGACAAAAAATGTTCCCCAACCCCTAATTGTAGCCCTTGGACCCTCATGTGACCCACAATATTCTCATTGCGTGTTCAGTAGCCCTAGATGAAAATTGGCTAAGTTTTCGCATCTTAACCCTTAGGTGCATTTTTCTGCCCCAACAGTCCTAAATGTCTAGGAAAATCATGACACTTGGGACAATAAATTTTTACCACCCCTATCCCCTTCTCAGGTTCACCATGTGACCACAAATTTAGCCTCCTGGGTGCTCAAACCTTTCTCACTCATCCTCACAACTGTCCTCTCATCTCCCACCACTTATCAAGCCTAGGTAAGGGGGAGAATTTTCTTGCCCCAACTATCCCAATTATCTTGAGGACATTCATAATAGTTGGGATAATAAATTTTCCCCACCCCCTTTTCTTTCAAAATTAAGTTTTAAAACATGCTTTCAAGAGTTTAAAATAACATTGTTTTTAAATTTTAAAGAGCTTGACAAACCTTTTTCAATCTATTCCTTCACCAGGTCGATAAAGGTAGCCATTTTTTAGACCTTAAATCTCAATAATACTTACAATTTCTTCCAGGGCATCCATGAAGACTGAAATGATATTTTTCCATATCTCTCAAACCAATAATCCGATTCGAACGAGATTTTCTCAACCGCTCTACAATCTAGGAGCCTTTAAGAAAATAGTGATTGTAAATGTCATGATTTTATAGATTATTTATGGTATAAAACCCTATTTCATGCCTTGGTTTATGTGTTTTTAATTCCATAGAATTCTTGTGGGTGGATTGAAATGGTATATTTAGCACAGGATACAAAGAATGAACATATTAAAGTGAATTTGTTTTCATGGAAAACTGACAAAGGAAGTGCTATTTATATTTTTAATAAATACCTAGTCTTTCCACTTACTATAAATAGATATTTTCTTAAAAATTGAAACCTTTCAAGACAATGCAATCATAGAGCAATGGTGAAGATAAAATAAGCAAATTTGGTCAAAAAAGCAAAAAAACACTTTCTAAAAATAATTACTATCACAAATCATCAAAAAAGAATAAAAAAAAGCATATATAGTATGTGAGGAGTTTTGGGACATTGAAAAAACAAGAAAAACATAGAATTTTTTTTCCCTCAAATCCTACTTACTAAAAATAGACAGTGTATGTTTTAGGTGAAGAAAGTTGTCTTCCTCATTTTTTCTCACCAAGTGGATTTTTCACAACAATGAAGCTCAAATTTGCTAGTTTGGATCCAGTTTTAACCGTTTCATAAGAGTATCCAAAGGTGGAAGATAGTGATATCACTCACATGGACTTGGAGGATTTGAAAAACTGGATGTTTGGCGGACCTAGGGAATATGTGGAAGCAAGGATATACACAAGTAGTTTTTTTACAGCAGTTGGCCACCTACTATCAGTCTAAAGCAAAGAAGTGGTGATGATTTTTTCTCAAAACTACCAACTAGACACTCAGATCATACGGATGGATGAAAATTCAATCTTGGCAGTGCTCACCCCTAAGGGAATATCGCAAAGTATACAGATCCCAACTTAGAGAAATATGATAATCATACCAAAGGAGTTTGCATCAGGATGATGGTTGAAGATGGATTCATACCTTTAGGGGATTACATTAGGGTCATGACTAAATAAGATAAGGAAACCCTCTCATGTTCGAAATTCTTGGTCTAGGCATGAGTTTCATGAAGGAGTTTTATATGCTATCATTATTTTGAGCAAAGTGATGGGAGAGGAAAGCACCAAGGAGTTCCATGATTATATGGTCTTTTTCATTATTACCATCATTGAACACAAGAAAATGATTGAATGGGGTCAAATCATCAATGATAACCTCCATTTTTAGTTTCTCCAGCTTCCAATCACTAGAAAGTTTTTTATGACATCATACTTAGTGTATTCTCATTCCAGTACGAGATCTTTCATGGGTTTAACTCTCACACCGAACATCTCCCAAAAGGCCCCCATCTATGAGAGATATCCAAAGCTGACCCTGAAAGAGAGTAATCACTACTTTGCATGAGTAAATGATGCATTCACCATGTATGTTGGGATATTCTTTGAAGGAAATCTAGATTTTATACTATCGTCGAATGTTGCCACATTTATTCAAAGATACATATCCTTCTTCACATAATTATTGACCTTCTCATACATCGAGGTATCTAGATTTGACCTCTCTACGTGAAAACTTCCAAGGTACCTCTATGAAAATATTTTCATGTTCGAGCTTTACAGTAAACTTTTCCATGTCAACAAAAAAATCAAGAGCGGGAAGAAGATGTAGACACAAAATCATGCACTTTGAGTCATTATTTAGTCCCGGTCTCATACTATTATTCATATTGTTCTTAAGTGAAAAAGAGTGATAATTAACCCATGTCTTTGGCCATTTTACTTTTCTTTCTGTCATTACTTTTGATCTTGCACCTACACCCATTTTATATTTTAATTTTGTGTTTTTCCTATTTTTGACTGGGGCGCCCAACCAGGAATGGGGTGCCTCAGGCACCTTTGTCCCCTCCAGGGCACCCTTATCCTCTTTACACATTCCTCTTAATTTTTGGTAACTTTCTTTCCATTTGAGATTTCTATATTTTTGTGGTTGGCCTTTTCAGGGTTAGTTATGAAATTAGAATAAGAGAACCATATAAATATAAAGTTATGTTACCATAATGAAGGACTAATCACTAAACACTTACTATCACCACCTAAGGTTGTATCCATCAAAGGCATCTATAGCTACATTTTCATCCATCTAGCTCCATCACAAGGCACACAAGGCTAGTTCATCTGCATCACACTTCATAAGAGGGGAGTCTATTTTTTCCATGCACACATTTATTACATGCTACATCTAGTTATTTTCTCACTACTTCACAAAGTGTGATTGACACAAGAGCAACCTAGGGAAAAATTGCACACACACAACTAGAACTATATTGGGTCTGAGATGTAGTGCCATGCTTAGTGATAAGTCCATCAATTTTACGGCTGAGGACACTCTGACCCCTTCATATGTATCTTTATTTTTTTAGGGTTTTGATGCTTTGTTTGGGGTTTTGTCGGTGATTCTTCCATTGTAGGTTTACCAGTGCTTCAAAAACCACATAACAACATTCACATGAATGGAAAAGAACACAGGTGAACATCCAATGAAACTCTAGAGGGGGTTCTCTGGACATTTCCACATGTTAGGGTGCCTAGATCTCAGAGCAGGGTGCCCATGGATGCCCTTATCCCTCTTCAGGCACCCCAATCCATCCAGACAACTCAGATATGCAATTTATTAGGATCATGTATGAATTTTTCCTCCTCCTATTCACCCGGTCTTTACTGTGACACAATCTTGTGATAACATTGAATCAACTAAGGATTTCTTACCCCTTCTTGCATATTAGGGTTTTATATTTTCTAGCTTAGTTTTCTTGGGTATCATTTTAGTATTTAAGTATTTCATTTATTTAGTTATTTTACTACTCTTATGAAATTAGATTAGGATATTATATCACATTTTAGCATAGAAATTTCGGTGAACCTGATGAATCTAACCATTTATTTTGAACATGTCTTCTCTTTATGAAGTCATGAATCAATCATCTTATCCTTCTTTCACACCAACTAAAGTCTCTAGTATAGTAGCCACTGCTCCTGATTTCATGCAAGTGTGTACTCAACTTCCTCCTTTCTTTGTTACCCTGAGGGATGCTCCATCCATCAATGTAGTTAATACTCGTCACACTCTCCCTCTTACAGTTCCACCTGTTACTATTCCTCCACTTATCACTCCCTTGGATCCTTTGGCTCCTTCTAAGGGATATGATATCATCGAATAACTTAAAAATACACCAGCTAATATTTCTCTTTATGACCTCTTGCATGGTGGAATAAACTATTATCAAACAGTAGAATTATCCCTTCAGGCCATTCATATAGAAAGCAATAATTCTATGGTGGCCTTTACAAACCTCATATAATATCTCTCAAATCTACCATATGTTATATCCTTCACTAATGAGGATATATTACCTTTTTCTAAAAAAAATCCATGTGCAACCTTGCTCATTACCGCCATCATTAACACCACTTGCATAAAATGCATACTTATTGACAATGGGTCAGCCGTCAATCTATGTGTGCATTAAATTTTAAAACAACTGGGTATTAATGATAATATAATTTCTAATAATTCTACTCTCATCCACGGTTATGATTCTACCACTCACACATGTCTAGGGACTATATCATTACACATGCAGGTTGGGTCTTATACTATTCTCACTAACTTCTAGGTTATAAATACTTAATTTCAATTCAATCTATTACTAGGCGGGCCTTGGATCCAAGCAATGCAAGCGGTCCCTTCTACTATTCACCAATGTGTCAAATTCTTACATGATGGATATGAACACACTATTTTGACAGATCTTGAACCTTTCAAATAATGTCACATAGACCCTATTACGGCTATGCCTATTCCTCATACACAACATATCCCATACAGTAGTATCGATACATACGAAATTGTTCATTCTATTCCTATTCATCATTCCAAAGGGTTGTCAATTTTGTAATTTCATAAGTAGATAGCTACCAAGAATAAGAAAAAGATAAAAAAAAATCTGTTTCCCTCTCTATATGTTTTCCTCTTTCTCTTTCACTATACAACTTAGTGAAAATGTCAATAAAGAAAGCAATCTCATCTTTTTCTGGATGAGTGAATAAGTGAGATTTTATGTTCATGGTTTCATCTTGTCTTTATATTGTTAGAAAAGTTGTTATTCTTCCTAATTGTGTGTGTTGATATCTCTAGTTATCCTTGTAATAATATGAATTTTCCTACTTGCAGTACTAATCCCTCTCCTAATTTGTCACTTCCACATTCCCACCTTCTTAGCAAATCCCTTCCTTGCAAAAAATTGGAAGAATTTTCCACAAGTGCAATTGAGTGTGCCTGTTGGATCCCTAGCCTCTAGGCCAACAATAGATTTGTATTTTATTTCACATATAATAATGGAGATGCCCCATTTAAGGTTAGGGACCTAGTCCCATATAGTTGGTGAATAGACTAATTTTTCCTAGTGATAAATTATTTATCCAACATATTTTCAATAGAATTTTAGGGTTTCATTTTTAAATACATATTTTTAGTTAATAAATTATAACCATTTCTCATAGAATATCATAATTCCATCTTACAAAAACATGAAAATCATCACTAAGAATTTTCAATGGTTGGTGTTAGAGCTCAAAATTACACCCATCCTAGATCGAGATGAACTGGGGTTTTGAGGCAACATGGGACTGTCTCCAAGTTTTGGGACCTTGCGCATTTGAGACAGACCTCTGGAGAAGGCCGGTTCCTCTACCTATTACTAACACCAAAACTACTCCTATGAAGGGAAATGCATCTATCTATAACTACTTTAAGATTCCAAGGGACCAGGGTTAGAAGGAGATGCATAAAAAAAGGGAAAACTAAGCTAAAGGAGCTGATAACACTAGAAAGAAAGGGGATGAAAATAGTTAGCTTTAAGTGAAAATGAAATCAAATGCACACAGATAGGATAAACACATGTTTCATAGTCTGGAACACACTCACACATTCTTTTTCTTGGGGCATAATCAGAAAATAAACTTGTAAGGGACGTGAGAAATCAAAACAAATAGATAATGTAAAAGAAAGGAAAGGAAAAATTGTAAAACAAGATGAGGTAGAGAATATCCAAAATAAAATATTCTATTACTTCTAAGAAATACACACTCGATTAAAATGGTAGATTCCACTGATATCCACATGCAAAAACCAGATCTAAAATCCTACAACTTAAAATACAAAGAACAAGAGTCCTTAGAAAACTAAATGGGTCCAAAATTTTAAGATGATCCTTGATCTGCAATTTATAGGAGAAGAAGGAGAGAAGAAGAAGAGAAATAAGAGGGAAACTCAGATTTGAAATCTAACCACCAATATAAAGCATTAAATTCCTATAAATCCACTTGTTATACTGACAGATGTGCTTCCCCATGTCTTCTTTGTTTGTAGGAGAAAGGAGGCAATATTTGAATAAAATATGTTGGTTGAGTCAATTAGATATCTTCATTAATGAATGAAACACGTTTCCTTGCTATTTACCTACCAAATCCTACTAAAATCTTATTTTGAATATTCCAACGTGCATCTTATGTCAGAAGCTTTCCAACAAGACCAAAAGCACATGAATTTGAGCTCTGCAACAACATTTATGATTATATGAAGGTTATAGTGTAGACTAGACACACAATGACAAGTGACACACTTTGATTAGCTGAAGGAGTGGCCAAGTGTTCTTTTTTTCCATTTTTGCCATGTGTTGTGTATTGGTTCGTTGCAAGGATTCAATGCCCAGTTGACGTGCTTTGATAGGTTACATGTTGCACACTCAAATCTAATAGATGGTGACGTGGCACAGGTGGCTGGCATGGAAGAATACACAAAGAATGAATGAGAGAAAGAGTTCCTATGATATAGAAGACAAGGCCCAAGGTGAATGTGCACAGAAGAGAAGGAGGATGCATTTGTAAAAGGATACAATTATGTATGCATGGAAGGAACATTCAATATGAGAAACACTTGGAAACAAGTCAGGATGGGTGCATAGAGCAAGCCAGGAAGAAAGTACATAATGCACTAAAATTGGAAGCAAGATATGTTAGGGAAGAATGTAAAAGAAGAACACAAGGGACTTAGCTAATTTAGAAGGAAATTCAGGGAAGTACAAAAAGGATGTAAAAACCGTGGGAAAGAATTTGGACACACAAAATGGGTAGGTACAAGGGAAGGATGAAATGTGATAGAGGAATGGAGAAGGAAGGGAATGGGGAGTGCAAAAAATAATTGAAACCAACTAAAGTGCCAAGGAAGAAACCAGAGTGTGCAAAACTTGCAATGTTTGAACCTTCAGAGTCAGAATTAGAATGTAAGTTGTCAAAATAACTAGGGAGTTATTTTGGAAAAAATTTGGGCCATTTTTCTATTAAATGAAGGATATCATTAGTCTTAGAAGCATCCATTAGGCATGGAGTCTTCCTGAAATAAAATTTATGATCTGTTACTTGAAGAATAACCTTAAAGTCACTTGAATCACTCCCTGAACTCTAAATAAGGTGTTTCTCTCATATGAATATATTCTGATCTAAATTTCATGAGAACATAAAACTGCTAAAAGCTATTGGAATGTCCTTGAACCAAAATGACATCCTGGAAGAAAAAATATATTGCGCGTAAGGAGTGTGTGAGAATAAAAAACTATATAAAAACAAAATAGTGTGTGTAGGGAGAAACCAGAGTGTGCAAAACGTGCAATGTTTGAACCTTCAGAGTAAAATTAGAATGGAAGTTGTAAAAATAACTAGGAAGTTATTTTGGAAAAAAATTGGGCCATTTTCCTATTAAATGAAGGATATCAGTAGTCTTAGAAGCATCCATTAGGCATGGATTCTTCCTGAAATGAAATTTATGATCTGCTACTTGAAGAATAACCTTAAAGTCACTTGAATCACTGCCTGAACTCTAAATAAGGTGTTTCTCTCATATGAATATATTCTTATCTGAATTTCATGAGACCATAAAACTTCTAAAAACTGTTGGAATTTCCTTGAACCAAACTGGCATCCTAGAAGAAAAAATATATTGCGCGTAAGGAGTGCGTGAGAAGAAAAAACTATATAAAAACAAAACAGTGTGCACGGGGAGAAACCAAAGTGTGTGAAACCTGTAATGTTTGAACCTTCAGAGTTAGAATTAGAATGTAAGTTGTCAAAATAACTAGGGAATTATTTTGGAAAAAATTTGGGCCATTTTCCTATTAAAAGAAGGATATCAGTAGTCTTAGAAGCATTCATTAGGCATGGATTCTTCCTGGAATGAAATTTATGATCTGCTACTTGAAGAATAACCTTAAAGTCACTTGAATCACTTCATGAACTCTAAATAAGGTGTTTCTCTCATATGAATATATTCTGATCTGAATTTCATGAGACCATAAAACTGCTAAAAACTGTTGGAATGTCCTTGAACCAAACTGGCATCCTAGAAGAAAAAATATATTGCACGTAAGGAGTGCGTGAGAAGAAAAAACTATATAAAAACAAAACAGTGTGCGTGGGGAGTACTTGGAGGAATTGAAACTACCCTATTATATATAATGATGCAAAAGACTTAATGAAAGTGCTTGAGATAAATCACATTGACTTGTATTATAAGTGTTCCTCCATCAAGGTGAGATAACTTGAAAGAGTTATCCTCCTTACAAAAACTGATGGTATATGGGCCACTCCAAAGTGCATCAAACTTATAATGGGGCCCTGGTTTAGCTTTGTTAGCATCCCATTTTAAGACTAGATCACCAAATTGTAAAGCTTAAGGCCTAGCCTTTCTATCAAACCATTTATTTTTTGACTGTTGATGTTGTTCTAGATTGATCATGGAACAATTTATCAATTCTTTAAGGTGCACTAGCTCTGTCATTCTGATTTCTCTTTGATCTGTACCCTCAAACTCCAACTGCTAGGTAAGCTCTAATGAAGGAAATTCAATAGATAAAGGAAGTCTATATTTATTTCCATAGACAAGTTTTTAAGGTGAAGTACATATTTCCTTCTTCATCATGATTTTGTCTTCCCAGAGCATGCGCGAGACCTTTTTGTGCCACTACATCTGGTTGTATATTCATTGTTCATTTCATGATTCTGATTAGGTTATTGTTATTAGACTTAGCCAAGCCATTGCCATGGAGGTAATAGTTAGTAAAATTATTCAAGTATATTCTAAGACTAAGCGCCCAATCAGAAATTTTAGTACCATGGAAGTATTTTTCATTATCAGAGATAATGGTAAGAGGAATGCCAAACCTTGTTATGATTCCTTTGAGAAATTAAAGGATGACTAAATCAGTTGATTCCTTAAGTGCGACAACTTCTGTCCATCTGGTGAAGTAATCCATAGTTGTCAACACCCACTTGTGGCTAACACTTGAAGGAGGATTGATCACGCCTATGAATTCTAGACCCCATTACACAAAAGGTTGGTCCGCTTTGATTGGTTAGAGGGGAAGCACTGTAAATTTCTTCTTTCTTACACAAAAGGCTGACCAAATTGTGTGCGACTACGAATAGGGTAGGCCAAAATTATCCACCCTTGATGATATCTATTAGTATAGCTTTGGAAAATAATTTTCCACCAGAGAATCCATTGTGAAATTGTGCTAACACTTTGTTAACTTGTGTGCCAGCAATACATCTCAACATCACACCATCAATGTTTCTTTTGAAGAAAACACTATCAATCAACGCATATGGAATGGACTACAACCTCAAATGTTGTTTATTTTCCTTACTCAAACCAGGTTGGTATGTTTCAGTAGAAAGGAATGTGACCATGTCCTTCATCTAGGTGCATGTGTTAAGATCTTCATTCTTCTTAGGTTCAACATGCAGGATATCTTCATCTACAAAAATGAATTCTTGGGATCAGATTTTGCATCCTCAACAATCTAATTATAGAGTGCATTACCTCTAACAAGTTCATTGGATTTTATAGTCACATCATACTCCATGATTTTGGTCACCCATATTAATCTCTTCTCGCTGATTTTTGTGCCCATGATGAATTCCCTCACACCTAAGTGTGAAACTAACACCTTGATATGATTTGTGGCGAGTATAATTTTGAAATTTTTTAGTGTGCATATAATGGCGAAGACCTATTTCTCTATATGACTATATTTTAACTCATAATCCTTCAGCGTCTGCCTAAAGAAATCCACTGGATGTTCCATTCCTTGTTCATTTTCTTATGTCAAGAAAAAAACAATGCTCATATCAGCTCCACAAGCATAAAGGATGAAATCCTTGGAATAATCCAGGTTGATGATTGTTGGCATGCAAGAAGTGTTTTGTTTGATTTTGTTGAAGCTCTCTTTTCCTTCTATTGTAGACTTGAAGGATGTATCTTTCTTGATCATAAGGGTGATAGGCCTTACCAATCATGCAAATTTAGGAATGAATCTCCTAAAAAAATGTATCTTTACTAGGAAAGAGTGCTAGGATTTATTATGTGCTAGCAGGGAAAGAGCAAGGATGAAAGAAACACACTCAAGATCAATGACAATGTCATCCTTTAATACTACATGGCCCAGAAGCTTGCCTTACACAACACCAAAGTTACACTTCTTAGGTTTAAGGAATACCCCAAATTCTATACATCTCTTAAAGACTTTATCCAGATGTGTCATGTGATTTGTGCTCTGCTTTGAGAAGAAAAATATGTCATCCAGGTAAATTAGGATAAAATCATTTATATTAATTTTGAAGGAAATGCCCATGGTTTGTTGGAATTTTGCACCTGCATTTGATAAACCAAAAGCCATCTGATGATATGCATATGTTCCCCATTTGGTTGTAAATGTCATTTTGAACTGACCCTCTTCTTTGAGCATGATTTGATTAAAACCAGAATACCCATCCAACATAGAAAATCATTGTGCACTAACCACATTCTATTGAATCTACTCCATAGAAGGAAAATGATAGTAATCCTTCAAGGATGCCTTGTTTAAATATCTGAAATTGACATAGAGTCTGATTTCACCATTATTTTTATGCAATGGAATAATATTTGTGACCCAAGTAGATTATTTGATAGGGAATATTATCTTGGCCTCAATGAGTTTAGAAAAATATTTCCTCATGAGGGGCTCTATCTTCAGATTGATTGACCTCTTCTTTTTTATAATGGGCTTGATAATAAGATCAATGTCAATGGAGTGTTGAGAAACATTTGATTCAAATCCTTTGAGGTCTTCATACTACCATGAGAAGATGCTGTATTTTTTATGGATAGAAATGAAGTCCTTCTTTTCATCATGTGTGTAATATTTGCATAGTAGCAATTCTTTTCCATGCACAATAGTGACTGGAGTGCAATTTTCTTACACTAGGGTTGTAAATTTTCTCTAAGGTGACCAACCCTTTAGGAAACTTGTTTGTCTTTAGCTAGATCACTTGGTCATCATAGTTGGCATACAATTAAGCTTTTATTCTTAAAGATAACTCAACTTCATTCTAAATGAACTAGAAACTTTACACGTCATTGTCAAACACTTTCCAGCTGGTATCATTATCTAGAATAGATGGCATGATCACTATCTTAATATGTTGTGCACTTCCTCAGATAAAATCCTTAGTAGGCGAGAACTAAAAACAAAACAAAACCATTTGGTCTGCTTCCTTGTTCATTTTTCTTAGCACCACCTACATATTTAGAGTATCAAATTCCTCTAGGAGGTCCAAAAATCTATTTTTATAAGCTTTGAGAAGATTATTATTTGTTACAAACTTGTTTGTGACCTGATGGATAACCAACTTAGTGTCCCCAAAGATCTATAGTGACTTAAACATTTTCTTTTCAATAATGAGAAAACTATGCACCAATGCTTCATACTCTGCTATGTTGTTGTAGCATGCAAACTACAACCTATGCATGAAGAATAGCTTCTCATTCTCAGGATAAATGAGAACCACTCATGCACCTGCGCCATTTTTACATCTAGAGTTATCAAAATACATTTTCAAACGTCTAGAAGAATGATCATCTCGTTCCTTCTTGAGTGTGGTAGGCATCACATAATCTTCTTTTAGGATGCAATAAGTACAAAGGTTAGTCTAAAATACTTTAAGGGCTTCATCATAAGGATTGAATTCATAACAGTTGTTTTCCCACTCATCTAATATCAGATCAAGAATGAAGGGAGGAATAGGTTTCTCTATTGAAACTAAGTCTTGTTCTTGGCCTTCTTGGATTAGGAAATTGGCTTGGAGAGGTGAGGGGTCATATGACTCAACATGATATGAAAATATGGGTTCATCTTGTATGGTAAACTAGGTACCATACCTTGTTCTAAGTAACATATGATACCCATCATAAGACAAGTAACTACTCACTTTGGAAATGAAATCTCTTGATAGACAAAGATAAAATAAAGGAGGTGTGTCAATGATTAACATAGCTTGAGTTATAGTTAGGCTTTGACATGCATGGAGGGTAAAATCAAGGTCCTTGATGAATCTTAGAGTGGTGATGGTTGATCCATCAAGTTGTAAGATTCATTTGGACATAGGGTTATACTTAAGACCTAGGATATCAACAATTTTATTTAGCATAAAAAAAGTACTAGCCCCTGAATTGGTCATAAAATTGTGCACAAGATGTTTACCCACTATCAAAGACATATAGAAAGGTGGGATTTTTATAAAATTTCTTACTTGCTTCTCCTATTATTGATAGATATTGATATTAACATGGGATCTTTGGATAACTAGATCATCATGTGAGAGTTGCACTAGAGCTTCATTCAACAAATTGTGCTGAGATGGAATGGCCAGGGCATCCCACATTATGACATTTACATTTGTATTCTTCATTTGGTCCACAATGTTTAATGAAAGGCCTAATGAATTATGAATTTGAGGCACAACAACATATTTTCTAGGTTGCTTAAGTGCAGAGGTGGGGGCCGTATCTTGCATAGAGGATTGACCTACCAAAGGAGGGGTGCACGTCACTTCTGGAGAAGCATTGCGTGAGACCTCACAAACGAGAACATGTGCACCATGATTTTTGGTTCCATCGTCATCCTTTGATGCTTGAAAATGAGTTGCATCTCTTTTCCTTTGAGTATCATCCTGATTAGAAGAAGTGGAAGGCTATGTGCTGGAGTCCAACATTCTCTTCTTATATCTTGTATTATCAGAAACCTGGGTGCACAGTCTATTTGATATGTCTACAACTTGATTGATGGTGCAAAATTATTTAGCACTAAATAACATAAGGTTGGCCTTGGGAACAACTTCTCGAGCTTCTTGATTTTCACGTTCACGTGTGATGGTGGAAGGTTAACAGTTTGAATCAGATTTAATCATGTAAGGCTACGCATGTAAGGCATTGGAAAAATTATATTGGCTATGAGGCATGTTATAAGGAAAACACCATTATGAATCTTGTGCCACATTTTTCTTAACTGAGACAACTGCTTGAATTGAACTGGGTGCCGGAAGAGGCCACGCGGGAGGAATTGTTTACAAAGGAAGGTGTGTATTAGGATGCCATCTGTCATTTTGTTGATTTTTACCATATATTTGATTTGGATATTGATTTCTGAAGGGATGATGGCCTTGGATATACCCTTGATTATAATTATTCTTGAAGGCTTGCACCTGCTATTTTTCTAAATATATGACCTTATTAGACAAGTTTCTAATCAAGCCCTTGATTTCTTCATCTTCCTTCTATTGCGTGGGAGAGTAAGAAGTGGATGTAGTGGGTAGAGTGCTATGCTCAGTAATAGGAGTAATGAAAGGCTGGGGTGCTTGAGGAATTTATGGAAACAAGGGTATGAGCGGTCTAAGAGATAACTTTCCTACCTGAATCAGATATTTCCTAGCCCTAATATCTAATGCATAGGCCCCTGGTAGTGTTGCACCCCCATGGATTAAATCATGACAATAATGTCATAATTTAAAGCCCTTAAAAATTAAACGAAAGCACCTTCTGGATTTGTTCTTACTAGGGATGGAATCCTCTCCCATGTAATCTAAAATCTGAAATTAAATTATGTCATGAGCTCATTGGGAGCCCTCTTGATGGTTGTCAACTGTTCAAGCAAGAAGATATTGTAAAATGTTTCTCCAAAATTACTGTAAAGGGCTTCCCCCATCTAATTCCAATTTTGAATTGACCTGTTATCAGACTCTTAAACCATTGCAAATCTACCCCTTTGAATGAATAGGCCAATAGTCTAACAACCACATCTTGTTCAATGATGTGGTGGATTGTGCAGAAATTAGCAATGTCTTATATGTGGTTAACTAGTGTATTATGGTTTTTACCACTGAAGAAAGGGATACTTTTAAGTGCAAATGTTAGAATATGATTTTGGGAATTAAGAGTAAGAGGAAAAATACCAATAAAATTGAAAAATCCCTGATTTTCTTGTTGTGCTACCATAATGATAGGCATGATATTTCTAGCAAGTTGTAAAGAAGGTCTTCCTAGAGGTGGTGTAGAAATTACATGGCACGCTGGAGATGGAGATGCACACATGGTTTTCACCTGTGTGTTATTCTTAGAGAAAGATGAAGATAATCAAAGGAATCTTCAGTTGTTGCACTCTGTCTGGTATGTATTCTTCTTATGAAAAAGGTGTGTGAACTACTGAAAATAATATATCTAAGAGTTGGGAGTCACCATATGTGTTGAAACAAGCCTCCAAAGTCTGTAAATCACTAAGTCACACACCAAAACTTATCAATGATGAAATTTAAGATTTCAATTCTCATTCCACTAGGCTTGAAAAACATAGTTGGAGCTCAAAATTACACCCGTCCTAGACCAGGATGAACATGGGTTTGGTGGCAACATGGGACTGTGTCCAAGTTGTGGGAGCTTACATGCTTGAGACAAACCTCCAGAGAAAACTAGTTCCTCTACCTATTTCTAACTCTAAAATTACTCGTCTGAAGGGAAATGCATCTACCTATCACTACTATAAGATTCCAAGGGACCATGGTTAAAAGGAGATACATGGAAAAGGGAAAACTAAGCTAAAGGAGGTGATAACACCAAAAAGAAATGGGGATGAACACAGTTAGCTTTAATTGAAAATGAAATAGGATACACACATAGATGATAAACACGCGTATCAAATTCTGGAACAGACTCAAGCATTCATTTTCATGGGGGAAAATCAGAAAAGGAACCTGCAAGGAACGTGAGAAAGCACATCAAAAAGATAATGTGAAAGAAAGGAAAGGAAAATTAATAAAACAAGCCAAGACAGAGAATAGCCACAAAAAAAGCTTCTATAGCTTCTAAAAAATACATATTCCATTACAATGGAAGATGAGGCTGATATCCACATGCAAAAACTAGATCTAAAATATTACAACTTAAAATGAAAATAACAAGAGTCCTTAGCAAACTAACAGGGTATAACCTTTTACAACGAACCTTGATATGCAATTTATAGGTGAAGGAGAGAAGATGAGAATAGAGAAGAGGGAAACTTGGATTTAAAATCCAACCAACACCAACAAGCATTAAATTCCTATAAATCCACCTACTGTGTTGAAAGATGCACTTCCCCATGTCTATTTTAGTTGTCAGAGAAGGAAGAAGGCAAGATTTGAATAGAATATGGTGGTTGAGTCAATTAGATATCTACATTAATGGATGGAATGCATTTACCTACTTCTTACCAACAAAATCCCACCAAAATATGATTTTTAATAGTCCAACATGTAACCCACATCATCAGATTTCCAACGAGACTAAAAATGCATGAATCTGAGCTCTACAACAAAATTTATGATGATATGAAGGTTATAATGTAAATTGGACACAAAATGACACATGACATGCTCTGATTCATTGAAGGAACAACCACCTATTCATTTGTTTTATAATTTCTACCATGTGTCATGCATTAGTTTGTTGTAAGGATTCAATGCCCAGTTGGCGCACTTTGATAGGTTGCATGTTACACACTCAATTCTGATAGATGGTGACATGGAAAAGGTGGTTAGTGCAGAAGAATGCATGAATTTCACGCGAGAGAAAGAGGAACTAGGATATAGAAGACATGCCACAAGTGGAATTCATGTGGAAGAGGAGGGTGCATCTATAAAAGGATATAAGTATGCAAACATGGTGCGAGCATTCAATATGAGAAGTGTGTAACAAGAAGATAGAATGGGTGCATGGAGTAAGCCAGGAAAGAAGTGTGCAATGTGCTAAAAGCATAAGTAAGACGTGCGAGGGAAGAATACAGAAGAATCACGCAAGGGACTTAGTCAATTTAGAATGTAAAAAAGGGGTGCAAGCAAAGGAACGATGAAAGGAGAAGGGAGGACATGGGGGGCGCGTGGAATAACTGTAACCAACTAATGTGCTAAAGAAGCAACCAAAGTGTGCACAACTTGCAATGTTTAAACCTTCAAAGTCATAATGAGAATGTAATTTGTCAAAATAACTAGGGATTTATTTTAGACAACAGTTGGTGTGTAATTTGTTGATCTATCGATGGAATTATTGCACCAATCACATTTATCATAATTTCAAAATCAAAATTGTTTAGGATTTCAAAAATTTATTTGAGTTTTTAGATCTAAACTAAACCATCAATAAGATCCATAAGTTGTTGGACTAAGCTAGACTTCTGATAAGTTTAATTACTATAATATTCCTAGAATTGGTCTCTATTTTCCCGCCCAATTCATTTCTATCTTACACCTAAGAGCCAAATATGTATGGTTGTTTGTCTACAACCGGTCTAAATTTTAACTTAATATATTTAATTTCTTATTTATAGTTGTCTAATTTGTTGTTGTACCCACCATATTTCAATATTTTCCTAGAGATTGTTGACTCATCTGAGTAGTTTTATTATGGAATATGAGACATTTCTATTTGATTTTAGTAGATTTTGATTTTCATTTGCTATGATTATCATCCTATGGTCTATGACATTGTATTTGACATGACATTTATGATACACTACATGATATTCATGATATTGGTTAGTTCATTTTGGTTAAAGATGGTGATATTATGTTGTTTTAGATTTTATGGATTATGTTGCTATATGGTATTCACTAATGATCTTTATTTTACGTTATATATTGTGGATTTTGGATCATTTTTATATGTATCATTGGTAGAATATATGTTGTGAAATTTTATTTAGTTGTTATTATATAGGCGTATTGCATTGTTATTTATACAAACATGTTGATTAGACTTGAGGTTTTCCTTGAGTGTGCAGGATTTGTAGGTAACACCACTTGGAGAATGTGAGACTCACTGGTAGCACTGCAAAAGATACCTAAACTATCATACTGAACCCTTTTATCCCACCTTGTTTTATTTTGGCCATTGTTTGTAATTGGGAAATTTTGTTGACTCTTGCATGTGATTTTATTTATTTATTTTGTCATATTTCCTAACCTTGAACACCATGGTAAAATTTAATTTACTTCATTGCTCACCTAATTTGGATTTCCTTGTACTAATGAGTTCTATTAGGATGTTGTGTGTTATGGGGTGTTTTAGTTTCCTAAACATTTTTAGGGATGCGCTGGGATTTGTTAAGTAAATTAGAGGGGACCATTCCTCACCTTAAACCTCTCATTCAACACCAAATCCCGAATTTCACCTTTAAGGACATTTTTAAGGCATGTATTAAAAGGAAAATGTATCATTTACCTTTAAAATGGTCCATGGGACCTAATATATGGGCGGGGGAAAATTTTTGTGAACAAAAAAATCCTCTTCCTCACTCTATCCTCTCACAAGTCACTATCTCAATCTCTTTTCCTTATCTCACATAGTTGCCTTTGGGATTTTGTGTGGGCTTTGGGGGATAAGTGCACACAGGGGGTTCATTAGCTAGGAAATATCCTAACATGTTCATTCATATCGAGGTAAATAAAATTAATAAAATAAAAGTTAATATACCGGTATACATGAGAGGGTGAAAGTGTTTAATTTAATAATTTTTTGAATTAGGTTCTGGGGGTAGGTTAGAGAGGTTGGCCAAAGGATAGGGATGTATAATTTTAATATAAAACTAAAACATTTGAACCCTAGTTTTTAAAACCAAATACCTTAAAATTGCAAAATGAGTGTAGTCATAAAATTAAATTATAATCTCTTTTTAAATAAGGAAATATTAATTAAGAGATTGTTAACTAAGAAATAACAAGATGGTAGAAAACTAGGATTGAGTATGATTTTCAACACAAGTGATATTATTTCACATCTTAATTATTTGAAGAATTGTTGCTAAATGATTACAGAGACAATGTGTATTAAGAAAATAATAATTGAGTGAGAAACATGATATATTTTCTATTTGATAAATAAAAACTAGTGAATAAAATTGTAATGGAAAAATGGGTAAGGTACATGGAAAATAAGGGGGTATTATAATTATAATAATATAGTTGGAGGGGGTATTATTAACTCAATAATTAGAGGTAAAAAATAACATTAAAGGTATTCTTTAATACCTTTGAAATGAACGTGTTATACCATAATTTTATTAAGTGAACCCCCCGTGTAAGTGGTATTTTGTCCCTTCTTATATTTATTGTTTTGGGAGTCATGGAAAGTGACTAGGGTCACATGGAGAATTGTTTAGTTTGAGGGGTGATACATGTCACCATCCCATGGGTTTGTGGAATGGAAATTTTTCTTATTTTTTGTTTGAATTTTGATGTTTGGGGGATTATTGGTGGAGAAATTTGGTTGGGAGATTTGGTAGCTTGAGTAGAAAAAGAGCTAGGAGCTCTTAGATTTGAGCTTGGAGTGTGAGGTAGGTCTCATACCTATTTGTATTTTGATTTGGATAATTTTTTTGTATGTGTGTGGATGTATGATATGCTATGGTTTGATTTTGGGTTGGTTTTTGGGATTCTTGTGTGTTAGGAGTTCTTGATTTGTGTTAATTTTATTTGGATTTTCTTTACTCCTCCACTCCATTTGGATGTGGATTTAGAGTGGGAATTTTGGAATGGGAGGGGTATCTCATCTTTATGGCTTATTGGGGAAGGCATGGATATTTTCTTATCACTCCCTTCCTTGGTGGAAGTATAAGGGATTCTCATTTGGTTTAGGAACCCCTACAATCCTTGCCAAGGAAGCTTGTAAGGCATGAAAAACCTAGGAAAGAAGGATACAAAGGAGGTGTAAGGATTTGTGAGTTGTTGATGATTTTTGGAGATACTCTTGAAGGATAATTGGACACTCTTGTTATCATATATTTTTGGCACTACGTGGCACTTATCCCCTCTTCCATTTTTCATTTTTTTTTGTGTTTTGGTGGTTTGGAATTTGGTTAAGTTTCATTTTGTTTTCTCTTGGCTATCTTTGTTTGAGTGCTTGAAAACCTTGTTTTTACCTTGACATATTTTGTAGCATGCTACACCTCTTTCCCATGGGCTTGGGGGGAGGCTAGGATTATCTTCCTTTGGGTAGAAGGCATGTGATGATGCATGTAGGCTAGGAGGCACATGAGGGCTTTGTTTGGTGGTGTTTGAAGCCATATGAATGAGAATATTTGAGCTACTTGTGGACTTCTTTTGGAGGGTTTTCTAGGTGGAAAGTTACCCAAAAAAATTTGTATGTTGTTCCCTTATTTGAGAGGCTTGTTATGATTTCATTTTATTTGTTAATTTTTATCGATAAGTGGGTATTATGGTTATGTAACTCTCTCTTGAGAGGAAGGTTGTAAACTTCTAAAATAGGGGTTTTGGATTTGTTTCTCCTTTGTATTGTATGGGAGACTTAAGTTGTTTTCTATCCATTATATTATAGTATTGTTTAACAATGTTTCTTCCTTTTTAAACCATGAAGAAAATTTAAAAGATAAGTTCATTAGAAGTGTACTAAAATTATTATTCATAGTTTATTGAAGTAACATTCTTGTATTCAAAATCAAAGTAAGCAACTTCCTTCATATTTGCATTCTTTTTCCAATGAAATTTTATATATTATGATCCAATGACATTTTATATATTATGAGTTTTTGAAAATAAGATAAATAAACTTATTAGTTGTATTGTGTTATGGTTTAATATAAAATATAAAGATGATATACGAAAATTTTAAATTATTAATAATTTGTATAAAAAAGCTATTTTTAAAGCATGTTATGCACCTTTATTTCTCTTGTTTACAATTTTGGTTTTGTATAATCATATAAGTAAGAAAAATACCTTTATTTAGACACTTTAGATCATGGGGATATATATATATATATGAATGAATGAATAATAAAATGTGATTCTTGTTTGTACTTAAAAACACAATAAACTAAAAACAAGAAATTTTAAACCCTCTAATGTGTGTGTGTGTGTGTAAATACAAATATGTTTTGGTATTTGTATGTGACGTGTATTTTCTTCTTAGGCTGCATATTATAGTAGTGATCTGTATATTTATATATGTATATGTGTATATAAAACTCTATATATTTTGATTTAGTAAAAATAATATTAAAAACCATCTATTACATATTTGTTAGGGCCAACACTATGGGTTGAGGGGCCTCAAACTAGTATGGGTGACATCCCCCACACCGTAGTGTGGACGACATAAGGATTCCCCCTCCACTATTTGCATGGACTCTTGAACCCTCCCCTACAACACATAACCACCCCAACCTCGACCAATCTGCCCCAAATCCTTGGGCATTCTCCCCCATGGAAAAATGAAACCCTATAATAAAAATAAAAAGGAGCCTCATTTATGGTCTCTGCCTTATTGGTGAGGGATCATCCCTAAAATAAAATAAAAAATTCCTTCATTAAAACCCTTCCTCCTTCTCCATGTAGTCAACCTAGCATAGAATAAAAATAAAGAAAATAAATGAATATAACATAACAAAATCAACAAAGGAAACATAATATGATGGCTTAGGAGGATATTAGGTATTTTAGTGTCAAACTTTAGATCCTATGGCCCAAGATCCATTTAATCCTAGGGCCACAAATTGATCCTCTTACTTTAGTATTTTGGTTGGGAAATGATTAAAAAGTGGAATTAAAGGAAATATATTAGAATCCCTATGGACGTTATGAAATAAATAATGTTTATAATTATAAGTTTGCAAAGATGGAATTGGGAGGGAATGGGATTCATTTGGTTGGGCCAATTGAAATTTGATGACCCTTTTTTGCTCATAAGCATTTAAAAATAATAATAATTAACTAAAATTATACTAAAATAAGGTTTGGTCAATGAATTAGATAAATAAACTATAATGAGTTAAATAATACTAGGTAAAGTACCCTAGCAAGGGAAATATACTTCCGCCAATGCTTATCATTGTGACCACAACTTACTATTACCTCGATAAACTGGTGAGCTAGGTATCAAATATACCGCAAATTTTTAATGGGAAAGAAGTGAGACCCATGTTGTCATCGTACAATCGAATCGTCAACTGCATAGTTTCTAGAAACTCTGAATACTTTTAAAAACTTAATAACATCCAATAAATTTTCCGCCGTTAGCATGTAATAATTGGATGAATTTTAATGAATTAAATAAGGTTGCAACACATGAGATTTAAACTCAAAAAACAAATTCCCACAAAATTAGAACTCCTTTATGTCGTTTTACCTTGGATTTTTTGGGGGTAAAATTTGGGGCATTATAGCTAGTATCATAGCTCATGTTTTAATGTCAGATGCTCTATGGATTTGTAAAATTAATAAAATTAACCCATTTGACCATTTCTACTACCACGTGTAAAATTTTTAAAACTTCCCATTTCCTTCACTTGGAGGATGACTGGAGGAAGTATGAGGCGTCAATCCATAAGGAATCTCAGATGTAGGTCATCTATGTCAGAGCTTCATGTTGCAGACTTAGGACCACAAATATTGGAGACATTAGAGTAGATGATGGGATTTTTACAACGTCTTCCTGCACAATGAGAGCCAGTAGAGGAGGTTTCTCATCTAGGTGAGGATATATAGCCAACCAAGGGTGAACACTCAGTTACACATCATCAGGACTCGCAGAGATAGGAAAGGTCCTGTAGTCGATTAGTTAACTTTTGGAGAGTGATCACTCTTTGTTAGATCCACTCTCATGGCATTGAGGGACCACTAGGGTCAAGACGACCACATTCACCAAATATGGAGATGGTTGAGCACTATAGACATGATCACAACATGAGAATTCTTATAGTATACCTTATTTGATTGTAGACACCAACTTATGGAGGAGCTATTGATGTGTTTAGGGACACATCATGGTTCCTAAGTAGCGATGGTTACTTTGGGCTTCACCCATATGAAAACAATGTAGAGGCTAGACTTTTTATTCATATCCTATGTGATGTAGTAGGCGTATGGTGGAGGAATGAGGAGTGGAAGCTCTATCTGACTTGAGATTCAATGACATGGGAAATCTTTGAGGAGAATTTTAGAGCCCGATATATGTCTAAGAACTTTTTTTAGAAGAGGATAGATGAGTTTCACAACCTTTGTCAAGGCTCGGGAACAATGGCATAATATGAGTCACACTTCTTGGATCTTCTGCAGTAGGTGAATAAGTTATAGGTGAACAAGTTCATCAGGGGCATAAATGTGGATTTGTTTGGTGTAGTTAGGATTTGGCCTCCTCCAAATTTGGAAAAGGTGGTGGATAAATTCTAGTTGGAAAAGGAGAACAAGGGCAAGTTCTAATATTACCGAGACAGGACCAGGAGTAGGTATAGTATTTCTAGGAGAAGAGGACATGGGGTGTAACTCCACCACATATAGGAGGATTTAGGCCTCCACATCCATCTCTGAGACCTCCACCACACACTCAGCAACCTTCGCACACTATGCACATCAGTAGCAGATGGATAGACACACACATGATATGCAGAGAGGTAGAGGGCGAGGAGGATTTGGATTTCATAGGAACAACAGATGGGTCATTGAACAAGTATAACCAACCCATATGTAACATTATACCATAGCCGGAGTATCCGATTCAATACACTCAAGCACATGTGGGACCCCCAAGTAGAGAGAGTCACTAGGTTGTTATAATGTAGGGTTTATGATAACTACAATTGCCTTTGTCCACACAAGACCACCTTCATTGATAGGTAAAAGACCCCTAGTTTAGATTAGATAATAGTAGATGTGGGACACACTCATTGTGTTTATGTAGATGTGGATGATTTCCAAGATGAGCATCATGACATGATTATCGAGACTACAAGTATTATCATGTGTAATTTTATGTCAGTATTATTTGAATTTTGAGACTTTCATTCCTTTATATAATCATATATAGTGGACCGGTGTGGGTTAGTGGCATTTAGAAAATTAGATAACTAGCAGGCTAAGATGGCCTTTGGGGATAGAATCGTTGTAGACACCTATGTGGAGAGTTGTGTACTTGATCTGGGTGTGTCCTCCACCATCTTAGAAATTTTTATGATACATTTAGGATCATATGAGGTTATTTTGTGAATGGATTGGTTTGAGTATCATTGAGCCAAAGTGGAGTGTAGAAGTAAGATCTTTTATTATGAAGATGACCTTGGGAATTTAATTGTGATTACTGGAATACAGAGGCCTATCTATTTGTGTATGATCTATGCTAAGTAACTCAAACAGAGCATGCACAAGGGTTTTCAAATGTTTGCAATCGTGATTATCAATCGATAAAAGGAAACTCTAGGTTATTCACCCTTGGATGAGCATTCTGTGTTGAGGGAGTTTGTAAATGAGTTTACGAGTGAGATTCGTGGATTACCACCATGTAGAGAGGTGGATTTCACTATAGACTTGGTACCAAGGGTAGTACCAGTATCTTGGGAACCTTATAGGATGATGAATCCAAAGCTCCATGACTTGGAGATTCAATTAGAGGAGTTATTGGAGAAGGATCTTGTCCACCCTAGTGTGTCTCTTTGGGGGACACCAATGATTTTTGTGAAGAAGAAAGGATGGGTCCCTTCGAATTTGTGTCAATTTCAGATAACTTAATAAGGTAACAGTGAAAAACCATTATCCACTTTTGAGGATGAATGACTTATTTGATTTGATGAGGGGAGATAGATTGTTCTCCAAGATTGATCTTAAGTTAGGATATCACCAGTTGTGCATTGCAGATGCAGACATTCACAAAATAACTTTCCAAACTTGATATGAGTACTATGAGTTTACTGTAGTTCCTTTTGGTTTGACTAATGCTCCAATAGTTTTCATGAGCCTCATGAATGGGATTTTTAGGAATTTCTTGGATTGATTCGTCTTGTTGTTTCTCGATGATATATTGGTTTACTCTTGTTCAAATGAGGAACATTTGAGACAATTTCTACAGGTTTTGAGAAAGTAGAGAATTTTTAGGAATCTAGAGAAGTGCAGTTTCTTTTAGTTTGAGATTGATTACTTGGGACACATCATTTATGGTGATGGTATTGTTGGAAATAAATTGTTTGGGTGGACAAACTTGTGGATTTATTTCCAACGCTCTGGGAATATAAGGTCCTCTACTTAACCGATGTAACTTCCATATATACATGTGTGAGTAAAGGTGGATTTTCTTGGTGGTCTTGTGGTCGGGAATCTAATAGGGTCACTCCACTGACCATGTGAAAAAGCATGAAATTTATTGCTAGAGAGGAATTTTTCAAGAGAGTGGGAAAGGGAGTGAGAGAAGAGAAGAGGGGATTAATGTCATGGGTAGTAAATCAAAGTCACACACCCATTAACCAGAAATTTCACACACGTATTAAAGTTAAGAAGAAACAACCCTGCAAATCACAACAAGATGAGTTAAGATTAAGAAATCAAAGTTTCTACGATATCCTCATCAAGAAAGGAATGAAACTCCTTCTTGTATTGATTCTTGAGAAGAAATTGTACATAGCATGGAAATGGAAGAAATATGAGAGTGGGGAACATGGAAGAAAATTGCCATCTCCTTTGTTCTATATAAGTATAATGTAGTCTCGAGTCTATAAAATCAATCACCAGCCCTTTGAAATGGGAATGGATTTAAAATTTATACAATGAGATATGACTCTTCATCTACCCCCAATGCCTTTTCATATGTTCTTGCACAACTTAACTTTTCAACTTCCTAGGAAAATTTTAAGTCCCTTTTTATAACATAAAGGTGACTTATTACATTAGGAACATTAATACATATGAAAAAGTGCAACCCCAATGTAAATTAGAACATGGAGGAGATATAATGTTGGGGGGAAGGAGGAGGAAAAGAAAGGATTTCACCCCTGATGAAGTCTGCACATCCTTGTTGATTGAAAACTCAAGTGCAATGAGACTTTGAATCTCTGAATCTGCCACCTCCTAAGAAACTTCTTCAAATTGGATTACGGAAGCCTTGAAATGAGTGTTTAAAAACACTTGTCAAATGACTTCATTGATGACCATGAACACAAAATATGAAGAGATAGGAGCTCAAAATTGATCATGTTGGGTTGAATGGGCTTATTTCACCGATGACCACAAATTCAACCCTTCATATGATATACCTGTAACTCGAACCATGTAATGCTCAACTGTAGTGAAAATCGGATCCTCGAATGTCTTATACCACAAGAGGACTCATTTAGATGATCGATAAACCCCATGAGCTAAGTGTTGTTGAGTGATTTCATTGGTGATTTTGAGCATCAAACATGGAGATCCCTTCAGGAAATACTGAAGCTTTGGAAAAAACCCTATCTTGATCCCTTGCAACATTGCCACACTTCTTAGTTGATTTGGACATGATCTTGATGAATAGTATGGTGGTGTTTGATTATGAATTACACCTCATACATACTCATTGATGCATGAAATGAGTGTCAAAGGACACTGTTGAGATCCATAAAGATAGAGACTACATTGGTTCCACCTTCATAAATCTGAACTTCATTTTTTCTCGACACTTACTGTATTTGGAAAGGGAAACTATTTTTGGCAAGTGTCAATATTTTCCCTCCATGGTCTCCAAATTTTGATGCCAACATGAATGTTTAGCTCCATAATGCTCCATCTATGAAATTCACCCTTTTGGGCTGACTTTCTATTTTTAGTAAGCACTGAAAAAACAACTTATTATTTTTAGCAGTGTGAAAAATCAGCCCCTTTGATCCTTGACTAGTTGTGATTACTGAGAATCTCATTTCTTCTACGCTCCTCCCATTTTTGGACCAATTTTATATATCTGGTAGGTGCTCGTGAGACCACTTAATATTTTTAGTAAGTGTCAAATTTGGACCAAAATTCCTGTTCTGATGAACTTCCAACTGCAGTGCATCCTCTGTGTCTAGTGTCTCCTTCGCAGGTTCTTCTGTTGATGACTTTCCCAAACTAACATTCCTTTATGCAGAAGACCTAATATTTTTAGAAATTTTTTCTGGGGGTCAGATTGATGTAGATTGAAGTTTTCCAATATGGCTTTTTTCCCAATATCACCCATGTGAAATTTTTTTCTTACCCGATCAATAGTTTAGGAGATTTTAAACTTTTATTTTTTTTGACCTGGCAGTGCTTCTGGACATGGAAACCATTAATGGATCTTAAAAATTGAAGGTTTGATTTTATCCTCCATTCACAATGAAATTTAAATTTTTGATATGGGTTTTTTCTTCTTATCTTACTGGTGAAATTTCTCTTCGATCCGGTTGCCAGTTTGACGAGTAATTGAGGTTTTTCCTTCGTAGAGCCAAAAGTGAAATTTCTTCGCTATGAAAATTTCGTGTTGTGAATGGGAGGTTTGAAGGTGTTTTTCTAATGGTTTTTGATATTTGAGAAATAACAAATATATGGTGGATCATTTTTCATATTGGTTTGAAATATTTCTTCGATTCTTCGTTCTATGGCAATGGCGTTTTCAGACTTCTTCTTCCCTGTTCTTCATTCTTTCTTCTTGTCTCGATCAATTCTTCCTATGTGAGCTACATATTATCATGAAGTATATTTTTTACATGTTGTGGGGGAGATGATTATAGGTTTAGAAATGGTGGAGTGGTGGTGAGAAGTTACAAAAAATGTTATAGAGCAAGATGTGCACGAGGGACTTAGATGTGAATTGTTAGAAGAGGGTGGGTTTTTTAAAATTTTGAAATAAAGCACAGATGGGAGATAGGAAAATTTTCATGTCCCTGATTTCCCTCACCTCAAATATATGTGAGGTACATCAAATTCCATAGAATGCAAGGTGGCGACATGTGGCGAAGATCCAATGACAGGGGATTAAAGCCAAAATATTAGCTTTAAAGTAATGAAAGGCTGGAAGCTAGTCACATGGGTGACCATAAGTCTCCTTAGGGGCTGGGATTATTTTCCCTTGTTTAATTTCCCTCACCTAAAAGGGATGTGAGGGACATCAAATTCCATGATGAGCAAGGTGATGACACATGGTGGAGATCTGATGGTTGAGAATGAACTCTTGGCAAGCACCCGAGGGCTGAAATGACGATCCTGGAGGTTACATGAGGGTATAAAGGTATTATGGGGGATATGCACATTTTTCCAACCTTGAGGGATGTGAGGGACACAAAATCCCACCAGGCTCTTAGAGCTAACACGTGTCCTTCCAAAATTTGAGTAACTCCCGAACTCGCTTCAAGAGGGAAACTTGAAACAGTGATAACTTGAGCTCCCGAAGGGAATTTTTTGATGAAATTGTATATGATATTGACTAGAACGATTCATGAATCTAGTGGTTGGGGTCTCAAGTCTTAATTCCTCCATTTGATCCCTGAAAAATTGGATTTTTGATTTGATAATCTACTTGTGCATGATAAAAACTACTTTCCAACCTATTTCTCTAAAGTGTTATGAAAAAAATAATTTCACTATATTGTAGGGATTAGAATTAAATTTCCATCTATGTTTTTTTTCTCCTAAATCCATCCAGAGCTCCCAGAATCACCTTCAGAAGCTCAACAGATGTTTTGTCTTGTGCACTACCTAGGCCTGTTAACCTTGATTTTAGTGAAACTATCCCAACTTCTCTGAATCCTTCTAAAATATTCCTAAATCAATTCCATGATTTTCCTAGGCCTTTGATTCACACCCATGTTTGGTTTGGATTTTCTGTTCCGCTTCATGGGGTTGTTCCAACCCTAGGAAGGTCAGTGATATCCCTTCCCACAGCTACCTAAAGCTTGCAATTTTCAATGGAATTTCCTAAAATCACCTAGGGGGTTGATTTGAATTTCCTAAATCACCTATGGGAATGAATTAACACCAATTAGGAGGTTACTGGTCTGACTGGGTAGACCTGAGGTTCCTTAGAATGATAAAACGGGAAACTTTTAGTACAGGGGTATCATTATCATGCTTAGAAATTATAAATTTCCCGGTTGCACATTTACACAAAAATAGGTATATTTGTAGATCCCTCAAAGATACATTCCATTTTTAATTTTCCAATACCTACTTTAGTGACATAGGTGAGGAGTTTTAAGTATTTAGAAGGCTATTACCATAGATTCGTACAAGAATTCTCTATAATTATTCATCCTATCATTTATCTTCATCATAAAGGGAAGAAATTTGTGTGGTCAGAGAAATGAGAGAAGGATTTTCAATTACTCAAGGAGTAATTTCCAACATCACCTATTCTAGCAGTTCTTGATCTAAGAGGAGAGTTTGTATTTTGTACCGATGTTTCCTTAAAGGGACTTGGAGTAGTACTCATGCAAGAGTGGTATTTCATTACATTTGAGTCATGTAAGCTCAAATAATATGACCTTAATTACCCTACCCATGACATTGAGCTTAAACTAGTGGTTCACACTCTATTTTTTTATAGGTATTTTCTTTTAGGTTGGCCATTTGTCTTGAGTAATGATCATCGAAGCTTACAACACATGTTTTCACAACTGAAACTCAATGTTTATCAACAACTTTGGATGGATTTCTTATGTGAGTATGACATGGATATCAAGTATATTAATGGAAACTATAATATCATCATAGATTCTTTGAGTAGACGATGGCATATAGTTAGTGTTATGATTTTGTTGGTGAATTAATTTGTTGCTAGGATAAACTAGTTTATTTTCACCAACACTCTAGGACAATGTCCCTCTTGCTTGAAAGGGGAGGCTCTCTTATTATATGTAAATAAAAATAACTATATGGTTGGACAATAGGCCAGGGATCCAATATGCACACTCTAGTGCACCTATGGAAAATGTTTGCAATTTTGTGCAAGGGAAGAATTTGTGAGAGAGGTGAAGTATTAGGAGTGGAAAATTAGACAGAGGGAATTAATACTGCAAGTATGATAATCATATTCTTACAATGATTAATGAAATAGTCACATATTAATGAATAATACAAAAGTGAATATGAAAAAATGAAAAGTGCAATGCCCTAACGAAGAAATAACATGTGCATAAAGAGTGGGAGGGGGGAAGAGAGATAGAAGATAGATACTTAGATAAAGAAAATGTTACATCTACTGATGGGTATTCCTCTGATGACAGAATCTTAGATAGCTCTTCTAGAGAGATCACAATACCTTTGAATCCTTTACTGTATCATGCCATTGCAAGTACAAATTTCTTAGCTTGAGGGATGTGCACAAAGCTCAAAGACTTGACCCAGTTTTAAAAAGGCATTGATTTTCTTGCACTCCATGAACCGTGATTGATGCTCATTTTCAATGTTTGATATGATGGCCCTTATATAAGTAATATAGTCCACTTTATCTTCATTGAAGGAAAAAGGATATTTGACCTCCTTCTTGACGAGATATTCAAATGGATTCAACAGATCATCCACCAAAGTGTTCACATCCACTGCTTGCACTCTAATTTTTCATATGTCAACATTGAAATCCTCTTACATCTTTAAATTATGTTCCTAATACGTATCTAATTCACTAAGATAATAATTTATCATTTTTTAATGAGAAAATAGAGTTTTATTCTAGACTTGAGACAATTCCTCAAATGCTGAAGTGAATACCCCTTTGCTCATCAATAGGGAAGGATTGAATTTTCCCATCTCAATGACTAGTGGAGTCGTCTAGTCCCAATGTTATTTTTCTTTCTCAATATACTCTCTAGTCATTCCCAATTTCATGATCACTGCACTTATGTACTTGAAATATGAAAGGATATTATGGAGTAATATTTTACAATTTTCTAGAATATTTCTTACCCATTTATCATTTTCTCTTCCCTGTGTGGTGAAATCTTGTGCCTTTCTATGGATTTTGGGTCGAAACTATTGATGGGAGTAACTTCCTCAGTTGAGAGATATGGGTAAGCATTCATATCCATGAATGTTTGTACATATGAGGTGAGGGTCCTTGTATGTTATTCTAATTGAACAATTCTCTCCTTATACTCATAGTTTCTTGTAAGAAGGTGAGTGAAATACTCCTTGAACAAATGAACATTTCCTTCATGTATTTCTGGTCCAAGTGGAATGGTGATAATATCATAATAATATAGGGCCATCTCATTGATAGGATTGATGAATTTAGGCCAAGATACCTCCCCATATTTGCTTCTTGAAGTGCTGCTCAAAAAGTGGAAGGAAATTTGAGATTTCTTCCCTTTCTTTTCTTTCACCATTATGGATATATCCTAAAAATCTGGGATTTCCACTTGTTGGAAAATACGGGTATCTCCTCTAAACATATCTTGTACCCTTGAGAATGTTTCATTTTCTTCAGGCTCAATATTGGTCATGATGGTAGTTTTTTGTTCTGGTTGAGAAGGTGCATCATGGGTTGGTTGAATAGATGCATCTACGGAAGAAGAAATGCTCTAAGTTATTTGAAGGGTTGATGGTTGTGGTTGATCCATTTCACCTTGTTCATTACCTTCTGTTGACTAAATTTTCTCATTCCCATTTCAGATTAGTGAAATAGTAATAAAGGAAATAAGTAACACCAGGAATGAGAGGGTTTAAGGTACCTCTTGATGAGATGATGATGGATATAGGTCCAAAAGAGAGATTTTCCTCACAAAGAGTTAGATGACTTATGTAAAAAAGAGAAAATCAACCAATAAAATGATTAGTAGATATAGGTGAGTGGGTTTCCTGACAACATAAGTATCGAGATGTGAAAAATTCATAGGATGGAAGTCAACCCACTTTTGATAGAAATAAATAAAGTAACGATAGGCTTGATATATTGTGGAAGAATATGAGATAAAACATAAAGCTAAAATGTAATATATGAAGTAAAATGTAGATATGATCTAAGTAAGTTCAAACCAAATAAAACCTGAGTGGTTCAATGGTGACCCAAGATTGATGATCCCATTCGATGATTATTGTAGTAGGATGATTCAAACGATGATAAAAAGAGCATATTTGGATGGTTAGAAGATAATCAGAACTAGATGATGGTGTTGTGAGGAAGTTGAGATGATGTAGAAATATATAAACCTAGTTTTAATATAAATGATGAAATAAAATTATAGAATCAGATGAAGGATGTAAAAAATACTAATCTAGTCGATGGTGACCAGACAAGGTTGACGACAACTAGATATGGTAAAGGTAAACTCTGAGGTGACAGGTGGACAATATGGCTAGATCTGGTGATCTGAGGGTATATAAGATCATAAAATAAAATGTATAATAGGAAAATGACAATCAACAAAATGGACACATGTCAGGTCAATGGTGACTGAGATGGGAATTAGGGTTTTATGAATAGAAATGTGCTGAAAACAAAGGATGGGGTAAGATAAATGGATGGTAAGTTAATGACTGGGCTCCAAGGTAACAGATAACCTACAAGAAACTGATGTAAAAGGATAATGAGATGGCCAAAGGACTTAAAAAATATTCAACTCTCCAAGATATTAAAAGGAAACATGTAAGGGCTCCAAATAAACTTTAAGATGGCAGTAACAACTCCTAGGAAGATAGAGAATCATAGTAAAATTTGCAAGATAGCTTCATCTCTCAAAATTGCATCCTTGGAAAAAGGAGGGGTGAAGGGGTACTTATAGGTTCAATGGTAACTCGGATGGGTCACTAGTGAATATGGTGGACCATCAATTTGTGTGGTGGGATGATGCCCAAATCAAGGAAAAATGGGCATAAAGAGGGTAGATTAGGGTTTTGGGTGATAAGGATGAGTTAGGGCTGCCTAAGGATGATAAAAGGGTAGGTGAGAGGTAGAAAACATTAAATAAAGAAACAGGTAAGATAAAATTATTAAATGAAGGCCTAGGGAGGATAAAAAATAGTCTATTAGGGAGGATAAATGGATTAGATAAATATTTAATATTAATTAAAGATGATTAGGGATGTTTAGGGAAGATAAAGTAAGGATATGATTAGGATGGGATTAAGGGGGGAAATAAAAATTAAAGAGGTAAATTTAATTTAGGAGGGAAATGAGAGTCTGAGTGAGAAGAGAGGTATATAAGTAAGAAATGATGATGATAGGGAGTGAATGTAGGATGAGGGACAAGGGACACCAAAAAATGGTGTCTACATTTTCCCCTTTTTCTGAGTGGTTTGCATTGGGTAAGCGATGAGAAAAAAATGAAAAGTGATAGATGATGTTTGAGGTGCTCCCACTCAAACTAGGGATCAATGAGACAAAGAGGAATCAATCATAACTTTGAAAGAGATGAGGAAATAAAATGGTGAAAAGTATGAGAAAACAAGAGGTGGAGAAGAATATGCCCCAAGTGTAGAAGGATAAACAACAAATGCAAACAAAATATGGTGGTAACTTTGGAATCAATTTGATAGGGAACAAAGTACACCCTCAATGGAGATGAAGAAAATTTCTTATAGATATGTGAGTCAAATAAAATCACTGTGTTATTGAGGGAGTCCACTGAGAATCCATTCAAATGGATGTGCAAGCCATGGGACCAATGGGTTGAAGGTAGACATCAAAACAATGCACAAACAAATGTAAGGATGAGTAAAATGCGATATCCTTCATACATGAGGCATTGGGAAAACATGCATCCTAGTGGGAAGGACCATAAACGATGGCCATAATGGATAAGATAATGATTCCCCAACATGGAACATAAAGATAACCAAAAGGCGAGATGAGGGAAGGTGAATGATAATAAATAGGTAAGCCACACAAGGAAATCGATAGTGTGTTATGGGTGACACATAAGGAATAAGTGGAAGAAAATATAAATTTAGAAAGAAATGTCATGAAAGATGACAGAAAGGAAGTACATAATGCCCAAAAATAGATGGGTTGATGATGATGAGAATAGGTCGATGGTGACCGAAGGGGTCAACAGTGACTAGAGTAAGTCGATGTTGACCTAGGTTGATGGGCTATATAAGTGCCTAGGGGGTTGACTTAGCTCATTTACATTCTACAAATTTGTTAATAAAGAGATTAGAGTAAAATATATATTTGATATTTGAATTGAGATGGAGGCTGGTGGAGTAGTGAGGAAGCGCCAGAGGACTCAGAGGATGGTAAGTACCTACACCCTAACTTTGTTTTTAAGTTGTTTAATTATTTTTTATTTTTTTGCATTTTTTTTAGAGTTTTAGAGTTGGTGCAAAGGGTGGTCACTAGTGACTGGAGATGCTCACTATCGAATGGGGATTTAAGGTGGTGACCCAAAATTAGGCAGCGCCGACCCAAACTGGGTCAGTATTGATTAGGCTAAAATGTGAAATTTGTAATGTTTAAGGATAATTTTCATGTGCAGAGATGCTAATGATTACTTTTTTGATGGGTTTTGTAGGTTAGAGACACATTATGTGTCTGAGAAATATTCCATACTTAATGTCTAGATTAGAGGTGATGTTACTGATGTGGAGTGGGATCACATAGCCATAGTGGGGATGGGTGGATTCCAACATTACCATAGGATACCGAGAGATGTTGATTTGATGATTATATTATTTAAGAGATAGGATGCGTGGACTATCACATTTTGGTTCAGGACTGTAGAGATGATGGCCAAGCTAGATGTCATGTATCATATTTTGAGGCTTCCGATACTAGAGGAGCCAATAGAACTGATCACATGTGATAGGAGACAAGGTGGGTTGACATGGATATTTAGAGCCGATATCCCATAGATCACATTCACTTTTTTGGGTTTTCACATAGAGGCTCGATATGATCCAAGGATAGCGAGGAGTAGTTTGTTATGTGTTATTATAATGGCTATTTCATGTTATGCACTTATAGATTCCAATGGAGCAATATTTCTATGGACATTGGTAGGGGTGCTTACGGATATAGTAGATCATAGGATAATGTTATCATTTAGCACAACATTATTGGCTCAGGTATATCATGACCTTTGGACACTTGTGATAGAGAGGAGGTTAGGATTGGATGTTGGATTTTTACTACATTGTTTGGCCTACAAGTACCTTGTTGTGATCAAGCCACCAAGAATTTCATTAGTTGCATGAGAGCATATTGAGCTTGCAGTTAGATTTTTGAGGTGGCGAGCCGACTAGGATCATAGAGAGAGAGGAGAGAGAGGGGAGGATTAGTACATAGACAGATTGGGTGGATTGGAGATAGATCAGATTTGATGGTAGTTTTACCGATGTTTTCCCACATGGTCAGGGCATACATTTAGTTATATGAGATGAGATGGATTAGATGAGTGTAGGGGAGGAGACCTGACATGGTGGAGGTAGTACAATTACCATGATTCATGAGGCAGTTTGGCATGGTTCAGAATGTGCTGAGAAACCCTATTAAATACATGAGAGATAAGGTATAGAGGGACTTGCCTAGTCCTATGATGGTTGATTCATTAGAGGAGGCAGGTGCACCCTGGAATATTGATGATGATGTAGGATTTGGAGCTAGATTTATAGAGTGGATGATGATGGCATGGGAGGCCAAGGAGGTATAGGAGAGAGACAAGTCAGGAGTGGATTAGGAGAAGGAGGAGATAGCAAAAGAGGATGATGTGGAACCTAGAGGAGAGGCAGGTGGAGATAGAGGGGTGATAGTAGAGATACCCCATCTATGGGTGGAGCAAGACAATGCCTTACATGACATATATGTAATGTACTAGGAGGTGACAAGGTTACGCTAGGAGAGGAACTTGGCCATCCAGCAGAGAGATAGATATATGAGGTACAGGGATGCCTACATGGATAGATTCAGTGATCTTGGTCCTATAGCTACGACATCAGGAGGCAAGGTATTAGCGGTGTTGGAGGGAAATGGTTAGATGGTACCACTGAGTACTATGTTAATAGGACATTATAAGGAATTAGAAGCATATGTGCACTATTATGAGCACATAGTGACATTGAGTCTTCCTGATGTGCTAAGATATGCAACATGCCTAATAGGGCAGTGGGGAGTAGAGAGTTCAATGTTACCAATGCCATTTGGGAGCACAACTAATGTGGCGCAGCTGAGGTGAGAACCAAGTCCAAATCTAGTAAATGATGGTCAGAGATATGTGAAGGCACCTGCCCTAGGGGGAAAGGTTAGATTTTGATATTATCTGATGTTCAACTCACTAATTAAGTGGAAATTATATGAGATATTTTGATGATGTGTATATTTTGAGATAGAACCCATAGAGGCCTATCACGGATGTATGGATATGTTTTGATGAGGATATATATATATATATATATATATATATATATATTATATATATATATATATATATATATATATATATATACATGTATGATTTTATCATGGTTTATGTAAGTTGTATGATGCATTATGTGATGGATGTGGATTAATTTATTATAGCCTTGATTTTATTTTATATGTTGCATATTTAACGATGTGATGTTTGATGATGAGATGTATGACAAGAACATGATTATGTGATATGATTTCTTTGATGTTATTTATGATAGATTATCATGATATACGTGTGTGATTAAATATATATGAGATGACATGATATGATTTAAAGTGGAAATGATGAGTGTATTTTTTATATAGAGATAGAAATGATGGATTTAGATATGATTAGGTGAAAATAGAAATGAGTTAGACATTATTAGTTAGACACACGGGGGGAAGATAAGAGCGTAATGGATGAGAATTCAACATTCAATGGGGTGACGAGAACATAAGAGAGTACACTTTATCATAGAGATGAGTGTACATGGAAGAGAATTCCTTTGAATAGGAATGGAAGTAAATGTAGAAAGAGAAAAATGCAAAGCATTGCACTTTCCATGTAATTAACAGGTGCTAACACATAATTAACGATAGTTAGTAAAACATAATATCCTAAGGAAAAGATGGAATGTGTGATAAAAACTTACTGTAGACATGAGAAAAGGGGTTAAGATGGATCTTGTACGGGAAAAATAGGTTTTCTTTGGATGGAATTCTTAGGTCTATGCTCCATCTCTAAGAAATATGGTGCAAATTGATCAATGTGGGAAGTTTACTACAGATGGGAAATATGATCGATGCGATAATATTTCTGAGGATGCTTGTTTTTGATATTTTACTTTTTCTTTTTGATAATTTGAAAGGCTTAACAAAGCGGGAAACCTTCTAGTCCCATGAAATAAGATAATATCCATCCTTCAAGGAAGTGGTCTATATTTTGATTTTTCTTTGGATATTTTTTATTTGCAAGATTGCGGGATATATGATATTTGTCCTTTGAGGGAGAATTATATACTTTTGACAATTTAGTTTTATGAACATCTGTCCTTTGAGGGATTAATTTATTTTTTAATATGATAAATTTTTGGTAGGAGCATCTAGGCTTTTTGAATTTTTAGGATAGAGTTGAGGACAACCAAGTAAACCACTTGGGGAGGGGATGATAAGATGTACAAGAAACACATATGGACCCTTATCATGGTTCTAATAGGTAGATAAAAAGGAGATGGGTGTAATGATTGTGAGGTTCCTACCGAGAGGAAGGAACTTGTCCATAAGGGATATGCTATGGGAAGAGCCGTGGTGCCCATATTAAAGGTCATAGATAGGAAAGTGATGGTAGACCAAATAATTCCAAATCACTAAAATGATATATGGAAGAGGATAATGATGGGGAAAATATCTTAAGAAATGACTAAGACTATGTTGGTAGGTATGTTAACAGTAGAAGGGTCGTAAGTGCAAGGCATTGAGAGTTTCCACTTCTATTTTGCCATCAAGGGAAGCCAAAATATAGGATTCAGACCTGTATTTATGCGTGATATTGTATAGTCCAATCCATTTTAGAGAAAATTTTCCATTTTGACTCCTTTCTAGAGTAGTGACATTATGATTTTCTTTAAGGAAAAGGTCACTGATATTAAAGTTGTGTTTCTTGATATGTTTTTTTAATAACATTTAATATTCTCTTGGTATACATGATGATGTTTAAGAGTGAGAAGGTGATGTTCATATAATAGTTCAATTTTTTCTAGATGCTCTTAGTGATAATATTCATTAGAAACAAATTTGCAAAGAGAAATTCACAAGGATGGGATTTGGACTTTAAGAGGAAGAAAAAATTTAGAGCCATAGACTAGAGAGAAGGGAATAACTCCCACAGAGGTGTTGATGTTATTCTGATAAGCCCAAATAATGAAGGGGATATGAAGGTTCCAATTATGACCTATTTTATCAAAAAAAATCGCAAGGATGTTACGAAGAGTCTTGTTAGATTCTTTGGCTTAGTTGTTAGCTTACAGATAGTATGGAGAAGAGAAGTTAAGCTTAATATTGAATGAATCACATAACTTCTTGAGATATTTTTTTTGAATAAATTTCCATTTTCCGTGATGATATTATGAGTGACATCAAAGTAACAAATGATATGCTGATAAATGAAGTTAACGATTTGGTTAGCTTTAGTAAATGTGAGTGAAATAGCTTCCACCAATTTGGTGAAATAATCAGTGGTGGTGATCATATAATGATGAAATTGGGAATAACATGGATTGATGAGGCCAATGAGGTCGATCCCTCATTTTTAGAAAGGCCAAATATCCTAAGATGGTTGTAGGGTCTAGCTAGGAATGCGAATAAGATTATAATGTTTCTTGTATTTGAATAATTTATTAACATATTCACAACAATCTTGATTAAGGGGAGGCAAATAATAGCCCTTCCAAATAACGTGCTTGGTGATATCCAAGCCACTGAAGTGACCACCATAGATGTCATCATGGAATTCTCAAATAACATGAGTATATTCATGAGATTTAAGGAAACAAAGCAAGGTTCCATTGAATCTGTGTTTATAGAGGATTCCACCAAGAATAACATAGTGGTTAACAAGTTGAAGAAATGACCTCTTACCATTCATTAGATAGATTATAGGGGATGATATATTGGGATAGATAATCAAATATTTGATAATACCAAAGATTTGATGGATTAGTTTCAACATGATTGATGCGAGGAAGCTCATGGCCATGAGATGGTTGATCGAGATGATGAACAACAACATAAAGTTTATATTCCTATATTTCCCATGGGATAAGAGATGTGAGAGATGCCATCATGACTGTGTAATGATTAGATGACTGAGGGATGGTTTGGGTAGTGTATAAGTCGAAGGATCTAAGAAGAAATTAGATGATGTCCTTATATTTATGAAGGATTTAATTTTTACATTGATAGATTCCCTTGACCTAATTAACGATGAGTTGAGAATCACCATATATGTCAAGGATTTGGACATCGAGCATGAGATAAATTTCAAGGCCTAGAATGAGGGCTTCATACTTATCCAAGTTGTTAGTGCATTTGAACTTAATCTTATAAGATATATGGATAGGATTATCCCAAGGAGGAATTATGATAATGCAAATGCCTCCCCCTTTTTGACACTTGGATCCATAAAAGAAAATTTTCATTTTGGTAGGAGAGAACTCATGATCCATGCTGAAGATAGAATAATCTAGAAATTGTTAGTGAGGAGGATGATTTTCAAAAAGAGGGGCCTCAGCTAGCTGGTCAGAAATGGTGTGACCCTTAATAGACTTTTGAGAGGTGAAATCAAGTTCAAACTTGGTCATGAGCATGAGCCATTGAGTAATGCAATCACTATGATAAACCTTTGAATGCGTGGTTTTAAGAAGATGAAATCTGGTGATGACAATTTTTTTATAATTGATGAGATAATGATGGAGCTTAGAGGTGGTGAAGAAAAGGGTGCAACATAGCTTTTTGGCTTCTGTGTAGCAGGTCTCATAGTCATAAAGGGTATGATTGATATGATAAATGAAATGTTCCCTACCTTTCCCATCGCAATGTTACAACATGATACCAAGAGCATGATCAGTGGTGGAGATAGAAAGATAGATAGGTTCCCCCTCACATGGAAGTGTGATCACAAGTGGGGATAAAATATATTACTTAAGATCATCAAAGAATTTTTGGAAATTGTCATCCCAATTAAATTCAATATCTTTGCGAAGAATATGGTGAAAATGTTGGAAATAGTTAGAAATTTTTGAGATGAAATAACGAACTGATTGAAGTTGGCCTTGGATACTGTGAATCTTCTTTAGGTTAGGAGGGGGCATCTCTTGGATGGATTTGATTTTGAAGGGGTCAACTTCAATACCCTTGATAGAGATGATGAAGCCAAGGAGCTTACTAGTTAAGACTCCAAAGACACACTTGGTGGGATTGAGATGCAGGAAGAAGAAAATAAGGTGCTTAAATAGGACTTCAAGGATGGAAAGATGGCCTTGTCAATGCCTGAATCTACCCAAGATATCATTTAGATAGTCGTCTACAATCTTATGGATGAGGTCATGAAATATGTAAGTCATATCACACTAATAGGTGGCTCCTAAATTTTTCAAACTGAAGGGCATGACACGATAACAAAAGGTCCCCTAAGGAGTGATAAAATAATTCTTATGTTGGTCTTCTAACATGATAAGAATTTTATTATACTAAGATAACCCATCCATAAGAGAAATAATCTCATGGCCTACAGTGAGGTTTACGAGTTGGTCGATGTTAGAGAGTGGAAAATCATATTTAGGACAAGTGAGATTTAAATCTTGAAATTTGGTGCAGATACAACGCTTTCTACAGGATTTGAGGTACAATATTTGAAACCCATTGTAGATAGTCTATAAGAATGATGAAGTTGGCTAAGAGAAGGCATTGCAATTCTTCTTTGACAAGGAGAGTAATGCAAGGATTGATGTAGGAACATCATTCCTTACATATAAATAAACCGCGAAGACATTCATTTTGAATTTTTAAATGTGTTCATGAGTCCTAGGAGTTATTAGGCGTCAGTCTGTGTGGCTAGTTTGGTTTTGGGAATTTTAAAATTCAAATGAAGCATTTCCATTCAAATTTCAATATTTGGATTTTTAGGCCATTTTGGCTTGTTATAGTTACTTTAAATAATTCTTAAAGCTTAAAACTCTATAAAATGGTGAAATGAGGAAAAGGGTGGTGTATTAGGGCAGCTCTAGGTCATGAGTCATGAGAGAAGCTAGTCATGCTAAACTTAAGACATTTTAGGTAAAGGTAACATCCTAGAGTGGAATCCCATCATGAGTTATGTTTGTAATTTATCTAATGATAAATAACCTTGAGTAGGTGATGATGGATAAGGTATTAAGAAGGATAATGTAGTTGAATTAATTCATTCTATCAGGATATGAATTAAGGTGTAAAGTTTCAAGAAGGGATTGAAGGAGAAAACTCAATTTTGTGACATTTCTTACATAATTGTGTGTCAGTTGTTGTACATTTAAAATATGCTTGATGTCAGAGTTGAGTGAAGGTTGATCATAAGATTGGTTATGAGATTTAAGTTCTAGTAAATTTATTTTGGGGTTTCTTGTGTATTATTATTCTCTGTGACTATTTCAAAACTTTGGGCGTGGTGACTAAGCATTGGAACTTTGTGCATGTATAGAAAAATGAGAGTATAATACTGGTAATAATTTCATCCATGTATATTAACATGGTTTGTTTGATTCATTATATGAAAGGAATATTTTTTACAAGAGAATGAGACTATACAGTCTTGTGGCAGATTATTGAGGTATTTTGTAATTTGGTGTGTGTGCTTGTGTAAAAGAGTCTAACCTATATGAGTGTTGCATATAAGAAAGAAGAGTTATATCCTTAGTATAGATCTTGAAAAATTATTATAAGGTTATGAAGGTGGGCATTTCATAAAGTTTTATTGAAGATAACAATGAAGAGTAGGAGGAAAACCCCTATTTATAGGGTATAGTTTAAGATTCTACACTTGTTTCAGTGTTAAGAAGGAATCAAGATCATTTGGAATCAAGGAGGAGAGTATTAGAGTGAATCCAGACTCTAATATGAGTTTTAAGTGAGAAAAGATATTTAAAACCCTCCCCAGTCCTGAAAACAGAGGATCACAGTTCAGTCTACTGTTGAATTCAAATATGCAAAGAAAACAAAGGTTGTCATGAGGTGATTTATCTTTTAGAAGGTCATAGATGTTAATATAGTATTTATATAGCTAGCATATGGGTTTAAAGTGACAATATCATGAAGAACCATAAAAATTTGCCTATTGTGTTGTCTAAGGAGCCAAAACCCTTGAAATAGGGTTTTAGAAGGAAAACTCCACTTATTTTTGAAGTTAAACCAAACAAATCTCCTCAAATTTCAAAGAAATATTTATCTTAAGATCATTCAAGGATTGGAAAAGGAATTAGGTCAACATCTTTTCCCCCTTTCAATTTATTCTTAACGGTTCCCAAGCAATAATAACCAATTCTATGCAGAGCCAGTTTAAGGAATAGACTGAAGGAACCCTTAAAGAGACAACCTAGTCATTTTTTTGGAAGGTAGGAAGGCTACAAATATTTAAACAAGGGATTAATAAGTAAATGAATCGTCAAGAAACCTAGGTGCAATGAAAATAAGAAGAAGAATAATCCATTTAAGGGTTATTAAAACTATACACAGTGATAGAAGGTTAGAAAGGGTTGTATAAAGGGCCTAAAATCTTATTTTATGATTTCTTAAAGCCTGAGGGAAGCTTATGAGTAAGAAGTAATAAGGTTTTGGAGAAATAGGTCCCATACAAGTGATAGGTAGAGTATTTGATGCACAATCCATCCAAAATATAACTTTGACCTGTAAGTGAAAATTGTAAGGTTGAATGCATGTTCAAGTATATGCATATTTGCACTCTTGACTTAAAAAACTCAACCGTAACATACCTAAGAAGGCTTAGTGAAGGGAAGGTAATGTTGAAAAGGATATTTATGATAGAGTGGTTTGAGAAGCAAGTGTTGTACAATGACAAAGAAGACAAGGAAAAAGAGTTGAAGGACTGAGTAGAGTGGAGTCCAAGTTTAACTCAAGACATTTACAAATCCAATGAAGAGGATTCAAGTGTGTAACCAATTGATTAGACACCATGATAGATGGAAAAGAGTGAGCAGTAAGTAAGGGCAGTCTTGACAGTTTTAAGGTAATTTAATGATTTTTTTAGTTTGTTTCAAAGTTTGGGATGATTAAGCATTGTTGGAGGTGTATTAACAAGTCAATGTTGGTTAAAGATATAATATGGAGTGTTAGGCCAAAACTAGATTGTGATGGCGTGGTTAAGCTTGAGAAGAATAAGAATTTTTTGGAAAATAATTATTTTGAAGTATTATGATATAATCACCATTGTGAGATTGATTGGAAGATGTTTAGGCTTTGCTTCAAGGATGTATGTGGCAAAGCTTATACTTAACTAGATTAGCATCAGGGATGGTAATGATGTTGTGGAAGAAAATAGAAGGATCAAGTCCTGACACATTGACATATGACCATGTAAATTCTTGGCTAGGTATAGAAAGGAATGTAGTGAAAGACTCAAGTTCTTATGAATCAAGGTATTGACCCAATTTTAGGATGTGGGGCTCTTGCGGAGTCCCTATGTTGATTTTGATAGTTGATTCATTGAGAAGTGTGGATGTGTCTTGTGGTAAGGACTTATGAAGATAAGGATATTCTTCCCCCATATAGGAAAGGATGGAATGGTAGGAGAATCTTCCTCTATCATATTGGGAAATTAAAGAGGGAGAGACCCAGTTTCTCCTTCACATTGATAAGTGACTGGTTCCAAAGTGATGGTGGAGATTAATAAAATATAGAGGAAACAAACACGGTGTCATCCATAGCCATAGGTTTTTTGGTTGGAGAAGAAGGAGAATCGATGTCCATGAGAGATGAGGATGAAGAAGGTTTGAGAGAGTCAGTAAGTTGTTCCTTAAAATCTAATCCAAAATTTTCATAGGGCTTATAGGATTGATCTATGATGAGGTCATGCATGCCTTGTTTATAGTGCCCCAATCAAAATCATTTCCGGGTGTAGCGATGGAGATAAGTGTGGGAAAAGGATTTGTTATAAAGGAATTCAAATCCATTGGTGTAAATTTTGGTGTGAGGTTGAGTGTCGATGTGAGAAGAAGGGTGATCGATGTCACCATAGATAAGGTTGGTGAAAATATTGGGTGGACCAAAAGAAATGACATCCCCAACATTAGGTTGATACACTAGAGATTTTTCGGGTCTAAAAATTCAATGAGGTATTGGAAATGTGTTGAGGGTAAGGAGGTGATACTCCCCTAGTGAGAGATTATTCGTCACTTTGTCTATAGAGTCATCATTTAGAAGTTTAGATGTAGAAACAAATGAGCTAGTGGATGCTTCAAAAGAATCTTGTTTTGGTATAAGAAGTTCCTTAGGTTGATAAGTCATGTCAAATGCTTTGAATTGAGGATTATCTGTAGGGAGAGTTATGATTTTCCCCTCATGTTTATACTTGATGAAATAATGAAGGGTGTAAGGAACACAATGCATGACATGAATCTATGGTCATCTAAGTAGGATAGTGTATTAAAAATACCCATCTATGATATAAAAGACACCATGGAGGAGTATTTCACTGAATCAGATAGGAATAATGACCATGGCCAAATCATGGGTAATATAATCAATAACTTAATTGAAGGCATGAAGAACGAAAGGAGATTGGGCAAGAACGAAATAAGGGAGCTTGAGATGATCAAAGGCATGGGATGAAATGATTTTTATGTTGGCTCTGTTTTCTATCATGGAACACTAGATGAATGTATCATTTATATGCACAGTGATGAAAAGTGGGAGGTCATGGTATTCAGGTGATATTTCAGGAATTTTAGAGTTATCAAAAGATATGGCGGAAGAAAAAGGAAACACTCCAACAATGGTTGTGAAAAGTTGAGTCTCATTTTCAGGGGAAGGGATACACTTTAAATCTTCCATGAGGGATTTTATATGATTTGGGGAGCTTTGGATAATATCATATAGTGAAATCTTGACTGGGGAATGATGAATCTATTTCACAATATTGTTTTCAATGGCAGTAGGTCATGGGGTAGTTAAGATAGATACTTTATTTTTTGATGAAGAAGGGGGAATAGAATCGCTAGAGGGAGTAGTGAAAATAACCTTTTTTTTTTAGAAGGTGATTGAAATTCATGGGTATGAGAATGAGCATAAATCTGAATGACAGTGATAAAAAGAGGAGGTCCTTCTTTAGGTGAAGTAACATTCAAAGGAGGGATGACAATGAAGGTTCTGGATGAATGACAAGACTTATAAATTTTAGTAGATAAATCCTTGGGTGGAGGACTGGAATTGGTTATGGATGAAGTGGTAGATGGAAGAGGGTGATCCTCTTTGACGAGAAGATTGTATTCTTTAATTATATTATGGATGATAGTTTGAATTAGACGTACGATGATAGGAATATGTGACATAAGGATCAAACCATGATGGTTTTTTACACTTGGGTTGAAAGATTTAATGGGGTGAATTGTGATTATAGATGTTTGAATTAGACATTAGAGGATGTTTGCATAGGACCCAATAAAAATTTTTAAAGGAGGGTCGATGGGGATTGCAAATGAATTGGAAGGTAAGAGAGTTGATTTACTCTTATGAGTCTTGATTGGTGTCTTTGATTCATATTTATATTTGGAAAAGGAAGTGGATCTTTGTGATTCAAGTGGAGTTTAAAGAGGATGGTCAGATGACTTATATTTGGTTTCAATGGTTAGGGATTTATATAGTTTGTATTCTGATTTAGCAATTAGGGATATGGATTATTTTTAAGGGAGACTAGGTTTGGAAGGAGGATTAGATTGTGTTAATTTATGATTTTTGATAATAGGGTTCTTGGGTGAAGTTCCTAGTCTTAAAATTGATGGACGTTCCCCTAAAAGTGATGACATGATATTAAATTGTTTAGGGGGATTAAACATGGGAGTAGGAAGCTCCATATTTTTACGTGGGTGTGTGTGAGATTTTTGAATAGGTATGCCAAGGTTTTTAGATTTTTTCTATGAGGAATTACCTTTGGCAGGAATGATAAAGATTTTAACTAGGGGATCTTTAGAGGCGGGCCTAGAAAATTTTGATCTTGTTGTTAATGTGGATACTGGAGATGGAAGTAGTTTTTATATAATATGTTTGATGAGATCAAAAGGAGTTATATATTGTATAGGTATAAGATTTGTTGATGTAGGGGTGATTGGACTTGTGGATGAAACAAGAGTATCATTTTTAGTTGTATTAAGTGGAGGTGTTAGGATATTAGATGTCTTATGAGATGGTACGGTTGTGGATATGGGTGATCATAATAGTAGATGTGGTTTTGGGAATGGGTATATATGTAGGCACATGTGATGAGGATGTTACGATGGGTGTCAGGGGATATGTGGGTAAAGAATTATATGTGATGGATACAGATTTAGTAGACATAGATGGGGAAGAAAGTGTAATTTAAATTGGTGTGGGTGTGATAGGTGTGGATAAAGTTGATGTAGATAAAATAGAGGTAGAGATAAGTGTGGATGATGAAATTTTAGGTATTGGAGGAGCATATGAAATAGGTATGGGTGCGATGGATGAAGAGATGGTGATAATGACTCTTGGTTTATAGTATTGATCATATGGGCATTAGGTGCTTGAGATGTGGGGGATGTAGTTCCTTGGTTAGTGAATGATTAGGTTAGGGTTGTTTGAAGACATCAAGGGGGTAATTTGGTGGTGCATTAGGGTTATCTACTTGAAGATCACCATGATCTATGAGATTTTGGAAAAGGTCCTTGAAAGTGTGACACTTCTCAATGTCATGAACAAAACTTTGATGGTATTAATGTTCCTTGCAATACCAATCCAGATTGGGTCGTGATTCATCCAAGGCTTAAATGGGAGGAATTTGGATAAGATGGACTATCATTAACTTATCGAAATGGGAATCCATGAGAGGGTTATATTTAGAAGATGTCCTAGGAGATCTTTGAGACCCTTATTTGTGAAGTAGATTTAAAAGAAGATTTGACCATGATGGCATTAGCAGTGTTCTTAGATTTGTCACCATGTGTGGAGGACTTAGTAAATTTAGGCTTGGGCTTATTTGATTGAATTTTTACTTGGCCTTTCTCAAGGAAATGGATTTCGAGTTTACGAGCCATGGTGAATGCCTATTCAAAGTTTGGAATGATCATATTTGAATAGTAGAGGAAATATTCTTTGCACAAGACTATGAGAAGATTTTTATTAATTTAGTTTGTGGAAGGGAAATGGATAATTGGTTGATTATACTACACCATCTTGTGATGAAATCTATGATAGATTCATCATCAAACTATATAATGGCATAGAGGTCTCTGATGGTGATATTACTCACAATGTTGATTGAAAAATGTTTCAAAAATAGCTGCGTGAGTTGGGTGAAGGAAAATAAAGCATGTTGTGGAATGTCATTATACCAATCCAAGGCACGTCTGACTAATGGCATGGGAAATGTATGACGCATAAGGTCTTGGTCATTAGAAATGAGGTAGCATTCCTTAATAAATGAACAAAGATGTTTTTGTGGGTCCTTGTTATTAAAATTAGAAAAATTTGGGAATTCCTAGTGTGGAGGATACAAATTTATGGGAAATGATGGATTGATAGGTTCATTACAAATATGGTCATAGGAAAATGTGGTTTTGGACCCCAAAGTGGCAGCTTCAAGATTAGCCATTCTACTTAATAACACATGCATGAGATCATTAGATGTAGATGGATGATAAGTTGATGGATTTGGTTGTGGGATATATTAAGTAAATGGATTATGTTGTGGAAGAGATTGGTGATATTGTGGGTGATATTGATAGGCTTGTTAGCAATTAGGTGTTTGAGGATGTTGTTGATAAGGAGGAAGATTGATGAGATATTGTGATTGAATGGGTTGGGAAATAATATGTTGTTAAGAGGTAGGGAAGTAATTGAATTGATAAGGTTTCATGTGTTCTTTTTGGGAGATGGGGATATTGGATAGACCTTGCGTAGGTTGAGTGGGGATATATGTATGGGATATTTGAGTTGTTTGAGTGGAATGATTAGGGGAAGATGTAATGGAAAGTTTTTCTAGGTAGGGGTTGATGAGTTTGGGTAGATTCCAAAGGATGAGGTTGGGATTCGATGGCATGTATATGTGGGATGTAGAGATGGCAACCAGAGTCTATTCGTATTATTCAGGAGAAAGTAAATGAGACTCTTACAAAGTTTGGGTGGGGATGCTACTGATGAAAGTACATGAAAAATTGATGGAGATAGAGGAAGATGAGATAGTGTTAATGGGAAGAAGATTGGAAGGGATGGGAAGCACTAGTTGAGTGGATTGGGAAGTTTGGGGGATTGTAGAGGAATATTGATAGGGGCCAAGTTTGTTTTATGCCATGGAGAGTTCATTTATGGATCTTAGGAAGAACAAAACGAGTTGTGATGTTAGGATTTGGGAAGATTCAAGATGAGAATGATAAGCATAAATTTTTTAAAGAGGGGGCCATTTAATGGGGATATATGTAGATTTACAGAGGAGGTATTCATGTAAAGAAATGAGATTAGTATCTAGAAGCTCTTGGAATTCCATACATCCAAAAGGAATGGTAGGAGGTCCAAAAGTCTCCAAATAGGTAGCAGATGAGGGTATGGTTGGTCCAGATGGGATTGAGTGGTTACAAAGGAAAGGTTTAGTTTTAACATGGGTGTTATATTAGGTAGCTTGAGGTTGTTAAAGAGGGGGAATGGATACCAAAGGTTGAGTAACCATGGAAGAGGTGACCAATGGGGTATAAGTAATGATGGAAAAAATTAAAGTTTGTTGGGAAACAACAATAAAAGTAGTAATTTTGTTGGATGTCATGTTTTGTTCCATTTTCCTTGCTTGAGAACATGTAATAATGGGCATGAAACAAAAATAAAACAAAAAGTATGTTTATTATTAATTACTTCAAAAAAATCACACAACAAAGTTTTAGTTATCTTGATTATTAAAAAAATGTGAGGGAGAAAAATAAAATGGGCTCAAAAGGGGAACCTAAGAAATGGAAAAAATATGTATAGTTTCAGGTGGTTTTGGTTAGATTCCTCGATATACTCAAAGGTACGTGAGGCTCAAATCTATGATGACTACCAATACGTGGCCTGATATTGGGGCCTACCACCACACTTCACACACTACAATGACAAAGGTATCAGGTTCTTAGCCAATATAATGATAGCTTAAGATTTATAACGTGGCTAGAACATAAGTGGTTTTCCTATTGGGTGATGAAATCCCAATATTTTCACCTGGAAGAAGAAGTTTAAGATGTGTACTTTTGATGTATGCATTTTGGATGTGTGTGGTGAAAGTGTATGCAAATAGTATACCTCCTAATTAGAATATATTACCAAGTAAATATTAAGTTTATATTCAAGTCTAAAATGAAGTGTTGCATTTGATGAAGACACTTGGACAAAGAAGGAAAAATAATGCAAAATGAGAAAATAGAGAAAAATGAAGAATACCTAGAAAACATAATTTCCTTTTTATTTTTAGTTTTAAAGAAAGAAAATTGATCCAAGAAAAAACCACACCAAACAAACAAATAAAATATCCTAATTGTAAAGTTAGTAGAAAATAAATATAATAAAATTGAAGTGAATGACAATGAAAAGACTCACCAGGAAAGGGTGTGCCCTACCGAGCATGACAAAATGTTGACGAATGTTTTTTGTTTCTATTTTAGATTAGTGAAATAGTAATAAAGGAAATAAGTGAAAATAAGAATGAGAGGTTTTAAGCTACCTCCTAATGAGATGATGATGGATACAGGCACAAAAGAGAGATTCTCCTCACAACGAGTTAGATGATTTGCAAAACAAAGAGAAACTCAAAAAAGAAAATGATTAGTATATAGGTGATTGGGTTTCCTAGTAAATTCAGTATTGAGAAGTGAAAACTTCCTAGGATGGATGTCAACCCAATTTTGATGGAAATAAATAAAGAAATTATGTGCTTGATATAATGCAGCAAGAATTGAGATAAAATAGAAAGCTGAAATGTAATTGATGAAGTAAAATGTAGATCTGATCCAAGTAAGTAACAACCAAATTAAAATTGAGTGGGTCGATGGTGAAACAAGACTAATGAGCCCAATCGACGATGACTATAATAGGATGAGTCAAAAAATGACCAAAAAGAGTGGATCTGGATGACTTAGAAGATAATATGAACTAAATGATGGTGTTGTGATGAAGTTGAGATGATGTAGAAATATCTAAACCTGGTTTTAATATAAAGGATGCAATAAATTTATATAATGAAATAAAGGATGTAAATAATACTTCTCCCTTCATCGGTGACCAGACAAGGTCAATGGCAACTAGATATAGTGAAGGTCAAATATGAGGTGGAAAGTGGGAAAAATGGCCAGATCTGGTGATCTAAGGGTCTGCAAGCTCAAAACACAAAATATAGAATATGTAGATGAAAGTAAACAAAATGGACATAGGCCAAGTAAATGGTGACTAGGAAGGATTAACAGTGACCAAGAAAGGAATTAGGGTTTGATGAGGATAAATGGGCTGAAAATAAAAGATGAGGTAAGATAAATGGATGACAGGTGAACGACTGGGCTTTGGGGCAACTGATAACATACAAGAAACTGATGTAAAAGGATGATGATATGGCTAAAGGACTTCAAAAATATTCAACGCTCTAATATCTTCAAAGGAAACATGTAAGGGCTCCAAAGAAGCTTCAAGATGGCAGTAACATTGCCTCTAAGATTGAGAATCGTCGTGAAATTTGCAAGATAGCTTCAACTCTCAAAATTACATCCTTAGAAAAAGGAGGGATGAAGGGGTACTTATAAGGTCAAAGGTGACCTAGATGGGTCACCGAAGACTATGGAAAACCATTGATTTAGGTTTTGGGATGATTCCTAACTCAAGGTAAAATAGGCCTAAAGAGGGAATTTTATTGCTTTGGGTGATAAGGACAACCTAGGGCTACCTAGGGATGATAAAAAGGTAGGTGGGAGGTAGAAAATATTAAATAAAGACAAAGGGAAGATAAAATTATTAAATGAAATCCTAGAGAGGATACAAAGGGGCTTGTTAAGGAGGATAAATGGATTAGATGAATATTTAAGATTAATTAATGATGATTAGGGATGTTTAGGTAAGATAAATTAAGGATATGATTAGGATGAGATTAAGATGGGAAATAACAATTAAAAGGGTAATTGAATTCAGGAGGGAATGGGGGATTTTAATTATAAGGGAGTTATGTGTGTAGGAAATGATGATGATGGAGAGTGAATGTAGGATGCAGGACAAGGGACACCAAAACATGGTGTCTACACCTTCCTCCAGCTCTTGAATTGCTCTTGGCTTTTTATGTATCCTCTTATAGTGAGCTAGCTAGGACTCCATTAGCTTTCTTTTTATAGGCCTTTCAGAGTGGGTGGAACTTGAAGTTTTGTCATCTACCTTCAAAGTAGAGAGAGGAGATTTTTGTTTCTTGAGAGCCTAGAGACCTCATAAATCTATGAATACAACTCTCTTTTTCTTGAAAAACTCTCTAGATATCTAAATCACTACCTCAGTCCATTCCTAAATATCCCCTGGTTCTTGGATTCTCTAAGAAACATGTGTGAGAGGTGAAGATTTCACAACTTGATACTTAGGGTCATATAAATCAGTCCCATCATCATCAATTCCTTCCTCGAACCAATCAAAGCACAATTTCCTCATTTTCCCAACTGTCATCCTCATATGATCCCTTTCCCTAAATTCAAGATCATCAGAATAATTCAACTAATATTCCTTAATTTATGGAATATGGTGCAAGTCAGGTACGTAGAACATATCGGGAGTGCTCCAGATATCAAAGTTAGATCTCAAAGTGTAGGAGTAGAGATTCAACTGTGATAAATAAGATTCCAAATTTGATGCATCAACAAAAGAATTATAAGAGAATATTCCAAGAGAGATAGGGAAAGACACACTTTTATTTTTACTTCTTTTGACTTTTCCATTGATATAGAAATTTTTTCTGTAAAACATGATGATCTTGTCACTCAAGTATCTTGGAATTTTTTATGGAGTGTGGTCAAATACAACTACCTTGATGTATGATAAAGTGGAGAAAGACCCATATCTTTGGATCAAAGAAAAAAAATTACAAGGATAGTATTAGTTCAAGATTTCTTTTGAGTAGGCTCATGACATATATGATGAATGCATCATTCACTTTTGCAAAGTGGTGATTTCTCTCTTTTAGGGTCAGTGGTGGATATATCTCATAGGTGAGGGAATTTTGGGAGATGTTTTGTGTGAGATTGTTGGACTAGAAAAAATGGCTGAGTATAGAAAGTGTGTAGAGGAATGGGGTGTGCAAGTGGGGCACATGTGTGCACATGAAAATGTGGTTAAGGTGACATGCGCCCAGAAAGATAGGATTCAAAAATTATCTGATTTTACAGTTATGGGATAAAAATATGACAAACTATGTTGGAGTGCAGATCACGCAAAAGAGAAAATAAAGGAGACTTGGCGGTCAAGGAACATATATTTTGGGATAAAGCACATGTGAGGAAAATATCAAAGGTCATGCAAGGGTCAATCTAATAATAGGGTTAAAAAAAATTATTTATAGATTAATCTATTATTAGGATCAATAGAAAAGCATGCACTTCTTTATTGATGTACGCATGGATATTTTGAGCATGCAATCTATTTTGAGGATACATAGGTGGTGAAGGGAAATTCCCCACCCATATATATAGTAGTTTTTCTTCATAGTTTAGAGGACCATGTACAAGACCTCCATGTATGTGAGAGTATTTATGGCTTAGGATTTGATGTTGCGCATGTTCTAGTGCCTAGCTATGATGATTTATTCAACTTATGTTATGTAACATTTTGTAATAATGGATTATGGAGGATGGATTTGTGTAATTGATGTGTATTAATATGGTGATTTCATGGTGCATATGATATTAGTTGTTATTTGATCTTTATGTTTCCTTATTACATGTGTTTCAAATTTAATGTATGTAATGAGATCTTATGAATGAATGCACAATTGGTTATCTATCGTCGTGTATCTATATGCTAACTGTTATCCAAAACGAGCCCCCTACTTATTTTGGCTAACTTGCCTTCATTCTTTCCTTCCTTGTGCTTTAATTTAAATTTTAACAAATTTCAAGCACTCAAGAATTTCTAGAAATGGCTCCATCAGATAGGGTTTTTCCTCACCTTTCCAGAAAGGTAAAACTTTCCTCCTAACTCCAAATATTTTGAAAGTTATGGCTCAGCGGAGTTTTTTGGGGAAATTTTCCCTTGACAAGTCTGTATCCAATGAGAAGATGCCACGTGGTGGTAGAAGTCAGGGGAAGTGGAGGTAAGTTGGAAAATTCACCAAGAAATTGGTAGAGGTGCAAAGGGGAAAACTGGCCTGCGAAGGAGGAATTGGAGGGAAAGGCCTGCCGAGCATCCAGGAAGTGACATGTGTCCAGTCGGTGGTGGGGGTCAGAGGTGCGGAAGGTTTTGGAAAAATTTTCCAAAATTGCAAAAGGTGCAAAGGAAAATGTTGAAGTGCATCCCCGCGGAGTGACCAGAAGCTGACACGTGGTAGCGGAGCGGTTGAGTGCGGACTAATTTTGGGAAATTTTCCCAAGGAAAAAATCAAAGGGAAAAGTTGAGGTTTGGGCCCGTGTTTCCATCAATGAATGGGAAAGTGCCATGTGACAGAGGAGCAGCGAGGCACAGGGAATTTTTGGGAAATTTTCCCAAATTCAAAAAAGGGAAAATTATAAGGTTTGACCCCATCGACCAAATTTTGACTCTGTTTTCACTATTTTCACCCTAAATCTTCAGAGGGCCATATCTTTTGATCCAGAACTCAGATTTTTGTGTTTTTTATATCATTGGAAAGCTAGTGAAATTATCCACAAGTTGGACCCTCAATTTTGGATTTTGGTGAATATTTTTGGGATAAAATTGGAAAAACGTCCCTGGCACTGGAAAAGACAAAAAATCAAATTTTCATCTACCAGATTTAATGAGGTATGGGAAATTTCTTGTCTTGGGGATCAAATATGTTGGGAAGTGGATTTTTCAGAGGTTCCCTTGCTATTTAAATGAATCTTGTCTGTGGTTAGAGATCTAAAATCAAATTTTCCCACATTTTCTCTTTTCTTCCATTCTGCTTCATGGTTAAAAGCCAGATTTGGCTCATTTGTAAAAGGTTGGATGTTCTTGCTTCTGCAAGCTCTTCTTTTCCCCTTAGTAGGTGGATTTGAAAGAGTTTCAGACCTCCCATGGAGATTGTAACACATTTTATGCCTCTTTGCTATTGTAACGTATTGTATCAAATTTGGGCATGATAATGTATGTTTTGTGATCAATTTTCAATCCTCTCATGCAATTATTATTGTCTTCTGATCCTTCATTGCATTCTAGTAATTTGTGCATGTTTTGTTACTACAATCTTCATGATTTGTGTCTATATTTGCAAAGCAAGGAGTTAAAAACTTCTTTGGTGTATCACCTTTCTATTTTTTTCTTAGTTTTGTTCCCCTTTTCCTTATTTTCTCTCAACCCTATCTCCTTGGTAGTTTTAGAGTAGGAATTTTGAACCAAAACCTATACATAAATTACATGCATACACCTAAATAGAGGAGTAAGAACCAGCTTCAATCTAGAGAGTTTTCTCACCTTGCAAGGTCCCACACCTTGGAGAAAACTCAATGTTGTGCATTCACACTAAATGACTTGCCTTAGAAAATCATATCCATGGGTCATTTTGGGGGTGTTGTGAATTTGCACTAACACTATCATCTTGATAAACAACACAAAGGAGGGACCTAGTGGCTTATTGTACTTTGGGTGAGCGTTCAAATCTATTTGGATGAGGTGCCAATACACATAACAGTTAGGTGAAATAATAAGACTACATTTTGGTTCCCTTACCGAGGTCTATTTTCAAGTTGTTTTCTAGTATGTTTCTTACAGATGGTTTATCGATTAACTCTAGAGAGAATTTAAAGTTGGGTAGAAAATAGGTAGGATCAGTTTCCATAGAGATATACTACTAGACCTGATTTCATTACACATCGTTGGGTTAAAGAAAATATTTATCATGAGCTTTATGAGACATTCTTCATCTTCTTTACAATAGAATTTTATGAGTGGTTGGAAGCATATGCATTAGGAAAGTGTTAGGGATATAGACCAAGAATTTGGATGTAACAGGATTACTAGACTCTTGCTAATGCTGATTTGGAGTGGATTCGAGCTATAGATCATTGGTGGGATCAAGTATTACATAGTTATACATTGGAGTACACTATTTTTACTTATTTTTTTCTAGAGGAAGCTTAGTTAAGATTCTTTCATGATCTTAGAGGATTGTACGTACACACTATACCATTTTTTATCAATATTTTGATTATCAAACTGGGTTTAGAGCATCTACCGATGACTAGATAAAATCCCACAATGCAAAGGGGAAGGAGAAGGTATGGAGAAATATGATGGACCTGGTGGTAGAAATATGGAGAGAGGAAAGTTGACTAAAGTTTAATGAAGTGCAAGAGAGGGACATGGTGCACGCGATAGGGTAGTGAAGCGTAAGAAGTATATTCTGGAATTTGGTGCAGACATTGGGAGTGAAGTTCTGGAGGTGCATCCAGAAATTGATGAACAAACATAGAAGACATACCCCTTAGCCTTGAATTTATTGAGACACTCCTTAATCTTGAGGAAACAAATGAAGAAGAGGTGATCTTCGCCTGGAAGGAAAAAGAAAACAACAAAATTGGTGTACATGATAGATGATGAGGAAGTTGATAATTTAGATGCCAGCCATAATGAAGATGTACGCAAGGTTAACATTGGTATAGAAGCATAGCTTAATGAGGCCATTATTGGTGATTACTAGTCAGAGTAATAAGTGGCTAATACTATTGAACTTCTGCGTGATTTCATGAATTAAAATTAGTGCATCCTTATTTAGGAGAGATGAAGATAAAAATGAAAGAAGGCACACACCTGGTTAGGAAGACGCCTTATAGGATGAACCCTAATTTACGTGTGAAGGTGAAGGAAGAAATTAAAAATGTGCTCAAGTCTTGATTTATTGTGCCTATTGAAGAATCAGAATGGGTCAGCCCCATGGTCAAGCATTAAGAAATATGGGAGGATAAATATTTGTGTACATTATAGAGAGTTGAATGCTTCATGTGTAATAGATCCTTTTCCCACACCATTCATAGAATAAATCCTTGAAGAAGTTGTAGGGAACGAGATATATTATTTCATAGATGGATTTTTAGGTTATCATGAGGTGTGCATCGCAAAGGAAGATCGGGAGAAGAATACTTTCACCATTGAGTGGGGTATATTTGCATAGACAGTTATGCCCTTTGGATTGAAAAATGTGTCAGTAGTGTTTTTGTGCATTGTTGTACAGACCTATCAATATTTTATTCATAGATTCTTGTAGGTGTGTTTGGATGATTGGAAAATTTTTGGGTTAGTCAAAGACCATTTTGATAATTTGAGGCTTATGTTTGAGAGGTGTATGCAGTTGAACATCTCTTTTAACATCAAGAAGTGCATATTTTCTACACCTTCTGTTACTTTACTTGGTCACATAATTTATAAGGATGGATTGTTGGTAGATCCAGCCAAGATAGTTGTAATCTTGGGCCTAGAAGAACATATAAACCATAGTGAGGTGCATGGATTTCTAGGACATATAAGTTATTATAGAAAGTTAATAAAAGGATATGAAAAGATTTCTACGTCTTTGGAAGAATTATTAAAAGATAAAGGTAAATTCTATTGGGGTGATGCACAACAACAAGCATTTGAAACACTAAAGGAAAGTCTGAGTACTGCACCTATATTTTGTTTTCCTTTATGGGAAAAACCTTTTCATGTTCATGTTGATTCCTCTAGCACGGCAATTAGTGCAGTTTTGGTATAACTAGGGGAATTTATTATGGATTATCCTATTTTATTTGCAAGAAGTAAGTTGATACCTGTGGAGCATAATTACGCACCTACTGAGCATGAAGCTTTATCTATGATCTACGTGTTTCAAAATTTTAGACAATACTTGTTAGAAACTGTATTAATTTTCTATACAGACCATATGGTGCTCAAGTATTTAGTCAAAAATCCTATTTTGCAAGGGTGCATATATAGACGGATACTTCTATTTAAAGAATTTGACTTCACCGTTGTTGTGAAACTAGGAGAAATCAATTAAGGTCCTTACCATTTTCAAGGATTAAATCTAGTGAGGACATGAAAAACATTGAAGATACTATGTCAAATTCAAAAATATTTAGATTGAATCACATGCCCACATAATTGGAAGATATTGTGATGTTTTTACGCACTGGATATGTGCCTAAATTAATAAAGACATTAGAGAAAAATTAACTTGCAATACGTGCAGTGCCTTATCAGTTGATAGGAGGAGATTTCTAAAAGTTGGGCAGTGATGAATTCTTGTGTCATTGTGTTCTTGATCATGAGTGCAACACTATTATAGTAGAAGCTCATGGTAGAATAATGGGTGGGAATTATGTTGGTGATGCTACCACGTGCAAGATTCTTATGGTAGGAATTTGGTGGGAATTTTTTTACAAGGATGCTAAGGAGTATGTGAAAACATGTAATCATTTTCAGTGCCTTGGAAAACCTTGACATAGAGATGATATTTTTTTGCGGTCTATTACAAGTATAGAGTCTTTTGAAAAGTGGGCTATTGACTTTGTAGGTCCTATTTCACCACTCCCATGTAGGACTAATGCACACTACATTATTACTTGCACAAAATATCTGACATGGTGGGTAGAGGCAACACCTACAAAGTATTATAAAATATCTACATTGACAATATTTTAATTGGAAAACATTATTAGTAGGTATGGCTGTTGTTGTCACAAAATCACTACACCCTCCTAATGGCCTGAAAATGAATCATGACACTCGGTGTGATATTGACACATGGGATCATCTCTCAAGATGTGGGACTTAGACTATAGATGAACCTTTGGAGAGAGGTTGGCTTCCTTTGTTTAAACTAGGTGCTCTGACTCTTCCTAGGATTAAGGAGAAATTGCCAAGAAATAAATCCTAAACTAGAAGTGGTGATGTAGTAAAGAGCAGGGATGTTCAAATTTTGGAAGGGTTATGTGAGTGAGATGCTAGCATCCTAAATCAATTTCACCTATTGTAACTAAAAAGGGTACAAGTACCACAAACTAGAAACACTCGTTCCTTTGTTAAACTTATACAAAAGAGAAAGAACACGATTTGGTTTATATACATAGATAACTTTATTGGAAAAATTAACACAAGCACATCTTAAACACCCACTTTACGCAAAATAAAGATAATGTAACTTCCAATCAACAACTGGAGAAATACAATCACAGCTGAAGAGAAAATAACCTCATCACTTAATCTTAGCATACAGTAAATAATCTGAAGTAAAGGCAAGTTACTCACACATACTAAGGAATCACATTCACAAAGCATGTAATAAATAATTATTTCACACAGTAATTTATACTTTCAAATGGTAGAGTGTAATTATCAATAAAATTAAAAGGGACTTCACCAATATATGAAAATACTCTTCCAAGCTTGAAGAGTAAAATCACAAAAATCTCAAAAATTGTATATGTGAACTCTAACCATTCATCTATTTATAAGTTCCTTAGGTTGAGCCATTACAGCTAGGCCCTTAACTAACATTTTACTAAAAATAGAAATGTCATTAAATTAAAGGAACAAGCTCCCATGAAAATAGCAATACTGTTTCAAGGGTTTGACCGAGTCAACCCTGCAACTTTGACCAATCTGGAGCTCGAATTTGTCCTTCCATGGCCACTCAATCCTGATTTGGTTTTGCAATCTATTCATTTTTTCTGAGCTCCTCCTGGCTTTCCGTCCATACTTCCAGTCTTTGATTGTATTCAAAAAAATGTTTGATTATTCCCTAGATTTCTTCATCTTCAAGTCCACATGCATAGTGACTTACTACGTCTATTATCTTGATCTCTCTGGTAATTTGGGGTGGTATTCTCTTCAGTTTGAACACGACCTTGAAAATCCTTCCTATGAAGTTCTGACACAAGACCATTCGATCAATGGAATTGGAATTAAAATTTCTTGTGACATCATCATCCCACTTAACCAAGTCTTTGAAGTTTTCCTAAATCTGTTCTTCAGGGAGGGCATTGATATTCTCATTGAATAATTTACAATGAGCAATATCAAATTCTTCTGATATGTCATTCAAGGCATCTGTGATTTCTAATCGCTTGTCTAATTTTTTGATCAAGTCTTGTAACACCTAGCACCTGAACTCCATAGCCTTCTGATATTCAAACAACTTTGAGGCATCATCAATCACCCCTTCCTGAAGAAGAAAGTCGGAATCCACTACCCTAACCTCTTCCCATGTTGCTAGATTCATATTCCATATGTTGCTTTCCTCAGAGAAAGCCTCATCCATCTTATGAATAGTTATCTTTTCCTCCTACAAATCATTATAGATTTCCACAGCTTCCTTGATCAAAGGATTTTCTTCTTCCAGTATTATTTTGATCCACCCATTTACTGATCTCCCTTTCTGGCCAAGTTTCTCAAGCTCGTGATAAGAGAAGTCATCAATAGAAGCTGAAACTGCCAAGGACGTAGTAGATGAGGACTCAGTAGATGAAATGGGTTGTGTAACTCTCTGTAGAAAATATGTGAGCTATTTGACCTTAGCCTTTAGCTAATCCTTCATAGCTTTATCCTTGTTGTATTTCACCATCAGGGCCCCTAGATCAGTGTGAACATCCTATTTGGCCCCCTCATGAGTGGCCTTTCCAAAATAAAAATCAAGAAATCTGATAATTTGTAGCCATGATTATTTCCTTGGTTTTTCCCTCCGTAGGAGTAGCGACCTCTATCACCCATTCTCCAGATGAATTTACTGTCAGATTTGACATGGTATTTGATCTCTTGGCCTTCATTTTGGGTGTTTTCTCCAAGATGTATAGATCCATGACATCTCCTAGAGGCACCTTCTTTTTCTACTTGGGGATCTTCTTGAATAACCACTTTAGAATAGCTGATAAGGAAGAAGATCAAGTAGTAGATGTGACACTCAAGGTCTAAGTTGAGGCAAGGGTACTGGGAGAATTCATGGGTGTCTGGATAGAAATGGAAATGATGGATGGGGTGGATGTTAATACAGTAGTGGGAATTGATACAACAATATTGGAAGAAGGAACAAAAATAAAAGGAAGTGACAAAGCAAATGGAGGAGGAAAAGGTGATCCAATATTCTCTCCAACTGAGAGAGCTGGAAGGGATGAGAATACTTGGGCCATAGAAGGAGATGGGAAAGATGAAATACTGGCAGAAGTGGGCGGAATTGATGGAGGAAGGTATGATGGAAGATAAGAAGGAAGTGATGAACCTTGTGAACAATCAGAAGAATCGCTGACCACAATCACATCCGCCCCAGTCTTGGCTATAGGTATTTGCTGAGAAACAGGAGTTTGAGGAAGAGATGAAATTCCAACAACAAATGAAATTTTTCTTGGTACTGTGGGGGTCTTCTGAGTCAACCGCTTTCCCTTTGTGGGTACTGTCAAGTTTAAGACTGGTGGGGCTATTGTACTTATAACCTGCTCAACCCATTTCGGTTTTATTCCAAAAGTAGCCAACCACCTGTAGGTCCTTTGAAGAATGGGACCCATCTTATCTTTTGTATTGGAGCATTCTTCTTAATACCAATTAATTCATAGAAGTGGTTGATTGGTAATACCTTCGGTCTTATATGCTTCATCCAATACTTCACCGTCATCTTGCAAATCTGTCAGGATCTCAACTATCCCATACTGGCGAATTTCATCTACGTCTAATATTTCATAAACTCTTTGTCGGATGATATACTCATCTCGAAAATGAATCCAGATGTCTTCTAGTTGAGATGTGTGGGAAGTTGAATGTCCTGTCTTGCTGAAATTTCCCAAGTAGTCGACATTGGTTCTTGGATGTAAAGTCCACAGGGTTACCTCAGCCATATCTGCATTGACATTCTTGGCTTTGTGAATGTTTAGACAAGTATACCTACCAATGGAAACCAAGAAATGTACTCTAGCCTTGTGGAGCTTGTTTTGGATCTGATGGTAATCCAACAGTTGCTGAACCAACTCTAATAGAACCCATTTGTCCGTAGGAAACCTTGGTAATTTTCTAGGGGAACCAACGAAACCCATAATTTGAATGTAGTTGAAAGTGGGAAATCAAAGATAGATAGCTCCCCATTCCCATTCTTCTTTGAAGGCTTCATCAGAAATTCTCTGATTATACAACTCTTTGTTAAAGTGGTAGAAGAGGACTATGAAGAAAGCATCGTTGACTCTTTGAAAGTGATTGCACTCCTCACTCAAAGTGAGCTAGGGATAGAAGTCATAAATCTGGGATGTGCTGTGAATACCCTTAGTATTTATTCCGGGAAAATCTCCCATGGCAGTGGTAGCGTAGACCAGGAATGATGTCATGTAGAATGATTTTGTGGTTGATACTCTGCCTAGCTGATAGCAGATGGAGCTACTAATATGCTCTCCCCACCGGATAAGCTCTTTATTCTTCTTGATAGTGGCAATGTATAAAAACATCCACTCTTGGAATTCCTTGGCAGCTAGGAGGCCTGAGACTTAGCTTAGTAGTATGATTATGTTATTGACTTCCTGGATGAAGTATTCCTTGTATAAGGTTTTTGGCAACTTGGCCATGCTCTTAGCCAAGTAGCTTTTCATGACAATCTTGGTACATGAATCAACATTATTGTTCCAATGTTCTACTGCGATTTCGGGTGAAATAGTAGCATAGTTTGGAATGTTAGGTAGCTTGAGAAGATCTTCAAAGAAATCAGGATCTAGATGATTTACCACCTTGTCATCATCATCCTTAACTGACATATAATTTACATCGAAATGGGCAGCTGCAGCTAGAAAAAACTTAGGACAATGCATTGAAGTAGGAAAACCAGCTGCAAGGACAAGCATGTTGTCATAAATTTCCTACATCCATGGCTTTTTGTTAGGAGCCTTCACTCTACTCTAGAAATCTGGGAATTCAATCTGACCTAAGTCAGTATCCCCTATGTTACCTAGGTTGCAGGATAGGAAATACTGAGGAGAAAATCCAAGGAATGAATATTTCATCTTCTCTTTCTCTTTTTAATTAGAAGTAGACATGAAGTTCTAAATTTCAGAAGCCGAACAAGAAAAACTCTGAAAGTCTGTAGGATGAAAATATTTTAAATAAAAATCTGAAAAGAAATTATCTGAAGTTAGAATCTCTGAAAGTCTGAAATCACCAAGTTCTGAAATCCTGAAATGACAACCTCCGAAAGAAGTTTCCCGAAAAAAAATTCTGAAATGGAAATTCCCGAAGAAATTTTCCCTGAAACTCTGAAATGGTAATCCCCGAAGTGATTTTCCCTGAAACTCTAAAATGGTAATCCCCAAAATCCCACAGCATTTCCCGAAGTTTTTGAAGTAACTTTATTTGAAGTGAGTCTCCTCAAAACACTCTCTCCGAAAAAGGCAAACTAGCAACTCTATGAAAACCTGAGATCTACCTCGAGATGACTTTGTGAATAACTTGAGAAACTGGAGATAACTAAAAAATAAAAACATGGTGAATATGAAGTCCATTATTTGAAAAAATTGAAGAAACAAAAGGAAAGAAAACGGGAGATGAGAACAAAAAAGAAATATCTAAAACCAAAAAGAAATAACAAAATTAACATACCTCGAAAAAGGACATCAAAAAAGACAAGAAAAGTGGATGTCAGAGATATTTGTTAGGTGAAAATGACCATAGAAAATTGAGTTTAAATAGAAAACCTTGGCATTTATGGAAAAAATCTGATCTATACGGGGTTGGTGAAGAAATAAATGCTCAGGAAAACTCTGAAGTTCTGAAACCTGAAAAACCTGAAAGTCTGAAAATTTGGAAATTTGGGATTTCAGACTTCGGGGAAATTGGAAACAAAAAGTGAATTGGTGATGAAAAGTTTCGAAACCTGAAAGTCCAAAAATTCATAAATTTGGGATTTCAGACTTCGGAAAAAATGAAACCAAAACACCAAATGTTTCGAACGAAAGCTCTGAATTCCGAAAACCTGAAAACCCAAAAATTTTGGAACTTTGGACTTTCAGACTTCGAAAAAACTTCCAAAATGAAAAATCTGAAAATCTGAAATTTAACAATTAGACTCTAAGACTTGAAAATTCATTATATAGGGGATCTCTTAAAAAAAATTGTCTGACCTCATTTGACTTATCTTTCAGGGTAAGTTAAATTGCTAACATTGTTGGTGACTTCTAGGGAAAGCTTTCCTACTAAGCTTTCTAGACCAGTGGCTTTAAGAAAAACATTGGGAAAAGGAGTCTCTAAACAACAAAACAAAAGAAGAAAAATAAGCAAAAGAAAATGAACAAATGATGTGCAAAGCACTTGGAGAAAAGACAAAACACTATACAGGGTGGAACAATCTCAAAAGCAAGCCTTGAGATGTATCCCATTCACATGAATGCATAATTCTTCTCTGTTGAGTCTAGATAGATGAAAGGAATTCACCTCTTTACAACTTGTGAAAATATAGGGCCCACTCCAGAGGGTGTCAAACTTGGCATGCCTGCTTGGTTTAGCTCGGTCTTCATCCCACTTTAGGACTAACTCTCCTTCCCTGAATGATCTATATGAAGATTTCTTATCAAAGGATTTCTTGACTTGGGTCTGGTGATGTGTGAGCATACGTGTAGCTATATTTTGAGTCTCTTCTAACTCCATGAGTTCAGCAAATCTCACTATTAAGGTGTCATCTTCCATAACCTCAAGCCGATAGGCCAAGTCTAAGGAAGGTATTTCCAACGAAAGTGGGAGTTTCTCTTCCCATCCGTATACCATTACGAAAGGTGAAACCCCAATGGCCTTCTTAGGCATTATTTGGTCAGCCCACAGAGTGACCTTAAGCTGAGTATGCTAGGTCCTTTTATTTTCTTCCATCATGCACTTGATTATCCTTATCAAATTCTTATTGCTAGATTCGGCCAACCTGTTTCTTTACGGGTAGTAGTTGGATGAAGTCTTGAGGTGGACCCCATTCTTGACTGCCCATTCACTTACCTTCATCTCGAGGAATACCAATGCATTGTCAGAGATAATAGTAAATGGAATACTGAATCTTGTCATGATATTTTCTAAAAATTTGAGAACAACCTTTTCATTGCTTTCCTTCAAAGCCACTGCTTTTATCCAGTGAGTGAAATAATCTGTAGTGGTAAGAACCCATCTATACCCTTCACTGGATGGAGGATTAATCATACCAATAAAGTCCAATCCCCACCGAACAAAAGGTTAATCTACCTGAATGGGATGCAATGGAAGTGTTGCCAGCCTCTGTTTACCTACAAAGAGAGCACATTCCTTACATTTTCTTACCCAAATGTGAGCATCTTTAAACAAGCCTGGCTAGTGATAACCGGCCCACATGTTCTTGGTAGCCTTCATTCATGCTGAATAATGCCCTCCCGAAAGGCCGTTGTGAAACTCCTCCAATATCTTGATTACCTGTTCTGGCCTGTTACAACATAGGAGGATGCCATTCAAATGCTTTCGAAACAGAACATTATCCACCACAACATATGGAATAGACTGGAGGTAGAAAGTGCATTGTTGAACCTTATCCATATTTGAAGGATATACCCCAAAGATGAGGAAATTTTGCATCTTAGTCATTCAATCATCCTGATCATTTTCACCATCAATATTAAGGATCACAACATCTTTGTCCTCTTTAGTTTCCATGTCTGCAGCCAACTATTGGCATAACCCCTTTCCTCTGACAAGATTAGTGAATTTTATGTGTACATCGTACTCCATTACTTTCATGATCCACCTAGTGTGTTTTTCATTCATTTCTTTATTCAAAAAAAATTCTTTAATGTCGGGGTGAGAAACCATCAAATGCACCTTGTTATTGGACAACATGTGCCTGAATTTTTTCAAAGCTTGAATGACTATGAAGACCTGTTTTTCGATGAACGAATATTTGAGCTCATACTCCTTGAGAGACTGACTGAAGAAGGCAATTGGTTGCTCCATTAGATCATAATTTTTCTAAGTTAGAATCCCTAAAATGCTTTCTTGTCCTACGAAGGCATAGAGAATGAAGTCCTTAATGAACTTAGGATTCACCAATGTGGGCACCTGTGAAATGGCTGTTTTGATAGCCTCAAAACTTTCTCTTCCTTCCTTTGTCCATGAAAATGGAATATTCTTTTTTAACATGGTTGTAAGTGGCTTGGCCATTGTTGCAAATTGGGGAATGAATCTTCGTACGAAATTAATGGTTCCCAGGAAGCTTTGGAGACCATTCTTGTGACTTGGAAGAGATAGGGACATAATTGACTGGATTCTGGCTGGATCAATGGATAGTCCTTCTGCAGAGATGATATGTCCTAGCAACCTTCCCTCCTGAACTGTAAAAATACAATTCTTAGGATTCAATGAGAACCCAAAGTCTCTGCATCTTCGGAAAACCTTTCGTAGATGTGCAATATGATCCTCAACATGCTTGGAATAGACAGTTATGTCATCGAGGTAAACCAAGATAATATTGTTGATAAGCCCTTTGAATGCCATATCCATAGCTCTTTGGAAAGTATCCCCTGCATTAGATAGCCCAAATGGCATCTTGTTGTAAGCATAAGTGCCCCATTTAGTAGTAAATGTTGTCTTGAATTGATCAGATTCTTGGACCTGAATTTGATTATACCCTGAATATCCATCGAGTAAAGAAAAGATTTGGGCCCCCGATACTATCTAAAGAATCTGTTCCATTGATGGCAGAGGGTAGTGATATTTTAACGAGGCATGATTCAAATCCCTGAAGTCCACGCATAATCAAATTTCATCATTCTTCTTTCCTACAGGTACCAGATTGGCCACCCATGATGAATGTTTGATGGGAAAAATTATGCATGCTTCAATGAGATTTGTTAGTTCCTTCTGCATTAGTGGCTCAATTCAGGGGTTGATTGGCCTCTGCTTTTGATGAACTGGCTTAGAACTTGGGTCTAGTTCAATAGTATGTGTGTTAGGCCTAGATCAAAACCACGCAGGTCCTTATAACTCCACATGAAGATGTCGTGGTATTCTTGACACAAATCAATGAAGGATTTCTTTTCTTGATTAGTGCACACTTTTCCAATCTTCAGAAATTTCTCGCTAGCTACCTCAATCTCCTCAAAATATTCTTCTTTGATTGTCATGTTAGTGCCTTGCCGCTTGACCTGATCATCTGTGTCAAAAATAGATTCGAGAGTGACTAGGAATTTTGGTAACTTATTCACTTTCAGCTGGATGACTTGATCACCATAGGATTTCTCAAATTTATCCTGATGTTTGAATCCAAACTCTGCTTCTTATTGCAGGAAGAGGAAAATTTGTTCGTACCTGTCAAACACTTGCCAACTACTCACATTATCGGTACTACAAGACGAACTACCATTTTGAAGATTTTTTGTCTTTCCTCCATGATATCAACATGTATGTCATATTGTGAGCCCACCGTGGCCATCCTATCAACATCTTGATTCTGAATTTTGGAAATTGCATGAATTCCAAAAGCCTCAAAATATTCAATTAGATCCCAAACTTGATTTTTGTATGATCTTAGAAAATCGTTCTTGGATGCGTTGTGTGTGTTACTTGATGAACAACCAATTCACTATCTCCAAACATAGTCAGAGCCTTGATTCCCCTCTTTTGAGCCAGCTGGATCCCTTGCACTAGGGCTTCGTACTCAGCAACATTGTTGGTGCAACTAAACTGCAATCGGAAGGACGAGAAATATTTATCTCCTTTTGGAGAGATCAACATAACTCCTGCACCGGATCCATTTTTACTCCTTGAGCCATCAAAGAAGAGTTTTCATAGTCCCTCGGAATCACTGGGTGCTTTGACCAATTGCAGTACAATCTCACCTTCCTCGTGTACAAAGTATGTTCCCAATCCAGTCTCTTCTAAAAATAATAGACCAGACTCTTCATTTTCCAGCAAATCGTCATAGGGTTGTATTGGTGATCTGTACTTACTTCATCAAGGACTATGTCAGGAACCTCCTCTATGAGAGTAGTCGGTTCATGGTCTGCATCTTCCTCTTCAGGTTCACCAATGGCATAATTTCCATTTACGGGCTTGACTGTGTATGGTTCCACATGGTTGTGGCAAATGGGTTCAGCTCTTATAGTCACCTTTGTCCCATACTGAGTTCTCAAAATCATGTGCAACTAGTCTGCTGATAAATAACCACCCATTTTGGTGGTGAAATCTCGTGATAAGAAAATGGAAAAGAGAGGAGTGAGATTGATGGCCGATATGTCCTATGTGAATGAAAAACTAGGACATGCGTGGACAGTGAGTTGTATCCCTTTAATGATCCTAACAGTCTTGACTATTGTGTCATCCAACTAAACTACTCCTTTTGAAATTGGGGTATATGAAATCCCTAATACCTCCACAATCTGCTTAGGCATGATAGAACAACTGGCAGTGGAATCGATCATGCAATTATGAACCAAATGATTGTCGATGATTAGAGAGATGTAAAATAGTGGTGGCTTATTTTCTTTGGGAATCCCTTTTGTCTTCGGTTGACATAGACTAGCTGATATAGATGCTCCATGACTTGATGGTTTATTAGTAGTGCCAAAACTATTCAAAGCTTCTCATAGCAAATTCTGTTGAGACGGTATCAAAAGCACATCCCACATGGTAATGCTCAAATTAGTCTTTTTCATCTGCTCTATGATACTGAACGGTATTGCCCCTACCTTGTTGATGATCTTCTAGGCATTAGTATCTTCTTTTGGAAAATGTCTATTTGGAACCGTCACAACTATAGGTCCATTACTCTTTGGAGATTGGCTTGTGGATATTTCTGGTGATTTCCTCCCTGCATCTTTATCTATCACTAGTTGTGTTTGAGGATGTGAAGCAGATGCTTGGTCAGCTTTAGAACTTTGTGGTTCTATTGCCCTCTTTTTGGAACGCATATTTGAAGCCACCGAGGAGGCACTGGAATTTAGTCCACAAAAATCATCAGATTGCCAATTTACTGATGTGGTTTCTTCAGTGAGTGGAGTCTAATTATCTTGGGTTGTTGTCTCAACTTTTGATTCTAATGGGCTAGATATACTTTAGACCATGAGAGCCTGACTCAAAACTCCATTTGGGAAGAGATTCTGATTGTGGGGTTGGGAACAAGGATAACACCACTCATAATCTTGGATGAGATTGTTTTGGAATGGAACTATGGCTCTAGAAGAACTGGTAGTAGAAGGATTTCAGGAATTCAAAGGTTTAATATTTACATCTTGGCTTATGGTTTGGTTTTGTGACTGACTATTTCCTTGAAAGGGAGAATGGTTCGTTTGATATTGAGATTGGAAGGGGTGAGTATATTGGGACTGCTGCCTCTTCATTACCACAAGTTCGTTCCTGAAAGTTTGCAATAGTGACTTCACCTCAGCTAGGTCATTAGCAGGGTTGGACGTAGGCATGGTTGTTGAATTTGAAGCTGCTGGAATCAGTGCAAGAGCTAGCTATTGGCCTACGAGTTCTACAAACATAGGCATAGGAGGCCTAGGGGCAATTTTACCTGCTTGAATTAGGCAATTCTCAGTTGTGACAATAATTTCATAGATGTCAGGAACAATATTGCATCCCATTGATTGAATCAGGACAGCAATATCACTATTCAATGCTCGCAAATAATATAGGAAAGTGCTTTGTGGAGATAGACTTACAAGAGCCAGAATCCACTTCCAAGTTTTGTCGAAGAGAAGATTGAAATCACTCATATATTCTTGAGGAGATCTTTTAATGGTATGGAATTGTTCCACAAGGGATAAATGATCACTTTTTTCTTTGAACTGCTTGCAAAGCTTGGTGCCCAACTCATTCCATGTAGTAATTTAACCCACGGTTTAAGCTCCTTAACCATTGAAGTGCCCATTCCTTTAAAATAAGTAGCAAGAAGTTCAAACTACTACATTATCTTCTGTGATACTGTGAATTGCAAAAATGCTTACTACATCCAGTATGTGTTCCCGAGGGGAAATATTAGTTTCACCATTAAAAAATGGCAAAATTTTAAGGGTTGTTGCTGGTATAGCGTCTCTCTGTGCCAACTGCAAGGGGCTGCTAGCATTAAAAGGAGGAAAAGCATTTACCACCATTGTGAATCTATGTGGATTATACCTTGGTAGAGGAAAATGTCCCTTAGGTGGAATTGAATGCCCCCTGCAAGGAAAATCCACAGGTGCAATGACTGAAGGAATTCTTCATCTTCTTCTTGGAGGAGATAATGAAAGCTCTATATACTAATAATTTCCCTGCCTTGAAGAAGCTCTTATATGAATCCTTCACATAAGTTGATATATTGAACTTTGCAATCTAGAGATATGGAGTTGCCAGGTACTTAGATTGATAAAAATGGGAAGATAAGTACCAACTCTAGTCCCACTGGGCGTGCCAAAAACTATTGTCACAAAATCACTACACACTCCTAATGGCCTGAAAATGAATCATGGCATTCAGTGTGATAGTGACACATGGGATCATCTCTCAAGTTGTGGGACTTAGACTAGAGATGAACCTCGAGAGAGAGGCCGGCTTCCTTTGTTTAAACTAGGTGCTCTAACTCTTCCTGGGATTAAGGAGAAATTGCAAAGAAATAAATCCTAAACTAGAAGTGGTGATGCACCAAAGAGCAGGGATGTTCAACTTTTGGAAGGGTTATGTGAGTGAGATGCTAGCATCCTAAATCACTTTCACCTATTGTAACTAAAAAGGGTATGAGTACCACAAACTAGAAACACATCGTTCCTTTGTTAAACTTATACAAAAGAGAAAGGACACGATTTGGTTTAGATACACAGATAACTTTACTGGAAAAATTAACACAAACACATCTTAAGACACCCACTTTACGCAAAATAAAGATAACGTAACTTCAAATCAACAGAAGAGAAAGGTACAATCACAGCTGAAAAGAAAATAACCACATCACTTTATCTTGGCATACAATAAATAATCTAAAGCAAAGGAAAGTTACTCAAACATACTAAGGAATCACATTCACAAAGCATGTAATAAATAATTATTTCACACAGTAATTTAGAATTTCAAATGACAGAGTGTAATTTTGAATAAAATTAAAAGGGACTTCACAAATATTTGAAAATACTACTTCCAAGCTTGAAGAGTAAAATCACGAAAAATATCGAAAATTATATCTCCATGAACTCTAAGCATTCATCTATTTATAAGTTCTTTAGGCTGAGCCATTACAGCTGGGCCCTTAACTACCATTTTACTAAAAATAGAAATGTCATTAAATTAAGGGAACAAGCTCCCATGAAAGTAGCATAACTGTTGTAATTATTTGACTGAGTCAACCTTATAACTCTGACCAATTTGGAGCTCGAATTTGTCCTTCCATGGCCACTCAATCCTTATTTGGCACTGCAACTTGTTCATTTTTTCCGAGATCCTCCTGAATTTCCTTCCATATAGCCAGTCTTTGATTTTATTCAAAAAAGCATTTGATTATTCCCTGGATCTCTTCATCTTCAGGTCTACATGCGTAGGGACTTACTACATTTTTTGTCTCGATCTCTCTGGTAATTTGCACTGGTATTATTTTCAGCTTGAAAATGACCTTGGACATCCTTCCTATGAAGTTCTAGCACATGACCATTCTATCGATGGAATTAGAATTGAAAGTTCTTGTGACATCATCATCTCGCTTCACCAAGTCTTTGAATTTTTCCTGAATCTGTTCTTCAGGGAGGGCATCAATATTCTCATTGAAGAATTTACAATGAGCAATATCAAATTCTTTTGATATGTCATTCAAGGTGTCTGCGATTTCTAATCGCTTGTCGTCCAATTTTTAATCAGGTCTTGTAACACCTAGCACCTGAACTCCATAGCCTTCTGATATTCAAACAACTTTGAGGCATCATCAATCACCCCTTCTTGAAGAAACAAGTCGGAATCCACTACCCTAACCTCTTCCCATGTTGCTAGATTTACATTCAGATTGTTGCTTTCCTCAGAGAAAGCCTCATCCATCTTTTGAATAGTTATCTTTTCCTCCTGCAAATCATTATAGATTTCCACAGCTTCCTTGATCAAAGGATTTTCTTCCTACAGTATTCTTTCGGTCCACCCATTTACTAATCTCCCTTTTTGGCCAAGTTTCTCAAGCTCGTGATAAGAGAAGTCATCAATAGAAGCTGGAATTTCCAAGGCCGTAGTAGATGAGGACTCACTAGATGAAATGGGATGTGTAAATCTCTGTAACAAAGATGTGAGTCATTTGACCTTAGCCTTTAGCTCATCCTTCATAGCTTTATCCTTGTCGTATTTCACCATCAGGGCCCCCATAGAAGTGTGAACATCCTATTTAGTCCCCTCATGAGTGGCCTTTCCTAATGAAAATCTGGAAATCTGATAATCTATAGCCGTGATTATTTCCTTTGTTTTTCCCTCCACAAGAGTAGTGACCTCTATCACCCATTCTCTAGATGAAATTACTGTCAGATTTGACATGGTCCTTGGTCTCTTGGCCTACCTTTTAGGTGTTTGCTCCAAGATGTTGAGATCCATGAAATCTCCTAGAGGCACCTTCTTTTTCTGCTTGGGGGTCTACCTGAATAACCACTCTGGAATAGTTGATAAGGAAGAAGATGGAGCGGTAGATTTGACACTCAAGGTCTGAGTTAAGGCAAGGGTACTGGGAGCATTCATGGGTGTCTAGATATAAGTGGAAATGATGGATGGGGTGGATGTTAATACAACAGTGGGAATTGATACAACAATATTGGAAGAATGAATGACAAGAAAAGGAAATGAAAAAGGAAATCTAGGAGGAAAAAGTGATCCAATATTCTCTCCAACCGAGAGAGCTGGAAGGGATGAGAATACTTGGGCCATAGAAGGAGATGGGAAAGATGAAATGCTGGTAGAAGTGGAAGGAATTAATGGAGGAAGGGATGATGGAAGAGAGGAAGGAAGTGATGAACCTTGTGAACAATCAGGAGAATCACTGACCACAATCACATCCACCCCAGTCTTGGCTATAGGTATTTGCTGAGAAATAGGATTTTGAGGAAGAGATGAACTTCTAACAACAAATGAATTTTTTCTTGGTATTGTGGGGGTCTTCTGAGTCAATCACTTTCCCTTTTTGGGTATTGTTGGGTTTAAGATTGCTGGGGCCATTTTACTTATAACCTACTTAACCCCTTTGGGTTTTATTCCAAAAGTAGTCAACCACCTGTAGGTCCTTTGAAGAATGTGACCCAGCTTTATCTTTTGTATTGGAGAATTCTTCTTGATACCAATCAATCAATGGAAGTGGTTGATCGGCAATACCTTCGGTCTTCTATGCTTCATCCAATACTTCACCATCATCTTGTAAATCTACCAAGATCTCAGCTATCCCATACTGGTGAATTTCATCTACGTCTAATCTTTCATAATCTCTTTGTCACATGATATACTCATCCCGACAACGAATCCAGATGTCTTCTAGTTGAGATGTGTGGGAGGTTGAATGTCATGTCTCGTCGTACTTTCCCAAGTAGTCGAAGTTGGTTCTTGGATGAAAAATTCCGCAGGGTTACCTCAACCATTTCTGCATCGACATTCTTTGCTTTGTGAATGTTTAGACAAGTATACCTACCAATCGAAACCAGAAAATGCACTCCTACCTTTTGGCGCTTATTTTGGATTCTGATGGTAATCCAACAATTACTGAACCAGCTCCAATAGAACCCATTTTTCTATAGGAAACCTTAGCAATTTGATAGGGGCACCAACGAACACTTGAAAATTTGAATGTAGGTGAAAGTGGGAAATTGGAGATAGATAGCTCCCCATTCCCATACTTCTTTGAAGGCCTCATTGGAAATTCTCTGATTTTAAAACTCTTTTTTAAAGCGATAGAGGATGACTGCGAAGAAAGCATCGCTGACCCTTCGAAAGTGCTTACACCCCTCACTCAGAGTGAGCTGGGGATAGAAGTCATAAATCTGGGATGTGCTGCGAACGCCCCTTAGTATTTAGTCCATGGGAAAATCTCCCATGGCAGCAGCAGCGTAGACTAGGAACGATGTCATGTAGAATGATTTTTTGATTGATACTCTACCCAGTTGATAGCATATGGAGCCACTGATATGCTCTCCCCACCTGATAAGCTCCTTGTTCTTCTTGATAGTGGAAATGTATAAAAACATCCACTCTTGGAATTCCTTGGGAGCTAGGAGGCCTGAGACTCAGCTCAGTAGTATGATTATCTCATTGAATTCCTGGATGAAGTCTGACCATGTACAAGGTTTTTGGCAACTTGGCCATGCTCTTAGCCAATTAGCTTTTCATGACAATCTTGGTACATGAATCGACATCGTTGATCCAATGTTATACTGCACTTTTGGGTGAAATAGTGGCATAGTTTGGAATGTCAGGTAGCCTGAGAACATCTTCAAAGAAATTAGGATCTAGGAATGAATAACCACCTTGTCATCATCATCCTTAACTGACATAGAATCTGCATCGAAGTGGGCAGCTGCAGCTAGAACAAAATCGGGACAATGCATTGAAGCAAGAAAACCAGCCGCAAGGACAAGCCCGTTGTCATAAACTTGCCTGCATCCATGGATTTTTGTTGGGATCCTTCACTCTGCTCCAGAAATATAGGAAGTCAATCTAACCTAAGTCAATATCCCCTATGTTACCCTAGGTTGGAGGATAGTCAAGACTAATGAGCAACTCCAAGGAATGAATATTTCATCTTCTCTTTCTCTTTTGAAGTAGAAGTAGACATGAAGTTCTAAATTTCAGAAGCTGAAGAAGAAAAACTCTGAAAGTCTGTAGGATGAAAATATTTGAAAGAAAAGTCCGAAAAGAAAATCTCTGAAAAGAAAATATCCGAAGTTAGAATCTTTGAAAGTCTGAAATCACCAAGTTCTGAAATCCTGAAATGAAAACCTCTGAAAGAATTTTTCCGAAATGATTTTTCTGAAAAAAAATTCTAAAATGGAAATTCCTCAAGAAAATTTCCCCAAATCTCTGAAATTGTAATCCCCGAAGAGATTTTCCCCAAAACTCTGAAATGGTAATCCCTGATATCCCATAGTGTTTCCCGAAATGAGTTTCTCGAAGTTTTTGAAGTAATTTTCTTTGAAGTGAGTCTCCTCAAAACGCTCTCTCCGAAAAAGGAAAACTAGCAACTCTGCGAAAACCTGAGATCTACCTCGAGATGACTTTGTGAATAACCTGAGAAACCAGAGATAATTAAAAAATGAAAACATGGTGAATAGGAAGTCCATTATTCAAATAAACCAAAGAAACAAAAGGAAAGAAAACAGGAGACGAGAACAAAAAATAAATATCTGAAACCAAAAAGAAATAACAAAATTAACATACCTCGAAAAAGGACGTCGAAAAATACAAGAAAAGTGGATGTTAGAGATATTTTTCAGGTGAAAATGACCTTAGAAAATCAAGTTTAAATAGAAAACCCTGGCATTTATGGCAAAAATCAGATCCGTACGGTGTTGGTGAAGAAATCTATGCTCAGGGAAAACTCTTGAAGTTCCGCAACCTGAAAAATCTAAAAGTCCAAAAAATTTAGAAATTTGGGATTTCAGATTTCAAGGAAATTGGAAACAAAAAGTGAATTGGTGATGAAAAGTTCCTAAACCCAAAAGTCTGAAAATTTAGAAATTTGAGATTTCAGACTTCGGAAAAAATGAAACCAAAACACCAAATGTTTCGAACAAAAGCTCTGAATTCCTAAAACCCGAAAACCTGAAAATTTTGAAACTTTAGACTTTCGGACTTCAAAAAAACTTCCAAAATGAAAACTCTAAAAATCTAAAATTTAACAATTAGACTCTAAGACTTGGAAATTCATTGTACATGGGATCTCTTAAAAAAAATTGTCTGGCCTCATTTGACTTATCTTTCAGGGTAAGTTAAATTGCTAACAGTTGTCCTTTAAGCTTGACAAGTGATAGATGAACTCATTTCCTTAATAAGACAATCCAAATTATTTTGGTAGAGTTTATGGTGGAACACCATTAAACTACTCCTTATCACCCTTAAGCTAGTGGTACTACAGAGACTCTAAAAAAGATCCTAGGACAAACATTGAAAAATATATATGATGTTGGAAGAAAATACTAGGATGATAAAGTATTAGCTATACTTTGGGAATATATGACCAATTATAAAAGGTTGAATAAGGCCACACCATTTCAGTTGGTGTTTAGTGTAGAGGCAGTGCAACCGACTGAATTTATGTTACCATCCCTATGTATTACGCGCGCATGAGGACTTGATTATAAAAAAGGTGTGGAAGAGCGTATTTATAAACTAATGTAGTTAGTTAAGAGGTGCACCATTACACATTGGAGCCAAAAGAATGAGTAGGAAAGGTAGAAAACATGGCATGATAGGCACATTAAGAACAATAAATTTGAAGTTGGCAACATGGTCCTTCTGTATGAATACAAGTTTGTACACCACCTAGGGAAATTGAATGTAAATTGGTTGGGACCTTTGTAGTAAGCAATATACTTGAATCAGGTGTTTGTTAGTTACAGGCGTTGGATTAAACTATGTTTCATGGTTACTTTAATGGGAGAAGGCTGAATCCCTACTATAAATAATACTCCATAGTATTTGTAATAAGACAATGTTGTCATTGGGTTATGATTTCCATTTTATGTGTTTCCTTTCAATCATTGCTATGCTTTGTAATTTTAGTTCTTTGTTTTCTGTAAGAAGTGATCTTATGCGTGGGAAGATGATTATTATCTATTGAGTTCATGAGCATAGGACCACACATAATTTTAGTGTGGGGTGAACCATGTGCAGGTGCATGGAAGAGAAAACTAGTGTGGGGTTGGTGCATTTTAGGTTGTGCTTTGGAAGATTGGTGTAGAAGAAAAAAATGCTACATTTGCTAAGGCTGCTAGTGATAGTAAGGACATTTCTCAGATGAAGACTAGACGTGAGAAGAAGATCACGCATAGTAACACAAGGTAAACAACAAAAGGATGCATAACTTGGAATTAGGCGTAGAGGATTTTGTACTTCAACGCATGAACGTGCGCGTAAGGAGGTCTGTGGCCTAAGAAGTAGCAAGGTGCACCTGAAGGTTACGACTAAAGCATGGAAGAAAGTAGTGAAAAGCGGAGATAAAGAAGAAAATTGTAATTAAATATGGGTATGGTTGTAGGTGAGGATCAATTAATGAAGGATTTTTTAAAAAATCTATAAAAGGAGTGCATTGGATTTCATTCTTACCTTGCATGTTTGAGTGTTCGAGTATTTGAAGAGTGGATTGAAGTATGATCATGTCCATAATATAATTGTAGATGAGAGGTACATTGAACCATTGAATTTGGTCATAGACATGATGGAGCTCCTTCGTGAGAAGTGTGAGATCAATAAAAAGGTGTGAAGAGTAGGGTTCGAGGAGCTAGGACTTAGAAAGGAGAAACAAACCAGGGCTATATGAGGTAGCTCAGAAGAAAACCCAAGACACATAGTACTGGAGATAGGCCCTCTGATATGTTGAGGAGTAGAGATAAATTCATGCACTGAACCTACCTCATTTATTTCATTATTTATATATTTAATTCCTTATTATTTTCCATTCTTTATTCATCACATTCTAGATGGATAAGAAAAGAGACCTCATTTTGAGGATGGAAATGAAATTACTGTGGGGTAATGTTGGATAGGTAGAAATGGATAAGTATGGAAAGCATGTACAGGAATGGGGCATGTAATTGGGGTGCATGTGCATGTGGGAAAGTGAATTTGAGGTTGCACATGCCCAAGAAGATAACATTCAATACTTAGCCAATTTTTGAGTTATGGGATAAAAATAGGATAAAGTATATTGTAGTGTGGATCACGCCAAAGAGAAAAGCAAGGAGATTTAGTGATCAAGGAATGTATATTTTTGGATAAAGAAAATGCAAGGAAACTATCATAGGTCATGCAAGGGTCGATATAATAATAGGATTAAATAATATTTTATATATAGATTAATCTATTATCAAGATCGATATAAAAGCATGCACTACTTTATTGATGTAATAATGATTATTTTGAGAATGCAGTCTATTTTGAGGATGCATAGGAAATAAAGGGAAATTCCTCACCCCTATGTGTGTGTGTGTGTCTATATATATTAGTTTTTCTTCATATTTTTAGGGAACGTGTACAATACCACTTTGTATATGAGAATATTTATGGCTTAAGGTTTGATGTTGCGCATGTTCTAGTGCCTAGCTATGATGGTGTATTGATGTAGCCTATAATTTACCATGAATAACCCAGGTGCTCTAGCACATCACCCAACCTAATATGAGTTCTCACCTGAAGCGCACAAAGGTACCAAGCCCCTCTTTAGAGTTGTTTGTACAAGATGTGAACATGATGAAGATATAATGCATTCAAATCCATAAATAGCATAAACATTCCACAAAGCATATTCCAGTTCTATATCTTTAAAGAATCATGAATCAAGTGATAAACATAATGAAGTAAACCATGCAAGAACCAATTACAGTCATGTTTAACACCATTATTCACCCAATACACTCCATTATATTAAAACATAGTAAATATATAAGCTTCTTATAATATGTAGTAACATAAGTTTATGTGTGCATCAAATCTGGCAGCATAACTCCACAATATCTTATACACAGTATCTCTCTAACTACATAGATTAATACATATTTATAAGGGTGGGGACTTTCCCTTCACTACTTACGCACTTCCCAAAATAGGTCACATGCTTAAAATATTTGTGCACCTTTACAATAATATGCACACATGTAAGTGCACTAATAATAGATCTCTTACAGTTAACTAACAGTAGTAATCCTATTATTAACTCGAACTCATGTATGGAAATTAGTAGAAACTATTCCCAAAATATCATTTTCATTTCACTCAAGTCTCCATCCCGTTGTGTGTTCTGTATGCTATCTCCAAAAATATCCCATAACCATGAAAATGGCTAAGTCTCAAATCAATCTATCTTTCACGTGTGTGTTTTCCCTATCCTTTCACACCTTCAAGTATTCCTTTCTCCCATGTGTGAATATTATGTGTGCCCTCTCCTTAGTGTCATATTTTGTCTACTCAACATTATCCCACACTAAACTACATTTTCATCTCGGCAATGGGGTTTCTCTCGATGTTCCCAAAGAATAAAGAATATGAATGGAAAGAGTGTAAATAATTACTTTACAAATAATGGAATTCTATTCTGCAACACCCTTTGCTTCAACTGGGAGGATCAAATCCAGATATTCTTTTTTAATCTCAGCCTCTAAGGCTTTCCAATCATCCAGTGTTTTTAGTCTTCTCTGGAATGTCTACGGCGATGGATTCCAACTCATCCTGGGTCATCTCTTCCTTTTCATTCTGTAATACTAGGACATCGTTAGCCATATCAGACATGCTTCCCTCTATAAGATCCATCTTTTGTGCTATAATATTTCCAAGCTCATCTAGCCTCTCCTTATGTGCATTTTGTGTTGTTGCAAGGGCTTCGCACTTCTGCTTTACTAATTCCAATCTCTCTATGCACCCTAAAGTCTCATCCTTCATTACTTGTATAACTTCATTATCTTCTAATATAGTTTTGATCATGATCAGTACTTCTGGAGCTACACATATGTTCAAACTTGGTATACTTTCTTCAGCTCATCTTTTAAAGTTTGGAGAAATGTCTTGTATGATGAAATATTTCTAACCATGGAATCCCTTGCTCTCTTTTCTTCTTGTTAAGGATCCTTTGGTGTTGGCATGTGAATTGGTCCATCCTTAAGCACTACATCAAATAACGTACACACATAATGCATAGCCGAAGGAAAATTTTTAGGTACCTTAGACTCTAAGTGTGGTCTTGATTTGAAGACATAATCACCAATTTCCTTTGCCATGTTGATGAGGGATTCATTTGTGTTCTGTTCTAAGTCCTTCTCCCTTTTAGACACATTATTTATGTAGATTTTTCCTTGTTATCTTTGTGTAGTTCTCTAATAGTGGCACCCTTATCTATATTCCTCCACACAACCTCTGTAGATACCTTAACCAAGGCATTTCTCACTTTCTCATCAGACATGAGAGTTGGATTTCTAGTCATGTTCCTACTCTGGGGTACTTTCTTCAATCGTCTTGACACACATGACTCCTCACATACATCAAAATCAGGCTCATCCATGTGAGTTTGCATTGACCAGGACAACTATTTTCTCACGTGCATAGTGGCCATGTCTAGGTCAATACAACCCCTTAAGGCCCATTGTGTTCTACAAATGGGAATGAAAAATTTTACTTGTGTCCTCAACATAGCCCATAATTAGCCCAACATACTCCTCATTCTTTGCCCCTTAGGAACTTGAGCACCAAGGTTTGGAGTTGGATATTTGTTATTTTGAGAAATATCATGCTCTGTTTCTTCTGCCTCCTTCGCACCTTCCTCTTCATCCTTCATATCCCCATCCCTGAGTTCTTCCACATATTTTGATTGTACAGGGGTTCCAAGCACATTCTTTGTAGACTCCTCCGCCTCATCATTCAACTTTAGTTTTCTCTTCTTCCTCTTATTTGTCTCTTTCTGAGGAGAGATTTGTGGTGATGTCCTCATAGGGTGTGGGGTTCCCACACCTTAGATCCTTGTTCTTTTCAATACCATTTAAAGCAGTACTCTTCATGGAATACTTCTAGTCCAAGTCTTCATCTTCTTCTTGTACCTGAGGTGGAATACCTGTGCGCATAGTGTCTAATCTATTTGTGGTCTTCCTTCAACCTCTATGATATGATTCACAACTATCTTCATGTTCTCCGTCATCCTCATCTACCGCTATAGTTTTAGTAGGCTATGGGGATGGCACGTTCTCCAGTGTATGTTTTCCTTTAGGCGGCCCTGAGAGTGCAAAAAACATTTTGTACATACTTTTTATTATCCAGCTTCTAAGGCTTAAGCTGAAGGTATATGACCACAGATCCACTGTCCCTAATAGCCAAGCTTACTGGCTTCATACATATGACATCTAACATGCGCCTCTTAATGTAGGCATTTCATCCTAGATACACAGGCCTTCCTCAGAGTGTAGTAGTCACAATATACCTTGTCTACATTAAATTTTAGGTGGCGTGCATCAGTAAATTAGTGGACTGATGCCTGGAACTAGTGCGCTATGAAAGCATATAGAAGTTTGAACCATGGGCTCCATGCCTCATCCCTCATAGAAAATTGTGTGATGCAGAAATGTTGGTACACTGTGAACTGTACTACCATTACCACCACTGAAGGTAGCTCCTTGGGAATGCACCACTCCTCAAATGCAGCATGAAGTCGGTTATACCACATCTCCGCCCTATGCTTAAATGACCCACTCATTAATCCTTCACATAAATATTTGTCAAACCTCTCCACGAGGGACTTATTTTCCATAGGATACTCCCAGATCTTATTATTTAGCCCATTAGGCACGCCAATTTCTACAAATACAAGAGAAATTAGGATAGCACCAAAACTTATTTTCTCTCCTATGCACACTTCCTCAATAATGATGTATGTAATGTAGCCTGCTAGGTTGTAGACTACTCTCTAAGACATTTTCTTTGCAACATGTAGCCACATGGTATTCACCTGTGACCATCTCTCTTGATCATTCAACTTGGTTACAAGATGTGTGACTTCTTGCACCACTGGGTACTTCTTCAATTTATCAATTTCCATTCTGCGTTGACCCTTAGTATACCACAAATCCTTTCTTATCTCTACGATTGATGCTTTATTAGTCAAATCACTAGTAAGGTATACCCCTATGCCATTCAATCATGTTAGTGTTGAAATCGGAGCTATTGTGATTCTAACCCTTCATCTCATAAAATAGAAGAAGTCCTCATGGAATCTTCTCATCATCCATTGGTATAATGGTTCATACTTGCTAGAATACGGGAGCTCATACAACTGATAGACTCTTACCTACTTCAAAAATTTCTCCCAATCGTCTTCATATACTGCCATATCCTCCACCATGCGCTTGGTGGTCTTTGTATTCAACAATGTGTCCAAATATTTCTTGTTATCATATGTATAGTGGTTGTAGTCACTTATTTAACACCTATGGATGTAGGAATCCAACTCTTATCTGACTATCACACATTCTGGGTAATGCATATATAAAAAATTAAGCTCGGGATCCATTTCAGCTTCTTCTACCTTCTTCTTTCCTTTCGTTCCTGCTACAAGTTCTTTCTTTGGTGCCATTGTAAAAATCCCTCCTTTTCACTATATGTAACAAGAAAACTCAAACCCTAGCTCGAATATGTGTGCCCTAGCTTGAAACCATGTGCCCTATATTTTTTTCAACACCTCTTCTTCACTCAAACCCTTCACTAATGGGGATGCAATCCTCTTCCATGTAATAATGCACTCTCCACATTTTTTTTCACACTCTTCGCACCTAAATATGACTCACTTGACTCAATCACACTTAGCTCACTCAAATACTTGTGATCGCATAAGTAAAAATGAACCTAAATCACATCCTTATATATATATATATTCAAATAGTTAGTACATTTATTTCTCCTTCATCAACCAAAAATCCTCTCATTAAATGATCATTTTCATAATCTCCACATGGTACATCTCCACACCCTAGCTATAACCTTTGAGCGTGCCTTCCTACCTTCTAGCTAATGAATTCTCTTCAACACACTTCCATGCACCCAAGTACCTTTCTACTATGCCTTCCCCCGGTAGTCTTCCACAGCCACTGCTTACCTCACATTATATTGTTCCATCATTTATCTCCATCTACGGTCATCTTTTTAAAGTAATATCCTTTCTAAAAACTCCTCTCCAAACTTCAATAACATTGTAGTAGTTTGTTCCTTTATGTGTACCTAGTTGTAAATATCCACCCCACACCAATGGTATGTGCAGTCCTCTATAAATAAAAATTCTTCAAATGGTAATTAACTTCCAGCGTACAAACACACTTATTACACAAACACCAAATAAATTGACAAAGCATAGAGACAAAGAAGGAAATACATTAAGGAAATACATAAATGAAAACCTAGTCTAAATGGCAACACTGCCTTATTACAAACACCAAGAAGACTTATTTATTATAGGGCTTCATCCTAATCTCGTTGAAGTAATCAAGTAACCGTATTTCATCAAGTGTCTCTAACTAACAAGAACTTGATTCAAGTATATGAGTGATAATATATGGTCCCAACCAATGCACTTTAAGCTTTCCTGGATGGTGCAGAAACTTAGAGTCATAAAGAAGCACTATTGGTACCCAAATTGATTCTCCCTCGGAAGCTGAGCAACATCACAGGTTTGGCCAGAAGCTAAGAGACAAACAAAGCATGTAGTGTGTCATTTTATAGCCGAAGATTAAATGTAGTTCGCTCTTTGTCACTCAGATGTGGAGAAATGGGTAGCACCCTTAAGAGGATTTGATCTATCCTCACTACTTTATGGTTGTGCCTTTTAACCATGGTGAGAGGACCCTTTTTGTAGCCTGTTGTTTGTGGAGGAGATGGAGATATCCTTCCTTGTGAAATTATTAGGAATATCTTGAAGAAAATATGATCAATGCATCAAAACCTAACTCCCATGAGTTGTCACCCTAGATAATGGATATATTTTCTAAGCAAGGTTCAGGCCACTAAAGACAATGAAAACTTGATTGTTTCTACATGTTTTGGTAGTAAACAATTATGCATTTTTATGGGTATGATTGATTGTTTTTAAATGAATTTTTGGTGGGAGGTGAGGCAAAAATGAACTTGATTCACTAGATCCTTGAGAATGTTTACAAAATGGAGAGTTTGAACAACATAATGTTTTGGGATAGCTACGATGTTCCTTTAACCAGAATATGTGCTTCAATGGAGGCCCAAATCAGCACTTTTCACACAAACTTCAAGGATCCAAAATGAAGGCTCAAATTCGAAAACTCAACTAAACATTATCAACCTCTATTTCATCATGCCTAAGATACCCTTAAAGGCTAACAAACAATCTTATAGTCATGCTAGGATTCACAGTGATTTTAAATTTGTTTATTTCACTATCAAATGAAATCTCTTCTGATAAATGAAATTGAAAATGCCATCAAACTATCACAAGGATAAGATCTTGTGTGATTCAAAAATATTTCAATGTAATATTGCAACAGGAACATGAAAACTATGTGTAGACATTCGTGAATGAAGCAAACACAAATTTTGCCCAAAAATAACGCAGATTAGCTCAAGTTTGATTAAATTTATCAGTAGGGGAAAGTTTCTAGAAAAATCTCAGAGCTTGTCAATGGCTGTACATGTACAACCACCTTGATATGATAAAATTTAACACAAAGGAGATAAACAAGTTTATTCAGATGATTTCTCAGAAGGACAGGTTCTATCAAGCTTTTCTCTTAGAAAAATCATTCCTGACCTCTAACACTCCCATCATTTGCATGATAAATTTGTGCAATTTATAAAATTTTACAACAGAGTTTCCCCCCCAAAAAATCCAAACATTGAGTGCACCAGTGCTCGCCATGATCTCGATCAAGATTCCCAGAATCAAATCTATAAAAATTTATCAAGTGCTCAGGGGGTAGATCTCTTCGAACATCTCCCGCATTCAAATCCTTCTTCTAGCAGATCACTTTTCCCTCTACTCGCTAACCACTTCCACCCCTAATCTGTCAAATCTGGTTCTTTGCATGGATGAGAAGAAAAAATGGAAGATTGGATCAAGCCTAGAGGTCAGATCTCATCTTAATGACAGAAGATGTCCCTGGATTTTCCTCGCCAAACCAAGATATCAACAGGTCTTTCACGTGGTAAAGAAAGAAAAATTGGACCGAATCCAACAATAAAATTACATATTTAATGGTGAGATATGTTTACAGACCTTCCCCACCAAACCAGGATATCAAATTAACTCCCCTTCCCTATTTGGCATGCAAGAAATATCAAGAAATCATGAAGACTCACACCTCCAAGAGCTTTGGAGTGAAAATGGTAGAAAAATCAGATACAGATGCACAACTGTCACTGATTTCTACTTTGAATTTGGACCATCCACGTGGGAGATCCACTTCAAAATGGGCATGTGGGTTCCTTTTTTCCTTTTACAAATTTTGGAAAAATGTAAAATTTTCACATTTTTCTCCACACCTCTGCCCTTGAGAAATGATCCTGACACATGTCCTAAGGTGGGTCTCAAAGGAACCGCGGCCAAATTTTGCTATTTCACATATTTTTTGGAAAAAGGGAAAATTTTCCAAGTTTTCCCCACATCTCCACCCCTCCACTTCTAGTCTCTGATGTGGGTCCCAGTAGAACCACGCTTCCTTTTTCACTTTTAACTCATTTTTCCACAAAAGGAAATTTTTCTAATTTACCCCCAAAAATTCGTACCTTCACCATTGATTGAAGCAATTTTTGACTTTTCTCTATCGGACCCACAGGTAATTTTGATGATTTCAGTATTTTGAATATCAAGGGGAAAAAAATCCAAGTTTCCCCTAATGGCCTGCCTCCCCATCTCTTGACATTTTCAAAGCCAACCTTGACCTCCTTCTTATCGGGATTGCGGGATATTTTGATATTTTACTCCTTTTGGTGGTAAGAGGCAAAAAATCCATGTTGCCTCTAATGGTCCCCTTCCCCACCCCTTTGACTTTTCAAACTACCACGTGTCACAATGGCACATCTTGAGATGGTCCCCAAAAGATGAGACCTTGAATTAGCATGGGCTCAAAACGTGTCCTAGCCTGGAAAAATTTGTTTGAAGGCTTAAAGCTCAGTGGAAGGCGCCATGAGTCAGGGTCCGAGGCAATCTCCTTTGGCTGTTGAAAAGTCCAAGAAAAAATCAAAGTGAGCAGAGGCCTCCAAGTGTGCTCCTGGCACTTATTTAAAATAAAATTCAAGGTCCAGTCCTCAAACATGTGTGCTCCCTCCACGTGTCCTAGGCCTCTCAAAACCTTTTGAAAAAAGACTAAGTATGGGAGGACCCGACAGAAACATCCACATGTATTCATGGCACAATTTCAAGAACCCTATAAGGCTTCAAAATGTTTTGGCAGGGGCACGTTTCCATTTTAGAATTTTACTCCATTTTTACAAAAGGTAAAAAATATCCAATCTGCTTCTAAAGGCCACATTTCCACCTTTAACCTTGCCACGTGTCCTTCTGTGGAGTCAAAGTAAGACTTTTTCTTTGCCGCTTAATTTTTTCTTTAATCAAAGCCTGGCGGGGCTGCGAGGTGGGTTCAAATTTTTTTCCAAAGTAGCCAAAAAGAAAAATTTCAAAAAATAAACCCGCCGCACCTCATCTAATTAGAAGAATCCATGTAAGCTCCAAAAGAACCAATCAGATTTGAGTGGAGCTACGAGACCAAATTTGCCTTTTTTCCAAAAAAGAAAAAAGTGACAAGTTAAAACATTTTCCTGTCATCCCGTGACCAACCAAAAGAATCCACATGACTGTTGAATGCTGAGGAATAATTTTTACATGAAAAAGATGTCCGCCAGACCGTAAAAAAAACATAGAAATTCACCATTCATGCCCAGAATCTGATTTTTTGCTAAGGATGATTTTTTTTTAAACAAAACAAATTGAAGCATGGTTCCAAGCATCTTTCGACCATGGATTTGGATTTTCAAAGACATGCAAATATAAATTGATCATTCTTGAGATTCCATGGTTGGGGAAAAATAGGAAAAATGATAGAGCCCGCGGATTTTGAAGAAATTAAGGAAAAACTAGGGCAAACTCAAAGACTCCTTCAAAAAGGGGCATGACATTGGATTCTGCAAACAATTTGAGGCATTCAAATGGAGGTAAAATCTTTAGAGCATTCACATCAAGAGATAAAAAATTTCATAACATGCAGATCAGAGGAAAATTAGGCCAAAATGGTGCGAGATCAAGACGAGCACCAACAAGAACCATCTGTCCCATCTCAAGATTGTTTTCCTTGATGTGCATGTCATGCCATGCCTTCTTCCTAGCCTTTTCCTTCTTTTGACTCCAACGTGCTATGGTGTGCCTCTCATCCAACTACATCAATTCTTTCTTCTAAATCTTTCTCATAAGCTAAACCTCTATTGCATGTAATATGCAAAGAAGGTAACATGAATTCCATAGGAAGAACTGATTTCATGCCAAACACTTACTGAAACGGTGTGGCCTTGTTTAACCTATTGTATTTTGTTCTATACACCTAAAGCATGATAGAAACTTTGTCATCCCAATATTTCTTTCCAATGTCACAATTTTTTTGTCAATGTCTGGCTCAAAATCTTGTTGAATACCTAAACAGTCCCATTTTCTTGAGGATGATAGGGTGTAGTCTTATGGTGCACAATCATAAATTCATCCAATAGTATCCTAATCATCTCATTAAAAAAGTGTGTACCCCTATCCCTTATCAAGCTCAATAGGCATCCATACTTTGAAAGAAAATTTTCCCATAAAAACCTGACCATTATAGTTGTTGCACAATCCTTGGTAGGTGCTGCTTCTACCCACCTTGTAAGATAATCTATGTAAGTGATGATGTAGCGTGATCCAGTTCTACGTGCAGATGGAGAAATAGGACCCACAAAGTCTATAGCCCATTTATCAAATGGCTATGCACTAGGAATAGGTCTTAAAGGCAATTCAACTCTTTACCCAGGTTTACTGATGCATGACAGTGATCAAATGCCTTACAATATGCTTTACAATATTTGTAGAGGGTCTCCCACCATAATCCAACCAGTAGAATCTTGCACGTAGTGGCGTCACATATGTAGTTCCCACCTATAATACCACCATGATCCTCATCCATGATGTCTGTGCACTCATGATTTAGTACACACCGATGTAATACTTCATCTCAGCTTAATAGGTCACCACTAATCAACATAAAAGGTGTCGTGTGAATTGCAAGTTGTTTCTTCTCTAAGTATTTCATTCCTTTTGGTGTCATACCTGTACATAAAAATATAGCAATATCCTCCAATTCCAAAGGTGCATGTTGTAACCTATACAATTGTGCATCCAACATTGTATCTTCAATTGTCTGTATGTCCTCCCCTGATTGAATTCTTGATAAGTGGTCTGGGCCTAAATTACTCTTCCCTGGTTTTACCACAACTGTGAAATCAAATTCTTGGAATAAGAGCACCCATCAACATATGTGCCCCTGTAAAATGGGCTTGTTTACTAAGTATTTCAATGCCATGTGATCGGTATAAAATATGAATGGTTTTACTAGAAGGTATTGTCTAAATTTATGTAGTACATAGATCATTGACAAGGATTCACACTCAGTAGTTGTATAATTATGTTCTACAAGAGTCAAATTTATACTAGCAAAACAAATAGTATGATCTATAATACCTTCTCCAGAATGAGCTAACACCATGATAATGGCCATACCAGAGGCTTCCACATGTACATGAAATGGTTAGTCTTATAAGGGAAAATATAGAATAGGCATTGTAGTAATTCTCTCCTTCAATGTCTCAAATGTGTGTTGTTGCAGTTCTCCCCAATAAAATTTCCCCTTTCCTTTTAGTAACTCTTTCAAGGGTGCAATAACCTTAACATATCCCTTGATAAATTTTCTATAATACCCAGTGTGACCCAAGAATCCATGCACCTCATTCTAACTGGTAGGATCTTCTATGCCTATAATAACTACAACCTTAGCTAGATCTACTAACAAACATTCCTTGTAAATGATGTGCCCTACCCTAATAGAGTGCCAAAAGGTGTAGCAAACACACACTTCTTGACATTTAAAGAGATGCTTAATTGTCTACATATTTCAAACATTAAGCACAAATTGTCACAATGATCCTTAACAAGCCCATACACCATCTAATCATCCAAGTAAACTTGCAAGAAAATGTGAATAAAATCCTATAATGCTTGAACAACTATTCGCAAAAATACACGAAACGTGTTTTTTAGACCAAAGGGCATTACAATATATGCAAAACTTCCTCATTCAGTGGTGAAAGTTGTTTTTTCTTGATACTCTTCTGCAATCCATACCTGATGATGCCTTGAGGATCCATCTGTTAAAGAATAGATTTCACACCCTGTAACATCTTCTAATATCTCCTCTATCAAAGGTGTAGGAAAGGGATCAATCACAAATGCAACATTCAGTTCTCTATAATCCACACAAATCCTAATCCGTCCATCTTTCTTTATACTGATAACCATGGGGCTATCTCACTTTTATTCTTCAAGGGGCTTTATGATGCCAGACTTCAGCATCTTGTCAATTTATTCTTTAACTTTTACATGCATGTTAGGGTTCATCCTATAGGGTCTCTTCCTAATTGGGTGTGCACCTTCTTTAATCTTGATCTTCATCTCTCCTAATGATTCATGCACTCCCTTTAATGGAGCCTGATAGTGATGGGGGTTGCAATGGGGGATTTTCCCCCTTTACGGCGTCCGGGGGCAGTGCCCCCATATGCCACATTTTATATGTATTTATGCATTGTGAAATTTGGACCGTTCATTATTAGGTCACAAATCTAACGGGTGGTTTTCTATGTTTCCCCAAAATGATAAAAACCCTAATATATTTAAAGGGTCGTTATGTATGAGGCTCATTGTATTAGTGGTAGGCATTGTGAGAGAGAGTTTTAGCTAGACAAAATAAATGTATTGGTTGTTTCTGGTGGATGTAGCCCATTTTGGGTGAACCACGTTAAATCTGTGTCTCTATTTTATTACATTCTATTTGTGTTTTACATTTTCTGCATTATTCATTGCATGCTTATTTATCTGTATAACTGGTATAATCCTAATAACTGGTATCAGAGCATGTTTGAGATTTATTTGTTGGTAGTATACTCATAGAGGGATTTCTATTTAAGTGGGAGAAGGAGTAGTGGAAGAGGATAATAACTTCATAGTTGAGAATTTTGACAGCTAAAATTACTAGCTATGGAAAATGTAGATGGAAGATTACCTGTATCAAAAGGATCTATACCTACCGTTGGGAGGTGAAGAAGTGAAAACCTCAATCATGTCTGATGAGGAGAGGAAGGTTCTAGACAGGAAGGATCTCAGTGTGATTCGATTGAGTTTGGCATCGTCCATAGCTTCAAATATATCACAGGCGAAGAGTACGGTAGAGTTGATGAAAACCCTAGCTAATTTATATGAAACTCCTAGTGCATCCAATAAATTTTATTTAATGAAAATATTGTTTAATCTACAAATGCAAGAAGGTGGATCTATATCTAGCCATCTTAATGATTTCCAAACTATTGTAAATCAGCTAGATTCGGTTAATATCCCATTTGATGAGGAGGTTAGAGCATTATTATTCCTGTGTTCTTTGCCAAAAAGTTGGGACAACTTAGTAATGGAAGTTTTTAATACATCATATACTTCTCTTAAATTTGAAGATGTAGTAAGTGTCATATTAAATGAGGAAATGCATAGGAAAAGTACAGGGGAAAATTGTTCTTCTGGAAATGCATTGAAAATGGAGATTAGAGGGAGGAGCAAGGAGAAATCAAAGAGTAAGGCTCATAGGAAGATATAAATCAAATATGGGTAGGATCCAAATCTAGGAGTAAAGGCATTACTTGCTAGAACTGTGGAAAGAGAGGACATGCTAAAAAGGATTGTTGGTTCTAAGAAAACAAAGAAAACTAGCATGAAGGTATTAAAGAGTAAAATATCGATAGGTAATATTGTTTAGGATGCTCTTATACTTTCTCTTGATACTAGAGTAGAATATTGGGTAATAGATTTAGGTGCCTCTTTCCATGCAACCCCTGATAAGGGCTATTTTAAAGATTATGTCTAGGGAAATTTTGGACAGGTCTATTTGGGTGATGATGAGTCGTGTGAACATTTTTGGGAAGGGAAATGTACACCTGAAATTATAGAATGGAACATACATGGATATTGAGATACGTGAGGCATGTACCTAGCCTCAGGAGAAATCTCATCTCTGCAGGACAATTGGGTGGTGAAGGTTGCATAGTCATATTCACTTCAGATGCTTGGAAGGTTTCCAAGGGTACCCTGGTAGTGGCACGGGGTAAGAAAGTAGGCACTCTTTATTTTTCTACTTGTATATCTAATTCTTCTACCATATTATCTACTTCAGATGACGATGCCATCATTTGGCACAATAGATTGGGACATATGAGTGAGAAGGGCATGAAAATTCTACATGAAAAAGGTAAGCTTTTAAGTTTGAAGTAATTAGAACTTAGAATTTTGTGAGCATTGCATTTTTGGGAAACAAAAAGAGTCATGATTTCTCAAGGCAGGGAAAACCAAGAAAGAGAAAAATTTGGAGCTAGTTCATATAGATGTGTGGGGGCCAGCCCATGTTGCATCTCATGGTGGTTCTTGTTCTTGTACTATTGTCACATTCATTAGATGAGTCAAATCTCACTTAGGTGAGGTATGGGTATATTTTGATCGGTAACTCGGTCATTATGAGATGTCGTTTTTTGCAAAAGTGTGTCAGTTTTTTATGCTCTTTCCATTGTGAAATATGCGTTATTTTGAGAATTTCACTATCTATTATAAAGTTCCATATGTATAATCACGCACTCATCTACTAAAGTTGCCAAAATATGGGGGGGCTCTTGTTGCATTTCTTAGGGGTCTTGTTGAATTACTTGGTTCACCCCATTTGATTTTGGTATATAGGAGAGTTTTTAAGATTGGCATCTAGGTTCTACATTAACTCATGTTTTGAGCCATTAACATGCACATTCGGTTGATGCTCACACATGAAAACCAAAAATGGAGAACAATAATTAAGCAAAAAGGATTCGCATGGGCTGTTAAATGTGCTAAAGAACATCCCTTGTGTTCACTAGAGAATTGCAGAAATTTCAGTACCAGTGCAAATTTGATGAGTGTATGGGTTTGATAGGAACTTATGTAAGCTGATAGTATTTTATTTCATTTGGAAAAGTGTGACACCTCCTTTCAAAATATGGGATGAAATTGGAGTGATTTATTTGGTAGTGTTCGTGGTTCTCGGATGAGAGCTATGCGGTCTTGAAATTGAGATCACCTCTCTGTAATCCTAAAGATTTTCCAGAGCAATTAGATATGACTATCTTACCAAGTTCAAGCATTTTTTGACACAGTTTTGATAGTTGGTTAGTGGAAGAGATAAAAAGACCCCAGAGTCACTCTCTGCACTTGATTCTATCCAAGTTGAGAGGACCATTCCACAATTTTTTCTTCTACCTTGTTTCTCTAGCATGGTTTGCCTCCAGGTGATTAGCTTCACACAAGTTCCTAACTTAGAAACATTTTGTGCCATTTGACTTGTCTAGGGAAGAATCCAAATTCATACTCATGATTGAGATCTTCCACCTCTCAGAAGGCATTAGTTGCATCTAATCCTAAGGGTACCCAGGGAAAACTCTGCAACAGTAAAACCATATCCACACCTTCTCCATCTCAAAATGCTTCTCCACAACGTAAAGAAAACAACTGCAAAACCCAGGGATTCTTCTACACACTATGCCAAGAATAATTCTAGCCGTTCATGTTCTTTGGTGTGGGGGTAGTATGTGCATTTGAAGAAAATAGCTTTGGTTATAAGTGAATGTAAGCCTGTAGAGGATTGCAGTCAAGTTGACACAAAATTTCTATCTCCACTCCACCTCCTTCTAACCACTCATGGAAAAGCACTTAATGTTGTTGGAAGATCTCAGATCACCACTTGCAGACACATTAGGTTATAAATTATGGAGTGCTTCTCATCACCTATGACTTCTTCCAAGGAGTTTGTGTGATCCATCTCTAGGTTAGTCCCTTTGACGGTTCTACTTCTCAACAATTGAGGTTGGAGATTCTTCCTTGAATGCTCAGTCTTCGTTGAGGGAAAAGGTGATACAACATACTTGATAGGTGGCAATATCCAAGATGCACTATATGTTCCTAACATCACTACAAATTTGCTTTCTGTATATCTAAATTTTTCATTCTGGTCAAGGGAAAACAGTGGACTTTTACACCACACTGGGGTCCAGACATCTAAGACCTTTGTTGGAGCCTTTTTCACTTGTTGCTCCCCCCACAGGGTATTGTCTGATCATAGTTCAAGACCGTATATCACTGCTGAGAGTTTTGATGACACTTCTGGTATATAGGGATAGTGACTCAACTATCCACTCATTTAGATTCATGAGACCTAAGATTTGGCATGAAAGATTTGGACATCTCAATTACATATATTTGAAGCTTGTTCTGACTCACCTTCATGGTATGGTCAGATGGTCTTCCTAGAGTTTCTAGTCTTGAGGTGCAGTTTGCTCTAGATGTGCATTAGGGAAACAACACCAAGTATCTCATTTCCTAAGAATTTTTCTAAGAGAGTTTCTTCACCACTTGAGCTTGTACATATTGACTTGCTGGTTTTTCCTACCCCCTCTTTCAACGTTTTGAGCTAAGTATGCACTTACATTTATTGGCATTGTAATATTCTCGAGGCGTGCTTGGGTACCTATTTTCTCAAGTACAAAAGTAATTTTTTTCACACGTGTGTCAAATTCTTCAAGGATTTGGTCTGAGGGGTTGGAAGAGGCTAATCTCCCCTCAGTTGCATAAAGAACCTTCGTACTTGATAATTGGGGGGGAGTACTTCCAGCGATGAGTTTTCTACACGATACCCTTTAGCAACTCACGGCATTATTCACCAGCACTTCTGTTCCTCATACTGTCCACAACATTTAATGGCATTAGCAAAAAGGAAGAATAGAAATTTGAAGGAAATGGCTAATTGTATGATGCATTCTAGAGATTTTCTTCCTATCTACTGGGCAGAAGTAGTTAATTGTGCTAACTATATTAAGAATCGCACACCACATAGAGCACTTGAAAATTTGACTTCAGAGGAAGCTTGGTCCAACACTAATCCAGATGTCTCATTTTTTTGAGTCTTTTGGAGCCATGCTTGGGCCTTTGTGCCAAAGAAGAAAAGGAAAGCTTTGGATAAGAAGAGTAAACCCTTGATCTTTGTAGGGTATTGTGAGGACATGAGAGCTTATCGTCTTTTAGATCCTGATACACATTATGTTCTTTTTCGAACACATGTTCAGTTTGATGAGCATTTCACTCCTCATGATTCTTCATCTTCTACCATTCCTGCTTCTTCTTCATCTCATCTTGAGGATCTTTTCTTTGAGGAGATTGATGAGGAGGTTATAGATGTCATTGAGGATCCTATTCCCATTGATGTTTTCACTATGCCTAAGTGGGCTCGTACTACAGTTTCTGAGGCAACACCTTTCATAGAGGATCTTCCACCCACTAGGAATCATCACGCACATTCTATAGGTTCTATACTTTTATGTCAGGTAGTTTCTGAGGATCCATAGTCTTTTCCAAAGGCTCATGGGATATAGGAGTGGGATGATGCGATGACAGCTGAGTATTCTTCTTTGATGAAGAATCATACTTGGGATTTGGTATCTCTTCCTAAAGGAAGAAATATGGTTAGGTGTAAGTGGGTATACCAAACCAAATACACAGTTGATGGGTCCATTAACAAGTATAAAGCTCATCTTGTTGTAAAGGGGTTTTTCACAAGTCGAAGGTATTGATTACTCTAAGACTTTTGCACCCATTGCCAAGATGGATTTTGTATGCCTTGTACTTGTTATGGCTGCATCACAGGGGTGGCCCGTATACCAAATGGACGTGAAGAGTGCCTTCTTACATGGAGATCTAAAAGAAAAAATATATATGGAGCAGCTGGATGGATTTGTTCAGGATTCTTCTCTTGTTTTTCAGCTCCGAAGGTCTCTCTACGGTCTCAAACAAGCCCCTCGGGCTTGGTATGAGAAGATGGATTGTTTTCTTCTATCTACTGGTTTTGTTTGTTGCCACTCCGATCATACAGTGTATCTCCAGCATGTCAGTGAAGATATTGTGACACTTGTTTTGTATGTTGACGATTTGTTACTTACTGGCAGCTCTTCTTCCCAGATTCAGAGTATTTAGAGGGGTCTTTCTACATAGTTTGACATGACAGATCTTGGGCTATTGCATTATTTCCTTGGTTTATAGATTTCTTAGACAGATTCAGGGATTCATTTGTGTCAGCAAAAATACACCCATGATCTTCTTAGGCACTTTGATATGGCTGATTGCAAGCCACGTCCATCTCCTTTTCAGTCTGGGGTTACTCTTACATTCACATGTACCACACCACTTTGTGATCTTACATTGTATAGGTAGTTGGTTAGGAGTCTCATGTACTTGACCCATACTCGCCCTGATATTTCATTTTCAGTAGGGCTTGTATCTCAGTTTGCACATTCTCCTCATATTAGTCACTGGCAGACTACTAAAAGGATTTTGCGCTATTTGCATGGCACTTCCCACTTTGGCCTACACTACACTAGGGGCTCTACTCAGTTGGTTGGGTATATAGATTTATATTGGGCAGCTTCTATTGATGACAGGCGTTCTAATTATGGCTATCTTTTTTGTCTTGGTTCTTCTCCAGTTGCTTGGGTGTGTAAAAAGTAATAGGCTATTGCACTTTCATCTTCAGAGGTAGAGTACAGGGCAGTAGTTACAACGAGTCAGTAGATTCTTTGGCTTTGCCATTTATTGACAGAGTTCAGATTCCCACAGGATTCATTGACTGTACTTTGGTGTGATAACCAAAGTGTAATTCACATTTCTCGCAACCCAGTTGAGCACCAGCGGACCAAGCATATCGAGATACACATCCACTTCATTCAGCATCACATTCAAGATGGAGTTCTTTGCTTGGAGTACCTTTTGACTCAGCAATAGGTTACAGACATCTTTACGAAGCCTTTTGCATCACCTCGCTACCTTGAGTTGCATGGAATGCTTGGGGTTTCGAAAGTTGTTCTTGGGGGGTGTTCGTGAGAACATCTTCCTTCTTCTTCTTCTTTCTCTTTCCTTCTTTTAGTTTGAGATTTCTTCATGGATATATTGTACATGAGTACCTCATCAGGCCTAGTTTTTGGAGCTCATACTGTGGACATGCCACTTCTATTTTGGCCCCTAGCTTCACTTGAGGGGGGTGTTAGAGTAGGTATTTACCTTAAGCTCATGTTCACCTAGGTACATTGATTTACCTTTATTGTATTTATCCTCACCCACTTATGTGTGTGGATTAATTTCTTTTTATTTATTTAGATATTAGGAGATATTATCTAGTTGTTAGGTATAGTTCTTTCCTAATAAATCTATGGTGATTGAGTAGTTATTTCAATGAGATCTATAGAGTATTGAAAACTAGATCCTTGATGTCTAGTTCTCTCATAAATGGTGTTAGTGAGAGGATGACTAGTTCTTTGATGGAGCAAGTTCACGGTCCATGAGATTGCACGTGGGGCTTGATCTACGACCTTGACTGAGTTCTTAGATTGTTATGTCCTTTCCTATATCAAGCAAGGCCCATTCTCATTGTATTTCATTGAGGAATTCCATAATAAGCCTATATGAAATATTTCTGCTCATTTGTTTGCAAGAGTATTTTGTGTAAATTTATTCTTGTGAATTACTTTCATCTTATTGAAATCGTGGATTTGATTAGCATCCAAATGTTGTACATTGGCATTGGCTATGATCTGGTTATCGTTCCTTTTAGATTTTAGTTTTGGGATCGAGATGAATCTAAGATAATTAGGATTTGTGATGTTGTTTGGCATGAAAATATAATGTACATGGATCACGTATAGGATAAAAAAATCCCAAAGAAGAATTGGTTGAGGATATAACTCCTAAAAAAGAACTCTCAACTGGAAAATATCCACCTACAGGTACCGAGGTTGACTAGTTCTTTAAGCCAAGCCCAAAAGCCAGTTTCAACATCGGCACCTCTGTTAGAAATTCAAGAAAATGAGAAGCAAGAAAATAATGATCTCGTGACACCCCCATCTTCAATAAGAAGGTCACAATGTATTAGTAGACCTCCAGAAATATTTTCCCCTACTTTGTATTTATTTGTTACTAACAGATAGTGGTGATCCAAAGAGCTTTGATGAGGCAATGCAGGTGGAATCCACTAAGGAGTGGGAGTGTGGCATGAATGAAGAGATGGACTCCCTGGAGAAGAATCAAACATGGAATTTAGTCAAATTATCAGGCTGGGAAGAGATTACTACAAAACAAATGGGTCTACCGTGTGAAAGAAGAAGAAGGTGGATGGAAAAGGTAAAAAGCAAGGCTTGTAGTGAATGGGTATGAACAAAAGAAAGGTATCAATTTTGATGAAATTTTCTCCCATGTTGCAAAGATGTCTTCCATTCATATTGTATTAAGTTTAGTTTTTGTTGTTGAATATTTACACTTAGAGAAAATTGATGTCAAGACAACATTTCTCCATGGTGACTTGGAGGAGGATATTTATATGCAACAACCGCATGGGTATGAGGTGAAGGGTAAGGTGAAATTGGTTTGCAGGTTGAAGAAGAGCTTATACAGGCTCAAGTAAGATCCCCAACAATGGTATCTAAGGTTTGATAGTTTTATTCATGAGCATGGTTTTACTAGATGTCAATCAAATCATTGTGTGTATGTTAAATGGTTGGATAACAAGAGCTACATTATTCTTCTATTATACGTAGACAATATGCAATAAATTGCAAAGCTTAAGGAAAAGATTGCACAAACATTTGCAACGAAGGATTTAGGTGCAACAAAGAAAATCCTCAGTATGCAAATCAAGAGGGATAGGAAAAATAAGAAATTGGTGTTGTCTCAGGAGGACTATGTAGAAAAGGTGTTAGAGAGGTTTCAGATGTAGAATGCGAAACCGGTTAGTACACCATTGGATGGGCATTTTAGATTAAGTAAAGAGCAATGCCCAACAACACAAGAGGAAAAAGATTATATGACATAGGTTCCTTATTCTTTTGCAGTTGGGAGCCTCATGTATGCCATGGTTTATACCAGGCCAGACATTTCCCAAGTAGTGGGAGTTGTTAGCAGGTATATGGAAAATCTAGGTAAAGCACACTGGAAGGCAGTCCAGTGGATTCTCAGGAACTTGAGAGGGACCAGTAGTAAGCACTTTTGCTTCATATGGTCAAATTATACTTTACATGGATTTGTGGATGAAGATGTGGCAGGAGATATGGATAATAGGAGGAGCACTACTAGATACGTGTTTAAAGTAGGTGGTGTGGTAGTGAGTTGGATCTCAAAGTTGCAGAAGGTAGTTTCCCTATCTACTACAGAGGCAAAATATGTTACAACGACTGAGGTAAGTAAGGAAATGTTATGGATGAGCAGGTTCATGGAGGAGTTGGGTAAGGAGCAAGGGGATTGTAAGTTACATAGTGATAGTCAAAGTGTAATTCACCTGGCAAAGAACTCGGCCTTCCATTCTAGAACCAAAACACATTCAGCTAAGATATCACTTCATACGACATGTGTTTGAGGATGGATAGCTTGAGTTGGTGAAGATTCATATAGATGATAATCCTACTGATATGTTTACTAAGACAATGACAAAGGATAATTTGGATTTTCATTCAACTTTTATGGGTTGTCAAGATTGATCTTGAAGCAGAAGAAACAAGCAAAGAGGAAAAGTCCAATCAGGAGTTGTAGTGGTGGACTTACAGTAATCAGTCTCTAAGTGGGAGATTATTAGTTGTGGATCTTGATAGTGATGGGGGTTACAAGAGGGGATTCACCCCCCTTACGGGGTTCATGGGCTGTGCGCCCTGGCAGGGGTTTGGGGGCAGCGCCCCCGAAAGCCACATTTTATATGTATTTATGCATTGTGAAATCTGGAGCATCTCATTATGCATGGTAATTGCTATACAAAGCTTGCTTGCTATGTTATCTCACAACTCCTACAATTTGGTGAAGTGCAACCCTATTCATCTTTAATGTGTCATTCCTGTCTGAGGTCTTCATCCTTCACTCCTTCATGATATCAAAGCTCATGGACTGGAATCACACTACTCACCATTTTTGCTCCACCATGTAGTTGCTTGTACAAGCTCTTTCTTTTGCATGTGCTTTACTTGCATATTTTGATATTATTGTGGGTGTATGTTTTGGGTTTAATGTGTTGTAGGAGCTAGCATGTTACCTAGCTCTCTAACTAGCTCCTGCATTTATCCTCGAATCTCATCTGTGACTTGGCTTGTGGACTCAATTTTTATTTACCTAGACTCACATTGGATACATTGGCTCACTGTCTGACTCAGATTTTTCTCACGGTTCTCACTTCCTTTTTCTTTGTCTTGGCTCACTACCTTGGTCTTCAAATTCATGGTTTCCCTGACTCGACAGGCTCAGGTCTATAAATCTATGAGGTGCTTCACATCTCTGATTCAACGCTTGGTGTGAGAAACTTAGAACCTGATCATCTTTGGTCTCCTTAGGTTCATGAACCATACAAATATTCACTTTTTCCTCATAGGTTCATGAGGTGCACGCATTTTTATCCACACTATCCAAGACCTCGCGTGTACCTGTTGAATGATATATATCCAAATTTTCTACTTTTTCATCATCCACTATGTAGACCATCTTTCCATTTTATTTCTCAAATTAAGCATGCTCAAGTAGTGTGGCATCTATCTCGACTTCTTCATCAAAGCATGCTCCTGAGTCATTCTCAACAAATAACTCTTGAATGAGTTCTTCCACCTTTGCACTATCTCCCATAGTTAAATGATTTATAACCCTTAAGGCATATTCTATTGGAGTTTTAGTAGAGAAGTAATCAAAATTCTGGATAATTCCTGCAATCAAATCCTACCAATTTAAATTTTCTCTATGTAGCTCTGCATATACATACCAAGCACGTGTGCATCCTTGCAAAGTGATTTAAATTTTTTACACCTATAGCAAAGGCAGTAAAGCTTCCTATCCCTCTATCCAGAGCCTCTCACACTACTAAATGTGGTGCTGAATAGGTTGATTACCATTATAATTATAGATTTGAGTAGGTGTATTACTCCTAGAAAACCAAGTTGTTAGAGCAATCCTGAATTCATTCCATTCTACAAGATTATCCCTGTGAACCACCCACCAGCAGGATGTTATCTCGTGTAAGGTATATGCTAACATATTTCTTCTTTCAAATTGGTCTATTCATTGTTCCTCCATGACGCGTAGGAATACTGTAGGGTCTCCTTCTCTAGCGTACCAAGGTACAAAGTTGGTACCCATCCTCCTGATGCAACGAGGTTTAATTTTCCACACAAATGCATTCCTTACTTCATGACCAACCATCTCATAAGTACCGTGAGCCCAATTATCACAAGGAATACTTGTAGTATCACTAATAGACTATGCATCTTCCCACTGAAGGATTCAATACTTAGAGGGCTCGAGTACTTTTGGGTCCTAAATGACACGTACATAAATCCTATTCAAGTCTTCCACACTCAAGGGCTTAATATAAGGCACAAATTTCCAATCTGTTAAAGGGATAATAACTCTTTCCTCCTTGTTCCCAAAAATGGTATATCCCTTATTGAACAAAAAATCAGCATTCTTCATGTAACACCAAGGGCACCCAAGCAGAGATGGGGAACTGTCTACTTCTACAAGTGCTAAAACCTAAAAAACCCCAATGAACTTGGCCCCTTATATAGTAATGGATGCATGTTTTTAAAATTCTGATAGGAGTGGCCTTAGTTTGATTAGCCATAAATAATACATTAGAATATGGTTGCAATGAATGCCTCTCCATCTGTACCCATGCATCTAAAATAAGCACATTTACCTATGTACTTGTGTCAATCAATAAATTACTCAAGAGCCATCCATCGAAAACAAAATTTAGAGTGATCTCCTTATTGTAATCTAGGTTATCGAGGGGAATATTTGAATGCAGGATTTTATCCCCATTCTCAATATTCTTGCATGAAGTATTTCTGTTTAACTAACTCCATACTAATGGAATGATATTATCCTGGTACAACAGTTTGCATACCTCCTTCAAGTCATCAATATCAGATTGGACCGTCTCTATTTCCTTCTCCTATTCAATCTTCCATGATTTATGCTTTAAACATTATATTTCCCCTTGAAGGTCACTGTGTACTTCCATGGTTTCCTGATAAACATCCTTCTGGTGCATAGGATCTGGATACCTTACATGCAAAATTTACTCCTTAGTGATGGCAGGCTTATGCTGTAATGTTTCTCTAGCATGCACAACTTCAGTGCATGTAGTGATCTTCACAGGTAACACCCCATGTAGTGTACTTATTTTCTAGAGTGAGTTATATCATAACCATCCCTACACCTTTGTTCTCCTGTTTATGCTGCTTGCTAATATGCTCATATAGAACTGGGAATTCCTCATAGCTATAGTTCTTCCCACAGAAAGAACATGTAATATTTTGAGGAAATTCATGCCTTTAGTGGTCAGGTGATCCACATGTAAATCAAGTTCCACAAGGGAATTCACTTCATCCACCACCATGGCCTTGACCTCTGAATCCACCACAATATCCTTGAACTCTACCACATCCCCCTTTATAACGCCCCTCATTCTGATCATAGTGTGCTTGATTATGATTCCAATCCTAGTGCTCACCTTTACCCTTAGATTTATTTGATACTCCTTTCTATTGCACACTAATATTTATAGCATCATGGATATGATCAATCAACCTACAGTATTTTGTATCGTGAGTCATGGACCAGAAAATATTAATAGTAGGATATATTCTTCCTTATCGCACATTGTAATAATGGGTAGCAACAAGTGTCATGGTTTAGGTGACATATCTCATAGTCTAGAAATAATGAACGTAATGTTCTGCATCTAAAACTATCTTTGGTGTGTCCTTCCACTTCACAGTCTTTACACTAAATCCCAATGTGTGTCTCATGTACCAAATTCACCAATAGTTTCTCTTACTACTTTTTCGTAGCTGTAATTTGTGCTTCCAATAATGGGTTGACTTCAGTGTTTATACTCCCAACTTCCTCAGCATGCAGAGTTACTTCAAGTGCTTCACACAGATCAATTTATGTATTATGTGACAGCGCCCTTCTAAAAGGTGTGTTCAAACCTCCAATGAACCATTGTGCATATTTGCTTTTGTGAATATCATAAAAATATTAGATAAAAGTGTTTTGAAATGTGCATCATACTCCCAGACACTCTCAGTAGTGCCCTACTTAATATCCTTAAGTGTGCTTATACTCTTCTGCTCAAATTCAGGGTTACAAAACTCTTTAAGGAATGCATCTTTGAATGCTACATAATCTATCCAAGTTTGATCATGGTCAAACTTCATGTACTAACTATGTGTGTGTCCCTGTAATGTAGTTGAAAATTGACGTTCCTTGCACTCAGAAGTCGTGATCCCTTTTATGCACAACATTATCTCACACATGTGTACATGTTTAGCAACATATTCAATTCCCCTATACTTTGGAAGATGAAGAGGCATCTCCATGTAAATATTATGGGGTTGGTATGGACCTTGCCCACCTGATCCAGAACCTCCTATGTTTCCTCTACCTCCAAAACCACGAGATCCACCAGAACTAGAGCCACCTATACCCCCTAATCCTCCACCTGTAGCTAGAAGTGGACTAGAAAATGCACTTCCCTCTATCCCAACACTAGTACTGTACTTAACTCTTATAGTTTGCATGGTTGTACTACTCCCAGAAGTGAGCCCCAAATTCTATGTAGATGATGCACCTGAGAAGGTTCCTCCAAACAACAATGGAGACATTTTCCCTACCATAGATGTACTTTATATGTGACTTAATCCCGCTTCCCTACTTCTAAAATTATCTTACTGACTATTGGATGTACTAGATACTAGAAAAATAAGTGTAAGGGATAGGTTTCTAGGTAGATTCAGATGCACGTCTATGGCCCAGGTCGCCTCTACTGGAACACTCCTATGTGAGGCTAAGGATGGTTCTGTATCATGCTTGCCCAAATGGGGGAGTTCTTAATGCTCTGGCTCCATGCCTTCTGTGTGAGCTCTAAATCCTTCACGGTTCATCTCTCTCCTCAATTACATCCACTCTGTAATGTCACAATACTTCTATATCTTCCTCTCTCACAATTCATTGTACTTAAGCCACCTATCTTATCTCTACCTCTCTAGCGCTGGGTCCGCCATCTTTCACAAAACCTGATCCTATCCCCACATGTTGTGGGGTTTAGCTAGCCATCAGCTTTTCCTCTAAGTTCAGGGTTACCATAAATATCTTGATCACCAGTGGAATTCCTTATAAGTAAGTTCCCCTGGGATATCGTAAAATTTGAACTCAGCTACCTCTAGGAAAGAATAAGTGGAAATTGTGTACTACAAAATATAGCTGTTCAAAACACCACGGAACCAAATATCCATAGTGCCTGTCCAAATCATATCAGCATCATACAGGGCCTAAAATTCTTCCTACATATAGAAAAGTGTATGATACCTCTAATTCCATTTAGATGCATAAGCAACTAGCCACATGTACAGTTCTACAAGGAAAATCACAAAGAAGCTCTCATACAAATAGTTATATAGATTCTTTTCCACCCGTGTGCATGTGTCAAACTCAGATCCATTGTTGAACCTTTGTGTAGACTCTTCTTCTAGATATTTTATCAACTCCTCAACAATTTCTAGGGGCAACCGGTACGTCTTCATTGCGAACCATCCTGAAAACAACTAAGAAAGAGGTCCCGACAACAGAACCAATGATGTAGCCTATAATTTACCACGAATAACCCAAGTTGGCTGACACATCAACCAACCTGAGTTGAGATCTCACTCAAAGCGCACAAAGGTACCATGCCCCTCCTTAGATTTTCTTGCATAAGATGTGAACATAATGAAGATATAATGCATTTGGATCCATAAATAGCATAAACATTTCACAGAACATATTCCAGATCTAGATCTTTAAAGAATCATGAATCAATTGATAAACATAATGAAGTCAACCATGTAAGAACCAGTTAAAATCATGTTTAGCACCATTATTCACCCAATACACTCCATTATATTAAAACATGGTAAATACAGAAGCTTCTTACAATAAATAATATAATAAGTTTATGCGCGCATCAGATCTGACAACATAACTCCACAATAAATTATACAAAATGTCTCTCTAAATACACAAATTAATACATATTTATGAGGGTGGGGACTTTCTCTTCACATCTTACCCACTTCCCAAAATAGGTCACATGTTGAAAATAGTCATGTGCCTTTACAATAATATGCACACATGTAAGTGCGCTAATAATAGATCTCTTACAGTTAACTGAAAGTATTAATCCTACTATTAAATCGAACTCATGCATGGTGCCTAGTATACGCTCTTCCCAAAATATTATTTACGTGTCACACAATTCTCCATCTCATTGTGTGCTCCATATGCTATCTCCAGAAATAGCCTGTAACGATGAAAATGGCTAAGTCTCAAATCAATCTGTCTTTCACGTGTATTTACTTCCCTATCCTTTCGCGCCTTCAAATATTCCTTGCTCCCATGCATGAATCTTCTGTGTGCCCTCTCCTTAGTATCATATTTTATCTTATCAACATGTATTCAACTTTTGTTATGTAATATTTTGTTATAATGGATTATAGAGCGTGGATTCTAGTAATTGATGTGTCTGAATATAGTGATTTCATGGTTCATATAATATTAGTTGTTATACTCTCTGTATGTTTCCTTATTTCATGTGTTTTCAATTGAATGTATGTAATAAGATCTTTTGAATGAATGCACACTTGGTTATGTATCATCATGTATCTGCATGCTAACATCTTGACAAGAAACAAAAAGGAGGGACCTAGTAGCTTTGTGTGCATTAGGTGACCATTCAGATATGTGTGGATGAGGTGCCAACACATATAATAGTTAGGTCAAATAATAATACTACATTTTCATTCTGTTTTTGGGACCTCTTTTCAAGTTGTTTTCTATGATGTTGCTTGTAGATGGCGTATCGATTGACTCTAGAGAGCATTGAAAGGTGGGTAGAAAATTGACAAGATCAGTTTGCATAGAGATATAATACTAGACTTGGTTTCATTGCATGTCATTGGATTGAAGAAAATATTTATCATAAGCTCTATGAGACTTTCTTTAGCTTATTTCCAATAGAATTTTATGAGTGGTTGGTAGGATATGCATTAGGAAATTGTCGAGGATATAGACTGGGACTTTAAACACAACAGGATTACCAAAATCTTACTAATGCTAATTTGGAGTGGACTTGAGCTATAGATCATTGGTGGGATGGAGTATTACATAGTTATACATTAGAGTACGTTATTTCTACGTATTTGTGTCTAGAGGAAGCTTAGATTTAGATTCTTACGTGAGCCTATAGGATCGTATGTACGCATTATACCATTTTCGATCAATATTTTGATTATCGAACTAGGTTTAGAGAACCTACCCATGGATAACTAAAACCCCACTGTGCATAGGGGCAGGATTAGTGTGGAAAAATATGGTAGACCTGGTGGTAGAAATAAAGAGAGAAGAAATAAGACTCAAGTTTAGTGAAGTACTAGAGACGGACATGGCACACGCAACAGGAAATCAAAGCATAAGAAGGAGATTTTAGAATTTTCTACAGATATTGGGAGTGAAGTTCTGGAGGTGCGTTAAGAAATCAATGAAAAAATGTAGAATACATACCCTTCATCCTTTCATTTCTTGAGGCACACCTTGAACTTGAGGAAACAAATGAAGAAGATATTGTCCGCGCCTAGAAGGAAAAATAAAAGGGAAAAATTGTGTACATGAAATATGATGAGGAAGTTGATAATTTGGATGTTAGCCACACTGAAGGTGTGTGTGAGGTACTGGATTCTATAGATGAAAAGGCATGTAAATGAAATGCTCCTATGAAGATGAAGAAGGTTAACATTGGTACAGAAGTAAAGCCTAAGTAGGACATTATTGGTGATTACTAGTCAGAGAAATAAGTGGCTAAGATTATTGAACTTTTGTGTGATTTCGAGGACTTATTCCCATGGGGCTATCATGAATTAAAAGTATTGTCTACTTCTTTAGGTGAGATGAAGATCAAACTAAAAGAAGGTTTGTGTCCAGTTAAGAAGAGGCCTTGTAGGATGAACCCTAATCTATGGGTGAAGGTGAAAGAGGAAATTGATAAGATGCTCAAGTCTTGAATTATTGTGCCTATTGAAGAATTAGAATGGGTCAGCCCCATGGTCATAAGCATTAAGAAATATGGGAAGATAAGGATTTTTTTATATTATAGAGAGTTGAATGCTTCATGTGTAATAGATCCTTTTCCCACACCATTCAAAAAATAAATCCTTGAAGGATTTGTAGGGAACAAGATATATTATTTCATAGATGGATTTTCAAGATATCACCAGGTGTGCATCACGAAGGAAGATCGGGAGAAGAATAATTTCACCATCGAGTGGGGTAGATTTGCATATACATTTATTCCCTTTGTATTGAAAAATGTGCCAATAGTGTTTTTTGTGCATTGTTGTATAGACCTATCAATATTTTATTCATAGATTCTTGGAGGTGTATTTGGATGATTGGAAAATTTATGGGTTAGTCAAAGACCATTGTGATGATTTGAGGCTTATGTTTAAGAGGTGTAGGCAGTTGATAATATCTCTTAACATCAAGATGTGTATCATTTCTACACATTTTGGTACATTACTTGGTCACATCATTTGTAAGGATTGTTAGTAGACCCAACCAAGATAGTTGTAATCTTGGGCCTAGAAGAACCTACAAACTAGAGTGAGATGCACACATTTATAGGACATACAAGTTATTATAGGAAGTTAATCAAAGGATGTGAAAATATTTCCATGTCCTTATAAGAATTATTAAAATCTAAAGGGAAATTCTATCGGGGTGACGTGCAATGGAAAAAGTTTGAAACACTAAAGGAAAGGCATACTACTACACCTATTTTGCATTTTCCTTTGTGGGTTAAACCCTTTCATGTTCATGTTGATGCCTCTAGCATGGAAATTGTTGTGGTGTTAGCACAACCAGGGGAAGGAATTGTGGATCATCCTATTTACTTTTCAAGTAGTAAGTTAATACCCATGGAGAATAATTACATAACTACTAAGCGCGAAGCTTTATCTATGATCTAAGTGTTGCACAAGTTCAAACAGTACTTGTTGGAAACTCTATTTATTTTCTATATATACCATATGGCACTCAAGTATTTATTCAACAACCATATTTTGTAAGGGAGAATATGTAAATGGATACTTCTATTCAGAGTTCATTTTAAGACCCCCATCAGAAAAATTAGTTTAGAATGGGTGGTAAATCTCCAAAATCGACTTTTGAATCGATGACGAATTTTTGAAAAAATGTTTCGTGGGAAAGGAAATTTGGTAGGGCACAATTTTCTTTGATTTCACATAGTTGTGAGGGTTTTAGATGACTATCCATTAGCTTCCATACAACCTAGGTCAGACGACATCTAATGGAAGGCTGTCCAACTTGGGTTGGATGACCATCCATTAGTTGTCATCCAACCCAGGTTGGATGGTAGCCAATGGATGGCCATTCAACCCAAGTTGGATGGATAACCACTCTTTTTTGGACATCTATATTAAATCCCCCCTTATAACTCCCTAGGCTATGTATTATACCTCAATGAATATTTTCACATTTTGATTACAAATGTTGGCGAAATACATACATAAGTTAATTTTTACATATAAATAGTAAGCGAACTGACCCATACAAATGAGTTATTAGTGAAAATTTTAGGTGAACTGGGTGGTAATCGACTATTGAAAATTCACCATTTCCAATTTCAAAAATCCCTAATATTCACGAGTTTACAAAAATTTTCCACTATAATTTTCCCTTCTTCTATTTCAAGAATTTGACTTCACCATTGTTGTGAAACTAGGAAAAGGTAATTCAGGGCCTGACCATTTATCAAGGATTAACTCTTGTGAGGATGTGTAAAGCATTAAAGATACTATGCCCGATGCAAAACTATTTAGAATAAATTACGTGCCCACATAATTTGCAATAACTATCTTCTTAGAGGTGCATGGATTATAAAACATACATGAAAATATCATCCATATCTGATCACTGGTTTGGAAGATATGAATTTTCTTCATTTCAATGCTCATGGCTTTCCTAGAGGAACTTGTAGGTATGTATGATGAATTTGTAGGTATCTTGAGCTTCATGACATAAACTATGGATGTCTGGGTTGAATCGGTGAAGGAATGAAGTGAAATAGGATTGTTAAAATATTTTAAAGCCTAAAACAATTGATTTAACAAAAATATAATTTGAATGTTAAATCCTAATTGCAAAGTAACTGATAGAAATAATGAAATATAGATAATAGATATAATATGACACAAGAACTAATATGATAAAATATGAAATCCTAAGTGAAAGAAAGAGAGGAGGAACTAGATGATTTGCGTGTTTCCTGGAATTGATTTGGACTGGAAAACTACTAAATAGGAAGGGAAGACCATCGTCACTATGCACTGTAAAGTTTGGAACTTCTGGGTCAAGGGTTCTTGGGTGCCAAAGTCTACTTCTAGCTACCTATGACTGTGGAAGTGGTCAGAACTTGATTTTTATGGTGCCACATAAGTGTCACTAATATTTTTTATTGGTCACTTGTGGGTCGCAATATGATCATCAAATGCGTTTGTATCCTAAAAAATAAAGATTCACCTGCAAAAACCACAATACTAAATCAAATCCAAAAAAGAAAGATACACTAGGGGGAGTCAAAATGATCTCTACAGTCACCTGAATGGGTGAAATTATGACCGAGTGCTACACTACATCTCAGAATCCATGTAGCTCTTGTGCATATGTGATAGAATCATGCCCTAGGATGCCCTTGTGTAAGTGCACTTGATAATGGGAATTAGCTCTATGTAGAAATGTAAATAGATTTGTGGATGGAATAATGAACGTCCCCTTCTTATGTAGTGTATGTAGAAAATACAGACCTTTTTCCCTTGTATGTATGCTATATGGATGTCTTTGATGCTCTTAGATGCCTTTAGATGCAAGCTTAGGTGATGATAATATATTCTTAGAGATTGGTCCTTTATTTTAGTTATATATATTTGTATTTATATGATTCACATGATTGGATTTTGTAATAAAAAACTGGAAGGTTGGACCATAGTAAAATAAGATGCAAAAAAATAAAAGATGATCAAAAAGAGAAATTAAGGTGGAAAGAGGTCAGGGGCACCTAGAGGAGACAATGGCACCTAGGCTCTAGTTTCCTTGCTGGGTGTTGGTTTCTAGAGTGTTGGGGTTAGAACACCAATTGTACAGATATATTAATCAGATAGAAGTATAAGAGAAATTAATATGGAAATAAACAAAAAGAAATAATAAACAAGATTTAATGTGGTTCACCCAGTTTGGGATACGTCCACCAAGAAACAACCAATTTATTATCAAAGAGGAAATACAATGAAGATTTTCAATCTTCCACACCTTATTGGATGTCATGTAATTTTTCTCTATTAATTTCTCTTTTTCTCTCTAAAGGAAACTTCTCTTAATTATCAATTGAATTCTCTCTCACTTCTAACCATAGATTTATGCTTATATATGCATCTACAATCTTAGGGAACTTTAGCTATGTAATTAAAACCATTAGATTCACTTTACAACTAAAGATAGATATAATTCCCATAACTTAATTATAGTAGTCATGCATAGGTAACCGATTCTGGTTATCCTTAACCGATGTCAGTTCCTTCTTTCCTGACCAATATCGGTCCATGGGTGACTGACACCTGTTTGTCAACCGATGTCAACTACTGTGTTTTCCATAAAGTTCTATAAAAGCATTCCAAGTGAATCAATTAATCTCCACAACTCAAAAATCTCCCACTTGGAGATAAATTTTTGCATTGTATCATACAAATTCATCCTTTGATCCTTTCCTTAGCCTGTTTGTCCCTCCTCAAGTCTCAAAATTGAATACCAACAGAAATGGATTGTAGCTCCAACTTCTCCTTTTCCAACAGCCTCGTTAGCATATCCGCAGGGTTCTCATTTGTATGATTTTTCTCCAACTTCAACTGCCCATCCTCTAATACCTTCCGTATGAAGTGATATCTCAACTAAATGTGTTTCATTCTAGAATGAAACTTTTAGTTATTTTCAAGATGAATTGCACTTAGACTATCACTGTATAATCTAAAATCCTCTTGGTCCTTTCCCAACTCTTCCACAAACCTTCTCATCGATACCATCTCCTTGCTAGCTTTTGTAGCTGCAACATACTCAACATTTGTAGTAGACATGGCCACAACCTTCTAAAATCTATAAATCCAACTAATTGTTGTGCCACCTACTGTGAAAACATATCTAGTGGTGCTCCTTCTGTCATACAAACCACCAGCCATGTCTGAATCCAGATAGCCACGTAAAGAAGTATTTGACCCTCCATAGCATAACTACATGCCATATGTCCCTCTCAAATACCTTAGAATCCATTGGACTACTTTCCAATGCTCTTTACCTGGATTATCCATAAATATACTCACAACTCCCATTTCCTATGTAATGTCGTGTCTGGTACAAACCATAGCATAAATCAAACTCCCAACTATTGATGCATACAAAACTCGTGCCATGTACTCAACCTCCTTGTGTGATGTAGGACACTGATCTTTTCTCAATTTGAAGTATCCAGTCATAGGTGTACTTGTAGGTTTTGAAATTTTTCAAATTAAAATTTTCCAACACCTTATTGATATAATTCTCCTGAGACAAATATAACTTCCTAATTTTCCTATCTCTATGAATTTACATTCCAAGGATTCTCTTTACAGCTCCAAAATCCTTCATTGTAAATGTGTGAGCTAGCTTTTCTTTAAGCTCACCAATGTCCTACATACTATATCCTACAATAAGCATATCATCTACATATAGTATCAAAATAATATAGCTCCCATTTCCAATCATCTTGAAATAAACACAATGGTAAAATTCACATCTTAAATAACCATGCTCATGCATGAAACTATCAAACCTCGTATACCATTTCCTTAGAGCATCTTTGAGCCCATATAAACTCTTTTTAAATCTCAACAAAATTTTCTCCTTACCTTTGACATCATACCCATGTGGATGATTCATGTAAATCTCTTCCTCTAAATCACTATGAAGAAATATCATCTTTACATCATGTTACTCTAAATGCAAATCCTCTACTACAACTAAACTCAATACAATATGAATATAAGTCATCTTAACAATAGGAGAAAATATTTCAAAAAATTCAATACCTACTTTATGTGAAAATCCCTTTACTACAAGCATTTCCTTGTATCTCTTCTGTCTACCCTCTTCTTCCTCGATCCTCTAAACCCACTTTTTCTGCAATGCTCTTTTACCTATTGGAAACTTAACCAAATTCCATGTATGGTTCTGCTCTAAGGAGTCCAGCTCCTCATTAATATCATGATCCCACTACTTGTAGGATTTATTCTGCATTTCTTTTTAAGAGATTTTTGGTTCACAACTATCAATAAATGAAAAATAAGAAAAAGAAGGTGAAAATATTTCTAGAGATCTACTTACCCTTTGTGACCTTCTCACTAAGATTTGGGGTGTCGAAGGCTCAATCTTCTCATCTTGTAGATTTGTATCTACTTCTGACAATGAATGAAGCCAGTCACCTTCTACCAATGTCAGTTTGGATAACTGGCATCGGTCTATCTCTTCTGTAACCGACGCCGGTATAGGGGACCAATTCTGGTTAGGGGTAAACCAATACCAGTCAAGGGTAAACTGATACCGGTTACTGTGTAAACTTGTAGGTGTTAATTTTAAATATGAGAGTTAATTTTCATCCACAAACCTCCACAGGTTCACCTTTGGGTACCAAAACTTGATTCATGTACATTCTCTTTTCATTCTAATCAATTTCATGACTCCTAATTATCTCAAAACCTTCTAAATCCCAAAACCAGAATTTGAAATCACCAGAGCCATAACCAATGAAAGTACATATTTTAGATTTTGCATCCAATTTCTTTCTATTTTCCTTATCAATATGTAAAATATATTTCAAGCCAAATATTATAAGAAAATAAAGATCTACCTCTTCTCCAGTCTAATCTTCTTCTAGTGTTCCACCATCCAATGCACTTGAAGTTCCACAATTAATTTAATAAACGGTCATGTCTACTACTTCCACCCAAAACTATAAGGGAAATCTAACATGTATCCTCATGCTTCTAACATGTTCCATGATTTTCTTGTTCATTCTCTCTACAACACCATTATCCTCTGGTGTTCTAGGAACCATCCTTTCTCTGCGTATTCCATTTACTAAACAATAATCATTAAAAGTCTTATTGCAGTACTCACCACCATTTTCAGATCTAAGGCACTTTAAATTTGAATTTGATTCATTTTCCACAAGGGTTTTCCATATTCTAAAAGTTTCAAAAACATAAGATTTAATTTTAATACAACAAACCTATACCTTTCTTGTGGCATCATCAATGAAAGTAACATAGTATTAGGATCCTCCACGAGAAGCTACCTAGGTTGGTCCCCACACATCTAATTGTACAAGCTCCAATTTATGATTCTTCTTTGTTGCCCCAACTTTTAGAAATATCACTCTCTTCTACTTTTCAAAAATACAATTCTCACAGAAATAAATATCAACACATTTTAGATCTGATAACTTACCCTTTTCCTTTAAGATCTACATTCCCTTTTCACTCTTATGGCCTAGTTGATTGTGTCACCTGCTTGTATCTGAATATAAAGTAGATAGAATAGAAAAGGAATAAAAAAATATAGGTAGATAAATAAAATGATCCTAAATTCTTGCCTCTTGCTACAATAAAAGATTCCTTGGTAACTTTCCAAGATTCAGCTGTGAGTGTAACCATGCAACCAGTTTCACACAATTGTCCTGTAGAAATTAGATTTCTTTTAAGGCTTGGAACATGCCACACATATTTTAATATCCATGTGTTTCCATTCTGAACTTTAAAATGAACTTCACCTTTACTATTAATATTACATAGTTCATCATCTCCTATATAAACATGCCCAAAATTGCCCTGGACATAATTTCTGAAATAGCTCTTATTAGTGGTTGCATGGAAAGAAGATCCTAAATCTAAAACCCATGACTCAATTTTAATCTTGCATTACCTATTTTGCAACAACATTTTCCTCTTTACCTTTCTCTGGTACATTCTCTTTATTTTCTTTGAACAATGAATCTTTATTTGCATGTCATTTTTTTCCACAATTCTAGTAGGTTATTCTTCTACCTTTGGATTTAGAGCTATCATTCTTATGCTTTTATTTCTCATTATTATTTTCTTGGATCTCTCCTCTTCCTTCCCCTAATTTTTACATTCAAATCATTCACAGATGATGATTCTCCCGTTCTTTTCCTGTGTATTTTTTTCATTCAAGATTATACTAACCACATCATCAAAATTTAAAACATTAGTAGCAGACAATGTATTACTAACAACCATTACCAAGTTATCCCAACTATCTGGCAAAGAGAATAATAATAAAATTTATTTCACTTCATCCTCAAATGGAATACTAACTGATTTTAATTGATTTATAATATAATGGAAATCATTCAAATGACTTGATGCAGATCCACCTTCTTGCATCTTTAAATTAAATTTTTTTTTTCATCAAATAAACTTTATTTGAAGCACTAGGTTTTTCATATAGAATTCTAAAAATTCCATCAACTCTACCGTAGATTTTACTTCGTTAATATTCAAAGCGACAAATGTTGACAGGATCAATCTTATAGATCGTAGATCCTTTCTATCAAGAATTTTCCATTCTTCATTAGTCATATTTGTAGGTCTTTCATTCTCATCCAACAATAAATATAAATCTTTCTGATACATATAATCCTCCACCTGCATCTTCCATAATAGATAGTCACGACCATCAAAATTCTCTACTCTGAATTTTCCTTCTTATCCCATTAATTTTCTCCCACTCAATCAGAAATCCCTATGTGAGTAAATCTATCAACACTAATCATATCTTAAAATAAAAGAAATCAATACACAAATAAACAAGAATAAACAATACACAAGATTTAACGTGGTTCACCCAGTGTGGGCTACGCCCACCAAGAGATAGCGAATTTATTGTCATAGAGGAAATACAATGAAGATTTTTAATCTTCCATACCTTCTTAGATGTCATGTACTTTTTCTCTATCAATTTGTCTTTTTATTTTTAAATGAAACCTCTCTTAGTTCTCAATTGAATTCTCTCTCGCTTCTAACCCTAAATTTATGCTTATATATGCATATATAATCTTAGGGAACTTTAGCTATGTAATTACAACCATTAGATTCACTTTACAACTAAAGATATATCTAATTCCTTCAACTTAACTACAGTATTCACGCACTGGAAACCAATGTCAGTTATCCTTAACCAATGTCGGTTCCTTATTTCTTGACCGATACCGGTCCATGAGTGACTAAAGCCGGTTCGTCAATTGATTTCAGTTACTGTGTTCTCCATCAATTCCTATAAAAGTATGCCAAGTGAAGCAATTAATATACACAACTCAACATAGAGTCATGAAATATACAGAAATAAAGTGTTGACTGGGCTATAGGGAGTAAAAAACTAGAAATAAGATAAGAAACAAAGTAATGAGGCCAAAGATAGCTTTTAATTATTAGTTTTCTCACTTAGGAATCATATGAATACAAGTATGCATTTAGGACCTAGAAATGTAGCAAAGTGTGTGATTTTGTTTCTACATTTTCCCTCACTTTATTTTGTTGAGTGAATACTCGATAACATAAAGTAGATAAGAGATGTGTACCCGGTAACCATGTAGAATGTGATAGTGATAACATGTTAAGGAGACAAGTGATCCTAGAGGTTAAGTGTATTATGTTATACCTATTGTTGTACTTGATGTAGGGTTAGTTCCTGTTGCGTATTATGGATGGAATTGCAATAGAAGAATGAAAGAGTAATCAAAATCATATGTTATGAAAAATATGTAAAAGTACGCAAATGTGTGTAAAAGTAGTAAAAGGAAAGTGTGTACATGATGATAATGAGTGTAAAAGGATAGAAATATTTCCTAAAAATGTTGTGTAGAGCAAGTTTTTTTGGGAAGTCTCACGCCAAGAATGAGTTTTCTAGGAGATCTAATTCCAATGGATAGTTTTTGGGTGATCTCATGCCAATTGAAAGTTTTTTAGGTGATCTCATGCCAAGTGCAAGATTTTTGTCCGATCTCATTCCATGAAAGAAGATTTTTAGGGAGAGAGTTCTAGTGTTACTCTACTTCCATGATTTCTTCTTGATTATACACCACTATAGATGGTGTGATCTATGGTTTTCTGACTTGTACCATATTAGTTTTGTATTTGTTCTAAGTTGAAATGGATATAGAATGCATTTTTCTTGTAGGAGGAATGTGCCTGTGCTGTGAAACTACTCTGTAGACTACTATGAGTAGTGTTGATATGAGAAAGTAGTTTTATCTGACCCCAGGACATAGATGCCTAGGAAAGGTTAAGAACACCCAGAAGTTAGTGTCTATATCTAGGCACTAGTGTCTATGCCGAAGTGATGACCCAAGTCATATTCTGACTCATTTCTTTAACTATAGACTTTGTTGATTGTGTATTATGTATATCTGAACTGAAGCTCGGAGTTGTTGTATGGGGTGACTCATTCACCCAATGTATGCCACCTTGTTTAGGGTGCATGTGACATCGGTAGGAATGTGCATACCAAAAGAGAGGCCATGATGTTGAACTAGGGCTGATACCTATAGGGGAGAGAATGTGCATGGTAGATACCAAGGAACATGCAAACAAAATGACTAGTCACATGTGTTAGTAGAAAAAATAGAAAGAATGTAATAGAAGAAAATGTAATCAAGCAAGTGTGAAAACAAAGTGGACCGCGAAAGGTGGGTTTCAGACATGGGACATTTCTCACAATCTCATAAGATAATAAGGGCTGAAACATCCAAAATCATAAAAGAAGCATACAAGACATAGGGCATATCCAGCAAACAAAGTCAAAGAAATTGTAACATACAACCAGGGTGGAAAATAGTTTCTACAAGGAAAATGATACACATGAAGCACTTGATAGCATATTATAAAGATAAAGATTATGTCAAAGCATGTATGTATCAATGTAGAGTAATGTGATAGTAAGAATAGGAAGTAGCTTAGAATGAAACAATAGCACTTTTAGTGTATGAGAAATTCTATGACCCTCGCATCCTCAGTGGGACTAGTAAGAGGTACATTGACAAGAATATATAGTATTTGTTTATTTTCTAAATTTTTGTATGTTTTGGCAGCTCATTCAGTCAACATTGAACACTAACTCGAAGCATGCACAACTACCGGGTCCCTCTTTTGTGTTTTCTTGTCAATATGTTAGCATAGATATTCATAATAAAAATTGTCCAAATAATCATTCAGTTATAAACCATTACATATATATTGTCTTGGAAACACATAAAATAGATAAGATAATAGCTAGTATCATTAGATCACCATATTCAGACATATCAATGATCATAATCCATAATAACAAAATCATTACATAACGGAAGCTGAATATAACCAGTATAACAGAGCATTGGTCCATGCGCACATATATCAAACCCTAAACTTGGACAACATAATAGACTCATAGAACTAAGAACTAAAGACTAATACCACAAGCATGGCATAAAAAAGTATATATGTGGGTTGCGACTTTCCCTTCACCACCTATGCACTCTCCTAATAATAGGCGTTCCCAAAATAGACTACATGCATGCTTTTACATATCACCTAATAATAGATCATCCTATAAACAAGACTTTCTTTAATCCTATTAATAGCCTCCATGCGTATGCTTGATCTGCATGTTCATTCTCCAAAAATAGCCTTTTCTTAGCCGCCAAGTCATCATGCTTGAGTTTTTTTCTTGGTTGGTCTCCATCCCACTTTTCTATTTTTATCCTATGATCAAAAAAATGGTTAAGTCCTTAATCATGTCTATTCATATGCGTAGTCCTGTGCGCCACCCTATTGCTATCCATGTGTGCCCTCCTACATGACATGATTAACCTTACATGTGCTCTTAAGCATTGTTAATCTGATCCTTAAAATATTCTCCTAATCAACATTACCCCACACTAGGTATGTTTTCCATCATCGGAAACACCAATCAAAGAATACTCATGAAAAAATAAAGAATGTGAACAGAAAGAATAAGGCAAAGAACGAAACAATCTTCACTGAGCATTGATCTCCTACTCCTCAATTAGATGCAATAGTTTTGGGAACTCCTTATTAAGGGTGATCTCCAACTCACTCCACTCTACCAAACATTATGTAGTTGTCTCTGGGAGCAACCTAGCTCCCTCCATCATCTCCTCAAGGGTCATGTCTTCACCCTTATGCTCTAGCTCCCTTATCATTTTAGATAGACCCAAGATTAACCCTTCCCATCCATCCATATTCCACATGACCAGGGACCCTAACTCCTTAAACCTCGATTCATATGTATCTTTAACTATTTTTAAGGAATCCCACTTCTGCGCAATCTCATACATGATATCCTATTGACCAATATTCTCCTCCTTATTTGCAGCATGCATGCTTACCAAATAATCCTCTTAATGAGTGGTATATGATTTGAGAATGGGTTCAAGGTATTGAATATGCTCAATGGCCCATCCCACCTTATTCAAATAATTCTTCATCATTTGCAACATGGCTTCATATTCCCCAATTTTATGTGCTATGATCTTCTTATTTTTCTCCTACTATGATGCTTTATCTTTTTATGTTGGCCCTTACACAGTTGCATTTTCTTGTAGCAACATATGCACCAAATCGTACAAGTGATATATCACTGAGGGATATGCATCCTTGGTCCTACTTTCAAACCTTGGGAATGCCTCTAAGATTTCATTAGCAATATGGACTATCATGTCAAGGATAGCCTTTGTGCACTCCTCTACTTTCTCTTTACCCTCAGTGAGTCACTATACTTCATGTGCCTTATCCTTTTTATCTTCCACCAATGCCTAGATAGTGGCCACCTTGTCAAGATTTCTACACGCTACTTCTTCTGCCATCTCTTTAAGAGAAATGCTAGTTTTATCATCTTAATCTTGGTTGGCCTCACCCTCAATGTCTTATTTGGCACATTATTTGATTTTCATTTGCAAGCACATCACCTACAATTTCAATAGTAGGATTTTCCATGTGTGTTTTCATGCTCCAAGACAACATATTTATTATATGCACAGATGCCCCTTCTTCATTGATTACCTCCCAGCCATATAATTTCTCTGTTGCCACAATACTCTAGAATCATGCATGTACCACCTTTGATTGGTCATCAATATAGTTAACTTGAGGTGTTTTCAAGACCTCATCCTTTCTCTTCCTTCCACTAGTACACCTCCCAGTAGATACATACTGCTCGTTCTGAGTGCGCACATTGGTTTTGTTTAATGCTTCATCCCTAGTCAGTGTATTATCTCTTTTTGCCTCCTCTTCATGCTTTGGATGGTCTACATACACCTCATGGACCTCATGCATTTCTATATCATTTGGAATGGTCTTGTATCTATGTCATTATTTCTCCAAGTCATGAACTAGAGCCTCCTATTCTACCACATTTTCCTCATCAATATCACCCCTTCCCACCAGCCTTCATCTCCTCTTCTTGTTCTTCTCTGGGATTTTCTTAGATGGTGAGGTTGTTATTAATTTCACAGGTTGAAAGATCCATACACCAATGTTTTTCTATTCATGCATTCTTTTGAATATTCCTCTAGCACCATGTTCAAACACAACATTGTCTTATTTCTCTTTCTCTTCATCTTCCTCATCCTTAGTCTTTTCTTCCTCTTCAGACCTCAGAAAAGTTACCTTGCGCACTTTATTTATTCCTACCATTTGTTTTCACTTTGGTGGCTCTGGAACCTTTAGCTCATATTCAACATATTTTCCATTGATCAATTTGGGATTTAGGTATATGTATACCTTTACTTCCTCCTCATTCCAAATTGCAAAAGTCATGGAGTTGATGTTGATATCATCTACTAGCAAGGTTTCAATATAGGCTTTCCTCCCTGGATACACATAGGTATTTTGCAGCGTGTGGTAGTCATAATCGACCTTATCAGCATCGAACCTCAACTTATATGTGTCTGAAAATTGGTTCATCGATGCTTGAAATAGCACACTATAAAGGCATACATAAACTTTCCATTCTTCAAGTACAACCTTCTAATGCAGAAGTGTTGATAAATTGTGAAGTTTTCCTTTCCATCCATAACTTTGGGTAAGTTATTAGGGATGCATCACTCATGTTAAAATTCCTTGTGCATTCTCCTATACCACATATACACCCTTATTTTGTATGCATCTATGACCCCATCATAGGTATAATATGTGAATCATTTGTCAAGGGATTTTTTCTCAGGTGGGTATTTATCCATGTGACCAATTCCAACTACCTTCTATTTCTATAAATTCCAAGCTTACCTTCCTTCCAATCCCTCTTAAAATTGAAGCACAAAAACTCTGTTGAACTGTCTATAGCATTTTCCTTCAAATCCTGGAGAGCACTCAATAGAATCCACAAAACATTTTTGACATTATTTCTGCAAGCTTTCACAGGAGATCCTTATCTCAGGTTTTCACAGAAGGTTGCTGAGAGGTTTGCATGGTTTGTTTATCTTTCATTTACGGTAATTTTCTTTGTTAACATTTTGGCATGCCTAGTGGGACTCGCACCCCATTTTGTTTTGTTTTTGGTTTTATTTCTTATTCCTATGTTTTATTTGTTTCACAAAAATCTTCTTGTTTGTGTGCAGCTTTCACAGGTGAATTGGGAAGTTTCATTATTTACTATTTTATTTTGCAGCCATTGTTTATTGTTTTACTTTTACAGGAAGGAGTTGTTTTACTTTTGTAGGGTGTGTTAACAGTGGTTTCCCTTTTAGTTTCTCCATTTCTACATTTTGTGTCCTTTATGCACAACCTGCACTATAAAAAAAAGTACAGTTAGATTTTTTTGTTATTCAATAACAAAAAGAAACCTTTTTTTTATAGATTTTCCTTTTTTGTTAAAAATATTTTGTTAGCTTTTTAATAAATCTAATTTATATTTCAAACAAATTTGAAAAAAAAATTAAACACAAAAATTTTGAAAACAAAAACCAAAATTTTAAAAACCTACCCTACACCCCCCATCCCTACCTAGCTCAGCCAGCTCGGTTGAGCCACCTCCCAGCTCACCCCTACCCACTTTTCCCATCCCCTCACACCCTCTGAGTCACCCCTATCCTATTTGGACCCATCTTACACCTCCTTACCCCATTCCCCATTCCCCCTTTCAACCCACCCTATCCCAAGCTCGTCAGGCCCATCCCATTCCCTCACCTGTCAGTGACCCCCATTCCCTAACTCCCTCGTAGCTTCCATTTCCCTTCCCAATCCCTTGGCTCACCCAAACAAACCTCGATCCCAAACAAACCCTCAACCCACTTTTCCTATTCCTTGCAGCTCTCAACCAAGCCATATCCATACACACCACTCCCCTCTATGTTACCCCCGACCCAGAGCCCTCAGCTCTCCCACATACTCCTACTTGCAACCATCTCCCAACCTCATTCCCATCCTCACTCGCATCCTGCTCTCCCCACCCCAATCCCTGTAGACTTACTCCTCGCATCTCACCTGACCTCCTACCCATATTTTTCGAGCCCTCCACAGCCTAGCTCCCTCCTCACCTCTTCCGAGATGCTCACCCCACCTCGCCACTCTTTCCCGATCTCTCTGACCTGCACACACACAGAATACAATAACATTAGCTTTTTTCCATTTATGTTGCACATGTGTATAGTTTTTCTTTTAGGGTTATGTTTTCTTGTTTATTTAATTTCTTTTATTTTATTTTTAATTTATTATTTATAGTTTAAGTTACAACTATATTAGTTCTTTATTTCTTTTTATTGGCCTAACTGTGTCATTTCCTTTTGCATGGTTGGCAGACATGTTTACGTACTCTCTTGCGCTAATTGTAAATGTTGAAATTTTAGTGTTATTGGACATTTTGGTCCATTTTTTCCTAATTTTTAGCCATTTTGTACACATTTTATCATTTTCTAACTCGGACTAACACTTTGTCACGTGTTTTTGCATACTTTTCTGTTATCCAAATTGAGCCCCTGCTTATTTTGGCTAACTTGCCTTCATTATTTCCTTCCTTGTGATTTAACTTCAATTTTCACACATTTCGAGCACTTAAAATATTTTGGAAATGACTTCAATAGATATATAATCTCTTCCCCTTTCCATAAAGGTAAAGATGTCCTCCTAACTCCTTGTATTTTTTGAGTTATGGCTCGACGGAGTTTAAAGGGGAAATTTTCCCAAGGCGGGCCGATAAACCTAAGGGAGAATTTTCGCTAAGAAGATTTGGTGGACTGGTGGAGGGATGGGAAAATTTTAGCACTTGGGAATTTCTTGTCAAAATGCTCAAATTCAAATTTTATCCCCCAAGCCCGAAGGAGGAACAAATCGCATTCGCGGGGCCAGGGAGAAAATTTTGCCACTTAGCCTTTTTGGGAAAAAGGGTTAAACTCAAGAATTGGCCCACAAATCTAGCAAAGTAAAATCGAAGAAAAATGACCAAGGTTCCGCATCCAATAGAAAGGTGCCATGTGTCCAGTCCACATCAACAGTGCTGTGGTGGGGGTCGGGAAGAAGTTAAGTTTTTTGCCTCTTTGGTCAAAAAGGTTGAAGGCAAGAAATGAGCCCGCGATCCCATCAGTGAATTGGGAAGTGCCACATGTCATCCAAGTGGTGGACCGGCGGAGGATTTTGGGAAACTTTCCTAATTTCGCAAAATGGGGAAAAAGGTCAAATTTTGGCCCACAGACCCGTTTTTACCCTAATTTGCTCTGTTTTTTCCCTAAATTTTCAGAGGGCCATATCTTTCAACCTAGAGCATGGATTTTCGTGATCCTTATATCATTAGAAATTTGTTGAAATCCTCTACACGATGGACCCCTCAATTTTTAAATTTGATGGAATTTGATGGAAATTTTTTGAAGAAATGTCCTTGGCACGGGAAAAAATGTAGAACCAACCCCCAACCACCAAAATTGATGGAGTATGGTATCCGTTTCTTCTCCAGCATGGCTGAATGCATCGAAAAATGGATTTGTGAGGGTGCCCTTGCTATTTTAATGAATTTTTTTTGTGGTTGGAGATGTTGAATCAATTTTTCCACATTTTTTCACCCTTCTTCTTTCTGCTTCATCGTTAAAAGCCATTTTTGGCTCATTTTTTAAGGGTTGAATGTTTCTTGCTCTTGCAAAGGTCTCTTTTCTTCCTTAGTAGGTAGATTTGTATAATTTCATACCTCCCATGGAGATTATAACTCATTTTTTTCCTCTTCACCAATGGAACATATTGTATCAAACTTGGAAATGATAATGTATGTTTTGTGATCGATTTTCAATCCTCTCATGCATTTATTATATTCTTCTAATCTTTCATTGCATTTCGGTAATCTATGCATGTTTTTGTGTTGAATCTCCATGATCTGTGTCAAATCAGCAAAGCTAGAAGTCCATCACTCCTTTGGTGTATCACCTATCTATTTTTTCTTAGTTTTATTTCCATTTCCATGTTTTCTCTCAACCCTGTCTCCTTGGTAGTTTTAGAGTAAGATTTTGAATCAAACCTCTACAAATTTCATGCATACACCTAAACAGAGGATTAGGAACTAGCCTCAATCTAGAGATTTTTCCCAATTTTCAAGGTCCCACACTTAGGTAAAACTCCATGTTGTGCATTCACACCAAATTGACCATTTCCCAATAGCAGATTTGAGGGTCAATTTGGGGGTGGTGTGAATTTGCACTAATAATTTTGGCACACTGGGTGGGACCAAGAGGTCTTCCACTTCATCTCATCAATTAGATGTGCTCTTGGTTAAGATTTCAGCCTTTGGAGGCACTTGCAAACACATCTGGTGACTCCATTTGATCAACAACCCATCTCTGAAGTTGCAGACCTTCTTTCCATTCATTTCCATTCATTTTCCATTTCATTTTCCCCTCCATCTCTTTCATTCATTTTTCATTCCATGAAGTTGTGCAATCATGAATTCATTTCCCTCATGGAATTTGCATTTACAACAGCAGCAATGGTTCTCACCTTCAACATGTTTTTCAAATCCTCCAGATCAGCATTTTGATCAAATTCAACACCAGTATGCATATCCATATAAGCAATGCCAAAATCAGTTTGGCTATGAAGCATATCAAGCACAAGAATACACATATGATGAGGGAAGTTAAGAAGAAAATGTGGATTTGTTGGAGAAAATCCAAAAGATGGAGGCAAACATGGTGTAATTCAGGGCTCAAGCACAAATGAAAGCATTTGGAATCAGTTGTAGAGCACCTTGTCCATGGGTGGGACCTTTTTCAAGGCATTACAACCTGCAAGAGAAATTTGACTTCATTGTTTCAATGTTGCCATTTCTTGCAAAGTGGACTGAAGGAATAGAGGTGTATGAGAGTAGTATTCAGAAACCTTTTCAACGGGTAAGCACACCATATCATGCTTTTTATTTTCTTCTTTCCCAATCTATTTTATCTTAGCAGTGTCAAGTTTTAAACTCTCCATCTACTGTCCCAAAATCTAATTCCATTTCTTCACCTCCTATTCTCCCATCCCACCTCAGTTTCTCTGCCCCTTTCCCTTCTAAATCCAATTTCCCTCTACAAGAGCCAAAATAAATGCCTTCCCCACCCACCAATCTTCTTGCCTTCCCAAGTCCATTTTGGGAAGAAAACAATAAAAAACCAGCCAAGGAGAACATCAAATAGAGGAACCCAACAGAGAAGAAATGATAGAAAATCTAAAGAGTTGGGCTTCTAAATTTGAGTTTTCAAAGGTTCCCTTAGTGGTTAAGCCTATGGAGGAGGCTGAGGTCAAGCTGCAAGTGGTGGAAGATTCAGCTACAACACAAATAGGGGAAGAAGGAGCTACTCCTAATCCAAAAGAAGAGGAGTACATTCTAGATGTGGAGGAGGACCATACTATTTCAGAGGCTCCAAGTGTGGAGCAGGCCATAGAAGAACCTTCAGTTCTTCCTCCCACTTCATCCCGTTCAAGATATGATGTTGAGGAAGAGTTTGATCTTTAAAACTTCATGTTTAAAGATGAGGGGAACCATGGTGAGGAAATTACAGATTCGAAGGACACCATGGAGGAGGTTTAGCACCTGCAGTAGGACAACAAGGAGGTAGATTATTTGTCTGACTTGGAGGATTGTCTTGATGGAGAGGAGCCCAAGGAGATAACATCATTTTTTCCTCTATCTTCATCCTTCCATGCATATGAGCCTACTGCCATGGAGGAGAACATTCAGGAATAGTAGCCTGCACTTCATAACAGCCCTCTGGAACCAAGGTTGGAAGATCTTGATCTTCCATGTTCTTCAAAGGAGGAGGAAGATAAAAGGTAGGAGGATGTCATCATTTCTCTCACACAATCCAACCAAGAAGGTCCACAAGAAGACTTCAATTTTGGAGTTGAATTTCAGAGAAATGGGCACATCCAAAGGATTATACCATGCCCACTCAAGTACTTGGCTTTATTATAGCCAAAGGAGAGACCAAAACCAATCATGCCTACTTCAGGGCATGAGGATGATCATCAAAGTACCAAGGGTCACCATCAATGCCTCCAGGAGTCCAATGCAGGTTAGATTAAGGAGGTATTTTCCATTAATGTTGATAACTTGATGATTTGGGTGGGGGGCCGGCTTATTGTTAGTTTTTCACTCATCCAAACAGCCATGTTCAGTGTCAAATCAGTTGCATGGCTACCATTTTTGAGGAAGGGAAGATATTTCTCCCTGCCAGTTGCAGGATTTGTTTGAGCTCCCTTTGCTCTTTGTTAGAGTAGTGTAGTTAGGTTTTTTTTCAGAAGAAGAAGTGATTTTTCACACTCTGCATATCCCACTTGGGGTATGTATGATTTTCATGTTTGTAAATAGTTTTTGTGGTGCTGATTTTGCTCTTGCACAGTGCATTGTTTTGGCTTTTGGTCACAACCGGTTTCAGTTTTCAGTGGTTTCCAAGAGGCTTAGAAGGGAAGTTTTCCAAGTGAATATCAGTTATTAGGCTATAATTTTGGACTCCATGCCCAATGGAGGCTTCAAGGCAGCTGGTCATTTCATCTAGTAGGTAGATGACCCCTTTGAGTCACCAAAATTGTTATCCAAAATGAACCCTTGCTTATTTTGGCTAACTTGCCTTCATTATTTCTTTCCTTGTGCTTCAAATTCAATTTTCACAAATTTAAAGCACTAAAAATATTTTTGAAATGGCTCCAATAGATATATAATCTCTTCCCCTTTCCATAAAGGTAAAGAAGTCCTCCTAACTCCTTGTATTTTTTGAGTTATGGCTCAGCGGAGTTTAAAGGGGAAATTTTCCCAAGGTGGGCTGACGGACCTAAGGGAGAATTTTTGCCAAGGATATTTGGCTGACTGGCAGAGGGATGGGAAAATTTTTATCACATAGGCATTTTTTGTCAAAATTCTCAAAGTCAAATTTTAGCCGACAGGCCCGAAGGAGGAACAAAGCGCATTCGCGGGGCTAGGGAGAAAATTTTGCCACTTAGCCTTTTTGGGCAAAAGGGTTAAAGTTGAGAATTGGCCCATGGATCCAACAAAGGAAAATGGAAGGAAAATTTCCAAGGTTCCACATCTAATAGAAAGGTGCCATGTGTCCAGTCCACGTTAGCAGCACCGTGGTGAGGGTCGGGAAGAAGTTAAGTTTTTTGCCTTTTTGGTCAAAAAGGTTGAAGGCAAGAAATGAGCCTGTGATATCATCAGTGAGTTGGGAAGCACCACGTGTCATCAGAGTGGTGGACCAGCGGAGGATTTTGGGAAACTTTACGAATTTCATAAAATGGGGAAAAAGGTCAAATTTTGGAATGCCGACCCATTTTTTGCCCTAATTTGCTTTGTTTTTTCCCTAAATCTTCAGAGGGCCATATCTTTCGACCCAAAGCTTGTATTTTCATGATCCTTATATCATTGGAAAATTATTGAAATCCTCTACATGATGGACCCCTTAATTTTAAATTTTGACAGAATTTGATGGGAAAATTTTGAAGAAATGTCCCTGGTACGGGAAAAAATGCAGAACCAACCCCCAACCACCAAAATTGATGAAGTATGGCATCCATTTCTTCTCCACCATGGCCGAATGCATCAAAAAATGGATTTTTTAGAGTTCCATTGCTATTTTAATGAATCTTGTTGGTGGTTGGAGATTTCGAATCAATTTGCCCACATTTTTTCACCTTTCTTCATTCTGCTTCATTGTTAAAAGCCATTTTTGGCTCATTTTGTAAGGGTTGAACATTTCTTTCTCTTTCAAAGCTCTCTTTTTTTCCTTAGTAGGTAGATTTGTATAATTTCATACCTCCCATGGAGATTGTAACTCATTTTTTGCCTCTTCGCTAATGGAACGTATTGTATCAAACTTGTAAATGATAATGTATGTTCTGTGATGCATTTTCAATCCTCTCATGCATTTATTATTGTCTTCTAATATTTCATTGCATTCCAGTAATCTGTGCATGTTTTGGTGTTGAATCTCCATGATCTGTGTCAAAACTACAAAGCAAGAATTTCAGCACTCCTTTGGTGTATCACCGTTCTGTTTTTGCTTAGTTTTGTTTCCATTTCCACGTTTTCTCTCAACCCTGTCTCCTTGGTATTTTTAGAGTAGGATTTTGAATCAAACCTCTGCAAATTTCATGCATACACCTAAATACAGGAGTAGGAACCAACCTCAATCTGGAGAGTTTTCCCAATTCGCAAGGTCCCACACTTAGGGAAAACTCCATGTTGTGCATTCACACCAAATTGACCATTTCCCAACAGCAGATCTGAGGTTTGATTTAGGGGTGCTGTGAATTTGTACTAATATTTTCCTTTCTTGTTTTCTTTTGTTTTTGTGAGACTAACACGAATCACCCACGCATATGCTCTTCCCTCGTGCTTTTTAAAGTGATCTTGGGAATGAAAAACATGGTCATTTATTTCTTTTTTTTTTGGGAATTATCATTTCACTTAACCAAAGCCAATCCAAATGTATGCTCTTTCCTCACACTTTTTTAAGTGATCTTGGATATTAGAAATGTGGGTTTGCTTTTGTATTCTTGTTTGTTTGTTTTTTATTTTTACCTCTTTTCTAGAAAACTTTCTAATCATTGTTTGTAGGACCCACTCTCACACACAGTGGATTAAAAATTGAAAAATACTAATTACAGGTTGCCAAAGGAGTTCAACCAAACCACACCTAAATTAAAATATTAAAAAAACACCACATTCAAAACACTTAATTTACAATTTCAGTTAAGAGCTAAGGCTTGACCGCTTAACTAGAACATAACCCCCTTGGCATAAGCCTTAAGATACAATAAAGGGGGTGGTTCTAGGAACCCCAAAGTAGACCACACCTTGAGGGAGCTGGTGGACTAAATGGGAACCTTTTCTCCTACCTGACTAGTAAATCCTTTGTGAGATAGAGTCATGAAATATCCGTAGTGGAAAACCCAGTGTGATTATTTCTAAGCAAGGTCTTTTCTTAGGGTTTCAAAGGGGGTGAAGTAAAGCCATCATCTAGCAATAGCATTGTGCTCACTCAGATATTTTTCTGACACCTAGTTGAGAGAGCCACTCAGGAATCCAAACATTTTCCAAGACAATCTAAGGTAGAGGCCACAAACAAACATTCAAAACAAAAATTTATTTATTTTCAACTTTCTTCTTTTGTTTTTTTCTTTTTTTCTTAGTGTTCACACTCACTTTTTCCCAAATACTCCTTGTTTGGGATCCATCTTTCACTTTTCTTATCTTTTCATTTTTTTTCCATACTATCCTTGTTTGGATTCTACTTTCATCCTCATTTCATTTATTCTCGTCTTATTTTCTTCTCGTCATTAGTCATTCACTAACCTTCATTTTACTCTCAATTTTCTCCTTTTCAGAACTTTCATCTCTTTTTCATTATTTCAATTTTCTCTTCTTTTCATCCTCATTGTCTTCTCCATTTGAGCTTCTTTCACTCATTTGGAGTTTTTATTCATTTATTTGATTATTTCCCTTTCACGATTATCAAATCCTTCTATCTGTCATATTAACCTCCTTGAGTTCATCTCCCATTTCATTCAACACTTAAACATTTGGATTACATTTCCTAAAAGTTTAAGTTTTCATCCTCTTTTTGACATCAAGTATTGAGTTACAGATATCCACGTCCTCGCTCCAGTACTTTCATATTACAAATCACATCTTATCCATGTTGTGTTTCACTTTGCCACAACTTATTTGATCACATTTCATCTTCATTCTCCTCTTACAACCTTTAGTTTGACAAAATCATTTTTAAACTGAATACATTTTATTTCTTCACATCTCTAACTTGACAACATATTTGTTGTGTTCTAGAAACTTCATCATATCTTCTTTTCAATGCTTCTATTTTCAGTATTTGAGTCTTATCTCTTCATTAGCCTCTTCCTTCTTAACTAATTCTTGTTAAGGGTTAAGCACATCACATACGATTTGACTCATTTTTCTTCATACTCTCTTCCCATTTAGCATTCATTTTTTTTAGGTGGTAGAGTGAATTTTGCAATCAATCTATCCTCGCTTCTTCACTCTAGCATTCACATTGTTAGAGGTTGAACACATTTAGAATTTTGTCACTATTACCCTTCTCCATTCTAGCATTCACTTTGTTAGAGGATGAGAACCTTCATCACATCATGCCACTCTTCCATCTTGGCATTCACTTTGTCAAGGGTTGAGTTTATCAAACACTTTCACACACTTCCATCTTGGCATTCACTTTGTTAAGGGTTTCATCACTCATAATCTTCCAAACCTCTTGCCCATCTTAGCATACACTTTTTTAAGGGATGCATTATTATTAAAATTAATTTCACACCTCTCTTCCATCATCACATTAACTTTTATGTGGGTTGAGTTATCTTTTGCATATCTCTTTTAATCCCTCCCTCTTTTAAAAATGGTGGGAACAAAACATAGAGATTATAGTCATTTTGGAAATTTTGATAGTGATAATGACCAAAACTCAGAGGATGATCAGAATGACATCTCACTCGAAGAATAATCCCACGTTGAAAATATTTTACGTATGAATAAATACCAATTTTTTCCTCATCTCCTTGAGATGGGAGCAACATTACCCTCTGACTTCGATGAAGCTAGTTTACAAAAATTACTTGGCAAACCACCACCTAACAAAGGGTAAACCTTTCATTTCGACAAATAATGATGATGAGGCAGGACCCAGTCACACAAATAATGATGATCAAAACAAGTCCACCTCAAATAACACCAAAGGAAATGAATCAAACAAAGAAAAAATTGATGAAAGGAAAAATGGAAAATTAACTGATACGGCCACTAATCTTCCTCAAGCCCTCGTGAATAAAATTAATGACATGGCTAAGAAACTTGATATTTTAAATTCCAAAGTCACTAATGAATCCCATGACAAGGAGGAACCAAAGAAATCTAGTGATGCTTTATTTAAGAGTCATACCACGCACGCCAAAGATAACAACTCTACAAGTGATGGCTCCTTATCTTTCTTATAGAACAACTCACCATTTGCACAAAAATGGAAAATGATGAAGGATACCATCTCTAGTATAAAACATCAAGGAAATAAATGCATCTTTGAAGAAATGTGTCCTTACCCATTCGATAAGGACATTTTCAGTGTTCCTTTTCAAAAATCTTTTGAGATGCCCAACTTTGAAAAATATAGGGGCAAAAATGACCCTAGAGAGCATATCAGGGATTTTTATATGGATTTCCAAGAGGTGGCCTATAGTGATGTCTTCTTAATACATCTTTTTCCACGAAGTCTAGGAAGATAAGCCTTGGAATGGTTCCTACTTCTCCCCAAAGGCTCTATGCAAACTTTCGCGAGAGAAGTTTGTCAAACATTTATCATTCAACATAGAGTCTAAAATTACAATGATAGAATTATGTAATGCCAAACAATGAATAAATGAAACATTCACACAATTCCTACAAATATGGCATGGGATTGCTAGTTGTTTCCCATGCTCCAAGCCTGAGAAGCAACTTGTCAGCATCTTTTTACCCAATCTAAAAAATGAGCTATCCTTTCACATTTAAATGCATTGCCTTAACAATTTTGAAGAAGTTATTGAGAAAGGATCACAGATTGAAAAATCCCTTATTACAAAAGGTTTGATTAAACCTCATTCAAAAGACAACGGGTAACATAGTAACCATTCTAATATCTCTCACCAAGACAAATCTAAACATGTTAACCGCAATCATAATATGGTCAATGATGGTATTATAGACAACCGCAATGTCCAAAATGTCCAAAACACTAAGACTAGACTAAACAAAAGGTAAACAACATCTTGTTGTTTCTAGAAAAGAGGTTTCATCCTCTCTTGATTCTAAACGACATCATTTCAATCCTTTAGTAGAACCTCTATCAACTATCCTTCAAAAAATCATTAATGAAAACATGGTTACTTAACCCATCACCAAACCTTAGGTTGAGGGAGAACCTAAGCCTACTTGGTACAAGGCTGATACTTATTGTGATTTTCATCGCATAGATGATCACCTGATTGATCGATGCTTTCTCTTATGTCACTTTTTCCAAGATCTCATTGATAGTGGAGATATCACTGTTGAAGAATCATCACCAAATAAGACACCCAATGACAATATTAAGGTGTTATCAAACTGATTTCCCAAACATGGTGGTGACGATAAAAATGTTGAAAAAGGTCCTTCTGCCAATAACGCTGATTTTAGTTTAATTATCTCATTTATTGAGGAAGTACCATCTACAATGGAGACCATTAAATTCACACCTTTGAGTAGTTTTGTGACCACACGCTAACAAAATATATGGGTTCATGTGGAAAACCAACCTTCTACGTCTTTTGTAGAACCTCAAATGTCCAAACCACTAGCTCTTTGAAATCAAAAGTCAAATTCTAATGCCAAATCTTCCAGTCCATGTCAATATGACTTCATCAAACAATTAGCAACCACTCCACCACACATATATCTCATGGAACTACTAAAAGAGTCACCTAGCTTTCAAGATATTCTCACTCATTCTTGAAATGAATCGTGTGTTCCTCATACTCTCAATGTCCAACAGTTTTAGGCTATGATCACAAACCTTACACCTAAAAATCATATCCTATCTTTTGGCCCTCAAGATATGTTGAACCCAAATCTGATTAACAACAACTCCTGGTACATCGAAGCCTATGCTACCAATCATAAATTCAACAGTTATAGACAATGGAGTTGCCCTTTACATATATTTTATAAATATTCTATGTTTCCTTGGTCATATAATAGATGACTTGGATGCTAATATCATTACCATTCATGGTTATGATAATACTGAGTGCTAGTCCTATGGCACAATCACTCTTCCCATATAGTAGGCCCACACCTCCTTGACACTATGTGTCATGTAGTTAACACAAACACATCATATAAACTTCTTAAGGGTAGACCTTGGATACATGTCATGCATGTCGTACCTTCCAATTTCCATCAATGCATAAATTTTCCACATAATGGAAGAGAGTTAACATTGTGTGGCGATACTAACCCCTTTGAATACTGTAATTTTTTTAAAGCAAGGTACAAAAAGGAAAACTATTGTCTATCTGTTAATAACACAACCGAACCTATCCCAACTCCTATTGTTACCAACCGTATTAACCCATATATACTATTGAGCCCTCATACTTCCATGCCTTCCTTTGAAGCATCTACATCTAAGGTGTCACCTGACATTACATTCTTTCATAAAGTTTTAGGTGAGTATGCACTTGAAAATACATTCCTTATTGGAAAACTCCCATTATTGCCTCAAAACTATGGGCGTCCTAATGCTCCTTATCTACAAGAACCTCCAGCTTACTATCTCAGAAACATTCTTTGGAGATGATATGGATATCTAGAAGATGAAAATATTCCAATATCCGATGAATCTTAGCTATACGATGAAAGGATGGTAGAATGATAGGAATCCACTAATTACACCAAGGGCCATAAAATGATGCAAAACATGAATTGGAAAGGAAGAGGCCTTGGTCCACAAGGGCATGGTGTTATTGAACCTATGAATATCAATTCTAACCTTTACACATATGGTCTAGGATATGAGATATGAGATATGAGAAGAGGCCTATAGTATTTGAGGTATTATCTAGCAATGTAGGCTCAGATTCTGAAATTTAGACCGGCTCCACACATAGCCTCTTCGAAGACCTAGCCAAAACTACACTTTTCCTAGAATACTTATCCATTCAAACCCTTGACATTTCTTATCCTTCCCTCATTGATCAGGACCAATAGTATCATATTTCCACGGATCTCTTTCAAAATGATGAGGCCATTGAGGAGTTCTTTGGGTCTCAGGACCCTTTTCCTTGTCGGATCACAAGAAGGGTTTTGATATAAACCTTGATGTTACCGCTTACTTTGGTGAAGAACTTACAATCTCCATTCCTAAATAAAAATAAATTAAACATAGAAAAAACAAAAATTATATCTCACGTAGTGAAAACCTTTCTGAGGCATTATACGAGAATCAAAAAATGAAAAAGAAAAAGAAATAAAAGGACACATCTCCTAGTGAAAACCTTTCAAAGGAACTAGAGAGAGGAGATTTGGATCTAGAAATATCTTAAAATATACAGAAACCTCCAACATCATTTCAAGATAATGACACTTCTAAGCTTTTGGTAGAAGAGACGACAACCATTAACATTGGAATTAAAGACCAACCAAAATTGTTATAACTATGTGCCAATTTATCAGAAACTTAAATCAAAGCCTTCACAACACTTCTACCCAAGTTTCGGGATGTATTCGCTTGATATTATAAATATATGTGTGGTCTTGATCCTTTTCTTGTGGCTCATCACCTTGTGGTACCCAAATGCTAAACCTATCAAGCAAAAACTACGTAAAATGCATCCCAAGGTTACATTTATTGTTAAGGCTGAACTAAAAAAATTATTGGATGCAGGCTTCATATGGTGCATTGATTACTCATAGTGGATATCTAATATGGTACTAGTTGTGAAGAAGACCCCCAGAATCCATATTTGTATAGATTTTCGTGAGATTAACAAGGCATGTCCTATGGATGATTTCCCTTTGCCTAATATTGAGATGATTTTTGATTCTACTGCGGTCCATGAGATGTTATCCCTTATGGATGGATTTTTCGGGTATAACCAAATTCAAATTGCTCAAGAAAACCAACAAAAAAAAATTTTTACAACCCCATGGGGGAAATTTTATTACAAGGTCATACCTTTTGGCCCTAAAAATTTTCGTGTAACTTATCAATGTGCTATGAATGTTAGTTTCCATGATGTTCTTCACGACATAATCAAAGATTATGTCGATGATATTATTGCTAAATAAAAGAATAGGCTGGATCATCCAGTAGTTCTTAGGTGTATATTTGAGCAGTTAATGGAGTACAAGGTTCACCTTAATCCAAAAAAATGTGTCTTTGGTGTCATTTCAGGGAAAATTCTGGGATTCATTGTCTCACGAAGAGTAATTGAAGTGGACCTATCGACATTAAAATTTTCCTCCGTAATTTTTATTTTATTAATATATGTATTAGAAATAAGATTTTGTTAAGTATAATTTGTAGTGGCATCTAATAGAAGATAACGGTGCCGTCAGTATGGTGCCACCAATAATGTAGAGTATAGTAACAGTCAAAGTACAATATGAATGTTGTAAAAAGCTAAATATTTGTCGTAAGTGGTCCGGTAATGTTAAAATGTCAAAGTTGGGATAAGTAGAGAAGTAGGGTCTACATGATTAGGAATTAGAAATATTATATTTGTAATAAGGACAAGGAGTGATGTCATAAATATTTTGTGTATTTTATTTGTAGAAAAGTCTAAAAAGGTGGAACCCATGTGAAATGATAAGGTTTATCTTATCTTAGAAGATAAGCCTACATGTAAAGGCAAGAGTTTAGGCATGGAATATGATTGGCCGGAAGATATTTCCTATCCTATCTTAAAGATAGGGTGGATAAGCCGTGATTCCTATAAATAAAGAGGCCACCCCCCTCATTTAGCATATAGAGAGAAGTAGTGAGAAATATTGTATGAGTAAGTGTGTAAAGGAAGCCATCATTTTGAAGGTGTGTTAAAGAAGCCATTAAGAGGTGTAATTGTGAAGTTTCTTCCATAGTTATTGTTGGAAGGCAATTGAAGTCAGTAACACTTGAAGTACCTCATGGGTGAGATTGTAACAATTTCATGTTGATATTATAATTTACACTTATATTTCAGATTTATCATCATTCCTTCTTATCATAATCTATGGTATTCTTGTGTTATGTTTGTTGTTGTGTTTCCAGATTCCATCCACCAAACTAAAAGTTGTGCATTAGTAAATAATCATAGCACGAGGAGTTCCTGGTGAAGAATTATCATAGTGCCGGATTGGTGATGACATTTTTGGTTCCGTTGCCGGGACCATTCCTCGTTGGTGGATTTTCTGGAGAGATATTCCCACTTAGTCATAAATCAATAGGAGGGTAACCTTATTTTTATTGTGCCTAGTAGTTACCATGGTAAAGTCACTTTTTACCATGCATAGTATTTACCACAGTAACTTTACTTTTTACTATGAATAGTATTTACCCCAGTAACTTCATTTTTACCATAAATAGTGTTTACCATAGTAAAGTCAGTTTTTACCATAGTAAGTCAAGTTTTACCATAGTTTACCGTGGTCATTCCTATTTTACTGTAGAAAGGTGTAAAGTCACTTTCTATTGTAGTGAGTCCAATTATTTGTGCACATAAGTCTTACTGATTGTACTTGTGAGTTGGTATTTCACTGTGGTTAATTTTGAAAATGGGGAAGATTCCTGTTTTTTCAGCCCAATCTAATGAAGATGCTTCCTCTTTCATTCAAGAGTTTAAACGATCTTGTATTTGTAATGGCCTCATAAGAAGGGAACAATGGAATGAATTTTTTCCTACCTTTTTGGATGGTTCAACACTTAGGTGGTTTGAAACACTAGGTGATAATGTGAAAAACTCATGGGATTTATTAACTGAAAGTTTTCTTGAAGAATTTGGTGAACAACATAAATATGCAGATCTCATGATCAAGATCACAAAGCTAGCCCAAGGAGAGAAGGAAAAGATAAGAGATTATCATGCTCGTGTTCTAGAGCTAAGGAGGAAGCTCGATGCCCAGATCCAGAAGGAAGGATTAGTGGATGGGTTGATGAATGGCGTGGATAATCTCCTCTGTAAGCACTTCATTCTTGGGATGAAGCCAGAGATCAGACAACGAGTGAAGTATGAACCGCCCAGCTACCATTGAACAAGAAAAGGAGATTACAAGAATGTAAGAAGAAAGCATTGATGAGGAGCCCAAAGAAATTGTTGCTAAAGTAGAGCCTACACCAGCACCTTTGGTCCAGAATCCACAACCACTCTCGGTGAGAACAAATATTTCTCCTAGTACATCTACTGAGTATGAAAATCTGCTCAAGAATATGAGTCAGTTAACTATTAATATTCTTCAAGGAAAGGAATTTAGTTCTCAGGGAGGAGATAGAGGTCCAAAAAGAAATATTTCTGAAGTTGTATGTTATGGTTGTTATAAAAAGGGTCATTATAAGTATAATTGTCCAGATAGAGCTTCTACAAAGAGATAATGATAAAGGAAAAGCACCTATGAATTCTTTTGATGTAGTAGATAAGAGCATAAATAATGAAGTAGATGTGTTTGTAACAAAAAGAAAGAAAGAAAAAGATAACCAAGATGGAAATGATCCTAAGAAGATGAAAGGAGAAACTAGTAAGAAACATAGGAGAAGAAATTTGGGTGTGTAGGATTTTCTGATTTCACAGGGACAAGGACCATACTCCATCTTAGAAGATCTTTCCAAAAGGCCTGCAAATATTACATATGGTCAACTCTTGGCTATGTCTTTTGAGAAGAGGCGGGAGCTGCGAAGTGGACTCAATGCTCGACGAAGGAAGGAGGTTGAGGTCCCTGTTTTGGAGGAAGAGGTGGATCCCTATGCTCCACAAGCTGAGGTACTATGTAATGGTATTTCAATTCATGATGTCTTAGTTGATGGAGGTGCTATAGTTAATGTAATGACCGAGTCTGTAATGAATATGTTGAATTTAAAAATTGATCGCCCCTCAACACTTATGTTAAGGTCATTAAATAAGGGAAAAATTAAACCAGAAGGTGTAGTTTCAAATGTGGCAATATCTGTTATGGGTGTTATATGTGTGGTAGAATTTCAGGTGATGAAAAATGGTACTGTTGCATACCCAATGTTGTTGGGAAGACCATGGCTAAGGAGAGTTCATGCAAGAAACTACTGGAATGAAGGCTTCATGACACTTGGACGTGGTAGAGAGAGGGTGAAGATAAACGTGATCCCTTGGCATCATAAGGTAGAACCTGTGGATTCAAGTGATGAAACTGATGATTGGACATCCTCTGATTACTCTAGTACCAGTGAAGTGGACACCAAAGATGAAGAAAGTGAGGTTGATGTTTTGGTCATGGATATCCTTCCAGTCACACCAACTCATGACCCCATAAAATTATCTGAAGAAGAAATTGATGATCATCTCCAACAAATAAAGGTTGGTGATGATGTGATGGAGAGTGAGAAGGAATCCTACCTCCAGCTCTTTTGAAGGTACAAACACATATTCACTTTTGATTACAAGGAACTCCGTCAAGTAAGTTGGGTAGAACATTCTATTGAGCTGGTAGATGGTGCTAAGCCCATAAAGCAAATGCTATATAGAATGAATCCTAATTTTTCCAAGACTGTAAAAGAAGAAATAGATAAGTTACTTGATGCATGATTCATATTTGCTGTGGAGAATTCAGAATGGGTTTCTCCCATTGTGATCTCAATAAAAAAGAATGGGAAACTACGCATTTGTGTTGATTATAGGAAGCTCAACAAGGCAACAAAGAAGGATCATTACCCTCTTCCATTCTCAAATCAGATCTTGGACGAAGTAGCTAGCCAGGAATGCTATAGTTTTGTTGATGGATATAGTGGATACAACCAAGTTCGTATAACAGAGAAAGATCATCTGAAGACCACGTTCACCACTCCTTGGGGAATGTTTGCATATAGAGTTATGCCTTTTGGGTTGTGTAATGCTCTGGCAATGTTGTAGTGCTTGATGAATAGGGTGTTTGAACACTACATTAAGAACTTCATTAGAATATTTCTGGATGATTTTTGCTTCTATGGGAGCAAGATGGACCACCTGCACCAGATGGAGACAACATTTCAAAGGTTAGATGAAGCACAAGCCTCACTAAACCCTACAAAGTGTGTTTTTGGATGTTCTAAAGGTGTTTTGTTAGGGCATGTTGTATCCATAGATGGTATTGGTATTGATCCTGATAAAGTTTCAAAAATCAAAGAGTTACCATTTCCTATGAATAGAAGTTAGTTGAGATCATTTTTAGGCCATATGGGTTACTATAGAAGGTTCATCAAGAATTTCTCAAAGATTGCACAGCCACTAACCCAGTTCTTGAAGAAGGATGTTACTTATGAACCAAGAAATAAGGCGCATGAAGCTTTTGAACAACTGAAGGAAGCTTTGGTGTCTTCACCTGTTTTAAAGAATCCATATTGGAGCAAGCCATTCATTGTGTATACTGATGTCTCAGATGCAGCACTAGGGAGTACTCTGAGCCAAAAGATGAAAATGGGAATGATCATCCAGTTTACTTTGGGAGTAGACAAATGAGCAGTGCTGAGGTAAATTATACTGTAACTGAAAAAGAGGCTCTAGCTATCATTTTTGCTATAAAGAAGTTTAGAAATTACTTGCTAGGGCAGAAATTTATAGTTTTTACAGATCATCAAGCTCTAAAATATATTGTAAATAAGCCTAACCCATCAGGGAGGATAGCAAGATGGATAATTTTGCTACAAGAATTTGAATTTGATATTATAGATAGGCCAGGAAAGAAGCATGTGAATGCAGATGCACTCTCTCGAGCCTATGATGGTTTAGGTTCATCTTGTGATGATGATGATTTCCCAGATGCAACATTGTTATCCCTTGACACAATCCCCAGTGAATACATAGATATTTGGAATTATCTGAATGAATTCAAGTTTCCTGATGGTGCCAATGTAAAGACTAAGAGGAATATTACTCAAGCCAGTCATCCATATTCTATTCTACATGGAGTATTATTTCAGATAAGACCTGATGGATAGTACAAGAGGGCAGTTGGACGTGATCAAGGGAAGGAGCTGATAGAAGAATTTCACAATGGTACATGTGGAGGAAACTTCTCTGGACAACTTACAGCAAGAAGGATCTTGGATGCAGGTTATCACTGGCCCACTCTTTTTAGAGATTGTTATAATTATTGTAAGACATGTGATATTTTTCAAACACATGGTGACTGTAAGACTTCATCAACTCCATTATGCCCTATTCTTCCACTTGGTCCCTTTGAAAAGTGGGGAATAGACATTGTAGGTCCACTTCCAACTACCCCACGCCAAAATAAGTATATTGTAGTTGCCACAGATTATTTAACCAAGTGGGTTGAAGCTAGGCCATTGAAAACAACTTCCATGGATGAAGTGGCAAGGTTCATATATGAATGCATTGTCACCAGATTTGGTTGTCCATTAGAAATTGTAACAGATCAAGGAAGCCACTTCATTAATGAGGTGGTAGAATCCCTAGTCAATAAGTTTTCTATTAAGCACATGAAGGAAACAACATACAAGCCAAGCACAAATGGACAGGTGGAATGAACAAATTTTGTGTTGTGTCAAATTCTAGCAAAAGATGCAGCCTTGCAGGTACATAAGTGGGATAAAAGGATTCATGCAGCATTGTGGGCATATCGGGAAACACCAAAGTCAGCAACAGGATACTCCCCATTTCAGTTGGCTTATGGCATTGATCCAGTTCTTTCTATTGAGTTTATTATTCCCACTATGAGAGTTATGAAAAATGAAAGGATGGAAGAAAGTGATTCAGTAAAAGAAAGATTGGCGCATCTTCATTTACTAGAGGAAATGAGGGAAATAGTGAAGGATACAAGCTATAAGAATAAAATGAAGCAGAAGGAATACTTTGATCAAAATATCTGATGGTCTCCATTTCATATGAATGAATTGGTTCTATTATATGATTCCAAATACAAAAAAAGAAGGCAGAGAAAATTTCTTCCCAAATGGATGGGGCCCTACAAAATAGCATTTGTGCATGAAAATGGTACATATCGACTGGAGGAATTGGATGGTACTCCCATTACGAAATGGGTCAACCATGACAAGTTAAATATTTTCCAGGCACTAGCTTCAGAATGTCCATAAGAGTCTACTCCGAGGACGGAGTAGAAGCTAGGAAGGGGGAAACTGTCGACATTAAAATTTTCCTTCGTAATTTCTATTTTATTAATATATGTATTAGGAATAGGACGTTGTTAAGTATAATTAGTAGTGGAATCTAATAGAAGATAATGGCACCATCAGTACAGTGCCGCCAATAATGTAGAGTACGGTAACAGTCAAAGTACAATAGGAATGTTGTAAAAAGTAAATATTTGTCGTAAGTGGTCCGGTAATGTTAAAATGTCAAAGTTGGGATAAGTAGAGAAGTAGGGTCTACATGATTAGGAATTAGAAATATTATATTTGTAATAAGGACAAGGAGTGATGTCATAAATATTTTATGTATTTTTATTTGTAGAAAAGTCTAAAAAGGTGGAACCCATGTGAAATGATAAGGTTTATCTTATCTTAGAAGATAAGCCTACATGTAAAGGCAAGAGTTTAGGCATGGAATATGATTGGCCGGAAGAGATTTCCTATCCTATCTTAGAGATAGGGTGGATAAGCCGTGATTCCTATAAATAAAGAGGCCACCCCCCTCATTTAGCATATAGAGAGAAGTAGTGAGAAATATTGTATGAGTAAGTGTGTAAAGGAAGCCATCATTTTGAAGGTGTGTTAAAGAAGCCATTAAGAGGTGTAATTGTGAAGTTTCTCCCATAGTTATTGTTGGAAGGCAAGTGAAGTCAGTAACACTTGAAGTACCTCATGGGTGAGATTATAACAATTTCATGTTGATATTATAATTTACACTTATATTTTAGATTTATCATCAATCCTTCTTATCATAGTCTATGGTATTCTTGTGTTATGTTCGTTGTTGTGTTTTCAGATTCCATCCACCAAACTAGAGGCTGTGCATTAGTAAATAATCATAGCATGAGGAGTTCCTAGTGAAGAATTATCATAGTGTTGGATTGGTGATGACATACCCTACCAAGGTCAAAGCTATAATAGATATGCCACCTCCTCAAAACCTTCGACAATTAAGGGGCCTATAAGGAAAAATGTAGTCTATTCATCACTTCCTCTATCAATTGGTAGATAAGTGCCATCATTTCAACCAGTTGCTTAAAAAGGATGTCCAGTTCAAATGGACACAAGAATGTCAAAACACCTTTGCAAAATTGAAAGAATACCTATAATCTCCACCGATACTCATGCCACTTATACAGGATAAGCCTATGTTGTTGTATACATCTGTAAAAAAACATGTTATTGGAAAATTATTGGTGCAACAAAATGATAAGGGTCAGGAACAAGTTGTGTATTACTTGAGCATAAATCTCCTTGAACATGAGACCAAGTACTCACAGATTGAAAAGGATTATTCAATAGTTTCTTATACTTTCAGAAATCTATGACACTACCTCCTAAATCATACCACCAAGCTAATTTCACAGGTTGATCCTCTTAACTACCTACTTTCGAGACCAGTCATAACATGATGCATGTCTAGTTGTATTGAACTACTTAGTGAATTTGACATAGAAATTGTCAATCAAAAGGCTATCAAAGGTCAAGAACTAGAAGATCAATTGGATGCAACACCATTACCAGGCTCACAACCACTAAATTTTGAATTTCTAGATGAATACTTGTTGTACATAGAAGTAACACCCTTATGGACATTATTCTTTGATGGATCTTACAATATCCATGGTTCTGGAGTAGGAATTGTCTTGTGTACACCGGATGGAGACCTCATACCTAAATCTTATTGTATCAACTTCCCTTACACAAATAACATAGCAGAGTATGAAGCATTGATAGCAGTCTTAGGTTTTTCTATCTCACGACACCTACAAGAATTGACAGTTCTTGGTGATTTTCTTCTAGTCATTAATCAAGTTAATGGAGAATATCAAGTAAAATATGAAAAGCTCTTACCTTATAAAAGAATGGTTGATAGCCTTAGAGGGTATTTATGGATTATCATTTTTGAACAAATTCCTCACGTAGAAAACAAAGTGGTGGATTCCATGAAAACTATCACTTCGCTTCTTTCATTTTACACTAATCAAACTCACAACAATTTCCTTGTTGAACATCTTTTGGCGCCCACATATGAATTACCGGAGTCCACCATGCTTTGTGAAATTGTTGGTCCTGATCATCCCTAGTACGATGATATATAAACCTTTATTCAAACTAAAGCTTATCCTCCTAATTTTAATTCAGCTAATAAAATATCCTTATCACAACATGCTTCACGCTACACCCTTCTTTCTGACACCTTTTATCGAAGAGGCTATGATGGGACTCTCTTAATATGTCTCAATTAGGATGAAGCTAATCAGACGCTAGCTAAAGTATATTCAGGTATTTTTGGTGCCCATACCAACAAAATATTCCTTACAAAGAATATTTTACACATTAGATACTACTGTCCCACAATGGAGGAAGATGCATGTAACTTTGTGAATAAATGTTAGGCTTTCAAAAAACATGGTAATCTCATTCATGCACCAACCCCAGCCTTACAACCTATTACTTCACCTTATCCTTTTTCAAAATGGGGACTTGATTTAATTGGAAAAATAAATCCCACATCTTCCGATGGCCACACTTTTATTATAACCGCCACTGAGTATTTCACTAAGTGGGTTGAGGCTATGCCTCTTACTAATGTTATTGGGTGCAATATTTCTAAATTCATCTTCAACCATATTATCTTTCATTTTTACATCCCCGATGCTATTGTCACTGAAAATGGTGGTTCTTTCAAAAATAAAGATCTCAAGGCCCAAGCTAATAAATATAATATCCACCTAAAATGGGATACACCCTATTATCCACAATGCAATGGCCAATCCGAAGCATCAAACAAGACTATCAAGTCTATTCTGGAAAATATTGTTAATAAACATGGACATAATTTGCATACGCAATTATATCCTACCCTTTGGGCCTACCACACTTCCTTCCATACACCTACAAGAGCTACTCATTTTCCCCTAGTATATGGCTTTGAATCCATATTACCTATCAAAGTTGAGCTTCCTTCACTTCGTGTATCCCTCAAACATCTCATTCATGAAGAGGATTACCATGTTACATGCCTTACAGAGATGGAATTACTAGATGAGAGATGGATTTATGCCTTAGACCATATGCAGGTGTATCATAATAGACTGCACTATAATTATAATTGAAAGATCAAACCTTGACGGTTTGAAATCGGTGATTTGGTCCTAAAGGAAAATAAAAATAACACAACAAAACCACAAGAAAAATAGGACAAATTTGAGCCTAATTGGTTGGGTCCTTATGTTATAACTGATAAATTTGGATCTGGTGCATACAAACTATTTACCGAGGATGGAAAAGTGTTGAAGGAGCCTATAAATGCCATTCATATGAATAATTTCTACTCCTGAGTCTCCAAAGAGTAACCCTTGTACTGGGGGCATGTCAGTGCATCCACCTATTTGTTCATTTCACTTTTTTTCCCTCTTATAACTTTTCACCTTGTTGTGTGTCACATTTTCTCCTTGGCAGGTTTTCATTCCCATTGTCTACCACCATTGTTCACCTTCCATTTAGCATGTTGATTTTGACTTGAGAATTTCCTTTCCCTCTTCTTTGGAGTGTGGTTCAAAATAAAAATAAAAACCAAAAAAAAATTCACAAAATGTCTCAAAAAACTACAAAAATAATATAAAATTATTCACAATCCCAAAAACAATATGAAATTGTTTGGACAATAAAAAAACATGCAATCACCATTTCATTCACCATTTTCTTCACTTGATTACTCCAAATCATCTTTTCTAATCAATCAAGCCACTCTTTGCAATGTAACTTTGCATAGGGATGTCACTTGGCTTTGGCTTTCTCTTAGAGGTAGCTTGACATCTGTATATATTTGATTCTTTATTAGATTGTTTACATTAGTGTGTTTTTGTTCACTAGCTTATTTGTTTAACATTTATACATATGGAATTTTGTATTGTCTATTCTTAGCTTAGTTTCTTATGTGTGATAGTTTGAATAACCAGTACTCTATATATCTAGAATGCACTTATGGACCAATTGCAAGAAATTTATTCACATCCTAGTTCACATATAACTTTGGTGTGGTTCTTTCCTGTTCATATTGGGTTTGTCTGTTACTTCTTTTATATCTTTTTTTCATTTGCACATGTTGTGTTTTCCTCATGGTTTATTTAAGCCATGGAATTTCATCATTTTTTTTTTCATTTGTATTTCCAAACTTGCAAAAATCCAAACAAAAAAAATAAATTCAAAAATCTTAAAAAAAAAAATTCAAAAATCTAAAAAAATCAAATATTTCAAAAATATAAATAAATAAATCACAAAAAATCAAACAAACATTCACTTCTCACAGAAATCATACAATTGGAAAAACCTTGAAGTAAATCATTCAACATCTCAGTATAATCTTGATAAACGTCATACTTTTATCTATTACTCTAGTGCTCATACCAATCTTACAACTATCACTTTCTTCCCTTTGAGCGATATGCTAACTCTACTTGGGGCAAGTCACACAAATTGTTTTTCCTTCGTGATATAACTTCACCTGGGGAAATTTTAATTTTGATCATTTACACAACGGATTTGGCAAGAGTGTCATAAGGAGTCACTTTAACTCTGCTCTTTCAGTCTGATCCTATTTCCATTTGGGAGCATTTGTATCTACTTAATCATCATTGTGGCATGCATTAGGGGCATAGTTGATAGTCTTATTTTTCGAATTTGTGTTGCATTGTTGATGTTTAATATTTTTGGACCACTTACAAGTAGTGTGATCACATCTTGGTTCCTTTATAACCCTGATGTCGGCACCTATTTTGTATGTTGGTTTTTTTTTTACTTTTTTATCTTTTCTTTGATATGTGTGTTTGTTTACACGCATCTGGGCTAACCATCTTGATTCTTTCATAATCATGGTGAAAAATCTATTGTGCAACAACAAAAATTAGGTTACTCTAAAAATTACTCTCCAAATAATTCTCATACTATGAACACATTCATTTCCCATCCTTGTTCTAATCCCTTGCTTTCTTCCTATCAAGCAGTTGTTTGCCGCCTTGCTGCATCATCCACCCACTTGACGGGGAATTCCTCTACCATTCTGATTCTTGGGGCATCCTAATGCTTCACAATTTTTTGCTTACCAATCTACACGCGTCTACTATCTTTAAAGCACTATTATTTTGCAATAGCACTTTAAAGAGGGGCGAAATGTAGACACCCCAAATTTACATTCATGTTTCCACTTGTCCCTAGTATTATGCTAATACACCATGTTATTCACCCATTTGCAATTAATTAATTAATACACATTGTACCCCTTTAGATTAATTAAATTAATCCCATGTACCCTTTGTACCCCTTTGGCTAAATTAATTATTATTTATTAATTAAATAATTAATTAATTAAGTGTGTACACATCCTAGTCATCTGCCACTTGATCAAACTCCACTTAGACTCCACTTTGACTACCCTAGTTAACTGCACTTCTAGAATCCTAGAAAGGTGGGGGAAATTAAAATGCACATACAACCACCTTTCCGAATGCAGTTTTTTGTAATTAATTTCACTATTGCCCCTGACACTATTATAACTACCCATAATGTTATTTTTAGCATGTTTATTTATCCATGTGACCAATTCCAACTACCTTCTATTTCTATAAATTACAATCTTACCTTCCTTCCAATCCCTCTTGAATTTGAAGCACAAAAACTCTGTTGAACTGTGTCTGTAGCATTTTCCTTTAAATCTTGGAGAGCACTCAAGAGCACCCCCAAAACATTTCTGACATTATTTCTGCAAGGTTTCACAGGAGACCCTTATCTGAGGTTTGCACAGAAGGTTGCTGAGAGGTTTACATGGTTTTTTTATCTTTCATTTATAGTAATTTTCTCTATTTACAAACCATTGGTAAAGGCACTCCAGTTTACCAAAGTAAGGTGGTTCGTAGATCTGCAGTAATCCCGCACCTTCCAAAATATTGTACCCTTTATCATCATAAATCAGTTTATCATCGGTAGTCCTCTGGTTGGTATTTTTCACCAACTCACTCTCTATTTGGCTCTAATTTCCACTAGAGAGATGATTGTAGTCTCTCACTTTGTACTTTCAGATGTGGGACTCCCAGGCGTGTCCCATGATAACTCCTTATGGGTATTACATCTCTAAAAACCTCTCCTCATGTGCTTTCTCGATCTCAACCTCCAGTTCCATATTCTTTCCCTTTCCCTTTATTTCTGCAATAGATTCTCATTTGGGTGTCATTTATCCTTTGTTTATCTTCTTGATTTCAATATTTATGTACCTTAGGTGTTTTAACATCTTTTTGTCTCTTCCCTCACACCAAATACCTTATTTGGTCACTCCCTTTCTCTTTATCCTTCATCAATCCATGCCTAGTTTGAACTTTATGTTTCCATAAAACCTAATTCACAACCCTTCACAGATCCAAACCTCCACGCCTTTCAGCCTCAAACTTACACATGAAGGAACTCTATAACAAGATGTGTTCTTCCTCAATCTAGGTATTTTGATTTCCACACTTTGTCGCAATCTTATAGCAGTTCGTACACTTGACACTCTTTACAGATCTAACTCTTCACAAGGAAATAAAAATAATAAAACTTCTTCGGCATCTTATTTATAAATTTCCAAAAATCTCCCATATTTATTACTCACCGACTACCACCGTACCACAACTTTAATTCCCCTTTTATGTTTTTCACATTTTTAGTCTATTTTCTTCCACACACTTCATTCATAAAATTTTGGTTCACATAATACTTCCAATCCATAGGCACCCTTGCCTTTGCTTCCCTGTACCACTATAGATATTTCCTCTGTACTTTCCACCAAGCAATCCATCCTGTTGCTTCTTACCTTGCGTTACACTGCACGGAATTTTTCCTCATGTTGTCTTTGATCAAAGTAATTTTTCATGAGGACCATCACCCTTAACACCTACATCACCTTCCTCTTTGTGTGCAATTATTTCAAAGGGCGTCCTAGTTTAACACCTTCACCAATGTACCTTCATCAAATTTCCCATGCACACCCCTTTGCTAATAAATTCCAATGCCACATGTATCCTTTTCACGTATATGCACTTGGATCAGCCCACACTAAAAGTATGCACAATCCTTTGTGCATGAACTCAATAGATAGTAAGAATCTTCCTACTCACAAGTGCTCTTATTACAACAAAATAATGAAACAAAACAACATCAACAAGAAATCAAAACACGAAAGGGAAACCTACTCTAAGTGGCAATATTGCCTTATTACAAACACCAAGAAGCTTTATTTATAGTATTAATTAAACCTAATCCCATTGAAGTAACTGGGAAACATGGTTCCATCCAACATCTACAATTGACATGTGCATGATTCAAGTATCTTGGTTACTACAAAAGGTACCAACCAATGCACCTTCAATTTCCCTGGGTAGTGCTCAAACTTGGAGTCATAGAGAAGCACCATCTTGCCAATTGAAAAAGTCTTACTCTTAATGTGCATATCATTTCTGGCCTTCTGTCGTGACTTTTCAATCTTCTGGATCTAATTTACAATAGTGTGTCATTCGTTAATTGCATTACTTTCTCAATGCACTCCTATGCATCATGTTCATCTTCTAATTCTCATGCATGTGTAATACGCAGGGATGGAAATATAAAATCTATAGGAATTACTACTTTTGTACTAAACAAGAATTGAAAAGGTGTGGCCTGGTTGAATATTTTATATGTGGTCCTCTATGACCAAAGTACAACTGAAACTTTATCATCCCTATATTTTCTTCCAACATCACAAATATTCGTTAAGGTCTAGCTCAAGATCTTATTGAAATATTATACAATACCATTATCCTGGTGGTGGTAAGGAGTAGTTTTATGGTGTGCCACCATAAACTATGCCCATAGAATTCAGATTATCTCATTCAAGAAATGAGTTCCTCTATCACTTTTCAAGCTTAATGGAAAACCATACCTACTTATGATATTTTCCCATAGAAACCTTTCTACTATGGCTGCAGTACAATCCTTTGTGGGTGCTACATCTTCCCACCTTGTCAAATAATATATACAAGTCATAATATAACATGCACCAATCCTATGTGAAGGAGGTGCAATAGGTCATACAAATTCAATGGCCCACTTCTCAAAAGGTTCTACGCTTGCGATAGGTTGTAAAAAAATCTCATCTCTATTTCCAGGATTTCCAATGCACTGACAATGATCACATTATTTCAAAAAATCCTTAACATCCTTATTAAAATTTTCCCACCAAAGTCCAGCAATAAGGATATTGTGTGTAGTTGCATCACCTACATAGTTCCCTCCCGCAATACCTCCATGATCCTCCTTCATAATGGCTTCTCGCTCATGTTCCAAAACACAAAAATGCAATACTTCATCATGGCCCATCTTGTACAAATATCCTCCTATCAGCTGATAAGGAATTACACGTATAGTAATTTTCTTCTTCTCTAATGTATTCTTTCCTTCGAGTGCCAATTCAGTGTGCAAGAATACAACTATATCTTCCAAATATGCTGGTGCGTGGTTCAACCTGAATAACTGTGCATCTCACATTATGTATTCAATTCTTTGTATGTCCTCACCAAAAATTATTCTTGAAAGATGATCAGGCCCTAAATTTCTCTTACATGGCATGACGACGATGGTGAAATCGAATTCCTGAAACAAAATTATCCACCTATAGATGTGCCCTTGCAAAATAAGCTTGTTGACTAAGTACTTCAATGTCATATGATCTATATAGAAGATAAATGAGGTAGCCAACAAGTACTTGTCTAAAATAACTCCCTAGTTATTTTGACAATTTACATTCTTATTATGAATCTGAAGATCAATGTTGCAAGTTACGTGCACTTTGGTTGTTTACTTGGCACATTAGCTGATTGCAGTTCTTTGGCATGTATCACACACCACTTTTTAGTGTATGCCTTCCTTCCCATAGTTCAAAAATTCTTTGCACGCACCCCTAACATGCCCTTCAAATTGGCTATGTCCCTTGAATGCTTCTTCCGCATTCCTCCCTACCAAATCTTTCCTTTTCCTTTGTGCACTATGTGTTTCCTTCCTAGTTTCCCCCGTACACCCCTTCCTTATTACCACATCACACTTCTCATTTCGAAATTCCCATGCCCCACTTACATACTTGTATACCTTTACAGATATGCACCCTCCTTCTCTTCCATGCATGCTCCCCTCATGACTTGTCTTTTTCATCCTCATGCCTCTTATTCTTATGTGTGTTTTTTGCATTCTTTCGTGCCAATCACCTATGCCACATCATAACCTATCAAAATTTAGTATGCAATATGCAACCTCTGAAAGTGTACCAATTGGGCACAAAATCCTAGAAACGAGATAGTGTGTGACATGTGGAAGAAAAAAGAAAAAAGATGAACAGTTGGCCAATATTTTGGTCAATCAGAGTGTGCCACATGTTATTGCATGTCCAGTATACACTGTAACCTTCATATCATCATAACTTTTATTGTAGAACTCAAATTTATGCACTCTTGGTATTTTTGGAAATATGCTAACGTGGGCTACACGATGGACCATTCAAAATCAGATTTTGGTAAGGTTAATTAGGTGAGAAGTAGGGAAATGTGTTCTAGCCATTAATGCAGACATCCAATCGACCCAACCACCATATTTTATTCAAATCTCACCTCCTTCCTTCTCCTATAAGCAAAACAGACATGGGGAGGTGCATTTGTTAGCATTATAGGTAGATTAGTAGACATTGAATGCTTGTTGTTGGTGGTTAAATTTCAAATCTGAGTTTTGCTACTCTTTTTACTTCTCTTCTCTCCTTATTCTTCTATAAATGTAAGAGTAATGCTCATTGTAAAAGGTTAGACCCCTTTTGTTTGCTAAGATTTGTGCTCCTTAGCATTTTGAGTTGCAGGCCTTTAGATCTAGTTTATGCATGTGGATATCGGCCTCATTTTCCATTGTAATCAACTATGCATTTCTTGGAAGTAATAAAATATTATTTTTTTGGATATTATCTTCCTTGGCTCATTTTTATTGCTTTTTCTTTCCTTTCTTTTGCATTGTCTATTTGTTGTGCTTTCTCACGTCCCCTATGGGTTCCTTTTCTGATTGTGCCCCATGAAAATGAGTGTATGAATGTGTTTCAGGTTGTGATACACATGTTTATCCTTTTTGTGTGCATTCTCCTTCATCTTCACTTAAAGCTAATTATATTCATCCCCATTGTTTCTATTTTTATCGTCTCCTTTATCTTAGTTTTCTCCTTTTTCATACATCTCCTCCTAACCCTGGTCCCTTGGAATTTTAGAGTAGTGATAGATAAATGCATTTCCCTTTCTAGAATTTGTTTTAGTTGTACAAATAGGTAGAGGAACTGTCCTTCTCTGGAGGTCTGTCTCAAGTGTGCAAGGTCCCACAACTTAGATATAGTCCCATGTTGCCTCAAAAGCCCATTTCATGTTGATTTGGAATGAGTGTAAGTTTGATCTCTGACATTTTTTGGCATGCCAAGTGGGACATGTATTGAAAGCTTAAATTTCATCATTGCTAAGTTTCGGTGTGTGACTTAGTGATTTCTAGCCTTTGGAGTCTTGTTTCAACACATCTGGAAACTCCCAACTCTCAAATCTACTATTTTTTAGCTGTCCACACACCTTTTCATGAGAAGGATACATATCAGACAAAGTATAGTAGCTGAATATTCCTTTGAATACCTTCAACTTTATCCAATAAGAACATGCAACAGAGCTACCCCATGTGCATCTTCATCTCCAGCATGCCATGTAATTTTAACACCACCTTCTGGTAGGCCTTCCTTATATCCTACTAGATCTCTCAAGCCTATCATTATGGCAGCACAACAAGAAAACTAGGGATTTGTTAATTTTAGTGGTAGTAGTGCTCTTTCTCTTAATGCACAAAATATTATTCTAGCATCTGAATTTAAGAATATCCCTTTCTTCACTGGGGAAAACCATACTACTCCAACTCATCACATACAAGAGGATGCCATTGTTTACACCATCCACTAGATCATTGAACAAGATGTGGCTGTCAGACTATTATCCTCTTCATTGAAAGGGAGAAATTTGTAATGGTTCAAAAGTTTAACAACAGGGTCAATTCAAATTTGGAATCATTTTGGGGTGGCCCTTTGAAATCAGTTTGGAGAGAAGGTAGATAATCTCTCCTTGCTATAAAAATTGACTACTATAAAGAGAGCTCCTAATGAACTTATGGTGGACTTCAATTTCAGATTTCATAAAACATGGGAGAGGATTTCAGCCTTGTTAAGACAAAATCCATAAGGTTCTTTCCTTTAATTTTAAATGGATTTAAATTCTGATATCACTGTCATGATTCAATCCATGGGGGTACAACACTTCCTAGGGCCTATACATTAGCTATTAGGTCTGAGAACTGTTTGATTTAGGTAGGAAAGTTATCCCTTAGGCCGCCTGTGCCCTTATTCCCAGAAATGCTTCAAGCATCTCATCCTTCCATTTCACCTATTCCTGAGTAGAATTTTCAACCTGATACCTCCACATCTTACTCTCCCATGCAACAAAAGGAGGATGAAGAAATGAATACCTTGATTAGAAACTTGTCCAATAAAGTTATATATTTAGAAAAATAGAAGGCATAAGCCTTCAAGAATAATTCTAATCAAGGCCATCAGCCCTTCAGAAATCAATATCCAAATCAAAGATATGTAAATAACCAACATAATGATATATGGTACACTAATGTACACATCCCCTTGCAAACAATTCTTCCTTTGTAACCTCTTCCAAATCCTAGTTCAAGTCAAACACTTGTTCCAGTTTACAATAACATGGCCCAGGATTCAGAGTGGTGTTTTCCTTATAATATGCCTCATATTCAGTATAGTTGTGTCAATACCTTATGCATGTAGGATTATATGATTCAAGCTACTTCAAACTATGAACCTTCCAATAACGCATGTGAATCAAAAACCAAGAGGTACCAGAAGTTTTTTCTAAGGCCAATATTATGTTATTTGGTGTTGAAGCCTTCTGTGCAATCAATCAAGCAAAAAATAGTCCAAATAGACCACGTGCCCTGGTTGTTGATAACAAAAGATACAAGAAGAGAATGCTTGAGTCTGGCACATAACCTTATGTTCCTTCCACATAGGCTAATCCTTATAAGCAAAGAGAAGCACGTGATTCATCAACCCAAAATTCATGGTGCAAAAGTTACGACATGAAATTTTTCACGCAATGCTTCAACAAAAGTGACACATGCCCCTTCTTTGGTAGGTCAAGCCTCTGCAGAAGCTAAGGCCCCTACCTCTGCACCTGAGAAATCAAGAAAATATATTGTTGTGCCTCAAATGCACAAGTCAATGGGCCTTCCATTCATCATTATGGAACAAGTGAAGAAGAAAAATATAAATGTCATAATGTGGGACACCCTGGCCATTCCATCGCAGCAAAACCTACTGCATGAAGCTCTGACACAACTTCAACGCCATGATCCAGTTATCCAAAGACCTCATGTTGCTGTTAATATCTGTCAATATGAGGAGAAGAAATTAAGGATGTCAAAACCCCACCCTTTTATATGTCCTTGATAGTAGGTAAAAATTTTGTGCACAAGTGTATGATTGATTCAGCGGCTAGTACTTCTGTTATGCCAAAGAAAATTGTCGATGTCTTAGGTCTTAAGTATAGCCCTATGTCTAAAGGATTGTTGCAACTATATGGATCAATTATCACCACTCTAGGTGTCATCAAGGATCTTGAGTTGACCGTCCATGCATGTCCAAGCCTCACTATAACTCAAGATGTGTCAATCATTGACCTACTACCTTTGTTTTCCCTTCTCCTATCAAGAGATTTTATTGCCAAAGTGGGTGGCTACTTGTCTTCTGATTAGTCTCATATGTTACTTAGAATAAGATATGGTACCTAATTTACCATACAAGTTGAGCCCATATTTTCATATCATGTTGAGTCATATGATCCCTCACCTCTCCAATTTAATTGTCTAATCCAAGAAGGCCAAGAACAAGACTCAATTTCAATAGAGAAGCATATTTCTCCCCCAATACATGATCTAATATTAGATGAATGGGATGACAATCATTATGAACTTGATCCTTATGCTAAAGCCCTTAAATATTTTAAAAAAATTCTTGGTACTTATTTTATCCTTGAAGAAGAAGTTGTGATTCCTCGAGTGCTTAAGAAAGAACAAGGTGAAGAGAATTATGGACTGTGGAAGTTATAATTTGATGGCTCTAGATGTAGAAAAGACACAGATGTAGGAGTTTTTCTCATTTCTCCCAAGAATGAGAAATTATTCTTTGCGCATAGGCTATAGTTTGCATACTCCAACAACGTAGCAGAATATGAAGCTTTGGTGCATGGTCTTCTTATTTTTGAATAGAAAAAGGTAAAGGCACTGTAAATTTTTAGGGACACTGAGTTGGTTGTCCACCAGGTCACAAACAATTGCACATCAAATAATAAGATTATCAAATCTTATAAATACAGATTTTAGGACCTCCTATAAGGTTTTAATTCTCTGCATCTGTAAGTGATGCCAAGAAAAATGAACAAGGAAGTATATATGATGATCGCGCTCAGTTTAAAGTTCTCACCCATTGAAAATTTCATCAAAGGTAGCATGCAGTATTTCAACATGGTGATCATGATGTCTATTTTTTACAATGACACCAGTTGGAAAGTATTATAGTGATGCACAAATTATCCAGTTCATTTAGAATGAAGTTGAGTTCTCTTCAAGAATGCAAGTTGACTTGCATGATATCTATGGTGATGAAGTGATCTAGCTAAAGAAAAATAAGTTTCCTAAAGGGTTGGTTACCTTAGAGAAGATGTTTAGCCCTGATGATGAGTTCGAAGGAAAATACATAAATATGCACATAACACAAGAATATTGCACTCCAATCACTATTGCAAGCGACAAAGAGTTGTTTCTTGGAAAAGATTGTGCGTATGATGAGAAGCTAGAATTTATCTCTTTGTGTCAGAAATACAATGACATATTATCATGGGAGTATGAAGACCTCAAAGGATTTGATCCAGGTGTTTCTCAACACTCCATTGAACTGAATTCTAGTTTAAATCCCATTAGATAAAATAAAAGGATGGTAAATTCGAAGATAGAACCCCTCATGAGGAAAGTATTGTCTAAAATCATTGAGGAAAATATAATATTCCCCATCAAGTACTCTACTTGGATCACAAATCATGTTACAGTACGTAAGAAGAATAGTGAAATCAGACTCTGCGTTGATTTTAGATATTTAAATAAGGCATATTTGAAGGATAATTATCCTTTTCCATTTATGGAGCAGATCTTGTAGACTGTAGTTGGCACGCAAATATTTTCCATGTTGGATGGGTATTCTAGTTTCAACTAGATCATGGTCAAGGAAACCAATCAATTTAAACCAACATTTAAAACCAAATGAGGAACATATGCATATCAGAAGTTGTCGTTTGGTTTTTTAAATGCAAGTGCAACATTCCAATGAGCCATGGACATTACCTTTAAAGGATATATAAATGAGTTCATCCTGGTTTACTTGGATGAAATTACTATCTTATCAAACTAGGGCACGGATCATATGGCACATATGGAAAAAGTATTTGAGAGATGCAAAAAAATTGGGGTGTCTCTCAATCCCAAGAATTGTAATTTTGTTGTGGTGTAAAGAAAGCTTCTAGGCCATGTGGTATCAAAGGAAAACATCATCATTGATTCTAATTTCGTTTCAGAAATCCTTACTCTCTCTGTTTCAACGTACAATAAAGCCTTGTAGTCATTCCTAGGATAAATAATTTTTTTTAGGAGCTTCATCCCTAACTTTGTAGGACTGGTTAGGCCTATCATCATAATGCTCAATAGGAACACAATATTCAAGTGGATAGTAGAAGGAAAAAAGAGCTTACAAAAAATAAAGAAATAAATTACTTGCACACCAAAACTCATCAATCTAGATTATTCCAAGGATTTCATCATTTATGTTTATAGATCTGATGTCAGTGTTGTTGTTGTCTTAACACAAGAAAATGAATAAGGACTGGAGGAACGAGTGGATTTCTTCATCCAAACACTTAAGGATTATGAATTGAAATATACCTACATGGAGAAACATGTCTTTACCATCATGCACACACTAAATAAGTTCAAAATTATGCTCACCAAAATTCATATTAAGGTGTTCGTCTCACACTTAGGTGTGAGATACTTCATCATGGGAGTAGAAATCAGTGAGAAGAGAGCAAGATGGGTGACCCAAATCATGGAGTTTGATGTGAATATCAAAGACACTAAGCTTGTTAGAGGAAATGCACTATGTAAGAATATTGCAGAGGACACATAACTTGATCCTAAGACTACATGATTTGTAGATGAAGAGATCTCACGTGCTGAACCTGAATAAAATTATGATCCTAGCATGCACGCCTCGATGAAGGACATGATCACATTCCTTTATACTAGAACATACCCTTATAGTTTGAACAAAGTAAAGAGATGGCATATAAGGATGAAATATATTCCATATTTTTGTCCTCTCAATTTTCCCCACCCTTTCGAATATAATTTTGTGAAAATTGGAGCCCTGTCATAGAAGAAATTCGTGTTATAAACTCCTTAGATGCTCATTCTCATTTCCCATGATGTTTTTAATCAAAATTTTCTCAGTACGCTACTGTTAATTTTTTTTGCATATTTTCAATGGATGGGAAATTATTTTAGTTATTCTTTTATGCATTTGGAATGTGTGGGACCTTGCATCTTTCATTTTTACCCTTTTTGTAGAGAAATAAATTCTTCATTGGGAGCAGAAATGGCATTTTCCCATTTCCTACAACTTCCTACGTTCTTTTCCCTGTAAAATTATTTCCCAGAAGGTGAAGCTACGTGGTTTCTTCTCATTGGATGTGGTCATACATGTTTCTTTTTAAACTTATCACTTTTGGTTATTTTGGAAAAAATGTTAGATTTTCCCCGCATCCCCACCAGTCCCTGATCGGCTGGAGCAGTTTTGGCGGAAGTTCGGGGTGATGGATCCATTTTATTATCTAAGGCATTACAGAGGAAGGGAAAAAAGTTCTAAATTTACCTATGGCCCCACCCACGCAAAAGGGATAAATTCTGAGTTAAAGCCCACAGTGAATCAGGAAGGGACACATGGCCTACATTGAAAAGTGAATGGTGGGGGCATGGATTTTTGGGGGAATGGTTGGAATTTTTACCATTTTCAAAATAGATAAAAAGCAAAGTGCATCCCTGTAACCAATCAAGTGACACCATGTGTTGAAGAATGAAATAGGGACACATGGCCATTTTCAGTTCATAGGCACTTTTGCGGACCAGCAGAGGACTTTGGGAATTTTAGCTTTGTTTCCACAAAAGGGAAAAAAGTTCTAAAATGGCCCACGGCCCCACTCATGTGACTTTTTAAGTTAAGCCTAACAATAAATTATAAAAGGACATGTGGCCTACATTGAAAATTCAACAACAGTGGCATGGAATTTTGGGGGAAAGGCTAGATTTTTTCCCCTTTTCAAAACAGATAAAAAGTGAAGCACATCCCCACAACTAATCAGGTGATGTCACATGTTAATGAATGAAATTGGAACAATGGGCATATGGGGGAAATCAAGAATTTGATCCTTTTTCACCGAAGGGTTAAGATGTTGCAAATTGATCCGTGAACCCTTTCTCCAATCGTGGTGTGCTATGTGTTCACGTTGAAAAGTCAAAGCGTGCCAGTGGAGGTTTTTGAGAATTTGAGATTTTTGTTAAAAAGAGTTTAAATGGTAGATTTGAACCACATTTCCTTAGCCACTCAGATGGCACCACGTGTCTGGCCTTTGGCGGAGCTGCGGAGGGGCAGAGAAAAATGAGAAATCATGCTTTTTCTCCCAAATGGTAGGAAATGCAAATTTCTCCCCCAGGGTCATTGTTTCTTGAATCTTGCCACGTTAGGGTCTAAAATTGAAGGTAAAAAGGGGAAAACATAGCCAAATGTACTCATTTGGTTTTTAATGCCATTAACGAACCAGAGCTCTGTAAAACGTAAAAATGGATCTTTCTTCATTCCTTTTCCTTTGTATCCTTTTCATTTCTCCATGAGATGCATTTTTGGTTTATTGTGGAGCCAAATTGATAAGTTTAAAGGAATGTAATGTTGATCATCAGAAAATGGATTTTATCGGGCATACGCGATAAAAAGGGGAAAAATTTACTAGTAAGCACTTGAGTGTTATGAAAGTTGTAAAAAGGTGGAAATGGTGGGACCACATAAAGAAAAAATCATGAGATGCCCCCTACTAAAGTAATCATGCTCGAACTGACGAAATATTTAGCTTTTTGAACCTCCATTTTTCATGAGTGCGTTTGTTTCATGTCACTTTCCAAAAGCAGATCTGCAACAAACATTATTCCTTTTGGATATTCTTTTCTTGGGGACAAAGTATGGATGTACACTGATTTTTATAAGAACATGGGTTTTGGCCACTGAAAAAAGGGGATTCTGGTTTTCTGGGAAGGTTGTAAATTATGAAGTAATTCAATACAAAAGTTCTTTCTATCTTTTTCCTCTATTATCTCTATCTATCTCTACCTGATTCAATGGATCATTTGTTTTACATTCAATAGAAACTCTGTGTTCTTGTCTGTGTAAATATTTAGAACTTTGTGTCTGTAGATTTGCATTGGTGGTGAAGTAATTGATCCTTTTCTATATTTTCTTGGTTCAATGTGAGTAGGGAGATACTCTGCTATCTATATCTCCCAAAATAATTGTTGTTTTCTTCCTTCTCCCATCTCTTTATTCTTCCATTCCTTCTTATTGATAATATTTGGAGTATCACAATATATGAGGATACAAGGATCCAAACATTGATAGTTGTAGATTTGTACTTTTTTTTTTTCCAACTTTCAATAAGGGAAGCTCTCCCATTAAAGAGGAGGGACTTGTTGTCCCCTGACTGTGGTTTTAACCTGTGTCCCATTCTGAAACCTAAAAGTTTTTTGGTGACTCTACTAGGTAATTCATTACAAATGGATTCCAATTTTTGAATAACAACTTCTTGATCATCTTTGATCTTACGACTCCAAGATACACTCAGGGTAGAAGAACCCTTTGGGAAGAAGACCCTCATTTCCAATTTATGGATCATCAAGGTTTCTCTCTCCCTTCATCAACAAGAAAAACAAGAGGAACAAGATCTGCAAGAACTCCTGCTAGAGACAAAACTTCTAGGAGTGACATCCCTCAAGATCAAATCAGTCATAATTTGCATGCTTTGATTCTTGTTGGTTTTTCAATCCCTCTCCAAACAATATTTCCAAGGATGGAAACTCCTCTGACTTGGGACCCAAGGGTTGGGCCTCTTGCTCTTCCCTAGCCATTGCATGAATTTCGTAGAGGCAATAGAAATAATTCCCCTAAATTCAAAGGTGATGGGAAGGTTCATCCAGATGAACATATTGTGGTCTTCATTGTTGATTGTGGCATTCTCGAAGTTGAACATGAAGATATCTCTGTTAGACTTTTTGTGGATACATTGCAAGATAATCCTGCTAATTGGTTTTACCATCTCCCTACTAGATCCATCACCAATTGGAACACCATGATGACCCAGTTTGAGTAGCGTTTCAAACCTGTTGAGGATGTACATTCCCTCTTGGCCCAGATTTATCAAATCAAGAAAGAGTCACATGAGCCCATGAGGGAATTTTTGGGAAAATTTAATAGGATGGTTAACAAGATCCCAAAAAACACACGCTCTGTGGAAAATATTTAGAAATGTTTCTTCCTTAATGTTTCACCTGATTCTTAGATCATTTCTTTGAAGTGTTAATGAAACAGATAGGGTAATGGGCATAGGAGGAATACCTGTTCAAATGTTGGTTGATGGGTTGTTGCGCGCATATGAATTTCGAATCCACAGATGATCATGAGAGCTTCCTTTTGGCTAGGAGGAACTACCTGTAATGCAAAGCAAGACCACTAGAAGGAATTAAACAATATGGGCAGTGAACTGCCTAGCGTATGCTAGATCTTGGAAGTGTGATACTTCCTAGATGGCTATCATTCCACAAAATTAAACAATTTAATGTTGTAAACAAAGTAAATCCTATTGTAATTTGAAATGATTTAGGTATCTCACTTAAAACACAATAAGAAATAGATCTAATCTAACAGGCTAAGCTAGAATAGAATCCAAAGGTCAAATGATTGGTTTTGGGTTCTGCAAGTTTGATCAGTAGTCTCGGGTAGATCACAGGTGGATGAGGGTGAGATGAAATTTGGTGGGTAGGTCTCTGTTCTGGGTTGTATGGGAAAATACAGAGACTGATGTCAGTTAAGGGTATTTGACGGTGGTCAGGTGTAAACTGGTTGGTTACTATGGAAATCTAGAAATGCCACAGAACAAGCTTTGGGTCTCCTTTGTTATTGCACAAAGGACTTTGGTTGGTTGGGATGAGGTATTGGGTGACTGGGGTAGGCTTTGGTGAGGCTTTTAATGGGTATATGGAGGTGGAAATGTTGGAGAAGGTCAATAGGTGGCTAGGTAAACAATAGATGATAAAATGATGATGAAATGAAATAAACCAGAAAAGTATGACATTATACTTACTTGGATTCTGGTCCTGAATGCCTGTGAGTGAGGGATGGAGGTGTTGATGAGAGGTTTGAAGGCTGCAAGTGATCACCAACTGAAGGAAAGCTTCTTCATGGACTGCATGTACATTCCTCTTTGCTTGGTTAGATCAGATCATGGCTGGGATGGCTGTGCAGGAAAAGATGCTTGATCTCCTTCCTTGCATGTGGATTCTCACTGGAATTCACTCTCTGAAGATGTGTTATCTCTCTGAGATGTGTTTTTGCTCACCAACCTTCTACTTTTTTCTTCCAACCTTGAGAATAAGGTTTTTTTGGGGTTAAAAGGGTAACTGATGGCGGTTTTGGCTTAACCGGTGACGGTTAGGGGTAACCGGCGTCGGTCAAGGTAGGATTTCCTAGGTTTACTAAACTAGGGAGATCCTCTTGATTTCCTCAGATTTCATGTCGTTAACCCACGGATTAGACTGGGAGCCTCTTGTAAGCATGTGGGAATGTGGTTAGAGGGAATGTAGGCATTGATTTTTAGGGTTTGGGTAAGTCTTAGTTAGTTATGGCAACTTACTAAGAATAGGTCTTAGGTTGAGTTGGCTTGGTGAGGTGTCTAAGTGAACTGTATGTGTGGATATTATTTAAAATAAGATATTTAAATAATAGATATAGTGAGGATAATTAATTAATTAAATTAAATTAATATTAGTGGGGTGAAAGGGGCCATGGCTAGGTGAATGTGATGAAGGGTGCTTATTCATCGAGGGACCAAAGGGGAGTGTGACCTAATTTTAGTGTCTACATTTTTCCCCTTTTTGTTGTGTAGCTTGTATTGGTAAGTGAATGCTAACAAAAATAAGATGTGGTTGCCCCATGTGTGGGTGAAGGTGATCCCCCTCAAACCAGGAACTGATGAGGCCGAAGGCAAGAATCGGTGAGTGGTTTGATAAAAAGGTGAATGTGAGGAAAAGGTAGGTGGGCACGGAGGAAAAAGGGTGAAAGGTCTACTTGGGAAATCCAGGTAATGGGTTAGGGTCAAAGGTAGTAATAGTCAAACGCACGCACATGTATAAACTACAGCACACTACCGGGTTGAAGAGCAGTCAATCTCTACATTGTCTATGGTCGATAGGTTTATCCAAACAAGGTTGAAGTGATTCTGGTATCCAAGGTATAGGATATGGTCAAGAAACACAATGTAGGTTAGGTGCAGGAATGTTTAGGTATGTTCTGGTACACCAAAGGTAGGGTCAGGATAAATGGTCATGGTAATAGGCTAGGTAAGGTCATTAGGTCAACAACACAGGTAACAATGCCATAAGGTATAGCGAACACATGAGGTCAAAGGTCACTAGTGATGGTCCAGGTCCAAATATCTAGGTTGTGGCATGGGTAAGGCCAAGGTATGGGTAAAATAATGAGTCCCCAAAGGAGGAAAAAGGGAGGTAGTAAATGATGAGGTCGGGAAGGTGAGGTAAATGGTTTGGGTAAAGGTGGGGTGGGGTAAATGATCAGGGTGAAGGTTGGGTGAGGTAAATGGTTAGGGTGAAGGCTTGTGTTAGATGAGATATGTATTTTTTGTTTTGATATGGATGGAAATTAGCTGAGTTAGGCATGGTGGAGTCAGGTAGGTTTAGGCATGGATCAAGTCAAGTTTGGCTAGGCATGGATTGAGTTAGGTTATATGTATGGATTGATTTAGGTTGGTAGGCATGGATGAGTTAGATTGGTTAGGCATGGATTGAGTTAGGTTGGTAGGAATGGTCGATTCAGGTTGGTAGGCATGGATCGAGTCAGGTTTGGCTAGGCATGGATCAAGTCAGGTTTGGCTAGGCATGAATTGATTCAGGTTGGTGAAGTGGTGATGCATTATTTTTTGCAATGAATGATACTATGGGTCATATGTGAGATGTGGTATAATCTATGCATAATGATGATAGAGAAATGGTAGGTGTATTAAATTTATTAAATATGAAGCAACTTGTTATGTACGTGGCTTAATTTCCAATTTTGTATATAAAAGGGAAACTAAGTGAGATGTGGTGTAATGTGAGGCACATGGAAGATGAATTGTTGAGGGTAGAGAATGGCCGAACTAACCTCCAAGGGCCCCATGCCCTCATAGTGCTACCTACATAGTCCCGGTGAAAAGGGACCTCAGGCCGATGTAGTTCTCCCATAAGCTAGAGAAGAAAATGAGGAGGTGTGAAAATGAGTTGGTAGGTTTTTGGGCATGTTGTGGATGTAGATCTGCTAGGTTTGGGTAGATTATAGGTAAAATGATGTAGGTGGGGGTGATTATGGAGAAAGAAGGAGATTACCCCAAAAGTAAGCATGGAGGACCAAGTCCTGTATAAGGTAATCAAAACGTAAACAAAGATGGTTAAAAGATAAAAGGGGGCAATAAAGCCACCTGATTGGGTAGGATCATAGCGAGTAGATCATACCTTGGTGGAGGTGATGAATGTAAGACCCTAAAGACATTGCATGATGGACTGTTCTATGGTGAAAAGTAGTCACATGATCACCAAATGTCTAAGTTCCAAGAAGTCCCTTGAGGTAGTAGGAAATGAGAGTGGGCATGGTTCAAAGGGTGAAGAGTAGGTAGTTTTTATATGGTATGAGGTAGCATGCGCTTTAGACAAGAGATCCGAGGTCAAAATGGGCAAGTCCATGACAAAAAGGTTGAGTGTTTTGACTTATAGTTGAGAAAGAATGACGATGCGGGAAGTCTATATGGGAAAAAGAAAATTGAACTCCGGTGAAGCTAATCTTGGGAAGCTTTGCTCTATTTTTTTTTGAAGAGCTTTACATAGCTTTCCTTTATGGGAGCAATCTATTTATAGCAACAATTTGTTGAGAGGAAGATGTCCTTTTGAGGGAGTCATCTTTTTATTAGAAGTTTGACTCAAGGAGTTTGGTCCCATTGTGAGGTCTTTGCAGTCATGGACAAGACCAAGGTGAAAGATAGGACTCTTGTTCAAAAGGCAAGGTGAAACGACCATGGGATCTCATCTAAAGGTATATGAAAAGTATCCATGAGAATCATGCTATGTGCAGTACCATGGTACACATATTTAAGAGAAGATAACTAGTTATGGGTACTCACATGATTCTTGTTTAATTGTTGGTGAGGTGCATGGAGTGAATGGCACTCAAGGGATGAGCATGGAAAGAGACAAAAGGTGAGGTAGGACTAAATGAAAACAATAAAATGGTCAAATATGCAAGGTGTTAAGGGGCTTAGGTTTGGGTTTACCATCAAGAGAAGATAAATGATAAGCACCTGATCCATAGGTATGAGTCACGATGTATGGTCCAAGCCAATTAGGAGAAAATTTTCCCCGTTTACATTTTTCTGCTTTGGTTATGTGTTGATTTTCTTTCAGGACAAGGTCACCGACTTGGAAGGTTCATTCATGAACACGTTTTCCATAGGCACGTTTGATACATTGTTGGTAAACTTGAAGGTGATCCAAAGCATTAAGATGACGTTCGTCTAATAACTCTAGCTGTGCTAAACGGTCTTGACGAAAGTCATCATCATCAAGCATGTCATGGAGAGAAATGTGGAGTGAGGGGATCTGGACTTTGAGAGGCAGAACAACCTCTGTACCATAGACCAGAGAAAATGGTGTGGCCACAGTGGAAGTGCGAATACTAGTGTGGTATGCCCATAGGGAAAAAGGAATGTGTGTATGCCAATCCTTCCCAGTATCATCAACCACTTTCATGAGAATTTTGTTGAGGGTTTTGTTAGTGGATTCAGCTTGGTTGTTGGTTTGTGGGTAATAAGGTGATGAGAAACTAAGTTGAATGCCAAAGGCGTTGCAAATTTTTTGCAATGTTTTGTTTTTGAATTGTTTTCCATTGTCAGTGATGAGGTGATGAGGAACACCAAAGTGACAAATGATGTGGTGGTTAATGAACTCACATATTTTTTCAACTTTCATGGAAATGAGTGGTATGGCTTCCACCCAATTTTGTATAGTATTCAGTAGCAGTGATGATCCATTGATGGTGTTGGGAAGAATGAGGATTGATTTCTCCGACAAGATCCAAACCCCATTGAGAGAAGGGCCAAAGGTCGCGAGTGACCTGTAAGGCATGACTGGGTGTATGATGAAGATTGGAATGTTGTTGGAATTTTACACAACTTTTGACGTAGTCACAACAATCATGGTTAAGGGTCGGCCAATAATAGCCTAGGCAAAGAATACGCTTAGCAACAGCAAGGCCACTAAAGTGACCTCCACATATGCCATCATGAACCTCCTTAATGGTATAAGGAATTTCAAAACTTGTGAGGCATCGTAAGAGAATACCATCAAAGCCGTGTTTATAGAGGAGTCCCCCCAGAATGATGTAATGAGAGACCTTTTTAAGGAAGGTGCATTGTCTGTTACATGGGTGAGATCAGGAGGTAAGATGGAGAGAGAAAGTTAGTCAGAGTATTATTTATACCAAAGGTCACTTAGGTCAGGGGTAGTGGTTCTGATTGAGTAAAAATCATGAGGTAAATAAGAAGGTGATTGGAGTCATTGTATGATGATAAATATTATAGAATCGGTAGGTGAAGTGGGTATTTGGGAAGCTAAGTAGGCCATGGTATCTACAAATTTGTTGGTTGAACGTGGGATGGTTTGAAGGGTGTAACGATCAAAGGTGGTCAAAAGTATGTCTACATGATGTTTATACTTTTGAAGTATCTCATTACAACATTGGTACATACCATTGACTTGGTTCATGACCAATTGAGAATCACCAAAGATGTTGATTGATTTGACATCTAGGGTGTAGTTGGCTTGGAGACCTAGTACGAGCGCTTTGTATTTGGTAATATTGTTGGTGTATTAAAAATCTAGTTTGAAAGACAAAGGCATGGGTTCTCCATCAAGAGGAATGAGGATAATACCAGCTCCACCCTCACACTGACAATTGGAACCATAAAGGAAAAGTGTCATTTGGTAAGGGGGTTCCTCCAGGGAAAGGGTAGCAATTGACTCATCTAGAAAGTCAAAATTAGAGGGTTGATCCCCAGAAATAGGTGCGTCAGCCACTTGGTTGGTGATAGCTTGGCCCTTGATGGAATTTTGATGAATGAATTAGAGGTCAAGATCAGCTAAAATCATAAGCCATCGTGTGGCATGTTGATTTTGATAAGGTTTAGCGTACATGAAGTGTAAGGGGTTGGTTTTGGTCACAACATAGGTTTTGTGGTTGAGTAGGTAATGACGGAGTTTGGTGGCAATGAAAACTAAGGCTAAGAAAAGTTTTTTGGGATGGTTGTATTGGGTTTCATAGTCCAAAAGAGTATGGCTTATGTAATAAACTGCTTGCTCCCTGTGTTGTTCATCACGATGAGCGAGCATGGCTCCTAAGGAATGATCGGTAGTGGATATGTATAGGTAGAAAGATTGATCTTCTTTAGGTGGAATGAGTATAGGTGGTTGGAGAAGGTATTGTTTTAAGGCCTCAAAATCTTTGTGACTATCATCATCCCATTTAAAGGAGACATCCTTCTTGAGTAGATGATGAAATGGTTGACACCGATTAGATAATTATGAAATGAAACGGCAAATGGACTGCAACTTACCTTGTAGACTATGGAGTTGTCAAAGGTTAGTAGGTGGAGGAATTTTGAGAATGGCCTTGACTTTAGCAGGGTAAACTTCTATACCACAGAGGGAAATGATAAATCCCAGGAGCTTTCCTGAAAGAACTGTGCAAAGACACACTTCTTAGGCTGAAGGCAGACACAATATTTAATGAGGTGGTCAAAGATGGTTTTAAGGATGACAAGGTGCTCATAGCGACATTTAGATTTGGCCAAGAGATCATCCATGTAATCTTTGAATATGCGATGCATGATATCATGGAAGATGTAAGTCATAGCCTACTGATATGTGGCACCAATGTTTTTAAGGCCAAAAGGCATGACTCGATAGTAGAAGGTTCCCCAAGGGGTGATGAATGAGGTCTTGTGTTGATCTTCTGGGGAAAGAAAAATTTGGTTATAACCCAAGAATCCATCCATGAGTGATAGCATCTCATGGCCAGTGGTAAGGTCAACTAGCTGGTCAATACCAGGTAAGGGAAAGTCATCTTTCGGGCAGGCTAGGTTGAGGTCACGAAAGTCTGTGCAAATGTAGAGTCCCCCTATCACTTTAGTGATAGGGAAAATGTTAGAAATACAATGAGGATAATCAATGGGTAAGATGAAGGAAACAGAAAGAAGGTGCTGAAGTTCTTCCTTGATGAGAAGAGAAATGCAAGGGTGCATTTTCCTCAGCTTTTATTTGATGGGTTTGGCATTGGGAACGGTTAAAGTATTGTGGACTACTATGGTGGGGTCAATACTGGGCATGTCTGTGTAAGACCAAGTGAAAGCATGGTTATGATCTCTGAGAAAATAAGTGATGGCTTCCTGTTCAGTAGCATCTAAAGATTGTCCGATCTTTAGGATGTGCGGGTCATCCTGAGTATGAATGTTGATCTTGATAGTCGATTCATTCAACATGGTTTACATCTCAGAGGGTAATGACCGATGAATATATGAGTCTTTTGAACCAAGGTAGCTGAGTATGGATTCATCATCCTAACATTGAATGACGTTAATTATAGGTGTGTCATCATCAATCATTTTAGGATACAGGAAGGGAAGAGTGGAAGGGGCCTCACCTTCACGTTGATAAGTAAGAGGCCCCAAGGAAATGGTGTTTATGAAAAAAAAAATTAGGTGGGATAGATTCAGGATCCAATGACTCCATTGGTGAGGATGGTGATGAAGGTGGAACAGGTGAAGAAGGTGGAGAAGGGCTAGTGTCCTTAATGAGTTCAATGTGGGCCTGTTTGGTAGATGGTTCGGGGAAGCCGATACTACTATGATCGTTATGTTTGTTAGTAGTACATGGAATAATGGTATGGAGGCCTTTCCTGTAAAATCCAAAGCCAAAACTCTTCCACACACATTGGTGTAGGAAGGTGTGGGAAAAATGGTGATTGGTAAGTGATTAGAAGTCAGCAAAAAATGGGCGGGTGTGTGATGGTGGTTTAGGTGTGTAAGTGGTAGTATCAAGTCCCCTATAGGTGAGACTAGTACGAAGATGAGGAGGACCATAAAGGATGTGTTCTCCTATAAGGTGATCATAACAAGGGTGTTTGTGAAGGATTCCATACTCCTGCGGAGTAAGGAATGTGTTGACACTATATAGGCGGTACCCCCCAGAGTGAGGCGTTGAAAAACACCTTCCAAGGGATCAACGATTGATATGTAGGTAGCAGGTATGGATAATGTTTTAGAGGTCAATGCGGAGGTGGAGTTAATGGATTGGGAAGCTGATGGGTCAACCGTGGAGGTTATGGTAGCGGTAGGAATGGAGGAGGTATGTGCAGTAGAAGTAGTGGCTGTACTGGTAGGTGGAGGTGTAGGTGAAGCAGTAGTGGTTGTGGAGGTAGACAGCTTGATAGGTATGAGCACATAATTGGGTTAGTAAAGCATGTTGCATGTTTTGAAAGTTGATGGGTCAGCTGGAATGGTATAAGTGTGTCCTTCGTGTTCAAAATTTACACAACGATGCAAAGTGGAAGGAACACAACCCATGAAATGGATCCAAGGTCTTCCAAGTAACAAGTTATATTGGAATTCCCCCTCTAAAATGTAAAACAATTCTAGAATAGTGCGGGGACCCACGCGAATGTGGAGGATGATAGTGCCTCATGTAGAGGTGATAGCATCATTAAACGAATTTAACATGACTGGATGTTTATACATGCATTTTTCAGGTATGCGCATTTGAGCAAATGCATGGGATGAAATGATATTAATGCTAACGCTCCCATCAATCATCACATGGTGTACCCGTATGTCATCGATGTGGATAGAGATGAATAGGGCTAGGTCTTAGTCATTGTTTTGGTGTGGTGTGATCTCTTCCTCTGAGAAGCTAAGGGAGGCCACTTGGTGAACAAGGTGGGGTGAAGATGAAGGTGGTAATTTGGTGAGATATGCTACATGATGGGGAGTGATAATGGAGGCTACGGGTGTAGGGTCATTGGGTAAAACCTCAATAGATTGAAGAACCTCCATGAGAGCTTGACGATGGGATTTTGAGGTTTGAATGAGGTCATATAGGGACATTTTAAGGGGAGATTGGTGTAATTGTTTGAGCATGGTGCGATGTGTGACACCATTAGAAATGGGGTACGTGGGGCCACAGATAGTTATTTTAGGTATGGGTGCAGATGGTATGTTGGGTATAGGATTGGTTGGTGGGTCAGTTGCTTTTTCTTTTCCCTTATCCTTCTAAGTAGGTGTAGTGACATGTATCATGTTGATCTGAGGGGAGTTGAAAAATGAAGAAGGTGTAGGGTGAGTGGTATAATGACACGACGGGAAAAAACATACTGGAGGAGAAAAACCCTGTGAGGTGAGTTGGGTGCAATGATATTTAGGTGGAGGCGTGGCAAGTTCTCTAATGCGAACCATGTTAATTTGGAATTTTGGGGGTGGCTCTAGGAGCTGTGAGGGTGGAGGTTTTGGTCATTGAGTGGGCAGTGTGGGAATGGGTTTTGGTGTAGCAGGATCCTTGTCGAGAAGGTCGTCATTATCAAATTTGGCCTCTGGAGGACACAACTGGATAAGGACGGCTTTAAAGGCATTACTGTTCTCCACATCATGCCCTAACACATGATGGTATGCAAAAATTTTAATATCGTCAAACCCTATTGGCTTGGGTTTGAGTGGGTCATAAGGTCAGAGTGGCGGTAATGTGATGACAGAAGTCTTAAGGAGGTCGGTTAAAATTTTGGCATAGGACCCTACTAGTGGATCACAATGGGAAGTGAACGTGGGTTTGGGTGTAGGTGTAGGTGATTGTTAAGGAATAGTATTTGGAAGAGGAGGGGATCCAGCTATGGGTTTGGGTGCTGACATGGTTTTGGGTGTCGGTCGTGTTTGTTTAGGTATGGGTATAGTAGGTGAACAAGTAGGAGGGTGTATGGTTGTTTTGACTACCTTGTTGTGGGGTAGTGGAGTTTTGCTTTTGGGTTGCACCTTCTTAGGTAAAGGTGATGTGGGTGTACAAGGTCTAGAAGGAAAAGTAGATGGGGGAAGAGGGCGAGTTACCCATGGGGATAACGGGGGTGCTATGAAGGTAGATGACACGGGTCGTGCATGGGGTGTGAGAGATAGTGACTGAAGTGTAGTGGGTAGTGAAGTAATAACTGAGGGTATTGGAGGTATGGGTGGTAAAGATGCTGCAGGTGTGGGTGTAAGTCATGTTGGGCGTCTGGGTAGGTTAGAGGTTTGTGAGGAAGGAATGGGATGTTGTGTTTTTGGTTTATTGATGGGTGGAGGTTTCTTGACCATGTGGGGAAGATGAGATTCTAAGACGGATGGGATAGGTGCAGGTGTGATTGGTGCAGCTGGCGTATGAGGTCGATGGATTTCGTTCTTTTGTTTGGGTGTAGGAGTAGGTATGATGCTGACTTTGGAGGATGTAGCTAAATCCAATTTGATAGGTAGATGAGTAAGGCTAGTGGTCGGGGTGACCCCTAAAGTGGTAATAGGTGTAGTCGAGGTAAATGTTGTAGGTATGGGTTTGGGTTTAGGCGTAGGTTGAGTTATGGGTAAGGGTGTGGTTTGAGCTATAACAGGTATCATGAAAGGGGTTGTGATAGAGGTGGTTGTGTTTGGTTCGATTGGTCGATATATTTTTGGGTAGATAGTGGAGGTATCAGTAAGGGATCTCTACATCTATGTTGAGACTGGAAGAAAAAGATGCCCCCATAGTAAGGCTCTATCCACATAATCTAAGTGATCAGCCAAATGTGAGAATGGCATGTCTGTAGGTGGAGTTGATGACAACCTAATGGCAATTCTTGTAAAATGTGTCTTAGAGATGAGGAATTGGCTAGATTCAGCTTCCGTGAGTAAGAGAGCCAAAAGTAGGAATGTAGGATTTTGGGTAGCTGATGGAGAATGCTCGCCAAGAGGCAAAGGTATCTCAACTGGGTCTATGATGGGTGGAGGAGATGATGGTAGATCCTCTATAAGTGGAGGAACAAATAGGTTCTCTTCTGTGGGTGGAGGAGGTAATGGGTGCTCCTCTATGGGTGGAGGAGGTACTGTGGGTAATGGTTCTCTAAGTGGTGAAGCCAGGGATGAGATGGTCTCAATGTTAGTAGAGGACTCCTTTGTAGGTGATGAAGGAGATGAAAGGTGTTTCTCTATAGCTGAAGGAACAGGGGAGGTTGGTTCCGACGTAGAAGGAGGATTTTGGGCTAGGATATCCTCTATGGAAGGAATATGGGGTAATTGGGAGGTGACATGTACGTCATTAAAGATAGCGTGAACCTCGCGGGTATGGGTATCGTGAGTGGAGGTCTCACCGGTTTGATCAGATGAAGGGGCATGATTGGGAAATGGTTTCTTGAAGATGTGTAGGTTTTGGTTGGTAGGTGCATTAGGATTATCCATGGTTAACTCACCTTTCTCAAGAATTTCTTGGACAATATTTTTGAAAGTGATGTAGTTGCTGTCACTATGACCCTTTACTCGATGATAATTATAGAAATCATGTTCTTTATACCATGCAGGCATGGGGCAAGCAGGGTCAAAACCTATGTGTGGTTTTATGGGTGGAAGAGTGATGGATCCAGCTTTGATAAGCTTTTCTAAGACATAAGAGTAAGGTTCCCCAATTGGGGTATATTTGCACTGCTCTCATTTGAATTGAAAAGTCTGGATAGGTGAGAGATTAGATGAATGGGAATCCTGATTTGATGGATGTGCTGCGCTGGTCTTGAGTACCACTGCGTTAACGATGCCCTTAGCTTTTGAATAATTTATTTGTGGTTTGGAAGAAGAAGAGGTATCATTCGACTCGAATGTCAAATTCTTATTGCGTAATTGGATTTTCTTCTCTTCGATGGCCCGAATCTCTAACTTTTGTGCCATGGTGAATGCTTCATCGAATGTTTGGAAGGTTTGGACCTGGAAGGTCGGTGAGATATGTCTAGCACAAGCCCATGTGAAGAGCTCAATGAGTTCTGTTTGTGGTAGTTGGAAGGAAAGTTGGTTGATCAGGCTACGCCAGTGAGCAACAAAATATGCGATAGATTCATCCTCAGATTGAATGAGTATAGATCAGTCATGGTAACCTTCTTAACGATATTGATAGAGAAATGATCCAAGAAGGCTTGGGCTACCTGATTGAATGAGAATATAGAGTTTCTAGGTAACCCACTATACCAATCTAATGCAAGTCTAGTGAGGGACATGGGAAAGGTTCTCAAGAGCAAAGCATCATCATGAGCGATCAGATAACACCCATGTTTGAACGACCGCAAATGTTGCTGCGGGTCTTCTTTTCTATTGAAACAATTGAATTTAGGAATTTCCACATGCACGGGATATGAGCAGATAGGAATGGATGGGTGAATGGGCTCGTTGTAAATCTCGTAGTAGGTGAGAGTGTCGCGGGAGCTAGAAATCGATGCCTCTAATGTCTGCATATTGTCCAACATCAATTTAATTAGGTCGTTGGTGGGTTGCGATGATTATTTGCCTCATATAGCATTAGAAGGTTGGTTTTGGGCATACAGCAGGGGTGGCACTTCAATGTATGGGGCTGCCATGTAGGTTGGCTGAGAAGAAGGTAGTGAAACAGGGGGTACGTACCCAAAATGAATGATGGATGAAACGGGAGGTTGTTGATAGTATATATATGGGGGTGGAAGGGTAGTGGTAACCCTAGTGGTAATAGGGGCTAATGATTGTGGAATGGAAAGGACCACGTTCTAAAATGGGGTAGGGGTCACAGACATTGGAGGTGGTAATGTAGCTACGGGTATGTGTGAGACATTAGGGGTGGATGCGGTTGTGCTTGGGGTAGTTATCACGGGTATAGTGGATGTAGCAGGTGCCACGAAGGTGGTAGATGCGATAGTCATAGCGAGTATATGACCTAGCTATAAAATGACTGGTGGTAAAGTAGATGCAGGTAGCACGGAGCCAGATGGGGCTGATGCAGGAGTGGGAATGAGACTCGGTGGGATAGATATGGGCATTCTGTATATCAACTGAATCGAGGCATCTCAAGTGGATAAATGAGAAAGGTAAAACTACAAAGTGGCAGGGTTTTGGTCAAGGAGTCATGTAAACTCCTCATCTCTGGTAGTGATAGTAATAGGTTGATGGAATCCATGGCTAGTGATAAAATGGAAGGTGGTGAAGGACTAGGTGGGAGTGGTTGACAACTGGTGTGAAATACGAGTGTGCTTGCTTGTCTTCGGGTCAACATCATGTGAACTAGTACTGATCAGGTAGGGCTGCTCTTCTATAAATGACACAGAGAACAGTAGGAACAGGTGAATTTGGTGGTAAAAAGTGGATTAGGTACCAAATGGTGGTTGGAATGTGAAATAGGCTAACCGATGCCAGTCTAGAGTAACCACTGTAGGTCACTGTAGAAAATGAACAATGAGTGAAAAATAAGGCAGAAGGTGAAATCTGATAGGTATGCCAAATATGATGATGTTTACAACGTCAATGGGTATGATGGTAGTGACAAGGACTGTGAAAAGTGGAAGAAAATGAATAAAAATTTCCTTTTGATTAGGTTAGAAAAAGGACCTGAAACCAACGTTGATTGGGTATAACCGATGGCAGTTAGAGGTAACTGACGACGGTTACTGTGAAATTGAAACAGTGATGAAAGCAAAGTGGTTTTGAATTAAAATTTGATGTAGAATCAGACCTAGAATTTTGGGAATGATGATGATATGGCCCAGGAACACACAGGTGAAGCCAGAATACACTAAATGTGATGAGGAACATGCAAGGATGAACAAGAAAAAAATGCAGAAAAAAATCAAGAACGTGATCTCTTAACTCAAAAAGCAAGCCAAGCAGAAACACTAAGAAAAATGTGATCCTAGGAGTTCCTTTTCTATTATGTTTGTTTAGCTTATTCTATTTAAGGACTGACACATGAATCATGAAATATATATTTTGGTGAGGATGGCTTCCTATGAAAAAGGAGATCTAAAAGGTGAGGTTTCAGGGATGTTATGGTGGGGGCGGGCTTCGCTCTAAAGTATGACTTGACAAAGTAGCGAGATGGCTGCCCACTATACCATGATCATGTGATCACCTACAACTTCTTCCAGGTAGGATTTTGTTTAAGAATGTATGTATTTTGAATTTTTGTGAGGTTTGGTAAGACTCGGAGAAAGAGAAAAGGAAAGAAGTGCTTTTCTATGATTCATTTGTCAACCATCAGCTGGACATGACTTCCAGTGTATAGGTTGCCCTCAATTAATGTGAGCTAATGCGATAAATTAGAATGAAATACACTTATTTTTAAGCCCAATCAAAGTGTGAAGTTCGATGACACAAGAATATGAAGAGGAAGAGGGATGCTCTTTTAGTACAATGCAAAAAACGTAAAGAAATGGTTCTTTTTTATTACCCCAAAAGAAAGGTTTCCTTTAGAGAAAATAGAAAGAAAAGGTGGGTTACCAAGGAAGAAGATTAATGTGTATGCTTTTTAGAAAGGAAACAAACACACAATTTTTCCTAGGAATGAATGAAATGGAAGGAACCCCTGATGGGTCCCACCGGGCATGCCAAAATGTTTCACCTTATTCTTAGATCATTTCTTTGAAGTTTTGACAAAACATATGGGGTAATGGGCATAGGAGGAATACCTGTTCAAATGCTGGTTGATGGGTTGTTGTGTGTGTATGAATTTTGAATCCACAACTGATCATGAGAACTTCCTTTTGGCTAGGAGGAACTACCTGTAATGCAAAGCAAGACCACCAAAAGGAATTAAACAATATGGGCAGTGAACTGCCTAGCGTATGCTAGATCTGGGAAGTGTGATACTTCCTAGATGGTTTTCAGTCCACTATTTTAAAAAATTTAATGCTATAAACAAAGTAAATCCTATTGTGATTTGAAATTATTTAGGTATCTCACTTAAAACACAATAAGAACTAGATCTAATCTAACAGGCTAAGCTATAATAGAATCCAAAGGTCAAATGATTGGTTTTGGGTTTTGCAGGTTTGACAGGGGTCTCGGGTAGATCATGGGTGGATGAGGGTGAGATGAAATTTGGTGGGTAGGTCTCTATTCTGGGATGTATGGGAAAATGTAGAGACTGATGTCGATTAAGGGTATCTGACGGCTATCAGGTGTAACCGGTGCTGGTTATTGTGGAAATATGGAAATGCCACAGAACAAACTCTGGGTCTCTTTTGTGATTGCACAAAGGACTTTCGTTGGTCGGGATAAGGTATTGGGTGATTGGGGTAGGATTTGGCGAGGCATTTAATGGGTATATGGAGGTGGAAATGTTGGCGAAGGTCAATAGGTGACTAGGTAAACAATGGATGATAAAATGATGATGAAATGAAATAAACCAGAAAAGTATGATGTTATACTTACTTGGATTCTGGTCCTGAATGCCTGTGAGTGAGGGATGGAGGTGTTGATGAGGGGTTTTGAAGGCTGCAAGTGATCACCAACTGAAGGAAATCTTCTTCCTGGGCTGTATGTACATTCCTCTTTTCTTGGTTAGATCGATCATGGCTGGGATGGCTGTGCAGGAAAAGATGCTTGATCTCCTTCCTTGCATGCGGATTCTCATTGGAATTAACTCTCTGAAGATGTGTTATCTCTCTGAGATGTGTTTTTTTTTCACCAACCTTCTGCTTTTTTCTTCCAACCTTGAGAATAAGGTTTTTTTTGGGTTAAAAGGGTAACCGATGGCATTTCTGGCTTAACCAGTGACGGTTAGGGGTAATTAGCATCGGTCAAGGCAGGATTTCCTAGGTTTACTAAACTAGGGAGATCCTCTTGATTTCCTCAGATTTCATGTCGTTAACCCATGGATTAGATTGGGAACCTCTTGTAAGCATTCAAGAATGTGGTTAGAGGGAATGTAGGCATTGATTTTTAGGGTTTGGGTAAGTCTTAGTTAGTTATGGCAACTTACTAAGAATAGGTCTTAGGTTGAGTTGGTTTGGTGAGGTGTCTAAGTGAACTGTATATATGGATATTATTGAAAATAAGATATTTAAATAATAGATATAGTGAGGATAATGAATTAATTTAATTAAATTAGTATTAGTAGGGTGAAAGGGGCCATGGTTAGGTGAATGTGATGAAGGGCGCTTATTCGTCAAGGGACCAAAGGGGAGTGTGACGTAATTTTATTGTCTACACTTAATGCCCAACTGCCTGAAGTGAGCTATGCACTTAGAATAGCTAATCTTGCCACTTTATATGTTGATCATAGATTTTTTATCAGTGTCGAAGATGATCTGATCATGTCTAGAAAGCTAAGGAGAGAATCCTCCAAATCCAAAGCATCTCCTTCTTCCACATCTTCTCCTGAAGCTAATGTAGATCAGTTAGTACAGAAGCTTTCTAATGATCTTATTTCTCTCAAGAAGTAGTTCGCCCAACATGCTCCTTATTAGGATGTTACTAGGAAGAAATTTCATCCCAGGAATCGGTTGCCATCTCCTCAGCCCAAATTGGCAATTGAATTCCCACCTATTAAAGTTCTAGTCGATGCAACATGTGAAGTGTTGGAACCTGATGATGAGGAGGAGGATGAAATATGTGAAGAACATGAAGAAGAAACTGATGAATAATTAGAAGAGTTGAGTGGATCTCATGTCCATTTTCTCACCACTGAAGGTTTAGATGAAGAGGATGATTATGAAGAAAGAATTGTAGAGATGAACAATGAATCATATTTTGTCATGACTTGTGAGCAAGCCAATAAGAAGGAGAAAGTGGTGCAGCCTACTAAAATATCTAAGGAGCCTCCTAAAGTCATCCCATTGATTGCAAGGAGAGGATCTCCTATTCTAACTTCTTACACACCTAAGGTAAGTTATGTTGTTCCTTCCTCTTCTATTTTTTCTCCTAAAACTTCTTGCCCTTCAAATGATAGAGTTGATAAGTCAAAAGTTTCATCTAATCCTATCAAATATGATCCATCTACCTCTAGTTCTTTTAACATTATTGACCATCTAAAGAAAACTAAGATCCAGATCTCAGAAGCCAAATTCTGCCAAACCCATCCCAAGGCCTTTACTAAGATGGTAGACTTTGTAAATTCCAAATCCAAGCCTTCATCCCATAGTTCTAAAGGTCTCTTGCCCACTCCTTCTCCTTCATCTCAACCAAGCCTTGTGGCAGCAGTCACTTCATCTAATGAGAAGATCAAATCATTTTTTGTCACTCTCCTCATAGCTAGAAACAAACTCAACAATTGTGTTATTAATTCTGGTGCTTCAGATAATGTGATGCTGCTATGGTATCTCATGCCCTAGGCTTAACCCTAACCTGCACTTTTGGTTCATGTTACTCAATGGAAAGTAGAGAAGTGCCATTGGTTGGAAGGATCAAGGATGCAAAAGTAGCCTTTGTTGCTTTGCCAGAGAAGAGAGCTTTAGCCACCATTTTGGTAGTTCATATTCCCCCTTCCTATGGCTTGTTGTTGAGTAGAAATTTTTGCAAAGATGTTGGAGGAGAAAGCATGATGGATTGGTCACATGCTCTTATTCCAGTTAATGGTAAAATGAAGAAGATACTTACCGATAAACAAATTGAATATATCATGCAAAAAATAGATGACCCAAAGGCACAAATACTTTACGAGGACATTGGTCATGGTAACTACATAATCATGTCACAAGATAAGGCTAACCATCCTAAGGAATTGCTTCTTGATCCTAATGGCATTTGGATTTTGGAATTTGATGGGAACTTCTCCTTAGCTAGTTATGTAGCTGGTGTGGTGCTTATTTCTCCTGAAGAGAAAATTCATCCTTTCTCCTTCAAGCTTCAATTAAAAGACACAAATAATATAGCTGAGTATGAATCTCTCATCCTCAGTTTAAGCATGGAAAAAGAGATGGAGATCAATAATATCCTTGCTCGTGGAGATGCAGAGCTGATTGTAAAATAGGTCAGAGATATTTTTCAAGTGAAGAATAAAAGGTTGAAACATTACATGAATTTGGTTTGGGATTCCATTGAGTTCCTTGATGCCTTTTAAATTAAAGCCACGCCAAGGGAAAGAAATACCAGGGATGATTCCTTGGCTAGCTTGGGGTCTCTACTGATCCCTCATCTAGATTTCTCCCAATATAAATTCACCATTGAGATGATTCATAGGCCTAGTGTGCCTGACAATGCAAATAATTTGAAGGTCTTTAATGATGATCAACACTTGCTTAAATTCCTTGAACTCAGAGATAATTTTGACCAGTTGTAATTTTAAGGAAGTGGAAATATTCCTAGAGAGTGTGTGCCCGCAAATGAAGAAGATAACCAAGAAGAAATGGATCATGATGGCTGCATAAAACTAAAAGGTAATAAGATACCTAAAGGGCTGGGAAGTTTGGAAGAGTTATTTGATAAACATGATAGGTACATCAAAACTAAAACTTCCAAAGGAGCTCAACAGTCTGTTGACTATGAAAAGATAAACATTGGGAATCTTAATGAACCCATACTGGTAAACATCGGAAAGTGCTACACACAAGAGGAGAGGGAGAAAGAAATGAATTTGTTGAAAAGGTAGGCTGATGTTATTACATATTCTTATGATGATCTCAAGTATTTTCAGCCAATATAGATGCAAAATTTCATTCCTCTAAAACCTGGGACCAAGACCTTCTGGAAAAATCAGAGGTAGTATAACCCTAAAATTGCTGATATAATATTTCAAGATATATAAAAGTTTTTGAAGGCTAAGATCATTTTCCCCATTCACCATTCAATGTGGATTGCTAATATTGTGCCTGTCAGGAAGAAGAATGGTGAGATCCATATTTGTGTTGATTTTAGGAATTTGAATGAAGCCTCTTTGAAGGATAGTTACCCTCTCCCCGTAATGGATTAAGTGTTGCAGGGTGTTATAGGTTCAGAAATGTTATCCATGATTGATGGATTCTAAGGATATAATCAAGTAGAAGTAATTGTTATGGATCAGCATAAGACTACCTTTACCACTCCTTGGGGCACCTTTGCTTGCAGGAGAATGCCTTTTGGCCTCATCAATGCTAGTGCCACCTTTCAGAGGGCAATGGACCTAGCCTTTAGTAGTATCAAGGGAAAATGCATAGTTGTATACCTTGATGATCTGACTGTTTTTTCAAAAACCATAGATGATCATTTCCAACACCTTGAAATTGTCCTCCAAAATTGTAGAGAGCATGACATCTCCTTGAATCCCAAGAAATATATCTTTTGTGTCACTGAGGAAAAATTATTGGGACACATTGTCTCTAAGGAGGGAATCAAGGTTGATCCAGAAAGAGTCCAGATGATTCAATAGATCCCTCTCCTCACAAGCAAGAAGGGTATGTACTCTTTCTTTGGCAAGATCAACTTCTTAAGAAGATTAATACCTTATTTTTCTAAACTTACTTTGAACACAACCCACATGATAAAAGGGAAGTAAACTTTTGGATGGTCCTCTGAAGGAAAGTTTTCATTTCAAGACATCAAGAGAGCTATAGCAAAGACTCCAATCTTGGCATGCCCTTATTATAGCACAGATTTCATTATCTATTGTTGTGCTGATGAAATTACTCTAGTTGTTGTGTTAACCCAGGATAATGCTGAAGGTCATGAACTCCCGATAACATTCATGAGTTATATTTTGAAAGCCCATGAGCTGAAGTACACCATGATGGAGAGACATGATTTTGCAATGGTCAAAGCTGTGAAGCAGTTTCATTTTTACATCCTTCATTCTCATTCTATTGTGCTCATGCCTGATACAACTATTAAATCCATTCTTACACAACAAGAATTTGGAACCAAGAGAGGCAATTGGGTAGCCAAATTTCAGGAGTATGATCTTGACATCAAACCCACCAAGCTAGTTTGAGGAAAGGGCTTATGTGAACTCATTACTGAAGGAGCTGATGCCAAATTGTCCAAGGAGGAAGTTGATAGCCCTGTTGTTATTTTCCTCAGCTCAACTGATGAATGGTATGTTAGCATTACACACTTTATTACTTATGGAGAATTTCCATCCCATTTGAGTTCCAAGGATAAGAGAGCCATCAAATTAAGTTCTGTGCAATATGTGTTGTGGGAAAACACATTGTGCAAACGAGGGATAGATGGAAGGTTTTTGAAATGTGTTGACAAAGAGAAGCAAAACAAATTGTTCTCAACCTTTCATGACCAGGCCTGTGGAGGTCATTTCTCCTCTGCTATCACGGCCCAACAAATCCTTTGTGTTGGATATTATTAGCCTACCTTGTTTAAAGTTGCATCAAAGTGGGTAGGCAAGTGTGAAGCATGTCAAACCTTTGTTGGAAAACTGAAATTCGCTGCTTTATCTCTAAAACTAGTGGTGATTGAGGAACCTTTTCAATAACGGGGTTTGGAGTTCATTGGGACACTTAATCCACCTTCAAGTGCATGGAATACTCATATTTTGACTGCCACTGATTATTTCACCAAGTGGGTGGAAGTCATTCCAGTTAAAATTACTACTTTTGAAGTAGTATGCAACTTCATCAAGGAGCACCTCTTACTAAGGTTTGGGATACCAAACAAGATTGTCACTAGCAATGCATCCAATTTTTATTCTATTGAGATGATGGATTTCTACTATGGCTATGGCATTTACCTTTCCCACTCTTTAGATTACTATCCCCAAGGGAATGGACAAACAAAATCAACTAACAAGAACTTGGTCACCATTGTTTGGAAGCTTGTTAATGACTCTCAGAGGAATTGGCATAAGAAACTATATGATGCTTTATGGGCATATAGGATTACACCTAAGAGAGCCATTGGAATGTCTCCTCTTCAAGTGGTATACGAAGTTGAAGGTCATCTGCTAGTGACATTGGAACTATTAGCCTTACATTTGATGAAGGCCATTGAGGATGCCAACTTTACCAATTCATTGGACAAAAGAATTATGTACCTCCAAAAGTTGAATGAAGATAGATTGCAAGTGGTTGATAGAATATCAGCTCATCAACTCAAGGTAAAATCTCTATTTGACAAAAAGGATAAACCCGGAACTTTTCAAGTGGGAGATAGTGTTCTTCTTCAGGACAAAAGGTATGAACCTTGAGGTAGTCATGGTAAATTTTATTCCCTTTGGCTTGGTCCTTTTAAAATTAGACATTTTTTTGGTGAGAAATCTTTTTACGTGGATTAAATGGATAGTTCCCCTCTCCCACTTCCTTATAGTGGGAAATTTTTGAAGTTGTTCAAAACCTAGGAGTTTTTGCAGTCCCTCTATACATTTTGTATAGCGTTTTTATTTTCTTGTTTTTATTTTGGTTGGTTTCCTTTCTACATTCTCTTCTATGTTGGTATTGCTTCTTTTTTACTCTGTTTCCCATTGGATAAGACACTGATTTAATCTGATTACCCAAAATTCTCTAAGGTTCTTCATTTTTCCTCTTTCCTATGCGAAATCATCCCCAGAAGGAGCCAGCTATTGTCCTCTCAATTTTCTGCACCCTTTTAAATCTAATTTCATGAAAATTACATCCCTTCCATAGAATAAATTCATGTTATAAAATCCTCAAATGCTCGTTCTCATTTCCAGTGAGGTTTTTTAATCAAAATTTCCTCATTTTTCTGCCGTTAATTTTTTTTACCTATTTTCAATGGATGGGAAATGATTTTAGTTCTTCTTTCAAGCATTTGGAATGCATGGGACCTTGCATCTTTTGTTTTTAACCTTTTTACAGAGAAATAAATTCTTCATCGGGAGCAAAAATGGCATTTTCCCATTTCCTGTAACTTCCTATGTTCTTTTCCCCATCAAATTATTTCCCAGAAGGTGAAGATATGTGGTTATTTCTCATTGGATGTGTCCAGATGGGTTCATTTTTGAACTTATCACTTTTGGCGATTTTGGAAAAAATGTCAAATTTTCCCCACATCCCCGTCAGTCCCTGATTGGCTGGAGCAGTTTTGGCAGAAGTTCGAGGTGATGGATCCATTTTATTCTCTAAGGCATTACAACTGAAGGGTGAAAAGTTCTAAATTGACCTGTGACCCTGAGCATGTGAAAGGGATAAATTTTGAGTTGAATCCCACAACGAATCAGGAAGGGACACGTGGCCTATGTTGAAAAGTGAACGGTGGGGGCATGGAATTTCAGGGGAAAGGTTGGAATTTTCTCCCTTTTTAAAAAAGATAAAAATTAAAGTGCATCCCTGCAAAAAATCAGGTGATGCCATGTGTTGAAGAATGAAACAGGGACACGTGGACATTTTTCAGTTTATAGGCACTTTGGCAGACCATTGGAGAACTTTGGGAATTTGAGCTTTGTTTCCACAAAAGGGTGAAAAGTTCTAAAATGGCCCATGGCCCCACTCATGCGAAGGGAAAATTTCTAAGTTGAGGCCCATGGCAAATTAGAAAAGGACACGTGGCCTACGTTGAAAAGTCAACCATAGGGGCGTGGAATTTCAGGAGAAAGGTTGGAATTTTTACCCTTTTCAAAACAGATAAAAAGTGGAGCACATCCCCACAACCAATTAGGTGATGCCACATGTTGATGAATGAAATCGAAATAGCGGGCTTGCAGGGGAAATTGAGAATTTGAGCCTTTCTCACCAAAGGGTTAATATGTTGCAAATTGAGCTGCGACCCCTTTTTCCAATCGTGGTGTGCCACGTGTTCATGTTGAAAAGTCAAAGTGGGCCAGCGAAGGTTTTTGAGAATTTGAGATTTTTGTTAAAAAGATTTTAAATGGTAGATTTGAACTGCATTTCCTCAGCCACTCAGATGGCGCCACGTGTCTGGCCTTTGGTGGAGTTGCATAGGGGTGGAGAAAAATGAGAAATTGTGCTTTTTCTCCCAAATGTCAGGAAATGTAGATTTCTCCCCCAGGGTTGCTTAGATCTTGCCATGTGTAGGGTCTAAATTTGAAGGTAAAAAGGAAAAGATAGCCAAATTCACTCATCTAGTTTTTAACACCATTAACAAACTAGAGCTTTGCAAAACTCAAAAATGGATCATTCTTCATTCCTTTTCCTTTGTATCCTTGTCGTTTCTCCATGAGATGAATTTTTGGTTTATTGTGGAGACAAATCGACAAGTTTAAAGGAATGTAAATTTGATCATCATAAAATGGAATTTATCCGGCATACGCGATAAAAGTGGGAAAACTTACCTGTAACCACTTGAGTGCTATGAAAATCATAAAAAGGTGGAAATGCCAGGATCACATAAAAAATAAAATCACGAGATGTCACCTGCTAAAGTAATGATGCTCGAACTGATGAAATATTCACCTTTTTGAACCTACGATTTTCATGAGTGCGTTTGTTTCATGTTACTTTCCAAAAGTGGATCCACAACAAAGATTATTCCTTTTGGATATTCTTTTCTTGGGGGAAAAGTATCGATGTACACAGATTGTTATAAGAACATGGGATTTGGGCATGGAAAAAAGGGGATTCTAGTTTTCTGGGAAGGTTGTAAATTATGAAGTAATTCAATACATAAGTTATTTCTATCTTTTTTCTCTATTAACTCTCTCTTTCTATTCCCGATTCAATGGATTGTTTGTTTTGCATTCAATATAAAATTTGTGTTCTGGTTTGTGTAAATCTTTAGAACTTTGTGTCTATAGATTTGCACCAGTGGTGAAGTAATTGATACTTTTCTATATTTTCTTGGTTCAATATGAGTAGGGAGATACTCTGGTATCTATATCTACCAAAATCATTGTTTTTTTTTTCCTTCTCCCATATCTTTATTCTTCCATTCCTTCTAATTGATATTCTTTGGAGTATGAAAATATACCAGGATACCAGGATTCAAACATTGATAGTTGTAAATTTGTACATTTGTTTTTCTAGATTTCAAGAAGGGAACCTCTCCCATTTAAGAGGAGGGAATTGTTGTCCCCTAACTATAGTTTCAACCCGTGTCCCATTCTGAAAGCCAACACATATGCATTGATTGATAGCATTATCTTCAAAATAAACATTGATGGTGTGCTACTAAGATGTATTGACGACGTGAAAATTGACAAATTATTAGCATAATTTTATGATGGATTCTCTTGTAGACACTTCTTTGCCAAAGTAACAATGATGAAGATCATCAAGGAAGGATACTTTTATCCTACCATGTTTGCAGATGCACACAAGTGGGTCATGAAATGTAAATATTTTGATTTCTTTCTAGGAAAGAAGAGATTGGTAGCAGTTCCCTTCTGAACAATCCAAGTGGATCAGAACTTTACACAATGGGGTCTTAACTTCATAAGCATGATCAATCCTTCCTCGAGCACCAGCCACAAGTGGGTGTTGACAGTTACAGATTACTTCACTAGATGCAAAAATGTTTTCGCACTCAAGAAATCAAGTGATTAAGTTATCATTGACTTTCTCAAAGACATCGTAATAAGGTTTGGCGTTCCTCAGACCATTATCTCCGATAATGCTGTAGACACCAAAATTGGGTCACACTCTCCTTGATTCCTTGTCAAGTAACAGGCTCAAGCATACTCATCTAACAATGGCCCCCTCCACCCCACATTAATATTAATTAAATTAATACCCATCCACACAATATTCATTACTTAATTATTTTAATTAAGGTGATTTTCACCTCACCCAACCACCTCACCCTATACCTATTCTTAACATGTTTCCATAACTAATAATAATTAAGTCTTACTTGCCTTAATGAGCTAAGATTTGGTCTAACCCTAAAATCAATCCCTAAAATCTCTCTAACCACATTACCACTCATTAGAAGGGAAGTTTCCATTCTAATCCATGAGAATAAACTAACTGGGCCTAAGAAATTAGAAATATATTCCCATTTTAGTAAACCTAGGGAATCTCACCTTAACCAATGTTGGTCAACCCGGAACCATCATCGGTTACCGATTATTCACACAAACAACATTATTTTATGGCTGGCACATTTTGAGAGCAAGGAAAGGAGATCAGAGCTGCATGTAATTGAAATAAGCATATTTTTACACATTTAGACATCCAGAGCCATCACCAGGATCAATCATAGAGCCATTACATTCATAGGAGCACTCCAGGAAATCACTGCTACATGACCATACACATATTCTCCGATCAACCACCTCCACCACTTAGCAATCAGATCCTTAAAACAGTAAGTATGGCCCTAACCAGTATTTTTTATTTCAGTTAGTGCTCTTTATTACTCTTGTTATTAATATTTTCTTTGCATGCTTATTACTTCATCACCCACTTGACTGTGAAATCAAATATCCCTTCACCCATATCACCAAATCACCTATCCTCACCTGATGTATACTTCTGAGCATACCTAAGACCTCTACATACCTCCCCATTCACTCTCCCAAACTTTATTTGACCTTATATCACCCCTACCATTTAATCTATTTGCGTTTCTTTTACCTCGACCATATCGACACCGGTTATCCACAACCGCCATTGGTTCTACCTAAACATGCATCGGTCACATTTAGCCAATGTCGATCTCTGTGTTTTACAACTTGACCAAGAACAGACCCAAAAATCACCCTACGAGTTGACCTAAATAACCCAGAATCATACCTTGACCAATCCCAATACTTTTATAGATACCTCACCTCTCAGATCTAACTATAGCGTAGCCTATTATGATTGGATTTTCTTATTGTACTTGAATGAGATGCCTAAATCATATCAAATACAATAGGAATTTGTTTATTTATCACATTAACTTGTTTTAAATAGTGGATTGACAGCCGTCTAGGAAGTATCACACTTCCTTGAACTAGCATACGCTAGGAAATCCACTACCATATATCATCTAACTATCCTTTTTTGGTCTTGTTTTCTATTACAGGTAGTTCCTCCTAGCAAAAAGGAAGCTCTCACATTCAGTTGTGGATCAAGAATTCAGAATGCATGTAACAACCATCAACCGACTAGCATTTAATAGGTATTCATCCTTGGCCCTTACCCTTATTTGTTTCATCATTTCGAAAAGGTGAAGGAAATGGTGAAACATTTTGGCACACTCGATGGGACCCATCAGGGATTATTTTGCATTTATTCATTCCTAGGTGAAATTTGTGTGTTTGTTTCCCTTCGAAAATATTCCACATTAATTTTATTCTTTTGGAATCATCCTCCTTCTTTCTATTGTCTAAAAAAAATCGTATTTTTGGTGCTTTAAAAAGAACACACCTTCCTTTATTTTGCATTGCATTAGTGAAAGAACATCCCTCTTCCTGTTCATCTCTTGCTACATCGAATATTACACTTCGATTTGGGTTTAAAACACTTGCATTACATTCTGATTTTTTGCATTATTAGCTCACATTAAAACTGAGGGAAACCTATATGTTGGAAGTCATGCCCAATTGATGGTTGACACAAAGAATAGTAGAAAGCACATTTTTCTCTCTCTGTGTGTCTTACCAAACTTACACAAAATCATAATATACACATCTTTCTTAAACAACATCTTACCTAGGAACATCTGTCAGTGATCACACGATCCAGTTGGTAGGTACTCCCCAGCTTGTTGCCTCTGTCGATTCATCATCTCAAAGGACAGCCTGCCCTTGCCATAACATACCTAAAACGTATAATTTTAGATATCATTCTACATAGGATTCCTTCCCAACCAAAAAATATTGTTCTAAATACACACAGTCAGTCCTAAATAGCATAAGCTAAACAAACATAAGTAAATCGCTGTTGGGATCGTGCTTTTTCTTAACATTCTTCTTGGCTTGTGTTTCGAGATGTGAGACTACGAATCTCCATTTTATTCTTCCTTTCACACTCCACCATTGTAGTTGGATTATTTTGACTTTTTATGAGTGTGTCAAGGCCCCATCTCCTCATTCTCAGGCTTCTGAGTTTGATTCTTCACTTAATTTAATTCACAAAACCAATTTTATTCATTCCTTTATAATTTCACAGTCACTGACGTCGGTCCAGCGACCATCACCAATTCACATCTGACCGTCATCGGTTAAACCAAAATCAATGTTGGCTTCTGGCTTTCTAGTCACTTTACCTAAAATAGATTTCATCGTTACTTCTATTATGTTTCTGGCCCTCAGGGTATCATCATATTTCTCCCATGTTGATATGTACTTTCATACATAGTTTTCACAGATACACATCCAACATTCCTATTTCATTTTTTTGAGACTAGTTTCTTCCATAGTGACCAGTATCAGTTTCAAAAACCATCATCAGTGTTCCCCCAACTGTCACTGGTCAGCTTGACTGTCATCAGTTTTCCCATAACCATCACTGGTCAACCTGACCATTGTCGGTTGCCTGTGTTTGATTTTTCAAAATCTAGACATTGACCAAATTCACCTCCCAGACCCCATTATTCTCTGTTTCTACTATTTTCTGTGTCATCTACAAAATACAATCTTACCAGGTCAGTGCTTGTTCACATGGTGTTGAATCGTAGCCAGACTAATGCCATCATATTCCATGCTAGTCGTCAACCACTCCCACCTAGTCCCTCACCACCTTCCATCCTGTCACCCATAGATCCAACCTTACCTACCACCATTGTTATAGGTGAAAATTAGTTTACACGACTCCTTGATCAGAATCCCACAGCCTTGCAGTTCCACCTTTCCCACTCTTCCACCTGAGATTCATCTGGTTAGTTGATATATGACATGCTTATATCAATCTCTCCTACCCTTAATCCTAATGCTGCATTAGCCCCTAATAATGCGTTGTTACCCTCACCTACTTCACCCCTAGTAGTTTCGCAGCTAGGACCCATACCCGTCATGACCGGTGCGTCTATAGTTTCCCTCAAGCATGTTGTATATGTTGTCCCCTCGTTAACCACCTGGACCATATCACAATCCACACCCATTTTATCACAAATACCCATTGCAACACAACTGCCCGTGGTGTCAGTGACCCCTACTCCATTCTAGAAACTCATCCTCTTCATCCCACAAACACTATCCCTAATCAATACTAGAGTCATGATGACCATCTCACCTACATACACCTACTATAAAAAAAAACCCTATCTTATCTATCACCCATTCTAGATAAGTATTTCTATGTTGGTTCCTTATTCTCAACCTCCATATCGGGTTCAGTATCTACCTCCTTATGTCATAGCAGGTTTTCCTCCATCACAACCTACCAATGACCTCATCAGGTTGATGTTGGAAAATATGCAGACACTAGAAGCATCGGTTTACAGATCACACAATTCCCTCACGCATATTGGAGGATTACGTAGATGATTTTCTTTCCAAATCCAAGCATCAAACAAAACACCTACCCATTCTTAAAGTCGTCTTTGTCCACCTCATCAAATATTGTGTTCGTCTTCAACTGAAAAAAAGTGCTTCTTTGTAGTACTTTCCGGGAAACTCCTAGGTTTCATCGTTTATTTGTGTGGCATAGAAGTAAATCCTGCTAAAGTCAAGGCTATCCTTGAAATGCCACCACCCACTAATCTCCCTCAACTTCGTATCCTACAAGGAAAATTGTAATCAATTCATCATTTTATCTCCCATATTTCTGACCTCTGTCAACCATTCCATCATCTTCTCAAGAAATACATTCCATTCAAATGGGATGATGAATGCCATAAAGCATTCAAAGCCTTGAAACAATACCTACTTCAACCACCAATTCTCATTCCTCCTAAGGATGACCAGACCTTATACCTATATATTTCCACCATTGACCATTCTCTAGGTGCCATGCTCACTCATCACGAAAACCAACACCGAGAGAAACCAGTTTATTACATAATCCATACCCTTCTTGACTAAGAAACTAGATATACCCACTCCGAAAAAAATTTCCGAGCCTTAGTTTTCATTGCCACCAAACTTTGCCATTACCTACTCAACCACAAAACCTTCGTCATTACTAATACTAACCCATTACACTACATGTATGCCAAAGCTTATCAAAATCAACATGTTGCATGCTAGCTTATGATTCTAGCCGACCTTGACCTCAAATTCATCAATCAAAATTCTATCAAGGTCCAAAATATCGCCAACCAATTGGCCGACGCACCCATTTCCAAGGATCAACCCTCTAACTTCAACTTTCCAGAAAATTCTATCGCTACCCTCTCCCTAGTCGAACCCACTTACCAAATGAAACTCTTCTTTGATGGCTCCAAGTGTCAGCGTGGGGGTGGGGCCAGTGTTATTCTCAATCCACTTGATGGTGAACCTATGCTTTTGTATTTCAAACATGATTTTGATTGTACAAATAATATTGTTGAATACAAAGAACTTGTATTGGGTCTCCAGGCTACTTATGCCTTAGATGTTAAGTCAATCAACATATTTGGTGATTCTTAGTTGGTTATAAACAAAGTCAATGGTATATACCAGTGCCAGTTTCATAATGAGATACTTCAACAGTATAAGCATCACGTAGACATACTTTTGACCACCTTCAACCATTACGCACTTCAAACCACCCCGTGTTCTACCAATAAATTTGCAGATACCATGACCTTCTTGGCTTCTCAGATACCTGCTTCACTCGTTGACTCTAACATCTTTGTCACCATACAAAGACTACAATCACCCTCTTATTTTCCTCGTGAATTCTACTCTATTAGAGCCGTTTCTCCTTACCTAAGTGATCTTTGGTATAAGCAATATAAATACTATCTTTCCCTTTCTATTTTACCCACCGATCTCACTAGTAATGGAGAATGTGCCTTTCTTAAAAGTGTCTCCCATTAGGTCATCATGGGTGTTCTTCTATACAAACGTAGTTTTGACAGCATTCTCTTGCGATGCCTTACCAGTTCTGAAATTCCTTACACCATTAAGGAAGTCCACGATGGAATTTGTGGAGGCCACTTTAGTGGTCTCGCTGTCTCAAAACTCATTCTTCGCCTAAGCTATTACTAGCCAACCCTAAATTGTGACTATTGTGATTATGTCAAATGCTGCATAAAATTATAGCAACATGCTAATCTCCATCACACCCCTATTCATGCCTTACAGGTCACACAATACCTTTGGCCCTTTTCTCAATGGGGCTTGGATATTGTCGATGAGATTAACCACCATTCTTCACAACACCACCAATGAATCATAACCACTATTGAATATTATACTAAATGGTTAGAATCCATTCCCCTCATTTCCACCAAACCCGAGAACATATTTTAATTCATCAACCATCACATCACGTGTCACTTTGGTGTCCCTCACCGCATTAGCACGGATAATGGAAAATAATTCAAAAACAAAACCTTACGCAAACTATGTGATGATTTTGGAATCTAACTTAGTTTCTCATCACCTTATTACCCATAAACCAATGGTCAAGCTGAATTAACCAATAAAACATTGAACAAAATCCTTATGAAGATGGTCAATGATACTGGGAAGGATTGGCATATGCACATTCCTTTCACCTTGTGGGCTTATCGCACTAGTATTCACACTTCGACTGCTGCCACCCACTTTTCTCTGGTCTACGGTACTAAGGTTTTCTTACCTCTCGAAGTCCAAATTCCATCCCTCTACATCTCATTAGAAGACAAAATCAATGACGATGAATTTCACTAGGATCATTCAGCACAACTTGAATTATTAGATGAATGTCGTCTCAACACTCTTGATCTCAAAATATACTAAAAATGTATCAAACGTGCCTATGAAAAATGTGTTCACGAATGAAAATTTCAAGTCGATGACCTCATCCTAAAGGAAAATCAAATTGTAACCAAAGAGGAGAAAATTAAACTAGGAAAATTTACTCCTAATTAGCTTGGACCCTATATCGTCACCTATGCCTATGGATTAGGTGCTTATCATTTGTCTTCACTCGAAGGTAAACCTGAACCTGAGCCCCTTAATGCTTTGCATCTTCGACCATTTTATTGTTGATATCAAGTCCAATATCACTTTCTGTCAATTGATCGCTCATCCCTTGAGCATTGTTCACCTTCCATAATTACCCATTTTGAGGATCCATGACTGAACAAGAATCATGTGATTACCCGTCACTTTTTAGCCTTGTCTTTAATATGGGTACCATGGCTCTACTCATAGCATGATTTTCATGGATATTTTTTGTCTTCTTCAAGATGGAATCCCATGGTCATTCATCACTTGAAACCACCTCTTTCATAGTTAATCTTTGTGTACTACGATCTTGTCTTCTAAATCAGGAACCTAATTGTCCTCTATAATCTTGTCCATGACTTAAACATCTAAAAACAAAAAGGGATACAACTCCTTGAGTCAAACTTCTAGAAAAATATGACTCCCTTAAAAGGGATATATCTTATTTATATTCTATCACTATCAATATAATGCTCCCTCAAAGGACATCTATATACGTTCATTACAAAAATATAATAAATATTTAGAAGCTTCCCGCATCGATCAACTTCATGAAGACCTCAAGGAGATAATATATTCATCCCATATAGACTTCCCGCATCGATCATTCTATTAAAAACAAACAAATCAAGAAAAAGATGAAATTTTGGTCATGGACTTGTCTATTTTGGATTCTGGGTTTCTTGTTCCGAAATACTTGTCATAGGATACTAAGTTATGCTAAACCTCTCATTCTCACCTCCTTGCCTTTTTTGCCTAAATTTCTCATTACTCAAGGGACTTTCCACAAACGTGATATTTCATGATCATGTGATTTTTCTTCACCCTTAAAATAGTCCATTATGCAAGGCATGTAGGTTCTTACGTTAATAAGCCCATTTAGGGTATGGTAGACTCATTAGGGTTATTATCAATTAAGAAGCTCTTTTATCACCTCTTACCATTTGGCTTCCCCATTACCTATTGATTATCTTATACAATACTAGATCCTCAGCACATGTATTTAAAAATCAATCAACCATACCTATAACCTAAACCTACATCACCCATGCCTAACACCTATCAGACCATTATTCTATTTCACCCTAATCTTCCCTAGTTTATGGGAGAACTACATCGGCTAGAGGTCTCTTTTCATTGGGACTATGTAGGCAACACTCTGAGGGCATGGGGCCCTTAGAGGTTAGCTCGACCACTCTCTACCCTAACACAATTCCCTCTTCCCCTTTCCTATTCACATTCTACCCAAGATAGTTTCATTTTTATATCAATAATTGGAAATTAAACCAAACAAAAAACAATTGCTTAACATCTTTACCATCATAACTTACACATTCATTTCATCTTGTCTACAATTTATTTACCGTAATCATACATTTCCCTACAAATCATCTTAACATGATCCTCATCACCATTAATTGCACAAGTTAATCAATTAGAAACCCAACCATGCCTAAACCAACCTAAACTCAATCATGCCTAAGTCAACCTGAATCCATCCATGCCTACACGACCTTGACTCTAACATGAATAATCCACCTGCCTATCCACACTACACACACACCACTACACACTAACACTACACACACACACTACACACACACACACACACACACACACACACACACACTGATATATCCACCTATATATATAACAATGAAAATTAAAACATGTACACCATTCATACTATAAACACCATCATCTATAAATCAGAAAGTCTATATAAAAATAGATGTGAACATATATCCCAATAATAATCATAAAAATCTCAAAACACTCATTTACACCCTCACCATATTTGGCACGCAGGCCGGTATATCATCCAAATATACAAAACTCTCATATACACCCTCACCATCTTCGGCACGTAGAATGGTATATCATCAAAATATAAAAGACTCTCATATACAGCCTCACCATCTTCGGCATGCAGGCCAGTATATGATCCTAATCAATAAACTCTCGTATGTATCCTCACTCTCTTTGGCATGTAGGCCGATGTATATAAAAAATAAAACAACTACATCAAAATGGAGGTCCACATGGCTATCACACATCATCCTATCGGATATCCTTCATCTCTGTCTCCCCTGTCTCCTCCTCCTTCTCGGCTCCTATACAGTGGCCTGCTAACATCTCACCACCCATCATGGGTCATGGCTAGGTCCCAGCTAGTACATCACTTGGGACTAGCCTCCTTGAACTAGTGCCCTCGCCTTGACCCTATCTCAGGGCTTGCTGGCCCCCTGTACTCTCCACACTATGGGTGTGTGACCTGGTCCTCTCACTCGAGGCCTGTTGTGCCCTGTACTCTCCATAGGATAGGAAATCTATCCCTGCCACCATCAGCTGGTCCTAATAATACCTGGTCTCACGTAGGGCATCCTCTAATTTGGCTATGGGTACTGTCTATGGTGGCCCCATTGGTCTCTGACCCTGTACCTGTTCTGTGGGACCCTGTCCCACCCCTACTTATAAACTGGGACCCTGTCCTGGTGCCTATGGTGGTGCCACCAGCCTCCCACCATGTTCCTGTATCTAGGCCTGTAGGGCCACAATCTGTGCCTGTGAAATGGCCAACTAGCCCTGTAAACCTATAACCTTTTCTTGTAGGGCAGCCACTTGTATCCCATCAACATCACCACCCTATGCTATCTGGGCCTGTAAACTGGCCACATGTGCCTATAAAGTGGCCACCTCTACCTCTACACCTATCAACTGTCCATGCACCATCCCCAGTTATGTAATCAAGGTATCCACCTGTTCCTATAGGGCATCCCTTTGAATAGTGATGGTGGCTAAATCCGGTTGCCCTGGCCTCATAGGTGTGCAGCCCACCACTGTCTATATCTTTCAGTCACCCTGGCATCATCAATCCGTCAGTATCTCACCTGCTCCTCATACCCTGTAGGCACTATCTATTATGGCAGAGGCAACAACCTCTCCACGTCATCCCTCCTTTAATGTGGGAGGAAGGATGAACTGTCGTCTAACCCTGTCTACAAGTATCATCTTGTGCTCTCCATCACATCAACCCTCTATCCATCTGAGTAGATGAAATCCATCTAGCTCCTCCGCCAGCTGCCTGTATGATGCAAAACCCATATATGGTCTCTAAATGATGTCTATGCCAGACAACCCCTCCAATAAATGCATGTAATAGGTGACATCATGTGTCGCCCTTCCCTCTCGACGCTCTCCCATCGCAGGAACCCATAGCTTGTAACCCACCTGAACCAAACCTGGCTCGAATGCATCAGCCTGAGGCATAAAAACTAAATGCACACACATAATGTGCTTGTATGCCCAATAATAAAGTAGAAAGGTGCATCACAAGCTGAACCTTCAAACCCACCCATACACCCATAACTCCCTATATAGTTGCACCAGGAATGTTGGTGCCCATGAAAAATAGGTCTAGTCTATCACCATATCATGCAGGACCCCCATAAAAGATCACGAGAATCTCCCACCCTCTGCATCTAGCAATGCAAAGTAGCAGATTGCCTCCATTAACAACACAACTAGCCTAGTCTCCTCTAGATGATCCAAGTACATCTCCCCATAGCTTATGTTAGAACTGTGAAACCTCATCTCCGCCAACCCCTCACCAAAGACTGTTAGCATCAACTCCTCAAATTCCTCTGAGGAGATCGAATATACCGGCATCCCTACTATCAGAAACTGCAGGATCCTATACACATCCTCTAGGGTGACTGTGATCTCACCCTTTGGTAGATGGAATGTGTTGTTCATTGAATCCCATCTATCAATGAGGGAGACCATCAAAATCAGCTATTGGACTACATGTCGGTAGTGTCTGACCCCAATAGAGCTAACCTCTGCAACATGCTGGCAATCCTTGGTTGTTGCACCTCCTCAAACTATCACAAGCAGAGGCAAAACCCTATCTCACATCCGCAGCTGGTCTCTCACCTACATCCAACAAAACATCACATTAATACACCTTGATCATACCCACAATCACTCTTGACACCTCACCTACACCTATTACCCTCCCTCTTTTTCCCCTCGTAACTTACCTTCTTATCACATATTCTATCTACCCACCCCAACCCTCACCCACTATCGATCATACCATACCTCTTTCAACCTCTTACCCATGGTCTTTTTTTCATCACCACAATATTTTTCTTACCCACTATCTACCTCACCTACCCACACTTGGGCCCTTTTGGCACCTTTTTCTCCACATGATGACTGGTACCAATTACTCCTAACTGACCACAGTCTCTCACAAACTAGCATCGGTCACCTTATCTATGAACAGTATTGGCTCGACACCACCGACGTCAACCACCCCTTGACTGATGTCGATCACTATTGCGTAGAAATCTGCGACACCCGAAAACCCCTTTTTTCTTGAAAAACTCCCTTCTTCTCATCTATTCCTACCTAACTCTATCCTCAACTCCTCCCCACCCCTCGTTCACCTAACCACACCTCTCCCCATTCCTATTTTACCCAATTTCCCTTCCCAAATTCAAATATCCTTTTCCCCCCAAATGCTCGTATTCCTTCCCTAACCTATATACCCAATCTACCTCCCAAACCAATGCAAGAGATTGAATCTTACCTCATCAAATTATCTTCTCCATGGTGGCACATTAGACCGCTGCAGCAGTGGTCCACCTGATCCCTCTCCCACCTCTTCCATGTCCAATCACCAAATCCAATCCTCCTAACCTCCACCCAATCACAATCAATCCCCCTATGCTCGTGAACCCGTCTACTTGGCTCTTCTAACCAACCATATCTCTCCACCTTAGCAGGATATCATCCCTCTTATTTTCCTTCCAACAAACCACAAATTGTTCAGTACTCTGTCATTTTCATAAAATCCAAACCGTACAAATGAATATGTCTTATACGAATTTTTTATTTTTATATACCCACGTCGACCTGACCAACATCATTTATACCTAAACTGACATCGGTCTTGTACCCTAGAATACTGTGGTCAGTTATACCAAAACTGACATCAGTCACCTACCCCAATAAATAGTGACCTGCTTACCTAGATTGTCATTGGTTATGTATGATTGGCATCGGTTACCTATCATACTCTTTCCCCTACCCTTTCCCCATTTCTGACCCAACTTAACCAACCCAGCCACCTTTTGGCCTTACCCACCCTTATCGCAGCCCACCTCCAAGCCTACATTACCTATGCTGGTCTTTAATTATGTTTAGGGATTTCTTATTTTACCCATACCTTGGCCCTACCTGTGTCTTGACCTAGCTACTTGGACCCAGAACATTGTTAGTGACCTCTGAACTCATGTGCTCACTATACCTTGCGACACTGTTACCTGTGTTATTTGACCTAATGACCTTACTTTTCCTATTTTCATGAAATTTTATCCTAACCCAACCTTTGGTGTATCGAAACATACCTAAACGTTCCTGTACCTAACCTGCGAAGTGCTTCCCAACCATATCATATACCTTGGATACTAAAATCACCTCAACCTTGTTTGGATAAACCTATCGATAGTAGACAATGTAGAGTTTGCATGCTCTTAGACCTGGTACCCTACTATAGTTTATATGTCTACGTTCATTTGACTATTACTACCATTGACCCTGGCCCATTACGTGGATTACCTGATTGGACCTTTACCCCATTACCCCTATTGTCCACCTTCATATTCATCACATCACATTTTATCAAACCACTCACCGATTTTGTCTCCTGCCACACCAGTTCCTAGTTTGAGGGGGATCACCTTCACCCACACATGAGGTAACCACATCTTATTTTTGTCAGTGTCACTTACCAATACAAGCTATGTAACAAAAAGGGGTAAAATGTAGACACCAAAATTGGGTCACACTCCCCATGGTCCCTTTTCAAGTAATCGGATCAAGCATACTCATCTAACCATGGCCCCCACATTAATATTAATTTATTTAACTTAATTAAATTAATACCCATTCTCACAATATTCATTACTTAATTATTTTAATTAAGGTGATTTCCACCTCACCCTAGACCTATTATTGGTATGTTTCCATAACTAACAATAACTAAGTCTTACTTGCCTTAATGAGCTAAGATTTGGTCTAACCCTAAAATCAATCCCTAAAATCTCTCTAACCACATTCCTGCTCATTAGAAGGGAAGTTTCCATTCTAATCCATGAGAATAAACTAACTGGGCCTAAGAAATTACAAATATCTACCCATTTTAGTAAACCTGGGGAATCCTACCTTAACCGATGCCGGTCAACCCAGAACCATCGTCGATTACCATTTATTAACCCAAACAACCTTATTTTTAGGTTGGCACATTATGAGGGCAAGGAAAGGATATCAGAGTTGTATGCAAGTGAAACAAACATCCTTTTATGCATCCAGACATCCAGAGCCATCACTAGGATCAATCATACAACCTTTGCATTCATAGGAGCACTTTAGGAAATAACCACTACAGGACCATTCATGTATTCTTTGATCAACCACCTCCACCACTCAACCATCAAATCCTTAACACAGTAAGTATGGCCCTAACTAGTATGGTTAATTTCAGTTAGTGATCTTTATTACTCATGTTATTAACCTATTCTTTGCATGCTTATTACTTTATCACCCACTTGTATGTGAACTCAAATATCCCTTCAGCCATATCACCAAATCACTAATCCTCACCTATTGTATACTTTTGAGAATACCTAAGACCTTTACAGACCTCCCCATTCACTCCCCCAAAATTTATTTGACCTCAGATCACCCTTGCCATTTAATATATTTGAGTTTCTTTTACCTCAACCATACTGACGTCGGTTATCCACAACCGTCATCGGTTCTACTTAAACCGACATTGGTCACATTTAGAAGATGTCGGTCTCTATGTTTTACACCTTGACCAAGAACAAACCCAACAATCACCCTACCAGTTGACCTAAATAACCCATAATTAGACCCTGACTAGTCCCAGTACTTTGACAGATACCTCACCTCTTAGATCTAACTATAGCATAGCCTGTTGTGATTGGATTTTCTTATTGTACTAGAATGAGATACCTAAATCATATCAACTACAGTAGGAATTCGTTTATTTCTTGCATTAACTTGTTTTAAACAGTGGATTGATGACCGTCTAGGAAGTATAACACTTCCCAAAACTAGCATACGCTAGGCAGTCCACTATTATATATCATTTAACTATCTTTTTGTGGTCTTGTTTTCTATTACTGGTAGTTCCTCCTAGCCAAAAGGAAGCTCTTACATTCAGCTATGGATCAAAAAGTTAGAACGCATGCAACAACCATCAACCAACTAGTATTTAATAGGCATTCCTCTTTGGCCCTTACCCTTATCTGTTTCATCATTTCGAAAAGGTGAAGAAAATGGTGAAACAAATGCAAAGGACTTCCTTGGAACTAAAACTTCTATTTGGGTTCTTAGCCTTCGAATATTTTTGAATACTTCTTCTAACTATTACCCCCAGGGTAATGGATTGGCTAATTCTACCAACAAAAAGCTGATCAAAATCATAAAATAGATAATGAGTATCAAATAGAGATAGTGGCACATGAAGGTCTCACAGGAACTTTGGAAAGACATAATCATGATGAAAAAGGCAATAGGTAGTTCACCTTACAAGCTAGTTTATGGAAATGAAGCTAGACTTCTTTTGTCTCTTGAATTTCCTTCATTAGAGTTTTTATAGCAGCTAGAGTTTGAGGGAGTGGACCAAAGAGAGATTAGAATGGAAGAGATGATTGGACTTGAATAATTGAGATACTTTTTCATGATCAAGTTGGAACATAATCAATAATCGACAAAGAAATGGTTTGATAGAAAGGCTAGGTTTCAAGCTTTCAAAGTTGGTGATCTGGTCTTAAAATGGGATAATGACAGAGCTAAAATAGGGTGTCATCAAAGTTCGATGCACTTTTAAGTGGCCTATACACTATCATTTCTTACAATGAGGCTAACTCTTTTGAGTTGTCTTACCTTGAGGGAGGTGCCCTGTCAACCCCATTTAATGGGATTTATCTCAAGCACTTTCATTGAGTCTTCTACATTATCATAAATATTAAATTAGTTTTAATTCCTTGAAGTGCACCCTACACGCATTGTTCCATATGTATATAGTGATTTCCTTTCACATGTTACTTGTATGTGCTCTTTTTTTGCTTCTAGGATGTCAGTTTGGTTTAAGGATATTTCAACAGCTTCCAACAGTTTTCATAGTAGCTCAATACAGAGTTTAAATAGTTCTTCAAGTGATTTAAGGGGTATTTCTTCAAAAAAAAAGTAGATTAGAAAATTCATTCTAGGTAGACTCCATTCCTAATGGATGCTTCAAGGATACTAGTCTCCTTTATCTAGTAGGAAGATGGCCCCAAAAGTCACCAAAATATTTTCCAAAATAACTCCCTAGTTATTTTAACAACTTACATTCTCATTCTGACTCTAAAGATCAATGTTACAGGTTGCATGCACTCTGGTTGTTTCCTTGGCACCTTAGTTGATTATAGTTCTTCCGCGCATGCCACACACCCATTTTGTGCACCTGCATTCCTTCCCATAGTTCGTGCATTCTTCACGCGCACCCCTGATTTTCCCTCTAAATTGGCTAAGCCCCTTGCATAATTCTTTTGCGTTCCTCCCTCATGCATATTTCCTTTGTATTTACGCACTACACACTTCTCATTTTGAAATTCCTGCGCCACGCTTACATACTTGTATCCCTTTATAGATATGTACCCTCATTATCTTCCATGTGTCACTCCCCTTGTGATTTATCTTCTGCATTCTCACACCTTTTACTCTTATGCATGCTTTGTGCATTCTTTCGCACCAATCACATGTGCCACGTCATAACTTGTCAGACTTAAGTGTGCAACATGTAACCTATCAAAGTGAACCAAATGGATGTCAAATCTTGAAAATGAACCAGTGTGTGACACATGGGATAAAAGAAAAAATAGATGAATAGTTGGTCGATCTTTCAATCAATCAGAGTGGTGCACCACATGAATAGTTATTTTGCACTGTAACCTTATAATCATCATAAATTTTGTTGCAGAGCTCAAATTCATGTGTTCTTGGTCTTGTTAGAAATCCACTAACGTGTGATAAATGATGGACCATTCAAAAAAATATTTTGGCAAGATTTGGTAGGTGAGAAGTAGGGAAATGTGTTCTAGCCAATTATGTACACATCCAATCAACCAAACCACCATATTTTATTCAAATCTCACCTCCTTCATTCTCCTATAAGAAGCACATACATGGGGATGAACATCTATAAACATTATAGGCATATTTGTAGGTATTTAATGCTTGCATTTGGTGATTAGATTTAAAATTTAAGTTTCCCTCTTCTTTCTCCTTCTCTTCTCTCCTTCTTCTATAAATGTAAGAGAAATTCTCATAAAAAAAGGTTGGACCCCTTTAGTTTGCTAAGATATCTTCTCCTTAGCATTTTGAGTTGTAAGCCTTTAGATATGGTTTTTGCATGTGGATATTAGTCTCAACTACCATTATAATCGACTATGCATTTCTTGGAACCAATAGAAGCTTGGTTTTGTGGTTATTCTCTTCCTTGGCTCATTTTTATTACTTTTTCTTTCCTTTCTTTTGCATTGTCTATTTGTTTTGATTTCTCATGTCCCATACAGGTTCTTTTTCTAATTGTGCCCCATGAAAATGAGTGTATGGATGTGTTTTGGGATGTGATAGCATGTCTATTCTTTCTGTATGCATTCTCCTTCATCTTTTCTTAAAGATAATTATATGTATCCCCCTTCCTCTTGGTGTTATTTCCTTCTTTAGCTTAGTTTTCTCCATTTTCATACATCTCCTCATAACCTAGGTCCCTTGGAATTTTAGAGTAGTGATAGATAGATGCATTTTCCTTTATAGAAGTATTTTTAGCAGTAAAAATAGGTAGAGGAACCGGCCTTCTCCAGAGGTCTATATCAAGTGCATAAGGTCCCATAACTTGGAGACAGTCTTATGTTACCTAAAAATCCCAGTTCATTCTGATTTCGGACGGGTGCAAGTTTAAGATCCAATAGTACTATCTAAACCTATGCAGCACGTAGATCATAGATAACACTTTGCACTCATTAGTGGTGTAATTCTGCTCTCCTGGCATCAACTTCCTACTTGCAAAGAATACATGATGATCCACATTTCCTTCCCTATGTTGTGTCAAGACTACGTCAATTTCCATACCAAAGGAATCTACATTAACATGAAAGGGTTTGGTCTAAGAAGGGAAGCAAAAAATATGTGTAGTAGTAAATCTTTTCTTTAAAGTCTCAAATGGCTATTACTACATGTAACCCCAATGAAAATTTCCTTTAGCCTTCAGGAATTCCTCCAAGGGCATGTTAATATTCGTATAGCCTTTGATAATATTTTGAGAGTAGCCCATATGCCCCAAGAATCCACACACTTCACATTGATTGGTAAGATCTTCTAAACCTAAGATCACAACTATCTTGGCTTGGTCTACAAATAATCCTTCCTTTCAAATGATGTGCGTAAGTAGAGTTCCAAAGGGTGTAACAAAGATACATTTTTTAATGTTAAGAGAGATGCTTAACTGCCTACACCTCTCAAACACGAGCCTTAGGTTATCATAATGATCCTTGACTAAACCGTAGATATTCCATTCATCCGAATAAATTTATAATAACTTGTGAATAAAATCATGAAAATCCTGCACAACAATACATGAAAACACTTTTGGCACATTATTCAATCCAAAAGGCATAAATTTATAGAAAAAATTCCCCATTCAGTGATGAAATTTTTCTTCTCCTGATCTTCTTTTGTGATGAACATCTAGTGATAGCCTGAAAACCCATTTGTAAATGAATATATCTCACGCCTTGTAACTCCTTCATGGATTTCTTCTATGAATGGGGTGAGAAAAGGATCTATAAGACATGTGGAATTGAGTTCCCTATAATCCACACAAATCCTTATCCTCCCATCCTTCTTAATTATTTTAACCATGGGGATGACCCTCTCAGATTCCTCAATGGGCTTAATAATCCCATAATTTAGCATCTTATGAATTTCCTCCTTCACCTTCATGTGTAGTTTAGGATTCATCCTTTAGGGCCTCTTCTTAACCAAAAGTGTTCACTCTTTTAACTTGATCTTAGTCTCACCTAAATAGGGGTACACTCCATTAAACTCATGATAACCTCTTGGAAAGCGATCCTGGAAGTCATGCAAGAGCTCAATGATATTTTCTACCTCCTTTTATGACCAGTAATCCTGAATGATTGCTTTCTTAGGTTCATCTTCAGTACCAATGTTAACCTTCATCATTTTCATGGGAGGATGGTATGTGCATGCCTTATCATTTGTAGAATCCATGACCTTGCGTGAAAATTTTATATGGCTATTATATAGGTTGTCCATTTCTTCATCATTAATCAAGTACACTTGTTTTCCTTTTTCCTTTTCTTTCTAGGCATGTCCCAACTGCATCTCCTATGTCTCTTCAGTGTCCACGCGCACCTCAGAATCAAGTTCACTAATTAATACCAACATAATATCTTCTACTCTAGTGTTATCCCCCAAAGTGATGCACTTCATAATCTATAAAGCAACATGGACAAGCGGTTTATTAGAAAAATAGTCAAAGGTTTGAACATACCTACACTCATCTCATGCCAGGTTTCAGTATCTCTCTTCAGTTTAGTATGGAAATACCATGCACACGCGCATCTATGTGGTGTGTGAAGTAAAAATTATGTACCCATAGGGATGTCAGTAAGGCCTCTTGACCTTTTTCCCGTAGTCTCTCACAATTATGAACATGTAATAAAGCATGAGTCTTCCCATGAAATTAACATATGTGCATAGGTACATTGTTTTGAGTAAATCTTGTATAAAAGGTGATTCTCGCTTCTCACCATTCCAAAAGGTTATATTTATGTGTTTCCTAATAACGCACTATTTTCCCATGTAAGGTATAGACCAACATGTTTCTTTTATCCCCCTCATTATGCAAGTGAGTCTCAAATGCATGCAAAAATGTATCAGGATTCCCTTCACCAGTATACCATGGTACTTGAGTTGAGACTAACCACCTCGCCATGTTTGGCCTGATCATCATGGTGACTCATCCCTTAACTTCATACCCAACCATCTCATACATTTCATGAGCCCAGTTATCATAAGAAACACTATTAGTGTCACTTATAGACTACGTGTCTTCCCACTAAAGTATGTCTTCCTTCGATGGTTCCACATGTTCTAGATCACGTAATTTCTGTGCATAGATTATATTAATCTCATTATCACTCAAGGGATCAACATATGGCTCTCACTTCACATCATTCAGAGGTATGATCACACGCTCATATTTTTCTCAAAACTGATGTACCTCTTGTTAAAGCACAAATCAACATTGTTCCCATAACACCAAAGTCACCAAAGTAATTCTATAAAATTTTCTTATTCAACAAGCTCTAATATCTCAAAGTCTCTAGTAAGATTAGCTCCCTGAATAGTAATGGATGCATCTAGGCATATCCCTAGTTTTGTTTTCCATGTACAACACATCAGAAGATAGATATAATGTTGGTCTCCCCATATGATTACATGCATCCAAAGTTATCACATTGGCCTCAATGCCTATATCAATCAAAATATTATGCACCAACCTCTCATGAATCACCACATCAAGCTGGCATGCAGTAAATATTGTTCATGCTCAAATCCCATGTGTGGTAATTTTTCTTGCAACCATTCCTTGAGAAATGGTATGATATTCTCTTGGCGTAACAACTTACATACTTCCTTAAGATAATCGACATCCTTCTGTGGGAGCTCAAAATTTTTTCATGATCTCTTACTCATGCTTGTTATTTCAAGTACTGTATCTCACCCTGTAAGTATTTAATGACTACCATGGTCTCTTGTTCCTTCTGATGTGTAGCATCTAGATACTTAGCATATATAAAATCTTATTTCCTAATTATTGGCTTAACATTGATAAGTTCACATGTGCGCATCCTTAGCACACGTGGTAACTAATAAAGGTTATAATTCAAGATCAAGAGTCTTCTTTGGCATCCACTGATTTGTCTTTGCGCTCAGTACCTTGATCATCCCCACGCCCTTGTCCTTCTTATCCTTTCCCATGATCTCATATAGTTTTGGAAATTCCTCTAAATTATGTTGCTTTCCAAACCATGAACAGGCTGTATTTCGAGGATAATCAAGTTGGTAATGATTCAGGGATTCAAAAGTATAACATGACCCTTGCGGAAATATAATTCTTCCACCGCAACCTCTGCTTGTATATCCTCCACGAAATACACCTCCTCCATTGTTATGTTCTTAAGAGGGTTACACATTTTGTACCTAAGAGTTTCTTTCTACTGTGGTCTATCATAATCCAGTCTCACATGCCTCATGAATCTGATCTATCAGCTGACAATCCTTCATATCATGAGTGTATGCATTACAAATATTGCAATACATAGATGCACTTTTCATGATCATGTGATTCAAAAGAGGACAATTCCATACATCGTGGTCCTTGCGGAAAATTTCACAATCTAGTAACAACATGCACACTGACTTGCATAGGTAGTTATCCTTAGTATGTTCTTCATCCTCACCATGAGTGCACCATATACCATTGTGCATCTCATGTGCTAAATTGGCAGAGAGATTTTCCAAATTTTTTTCCACGGATGTTATGTTTGCCTCCCAAAATGGGCTCACTCTAGTATCAACACTCCTAACTACTTCATCATGGATTACTTCTTCCAATGCCTTGTGTGGATCCACATATGTCTTATGAGACAAATACCTTCAGAATGGAGTCAGTAATCCTCTAACAAATCACTTTGCATACTGATTGGGATGAATATTATAAGACAATTTAGAAAACAACATCTTAAAGCACACATCATACTCTCTTACACACTTTGATAAAACACGGTTGATATCCTTGAGTACACTCATACGTTGCTGCTCAAATTTTGGAATGTAAAACTCAACCAAGAGTGTTGCACACAGAGCATCATAATCCACCACATTCTAGTGGGGGTCATACTTCCTGTACCAACTATGTGCGTTCCCTTGAAGTATATTAGAAAATTGGCTTACCTTTTTATCTAAAGTTGTAATTACCTTAGTGCGCCATAGTAATTCACACTTATACACATGTACTATTGCATATTTAATACCTCTATACTTTGGAAAGTGGAGAGAAATATCATAAAATACTTGAGATTTATGTTGTGGTTGTAGATGTTAGTTCAGTGGTATCTGCTAAGGATGATACGGTAGTGATTGTGATCCTTATCCATCAGATCTAGATCCTGAACCTCCCCCGAGGTTCCCTCCATGCGGTGATTGTCTTGATCCTCCTAAGCCTCTCACACCAACTATTGTAGTATGTTGTGGCCCAGATGATGAAATACCTCATGTCCCAATTGTAGTACTAAACTAGACAAGTATGGTCTGCATTTTCCCTACACCCATAGATGTTCTTCCAACAGTTTACATGCAAATATTTTGCCTTGTTGAAGATCCTAAAAACAATCCTACAAGAGTACTCCCAAACACTATCACTTGTTATGCTATCATGGGCATGTTACTAGTCTGATGCACTTATTGATTTAAAACACAATGATATCTACCAGTATCTATCTGATTAATTTGACTACTTTATCCTTAAACTATCTTTGGATCTATAACACATTGTGTAAGGGATAGGTGGCTAGGCGAGATCATATGCATGCCCATAATCCTCATTCTTTCCTCTAATGCACTCTCATATGAATTTAAATGGGAATCTTTACTGTGGTTGCCCAAATTTTGGAGGACTTGATGCTACAGCTCCTCATCTTCCACAAGAACTTCAAATCCTTTATGATCTATCATTCTCCTTAACTCAAGTGACTCTTCAATGTCCCATGCTTGTGACATGTCCCTCTCTCATGCTTTATTAAATTTGAGTCATCTTTCCTCTCTTTATCTATCTTCTTCCAAGGTCATATCCATCCTTCTCCACACCTACTCTTGCCCCTACATGTGGTGGGGATTTAGCTAGCCATAGGAAATATCTCTAAATCTAGTTATATGATCAAGATCTTGATTGCTAAAGGAAATGTGCACAAGTATGATCCTATGGGCTCGTGAAAGAACTGAAACTCAACTTCCTCAAGGAAATAGTACATGGTAATTACATACTCTGACATATAATTATGTAATACTCTAACAATATACAACTCTAGTCCACTACTCATCAGCATCAAAGAGATTCTGATAATCTTTCTTCTTTCAAATCAGTGGTCTAGGATGTCAAGATTTGTTTGATGTATATGTTGATAGCCATTGGTATAATTCTACTTGGAAAAATATGAAGAATGCCTTATATAGCTCATGATAATATTATCTTCCACCCACTTCTGTGCATTGAAATCAGGTCCAGTACTATACCTCTGTGCAAACTTATCTTGTCCATCTTCCATCCAAATTTCAATGCTCTCCAAAGATAATCGATATGCCATTTACATGCAACATCCTAGAAGTCAACATGAAATGAGGTTCTGAAAATAGAACAAAAATGTAGTCTTTGTTTATTTTCCCAATTTCTATGCGCACTAGAACCTCATCATGGGGGGTTCATTAGCAAGGCAATATCCTAGCACGTGGGTTCATATTGAGGTAATTAAAATTAATAAAATTAAAGTCAATATACCGGTAGACATGAGGGGGTGAAAGGGTTTAATTTATTAATGTTTTGAATCAGGTATTGGGTGTAGGTTAGAGAGGTGAGCCAAAGGAAAGGGAGGTTTGATTTTAATATAAAACCAAAACATTTGAACCCTAGTTTTTAAAAATTAAATACCTTAAAATTGAAAAATTAGTGTGGTCATAAATTAAATTATACTCTCTTTATTAATAAAGAAATCTAGATTCTTAACCAAGAATAATAAGATGGTAGAAAACTAGGATTGAGTATACTTTTCAACACAAGTGATATTATTTCACCATCTTAATTATTTGAACAACTATTGATAAATGATTAAAGCTTAACATATATAAGGTGATCTGTAATAGGTCTTCAATGGTTTCAAATTATCTTTTGAGAGGAAATGCATATTAAAAAAATTGAGTGAGAAATATAATATATTTTTTTGTCTAATATATTAGGGTAGAAATAAAAAGGGGTAAATAAAATTGTAATCAAAAAATGGGTAAGTAAGGTACATGGAAAAAATAGGGGGTATTTTCATTCTAATAATATAACAGGAGGGGGTATTAACAATTGAGTAATTAGAGGTAGAAACTAGAATTAAGGGTATTATTTAATACCCTTCGAACACACATGCTATACCATAATTTTACTAGGTGAAGCCCCCGTGCACCTCATTCAGTCATCACTGAACTCCCACCCAAAGCATGCATAGCTACTAGGTTCCTCCTTTGTGTTTTATTTTAAAGATGTTAACATGTATATTCATAATAAATATTGTACAAATAACCATTCAAGTATAAATAATTACATGTATCTCACAAGGAATATTTTAAGGGTCCCTCCGAAAAAAATCCTTAGAAAATATTTGGCGAATATTGGTAAAACCAATTTCACATATATGGTAAATCACAAGAAAATTTGGTTTGTGTGGAGGTGATTTTTTAACATCATTATGGGAAAGGTAGGTGTTACAGAAGTAACATATGTCACATTTTTTTATGTTACTGGATGGTAGTAGTCTAAATGCGACCAAATGAAAGCATTATGCATGTTACTAGATAGTAGCATTCTGCATGATGTTAACCGATAGAATTTTACATGCTATTGGCTGGTAGCATTCTGCAAGCTGTCGACTAGTAACATTTTACTTGTTGTCAGCCACTAGCATTCTTCATGCTACCAACCGGTAGTAATCTACATACCACCAGAAGGTTACAATCTATATGTTACCAACCGGTAGCATTCTACATCCTACTGGTCGATAACATTTTGCATTGTACCGACCGGTAGCATTCTGCTTGCTACCAGCTGGTAGCATTTAGAATACCACCGACTGGTAGCATTCTGAAAACATGTTAAAAATTGGTAGAACGTATCATGCTACCAAACAGTATCATTCTGCATGCTACCAGCCAGTGGCATCCTACATTTTAGTGGTTGGTAGCATATAGAATGGTTTTAGTTAGTAGCATGTAGAATTCTACTATCATGTGGCATAAAGGGTGGTTTTTTTTTATAGCTATATTAAAAGGTCCTATGTATACTCAAAGGGAAGTCATTTTCACTCTACACAAATGAGAGAACCCAAAGCATATGAGCAAAAATTCTCAACAAACAAGGTGATCTGCAGACTCTAGAAAGAGAAACTAGAATGCGAAAGGACAACTACAAATAGGAATTAAGTGCCAAGAAGAAATACAATTTCCACACAGCCCAAGATTCCAGCTGTGTCAATAGTAAATATGAAGAATTTTTCATTTAAGATCCTGGTCTTTCCTCAACTATACACATTTCTAGGGGATCCTAATATTTTTTCCCAATGGATCAAAGCTATTAGTTTCACAGGGTTAGTGTATATGCCCTAATTTTGGATAGACCAGAAAATACTTAACAATCTTCTATTCAACTATGACACTTCAACTTTCACTTTTTATTATCAACTCCCATCTCATGCACAATCATTTGTAACTTCACCTGAGGATATTGAGCATCTAAAGACTACCACACAAGGATATGGATATTTTCACAACCAAGGTTATTTTATTAGATGAATATTGCAAGTATTTGGAGTCTCATTTTCAATTATCTATTGATGCAGTCGAAGATTCTACTGCTCATAATTTTATTTTTAGTTTAACATTTCATTTTGATTATTTTCAATTTTTACATTTCATTTTAGTATTAAAAAAATGTCTCCTTGTATTTACACTTATAGCTTCCCAAAACCCTTCAAAAAGAGGAATTCAACTCAAGGATTTCAGTCACCCATTTATTCAGTCCACTGTGTAGTTATTCCAGGACAAAATTATATTTCAAGGTTGATTTATGGATATTTCGTGATGGGCTTTGGCTTATATCGCCTGCACCCTAAGTGGGCATAAATTTAACTCATGTAGTTACTTATCCTCTAGGATAAGAGATAATTTTTTCAATGTTCATTTGAATAAAAATGTTACCATCATCTGCACAAATTTTATTCTTGGTTTATATTATGAATCCCTCTAAAATTTGCGTGGCACCACTCCTCTGACAGAAATTCATGCAAAGCTATCGGATTTGTAGTTAACACTTCAAGAGAAGGAGGTGAGTCCCCATTTTTGATTATTTGGTTTTTAATTATTATTATTTTTTGTAATATTTATCTAGTACAGTTTTTATTTAGGATTAATAAACATTTTACTATTGAATTATAACAGAAAATAGCTATTGCGTCTACATTGTGAAGGGTCACTGCTATTAGAGGTCATTCCCCACCAGTTTCAGGAGATTCAGTTACTTTTTAGGATGATCAGTATGAGGAGGACACCACTCCATTATCTACTAAATGGATGAGGAGTTCCTCAAACCCTCAAATTGACACATCCACCATATCACTGACATTAATTGCAGGTATTTTAATTTATAATGTATATATAGCGTATGTTTGAAAATAAACGTAACTAATTATCTATAACTTGTATATGTTTCAATATTTCTTGTAACTTATATTCCTTTCCTGTAGAAACCTCCAGTAGCATAGGATTATATCTTTGGGCTCATGGTAGCCTAGAAAAAAATGCATTTGAATTTGATCAAACACAACAAAATGTAGAAATATATTCGGTTCCTCACTCTTTGGCTCCATGTATGAATTTCATTTTTTTTTTGTTTTTTATTTTTTAAATAAAAATTTGACAAGATCATCAATCATTGATACTTAATAATGTTTTACACCACACCTACTAGTACAACTCCCATAAATTTCAGTCTACTTCTCTATAACAACCACATCGAATGCAACAGGCCCAATTTACAACTCAGATGGAATCCTTTCAACAAAGTAATATTTATAGTCATATATCATATAATGTTACATTTATTATTATTTCAATCCTATTATGTTTGTCATTTGATTTTTCTTATGTTATTTACAATATTAAATTTGATTATTGCAGGGCCTCCTCTACATCCAATACAAAATCCATCTACTATGAAGAGGAAGATGCCACCTCCACCACAAAATATTAGGACTAAGTGTAGTGGAAAACATATTTCATTTGCTCCTCCAGCTTCAAGTAAGGGAGACCATAATTTTGTAGTTGAGTTTCCAATGTTTTCACTGGGAAATATTCCTAGTGGACGAGGTGTTTTTGTTTTAAATGAAATTGATTTGGATGAAGAATATATAGGGATTGAAAGTTGGGTTCAATCCCATGGAACTTTCAATCCACAAGATATGATTCATGGGGCAAGACAACCTTCTCCAATAATATTAGATAGATGAATCACACCTTTTCAAATAAGATTAGATAGATCAAGCACACCTTCTCCAATACATACTCAATTAACTGATGATCAAATTTTTTTTGTTGCACTTAATGCTATTTTGGCTAAAATTTGTGAAGCCAATGTTGATGTTTTATTGAAGGATATTGAAAAATTAAAATTTTGGGAGTTTAGGGATACATTTTTAATTAAATAAATAAATTTACGATTTAAAAATCACTCCCAAAGACATATATCGTATTCTTTAGTTTGAAAAGAGCCACCAAAGTTTGATATTTTGTTGGATCGAGTCGTGTCTGGTTCTATATATTTTGAAAATAGTTATGATGATGAAGTGTTGGACATTATGTTGAATAGAATTGAGAATTTAAATGCATAAGCACAAGCCTACCACAATATGTGGTTGAGAGACAAGGGCCTTGTAGTTATTGCAAATGTGGAACGAGATAAGGCATTGGTAAGTCTTACTAAAATTTCAAATATTTTTACAATTTTCTAAAACTTTATTAATTAATTTACAATTTTGAAATGCAGTCAAAGTACAAAAAATTGAAAAATGAGGCTACAGTGCTTTATGTGCATTTAAAATGTGCTAGAAAAATTTTAAATGCAACAATTGAATTGAATTAAAAGTTTGTTATAGTAAAAAAGTAGAATAATACCTTGAGAAGGATCATAAAGGAACATGGAATGGATTGAGAGATACTCATGAAGAAGTAAATAGAAAAAGATCCAACATTATTGTTTACTGGTGATGTAGAAAATCCAGAATGAGAAATTATTTTGACTATCGAACTTGCAGCAAAGGATCTTGTTCATTCGGGTGTTGTAAAAGAAAGTTCTGTTGCACAGGAGGAAGAAATTGAAATACACATAGAAGAATCTTCTCAAGGATGATGTTGTAAAAACAAATTGTTAAATTGTAATTGTTTTTTAGGATTTTTTGTAAAAAAAATTCAAATTCAATGTGTAAATATATGTACTTATTAATGAAAATATTGAAATTTTGAAATTTCAATCAATGCGGCATTTCAATTTTAATTTTTTTATATTAGTGCATAAGTTATTCAAGTGGATTCTTAATGCGATTATAATTATCAATTGTGTTTGATATTACTATTACATATTACATTACTAATTATTATCATTTTCAAATACTTTATGTGGAAATAACTACAAGTTTCATTTCCAAACACTAAAATTATTTTTCAAAGAACAAACACTCAAATTATCTAAAAATATCGGTAATTAAAAAATTATATGTTGTTGTTTTTATACTATATTCATGTGTAAGACTGAAAAATCTACCATAAATGGAATGATATTATTATCATTTAAAAGACAACATAAAAAATAACTATGACATTTTTCATTTAAAAACTCGAAACAAATTTCAACATTGAAAATATTATTCAATAATGAACATGCGTATAAAGAAAATAACAATATACATACTTCTATTACGATATGAGATTTTCTTTCCAGAATTAAAATGTACATTCATTATTATTTACTCAATATCAACTAGCTCAAATTGAAACATATATTTTTGGTTCCCAACAATGTTATCTAATCTTTCGTTGTGATTTTTAGTCACAGTTTTGTTTTTATTTGCAGTCCCTGTATTATAATTATTGATCTCTCTCCTCTGTGCAAGATAATTCCATTCTCCTATTACCCGTTCATAAGGAAATGTATCCAAATCATATTGTGAAAGATATAATCTCAAGAAAGTATCAATATTTTTATCTAGTTTGTTCCGATATTTTGATTTTATAAATGTTAGTGTGCTGAAAACTCTTTCGTCTTCAACTAATCCCAATATCATTGTTTGACATAATTCATACAATTGGACATATTCAGTAATACTTTCACGAAGGATGGTGCTGGGATACAAATTTTTCCATAAAAGTTTAATTTCTCCTTTCTCTGTTGGCTCACTCAATAATTCAAATTGTTCTCTCATTACCTGGATGAAATCAACTAATTGCAATGCAAGTGATCCCTTTTGAAGAACACCATTAATCTGAAATCCAATTTGAAAATATTTTCAGCATTGCATTTTATGAACACATAGTAAATGAGGTGTCCTTGTGTGGTTCTGGAAAGTATATACATGCATGAAAACCCAAGAAGTTTTTTCAAAAACTATAATCTCATCAATTGAAAGGGAGATGAAACTTGCATTCTTGAAGTTTTCTTCAGATCTTCTTAATCAATCATCGCAAGACATCTCACCATCTCCCAAGTATTTCTCTATGACCAATGTGAATGTGGAAGGTTTGGAAACCCATTAAACTTGAACAATTTCTTATATTTTAAAAAATATGAAATTGGTCTTCCCATTTTAAGAATAAAGAATATGGTTGAATATCTGGGTAGTTTTTTCCTTCATATTTTCATTTGCAGCTTTTCTAAATTTTGCATTAATGGTCCCTCCTTTCAAGTTTTTGAGTATGTTTCATCTTATTTTCATACTCCTCCTTATATCTTACATACATGCACTCTTTTTCATTTTTCCATCTATGAATCTTTGTTATTTTTCTATCATTTTAAGTGATAGTGTAATATAATTTTCCATAATGTTTCTTTATAGTGTCCAATTTAAGTTGCATTCTATGTTCTTTACCCAATTTCTAACCACAAATAGTACATCTAAATTCTTTAAGAGTATTACTACAATTATTTGGTTATACAAGTTCAATGAATGGGTATTTTTCTACCCACTCTACCTAAAAAGACATTCCTATTGTCACGGATTTTTTCTTCAGTCTCACAGATTTAGTTTTTTGAAGGGTCCTGACAATATCATCTTCTGCTGGAATATTTTCTTTTGAACATTCATCTATTGAATGCATTTGGAAATTGAGACAATCTTCTAGCTTTGGTATGTCTGGGTCAATTATATCTTCATCTAATGAAATAATTGTTTCTTTAGGATTTATGTTTTAGTTTACTATTTCATGTTGACTACAATTAACAGTAGGGGTTTCTATATTCAAAAATGATTTTTTTTTTATTATTACAAAGATATTAAAAAAATTAAACCAAACTGATGAAAAAGAGAAAAAAGGTTATGATAATTTGTTATAACTTACCAGTACCCATGTTAATGTTTGCAATAGATGCAGGTTGGGGCTTCATTTTTTTGGTTAACTAAAAAATTTAATATGCCAATTTTTTATTTTTAGTTTATTTGCATTTTGTTGATTTTTTAGAAAATTCATCGTACCCATCCATGAGAAAATTTTAAATAGATTAGTTTAATCAAAATATAAAATGTATTTTAAAATTTATAAATGAAACCAAATTTAGAATGAAAATTTTGCTACCGACTAGGAGCAGATTGCATACTATCGATAGGAAGCATTCGACATGCTAACATCCGATAGCATGTAGTATGCTACTATTTGGAAGCATAAAATATGCTACCAGCTGACAACATGTAGTATGCTACTGACCAGCAGCATGAAGTATGCTACCTGTTGGTAGCATGCAGTATGCTACTGACCGATAGCATGTAGTATGCTACCGATCGATATCATACAGTATGCTATCGGTCAGTAGTATACTACATGTTTTCATCCTATAGCATATTGCATGATACCAGCCAGTAACATACTACATGTTGCCTTCCCATAGCATACTGCATGTTGTCTTCCATTGGCATACTTCATACTACCCTATGGTAGCATATTGTATGTTTTCGGCCGATTGCATCCATATACCAGACAATATTCAAATTTCTGGTAGCATATAATATACTACCAGCCGGTAGCATACTGCATGCTACCACCCGAAAAAAATTTGTATACTATCAGGCATCTGCATGGATTATGAAACCGGCCGGTAGCAAATTTATGCACTTAAAATGATGTATAATAAATTAAATTACCTTGAAAGAAAAAAGGAAATATCCAATGACCATTCGTCGAGTCGATGACGATCAACATAAAGGAATTATGAATTTGTGAGGAATATTTGATAATCACAATTTTACGGAAGGGGAAATTGGATGTTTGGAACTATGAATAATGAATTATAAATACTTAAACAATGTATATATATGAGGTGAATTCGACATATTTTAATTTTGCACTAAGGGTGATTTGAATGATAACAATTGGCTATTAGTGTAAAATCCTTGGTGAAATGACCCCTAAATTTGAATTGTGCCCCAAACATTTCGGAGAACTGGTCCTAGTTGGTAACTAAAAAATTTGGCAATTTCAAATTTCAAAAACTAGAATATTCATGAATTAATGAATATTCGCCACTAAAATTTTCCCTGTAATTGTAGTTGTTTCAATCATGTACTTGAACAATGAAAAGATATCTGAAAGTAACTTTTTACCTTTCTCTAATATCTTGCTTACCCATTTATCATTTGCTCTACCCTGCATGGTGAAGCCTTGTGTTTTTCTGATAGAATCAGAGTCAAAGATATTGATGGAAGTAACTTCCTTAGTTTGAAGACATGAAGTAACATTTAGATCCATAAATTTATACAACTATGAGGTGAGAGTTCTTATATGGTCTTCCAATTAATTAATTTTCTCCTTATACTCCTAGTTTCTCATGAGAAGGTGAGTGGAAGAATCTTGGGAAAAATGAGTGTTTCCCTCATGTTTCGATGGTCCAAAGGGGAAAATGTTAATCTCATAATCCGATGGGGCCATCTCATTGATAGGATTGATGAATTTGGGTCGAGATATCTCCACATATTGGTTTCTTGAAGTACCATTGAAAAAATGGGAGGTAATTTGAGATTTTTTCCCTTTCTTTTCCTTTACCATAGTAAATATAGCCTAGAAATTTAGGATCACCACTTTTTGATTCGTGAGTGTATCACCTCCAATCATATCACATACCGATGAGAAATTTTAATTTTTTTGAGGCTCAATTTTAGGCATGATGATCGTTTCTTTCTCTGGTTGAGAAGATAGATCTTGGACTAATTAAATGGGTGTGGCTACGGAAGAATAAATGTTTTGAGATCTTTGAAGAGTTGGTGGTTGAGGTAATTCAATTTAACCTTATTCTAAACCTTCTACATCCTCTTAAGCTTATTTAACCTTCTTTTGTGTCCTCTTATATTTATTTCACTTGTATTACATTGATTTATTATTTTGAAGGCTTTCAGAGTGGGTGGAACTATAAGCTTTCTCAGCTGCATTCAAAGTGAAGAGAGGAGATGACTGTTTCTTGAGAGCATGGATACCTCTTGAAGTGATGAATGTTGTCATATTATATTTAAACTACTCTCTAGATATCCTAATCACTGCATCAATCCTTTTTTTATATCACCTGATTCTTGGATGCTCTAAGAAACTTGTGGGAGAGGTGAAGCTTTCATAGCCAGATACACAAGATCGTATAACTTTGTTCCATAATTGTTTCACCAAAAAGTTGTGTACGAAATAAATAAGGGTAAATGTGAGGAGGTTTACCTGTTAAGTCGAAGATGGGTTCCATGTGTCATAGAATATCAGGTTGAATGTGAATAACGCATTTTTTGCTCAAAAGGACTACCTGCAATAGAACACAAGACCACATATAGCATTAAAAACATCGATTGGTGGATTTCTTAGTGGAGTCTAGACCCGGGAAGCTGGGTACTTCCTAGAAGGTTTCCAATCCACATTTTAAGACAAATCAATGCTAATAAATAACATTAAATAGAGAGACCCATTGCATTTGTATAGTTTAGGTATCCTACACAAGCATAATAAATTAAATATAGTCTAAATAAATGCATAAGAGACTAAATATAAAGAGGGTGGTTGTTTGTTTGAGGTCTGTGAGTATGACAAAGGATGTTAGGGAAGTTTGGGTGAGATTCTAGGAATATTTGAGAGGTTTTTGGGTAGGTAAATTAGCTTGTTGGTCTGGGATAAATTACTAGTCATAGAGATTGGTATCGGTTAGGTGATTGATGTCAGTATCTGGTAATGACTGATGTCACTTGGGTGACCAGTGTCGGTAGGATAAATTGGGTAAAATGATTAAAATGGGGTTATTTTAGGCTCTTTATACAATCACAAAGTGTTGAAGAGGGCTTAGTCAGGGTATTAGGATTAATGTGAGGACTCAGCAAGGGTGAGAGAGGTGATTAGAGAAGAAAAAGGGGTCAGGTTGGTAGGATATCGAGTAGATGGGTGACGGATGATATTCAAATGAGAAACGAGTTGGGAAACAGAAGAGGATGAGAGATCTACAACCAAAATAATAACTAAAAAACAAGGTTAAGATATTTATCTAAAGACCTGTAGATCAGTAAATGGTGGTGGTTGATGGGAGTTTGTAGGAGAAATGGGTTTGGGTCCAGTTTCATGGAAACAGAGCCTGTGTGCCTCCCTATGAATGATCTGATACTAAGAAGCAAGAGGTTGATTGCTAGTGAAGAACTGGAATGCTTTGGTTCATCATTTGATTGCTTGGATTCTTGAGAGTTCAAAATGTAAGAATGCCAAAAACCAATATTTAGGAACTCAGGTAAAGGCTTGGAAATCCTTATTTAAGGGAATCGATGGAAGTTAGGTGAATGACACCAGCTGAGGAATAACCAGTTTCGATTAGGGAGAAAATGTTATACTTTGCCAAAAATAGCCTTTTCTTCCCAATTTTGACGTGATTCAGAATTGATTCTGAGTCAAGAGTGTGGAATGCCACTAAATGGAGCAGGAATTTGGTTAGAGGAATGATAGGTAATTAAGGTTAGGGTTAGAATGAGTCCTAGTTAGTTAATGGGATTTGGGACTTATTCTAGGTTAATTAATATGCTTGGAATATGTCTAGGATGAGGTGAACAGATGAGGTGGTTTGGTGAGGAGGAAATTTATTCAATTTAGGTAATTAACTTAATAATGATGTGACAAGGGGTCATGGTTAGATGTATGTTAATCGAAGGGGATTTGGTAGGGTGTGACCTAATTTGGGTGTCTACATTTAACACTTTTTGTTATGTAGATTTTATTGATAAGCGACGATGATAAAAACAAGAGGTGGTTTCCCCAGGTATGGGTGGAGGTGATCCTCCTCAAACTAGGAATTGATGAAGTAGTAAGTAGAATCAGTTATGGGTTTAATAAAGTGTTAGGTAATGAAAAATGTGGTAAGGTTTGGGTTATAGGTGGGGGCATTCAAATGGATGTACATGTGTAAAATTTGATACGGTACTAAGTTGAAGAGCTAAAAAACTCTACATCATCAAATTTCAATAGTTTATCCATATAAGGTTGATGTGGTCCAGGTATCCAAGGTGTAGGATATGGTCATGGAAACACAATGAGGCTAGGTGCACGAACAAGAATTAGGTGTGTTCAAAAACACCAATACATTTTGTCTGGTCAAGATAAACATCATGCAATAAGGCAAGGCAAGGTCAATAGGCTAAAGAACATGAGTAGTGTCATCACAAGGTATAACGAGGAAGAAAATTAAAGATGCCAATGGGGGAGGTCGAGATGGGTGTATGGCTAAGGTCATGGGTAAGGTCGAGGTGTAGGAAAAAAATGTGCCCTAACATACACATAGGTAGGGGGTTAGGTGAGATAGGTGAGTAGGTGAGCATGTAGGGTTAAGGAAAGGCTGAGGTAGAAAAATAATGGCATCCTGCATCAAAAAGTTGGTTAAATTAGGTATAATTAGTTTAGGCAAGGTGACTAATATCGGTTGAAGAACTGGTGCTAGTAAGGGTGATCGACGTTGCTCACCCAGCGCATGATTCAAATGACGTCGATTAGGAAAATTTAGGTTTTAAAATGAAAAATCTCATGTTAAAAATATTCATTTGTACATTTAACGTGGTTGAAAATGACAAGGAGAGTAGTTTGATGAGAAAAACGACAAAGAGGGTTAGAGAGAGGTAATTTGGAAAGAGTTTAGTGTTTGGAGGAGTGGATTTTGTGGGCCCATGAGATCTACCTAAGTGATTGGATTGGTTGAGAGTTGAGAGATAAATTTAGATATGGATAGAGGTAGGAGAGGTGCATAGTAGGAGCTCCCATTGCAGAGACCTGACATTCCACCACATAGACGAAGCCAATTAGAGGTAGGATTCAAGCTCCATTATTGTGTTGGGTTAAAAATAAGGTAGAAAAATAAAAATTTGGAGTGGGAAACTAAATTGGCATTTTGTGTAAAATTGGGTATGGGAAGGGTGAAATGTATTTTAATTAGGTGGTAAATAGAATGTAGATGCAAATGATGGTGATTTGGGTCAATAGTTTAGGTGTTTAAGTTAATTTTTTGAGAATGGGGATTTGGGCATGTTGACCCTAGGGCCAAACTAGTAATCGACGTCGGTCAATTATCGCCAGCATTGGTAGGCTAGCCAGTGTCAGTCAGGTTTAAAGGGGGACTAGTATAGGTCAGGGTGAGCAATGTCGAGTCACTGTGAAAAGTGACCAAGGTAAAATGGGAAAAAGGTATAAAGGGTGGGTTAGGGGTAATTTGGTAGGAAAGGGTTAATTCATGTAGGAATGGAAGGGTGGGTTAGGGTTAATTTAGGTAGGAATGGGTGGGTTAGGGTTGATCTAGGTAGGAATGTATTGGTTAGGGAAAAAGGGTGGGTGAGTTAGGGTTAATTTAGGTAGGAATGGGTGAAACAAAAAAAGTTATGTTTAGGTTGATCTAGGTAGGAATAGGTGGGTTAGGGTAGGCTAAGGTGAGAATGGGTGGGGTGTAGGGATAAGATAACATGTTTAAAGGTATAGGTCAATAGTGTAGGATGGTGCGTATGCAAGATAGATGAGGTAAGTTAGGTCAATAGGTGAAGGGGGGAAAGGAATGAAATATAAAAAAGTGTAGATGTTTAGGCTAGATAGAATATATGTTAGGAAAATAGGTTGGGTAAAGGTGGGTAGGCTAGGAAAGGCGTAGGTAAGTATTGGGCTAGGTAGGGTCAAATAAATGATTGAAAGGGCCAATTGATTAACATGTTTGAATGGTGATGATGTAGGTGAGACAACCATTGATGATGAGAGATAGACTTCCACCACTTTTGGTGTAGATGTGACCCAACATCATAGAGGATGAGTGGTCGCACATGATGGATGTTGGGTTGGGTGTCGTTAGGCAGTATAGGAGGATAGTCTAAGATCACAACATGATGGTCACTCTCATTGATAGATGGGATTAAGAAACCAACACATTTCACTTATCGACAGGAGACTTAACGATCACTCTAGAGGATGTCTACAGGATCTTGAGGCTACCTATTGTTGGGGAGACCATTATATCATATTTCTTCAGATGATTCATTCAATCCTAATGGTTACAGGTTTTAGGAGAGGCCATGGGAGATTTGTCTTATCATAGCATGCAAGCATTAGTTATGGAAGATATGTATGCCGCACATCCACAGGAGACCCAATATTGTGGTGTTGATGATGGTGAGGATTGGTTATTTTGCACTCCCAGACTTAAAAGGTAGGATATTTCTATGGGCACTAATGGGGGTTTTTGAGGATATGATTGAGGAGAGAGTTTGATTTGCATGGGCACCAACATACCTGGTATAGATTTATAAGGTTTTTTTGGCCTATAAGAGGATTTGGTGGTTAGGTGTGTGTTTCATCTATCTTCTTCATTGTTAGGCCTACGAGTACATAGTCTGTTTGTGTCCACTAGGCCTTCCACAATAGGATTGGAACAGAGGGGTCTACAGAGCTGGCTACATGATGTGGGTACCAATAGGGGAGCATCTGAGGGTAGATGAGGTGTCATGAGATGTGACATATTACATGCATATATTAGATGGCATATCAGTTAGTTGATATTTTTATGGCGAGCCTTATGTAGATTTCCCTTCATATGGAGGCATGGTGGAGGAGCTAGCAGGCTTACAAACTGTTTGATGGATACAAGGATGACGAACCTAAGGAGAGCATGAGATGATATCGGTTGACTGAGTTAGACGTCCATTTTGGGATGCAATAGGATGTGCCTCCACCCTTTCCACAGTACCATAGGGACAATGTGGAGAGACCATTATCTCCACCACATCCAGTAGATCCTGTAGGGAAGGAGGAGTAGGTTTCTGATAAGCGGATTGATGATGTGGGCATGACTGACAAGTACATGCGTTGGTGGATAGCCCAACTACAGGTAGCACCGTCGAGGCTAGGACATCCAGACTTGGCTATTGTTATAGTATAAAGAGGGATAGGCTACAAGGGTAGGTGACAACATTTACAGTGGAAGCTAGCTAGCTTAGGCACATGCACTAGGTGACCACCTTACATGGATAGCTAGCACATGCCCAAGGCTGTAGGGGTATGCACATGATAGGTAGGGGATGGAGGTAGGTTGCAGGACTACAGGCTCAGGTGACTACTTTATAGGCACATGTGGCCACATTATGGGTATAACTAGTAGTTACATAGGCATTGGTAGCAGGACAAGATCCCCTTGTATAAGCACAAGCACCGAGACAGGGTCCTATTTTATAAGTAGTAGAACAGGGGCCATTGTTATATGGGATAGGGCCATAGGTTGGTGTTAGAGTGATGGCACGTGCCTAGGTGATATCGATGGAAAAGTAAAAATATTTTGTGTCCAAGGCCAGGTATTATTAGGATCGGATTACAGATGTAGTCTCCTGAGTTTTGTCATATGTTGAGTATAAAGCCTAGAAGGAAGCCAGTGCAAGGACCATCTCATGGAATCATAATACTAACTGCTCAGGGAGCCACCGATCTCATGGACAGGGTCAACAAGAGGTGATTAGTTCTCGAAGATGGAGGCCAAATGAGAGGGTACAAGGAGAGAGTAATAGAGGTGCTCGACCCCTCATAAAGATGATATGGAGATCATAGAGATATTGTTATTTTGTATTTTGATTTTTGATGTATATACTGGCCTTTGTGCTGAAGAGGTGAGATGTATATGAGAGATTTTGAGAGAAACTCATTATTATATTTGTGTATACATGTATTGACATAGAGACATTCTAGTTATATAGTTGATGATGATATTTGCATATGATGTTTTTTATTTTATTTCCATTATATTGTTATTATGGAAACTAGATATGTAGGCATGGTTGGTTATGGTTCTATGATTTGATTCCATTTCCATTATATTGTTGTCATAGAATGTAGATTCTTAGGCATGGTTTGGTTTAATGTCCAAGTTATTGATGTTATGGAAACTAGAAGCTTAGGCATAGTGTGGTTTAATTTACAAGTTATTTATTTTATGGAAACTAGATGTTTAGGCATTGTTTGGTTTAATTTCCAAGTTATTGATCTTGTGGAAACTAGATGTTTAGACATTGTTTGGTTTAATTTCCAAGTTATTGATGTCATGGAAACTAGATGTTTAGGCATGGTTTGGTTTAATTTCCAAGTTATTGATGTTATGGAAAATAGATGTTTAGGCATGGTTTGATTTAATTTCCAAGTTATTGATGTTATGGAAACTATATGTTTAGGCATGGTTTGGTTGTGTTTGTTTCAATTTAATTTCCAAATTATTTGTATTATGTAAAGTAAATGATAATGTGTATGGGTGATGTATGGTTTTTTTGGAGATAATTTCCAAGATATTATTTTTATGGAAACTAAATAACTAGGTATTTTTTCATGGGGGAAGAATGGTGAGGGAAAATAGTGTCTGAGCTAACCTTCGAGGGGCCCATGCCATCAGTGTGTTGCCTACATAGCCCTTGCGAAAGGGGCCTCAGGACGATGTATTTCTCCCTTAAACTAGGGAACAATAATATTGGATTAGGTAATTTGAGTAAGTAGGTTGGGTAGGTAAGTTGGTTAGGTAGGTTGGTAAAGTAGGTTAGAATAATTTTGGTTGGGTAAGGTATGTTTGAAAATAGGCAATGTCGAATGTTGAATAGGTAATAGACAAGGTGAATTAAGTGTAGGCATAGATGAAGGTGTTATGATTGATTCAATTTTGATGGTCTTATCATGTTTGAAGAAACAACAAGTAAACATAAATAAGAAACCAAAAGGAAGTGGCATTCCCATATTTGGGAAAGGACCATAATTGGCATAGCCCTAGACTTATTGAGCGTAAGTCCCAAGATACATTACATGAGTGATGGGCCTAGAGTTGAAAGAAGTTGTGTGATCACAATGTGTAGAATATACGCCACATCCCTTGAGTTGATATAGAGTAAATAAATAGAAGGTAGAAGGTGAAGGGGTTTTTTAAGCATAACTTATTGTGGTACAACATGCCCCTTCTGCAAGATACCCAAAACCAGAATAGGCATGTCCATGACCAAAAGTTTCTATTTTTCCGTAAATTTTTTTTTTTTGGATTTTTCTATGTATAGAATAATCAATAAGGGAAGTCTATATCGGGATAAATAAGTTCTACTTGAGGTATTTGTGAAGTTGATCGATGTGGGAAGCTCTAGGATTATTTTATTTAAGAGATACATATTAGTCTTCTTTTGGGAATAGACTAAGTTCCATAGGTGGTTGGCTTTTTATAGTTGTCCTTCGAGGGAGAATTCTACTTATAGAGAGAGAGAGAGAGAGAGAGAGAGATTCCCTTTTTGAGGGAATCATCTATTTGTAAGAATTTTGACTCAAGGAGTAGAGTTTTTGTTATCCCATATATATTTTGCTTTTATTTTTGGACTTAAAGATCATGTACAAGACTATAAAGGAGTATAGGCCTCTTTTAGGAGGGAAAAACCATAACATGAAAATATTAGCTATGAAATAGAGGTTGTGAGTGACAAAAGTCTGTGTGATTCCATCCTGAAAAGGATGAAAAATATCCATGAGAATCATGCCATGAGTAGAGCCTTGGTACTCATATTTAAGACATGGTCGAATAGTGATAGATAATCACACAATTTTGTTTGACTCATTGGTCCTTAAAAGAGGTAGTTGAAAGGAAATGGTCACTCAAGGGATGATAATATAAGTGACATAAAGTGATGTAGTACTTTATTCAAAAATAGAATGGTCAAATATGTAAGACATTAAGGGGATAAGATTTGGGTTTACCCTCAAGAGAGGATAAATGATAAGCTTCTGATCCATAGGTATGGGTAACGATGTAGGGTCCAACCCAATTAGGAGAAAAATTACCTTGTTTACTTTTCTCTGCTTTGGTTACATGTTGATTTTCATTGAGGAAAATGTCATTGATTTTCAAGGTTAGTTCATGAACACGTTTTTCATAGGCACACTTGATGCATTTTTAGTAGATTTGGAGATGCTCTAGAGCATTTATATGGCATTCGTCTAGTATCTCAAGATGTGCCAAATGTTCTTAGTGGAAATAATCATAAGAGAGAATATCTTTGATTGATTTACAAAGAGATGAAATTTGGACTTTGAGAGGTAGGATGGCCTCTGTATCGTAGACCAAAGAGAAATGTGTGGCATTGGTAGAGGTATGAATACTAGTGCGATAAGCCCATAAGGCAAAAGGAATGTGCATATGCCAATCCTTACCAATATCATCGATGAATTTCATAAGAATTTTATTGAGGGGTTTTGTTAGACGATTTGGCTTGGCCATTGTCACAGGGGTAATAGGGTGAACAAATAAACTGATTTCAATGCCAAAGTTGTCAAACAATTTATGAAGGGTTTTTATTTTGAATAATTTTTATTTATCAGTGATAAGGTGATGAGGAACACCAAAACCAAAAATGATATGATGATTGATGAATTCCACAATATTTTTATCTTTGGTATAAATGAGAGGAATAGCCTCTACCCATTTTGTGTAGTATTCAGTCATTGTGATGATCCATTAATGAAATTGAGAAGAATGAGAGTTAATATCTCTGATGAGATCTAAACCACATTGAGAGAAAGGCTAAAAGTCTTTAGAGACATGTAAGGCATGACTAAGGGTATGATGAAGATCAAAATGCTACTGAAACTTCAAACAATGTTTAATGTATTCACAACAGTATTGATTAAGTTCTAACCAGTAATAGCCAAGGTGAAGGATACATTTAGCAAGGGAGAGGCCACTGAAATGTCCACCACAAATCCCATCATGGATTTCTTTAATGGTGTATGAAATTTCAGAACTGGTGAGGCATCGTAGGAGGATACTGTCAAAGCCATGTTTGTAGAGAAGGACCCCCATGAAAATGTAATGAGAGACACTTTTTTAAGAAGGATTTTCAGCCATTGCGAGTGAGATCTAGAGGAAGAATTGAAAGGGAGAGTTAGTCAGTGAATTTCTTATACAAAATGTTATGTGGGTTGGATTCAATTCTTCCCACAAAATTTACACTACAGATAAGATAAGAGGGTGACTTCAACTATTGTACTGTGACAAATAAATTAGAATCTAAAGATGAGGCAGTTATTTTTGAGGTAAGTAAAGTCATGGTATCTACAAATTTATTAGTGGATCACAAAGTGGTTTGAATGAGGTAAGTGTCAAACATGGTCAAAACTATGTTGACATGATGTTTATACTTTTGAAGGACCTCATTACGACATTGGTACAAACCATTGAATTGGTTCACAACTAGTTGAGAATCACCAAAGATATTAATGGATTTAACATCTAAGGCTACGATAGTTTGAAGACCTAAGACAAGTGATTCATACTCGGTGATGTTGTTGGTGCAATCGAAGTCAAGTTTAAAGGATAATGGCATAGGATTGTCATCAAGAGGAATGAGGATGACCCCTACACCACCCCCACATTGACATTTGTAACCATCAAATAATAAGGTCATCTGATATACATTGTCATCTAGGGAAAGAGTGGCAATGGATTCGTTAGGAAAATAAAAGTTAGAAGATTAATTTCTAGGAATAGGAGCATCTGCAAGCTGATCTGCAATGGTTTTCCCTTTACCAAGTTTGATGAATGAATTCTGTCTAGGAGCAAGGAGCCATGAAATGCGGTGCATTGGTGTTGGTAAGGTTTATCATACATGTAATGAAGAGGGTCAATGTTGGTGATGATGAAGGTTTTATGGTTAAGTAGGTAGTGGCAAATTTTTGTGGCCACAAAGACCAAGGCTAGGAAAATATTTTTAGCATGAGTATACCTAGTCTCATATTCTAAAAGAGTAGATCTTATGGAATTGATCATGCGATGAGTGAGCATGGCACCCAAGGAATGGTTAGTGGAAGAAATGTAGAGGTAAAAAGGTTTTTCATCTTTAGGTGGGATGAGCACAGTGGCTGATGAAGGTATTTCTTCAATGCTTCAAAGGATTTTTGGAACTCATCATTCTAATTGAAGGAGATATCCTTTTTATGAAGATGAAAAGGGTGACATCAGTCAAAAATTTGGGAAATAAAGCGTTGAATGGATTACAAATTTCCTTACAAACTACGAAGTTGTCGAAGGTTAGTTGGTGGAGGAATCTTGAGAATAGCCTTGATTTTGGTGGGATTGAATTTTATGCCCCACAAAGATATGATAAACTAAGGAGTTTCCTAGAGAGAATGGTAAAGACACACTTATTTGGTTAAAGGAAAACGTAGTATTGAATGAGATAATCAAAGATGAATTTTAGGACCGAGAGGTGTTCAACACGAATTTTGGACTTACCGAGAAGGTCATCGACATAATCTTCCAATATGTCATGCATGATATCATGGAAGATATAGGTCATAATTCACTAATAGGTGGCACCAAAAATTTTCAAGCCAAAGGGCATGACGCGATAATAGAAGCTTCCCCAAGGGGTGATGAAGGTGGTTTTGTGTTGATCTTCCAGAGTGAGTAATATTTGATTATAACCCAAGAATCCTTCCATAATAGATAACATCTCATGGCTAGCTTTAATATCAAAAATTTGGTCAATGCTAGGCAAAGGAAAGTCATCCTTAGAGTAGGTGAGGTTGAGGTCATGAAATTATATGCATATGTGGAGTCCCCTTATCGCTTTGGTGACAGGAAAAATGTTATAAATCCATTGTGGATAGTCAATGGGTAAAATGAAGTAAATATAAAGGAGAAACTAGAGTTCTTATTTTACAAGAAGGAAATACATAGATACATTTTTCGTAGCTTTTATTTCACAGGATTGGCATTGGAGATAGTCACGATATTTTGGACCATGATATTAGGGTCAATATCGGGCATATAGGCATAAGAATTAAAAAAATCGTTGTTATGATCTCTAATGAAATAGGTGAAGTCTTCTTATTCAGAAGAATCTAAATATTGGCCTATCTTTAGAATTTGAGGGTCATCCTGAGTGTGAATGTTGATCTCTATGGTCAATTCATTTAGCATGGTTTGTGTCTCAGAAGGTAATGACGGTGAATGTAAGAATCATCTGCACCTAAATAGGTGAGAATAAAATCATCATCCTGACATTGAACAACATTGATAGAAGGTGTGTCATCATCTAACATGTCAGGATAAAAAAGAGGAAGAGAAGAGGGTTCCTCGCCATCATGATGATAGGTCATAGGTCCCAAAGAAATGGTTTTTATGAAAAAAAAGTTAAGAGGGATGGATTCTGGATCCATGGATTCTATAGGTGAAGGCAGTGTGGTAGGTGAGGTAGGTGGGGAATAATTTTCTTCTTTGACGAGGGTAACACAAGCCTTCTTGGGAGGAGGCTATGAAGAAAAACCAAGTCCACAATGGTCTTTTTGTTTTCGGGTGGTGCAAGGTATGATTGTGTGACGACCTTGCTCATAAATACCAAAGCTAAGTCCCTTCCAGGCACATCGAAGAAGAAAAGTGTGGGTGAAGTGATGGTTGGTGAGGTATTAGAATTTGGATGAGAAAGGTTGGGTTTGGGTAGGTGATTCAGGAGAATAAGAAGTTTCTAGTCCTCCATATGTCAGATTAGTACGAAGGTGGGGAGGACCATATGGAAAATTCTCTCTTACATGATGGTTGTAACGTGGGTGTTGGTGAAGGATTCCGTACTCCTGAGGAGTAAGAAATGTGTTTATGTTGTATAGAGGGTACTCTCCCATGGAGAGGTGTTGAAAAACACCTACCAAGGGATCAAAATTCTGTACTTGGGTAGCGGGGATGGATGGTCTACTCGAATCTTGAGAAGGTGGGGAATTTGTTATTAGTGAAGTAAGTGTGTTGGTAGAAGGGATAGTTGTGGAAGGTTTGGTAGTAGTGGGGATAGATGGGCTAGTTGTGGAAGGTGTAGAAAAGAAAGTGGTAGATGAGGAAGCATAATAAGATGAAGCAAAAACAGAGGTAGATGAAGCAATAATGGTGGTAGATGAAGTGACATAGGTGGTAGATTCCTTGACTGGAATAAGGATATCATTTGGTCGATAAATCATGTTACAGGTTTTAAAAGGTGAAGGATCCTCATGAATGATGTAGGGGTGCCCCTCATATTCAAATTTTATGCAACGGTGAAGGGTTGAGGGTACATACCCCATGGCACAAATCCAGGTTTGGCTAAACAACATGTTATATTGAAAATCCCCCTCAATAAAATAGTATAGTTTGGGACTAGTGTAGGGGCCCACATGGATGTGGAGGATGATGGTGCCAATTGTATAAGTCATGGCATCATTGAAATAATGCAGCATAATAGGGATTTTATGTATGCAGTGGGTGGGTATGCGTAATTTTTTATACATATGAAAAGAAATGATTTTAATTCTAGCACTTCCATCAATCATAATGGGTCAAATACGAGTATCATTGATGTATGCGGTGATGAAGAGGGAATTATCATGATCATCTGATTGTAGAGGTGAAATATCTGAATAATCAAAATTGATGGTGCAAACCTTATGAGAGGTAATGGGGGTATAAGTTTGAGGTGAAGTGGTGAGGTCAGCCACATGATGAGGAGTAAAGATGGTGGCCACAGGTGTCGGATCATTTTTTGTAACCTTGATAGATTGCATGACCCCAATGAGGGCCTGACAATGAGATTCAAAGGTTTAAATTAGATTGTACAAAGACATCTTCAGAGGAGATTGATGAATTTTTTTAATCATAGTGCGATCTGTGACTCTATCTGAAATAGGATAATCCAACCCACATATGGTTACCCTGGGGGTAGGTGTAGGTGGAATTGTGGGTGAAGGTACACTGGATGGGATACTAGTTTTCTCTTTTCCTTTATATTTCTATGATCAAGTGGCTATTCAAACCATGTTTATTTCTAAGCTTGGAGAAGGAAAATAAGGTTGTTGGAGATATAACTAAAATTTGCTGAATAGATATAGGGCTATATTATGTGATGGTGGACAAAGGGGGAATGTAATTCTCCTCAAACAAGTCATATTTTTCAAAGAGACCATCCGAAGTATAGAGTTGAAGGAGATTTTTTTTGAGGGCCTTAAAACCTTCGACATCACGCCCTGGGGAGTGATGATATGCAAAATCTTTGGTATCGTCAAACCCTACTTGTTTGGGTTTGAGCAGGTCATAAGGCTTAATAGGCGGCAGTGTGATAGTGGAGGTTTCTAACAACCTAGCAAGGATGTTAGAATAGGATATTATAAATGGATCACAATGAGAATTTAGAGTAGTTTTGGATGAAGGTATGGGTGCCCTTCATGAAAGAGGTGGAGTTTGGGGTTGGGTTGGTTTAACTACCTTTTTGGTAAGTAGTGTGGTTTTTGGTTTAGGTTTCACCTTCTTAGGTAAAGGTGTTGGAGTAGTGTGTGAGTAATAAGGGGATGAAGAAGGTGTAGGTGTGTGATTCAACCAAGGTGATAATAGAGGTGTGGGTAATATCGTGATCAAGGTTAATGAAGAAGGTGTAGGTACAAGAGAAGGTAAAGGCATGGGTGATGAAGAAGGTGTGGGTAGAATAGAAGATTGAAGTGAGGGTATGGGTTTCCTCACTTTAGGTTTTCCTTGTGGGAGAGGTAGCTTGACCAAGGTCGATGGATGTGGAATTAATATTGATGGAAGAGGGGAAGGTGAATAAGAAGGTGTGGGAAAAACTAGGGTGTGAGGCTTAAGAGGTTGGGTCTTCCTCTTATGTGCATGAATAGACTTGGTGGTAGTTTGTGAAGAGGTGTTCAAATATCTTCGCAGGGGGATGGACTAGAATAGGCATAAAAAAGACCTTCAATGTAGTGGTGATTTTAGGTGCAAGTGAAGGTTTGGGTGTGGATGGAGGTTTGGGTTTAGGTGAAGGTTGGGGTGAAGGTGAGGCTAATGAAGAAAAAGATGATATGACTGGATCAGGTGCGATATATTTGGTTTCCTTTAATAATTTAGGATAGATAGTTAAAGTATCAGGGGAAAACGTCTACATTTGGGTGGATAATGAGAGTCGATGGTACCTCCAAAGAGTGGATTAATCAACATAATCTAGGTGATCGACAAAATGACAGAATGGTGTAGAGGTAGAGTATGGTGATGACAATTTGGTGGTAATCCCTATGAATAATTTTGAGGTCTGTGAGACAAGGAATTTTTTGTCTTATGACTCTGTAGGTATAAGTGATGCAAGAAGGTTGATTAGATCTTGGAAGACCCTGGGAGAGGCATCAGCTATAGCAGGAAGAGGATATTAAAGTGGCTCCTCTATGGGTTGATAAGGGAGAAAGGTAGGTGGTGTAGACTCTTCCTTAGGTAGAGAAGAGGATAAGATAGACTCTTCCATGGGTAGAAGTGTGGGTAGTGTGGAAGTAGAGGGATAAGTGGGGTAAGCTCCTCTATAGATGAAGGCATAGGTGAGGTAGGCTACTTGGTAGGTAAAACAATGGGTAGGATCAAATCCTCTGTGCATAGAGGAGTGGGTGAGGTAGGATCCTCCATGGGTAGAGGAGTAGGTGAAATATGCTCCTTCATAGGTAGAGAAGCTCGTGTAATAATTTCCTCAATATATGGGATGGGAGGAAACTAAGCACAAGGGACAGGTACTGCATCGAAGACGACATGAACCTCATGAACATTGTTTTCATTGCTATAGGTCTCACCATCCTAGTTTGATGAAGGGTTATGGTTTGGAAAAGGTTTCTTAAAGATATGAAGGTTTTTATTTGCCAATGCATTATGGTTTTCTAGGACGATATCTCCATTATCTAACATTTCCTAGAAAATTTTCTTGCAGGTTTTACAATTACCGTCACTATGACGCCTAACATAGTGATAGTTACAATATTCATTCTCCTTATACCATGCAGGTACATGATGGGAAGGGTCAAAACTAGTATGTGGTTTGATAGGTGGAAGGGTGATGGCTCCCGCTTTTAAAAGTTATGCTAACACAGAGGAATAAGGATCTCCCATGGGGGTATAATGTTTCTGTTCATACTTGTACAATAAATTTTGAACAAGGGATAGATTAGGATGAGGGTTTGGTTGGTTTGACAGATGATAAGGGTCAGCTTTCAGGACCACCACATTGGCGAATAATTTTTACTTAGAATGATTGTTGGAATGATTATTTTGCAGTTTAGAATAAGAAGGGGAGTCATTCGACTTAAACAGAGTGCTCCTATTGCGTAACTTAATATTTTCCTCTTCAAGGGAATGAAACTCTATCTTCTGAGCCATGGTTAATGCCTCGTAAAACCTTTGGATTGTTTTTACCTAAATATTTGGGGAAATTTTCTTGACACAAGCCCTATTGAAAAAATCTATCAACTCGGGTTGTGGAAGTTGAAAGGTGAACTAATCAATGAGCCCCTGCTTACATGCAAAAAAAATCAATGATAGAATCATCAACATACTAATGAATAGATTATAAATTATTCATGGACACCTTCTTAGAGATATTGATGGAGAAATGATCAAGGAATGCCTAAGCTAACTAATTGAAAGAGCATGCCCTGTCAAGGATATGGGGAAAGTCCTAAGGGGAAAGGCATCCTCATGGGTGATCAAATAATAGGATTTTTTGAACAATCACAAATGATGTTGAGGGTATTCATTTCTATTAAATTGATTAAACTTAAGAAACTTCCAATGTGCGGGATAAGGGTGAATGGTTATGGATGGATCTATAGGCTCATTATAGATTTCATTGTAAGTTAAGGCATTGCGAGAGATGGAAACAAATTCTTTGAGGGTATGCATCTTATCCATCATCATCTTTATAAGATCCATTGTAGGATTATATTGAGGAGTTACCCTATAGTATAAGGGGGTGGATGAGATGAATAAGTCATAGATGGCACACCAGTGTATGGTGGTTCCAAATAAGAAAACTGAGCTGGGGGTATGTAAGAGGGAGTAGATGATGAAGGTATGTACCCTAAATAATAAGTGGAGGCGATAGGCAGTTGTTGAGGTAGGGTGTAGGTGGGAGGAACTTTTGTAAATTCCCTTGTGGCGATGGGTGGAAGAGTTTGGGGTATATAAAGGACCATATTCTGAAAAGGGGTATAGGATGTCAACATCATTGACAGTTGCGTAGACATAGTTATGTAAGGTGCTGATGATGAAGGGGATCCTATATGAGGAGCTGTAGATAAGGGTACGACATATGTTGAAGGAATGGTAGATGTCAATGGGATGACAAATGTTGAAGGTGTAGAGGTCAATTGGTAAATAGGAGGTTGTGAGATGAGGGTAGGTAATGTGACAGTATATTAGGTAGCTACATCAACATTACCAGATGTGACAGAGATGGTAGAATTAGGCATAATAGAAGTAGACATAGAGGTAGCCATCCCAAAGATAGGTTGGCCTGAGGAATCACAGGTGGAGGAGGTGGCAAGATAATGTTGGAAGGCCAAGAGGTCATGATTGAGGAATTTAGAAAACTCCTCATCACCTATAGGTAAAGTCACAATATTAGGATCCATTGGAGATGAGATAGAGGGTGATGAAGGGCTAGTGGGAAAGGGTACACAACTAGCATGAAAAGTGAGGGCTCATGCTTGTTCACGATTCCAAACCATATGAAAGGTGGAAAATAGGTATTCTATGCTCTTCAGAACTAATAGAACTCAAAAAAAGATGTTTGGTGAAGTCTAGAGAATAGAAATAGGTTATTGTTTCTGATAAAAATAAAAAACATAGATATTGATACCAGTCAGTCAACCGGTTTTGGATAGGTAGGATGACCGATGCCAGTCACTAGACCAATGTTGGTTACTGTGGATAACCAATAAATTTTGAAATATGAATAAGAAAGGTGTAAAGCGGGTATAATTGGTTCTTGTTAAGGGTGAAAAAGACTTAGAAATAAGTGTATTGAAATAATTAGAACATAGAAAGTTGGTATGTAAGAAGAGAATGTTTTTTTTGACAGAATAATCAATAACATAGAGAAACCAATAACTGTCAGTTAACCAGTGTCGGTATGATGATGGAACTTATGGGGGTCGCTAGATCGATGCCAGTTACTAAGATATTTGATGAAGAAATTATTAAATTTGAAGTGAATTAAGTCAAAATAAGCCAACACAGAAGCTGTGTATATCAGAAATATGTCCTATCACACTAAAAAAAACTAGAATACACCGGGTGTGATGGTGGAGTGTGAAAGAGGAGAAGAAGTGATGAATCATCCCCACAACTCAAAACGTAGAAGACAAAAAAGAAATAAATAGTCCCACAAGCAAAAACTAGCAAAAACATGTAAATCCTAGGTATCAAATTTTAGTGTTAAGTGGCTTATGCCTTTTAGACTAAATATGAATGAAATAGAGTATTTGGATAACAAAGGTTCCCTAAAATCAAGCTATGGCTAGTTTTAGGTTAGTTTTGGCTAAATATTCCTCGATATACCTTCCGATACGTGAGGTCCATGCTCTGATATGACAAACTGGCCAAAACACTGAGTGGGGCCCACTGTCAACGGGTTGTTAAATCCTTGATGGATTCTTCCTAGAAAGGAGATGTTTAAGAAATTTGTAAATTGTGTAAGTGGTGTTTCTTGTGTGTGAAATGTGAACTACGCTCAATCCAATCCAATCACCAAGTGGTCATGACCTCCACAATGTGATTGCTAATTAAAGAGATATGTGATCTAATGCAGCACTCAAAGGATGAAATGTACAAATTTTAAAACCCAAATTGAAAATGATATTCGATGTAGAAAATATAAGAACATGTAGAGGAATTGTTTTCACTAATGCAGTACATAAGAAATATGAAGTGTTCTTTTTAAACACCAAAAGATAAATTTCCTCTAGACAAATAGAAAGAAAAGTAGATTTACCAAAGAGATATTTTTAGTGAGTATTTCAGGAAATAAACTAACAAAAAAATGAACCCTATATAAAAATATAAGAACATGTAGAGGAATTGTTTTCACTAATGCAGTACATAAGAAATATGAAGTGTTCTTTTTAAACACCAAAAGATAAATTTCCTCTAGACAAATAGAAAGAAAAGTAGATTTACCAAAGAGATATTTTTAGTGAGTATTTCAGGAAATAAACTAACAAAAAAATGAACCCTATATAAAAATATAAGAACATGTAGAGGAATTGTTTTCACTAATGCAGTACATAAGAAATATGAAGTGTTCTTTTTAAACACCAAAAGATAAATTTCCTCTAGACAAATAGAAAGAAAAGTAGATTTACCAAAGAGATATTTTTAGTGAGTATTTCAGGAAATAAACTAACAAAAAAATGAACCCTATATAAAAATAAAAAGAACCCACAAGATGGGTCACACTGAGCATGCCAAAATGTTTCACCAAAAATTTGCGTATAAAACATATAAGGGTAAAGGTGAGGAGGTTTACCTGTGAAGTTGAAGATGGGTTGCACACGTTGTAGAAGACCGGGTTGAATGTGAAGAACTCATTTTTTTCTCGGAAGAACTACCTACAATAGAACACAAGACCAAAAACATAGCATTAAAAAGATCGGTTGGTGGATTTCCTAGTAGAGGCTAGATCCAGGAAGTAGAGTGTTTCATATAAGGCTTTCAATCCACTTTTTAAGAAAAATCAATTCTAATAAAGAACATGAAATAAAGATACCTAGTATAGTTGTATAGTTTAGGTATCCTACACAAGCATAGTAAATTAAATCTAGTTTAAATAAATGTATACAAGTCTGAGGTTGTGAAAAAGGATGTTAAGGAAGCCTAGGTGAGATTCTGGGAATCTTTGAGAGGTTTTTGAGTAGGTAAATTAGCTTTCTGCTCTGGGATAAATTACCAGTCATAGAGACCGGTATCGGTTAGGTGACTGATGCCAATACCTGGTAATGACTGATGTCAGTTGAGTGACTAGTGTGGGTAGGGGAAATTGGGTAAAATGATTAAAATGGGGTTGTTTTAGGCTGTCTTCACCATTGATCTATGAGTTCACTGTCTTGAAAGGTTTTTCTTCTTCAAAAAATGTTTATAGTAAGTGGAAAGAACATATGTTTACTAAAAATAGAAATATCACTTCCCCTGTTGGTTTTTCATGAAAAATAGCTTCATTGGAATAAGCTCATTCTCCATATCTCGTGCTCAAAATTTCATCTCAATCCGCCCATCGAAATGCTTGAAAATAAAAAAAGAATAAAAGAAAGCATGAAACTATGGTTTTCTATTATAAATAATTTTGAACATCATGGGGTTTACAATAAATATGTTCTTGAAGGCACATAGATTGTAGAACAACTGAGAAAATTTGATTCAAATCGTATCACTAGTATGAGAGATATGAAAAAATATTTTTTTCAGTGTTCATGGTTTCCCTCAATGAAATTTTAGGTATTATTTTGCTTCAAGGTGTCAAAAATGGCTTCCTAGGTCAACCTGGTGAAGGAATGGAGTGAAAAAGGTTTGTAGAGCTCTTTAAAAGTTATAAACAATGTTATTTTTAACTCTTGAAAGCACACTTTAAAAATTGATTTTGAAAGTAAAAGGGATGGGGTGCATTTTATTGTCCCAATTGTCTTCACTGTCCTTGGGATAGTTGGTACATTTGGGGCAAGAAAATTGACCCCCTTCCCTAGGTTTGACAAGTGCCGGGAGACAAATGGAGAGATGGGAAGATGTGAGAGAAAGGTTTGAGAACCCGAGAGGAAAAATTTGTGGTCACATGGTGAACCTGATCTGGGGTAGGGGTGGGGTTCTTTTTTTGTCCCAACTATCTCAACTGTACTAAAAAATTGGGATAGTTTAGGCAGAAAAATGTGTCAAAGGGTTAAGATGTAAAAACTTAGCCATATTTTCATCCATGGCCACTTAACATTCAATGGGAAGATTGAGGGTCACATGAGGGTCTAAGGGATAAAACTGGGGGGTGGGGTGAATTTTTTTTACTTACTGTCCCTACTTTCCCCACTATCCAAGACAGTTGGGATAGTCGAGACACCAAAATGATCCACCCTTCCAACTTTGAAATTGACTTACTCTCAAAATCATGAAAACACTTTTCTCGGAGCTTCAAGAGGTATTTTTTGGAAAAAATATATATATCATTTTGACTCCCAAGATAATTATAAGATCAATGGGATGATTTTCAATACCGTTTTCTTACTCCTTCAAAAAAAACACTACATTTTTATTTGATACTGCAAGGTGAGTCTACTGAGGTTGATCTGCCTTGAGAATATATTTGGTCTTGGGAAGAATGTGAAAACTTCATAATGTAGAGGATTATTTAATCTTTATGAAGATATATTGTTTTACTATTGAATCATCTTAGAGAAACTATAATCCTCTATTAAATTTCAGGTGTCTTTTTCCATTGCAAGCTCTTTAGGCATCCAAAACCCACTTTCAATGTTCTAATTCCAAAACCTCTTAAACTTTCCCAAATATTCATAAACATTATCCATTGTATTTCAATATCTTCAATGAAATCTATAGAGGACTTTAGGATTATTGATCAGCCCTAGAGGATGCATACATGTGTTGGAAAGGCTAAAGAATAGTCTTTTTAGAATTGCAAAAAGAGGAAAATGTGATTAACTCTAGTGTTCTATGAGAATAATGAATAGAATCGGTAAACAAAACTCATGTTTTCCCATAAATACCTATAAATATACTATCATGGGTGAAATTTTCACCATAAACATGTTGTACTTAATAAAACCCATTAAAATGCGAAAAATAGAGCTAATGTAAGCTTCCTCATGAATTCCATGATTAAAGAAAAGGGGCTTGCAAGTTGATCACAAAAAATTTTAATGGAAAGGGGATTTTTGCTATATGTCATAATTGTAAATACAACTTATGTTATTCTATCAAACATATATGAAAAAGTGTGTTAGTGGTGTGAGGTTCAAAAGTAAAGAGATTGATGAAGATTTGAGGAAAATTAATTACTCCTTTGTCATAATAGTGAGAAGTTGGTAGTTTCCTTTGGATTATTGTGTTTAACATTGGATGAAATCATGAAAATTATTATTGAGGATGCTTGTGTCTTTTTAAAAATGGAATTATGATATTCCATGAGAAGTGGCTATAATTTACAAACTAAAAAACATATATTTAAAAATGAAACCCTAAAATTCTATTAAAAATCGAAAAGCATATAATAAAGAAAAATAAGAAGAAAATTGAACGTGTGAGCTATTATCTGGAATAATATCCATTGGTATACTAAATTGTTCCATTCTCCATTTCCAATCATTGTAGAAAGAGGAGAATATGATTACCTTTAGTGTACTATGAGGATAATGAGTAGAACCGGTTATCAAAACTTGTCTTTTCCCATCAATACCTATAGATCTACTTAATAGTTTTGGTTCAGTTTGACAAATCTAAATAATCAATAAAACTCTCACTATATAATTTACACAATGCATTTGGCTAATTTATAGCCATTATAATAGGAAAACCACTTCCTATGAAATATGAAGTTTTTCAAACAACTTACCCGTTTAATGGTTTTACGGGTCTAACAAACTAACCAATAAATATTACATCCTCACATTTAATGTAATAAATATTACATTTACACATAATAATTACTAGTACAATTTGGAGCACTAATAATATTTTCTAACATCCCCCCTTTAGTTGGAACATGGGAGAAAAAAAATTGCCCTTCTTTTGCAGCTTGCCACCCATGCATGCTCATGATCTGGATGGTTGTTTAGGACAACGAAAAACCTTCAAGGATGGTCTTTCAAGAAAATAAACAACCTCAAAAATGATGGTTTTCCATGGAAAACCAATAACCTGTAAGGATGGTTTTACAGGACTACCAACAACCCTAAACATGTAGATGGTTTTACATGACAACCAACAACTGAAAACATACAGATGGTTTTACAAGAAACCAACAACCCAGAACATACATATGGTTTTACAGGAACACTCTGCAAAATAGGTACTATGAAAATGAAGCATACAACTGAAAACAAACTCACACCATAAAATCCCACCACTACTTTTTGCAGCCTCATCATTGGTGACTGATGAGATGTCTCTGACTAACCTCCAACCTCGTGTACCTCCATCCTCTAGTGACATGCTACTAACTCAGTTGGATTTAAATATGAAGCTCGATGATTCCCAATTTTTTTTATTATTCCCCCTACAATGTGAATTTTTTTATTTTCCGGACTTCGGGTAACACCGAAAATGTGTCTGTAAGGTAAATGTTTATTTATTTTTCAGACTTTTGACTTTTACTCACAACAAAATTTTGATGACAAAAAAAAAATCGACTCTTGACAAGACATTGATACTTGACAATAACAAAACTCATTTAAATAATGACATAATTATGCCTTGATGATAATAAATAATGAATGACACAATTTAGAAATGAACACAAGACACTTAATGATAAACACAAAAATGGTGATAAAAAAGACTATTTTTGTATAATAATGGAATACACAACATGACACAACTATGAACTCTAATATACTCGTTATGAATGCAAGATTTTGACAACAAAATTACAAATTAGAATGAGAATAGATAAAATGATTGAAAATTAATTTTTAATGACCTTTTAATATGACTCTCTAAAATGTATGACATATTAACTCGAAACATAAAAGTATCTACAACACATTTATTCATTTTAATGATATGCTACTACATTAACCAACACATGGGAAGACACAAATTGAAGTAGACATATGGTAGTCAATGCATCCTTGTAAGTTACTGAGAAAAAAATTCATAGGTTTTCTAACATGAATCCTCACCAGAGAAACATGGAAGCACACCTTTCCATCATAGAAACCCCTCTCGTTGTGATACCAATTAATATTTTTGGGTCAGTTTGACACAGCTAAATAATCAATAAAATATCACTATATAATTTACACAATGTATTTAGCTAATTTATAGCCATTACAATAGGAAAACTACTTCCTATGAAATAGGAAGTCTTTTAAACAACTTACCCATTTAATGGTTTTACGGGTCTAACAAACTAGCCAATAAACTATGAGTTGTTTAAGAAACAACTCATTTACATCCTCGCACTTAATGTAATAAATATTACATTTACACAATAATTACTAGTCCAATGTGGAGCACTAATAATATTTCCTAACGTTTCTACCATGGGTGACATTTACACCAGAAACATGTTGTACTTAATAAAACCCATTAAACAAAAATGTTAAAAATAGGGTTATACATGAGCTTCCTGAGCAATTGCATGATGGAAGAAAAGGGGCTTGTAAGTTGATCACAACATATTATAATGAAAAGGGTATTTTTACTAGACGTCGTAGTTACAAATACAACTTATGTTCTTCCATAAAACATCTATTTATAAGTGTGATGGTGGGGTGAGGTTCAAATGGTAAAGATATTGATAAAGGATTGAGGAAAATAAATTACTCCTTTGCCATCATAGTGAGAAGTTGGTAGTTTCCTTTGGATTATTGTGTTTACATTGGGTGAAATCACAACAATTCTTATAGAGGATTCTTGTGTCTTTGCAAGATGGAATTATGATATTCCATAAGAAGTGGTTATAATTTAGAAACTAAAAAATATACATTTAAAAATGAAACCCTAAATGTAGACACTAAATTTTGGTTTGTTTGTCCTCTATCCCGCACTCGCTCCCCTTCATCATCATCTTACACATTTACATCCCTCTTCCTATTTAAATTCTCCTTTCCCTCCTAAATCCCTCGTATTCCTCTAATTCCTTACTTTCCTATCTTAATCCTATAATTATTTTATCTCTCCTAATTCACCCCTAATCACATTTAATCACCCCTAAACATGCTTACCCTCTTAATCACATCCTTAAACACCCCATTTATCCTCCCTAATCTCTCATATACCCTCATTCAATGCATTTCCACCCTCTAACAACTTTTATCATCCCTATACAACCCTAATTCAACCCTAATAGGTATTTTTGTCTCAAGTTGTAAATCATCTTCATAAAGAAAATCAGCAGTCCCCAGCAATCGATGACAACCCTAGTGGATCACCAATGACCTATAAATATACTTCTATCCCCCTCCTCAAGGAGGATGAAATTCTGGTAATCTAACTTCTTGCAAGATTTTTTTATTTCCTTATCTTCTTATGAGTTTTTATCATCAAATTGGATTCATCTTAGAGTCATTACATGTCATATTTAGAGATATGAAGTGTACAGTTTTCTTGGATCCCTACCATTGTTTCATCATTCTTCCTATTAGCCTTGCAAGTTTGATTGTCACTTTGGAGATCTACCACCCTGTATTCTTCACATATCCCATTTGTCATATATCAAGCCCCATCAAACCTTAATCCAACCCAAGTCATCGTCAACCCAGCCCTAATCATCATTGACCTGATATACATCAGTCCCTTCCCCTAAATTCTATCATTCCTGTCATCAAATCCTCAATTTCTACATCACCCAGATCCCTTAGATCCTGCAACCTTTCTGACTTACCCATCTAGCAACCTATATCTAACCTTTTTTAGCCCCAAACAACTTTGACAGTTCTAGATCTACCTCGGTTGCTACCAACCCCATCTACATCACTCACATCCTCATCAAATTTATTTGTAACTTACATCCTTTCTATTTCCTCAACATCCCATAATCATATCCATATCCTCTACAGTATCCAAAAAATAGATTCGGGTCCACTATTTTCACATCTTTTGATCTACCTTTATACGGTAATCAACTTCCTCTATCTATCTCGGGTCACCATCGACCCTTCTAGGTTTACATCCTTTTATTTCAATTTATCGTCATCATATCTTTATCTTAGCATATCTAACATATATCTTATCTTTGTTTCATTCTGATTATCTGTTGCATGTAATTTATCCATTATCCTCTATCAATATTTTAATCAAAGTGGGTTGACATCCTCCCTAGGAAGTTTATCCCTTCTCGAGACTGAATTTGTTAGGAAACCCACCATTTAATCTATTAATATTTTTCTTTGCTAGTTGTCTCTTTGTTTTGTAGGTTACCTAGCTCGCCACAGATAGGATATTTGCACCCATATTTCATCTTCATCATCATCAAACATTAAGATGTAGCCTTTAAATCCTCAAAAATTTTGGCACACCCGGTGGGACCTACCTATCTTTTTTGGTAAGTTCTTTATTTATTTCCTTTTTCTATTGTACATTATTTTGTCTCTTTTTGCTAACCTTGTAGGTTTCATTTTTTCAGTGCACTTGGGGTTTTTCTTGCTTAGATCAACAACATATGCATTTAATTTGAAAAAAAGAGGAAAAAAGTGTTTGTATTCCCCTTTTTGTTGCCTATTTTCTACTTTTTGCATAATTTCTCCCTTATTTGTTTGTTGTCTCTCATCGAATATCACATTTGGCTTTAGATCTAAAAATAACACCTCTTCATGCTTACTTGATCACATAGTTTAAGTAGGTGGTGATATTTTGCATTCACACTTCTTCACACATAGCCAAACCACCTGCATCAAATCAATACATCTAAAATTCTCCTCCCAGGTGGATCTATTGGGATTTCACGACCCAACAAGGAAGTTGTAATGATGTTCTAGTTGATTAACAAAGTTTTTGACTATTGGGATATCAATTAAGTGTTTGACATCCTTATCTTTGCGGTGGTAGGCCCTAATACCAAGCCATGTACTAGTAGTCATCACAGATTTGTGCCTCATGTACCTTCAGGTATATGAAGGACTTGTTGATGTAAAATCACAGCACTCCTGGATGCTGATCAGATTTCTAGGTTGATCACTCTAGCATCCAGTGTGATTGCACAACATGGGTACTATCTCCAAGTTGTGGGACTTGCTACTTGAGATAGACCTCCAGAGAAGGCTGGTTTCTGCTCCTAAACTACCTGCCACAAGCTATTCCAGTGCAGGCAAGATAATCTAATCCTAATCTAACCACCAAGGGGACAAGGAGAGAGAGAAAAGAGAAAAGAACAAAATCCTACACTAAAATGGTGATACACCAGAGAAGGAGAATGCTGAACATCTATCAAAACTGCCATGGGACAAAGAGAGGTGAGAAATGAGAAGGATGGACAGATGCATCATAGGCCCAAGGATAGATTTCACATAGAAAATGTCCCAAAACTCCATGAACAAAGCTCCAGACCTGCAATGAAGAGAGGCAAGAAGAAAACAAGCAAAAACGAGCAAGGATGGACAGATGCATCACAAAACACTTTTTTGTTGCTTCAGAAGTTTGCACAGAACATCATTTCAATAGTAAAAGGGAAAAAACGCCATTACAGAGTAGGGGAGGAGGTTCGAACTCCATTTTCAACCCTGGAGAAGAAAAGAAGGGAGCGGTAGATCTGAAAAGATGAACCCTTTAGAAAGAAGCCCCTCCTTACAATTTATAGCAAGAATGAGAGAGGGAGAAGAGAGGAATTCAAAAATTTCCCCAACCACCTCCAGACTGCATTTAATTCATCTCATTATGGTGGTAGGTGAGAACCCTAGCAAACCCAAAAAGTGGCACACCATTCAGCATCTCGACATCAAGTTATTAGCACCCTTGGCGCACTGTTCAGCATGTCAACAACAAGTTATCAGCGCCCTTGGCACACCGTTCAGCATGTCGACAGCAAGTTATCAGCGCCCTTGGCGCACCGTTCAGCATGTCGACAACAAGTTATCAGCGCCCTTGGCGCACCGTTCAGCACATGTCGACAGCAAGTTATCAGCACCCTTGGCACACCGTTCAGCATGTCGACAACAAGTTATCAGCGCCCTTGGCACACCATTTAGCATGTCGACAGCAAGTTATTAGCGCCCTTGGCACACCGTTCAGCATGTCGACATCCATTTTCATGCGCCCTTTTGTGCGCTTTGGCGCAAATTTTTCTATGTTGACACTCTGTGTCATGCGCCATTTATGTGCGCCAAGGCTATGATGATGCAATAAAAATCAGGCTCTGAGTTTCTCTGACTTCCCATATTCTTCTGCTTGTCTATATCTACCCGGGGGGGACATATATAAAACAATTTGGCGACTCAATGGGATCATTTGCCTGCTAGATAGAAGATCAGTGGCCTTTTAGCAATCCATCGGGCATGGAGTCATAAGTAAGCCTAAAAACTGATCTAAACTTTGAAAAATCCCTTTTTAGCCACTTGAAACCCATTGAACTTGGAGCTGTTCTCACCAAAATGCCACCAAAACAAACTGTGCAAGAGCGAAACCAGCAGCACCAAAAACTATGTACAAACTAAAAATCATACATGCTCCAAATAGAACATGTAGAGTGTGCACGAACACTTCTTCTACTGAAATCAAACCTACCTACTCTACTCTAACTGGAAACAAAAGTAAGCTAAAAAAACCCTACAACTGGTTGTGAAAAATAGCTTCCCTTTCTCAAAATTTGCAACCATGCAACTGATTTGGCACTGATCATGGCTGTTAGGATGAGTGGAAAATCAACAAGAAGATGGTCTTCTACCCAAATCATCAAGGTGTCAACTGAAAACAAATCCAATACCTCTTTTCGTTGCTCTGCATTTGGATTGAAGAGGTATGGCAGCTGATCCTTGGTACTTTGTAGCTCACCCTCATGCTCAGAAGCAAGCATGACTGGTTGTGACTTCTCCCTTGGCTCCAATAAAGCCAAATACCTGATTGGGCAAGGTATGGTCCATTTGATATGCCCATAGCTCTGATTTTCAACTCCAAAAATGGAGTCTTCTTGTAGACCCTCCTGAATGGATGGTGTGGAAGAAATGGCAAAATTCCTCTGTCCTTTTTCTTCCTCCAATGAAGAACATGAAAGATTAAATTCTTCCAATCTCAGTTCCAAAGAGCTGCTATAAGATGCAGGCTGCTGCAAATGAATGTTCTCCTTCATGACAGCAGACTCAAGTGTTTGGAATGTGGATGATGAAAGAGAGACTAGTGGAAACTCAACCAGTTCTTCTTCATCAAAATAGTCTTCCAAATCTGACAAATAAACTGCTTCATGGCTATCCTACTGCAAATGCTCAACTTCCTCCATGGTCTCCTATTGATCTATAACTTGACCACCATGGTTTCTTTCACCCTCCAACATTGATTTTGAGAGATCAAACTCCTCTTCAGTACTAGAACTTGAGAGAGGTGAAGTAGAAAGAACTGAAGGTCCTCCTATAGCCTGCTTTGTGCTCAAAGCCCTTGGATCTGTAATTTTCTCCTCCACAAGTAGAATGTGCTCCTCTTCTTTTGGATTTGGAGCAGCTTCTCCTTCCTCCAATGTTTGAAGACAATCTTTCCCTTGATTGAACTCTTCCTCCAGCATGAAGTCTGTCAAGTCAAACTCTTCGATCTGCTGCTCTAGAGGACAAGTTGGGACTGCAAGATCTTCTTCTTCTGCTGCAACAAAATCAGTCCTGACCACCATTTGTTCAACCTCAGCCTCTTCTGCAGGCTTAACCATCAAGGGGATCTTTGTCATCCCAAATTTGGCAGCCCAAACCCTCAAGTTGTCTGTCATTTCTTTTCTGTTGGGCTCCTCTTCTTGCTGTCCTTGATGACTGATTTTTGCAATTTCTTCTTCCCCACATGGAATTGGGAATGCAAGAGGAGGGATGGGTTGAAACTTGACTGATTTGGCAATTTTTTGTGGTGGTGGAGGTATAAACTCTTGTTTCTTTGGAGGAGGGGGTATTTTTGTTAGCTCTTGTGGAGGGGATGACTATTTGGAAGGAAAAAGGAAAGAAGAATTGAGGTGTGTTGGAAGACTGAGAGGTGGAGACATGGATTCAACATTTGGGACAGCAGATGGGGAGTTTAAAACTTGCAATTCCAAATGAGATGGTGCTGCTTGAGTAATGGGAAGAGAAAGACTGGATGATGGTGTAGAACTTACCCATTGACAAGGTTGTTCAACACCAAGTGTATAGGCCTCTATTTCTACTATCCACTGTGCGAGTTGGGGCAATATCTTCATCATGAAGTCCAGCTTCTCCTGAGGGCTGAAGTGTCTTGGAAAAGGGCCTCCCCATGGACAAGGAATCCTACAACCAATACTGAAAGCTCTCATTTGAGCTGTTGCTTTGGACTGCACCATCTTTACCTCCATCTTTTGGATTTGCTCCAACAGATCTGCATTTTCTTCTTGACTGCCCTCACAACTAGCATAGCCTTGTGCTTGACATGCTTCATATCCAAACTGACTTTGGCACTGCTGGTCATATGGGTATACATACCGATCTTGAATTTGCTCAAAATGTTGATCTGAAAGAGTTGTAAGACATGTTGGAGGTGGAATATGCTGCTGTTGTAAATGTGAGTTCCATTATGGAAATGAAGTCATGATTGCACAACTTCATGGAATGGAAAATAATGAAAGAGATGGAAAGAAGGATGGATGGGAATGGATGAAAAATAGGTCTGCAACTTCAGAAATGGGTTGCTCAGCAGATGGAGTCACCAGATGTGTTTGCAAGTGCCTCCAAAGGCTGAAATCTTCACAGGAACACACCAACCTGCAAAAGATGAAGTGGAAGACCTCTAAGGTCCCACCGGGCATGCCAAAATTGGAGGAAGTTGAGCATTTGCAGCAGGACAGCCATGAAGCATTTTATTTTTCAGATTTGGAAGACTGTTTTGATGAAGAAGAACCGATTGAGTTTCCACCAGTCTCTCTTTCATCATCCACATTCCAAACACTTGAGTCTGCTATCATGAAGGAGAACATTCATTTGCAGCAGCCTGCATCTTATAGCAGCTCTTTGGAACCGAGATTGGAAGAATTTAATCTTTCATGTTCTTCATTAGAGGAAGAAAAAGGACAGAGGAATTTCGCCATTTCTTCCACACCATCCATTCAGGAGGGTCTACAAGAAGACTCCATTTTTGGAGTTGAAAATCAGAGCTATGGGCATATCAAACGGACCATACCTTGCCCAATCAGGTATTTGGCTTTATTGGAGCCAAGGGAGAAGTCACAACCAGTCATGATTGCTTCTGAGCATGAGGGTGAGCTACAAAGTACCAAGGATCAGCTGCCATACCTCTTCAATCCAAATGCAGAGAAATGAAAAGAGGTATTGGATTTGTTTTCAGTTGACACCTTGATGATTTGGGTAGAAGACCAGCTTCTTGTTGATTTTCCACTCATCCTAACAGCCATGATCAGTGCCAAATCAGTTGCATGGTTGCAAATTTTGAGAAATGGAAGATATTTTTCACAACCAGTTGCAGGGTTTGTTTAGCTTACCTTTTTTTCCAGTTAGAGTAGAGTAGGTAGGTTTTCTTTCAGTAGAAGAAGTGCTTGTGCACACTCTGCATGTTCCATTTGGAGCATGTATGATTTTTAGTTTGTACATAGTTTTTGGTGCTGCTGGTTTCGCTCTTACACAGTTCGTTTTGGTGGCATTTTGGTGAGAACAACTCCAAGTTCAATGGGTTTCAAGTGGCTAAAAAGGGATTTTTCAAAGTTCAGATCAGTTTTCAGGCTTTCTTATGACTCCATGCCCAATGGATTGCTAAAAGGCCACTGATCTTCTATCTAACAAGAAGATGATCCCATTGAGTCACAAAATTATTGTATATATCTCCCCCCGGGTAGATAGAGACAAGCAGAAGAATATGGGAAGTCAGAGAAACTCAGAGCTCAATTTTTATTGCATCATCATAGCCTTGGCGCACATAAATGGTGCATGACACAGAGTGTCAACATAGAAAAAGTTGCGCCAAAGCGCACAAAAGGGCACATGAAAATGGATGTCGACATGCTGAACAGTGCGCCAAGAAGTAGGGTCAAGGGCGGGTACCAGGGCGTTTATAACTTGCTAATCGACAGCTGATGGTGCGCAAGGTCACTGATACTTGTTGTCGCCCCATTCTGAACGGTGCGCCAAGGGCGCTGATAACTTGCTGTCGACATGCTGAATGTTGCGCACTTTTTGGGTGCTAGGGTTCTCACCTACCACCATAATGAGATGAATTAAATTGCAGTCCTGGAGGTGGTTGGGGCAGATTTCAAATTCCTCTCTTCTCCCTCTCTCATTCTTCCTATAAATTGTAAGGAGGGGCTTCTTTCTAAAGGGTTCATCTTTTCAGCTCTGCCGCTCCCTTCTTTTCTTCTCCAGGGTTGAAAATGGAGTTCGAACCTCCTCCCCTACTCTGTAATGGCGTTTTTTCCCTTTTACTATTGAAATGATGTTCTGTGTAAACTTCTGAAGCAACAAAAAATTGTTTTGTGATGCATCTGTCCATCCTTGCTCGTTTTTGCTTGTTTTCTTCTTGCCTCTCTTCATTGCAGGTATTTGTGTACTTTGAATGTTCATTACAGGTCTGGAGCTGTGTTCATGGAGTTTTGGGACGTTTTCTGTGTGAAATCTTTCCTTAGGCCTGTGATGCATCTGTCCATCCTTCCCATTGCTCACCTCTCTTTGTCCCATGGCAGTTTTGATAGATGTTCAGCATTCTCCTTCTCTAGTGTATCATCGTTTTAGTGTAGGCTTTTGTTCTTTTCTCTTTTCTCTCTCTCCCTGTCCCCTTGGTGGTTAGATTAGGATTAGATTAGATTTCCTGCATTGGAATAGCTTGTGGCAGGTAGTTTAGGAGCAGGAACCAGCCTTCTCTGGAGGTCTATCTCAAGTAGCAAGTCCCACAACTTGGAGATAGTACCCATGTTATGAAATCACACTAGATGCTAGAGTGATCAACCTAGAAATCTGATCAGCATCCAGGGGTGCTGTGATTTTGCATCAACAGTTTTGGTACGCCGGGTGGGACCTTAGAGGTCTTCCACTTCATCTTTTGCAGGTTGGTGTGTTCCTGTGAAGATTTCAGCCTCTGGAGGCACTTGCAAACACATCTGGCGACTCCATCTGATGATCAAACCATTTCTAAAGTTGCAGACCTATTTTTCATCCATTCCCATCCATCCTTCTTTCTATCCCTTTCATTCTTTTCCATTCCATGAAGTTGTGCAATCATGACTTCATTTCCATAATGGAACTCACATTTACAAAAACAGCATATTCCACCTCCAACATGTCTTACAACTCTTTCAGATTAGCATTTTGAGCAAATTCAAGATCGGTATGTATACCCATATGACTAGCAGTGCCAAAGTCAGTTTGGATATGAAGCATGTTAAGCACAAGGCTATGCTGGTTGTGAGGGCAGTCAACAAGAAAATGCAGATCTGTTGGAGCAAATCCAAAAGATGGAGGTAAAGATGGTGCAGTCCAGAGCAACAGCTCAAATGAGAGCTTTCAGTATTGGTTGTAGGATTCCTTGTCCATGGGGAGGTCCTTTTCCAAGACACTTCAGCCCTCAGGAGAAGCTGGACTTCATGATGAAGATGCTGCCCCAACTCGCATAGTGGACAACAGAAATAGAGGCCTATACACTTGGTGTTGAACAACCTTGTCAATGGGTAAGTTCTACACCATCATCCGGTCTTTCTCTTCCCATTACTCAAGCAGCACCATCTCATTTGGAATTGCAAGTTTTAAACTCCCCATCTGTTGTCCCAAATGTTGAATCCATGTCTCCACCTCTCAGTCTTCCACCACACCTCAATTCTTCTTTCCTTTTTCCTTCCAAACAGTCATCCCCTCCACAAGAGCTAACAAAAATACCCCCTCCTCCAAAGAAACAAGAGTTTCTACCTCCACCACCACAAAAAAATCCAAATCAGTCAAGTTTCAACCCATCCCTCCTCTTGCATTCCCTATTCCATGTGGGGAAGAAGAAATTGCAAAAATCAGTCATCAAGGACAGTAAGAAGAGGAGCCCAACAGAAAAGAAATGACAGAAAACTTGAGGGTTTGGGCTGCCAAATTTGGGATGACAAAGATCCCCTTGATGGTTAAGCCTGCAGAAGAGGCTGAGGTTGAACAAATGGTGGTCAGGACTGATTTTTTTGCAGTAGAAGAAGAAGATCTTGCAGTCCCAACTTGTCCTCTAGAGCAGCAGATCGAAGAGTTTGACTTGACAGACTTCATGCTGGAGGAAGAGTTCAATCAAGGGAAAGATTGTCTTCAAACATTGGAGGAAGGAGAAGCTGCTCCAAATCCAAAAGAAGAGGAGCACATTCTAGTTGTGGAGGAGAAAATTATAGATCCAAGGGCTTTGAGCACAAAGCAGGCTATAGGAGGACCTTCAGTTCTTCTTTCTACTTCACCTCTCTCAAGTTCTAGTACTGAAGAGGAGTTTGATCTCTCAAACTCAATGTTGGAGGGTGAAAGAAACCATGGTGGTCAAGTTACAGATGAAGAGGAGACCATGGAGGAAGTTGAGCATTTGCAGCAGGACAGCCATGAAGCAGTTTATTTGTCAGATTTGGAAGACTGTTTTGATGAAGAAGAACCGGTTGAGTTTCCACCAGTCTCTCTTTCATCATCCACATTCCAAACACTTGAGTCTGCTGTCATGAAGGAGAACATTAATTTGCAGCAGCCTGCATCTTATAGCAGCTCTTTGGAACTGAGATTGGAAGAATTTAATCTTTCATGTTCTTCATTGGAGGAAGAAAAAGGACAGAGGAATTTCACCATTTCTTCCACACCATCCATTCAGGAGGGTCTACAAGAAGACTCCATTTTTGGAGTTGAAAATCAGAGCTATGGGCATATCAAACGGACCATACCTTGCCCAATCAGGTATTTGGCTTTATTGGAGCCAAGGGAGAAGTCACAACCAGTCATGCTTGCTTCTGAGCATGAGGGTGAGCTACAAAGTACCAAGGATCAACTGCCATACCTCTTCAATCCAAATGCAGAGCAACTAAAAGAGGTATTGGATTTGTTTTCAGTTGACACCTTGATGATTTGGGTAGAAGACCAGCTTCTTGTTGATTTTCCACTCATCCTAACAGCCATGATCAGTGCCAAATCAGTTGCATGGTTGCAAATTTTGAGAAAGGGAAGCTATTTTTCACAACCAGTTGCAGGGTTTGTTTAGCTTACCTTTGTTTCCAGTTAGAGTAGAGTAGGTAGGTTTGCTTTCAGTAGAAGAAGTGCTTGTGCACACTCTGCATGTTCCATTTAGAGCATGTATGATTTTCAGTTTGTACATAGTTTTTGGTGCTGCTGGTTTCGCTCTTGCACAGTTCATTTTGGTGGCATTTTGGTGAGAACAGCTCCAAGTTCAATGGGTTTCAAGTGGCTAAAAAGGGATTTTTCAAAGTTCAAATCTGTTTTCAGGCTTGCTTATGACTCCATGCCCAATGGATTGCTAAAATACCATCGATCTTCTATCTATCAGGCAGATAATCCCATTGAGTCGCCAAATTGTTGTATATATCTCCCCCCCGGGTAGATATAGACAAGTAGAAGAATATGGGAAGTTAGAGAAACTCAGAGCCTGATTTTTATTACATCATCATAGCCTTGGCACACATAAATGGCGCATGACACAGAGTGTCAACATAGAAAAATTTGCGCCAAAGCGCCAAGGGCACTGATAACTTGCTGTCGACATGCTGAACGGTGTGCCAAGGGCGCTGATAACTTGTTGTTAACATGCTGAATGGTGCACTAAGGGCATTGATAACTTGTTGTCGACATGCTGAATGGTGCACCAAGGGCATTGATAACTTGTTGTCGACATGTTGAACGGTGTGCCAAGGGCGCTGATAACTTGTTGTCGACATGTTGAACAGTGCGCCAAGGGCGATGATAACTTGCTGTTGACATGTTGAATGGTGTGCCACTTTTTGGGTTTACTAGGGTTCTCACCTACCACCATAATGAGATGAATTAAATGCAGTCTGGAGGTGGTTGGGGCAGATTTCAAATTCCTCTCTTCTCCCTCTCTCATTCTTCCTATAAATTGTAAGGAGGGGCTTCTTTTTAAAGGGTTCATCTTTTCAGCTCTGCCGCTCCCTTCTTTTCTTCTCCAGGGTTGAAAATGGAGTTCGAACCTCCTCCCCTGCTCTGTAATGGCATTTTTTCCCTTTTACTATTGAAATGATGTTCTTTACAAACTTCTGAAGCAACAAAAAAGTGTTTTGTGATGCATCTGTCCATCCTTGCTCATTTTTGCTTGTTTTCTTCTTGCCTCTCTTCATTGCAGGTATTTGTGCACTTTGAATGTTCATTGCAGGTCTGGAGCTGTGTTCATGGAGTTTTGGGATGTTTTCTATGTGAAATCTATCCTTGGGCCTGTGATGCATCTGTCCATCCTTCCCATTGCTCACCTCTCTTTGTCCCATTGCAGTTTTGATAGATGTTCAGCATTCTCCTTCTCTGGTGTATCACCGTTTTAGTGTAGGATTTTTATCTTTTCTCTTTTCTCTCTCTCCCTATCCCCTTGGTGGTTAGATTTGGATTAGATTAGCTTGCCTACACTAGAATAGCTTGTGGCAGGTAGTTTAGGAGCAGGAACCAACCTTCTCTGGAGGTCTATCTCAAGTAGCAAGTCCCACAACTTGGAGATAGTACCCATGTTGTGCAATCACACTGGATGCTAGAGTGATCAACCTAGAAATCTGATTAGCATCCAGGGGTCCTGTGATTTTGCATCAACAGGAATTCAACCTTAAGCAACTCAAAACCATCCTTAGATCGGTCACTTCTTTAGGTTCCCTTTGATCCTCTTCCATTTTTTTGACACATCTCTAAATAAACAAGATAATTAAAATTTTATTCTTGATTTTCATATCACATTAATAATATTCATAAGTCTTTTTATCATTTCATGATTGTTCTTACTCATTCTCAAGCTAAAAAAATGGAACAATCAACCTCTTCCAATAACATCCCCACCTCCAACAAAATTTCACAATAAACATCCACCCTTTTTATTATCTCTTTTAAACCTATGATCACCTTGTCTTTGGTCTCCCAACCCATCATTTCTATGGTACCTGTTCATGAGCCTCATATGGTTAAAACCAATCCCCATGTTGAAACCAACCCTTTTTCTATCATCAATCCATCCCCTCTAGACCAGCTACACCTCAATTTGCTACTTCCATAGGAGCATTCAGACCTCCCACTATCCCTCGTGCGTGCATGGAGTTTTAGGTGTTTTTTTATGCTAATCCCATTTCCCTTTATGATTATCTTTCTCGTAAATCCACCCATATCCGCATTGATGGACCCCCCCTTAGAAAACTCTATGATTATCCATCATATTCTAGATCCACTGAAGTTCTTACTTTACAACTTGTGTTATTCTTTCTCGAGGCCATGAATGAGTTGTCGTTAGTCCAAAATGAACATGTCCCTCATGAATCTTCTACCATGGTACCTCAAGCACATCATTCTACTCAATTGGTGGTACCCATTCCACCTAACCTACCTCACTTCAATACCATTCCTACATATTATATCCCTATCACTTCCTCATCTATCATTGTCATCAATTCCCTTCCCCAAACACTTCAAGAATATCTTCTACTTCCTCCACCACCTGATAAACACATTCAAAGCTTGGTACCCCTCTTTAAATCTCAATTTTATACCAATGTCATTACCTCCCAACCACACCCTTTGGATTCAAATCAAACCCATCAACCTCCACTTTGGAGCATGTTTTGACACATGTTCCCCAATAAACCTATCCAAACATCTCAACCAACTCATGTGTATATCCCAACTCACCCAATGCAAACCCAATATAATCTCCACATCTCTCAAAAACAAACCCCTCAATCATACCCATTGAATTATATCCCTCCTAAAATCTTATCTTATAACCTATCAAATCACAATATTTCAACTATCTTCATCCCTATCAACCACCCCCACAAACTCCTACTTATCCCCAATAGTATTAATCTTATCCACAACCCCATCCATCTACCTATTACAATCCACAACCACTTGAATCAACTCCTTATCCCCAAAAATCCAATTACCAAATGAAATCCTATCTAAGTATAATTGCCAACCTAGAAGCCGCTACTTTGGGTCCTAAGAGCACATTCACTTATGAACAAATCTATAATGATCCTATCAACCCATCCATACTCATCAAGCCATATTCTCCACACTGGGAGCTTCCTAAGTTCTCTAAGTTCAATATTAATGAGGATCCCCAACAACACCTTCGTTTATTTAGACACTCATGTTGTCTCATCACCCATGACTAGGATCTCATGCTTCACACCTTCCCCATGTTATTGGTCAGACCCACTTTGGACTAGTATAATAGAATTCCTCAAAATTCCTTCTTATCTTTCACTCAACTTGCACAAATATTTTAAGAGAACTTCTCCATCAATATCACATGCAAAATCAACATCACATATCTATGCCATCAAATATTTTGACAATGAATCAATCACATACTTCATCGCTACGTGGCATGAAATTATCAATCAAGTATCCTTCTCTTTTCCTCAAACTAAAATTTTCTAACTCTTCTCTAGATCATGTGCCAAACATATCTCATCCACCCTCCAAATTTGATCTCTCTAAATATTTTAAGAAGCCTTAACTATGGCCCAAAAATTAGAGTAATGCACATTTGAGCAAGGCCATTGTCAAGATTCACTCCAACAAACCTAAGACTAAATTCACCAAATCCTCCACCCATAAAGACAAATCCAAAAATGCAAAAAATGTCATTGTCATCAAAGTTTATTCCGCATATACATCTCATGTCAAGCCTCTGCAAAGGGTTCCTCAACCAACTCCCAATTATACCCCCATTGGAGAATTTTATAGTTCCATCTTTGACAAACTCATGGTTGTAAGCCTTATCCAAATTCCTCTTATCCTCCCTATTGATGATTCACATCCAAAAACCACATGGTATCATGACGGCCATTATTACAAACATCATCAAGTCATTGATCATGATATTGAAAAGTATATTACCTTCAAGGACCTTGTGTAACAAATTATTGATCATGGGGACCTTCAATTAGACAATCCTAATGCTCCTCCTAACCAACCACTGAATGTCTTCAAGCAGCAACCCTTCTTTAATCATCCACCAAAAACCTAAATTAATTCTCCTACATCTCAAGCATGTGAATACCATACAATCAATAGTTTAGGTCAAGTTTCATCATCACCATCCACTATTACACCCACATCTATCATACTTGCATCTATTATACCCACTCCTACATCTATAAAAACCTCCACATCTATATCTACTATTACATCTACATCTACCTTCGTATCTACATTTGCACCCATATATACATCCATACCCACATCCATCTCCACATCTATTTCAACATCTACCTCTACATTCATGCACATATCTTTGTTTATTTCTATACCCACATATACAACTATATCTCTACCCACATCAACATCTAAATCCACATCCACATTTACATCATCCCTTAAATTTTCTACCAAGAGGATGTCTCCACTTGATTTAATTAAAAATTATGTCCCAATCCCATCCTCATCTTCAACAAGTACAACCAATTCTATATCAACACCTCCAAAATACACATAATCTGTAACCTCTTTTGATCTCACAAATTGTGATATCCAGAAACCATCTTCATCCTCCATCTTTACATCTACAACACCATCGATATCCAAATCATCTAATCCCACTTCTAAGGAACATCTCACTATTGAAATCATCATGATCCCTGTCAAGGGTAAAACTAGACAAAAAATTTAATATCCTTGGCACCCTTACTCAAAAATATCTTACTCATCCACAAAATAAATTGGAGATTCCTCCTCTAAAGCCCCATCAATACAATAAATATAATGTCCAATATTCTATCTTAGGACCTTGTCCATCTATTTTTGGATTTTTCCCTTCATCTAAATCCCCCTATCAACTACAAATATGAATTAAGACCATCCACTCCTTCCAAATCAGAATCAGAATCCAAGGTCCTTACCAAACCTCAAAAGAGTAAGGAACCAATTTTTCCTTCATCTTTCTCTCCAAAATCCAATCAATCTATAATCCATGAAACTTCCTCTTAAAAAAAACCCCATTGTCTCTTATACCAATTTTTTTCATCATTTTATACAATCATTTGTAATCAACCTTCCCCCATTAAATGCTTTGATTCACGTGGGAAGAAACACACGTGGTTTGATTATAATGTTGTTTTTTCTTATGATCGTACCCATAGACATGACACAAAGCGTTGTAAGGCTCTTCAAACCCTCATTAATAACCTCATAGAATAGGATGACCTTCTCATAGAAGAATACCACCCTCTTCCATCTACCAGCTCATCCACATCCCAGTGCAACCCTCAAATAAAATCTACAACTTCCAAGGCCTTTAAATTTGGCCCTTAATCCAAACCTCTTGTCATCATTCCACCACCAAAATCTACCTCTTCCGAATAAGGTCCCCCTCTTTTCATGAATGTCATTTTTATTACAACTCATTCTCTCCCTCATGATTCTTAACCATCTACCCAATCAAAACCAAGATTTGTCATCACTAATGTTTCTAATGAGCCCAATCCATCTCCATCTTCATCAAAGGATAGGGTATCCATCCTAGCCACTCAGTATATCCAAAAACCCTATTTCCATTACGTAAAGCATCATAAATAATTACATTAGGATACTATCAAAATTTCTCTCTATGAACCCATCTAAAGTTCCCTTAATAATCGACAGGCTCTCATCAAAGCCTTGCAGTGTATCCAAATCACCAGTGATGATCCTCAACCTTTCACGACCATTTTCAGAGCCCTTGCAACTTCCCATGCCATCTCTTTTAATGATTTTGAAATCCCTAACATTTTACTTGAAGACCATGATCTTTCCATTTTCATCACTGTTTGAATCAATGATACCTTCATCCAAAGATTTATGATTGACAATGTTACTAACATCAATATCATCTCAACCCACACTTTCAACCAATTCAAACTTCCTAACACCATTGTCACTCAATTACCCACGGTTCTTTCTTCAATGATACCATTTCCCCTACTTTATGAACGCTTATCCTCCCCATCTCTGTTAGTGCAAACTACTCCACGATCTATTCTACATTTTTGAGGGGGAGTTATAATATAAAATATTACTGGGATGCCCATGGATCCATGTCATGTGATGCATCCCATCCACTCTTCATTTCTGCCTCAAATACAAATATGATGAGAAAATGCAAACACTTCCCATTGGTCTTCCTCCATTTAAAGTATGCCACATCAACTATCGGCCAAATAATGTTCTCATTCATAAACAATATTAATCTTCCGAAGAATCCACAAGTTCAGTCATACATACATGCAAGCTACCTAACAATGAATCTCTAGACACAATGATGCATCTTCTTTCACTAGGGGAGTATCAAATTCTCACCCTTAATTCTCTTCCCACACCCAATCGACTTGGTAGACCCAAAAAATTTCCTTTGTATCAACCTAACATCAGGGATATTATTTCCTTCATTCCACCTCATCTAAAAACCAATCTTATGCTCATACACCCAGTAACGTAACAGAAATCCCACATCCTCTTGACCTCCTCTTTGTAACGTACATCCATAGCTCATGATAAACCTGTGTCAGTAGAGATGTCCCGAATGTAAATATTATCCCATGCTCAACAATATCTACCACCACTACTACCAATTCCCATGGGAATATATCCCCATGTGAATCTGGTAATGCATAGCAAGATATCACCATCATGACCAAGCACATCATTCGGTCCCCCAAAGATAATGGATGATAGTGGATCTCAATGTGAAATTACCCATATATAAAAGTGATGTGAGGATCCTCCCCTCCAAACAGTCGCGTCAAAGCATCCATGTGAACCTCTGCTGTAATTGGCACTATCGGTGCCCCCTAAGTCAGTAATCTCAGTATACAATACACATCGTTTAATTTATCATCATCTCTCCTGTCCAAAACTAGAAGGTGCTAGTCCTTGGGTCTCACCTATATATCAATGCTATTATAAGCCATGTGTCTATGGGCACCCTTTGATGATGATAGAATATTTCCAATCCCACTACATCCAAGTGATCCAACTCGACATCTATCACATCTACCGTAATCATCCCCAACATGGTTATGACTCCATCACCCAAGTATAAGGTGTCTCGATCCTATAAAAACCAAATAAAAAACATCCATCAACATCCAATCATAAAAAAATTCTCACTAAAAATATACATCTACCCAGTCAACATCACCCCAACCCAAGTTGACACCAACTTACCCTAGGTCGACGACAACCATACCTAGTTTCCACCGACTGGCCCTTAGCGCACATCCAAAATCAATTTTTTTTATAAAAAAAAAAACATCAAATAAAATAAAAACTAAGATATGTTTTCAGCACTTACCACTCTCTGAGACCTCTGGCACTTCCTCCCTCCTCCATTGGCCTCCATTTTTATTAAATATCAAACTTTTATATCACTCATATCTCTTTGATCACCAAATCGTGTCATTTAAATGAGTATTTTTGGCCTTCTCCATTGCTTATATAAGCACACCAATCTAGCATTGTCGACATACCTAGTCGCCATCAACCTAATCCCTGATGGGTTGTTGTATTCTTCCAATCATTTAATTGACATAATCTTTGTCAGTGTCATTCTAAACCAGGGCTGTGTCCTAGGCAATATGCAATGGAGTCTAGGAGAACCAGTTGTACGTTGAGTCTGTTGGGGGTTTGCTTAGTTTTAGTGACTATTCTATGGAAGTGCAGTTAAAATTTACGGAAATTAAATACAAGTCTACGGAATTCAACTATGTGCAATGAAAGGAATTTTAGCAACTAATCTTCTACTGTAAAATAAAATACGCACACACTTATTCTTAACAAATTAAATCACAACTGAATAAATGGAATTTTTAGTAGAAAGCAAGACTATTCATGAACTAGATTTGCATAACAAAAGCATCTATTCTAAGCAAAAGTGATAATGGAGAAAGCAAAGATAGTTAATCAAAGCTTGCATGTAAAGCTCATCAAATGATAATTGCAGTAAACCTAATCGAAGGACTGTATGTATGAACTCAAAGTAACCTTGTATCTCCTTGGTTGAGTGGGCCCGTACTCTTCCTTGGGATAGAGTGATCAACAACTTCTATTTCTCAAAACGTTGTAGCTTTCATTAACTTTGAAATGAATTCATAACACATCAAAAACAAATCCAAAACAGTATGCAGATAATCTTCTTCAACAAAAAAAGTGGTACCCCCAGTTCTGAAGACAAAGTCTTGATATAGATAAGGTTGGTTACAAGATCCGCCATATCAGGTGACATTAAACATTGTTCATCAAATATCAATTAAAACTCATAGATTCCTATGGGTCGTTAAATTCAAGCCCAAGCTAATAGGTCAATTCGATGGAAACAATCTTCAGCCGCATGCTTCGAACTCGGGCTTCTTATCCACCAGTAACTTCCATCATTCCCTGCACACATCATCACATTTGATCTCATAAAGACAGTTAGTAGGAGGTTCATGTGATAAACAGTTTTCATAAATAATAGCAAGGAAAATGCATCAACCTACTAAGATATGACCACACAAAACATCCCTATATACTAATAAGTCATATCACAAAGACTATTTCTGGTCTGAAGAAATGATATTAATGAGCCAAATAATGCACTCATCATTTCCCCCCTGACTTTACCTATTGCATGCCCTAATGCAACTCATCTGTGCCCTGCTCGCCTTCCAAGTTGTTCAGCCATGTCATACCCCTCGAATTGATCAGCATATTGCTTTGTGGTATTCTTGCAGCCCTGAGTATTGGAGGTAATTTCCACCTAGGTAGTGAAACTGTCATGGGACTATGCTGCATTGTTCTGCCAGGTTGTGAGAGGGCTCAAGAGGAGTGGAGGCCGTACTTGGAGGCCTACCCATTCATCAGTGTATTGTTGCATAGTTTTCTCTGTAGTTTGTTTGATAATGGTGATGAAAGCATCACCCCTGCACATGCTCCAGCTCAAATTCTAGGGAGAGATAACCTCCCTACGTTTCAAAGGCAGGCTTAAAGTATCCCATCTCCTATCACAAGCTTGCCAAGTAGCCCCAAAATTCTCCTTGACTATAATTTTCAAAATCAATAACACACTAAAGCAAAATCTGAGAAGTATTCACCCCAACCCCTGCCTGATAGTAAAATGATCGAAAGTGTTTCCACAGGGTGACATCTGTATGATGAGTTGGGTGAATGTGAAATCCGATGGACTGAGTAGTGTTATTGAAACTATCTATTTGCTGCCTCCAAATTATCTGATTCTGCAATACAGACTGAAAGGCTTTAATTTGAAAATCACCCACAAATAGGTTGATCAAGAAATCAGGGACATTGGTCATTATCATGTTATGTAGATAAAATTCACAGAGAAAATTTTGAATTTCCGCAACACTGCACTTGTAAACTAAGCCATCGAGAATTTCGTGAGGGGATTGAGAACACAATTGAAATAACTACCAATAATAAAAAATTTCTTAGACATACATGCTGTAGAGTGAGGAGGGTTTCCTACAGGACAATAGTTTGATGGCCAAAGGACAAACAGAGTCTAAGATAGATGTTACTTTTTGTTTTTCCTCTTCCATAGATTCTTTTTCTTTTTTTAATTTTTAATTTTCCTTCCGCAATTCCCTTTCCTGAAGGGACAAATGTTGGAAACTATTCAAGAGGGTAAGACTCTTATCATGTTGTCGCTTTAAACAACTTACTTCAAGCTTCAGGGTAGCAATCTCCCGAACTTTTTCTACTATCTTTTGTGTAAATTCAGCTTGTAATAAAAGGGTGGTTTCTTACATAACTTATAACTGAGATTTTAGCAGTGTGATTTCCTCCAGATAGTTGTGAGAAGGTGCCACTTGGGTGTCAAGTGTTTCTGGAGTTACAGTGTGAATTTCTGTAGATGACAGAATAACAAATGATGGAGTGGTCGGGTCATCCTCCGTATGCAATTCCTCCTGAATGTGGGTGGTATCATCAGGCAAGGACTCCAATTAGAAACCACCTGTCTACAAAAATGAGCTAAGCCGCCATGACCATGGTTGCTTGGAATAATATGGGGCCATGGGACACTTGCCTTTTGAATCAAAAATGGATGGGGATGGTGCCTCAGGAGTACCAACTATGTTGGCATGCTTAGGAACATCAGCTGCCTCTGCTCTGCTATGTGAAGGGCAAGGGCCCGATGCAATGGTAGACCGAGGTGCAGAAGAGAGACCAGATTTTAATTGCTTTGGCCTGGACCCTTCACCACCAGCATGTCCCTCGAGCCTCTGCTTCAGTCGAAAGAAGACTTGGTGTGAACACAACAGATGAATCAACCCGAGGTGCTTAATCATGGACTTGCCTCCACTGGACCGATGTTTCTGGCATACTTTAATGATGGATTCTGCGAGGTACTCTAGTAGATTTACTCAAAGGGCCTGGTTGACATGTCCCTTTTTAAGGTGAATGAGTATTTTGAGTGCATCACCACCCAGAACAGAGGCCTGGCCATCACATATGAAATACCGGTTGACCCATTTCGCAATCTCACCCCAGATTCCAGGTAAACTTGTCTGCTTAACACCCTTTTGGACACCCAATGGAGTAAGGATGACCTCCAAGAGTGCCTCTCCTTCATCGTGGAACTGAGCAATCAGACTTTGCAAAGGGGCATTCGTCATAACCTTTAAACCGAAGTTTGGTAGGTCAAACAGGTCAGAAATGACCTGACTAGTAATTTCAACTCTCCGTCCAACAACTTGCGAATAGGTGGACTCAAAATTATTCAAGAACTCTTCCACAATGCCCTCATCAAACCCTTCAAATTTCTGACTGAAATCCAACCATCCAAAATCATGAAATACCTACGAAAGGGCAGCATTCCGGAGTAAGGCGTCAGGGGCAGCGGGTTCTGATGTCTTTCGCGGTCCCATGCTGAGCCAAAAAGTGAGAAATATATTGTAGCAGAAAAACCAGAGCAGAGCATTCCTTCCACTTCCCGTCTAGTGTCTAATAATACTAGTCATGATTGATGTGCATACCACAACGGGAAGAAGCGGTTGTAGAAGCATTAAATTTCAAATGACACCATATTCCTTGGGTAGCGCAACATCAAGCGAAGGTGACGGTGAAAAAATAGTGATGAGACCAGCCACACATGTGAGATTAAGTTTTTTTCAGTGACACATATCCCATGGTTGAGGAGCAAGCACCACCTGTCTTAACATTGGAGAGTGTGACACATCAAAGCATGTCATGATTTATGAGCCATTACTCCTTTTATGCTGTCATTCATAGAGCCGGATTTGGAAAGAGATCCAAAATGACCATAGCAATCATTTCATGATGGTGTCATAATGACAAATGAATACATGGGGAAATGTTTCACATAGAAATATCATTAGCAAGTTAAAATTCACCTACCCATGCCACATTTAGTCAGCCAATATCCGTAGATTCCTATGCCCTATAATTTGGGATGAAACATGATTAGCGACAGTATAAATAATGAAAATTCCTGCATTTATTGGAAATTACAATAAAAATTGCTAACTAAGGGAAGAAGATCGAATGAAGGATCATCTTCCTTTATTGAATTTGGAAGAGATTGATTGCTCCATGCGTGAGAGGAAAAGAGCCTCCTCAGCATGCATATCTGTTTGTAACAGAATGTCGTCGATAAAAGTATTCTTATCCAGCGGTTGCTGATAAACTCAGAGCCTATGCCCATTCACCATAAGAGTCCATTTGTCTCCATCAATCGGTATCTATCAAACAGAGCCATTATCAAACACTTTATTTACCTGATAGGGACCTAACCAACGCATACGCAACTTTCCTTTAAACTGCTGATAGTGGGAATCAAAGAGTAAAACCCACTGTCCTTCATGAAATATCCTTTTTTGATGTGAGCATCATACCAAGTTTTCCGCTGATGCTGTAGAATTTTGGTCTGCTGCTGTGCCTCCATCCGCATTTCATCTAATTCATTCAACTGCAACACTCATTCATATTGTGCTTCATCCAAATCAATCCCAACTTCCAACGATGTTCGCTAGGTGTGCAACTCAAACTCAACAGGTAATAGTAGCTTCTTCCAAAGACCATCTCATAGGGAGAGAAACCAATAGTTGTTTTCCAGGTCGTGTTGTAGGCCTAGACGGCCTCAGGAAGCTTTGGTACCCAATTCTTTCTATCGGCATTAACCACCTTAGTTAGAATATTCTCAAGTTCTTAATTGGTTACCTCCACTTGCCCATTGGATTAAGGGTGATATGGTGATGATTTTTGGTGCCTGATTCTGTAGATTCCTAAGAAAGCTTCAATCATATTTGAAACAAATTGAGGACCTTTATCAGATACAATGGCCCTTGGTTCTCTAAATCGTAGCAATATCTGGTTGTAGAGAAAATCAACAACAGCATCTTCATTGGTAGATGCCAATGCTTGAACTTCAACCCATTTGGTGACATAGTCCATGAATACCAAGTGATACTCCTTCCCGAAAGATGGAGGATTAAATGGTCCAACAAAATCAATACCCCATTTCTCAAATGGTCCTAGAACCAACTGAGGGTTTAGAGGAATTTCCATAGAAAGTGTAGGTTTTCCCATTCGTTGGCATGCATCACACTGCCACACATACTTTTTGACAGTCTTATGAATGGAAGGCCAATAGTACCCTTCTCCAAGGATCTTGTGAATTGTTTGTTTCACTGAATAATGTCCCCCTCCTGGCTCATCAATGACATGCTCGCAGTATGTCATGTATCTCGTCCTCTCGAACACACCTACGAAGAACCATGTCAGGAAAACATTTAAAATAAGAATCCATTACACCATTTATATGTTGTAATATTTCTAACCGATCACCTTCTTTTCTTATGAGTAAAATAGAAAAGAAACTTCCCTGTTGTTAAATAATTCGCAAGATCAACAAACTAGGGAGTCTTAGTAGAGATAGCAAACAAGTGTTCATCAGGAAATTGGTCTTGGACTGCTTTGTCATCACCTGAAACATTTATTCTGGAAAGAAAGTTGGCAACAACGTTAGATTTCCCAGGCTTATCTATAATAGTGAGATTGAATTCTTGCAACAAGAGTAACCAGCGAATGAGCCTTCCTCCAACCACTGGTTTGTTCATCAAATATCGAAAGGCAGAGTGGTTAGTGTAAACAAAAATTTGATATCCAGTGATCTAATGATGAAATTTATTCAAAGCATACACACCAACCAAAAACTCTTTTTCCGTAGTAGTGTAATTCTTTTCCGTGGGAGTCATATTTTTGCTGATAAAATAAATTGCATACATATGATCTTCTGAGTCTTTTTGTCCAAGGACAGTGCCCATGGTTGTATTAGAAGCATCAGTGTGGATATGGAAAGGTTGTCCCTAGTCAGGGCCATGTAAGATAGGGGTTGTTGTCAGCTTTTCTTTAATAGAATCAAATGCCTATTTACACTAAGAAGACCATTCAAAAACACAATCTTTGGTTAGCAATGAAAACATTGGGGTGACAATTTTGCTAAAATATTTTATGAATCAGCAGTAATAACCTACATGGCCAAGGAAACTTTTGATGTTAGTCTGATTAGCTGGAATAGGTAATTGGGTGAGGACTAATATCTTTTTGGGATCCACGTGTATACCTTGGGCTGAAACATGGTGACCTAAGATAATTCTTTGATCAACCATCATTAGACATTTTTCATGACTCAGAGATAGTTGGTGTTGTTCACATCGATTGAGTACTTTCTCAAGATTACTCAAAGATTTTTTAAAAGTGGATCCATGGACAGTGAAATCATCCATGTAAACCTCAACACAGTCATTAGTAAGATCTGCAAAAATGGCCAAGACTACCCATTGAAATGTAGCGGGGGAATTACAAAGCACAAACGGTAAGACTCTATAAGTGAATGTACCCCAAGGGCATGTAAAAGTATTCTTATCCTGATCAGCAGGGGAAATACTAATTTGATTATACCAACTAAACCCATCCAAGAAAGAGAAATATTTCTTACTAGCCAAATTGTCCAGGACTTGGTCAATGAAAGGTAGGGGAAAATAATCTTTCTTGGTGGCTTTGTTAAGTTCCCTGTAATCAACACATATTTTCCACTTACCATTCTTTAGTCAGGGGGAAAATGATGAGTGTATTATTTGTCATTTCGGTAGTCATATGTTAGGCACAAGATTTTAAATTCAAACATAAACTGATCAGGGTCTTCTTTGGTCATTCCTCGAAAGAGGGGTAGGATGGATGGTGAGATTTTTTTCATGGGTGCACCTTCATTTGCATCGAGAACAATGAGGTATGTAAATTTTCATCCTAAAGGTTGGTATTCAGCATTCCCAAGATCCCCCATTGCAGAATGATGTGAAGAGGATACAGAATGCTTAGAAAAGGTTCTAGGCATTGAATTGGAATCTGTATCACTCTCAATGTTTCTCTCTTGTGAAGTGTTTAAAGAGATTTTTTGAATATTACATGCTATAAATATCCCTTGGTTATCTCATGACCTATGCATCCAGGTTGGTTGGTTTAAATCAAGGTCCGAGAGAACTACTAGTTTCCTATATGAACTCCATTAACACACATAGCATATAGAATAAAGTAATGGAGCTTATGGTTATTTTCCCTGGCAACAACGGTAAAAATGATGGGTCATTGTATTATTCCAATCATTTAACTGACATAATCTTTTTTAGTGTCATTCTAAACCAGGGTTGTGTCCTAGGCAATATGTAATGGAGTCTAGGAGAACCAGTTATACGTTGAGTCTGTTGGGGAGTTGCTTATTTTTAGTGACTATTCTATAGAAGTGCAGTTAAAATCTACGAAAATTAAATACAAGTCTACAAAATTCAACTATGTGCAATGAAAGGGATTTTAGCAACTAATCTCCTAATGTAAAATAAAATACGCACACACTTATTCTTAACAAATTAAATCACAATTGAATAAATGGAATTTTTAGCAGAAAGCAAGACTATTCATGAACTAGATTTACATAACAAAATCATCTATTGAAAGTGGTAATGGAGAAAGCAGAGATAGTTAATAAAAGCATGCATGCAAAGCTCATTAAATGATAATTGCAGTAAAACTAATCGAAGGACTATATGCATGAACTAAAAGTAACCTCGTACTCCTCAGTTGAGTGGGCCCTTGCTCTTCCTCGAGATAGAGTGATCAATAAATTTTGTTTCTAAAAATTCCATGGCTTTCATTAACTTTGAAAATAATTCATAACACATCAAAAACAAAATCCAGAACAATATGCAGATAATCTTCTTCAACAATAAAAAATTGGTACCCCCAGTTCTGAAGACAAAGTCTTCATATAGATAATGTTGGTTACAAGATCCACCATATCAAGTGGCATTAAACATTGTTCATCAAATATCAATTAAAACTCATATATTCCTACGGGCCGTTAGAGTCAAGCCCAAGCTAATAGGTCAATTCAATGGAAACAGTCTTCAACCGCATGCTTCGAACTCGGAATTCTTATCCACCAGTAACTTCCATCATTCCCTGCACACATCATCACATTTGATCTCATAAAGACAGTTAGTAGGAGGTTCATGTGACAAACAATTTTCATAAATAATAGCAAGGAAAATGCATCAACTTACTAAGATATGACTACACAAAACATCCCCATATACTAATAAGTCATATCACAAAGAGTATTTCCGGTCTAAAGAAATGATATTAATGAGCCAAACAATGCACTCATCAATCCCAGTCATCATTGACCCAACCCTAGTTTTCATCCATCTTATTTCATCTAATCTTTTGATTCAAAAGATATTTTCTTCCACTTCTTCCTTGTGTGTCACTCATAACATACTGTGGCATGTCTTACATAACTTATTTTTCTATCTTTTGGCTTATCTACATATCTCATCATACATTCTTCATCCTATCTAGCATCAAAATTTTTGGTCATCTTTGGGTTCCTCCTTGGGGAACCATCTTTCATTTAAGCCCATCATTGTAGCCATTTCCCATCTCCTTCCTACATGGATGAATATTTTCTCGCTTCCTCGTGACATAAGGATAACACTTACATTTTTTCCATCGACATTTTGTTACACTATTATCTTGACCATCCTCACTTTTTTTCCACATATTTCTGATGTATGTCTTTGACCCATTGGTCCCAATGCTTACACATATATTTGAGTGGATTTCCATTGGATTCGCTCCATCCTGTAGTGATATTTTCCATCTCTCTGGTCCATAGTATATTAACATCACCTTCGTTGAGTTTGTTCTATGTTCCCTACTGATGTGTTTACACAGTTCCTTCCATCTTTATCACATCCATCTGAGAATATTCCCATTGGATTCCATCCATCGAATAGTGATATTTTCTAACTCACAGGTCCATAGGAAATTCACATCACCTTTTTTTAGGTTGTGTTATTTTCCCTACCAATGTATTTCTAGGATTCTTTCCATATTTATCTCATCTATATGAGTGGATTCCCATTGGATCCCCTCCATTCTGCAATGATTTTTTTACTGACTCATGGGTCCGTAGGACATTAATGTCACATCCATTGAGTTTATGCTATGTTCCCTACCAATATAATTCCAACATCACTACCATATTTTAATTTTAATTTTTTTCTTATCCTTATCACAATGGTCATTATCACTCTCCACTTGTGGCATATTTTCTATTATTTTCTCATCCTTTCCATTCTTTCTATATTTCCTCCATATATCTCTTTAAACATATTAATAGATTCCTCTTCATGTCATAAATCCATATTTTTAGGGGGATAACCTCACCCACCATATTATATCACTTCTTGTTTTGTCTCACAACTTTCTCAACAAAAACCACTTAACAAAAGGGAAAAATGTAGACACTAAATTTTGATTTGCTTGTCCCTCATCCTGCACACACTCCCCTTCATCATCATATTACACATTCACATCCCTCTTCCTATTCACATTCTCCTTTCCATCCTAAATACCTCTTGTTCCTATAATTCCCTACTTTCCTATCTTAATCCCATCATTATTTTATCTCTCATAATTCACCCCTAATCACATTTAATCACCGCTAAACATTATGAACCTCTTAATCACATCCATGAACACCCCATTTATCCTCCCTATGCTCTCATCTACACTCATTCAACACCTTTCCACCCTCCAACCACTTTTTTCATCCTTATATAACCATAACCTACCTAAACATCTTGAAACCCTAATTCAACCCTAGTAGGGCCTTTTGTCTTGGGTTGTGAATAATCCCCATCAAGAAAATAAATGGTCCCCCACAGTCGATGGTGACCCTAGCAGATCACTAGTGACCTATAAATATACCTTCACCCCCTCAAGGAGGATGAAATTTTTGTAATCTGACTTCTTGCAAGATTTTTATGTTGCCTTCTCTTCTTGTGAGTTTTTATCATTAATGTGGAGTCATCTAAGATTACTTGCATTTCATGTTTAGAGATCTGAAGTGTAGTTTTTTCTTAGAGACCTACCATTGTTTGATCATTCTTCCCATCAACCTTGTATGTCTTCTCACAAATTTGGATATTTATTGTCCTATCAACCATCCTTGATTCTTCACCATATCCCATTTTCCATATATCAAGCCCCATCAAACCTTAATCCACCCCTAGTCACCATCAACCCATCCCTAGTCACCATTGACCTGATTTTCATCAGTCCATTCCCCTGTATTATATCATTTCTACCATCATCTCCCCAGTTTCTACATCACCCAGATCCCTTAAATCCTATAACCTTTCTGATCTACCCATCTGATAGCTCAGATCTCACCTTTTTGGCCTTATTCATCATCGACCCCATCTGGATCACTCATATCCTCATCAAATATATTCGTAACTTACATCATTTTTTTTCGTCATCATTCCATCATCAGATCTAGATCCTCTACAACATCGAACAATCAGATCTAGATCCACTATTTTCACATCTTTTGATATGCTTTGATTCAGTCACCATCAAATTCATCTATCTTTCCCGAGTCACCGTCAAACATGTTAGGTTTACATCCATTTATTTCATTTCATCATCATTAAAAAAATTGTTCCATATCTATAAGGGAGGACCTATCTATATATGGGGGTATACAATATATAGACATATCTCTCACTCCTCGAACCTCTCACCTCCTCTCTATCTACCACCTTCCCTCATCTATAGGGCCCTTGGGGGCAGGGGAAAAGATATCAATGGGACCCTCAGTTTCTCTCTCCCTACATATCTTAGCATATCTTGCATATATATGAACTTTGTTCCATTATGATTATCTGTCTCTTTATTGTGCTACCATTTAATCTACTAATATTTGTCTTGTCTAGTTGTCTCTTTGTTGTGCATGCTACCAAGCTCACAAAAGAGAGGATCTTTGTACCCATATTTCATCTTCATCATCATCACACATCAAAAGGTAGCCTTAAACCCTCCCATATTTTAGAGTTTCTTATTTTCTTGCACGTCATTTCATTAAATTGAAATAAGAGCAGGCAAACTTTCCAAACACTAAACTTCCATTGAAAATTGAAAAGTAAATAATAAATAAAGATAAAAATACAATTGAACATGTGAAATATTCTCCCAGATGGTCTCCATTGGCATACTCAACTGTTCCACTTACTATTTCCAAACATTATAGAAATAGGAAAATATGATTACCTTTGGTGTACTGTGAGGATAATGAATAGAATTGATTATATAAACTTTTCTTTTCCCATCAATAACTATATCTCTGTTACTATGTGTGACATATACACCAGAAAAATGTTGTAATTGATAAAACCCATTAAATAAAAATGCTAACAAATAGAGCTATATATGAGCTTCTTGAGGACTTCCATGATGGAAGAAAAGGGGCTTGCAAGTTGATCATAATTGATTATAATTAAAAGGGGATTTTTTCTATATGTCATAGTTGTAAATACATATTATGTTATTCTATCAAATATATATATAGAAGTTTTTTGGTGGGGTGAGGTTCAAATGGTAAAGATATTGATGAAGGATAGAGGAAAAATAATTATTCCTATGCCAATATATTGAGAAGTCGGTAGCTGCCTTTAGAATATTGTGTTTGCATTGAGTGAAATTGTGACAATACTTATTGAGGATGCTCATGTATTTGTGATATGGAATTATGATATTCTAGGAGAAGTCTCTACAATTTAAAAACTAAAAATATATATTTAAAAATCAAACCCTAAACTTACATTGAAAATCAAAAACATAAAATAAAGAAAAACAAGAAGATAATTGAACATGTGAACTATTGTCTCAAATGGTCTCCATTGGCATACTCAACTGTTCCAATCACCATTTCCAATATTTGTAGAAAGAGGAAAATATTAGTACCTCTAGTGTGATAGAATAAACTCATATTTCCCTATCAATACCTATAAATATGCTATCGTGGGTGATATTTGCACCATAAACATGTTGTACTCGAGAAAACCCATTAAAAATGATAAAAATAAAGCTAATATGAGCTTACTAAGGAATTCCACGATAAAATAAAAGGGTATTGCAAGTTTATCACAACATATTATAAGGGAAGTGGTATTTTCGGTAGATGTCGTACTTGTAAATACAACCAATGTGTTAAGATCCTTTCATATGAATAATCTAAATAATTTATACCTATACCAAGCAGAATAATACACTCACACATCCATGACCTCATCATAATGATACTCACATATTTTATATAAACATACATTACTCTTGATGTATGGGTAATACCTAATATCAATGTAGGCCGACTCATTACCCAATATAACTAAATCATATGTGACCCCATATACTATAAACATATAACTAAGGGAAAAGTGTGCCACATGTTAGCATATCCATCAAACCATATACATTATAATATCATATCCCAAGGTACATAAAATTCCCTCCCTCCTTGACATGTTTCATCCCAAAAACATAAGAAGAATCCATATAATGATTTTGCTTTAAATCATTGCACACTTGTCACCATGCTCAATCATCCAAACACCCATATGAGATATTAGTGGGTGATGTTTCTCTAAACTTGATTCCATATTCCATTGCAATCTTCAGATTCCATCCATGTCCATATGTGTTCCCCAGAAAATTAAAAAATGATCGGCGATGACAGAGAAGATGAAGAAGATGAAGCATTTTAAAATAATGTTAGGCGAGAACTGGTCGGTCCTTCTTCTGGAAGCTTGATAAAGGCACAGGTGATATCCATAGGTTGTAGCAAAGCTTAATGGGTATATAAAGTGTTTGAATGTTGTGTTGTACTAGATCTACCCCTTGTTCCTCCTCTCAATCCTAAATGGGACACTGTTGGACCATATCTGAAAATCCCAGAGGTTGTGTTGAAAAGAGAAAAAATTAGGTATGGTATTGTTGTCATTGGATGTTTTACAAGATTTAGGCCCAATATATACTCAGTGATAGCCTAATAAAGAAGAAAATAGACACCACTTGGAGGTATTGATGTGGTGGCCTTAGCTAATAGCTTATTCTTATTCCAGTTTAGAGGGAAAGATTATTTTCTCAAAGTGATCAATAGAGGCCCCTGGTTCTTTAGTAAAATAGTGTTACACTTATCTAGATAGTGTCATGTCCTAGACTTGGGGATCCTAAAACCTAGTTCCTTTCCTATCTGGGTCAGGCTCCTTGCATTAGCCCTAGAATTTTTGGAAAGAGAAGTTATAGTTGGGATTGCCAAGACTTTAGGGGAGTTTTTGTCTATTGATCTCACCACTATGCCTAGGAGAAGGATGATTGTTGTCAGGATATGTGTTAATATAGCTTGAGGTAAGGCTATACCATGTTCCATCTACATCATATCATCCTATGGAGTTGTAGATACCAAATTTGTGTCTTACGACACCCTATGCCCCACATCTCATTTCACAACCTAACCTCACCACCTAAACCTTACACAATTATCTATTAATTACCTTATAATTAATAAATCCACATCTCCAAACCTGCCACCTCATTTCGCCACCTCATCATGACCTATCCCTAACCCTAAACTAACCTAATTAAGACCTATCACTTGGTCTACATCCACACCCATGACTAATTACTCCTCACCCACATCAAAACCAACCTAATAATGACTTGACCAAGCCCACAACTAATCCCTCAGGAGAAAAGGAGGGAAATTTGGCTATTTTACTAAAAATAGCCCACTTTGACTTAACCGACATCGGTTCCTACTCGACCGCCGTCGGTTACGTAACCGACATCAGTTCCCTATAAATGACCTCCCCCAACCAAAAACAAAAGATGGGAATTCATTTGAAAGATCCAGAATTCACTTGGCAGAGTAGAGACAAGTGAAGAAAAGAGAAGAGTTTGCAGAGAAGGACATCGAGCCCAACACTCCAACAGAGTAACCAGAGCACAACGACACTCATCCAAGCATTGGGAGAGAAGATAGCTCAATTTTGATTGTCAGATCATCCCACCTGAGCCTTTCCTTTGTCATCATAATCCTTGGACCTGTATCTTCATCGGGAACTAGTAAGTAGTGTCTTGTACATTCTTAAATACCATTTCTGGAACTTCTGATTCATAGTAATTATAAGCTCACTCCTATATCTACTACTCAATAGCACCCTGCATCTAACCTTCATTCCTCTACCCCTACATTGCCACAAGAACAGCTCCCACACTCTCTGAGTCTTCTCCATCACCCTATTTCCTACCCCTAATCATTTACCAACCTTATAAACACCATAACCGCCTTACAACCAACCTTCATTGAAAGCCCCTAAATCACTGCCCCTACCGATATCGGTTATCAGCAACCGGTACCGGTGTTATAACCGCAGTCGGTTATACAGTGATCGACATCGGTCACTGTGACTCCAACCAAAACCAACCTTTCCTCTATTGCTTTTTAATGAGGTAACTAAAGTGTAATTTCACAATAACTTCTTTGTTATCATTTGTGTTAATTCGTGTTAAAAAGGGAACTGACCACCTTCGAAAGGAAATCTAATATTTCCTAGGCCCAAGGCAGTTCCCTCATTTATTCTCTAACTATAATCTGGTGGTCTTGCATTCTTATTCACAGGTAGTCCTTCCCAGACAAAAAGGAGTTCTTCGCAATCGGTCTGATCTCTCTCTACGGTACGCGTACACCCTCCCAACACTCAACAGGTATTCTTCCTAGCCCTAACCTTTATTTGTTTCTCAAGATAATGAAAGGATAAAAGCAACTCTATTCTAAGAATGGAAACATTCTCTGCGAAACATTTTGGCACGCCCGGTGGGACCCCTTTCTCGGGTTTCTTTCTTTCTTGCTTGCTTTCATATAGGGAGCACACTTGCTATCTTCTTCTTCTAAAATATTCACAAGATATTTGTTATTTTGGTAAAATAATTTGTCTTTCTTCCTCATCTTTGCTTTAGTGAAAGTCATCTCCTTTGCTTCATCGAATATCATTTTCGATTTGGGTTTAAAACACGTGCATCACATGTTTTCCTGTTGTTTTTAATTCTAGTGAACGTAGATTAAGTAACAGGTTGTACACGTGGGGGTGATATCCACGGTATTGACGAGAAATTAATCTTACTTTCACTGCACAACACATACCAAATCACATCATAATCAACACAACAACTCAAACCTCCCCCCTTTTCCACGGTATTCCTCCGCCCGATTGAGGTAACCTTATAAGCCAAAAAAAACTTGACATTTCCCTTAGGTATTTTGTTTAGGATTGACATCATCTTGCGTCTAAGGCATAAGCCCACAATAATTAAAACTAATCCTAGGGTTAGTCTCTTGATTTGCTTGTGCATCTTGATTTTTTTTAGTTCTGTTTCTCTATCATACACTGTTTCAGTAATCACTTCAGAATAGTTTGGTGGGTATACTAAGCATTGTTAATCCCAAACCAGCAACTTCTTATATCTTCTCTTTGCTTTCACAGTGACCGATACCGGTCCTATTCTACCGACATCGGTTATCCGACCGATATCGGTTATTGTATTTCATAGTTCCCGAAAAACCAGCAACCTACCAATTCCAACATTTTGTTGTTGTTTTTGTTCCCGATAGATTGAATCCTTGTTGTGTACTCTTGTCCATGGTTGTTATCACTCAAAAACAAGCCATAGCCATGGTTTCACATGCCTATTCTGTGCCTTTTCCTGAATCACCCCCTTCACATCCTATGGGGAATCCTACGGACACCAGTGATGTTCCCAAGATCCCTGTAGGAGATAAGGACTTTGCCAAATTTTTGGATGCTAATCCTAGTGCCGTACAGTACTATTTGTCCCATACCCCTGACCGTATGCCTGACGGTCAACTTCTCGTTGGTATGCCTATTAGTATAGCTGCTCACTTAGCTCCTTCCCCACCTAATAACTCCACCTTACCTTCTTCATCCTTAGCCCCGTCTCCCAACTCAGTGGCTTCGGGGGTTCGTACGGCACAGATTGGCTCTCCTTTGGTTAATCTGGGGCCCCACATATCATTACTGCTAACTGCTCCTACCTCATCTCTCTATCAGACTGCCCCTTTCATAACTTTCTCTCTACCACCTATCCATACGAGCTTTCCTTCTCAAGCTCCGCCCACCTTTTCATTTCCACACACTTATCTGGTGGCTTCAACATCTTATATAGGACATCCCTATTCAATCGCCTCAACATATTCGTCATCAATACCTTATCAACATTTAACCCCACCATTTTCTAGTAGTGGCTCTTGGCCCAATCCTCCTCCGTTTACAACAACCACACCATCATCTTACCCAACCACTGATTTAATCAAACAAATGATGGACAAGATGCAAAATCTGGAGGCTTCTGTTTCAGGAAGTGTAGCACCCTGACATACGAACAAGTTTTTCAGGAGCCTATTCATCCTTCTGTCCCCCTTCATTCATATCCTCCTCAATGGGAATTACCAAAATTTACTTGTTTTAATAGTAAGGAGGATCCTCAACAACACTTGCGATCATTTAGACATGCCTGCTATCTGATTACTTATGACGATTCCTTATTACTCCGCACCTTTCCCATGTCCTTATCAGGACCCGACTTGGAGTGGTACAGTACTTTAACCCAGCACTCAATCTTTTCTTTTAACCAATTAGCCCAATCTTTCTTGGATAATTTCTCCATTAATATTGCCAAGAAAGTAGCCATCATTGACCTCTATGCCATCTGATAATTTGAAGATGAATCTATTGCAGATTTCATTGGACGATGGCGGGGCCTCATCAACCAACTTACTTATGCCTTACCTCAGGCCAAACTCATCGAACTCTTTACGCAGGCCTGCGCTAAGCACATTTCTCCCACCCTCCAAATTCAAACTTTCTGCACCTTTGATGAGGCCTTTACTATGGCTCAAAAACTAGAAATTCGAGCCTTAGAGGAAGAGAAATTGCGGTTGCGCAACAAAAACCCCAATTTCTGAACCCAAGACTCCACCAACAAACCCAACACCACCAATTCTCACGCATTGACTACTTCGAAATAAAAAGGAGTTGTACACGCGGTGATGGTCAAATCCCAAGCACCGTCTAGTACCCCGCCAAAAACCACCTATAAGTATAAAGCCGAGTCCATCAATTACACTCCCTTGGGAGAAACTTATGGTGTGATCTTGGAAAAATTTCTCAAAGCAGGAGCTATCACCTTACCTCCTGTTAAACCTCATTCCGGGTTTGATTCCACCCGTGCTATACCTTCTTGGTATAAATAAAATGACTTCTGTAACTTCCACCATGTGAAGGGACACAGTCACAAAAACTACAAGATGTTGAAAAACATAGTGCAGGAAATGGTTGATGCAGGGGATATAACTCTCGACAATCCTAATGCCCCCGCTAACCGAAATTTGAAAATCTTCAACAAACCATTCCCAAACCACTCATCTAACAGTAACATAAACCAAGATATCTTATCCGAGGAGAGTGTTCATGAAATCCATGTAGTTTTTGACTCCCAACCAAAAGCTTCTATCAAGGAAATTCTGAATCAAGCCTCGTCACTAACGTAGGGATCCACACCCCCTTCACCACCATCAAGACAAAATGATAATATTTCCATTCCTTTACCCATAAAGGAATTAACCGCCCAAAGTTCTCTTCTCATAGATGAGCCTTCTTACACCACATCCCTGCAAGACTGTGAGCGGATGTTATCTAACTTATCTATTTCCCAAACATCTCCTTTCGTCACTCTTGCTGTAAAAGAAGAAGGCCCACCACTGTTTCTGTCATCCTTAGAAGATAAACCCCTCGAACCAACATCACCAAATTCTTTAATCATGACAGACCCCTTTGAACATGTTCTCCTACCTATTAGTTCTTCATCGCCTAAATATTTTCAGTGACCGATTGACCTCTTAACACCCATTGATACAGTGCCTCATTTACCCCCTGTATCACACCCACAGTGGACTGGAATCACAACCCACCTCTCTTCCATACAACAGTTCGTCTTCACACGTGAATATTTTCATCCCTCAGAAGATAGACGAGTCCTATGGGAGCATTTGAGTACACCATGCTCTACTCAAATGCAGATGACCAATCCAAACACCTCTATCATATACCCGAAGTGTTTACAAAAGCTCTAAATGCCTATGTCCTCATCTTCACCCCTCTCATCTCTACCAAATACCTCATCCACCTCTATTAACCTAACCAAACCTTCCCCTATGCTTGGGACTTCACAATACCTAGCCTAACACACCCACATAAACGGTTAGATTTATCCAAAAATAAAGCCGTCCATCCACCTAGGAGAAAAAACCAATCCCCTCAAGTCCAATCTATGCCTCTGTCACAACTAAAACCCTCTCTGTCACACCTACCTTCTATATTGGGACCTCACCCCTCCACCTTGCATCAATAAATCATACCTCCTGCATTTTCTTTAAAATGACCGGCACCTTCTGCACCCATACAAAGATCCATGGGTGTATCAACACCGTCACCTTAAGTATCCTGTCCACCTACCAACCCTAAACAAACTCGATCGTCAAAGGATTTGTTTACTGTCGCTCCTCTTTCCCCATGGTTGTTTCCTGCCACCACGTCATCTATGACTTCATCATCTAACCAGCTAAACATGACTTCTGCGCCAAAGAAGCCACACTTAGTTACATCCAATTATCAAAACCCCTTGTCTAAACCACCACCCGTACGAACCAACCATACCCAACCATTACCAAAACCCACCCAATCAATAGCCTCATCTTCCTCTGACTTTTCCCGCTCAAAGGTTCTTACACCAAGATCCTTGATATGTTGGTGGAGAACCCGACCATTTCCCTACCCCCACTTAGACCCTATGATTCATCTAAACCTCGACCTATAGGTTATGACGAGTCTAAAATCTGTGCTTACCACCGCACACCAGGACATGATGTGGAGGGATGCAAAGCTTTGAAAGCCATCCTTCGTCAGTCACCTCTCTCAGATAGAAAGGTTAAGAAGGATAACTTACGAAGGGAGAAACCTTAAGCTTCAATCCCCTCTCCTATACCACCTTTCCCCACCTCACCAAGATCTATCATTATTGCAACCCCACCTCTCAAAGACAATGACTTATCCCTACCATCTTCCTCCTCTCGTGTTCACAAGATCAACATGATTAGTATTGCTACTCGAGGGTAGAAAAAAAAAGGGAAAGCTACAGAAAGCACACCTGTGGCCTCTCTTTCTCCATCCGCCATCTCGATCGCACCACCACCTAAAGTGGTTATTCGTGGACCTGCCTACCCCGTCTCTGATGGAGTTTCCCACCGAACCATGATCAAACAGCTTCACCAATCACCTGTAAAAATGATACTGTATGATCTCATTCAAATCTATGAATCTCATCGACAAGCTCTCGTTGAGATCCTCCAAGGGATAGAGGTCCTACCTAATGAAACCTTTCCCGTTGCCTCCATCTTAACACCCAACCACATTGCTTCCCTCACCAAACAATCTACCACTTCTGTCCCTGTACAACAAGCCACTGCTTTCAGTTTCTCTGAAGATGAAATTGTCAAATTTGGTGCAGAAGATCCTGTCCCCACTCTTTTCATCTCGGCTTACGTCCGGGACATACGAGTACGTCATGTTATGATCAAAGGGGGTGCTAGCTTAAACATCATCTCTTCCAAAGCCTTCCAACAAATGAATATACCTTCTAGCTGCATGTGTGCCAACCCCACCATGTTTCGTTCATTCAATGATGCTATTACTTCTACCTTAGGCACCGTGATCCTTAATATTCGTGTAGGGCCATGTACTTTACCTGAACTCTTCTATGTCCTTGAGGGAGAATTCTAATACAACATGTTGCTAGGCTACCCTTGGATCTGGGCTATGGGATGCGTTCTCTCCACCTTACATAGGTGCATAAAATTTGAGTATGAAGGGAAGTCCTACACCGTAAAAGCTGACGCTCACCCCTTAAAAACTTGCAATATGTTATATCACCCTAATGATGTGCTTGTACCAGTCAAGGAACCCATTCATCCAACCCAACCATCTACTTCGACCACACCTCAACCATCCACCTCAACCGCACCTACACCTTCAACCAATGAAACCACCACTGCAAATACCACTTCCTTCCTAGCGGACAACATCCCAACCTCAGATCCCTTGGCAGATGTTTTTCAACGCCTTACACTGGGGGAGTATCACCTATATAACGTTAGCACTTTCCATACCCCACAGGAGTATGGACAGTTACATACGCATCCTACCTATGACCGTCGTGTGGGGGAAGTAATCTCCTACGGACCACCTAATTACTGTACCAACCTAACGTATGGGGGTGTCGACGCATCCTCTGTCACCCCTAAACCTCCCCTTGGTGTGGTTCCCTTCCAATCTGATTTTCAATATCTAACTAATCATCATTTCACCCTCACCTTCCTAATGCGCTGTGCTTGGAAGGGCTTCGGTTTCAGCCTTTATAAACAAGGCTGACATACGATCATTCCCATGACTACATGCAAAAAAAATATTGTCGTGGTCTTGGATTCTCTGAACCACCTACACCAAAGAAACTGCATATCCGTTGTATCTAGGAAGACGATTAAGTCACCTTTTCTGAACCATCATCACCCATTTTGCCATCTTCACCCACAGAGTCGATAGACCCGGAATATATCCCTCCTAACTTTTTTTTTTCATAAACACTATCTTCCTGGGTCCTCTCACTTATCAATGTGATAATGAAGACCCATCTTCTTTTCCCCTTCTATATCCAGACATGATTGAGGAAGACTCACCTTCAATTAATGTTGTTGAGTGCTAGGATGACGACTCCATCCTCACTTATCTTGGTGCAGATGACTCTTATATTCAACACGCCTTACCATCTGAAACTCAAACCATGTTGAATGAGTCAACTATAGAAATCAACATCCACACAGAGGATGATCCTCACATTGTGAAGATCGGACAATCTCTTAACGTATCAGAACAAACTACCTTTACTACCTTCCTCCGTGCCCGCAACTAAGCTTTCACTTGGTCCTACGCTGACATGCCAGGAATTGATCCTGACATCGCTGTCCATAACATTACTTTGAAACCTGACTCCAAACCAGTTAAACAGAAACTGAGAAAAATGCATCCACGCATTGCCCTCTTGGTCAAAGAAGAGCTTCAATGAATCCTTTTTGTTTCCTTCATCTTACCTATTGACTATCCTCAATGGATTTCTAACATCATACCTATCACTAAAGCAACGGGGGACCTTAACCTCACTTGCCCAAAAGATGACTTCCCCCTACCAAGTATTGATCAACTTGTTGATCTCACTGCGGGCCATGAGATGCTTTCTCTCATGGATGGCTTCTCAGGATACAATCAAATTTTGGTAGCCCCCGCCGATCAACATAAAATCACCTTCATAACTCCTTGGGGAACCTTCTGCTATAGTGTCATGCCGTTTGGCCTTAAGAATGCTGGTGCAACCTATCAACGGGCTATGACTTACATTTTTCATGACATTATGCACACTATCCTTGAGGATTATGTCGACGATCTTCTTGGAAAATCTAAACATCACAGTGAACATCTCGATGTTTTAACCATTATTTTCAATTACCTGTTACAATACTGTGTTCGTCTTCAACCAAAGAAATGTGTCTTTGGTGTCCTTTTGGGAAAACTCCTTGTTTTTATCATCTCTTTGCATGGCATCGAGCTCGATCCAACTAAAGTCAAAGCTATTCTAGAAATTCCCCCACCCACTAACCTCAAACAATTACGTAGTTTGCAGGGAAAACTCCAATCTATCTGGCGTTTCATCTCACAACTATCAGATCGATGTCAACCTTTCCATCATCTCCTTAAAAAGGACATTGTATTTCAATGGAGAAAAGAGTGCTACCAAGCCTTTGAGGCTCTTAAAGCCTATCTCTTGCAGCCACCCGTGCTTATCCCACCTCAGGATGATCACCCTTTCTACCTTTACCTTTCTTCCACCGACCATGCTGTAGGAGCCATGCTCACACATCGTGACTCTGAGCATCGAGAACAAGTCATTTATTACATAAGTCGTACTCTTGTGGATTACGAGACTAGGTATACACATGTAGAAAAGTTATGCCTAGCCCTATCATTCGTTGCCACCAAACTCTGACACTACCTCCTGAATCACATAACTTTTGTCACCACTAACACAGACCACATCCATTATATGTATGCCAAACCTCATCTAAACCAACGCATCACTCGATGGCTTATGCTCCTTGCCGACCTCGACCTTGAGTTTGTACACTAGAAATCAATCAAAGGACAAACTATCACAGACCACCTCATGGAAGCCCCTTTACCTGGGGAACAATTTACCAATTTTACTTTCCCTAACGAACTCATCGCAACTCTTTCACTCAGTGAGGAGTCGTATCCAATGACTCTCTTCTTCGATGGGTCCAAATGCCAGTGAGGCAGAGGGGCCGGAATTGTTCTCATTCCTCTGGACGCTAAACCTATGCCTCTTTCATTCCGGCTTGATTTCCCTTTCACTAATAATACAGCGAAATACGAGGCCCTTGTTTTGGGTCTCCAGGTTACGTTACACTTAGGTGTAAAATCTATTAACATTTTTGGTGACTCTCAACTGGTAGTCAATCAAGTTATGGGCATCTATCAATGTAAAAATGAGGAACTTCAAAAGTACAAACATTATGTGGACTCACTTTTGACCTTATTTACTCATTATTCTATCCAAACCATTCCCCGCTCAACTAATAAATTTGTGGATACTATGGCTTGCTTGGCCTCACAAATTCCTGCCTCACCAACTGACTCTGACATATTTGTCTTTTTCCAACAACTCTTTTCCCCATCTTACTCAGTCTCAGATGTTTGTATGGTAAATAATGTATCTGCTAATTCGTAGGATACATGGTATCACCAATTTCACGACTACCTTACAACCTCTGTTCTCCCACCTGACCTTACTAGTAACGGAAAACGCACTTTTCTTAAAAGTGTTTCTCGTTATGTTGTCATGGGGGGGCTCCTCTATAAACATGGCTTTGATGGCATCCTCCTTCGATGTCTATCCTCCTTCGATGTCTAACCAATGCAAAGGTCACCTATACCATCCAACAAGTCCATGATGGAATTTTTGGTGGACATTTTAGTGGCCTTACCGTGGCCAAACGGATCCTTCGACTAGGCTATTATTTTCCTACTCTTAATAACGACTACTACGAATATGTTAAGCGTTGTATTATGTGTCAACAACATGCCAACCTTCAACATACTCCTAGCCATCCGCTACAGGTTGCACAAGACCTTTGGCCTTTCTCACAATGGGGTTTAGACCTTATTGGTGAGATTCACCCGCCCTCTTCGCAACGTCACCATTAGATAATCACAGCAACCGAATATTACACTAAATGGGTGGAGGCCATTCCACTCATTTCAACCAAAAAATAAAAAATCGTAGAGTTCATTAACCATCACATTATCTGTCGTTTTGGTGTTCCTCATCACCTGATAACAGATAATGAAAAATATTTCAAAAGTAAGTTGTTACAAGACCTTTGTGACAACTTTGGTATCAAACTTAGCTTCTCATCACCTAACTATCCACAAGCAAATGGTCAGTCTGAATCTTCTAACAAAACACTGACCAAAATTCTCATGAAATTCGTTAACGATTCTGGGAAAAATTGGCCTGATCACATCCCCTTTGCCCTTTGGGCTTATCGTACTAGCATTCGTACCTCCACTAATGCCACACCATTTTCTTTGGTATATATAGTACCGAGGTTGTCTTGCCTCTCGAAATACAAATACCCTCCCTAAGAATATCTCTCTGGGATATTCTCACCAAAGATGATTTCCGCCAAGAGCAGTTAGCCCAATTCGAGCTTCTTGACGAACGTCGTCTTACAGCTCTTGACCACCTTCAAATCTATCAAAAGCGCATCAAGCATGCTTATGATAAGCGACTTCATGAGCATACCTTTAAGGTTGGTGATCTTGTCCTCAAAGAGAATCAACATGTAACCAAACTAGAAAAGAGCAAACGTGGAAAATTTTCTCCAAATTGGATTGGGCCTTACATTATCACTCACACTTACGGATCAGGCACTTATCATTTGGCTTCGCTCAATGGTAAGCCTGAGCTTGAACCCCTTAATTCCTTGCACCTCCGACCATTCTACTATTGAATTTAGTGTTATATCACTTTTTATCTACCTTGCAATCGTCCCTTGAGCTCATACACCTTGTTTCATGCATCTCAAAATAGAATCATGCTCACGTGGTTTGGTCATCATCTCCTCTTAAAGATGTCTTTCCCTTTTTAGTCTGGTCCATGACTTAAAAGTATCAAAATAACACGTTCTCAATTATACAATTATGGGATATTCTTGAGTCAAACTTCTTACAAAACTAAATGCTTCATGCCAAACGGAAAGCTATAAACAAAAGCCACATCTGCTATTATAAATAGACTGCTCCCCCGAAGGACAGCTATACACAAAATCCGCATTTGCTACTATAAATAGACTTCTCCCTTGAAGGACAGCTATACAAAGTCAGCCTCTATCAAAATCTTCTCGCATTGATCAGCTTCCTGAAGAGTTCAAGAAAAAAAACATGCATATCCCATATAGACTTCTCGCATCGATCAGTCTATATTCAGAAAAAAATAAAAGCAATATTCCAAAGCACTTTTGAGTCATGGAATTGTCTATTCAGGTTTGGTTCTCTTTCGTCAATATTCTCACCTTATAAAAAGTTCTCTGCACCCTAGCTATACCATCCACCTCATCGCACCATTCTTCAAACCCACAAAACTCAAGGGACGTGACGTATATCCGATATATTGTGATTCTACAACTCTTTTCACCTATCAACTTCTTGCCTATGTAAGGTACATAGGGATTCAAGTTCATCCTTCGATAATACGTGGTTTTTTTAGCTCTTTCCAACTATGGGACACTTTTCCCTCTTTTACCTGAATCTAGGATTATGTGTTGACCTTAATCAGGACACGGTTCCCTAATACTTGGGTAGGCTAACCTTCGCTTCACCTATACCTACACCAATACCTAAAATACCTTACCAACACCAATAACATTACCCTACCAATATCAAATTTTTTTTATCAACCAACAACTTGCCTAACCACAACCAAATTTCCTAAATTCACCTCTCCCTAGTCCTAAGGGAGAACTACATCGGTCTGAGGCCCCTCCTTTCTTTGTGCAATGGGCTATGTAGGCAGAACTTAGGAGACATGGGGTCTCCGAAGGTTAGCTCGACCATTCCCCTACCATAACCTATCATGTGTTGTAAATATCAATATTTTTGTGTATTTCTATTTGATAACATTCATCTTTATCCTTTTTCAAAAAAAACATTCAAAACACAACCATTCTTATTATTATCATAACTCAAATCAACATACATATTCAGTTGTATTTAGATGTTAAACAAATACATCTTCTCTATCATCGACGCGCAGGTTGACATCCTTATTTATTCTTCTACCCCTATGAAATTCACTTAGACCCTTGTGCCTCATCCCGAACTAGGTGATGATTGTGATCGTCGACGCCACTCGCCTGGCCTCTCCATCCTCAAAGGTGCCACTGCTATTGGTTCCTCCCACTTATCTGCCAATCTCTCCTGTAACATATGAATACACCCTCTCGCATGGAGGAATTTCGCCTCTAGCCTCTCCACTCGTGACTCCGCAACCACTAACAATCTCGTTGTCTCATTCACCCGCATTTGAAGCTAGTGAACTAAACCCTGTAGGCGATCTCTCTTCATTGTAATCATAGCTATGTCAGGATGATTGGCCCTCTCACGTGAACCTCACAGCTCTGCTACCCACCATAATCTATAAGCCTCTGTCGCTCTTGCATCCATTACCCTGTGATCAGGTGCTATCTCTTCTGGTCCTTCTGGAGGTGTCGGCCAGGGAGGTGAGAATGATGCCTCGGTGTCGATCCTCATGTATGGTCTATAAGCCATGGGTATATCCTAAACAAATCCAAATTGTCGCCGCACACGATCTAGAGGAATCCTCTCCTACTCACCTGGCCTGTGCCCCGCAATCCACCTTAATCGCTCTACACCCCTCAAATCCTCAACTATGTTTTCTGTCACCATATAGTTCCCATAAGGCCTCCAATGGATATCAGCAATCATCACCATCTCCCACACTTGCCTATAATACTCAACGTCATCTGTCACAGCCTGGGATCTCACCTCTTGCTCTGTTTGGACCCATCACTCTAATCCCAACCTCTGCACTCCTGTCTCTCCTGACTGGATGGGTCGGCCTATTGGTCGCACAAAAACAATGTGCTCATAGGCCCAACAATGTAATAAGTATACACAATCCAGTGTAGTCCTGTGATTTCACCTGCAGGCCCATAAACCCTTGTATAGCTCCGCCAGATATGCGGGTGCCCATGCAAAATTCACGCTCCTTTCTATCATTTCCAAAATAATACACATCAATGCTTTTAGAATTCTTCCCCCATCTACCCTCGGTAATGCATAATACCCCACCGCTATCATTAATACCACTGCCAACCTTGTTACCTCAGGGTGTGCTGCATACATTATACCATAAGTGAATGTCAAACCTCGCTATGTCAAATCTCGTGCAGCTAGACCAAATACTGTTATCACTCCCTGTGCCACGCTAGGCCCTGCTTGATACACTGGACTTCCTATAATTAGGAGCCTCAAAATTAGAAACACATCTTCCAACGTCACTGTCATCTCCCCTGTTGGCAGATAGAAGGTATTCTTTTCTGGATTCCATCTCTCAATCAACACCTGCAACATAGCATGATTGCGTGTGATTCGTGAATAATAGCGGATTCCACTTAACCCCACACGGTTTATCAATGCCCACTCAGCTGGTGTTACATCCGCTCGGATTCGTGACAACAAAGTTGGCACCCTATCATTCATCCTCAACCCTGCCTCTACCTGTATACATCAAATCAACAAACAACCATTCAATAAATCAAATCCCTAAGTGTTTTTTCTCACATTCTGGAATTTCATATAGTAATCGATATCGGTTATAGATAACCGATACTGGTTATCTAACCGATACCGGTTATCTCTAAACGATATCGGTCACTGTCAATTCTATACAGCCAGCTTAAAAACACCACCTACAATAATTATTTGCTCGTTTACCCCTCTCTGTACCTACAAATATACCTGAAATCCTTGCTTACCTACCCCATAACACTCACCCCATCCCAAACCCTTGCCTATCACCTTTTATTTTTCATCTCTACCCACTTAACTTCTCTCATCCTATTCATAAAACATTCAAGAATTGAATTCCAACCAAACATTTTACCTCTTGGGATGCAGCAGCTTGAGGTGGAACCTGTCTTCCCTCTCGTCTCTGCCCGCTGGATGCTTCTCCTTGTTTAGCCATGTTCACCACCCTCTTCAATATACCTTGCCTTTCTACCTTCTTAATCTCAGCCCACAATCACTTTACCTATCTCTTTCCTCCTTATCACTCAATCTACCATGCAATTACCTGTATAAGTCGTCAACAGCATCGCATTCTCGTATTTAACTTGTTGCATGACTCTAAAAATAAGAACTTAAGTTTCCTCCCAAGCTTTTCTATTTTTAGAAAAACTCGTTTTGGCATAACCGATATCGGTCATGTAGCTACCGACATCGGTTAGCTAACCGATATCGGTCACATGTCTCCTTTTGCTTAAACCTAGGCCTTTTCTTCATTTTTTACAAATTTTTCGTGGCGCCCACCTCTTTTCCCTACATAATGACATGGTTATCAATATTTATCATCAGAATACCATCAACACATATACATATCATCAAAATTTCAATACCATCAACAAAACACATGACATTCTAATATATGCATCAAATCAAAAAAAAATTACACACCATGTGGATCAAAATCATCTATATATATCATCAGCAACTCAATGTCAAAATATACAAACTGCCCTGTAATGGGCCTCTGTGATCTAAAAATACAAAGCCGGCACGCAGGCCGCTGTCTCTGTCAAAATCTTGACTCGGCTCGCAGGCCGGTATCAACTATACAAAATGTACTCAGCTCGCAGGCCGGTATATACAACAAACATGAATAAATAAATCCTATATGGGCATGCAGGCCTCTATATACATACTCGGTTCTGTTATGTTTGTGGAGCCTATTTTCATGTTAGAGTATGGTACACCTTCCATGTGTTACACTTGGGTATTTTTTACGGCAATCCCGCTTGCCGGTGAGTGGGTCAGGGGGGTTCGGGGGCAAAGCCCCCGAAGCAAATTTTCATGGGTGGTTTATTAACCCATGGGTAATGGGTAACCATTATGGGTTGTTTTTGGGCCCATGGTTTTTTTGGTCTTTTGCCCATTGTTTTGATACCCACGGTTTTGTATCAAACTACTTAAGCAGTTGTCTATTTATATGGTCTTATGCATATGATAGATAGACAAGCAAATGTATTACAGATGTGTTTTGAATTTGGGTGTGAATTCTGTAGAGTTTGTTGAGCATAGCTCCAAACGGATCTGGGTATTGTATTGAGAGAGTGGAGGCTTGTAATAAAATCTGAGCAAGTGATTCTTGGTGGACGTAGCCCAAATTGGGTGAACCACGTTAAATATTGTCTCTCTCTGTTGTGTTATTTATTCTGCACTTTTATTTCAGATTTGTAATATTTTCTGCATATTAGTTTCTACTATTGTGATTCTATAAGGGATTATTCCACATATTTTATCTCTTATTTCCTAACAATTGGTATCAGATCCTAGTTTGGTTTGCTGAAGTGTTGAATCGTAGGGAAAGTTTTTATCTTGAGTGGGAGCTATGGCAGATGATGGAAGATCTAGGGTTGATAAATTCAACGGGCAGAATTTTAGTCTTTGGAAGATGCAGATGGAAGATTAGCTTTATCAAAAGGATCTTTATACTCCGTTGTCTGAGAAGGTGAACAAACCCTCGAGTATGACAGATGCGGAATGGGATTTGTTGGATCGGAAGGCACTTGGAACGATTCGACTGTGTCTTGCATCCTCGGTATTATTTAATGTTTCAAAGGAAAAGACTACAAAAGATCTAATGGATGCATTAGGGAATTTGTATGAAAAACCCTCTGCCTCTAATAAGATATTTTTAATGAAAAAGTTGTTTAATATGAAGATGTCTGAGAATAGTTCAGTAGCAGATCATTTAAATGATTTCAATACGGTTGTGAATATGCTAGCTTCAGTTACAATAGAATTTGATGAAGAAGTTAGGGATTTATTAATTCTGTGCTCTTTACCTGAGAGTTGGAATAGCCTGGTAATGGCGGTAAGTAACTCAGTTCTAGCTAACTCAAAGTTGAAGTTTGAGGATGTTATAGGGGTGATTCTAAGCGAGGAAATGCGAAGAAAAATCTCTGGGGAATCTTCTACTTCAGGGAATGCTTTGACAATGGAAACTAGAGGGAGACAGAAGAATAGAGGAAACCGTGGAAAATCAAAAGATCGGGCAAGGTCAAAATCCAAGAACAAGATTGTATGCTGGAATTGTGGAAAGCCTGGGCATGCAAAGAAGGACTGTTGGGAGCTTTTGGATAAGAAGAAACAACAGGAAGAAAACAAGGAGGAAAATGTGGCATCGGGTAATGTATGTCAATATGCTTTGATTCTTTCTTTGCATAATATTATTGAATCTTGGGTTTTAGATTCAGGGGCTTCTTTTCATGCTACTCCACATAGACATTATTTTGTTGATTATGTTCAAGGGGATTTTGTGCATGTTTTTCTTGGTGATGATGAGCCTTGCAGTATAGTTGGTAAAGGTTTTGTTCAGGTTAAGATGTAAAATGGGAATACATGGCTATTGAAGGATGTCAGACATGTGCCTATATTAAGGAAAAATATGATATCGTGCAGGGCAATTGGGAAGTTATGGTTGTACTGTGATATTTTACAGCTAGACTCTTGGAAGGTCACTAAGGGTGCTCTTATGGTGGAAAGAGGTAAGAAGGTTGGAACCTTGTATTTAACCACTGATAGTAATAATAATTGTAATCTTATGGCTTCATATGCAGATACAACATTATGGCACTATAGGCTCGGTCATATGAGCCATAAGGGCATGGAACATCATAAAGAAAAATTTTCCTGGATATACAGAAACATGTTTGGAGTTCCGTGAGGACTGTATATATGGGAAACAGAAGCGAGTAAGGTTTCTCAAGGTTGGACCTACAAAGAAAGAGAGTAAGTTAGATCTGGTGCATTCTGATGTGTGGGGGCCAGCTCAGGTATCATCTCTTGGGGGTTCAAGTTATTATGTTACTTTTATTGATGATGCAACAACGAAAGTTTGGGTTTATTATATTAGAAACAAATATGATGTATTTGACACTTTTGTTAAATGGAAAGCCTTGGTAGACAATGAAACAGGTCTTAAGATAAAATGTCTCAGGTCAGATAATGGAGGGGAGTATTACAGCCATGAATTTAATGATTACTGTTCTAAGAATGGAATCCACAGGAAAAAGACAGTTCCAGGAACTCTGCAGCAGAATGGGGTATCAGAAAGGATGAACAGAACAATAATGGAACGTGCTAGGAGCATGAGGTTACATGCAGGACTACCTCTTTCTTTTTGGGAAGAAGTGGTGAGCACAGCTGTGTACTTAATAAAAAGAGGACCCTCAAGTGCCTTGGATGGAGGCATACCTAAGGAGGCTTGGTATGGTGAGAAAGTTGATTATTCATTTCTTAGAGTCTTTGGATGTGAGGTGTTTGTTCATATAGACAAGGATGATAGGACCAAGATAGAGGCTAAATTAGAAAAATGTACTTTCATTGGTTATGGTGGTGATGACTTTGGATTTAAATGTTGGAGTATTAAGGACAATAAAATCATTCAGTCTAGGGATGTCGTATTTAATGAGAAAGTCATGTATAAGAAATAGTTGCAGGAAAACAGGGAAGAATCCAAGAAAGAATATGTAGTGGTTAGATGATCTTCCGGATGGGACAGTAACCCATGAATTATTTTAGGAACCTGACTCAATAGGAACGCCAAACTCCTACAGTGAGGAGGTATTCTAGGGTAAGAAAAGAACCTGAACATTTTTCTCCTTCTCTTTATTATTTATTACTCACTGATAGTGGAGATCTAGAGAGATTTGATGAAGCAATGCATGTAGATACCAAGTAAGAAGTGGGAGCAAGCCATGGATGAGGAGCATAAGTCTCTCATGGAGAAACCAGACTTGGGATTTGGTGAAGCTACTGGAAGGAAAAAGAGCATTGCAGAACAAGTGGGTGTACAAAGTTAAAGATGAAGAAGGAGGAAAGAAAATATATAAGGCCTGGTTGGTGGTGAAGGGGTTTAACACAGAAACAAGGTATAGATTTTGATGAGATATTTTCTCCTATAGTAAAAATGACTTCTATTAGAATTGTTCTTGGAATAGTGGTAGCAAAAGACTTGCACTTAGAACAGTTAGATGTAAAGATTATATTTCTCCATGCTGATTTGGAGGATGAACTATATATGCAGCAACCAGAGGGCTATGAGGTCAAAGGTAAAGAGGAGATGGTGTGTAAACTGAAGAAGAGCTTGTATGGCTTGAAACAAGCTCCACGTCAATGGTATAAGAAGTTTGATAGCTTCATGATGGAGCAAGGTTATATTAGATGTCATTCTGACCATTGCATGTATACAAAGAAATTTGAGGTCGGAAGTTATATTATCGTGTGTTTGTATGTTGATGACATGTTGGTTGCAGGTAAAAACATGCAGGAAATAAAAGTACTCAAGAAATAGCTAAGTGAATCCTTTGATATGAAGGATTTGGGGGCAGCCAGACAAATCCTTGGTATGAGGATAACTTGGGATAGGAAGGAATGAAAGTTGACTTTATCTCAGGAAGAGTACATTAAGAAGGTATTGGATAGGTTTAACATGCAGGATGCTAAACCGGTTGGGACTCCTTTGGTAGGACATTTCAAGTTATTAAAGGAGTAGTGTCCCATGACAGAGCAGGAAAGAAACCAGATGTCGAAGGTTCCTTACTCATCAGTAGTTGGTAGTTTGATGTATGCTATGGTGTGCACTAGGTCTGATATTTCCCATGCAGTGGGAGTTATGAGTAGATTTATGAGTGATCCAGGTAAAGAGCATTGGCAAGCAGTAAAGTGGATCCTTCGGTATTTGAGAGGGACCATGGGGACAGTTTTGTGCTACAATGGATCAGACACCACTTTACGTGGTTATGTAGATTCAGACATGGCTGGAGATGTAGACAGCAGGAGGAGCACGACAGGTTATATTTACACTGTAGGTGGGACAGCAGTAAGATGGATTTCATGACTACAGAAGCTGGTGGCTTTATCAACCATGGAGGCTGAGTATGTTGCTGCCACAGAGGAAAGCAAAGAGATGATTTTGCTACAATAATTGCTTGAGGAGTTGGGGTATAAGCAGGAGGAATGTAAGCTATATAGTGATAGTCAGAGTGCTATACACCTAGCTAAGAACTCTGCTTTCCACTCTAGGACGAAGCATATACAGTTGAGATATCACTTCATCAGGACAGCTTTAGAGGAAGATAAGTTAAAGTTGGAGAAGATTCATACCAGTCAGAATTGTGCAGACATGATGACCAAGGAGGTCACAAGGGATAAACTAAAGCTATATTCAGCTTTGGTTGGCCTTCGCAGATGATAGCGAAGGGTTGAGAAACTTGCTCAGTGGAAATCTAATCCTCCAAGTGGGAGATTATAATGTTTGTGGAGCCTATTTTCATGTTAGAGTGTGGTACACCTTCTATGTGTTACACTCGAGTATTTTTTACGGTGGTCCCGCTCGCCAGTGAGTGGGTCAGGGGGGTTCGGGGGTGAAGCCCCCGAAGCAAATTTTCATGGGTGGTTTATTAACCCATGGGTAATGGGTAACTGTTATGGGCTGTTTTTGGGCTCATGGTTTTTTCAATTTTTTGCCCATTGTTTTGATACCCACAGTTTTTTCCCTTGGTTTTGATACCCACGGTTTTGTATCAAACTTCTTAAAAAAATTGTCTATTTATATGGTCTTATGCATATGATAGAGATAAGAAAATGGATTACAGATGTGTTTTGAATTCGGGTGTGAATTTTGTAGAGTTTGTTGAGCATAGCTCCAAACGGATCTAGGTATTGTATTGAGAGAGTGGAGGCTTGTAATAAAATCTGAGCAAGTGATTCTTGGTGGACGTAGCCCAAATTGGGTAAACCACGTTAAATCTTATCTCTTTGTGTTGTGTTATTTATTCTGCACTTTTATTTCAGATATGCAATATTTTCTGCATATTAATTTCTACTATTGTGATTCTATAAGGGATTATTCCGCATATTTTCTCTTATTTCCCAGCAGGTTCACAGACCGGTGTCTATATCCAATAACAAAAACCCATATCCGCTCCTAGGATGTCTCAGCTCTCTCCACCACCCTCGGCCCGTCCCCCTACTGGTCTCTATGCTGGCTCTCGCCTCCTCCCTGTAACTGACCCACCAGCTGTGGTTGCGGCCCCCTGTGATCTCTGACTCCGGGACGTCTCGGCTCTATGCGTGGCATATGGCTGATAATCCACCCCGGTGCCATCTAGCATGTCCTGATAATACCGGGCCTCCGCTCTCGCCTCCATATAGTGGGCCCGTGCCACCATGGATGGTGGGGCTGGTCCCCTGACTCCTAATAGAAATGGCCCCTCCCCTGCCGATACACCCTGTGCCTGTGGCGGTTCATGTGCCTGTGCCGGTGCCTGTGGCTGTGCCAGTGCTTACGGCTATGCCTGAGCCTGTACCTGTGCCTGGGCTAACTGCCCCTGTAGCACCCCAATCTATGCTTGTGCAGTAGCAAGCTGTCGCTGTAATAACTGCACCTGGCCCAAGAGACGGTCCCTCTGTGCTATCACAGTCACCAAATCTGGCTGTGAGGGCTATGCTCTCATGGCTGCTCTCTGCCCTGCCCACCAAACCAAAAAGGCACCTGTTACACCGGCATCGTCCACTGTATCATCCGCCGGTCTCTCTGTGACCTAGACTGGGTCCAATGGCTACGGAGCAGGCAGGGGTGCCTCTACATCCTCCCTCCGGTACTGTGGGAAGGGAGGTGGCTCATCCTGTCGTAAGCCCAACTGACGTCGTACCCTCTCTAGGGGTATCTGCTCATACTCCCCGAGTCTCCGTCCAGCTATCCAGAAGATGTACTGGATCCAACACAGCTATGCTATGGCCTCTGTAGGGCCTCCATATAATATCGAGTGTGGTCAAACCCTCTAACATATGATGGTAGTATGCCACATCTCATCTTGTGATCACTGCTCGTGGCTGGCCCACGACCCCCAACCACCTCTGAAATCCATATCTGTAAACTACCTATGGCCCTGGCTGCTGGGGCAACCCTACTGGTCGTATACAGATGATATGCTCATAGGCCCAGCAGTGTAACAAAAATGTCAAACATATACCAAATCACCTCATACGGCAATAACCCCAGAGCTCTCTGTATAGCTGCACCAGATACACTGGTGCCCAGGCATAGCATGTATGCTCCTCCACCATCTCATGCAAAAATCCCATCAAATCCTGTGGGAAGTGGCCTCCCTCTGAGTCAGGGAGGGCAAAGCAGGTGATACCAATCATCATCAACACGGCAAGCCGTGTCTCCTGTCGGTGTGCGCGATACATATCGCCGTAGGCAATACTCGCACTGTGATATGTAATCAATGGGGCTGCATCCTTGAATACCTACAGGATGTTGTCCATCTCTGTCTCTACATCCACCTGGAACACTACCTCACCTATGATAGACAGTCTCAGGATGCGATACACATCCTCCAATGTAATAGTCATCTCTCCAGTAGGGAGATGGAAGACATTGGTTTCCGGATCCCATCTCTCGATGAGGGCAACCATCAGGCTGTGGTCCCTATCCACAGCCCTATACCACTGGACTCCACCGAGTCCAACCTCTCGCATGACGGCCCACTACGCTGCAGTCACATGTGGCCGCATCCACCCCAATAGAGGTGACATCTGATCCTGCATCGTCAGCTGTTGGCGTGCCTGCAAACACAACCCACTCCATTAGGCCTACCTTTTATAGAAACAACTACCTTAACCCTCTATACCCACTTACCCACCTAACCACAACCTGACTCTCTAACACACATATACACCCACCTATCTTACCCTATACATCTACGATATCCCCTTTACTTATCTCACACCCTACCAACAACCCTGATCTACTCTAGCCATATAACTATACCCCCACCAATTTAACACCTCCTACTTCATACACAACACATAATCTATCCTACCCGAACCAGCCCCCAACAACCCCATTCCCCCCCCACCCCCATCACCTTTCCTATCAACTCTACCTTCTCCACCTTCACCCCTAAAAACACAAAACTCTAACAACAAACAAAAACCACAAATTTCACAAACCTAACTCCTACCCATGATGACTGGTACCGGTCACCCTCGACCACCATCGGTCCCCCAAGCACATTGTATGTACCGACGCCGATCGACATATGACTGATGCCGGTGTATAAACAAAGCAATTTATGCAAACTATTCTGTGACCAATGTCGGTCACCTAGTGACCGACATCGGTCACTGTCCAATTCCAGGGCTGAACCCAAAACGGCCCGCAAAACCTCTTTTTACCTATTTCTACCCATTTACCCACAAGAAAGACCTAAATACTTACCCACCCTGTCGTTTTGGCCTAACTAACATACCTACCCACTCCATTTTACAATTTACTTTCATTTATTCATTATTTTATTAAATTTTGGATTCCTACCCCAAAACCCACATTCTAGTTAAATTCATTAACTTCACATAAGTAGGGGTTCAGAGCCTACCGGTACGACTACACGTCATCATGGTGGGATAGGTGGCGGTGGTCCAGTTCCTCCAGCACCTCCTGCTCCTCCGAGCTATGCCATGGCTCCAAATCTCCTCAACAAGGTCCTCAACCAATCAAACTCTGCCTCCTGATCGCTGGGGTCTACCAATCACTCACTTCTCCACTCAACTAATGCCAACTCAGCCCACAAACTCCATAAAATCAATTCAAAACTTAGACAAGTCGTATTGGTACTCAAATTGACAATGTGAAAATGACACGCCGTATTTTTCTTTTTATAGGTTTTGACCTATAACCGATATCAGTTATAGCGTGCCCTAAAACACCAATATCGGTCATCTAATCGATACCGGTCACTACTACCCGATATCGGTTGCATGCCTACTTTACCAAAAATTCTTCCCTTATCTACCAATCTCCCTTTCTCACCACAACACCTACCCCCACCTTTGCTAAATAGCCTTATTTTGACTTCATCGGCCCGACCCAAGGCCACACCCAACCAATTGGCCTAACCCAAGGCCGCAACCAACCAATTGGCCTGACCCAAGGCCGCACCCAACCAATTGGCCCGACCCAAGGCCGCCACCAACCACTTAGGCCCGACCCAATGCCGCAACCAACCATTTGGCCCGATCCAAGGCCATAACCAACCAATTAGGCCCGACCCAATGCCGCAACCAACCATTTGGCCCGACCCAAGGCCACACCCAACCAATCAGGCCCAACCCAAGGCCGCACCCAACCAATCAGGCCCGACCCAAGGCCCTCACTAATAAATCGGCCTGACCCAAGGCCGCACCAATTAAGTACCTCGACCAAGACCCGTAAATTACGATTTTATCCACCCATCATGTAGCTTTTTGTTCAATCGAGCTCACCTATTCATGTTCTAGCATGATTAGGATACTTGAATTGATTAGCCAACCAACTTTGCCTAGACTGAGACCATGATGTTTATCTCAACCAAACCAACCATTTTGTACTACCGAACATGCCTAAACGTTCCTGTACCTTACCCGTTATATCTCCTGGAGCTACTTCCTATGCCTTGGATACCAGGATTATATCACCCTTGTTTGGATAAACTATCGACCTTTGCCTATGAATTTCTTGTTTTCTCTTCAAATCATGTACCCTGGTTGCACTACTACATTTCAACGTGCGTCTACTTCCTTGAACTTACCCCACCATCTTACCATCATCTCAACACCATTCACCCTTTATCATCCCTATCCCTGATTTCACTGTGATAGATTTGAGGGGGATTACCTATACCCTTAACTGGGGCAATCATTTCTTATTAATTGTTAGTGTAGCTTTACAAGACAAGCTACACAACAACAAGGGGCTAATGTAGACACCAAATTTGTGTCTTACAACACCCTATGCCCTGCATCTCATTTCGCAACCTAACCTCACCACCTAAACCTTACACAATTATCTATTAATTACCTTATAATTAATAAATCCACATCTCCAAACCTGCCACCTCATTTTGCCACCTCATCATGACCTAGCCCTAACCCTAAACTAACCTAATTAAGACCTATCACTTGGTCTACATCCACACCCATGACTAATTACTCCTCACCCACATCAAAACCAACCTAATAATGACTTGACCAAGCCCACAACTAATCCCTTGGGAGAAAAGGAGGGAAATTTGGCTATTTTACTAAAAATAGGCCACTTTGACTTAACCGATATCGGTTCCTACTCGACCGCCATCGGTTACATAACCACCATTGGTTCCCTATAAATGACCTCCCCCAACCAAAAACAAAAGATGGGAATTCATTTGAAAGATCTGGAATTCACTTGGCAGAGCAGAGACAAGTGAAGAAAAGAGAAGAGTTTGCAGAGAAGGACATCGAGCCCAAGACTGCAACGGAGTAACCAGAGCACAACAACACTCATCCAAGCATTGGGAGAGAAGATAGCTCACTTTTGATTGTCAGATCATCCCACCTGAGCCTTGCCTTCTTCATCAAAATCCTTGGACCTGTATCTTCATCAGGAACTAGTAACTAGTGTCTTGTACGTTCTTAAATACCATTTCTGGAACTTCTGATTCATAGTAATTATAAGCTCACTCCTAGATCTACTACCCGATAGCACCCTGCATCTAACCTTCATTCCTCTACCCCTACATTGCCCCAAGAACAACTCCCACACTCTCTGAGTCTTCTCCATCACCCTATTACCTACCCCTAATCATTTACCAACCTTATAAACACCATAACCGCCTTACAGCCAACCTTCATTGAAAGCCCCTAAATCACTGCCCCTACCGATATCGGTTATCAGCAACTGGTACCGATGTTTTAACCGCAGTCAGTTATACAGTGAATGACATCGGTCACTGTGACTCCAACCAAAACCAGTCTTTCCTCTATTGCTTTTTAACGAGGTAACTAAAGTGTAATTTCACAATAACTTCTTTGTTATCATTTGTGTTAATTCGTGTTAAAAAGGGAACTGACCACCTTCGAAAGGAAGTCTAATATTTCCTGGGCCCAAGGCAGTTCCCTCATTTATTTTCTAACTATAATCTGGTGGTCTTGCATTCTTATTCACAGGTAGTCCTTCCCATACAAAAAGGAGTTCTTCGCAATCAGTCTAATCTCTCTCTACGGTATGCACACACCCTCCCAACACTCAACAAGTATTCTTCCTAGCCCTAACCTTTATCTGTTTCTTAAGAAAATGAAAGGATAGAAGAAACTCTATTCTAAGAATGGAAACATTCTGTGCGAAACAAGAGTGATTGATCAACCATTGGAATTTGACATCTCACCAATTTTCTATGCTAGATGTATGGATGTGGGCCATAAAGAGAGAAACTATAAGAGGGAAAGAAAAGTTTAGAAAACTAGGGAAGATATTCTATCTTCCCCTACAACTAGTAGTTTGAATGTGGGTGTTGGGGATGAGCTTGATGATATCATCACTTAATTTCCAGTTGAAGGAGATTCAAATCATACTATGTGGCTTCTTGTGGATATGTCTAAGGGGGATTCAATGTTCGAGACAAGGGATATCCACATAGTGCCCATGACCTTGTTGGAAGGGCTGACTGTTTTAAAGTTAGAAATCATGTGACTAAGGGAAATATGGTGGTGGTTATTGGTAAACTCATGTATTTACCTATGCATTCAGTAGAAAAAGATTAGTTGAAGGGGGAATGGGTGTCACATTTGTAATAAGATTCTTTATAGGTGATGCAAGATGATTCACCCATTTCTATGTTATTTTTTGCTGACCTAACATTGGAATCCTTTGATTTCCCCATTTCAAGGCATCATTACGAGGAGGAATTTCCTCCTTTGGAGAAATTAGGCTACATGCCCCCATTGGTAGGGGTTGATTTAGCTAAGGACGTAGAGGTGGATCCTAAGAAAATGGAAGAAGAGTGTTTCTCCATAGATATGGAAACTCCAGTGGTGAAAGATGACTTGGTTAAGTAGAAAAATCCCCTTGAATCATATGAATAAAAGATATGGAAGTGGAAAGTCGAGCACTTCCCGAATGGTAACTTAGAATTTGTTTTTCCTATTGAAAATTTAATCCCCTCATATATTGATCTTGACTCCTTTAAGATACTTGATTTCTAGGAAGGTGAGCGTTAGAGAGAGTATGTCAATGAAAAATATGGTGGTGGTGGGACTGAAGATGTGGCCCATGGGTGGAAATATGTGTGACCAAGAAGAGAAAAATGTAAGCATTATGTTCCACATTCTGATAGGATCAATAGGAGCACGTATAAGGGTTATCTAGATCTTGTACATGTTTAAATTTTTTGTGTTTTCTACTGTATTTTTGTTGTTGTGTTGAGATTTGGTTTTTGTGTTTTTGTAGCATTTTTGTTGGTCTGATGTCTTTCTCACAAGTGTTCTTGTTTACTCGTGCATTCTTATCTAATCTTAAGGTTTTATCTGGGTGTTTATACACCTCTTTTGGTTGTTCTAAGGTAGGATACCTATCCAAAAACCTTTATCCTTAATAAAAATTGTGTTCCTCCTTGGCATCCATGTATATCCATAATAATTATTCATGTGATTCCATGTCACATAATTATTTCTCCATTGATTCCATATATAGACATAATGATTACTTCTCCAATTCCTTTTATATCCATATATATTGCTACCCTTATGTGTCTTAATATATCTCCATGATTATTTCTTCTTATTGATTCCCTAAGGATACTAGGAACCTAAAGCATAAAAGGTTTTGTCATGCACCAGTAAGGCGCAAAGGCTCGCGCAGAAGTAACTTTGGGGAAGGCATAGAGGTTCACGCCCAGGTAGAACAAGCTTAGGACTTAGCCATATTTTGGACTATAGTTATAGGTGCAATAAGGGACATGTGGAGATGAAGCTAGATCTGATTACGGATAAGGCTAGAACATGGAGACTTGCAGCCCAAGAAAAGCATATCATAGTATATGGTTATCATGATAGGATTAATAGCTATAAATTGGAGTTAGTTATGGTTTAGTTGGCACTTACATGTTAAGGGTAATTAAGTATGGAAATACATCATAACATTTGGCAGGAAGTTCAATTTGAGTGATGAGTAAGTGGTAAGGAAATATTCCTCCTAGTAATTTGATATGTATTGATTTGCACGTCAATAAGGAGAGAGATCAGAGAGAGGGGGATGAAAAAAATGAAAAGTGTGCATAATGTAAAATATATGTGAATAGGAAGGTAGAGAGAGCTGGGAGAGATATATGTGATCACCATTTTGACTTCTGTAATGGAGCCATTATAGGAAAATACTGAAACTGTGACGATGTATCTATAGCATTTATGGGTTCCTTGATGTATTTAGCTATTGTAATATTGGTGAATTAATATAATGGTGTTGTTCTAAATATTAGTGTTTAATGGATATAATTGCTTATGTTCTTGATTGTGCTCGTGGTTTGGATATGGTTCATGTATGTTCTTTTTAATATTCATAATAGTAATATGGATTATTTAAGCTCAGATCTACTCTCATTATCTCTATCATAAGATGTATGTGTTGATGTATATATGATTTTATGCTATAATGATGAATATTATTGCAAATATCACATAAAAGAGGGGCTCAATGCCTTCGTGTGCCTCAGGTGAGAGCCCAGTTAAGGATGGGTGATATGTCAGCGTGTTTGGGGTTTGAAAGGAGTAGGTAAAAGTGACTACATTTTGGTTCCATTAATGGGACCTCTTTTGAATCTGTTGTAAGAATGGTATGTGATGACAGAATGTTTGAGTTTGGCCTACGTGAAGACTTGGTTTAAGAACACAGAGGATGAGTTTACACAGAGATTCAACATTGGAACTAAGTTTGATGCACATACATGGTTAGAGGAGCATCTATATCATGAGCTCTATGAAACATTCTTTTTCTATTTTATAATAGAACTGTATGAATGGTTGTCAGTGTATGCATCGAGGAGGAGTTGGTACTATCAACCTCATGTGTGGACCCAAGAATATTATCAGTGGCTTCATGATTTCAATCTGATTTGGACTCATGTTGTTGATCATTGGTAGAGTGGTGTGTTGACTAGCTACACATTGGAGTATGCAGTTTCTATGTATTCTTTCCTAGAGGTTTTTGAGTTTGAGTTCTTTTGAGAACCGAGCGGATCTTTCTTGCATGTTATACCATTAGCCATTAAGATCTTTATCATCACCTTGCATTTAGAAGTGTTTCCTATAGCTAGTTAAACTCCCACTATAAGTGAGGCATAGAAGTGGGTGTGGTGAAGAGATCGCGGATCCGTTAATAGAAGTGGAAAGAGAAGAGAGATGGATCAAGTATAATGAAGATTGGGAGAGGGAATTGGTGAGATAGTGTGATATTACAGGAATGATGGATGTTTATAAGTATACGTTGTGGAAAGTATTTGAGGTTCACTCAGAGGATGTGGAACCTGAGCAGTCTATGCTACCCCATCTTGGAAAATATAGAAGGAGAACCCCCTCGTCTTCTGATGAGAGCTCGTCAGATGGAGAAAGGAGATGGGTCGTAGGTGCACATTTGAACCCACTGCATGAACAGGCCCTTGCACTTAGATTTCCAATATCTTAGAAAAGTATTTCTAGTTTGGTTAGCATTGGTAAACAAACAACATCAGGTATATATAATTTTACTTTACATCCATTTATGGCCATGCAGAAATTTCTTGTGTTTGGTGGTATCTTGTTAGGTGCATCATTTGGGCAAGGAGTGGGCTTTAGGAATTTGGGTATCATGTCTAGAAGTAGTTCAAATTCACAAAATGTTGGATATCAGATTATTACAACAGTAAGAATGTAGAGTTACAATAATTCAGGCCCTATACATGATATAGGAGGAGGATCTGATGGATCTCAAAGGTCAGGGGTTAGTGGAACTGGAGGATCTCATGGTGGAGGTAACACAAGAGGAAATTAAAGTTCTGGATCTGGTGGATAAGGACGGAAATCCCATCAGTAAGTATTTTATGAGATGTATCTTAATTTTCCTAGCTATAAGGGTGTTGAGGATTCTGTAGAGCATGTACACAAGTGTGAATTTATATATTCAACTAAGGGGATCACTACCCTTGAGTGGAAGGAAAATAAGTTTTTAACTACATTGTAGGAGTGCATGCATAGCTGGTACTAAAAATATGACCCACATCAGATGGCGGTGGTTTATACTGCATTGTGTGATACCTTCTTAATGGAATTTCATATTCCTGAGTTTGAGAAAAAGAGTATCAACATGCTCAAGGAGATTCAACAGGGTATGAAAAAAAGTGTGTGTGAGTATGATGCATGTTTTAATAAAAAAATTTCAAATTTATCTTATGATATCCATCCTTCTTAGCATGCTCAATAGCTCGTTGGAGTCCTGATAACACCTTTCAGACGAGAGATTTCACATAATACTTTCACATATCTGCACAAGGACTTGGAGGCTTCTTTGTGCACTAAGACCATAGGGAGTGTTGATACTGGGGTAATTCCCTTTTTAGAGGCACAAATTACTTCCATGGAAAAGCAACTTGAGAAGTTATCTACAAATTTAGCACATGAGACTCGTAGCAAACTTTGGTGTACAGATTTTGAAGTAGGAGTACACACCAAGTATATTTTCCCTCAAAATTTTGTGCACATCATGACAGTAGATAGTGAAATCTGTCATGGGGATCATGATCCAAGTAGATGCCATTTGTTATAACGTGTGCTCCATAAGAATGTGTCTTGTTATTTTAAGATTTATACCTCTACTACTCATGACATGAAGCACTGTTAGTTGATAGATTATATTCATGATGTAATTGATGTTAGTGTGCACTGAGCCAACATTGCAAATAGTTTTAAGAACAAGGGGTGCTGACATGAAGGGAATGAAGATGGTGGAGAAAGAGGAAGAATATTTCATGGAGGATTGAAAGGTTGTGGTTTACATGGCATCGGAAGGAGTGAAATACCTCATGGAACTTTCTTTAATTGTTGATCTACATATCACTACAAGTTTGAGTGCACAAATTTACTGCAATACTCATGGTGTGGAAAGAAACATAATTTTGAGGAGTTCCCTGACTTGTATAATCACATGATCCAGAATCAGAAGGACAAGGGCATGGGAATGGTTAGTGTGAAACATGATGAACCTTTTTTCATGCCTATAGTAGTGTTTAACCCTAAGTTTGAGCATGTATTAGTAACTACACGCATTAAAGTTGTATGCACCAGAGAGATACCAAAGTAGAGGCCTTTCATTAGAAGAGAAGAGGTATTGCATGGGAAGTAACATGATCTAAATTATCAGAAGGGGGTTTACCAAGAGACTATGGAGGTGATTAGGAGGTTACATGGAGAGATTCAATGCTTGAAAGAGCAGTCATGGAAGTTGGAACAGGTTAAGAATGTTGAGATCCCTCAGAATGATGTTGATTATGTGAAATAATTATGTAAGATGCTACGCCAAGAAAATATCATTCCCCTATTAGGAGAATGGTTTAGAGGCAATGTATTATGCACTAGATGCAAGTCCGAGAGGGAGATCTTTCATGCTAATTTACCCCCTCATAATCTTGATTATGAAAGGAGATCACGTTGAATGTGGTAGTTAATGGATGGCTTTTGAGTAACATACTAATTGAAACAGGTGCAGAGGTTAATGTTCTTACTCTAAATATGTGGAAGTAGTTGGGGAGACCACCATTACAACCATCTTCAAATGTGTTGTACACGTAAATTAGAACTAAAGCTATGCTCATCGGAGTCTTAAAGGATGCTTCCATAACCATTCAAGGGTCCAATTTTACTGGGCACTTTGAATTATTAGCACTTTCTAAGGTAGGTAATTTCCCTACATTACTTGGGTTCCCTTGGTGTTATGCAAATAATGCTGATTTGTGCTTCAACAAGGGATGCATCATCTTTGAGAACAAGAAGGAGCTCATTATTATTCCACTAACAAATGGTAGGTCTGCACATTATGTCAAGCCTTTGGGGGAAGAAGACATCAATATATTTTATTTTCACACCATCAGAGACCCAAAGGTTATCGAGTCGTCAAAAAAAGGAGTCATTCAATGGGATGATGCTCAGTCCTTGAGTGATACGACCAACATTGCATGTGATAAGTGGGCACATGGAACTTACGAGTTGGTTGGAAGATAATTGAAGGGAATTATGACTTGTGTCAATAGCACATTTGGTTAGGAATTTGAGAGACAAATAGTTTCCAAGTTACACTGGAGGAGGTTACCCTGATGTCTTTTTGCGCACTATGGAATTCTAGTGGACCTGTGAAGTAGATCAGAGGAATATTATTGTTTATACCTTACGTGGGACAACCACGCATTGGTAGATGACTCACTAGGATAATATTATAGATTCACATGAGGGTTGTGCATGTGATTGGTATTTTCATTCATAGTTACATTGTTAGACGGTATATTGGTAAGAGTTGACGACATATATTATTCATACTTTTGAGTATCTATCTTCTAAACCATCATTGAATGAGGTGTTGCAGGTGGTCAAGTTCCTTACTCTGGGAGATAGTGCCAAAGTTGAGGACCTCATCTTATATTTTATAGGGGAGATTGATTTGGAGGTGCGTTTTGAGGAGAAGAAACAAATGAAGTACAATTTGAGCACACCTACCTTGAAAAGGAGAAAGGAAAAATGGTGTACCTAATAGAAGATGAAGAGATAGAAAAGCTTGGTGTTGATTATACAGAGGGTACGTGTGATATCTTGGATAGTGTGGATGAGAAGGTGCGTTCCTACCATGATTGGTTGAAGACAAATAATATCAACATTGGCACAAAAGCATAACCGAAAGAAGAAATCCTTAGTGATTATTAGATAGAGAAAGAGGTCTCCAAGATAATTGATCTGCTGTGTGAATTCTAGTATTTTTTCCTGTTTGGATACCATGAATTGAAGGGATTTCGACACTCATTGGGAGATCTATGGATTAATTTAAAGTAAGGTGCATGCCTGATTAGGAAGAGGTATTATAGGACGAATCCTAGTTTGTGTGTAAATGTGAAAGAAGAAATTGACAAGATGCTAGAATTTGGGATCATAGAAGCTATTTAATAATCCTAATGGGTTATTCCGATGGTGATTATTATCAATAAATATGGAAGAATATGAATATGTGTAGACTAAAAAGACTTGAATACTACATTTGTTATACATCCTTTTCCAACACCTTTTATTGAAGAAATATTGGAAGGTGTAGTAGGGCGTGAGATCTAGTCTTTTACAGATGGATTCTCAGGGTATCACTAGGTAAGGATTGTAAGGGAAGATAAGGAGAAGAATAATTTCACCACTGAATGGGGAATCTTTGATTATATGGTTATGTCATTTAGGCTTAAGAATGCACCTGCAGTATTTTTCCGCATTATGGTACAAATATTCCAAGAATTTATTCATAAGTATCTCCTAGTCTACCTGGATGATTGGAAAATGTATGGATTAGTAAAATATCATTGCAAAAAGCTGAGATTGATGTTTGAAAGATGCAAGAAATTAATTATCTCTCTAAACATTGATAAATGTGTCTTTGTTACTCCCTTTGGCACATTTCTAGGTCACATTATTTACAAGGAAGGATTATTGGTAGACCCTGCCAAAGTTGTTATTTTGGGTTTGGAGGAGCCTTCCAATCAAAGTGAAATGCACGGATTTCTAGGGAATATGGGTTACTATATAAAATTCATCAAAGGTTATGCCAAGATTTTCACACCCTTGGAAGAACTATTGAGGCATAAAGGGAGATTGCATTGGGATGAGTTACAACAAGTAGCTTTTGATATGTTGAAGGAGAAGCTTACCACCGTGAAAATTTTGCACATTCCCTCTTGGGACAAGCCCTTTCATGTGCATGTGGATACATCAGGTATGGAAATTGAAGTAGTGTTATCACAACCTAGGGAAGGGATTGTCGATTGCCCTTTATGTTTTGCAAATAGAAAGTTAACCCCAGCTAAGCAGAATCAGACAACAACGGAGCACGGAGCATTTTCTATGATTTATGCACTACATAAGTTTAGGAAATACTTATTTGCTACTTCATTTATATTTTATAAAGATCACATGGAACTTAAGTATTTAGTAAACAATCTTGTTTTATAAGGGCACATATGCCGGTGGATCTTGTTATTTTGGGAATTAAATTTTTTGGTGGTAGTCAAACCAGGAAAGTGCAATTCAAGAATTGACCATCTTTCAAGAATTAATCTAGGTGAGGACACCCAAACCATTGAAGACACAATTTCGGATGCATAGTTGTTCAAATTACAATGTGCACCCATTGATTTGGAGAATATTGTTATTTTTTACGAACAAATGTGGCACCTAAAAGAATGAATATTATAGAAAGGAAACAACTTGCCATTTGCATCATACCTTATATGTTGATTGGTGGAGATCTATACAAACTTGGTCGGGATGAGATTTGATGCCGGGTGTACTAGAGCATGAGTGCGTGGGTATTATGGAGGAATCTCATAGAGGGATTGTTGGTGTACATTATGTAGGTTGAGCTATTGTGCATAATATTATGATGGTTGGTTTGTGGTGGGAGACATTATATGAGGATTGCCAAGAATATGCCAGGGGTTGTGATCATTTCCACTACCTTGGGAATCCTGAGCATAGAGATGAAATTTCATCGATACCTATAACAAGTTCAGAACCCTTTGAAAAATGGGAAATTGACTTCATAAGTTCTATTTCCCCCTTGACGTGTAGGATAGGATCACACTACTTCATTACTTATACAAATTATCTTACACGGTGGGCAGAAGTAACACCTATGAAGGATTGCACTGTAGTTACTAAAGCAAGGTTCCTTTGGGAGAAGATTATAAGTAGGTGTGGATATCTATTGAGTTTATCAAGTGATAGGGGTACTCATTTCTTGAATGAGACTGTTAGTATATTATTGGTGGAATTTATGATATCCCGTCATAAGACTACACCCTATTGCCCACAAGTTAATGGAACTGTTGAAGCTTTCAGCAAGATTGTGAGCCACACCTTGACGAAAATATGTGATGTTAGAAGGAAGGATTAATATGATAAAGTCTCTATTTTTCTTTGTTCCTATAGAACAACCTACAAGATACTCAACAAAGCCACACCCTTTCAGTTGGTGTTTGGCGCTAAGGATGTTTTACCAGTTGAATTCATGTTACCATCCTTGTGTATTGTGTGTGCAGGAGGATTGGCATATGAACAAGCACTTAAAGAGTGCATAGACAAAATTATGCAGTTAGATGAGAGGCATGCCATAGCCCAATGGAGCCAAAAAATAGAGAAAACAAGACATAATGCTTAATATGATTGGAAAATTAAAAATAAGAAGATGGAGGTTGGACAGATGGTACTTTTGTATGATTCCAAGTTTTTGCACCACCCTAGGAAGTTCCAAGTGCATTGGTTGGGACCGTATTTCGTGACCTATATACTTGACTTAGGTGCTTTCTAGTTAGAGGCTTTAGATGGCACATGGTTTCCTGATTTCTTTAATGACAGTAGGTTGAAGCCCTATTATAAATAAGTCTTCTTGGTGTTTGTAATAAGGCAGTGTTACCATTTAGCTTAGGTTTCCCTTTGATGCAATTTCCTTGATATGTGTTTCCTTTCATCATCACTATGCTTTGTTTTTTTGTCCTATGTTGTGTTGTGCATTTGAACGCGAGTAGCTGATTACATTTTAAGTTATTCATTACGTAGAGGACCGCACATACCTTTAAGTGTGGGGAAGATTGGTGTATAAATTTGGAAAAATGGTTGGCATATTTCTAAAATAGGCTGGATTGATGAAAGGCTTATTCTAGAATGATGGGTGCAAAGGTAGAAGAATGATTTGTGTGGTATATAAGGTGTTTTGTGAAGATTCGAGTGGATTAAAGACCACATTGGAAGAAATAAAGATCACGTACTATAACATGAGGTAGGTGATGACATGGTAATTACTTAGTGGATGGTGAAAAGGTTATGTACTTTGGTGTAGTAAGGTGTGCGGAGGAGGTCTGTGGTAGGGAAGTAATGATAGCATGCCAGAAGGTTATGACTGTAGTGCATAAGGTGGAGTTGCGTAAGTTCATTTAAGAGAAAAAAGGCACTTTATTAAAAATTAAAGTTAAGACGTGTGGGTCGGAAGGGAATTGTGGTCTTTGAAAAATTATAAATAAGGGGTGAGGGTAGTCATTTTAACTACCTTGCCTTCATAAATTTTTTTTCTCCCAAGCTATTGAAGTGCAATGAGGGTGTGATATGGGAAAGAATTACTTTCTACAAACAAATGGCATTGTGTGAACTATAATGAGACCTTGCGGAGTGGAACGCAGAGTAGACAATGAGGCAGTAGGGGGTTGTGTAAAAGTGAAGCTATTAAAGTTGAAGATCTTGGGTAGATAAGGAGAATTCGAAACACCTAGGACACATAGTAATGACATCACACAAACCAAGAAACTAGTGGTAGATAAGGAGGAACCCATTAAGGTATACTCATAAATCCAATACCCCCTGGGTTTGATTAAAATGGAGAAGTGGAGTTTAAATATTTATAGGTGTAATATCATCAAATTCAACCACAAGACAAAATAAAATGACAAGGAAATGTGAGCGGACTTGTTCAAAGATGCCCCAGGTTTAGAAGAGATCATAAACCCAGGGTTGATGACTTGGTGCAAGAAGAGTTGTAGAAGAATGGAGTTTTGCAGATTTGGGATCTTCCTTTATTCATTAAACCTGCCCCTCTCTTTTGGTGGTTAATTTCGTGGGTGAACAAAGATTTGTTTCTACTTTATAGGGAAGATAATGAGGATTAAAACCTAGTTGATTATGAGTGTGACATGCGTGCAGAACACTTTTGAATATATGACAATCAACCTATGTGCCAATGTGAAAATTGAGGAATTGTTGAAGCAGATGAACTATGAGAAGGGGGGAAGGGCCCAAGTTATCTCAAACCTTGGTGACCTAGAATTAAGGGTCATAACCTAACTCATCAGTTGCAAATTAGGTGTGTTAGAGTGAAGGATAGATGTAAATAAGAGATTCATGTATATTGCATACATGGTATCCAAGTGGGTTGTAGTGTCCATATTTTACACACACAAATACAATACACATAATAACATGATAATTGTTTTTGGCTTACATTTCTTAATACCCAACATCACATAGGGTCACTAAGGATAATGTATAACACATGATACATTTTCCTAACCACGGGCCCACATATATAACATGAAACAAATGATCCACATAAAAACCACATTTCCAAAAAAATGACAAAGTAAAAAATGACCCATTACAATATACACTTACTCACATGCACATCCCACAACATATCATTGTTAATGTTGAAATATTTATTACAATCCTATTTTTATTAGTTGACTATAATTGTCAGAAGAACACATAATATGGGAGCCTTCATTCCTTTACAAAAAAGCCACATATTTTCATTTAAAATTTCACCTATAGTGGTTCCTTTATAATTCTCTCATCTCTCTTGTGGAAATAACTTTATATAGCATGATTGTGATTAGGAACGTATGCACACACATTTGTCTTATAGTATTTGACTTAAGGATTTTTTTGAGAGATCCGTGTTTACTTGGTTTAGAAAAATACTCTCGTTACAAGGAGTAAAGTTCATAGGAAGAAAAAGGAAGGTTACTATATCAATAGAAAACCTATCCCAAGTTCATTTCATAACATTGGTTAATACTAACAATAAACTCTTTTCATCTTCTAGTTATTACAACCAACTATGTAGGCTAACTAATTAGGTTGTATCATTCTTGATTCACAATCTGTTTCTCCAATTAGGGACTTATATTTTCACAATCATATTGTGCATGGACGGGTACATTACACCTATGTTCCCGTTATAGAGATTTTTATTTAAACTTAAATGAAGAATTTAACATTTCAAAATACTTATGTTTCATCATCTTAAGAATTTATTTTCAATAACAATGGTTGAATCACATGTTTCAACCATAAATCTACTTCCTGAGTGATCCTAGGTTTGATATATTCCTATCTATGCCAAGGGTTCTACTAACTTTTACAAGTCCAACTTGAGTGTAATTTCCTTAATGCACAAGGCCTTGGCCACAGTTGAAAGTATCCCATTCTCAATGCTACACTTTATTATTTCATTTGCATTGTTATTTAACCCACATCTATGTAAACAAAGCATGATATCATACATCATATTTGGTTTTTTTATTAATTAGGTTATTTTATTAGTCGTGGAACTCTACTTTATTACATTCATTTTATGATCATCTTTGACATTTTAGTTGGTTTTAACATCGTTCAAAGGCGTGACATGTTTGTAGCAGTCATTCGTTAGTTTAATCTTATTTACCCTTCCATTAACTACATTTACATAGTTACTTTGGTCCTATAATAACATCATCTTGGATAAAAAATAATTCCTATAATACTTGCGTATATTCGATGTTTAAATTTTACCTTTTCTAGACAAGGGGAAACTATCGTGAGATCAAAGAAGGAATTAGTTGGATTTAAGGGTGATTTAGATTCAAGATACCTCTTCCAATAAGAATCCTTCCTTCATAGTACTCTATTTTTCCTATTATAGTTTGTTATAATTCAACAGTTAGTTTAAGTAGATTTAACATTTACACGTCATAAATTTTTATTTTTATTTTTGTTATGGAAGAGTTTTTGTTGGATCAAATGTTTGATTTTTCAGAGAACAAATCTTGTTTTTTCTACAATAAGAGAATGCCTAAATCAATTATGAAAAATTCAAGCATACCTTTATTTCTAAATAATATTTTATTTACTCTTATTTCCAATTACTCTTAGATGGTTAATTTGGACTCTTATGGGCATTGTTTTAGAACAATTGTAATTCAAATAACACATAATTTTCACTTAGGGATTTAAGACTACAAGGAGTACGACCTCACACAAGAAAATTCATTTAATTACTCTTAGACACACAAGTATTAAGTGTATATTGTGAGAGAGATATCCCAAATAATCTTATGCATTATAAAATCCTCTTAAGGGCCAATTTCAATTGTTGGGTAAATACACAAGTAATTTGAAATGTACCCTCCACTCATGTAATTTAGATCTCACAAGATATCAATCATAGGTACAACCACCAACTATCTTGCAAGGCTTTGGCAACCCACTAGGGTACCAAGGGAAAATACAAAGTAGGGGGTTAAACTTATTCATGATATGGTCTTACCTACAACAAAAAGACATGATCACCTCACTCATCCCAATCTGATAGGTTTCACAACATATATGCACAACATCATAAAATATCAAGGAAATGGTCCTTAACGAGACATCTTAGGTGCAAAGCATGAAAATGATTAGTGAGATCAAAGTATTTTATTAACATGATCAATGTTTTATTCCCTCGAAAAAGAATCAAACGTTGGAAGGAAGTACAATAGGCATTATAACTCATTCTTTTAAGTTTTATAGTTTTAATGAGATGAGATTCTACCTAGCATTGTCAGTGTTAAGGAAGTAAACCAATAATTAACATAGCAAAATACTTGATTAATTTATTTAAAACATAGGTTAACTTTGTGTATAACTTCACATGATTCAAGGGACTATAAACTATGTGCCACATTGGTATTTTCATAGTGTACAAAGAACAATTGGTTGAACAAAAATACAGTATGATTATTCTATGGTTATACATGTAATTCAAGATGAATATAACTTTACAATTACAACTCATTAATTACAAAATATCACATCCATAAAATTCCTCTTGTTCGGAGTACCTGCAACCAACATTGCGCAGTCCTAAGAATGAGTATGGAAATCCGCTACACTCAAGCATAAATCCACACGTTCAGAATTTTTAACATTTTAAATTAAATAGAAGAGAGAGAGAGATAGGGAGAGCAAGAGAGAGATAAGGAAAAAAATTCCTCATGCATTCACACATTATAATTCAGTTGCATTTAATATTTTGTACTGGAGAGAGCTAGTGAGGATGAGAGATAAAGTTCAAATACATTTTATTTTCCATTCTAAATGTTATAATAATTTGCATTTTATGTCTATTATCACTTCATTTCAAACAAATTCACATTTCCCAACTCATTTATGTTTTCAAATAAATCAAGTATCATAGTTGTTTCTAGATAGAGAAGAGGGTGGAGAAAGAAAGTCGGCATACATTTCAAAATTAATTTATACAAGATTTAAAATCGAATAAAATTATACATAGCATTGCAACAATATTATGAGGTCACATGTGTTGCTAGAATTCTAACAAGACTCCAAAAGGAGATTCTCGCTAAGGTTGAGAAAATTATCCAAAACAACAAAAGTGTTTATAACGGGGTGTCTAACACCCTTGTTCAAGTTCCATCAAAAATTTTGATGATTCCTACTTATTCCCAATATATAGAGAATCCCTCTTTCATGACAGAAGTTTATTACCATGAACAAAGCTCAATATACAAGGGCAAGTACAGGGTAAGTTATCATAATTACGTTATCAACTCTTGTCACACAACAACCAGCGGGCCCCAAAACCCACTTGCAAAATTAGTTTCCAAAGGTGTTTTCATTGATATGAAGGTGAGAAATGATTCTCTTATAATTATTCTAGAGGTAGGTGGAAGGGGTTTTCAATTTCACTCAAACTAAATGGCAAGCATAAAATAAAATCGACCGCATTTTATTAAAACCAACACGTCACACAAGTGACTATTAAGCTAAGTGGCTTAGAAATTTAACTTCTAAGGACACTATATAAACTCTAATGGCTTGGATAAATAACCCCATGGTGTCCCACATTACTAGGGATCATATTAGGAGTTTCAGGTTTGCAGTATATGTGGGTGTGGTGCTCTATGCGCGTGACTTTCAACATCAAAGTTTTTTTTTTGTCTTTTGTTGTTGTTGTGGATGTTTTGAGAGTTCAAATCAAGGAAATATCTTACTTTTTTTTGGAATTATGATCCCTATCATTCAACATTTAATTTTGAAAATAAAAATAAAAATGATGAAGTGAAATTTAATACAAACGAAAAGAGGAAAACCATACCTTTTTTTGCGAAACTCATGATTCCCACATTAAATGAGACTGCATCATCTTCCTTCATTCACCAAGCACAAAACAAGAGACCAATCATGATGAGATCCAAAACACTGACACCAAAATTTTCCATGGTGTCATTGAAGTCACAATATGAAAGTGGTGACAAAAGTGAACTGATCACATGGACACATGTACTCGGCAAACCGAAAAAACATAAACTCATTTTGATATATGCTTGGAGGAAGTTATCAATATTTGTATAATTTTAGCTTTAAAATGCAAGAGGAATTTGCTTAAATGTGTATGTGGCCTTTATAAAAACCTCCTTTTGTGTTATATATCATGAACTTCTAACTATTCTAGAAATCGATCCCCTGGTTTACAGAAAAAAGAGATGCATAAACCAATGGATCTCAATGTTGATAGAATCCTAAGATTATCTACCACGTGGAGTACCAAATAAGATACTCATATGCACACAATTATTCTATTACAACTTGGGAAAATAATTAAGAAAGTCACATGTTAGTTTGAGATTGACCTTACAAGGCAGATCAACCAGGTGGCTCCTGTAACTATTAGAAAATGAGTTCTTCAAGCCATACTTCTTACTCTTCATGGGAAAAACAAAATGTGGTGCTAGCTTATTAGATACAACATGGTCTATACCCAGTTTAAAGTTTTCATTTTTGTGCAGGAATAGTGAAAGAGACAAGTCTTGTATAGACATACAAGGGACAAAAGATAGGGAAAATTTCAAAGCCTTAACAATTTAACTACTAATTGCAATAAAAGATAAGGAATAGGAAAATTTGAGTGGTAGCCCTCATATACTCTGAGATTGGTGATGAGATATTATAGTGTTATGCAAGTGCTTAAATGCATAAGAAAAAAAACAATACAACCAAACACTATGCCAAGAAGGAATTGCCTCCTACGCTTCAATATCCTTCTCCTTCTTCTGTAGACTAAAACTAAACAACAACAGGGATAAGTTCATTTCCTCTCATAGGCCCAATGAACCCACTTCAAACATAGATACTGCTCAAGATCAATCAAATCATATAAAGAAATAATGAGGAGATGTTTGGGTCAAATTTTTATCTCAGCGCAAACTCGTTTTAACAAAAAACATATTCATTTCTAAAAATAAGTTAGTAAGATCTTTAATTAGTACGGATCCATGTCACATTTTGTTTAAGTGATTTAAGGAACCTCAAATTGGCTACACCATCTAATCACTACTAAATTACAATTTTAACTGGTGTTTTACTATGGTTAACGCCTTTGGATCTTGAACAAAGTGCTTGTATTTTATTTTACAAATAATTGACAAGTTTGAACATGTTCTTAGCATGTGTCATTTCATGCCCTATCATCTGATAGGTGTGTAGATCAAGGATTGGACATGGAGGGGCACTACATCTCCCTCTACTTATAAGATAATCATCCTCAATGTGACACAATGCCGAAGCTTGAAGGATACATAGGAAATAAATTAAAAAATGACACATGTTGTTTAACAAAACAACTTTTTGGTACAACATGACCACAAGGAAGCAAACTAATTTTTGAGATATCTTAAATTTTAATGTTCAGTGAATATTGGAAATTCTCTTTTACTTTATTACTTAGTATTTTTCTTTGCAGTGTTCCTTATGTCAGGATCTTAATACTCATTATTTAGAATTTTTAATTCTTTCATGTTTGTGGGTTCCCGATAGTAATTGGCTTCAATATGTCACACAAAATTTAACACAACACAAAAAACCAACAAGACATATTGCTACATAGTTTTCATGACTATATAACATAACAAGACATTTAATTCCAATATGAAATGAGAACACGTAGTCCACATAGCAAATAATTTCCAACAATTATGTCACAGACATAGATCCAACACACACAAGTGACTAAAAACAAGAAATTAATCATGACGCTGATACAAAGGAAAATGGTATCATATGGCCCAAAAAACCATGACTGTACCAAGACAATATCCAATAGTCCATACTAACCAAGGGGGTGTCAAACCTCAATCATAAAAATGTCTAACAAGAATCACAAGAGTACACATAACTCATAATACCAACTCCAGACATCACAATGCATCATGAAACAACTCCATATATATACCAAATCATCACAAAAAAAATCCATATACCTCCCAAATCATCACCAATCAACTCCATATACCTCACAAGAGAAAGAATCATAGTTCCAAAACCAAGTCGGGTCACTCAACCATAGAGCCCCATCAAGAATATCAAGTCACTCAACCATAGAGTGCCATCGAGAATATCAGGTCACTCAACCATAGTGTGTCATCAAGAATATCAGTGCACTCAACCATAGAGTGCCATCAAGAATATCAGGTCACTTAACCATAGAGCCCCATATCCTTTCTCCATTTAATGAGATTAGGTCACCCTATGGTCCTGGGCACATAGAGCTTCGTCACCCCTAACCCAAGCGACATAATAAATCGTGGTTCAACAACTCACTAGTTATCTGTAACTCCTTGGGGCATACCCCCACACTACCAAGTAGATCCATAGGTTCCACCACTCCATAGTGAATCCCTTGACCCTATTCCAACACATTATGACATTAGAACCAACATAAAATTCCATCTCAAATGCCAAGTGGAAAAAATCCCAAGCCTTAGGCAAGGCTATAAAAATTTTAAATATGAAATGAAAATTCAAAACTAAGCCAAAACAAATGGATAAATAGCCATAGTTAATGCAAAATCCACATGTTAGTGTAGTAACCAAAAAAATGCCCAAAATATAATAACACATCAATCATTAAAAGTTGTTGGTTATGATAAGAAAAGAGATAATGATCAATTTACAAATAAATTACATATATAGAAATAACACATTACAATCACTACGTGGCCTTATACATCCACCAAAGGGGTACTCATCGAGTTGTTGGAACTTGGATGTCGAGCCTCATCTCATAAAAATATACAAGTAACAAAAAATGAGTATATCAAATAATGTTATTGTCATCATCTCTACCTAGATCAGCCCTCAATACTCCCACAAGTCTCAACATAGTAAAAATCACATAGTATTGTTCGATAGACAACCCAATAGGAAAGAACAGGGGATGCTAGTTTGCATAAATTGAGCCTAAGGTGGTGTGCATCCAAAATATACTAAGCAAGATTAAAGTATAATCAACAAATAGAAGTGGGTTTCCAATTTATATAAGACTTCACTTCCTCACACGTACTCGACTCAAGATTATGAAAACCTAGTCCACACCTCCTCTCTCCACACATACACTCTTCATAGTTTATTCCCTTAAATACATGTAGTGTAAGTTTCACAACATAACACATAACTACATCATAAACATAATGGTTATTCACGCAAATTAACCATGGCATATTACACATGGTTTATATACAGAGTATAACAAAATAAATACTTTCAGGGGTTATGATAAATCAATTTTCCACATAATCCACCTAAGGTGCAAGTACTTTACAATAGGGGTCATACGAACACCATATGCCCCTAATTCATGACATGAACCATCACAAATTACATGAATTATAGGTATGATGAAAAAATTTACTAACATTACAACATACAGTCAACTGTAATACAACATGGTGACACACATGATTCATCACAACACGGTGGCGACATCATGATAAAATACAATTCACTACACACTAATTTTTTTACACCCCATCAACACACCCACATATCACAGAATAACAGGACACTCTAACACTTTGCACTCCGCACTAACATTATTTTCACATAAAAAAGGTGGTACATCACTCATGAAATCCTCATTGAATCTACAAAAAGGAGAGTGAATACTCTCATAATAAGAACAACACCATGATAACAAATACACACTAAGTGACATGCACAACACATGTGTTCATAATATCATAATTAAAACATTGTTCATATCAAAACATATATCACATTAATCTTCCCATCTCCACCACAAACATGCAAGATCACCACAACTCCAATCTATCATAGAGGTTTGAGAGCATGAACCTCTACTCTGATACCATATAAAATGCCCACATTTTACAGACACAAATATAATACACATAATAACAGGATAATTTTTTTTTGTCTTACATTGCTTGATACCTTACATCACATAGGGTCACTAAGGATAATTTATAACACATGAGACATTTGTGTAACCACAAGCCCACATATATAACATGAAACACATGATCCACATAAAAACCACATTTCAAAAAACATGACGAAGTATAAAATGACCCACTACAATATGCACTTACTCATAGGAAAATCACACAACACATCATTATTCATGGTGAAATATTTATTACAATCCTATTTTTATTATTTGACTATAATTTTATGAAGAACTCATAACATGGGACCCTTTGTTCCTTTACAAAAAAGATGCATGTTTTCATTTAACATTTCACCTATAGTGGTTCCTTTACAATTTTCTCATCTCTCTTGTGGAAATACCTTTATATAGCATGATTTTGATTAGGAATGTACATACACACATGTGTCTTATAATATTTTACTTAAGGATTTTTTTAGAGAGACGTTTTTACTAGGTTTATAAAAATAATATCATTACAAGGAGGAAAGTTCACAGGAATAAAAAATAAGGTTACTAGATATCCCAAGTTTATTTCATAACATTTTTTAATACCAACAATAAACTCTTTTCATCTTCTAGTTATTACGACCAACTATGTAGGATAACTAATTAGGTTTTATCATTCTTGATTCACAATCCATTGCTCCAATTAGGGATTCATATTTTCACAATAATATTACACATGGAAGGGTACATTACACCTATGTTCCCGTTAAAGATATTTTTCTTTGAATTTAAGTGACGAATTTCACATTTTAAACTACTTCTATTTCATCATCTTAAGGATGTATTCTCAATAGCAATGGGTGAATTACATGTTTCAACCATAACTCTACTTCCTCAGTGATCCTAGGTTTGATATATTCCTATCTATGCCAAGGATTCTACTAAATTTTACAAGTCCAACTTGAGTGCAATTTCCTTAATGCACAAGGCCTTGGCTAAAGTTGAAATTATCGCATTCTCAAGGCTACACTTTATTATTTCATTTGCATTGTTATTTATCCCACATTTATGCAAAAACATCATGCGATCACGCATCATATTTGGTTTTTTGCTTAATTAGGTGTTTTTATTAGTCATGGACATGTACTTTATTACATTCATTTTATGATCACCTTTGACATTTTAGTTGGTTTTGACATCATTCAAAGGCATACCATATTTTTAGCAGTCATTTGTTAGTTTAATCTTATTTACCCTTCCATTAACTACATTTACACAGTTACTTTGGTCCTATAATAACATCATCTTGGAAAAAAACTAGTTCATATAATACTTGTGTATATTCAATTTTTAACTTTTACCTTTGCTAGACAAGGGGAAACTATCGTGATATCAAAGAAGGAATTAGTTGGATTTAAGGGCGATTTAGATTCAAGATACCTCTTCCAATAAGAATCCTTCCTTCATAGTACTCTATTTTTCATGTTACAGTTTGTTATAATTCAACAGTTAGTTTAAATAGATTTAACGTTTACACGTCATAAATTTTTACTTTTTTTTTTTGTTATTGAAGAGTTTTTGTTTTCTCAAATGCTTGATTTTTCTAAGAACTGATCTTTTTTTTTGTAATAAGAGAATGCCTAAATAAATTATGAAGACTTCAAGCATACCTTTATTTCTAAACAATATCTTATTTACTCTTATTTCTGATTACTCTTAGATGGTTAATTTGGACTCTTATGGGCATTGTTTTAGAACAATTTTAATTCAAATAACACATAATTTTCACTTAGGGATTTAAGACTACAAGGAGTACAACCTCACACAAGAAAACTCATTTCATTTCTCTTAGACATGAAACTATTAAGTGTATATTTCTAGAGAGATATCCCAAATAATCTTGTGCATTATAAAATCCTCTTAAGGGCCAATTTCAATTGTTGAGTAAATACGCAAGTAATTTGAAATGTAGTCTCCACTCACGTGATTTAGATCTCAGAAGAGATCAATTGTAGGTACAACCACCAACTATCTTGCAAGGCTTTGGCAACCCACTAGGGTACTAAGGGAAAATACACACTAGGGGGTTAAAATTATTCATGATATGGTCATACCTATAACAACAAGACATGATCACATCACTCATCCCAATATGATAGATTTCACAACATATATGCACCACATCATAAAATATCAAGGAAATGGTCCTTAATCAAATGTATTAGGTGTAAATAATGAATATGATTAGTGAGATCAAAGTATTTTTTATTAACACGATAAATTTTTTATACCCTTGAAAAATACTTAAATGTGGGGAGGAATTAAAATAGGCATTATAAATCATTCTTTAAATTTCAATATTTTTAATGAGATGAGATTGTACCTAGCATTTTTGGTGTTAAAGAAGTAAACCAATAATTAACATAGAAAAATATTTGATTAATATCTATAAAACATAAGTACAACATTGAGTACAACTTCACATCCAATTCGACGTTATAAAATATTGCCACATTGGTATTCCCTTTCAAAATACACAAATAATAATTCTTTGAATAATAGTAAGGATGATTATTCTATGGTTATACATGTAATGCAAGATTAATATAACTTTACAATGAAAACTCATTAATTACAACATATCACATCCAAAAAATTCCTCTTGTTCGGAGTACCTACAACCAACATTGCATTAGTCCTAGGACTGAGTATGGAAATCCCCTACACTCAAGCATAAATCCACACATTCATCATTTTTAACATTTTCAATTAAATATAAGAGAGAGAGGGAGGGAGAGTGAGAGAGAGAAGACTGTTTTTATCCTCGTGCTTTCACGCTTTCACATTCAGTTGCATTTAATATTTTAGTACTAGAGAGAGCTAGTGAGGATGAGAGAGAAAGTTAAGAGACATTTTATTTTCCATTCTAAATTTTATAATAATTTTTATTTTATGTCCATTATCACTTCATTTCAAACCAATTCACATTTCCTAACTCATTTATGTTTTCAAATAAATCAAGTATCATAGTCTTTTCTAGAGAGAGAAGAGGGTGGAGAGAGAAAGTTGGCATACATTTCTAAATTCATTTATACAAAATAAAAATCATAAAAAATTATACATAGCATTGTAACAATATTCTGAGGTCACATGCGTGGCTAGAATTCCAATGAGACTCAAAAATGAGATTTTGGCTAAGGTTGAGAAAACTGTCTGAAATTACAAAAGTGATTATAACGGGGTCTCAAACATACTTGTTCAATTTTCATCACAACATTTTATGATTCCTACTTATCCCCACATATATAGAATCCCTCATGCCTAACGTAACTTTATTGAGAAAAGCTCGAGATATAAGGGCAAGTCCAGGGCAAGTTATCATAATTACGTCATCAACTCTTGTCACACAATGACCAGTGGGACCCTAAACCCACTTGTAAAATTAGTTTCTGAAGGTGTTTTCATTGATTTGAAGGTGGGATATGATTCTCTTGTAGTTATTCTATAGGTAAGAGGTAGTGGTTTTCTATTTCACTCAAGCTAAATGGCAACCATAATGTAATGCCAAAATTGATCATGCATTGTATTAAAATGAAAATGTCACAATAAGTGACTGATTAAGATAAGGAGGTTTAGGAATAGGACTTGTAAGAGACGTTAAATAAATTTCAAACAACTTCAATTAATAACTTCCCTAAGGTTTTCTTTGTTAACAAGGGTCATGCAAAGAGATTTCAGTTTTGACAGTATGTTTGGATGTGGCGCTCCATGCGTGTGAATTTCAACACCAGAGTTTTGTTTTTGTTTTTTTGTTGTTGTTGTGGATGTTTTAAAATTTCAAGTCAAGGAAATATCTTTGTCAATTGTTGGGGTTACATGCTCTCTATCATTCAACATTATATAGATTTTGAAAAAAATCTATAAATGATGAATTGCATGATTTAATGCAAGCGAAAAGGGGAAAACCATACCTTTTTACGCAAAACTCGTGATCCCTGCATTCAACGAGACCACATCAGCTTGTCTCATTCACCAAGCACACACCCTAGAGACCAAGCATGATGAGACTCCAAAAAAGTGAACATCTTGCCATGGTGTCACTAGAGTCACGAGATGACATAGTAATACAAACCTAGCGATTTCCTCTAAAAGTGAACCAAACCCCACACCGAGGCATATATATGGTCCTTTGAGATGCAACTAGGAAACATGTAACTGATTTTGATACATGCTTGGAGGAAATATATCCATATCCTTTACTTGTAGTTTTTCTTAATCCTCAAAATTGGTAGAAACCATTTTTTGTCAACCCATATGTATGTAACACTTTAGTCCATAGACCACTCCTTTTATGTTATATATTATGAACTTCAAAGCCTATCTCTCTGCATTATTTTTACGCCCTACTATAGAAATATTGTTATGCATGTTAACTACCAATACCATTTTAAATTCTATACTGCATAAACAATTATTCTGCTATAACCACCACATGGAGCTGCTCCAAGCTAAGAGAATCATAGTTTGACACCATAGAGCATTCAAGGTAAATATAGTTGGAATTATCATAATCAACATCATAATAGGAAGCAATGCAAAGCATGTTGGAATATTGAGATCTGACCATGGTACAAGGAACTATCAACCAGATTGACTACGAATTGGGAACTGGTAGAAACATTGACAAAATCGAATCATATTTAAATATTTTTTACTGCATTTGACGGGAGGTTTCTAAATCATGTGGTCAACAAAGCCCTTCTACTTCCTTATACATGCCTAAATGCTACTTTAATCTCCATTGACAACAACTGATAAGGAAATACTGACTATTCCACGTGGAGGAAGGAGTGAAGGATAAAAAGTCTTGTAGACACATAAGTTGGATAGCAAGCCAGGAAAAGCAATTCAAATGCCTTCATCTATACAACAACTACTCACAATAAAAGGTAATGAATAGAAAGGGAAACAAAGTGGTAGCCCTTTTCTACATGGAAAATGGCATTTCCCATAGATTACAAGTGTCACATATGCATAGTGCTAATCAAAATAAGAATAGAAAACAATCCAAACATTTGGACAATACACTATGCCAAGATGGAAGCACCTTCTAACCTTCAATAACTTTGTCCTTCTTTTGTTGCATACATGATCAAAATAGCAGGCAGGGAAAATGGTTTTCCTTTCCTCTTAGAGGCCTACTTTCGAACCCATGCTTCAGTTACATAGATACTGATCCAAGATTAGTCAAATCATGTATATATTCAAGTGAGTAGGTATATGTTTGTTTTAGAATTTTTTCCCAGCATGTACCGATTGGTTAAACCCATAATGAAATGATATTTTGATAGACGTCACTTGGTAAGAGATTTGGTTAACATAGGGTTCCGAGTCACATTTTCTGTTTATTTAATTTTTGATATATCTGGTACTCGTAGCGAGAATCCAATTACTCCTAAATTAACAAAGTTAACTTGGGTTCAAACTATGGTTATTGGCTATGGATCCTAATAAAGTAGCTTGTACTTTTTTGCTAGGAAAAGATAGGTATGAAAAATATGCCAAGGATGTGTCACTTTCCATTGGAATCTTTGACCCCCCAAAACTATCTTTCATGCCCTCCAGTACTTGATGTCATTTCACATATATTTTGATGATTGTAATAATTCTCCACAAAATTGATAATACATTTAGAAGGGGACACTACATATCCCTCTCCATTATAATAGCATCATTGTCCTTGATGTGACACAATGTCAAAGATAAATAGAAGGATTTATATGTAAGGATAAGGAAAGGTAAAAAATGAGTACATGTCTGATGTAAAAAACATAGCCTTGTCCATCCAACGTGACCACAAGGAAGAAAACTAATTTTTGAGATATCTTAAATTATAATGTTCTGTAAAGATTTGAAATTCTCTTTTACTTTATTACTTAGTATTTTTCTTTATAGTATTCCTTATCTCATGATCTTAGTACTTTGATTGTTTATAATTTTCAATCAGTCTTATGTTCATGTGTTCCCAACAGTAATTGGCCTCAAGATGTCACATAAAAACTTAACACAACACAAATGACCCACCATAAATCTTGCTACATAACTTTAAAGACTATTTCACATCACAAGAAATTTAATTCCACCATTGCAAGGAGAACAAAGTAGTCCACATAACCAAGAATTTCCAACAATTATGTCACAAGAATAGATCCAACCCACACAATTGACTAAACAAATCAGTGAATCATGACACTAATACAAAGGTACCCACTGGTATCACACAACCTGAAAGTCATGACTATACCCACATAGTTCCAAGACAAGATCCAATAGTATATATCAACTAAAAGGAGCGTCAAGCTTCAAATCATAGCAATGTACACATAACTCATAATACCAATGCCACACATCACAATGCATCACGATACAACTCCATATATCTCCCAAAGAATCACAAAAAAAAGAACATATACCTCACAAAGCATCACCAATCAACTCCATATACCTCCCAAGAGAAAGAATCATAGGACCAAAACCAAGCCAGGTCACTCCACCATAGAGCCCCATCAATAATTTCAAGTCACTCAACCATATAGTGTCATTGATAATATCAGGTCAATCAACCATGAGTGCCATCAAGTATATCAGGTCACTCAAACATAGAGTTTCATCAAGAATATTGGGTCACTTTTCTATAGAGTCCCCATCTCCTTTCTCCATTTAATGAGGTCAGGTCACCCTATGGCCCTTGGCACTTAGATCCCCATCACCCCTAACCCGAGGTGACTTAATAACTCATAGCTCAACAACTCATTAGTTATCTCTAACTCATTAGGGCATACACCTCACATAACAAAGCAGTTAGATAGGTTCAACCACTCCATGGTGAATCATCATGACCATATTCCAACACATTACGACATTATAACCAGCATAAAAATCCATCTCAAATGCCTAGTGGAACAAATTTCAAGCATTGGGCAAGCCTATACAACTTTTAAAAATGAAAATAAAAATTCAAAACTAAGCCAAAACAAATGGATAAATAGCCATAGTTAGTGAAAAATCCACATGTTAGTGTAGAAACAAAATAAAATTCCCAAAATATAAGAACACATCAATCAATAAAAACTATTGGTTGTGATAAGAAAAGAGATAATGATCAATTTACGAATAAAATAAATACATATAAATAACACATTACAATCACTACGTGGCCTTATACGGCCACCAAAGGGGTACTCATCGAGTTGCTGGAACTTGGATGTCGAGCCTCAGCTCATAAAAATATACAAGTAACAAAAAATGAGTATATTAAATAATGTAATTGTCATCATCTCTAATTATATCAGCCCTCCATACTCCCACAAGTCTCAACATAGTCAAAATCACATAGGATTTTTTGATAAACAACCCAATAGGAAAGAGCAGGGGATGTTATTTTACATAAGTTGATCCTAGGGTGGTGTGCATACAAAATATACTGAGAAATATTGAAGTATAATAAACCAATAGAAGTTGGTTTTCAGTCTATATAAGACTCCACTTCTTCATTCGTACTCAACACAAGATTATGAAAACCTGGTCCATGCCTCCTCTCTTCACACATACACTCTTAAGGGTTTCTTCCCTTAGGGACATCTAGTGTAAGTTTCATAACATAACACATAACTTCATCCTCAATACAATTTTGATTCATGCAAATTAACCATGGAGTCTTCCACATGGTTTATATATAGGGTATAAGAAAATAAATATTTTCATGGGTTATGATACATCACTTTTCCACATAATGCACCTAAGGTGCAAGTACTGCACTTTAGGGGTCATACAAACACCATATGCCCCTAATTCATGACATGAACCATCACATATTACACAAATTATAGGTATGATGAAAACAGTGACTAACAATACAACATACAGTCAATTGTAATACAACATGGTGACACACATGATTCATCACAACACAGTGGTGACATCACAATAAAATCCAATTCACTACACACTAATTCTTATTTTTTTATATAACCCATCGATACACCCACATATCATAGAATAACAAGACACTCCAACACTATGTAATCCACAATAACATTATTTTCACATAAAAAAAGGCAGTACATGACTTGTGAACTCCTCATTAAATCCACGAAAAGAAGAGTGAATACTCTCATTAGAATCACATAAACATGATAAAAAATACGCACTAAGTGACATACACAATACATGTGTTCATAATATAACAATTACAACATTGGTCATATCACAACATATATCACATTACTCTTCCCATCTTCACTATCACCATGCAAGATCACCACAACTCCAATCTATCCTAAAGGTTTGAGAGCATGATCCTCTACTCTGATAGCATATGTAATGCCCACATTTTAAACACACAAATAAAATACACATAATAATAGGATAATGTTTTTTTTGGCTTACATTGCTTGATACCTAACATCACATAGGGTCACTAAGAATAAGGTGTAATATATGAGACGTTTATGTAACCATGGGCCCACATATATAACATGAAATGCATGATCGACATAAAGACCACATTTCCAAAAAAATGACAAAGTACAAAATGACCACTACAATATACACTTAATCACAAGAACATCCCACAACATATCATTGTTTATGGTGAAATATTTATTACAATCCTATTTTTATCGGTTGACCAAAATTGTCTGAAGAACACATAACATGGGACCCTTTGTTCCTTTACAACAAAGCTGCATGTTTTCATTTAACATTTCACCTATAGTGGTTTCTTTGGAATTTTTTCATCTCTCTTGTAGAAATATCTTTATATAGCATGCTTGTGATTAGGAGCATACATACACACCATAACTCCACTTCCTGAGTGATCCAAGGTTTGATATATTCCTATCTACACCAAGGGTTCAACTAACTTTTACAAGTCCAACTTGCGTGCAATTTCCTTAACTCACAAGGCCTTGGCTATAGTTGAAAGTATCCTATTCTTGAGGCTACACTTTATTATTTCAGCTGCATCATTTTTAACCCACATTTATGCAAACAAAGCATGTGATCATGCATCATATTTTTTTTTCTATTAATTAGGTTGTTTTATTAGTCATGGACCTCTACTATATTACATTCATTTTATGATCACCTTTGACATTTTAGTTGGTTTTGACATCGTTCAAAGGTGTACCATGTTTGTAGTGGTCATTCGTTAGTTTAACCTTATTTACCCTTCCACTAACTACATTTACACAATTACTTTGATCCTGTAATAACATCATCTTGGAACAAAAGTTATTCCTATAATACTTGTGTATATTCGATGTTTAAATTTTACCTTTGCTAGACAAGGGGAAACTATCGTGATATCAAAGAAGGAATTAGTTGGATTTAAGGGTGATTTAGATTCAAGATACCTCTTCCAATAAGAATGTTCCTTCATAGTACTCTATTTTTCATGTTACAGTTTGTTATAATTCAACAGTTAGTTTAAGTAAATTTAACATTTACATGTCATAAATTTTTATTTTTTATTTTTGTTATCAAAGAGTTTTTATTGGCTCAAGTGCTTGATTTCTCCGAGAACAATTTTTTTTTTTCAATAAGAGAATTCCTAAATCAATTATGAAGACTTCAAGCATACCTTTATTTCTAAACAATATCTTATTTACTCTTAGATGGTTAATTTAGAATCTTATGGGAATTGTTTTAGAACAATTGTAATTCAAATAACACATAATTTTCACTTAGGGATTTAAGACTAAAAGGAGTATGAACTCACACAAGAAAAATCATTTCATTTCTCTTAGACACGCAAGTATTAAGTGTATATTGCGAGAGAGATATCCAAAATAATCTTATGCATTACAAAATCCTCTTAAGGGTCTATTTAAATTGTTGGGTAAATACGCAAGAATTGTAAACGTAGTCTCCACTCATGAAATTTAGATATCACAAGAGATCAATTGTAGGTATAACCACCAACTATCTTGCAAGGCTTTGACCACCCACTAGGGTGCCAAGGGAAAATACACACTGGGAGGTAAAACTTATTCATGATATGGTCATACCTATAACAACAAGACAAGATCACCTCACTCGTCCCAATATGATAGGTTTCAGAACATATATGCACCACATCATAAAATATCAAGGAAATGGTCCTTAATGAGTCATCTTAGGTGCAAAGCATGAAGATAATTAGTGAGATCAAAGTATTTTATTAACACGATCAAATTTTTATTCCCTTGAAAAAGACTCAAATGTGGGGAGGAAGTACAATAGGCATTATAACTCGTTCTTTTAATTTTTATAGTTTTAATGAGATGAGATTCTACCTAGCATTGTCGGTGTTAAGGAAGTAAACCAATAATTAACATAGCAAAAGACTTTATTGATATCTTTAAAACATAGGTACAACATTGAGTACAACTTCACATCTAATTCAACACTATAAAATAATGCCACATTAGTATTCCCTTTCAAAATACACAAAGAACAATTCTTCAAACAATAGTACATATGATTATTCTATGGTTATACATGTAATGCAAGATGAATATAACTTTACAATTACAACATAGCACATCGATAAAATTCCTCTTATTCGGAGTACCTGCAACCAACATTACGTCAGTCCTAGGAATGAGTATGGAAATTCCCTACACTCAAGCATAAATCCACATGTTCAGAATTTTTAACATTTTAAATTAAATAGAAGAGAGGGAGAGGTAGGGAGAGGGAGAGAGATATAAGGGAAAAAAAATTCCTCATGCATTCACGCTTTCAAATTCAGTTGCATTTAATATTTTTGTACTAGAGAGAGATAGTGTTGGGCCCCTGAAATATTGACTAAGTATGAAGACGCGTGGATGCGTGGGACTCCAGTTACAGGATAGTGCGCAAGGAAAAAGTGCGTAAGAGAAAAGGCTCAAGGAAGCATATAGCATGTGGCACGTAAAAGGAGGTTCGAGGCTTAGCCAATTCAAGCAACAAAGGTAGAACATGTGAAAAGCATGATCGATTGTGCACGGATAACTTGCCAGCCTGGCAACAGGTGGCCCAGGAAAGAGCATGCCAGTAAAGGAATCTTCTAGAAGACCATCATGAGATGGAGTGGAGAGCTCAGGCCTGAGGAAACATGCTCACTGAATTACCACATTCAACACTTGGTAGTAGATCTGAGGGTGCGGCAAGGTGAGTTGGCAGTGCAGGAAGGTGATAAATGTAATTTCCTATGGACCAAGAAAAAGATATAGACATAAGAGGAGAAGATAGGAGAGATACAGAAAGAGAGAGATAACATGGGTAAAGCTCTGCAGAATTACTACGAGTGGGGCTCTGATGTACTGAGCTCAGCATTGTAATTTCTTTTCAATTTTTGCATAGTTATACAAGCCTAGTGATGTGCATGACTGTAATCTACCCTCTATGGATCTTTGTAATGAAACGATGAATACAATGAGGTTACCTATTACAATTAGATATGAATATCAGTGGGTTTCATGTATATTTAGTTCATAGAAGTTCTCTTTCCTTTCATGCTATGAATGAATGGTTGTAGCTTTATTTTTTTTATATTATGTGTTATGGAGTCTTTTAAAACACACAATTTGAAGAAACTACAAGGATCTGGAGGCCGTCCTGAGCCTTGTAATCCTTGTATGTCTAAACTTATTTCCTGAATACTCCTATACTAATCATTGATGAATGCTTCCCATTAAAAACTCACATAAAAGAGAGTCTCGGCACCTGCGCGTGCCTTGGGTGAGCGCTTAGCTTCTGTTGGGTGATAGGCTGGCGCGCATGGGATTCCTTCCTCTTATAGTGGGAGTAAAATTGACTACATCTTGGTTCCGTTTCCGGGACCTCTTTTCGAAGTTGTAGTGGGATATAACATGCATCATGATCTGTGTAAGATTAATGATAGATCAATTAACATTGGAAAATGTTGAATCATGGTTCAAGAGCACAGAGGATGAATTTTCCCAGAGATTCTGCACTGGACCTGAGTTTGATACACGTAGATGGGTAGAGAAGAATATGTAGCATGATCTATATGAGACTTTTTTTTTGCTGCTTCCCAGTAGAGTTATTTGGGTGGCTTTTGGCCTATGCATCTAGATCAAGTTGGTTTTATGGATCATGGATATGGACCAAAGAATACTACCAAAGGTTACAGGATGCAGATTTGATGTGGACCCATTATGTAGATCACTAGTGGGGAGTACTAGCTAGCTACATGTTGGAATATGCCATTTCCACGTATTCTTGTCCAAAGGTTGCTGAGTTTGAGTTTCTACAAGAACCTAGGGGATTGTTTCTACATGCTATCCCTCTAGCTATGAAGATATTGATGGTTACCTTGAGTCTAGAAGTGCTCCTAATGGCCGGCTAAACCATTCTAAGCACTGGGTAAGGAAGCTTTGGGGGAGGAAAATGGTAGATGATAGGACATAAAAGGAGAGGGAAGAAAGACAGCTCAAGTATGGTAAAACACATGAAAGGGAGATTACTAGATGACGCGAAGCTGCTAGTGTGATGGATCTATGGAAGCAGATGTTGTGGGAAGGAATTTAGTTTCATGTGGAGGATGTGGAGCCTGAGCAGTCTATGCTACCCCATCTTGGCAAGTGCATGAGGGAGACCCCTTCACCTTCTGGTGAGAGTTCATTGCATGGAGAAAGAAGAGTCATTAGTGCATATCTAAACCCACCCAGTGACCGAGCCCTGACACTTGGTTTTCCCAAGCCAGGAAGAACTATTGAAGCAATTGAAACTAGTGGAAGAAATAGATCCGTGCCTAGGAGATAAAATTTTACATTCCCTTCTTCTATGGATGCACATATTCTAGTATTTGGAGGATTTTTTGGAAAAGGGGAAAGTGTACAAACTTTTGGTCTCGCATCAGGGGGTGGCACGGGACAAAGTAGCGGTGATGGGGCACCATGGTGGCACTTGGCATAGCTCCTACAGGCCCTGTTGGACCCAGTGGTTCTGGTGGATCTGGTGGATCTAGAGATACAAGACCTGGTGGACTTGGTGGATCAGGTGGTGGAGGAAACACCGGAGGGAACCAAGGCTCTGGTTCAAAACAAGGACCCTAACCACCACCTCAAGTGTGAACTGCTATGGTGTGCGAAAGGTATCACAACCCCAGAATGAAATGCTAGTCAATTTATATCCACATTGCAAGGGCGCGTGCATAGCTGGTATAGAAAGTATGATCCTCATCAAATAGTAGTGGATTACACTGCCTTAAAGAATGCATTCCTGGTAGAGTTCCACATTCCTGAGTTCGAGCAAAAAAGCATTAATGATTTGAAGGATATACAACAAGGAATGATAGAGAGTGTGTGGGAGTATGATGCACGCTTTAAGAATCTCTTTTCTAAATCATCATATGATACACATCCTTCTCAGCATGCACAATGATTTGTTGGAGGATTGATCACCCCTTTTAGAAGGGCCCTATCTTATAAGACTTTCACAGACCCACGCGAAGCATTGGAGGCTGCCTTGCACGCCGAAGCCATTGTTAGTATTGATACTGGCATTAGCTCGTTCTTGGAGGCTTAGATTGCTGCTATGGCTAAATAGTTGGAAAAGCTATCTGCGAACTTGGTCCATGAGACTCGTAGTGGTATGTGGTGCACAGATTGTGAGATAGAGGGGCACGTTAAGGATAATTTCCCCTAGAGGATGGTACATGCTGTAATATTAGATTGTGAAATCTATCATGGGGACCATGATGCCAATAGATGTCCCTTGCTACAGTGTGCGATCAGAAAGAATGTATCTTGTTATTGGAAGATTTGCACCTCCACGACCCATGATACTAAAGAATGTAGGCTCATTGATCAGATACATGAGGCCATTTGTCATGGGGTGTACCAAACCAACATTGCTAGTAGTTCTAAGAATGATGATCACCATTACGAGGAGCGTGCAGATGGAGGCGAGCAAGGAAAAGGTTTTCAAGGAGTATTTCGTGGATTAGGTAACCACGAAGGAAGGAGTGAGTTCTCGTGAGGGACATGTTTCAACTGTGGATCTACATAGCATTACAAGTGTGAGTGCCTGGAATTTTTGTAGTGCTCATGGTGTGGAAAGAAGCATAAGTATGAGGAGTGCCCAAAGTTATCTGAGCATATGAATCAGCAGCACCGGAAGGAAAAAGGAACTGCGATGGTCAACATCAAGAAGGCAAACATAAAATGGATGCCTCAGGTAACACGAGATGAAGGTTTGGAGCCTATTTTGGTAACAACAAGGGTAGAAGCCACACGTGTAAGAGAGATACCAAGACATAAGAGCCTCGTTTCAAGAGAAGAGGTCATTCAAAGAAAGTACCCAGACCATGTGCATCAAAAGGAGATATATCAAGACACCATGGATGTTATTTGAAGCCTGCAAGGGGAGATCCAGTTTCTAAAGGAGCAATACATGAGGTAGGAACAAGGAAGGAGGATCGAGGTGTAGAAAGATGACCTGGATGAGGTCAAGGAGGTGTGTAAAATGCTATGGCAGGAGAACATCATTCCTTTGCTAGGATCCTTGTTGAGAGAGAAGGTACCACACGTCAGAGAAGAGCATGAGAGGTAGGTCTTGCACGCAAACCTTCACCCTCACAACCTTGACTATGACAAGGAGATTACATTGAATGCAGTTGTGGATGGATGGCTCCTCAGCAATATACTCATTAACACTAACACGGAGGTTAATGTTTTGACTTTGGATGCATGACATCAGATGGGGAGACCTGTATTATAGCCATCTTCAAATGTGTTATATATGGAAAACAAGAGTAAGGAAATGCCCATCGGTGTCTTGAAGGATACAACTATTACTATCCAAGGAGCCAAGTTTACTGGGGACTTTGAAGTCCTGGCGCTCACCGAGGTAGATAATTTCCCAACACTACTTGGGTGCCATTGGTATTACAAGAACAATGTGGACCTCTGGTTCAACAAAGGGTACATTAGTTTTGAGAACAAAGAGGAGTGGGTCATTATACCCTTAGTTGATGGGAAGGAAGCACCCTTCATTGAACCGTTGGGAGAAGAGGTTTTGGACAAAATTTATGTGTGCTCAATCAGAGACCCTGAGATGGTACACCCTATTAACGGAGTTATCCAGTTTAAGGATGCTCAGTCAGTGAGTGATACCACCAGCCTAGCATGTGATAATTGGGCACATGGGACTTACGAATTAATGGGGTGGTAGTTGAGAGGATCGGTGACCAAGGTAACTAAGGCACACATGGTTCGGAACCTTGGGGGGAAAGAACTACCCAAGTACTCTGGAGGAGCCTTCCCTGAGGTCTTTCTATAGGAGATAGAATCTCCGTGGAAAAATTAAAAGGAACGAAGGGAGATGTTGAGTTACGTCTTGCTTGGCACAGCAGCTTGTTGGTGGGCCATGTATCAAGAAAGCCTTTTACAATGGCACGAGGTAAGAATTACTCTCTCTGTCGAATTTTCTAGAAGTAATATACCCACCATCATTAAGGAGTACCATGGGAAGGAGCCTACCTCTTTCCATATCTAGGAGTGTGAACGAGTCTAGAGAGAAGGCACAGAGGCCTTTCCACCATCCCTTTGGGTGCACAAGTTATATTCTACATTGCAAGGTTGTGCATGTGCATGGTACATTCATTCAAAGACACACCTCCAAACAAGGAATTGGCAAGAGCTTGTGGCTGATCTTATCCAAACCTTTGAGTATCAGAGAACCAAACCATCAGTTGATAAGGCCTTGCAAGGTATCAAGCACCTTACAATGAGGGATAGTGCCAGAATGGAATATAGGATGTTATAACTACTAGGTAAACTAGGATTGGGGGCGCGCTTTGAAGAGATTTAAGAAATAGAAGAATCCCAGCTTGAGCGCGTGCATGTTCAGAAAATGAAAAGGGGAATTTAGTATATGTGATTAATGGAGAGGAACCAGAGAGTTTAAATGTTAGCCATTTTGTGGGGACATGCGAAGTGGTGGGAAGTGTAGATGCTCACGTGCGTGTCTACCATGAGCCTTTAAAGACAAAGAAGGTTAACATCGGTTTAGGAGAAGAACCTAAGGAAGCTATTATTGGGGATTATTGGATGGAGAAGGAAGTATCAAATATCATTGATCTATTGCACGAATTCGAGGATTTATTTCCATGCAGGTACCATGAGTTAAAAGGCATCCACCATTCCTTGGGGGAGATGAGGATAAAACTAAAGGAAGGCGTGTGCCCAGTAAGAAAAAGGCCCTACCAGATGAATCCCAACATACGCATGAAGGTTAAGGATGAGATAGATAAGATGATAGCTTCTAGCATCATTGAGGCAGTAGAAGAATCAGAATGGATAATTCTAATGGTAATTAGAATGAAGAAGGATGGGTGGATTAGAATTTGTGTGGATTATAGGGAATTGAATGTAGTTTGTGTCATTAATCCATTTCCAACCCCCTTAACTGAAGATATTCTAGAAGGAGTCAATGGGTGCGAAATCTATTCCTTTACGGATGGATTTTTAGGATACCACCAAGTCTAGATTGCAAAGGAGGACTAGGAGAAGACAACTTTTTCCACTGAGTGGGGAAGTTTTGCATATACGGTCATGCCCTTTGGGTTGAAAAATGCACCTGCTGCCTTTTCGTGCATAGTGATGCAAGCATTCCAGGACTTCATTCATAAGTTTCTTTAGGTTTAATTAGATGATTAGATAGTATATGGTCTAGTTAAGGACCATTGTGACAACTTGAGATTAATGTTTGAAAGGTGTAGGCAGTTGCAGATATCCCTTAACATTAAGAAGGTGTGTTTGCTACACCCTTTGGGAATTTATTGGGGTATATCATATGTAAGGAGGGCTTGCTGGTAGATCTTACGTTAAGGTTGTAGTTATTGTGGGGTTAAGGGAACCTACTAGCCAGAGCATAGTGCGCAGATTCCTTGGGCATATGGGATATTACAGAAAATTAATTAAGGGGTATGCCAAGATCAACGATCCTTTAGAGGAGCTGCTTAGACACAAAAGTACCTTCCACTGGGGAAAGGTCCAGCAGAGGGCATTTGATACATTAAAATATAGGCTTATTACCAAGCCTATTTTACGATTTCCCTCTTGGGACAAGCCTTTCTATGTCCATGTAGATGCCTCAGGAACCACCATTGGAGCAGTACTTACACAACCAGGTGAGGGGATTATTGATCATCCTCTCTATTTTACAAGCAGGAAGTTAACACCAACAGAGTAGAATTATACCATAACTGAGCGTAAGGCATTGTGAATGATCTATGTGCTTTTCAAATTTTGATAGTATCTACTGGCAACACCCTTTGTATTCTACACCGACCACATGGCATTAAAGTATTTAGTAAATAAGCTCGTTCTTCAAGGGCACATATGTCGATGGGTGTTTTTGTTTCAAGAGTTTGAGTTTACTGTTGTAGTGAAACCCAGAAAAAGCAATTGTGGACCTGATCATTTTTCAAGAATTGATTCAGGAGAGGACGTGCAAAGTATTGAGGAAACAATGTCAGACGTGTAACTATGTAGATTGCGACACGCGCCCTCAGATTTGGAAGAGATTACTATAATTTTAAAAGAAGGTGTGGCACCGGATGGAATGAAGGCATTGGAGAGAAAGCAGTTGGCCATATGCACCACGCCCTACATGTTGATTAGTGGAGACATATAAAAATTGGGATGTGATGAAGTTTTGCGTAGATGTGTGTTAGAACATGAACACCTGTCCATCATGGAAGAAGCACATGGAGGAAGTGTAGGTGGGCATTACGTAGGTGATGCCACTGCGTGCAATATTTTAATGGTAGGTTTATGGTGGGAAACCTTGTACAGGGATTATAGAGATTATTGTAAAGCATGTGACCACTGTCAGTGCATTGGTAAACTAGGAAGGAGAGATGAAATGCCTTTGCATCCTATTCCTAGTGCGGAGCCTTTTGAAAAGTGGGTGATAGACTTTGTAGGACCTATTACACCGGCAGCGCATAGGACTAGGTCATGTTATGTCATCACTTGCACAGATTATCTCACAAGGTGGGTAGAAGTAGCCCCAATTAAATATTACATGACAGCAAAAACAAAAATGTTCCTATGGGAGAACATTATCACAAGGTATGGATTCCCTTTGAGTTTGACTAGTGATAGGGGTACACATTTTCTAAATGAGACTATGAGGATCCTATTATCTTAGTTCATTGTGGATCATCACAATACTACGCCCTACCATCCATAAGTAAATGGAATCGTGGAAGCATTCAACAAAATACTAAGTCATACCTTGACAAAGATCTATGATATTGGAAGATAGGATTGGGATGACAAGGTATCAACATTTTTTATGGGCTTATAGGACTACGTATAAAAGACTAAATAAATCCACACCTTTTCTATTGGTGTTTGGTGTGGATTCTATTTTTTCGGTTGATTTTATGTTACCTTCTCTGTGAATAGCGCGTGCGGGAGGATTAGCCGATGAACAAGCATTGGAAGAAAACATTGATGAACTAATGAAACTAGATGAGAGATGATCACTTTCCCGTTGGAGCCAAAAAGTAGAAAAGGAAAATAAAAAGGCTTACCATGATCGCCATATTAGAAACAAGAAGTTTGAGGTTGGGAAGATGGTGTTACTATATGATTCTAATTTTCTACGCCATCATGGGAAGTTGAAAGTCCATTGGTTAGATCCCTACACAATCTCGTACATCCTTGATTTAGGTGCGTGCCAATTACAAGCACTAGATGGAACATAGTTTCCTGGACACTTCAATGGTAGCAGGCTGAAGCCCTACTATAAATAAGTCTTCTTGGTGTTTGTAAATAAGGCAAATTTTCCAATTAATATAGAATTCTCCTTTATGCATTTTCTTTTCTTTTGTTTCCCTTTCGCATTGTTGCTTTATTTTGCACCTCGGGCACCAGTAACCTTATTGCTATTTTTTTAGAGAATTTGTGAGTGCGTAGAGGACCGTGCATCATTTAAGTGTGGGGTGGAGAAAATTGAAGAAACACGTGATTAAAAGTACCAAGGAAGTTGTGTTGAAGAGCCTTGTTGAAGATAGAATGGTTGGTGCCAAGGTAAAGATACTCATAGATCCCACATACAAAGGAAAATGAAGTGCATTTAAAGCAACACGAGGTAGGTGAAAGCAAGAATCTAGAAAGAAGAAGTTCCTTCGGCATGGACTGAGAACGCGTAAGAGTCTCCTGTCAGGTTGCTTTGGTTATGTGCCAGAAGGTTGGAGGAGTTTTCGCGTAGGAAGGGCGTGTGAGTACAGGAATTGAAGACAGGTTTTGTTTTAAAAATCCACATTAAATGAAAAAAGTATGGGGTAGGTAAAATAGCATTTAATGACCAAAAAAAGGAAAAAACTATAAATAGAGGGTCGAGGCACTCTCATTTTACTTTGCGAAAACAAAGAGTTGGAGATATAAGCAAAAGATATAAGCTATGACTTCTTCATATTTGATTAGAGAGAATATCTGTGTGATCAAAAAAATAAATAGCCAGTTTGAGATTGCGAACCAGAAGAAAGGAATTACACGGGCTTGGAATGAAGTGAAAAGATGTTGTTTTGTGAAGAATTTATCAAAGTTAGGGTTCGGAAAACTAGGGCACAGGTTTAGGAGATTTATATCATGGATATGAGATAAAAGTTTGGGAGGAGGAAAGCAGAGTAACAAGGAGAGGACTGGAGTAATACAATTACCTCGACCATTGCACCCAAGAAAGGGAAGGGCAAAGTGAAGGCTAAACAACCAGAACCTGAGGTAGAAACAAACAAAGAATGGTATGTAGAAATGTAGTACCCTAATGGAGTGATGATGGGAAAGGAATGGGAATCCCATTTGAGGAACATACCAGTCAGTGACTATAATCACTGCACCAACACTATAGATAAAGAAATGACATTAGAACTGGTACGCCCAACCAACAAGCAAACGCCTGAAGGGTTTCCTATCTACAATGATGATGTGAAGGTCAAGCTGGAGAAGGCAGGGTTATTGTAACTCTATGAGTTGCCTTATTTTGGGAAGCCAGATCACTTATACCAGTGGTTGATGTCTCAGGTGCACGAGGAATACTTCCACTTTGTTGGGCACAAGATGTGTGTAACTCCCCAGTTGATTGCATAGTTTATAGGCCTCATATGTGAGGGAGATAGCTTAGAAGATGACCTTGGTGACAAGGAAGCTATTTAGGATACCATCACAGAGTATTCCTGCAAGAAAGGGTCATGGTATTATGACATCTTAGACATCAAGGACCATGTTATGAAGATGGCCATACACCTGGTAAAAAAACTGAATGGCCAAGAAAGGTGGACGCAAGTCAACAAGTCATGGCTGCATGTCTGCAGGAAGATCGCAGAGGGGACCATTTATAACTTTTCCACATACATTGCCGAGGAAATTGTAAATTGCACAAAGGAAGAGGACATGATCTTCTTTGGCAATGTCATGTTCACCATAGTATTTGCAGAAGTTAGAGTGCTAAATGCACCAGATAAGTTTGTGTGGGAATACCCAGCTGAAGACCCTTTTCCCATGAAGATGTTTGAAAAGTATGCATGTGATACAATGACGGCTCCCCACAAAGCATGGCTCAAAAAATGGTATACATGCTTGAGAAATGCATTCGGGGCAGAGAGGAGGATCCTTGAACAACTCCCAGCAGCCACACAAGGAGAAGTTGAGTTCGTAGTGTACCAGCACTATTGCTTGGGTAGGTTCAAACTTGTTCATGAATCATGGATCCCTTGGTGTAAGCCCTTTCACGTTCACTTTCCAGTACTTCCAAGTAGGAGTGAACAAATTTAAAGAATCAAAAAAGCTAAGGATGGAACTAGGAAATTTGGACCAGGAACACATAAATATGAGGAAGAAACTAAACTATCTCAGAGGTAAGCGTGCATACGTGGAAAATTATGTGTCACATGAGATCCACATGACTAGACCAATAACACTTCATATTGCTGGAGGATCCGCGGCGAGCGTATATGTACGCATAAGGCCAAAATTCAAAAAAAATCATGTATTTGGTGGATGAGATATCCATACCTGAAGAGCCCTTAGGACTGAATAATCTAGTGTCTAAGAAGAGGGGCAGGGGAGAGGAAGGAGCACCAAGTGTACCAACTACTCAGATAGTGAGCATGCCTTCTACGAGCACCAAGCTAAACACCTATGTTTGGAGGAAGAAGTCCCCAGTAGAGGAGAAGATGCCAGAAGTAGAGTCACCCGAACAACCCACCACCTTGGAGGAGTCACAAGAGGAAGAAGAGAAGGTAGAATCTCTTGACTAGAAGCAACCTCTTAGGAAGAAGTAAAAGGTAGATGAAGAAGATCGCTTGGACGCGATCGACGATATGGAGAGATATCTGGGAGAAGGAGAGGATGAGAATGAAGAGGGTGGCGATGAGGAGAAAGAGCCAAAAAAAGACAAGGAACCTTTGGAACCTCGCATAGTTAGTGTCTATGACTCAGAGGAGGAGAGTGGAGAAGAAAAGAAAGAGTTCATATTTTTGTGGTGGAAAGGCACACAAGGAGATGAAGACACTAAAGATACAAAGGCAGATGAGAGGGATGCCAAGGGACAAAGAGCCATATATTTTACCAAGGAGAAGATAACCGAAGTGATAGAGTGAGAAGCGAAGAAGATGCTCGAGATCCTTGTAGACCAGGAATTAGAGTAGAGCGCAAACATAGTGCTAAAGGAAGGGAGGGAAGAAAGTTGTGAAAAGGGACATGGCAGCCTAAGAGGCCCCACTCTGATAGTCAGCTTCCCCAAAGGCACATGCTTGGGTAGAAGACCTTTGGATGCAGAAAAGAGGTAGATAATGGGCTACGTGGATGACTCAAGGAAGGTGCTATGTGCACGATTTTAGATCACAATACCCACCAAAAGACTTATAGCCATGGGATCGTTTGAGAAGGAGGGCACGTACCCCAGGACCAAGAAGATGCTTTCTTGGGAATTTGAATCCCACGTCAATGAGCCAAAATTGGAAGTCTTCCAAAAGGAACTTATCATGCTGCAAGAGTCTAAGGGAGACAACCCCTTAGTAAATGGCCAGGAGCTCACAGACAAGCAAGTATGTAATGCTCTAAACAAGGTCATGGTGGGAGGCAATACTATTCATGCGGAATGACGGCATAAGGGATTTAGAGGGAAAGCTTGCCAAAAAGGAGAAAGAGTTGGCTAAGGTGGATAGAAACTTAAACCATGAGGAATTAATTAACGCACAGCTAAGGTGTGAGCTCAAAGAGGAAAAGGAAAAGGTGCAAGAGGTCTACAAGAAAGTAGACTCGACAAAAAGTTCCATCATTTTGAAACACCTAGATCTAACACCTATCCCCTAGAGGTATGCATCAACGCTGGAATGCCTAGAATACTTAACGCACATCCTCACCATGGAGAGGTGACCCTTGGCATTGAAATCTGACTAGGAAGTAGCCGTGCGCTTGAAGGAGGAGGACCAGTTAAAGGTGATAGCACTTGTTGCCGAGTATAGCAAGGTGCTCACAGATGTAATGGTTGATTCCCAATCTACTGAGGCCGCATATGACACATGTGTGGATAAAGATAAGGTGGCGAGCTCCTTGGTCACCACACTCGAAGCATAGTTGAAAGAGTTCTAGGAAAAGAATAAAGGAAACAGGGCGGAGCACGATAGAGTCCTGGCGGAAGTAGAAAGAAGATCCGAGGAGATTGAGGCACTAAGGGGATCAACCAAGACACAACTAAAGGAACTATATCCTCAAATTACCAGGAAAATGGACAATATTGCAGACCTGGGTAAAGATATGGAATAAATTATGGACACTTTGGGCGCCCGGGGAGCTGGCCTATGTTTTGAAGAGGTAAACCTCCTGGTTGGCAACCTCTGTTAGAAGGCACAGAATGAGGTCGATACATGGAATAAGTTGGAGGCAGTCTTATGGAAGGAATTCCCCAACCTTTTGATTTAAATGTCCCCCCCCCCCCCCCATTCTTCATTCTTTCCCCTATTCTTTCATTCCTTATTCATCTTTGTAGTATTTAACTACATCTTGGTTCCATTGAACCAACTTGCACTTTGATCAAGAAGAATGTTTCCTAGGGTAGAGAACAGGCGTAGTGTTGGGCCCCTAAAATATTGACTAAGTATGAAGGCTTGTGGGGGCGTGGGACCTCAGTTACAGGATGGTGCACAAGGAAAAATCACGTAAGAGAAAAGGCTCAAGGAAGCATATAGCATGCAGCACATGAAAGGGGGTTCAGGACTTAGCCGATTCAAGCAACAAAGGTAGAACACGTGAAAAGCATGATCGGTTACACACAGATAACATGACATCCTGGCAACAGGTGGCCCAGGAAAGAGCATGCCATCAAAGGAATCTTCTAGAAGACCATCATGAGATGGAGTGGAGAGCTCAGGGCTAAGGAAACATGCTTGCTGAAGGACCACATTCGACACTTGGCAATAGATCTGAGGGCACGGAAAGGTGAGTTGGCAGTGTGGGAAGGTGATAAATACAAGTGCCTAGGGACCAAGAAAAAGATATAGACATAAGTGAAGAATATAGGAGAGATACAGATAGAGAGAGATAACATGGGTAAAGCTCTATAGGATTACTGCGAGTGGGGCTCTGATGTACTGAGCTCAGCATTGTAATTTCTTCTCTATTTTTACGTAGTTACTCAAGCCTAGTGATGTGCATGACTACAGTCTACCCTCTATGGCTCTTTGTAATGAAACAATGAATACAATGAGGTTACCTATTGCAATTAGATATGAATATCATTGGGTTTCATGTATATTTTGTTCATATAATTTCTCTTTCCTTTCATGCTATGAATTAATGGTTGTATCTTTCTTTCTATTATATTATGCGTTATGGAGTCTTTTAAAACACACAGTCTGAAGAAAATACAAGGATATGGAGGCTATCCTGAGCCCTGTAATCCTTGTATGTCTAAACTTCTTTCCTGAATACTCCTATACTAATAATTGATGAATGCTTCCCACTAAAAAATCACATAAAAGAGAGACTCGGCACCCGCACGTGCCTCGGGTGAGCGCTCAGATTCTGCTGGGTGATAGGCTGGCACGCTTGGGATTCCTTCCTCTTATAGTGGGAGTAAAATTGACTACAACTAGTGAGGATGAGAGATAAAGTTCAAATACATTTTATCTTCCATTCTAAATGTTATAATAATTTGCATTTTTTGTCCAGTATCACTTCATTTCAAAATAATTCACATTTCCCAACTCATTTATGTTATCAAATAAATCAAGTATCATAGTCATTTATAGAGAGAGAAGAGCATGGAGAGAGAAAAGAGCCATACATTTCAAAATTCATTTATACAAGATTAAAAAAAAAAAGTTCTACAGAGCATTGCAACAATATTATGAGGTCACATGCATGGCTAGAAGTCCAATGAGACTCAAAAAGGAGATTCTTGCTAAGGGTGAGAAAACTATCCAGAACAACGAAAGTTCATATAATGGGGTCTCGAACACACTTGTTCAAGTTCTATAAAAAAATTTGATGATTCCTACTTATTCCCCATATAGATAGAATACCTCTTGCCTGATGGAATTTTATTACCATGAGAAAAGCTCAAGATACAAGGGCAATTCCAGGGAAAGTTATTATAATTACGTCATCAACTCTTGTCACACAACAACCAGTGGGACCCAAAAATCACTTGCAAAATTAGTTTCCGAAGGCATTTTAATTTATCTGAAGGTGGGATATGATTCTCTTGCAGGTAGTCTATAGGTAGGTGGAAGTGGTTTTCAATTTCTCTCAAACTAAGTGAAAACCTTAATACGAAATCTACCGCGTTTTATTAAAACAAAAATGTCACACAAGTGACCGTTAAGCTAAGTGGCTTAGAAATTAAACTTCTAAGGATGCTAAATAAATTTGAATGGCTTGGATCAATTACCCCATGATGTCCCACATTACTAGGGGTCATGCTAGAAGTTTCAGATTTGTGGTAAACGTGGGTGTGGTGCTACATGTGCGTGAATTTCAACATCAGAGTTTTATTTTTGTTTTTTGTTGTTGTTGATGTTTTCAGAGTTCACATCAAGGAAATATATTTCCATTTGTTGGAATTTTGATCCCTATCATTCAAAATTTAATTTTGAAAAAAATATAGAATTAACAAAGCAAAATTTAACATAAGAGAAAATAGGAAAACCATACATTTTTTCATGAAACTCATGATTTTTGCATTAAAAAAGACCACATCATCTTGCCACATTCACCAAGCCTGAACCAAGATACCAATCCTGATGGTCTCCACAAAACTAATAATTGGCCATGGTGTCATCAAAGTCATAGTATGAAAGTGGCGACAAAAGTGAACTGATCACATGGACACATGTACCCGGTGAATCAACAAAATATAAACTCATTTTGATACAGGCTTGGAGGAATTTATCAATATTTGTGTAATTTTGGTTTAAAATTTCCAGTGGAATTTTCTTAAATTCCTATGTGGCCTTTATAACAATATCCTTCTATGTTATATATTATGAACTTCCAACTATTCCAGAAACCAATCCCCTAGTTTACAGAAAACAAAGATGTATAAACCAATGGCTCTCAATGTTGATCTAATCCTAAATGTATCCACCACGTGGAGTACCCAATAAGATATTTATACTCACAACACTATTCTATTACAACTTGGGAAAATACTTAAGAAATTCACATGTTTTTTTGAGATTGATCTTTCAGGGAAGATCAACCAGATGACTCCTACAGTTGTTAGAAAATTAATTCTTCAAGCCATACTTCTTATTATTCACAGGAAAAACAAAATGTGGTGTTATCTTATTAAATAATCCATGGTCCATACCCAGTTTCAAAATTGCATTTTTGTGTAGGAATAGTGAAAGAGACAATTCTTGTATAGAAATACTTGGGATAGTAGGTAGGGAAACTTTCAAATCCTTAAAAATTTAACTACTGATTGTAATAAAAGATAATGAATAGTAAAAGTGGAGTGGTATCCCTCATATACTCTGATATTGGTGCTAAGAGATTACAATGTTATGCAAGTTCTTAAAAGCAAAAGAAAAAAAAACAATACAACAAAACACTATGCTAAGAAGGAAACGCCTCCTACCCTTCAATATCCTTCTCCTTCTTCTGTAGACTAAAACTAAATAGCAGTAGGGATAGGTTCCTTTCCTCTCAGAGTCCCAATGAATGTGTTTCAAACACAGATCCCTTTCACATTCTGTTTAAGTGACTTAGAGTGCTTGGTATTCATTGCACCATCCAATCACTACTAAATTACAATGTTAAATTGTGTCTTACTATGGTTAACACCTCTGGATCTTGAACAGATTTCTTGTATTTTATTCTACAAAGAAATAAAATGTTCTTAGAGAGTTTCATTTCATTCCCTATCATATGAGAAGTGTGTGGCTTGAGGATTGGACATGGAGGGGAAATTCAAGGGCACACTAAAACTTTGCACAATTCATTTTGAATAGTATCATTGAGGAGGTGTGGGTGTAGAATGAATTTGAAGAAAATATAACGTGGGGGTATATTCTATTGTTGACCATATTTAGGGAAATTAGTGTGCCTGATGGAATAGATGGTAAAATGTGGGTTTACCCACCAGGGAACCCATCTCCTATGGTGTATTTTTCATATTTTACTTGTGATGGATCCATTACAAATACTTACAAGAATAATATGAACAAGTGGTATGAGATACTATGTGTGGACTTTGAGAAAGAGTGGCATATTCTACCTGAATTGCCAACAATTGTAGGGGGCCATGTGAATATTTTATTTACTCAACACTTCATCTTGTAAAAAATTATGATGGCCAACGGATAAATGGGGCCGTGGTGCAAGCTTCCATTTGCATTCATTGATAAATATATGAAGTGCATCATCCATCGGTTGAAGGTCATGAAAAAGTTGACCTTCAATGCTGAAAAAGTGGATGTTGATGTTCACACCCTTTACACGACCTATATGTATGATACAAGGAAAAATTATGTCAAATTTTTGGATCCAGACTTCCCGGATCTACATCCGTGGATAAATGTGACCATCAAGGGATTCATCCATCGTGTTTTTGTGTAGTTGTGTCCCAAGACACAAGGAGGAGTTGAAGTGGAGGTTACATACTCCACCTTTCCAAAGCCATGAGAGGTTCCAATCTTGCCTATGAGAGTGGTCTAGGGAGGAGAATAAGAATAAGAAGAAGGAAGTGAGGAGAAATTGGACACTTCCAGGAAGAGGAATTATTATATGTGAAAGAGTAGAATTGAGGGCACAGGTACATCACAAAAAGGTAGCGACGAGGCTTCATAGAAAAGTACACGATGTCTCCTAAACATTCAAAAGGGGAAGAACCATAATAAGAAAAGCATAAAGTACATGATGTCTCCTATTCTGTGATAGAGACAAGATCAATGGAGGATCTCATAGCTTTCAGGGAGGAACTTGAGGTAGAAATCGAAGAGGAGGAGAAGAGAAGGGATTATGTAGAGGATAAGGTAGTGGGTAATGCACACACCAAGGAAAAATCACATTTTGTGGAGGAACCTGTGAAGATTCCAGTGCAAGGGACTTCACCTATCTAGTCCACAATCTTGGGAGATAAAAGCAAAGAAGGATCCTTTGTGATCAAGGAGGATAAAGGTTTCACTATAGGAACAAGCACCCCAAGGAAGCAACATTCAAAACACAAGTAAAAGAGTAAGAAGTTTCCACCTATGTCCCCCAACATAGACTTCATGGATAATCTCGTGAAAGTGTTACATGCAAGGTTCCATAGGACCCTTGCCCATAGAAGCTACATGATTGGGACCTTTTAGACCAAGACAGGGGCATAATAAGGAAGAAGAATATGATAAGCTAGAATCTACATTGTCATACTCAAGAGCTTGAATTTGAGGTCAACGATCATGCAATCAATACCATTCACTTGAATAAGAAGAAAGGGGAAACATATAAGATAGTGGGTCCAAGCCACCTCACTGATGATCAAGCATGTAACGTGTTGTAGAATATGTCCTCAAAGGTTACAAGGTGGAGTTTGGATGTGGGGGCGACTGTTCAGACTTTGGTCATAGCTAAGAAGGAAAAATAAAAGGAGATAGAGTGGTTATACCATGGGTTGAAGGGTGAGAAAGTGCAGACTAAGGAGGTATATGATCGAGATGGAACCTTGGTCAAGAAGGTCCTGAAACAATGTCTGGAACTAGTGAGCCAAGTTAGGACAGATTATGGTGATTAAATGGAGTATTTAGAAGACTTAGTGGGGATGTTGTTGGCTAACATCAAATGTGGCGCATGGCCTATGGTTGAGGATCTTTCTAATGATAAGGAGAACAAAAATATCATTGTGGAGGCCCAGATCACTGAGTTGGAGTATTTTCTCACCCAAATGAAGGAATAAAATATATTGGTAGATAGGGGCTTCAATAGTTTCCAGAAATGTGAGCCCATTGTTGATGCGCGCATAGTAGATGAAGAGGTCGTACTCAAGGCCTTGTAGGAGAAGGATCTGAAAAATAAAATTGAGTGTGCCTAGTTCATAACTGACACCATGACACAAAAGGATAAAATAAAAACCAAACATGAAAGTCTAGAATTTTGGATTGAAGAACTCCTAGATTCCATCACAGAGCATATGGATGAGTTAGAAGGTGTTTGAGCAGAGCTAGTGGTATTCATACAACAACTCAAGGGGAAAGATAAAGATATTACACCATTACAAGTACCCAGCATAGTAGGGGAGGAAACGAGGAAAGATTTAGCAGAGTTGGAAGCATGGAAGAAGTTGAAGGGCGAGATAGATGTAGAGTTTCTTGAACTCCTCCACTTAGTTATCTAGACTGTTACATCATGCAGGATTTTTTCCTTCACTGATTTTTGGATCAATGGAGTTTTGTTTGGTGAGCATGAATGATTTCCATGGGTGGAAATAAAACTAGTGTGGGGAAATTTTGAGACCCTAAGGAGACTAAGAACCTAAGGCGCGAAAGGTTTTGTAGTGCGCTGGAAAGGCGCAAAGGCTCTCATAGAAGTAACTTTGGGGAAGGCATGGAGGTTCGCCCCCAAAAATAATAGGCTCAATTTTTAGCCGTATTTTTTAATACAGTCATAATTTCAATAAGGAACACGTGGAGATACGGCTAGATCTAATTGTGGATAATGATAGAACATGGAGACTTGTAGCCTGAGAAAAGCATATCCTTGGATATGGTCATCATGATAGGATTAGGAGCTATCAAGTGGAGTTAATTATGATTTATCTGGCACTTGCATGCTGAGGATACTTGAATATGGTAAGACATGATGATATTTGATAGGTGGTTCACTCTGAGTGATGAGTAGGTAGTAAGGGAAGATTTAAATGGAAACAAGGAGAGAGAAAAAAGAGAGAGGGATGAAAAAATGATAAGTGTGCATAATGTGAAATATGTATGAGCAAGAAGGTAGAGAGATCTGGGAGAGATATGTGTGATCACTTTTGTGACTTCTGTAATGGAGCCATTATAGGAAAATACTGAAACTCTGATGATGTAGCTAGTCCATTTATGGGTTTCTTGATGTATTTGGCTACTATAATATTGGTGAGTTAATATAATGGTGTTGTTATAAATATCAGTCTTCAATGGATCTAAGTGGTTGTGTTCTTGATTGTGCTCATGGTTCAGATATGGTTCATGTATGTTCTTTTTAATATTCAGAATCGTAATATGGATCATTTAATCTTAGATATAGTCTCATTATCTTTGTCATAAGATGTATGTGTTGATATCTATATGTTTTTTTCTATAATGATGAATAATCTTACAAGGCTCATATAAAATAGGGTCTCGGTGCCTTTGTGCACCTTGGGTAAGTGCCCAGTTCATGATGGGTGATATGTCAGCAAGCCTAGGGTTTGAAAGGAGTAGGAAAAAGTGACTACACCTCTTGTGATGATGTGGGTGTCTATATGGTGCAACCTTAGTATCCTCAAACTTATCAACCTTTTCCTCAACTTTATTTTCCTCTTCCACCTTGTTTTCTATTTCTTTTTTCTCTTGAGTAGATGATTTTTTTTCTTTTTCATCATGTTCTTCAGACTCTCCTTTTGAATCATCCTTATCCCTTCTTTACCATATTGAAATTCATCTTTATGTTCCATCTTTACATTAATTTTTTCCTTGCTAAGTGTGATATCCTATAATGTAATTTTCATTCTTTTGTACCATAATTTCATGAATTTATTTTTCACATTAATATTGATTTTTACCAAGGTATCTAACCAAGGAAATCCTAGAACAATATCCATACCATCCATATCTAAAGCATAAAAATTTGAATGTAAAACATATTTATACATAGATATTTTTAAATCTTCAAAAACTTGAATATGCTTACCATCCACTTGATTTTCCTTGATATGCTTTGCTTGAACATGTAGATGTTGAGCTACATCCATATTGATGAAGTTATTTTTTTTTCTAGGGTTTATGGAAACAATTACCTTTTTCCTTTTAATGCACCCTTCAAACTAAAATATTGAAGCTTCCTTCTTTATAGATGCACTATTTGAGCTCGTATCTTGATCTGTTGTCTCTCTTTATAAATCATGTTTGGCCTATTCATCATCAACATTGTCTTCTTCATCTTGTTCATTATCAAAATATTATTCTTATTCTTCTTCTTCTTTTTCATCCTTATTTAAAACACATTCATTAGTAACATCCACTTATTCTTCATCTTCTTTGGCCCATCGATCTAAGAAAAATTGTTCAATATCCTTCTAAGACCAATTGAGATGCTTTAGTTGTACTTGATACCACCAAGTTAGAGCTAGACCACCAAGCTGATTTTGTAAGAAAAGACGTGGCATTACAGAGGATTTTTTTTTTCAAAAATTGAATCCACCATTCTCTAGCATCAATATTTCCATCTCCATAAAAATTCTCATCTATATGATCCACAAAAATAGGGTTTTAGGAATAGACCCAATTTGATCAAAACTTGTTCTAACCCTTTCAACTAAAGGTTGGCCAAAAATTAAAAAAACACAGAACACAAGACCCAATTATAATTTTGAGAGATTTCCAAAAAAGTAAAAAAAGTAGGAAAATTCTTAATATTTCAGCATGTGAAACCCATAAAACTACAATAACTATCTCAAAAAATATTAAAGTTTTTCTGAAATTTTATGGGTATCACCATGAAATATATTCACATAAACCCAATAGATTATAATAACTAATTCATTATAATTCAAAAGATATATATGAAACCTTAAAATTGGGGTTTCAACCCCAAAATAGACATATCTTTCGCAAAATAGCTCAAAAATATCTGAAATTTGGATGGAATATCACTTGAATGATGTATCCACGTCCAAAAAAATATTATAAAAATTACATGTCAATATCTAGATATAGGAAAATCACCATCATTAGGGTTTCATCCCACAAATTTCCTGGATCGATGCTCTGATACCACTTGTTAAGATCTTTGCATATAATAAATGAAATATTTGCAGAAGATAAGACAACACAAGATATATTTGTGGGAAAAGATGCCCAAATATTCAATATATAAATAATAATAACCTTAACATAAGGCAACACCAAATAGTGCTCTTTAAGGAAGGAGTAACTCCACAATCTCCCAAGATGGGAATCCACTTTGAGGGGGGCACCTCCAATGTACCTCTATCAAGAAGAAGACTCAACTCATACATCGATGAAATCCTCACAATGATACTCATATCCTTTATATATACATACATAACTCTTAATGGATGGGTAATACCTAATCTCAATGTAGGATGACTCATTACCCAATTGTTGGTGAGAAAAATTATCGGTATGAAAAATTAGGTGTCTCCACCAACATTCATGAGGCTACACCCCTCTGCATTGAATGGTTCAGCTCTTATTATTGATTGAAAACTAATCTAATCCTATATGCTATTATGGGTTGGCCTAAAAGGCTGGGGATCACATAGGGACACTCCACTAAACCTATGGAAAAAAATTTGTATGGGGGTACAAGGGAGGAAATTACAGTTCTGTAGGGAGAAGGAGGGAAATTAGGAAATGAGAGTTGCTTCCGTGAGTAGGCCAATTATGGAGTTCACACCCAGTAACCAGATTATTTCAATCATTTAATATAGAGGAAAGCAACAATAAATCTATTTAGTGAGAAGAAAAAACCAAACACAAAGTTCTTGGATTCATTTATAAAATATAAATATATCTTTGGGATCATTGTGCTTACAAAGGTCATAAAAGAAAGATCTATAGGAAATACAAGAAGAAGGAGATTAAAATAAATGTAGCTTTTATTTCATGTGCATTGACACAAAGTTCAACAACTACAATGTACAATTTCTACAGGGTAGAATTTTTTTAAAATCTCGGGATCTTTTGGAATAGAGAAGCCATCCCAATTTATAGGAATTTTAATTGACCTCTCATCTCCCCTCACATGAATCTTCACATTCATATTCCACTTGTGACCTTTCATTTTCCAAAATTAAGTATTTCTCTTATAAGTTTGAGAAAATATTTTTACAATTTTTAAGTAGGTAACTTAAATGAATAGGACTAAATACAATGATGAACCCCAAGGAAGAATTAGAAAGGAGAGAGAAGGAAGCAAGAGAATGAGAGAAGGAGATAGAAAGATATGCCCTCAAACATTATTTAAGAACACTCCATCTCTAATGAAGATCAGCTCCGCCAATGAATCGGTGAAATGCTCCAATGCAACAATGAATTGTGAACCTTTGAACAATGAGAAAAAATCCTTCAAGTAATGTACAGACACCTGAAAATGAGTGTTTAGAAACATTGTTGAATGATTTCCTTAATGACCATAGATGTTTCTTACGGAGGCCCACTCTGAAGAAGTGGAGGATGGAAACCGACCCTTGGTGACTTATTCCATATGGCTATATTGATATACTGATTGGAGAGCTTTCAACAAAATGCATTTTGAACATTTTGTCCCATTTAGTGATGATCACAATTCCTTCCTTTTACCTAATGCACAAAAAACCTGAACTGTATAAGGAGTGTTTAAAAACATTGTTGAGATTTCTCATGTTTACCACGAGTGTTGCTCGTGAAGATCCCTTTTGAAGAATGGGTAAGTGCAACAAGTTGATAGATAAATAAGTGGACATAAAAATATGAAATTCACATACCGCGATCAAGTTTTTTAAACTACGATCATGGGTTGTTTTCTACAGGATTTTCAAACTGAAAACCACGATCACAGTTATAAACCATGATCATAGTCCTCTGAGACAAAAAAAACAAACCCGCGACTTCTCATTTTTCCCCATTTTCCCTTGCAAACCACAATTTCTCCTTGACTTTTAGCACTCAAGATTTGAAAACCCCTTCCAACTTACTCTTTGAACTTATAAATCATGAAATTTTCAACGATGTCGCCAAGATGAAGAGGTAAGCCCTTGATTTTGATCAAATTTATTGCATTTTAAGTTAATTTTTGTGATTTTCATGGGTTTTTCAATTTTTTGCTTATGTATACATTTTTTTGTTTTATCAATTGTTCGAAAAGCTCATAATCCTACAAACCATCCAAATATTCCAAAAAACCCTTCAAACATTCCTCAAAAACATCCTCTAAACTTATTTCTACCTCATATGGCTCCTTCTGTCTCCATGAAACCAACAGGAGCACAAGCTAATATCGTTGGAAGAATCTGACGAAATAAAATTTCCATTGAGAACATTATTTAGACAATATGACAAAATGGAGCCATAAATCCATCTCGCATGACTTTAGCTAACACATTGCAAACATTTATTGGCGAAGTCAACTCCACAACCAACCAAATAAACAGATGGAATACCTTTAGAGGTGATTTGATCTATAAACTCTTCAACTTTGGAATTATCCATAGAATCATAAATTAAACATTGTTGTTCTACTTTCTATTAGAAAATGACAGAGATAGCAAGTGAATTAATTATGCTTATGTTTAGAATCCACAATTGCAGGAAAAGAAATAATTTAAGCTCATAAACACCAACAAGTTTTATCCTAGAAACCTCTAGAGGAGGAAAAACCGGCCGGGAAGGGAAATTTCTCTTTCTTCCCACTTTTATTGGCCAATTCAAAATAACAAGTACAAAATTTACAATAAGTATGAAAGAGAAGTAGATAATATCTCACACTTCCTCCAAAATACTTGTTTGCTCTATCTCAACACTCCTTTCTTCTACAAAACACAATTCCAATATGAAGAACTTCTTGCTCACTTTCTTTCATGCTTTAATGATCTTATTATCTTCTACATACATGTATTTATAGCCTTTTTTGTGTCCTCCCATGTCCTGGAGGATGGGAAAGGTCATGGAGGAGAAGAGACATAGAAAACCTTCCAAATTCTAGGTTTTTCATTTCATTTTTTTTTCTATCTGAAAGAGCTAGGACCACCACCCAATGCAGATCGAAAGTCCCAGTATCACTACCTTGGTTAGGTGGCGGTTCTGTAGCTACCGCTCTGTATAGAGTAGAGGTTATGTTACTAAAAATACATAACCTCCATGTGTTGTTTTTCCTTCTTTGTGCTAACTTATCTAATGAAGTACAGTAATTTTGGATCCCTATAGATCACACCTCCCCTAAATAGGAGGATTTTGGTCCCAAAAAATCTTAGTGGGGGAGTAGATGAGGAAACAATTCCCTCACTTTCTCCTTTGAGTATCACCAGGCTTGCCTTGGTGTCTTTCCTTTTAGTCCAATCTTCCAAGACTCCTATGGACCTCTCATAGTCTCTCTGACCTTCTATTGTAGCACTACATCCTCCTCCAATTCACCTCATGAGTCCAAGACACAATCCTTAATGGAAGGTAACAATTATAGTCCTTCATCTTCATCTACAATGGATGGCTCATATAGGTGCAAGTTCACATGTTTTACTACAGAGTACATCCTCATAAATGATGGTAAATCAAATAGAAAGGAATTTTCTCCAACCTACTCCAATATGGTGAAGGGCCTATATCGTATTGGCTTGAGCTTCCATGCTTGACCTTGTAGTCTCTCCTTGCTCAAGTAAATCCAAACTCTATCTCCAACATGAAGCTTATGCTCCCTCCTATGTTGATCATTCTTAGCTTTGTACTTGGTTTGAGATTTCTCTAGTTGTTTTTTGACTTTGAGATGGATTTTTCAGATCCTCTCAATGAATTTGTTTTCTCTAGTCACCTTTGTGTCTCATGTCTCACCCTCATCCTACTACCCAACTGTTATTTCCATTGGATTCATAGCTATATATCCCAAGCATGCTTCAAATGGTGACTTCATAGTTGATGCGTGTACTTCCTGATTATAGGAATTATGAATGTAGGCTTAGGACACATCCGAAGTCCTTTGGTATTTATTGTTATAACCTCTAATCAAATGTACTAAAGTCCTTTTCACCACCTCTTTCTTTCCATATGTTTGTGGATGGAAATTTGTGCTCCTTTGTAACCTAGTATCTATCTTTTCCCATAAAGTAGCGCAAAACTTCCCTAAGAACCTGGAATCCCTGTAAAAAATAATAGACTTTGGAAAACCAAAATGCACCAATACATTAGCAAAGAAAAGACTTATTGCCTCGTGTTCTTTTACTATCTTTTTACATGTCATAAGAATACACATCTTACTGAATCTATCAACAACAACATAAAGATAGTCATGGCCATGATTATACATAGGTAATCCTCCTACAAAATCCATAGAAATGTTCTCCCACATGTGAGTAGGTACTGGAAAAGGCATATAAAACCATCCTTCCTAGTCTTAGGATTTCTGGTACAACAAAGTTTACATCCACGTGTAAATTTTGATACTTCTTCTTGCATATTGGGCCAATACACGTACCTTGAAAGTGGGCTACCATCTTACCAAAACCAAAATGTCCCACTACTTTCAAGGTATGTGCTTCCTTCATCAATAAAATTCTTTCTTCTTTAGGCACGCAAAGCTTCCCCCATCGATAGAGAATCCCGTCCTTGAGATAAAAATCTTCAGTCCCTTGGGACTGCAACTGTTGAAATTTCACCCCAAAGTCTTTGTCCTAGGCATATGCCTCTCCATAAGCTTCCTTCGTGAAGGGATTGATCTGAGAGATATTGTCCAAACAAGAAAAATTATCCTATGTGGGTGGCATAGACAACATGTCTACCACAAAATTTGTACTACCCTTCTTGTATTTGGCCACCAGATGGAACTGTTGAAGGAACCCCATCCATTTGTAGTTCCTTTCCGGCTACAATTTAGATTGTGCTTGCAAATACTAGAGAGGTTTGTGGTTAGTGTGCACAATAGTTTCTTTACCCAACAAATAATGCTTCCATTTTTAAATTTCCTGAACTAGTGCATACATTTCCTTATCATATATTTAATATCCTTTAACTGCTGAAATGAAAGTTTCATAATGATAGTTTACCTCCTTGAAGCAACACTGCACCTATAGCATAATCAATGACATCGGTCTCTACTTTGAAAGGCTAATGCAAATTAGAAAGAGCAAGTACTTGAGAATGACTAATCTTATATTTCAATAACTCAAAGGATTTTTCTTGTTCCTTACCCCAGTCAAAACCCTTACTCTTTTCGGCCATTGTGTGTAGAGGTGTTGTAATCGCGGAGAAGCTTGGAATGAACTTCTGCATGTACTATACTGATCCGAAAAAAATCCTAGTCTTTGTGGCTCATGTTGGTGTTGGCCAATTAGTGATGGCTTCCACCTTCTTTGGATATACTCGTATCTCTCCTCCTCTAACCACGTTCCCAAGATAGATAAGTGACTATTTGGAAAATTCACATTTCTTCATATTACAAAGCAGTTGTTTCTCCCTAAGAACTTGCAAGACTTACTGTAAATGAGTTAGATGTTCTTCCCATGTGGCACTAAAAAATAAGATATCATATAGAAATATAATGACACACGAATCTATGAAATCCCACAATACATCATTCATCAATCTCATAAATGTAGTGAGTGCATTGCATAACCCAAAAGGAAGTTCTAACCATTCATACAAACCATGTTTTTTCTTGAAGGTAGTCTTCCATATATCCTCCTCCTTCATTCTGACTTGGTGATAAAGTAACTTGAGATCCAACTTTGTGAAGAATTTGGCATGCTGAAGTTGGTCCGAGAGATCATCTATGCGGGGAAGTTGATATTTGTTCTTTATGGTGATCTTGTTCAAAGCACGGTAGTCAATGCACATTCTCAAAGAACCATCATTCTTTGGAACCATCACAATAGGCGAACCGCATGGTGAAGTGCTCAGACATATCACCCCCTGTTCTAGTATTTCTTGGAGTTGTTTTTTTTACTTTAGTACTCTCAAGCAAGGATTTCCTATACAACCCGATGTTCAGTAGAGGGGACTCTGGCAATAGCCGAATCTCATGCTCTACTTCCCATTTTGGTGGTAACCCATTGGGAGCCTAAAATACTTCCTGAAAAGACTAAATAATACTATCCAAATTATGCTTTCCCTTGTTAGAAATATCTGAAACTTCTACCCCATCTTGTTTATTCTTTAACAAAAGTAAACAAATATGATTATGATTTTCCTGAATAAGTCATTTTACTTGGTTAGCAATCACCATAATAACCCATGTCTTACGATGGTGTTCTCGAATGTTGTAGTTGATCCCATACTTGATCCATCTGTACCGGTTTTACCTTCTCATAAATATAACATCCCTAATATATAAGTAAGGACTCCTAAATACAACATCAAAAGCATCAAGTGGAAAAATTTCAGCTTCTAAAACATCAATATACTGGGAATTTGTCCCAAAATTGACCTTACATCTTCTTATTACCTTAATTTCAACACCCTTCTTCACCCAACCCAAAGGATAAGGGTGTGGATGCTCATAAGTCTCAATACTAAGCTTCTTTACAACTGCTTCAAAATCAAGTTAGACTGAGAACCGGTATCAACCAAAGCATTTACCTTAGTTCTCTTGATCTGGATTTTGATCTAGAATAGTTTACTCATCTCCTCTTCCTAGTTTTCCATGTTGGTGGCCGTGCATCTAAGCCTTTTGTCTACATTAGAGTCATCTTTAATTTCCACCTCCCCTTTTGTTTTTACAGTTGTCACGGACTTCTTTGAGTCCTTGATTTGGTTCTTCGGATGTAAATACGGATGCAAATTCCAACATGTAGCATCAATATGACCATTGATATCACAGTTCTTGCAAAAATTCTTGGGATCTTTACAAGTATTTAAATTAATGGCAACTTATTTACCTTTCCCTTTCCACTTACCCTTGTTACTTGTTTTCCCATACTCTTTTTTTTGCTGATTTATCGACTACTTTTCCCTTATCTCTGCTTCTCCTTACTTATTTTCATCATCTATGTGGTATGCATGCACACATGCCTCGTTGAGATCTTTGGGCTTTGTGGAGATTATTTTTCTTCCAAGGTGAGTGTTAAGTCCTCCCAAGTATTTATTCATAATATCCTCATCCAACAATTCCATGTTTAGAAACATGGCCTGCCTCTAAAACTCCGTAGTATAGTCCTACACACTTTGACCACTACTTTGTCTAAAATACTGCCATTTAATCATTTGGTCAGTCTTCTGTCCAATAGGATAGAAGTTATCTATAAGTAATTCTTTCCAAGATTTCACAATAGGACACTTCTTCTTTTCACAAGTGGGTAGATGGGTTTCCCACAAAACTAGAGCATGTCCCTCCATTTTGAGACATGCAAAGGTGATCCTTTGTGCCTCAGTGACATTATGGACACTAAATTATACTTTTAACTGTTTTAACCATTTATCAAGAAACTCTGCATCTACTTGTCCTTTAAATCTTTTAATCTCAATTTTTGTCTCAAATTTAAAGGGAGTATGATCAGATTTTACCTTTTCTCTTGTGTTTGAAGTTTATTCTTCATGCTCTTCCCCATAACTTCCCTCATGGTGGCTCCTTCTTATGCCAAAATTTTCAGCTAAGCCCTGAACCACTGAGTCCATGGAGTCTTACTTGATAGAAGCCATCTTCTGCAAATCGGCAAGATCTTCTTTCCTTCTAAACATCCTATCCATCATGGTCTCCAGCATCTCGATTCTATGGACCAAGTTATCTTCCTCCATTTGTCCCCAAATTCTATATTTCCACTTATTTTTAGAAATTCATGGATCACAAGGTAAAGCCTCTTCGCCTTTAGATCTTGTCACTGTCATACAAATCTGAGAACGAATACCACAGTCTTGGATACTTGTTAGATCTGATACCAAAATAATCTATAAACTCTTCAACTTTAGAATTACCCACATAATTAGAAATTAAACATTGTTGCTCTAATTTTTATTAGAAAATGATAGAGATAGCTAGTGAATAAATTATGCTTATGCTTAGAAGCCACAATTGAAAGAAAGGAAAGAATGTAAGCTCATAAACACCAACAAGTTTTATCCTAGAAACCTCCAGAGGAGGAAAAACCAGTCAGGAAGGGAAATCGCTCTTTCTTCCCACTTTTATTGGCCAATTAAAAATAACAAGTATAAAATTTACAATAAGTATGAAAGATAAGTAGATAATATCTCAGACTTTCTCCCAAATACTTGTTTTCTCTATCTCAACACTCCTTTCTTCTACAAAACACAATTCTAGCACTAAGAACTTATTCCTCACTTGCTTTCATGCTTTGATGATCTTATTCTCTTCTACATACATGTATTTATAGCCTTTCTCATGTCCTCATGTGCCCTGGAGGATGGGAAAGGTCATGGAGGAGAAGAGACACAGATAACCTTACAAATTCTGGGTTGTTTGTTTCATATTTTTGTTTTCTATCCAAAAGAGCCAGGACTACCGCCCAATGCAGACTGGCGGTCCCAGGACCACCACCCTCATTGGGTGGCGGTTATGTAACTGTCACTTTGCATAGAGTGGTGGTCTTGTTACTAAAAAGATAGAAACTTTGTGTGTTATTTTTCCTTCTTTGTGCTGATTGATAAGATGAAGTAGAGTCATTTTGAATCCCTATGGATCATGATTGTAGGCAGTGGTATGCAAATAAATTATCCCATGTGTCCGTAAAAGACAAAAAAAAACAAAAGACCACATTTGTGCATTATTTACTGACCTGAGAACTAATGCCCCCCGCAACTACTTGCAAATGGTTCACAATCCATTGGTGCCACGATGACCAAATCAAGAATTTTTTTTGGGACCAATGGTGGATGGTTTTTTATTATCCACCATGCAACAACAATGAGGTTCCACTCTATTTTTTAAAGAAATTATATTGCGAGTTTTTGCTTAATGAGGTCCCAAATTATTTTAACTTTTCTAAGTTTTATAAGTGAGGAGGTGGCTCTACACAGAGTAGACCTAGTGCACACATTGGTCAACCAAGGATGCCCCATGCCTCAAAACCCCCATTGTCTTCAGTTATCCCTCCTATAGTGAAGGAGGTTGTGGAGATTGACACAGTACATGCATTAAGGGACCTCACTGACACTCTAACCCAACATAGTGACTAGATTACATTTGGTGAAGTTGGTGGAGGTGCCAGTTCTAGGACGCCACACCACTATGGATCATGTGGTGCCGTATGCACTATGGGCGAGACATCATTTTCTAGATCACATGATTTCTTTTTTTTAGATGAGATGATGGTGGATGTTTTTGGAACTGGTGCAAATGATCTTGGTATTTCATGGGTAAATGTCAAATAAAAATTTAATATATATAAAATAGTTTAATTCATTTGTGATTTTAATATATATATGTATTTGATTATGTCATGTTTACATACATGTAAAAACTAATATTTATTTTATTTTAAAGAGTAAGAGTTGGTGAAGGACACATCCAACGTCGATATGCTAACTACTGTAGTTGAGCGTGTTACAGACGTAAGTTTCAAGTTACTTACATTTCAAATTTCATTTGATTACACTTTTATTATTAAATACACATTTTTAATGTTCATGTATAATGTTTCATGTGTACATGTACATATTAATATGTTTGTCTTTTAAACACAGGATCCTAGCGGGTCATCATCTTCTTTGGTCACTGAGGCTACTGGCACACCTCATGTGACTTTTATGTAGGTTGGTTTATCTTTACACTTTTTTTTAATTGTGGAAGTTTAGTTTTGTATCTACCCTTGTAGGAATTTTGGAGACTTGAGTAACATCAAAGCTTCCCTATGCCGTCAAGATGAAAAGGTATATTCCTACTCGATTTTAGGAGGTCAAATTTCTTGCATTTTAGGTTTTTTTATGGTTTTCATGGAGGATTACTTTCAAGATTTTTTGTTTATGTCATACAATTTTTTTGTTTTGTCAGTTTCTCGACACTTCTATAGTAATGACTAGTAAATCAAATAACAGACTTTATTCTCTAATGGGTCATAGAGGACCTCCAATACGTTCCTCAACGACCCTCCTCTAAACGTAGATACCTACAGTCCTGATGGCAATTCACTTCTATCCCTTTTGAAGATAGGTCATTTGTGAATCCGATAAGATACACTAACTCGTACTTTGAAGAAGTCCGACAAATATTGAAAAAGTGGTTCCATTGAGAACCTATGCATTCAAACTATAAGACTAAAATACTTTGCCTACTTATAGATCAATGTCCCGCATGACAATTTAGCTTCCTGAACACATATACTTCAAGTACCCCAATTGATTGGTGAAGTCGACTACAAGTTCAATCCTTTCCATTATAGACAGATAGAATACCTGTAGAGGTGATTGTAGGTAACATGGCTATGTGGATAAATTATCCACATTGCAGCCGTTAATTTTTTATAGACAAAAAAAATACACAAATAGACTACATGTTGAAATTGCATATATTTACTGACCTGTTGAACCAATGCCCCCCATACTTTCAAAAAAATCCCAATCCATTGGTGCCAACAATGAGTCTCAATCAAGGTGATTGACTACCATATCTTAGGACCGATGGTGGACTGGTTATTTGATTATACACCATGCAAATAATGATGAGTTCCTCTCTAATTTTTGAAGAAATTATATTATGAGTTCACATGCTTAATGAGGTCAACTAAGCAAAGAATATTTTGACACTTACTTCTGAGTTTTATGGGAGAGGAGGTGGCTCTGTACATAGTAGACCTGATGCATTACATTGGTCAACCAACTTACTAGTGACCAGATTACATCAAGAATAGTGTTGGTGGAGGAAACCAGTTCTAGTGCACCACACCACTATGGATCAAATAGTGGTGCATCATAATGCACAACGGGTGAGACATCAATTGTATGATATCACATGATGTTATTTTCTCTAGATGAGATGATGGCGGATTTGTAATTTAAGGAACTGGTGCATAAGGGGACCTATGGTGTTTTCACAGGTGAATGCCTAAAATAAATAGGTTATTACACACACATCATTAATGACACCAATAGTTCATAGATTCAGGGTTTGAGATAAGATTAATGATATAGCTTGTATTTGATTACGTCAGTGTACATACATGTGAGCTCAAACTATTTTTTAAAATCTTCTAAGCAACAAGATCTAGTGAAGGACACATCCGATCGTCGACATTGTTGGCTACTGTAAAATTTCTCCGCGTGTTACTAGAAGTACCCAGTTTCAAAGTTGTGACTTATATTGTAAAATTTCATTTGATTGCAACTTTTATTATTATAATGTTTGGCACGTGTACAGGTGGTTACAATATTAATACTAGTTTGTATTTTATATGTGGGAAGGCCTGATGGGTCTATCATCATGCTAATATGGGAACTAACAAAGGCTACTGATACGTACTGCACATGAATTTTACGTAGGAACAGTTTCTCTTCTAACAGTTTTTTTCTAATTGTGGAAGTTCAGTTGTGTATCTACTCAATTGTAGGAATTTTGGAGACTCAAGTAACACTTGAAGCTTCCCTAGAAGATCATTAAACCTAAATTCCTTGGTTTGTTTCTATTAGCAAATTAATATGTATTAGTTTGTTATGTGTCGACTATGCTTTGGGTCTGTTATGTGGAAACTTCATGTAGATTAATATTGATCTGTACATATTTTTTCTATAGATTATGACTTCTAGAGAGACTACTCCCTATATGTAGACTATGGAGGGTGTTGTAGATGCTGCCATAGCATATACAGATCCACTAAATAAGGTACAATTTTTCAAATTTGTTAAATTTTGGAGGAAATTTTTCTTATTACTTATCTATAATATCAATTTTTTTACATGAAATATATAATTTGAACTATTTATTTGTACGTAGCCTACCCCTTATGAGTCTACTATTGACCTTGCAATGTGTCAACGAAAAATTGATAGGGATCATGAGATTGCGGTAAGATTTTACATGCATTATAAATTCTAAGTTTCTAAATTTTGATTGTATTTTAAAATTTTGGGTGTTAAAAACTTTTTGTTTATGAATGCGCAGGCTAGGTTGTAGGCCTACTTAGAGATGCCTAGGACCACATAGATAAAATCCATAGTGGTATCTCCCTACACTACATCCACAGGTCATGGACATGCTTCTTATAGTAGGTCGAAGAGAGAGAGGATGTTTCATGATTAGACTCATAGGACTTGGATGTATAGATATATATGTCATCTAGTCCTAGTTCATGATTTTTCATATAGTCCATGTATATAGCGTTATGTGACCGCATGTGGTCCTATATTTATGACACACTTAGTTCAATACATTATGATCTTATATTTTTAGAGACACGCGGCACACTTAGTTTGATACATGTTATATCCATGTTGGTTTTCATAATGATATTACTTCTATGTTTGATTTGATTTCATTGCACATGATATCCTTCTATGTATATTTTCATAACCATATTAGTTCTAGGTTTGATTTGATTTCGTGGCCTTAATTATGTGACCATAATACATTTGATATATATGATATATGATGTTATGTTATTGTTAAATGATATATGATGTTATGTTATATAATGTTTTTGAAGGTTCTTGGGTGCAAGTGTAGACACCAATTTTTGGTATAGTTTCCCTACGTCATCTCACATTCATGTAGCTTCCCATCTCGCCTTTCTCTTTTCTTAAATTTAAATAAATTTCATCCATTTACTCACATTTATTTAATTAATTATTAAATGGGCTCCATGTGGACCCATTTGATGATTAAGATTTTGGCATTTTCTCCCATATCAAATTATTCAATCCATGGGTATTAATATACCCATCCGACACCATTTTCTTAATTTCAAATGGAATCTTTTATCTCACCTACCCATTTCAATCATGATCCCCACTCCATCTAATAAGTCAAACCATGGGCCCCACGTGATCACATCACACCTCTTAACTCAGGTTACTCTACCCAACCCTGGTTACTTGTTAACCCCAATCTAAGCTCACCTCCTAGCTATAAATATGGGTTTTTTCCCCATATTTCAGGAGGACCTAGACCCGACCTGTAAAAATGACCCCTGGAAAAAGGATGAGGAAATAAGTTGGAAACTCTAGGAAAATTTTGTTTTCAATTCTTAGCTCCTTGTTTATCATTTATATCCTCATGATGTCCTTGTAATGACACTATAATCCCCACAATACTCTACTTATGATTACTTAGTTCATGTAATATGGTTCTTGTTACACGTTGTGTTTGGATCAGATCAAGAGCATCATCTACGTACCTGCAGCAGAAGGTTCCTTTGTTCCTTAACTTGCATGTTATCTGTTTATCTTGTATTTTATCATTGTCTTTCTAGAAACAGAGTTTGACATCCTCCAAGTGAGTTAAAATCCTCTTAGAATCGACACTTTTTGGGAAACCCCCATATATTGTTATCTAATCTTACCCGTTTCATTTTTGCAGATCTAGCTTCTTTATATCATACATCTATCTTCTTTGCGCCCATAGATCCACATCTACATATAAGGTCCTAATCCTTCCATCATTTGAATTTTTTGGTGGCTTCCATTATCGGCTTTCACCCGTGTGAGAATAAAGTTTCATGTAAAACATTTGGCACACTCGGTGGGACCAGATCCTAGATCTGGTCATTTTTTTTGTTATTTTACTCATATTTTCTAACTTGCTTGTTTGCAATATCTTAGTATTTGTTGATTTCAGTTCAGTATGGTCACTCATTGAAATAATTAGGAGGTACATGCTCTTCTTGTATTCTGTTGAAATATACCCACATGGGATATGAATCTAGAAATTAACTTTATTCTTCTCGTTTTCATCACATGATATATATTTTGCATCTTTCATTTTTACAACTTACTTTCTTACAGTTCTATTCGGCGTGTTACTTACATTTTGTAGTTTTTCTCCACCTCAAGGTAAGTAGCATTATCATTTTTGTTATAAAAAATATCATTTTTTTTTTGTTTTACAAGTAGTATAGAGTTAATTTTTACTATTTAAATAAACAAAAAAGAGACAATTAATATTAAAATTATATATATATATATATATATATATATATATTCTCCTAAACTAACCCATCTTACCTATCCCGTCATTCCCCTATTTCAACCATCTCGGTCATCCCACATTCCTCTGAACTCGTTCCCAACTCCACAACTCACACGAATCCCCATTCATCCCCACAAACCTCTACTTGACTCTTCGTCTAAGCTCTGTATCTCCTTTCCACCTCACTTCCTCACTCCATTTCCCAATTGAATCTCCACCTAACTCTATGCTCACCCATCTCTCCCTCAGCAAGTTCCCATCCTCACCCAACTCCCCACAGACCCAAGCCATACCTACCTTCAATCTAAGAAAAACATATATCTTCTACTTTACACCACGCTCCAATCTGATTTCCCGCCACCTGAGCTCATACACACGTAGAGATACTACCTCCTCTCCAACCTTAACCAAGTTACCTTCCACCTTGCTCCACACTATCCCCACGTAGGTAGACTTCTCTCCATTCTGGCTCCTATCACTTCTCCCTACCTGAGCTCCCACCTGTCTAAACCTCACATAGTCTCCACAGTCTCTTCCCTCATGAGCTCTTTCAACTGACTCCATCCTCACCACCGACCTCCCGTCTCACTTCTTCCCACATCCAACACGTCCACATCTCCCTTCCACCTTCTAGCTCTCCCCATGACTCCCCCACCGAGTCCTCCACTCTCACACCCTGCACCGACTCCCATCACCCAATTCAACCACTCGTCGAGCTCTCATCCTCCCCCTTCCACTCCAACTCTAGTCAATCCTCCCTTCCTTCTAGCCGATCCACCCATGGTATCACACCCCATGACCTCCTATTCTACACTACCTTGACTCATCCCTACCTACTCAATCTATCTCCCATCTTACCCAACTCCCCACAGCTCCTGCTTCCCTCCTCCCAGCTTCACGTAGACCAACTTACTTAAGTCTCCTCCCCAAGTTATTCCACCTTCCTCTCTAACTCCCAAGATGCCTCCCAATATGCCTCCTTGAGCAATAATGGAATTGAATCCACTACTTAATGCAGACTCACATGATTATGATGTTTAATGCTTCCAACGGTCTACGGTTTGCTTTCACATTCAAAAAATCTTTGTTGGTAATCGTTTGACCATGATCTTCCAAGTATACTGAATATCCACATAGATTCATAGGTTGTCGATGTCTAATTATTTCCAACTATTTCTAACTCAGTTCAAAATCCATACAAGCTTTGTACGTAGTGCCTGTACAGTCTCTTTACAGAAATTGGCTCACAATTCTTTACAACACATTTATAAATAGTGCTATATATTTCTTGTTTATATTTTCTGTGATTCACATTATATCATTGTACATGTGAAAATACATGGCCATGTGTAATATGGCCTTCCGACCCACGTCCTTTCTTATCGACCAACTACTCCACTTCGACCAATTGATCTATGTTTAATCCAAATCAACTAATCAACTCATTCACCTAATTAATTGAATTTTGTCACCACCATCCAAGTACCTTATTGCTAGTCTTCCCTTCCTACATCATGTATTGTGTTTTTTAGAAAATCTATAATGATCTAAGTCATTTTTCTTATCCTCTTTTCCAAAAACTCTTTCCTTTATTTTGTATTTTTCTCCTTTTGATCTAGTGTTTTTCATCAATTTATAGTTTATATTATTTGTATTATTTGCGTCAAATTGTTTATATTATATTTAAGTATCTTATAACTAGCCTTTATAGCTCTTTTTTTTAATTCTAATTGAATATGAGGTCGAATACATTTAATCATTTCAAATATTTTGTCGCATAGTATATAGTATTTTTTCGATTTATAGGATTTTGTATCTATTTTTTCTTCCTAGTATAAATTAATTATTTATTAATTAATTCAGATTCTAGTTTCATGATCTAAATTCACTATTTTTATTGTTTTGTGTATACTCTTTTTACACAAATGACTTATGACATTTGCATCAATCTTCTTAACCATATTAACTAATTACATTTATTTTCTTTTGCAACTGAATTTAACGACCTTGAAACTATTAAATCACGCCATCAAAGACCATTTTGCAAAACATAAAACACATCATTTTCACTGGCCTCGTCCGCAATCGTAAACGATGCAATTTTAGGGTACCCGGGTGTTTTGGGTCACTAACTGGCACTTTCAAAATACATCACTATCACACACACTTAAATAACTAAGAAAAGTGATTCTCCAGGTATTCCTCTTTTTTTCTCTAGTTTCTCTTTTCTGAATTGAATTTTCCCTTTTTCTGAGTGATATTCTCCATCGAATGTGACATTTCATTTTGGTCTAAAACTAACCTTCTGCATCATGCTTTCTTACATAGCCTAACGAAGGGGTTTAACTTCTGCATTTCACTTATCACACACTACCTGAGACTGTACAAACATAATTAACACATCAAAACATTCCTCTCACCTGGTTAACTGATTAGGACTTAAACACCCAACAGGAAACCGTCTCAGACATCTCCCAATCCAAAACTACCTGAAACCAACCTTAGAATTCTTTAGGAACCTTCATTATCTAATTTTACTTTTACATCTCAAAAATTAATCATGATGATAAAAAAAATATTCTGCTTGATTTGTTTGTCAACAACATACATAAACAAATGTTTCTCTATTTCACACATGTTGCCACTCTCTCTCAAATCGAGACAAAACTACAATCTGATCTATCCAATTATATTACTTCTTCTGAAAATCTCACCCAACAAGATACTAAACTCAAAACCATGTCGTTAGTCACCCAACCTCTAGTCTCCTTGGTCTCACCTCCTGAGAACCATGTCATCCAAAATTGTCCCCACCTTGACACCAACCTTTATATCCCTCATCAAGCCAGTCTTCCTAAACCGATTGCACCACCATCTCCCGCTCCTCTAGAGACACTTGGGCCTCCTCCTAACACCATATATGACTTCTTACTCCAAAAATATCCTACAATCTCTCAATCCTCCCAATTTCCTAAATTGGTGGATCGCATTCCACCCACATCCCATTTTGACAATTCCATTAATATGCATGTCCAGCCATCTCAACCTCTTAACATTTACATTCCTACCTATCATATGCTTGAACCGTCTCAAAATCTTAACACACATATCCCCGCTTACCATTTACCACAAAAACCAACCCTATTTCAAAAAACACATCATGTCCCTAATGTCCAAATTCAGCCTATGTAGCAATCTCAACCCATGACACATATAAGTCCTTGCCAAGAAGCTCCCCGAACACCCACATATCCACAAATTAATCAACTATATTATGAAACCATTCTGTAAACATCTTATCTAAAAAATTATCAACCACCTTATCAGACGATTACCCAACTACCCACACACCCACAAACACATCATTTGCCTTATCAAAATACTTTTCAAATCACACATCCAATTCAATCTCAACCTTACAACACCTCGAGTGATTCAATTCATGCCTTAATGAATCGGTTAGCCAGTTTAGAAACCCTTACCATAGCACCCAAGAACACCTTATCCTATGAACAAATTTGTAATGAACCCATTCATCTGTCATTTTCAATCAAACCCTATCCTCCTCATTGGAAACTTCTCGCGCTTACTAAGTTCAACAAGGAAGATCCCCAATAACATCTCCTCACATTTAAACATGCATGTTGTCTTATTGCACATGATCATGATCTACTTCTTCACACTTTCCCCATGTCTTTGTCTGGTCCCGCATTGGACTGGTACAACAATATCCCTTAATATTCCATATTCTCTTTTACTCAACTTAAAAAAATTGTTCTTAGAAAATTTTTCTATCAATATCATACCCGCAAAACCACTATCGTTGATATATATACTATTCGATAGTTTGAAGATGAGCCCATCGCTGACTTCATAAAACGATGGCATTGTGTTATAAACCAATTGTCCTTCACTCTTCTGCAAACCAAACTCATTGAATTATTCTCGCATTTCTGTGCAAAACATATATCTTCTACTTTGTAGATCCAATCATTCCAAACCTTTGAGGAAGCTTTCGCAATGGCTCGTAAACTCGAAACCCATGCCATTGAGCAACCTCATCTTAAAATAAGTTTAATTAAATCAAAAATTGAATCTAGTAAACCATTCACACATAACAACACATTTAAGGGTACAGCCAACACTGTGGTCATTAAGCCCTCATCCCCATCTACATCAAGCTCATGGTCTCAACAATGATCCCCTCAGTCAACAACCAACTACACTCCCTTATGGAGAATCCTATAGCTTTGTATTTGATAAATTGATGACTGTAAAATCCATCCAACTTCCTCCCATACGACCCGTGGACAAATTGCAAGCCAAGCCTATTTGGTATCACAAAGCCCACTATTGTAAATATCATCAATTCAAAGGTCATGACATTGAGAGATGTCATTCCTTCAAAGATCATGTCCAAAAACTCATAAATCAAGGGGATATCCAAATTAATAGCTCCACGACGTAAACTAATCAACCACCAACAAATCAAGCCATGCCCTTTACATCCCAACTATCAAATGCTTATATGATTGACACTATCAGTCAATATCCCATCTTATCACAAACTCTACATGTTCCTAAAGTGGACATTATGCCCACTCCTTATGTAGAACCTGTTGCAACCACAACTATCACACCTATGACAAATTTTACAATTTGTCCTAAACCCAAACCTTCTCCTATCATTATCACATCCACATCAAATGTGACTATACAATCCACTTCCATCACTTCAAAAACAGCCCAATCTACCACATTCGATTCATATTTAGTACCTATTTAGGCCTCACTCATATCCACACATATCCCTACATCTCTCACACCTACTCCTTCACCCACATCTGCCTCAAATACACCTGTTACTACACCTACATCAGTCACAACAATCCCAATGAAACTCAATTATACTACATGCACCCTTACAACCCTACCTATGATGTCAACCACCTTAGCAAACATATCATTCTTACCCCAAGAAACATTTATGAAATAACTAGTCCCTTCTACTTCTACATCCGAAAATGCTCCTGCATTTTCTGCATTACCCATACCCATAAGGTCTACTCCATCGGTTATCACACCACCCACATCTCCAAATCTTCCAAAAATGCCTACATCTTTATCTATGCCAATGACCCCTATATCTATCATACCAAAAAATAAACCTATCCCTACCTTGACATCTTTACTTATATCTTCACTCTTGGCCATATCACCCAGTCTACCCCAATACTCTTTGCCTAATTTATCTATCACACCAACCATATCCTCTTGATATGTAACCCTACCAAAGATACCCTTTGAAACATCTACTAAACCAACACATCCACCTAAATCAAATAAAGATGGTTTACCTTCTCCCTCTACAAAATCAACTCTTTCCATGCTAAAACTGAAACAATCCACATCTCACATAGATATCATTAATCGCATCATACAAACACCTATCTCTCCATTAACATCCTCGTCTTGTTTTAGGAAATTTTCTCCATTAATAACCACACCACCACTATTAGATCCTTCGGTTGAAATTATAATCATCCCTGCTAGAGGTAAATATTCTTGGTTAAAGTCTAAGGCTCAGGAAAAACATTCCGGACTGCCCCCTATGCATCCTTAGAAACATTCAGGTTTTCCCTCTTCTCAACAATCCAATGCCATAACATCTATTTTAGGATCAATCTCTCTATCTACGACATCCAAACAATACAATCCTCCAACCAAATTTGATTTATCCTTCAAAACATGAAATTCACCCATCCAATCTACATCCATTTTTTCTCCTAACTCCAAGCTAAGATATCCTATAAAAACCCACAAGAGTTACCTTCCCCATGACACTTCAATGGGGTATTATGTAGATATCCTTCGACATTTAACTTGAATATCTTCCATCACACTTCCTCCCATTAAATCCTTTAATTCCTATGGTCCCAAGCCATCATGGTTCAACCCTAATTGCAATTGTGCTTATCATCATACTCTAGGCCATGACATCAAACATTATAAGGCATTTTGGATAATCGTCCAAAATATTATTGAGAAAGATGATTTCCTCATTCAGGGGAAAGTTCCTTCTCCATCTACATTGAATCCAATTCATATCCCATCTTGTCGGGTCTCCCATGATTCCTTCATCCACATCATCCCTTAACATCCCTCTTGCACACATGACATTCCTCCTAAGGAATGTCCTCCATTGTTCATAAATATCACTTATCTTACTAAGCACACTTGAGGTCTCCGATTGTTTACCCCATCCAAATCTAAAACAATCTAATCTAAACTCTTTCAAAATCCTTTAACTCCTTCACATTTAACTTATTGGGGAACAACCTTCCCTCACCCTTGAGAATATCATTTGTACAAACTCCCTTGTTACTAAGGGGACTTCACTCTTTGACATTGTTTTGTTCTACCTCCTTCACATTCATCTAATCTAAACTATTTCTGCCCAAATCCTCACTCATTTTAAGTCCACCATTGTGGCCATATTTATGCCTCTTTTGGGGCATCATATTTTTTAGTGAAGTCCTCTTTTGAGGCCATGTTTGTCTCTCCATTGAGGGACCTTTTTCTCTTAGTCCACCATTGTGGTCATATTTTTGTCTCTTTTAGGGCACCATCTATTTCATCAAGTCCACCATTGTGGACATATTTGTGTCTCTCTTGGGGACACCATTTATTTTCATCAAAATCCTTTTTTGACCATGTTTGTGCTTCATATGTTTATTTCTCTTAGGGGCACCATTTATTTTCATCAAAATCCACCATTTTGGTCATATTTTCTATCATCTCATGACTTATTGCAATTTCACTACTTGGCTATCATCTCATCTTAGTGGCAACTTCAAAGACGTCCCTCTCTGGTGGTAAATGCATTGCACTTGTGACTAGTCTACTATTATCATATCTACCAATGAGCACTTAGTTATATCCTTAGATCATTCCACCATCCTTAGCCCCTTCCATTTGTCATTATAATGATCTGAATTATGTGGTCCACCTTCACTACTTTGATGTGGCCCCATAACCATTACATCCATCACCTTCTCATTCTCCCATTGCAGCCATGCAGAGGGTCCAGGGGTGTCTCTTGTACATTCATTATCCCCTCCTAAGTGGTCTACTTCTCTATTCCTAGATCTCCCCCATGTGAAGTTAAAACTCAAGTATGCAAAAGGAAAAATCAAAGTCATAAAAAATAGACTAATCCCTCAAAGGACAATTGTTCTTGAAAAAAAAACAAAGAAAAGTATACAAATCAAAATCCAAGCAAAATCAAATGAGATAGATCCCTTGAAGGATGGCTATCATATTATTCTTTTCATCCACATTATGTATAAAGTAGGCCATACACTTGAAGGATGGATACTCTGTTATTATGGTATCTAGAAGGTTTCTCGCATTGATTAGCCTTCATTTTATCAACATTTTCCAAAAGCTTTCCACATTGATCAACTTTCTACTATTTTTCTTTCTCTTTCCCAGAGCTGGGGCATAGACTTAAGGAACACCACCTTTTGAGAACCTTCTTCCCCTGTAAAAGTTACATCTCAATCCCTTGGCCATGTGAACATTAAGATTACGATCATCTTTCATCCATTTTTCCCTCACATTCTTTTGGTATAACTAACTATCATTGGTTATGTGTTAATTCCTACTATTGGTAGCAAGTGTAATGCCTTGAGTGGAAACATTTATTGTTTATCTCTAATCTAGTTCGAAACATAGTTTCCATGTACACCTTTTGCTACAATTGTTTTTCATTCATCTCATCAAGGTAATCTTTTATCAAATTTCACACTATTGATCCATAATATCCATGAATGCGCTCATAAATACACTTTCGGTTTGCAAATTCTACTTGATCACCGTTGCAGTTTGTGAATCCTACTTGAGGATATTTCTCAAGGAAAGTCCATTATCCTGTAGCTCCTTATCTCTCAACATATTCAACATTTTATTTGATCCATTGCTCTTCACTCCCCATTTCCACTCATCACCATTTTTCTCCACATCATCCTTCTCACCTTTCTATCCCCTTTCACCACATCAGATATCTTACTTGTTTTTCCTCTTCAGTTTCCCTTTCACTCTTCCAATTTCAATTTGAAAATCTTACTTAACCATCCATACAACTAGAGAATATTAGTTAAGGTATATCTACTTCCTTGGGTCATCCTGTTGTAGAAGATTCTCCACCATTTCCTCTTTCAACAAACAACAATCACCTCCACAAACATCTTTCCGCTACTCCTTTTCTTCTTAATACTCTTACATCATCACTCCCACCATGTGGGCATTCCTAATTAAGGATTTCCCTTACACTCTCCATCTACAATGCATATGTTCCTCCATCCACTCATGTAACACTCCTTTGTTTCCTTGTTATCACTTTGATATCACCTCCTTTAATCTCTTGTTCCATTTTAGTATACACTGCTCAGTATTTTCATCATCCTTCTTCTTCTTAGGCTTGGCGATCCTACTTAACTATCCCCATTACAAGGAAATCTTATTTAAGAGTTATTCTTAAGAATGGTTTTACATCTGATCCCTTCCACCTCCCATCATATCTTCCTCATCTTTTGTCTCCTACCTCTCATCATACTCATCCACTCCAACTCAACCATTTCACACATGTATCCAATTACAATGTTGTCTTTCTCCTTCCATGTTGTCACTACCAGGTTTGGTGATCTTACTTAACTCCTTCTTTTGGCATGGCAATCTTACTTAAGAGTCCCTCTTAAGCATGATCTAGTCATCCTTTACTCACCCACTACTCCACATTCTCTACATCTACATTTTCTCATCATCCCCCCATCATCACATCCTCTCACCTCCTCTTTCCTTCTCTCATAATCACCACTTCCTCCCTGGTCCTTGTTTTCATATCCATCATCTGTCGCTAGGTAATCTTACTTAACCATTTCTTCTCCATTCATTTCATGTCTTGTTTCTTCATTTTTCTCTCATTCATTCTCATCCAGTGCATCCTCTCCTCACCTTCATCTTCCTAGACATCGTTATCCCTAATTTCTTTACTCTTTCCACTCCATCTTCTAAAGTTATCCAACATATCTACCTCCATACTTACCCATCATTATCATTGATCATCCCTTAACATTATTTCATCATCATCTTTTGTTTACATGATAATAATTATCGATGGACTTCTCCTAAAAATCACTCATCCCCAGTCTGCACATCCTGAATCCTTTTCATTGACCCCCTCCATTCTCTCTTCATTCCTTCCTTCCTCTGTGTCCTTCTGATCATTATCAAGGGGACTTCTCCTAACGTCCCTTTATTGGCATTCCCCCTCCCATTCTTCGTTTACTTTCTACCTCATCTCATCTTTATTCCCATCCTTTCCTACTAATCATTATCATGGTGGATTTCTCCTAACATCCATTCACTGGCATTGCCTCTCCTATCCCTTCCTTTCTTTTTCCTCGCCATCTCTCCATCTTCCATTCTTCCTTGCCAATTTCTTCACTATCTTCGTCATGCACCCTATCTCTATTTTCTCATCATCAACTTATCCTCATCTCATGCATCTCTGCACTTATTTTCCAATCGATGTCATTCCTCCCCTCGAGCTTCTCTTTACACTCCTTGTGCATCTCACTCTTAATCAAATATCTCCATTCTTGGTTCCCTTCCTTCTGCATAATTTTCTCCGTTGTCTTCTCCTCCTTTCCTATCTTCATCTTATTTCACTTCCTCTATATCGTCCTTCTCCTTGTTTTTTCTCGCACATCCTCCTTACTTCCCCGTCGATAACCTGACTCTTCAGCATTGTCCCATCTCCTTTATCATATCATCATCCACATGCATTTCCATGCAGATCAGTTCCATATTAATTTGCCTTGGATTTCCTCACTATGATTTATTTCCTTAAATTTTATTTACTCTATCATCTCTTTTGTTTTCCATTACCTCTTTGCTTTCCTCTACTTCATCCTCCTTCACACCTTTCATTTTAAATAACTCTCTTTCTTTGTCATAATTTCACCCTCTCCTCTGTTCTTTTCTTGTCTTCGCTTGTCTTTTCTTATTCATTTCCCTCTTTCTATATAATCATTCTTTGTTATCTTATTCCTCCCCTTTCATTCCTTATTATATCCTCCTTCGTCTATCCATCCCTTTATTCTGTACCCCTATTTACTTCACATTCAATCTTTCTTACTCTTCTCATAATCAACCAATCATCCTGTCCATTCCATTTTCTCTTTCTCAACATCCCTCACACCTAGAATTCATGGTCAATGTCAATGTTTCTCCATTTATGTACCACCATCAATCCATTACATCTAATGTTCTCATTCTTCTCTCTGTAGCATTGACCTCTTCTCTTTTTAAGAACCTTGTCACATCTTTTATCTTCGTTAGTCCTCTCGTAGGGACATCATCATATCCATTTCTAAGAATCTCTTTCCATCTTCCTTTGAAATTTTTGTCTTGGAAGATACCATAATGGCCATCACCTATCTAATCTTGTTCTCTTCCATAAATGATCTACTTATGCTTTGTCACAAAAATATCATGATTTCCTATCCTACGTATCAAAGACAAGTAGGACTTGCTTTTTCTTTAACATCTTCTAATTTGCTAACACTTATGCACCTTTCTTATGAAACATGATTGGACCATCATATTTATTACCCTTTTAGGGAATTTTATCTTACTCTTATATCTTTTCTTCTCATCATGTCCACATTTATGATTATTCCCCCTAGGGAATATTTTATTTACACATCCATCCTCCATTATGTCATCTTCATATCCTATGTTGGTGCACCTTTTCATCCTTGTACTTATCGATGCATATAACTCACTTTGTGCTCTCCTCATGCCCTGTGTTGGGGTATCATTATCTTCATCTTCATCCCTTTTACAAATGCACAATTTTTCACATGATTCCTCAAAGACAAAAGGATTTCACACATCTTTCACATTCAACTACGCATATATTTGGTGTTTTCATATGACCCATTGGTCATCAGGGTTTACATCCATATTGCAGTGGTCTTCACCCACTCATTGGTCTGTAGAACATAGTCATCCATCTCCGTTGACACCACAATCGTCCCCTACCAATGTGATATTGGAGTCACCGCCATACCTTTTTTTCATTTTTATTACGATTTTTTTTTGCCTGGGGCATCTTGCCTTTGGTCGTGTCTCCATCCGATCCTTGGACACATTTTTCATCTAACCCTTTTTGTTTTAGTCTTGTGGCTTGCTATCACAAACCACTCAACAAAAATGGGCAAATGTAGACACCAATTTTTGGTATAGTGCCCCTTGGTCATCTCACATTCATGAAACTTCCCCTCTCACCTTTCTATTTTCTTAAATTTAATTAAATCCCATCTATTTACTCACCTTTATTTAATTGATTATCAAATGGGATCCATATGGACCCATTTGATAATTAAGAATTTGACATTATCCCCCATCTCTCACAAATTATTCAATTCATGGGTATTAATATACCCATCCAAGACCCTTTTCTTAATTTCAAATGGAATCTTTTATCTCACCTACCCATTCAAATCATGTTCCCCACTCCATCTAATAAGTCAAACCACGGGCCCCACGTGATCACATCATATCTCTTAACTCAGGTTACTCTACCCAACCCTGGTTACTTATTAACCCCAATCTAACCTCACCTCCATAGATATAAATAGGGGTTTTCCCCCATATTTTAGGAGGACTTGGACCTAACCTGCAAAAAATGCCCCTAGAAAAAGGATGAGGAAATAACTTAGAAAATCTGGGAAAATGTTGTTTTGAATTCTAAGATTCTTTTTTATCATTTATATCCTCATGATGTGCTTGTGAATGATACTGTAATCCACACCATACTATGCTCATGATTGTTTAGTTCATGTAGTGTGGATATCTAGTTGCACATTGTGTTTGGATTAGATCAATAACACCATTTACAAACCAGCAAATGTCAGGTTCCTGTTGTTCACCACCTTGCATATTATCAATTTATCTTGTATTTTATCATTATATTTCTATATCACATGGGGGTTGACATCCTCCAAGGGATTTAAAATTCTCTTGGAATCGGTACTATCTGAGCAACCCTCACATATTGTTATCTAATTTTTTTTGTATTAGTTTTACAGATCTAGCTTCTTTATATCATACATATATCTTCTTTGCACTCATAGATTGACATCTGCATCTGAGGTCCTAATCCCTCCATCATTCAAATTTTCTACTGGCTTCCAGTATCGGCTTTCAACCGTGCAAGAATAAAGTTTCCTATAGAATAGTAAGATCATTTTTTTTCAAGAGATTCAAGTGTGGACTTATATCAATTTTCTTATTTTAAGCACGTGGTTAACACACTCCAAAGTGGGAAAAAATATACACAATTAAAAATGGTCTTGAGGGATTTATTACAAGTCATTTTATATGTTTTTAGTGTACTTACAATTTATTTGTTAAGTATTAGTCCAAATTAAGTGTTATAGATGTGTGTAACAATAATGTCCTAATTTGAATTCATTTATTTAATAAAAATATAGAAATATTGTAATTTAGTTGGCACAATATATGAAATAAAAAAATTTAACACTCTATTGTGTATTAACATGCCTTAAATAGAGATCAAACAATCATTAGAGTATTTACATGGTAATGTGTTAACCGTGTTGCAATCTCATTGATGCGAATCGAGTAGTGAGAAGTCATGCCCCAGGATGTCATGGGAGAAAACTATCACTGCCAACACATCTAATTGGGGGAGAATATGCCTTTGGGTGCTATGGAGGGCTCTGGGGAGGCCCGGTTTGGAGTCAGACCACCTGATCTATAGCCAAGAACCCCTTCCCTATTAATCCCAATTCACATTTTCAGTGGAAACTTATGATGATCACAACTTTTCATATGGTCATCCAACCCAAGAACCATCTGAACCAAAAATTGAGTGAAGGAGTTATCTATTCACACCCAAGAATTCAGGGTCATGACATTCCTTGAACCTTCGTGGCATCATCGTTTACAAACTACTTTTTAAGGCAGTCTTAGGAAATGAACAAAGGAAAGTAGTGAGAAGTCATGCCTCAGGATGTCGTGGAACCAAAAAAACTGTGCCAACATGTCTAGGTGGCTATGTTAATTCTATAGGATGTTTCTTTTCTATGCGGGACAACGGCGTTGCTTCCAGGCTACTTCGTTCGGACATAGTCCCTTAAGAGCAGTAAGACCAAAAAACTGTTCAACTTTGATGGGTAATTACTCAGACTCTATGGCACCTATAGATGTCTCATTAGATCCTACACCTTCATTTAGGGAATCTATATAATAACCTATCTTGGTTTCTTCCATCTCCAATCATTGCTCTCACTACCCTATTGTTTGCAAACGTGTGAAATAGTTTAGTTTGAGCTAGTGTACAAAGCTATCAAAAACTATATTTTGCAAATGGTGGGTGACACAGTGGCACCAAAATGACTGTGCCAAAGTGTTTAGGTGACTAGGTGAATGCTAGAGGAGGCATTTTTTTGGTGCGGGACAATGTCGTTTCTTCCAGGATATTTTGTTTAGGCGTAGTCCCTTAAGAGCCTTGAGACCAAAAAAGTGTTCAACTTCGACAGGTGATTACTCAGACTCCATGGCACCTAGATATGTCTCGTTAGATCCTATACCTTAGCATAGGTACCCTATATAATATCCTATATTGATTTTTCCTGTATCTAATCAGTGCTCTCGTTGACCTATTGTTTGCAAACGCGTAAAATAGTGTAGTTTGAGCTAGTGTAAGGCTGTCAAACACTATATTTTGCAAACAATGGGTCATGGAACTAAAATGAATGCAACATATCTGGTTGGCTAGGTGAACACTAGAGGAGGCATAATTTCATTGCATGATGAGGTCATTACTTACGGGCTACTTCGTTTGGGTGTAGTCCCTTAAGAGCCCTGAGACAAAAAAATCATTTAACTTCGACGGGTGATTACTCGGAATCCACGGAATCTAGAGACGTCTCATCATATCCTACACCTTGGCATAGGGACCCTCTAAAATATCCTATCTTAGTTTTTTCCATCTCTAATAGGTTCTCTTGTTGCCCTATTGTTTGTAAATGCACAAAATAGTGTAATTTGAGCCAGTGTAAGGCTGTAAAATGCCATATTTTGGAAACGGTGGTTTGTGGCACCAAACCAACTGTGCACACGCATAGGGATGGCCTTGTAAACACTTAGGGAGGTGTCATTTCAGTTCCCTACACTCTCAGTGCTTCCAGGCTACCTCATAGAAAGCAAAGAACCCCCTCCACAGGTATATAAACTGTTGTTAGTTGCTTCTCTTTTCTTGTAAAACAATGAAAGCTTCTCTTAGCTTTGAGAATATAAAATTCTCTACTAACAATGCTAACCACATGAAGGTGGAAGCTTTTTTAGCACCACTAACCTACATAAAAGTGTTAGTCAAAGAAATTTAAGTTGAATCAAAACATACTAGATATATATAAAATACACAAATTTAATAAAATATATGAAAGTGAATCTAGAACTGAAAAATTTAAACAATTCTTGAATAAATTATACATAGTAGACAAGCTCATGTAAATTCATTCCAATGTTCACCATCAGGATGTGAAAGAGGAATCTTTTTTGGCACCACTAACCTGCATTAAAGTGTTAGTCAAATAAATTTAAGTTAAATCAAAATCATATACTAGATATATACAAAATACACAAATTTAATAAAATATATGAACTTGAATGATCTGATTGAAAAATTTAAAAAACTTCAAAGAAATTATATATACCAGATGTGAGCATGTAAATTCATTCCAATGAACCATAAGGATCGGATCTACTTTGAATAGTGGACAGGATTGCTTCATGATCTAACTCTCGAACCTTCCAAATAATCTTGTTATTAGTCCTTCCTCAATATCTTTATAGCTGAATATTTGTTGCTATAGCTAGATGCAAATATAATATTATTTTCCTATGCATCTCAAAGTCTTCAATCACTCAAACAGAGAAATTTTTTAATGGATACCGTCAAAGCCAAGTTCTAGTAACTACCACTGACCTTGTAGGGTACTCAATATCTTCACCATCTATAATAGGAGAAGTCAATATATTTCTTTCCTTGATGCAATGACGTAAGAAATAGTCTATTCCTTCTTCATTGTCTTCTATCGCAATAACTGCAAACACATGTCCTACAAAAAAAAAGTTTCAACTCAAATTTAAATTACATATTAATTTCAATGGACATAACTCAATACACAAATTGTAAATAACCATTTACCTTGTCACACCAAAATCAAAATTTCTTCAAAGTCCTTGGATGTTACAACTTCATCTGGAGAAACAAGTCATAATGCCTATGGAGGTTGATAACTAGGAAGCAGAGTTAGAGGCCTACAAATCCATCCATCTACCCATTCTTGTGAATCATACTCACCAGTGAAAAATTCAATATAAGATGCACAAAAACATGTCAAATTTCTTGTCCAAGTGGCCCACGAGGTATCGTCTGAGCTACAAAATGAGTGCATATCACTGGACCCTGTGGGTGGCATACAATCCTCGTAGTTAGAAATTTTTTGTTCCTCTATAAACCAAAAATATTTGTGAACTGTGGAATTTTCTTGAGATCCTCAGGGCATGTTGTCAATACACCATTCCACTATGCTATTTGCATATTTCAATTTAGCACCATCTTTGTACTTCAAATCTTCTCTTGTAAGAGTTTTTTTCACACATGCCCCTGGACCGTCATGCTCTCCTTTTCCATGTCTAATCTCAGTGAAACTCAAAATATTTTACACATCGATCTTGATGTACATCTTGCTCATCTAATAAAAAATTCATGCATTCTTAAACTAAGACACGCAAGTATCTAACCATATATAATTTTGATTGAAGTGGATGTCCCTATCAGAAAAGTTTCCATAAAATAACTAGAAACACCCTTGCACAAATTCGATAGAATGAGTACGATCATCACTGATATAAAATTGGTATACTCTCTTTAAAAAATTTGATCGTTCTTTGTACTGTTAAGAGAATCTATAAATGCTATATGCAAAAAAATGACAACCTTTACTGAGTTGTAATATTGTGATTGAACCTCCATTTGTGGTTACAATGTGTAGTTATCTGTAAAATCTACCACTGAAACAATAGTACTAATAAGAAATGTGTCCTTCCATATCTTGAACTGTTCATCCAACCATCGAGCTTTGTTTTTATGTCTAACATACTCATAAACAATTTCATCCTTAATTTTTTTCATAAATTGAAAAATAGGCATATGTTCTATAACTAGCTCACACAATTTAGGCTCCTTTCTATCTTTCAACTGGTATGGCTCAACTAAATTATTTCCTATTTCACCTCTAATTTTCTCATGGATGCAACTTTCCAATTTAGGTAATCTGCCGCATGTACCATAACTTCCATCTAAACAATCCTGGCTATAAAAAAATTGTCCAAATTCTCTTTCACAAAATATCATAGGAATGAAATCCCTGGAAGATATTAGTGGAACTTGAACACCACATTTCGACAATATATTTTCAAAATGAAAATCAGAACGAATACTTTAAAATTTAGCATAATACATCACAAATTCAACATGTTTCCTACAACAAGTGGTGCAAGCATGGTTAATTTTCACATCAAATGGTTTTAACATTTCAAAAAAAAAAAATTGACTAATTTTAATTTCTAGATGCTCCTATTCAAACTTACGAAAAAATCGAGTTTGATTTATATCTAAGAAATTCTTTGAATTTTTTTCACGATTAGTAGAACCAACTCTTTTCTTTAAAACATCTCTTTTATTAGGGGAATCTCTAGTGTTATCATGCCAAAATTGAATAACAACTTCCCTTATAGCATCGGATATATCTTTGTCCTTACGCGGTGCTCTAGCAAAAAATGCCCTAAAATCGGTGTTATTGAGTGATTTAAGGATATTATGTCTTTAAATTACTTTGATTCAAGTTTTTCAATTAACTTTCAACATTCTACTTGTTTGCGTACCCAAATGTTGTTTTTTTGTTGATTCACTTACAACACTAGTAACAAGTACAGGATGCACACTATTACTATCCTTTGTGCGTCTCTTAACACCAAGAGTGTGATAATCATCATTAAGGTTTTCAACAATTGTAGAGGTTTGACCACATATATTAGATGTTGTTAATCCTAAGGTGTTTAATGTAGGTCTAATTTTAATCAATTTCATCAAACTAACCAACAAATAACATCTTTGGGAATCATTTAAAATTTCAAAATGATTATCCCAAATTTTAGTGGATTTTCTTCTGATTTTCCATTCAAGAAGTTTTTCAGACATTGGTTTCAAAATGTTCTCATCAATTTCAATAAAATAATTAGGTTTCTTACGTAAAATCCTGGGAGGTGTTTTTGTCAAATTTTTCTTGACTACAGTTTCAACCTGAATTTCCTGATTCATATTTTCATTGTCTCCTTCAATTTCAACATCATGTACATCATGAATATTTAATTCTTCTTCAACACTGACAGTAAAAAAATATTCATGAGGAGTATTTAATTCATCTTCAACATTAACAGTAAAAACATTACCTGGTTCCTCATTGCTTACAATAGTAGGTGTTGAAGATGAACCTCTTCTTGATTCACGAAGATTCCACATTCAGTCAACATTTTGAAATATTTTTACCTCTAATCTGTTTGGTGTTTTTTTACTTATTGACTTCCTTTTTTGACTTCATTTCTTGTCTCCCATGATGTTTGGCTTTTGGTGATAAGAAAAACATGAAGAAAGCGACAAAATTTCATAGTAATTCATACAGTAAGGCCAAACAGTAAAGATCACGTGGTAATTGGAACACTGGGATACGTGTAAATATGATTTAATAACCAAGATCGCACTTTATAAACCACACTTGTGGTTATATCTGTATTATCAAATCCGACCCTCAAGGCTTGGGAAATCCTTTTTTTTCCAACCAGAGCTATGGGAGGTCATTATGGCTTGTAAAAGGTCAAAAAATTCAAATTTTCTCTTCCGCGGGCTTGAACCATGCTGAAAAATTGAAAATATCTCACAAAAATGGTACCATCGCATAGGCGAGATTGTTAGCTTTGTAGAAATATTGATTTTAAAGTGAATAGAATAAGATAAATATCATTTTATAATTTTTTACTAATAGTAGGTCTTAAAGACATTTTTTCCCGTGAATTTTCATGTCTACATTTAAGACTACAAATTTTGTTTCACTTATCAAAATGTGATAAAACCTATACCATCCCAAGCATGGAAAAATTCTATACACATTAAAAAACATATATATTTGATTTCGATATTTTTTGATATAGTTATGGTGGGAAAACAGAAAGTGTTCCATTTTCTAAAAAAATTCAGACCACTTTCACGGAAAAAATCATAAAAAAAAATATTTCTCGAAAAAATACAAAGCAAAATCCATCCCAAGATAGATATCGACATCTAACTTTTCAAAAAAGGGTAAAAAAAAACAAGATTTGGTCATCTAAATCATGGACAAACGGACTACAATCTTATAGGTTTTTTCAAAAAAAAAACCAAGTCATATAATTTTGAGTGTTTAATATAGCTAAAGTTGTCTATTTTTAAAAACATTTAGTAGTTTAGAAACTAGATTCTAGATGCTACGATTCATATTGAGATAATTTTTTATAATTTTGAGTGCGTGTATTGCTAATAATCCCTACAAGTTGAGATTTTACTTTTTTTTGCAATATGATGTCCACTTATGACCCCTTTTTGGTCCACCAACTTGTTGCACTTACCCAAAGTTAAAGCTAGAAAATAGACCTTGATGACTTTTCCGACATGGCTATATTGATACACTAATTGAAAGGATATGATGAAGTGCATTTGAGTATTGAATAATTCCCATTCCGTAATGTGAAACAATCACGCCAAACCATGAAGTGTCACCATTCCCTTGATCTTTGGATTGCACAAATGAATAGGAAACTAGAACAATCGCTGAGAAGAGGAAATCATGACAATCTTGTGAACTTGAATTTCCTAGCTCCCAGGACACTTCCCTTCACCAAAAATAGGATTTTACTATTTTTAGTAAATTATAATTTCTCTTTTGACTTTGATTGCTATGTTTCTCCTTCTCGTTTGTCCCTATGTACATTGTCTTCACTGAAACTGCCTTTTGTGAAGACTTGTTAAAAATAGAAGTTGCATATGTAGGAGACTTACTATTTTTATAAAATGGTTTTATAGACCTTGGTTTTTGATGAAACTAATATTTTTGATATGGGTTTTTTCTCTTTAGTGCACCTCTAAAAATTTAAGTCTACTGGGTGCCTAGAAATGGAGATTTTTAATTTCAAAAAAATTACTGTGGGAAAATAGGGGTTTCTTTGCTATAAAAATCTGGGGTGTGTGTGAAAAATTCCTCTATGAGATTCAAGGTGCCTAGAAAAATTGACCCGTGAAAATTCGTGCAGTGGTTAGTGAGATATGAAGAAATATCCTTCGTGGGTCTTGAAGTTTTTTTGGGCAAAACTCTTGTTCTTCGTCTTCGAAAACTCAGATTTCTTTGTGTTTTTTATTCTCTTATTTCATTGGAGCATGAATGGATTAAATGGAGGTGAAAAATTTTGGAGGAATATTATGGGAAAAATATGATAGAGTTCTGACAGCATATGAAGAGAGAATGTGGGAGAATGAACACAAAAATGGCTAAGTCTAGAATTTATCGTCTTTGAGCACAATCAGGGGGAAAAGGGGTGCAATTTTTTCTCCCTTTTGTTTTGGAAAATAGGTACACAAAAAATTTCCTTATCCTTTTTGTGACAAGTTTTTCTTGTTCATTCGATGAGGGAAATGAAGGGAGGAGAAAAAATAAGCACCTGAGAGCTGGATGAGGCTCGCATGAGGAATCTAAAGACAACCAAAGGGTGGGGCACATTTTTTACCCCCATTTTCCCATTGGTTTGGGAAATTAGGTGAAAAAAATTGTTCCTTATCCTTTTTAGGACAAGTGGCGAGCATGCGGGAGTTGGTGAAGGAGGAAGTCAACTTCGTCAAAGGAGCTTAAAGTGAGTCGCTGGGTCATATGAGTGACCAAAGTGCTAAAAGGGGGAGGGAGAAAAAAAAATATCCTCTTTTCCGTATGGTGAGGGACAAGGAGGAAACAAAAGTGTTCCTTAACTTCACGTTTCCATGTGTCCCTTTAAAAATTTGGGTAAGTATCGAAACACCTACCTTGGAAGGCGACTTAGAAAGACCATAGCTTGATCTCCTACATGAATTTTTACACACTTATTTATATTATTTCTCATGGAAAAGGAATTTTATAAGGAAGGATGAGTCCCATGCCTTAATTATTCTTGCAACACCTTAAAAACCTCTTTTTTCTTAGGATCGACTGTTGGGCATGGAAAGAATGAGCTTGGAAAAATGCATGATGTTTGAAGTTGATCTATTTTTTCCACCACGTAGAGGGATGGAAATAATTTCTAATGATATATTTTTGGACTCCCAACTCATTCCGGATATCGTGAAATCACCTCTTGAATCCCAGGTACTCTTTCGCAGTGCATGCTCCTTCAGCCTCAAAAACCCACTTTCGGTGAATTGGATCCTAAACTCCGAAACTTCCCAGAATCTTCCAAAACCTATTCCTGAATGTTCCTGGCTCTTCACTTTTCATCCTTGATGAGTTTTATCCTTTGATATGCTCCATTGGTTACGCACTTTTCCTTAAGAAGGTTGATGATATCCCTTCCTAAAACTACTTAAAACTCCAATTTCATATACGCTGCTCCAAAAAAAATTGAATGACATTTTATTAATAAATCACCTAGGGGAAGTATGACATAGAAAAATAGACCACTTAAATGACAAGATAGGGCTGGTATAGGGAATAAAATAATATTGGGGGTGTCTTGGAAAGGTATGACATAGAATTTTTTTTGACACTAGGGTATGGTTGACCTGTTTTTAAGTGAATTTTTCCCGTGTAAATACACAGGACAACACCAATATAACTAATTCCTATGTGACCCCATATATTATAAATATATAACAAACTAAGGGGGATGTGTGTCACATGTCAAAATCTCCATCAACCCATATACATTATGATATCATATGCCAAGGTACATAGCATAATGTTATTCTATAAAAAATCTATGCAGAAGTGTGTTGGTGGGGTGAAGTTCAAATGGTAAACAGATTGAGGAAAAGTAATTACTCCTCTGCCACCATAGTGAGAAGTTGTAGTTGCCTTTGGATTATTGTGTTTTCATTGGGTAAAATTTTGAAAATGCTTAGTGAGGATGCTCAGTCTTTGTAAGATGAAATTATGATATTACATGAGAAGTGGTTACAATTTACAAACTAAAAATATATATTTGAAAATGAAACCCTAAACTTCCATTGAAAATAGAAAATCATAGAATAAATAAAAATAAGAAGACAATTAAACATGTGAACTATTGTCCCAAATGGTCTCCATTGGCATACTTGATTGTTTCATTTGCCATTTATAATCATTGTAGACAGATGAAAATACGATTACATTTGGTGTACTCTGAGGATAATGAATAGAACTAGTTATCAAAACTTGTCTTTCCCATCGATACCTATAGCTCTGGTACCATGGGTGACATTTACACCAAAAACATGTTGTATTTGATAAAATCCATTAAAGAAAAATGCTAAAAATAGAGCTATATATGAGCTTCCCGAGGACTTCCATGATGGAAGAAAAGGGGCTTGCAAGTTGATCAAAACAGATTATAATGGAAATAGGATTTTCAGTAGATGTCGTAGTTACAAATATAACTTATGTTCTTATATCAAACATATATGCAAAAGTGTGTTGGTGGGGTGAGGTTCAAATGGTAAACATATTGATGAAGGATTGAGGAAAAATAATTACTCCTCTGCCACCATAGTGAAAAGTTGGTAGTTGCCTTTGCATAATTTTATTTGCATTGGGTGAAATCACGGTAATTATTAGTGAGGATGATCATGTCTTTATAAGATGGAATTATGATATTCCATGAGAAGTGGATACAATTTACAAACTAAAAATATATATTTAAAAATGAAACCCTAAACTTTCATTGAAAATTGAAATGCATAGAATAAATAAAAATAAGAAGACAATTGAACATGTGAACTATAACAATTGACAAATATACCAAGTATTGTTTAGAAGATGATTGTTATAGTATGAATATTTTACACTTCAGATGACAAGAATAAATCAAACATCCACGTCACAAAAATTAAGAATAATTATTTTAAATGAGAATTTGTTTTTATAAAATGAAGTACAAGTTGATTGGCACCTTAAATAAAAGGAAAAATCCAGTAATCCAAACAAAATGACCCCTCAATCAGAATGGTGTAAAATAAAGATGCATTTAAACTAGTAAAATAATCAAATTATGATGTAATGAAAGCCCAAATTTGTAATATTTTAATTTTATAAAAAATCATCATAACTAAATAAGCATTAAATAGATTTACTAATTAAATAAAAAATAATTGAAATTAGATGAGAAGACATGTCAATCAATAAACTCATAAAAGCCATCAAACTGCGTTTCGGACACTGTAATCTTTTATAAAAATCATTATGAAAGAATTGTAAATAATAAAATAAATAACTTGAAACTTCTACTTGGATTTTAGTTCTAAAACTAAAACCCATTTGGATTCTTATCACTTCAATAAAAAACAATCATTTGGAATTTAGCCACTAAAATTAAAACTTGTGTAAATTTTAACTAGTAAAATTAATCTACAAAGAGCTTCTCTTCTCCACCATGCATTTTTTCATTACCTGTGCATTTGGTGGATAGAGCTCGGTTGAATGGGGAATGGATGTCACAGATGGAATAAGATGCTTTAGAGGTGATGGAAGATGATTCACCCCTTTTTCGTGTTACTTGTTGTTGACCCGATGTTGGAAGCCTTTGACTACCTCATTTTTAAGCATCATTACAAGGAGGAATTCCCTCCGTTGGAGAAATTAGGTTGTGCTCCCCAATTGGAAAGGGTTTATTTGGATGATGATGTGGAGGTGGATCCTGAGAAAATGGAAGAAGAGCACTTCTCCTTTGATAGGTAGACTCCAACGATGAAATATGACTTGGTCAAGGAGAAAGTTCCCATTGAATCTTATGAAGAAAAGAGATGGAAATGAGAATTCAAGTGCTTCCAGAATAGTAAGTTATAAGTTGTTTTTCCTGTTGAAAATTTGATCCCCTCCCAGATTGATCCCGACTCCCTCTAGATACTTGATTTTTGGGAAGGTAAGGGTTATAGAGAGTATATCAATGTGACATATGACAGTGGTGCAATTGAAGATGTGGTCGATGGGTGCAACATTGTGCGACCAAGAAGAGACAAACATAAGCATTCAGTTCCACTTTGTGACAAGATAACTATGGTTAGGTACAAGGGTTATCTAGATCTTGTACATGTTTGAAATTTTTAGGTTTTCTACTATATTTTTTACGTTGTTGTTCCAGGATTTGGTTGTTGTGTTGTCATGACATTGTTGTTGGTATCTTGTCTTTATGACAAGTGTTCTTGTTTACTTGGGTATTCTTGTATGATATTATGGTTTTATTTGAGTGTTTACAACCCTCTTTTTTTTGTTCCAAGGTAGGATACCTCTCAAAAAACCTTTATCCTTAGTAAAAAAAGTGTTCCTCTTAAACATCTATGGATATCCATAATAATTATTCGTGTGATTCCATGTCACATAATTATTTCTCCATTGATTCCATGTATAGCTGTAATGATTACTCCTCCAATTCCTTGTATGTATATATATATATATGGCCTTATGTGTCCTAATATATCTCCATGATTGTTTCCTCTCATGATGATGTGGGTATCTATATGGTGCAACCTTAGTATCCTCAACCTTATCAACCTTTTCCTGAACTTTGTTTTCCTCTTCCACCTTTTTTTCTATTTATTTTTTCCCTTGAGTAGATGAATTATTTTGGTCTTTTTCATCATGTTCTTCAGCTTCTCCTTCTGAATCATCTTTATTCCCTTCTTCATCATATTCAAAATCATCTTTACATTACTTTTTCCCTTGCTAAGTGTGATATCTTGCAGTGTAATTTTCTCTCTCTTGTACTATAAATTCATGAATTTATTTTGCACATTAATATTGATTATTCCCAAGGCATCTAACTAAGGATATCCTATAACAATATCCATATCATCTATATTTAAAGCATAAGAATATAAATGTAAAACATATTTATCTATAGATATTTTTAAATCTTCAAAAATTTGAATACGCTTACCATCCACTTGAGCTTCCTTGATATGATTTTCTTGAACATGTAGATGTTGAGCTACCTCCATATTGATGAAATTATATTTACTGCTACATAACACACAACTACATAACTACACAGTTTACTGATTTCACTTAGGGTCGGTTAGTGTAGGGTCCACAACATAACACATAACTACATCACTAACATAATGGTGATTCACACAATTTAACCATAACATCTTATGCACGGTATATATATAGGGTATAACACAATCATTACTTTCACGAGTTAAGATACATCACATTACCACATATTGCACCCAAATTACAATCACTGTACACTAGGAATCATACACTCACTATATGCCCCTAAATCACGACATGAACCATCACATTTTACATGAATTATACATATGAGGAACAAAATGTATAACCTTATAACATATAATCAATTCCAATCACAACATGGTGACAACATCCCAATAAAATCCAATTCACTTTACAACAATTTTGTCATGTAATACCTCAATACACCTTCATATCACATAATTTCAAAATGCTCCAATACTCCACAATCCACAATAACATTATTTTTCACACATAATAAGGTGGTACATCACACATGAATTCCTCATTGAATAAATGAAAAAGAGAGTGAATACTATCATCATAAGCACATCAACATGATAACAAATACGCACTAAGTGATATGCACCACATGTGCTTCGATAAGGTCACAATTACAAAATTGTTCACATCACACTTATATCACATTACTCTTCCAATATCCAACACCATCACAAATCAAATCTACCCCAGAGGTTTGAGAGCATGAACCTCTACTCTAATACCAAGTGTAATTCCCACATTTTACACACCCAAATACAACAGTAAAAATACAAAGATTTTTTTTTTACTTACATTACTCACTACACAACACCCCAATTACTCCAAGTATAGAAACTAAATAATGCATAAGACACTTACATAGGTCATCGAATCACATAGACACATGAAAACACCATATACATGTCGATGCCACAATTTCCCCATTGAACGAATGCTAACAATGACCCAACCACAAGAAAGAGACTTAAGGATTGGCAAACCCACAACCCATCATTACCATGATTACATCTTAGTTGCGATTAACATTATAAGAAAATTATTGTGCATGGATAATTTTATCCTTTCACCACCTACACATTCTTAAATTAATTTCACATTCAGCTTACATTTTGACCATTTAATTTGGATCTTTATCCCTTACGACAATCTCCTTAACTTAGATAATTAATTGGCATATTTCAAATTGCATACAAAGTTCTTAATTCTCTCGTTCTTAAGTTAAGAATATGATTCTCAAATGTTTATACGATGTTTAATAATTATCCTTACTACAAAAGTGAATGTGACATGATATCAAGAAATAATTCTTAGGATTTGAGGGAGATTTAGATTCAAGATACCCTTTCCCCTTAAACATTCTTCGATCACAAAAAAATTATTTCCTATACCATAGTTAATATAGATCAATAAATTGTTAAATCCTTTCAACATTTCCACATCAAGAAATTTTAGTTGTATTTATATATATATTTGGTTTCCTCGAAGTTTATCTCACAAAGGGCAATTTTATATTCTTTCTAACACATGAAAATGTTTAATTGAGTTATAAGGAATCCAAGAGGGCCATTATTCCTAACCTCAAATATCATTTTTGTTCTCTTATATGTTTTAATTTTACATTGCATTATGGTATCATTATTAGCATTGTTTTGTAATACGAGTTACAAAAGTATTTGTCTAACATCTTGAAGACGTATATGATTGGAAGCCTTATAACTACACATGAAACCCAAGTTAACCTCCTAATCAACTAAAGTTTAGATTAATTCCAATTGCACCTAGGAATCTATACCTCAACTATATCTAAGTTTAAGGTGAGAGGAAATATTTATGTTAAACAAAATTCAAGAAAAAACCAAGGTGTTATATCTATAGAAACCAAGGTAACACATTTAGCTGAGAGGAACTAAGGAGATCATTAACAAGAGTTTAAGACCTAGAACAACTATTTCACAACCTCCATCTATGCCGTCTGGATCCAACAGGGATTTCATTCGTTGATGAAGTTAATTTCTAGATCTAATTTCATAAGACCTAGTAATCCAATAGGATACTAAGGGAGTAATAGCTCTACCTACTCCACAGATGGTAAGGTTACACCGTATAGTCATTACTTCGAACAAGGACTCATAACGTGACTTCCCAGGTGGTCTTCACCACTCAACACAGTGTCGGACCTAAAGAGAATACATTATCCTTACCCCACACACGGTTACCAAAACTAGAAGGAAACCACACACTCCAGATAAAGTTGGGCCATGTAGTTCCTAAAATATGGGTTCACGACAATGTCACTAAACTTATCGACTATGAGGCTAAACTCAAACTACGGGTCTTATTTTCATATACCAAAAGGTTCCATTGAGTACAAATGTTAATTTCATTCTATGGTTTCAATCTCTTTTATAGTAAGAAGGATCACACGTTAAGACATGTTATGCACAAATCTTATACTAGGGTTGAGTGCTTCGATTAAATCTCTTTATTACATTTACAAGGTAAGAATACAAAAAACTAATTAATTAATTGTTTATTGAACACTTAAAATGCACTAAAAGATATTAACTTTAAATTCATTTACCATATATATATATATATATATATATATCAAACCTTTTTACCATACATAACTATGAATCAAATTGAATCTATGATTAAATGGACATTTCCTAAGATATCCCTAAAACTAGCATCTCATACATATTAGCAAATTTCAAATGTAACTTTTCTGTAACATGAGACTACATTATACATATATTCATTTTACATTGACCTATATTAATTACAATAATAATTAATGGATTACACATTTCTTTTTTGCCATCATTCTTACATCCTGCAAAACCATGTGAGCATGAAATCAGCGATAAATTGCTAGCATCGAATCCACCCTAATCTAACACAATTAATCTCTTTAGTTTTCCATTTACATATAATAATAATTCTAATTTGTATTTGAAAGAAACGATTAAGAAACATGTATTCATTTCATTTCATTTCACTTCATTTCATAACCAAGGAGAGAGAAAGAGAAAGGAAGAGAGAGAAACACCATTTTGTCAAAAGTTCTACTTTAAACAACAAGTTACACTATAGAGTTTCAAACAGTTATTTACAAGTGTCAACAAGTTTTCATGGTGGTTAGGTACCCGATGGGGGTCCTACAACTTCCTTTTTTACATTTTCCTATTGGTTGTCAAAAATGTTCAAATCAGGTAAGAAACCATTTTCAAACATTATCATCTGAAGAGAAAACACAACACAAGTAAATTTCTACGTGTCCATATATACACCTATAGTTTAGAGGAAGTGACAGAATTTGGAACTGGTGAATGGTTTACAATTGGTGCCCAGTTTTCTAAGGCCACTGATCGTAATTAGCCTAGTTGCAAATGATCAAAAGTTAGCTCGTGTAGTGCCCACCTTTTCTAGCCTCTATGATCTGCTGAATTCTTAAACCCCAGTTATGGATTTTGGATATGTTGGTTTGCTTTCATGAACACGTATGGTTTTGGAGCGCGTAGCACAAATTTAACTAGATTAGTAGGTTGACACCTTTTATTTGATATTGTGGACACTAACACTTTCCTATGTGATTTAGGTCAAATTGATACATGTTGGATAATTAGTTAGTCACATACCATGATTTTGTAACGTATTTGTTTTGCTGATGAGGATACACGATGACATGGTGATATGACATGATATGAATGGTAATACCTAACATACGACGAATTGTGTGAGATTGTGCATTCCACATTGATGATGGTGATATCATTAATTTACATGTTTGAATCTATTCGCTTAGTAAGCAACTAGTTTACTCTTGTATTGGACAGATGCGGTTAATGTGTGCAATGAGTGTGCAGGTGACAGGTCATAGGAGAACCTGGGATTCAGACTAGCTACACAATCTTGCACAAGCAGCCCACGGGTTGAATCCTAGCCATGTTCTTTTTGTGAAGCCTTAGGATAGACGATTATTATTTTGGGCACTATGAGTGACCCCAATGTATGTAATGTATTGTGTTTTGAATTATTAATTTTGGTTAGGGTAGTTGGTTATGATGTAAACTTGTTTTGGGAGTTAATAACTCCTTTCTTTTAATTTGATGATTATATTTAATGTGTCACTTAAGCACAAGGGTTTAGGGTCACATGTGAGACCCTTGGGTGGTCCCCACACCCTCTACCCTTGTGCCATAAATGAAAAACCCGAAATTAGGGTATTTTGGGCATTTTTGGGGGTCCCTTTATAGCTTGGGAGTTCCCCCAACACAAAAATGAGCCCTTGGACCCTACCTAATGGGAAGGGGGGCTTATTTTCAAAGCTTGAGGGAGTTTTCCCTCCCTTTTTACCTCTTGTTTGGTCACATCCATGTAAGGGATGTGGATTGGAGGGTTTATCAAAAGTTACTCTTATTTTGTCTTGTTAACATTTTAGGGAATTTGGGAGAAGAGGGCAAAAAGATAATTTCACCCTTTCTCTCTTTTGTTTTGGCATCTTTGACCTTTTTGAGGGAGAGGGGTGACACATGTCACCCCCTCATTTGTGAGGATGTTTGTTTTCTCCTCTTCAAATTCCCATCCATGGGAATGGTGAAGGTCTTCTTATTCTTCTTCTTTGGGTTGGTTCTTCTTTTCTTGGAGTTTTGGCTTGGTGCTTGAGAAATTTGGAGCTTGAGGATTGCTTGAGGAAGAAAGTTGCAAAATCTTGTTTTGGAGAGCTATTAGAGGTCCACCCTAATCTAACACAATTAATCTCTTTAGTTTTCCATTTACATATAATAATAATTCTAATTTGTATTTGAAAGAAATAAGGAGGATCTTGTTGACTTCAGAGAAATAAGGTGGAGAAGGAAGTTTGATGTGTGCATTCTTTTGTTAGATCACACCTTATGCCACTTTCGGGTATCTCATCTACTCTTCCCCAAATTTGGAGGATGGATATGGTTTCTCCTCCTTTCTTTTATTGCTCAATGTTGTGTTTTTCCTTCATGCATGGGTTGTTCTTGTGTGTGAGTGTATTGTGGTGTTTGTCTCCCTAAAGATCTTGTGCTCAAAGTTGTGGAAGCTAGCTCTCTCTCCCATGGGCTTGGGGGAGGCTAGCATGTCTTCCAACCCTTGGAAAGGCATGTAATGATGCCTAAAGGTTGGGAGGTTAAACAAGCCTTGTTCTCTCGAAGTTGAATCCTTGTAAAGCATTCGAAGTTGGAGCCTTGTCCTTGAGGTGTGCTGGAGTATCTTTGGTGGCATGGTCTTATTTGACTCTCTTCTTGTCTTGGAAATTTTTCCCTCTCGAAAGTTGAAATTCTCATGTAATCTTGATTTACATATGTTGTTGTGACATTGCTTCATTCTTGGAAAGAGAACTTGAATGTTTGAACCCTTATGTATTTTAAACACTTTGGAATCATGGTGTGGTTGAGAGCTCAAGCTCTTTGAAAAACAATGTTATAGCAAGTTTGATCTATGTAATGGGAAATTGATGGCAACCTTGTTGAAATAAAGTTAGTATATTATGGAATTTTAGGATTAACCTTGTATGGGAATATTACATTTCTCTCATTATTTCCTTCTATGTGAAATTTAATGAGTTGTTTCCTATTAGTAAATAATACTTGAATGGGCAATCTCCTTTGAAAATTTTAAGACATAAGTCTCTTTTCCTGTTGGAAGTACTTGGTTACATTTATTTTATCTCAGAATGTGTCTATCATCATAGCATAAATAGCTATAGTATCATTTGTAAGTTCTGTCTTTCCAAGTTAATAAACCAATATTGGAGTTTTCATAGTCTGAAATATTTATTTCCTTTTCATTGTGTACAAGATATTTAAAATGTGTATGTACCCAATATGGATTTATTATAGGTTTCTTATATCTTACTCAAACAAAATAATAGTTATAATATTACAGGAATACACTATAAATCAATGCATTAAAATGTGTTGGGACATATATATATATATATAAAGTTATATTTATATATTTATATATTTATTTGTATAATAAACAAATGAAATTAAATTAAATTAGACCAAAAAAAAAAGGGTTTGGTGGGGGGGGGGGGAGGGGGGGGGGCGGGGGGGGGGTTCGCCCCCCCCCCCCAAACTGCACAGTTTTAAAAAAAACAAATTTATATATTGAGTTGGGGGAGGGTCGGCCCCCTCCCCCCCCAACCAACTGCTCCACACCTGCACCGTCCGCCTGCAGCGTCGCCTCCTCCGACCTGTGCCCTGGCCGTCGCCTGTCCCGGCCCCCATGCCGACCCCCCCACCGTCGCCAGCCTTCCCTGCTTCAACCCCCTTCCGCACCCCTCCTGCCTGCATCTGCTCCCCATCGCCGCCCCCACACGCCTGCCAATCATTATACCGCCCCCTGTCTGCCACCTGACCACACTCAAACTACGGCTCAAACCCCAGATCTGCCCCCCCCCCCCCTTCATTCAACAAACACATGTATGCTTTGATTCAAAAACAAAAACAAAGAAGAATTATAATGGTGGGAGGTGGCTATCACCAAAGAAGGAAGACACAAGAGATGGACAAGCTTCCATGGATCCTCCACACAACCTGCAAGAAGAAATAAATCTAAAATGAGAGAAATAACATGAGAAAGCAAAAGAGAAGTTTAGATAAAGAGGTAAGGAAAGTTTAGGGCAAAACTTAGATCTAAGGCTGAGATCCTTTTGATCCTAGGGTCAAAAATTAACCCTACATCCTTGAGTCTTGGGTAGTTTAAATGGGAATGGGAAATAAAATATTAGGTTGTGTGTGTGTGTGGATAATTTAAATAAAAAGGGAGAAAACTGATTAAATTTTGGTAAAAGGGGTTGGTATCTTCCTAGGGTGTTCCTAGTGGTCTTCATGGAGATTAAATAAATAAATTTGGTTGGGGATAGTGGATGAGCATTAAGTAAAATGATCTAGTTAAATAAATAATTTCAAGAATCAGTTTTGTATCATTAGTTTTAGTATTGTTAGTAATCACCTTCAAAAAAAAAATTATTACCCTAATTTTTTTGTCACACTTGGGTATGGGTTGCGTTGTCCTGAGACGGGGCATTACAGCTCGAGGGCTCATAAAAAAACATCCAAAACTAAAGTTCAATGGATGAACGTGCAATGAGAAATTTCCTACATGGTCCCCTTTATATGACGAATTCATCAGAGTCAACGAGACTAGGAACTCACAAATGGGTTTCAAATGGCAACGGGTTTTTCGAAGCCACGGATCATAATTGGTCAAGTTTGACCTAGTCAAACTACGACCGGAGGCCTACAAAATTCCCTTTCCAAAATATCTAGAAGAGTGTTTTTCCCCAAACTGAAGGTTCTAGGAAGTTGTCTAGTAAAAATACTAGAGTTTTGCGAAGGTGGAAGGCAGTTCATTTCTCAGGGTTCAAATCACGTGCCGAGACGAGACCCAACTTTTCAATTTTACGCAATTTCATACAGTTCCAAAATGGTGTAATAGGGATCCTATAGGGGACGGATCAAAAAGATCACAAAAGTTCATTCAGGGATCAATCCAAATATTGATACAACCCACCACATATTAAACCAAGTAACCACAATCAAGGAATCGCTTAACTACCACCTTTCACCACATATAGACACTCAAATTTATACGATTTACTCTTTAACATTGTTGAAATTTTGACCATGCACTCTTGCTAAGACAAGTACAAACATTTTCTATTCCTCTTCGTACATCCCAATTCTAATGGGTATTTCTAACTTTTATTTATACATAATGATATGTTGATAGATTATAGAATTCAATACATAGTTTAATCCATGGAAGGAAACTTTTAATTGCGTAAGCTACGGTATACATCTTTTTGATTGAAATTTACTCAACTGTATATTTATCATAATGCTCATTTTTCATAATTTCTCATCCTTGTTGGAAACTGTCTTCTTTGGTCCACTTATGGAATCCAAGGGAGAGATGAACCATGCCATTTTATGGTTTTGAACTAACATATCCTCCATCTAAATCTTTCAATTTCATATTATTTAATGGGTCATTTACTCCCTACAAAAATTTCCATGATTAATTTATCTTCCAGAACCCTATATAAGTATAGTTAAACATCACCTCATTTAGGAACATAACACAACCTAACATTCTCATGGATTCCTATGTATAAAATCTATCAAAAAGGAACCCAATTCTCACCTAAATATATCCAAATATCATGTGCAATCATTTAGGTTAACAATCACTACAAGTCTTGAAGCATTCTATGTTAACTTTATTTTTGAAGAATAATATTACTTCATTTAAAAGAACTCAAAAATCTCCTACTTCAAGTATTAGTAAAATAAAAACTCAATTTCAAGCACTGTAAAAAGAGTTTCCAATTTGCTAAATCTAGTGAAGCATGCATTCATTTAGATAACACATTTCAAGTGGATCAATAATGTGTGTGTGCATGAGGCCTCTTCGGTGTAGTGATGACATCACATTTTAAAGCTTATATTGTACTGTCAAACCAACTAATGTTTATTTTTCAAGGTCTCCCACATATGGATAGGGTTTGAGATCTAACTCATAATAGTAAAAGGTCTTAACAAGTCATGATTTCCACTAGGGTTTGAAAATGACAAACATCCTTACAGGAATCTAGATAACCATTTAGAAGCTATAATCTCAGAGGATGTAGGGAAAAGTTAACTTCCTACAATAGATGACCTAAATCCTCATGATTATTCCTCACAATTCAAATTGATGGTCATCTCTTATCCATCATGGGTTCTAAATTGATTTAAAATTTCAATAAGACAAATAATAGATTTCAGGTTTACAATAAAATAGTTCTTCGTACTCTTACATACCCATGAAATGGTATCATTTCCCAAATCCATCACTAATCAAGGTTCTAAATACATTAATGACTATTGTAAATTTTTGAGGTTCATATAAACCTTGTATACATCAGTTACATAAAACATTTTTCTATATATTATCCTAAGTAATTTTTTTGAAGTTACAACATTCAGAATAATCTATGGAGCTCCCCTTTCAAGATGTCAGTGTAATGAAATGGCCAATCCATTATAATGCTTGAGTCGGATAAAAACATTTATGTGAGATGGGGATTTTGAAAAATATTCATTCCCACACCCTAGTTATCCTATATTGCTCTAACTGATGGATCACTTAATTTTGCAACGTTTTCCTGGCTTCAACGCTTATTTTCTATTATATTTTGGGATAGTAATGCTGTCACAGATCTCTAATACAGTTCTTGACATTTATCCTCCTACTGCACAAGAAATTTATAGTTTTTCATTCCTTATATTTATAGTGCATACCCTATTCAAAAAACTACCTATGTTTGATACCTGTTAATGTCATGATTTATTTGGCAATTTAAACTAAAGACTACAAAATTCTCAATGTATTGCCTACTTTTACATGATTAGGATTCTTAATGAACTGTTGTGCATTAGACAAGGGAATGAAAAGTCACATGAAACTTGTATCTTGTTTCAGTGTATAACTTTGTAAGAATCCTCATTCAAATTCCATATTATCCTCCACACGCCAACCTTCCTGATAAATTCAATGTGATCATAAATCTAGCTCGAAGAATCCCTTTTTGACAAGTCCTAACCATTTACACTAATTACCTTCGATTTATTTTTTTTATATCTATTATTTTGCATAAGTTAATGGGGGGACACTAATATTTCCCTCCCCTTATAAGATCATCATCCTCGATGTGACATAGCACAAAAATACAAGTGGTGCGTAGGCAAGAAAATTAATAATGACATGCATTTTTTAGCAAACACTATTTTTTTCCAGATAACATGACCATAAGGAAGCAAACTAAATTTGGCAATATCTTAAATTTTAGTGATATGTGAAGATTAATAGTACTCTTTTAGTTTATTACTTAATCCACTTTTACCTTTAAGTAGATTTTTATCATTTATCTCAAACTCTTAGTATTTCAATCCTTAGGATTTTAGTTGTCTTATGTTCATAGGTGCCCAATAAACTGACATCATAATACTACATCAGGGACAACACAACACTAATGGTTCACAAGACATATTTCTACATACTTCCACAATTATATCACATTGCAAAATCTCAACTAACCCATGGGAGGAACATACATAGCTCTCACAACACAATACTTATCACACATGCTTCTGATACAAAGGTACTCTAAACATAAGCAGATTACAAAAACATAGAATTACCAACATGTACACGTATAGGGGTTTCAAGCAACTCAAAACCATAATTGTAACTATATTGGATCAAGATGGAAAAAAACATCATACCAACAATGAAGAGCATAAATCCCCAATATCAAAAAACACAACTGGACTCACAAGAGTCAACATAAATCATAACACCAACATTATACACCTCCCAAAACATCACAAAAACCAATCCATATACCTCCCAAAGCATCACCAACAACTACATATGCCTCCCACAACATCACAAACATAATAATAAAAATCCAAGTGCACTAATCACACATGTACACAAAAGTCTCTTATGTCTCCCTAAAGTCTCTTATGCCTCCCTCAAGTCTCTTATGCCTCCCTCAAGAAATACAATAAAGATTAAAAAATTCTTTTCTCTCCCCAAAAGAGGTCAGTCACCATATGGCCCTAGGCACATAGAGTCCAGATACCTCTAACCCAAGTGACATCTATATCTAGCTCGACAACCCACTAGTTATCTGTAACTCCTTGGGGCGTACCCCCATACAACTAAGCGGGTCCATAGGTTCCATCACTCCATGGTGAATCCCATGACCCTATTCCAACACATTACGACATTATAACCAACATAAAAATCCATTTTGAATGCCAAGTGGAAAATAAATCTAGCCTTGGGCTAGGCTATAAAACTTTTAAACTTGATACGCAATTTAAAACTAAGAAAATAAAATGGCTAATTAGCCATAATTAGTGCAAAAATCCAAATGTTAGTGCAACATACAAATAAATGCCCAAAATATAAGAACATGTCAATAAAAAAATTGTTCATTCTAGCAAGAAAAGGAAAATTTTCAATTTACGAATTAAATACATGTATAGGAATAACACATTAAAATAACTATGTGGCCTTATACGACCACCAAGGGGGGTACTCAACAAGTTGCTGACACTCGGAACATCGAGCCTCGACTTGTAATATATCATATCAATAATACAACCGTCATCATTTCTATCTGAATCATCTCACCAGCACTTCAAAAAGGCTCAACATAGTCAAAATCACATAGGTAAAATCCATATGATAACTATATCAAGAGAGAGAAAGGAATACAAATCACCATCTACTAAGCCTAAGGTTTCCATGAAACACAATATGCATGACACCCATTGAGCAAGTACCACACATACCAAACAAACAAAAGTGGGTTTTCAGCCTATGTAAGGCTCCACTTCCTATCTTGTATTTTCGGCTATTAGTGACTGGTCAACGGTACACAATTCCTCACTCTAAACATACACATTTTACTAATTTCCCTTAGGGTCGATTAGTGTAGGGTCCACAACATAACACATAACTACATCACCAACAAAATGATGATTCACATAATTTAACCATAGCATCTTATGCATGGTATATATATATATATATATATATATATATATATATATATATATATATATATATATATATATATATATATATATATATATATATATATATATATATATATATATATATATATATATATATATATATATATATATCTTATAACACAATCATTACTTTTATGGGTTACGATGCATCACATTACCACATATTGCACCCAAAGTACAATCACTATAAACTAGGCTTCATACGCTCACCATATGCCCCCTAAATCAAGACATGAACCATCACATATTACACGAATTATAAGTATGATTCCACAATGTATTTAACCTTACAACATATAGTCAATATGGCAAATACAACATGGTGATGCACATTATTCATCACATATGAATTTGAAAATCAATCTAATTCACTTTAGAAACCAATTTTGTCATGCAATACGTATCAATACACCTTACATATCACATAATCTCCAAAATGCTCGTACTCTACAATCCACAATAACTCATTCTTTTTCACACACTTATAAGGTGGTACATCACACCTTTCGCTTAAATAGAATCATTGAAAAGGAGAGTTTTGATACTCTCATCACTTGGTAACATCATTGGATGATAACAAATATGACACTAAGTGACAAATGCACCACATGTGCATTCATAATTTCACAATTACAACATAGTTCACATCACACTTATATCCATGATTACTTCTTCCAATATCCATCCACCATCATGCAACACTTTATTCACAACTCCAATCTTCCCCAGAGGTTATGAGAGCATGAACCTATGCTCTGATACCAATGTAACGCCCACATTTTACACACACAAATGACAATACTAAAATACCAGGATTTTTTTTTTTACTTACATTGCTCACTACACAACACAACAAGGGCTCCAAGTACAAGAAAACTCAACTCGCATACGATAATTACATAAGTCATCGAATCACATAGACACATGAAAACACCATAGGCATGTCGATGCCACACTTTTCCCACTGAACGAATACTAGTAATGACCCAACCACAAGAAAAAATGACTTCATGAATGGCGAACCCACAACACATCATTTCTTTAATTGTATTTTAGTTATGATTAACACTCCAAAAACATTATTATGCAAGGATGAGTTTCCCGATTTCCCACCTACAGATTCTTAAGTTCCTTTCACATGGTTAAATTACCAGTTTGATCCTTTTTATATGGCTTCTTATATCTTTACAAAATTTTCCATAACTTGTATACTAATTTGGCATAATTCAAATGCATATAAAATACTTAACTATCATGTTCTTATGTTAAGAATATTCTTCTCAAACATGTTTATTGAACGTCAAAATTTTTGCTCTTACAACTCAAGTGAATGTGACTTGGTGTCCATTATAGTGCAATATCGCTTAAGATTAAGGAGACGAAGATTTAGATACAAGATAGATTTTTACAAAAAAAAAAAACATTCCTTGACCACGGTATAGTTATTTCCCTACCATAGTTATTCTAATTCAATGACTTGTTGAAATTCCATTTTGTTTATATATATGTATTACGTTTTCTCGAAGGTTGATTACACCAAGAAAATTCATATTCTTTGAAACAAATGCATTTATTTAGTTGAGTTATAAGGTCTTCAAGAGTGACATTATTTCAAACCTCAAATCTTGTTTTTACTCTTATATGTTTTACTTTTCTATGTGCACAAAATGGTCTTATTATTAGCATTGTCTTGTAAAATGAGTTACGAAGTGTTGTGTCTAACCATATTGAAGACAGTAAATGATTTCAAGAATTGTAAGCTACACACGAACCCTAAGTTAACATCTAAATCAACTAAGGTTTAGATTAATTCCAACTTGCACCTAAGGGTCTACCCCTCAACTATATATGTGTTTTAAGGCAAGAGAACATATTTATGCTAAACCACCTTCAAGAAAGGACCAATGTGTAATGTTGAGAGAAACCAAGGTAACACATTTAGTTAAGCGGAGCTAAGGAGTTCATTAACAAGAGTTTAATACCTAGAAAAACTAAGTCACAAACCTCCATCTATGTCGTCTACATCCAACAAAGATTTCATTTCGATGAAGTTAATTTCTAGATCTAATTTTAGATACCATCTAATCCAAAAGGAAGACTAAGGGTAGTCTGCTAGGCTACGAATGGTAAGGTTACAGCATAGTTGTTGCTTCGAATAAGGACTCCATAAGGTGAAAGTTTGGTCTGTCACCACTCAACACAGTATCTACCTGAAGAGAGGACATTCTATGACCATGTTCAAAACTAGAAGGAAACCATACTCCAGTATAAATTTGGACCATGAGTTCCTAAACCCATGGGTTCACGACAATGTCGCTCAACTACCATGACTATGTTAAACTCAAACTAGGAGTTTTATTTACCTATACCAGGTGCAGTGATTTAAGTTCACTCTATGGTTTTCAATGTCTTCTACGGTAAGGAGTATCACACATGAAAACAAGTTATGCTTTGATATCTGATACAAGGGTTAGAGTGTTTCAATTAAATATCTTTATTACATTTACAAAGTATGAATGCAACAAGATGACTCGAATTAATCATTTATTGAACACTAAGTATGCACTACAAGATATTAACTTCAAATTCATTTACGTTATATAAATATCAAACCTTTTTACCATGTGTAACTATGAATCAAATTGAACCTATGGGTAAATGCACATTTCCTAAGATGTCCTTGAAACTAACATCTCATAAATATCAAAAAAATATCAAATATAACTTTTCTGTAACATGAGACTACATTATACATTTATTCATTTAACAATGAACTATATAAATTACGATGATAATTAATGAATTACACATCACCTTTTTTTTCATCATTGTTTCATCCTATAAAAACCACGTGAGCATGATATCAGTGATAAATTGTTGGCATGGCATCCACCTTAATCTAACATAATTATCATTTTTTAATTTCCCATTTACATAAGATAATAATTACAATTTCCAATCGAAAAAAAAAGGTTTAGAGACATGTATTCATTACATTTCATTTTACTTCGTTTTGTAACCCAGGAGAGAGAAAGAGAAGGGAAGAGAGAGAAAACACCATTTTGTCAAAAGTTCTATTTCACACAACAAGTTACACTATAGAGTTTCAAATAGTTATTTTCATGTGTCAACAAGTTTTTGGTGGTTAGGTAACCGATGGGGGTCCTACAACTTCCTTTTTTACATTTTCCTGTTGGTTGTCAAAAACGTTCAAATCAGGCTAGGAGGCTAAGAAACCATTTTCAAACGTTGTCTTCCGATGAGAAAACACAACAAAGGTAAATTTCTACCTGTCTATCTATACACCAATAGTTCATAGGAACTGACAAAATTTAGAATTTGTGAATGGTTTACAATTGGCACCTAGTTTTCTTTGGCAATTGATCATAATTAGCCTAGTTGCAAATGATCAAAAGTTAGCTCGAGGGTTCAGAAAACCACTTCCAAAACTAACGTTCAAAGGATGAATTCACAAAGAGAAATTTCCTACATGTTCCACTTTATATTAATAATTCATCAAAGTCGATGAGATTTAGAACTCACAAATGAGTTTTAAATGGCAACAGGTTTTTTGAAGCCACCGATCGTAATTCGTCAAGTTTGACCTAGTCAAACTACGACCAGAGGCCTACAAAATGCCTTTGCCGAACTATCTAGAAGAGTGTTTTTCCCCAAAATAAAGGTTCTAGGAAGTTTTCTAGTAAAAATACTAGAGAAATGCGAAGGTGGAAGGAAGTTCATTTCTCAAGGTTCAAATCACGAGCCGAAATGAGACCCAACTTTTCAGTTTTAGCATCATCCTACAATTGTAAAATGGTGTAACATGGCTCCTAGAGGGGGCGGAAAAAATAGCACAAAAGGTCAATCAGGGTCAATCTAAGCTTGATACAACCCCCCGCATAACAAGGAACACAGACGGAAGTTAATATCTCTTTTCTAGGTTATAGAAGGTTATTTTACGAGTTCCTAAAATTTGTGATTTTCTTACTTTGCAAGTTAAACAAAAATAGTTGTTTTAGTTGATGTATCATCTAGCTCTCGCCAATACCAATGGACACGAGCACATACAAGGCTGGGTTGCAACATGGTTGACGGTCAAATTGTAAATCAGAACATAGATAACCAGGTGAAGTTTTTATTGTTTCTCACTAACATTCTAATTAAAATACCCAACTGTATATTTCTCTAATCATTTATAATTTCTATTACATTGCAAGTGAAGAACTAATTAGATGAAAATTATAAAAGACAAAGGTAAGGAGACCATTCTTGGAGGGACGAATTTGGTAAAAATTGAGGGATTTGGTTCTATATCTCGAATAGGCATTTCTTCAAATACTTTCACTGCCTTGCCAAGTAGTCCCTTTTTTGGAAGATCTACAATCATCACATTCCAAAACACCATGTCTCACCAAGGAATTTTAAACAAGTTTCAGGGCCTCGTTAACAAACCTATTCCACATAAATCTGAAAATCATAGAATCCCATGAGGGCACATCTCTTGGAGGCTCTTTTTTTTAATTTTTTTTAACAATCCAAAAGCTTCATTAACTATCTACTCAAAGATCTCCATTCCCTCTTCTTAATCCTCCATTTTTGCACAGGGTGGAGGATGTTGGCAAAGGTTGTCAAGCCTGGCTTTGCATTTGCTTGAAAGGTTCCAAGGCCTTTTAAACAAACTCAATTTTTACATATTCTTCTATCACTGCAGTCCATTCTATCCAAGTTTTCTAAGCATATCTTCTATGGCACTTACAATTAAGACATTTGTCAACACTCCCATATTGGCGCAGACTATGAGGAAGCTATAAAAGTAAACAAAATTTAGATTTCCATTATGCTTTGATGGACATCCTTACTGTGTTCTAGAGATCCCATTTAGACACAAGCTAGAAGGATGTAGGGAAAAGTTAACTTCCCACGTTGGAAACTTGAAAACTAGTGATTATTCTTCATTCACTTCAAAATGAAGGTAAATCTCTTATCCATCTTGGGTTCTCAATAATTGATTTACAATTCAAGAACACAAAGGATATATTTCATCAACAATAAACTTTCTTCAACTCTTGCCTGCTCCAATGAAATGGCATCATTTAAAAAATCCTCACAATGAAGGTTCTAAAAAATTTATGACTATTGTAAACATTTATACCACACAAACTCAGGATCATCATTCCATTGCCTTGGTAGTACTGTATTGTATCCTTGCTCAATTTTTTTCCTTTACAATGCTGAATATGCTCTAGAGTTCCTCTGGTTTTAGAATGAAATGGCCAAACGTTATATGCTTGATCAGAGATTTATGAAGATGGGGATCATGGAAAATATGAATCCCCTTTTAGTGGTTTGCATTGCTATAACTAATGGATTACTACTAAATTTTCAATGTTTTGGATGGCTAATCGTTTTGGAGCAGGTTGCGACAAGTATCTCAAATAAAGTGCTGATATTGATCATTCGATGAACTTGATTTGTCTTCATTGCGATTTATGGGTATGCATACCCTGTCTCAAGGAACTATGGCACCCACTACCATCAGTTAACTCCTAGCTCGTGTCTTTCCTTGCAACTATCCAAAGAATTGTTAAATGATTACAACATTCTCCATGAAGTGTTACATTCCTGGTTTAAGCCCACATTCCCAAAGGTTTAATCAAAATCACTTTTTTTTCAGGGAAAAGACCAATCTGACTGGTTCTATATGTTCCTCCCACTCCAACCTCTTGACACCGTGGGGGGTCACCTGCACGCACATCACCCACTTGTCACCATTTATCATAACGTATGCAATTCATTTTATAATTTAATTATTATGTTTGTAAGTTTATTGTGGCACTACATATCCATCCCCTTATCAGAGCCTCATTGTCGATGAGACATTACATCCTAACTTAAAATATCGTGTGTACTCAAGTACTCTTTACACTTATGTCACACATTTTTATCTAGCAAACATTACAATTTTTTTCGAACAACATGTAGCATTCAAATGAGAACACTAAATTTGGCAACATTTTAAGGGTTTTAGTGATCTTCAAGAGTGGTGTTCTCTTGCACAAAACTTAGCTATTTCATCCTCTAAAACACTCAAGTAATCTCAAACACATATAGTAAGACAATCGCTTACAATTTTAGTTCTTCTCAAATGTTCATAGGTGCCCAATAAAACTAACATTTAATACTACATTGGGTGAATTAACCATTAATGTTTCCTTCAAGACATAACCTCCTAGAGAGGCATCCATGATCTATATCACATTACAAAATCTCAACTAGGATGGGAGGAGAAATACATAGCCATCACGAACACAAACATGGTAATCACACATGATTCTACATACTAAGGAACACATTTATCCAAGAGGGGGAAAAGGGGTTCATAATGCTAACATTTATAAAATTACGCATTCAACATACTTATAAAGCAATATTTAGGGGTCTTCATGCATACGTCATATGTCCACAATTGTAACACTATCGGGTCTAGATGGAAGTATGATTTCACACTTAACCATGTTTTGCATAAATTCCCAGGAAATTTAATTAACGCAACTGTGTACTTACTAGGTGATATGCACATGATGATTCCATGCACACCTATGACCAATTAGCGACCTACCCAAAAATCTCATTGGACAACCAATCTATATAGTGCGGGTGCATTCAATAGCTACATATGCCTCCCATAAGCAGGTCCAAACATAATAATACTAATTTCAATTGAAACAGAATCAGGGGCACTACACCATACCACACACAGGATACACTATAGACACACACAAATTATGCTTATTGCAAAAATTATGTCTCCCTCAAGTCTCTTATGCCAACCCTCAAGTCTCTTATGGAGAAAGGAATCTCAAATCGCATGTTTCAAGAAATACAATAAAGATTAAAAATTCCTTTTCACTCCCTAAAAGAGGACGGTAACCCAAGTGACATAATAACTTGTGGTTCGACAACCCGCTAGTTATCTGTAACTCCTTGGGGTGTACCCCCATACAATGAAGCAGGTCCATAGGTTCTACCACTCCAAGGTGAATCCCATGACCCTATTCCAACACATTACGACATTAGAACAAACATAACAATCCATTTCAAATGCCAAGTGGAAAACAAATATAGCCTTGGGCTAGGCTATAAAACTTTTAAACTTGATACGCAATTTAAAACTAAGAAAATAAAATGGCTAATTATCCATAAATACTGCAAAAATATGAATGTTAGTGCAACAACAAAATAAATTCCCAAAATATAAGAACATGTCAATAAAAAAATTATTGGTTCTAGCAAGAAAAGGAAAGTGTTCAATTTACGAATTAAATACATGTATAGGAATAACACATTACAATAATTATGTGGCCTTATACAGCCACCAAGGGGGGTACTCAATGAGTTGCTGACACTCGTAACATCGAGCCTCGGCTTGTAATATATCATATCAAAAATACAACCGTCATCATTTCTATCTAAATCATCTCACCGCCACTTCGACAAATCTCAACAAAGTCAAAATCACATGGGTTGAATCCATACAATAACTGTATCAAGAGAGACAAAGGAGTACAAGTCACCATCTACTGAGCCTAAGGTGTCTACGAAACACAATATACATGACACCCGTTGAGCAAGTGCCACACATACCAAACAAACAAAAGTGGGTTTTTAACCTATGTAAGGATACACTTCCGATCTCGTACTCAGCTCGAGTGACTGATCAACGGTATACAATTCCTCACTCCAAACATACACATTTTAATGATTTCCCTTACGGCCAATTAGTATAGGGTCCACAACATAACACATAACTACATCACTAACATAATGGTGATTCATACAATTTAACCATAGCATCTTATGCATGGTATATATACAGGGTATAGCACAATCATTACTTTCATAGGTTAATATACATCACGTTACAACATATTGCACCCAAAGTACAATCACTGTACACTAGGGATCATACACTCACCATATGGCCCTAAATCACGGCATGAACCATTACATTTTACATGAATTATATGTATGAGGAACACAATATATAACGTTTCAACATATAGTCAATTCCAATCACAACATGGTGATGACATCATGATAAAATCAATTTCACTTTACAACAATTTTGTCATGCAATACCTCAATACGCTTTCATATCCCATAATGCCAAAATGCTCAAATACTCTGCAATCCACAATAAAATTATTTTCAACACACAATAAGGTGGTATGATACACATGAATTCTTAATTGAATAAAAAAAAAAGTGAGTGAATACTCTCATCACAAGCACATCAACATCATAATAAATACGCACTAAGTGACATGCACCACATGTGCTTTGATAAGGTCACAATTACAACATTCTTCACATTACTCTTCCAATATCCACCACCATAATGCAACACCGTCACAAGTCCAATCTACTCCAGAGGTTTGAGAGCATGAACATCTACTTTGATACCAAGTGTAACGCCCACATTTTACACACCTAAATATAATAGTAAAAATACAAGGGTTTTTTTTTTACTTACATTACTCACTACACAACATCCCAAGTGCTCCAAGTATAGAAACTCAACAATGCATAAAACACTTAAATACGTCATCAAATCACACAGACACATGAAAACACCACATACATGTCGATGTCACATTTTCCCCATTGAACGAATGCTAACAATGACCCAACCAGAAAGGGATTCAAGGATTAGTAAACCCATAACCCATCATTACCATGATTACATCTTATTTTCAATTAACATTATCGTGCATTGATAATTTTATGCTTTTTCAACCTACATATACTTAAATTCATTTCACATTTAACTTACAGTTTGACCATTTAAGTTGACTCTTTATCCCTTACGACAATCTCCTTGACTTACATAATTAATTGGCATATTTCAAATTGCATACAAAGTTCTTAATTCTCTCATTCTTAAGTTAAGAATATGATTCTCAAATTTTTATACGATGTTTAATAATCATCCTTACTACAAAAATGAATTTGATGTGATATCAAGAAATATTTTTTTAGGATTTGAGGAAGATTTAGATTCAAGATACCCTTTCCCCATAAACATTCTTCGATCACGGAAAAATTATTTGGATTTATATATAGATCAATAACTTGTTGAATCCATTCAACATTTCCACATCAAGAAATTTTATTTGGATATATATATATTATATATATATATATATATATATATATATATATATTTGGTTTCCTCAAAGTTGATCTCACCAAGGGCAATTTATATTCTTTCTAACACATGAAAATGTTTAATTGAGTTATAAGGAATCCAAGAGGGCCATTATTCCTAACCTCAAATATCATTTTTTTTCTCTTATATGCTTTACTTTTACATCGCATTATGGTATCATTATTAGCATTGTTTTGTAATAGGAGTTACGGAAGTATTTGTCTAACATCTTGAAGATGTATATGATTGGAAGCCTTATAACTACACACGAACCCCAAGTTAACCTCATAATCGACTGAGGTTTAGATTAATTCCAATTTCACCTAAGGATATATGCCTCAACTATATCAGAGTTTAAGGTGAGAGGAAATATTAATGCTAAATCACCTTCAAGAAAATACCAAGGTGTTATGTTGATAGAAACCAAGGTAACACATTTAGCTGAGAGGAACTAAGGAGTTCATTAACAAGAGTTTAAGACCTAGAACAACTATTTCACAACCTCCATCTATGTCGTATGGATCCAACATGGATTTCATTCGCTGTTGAAGTTAATTTCTAGATCTAATTTGGTAAGACCTAGTAATCCAATAGGATACTAAGGGAGTAATAGCTCTACCTACTCCATAGATGGTAATGTTACACCGCATAGTCGTTGCTTCGAACAAAGAATCATAAGGTGACTTCTCAAGCGGTCTTCACTACTCAACATAGTGTCAGACCTAAAGAGAATACATTCTCCTTACCCCAAACATGGTTACCAAAACTAGAAGGAAACCACATACTCAAGATAAAGTTGGACCATGTAGTTCCTAAAAGATGGGTTCATGACAATGTCGCTAAACTTACCGACTATGACGCTAAACTCAAAGTAGGGGTCATTTTTACCTATACCAGAAGGTTCCATCGAGTGAAAATTTTAAGTGCATTCTATGGTTTCAATCTCTTTCATGGTAATAAGAATCACACATGAAGACATGTTATGCACGAATCTTATACTAGGGTTGAGTGTTTTGATTAAATCTCTTTATTACATTTACAAGGTAAGAATACAACACACTTATTAATTAATCGTTTGTTGAACATTAAAATGTACTACAAGATATTAACTTCAAATTTATTTACCATATATATATATATATATATATATATATATATATATATATATATATATATATATATATAACCTTTTTACCATACATAACTATGAATCAAATTGAATGTATGATTAAATGCACATTTACTAAGATATCCCTAAAACTAGCATTTCATACATATTAGCAAATTTCAAATGTAACTTTTATGTAACATGAGAATACATTATACATATATTGATTTCACAATGACCTATATAAATTACAATAATAATTAATGAATTACACATTGCCTTTTTGCCATCATTCTTGCATCCCGCAAAACCATGTGAGCATGAAATCAGTGATAAATCGCTAGCATCGAATCCACCCTAATCTAGCTTAATTAATGTCTTTAGTTTCCCATTTACATATAATAACAATTATAATTTGTATTCGAAAGAAAAATTTTAGAAACATGTATTTATTTCATTTTATTTCAATTCATTTCATAACCAACGAGAGAGAAAGAGAAAGAAAGAGAGAGAAACACCATTTTGTCAAAAGTTCTACTTCACACAACAAGTTACACTATAGATTTTCAAGCAGTTATTTATAAGTGTCAACAGGTTTTTGTGGTGGTTAGGTAACCCGATGGGGGTCCTATAACTTCCTTTTTTACATTTTCCTGTTGGTTGTCAAAAGTGTTCAAATCAGGCTAGCAGGCTAAGAAACCATTTCCAAACGTTGTCTTCCGATGAGAAAACACAACATAGGTAAATTTATACGTGTCCATCTTTACACCAATAGTTCATAGGAATTGACAGAATTTAGAACTGTGAACGGTTTACAATTGGCACCCAGTTTTCTGAGGCCATCGATCGTAATTAGCCTAGTTGCAAATGATCAAAAGTTAGCTTGAGGACTTATAAAACCATGTCCAAAACTAATGTTCAATGAATGAATGCACAGCGAGAAATTTCCTACATGTTCCCTTTTATATGGAGAATTCATCATATTCGACGAGAGTGATAACTCACAAATGAGTTTCAAATGGTGACAGGTTTTTCGAAGCCACCGATCTTAATTTGTTAAGTTTGACCTAGTCAAACTATGACTGGAGGCCTATAAAATTCCCTTTCCAAACTATCTAGAAGAGTGTTTTTCCCCAAACTGAAGGTTTCAGGAATTTATCTATTAAAAATACTAGAGGTTTGCGAAGGTGGAAGGTAGTTCATTTCTCAGGGTTCAAATCACGAGCCGAAACGAGACCCAACTTTTCAGTTTTAACATCATCCTACAACTACAAAATGGTGTAACAGGGCTCCTAGAGGGGGCATAAAAAAGAGCACAAATGGTTGATCAGAGTCAATTTAAGCTTGATACAAACCCTCGCATAACAAGGAACATAGATGGAAGTTAATATCTATTTTCTAGGTTATAGATGGTTATTTTGTGAGTTCCTGAAATTTGTGATTTTCTAACTTTACAAGTTAAACAAAAGTAGTTGTTTTAATTTATTTATCATCTATCTCTCGCCAATACCAATGGACATGAACACATACAAGGTTGGGTTGTAACATGGTTGATGGACTAATTGTAAATCAGAATGTAGATAACCAGGTGGAGTTTTTATTGTTTCTCACTAACATTCTAATTAAAATACCCAACTCTATATTTATCTAATCATTTATAATTTCTATTACATTGCAAGTGAAGAACTAAATTATATGAAAATTATAAAAGACAAAGGTAAGGAAACCATGCCTGGAGGGACGAATCTGGTAAAAACTGAGGGATTTGGTTCTATATCTCGAATAGGTATTTCTTCAAATACTTTCACTCCCTTGCCAATTATTCCCTTTTCTAGAAGATCTGCAATCATCATATTTCAAGACACCATGTCTCACAAAGAAATTTGTTTAACAAGTTTCAAGGCCTCGTTAACAAACCCATTCTGCATAAATCTGACAATCATAGAATCCCACGAGGCCACATCTCTTGGAGGATCTTTTTTATTGTTTTTTTTAACATTCCAAAAGCTTCATTAACAATATGCTCAGAGATCTCCATTCCCTCTTCTTAATCCTTGATTTTGGCACAGGGTGGAGGATGCTAGCAAATACTGTGAAGCCATGTTTTGCATTTACTTAAAAGGTTCTAAGGCCTTTTCAAAAAAATCATTTTGTACATATTTTTCTATCATTAGAGTCCTTTCTATCCACATTTTGCAAGAAAATATTATATGGCACTTACAGTTAAGACATTCGTCAACACTCCCATATTGGTGCAAACTGGGAGGAAGCTGGAAAAGTAAACAAAAATCAGTTTTCCATTGTTCTTTGATGGATGTCCTTACCGTGTTCCAGAGCTCCCATTTAGACACAAGCTAGAAGGATGTAGGTAAAAGTTAGCTTCCCACGTTGGAAACCTAAATACTCATTATTATTCTTCATTCACTTCAAACTGAAGGTAAATCTCTTATCCATCCTAGATTCTCAACAATTGATTTACAATTCAAGAAGACAAATAATAAATTTCATCAACAATAAACTTTCTTCAAATCTAGCCTGCTCCAATGAAATGGCATCATTTAAAAATTACTCACAATGAAGGGTCCAAAAAATGTATGACTATTGTAAACATTTATACCACACAAACAAAGGATCATCATTCCATCACCTTGGTAGTACTATATTGTATCCTTGCTCAATTTTTTTTCTTTACAACGTTGAATATGCTCTGGAGTTCCTCTGGTTCTGGAATGAAATGGTGAAACGTTATATGCTTGATCATAGATTTATGAATATGGGGATCATGGAAAATATGGATCCCCTTTCACTGGTTTACATTGCTATAACTAATGGATTACTACTAAATTTGTAACATTTTCCTGGCTCCAATGATGTTTTTTTTTTGTCAAGATCTCAAATAAAGTACTTGTATTATCATGCAATGAAATTGATAGGTTTTCATTCCTTTAAGGGTATGCATACCCTACTCAAACAAATACCACCCGCTACCTCAGTTAACTCATGTCGTGTCTTTCCTGGCTACAACTATCCAAAGACTACTACACTTTCAATGTTTACCTACTTTTACATGATTAATTCTTAATGAAGTGTTGCATTATTAGAAAAGGGACATGATAGATATGTGAATCACTTTGGATGCCCATTCCTTTCCAGATTTCCTCCACACGCCAACCTCTTGACACCAACAATGGTCCTGCTCGTACATCCCCACAAGTCACCCTTTACCTAACGTATTCAATTCATTTTTTTAATTATTATTATTTTGTAAGTTAATTGTGGCACTACATTTCCCTCCCGTTATAAGAGCATCATCCTTGATGTGACATAACACAAAACCACAAAGGGTATGTAGTCAAGAAAATTAATAATGACACACATTTTTTAGTAAACATTGTTTTTTTCTAGACAACATGACCACAAGGAAGAAAAATCAATTTGGCAATATCTTAAATTTTAGTGATCTATGAAGCTTGGTAGTTCTCTTTTACTTTATTAATTAATATTTTCCTTTAAAGTATTTCTTAATCTCAAACTCTTAGTATTTCAATTTTTAGGATTTCATTTTATGTATTTTTGTTTTTGTTTTGTGGGTGCCCATATGATACTAACATCACGATGCGACACAAGAACCAAACACAACACCAACGGTCCACAAGACATATATCTCTACATACTTCTACAACTGTATCACATCACAAGAACTCAACCGAACCATGGAAAGAACATACATATCCTTCACAACATAGTACTTATCACACATGCATCTAACACAATAGTACCCATAACATAAGCAGACTACTACAACATGGAATTCCCAAAAGGTACACAGATAAAGGTTTCATGTAACTTGGGACAATAGTTGTAGTTACATAGTGCCAAAAATGGGTCAAAGCATACCTTCAATGAGGAGAATCAATTGTCGACATCAAAAAACATGACTAGACTCATATAATTACACATAATTAAAAGTACCAACACTGTACACCTCCCAAAACATCACAAAACAACTCCATATACCTCTCAAAACATAAAAAGAGCACTATATATACGTCCCATGCATCACAAAACAAATACATATACCTCCAAAGTATCATAGGACAACTCCATATACCTCCCAAAGCATCAATCACACCAAAACAAATCTCTTATGCCTCCCTCAAGTCTCTTATGTCTCCCTCAAGTATCTTATGCCTGCCTCAAGCAAATAAAATAAAGATAAATTTTCCTTTTCACTCCCCAAAATAGGTCGGTCACCTTATGGCCATAAGTGCATAGATTCCCGATACCTCTAACCAAAGTGACATAATAACTCATGCTTTAACTACTTGCTAGTTATATGTAACTCCTTTGGGCATAACCCTATACAACGAAGCGGGTCCATAGGTCCCACCACTCCATGGTGAATCTCATGACCCTATTCTAACACATTACTACATTATAACCAACATAACAATCCATTTAAAATGTCAAGTGGAAAAAATATCAAGCCTTGGGCTAGGCTATAAAACTTTTAAACTTGTTACGTAAATTTAAGACTAAGAAAAGCAAATGGCTAATAGCCATAGTTAGTGCAAAAATATGCATGTTAGTGCAACAACCAAATAAATGCCCAAAATATAAGAACATTTCAATCAAGAAAATCTCTGGTTCTTGTAGGAAAAGAAAAAAAGATCAATTTATGAATAAAATACATATATGGAGATAGCACATTACAATAACTATGTGGCCTTATACAGCCACCAAAGGGGTACTCAATGAGTTGTTGGCACTTGTACATCGATCCTCAACTCGTAAAATAACATATCAAATAATACAATCGTCATCATCTCTATCAGAATCATCCCGCCACCACTTCGACAAGGCTCAACATAGTCAAAATCACATAGGTTGAATCCATACGATAACCATATTAGGAGAGAGAAAGGAGTACAAGTCGCCATCTACTGAGCCTAAGGTGTCCGCAAAACACAATATGCATGACACCCGTTGAGTAATTTCTACACATACTAAACGAACAAAAGTGGGTTTTCAGCCTATGTAAGGCTCCACTTCATATCTTTTACTCAGCTCGAGTGATTGGTAAATGGTACACATTTCCTCACTCCAAACATACACATTTTACAAATTTCCCTTAGGGTCGGTTAGTGTAGGGTGTAGAACATAACACATAACTACATCACTAACACAATGGTGATTCATGCACATTAACCATAGCACCTTACGCATGGTATATATATAGGGTATAATAAAATCATTACTTTCACGGTTTGTGATACATCACATTACCACATACTGCACCTAAAGTACAAATCACTATACAATAGGGATCATACGCTCATCATGTGCCCCTAAATCATGACATAAACCATCACATATTACATGAATTATATGTATGAGTAACACAATGTCTAACCTTACACCATATAGTCAATTGCAATACAACATGGAGATGTGCATGATTCATCACAGTACGGTGACGACATCATGATACAATCTAACTCATTTTACACCAATTTTTTCATGCAATATATTAATACACCTTCATATCAAATAATGCCAAAATGTTCCAACACTCCACAATCCACAATAAGATTCTTTATCACACATAATAAGGTGGTACATCACACGTTAACTCTTCATAGAATCCATGAAAAGGAGAGAGAATAATATCATCGCAAGCACATCAACAAGATAACAAATACTCACTAAGTGACATACACAACATTTGCATACACAATATCACAATTACGACATAGTTCACATCACGCTTATATCACATTACTCTTCTAATTTATACCACCACCATGCAAAAACATCAGAACTCCAATCTGTCCCAGAGGTTTGAGAACATGAACCTCTACTCTGACACCATAGTGTAACGCCCACATTTACACACACAAAAACAACAGTAAAATTACCAGGATAATTTGTTTTGACTTACATTGCTCACTTCACAACACCACAAGGGTTCCAAGAATAGAAACTCAATAACACATCATACGCTTAAATAATTCATCGACTCACATAGACACATGAAAACACCATATACCTGTCGATGCCACACTTTCCCAAAAGAACGAATACTAGTAATGACCCAACCACAAGAAAGGGACCCAAGGATTGACAACCCACACCACATCATTTCCATTATTACATCTTAGTTATGCAATTAACATTCCAGGAACATTATTATTTGCATGGATAGCTTTATCCTTTTTCCACATATATATTATTCAATTAATTTCACATTCAACTTACAATTCGACCATTTAAGTTGGCCCTTTATCCGCTACAACAATCTCCATAATTTACAGAATTATTTTCCATATTTCAAATTGTATACAAAGATCCTAATTCTTTCATTCTTATGTTAATATTATGCTTCCCAAATGTCTTATTCAGGATGTTTAATAATTTTCCTTGCTACACAAGTGAATCTGACATGATGTCAAGAAAAAAATATTAGGATTTAAGGGAGATTTAGATTCAAGATAGACTTTCCCCAAAAAACATTCTTCAATCAACGATATAGTTATTTCCCTACCATAGTTATTATAGTTCAATAACTTGTTGAATTCCATTCAAAATATCCACATCAATAAATTTTATTTGGATTTATATGTATATTTGGTTTCCTCGAAGTTTGATCTACACCAAGGCAATTCATATTCTTTGTAACACATGAAAATGTTTAATTAAGTTATAAGGACTCCAAGAGTGACTTAATCCTAACCTCAAATCTTGTTTTCATCTTATATGATATACTCTTACATCGCACTATGCTCTCATTATCAGCATTGTTTTATAACAGAAGGAATTACGGAAGTATTTTTCTAACATATTTAAGAGGTATATGATTGGAATAATTATAAACTATACATAAACCACAAGTGATTTGTGTTCAAGTAAGATCCCATGTTTCTACTTTTCACGACTCTGCATGTGAAATTTATTGTATTCTAAATGTCAAAAAGGGCATAACAAGGGATTATGGGACCAAGATTCTGGTTTCTTGGGTTCTCTAAATTCAACATCTTTCAAATCAATTTTATTTTCAAGGAGTTACTTACCATTTTCTTGCCACAAGTTAACCTCCTAATCAATTATGGTTTGGTTTAATTCCAATTGCACCTAAGGATCTATGCCTCAACTATATATGAGTTTTAAGGTGAGAGGACATATTTATGCTAAATCAAGCTTCAAGAAAAGACCAAGGTGTTTATGTTGATAGAACCCAAGGTAACACATCTAGATAAGAGGAACTAAAGAGTTTATTGACAAGATTATAAGTCATAGAACAAATATTTCACTACTCTCCATTTGTGCCATCTGGGGGTTCCCACAAGGAATTCATTCGATGATGAAGAAAAATTCTAGATCTGACTTTCGTAAGACTTATTAGTCCAGTAGGATACTAAGGGATTAATAGTTCTACTTACTCCATAAATGGTAAGGTTACACCGCATAGTCATTTCTTCAAGCAAGGACTCATAAGGTAACTTCCAAGGTGGTCTTCACCACTCAAACATGGTGTCATACCTGAATAGAAGACATTCTCCTTACCCCTCACATGGTTAAAAAAACTAGAAGGAAACCACATACTCCAGATAAAATTGGACCATGTCAGTTCCTAAAATATGGGTTCATGATAATGTCGCTATAGACTTAATGACTATGATGGTAAACTCAAAGTATGGTTTTTATTTACATAAACAAGGAGGTTCCATCGAGTGCAAAGTTTAAGTTCAATCTATGGTTTCAATTTCTTCTATGGTAGGAAGGATCACGCTATGAAGACATGTTATGCACAAATCTTATACTAGGGTTGAGTGATTCAATTAAATCTCTTTATTACATTTACAAAGTAAGAATACAACACACTAATTAATTAATCGTTTATTGAACACTTAAAATGTACTACAAGATATTAACTTCAAATTCCTTTACCATATATATATCAAACCTTTTTACCATACATAACTATGAATCAAATTGAACCTATGATTAAATGCACATTTCCTAAGATATCCATAAAACTAGCATCTCATACATATTAGCAAATTTCAAATATAAATTTTCTGTAACATGAGACTACATTATACATACATTAATTTTACAATGACCTATATAAATTACAATAATAAATAATGAATTACACATCGCCTTTTCACCATCATTCTTGTATCCTACAAAACCATGTGAGCATGAAATCAACAATAAATTGTTGGCATGGAATCCACCCTAATCTAACATAATTAATGTCTTTAGTTTCACATTTACATATAATAATAATTAAAGTTTTCACTCAAAAGAAATTTTTTACAAAAATGTATTAATTTCATTTCATTTCACTTCATTTCCTAACCAAGGAGAGAGAAAGAGAAAGGAAGAGAGAGAAACACCATTTTGTCAAAATTTCTATTTCACACAACAAGTTACACTATAGATTTTCAAATAGTTATTTACATGTGTCAAAAAGTTTCCACGGTAGTTTGGCAACCCGAAAGGGGTCCTACAACTTTATTTTTACATTTTCTTGCTAGCTACAAAAACATTCAAATCAGGCTCGGAGGCTAAAAAAAAATTTCAAATGTTTTCTTCTAATGAGAAAACACGCCACCATTAAATTTCTACGTTTCCACTTATAAACCAATATTTCATATGAACTGATGGAATTCAGAACTAGTGAACGATTTACAATTGGCGACCTAGTTTTATGGGGCCATCGGTCGTAATTGGCCTAGTTACAAATGATCAAAAGTTAGCTCAAGGGCTCAGAAAATCACATCCAAAACTAAGGTTCGATGGATGTACGTGCCATGGAAGAAATTCCTGACAAGTTCCCCTTTATATGGATAATTCATCAGAGTTGATGGAGACTGAGAACTTAGAAAACTGGGTTTGAAATGGTGCAACATGTTTTCTCAAAGCTACCGATCGTAATTCGATCCAGTTTGACCTAGTCAAACTGTAACCGAAGACCTACAAAGTGGATTTTCCAAACTATAAAGAAAAGTGTTTTTTTCTCAAATTGAAGGTTCCAGGACAGTTATCTAGTAAACATACTAAAGTTTTGCAAAGTGTGGATAGGAAGATTTTATTTCTCAGGGTTCAAATCACGAGTTCAAAATGAAAGCCAACTTTTCAATTTTAGCATCATCCTACAACTGCAAAACGGTGTAACAAGGCTCCTAGAGTGGGCAGAAAAAATAGTACAAATGGTCAATCAGGGTCAATCTAAGCTTGATACGACCCCCCACATAACAAGGAACACAGACGGAAGTTAACATCTCTTTTCTAGGTTATAGAAGGTTATTTTGCGAGTTCCTGAAATTTTTGATTTTCTTACTTGGAAAGTTAAACAAAAAGAGTTTTTTTAGTTGATGTATCATCTAGCTCTCGCCAATACCAATGGACACGATCACATACAAGGTTGGGTTGCAATATGGTTGACGGTCAAATTGTAAATCAGAACATAGATAACCAGATGGAGTTTTTATTGTTTCTCACTAACATTCTAATTAAAATACACAACTGTATATTTCTCTAATGGTTTATTATTTATATCACATTGCAAGTGAAGAACTAAATTAGACAAAAATTATAAAACACAAAGGTAAGGAGACCATGCCTGGATGGACGAATCTGGTAAAAACTAAGGGATTTGGTTCTATATGTCAAATAGGTATTTCTTCAAATACTTTCACTACCTTTCAACTAGTCCCTTTTCTGGAAGATCTAAAATCATCACATTCCAAGACAGCATGTCTCACCAAGGAATTTGTTTAACAAGTTCCAAGGCCTCGTTAACAAACCCATTCCGCATAAATCTGACAATCATAGAATCCCATGAGGCCACATCTCTTGGAGTCTTTTTTTTTTGTTTTTTTAACAGTCCAAAAGCTTCATTAACAATATTCTCAGAGATATCCATTCTCTATTCTTAATCCTCCATTTTTGCACAGGGTGGAGGATGTTGGCAAAGGCTATGAATCATGGCTTTGCATTTGCTTGAAAGGTTCTAAGGCCTTTTCAACAAACCCATTTTATACATATTATGTTATCACTGCAGACCATTCTATCCACATTTTATAAGCATATATTCTATGGAAATTACAATTAAGACATTTGTAAACACTCCCATATTGGTACAGATTGGGAGGAAGCTGGAAAAGTAAACAAAAATCATATTTCCATTTTGCTTGTATGGACATCCTTACCGTGTTCCACAGTTCCCATTTTGACACAAGCTAGCAGGATATAGGGAAATTTTAACTTCCCATGTTGGAAACCTGAGTACTCATGATTATTCTTCATTCACTTCAAACTGAAGGTAAATCTCTTATCCATCTTGGGTTCTCAACAATTGATTTACAATTCAAGAACACAAAGAATAGATTTCATCAACAATAAACTTTTTTCGACTCTGGCCTGCTCCAAAGAAATGGCATCATTTAAAAATTACTCACAATGAAGTTTCTAAAAAATTTATGACTATTGTAAGCGTTTATACCACACAAACCCAGGATCATCATTCCATTGCCTTGGTAGTACTGTATTGTATCCTTTCTCAATTGTTTTGATTTACAACGCTGAATATACTCTGGAGTGCCTCGGATTCTTGAATGAAATGGCCAAACGTTATATGCTTGATCAGAGATTTATGAAGATGGGGATCATGGAAAATATGGATCCCCCTACAGTGGTTTGCATTGCTATAACTAATGGATTACTACTAAATTTGCAATGTTTTCCTGGCTCCATCGTCATTTTTGTTTTTTTTGCATCAAGATCTCAAATAAAGTTCTTGTATTATCATGTAATGAAATTGATATGTCTTCATTCCTTTATGGTTACACATATCCTACTTAAAAAACTACCTCCTGCTACCTCAGTTAACGCCTGTCGTGTCTTTCCTGGCTGCAACTATCCAAATACTGCTACACTTTCAATGTTTTCCTAATTTTACATGATTAATTCTTAATAAAGTGTTACATTATTAGACAAGGGACATGACAGGTATGTGAATCACTTTGGATGCCCATTCCTTTCTACATTTCCTCCACATGCCAACCTCTTGACACCAATAATTATCTTGCTCGCACATCCCCACAAGTTACCCTTTACCTAACGTATTCAATTCATTCTTTTTAATTATTATTATTTTGTAAGTTAATTGTGGTACTACACTTTTTGTATACATACATTACTCTTAATGGATGTGTAATACTTAATCTCAATGTTGGCCAACTCATTACCCAATATAACTAATTCCTATGTGCCGCATATATTATAAATATATAACTAACTAAAGGGGATGTGGGCTGCATGTTGACATCTCCATCAACCCATATACATTATAATATCATATCCCAAGGTACATAGCATAATATTCTTCTATAAAATATCTATGTAAAAGTGTGTTGGTGGGGTGAGGTTCAAATTGTAAAGAGATTGATGAAGGATTGAGGAAAAGTAATTACTCCTCTGCCACCATAGTGAGAAGTTTGTAGTTGCCTTTGGATTATTGTGTTTACATTGGGTGAAATTTTTTAAAATGTTTACTGAGGATGCTCATTCTTTGTAAAATGGAATTATGATATTCCATGAAAAGAGGTTACAATTTACAAACTAAAAATATATATTTAAAAAATGAAACCCTTAACTTCCATTGAAAATAGAAAAGCATATAAAAAAGAAAAATAAGAAGACAATCGAATATGTGAACTATTGTCCCAAATGGTCTCCATTGGCATACTTGACTGTTTCATTTGCCATTTCTAATCATTGTAGAAAGAGGTAAATACAATTACATTTTTTGTACTACGAGGATAATGAATAGAAATGGTTATCAAAACTTGTCTTTTCCCTTCGATGCCTATAGCTTTACTACCATGGGTGACATTTACACCAAAAACATGTTGTGTTTGATCAAACTTATTAAACAAAAATTGTAAAAATAGAGCTATATATGAGATTCCCGAGGACTTCCATGATGGAAAAAAAGGGGATTGCAAGTTCATCACAACATATTATAATGGAAACATGATTTTTGCTAGATGTTGTAGTTGCAAATACAACTTATGTTCTTCTATCAAACACATATGTAGAAGAGTGTTGGTGGACTGAGGTTCAAATGGTAAAGAGATAGATGAAGGATTGAGGAAAAATAATTACTCCTTGCCACCATAGTGAGAAGTTAGTAGTTGCCTTTGGATTATTTTGTTTCCATTAGGTGACATCGCGACAATTATTAGTGAGGATGCTCATATATTTCTACGATGGTATTATAATATTCCATGAGAAGTGGACACAATTTACAAACTAAAAAATATATATTTAAAAATGAAACCTAAATTTCTATGAAAAATTGAAATGCGTAGAATAAAGAAAAATAAGAATACAATTGAACATGTGAACTATTGTCCTAAATGGTCTCCATTGGCATACACAAATAATCCATTCACCATTTCCAATCATTATAGAAAGAGTAAAATACAATTACATTTTGTGTACTACGAGGATAATGAATCAAACTGGTTATCAAAACTTTCCTTTTCCCATCAACACATATAGCTCTGCTACCATGAGTGAAATTTACACCAGAAACATGTTGTAATTGATCAAACCCATTTAAAAAATGCTAAAAACATAGCAATAAATGAGATTTCTAAGGACTTCCATGATGGAAGAAAATGGGCTTTCAATTTGATCATAACATATTATAATGGAAAGGGTATTTTTTCTAGATTTTGTAGTTGCAAATAAAACTTATGTTCTTCTATCAAACATCTATGCAGAAGTTTTTTGGTGGGGTGAGGTTAAAATGGTAAAGATATTGATGAAGGATTGAGGAAAAATAATTAATCCTCTCACACCATAGTGAGAAGTTGGTATTTTCCTTTGGATTATTGTGTTTTCATTGGGTGAAATTGAGACAATGCTTAGTGAGGATGCCCATGTCTTTGTAAGATGAGATTATGATAGCCCATGAGAAGTGACTACAATTTTCAAAATAAACATATATATTTAAAAATGAAACCCTAAAATTCCATTGAAAACCGAAAATCATCAAATTCAACAAAACAAGAATTATTGAAGTCTCTAAACTGAATTGTACATTGGCCACCGAGGAAGAGGATTTAGCAGGGACTATCATTAGCTACTTCCAGAATATATATGCTAAAGGAAATCAGGCTGATGGTAGAAAGATGGAGGATTCTCTTTCTCTCTTTGATAAAGTTATCAATGAGGAGGAAAATAGAGATCTTATGGAAATTCAAAAGGAGGAAATAAGAGCCATTATTTTACTAATGTAGGGGGATAAGGCCCTCACCCCAAATGGATTATGGGCCTTCTTCTTCCAAATGTACTGGGATATTATTAAGAAAGATATAGTGAAAGCAGTTCAATATTTCTTTTCTTGGGGAATGATGCTAAAACAGGTCAATCACACCTTCTTAGTCCTGATACCCAAGGTGAATGGAGCTAAGGATCTTGATTATTTCTGAACAACGAACTTATGCAACACTATCTATAAAATATGCTCCAAGATTCTGGCCTTCAGACTTAGGGAGGTTCTGCAAAATATCATCTCGCCTAATCAAGGATCCTTTGTTCTCGGAAGACAAATATTAGACATTATCATTGTAATCCATGAAATGATGCATTCGGTGAACAAATCTAATAGGGAGGCTATGATGGTGAAACTAGACATGCATAAAACATATGATAGAGTGTCATGGGGGTTTTTAAGTCTAATATTAGGAAAGATTGGATTCAATCCCAAAGTTATCCAATTGATTAAGGAGTTTACCTCTACACCTATCTTCTCAGTTCTGATTGATGATAAACCCCATTGCTTATTTAAATCTGAGAGGAGACTTTGCCAAGGGGATCATGTATCCCCCTTTCTTTATATCATTATGGTTGAGACTCTTAGTCAAATTTTTCAAAGGGCTATGATGGATAGATGAATTAAAGGTATCCAAGTAATCAATGGAGTGGATCCTATTAGCTTGCAACAATTTTTGGATGACACATTCCTCCTCGAGAAAGTAGATGTGAATGAATCCATGGTGTTTAAGTAAATAACTTAGGAGTATGAGGAAGTATCGAGTCAACTAATCAACTTCCACAAGAGCTCATTTTTTCATTAATGCCCATCCTGATCAACAAAGAAGATTGGCGGCCTTTATGGAGTGCAGAATCAAATCTCTACTAGATAGTTTCTTGGGTATGCCCTTGTGTGGAAGTAAGTTAACCATGGAAATAAGAAATCCTCTCATTGAAAGGTTTCAAAGGAAACTTGCATCATGGAAAGGAGGTCTACTCACACAATCTGGAAGAGCTCAATTCCTCAAGTGGTCTCTACAGGGGGTGGCTACCTGTATCGTGTCCATATATCAAAATCCTAGGTAAAGTTAGAAATGTTATTGAAAAAATCCAAAGAAGGTATCTATAGTCTAGGACTGAAGAGAAAGGCATAATACCCTTGGTGGCATGGCAGAATGTTAGAAAACCAAAAATATATGGGGCATAGGTTAAAAAACTTAAAAATCATGAATGAATCCCTGATTGCTAAGATAGGGTGGAGATTCTACAAGGAACAGGGACTGTGGGTGGATATACTACAGACGAAATATTTGCTGACTGTTGGCGGAAGAAAAGCTATGTTAACTCTAACTGAACTGCCAAAAGGGTCCATCTTTTGGAATAATCGTAGCCAGAGTAAGTACCTTCTTCTTAAAGGAATTAGGTGGAAATTTGGAAACGGGGATGAAATAAGGTTCTGGGAGGATTCTTGGCTGGACAAGAAACCTCTATGTGGGAGTGAGCCATGACATGATCTCAAAATTGACTATAGTAAGATTTTTGGGGCTAAAACTAAAACCCATTTGGATTTTTATCACTTCAATAAAAAAATCATTTGGAATTTAACCACTAAAATTAAAATCATTTGGAATTTAATTGCAAAGTATGGACACAAAATCTAGGGGTACATTGAGAGGAATGGAAACAAAAGAAAATGGAAGCAGCTAAAAGTGGAGAATGATAATATTCAGGCTGATATTATATCTCTCCAGAATCAACTTTCCCTAATCCAGATAAGTAATCAAAATCTTAAGGATGAGCTCATCTGGAAAGATTCTTTTGATGGGGATTACACTGTTAAAGCAAGATATAATTATTTCTTTGCATCTATGGCAAGCGAAATTAAGTGGCACAAATTGTGGATGCCAGAGCTAACCCCTAGAGTGAACTTCTTTTGGTGGGTAATTATTAATGGCAAGATCCTTACTAATGATAACCTCATCAAGAAGGGATTCATCATGCTGAATAGATGTTGCATGTGTCAGCAAGAGGCTGAAGATATAAAGCATTTATTCCTCCATTGTGAGATTGCTTCCAAAATTTGGCAGCTTGTCTTTGCAAAATTTAATCTGAGATGGATTTTTCCCCTTACCTGCCTTCAAGATTGGGAGCAATGGAGCTCTCTGTTCAAACATTGCATGGTGAAAAGGCTATGACAACTTGTTCTGCCCCACACTATGTGGAGAATCTGGAAGGCCCGTAATGATAATATTTTCAGAAACAATAGACAGGCTTGTAACAAAGTATATAAGGAAATTATCATTGTTGTACAAGATAATATTGCTAGATTTAAACCCCCTAAAAATAGACTCTACCCGGAGAATGAAGAATGCATTCTGACTGAATGGAATATTGCCACTGTCAATAGAAATAACAATGGTACTGACAGAAACACAGTCCGATGGATTAAACCCCCCACTGATTGGCACAAGTTAAATTTTGATGGGGCCTCTAAGGGAAATCCGGGTGACTCTGGAGGACGGGGAATCATCAGGGATCAAAGAGGCTGTTATGTTGCTGTTTTTTCTGGGAGAATGGGCAGGCAGACTAATCATTATTCCGAAGCCATGGCGGCTCTTTGGGGTATTAGACTTGCCAGAGATTGTAATATTCCAAATATCATAATTGAAGGTGATTCTCTAAATATTATCAATCTTCTGAATAAAAAGCAACACCCTAGCTGGTCTATTAGGGATTATATAGAAGAAGCTATTGATATATGTAAAAGCTTTGTGAATGTCCAAATCACCCACACCTACCGGGAAGGAAATAGGGTAGCTGACAGTTTGGCTAACTTCGGTGTTAATAATCCCTTTCAAATTTGGATTGGAGGGGACGTTCTGCCCGCTCATGTCAATAAAGCCATAATCATTGATCTTCATGGCAGTGAAAATCATAACTAACAGCTGTTTTTTAGACGCTAATGTGTGGATCCCCAAGTACATGTTGATGACATCACAAAAGATTTGGATGATTGTTGCGATCTGTGCAGGCTGGGCTTTCATCATTTCTTGGCATAAGAGGAAAGCTGAGGCATGGGGAAATAATAACAAGTGTAGCATAATAATTAAATCGGCTTTCACGGGAAGGAAAGATTCAAATTCCAAGTTCAAAGTTCGGCCTATTCTGCACATTGGTAGCTATTTTACCGTTGAGAACAGGAAAAGGTGTAGAGGAAACATGGGGGGGCCGCCATGCAAAACCGAACCGACCCACAATCCTGAGTGGAAAGAGAACACGGAGCTCTGGGTTTACCTGTAAATCGGGGGCCTGTCTAACTTCATTGAAAGGATCCAAGGCTTCGACCAAGACATCTCTATCAAATTCACCCGGGGTTGGACGAACAGAATAGTTAAATATAGTAACATGAAAATGGAAATCACGGAAGAGCTCATAGCTCAAATCACGGGCCTCAGCCTGGAAGGCACAAAATTCTTCAATAAGAAGGTAGACAGGGAGATGGAAACCAAGAAATTTCTGGAAGAGGGAGATAATCTTGAGTTCGTGGCTGCTAGCCTCAAGGTGGAGTCAATCCCTGAACCGTTTGTTGAACTAGCCAAAATGGTGGTAAGGTATATTACTCTTGAAGGAAGATATGTGACTATACCTCAAAAACATCTGATTTTTCTTAATCATTTTCGTAGAAATAACATTATCAACTTTCCTCATTATCTGATTAACTCTCTGGAGAAATCTATAAGGGAAGTTCAAAGCCACTCTAGGGTTGTCCCTTTGCACCAAGGCCTTATCCTCTTGATTCACCGACATTTATCCAACTACCCTCCCGTGAATCCTATCCCACCTCCCTCTTCCATACCTCCACCTGCCCACACTGCTCCCACTCCCCCCTACTGAAAAGAAAGAATGAAGAGGCAGTCTCCAGCAAGAAAAGCAAGAGCCTCAAAGCCAAAATCCCTACTTCCCAACGAGTCCTAAGGAGCCAAAAGGACTTAGAACTAGCTGAAAACCTCCTGCATATCAGCAGGCCGATGGAGGAGCCCAAAGAGGAGGAATTACTGGATAGGGTGGTCAGACTAGAAAAGGAGCTACAAGAGCTCAAAGGGGCTATAAAAAACATGGAAAGAGCGAAGGGTAAAAGGATCCTTCAAAGTGAGGAGGAAGAGGGGGTTATTGGTGAAGTCTTCAAGAAACTACAGTCCCTAGATGGCAGATTGGGGAATGCTAAAAGCCGAAATGACTGGATCTTGTCTACCCTCAAAAGCATCTATAATTTCATCAAGCAACATGTCCACAGTGTTTGCAGTTTAAGTGGGATCAATGAGGACATATGGGGCCCTAAAGAGAAAAGGGACATTGTAATTGCCCAAGCTGATTTACAAGACTCCTCTCAGGCCACTGCCATTGCCTTCTTCATGTCACTGCAGGCTATCAAGACCAAAATTGACAGAGCCATCAAGTAAAGGGCTGTTGTGATGTTGTTTTTTGGCTGCGATGCGGCTGTCATCGGGAGGTTCTGGAACTGTTTTGTGGCGGGGATCCTTATGTTGTTTCTCTTTTGGTTCCTTTTTGATCTTGCCTTCTTTTTTCTGGATCTATGTACGTTTAGATCCTTTTTTCACCTATATTGTAATATTTGGCTGTTGAGCCTTCCTTGGTTGGTTGTTTTGCCCTTATCTAGGCTGCTTCTCTCATCTTTGCTATCTGGCTTTTGAGCCCTTTTGTATACAGGGTATAGTCCCTTCAAAACTATTTGCCCTTAATAAAAAAAAAATTAAAACTTGTGTAAATTTTAACTAGTAAAATGAATTAAATTAAAGAAAGTGTACATCTATACATTAAAACACCCACACTATGTCACCAAAATATACATTGAGATATTCTTGTTCAAATTTCAGACCCTAGATCTTCACCTCGTGCACAATATGCATTCAGATCTATTGCGCACAAATAATGTATTATCGAATTAGACTACTCCATTAAACACACTCACCCTTAATAATCCTCCTTGAATCTGTCCACAACCCTCTTCCTCAAGTCCTTAGGTATTTAGTTGAGCCACATTGTCTTGAGCACAATTGTTCTTGTTGGGATCCACATCACTGCTATTGAAAAATGGTTCGAGAGAAGATACCAATGATGACTTGGAGTTGGGGTTCCTTTAATGGACAAAAAAGCTTATCTCTGCCTATTCACCCAATCTATAAAGAGCTTCTCTCCTCCACCATGCATTTTTTCATCTCAGATAGGTCCAATCAATCTTTGCATTAGGGAGCAACTCAACACTTTGCTCAATTCTTCTTTGCAAGGGTCATAATGTGTGAGCTCCTAAAGTGACTTGACCTTCGTTTTTCCTAAAAGTAAGTCCCAACTAAATTTTACTCAAGATCCTTCTTTGTTACATACAAACTAAGCTAATATAATTATCTCGTCCCCTAGCTTGTCTACACACCAAGCGGGAATTGATATGAGTGATATGGATCAAGACCATTGCGAGCCTATCCCGCCCTCTGGCACTAACGTGCCTCCCATAGAGCCCGCTCGACACCCTACATTGCGAGTCACAAATTTAATTCACCCTTTGAGATCAGTTCAACACTTTTTCTCCAAGCTCTGCCCTGACCTCAGATATATATCTCTACCCATAACAAGCTCGTGACCACTCTCCATGCTTGATATGTGCTAAATCATGTTGTGCATGCTCCCAAGAGGGAAGATATTTGTGTGCAAGTCAATCCTAGCTCTGTTCTTTACCTCTCAATGTGGATCTTGCAACAAAGAAGCATAAAAATATAAGGCGACGGATAAAACGTTTGAATGAATCCCAAGCAAATGCCAAAACCCTGAACGATAATGTTAAATATGTATGTTTTAGGTATTTGTGCTCAAGTATTTGTTGAGCTAGCATCACCAACTTGCTAAAAACTTGGGATTTGACCTTAATAATATTATAGTAGTAGTATATTTATTATTTTAAAAAATTTGATCATTGCTTAATATGTCTTGTCTAATGTATCTCTGAGTCACACACATATCCCGAAAAATTGGAGGCAATTGTTTGTAAAAGTCATCAAACATATTTTTCAAGATTTAAAAATTTCACACATATTGTTGATAAACATTTTTCACTATAACTCTTCTTTTGACACTTCTAAAAGTAACTCGCACTTCTATATCATCAAATGAGTTTTACATTTTAATTTTAATTTTAATTTTAAGCGTTGGGAAGGGATATGAGAGCCTCAATTTTGAACCCTCCAGCAGCAGCAAGTGCTAATTTTAGATTTGTGTTATGTTACCGTTAGTGGAAGCTAAAAAATCCGTTTTAAAGCAAGTGTTCAAAACAAAAAACTTTTGTCCATGGATAACGTATTCAAAGTGCTAAAACAATAACTTTTGTTAATCTCAAATTTATCGAGCATAAACATGTGTAAAAATACTCCAACAATTTAGAAGTTTCCACTATTAATACCTACGTTAGAAGGAGCCGGAGCGGATGATTGTTAAATAGTTGGAAGACAGGTGTAAAGGTGCATAGATGACCGTTAGCAAATAAAGCTAGAGAGTCGGCGACAAAGGTTATATAAGTCTTTCTAGACCCATTTTTGTTTCCATACGGATCATTTTATACCGATAATTTGGGGGTTTGGAGTTTGAATCCTGCTCTGTGTATTTGGGGGGGTTGTTTTTTGTCTTCGATTTTGTTGTTTTTCCTGAATTCTTTGTGGTTTGAAGTGGTTTCGGCTGCATTTTTGTGGTTTTTGGCTGTATGTTTAGTGTGTGTTTTTGTATTTGGGTGTTTGTCTCTGTATTTTTGCCGTTGGTTTAAGGGAAGAGCAGAACAGAGCAGAGCAGAGCAGGTTGCAGAACAATGAAGGTAGCAGGGAGATAGTCAAGGTCGCATCTGCTATGTTCCGAGGGTGAGTTCCTTCAAACATATATTGTTAAAATGATTTTTCCCTGCGTATTACTGATCATTCTTTTTAGTTATTTCCCTTCATTTGGCAGAGTAGGAATACGTATATGTCGTTCGTTTAAATATTTTCTATGAATGAACCTTGAAGCAAATGCACAAGGGTTTATGCTGCCCGTGTTTGTTCAGTGTCTAACAAGCTTTAGATCTAGTTCTAAGGTTTACAGATTTCATTTAGATAAATGCACTTAAATCAACCCACAGTGTCTAACAAGCTTTAGATCTAGTTCTATTAATTTTTTTATTTAGATAAATGCACCTACTCGGAAGACTTTAGACATGGTTGTTTTGAAGTTTGTTAGTATTCTCCAACACAGGTTCAGAGTTATTTTTTCCCCTACTTAACGGCCCATTGTGTTTATTTTGATAATTGTTGGAGGGTAGGATTTACAAGTTATGGTTGAAGGTAAACACATACAATTACAGTTTAGGGACATGTATCGGGTTGAAGGAAAATTTCTGAAACTAAACATAGGTCAGCTATCTTTAGCTCAGGGTTCAGGGTAAGCACATACAGTTACAGTTTAGGGTAGTATTTTTCTATTTGGCAGCCCCATGTGTTTTTTCTGATTGTTGTTTTAGGTTGGGGTTTGCAGATAATTTCTGAAGGTAAACATATATGGTTGTATTTTACAGTTGTGCACAGATTTGACAGATATGGTTCTGAAGTTAAATACATGATGTTACCTGACTCTAGCATTATGGTAGTTAGAGGCAGTGATATGTTTAGTTAATGGTCAGGTTACCTTACTCTAGCACAGGGTTGTTAGACTGCCATAGGGGGATTTTTCAGTTAATGGTCTCTTTATATTCCTTTTAATTGTTGTTGCTACGGAAAGAGGTTTACATACTATTTTCAAGTAGAAGTAAACACATGCAGGGTTGAAGTTCTAGTGTAATGCATAGTGCTTTATTATCTAATAGTAAACACAATAGCACACTGTTTTACTGGGATTATTTTATCAACTTACTTTGGTAATTATGGTAGTATTTATTGTCTGCTAGTTTAGAGGGCATTTCTTTTTTGGTTTTTTCAGACGTTAACTGGTTGCTTATACTTTTAGTATTTGTGAAGGTTCATTTTATTTCATGACAAGTTGCAGTTTATGGTGCAAGATGATTGGGTGTTTTAGAGGGACGTAAACTGTTTAGGAGTATGCTTAATGCTATGATTTAGAAATCTGGAAGTTGACGAAATCCTGTTTAGTCAGTGTCACACTGAGCCATATTAAGTTAGGTTGTCAGTTCTATAGAACCCTATTTGTATGTCTCACATTTTCTCTATTACCATTCAATTTTGGGTTTGCAGACTAGTTGGTAAGTAAATGAAATACTCTGTCCTCTTATATAACCCTAGGTTTGTCTTTGCCATTGGCTCTTGATGGTATGCTCTACTTTTTACTCATGACATAGAATCCTATGTCTGACTGCTTAAGCTCATTTTGCACTTCAGTTTGTCATAGATTCTAAATACTGCAGACAAAGATAGTATACACCATAGCACACTTTTTTAGTGGCAAAGGCAATCAATTACTATAGAAATTCTTTTTACTTACGTCTGTTATTGGCATTTTTCCCCTGTATTTAGACTATGTATCTTATAACAAAATATTTAGACTATTGATTTTAGGACACTCCTAAAAAATTAAACTATGTATCTTCACAAAATATTTGTGCAAGGATCCTGAACATAGTTTTCCAAATCTAGTTTTCTCCATACACATCATATTAACTGCATACAAAGACCATGCATACAGAAAAATGTAGGGTTCTTGAACATTTGATAAACTACATGATGTCTATGTTATATCTGTTCTATTTGATTGTTGGCTTTACTGATCACAAAAACTACATGATGTCTATGTTATATCTGTTTTATTTGATTGTTGGCTTTACTGATCACAAAAACTACATGATGTCTATGTTATATCTGTTCTATTTGATTGTTGGCTTTACTGGTCACAAAAACTACCGTGTTTGTATAAATATTACATATGATTTCTGTGACAAAGGACTAAACCAGTAATAACCTTTTCCGTTAGGCCTGTCTGTTTGTGTTTTCCACTAAACCGGTAATAAACTTTGTCACTAGGCCTGTCTGATTATGTTTTCCACTAAGAAATAATAAAATATACCTTCTACAAATATAGAAGCTGCGTTAAATCATTAAAATTTGGGCAACTAACAACTTCCATCTCTGGTTTTCAACACATTATCTCCTCTGTAAAGTGCTGCCCACAACATTTGGATCCTTTTGTAGTCTAGTGGTCCCATGAATTATGTAACTATTATTTTGTGTAGAGAGAAATATTAGGCAACATTTTATAGGGAGTTACTTGTAAGCATCTCGTCCATATTTTCATAAAATTAAATTATAATGTTTAATTTAACCTGTCTTAGCGAGGAAAAATACCCAAAATTGCTAGGAGAAACTCCTAGCAACTTCCTGCTGGTTCCAGCAATGAAACTCTGGGACCTAAAAATATTTGGAATAAAAACCCAAAATTGTTGGAAAAACTCCCAGCAACACCTTTTTTCCAGTAATGGAAACTCTGCTAACCAAAAACAGAGGATTTTATTTTACAGAAAATAATATATTTTATTTTTGAGTAACTCTGGGGTCTAAAAACATGTGAAGATTTTATTTTACAGAAAAATATTTTATTTTACTTTTCCAGTTATTTAGTTTAAACCTATAGGAAATTGTTAAAAAATGTTACATTTTATTTTACAGAAAAATATTTTATTTTACTTATTTAGTTGATTTTTTTATTCCTATTGTTAAATAAAATAGGAGCCTAAGCCTTTCTATAACAGAAAATTATTTTCTTTACTTAAGTGATTAAGTTTATCCTATAGTTGAATTGTTAGAAAAATTTAAGACAATAAAATGTGACCTCTAGCCTGTTACGATTATGATTCGAACTAATTAATAAATTAAGCATTACAGATTCCAACAATAACTATAGCTTGTATGAGTTATTTCGAACTACTTAATGCAATTAAGCATTCTAGATTACAACTAATTAATGTTATGTTTGCAAAGCAAATAAAGCCTTAAAAGGATGAAATTTTAATTGTAATGCTTGAGCAGAGTCTGATCGCGTTATACTACAAATGCATAATATGTTATCTATGGCAATTGATTACTTTAGACTACAATTTGATTTTTAAATAAAACTTTGTTCTTTTTTGAAGCTGTTATTTATGAGTTTTTAAATTTGGTATTTTCTAACCATCTAATTTTAGGCTCTCTAGGAATGCCAAGTTTATTTCTACTCCTATGTATAAATAATAGGATTCTTTAATAATGACTTTTCTTCCACAACAATGTTTTCTGATTGCAACTATTGTCTGTAATTTTTTGTGATCATGAATTAAAATATTTTTCTGCCCCGCCCCCCAATGCTTTTCCAGCAATTGGTCAATTTAGGTACTGTCAAGGTATTTTCCAGCAACAATTGTAATATCCAGGTTTGTTGAGATGTTGACATTTTTTAACTTCCTTGATATTGAAAACAGTTACTGTTTAGAAATAGGATACTTCAGCGGTGGATATAATCCTTTCAGCAATAACAGTACCATTTTTCAATTCGCAGGGTTTTTACAGCGGTGGAAAATTCTTTCAATTTTTTCGTTGCAGGCTATATAAGATTTTCCAATTCTCTTAAAAGTCGAAAACAATTTGAAATATCATCGTAAAGATGTATAACGAAATCTAATGTAAACAGTAAGTTATATCGAGAATTTGTATTCATTGAACAAATATTTTTAATAGATAAAATCTTTTATTTTTGAGCGGGGGCTGAAAATCATGTACATCTCCACTATCAAGGATGTTGACAAATGTCCTTAGTTGTTCTACTTTTAGGTTTAATATGATTTTATTCTTTTTAAGAGTATATTGTAGATTTGACACATTTAAGCGCTCGGTCATTGGTCCCTTTTCAAATGCTTTTTTGATTTTCTATCATATTAAATCAATTCAAAATTCTACTTTTTCATAACAAATTTTCAGCGAAACGTTAAATTATGTTTCAATTTGCATTTTTGATCATAATTTTTATTTGATTTGTTTTAATTTTTTTACGATGGACACGAATTACCTACATATTATTTTTATTTATTAAAATTAGGTGCAAAATTGATATAGGGTCCTCTGTTCTACATGGTAATAAATTGAATTTTTTCATGATGACATAAATATTTTTATTTTGGAGGGGCGTTTCAAATCATGTTAACCTAAACTTCAATTTGAATGTTTGTTAGAGATTTTCCTTGGATTTGAGTTTTCTTTTGAGATGACAATTATGTGGTTATTATTTTTATTTATTACAAATTAATATTGATAGAAAATTATGTTTTTTAATGGTATTATATGTAATTGAACTCTGTTTTGACATAATATATTTTTATATCAATATAATTGTGTGATTAAATTTATTCTATTTATCTCAAATTCATGACAATGAATACAATGAAAATGAATACAATAATAAATATAGTTAATATATATAAATAATAAATATAGTTAATATTTAGTAATGTAGTGGTGATGTTAGGTTAATATATGTAATTTATTTTTTGTAGTATTATTGAACACATGAGTAGTTATATTTATATATTTATATTAATATTTAAAAAGGATCAAATTGCATATGAACATAATATATAGTTAATATATAAAAATAATATGTTGTAATTTGTATTGTACAATTTAAATAATAATCATATATTTTATACATATTTTATTTTAATAACATTTTTTATATAATTTATAAATGTGTTTATGATTTTGTAGGGTATTTATTTATTCATTTGTATGTGGAGAGAATGATGAATATTTTGCTATCTATATTTTATATTTATATGGTTAATATATGAATATGATCAAATATATATATATATATATATAATAAAAAAGATCAATATGTTTTATATGGCATATAATAATTAATATATTCTATTATTTGGTTATTTATATCATTAATATATATAAATAATAAATATAGTTAATATTTAGTAATGTAGTGGTGATGGCATAAATTATAAGGTTAATAGTTGTGTTTTATATGTAATGTACATGTGATTCTATTTGATATTTTATTGTATTGTATTATATAGTTAACACATGAGTAGTTATATTTATATATTTATATTTAATATTTAAAAAGGATCAAATATATGCATATGGAACATAATAAATATAGTTAATATATATAAATAATATATTTGTAAATTTGTATTGTACAATTTAAATAATAATCATATATTTTATACATATTTTATTTTAATAACATTTTTTATATAATTTATAAATGTGTTTATGATTTTGTAGGGTATTTATTTATTCATTTGTATGTGGAGAGAATGATGAATATTTTGCTATCTATATTTTATATTTATATGGTTAATATATGAATATGATCAAATATATATATATAATAAAAAAGATCAGATATGTGTATATGGCATATAATAATTAATATATTTTATTATTTGGTTATTTATATCATTAATATATCTCTGTGTGTGTGTGTGTGTGTGTGTGTGTGTGTGTGATTTTTAGGTATTTATTTTTAAGATAGAAATAATGAGTGAATTATATTGGTAATGATATTACAATTATAAATGGTAAATAGTTGCATTATGGTGGTATAATTAATGTATGCTTATACATTTGTATTTATATAGTACAATTTAAATAATTATAATATTTGGTATTAATATTTTTATATAAATAACTTTTTTATGTAATTTATAAATGTGTCTATGATTTTTTAGTTTTCTATATGTAAGTTAGAAATAATTCGAATATTTTGTTATATATGTTTTATATTTATATGGTTAATATATAAATTAGATCAAATATATGTATATAGGGTTATGTTGTGTAGCTTTTATTTGTATATGACTAATATACAAAGTTTTTATTTGTCTATAATTTTTTGTATATGGTTAATATTCAAATAGGAACAAATATATGTGCATATGGTTATGTTGTATAGTTAATGCATATGTAGGTATCAAGTTGTGTGTGTGTGTGTGTGTGTGTGTGTGTGTGTGTGTCCATCTAGAGGTGTATATCCTAATTCTACATGGATTCGGTATCATCAGTCATATCATGTCGAATTTTCTAGGAAAACTAGTATTCGGGTATCTGGGCATGGTTTATGCCATGACTAGTACTAGTGTTCTTAGATTCCTTGGTTCGGGCTCATCACATGTTCACTCTGAGGCTAGATGTTGATACACATGATCACTCTACCGCAACTACCATGATCATAACTATCCCCACTAGAATAAAAATAATTAGTTGGATCGCTACCATGTGGGGAGGTTTGATACGATAAAAACCACCTATGCTATCTGTTGTAGGGTCCATCTTTCTTTCCATCATAGGAGGACTTACTGGAATAGTCCCGGTGAATCTCAGGCTAGACATTGCTCTACATGATACTCATTAGGTGGTTTGCACATCCCCATTATGTACCTCTCATGGGAGTCGTTTTCTCTTCATTTGTAGGATTTCACTCCTGAGTGGGTAAGATCTCTGGTTGAACATACCCTGAAACTTCAGGTCAAATCCATTTTCGGATCACTTTCGTTAGGGTGAATTTGACCCTCCTTCCCATGCATTTCTCGAGGCTTAAGAGTATGTCATGTCGCATTCCGGATTATCCAGATGCTTACACTAGATGGAATTACCTTAACAACTTCGACTCTCATGTATTCGTAGTTGGGATTCATCGTTTCTCTATGGTCGTAACAATCGCTTTGAGCGGTGAAAATAACACAAGTGCTCTAAGCTCGTGGGCAATCGAGCCAACCACACTGGAATGGATGGTATAAAGCCCTCAAGATTTTTATACTTTTGAATAACTTCCGGCTATGAAGGAGATCATCTCTCTCTCTAAGATATCAAGAAGACTAAGCGAATGGATGGGGTGAGAATCTATCTGATATATTCTTGAACTAGGTGAAAGGAAAGAGTGGGTGGGAGAAGGGAGATCGAGGGGCTGATAGAGGATGACACATGACATTTAATCGAAAATTGCCTATCGCTTATCCAGTAATTAGGTGAGGCCTCTAGGGACTTGACCCCCCCTCCCCTCCCACCCTAAACTAGAGATTTAGATAGGCAGTAGGGCCCCATAGAAGATAACGATATAATAGAGAGGGGCTCTCTCCCTAATCTTGGGGGGAGACATGATATAATAGAGGGGAGGGGGAGTAGCTGTCTGTTGGGGTCCCCTACCTTAATTCTAGAGTATAAAGGGTGGTCATAGCTATAACTATATATAGTCGGGGTTAGGCACCCTCTATTTAGTTCTTGCCCATCCATTCATAATTCCTTCCAATCTCCAATCCCCCAAAGATTGATCTAAATATAGGGGCAGTCGGTTCATGGACAGCTATAGCTATATTCTCTAGAGGGGTGCTTTGTATCTAGTTCTTGCCTATTTGTTCCTCGTATAATCTCCAATCTGCCCTGGGCACCTTATCCAGTCATCTAGAAATATCTGATCCAGACTATCCTTATCTAGTCATCTAGAAAATTTATATCTAATCTTATCTAGAACATAATTGTCCAGTCCTCCAATCCCATCCAATCCCATCCAACCTCCAATCTATAGAGACCTGGTGCCACTCTATAAAGAACTATAGATGGAGGTCGAGGTGAGAAATCTAGAGAGGTGACATATCTCTATAGTCTATAGTTCTAGTTGTGTCTAAAGATACACAACAGCGATAGAGCACCCACTTTTCTATATATAGATAGAGGTTACACGGAGATGGGAGTGTCCTTCCCTCTGTATCAAAAAATTGGAGAATTCTCACACACCCTCCCCTATATATCGATGAATGTGAACTCGCGGGGTGAATAATATAGACCCAGAATGGAATGGAATGGATATATAGCCTAGTTGCCCCCTGGATTAATAGGCCTTCTTCTCACACATTCATCCTCCTCCCCAGGAATCAGACCATTTACACCCTGAACAACGCTCCCATTCATCTGTTATAGTTGAATCATGAACCAACAAATATGAATATGGTGGACTATTCTCTGATGAACACAAATATATTTTATTTACCGAGATAGAGATAGGTTCCCTATCTAGAAATCTAGAAAAATGGCCTCTTAGTTTAGGTTTAGGTTTAGTTGTTGTAACGTCTATAGAGAGAGGGTAGAGAGGGGGATGACTCCCTATCTTCCCCATCAGGGGGTTTGAGAGATATAGATATACATAGCTGCCCCCATGTTTATATAGGCCACCCAGTAAGAATCCATTCCTATCGGGTTCAGAGTCAAAATAATGACAATATCGGATAAGCCTCTACCATGACGATTAGGGCCTTAGATAGATATATAGATAGATAGATGGCACTCAACTACCGGCACTCATGATTGATCACCAGTCTACCATAATGTAATAAATACCACCACTCACCGGTCTACCAACACCATTGATGAACATAGATGTCATATCTATTTGGACTAGATCGATCTGATAACTATCCATCTAGATTCTAAATGGGAAGATATCTATTATATATGCCCTTTATATCTATCTGGCGCTCTTAAATCTAATTTTTTGCCTATCCTTATCCCGCTTCTATCCAATCCACCAATCCATCTAGAATCTAGATGGAAATATGTCGCCCCCCTCTATATAGATGGGTTATAAGGGCTCAAGATATCCGTTACCAGATAGTGCAGGATAGTTCAGAGAGGGGGTCGCCTCTCTATATAGATATTTTATGTACTACCAGATAGAGAAGATAATATCTTATCTTATCTTATCTATATAGAGCAGGAGGGGGAGGGGGAGTCTCGAGAGCCTCCCATCCATATAGAGATAAGGAGATAGGGGTTGCCATCTCTCTATAGATGGATCTCCTAGGCATATTAAAAATGTCATCAGCGCGAGTCCCTCCCTCTCCATGACTCTATAGAGATATGGGTGTTATGTTTGTGGAGCCTATTTGCATGTTAGAATGTGGTACACCTTATATGTGTTACACTCAGGTATTTTTCATGGGTGGTTTATTAACCCATAGGTAATGGGTAACCATTATGGGTTGTTTTTGGGCCCATGGCTTTTTCGATTTTTGCCCATTGTTTTGATGCCCATGGTTTTTGCCCTTGGTTTTGATACCCACTGTTTTGTATCAAACTGCTTAAGAAATTGTCTATTTATATGGTCTTATGCATATGATAGAAAAACAAGCAAATGTATTGCAAATGTGTTTTGAATTCGGGTGTGAATTCTGTAGAGTTTGTTGAGCATAGCTCCAAACGGATCTGGGTATTGTATTGAGAGAGTGGAGGCTTGTAATAAAATCTGAGCAAGTGATTCTTGGTGGACGTAGCCCAAATTGGGTGAACCACATTAAATCTTGTCTCTCTGTGTTGTGTTATTTATTCTACACTTTTATTTGAGATCTGTAATATTTTCTGCATATTAATTTCTACTGTTGCGATTCTATAAGGGATTATTCCGCATATTTTATCTCTTATTTTCTAACAATGGGGCCATCTCTCTAGACTAGCAACACTACCATTTTGATGAATAAAGATAGTTCAGGGTGAGCGTATACCATACTATATACGTCCTGACCCCCTCTAGATGGGATTGAGCATAGATAGGCCTCTTCCCCCTCTAGTAGATAACTATTTGAGGGGGGGTGGGGTGCGGTCGAGTTTCACCTACTCTACTATGAATGAAGAGGTTCCCTCACCTCATATACAGATAGAGAAGAGTTCTGCGCCATTATTCTCTATCTTAATCGGAGCCCTGCCCACTATACAGATCTCTTCTCTCCCAAGCAACCCCTTCTCTGTATAGTTTTTGTGCCTATTGGCGATGGGGCATATAGGGTACAAGGTTAGCCCCTTTATATACCTTGGCCCCTTGGTTCAGGTTTTCTCATGCGGTTGGTGGCATTCTAACGAGTCTTAGTTGGCTTATTGGCGTTCTCACCAACCCAACCTCCATCTATATAGGCGCCAGCACATGTTATATATAGAATCTATAATCTATGGTTAGAGTTGGGTATAGAGTTGGGTATAGAGGCCCGGTTGGAGGAGTTGGTGCCACCGAAGGCCCCCCGGGGTCCAAGGTCATCTAGAGTTTTGGAACGGCCCATCTATTTATATGATATGGCAAGGTCTCTATCAGAGCGATGTGATGCAGACGGTTGGTTGTCCCTATAGATCTATCTATATGGCTGATCTATGTCTAGATAGATAGATAGATAAATAGGGGCGCAAGCGACTTATCTATATATAGGTACCCGCTCCCACCTCAGATGGATAGTTCAAGGCATTGTGAGGTCTATATGGGAATCTCCAAGTCATAGGAACCTTGATTCAATTCATATTGATCAGTGCGACCCTCTCTATATATCTTGTTGGAAGGGTCCCCCTATCTATATATGGCTAACCCTATCCCTATATACATAGATATAGGTTCATGTCATGTATAGGTAGGGGGAACCTCAATAAAGATGGAGGTGTTTGTTGGGTTAGTCAAACTAGTCGAGTCCACTAGTCCAGTCATGTTATGTATCTTAGTAGGAACCTCTATTCATACTTTTAGCTCTCTATCTAGAGTTAGAAGCGCCCTATAGATCATATCTATATGGACGGGGATAGTCTCTTCTCTATATATAGTTCAGAGGGGACGATCTCTTTAATTCTATAGATAGGGTGGCCCATCTATTTATATCTACACCTATAAATCTATCGGGCCGACATGTCTGTCTGGGATTCTATAGATTGGTCGGAATGATGGATATGTGCGGACAATCTCTTCTCTATATAGAGTTCGGAGTTCCCGTCTATTTATATGGTATGGCAAGGTCTTTATTAAAGCGATCCGATGTAGACAGTTAGTTGTCCTATAGATCTATCTATATGGCTAATCTATGCCTAGATATATAGATAGATAGATATATAGGGCGCAAACGACTTATCTATATATAGGTACCGCAGTTTGGATAGGGAACTTCTATCTCATCTCCTCATTAGAGTAGTTTCCTAACCTCTCTAGATATAGGGTGTCTCGTTCCCCATCACGAGTTCTCATTAGAGAGAGATATGGGTTAGAGTAGAGTGTCATTCCAATCCCAGGGTGAGTTAGTGTTCAACTCGACTCCCCAGCCCACCCCGAAATATCTGTAGTGATGTGAGTGTCTCATTCCAATGCCATCAATGTAGCAATGCAAGCATGTTATTCTAGTATGCACCTCGTTCTTTCTCACTAGTCTAGTTGTTAGCTCTTCTCTTTCTCACCAGTCTAGTATGATCGGTAAATGAGCATGCTAGCTCATCTCATCTATCTCGGAAAGCATGCTCTGCTCCCACATCTAATCTATATAGACTTGGGACTTAGCAAACATGCTCTTCTATCTGGGAAAGCATGTTCATCTATGCTAGGAAAGCATACTCACAAGGAAAGCATTCTCGTTGTTAGCTAGGCAAGCTAGTTGGTCTCCAACATTCTTGTCTATGTTATGCTTTATTATCGAAGATGATAGTCCCATATCTATTTATCTATCTATGGAGGGGGCACCATATATATGGATAGGGGGGCCATAGTTGTTGATCGATCTACATGATTATCATGTGGTCAATCATAGTTTGTTACAGCTTGATTCATGTTGCTTATATAGATCTAGCTGCAAGTGGGGCTATGGAGAGTATGGTTATTCCAGTGTGACCAGTTTTGCATTCCAGTGTGATTAGCTTCGTTGATCTACTTTTATATCTGCCCCTATATCTCTATCTATCTAGGGCTTATTCAATATAGGGTCATGGGGGAGATAAGCTATATAGACTCGGGGCTCAACACTCCCCCCCTCTCTCTATATTTGATCCAATTGGGGGGACGAGGGGAGATGAGTCGGGGCCTATATATAGATAAGGCATCTCATCTATATGGCAAGCACCTATGGATCTATATCGCCACATCCGAGATTAGATCAAACTTCCTCCTCTCTCCCAGATCTATATATGGGGAGAGATAGAGAGGGGGGGCCTAGCCGGGGCACCACATCATCCATCAATCGGTCTATAGAGTATCCCCTATCTATATGAGGATGAGATTTTAGCATTCCAACCTCTCTCTATATATCTATAGTTTCCATATATATGATATGAGATTGGTTATCTTTGTTCTTAGCATAAACACAAAGATAAGGGAAATCAAGTCCTGGGCATAAAGAATCTCTCTATTCGGGGGGGCCCTCGGCATATCGATAGCAACCTATCTATATAGGTGGGTCAACTAGTACTACTACTATGGGCCATGAGAGAGGGGACCCATATCTCGATAGGGGCCCTCGCTCTCATCTCCGCTCAAGCTTGCTCCTATCTATATATCGGGCGAGGGGTACTAGTTCAATCTATAGAGTTGAGAGTATAAAGTACTTGGGGGTGGTAGCTATGGCTTATGTATAGTCAGGTGGCACTCCCCTTCCCTTCTCTCTCTCTCTATTGGTCATTCCCGAATGCATATGCCCTTATATCTATATGGATGGGCCCCCCTCTCCTCTTTATAGACAAAGCACCCCCTATAGAGAAATTTGGGATAGGGTCCCTATATTTTATCTACCGTGGGCGCCCCTATATATATCTAGGGTAGGGCCCTAAATATATATATCTATCCGTAAAGGATGCACCCCACCCACCTATCAAGTGGGGTCCTTATAATCTATCTACCGTGGGTGGGGTAAGTACTTGTAGGGAAACACCCTGCATATATAGATAGCTCCACCCGTCACCCGCATAAGGAAACACCCACCCCGGGGGAAACACCCCTCTATCCTCTTTACATACGTGGGGTCTCTATAGAGATCTGGGGAAGGTGGGATCCAGCCTATATCTATCTAGATGGGGATCGATATCATCTTCCTCATATAGATAGAGATTATCATAGATATAGATGGATTTTGGGTTAGAGATCTAGCTCAATCCCCACTCTCTCTAGTCTATACACTATAGATAGGGGAAGATTCATATGGGGGAAAATATATATATATAAATAGGGCCCCACCCCACCCCACCACACCACACCACACCCAATATATCTAATCCAATCTAATCTAATCTAATCTAATCTAATATAAACTAATCTAGGTTTGTCAATCTTGTTTCCGTAACAGGTTACCAAATAAGATATATAGGCCGCTCAGCCCCCGATTTGAGTGGATTTTGGCCCTCATGTCTACCCACATATAATTTTTATATAATATATAGGCCCTCGGCCCCCGATTCTCTTTAATTCTATCTATCGACTTGTGGATTGTATGTATCTGGGTAATTATGGTTAGATTTAAACCCATTCGGGCAGTATGTTTAATTAAGTATGCTTGCTTTGCTCTCATTGACCTATGAATAAGGTTACCCTTGTCTTAACCCTTTAGATTGTTATGAGTAAAACCTTTATGACCTATTAATCTTTGGATTATGTGGAGACACTTATGGATGTTGTTGAGTCTTTTGAACCTTTCCCTTAAAGATGTTAGCTTGGTAGATCTTTTTTTTTTTATCTCGGTGGTGTTTATATTGTGCTCCTTATTTTTAAACTATAACTTTTGGTCGTAGAGTCCATGTTTAGATAGAGTAATTGTTTGTTCTCTTGTATTTGATGTTTTCTAATGGAATGTGGTGTCCTCTGAGTAAAAAATACATAGTCATCTTGTTGCTTGGATATTGGTATTTTGGGGAAATATGGGTGTTGATTTGAACAATTTCCTGGTCTTATTATGCAAGTAAAATTCTTGAACCTAAACAACAAACATTGTTAAACCTCGTAAATTTGCAAAATTAAATATGCCTCTTTAATGAGTCTTCCTTGTAACTTCATTTGAAATTTGTAGAGACCCACTAGAAATTTTTAATGATGTTTGTAATTATTTGGTAAACCCTTGAAATATTGGTGTGGTACATGTTGAATGATAGATTCCTAGTTCTTACGAAATTAATGATATGGTTGCTATGTTGAATGTCACTTATTCCTATAGGATTAAAAATGTGATGTGTTGATCCATCTCTCTATCCTATGAAAGTAATAATGTGATTTGGTTTCCTCTTCCTTCTCATTAAAATATATTTGGAAAATGATTAATTGATCATAACGAGACCCTAATTGAGGAACTTGGATTTTTTGAGACAAAAGTAAATAAATAAAATAGAACATTAGTAAAAAGGAGATGTTTTCTTGATATAATCTTGGTGGATTAATAAAAGAAATCAAACTATGTGGAAAGAAAACATAAAGGAAATTTATTATCATTTTACCTTCTTTAGAAGTAAAATAAATGTTGTTTTCACCTATGCAGAATGGCAAGAGATCATGTCACCTTAGTGGTGTTCCTTATAGCACAACTTGTGATGTCATAATGAAAGGAAGTTTTAATCAAGAAAACTTGTAAGGATTGTGTTTAACAAGAAGACTATAACCTTGGACTTAATAAGTCAATTTATAAAAAAAACTAAGACTTATGTATTGAGTATAGTTGAACCTTTAGTTATGCCACCTACCCAAAATTGTGAAACCCCTTGTTGTTAGTGGCGTGTTCAAATTGTGTAGTGCTCCCTTGTTCATAGATGTATGTGCCTTTTCCTTGTAGGATTTTGGTTCGTCGTAACCTTGTTGCCTCGTATCTCGATGAGTGTGAGTTGTGGCCTTTAGGATTGGGTCTTATCTCTTGTTTTTAAGAAAATAACCTCCTCATGTGCTGATTTGTTCCTTAGTGACATAGGTTATTGTAATTTTCTTTTTTTAAGGAAACATATGTTAAGGATATGAGATAAATTTGAGAAATCCTCTTTCTTCTTTTGCTTAAGTCACCTTGTGGTTGTTTCGTTTTGTCTTTAGGAAGGAAAGTACAAGTTGTTTCTGTAAGGTCTTTTTATTTGCTTTTGGTATGATGCAGCTCTCGTTACTTATTTCTTCTCTCTAGCTCCCTTGAGTGCTCTTTGGTGTTATGACTTATGCATGTGCTCTCTTATGGCTATTTTTAACTTGAGCAGGGTTTAGGTAAATAAATCCCTTTGTGTTGTATAGTGTGAGTGGTGCCTATTGTATTGATATGTTAGTTCTAGTGTAAATTTATTCTAAATGTTTGACATTTCTAAATCAGGTTAGTGTTGTGTGTTCGTTCTTGACTGAAACACGATCATTTTTTCCGAATTGTAATAATCGTAAACCTGGCTGCTTTATTCCATTTAACATACTAATGAGATGTGCGGGGCATCATGACTCCATTATGTTTTGATTATTATTATTTTAACTATATGTTGTATTACGGACTCTGATGGACATTTAAGGATAAAACAATTAGCTAGAATGGTTGCATTGTTGTAATTTGACTGTGATATCATTACTCATCGAGATTTTTTTGTTGTAATTCGTTTATCTCTGTGACTGGAAACATAGACACTATTGTTCTTTATTACCAGAAGATGTTAATAGACAAACAAAATTTACACATTGTCTTAGGGAAATGGAAGGATAGATGTTATTGTAACCAAACTGATTAACTTTTGATAGACATTCAGTATGGAAGAAAACAATGTGTTGTTAGATAAATATATGTTGATATTTCGAATCATTTTCGTATTGGATTTTTATTATGATGTTCAAAGTTATTTCTATGATTTAATTGATATTAGAGATTGGTGAAATTGTGAATGAGTGAAAGTATTGCTTTAATCTGACGATTCAGTTGGTCTTTGATCTTAGTTGTAAATTGATTTATGAGTAGAATTGAAATGTTGAAAATGAGAATAATTGTTAAATTACTTGGTTTTAGCAATAGTAGTTATGATTTTTTATGTTTGAAATTAATAGTTAGATGTAAGTATTTTATTACTTCGACATCGTTAATATGGTCATGAAGCTAGAGGGGTATTGTGTGTTTTGTGGGAAAACATATCATGACAAACTATGGGGGGATTGGAGACCAACCACATTGGAATTCTAGGTAAATTCAACAAGGGTCTCCATGGCAACATGTATTTGTGTATGTGTGTTTGAATTATTACTAGGAGGAAATTGTGATCAAGGGGTTATGTTTTGTTTTTTATTTAGCTTTCTTTTTTATTGATGTTAGTATGTGATTTTTAGTGATGTAATTCATTGTATTAATAATTTAGAATTTGGGGTATGTATTTTACCCTTTATTATTAATGGGTTGTAGTGTCTTAATTAGAGCTAAATTAATCTTTTCCTAAACTAATTATAGATATGACCAAAGGAATTCATTTATTAGACTAGATTTTTTCTTGGATTTTGTGTTGATAGTTGAGTGCTTGGGTATCTTGAGTGTTGTACACTCTACCTCTTCGTGGAAATTCGAATTTGGCCTTAGAGGCCAAATTTGGAAGCTTGTGGGACAAGTCAAACTTGTCTCACACCTTTTAAATGGCTATGCCAACCCTACCTATGGTTTGGGGGTCAAAATTAGACCTCTTTAGGTGTTTTGAGAAGACAAAAGGGTAAAATGTTGAGTTCACTTTATTTTTTGTATTTAATTTTTTCCTTTAGAGGTGTGGGCTTGGATTGTGTGTACAAGTAATATGTCATTTCTCCACCCACTTATTAATTGTGCTTTGGAGTTTGAAGTTTGACTTTTGAGGTGGAGTTGAGGATGAGTGTTGTGGAATCCTACATGGAGCCACCTCACCCTCCTCTCTCCCTTTTCTATTTAATCAAGTTCTTTTTCTTGATTGGGGGTTACTTCTTTCTTTTATGCTCTTGCATTTTTTGGAGTTAGAAGATTTTGGGAGTGCTTTGGATCTCACTGAGATCTTGTTGGTGATTGTGGATTTTTTGGAGCTTCTTAGTGTTTGTTTGGGCTTGAAGAAGCTTAGTATATGGCTCTGAGATCAAGCTCTACCATGGAAAGGTAGGAGCTAAACTCTTTTTAAATGTTTTATTTTCTTTTTGTATGCATATGTGCTTGATTTGAGTGTTTTGGAATGATTTTTGGGTGCTTGGGCAGATTGCGTAAGTGTTATGAAGGAGGGGACTATGGGGAGATTTCATGTAGGGAGTCAAGAGTTTATTTCATGTTTTGGAGGGAGTTTGGGTTGAGTGCCCCACTTTAGACAAGAAATTACTTGCATTTCTTACTTGGTTATTTTGTTGAGGGAGGCATAAGAGTATTGTAGGGGAGGGCATAAGAGAATGGGAGAGGCATAAGAGGTTCTTGAGGGAGGCATAAGAGTGTGTAGGGGGTTTGAAATGTTTATTGTAGGTGTTTATAAGGTGAGAACTCATTTCCAATTGGGAAGGCATAAGTGACCTTGTAGTGCCCACTTCCCTTGACACTTTTTGATACTGATCATGACACATGTTGACTATACCATGGACATTGTTATAGTTTGATTTAGTATGATGATTAGATGTTGAGCATGGATTATTATTGACTTTGATTCATATATGACGCATGAGTGATTATTAGAGATTTTTTTATATTGATGTTGATATATTATCTGACATGTACATTATAGATTTGTGTTCAGAGAATGTATATTAAATATTTTAGTAGACCTAGAAAATGAATGCCTCCCCTTGCTGCTGGCTCCGGTGTTGCTCGCCCTTTCTCCGGTGACCCCTCTTCTTCGTTTTGCTGCTTGTTGTGCCGTCCCTCTCTCTTGCTGCTTTGCCCGCTTCTCCTCTGGCCTTTTGGGCTTTCTGAGGCGGCCACGGAGGCCAACGGCGGTCTGTGTGTTTTTGCAGGTTACAATCTCACACCACATCAGGGATGGAGACCACCCACTTTTGGAATTCCTAGAATGAATTCAACAAGTCCGCATGGCAACTTATTTGTTTGTGGTGTTTGGATTGTGTTAGGGATCCCATGGGGGATCATCCTTCAAAGTGACCAGGCGGGGTTTTATTATCTTTCTTTTATTTATTTTTCTTTTTAAAATGTTGCATTGTTTATTTTGTGGTGCTGACCCCTTTTTCCTTATTTTTAATGGTGTGTTAATTAATGTGAGTAAGCTAGTTTAAAAATTAATTAATTAAATTGGGTCATAAGAAAGTAGTTATTAGATTTGTTGGCCTAAAATTAAAGTGTTGTAAGAAATGTGTAAGTGAATGTGTAAGAGATGTTAATGATTTTGGAGTATGAAACACTCCATCTGCTTTTGAAAGTAATGAAATAATTATTTTTTCTTTTCTCTTGTAATGGAAAGAAGAATCTAGTTAAACAAATAGAAATTTATCTTGTAAGTAGATGAATTTTATTAGAAATGGAAACACTTTAAAATGACTAGATTTAACTAAGAAATGAATGAATAAAAGAGAAAAAAATCTCAAATCTGGAACTTAAAATGAACAAAAACAAACTTAGAATGCATTTTTTACATCCTTTAGCAACTTTAAGTTTTTGTAAAATCTCGGCTTTAGGTTCTATTTTTCAGAAACAGGACCGCCTGCCTGTGTAGACTTTAGAGCGGGTCCTGTAACCGCCACTGCTAGGCTAAGTGGTCGTTTCTCAAAACCACCGCTCAGTAGGCGGTGGTCCTGTGTTTGTCACCCAGGTAAGGCGGTTTCACAAACCACCACTCTCAGTAGGGTGGCGGTCCACTGTTTGTCACCGTGGCAGGGAGGTGGTCCCAAAACCACCGGTCTGCTCTGGGCGGCGGTTCTGTCACTTATGACAGAATTTCACAGACCGCGCCTGTGCGTGAAATTTAACCAGTTTTAACTAATTCTAAGTTGTAAAATTTAACCTATATACTACCAGTAAGTAAAAAAGAGAAATGCTTAGGAATGGAGAATAAAACACTCAAATGTGAATCTAAAAAAAATTTTCATTTATATCAAAGGGGTAGGGTTTGCCCCCAAATTTAAAACCCAATATGAATAAAGATTAGTTCAGGGTGAGCTGAGACATACTAGATACGTACATGACCCCCCTAGATGGGATTGAGCATAGATAGGCCTCTTCCCCCTCTAGTAGATAACTATTTGAGGGGGGGTGGGGTGCGGTCGAGTTTCACCTACTCTACTATGAATGAAGAGGTTCCCTCACCTCATATACAGATAGAGAAGAGTTCTGCGCCATTATTCTCTATCTTAATCGGAGCCCTGCCCACTATACAGATCTCTTCTCTCCCAAGCAACCCCTTCTCTGTATAGTTTTTGTGCCTATTGGCGATGGGGCATATAGGGTACAAGGTTAGCCCCTTTATATACCTTGGCCCCTTGGTTCAGGTTTTCTCATGCGGTTGGTGGCATTCTAACGAGTCTTAGTTGGCTTATTGGCGTTCTCACCAACCCAACCTCCATCTATATAGGCGCCAGCACATGTTATATATAGAATCTATAATCTATGGTTAGAGTTGGGTATAGAGTTGGGTATAGAGGCCCGGTTGGAGGAGTTGGTGCCACCGAAGGCCCCCCGGGGTCCAAGGTCATCTAGAGTTTGGAACGACCATCTATTTATATGATATGGAAAGGTCTCTATCAGAGCGATGTGATGCAGACGGTTGGTTGTCCTATAGATCTATCTATATGGCTGATCTATGTCTAGATAGATAGATAGATAAATAGGGCGCAAGCGACTTATCTATATATAGGTACCGCTCCACCTCAGATGGATAGTTCAAGGCATTGTGAGGTCTATATGGGAATCTCCAAGTCATAGGAAACTTGATTCAATTCATATTGATCAGTGCGACCCTCTCTATATATCTTGTTGGAAGGGTCCCCCTATCTATATATGGCTAACTCTATCCCTATATACATAGATATAGGTTCATGTCATGTATAGGTAGGGGGAACCTCAATAAAGATGGAGGTGTTTGTTGGGTTAGTCAAACTAGTCGAGTCCACTAGTCCAGTCATGTTATGTATCTAGTAGGAACCTCTATTCATACTCTTAGCTCTCTATCTAGAGTTAGAAGCGCCCTATAGATCATATCTATATGGACGGGGATAGTCTCTTCTCTATATATAGTTCAGAGGGGACGATCTCTTTAATTCTATAGATAGGGTGGCCCATCTATTTATATCTACACCTATAAATCTATCGGGCCGACATGTCTGTCTGTGATTCTATAGATTGGTCAGATGATGGATATGTGCGGACAATCTCTTCTCTATATAGAGTTCGGAGTTTCCATCTATTTATATGGTATGGCAAGGTCTCTATTAAATAGATCCGAGGTAGACAGTTAGTTGTCCTATAGATCTATCTATATGGCTAATCTATGCCTAGATATATAGATAGATAGATATATAGGGCGCAAACGACTTATCTATATATAGGTACCGCAGTTTGGATAGGGAACTTCTATCTCATCTCCTCATTAGAGTAGTTTCCTAACCTCTCTAGATATAGGGTGTCTCGTTCCCCATCACGAGTTCTCATTAGAGAGAGATATGGGTTAGAGTAGAGTGTCATTCCAATCCCAGGGTGAGTTAGTGTTCAACTCGACTCCCCAGCCCACCCCAAAATATCTGTAGTGATGTGAGTGTCTCATTCCAATCCCATCAATGTAGCAATGCAAGCATGTTATTCTAGTATGCACCTCGTTCTTTCTCACTAGTCTAGTTGTTAGCTCTTCTCTTTCTCACCAGTCTAGTATGATCGGTAAATGAGCATGCTAGCTCATCTCATCTATCTCGGAAAGCATGCTCTGCTCCCATATCTAATCTATATAGACTTGGGACTTAGCAAACATGCTCTTCTATCTGGGAAAGCATGTTCATCTATGCTAGGAAAGCATACTCGCAAGGAAAGCATTCTCGTTGTTAGCTAGGCAAGCTAGTTGGTCCAACATTCTTGTCTATGTTATGCTTTATTATCGAAGATGATAGTCCCATATCTATTTATCTATCTATGGAGGGGGCACCATATATATGGATAGGGGGCCATAGTTGTTGATCGATCTACATGATTATCATGTGGTCAATCATAGTTTGTTACAGCTTGATTCATGTTGCTTATATAGATCTAGCTGCAAGTGGGGCTATGGAGAGTATGGTTATTCCAATGTGACCAGTTTCGCATTCCAGTGTGATTAGCTTCGTTGATCTACTTCATATCTGCCCCTATATCTCTATCTATCTGGGGCTTATTCAATATAGGGTCATGGGGGAGATAAGCTATATATACTCGGGGCTCAACACTCCCCCCTCTCTCTATATTTGATCCAATTGGGGGGACGAGGGGAGATGAGTCGGGCCTATATATAGATAAGGCATCTCATCTATATGGCAAGCACCTATGGATCTATATCGCCACATCCGAGATTAGATCAAACTTCCTCCTCTCTCCCAGATCTATATATGGGGAGAGATAGAGAGGGGGGCCTAGCCGGGGCACCACATCATCCATCAATCGGTCTATAGAGTATCCCCTATCTATATGAGGATGAGATTTCAGCATTCCAACCTCTCTCTATATATCTATAGTTTCCATATATATGATATGAGATTGGTTATCTTTGTTCTTAGCATAAACACAAAGATAAGGGAAATCAAGTCCTCGGCATAAAGAATCTCTCTATTCGGGGGGCCCTCGGCATATCGATAGCAACCTATCTATATAGGTGGGTCAACTAGTACTACTACTATGGGCCATGAGAGAGGGGACCCATATCTCGATAGGGGCCCTCGCTCTCATCTCCGCTCAAGCTTGCTCCTATCTATATATCGGGCGAGGGGTACTAGTTCAATCTATAGAGTTGAGAGTATAAAGTACTTGGGGGTGGTAGCTATGGCTTATGTATAGTCAGGTGGCACTCCCCTTCCCTTCTCTCTCTCTCTATTGGTCATCTCGAATGCATATGCCCTTATATCTATATGGATGGGCCCCCCTCTCCTCTTTATAGACAAAGCACCCCTATAGAGAAATTTGGGATAGGGTCCCTATATTTTATCTACCGTGGGCGCCCCTATATATATCTAGGGTAGGGCCCTAAATATATATATCTATCCGTAAAGGATGCACCCCACCCACCTATCAAGTGGGGTCCTTATAATCTATCTACCGTGGGTGGGGTAAGTACTTGTAGGGGAAACACCCTGCATATATAGATAGCTCCACCCGTCACCCGCATAAGGAAACACCCACCCCGGGGGAAACACCCCTCTATCCTCTTTACATACGTGGGGTCTCTATAGAGATCTGGGGAAGGTGGGATCCAGCCTATATCTATCTAGATGGGGATCGATATCATCTTCCTCATATAGATAGAGATTATCATAGATATAGATGGATTTTGGGTTAGAGATCTAGCTCAATCCCCACTCTCTCTAGTCTATACACTATAGATAGGGGAAGATTCATATGGGGGAAAATATATATATATAAATAGGGCCCCACCCCACCCCACCACACCACACCACACCCAATATATCTAATCCAATCTAATCTAATCTAATCTAATCTAATATAAACTAATCTAGGTTTGTCAATCTTGTTTCCGTAACAGGTTACCAAATAAGATATATAGGCCGCTCAGCCCCCGATTTGAGTGGATTTTGGCCCTCATGTCTACCCACATATAATTTTTATATAATATATAGGCCCTCGGCCCCCGATTCTCTTTAATTCTATCTATCGACTTGTGGATTGTATGTATCTGGGTAATTATGGTTAGATTTAAACCCATTCGGGCAGTGTGTTTAATTAAGTGTGCTTGCTTTGCTCTCATTGACCTATGAATAAGGATACCCTTGTCTTAACCCTTTAGATTTTATGAGTAAGAAAAAAAACTCCATGACCTATTAATCTTTGGATTATGTGGAAACACTTATGGATGTTGTTGGGTCTTTTGAACCTTGCTCTTAGATATGGTTAGTTTGGTAGATCCTAATAATTTTTTTTAACATCTAGGTGGTGCTTATATTGTGCTCCTTATTTTAAAATTATAACTCTTGGTCGTAGAGACCATGGTTGGATAGATTCATTGATTGTTCTCTTGTATTCGATGTTTTCTAATGGAATGTGGTGTCTTTGGAGTAAAACTTTCATAGTCATATCTTTTTGCTTGGCTAGTAGTATCTTACAGAATTATGGGTGTTGATTTAAAAAACGTTCCTTGTCTTATTATGCAAATAAAATGTTTGAACCTAAACAATAAACATTGTTAAACCTCGTAAATTCATAAAAGTAAACATGCCTCTTTAATGAGTCTTCCTTGTAACTTCCCTGGAAATTGTAGAGACCCACTAGAAATGTTTAATTATGCTTGTAATTATTTGGTAAACCCATGAAATATTGGTGTGATACATGTTGAATGATACATTTCTAGTTCTTACGAAATTAATAATGGCTTTGCTATGTTGAATGCATCTTGTTCCTATAGAGTTAAAAAAATAAAAATGTGAAGTGTTGATTCATCTCACTCTCCCATGGAAGTAATAATGTGATTTGGTTGCCTCTTCCTTCTCATTAAAAAATATTTGGTAAAATTATTAGTTAATCATAACAAGACCTTAATTGAGGAACTTAGATTTTGAGACAAAAATAAATAAACAAAATGGAACATTAGGAAAAAGGAGATGTTTTCTTGATATAATATTGGTAGATTAATTAAAGAAATCAAACTATGTGGAAAGAAAACAGAAAGGAAATTTATTCTCTTTTTACCTTCCTTATAAGTAAAATAAATGTTGTTTTCCACCTATTCCAGAATGGCGAGAGATCCTGTCAGCCGTATTGGTGCTCTTTGGGTAAGTACAACAAGTTGTGCATGCCAATTAAGTGGACATCAAATCCTGAAGTTTTACATCAAAAACATCAAAACGTGTAAGGATTGTAGTCTTAACAAGTGGACTATGAACCATGCCGACTTAATAAGTCAATTTATAATATGTCATAAAACTTATGTACCATGAGCATAGGGGACACCTGTTACTTATGCCACCTACCCGAATATTGTGAAACCCCTTGTTGTTAGTGGAATAGTTCAAATAGTGATAAATGCTCCATTGTTCATAGATGTATGTGCCTTTTACTAATAGTAGGATCTTGGTAAGACGTAACCTTGTTTCCTCGTGAATGCTCGATGAGTCTGATGTTGTAAGACTGCAGGATATGGGGTCTTCATCATCTTCAGAATTTGATAAAAATTATACCGTCCTAACCGTGTGCTGAAATTATATACATTGGTCAAAAATAGGGTTATTGTGATTTAAATGTTTTTTGAGGGAAGTTATATGTGGGCAAATGGAAAGTGTTATGTTTTCAAACCAGTTTCATGGAAAAAATCCATAAAAAAATAAATTATTGCTAAAAAAATACAAAATAAAATTGTATCGTTTTGTCTTTAGGATAGCGAAAGTCCAACTTCTCACTATAAGGAAAAATATATATATGCAATTTTTGGTATCATCCAAATCACGGGAAAACAAACTACAATCTCTATAGACGTCCCTTAAAAAAAAAAAAACAAGTTATTGAATTTTGCATGTGCTCTCTAATATAGCTATTTTTAACTTGTCCATTTTTTAGGTAAAAAAATCCCTATTAGTGTTAGAAACTAGATGTGAGTGATGCCTATTGTATTCATATGCATATAATTCTAGTGTAAATTCTAATTTTGAGTGTATGACATTGCTAATAATCCCTAAAATTAGTGATATGTATGTTCGTTATTTGACTGAATATGACGATCCACTTATGACTGAATTGTAATTATCCCCCAACCTTGCTGCACTTACCCCTTTATAACACAAACTTGTGATGCCATAATAAAAGGAAGTCATTAATCCAAGAAAACTTGATTAAGATTATGTTTAACTATATGTAAACTATTAGCCTTGGACTTTAATGAGTCAATTTATAGGATAACAACTAAGATTTATGTGTGTGAATGGTTGCAATGTTTAGTTGAACCTTTAGACTCTGACTATCATTACCCAAAATTGTGAAACATCTTGTTGTTAGTGACATGTTCAAATTCGTTGTAGTACTCCCTTTTTCATGGATGTATGAGACACTATTGTCCCTTATTACCAGGAGTTTGGTTCATAGACATAACGAAATTTGCACATCGCATGTCAACAAGTGGGAGTTGCGGCCTTTAGGATTGGGTCTTATCTCTTGTTTTTAAGGAAACAACCTCCTTGTGTGTTGATTTACTTCCTTGGGGACATAGGCCATTCAGTAATTTTAAGAAAACAATGTGTTAAGGATATGAGATAACTATATGTTGAAAATATCTTTCGAATCTTTTTCTTAAGTCACCTTGTGGTTGTCTCCCTATTATGACTGTTGAGAAGGAAAGTGCTATGATTGTTTTTGATATTAGAGATTGGCGATTCACTTTTGGTATGAGTGAAAGTATCTGGGCTGTAATTTGGACCCCCTCTCGTTAGTTGTTTCTTCTGATCTTAGCTCCCTATAGTACTCCTTGATGTTATGACTTATGCATGTGATTTCTTATGGCTAGTTCAAACTTTAGCATGGTTTAAGGTAAATAAATCCCTTTTTGTTGTGTAGAGTGGGTGGTGCCTATAGATTGATATGTTAGATGTAAGTGTTGTAAATTCCTTCTAAATCGTTTGAATATGGTCATGAAATTAGAGTTAGTGTTGTGTGTTCGTTCGTGGGAATGTACATATCATGACAAAGTATGGGGGGATTGGAGACCCAACCACATTGGAAGGTCTATGTGAATTCAACTTAGTATTTTCATGTAAACATGTATTATACCCTCTATGTGTATTGTAAAAGTTCTTACTCATGAGGATAGTTTTATTGATGGTAAATGTGTTGGCTAATGTTAAGTGTCCTTCCTTGTTGTCAAACTTTCATCTTGTATTGATCTCAAAATTGTGAGACCTTTGAGTAGACATGTAATTTATCGTATAAATTAATTTAGAATCATGGGGTATGTTATGTGCTATCCTTTGCCTAAATAACAAACTGGGTTTGTAAAGTCTTAACTTAGACCTTAGTGTAATCCTTGACTAAACTAATTGTTGCAGTATGACCAAAGGGATCCATTTGGGAGACTATATTTGGTCTTGGATTTCGAGTTCAACAAAATTCTCCTAGTCCTTCCTTTTCTTGAGTGGTGTACACTTTGAGACTCTTCGTTGACCATTCGAATGTTGGCCTTAGACGCTTTATGGTGGAAGCTTGGTGGGACCACTTAGACTTGTACTCATACCTAGAATTATATAGCTTTGCCAACCTTAAATAAATGGTTTGGGGACTCAATCCCTTTCAGATCTCTCTTCTTAGGTATTAAATTGCATTGAAGACCAAACTTGGGTAAAATCTATAGAGTTCACTTTACTTCATTGAAGTAAAACAATTCCTTTAAAGGTGTGGGCTTGGATCCTGTGTGTACAAGTTGTATGTCATTGTTTCCTACCTCTCTTATTCTAATTGTACTTTCGAGAGTTTAAAGTTTCAAGTCTAATGTGGGAGTTGAGGATGAGTGTAGTGGCATCCCACATGGAGGCCACTTCGACACATCCTCTCTCCCTTATCTAATTACGATACAAGTTGATTATACATGATTGGACATTACTTGTAGCTTTTAAGCTCTGGAACATTTGTTAGACATTAGAAGATCATGGAACTGTGCTTTGGTTCTCGCTGAGATTCATTTGTTGATGCATTGTGGATTATTAGAGAGCATTCTTAGTGTTTGTTTGGGCTTGATACACTAGCTTAGTATATGGCTCTGATATCATAGCTATAACATGGATATAGGTAGGAGCTATAACTCTTTTTAAATGTTTTATTTTCTTTTGTATGCATATGTGCTTGATTTGAGTGTTTTGGAATGATTTTTGGGTGCTTGGGCAGATTGCGTAAGTGTCATGAAGGAGGGGGACTATGGGGAGATTTCATGTAGGGAGTCAAGAGTTTATTTCATGTTTTGGAGGGAGTTTGGGTTGAGTGCCCCACTTTAGACAAGAAATTACTTGCATTTCTTACTTGGTTATTTTGTTGAGGGAGGCATAAGAGATTGTAGGGAGGCATAAGAGAATGGGAGAGGCATAAGAGGTTCTTGAGGGAGGCATAAGAGTGTGTAGGGGTTTGAAATGTTTATTGGAGGTTTTTAAGGTGAGAACTCATTTCCAATTGGGAGGCATAAGTGACCTTGTAGTGCCCACTTCCCTTTGACACTTTTTGATACTGATCATGACACTGTTGACTATACCATGGACATTGTTATAGTTTTGATTTAGTATGATGATTAGATGTTAGAGCATGGATTATTATTGACTTTGATTCATATATGATGCATGATGATTATTAGAGATATTTTTTATATTGATGTTGATATATTATCTGACATGGTTACATTATAGATGTTGTTCAGACATGTGATATTTAAATATTTTGAGTAGACCTAGAAAATGAAAATGAAATTAAAATTGATGATGATATAGTTGTTGATGAAATTTTAAGTGACACTATTGATTAGTTTGATGATTGTTGTGAGTCACATATATATTGATGACTTTGAAAGCTTATTATATTTATTTGGATGTTCTGATGCGGCCACGAGGCCAAAGGAGGTATTTGTGTTTTGCAGGTTACAATATCACAACACACATCAGGGGATTGGAGACCAACCACTTTGGAATTCTAGATGAATTCAACAAAGTCAGCATGGCAACTTTATTTGTTTGTGTGTGTTTGATTGTTGTTAGGGATTCCCATGGGGGGATCACCTTCAAATGTGACCAAGGGGTTTTATCTTTCTTTTATTTATTTTTCTTGGTTTAATGTTGCATGTGTTTATTTTGTGGTGCTTTGACCCCTTTCCTTATTTATTAAATGGTGTGTTAATTAATGTGAGTAATCATATTGTTAAAAATTAATTAATTAAATTGGGTCATAAGAAAGTAATTATTAGATTTGTTGGCCTAAAATTAAAGTGTTGTAAGAAATGTGTAAGTGATGTGTAAGAGATGTGTAAGTTGATTTTGGAGTATGAAACACTCCATCTTCTTTGAAATTCGAAATTGTCTTTGGAGGTTGATTTTGGAGACTTTTGGGACAAGTTAAACTTGTCCCATGCCTCTTAAATTTATATACCAACCTTATCTATGATTAGAGAGTTAAATTTATCCCTCCTTTATGTATTTTTGTAAGTCAAGTTAAATATTTTTATTGCACTTTTCTTACATGTTTTAATTTTAGTCATTCGGGGTGTGGGTTGTATTTGAGTGTGTAAGTAAACTATCATATTATTCACCCACCTATTTATTATGCATTAGAGAATGAAGTTGACTTTTGGGTTGGGGTTGAAGATTTGTGATATGGCATCCTACATGGATCTGCCACATCCTCTTCCCTTCCATCTTATATAAAATTCGAATGGCTTTCCTTGTTTTGGGGTTGCTTCATTTAGGAGACTTTATTCTTAGGTGAACTCCTTGCTGTTTTGGGAGCTCTTGCTTTGAAGAAGCTTTTTTTTAGAAAGATTGTTACATGCTTGTGCTTGGCTATTTTGGATTGTTTGTATTAGGATAAAACTTGTTGTTTTGGAACTTAGAACAACTCCATCATGGAGAGGTGGGAGCTTTTCTCTTGAAATGCTCATCTTTTATGAATGTAAGTTTTAATGGATGAATTTTTTGACATGTTTTTGGGCTATTGGGTAGATGGCCTAGGAATGGTGTAGGAGAAGACTATGGGGTTATATTTTGTGGGAGGCATAAGTGTGTTTTAGGGAGGTATAAAGGTGGAGGGAGTTGGGATTTGGGTTCCACCTTACAAAGGAATATATTGCATTTATTTACTTGTTATGGGGTGCCATAAGAGGTTAGGGAGGCATAAGGAAATGTGAGAAATAAGGGGTACTTGGGGGAGGCATAAGGGCATGTCAAGGATTTGAAATGATCTTTATATATACATATGTTGATGGTTTGTTCTCAAGTGGTGATACTCATTTCCCCTTTGGGAGGCATAAACAACATCCCCCACAGTTTCTTGCTCTTTTGGCTTGCTTGATGAAGCCTCAGTAATGTTTTTCATGTTTAATAAAGTTGAAAACTACATTTTTTTTTGGACTTTGTTTTATTGTGATTATGATGCTTTAGTGTTTGTGGAAACCTATTGTTGCCATGAGTTGGATCACATATTTTATTACTTTGTGGTTGGGACTCAAGGGCCAATGAAGAAGGATGGATTCTCCTCTTTATTGGATGTCTTGGTTGGGTGGAGAGCATTTCCTTTCCCCTAATTTTGTTGTGATCAAATTGGAAGAATGAGAAATCTACATGTTGTTGTTCTGGAGCTGAGATAAAGATAGTTTGACAATCCCTTGTGAAATGAAATCTTATTATATCCCCTTTCCCACTTAACGTGGATGGTCTGTTTCATTAGAATGGAAAGATACTTTTTATCAGCAATGAAAGTGGAAATTTGAAGTGTAAAAGAGTTATACTCTGTATTCTATTTTGGAAAGAATGTGAAAGAATGACACATGTTTTGTATGTTGTATTTTGAAATCAAATGGAAAGGAGGTTGTAAGAGTTTCATTTGAATTAATGGAAGTGTTTTCCTTGTTCATATGATATTATTCTATTAGAATTATGTATTTAACATGTTCTATGAAATCCCTGATTGGAAAAGAGGAAAAGTGAAACAGGTGAGAAAAAAATGTAATATTCTGCCCTGTTTTTATATATATGATTTTGGAAGGAATAAAAGAAGGATGTTACAAAGTTGTATTTTGTAATCAATAAATGATGTATCACCTTCCTCAAATTATACAGTGGCATTGAATCTGATCTTTTAAATGTAACTGAAATCTCTTTTTGAAAGAAATAAATGCGTATAAAGGAAATGTAATACTTTGTCCTTTAAAATATGTAAAAATTGGAAGTCATAGATGTATTATAGTTTTTTAATAAGTTGAATTAAATCAACTGAATGCATTAGATTAGTTTTCAAACACATTATAATACTTGGAAGAAGAAAATGGTAAATAGACCTTTTTAAAATTTAAACTTTGTCTTGTTTTTTTTCCAGTTGACAATTATTTAATCACAAATACTCAAACCGAACCTGTAACAAAGGAATAAAAAATGAAACATTAATTTGGGCATAATAAGATCTAACCGAATTCATCTAGACATTAACACTCAAGGAAATTCTTATAAAACTTAGCAAAATCGGGCTCAAACCATTTTGTAGTCATGATGCTATCCAGAAATATAAATGTTCAAATTGTAAATCAATCAGACAAATTGAATCTTGAAATATCTCTTAAATACACCTAAGAACAATTTTCCATGTCTATTTGACATGTTGATAGAGGGATAAGAACGAATTTAACAAGTTAAAAGTTACCAGTTTGCACTATAAAATCCTGCAGGTCGTTTTCTTTAAATTGACCCCTTAAACTTTATCAAAATATGAAATTAATGATACCTGAGTAAATAAGATGTCGAATGATTTCTAGAAATTCCTTTTTTCCCCAAAACCAAGCTCTCTATACAAAGTTATGGTCTTCTGAAGTTTTTCTTCCTTGGTGTCAAAAAAAATTGGGTAAAATATCCTTGGCGGGCTCGCGGGCCCGAATTTTTCCCTTAGCTCTTGGGAAAATTTTTGGGAAAATTTTTCTAATTTTCCCTGCCACCTTGTTGACCCACAACCAATGGAAGCTACCATGTGGCACCACGAAGCATCGGTGGAGGGCGATCTCTTTTTTAATTTAGTTCTCCCGAAAAATTTTGGGAAAATTTTACAAATTTTTCCCCGCCGCCTGCCGGCCTACAACCAACCAGGAGCTACCACGTGGCATCGTGAGGTGCCGATGAAGGCGCGAGTAAATGCTATCCTCTTAGCCCTTTGGGGCGTTAAACTAATTTTTCTCTTCGCCACCCCGCCTTCTCCGCATTGGCTTAGGAGACACCACATGTCCCTTGCAAACTTATGGGAGCATGGGCACAAAGTTTGCTTTCACCTCACGTAGGAAGATTTTTCAAATTGACTCCCACCGCCCCGCTCTCCTCGCGTTGACTTAGGCAGCACCACATGTCCCTAGTGGACTTGTGGACCCACGGGTGCGTGGGTGCAAAGTTGTTTTTTTACCCCGCGTAGGAAAATTTCCAAAGGTCTCCCTGTGGCTTGCTGAATCACCCTTGGGGAAAATTTTAATCCCTAGGCCTGCAGGCTCGCTCTTGGGAAAAATTTTCACCTCAAAGCCCATCGGCCCATAACTCAAAAAATATGAAGAGTTAAGAGGACTTCTTTACATCAATGGAAAGGTGAGGAAATTTCCTATCCAATGGGAATAATTTAGGGAAATTTTGAATCATTAAGTTTGAGAAAAATCAAGTTGAACCTTTAAGACTGTTAAAGAGTGGGTATGGTGAGTAATTACCCTCTAAACCTTATTGTACCTTCTAACCCTAAATTTTAGACCTTATGACCTCTAATAATTGTTAATAAAGGAAAAATATGTTCTAGTGAATTTAGAATTGTTCTAGAACTTGTTAGTGATAGTTAGCCTAGTTGTAGACTCTTTTAAACAACAAAAATTATTCCATAATTTTCCTAACTAATCCTAGGTTGTTTTTGGGTCTCAAGTTGGTTGTTTTTAGTGGGCGTTACATACCTCCCCCTAGGTTATTTCTCCTTTGGATTTCATTTAGAATCCTTGTATATTTTTGGTTCTTTCCTTCTTGTGTTTATAGTTGAATTTGGTTTTGTTTGGAATGGTTGTAAAATACTTTCTTATGTGTTGTGGAAGCTTGTTTGTTGCCATGGTTGAATCCATTTTCTATTGCAATGTGGTTGGGGCTCGGGGGCCAATGATGAGGATGGCTTCTCCTCCTCATTAGAATTTTTGGTTGGGCGGAAAGTGTTTCCTCTCCCCCCTTTTTTGTTGTGATCAAATGAAGCATGGTGTGCCTATCTTGTTGGTGGTGTGAAATTTGGTGTTGTGTTGGTGCCTTCAAGAAATCCTTCCTTTTGTTTTAGCCTTCCTATTATTCCCACTCAAGGTGGAAGATGTGTAATATTGTATTTTGTTTAAAGGAAATGTGGTTTTTTAAGTTGTAATATTATTTGAGGGAATTTCATTGAAAAGTTGTAATCCTCTCTTCTCATTAAATTATAGTATCGAAAGAAAAGAATAAAAAATGGAAATCTTGTGTAATAGTTTAGCTGAAAGTTGTATTGTGAGAAAGGAAGTTTACCTTCATTGTTGTAGTTTTATTATTGTAAATGTGAAAGAAGGAATATAGAAGTTATAAGAGGTTACAAATGCATACATAGTAAACTTGAATGAAGAGAAAATTTGTTATAATTATTTTGAGGAAAGAAGTTGTAGTGAAAATGGAAAGAGACAACAAATTTGAAGTATGTTGTTATAAATGAATTGTTACATTTTGTGGTAAGGAAAAATAATAATACTAGAAGTAGTTTTAGATATTTTTACTCTAGGAATTGACAGAAAATTAGTTGAACAAAATGATTCGTTGTTGTTTCTTATATTGAATAAGAAATGATTTCAAAATAAGTAATTTTAACCAAGAATGAATAAATGAAGTTAAATCCTCCAACTGAAGACTTTAGGCATATAAAATTTAACTTAGAATGAATCTTATAACACTTTAGTAACTTTTGTTTTTTGAAAAATCTCAGGTTTGATGGTTATGTTCCTAAGGAATATGATAGCCACCCTGTGCAGAGCGGTGGTATTGTAACCACTGCTCAGGAAAGGCGTCAGTCTTAGAACCATCGCTCCATAATGTGGCAGTTCATGATTTGTCACCTAGGTGGGGTCGCTGTCCCAGGACCACCGGCCTGCTCTGGCAGTGGTCTTGTCACTTACGGCGGAAATTTCTAGTTCCACGTCTGTACAATTTCTAACTTTTAATAACTAAAATTTTAAGCATGTATATGTACTAAGGACACCTCCAGAAAAAAAAACAATGGAAAATCTCATGGGTTTAAGCAATAAAATATTCAAATGGTAAATTTAAATCACTCTTTTTCATTTATGTTAGTGAGGGTATGGTTTTCCCCAAATAGAGAACCCCCACATACAAATGGCTTGAAATAAAACCACTTTGGAAAGGAAAACATATTTCAATCCTTGAATGAAAGGACTAGAATGATAAATCTACAATTTAAAAAAATCTAAGCTTGATCTTAAAGAAAATCCTCCATAGTTCTTCCTCTTTTGCTCCCTCGGCTTCCTTCTCTCCAACCTGCAATTTTAACAAAATAAAATAGAACAAATGAGAAGAAGAGAATAGAGGAAAGGTTTTAATAAGGATTCATAAGGATTTTAGGGTTAGTTTGGAACCCTAGGATCTAACGACCAAGATTGGTTTAATCTAAGGGTTGAGGATCAACCCTACTTTTGTTTGGTAGGAAAATATTTTATAAATATTTTTTATATAAAATTAAATATATGTTTGGATGGATGAATGGGGCCATTTATTTACCTTGGTGTGCAAGTCTTTTTCCTAGTTCCTAATATGTTTTAGTAAATTAATGAAATGTGGGATATTAAAGCTAATGGGATAATGAAATAAAATGACTAGGTATAAGGTTGACCATGTTAGGAATTGATCATTAATTAAAGAAAAGAAAGAATTTAACCAAGCAAATTAAATTATGGTACCTTCCTAGTTGAATGTAATTAATTGAATTATAGATAAATTAGAAATGTTTAATCTTTGGACTAGACATAGTTCCCCAATCATAGGGTTGAGAATATTGGTGTAAGAGAATTTAATGTACCCTAGGGTTTGACACCCTTATAACCTTGTAACTTAAACAACAAAAAAATACGCAACTTTCTGGATCAGTGTTAAGGTTTCAGCGTGTTCCTAGAACATCATTTTTTGCAAGCGTTACAAAGATTGAACCCTATTGTAAGCGGAAGGATTATCATTAACGTATAACTTTAATTTTTATAGGAGATATGATCAAGTTGTAGAGAATGTGTATGGTATTAAGTTCCTAAAAATCCTTCCTATCTTGGGTTGGCTTGTCTCTTTCTGGTTGTCTATTTTGGGCCTGGTTTTTTTTGAGTTAAGTATGTTTAACTCTCTTCATGGTTTTGTTTCACCTTCTTACTCATGGTTAGGTGTCTTCATGATGCATATTTCTTTGTAAGGCTTCGAGGAGCCATAATCCCTACTTATTACCTAATCTAAAAAAAAATCCTTGTTATTAGTCATTTCCTCACACCACAATTTCTAGTCTACAAGACAACTTTGGATCCCATGGATATTTTCCTCTTCCTCAACAAAAAATGGTACTGTAGGGAAACCAAACAAAGACTCCTCTTCTGATATTAAAGAGTGGGGTACAGAATATTTTACACTACATGATAATATTTTCAATGAAACATGCGATATGTTTGAAAAAAATGTGTGCCATTAGCTAATGTGTTGGGAAAGTTCCTCTATTTTTTATATTGTTTTCTTGGATGAAAAAAATTACCTTATCAAATTCAAACTGAGTTGATGATGAACTTTTCAAAAGGGTCTTTCCTCTTCCAGTTTGGTTCCACAAAACATAGTCTTATATATATCCACATCGAATGTCCATGGCTCATATTTGGTTCTTCACAAATGGATGGAAAATTGTAACCTTGAAAAAGCCATAAGTTGTTTGTTTCTAGATATTTCGATAATTTTATACCAACATTTGGATGAGATTACATGATCTCTTGGAACAGTCTTAAATTTAGATCCCTTGCAAGGTTTTATTGCCATACCTACTTGGAGGGTTTGTGTTGAGCTAGTTCTTAGTAGACCTTCCTAACTCTATTTCACAAAATGTAGGAGGGTTCTCAGTTGAGCAAAAAATTGTTTATTTGACATTATACTAAATTTTTAGTATTACTGTCACAATTTGAATCATCATGCATTTAAATGCCCCAAGCTCCTAGTTCAAAAACCACAATGACTATGGCTGTTGAAACTTGCAAAATAAATAAAATTTCATCCCAAGACATTGATAAACCTTGCAAGGTTTGTGTTGAGCTAGATCTCAGTAGAGATATTCCTAACTCTATTTCAATGAATGTAGGAGGGTCTTCAGTTGAGAAAAAAATTGATTATTTGACATTACCAAATTCTTATTACTATTTTCATGATTTGAATCATCGCTCATTTAGCTACCCAAAGTTCCTATCTAAAAAACCACAATGTCTATGGTTGTTGAACCTTGCAAAGAGGATGAAATTTCATCCCAAGAAATTGATAAAAGTGTTCCTCAGGGGTCACAAGATAAGTCCTAGTAGACAATTTCTCATAAAAAGAGAATCTTTTCTTAGGTTGTGAATTTAAAATGCCCAGCCAAAAGCTTGAAGGTTATTAATAAAGGTAGTGGTAATGTTCATCATATTACCTCTATAATGAAACACCACTCATACTCTCTCTGGCTCTAAGAAGGATCCTAAAAAATCATACCATTCGATGCATAATCAAATTTTGGAAGATTCTGTTAATTTTTATGATCATGAAGATACTTATTCATTTAGTTATTTAGAAAGTATGGATGAAGAACTATTATTATCAACCCCTCCTTCATGAATTTTATCTCCTGGAATGTAAATTTTCTCACGAATAACCCCAAATAATTTATTTTCTGAGATTATTTGCAGAAACAAGGTTTTCCTGACTTGCAAATGGCTTGTATTCAATTGTATTTTCCTCATTGATATGCAAGTATCTTCTTACCACTCTCTTAGTAGAGGTGGTATTATTATTTTCATTCATAAAAAATTGTTGTATTGTTTGGGTTTGTTTACAGATTAGTAACAATGTTTTGGGGATCTACAGTATGTATGCTCCTTGTGAAGATGTTTTTATAGCCAATTTGTGGAAATGACTTATTGTCTAGCTTCCCATTGCCACTTGGGTTTTTTGTGGATATTTTAATATGTTAGAGTATGAGTTTGATAGGGTGGGTGAGCTTCGTGTTACCCTTATAGTAGAATAAATATTTTCTTAACTTTAGCTCAAGTAGACTTTTAAAGCCAACAATTCCAATTCTTTGATCAATCTCCTCTTTATCATTGTTGGTTTACCTAGAGCAATCTAAGGCAAGGTTATGAGAGGATTTTACGTCATCTCAACTAAGTGATTTTATTAGATAGTAGCTCATGTCACATATAATTGAAGGAAGGCCTTCTAGTTTGTGGATATGTCTAATCATCTAGGAATAACCTCATTTTCCATGTCTAGCCATGCTTATACATAATAGAGAATAAATTGCATAGAAAAATGTAATTTATATTACCTTCATCGTTCTTGCAAGATCAAAATCCTGATATGATACCAATTGATGTGGATTTGGTTGTAAGAGTTCGAAATTCCTCCAAAACACACACACACACACACACACACACACACACACACACACACACACACAATTTTTCAAAAATCCATAAGCTTCAAAATAGTGTGGATTTAGGAACCAAAATGAAACTATTTTTAAGATTTTGTAGTGTTAGCAATTTGTGTGTTTTTTTAGAGGCATTTCAACCTCTAACTATTGGATCCACATAAATTGGTATTAAAGTAATATTTGTATCTTATAGGAATGGTGAAGGTAATATATATTACATTTTTATATGTGATTTACTACCTCTATATTACATAATCATGGTTGGATGTGGGAGACGAGGCTGTACCCATATGAATAAGAATATGCAGGAGCTACAAAGAATTTTTTTTGAGCTCACAGGAGAAGTTACTCACCTCATATAGAGACATACAAATGGGGTTGCAGACCCAAATAGTGATACTAAAGTACATCCATTAAGGAATGAAGGAAATGAATAATAAAATGAGAGAGATAAAGAAACATTGATTGATTGATCATTTGAGGAGAGATTGATCTGAGATTTGGAGGGAAAGAATGATGACATCAATATTAATGTTCCTGATTATGGTGGAGGGTTACAACGAGATGAGTTGATTGGCTGGTCGAATTGTATGGAAAAAATTATTTGTGTGGAAAAACCCTTTCAGAGGAGAAGAAGGTTAATTTTGCATGCAGTAAGTTGGTCGGACATGCATTTATCTGGTAGGATCACCTACAAAATTAAATATCTGAAACTAGAAAAAAATGGTGAAGAAGTTGAAAGAAAATTTTCTTCATGTATATTATGCTCAAACACTATTTTGAAGGTTTCGAAACCTAGGATAGAAGGATCTTAGAATTTAAGAGTATTCTAATTAATTTTACAAAATATTAATCTAGGTGGAACAAAGAGAGATTGCAGAACAGAAGGCTACAAGATATGTAAATGGGTTGAATTCTACAATACAAGATGAATTAAGTATGCCCTAGATCTACAGTATGGATGATTTTATTCAACTCACATTGAAAGCAAAAGAAAAGCACAAGAGGAGTAATTTTAAAATAGGGTGAAGAGAGGACCATCGCCATCTCCAATGAGAAGGAGAGGTAGATGCACCTAGTACATTCATGAGGATGATGAATATAGTATTGTGAGAATATAATGGTCATGAGGAAAATTTCGAGGAGGAGGAAGTAAACTTGGAGAAGAAGATGCCAAATAAAAAATGAGAGGGTAATATTTGTCTTGGAATGCTAGTGAAAATGTAACTCCAGCAAAATTGACGCTCTAGGAAAATGCTAAAACCCCAAACACTTAACTCGAAAGTTGCAGCATTTTTTGTTTTTTTAGAGTTAAAAGGTTACAAGATTGTCAACGCTTAGAGTGCATTAAATTTACTTTCACAAATAATATTTAATTTACAAGGGATGGACCAAGTCTAAGTTAAATGATTAAATATTCTTAATTTATCTCTAAGGTCAATTAATTAACATTCAACCAGGAAGGTGCTATAAATTAATTTACTTGGTTTAATGTTTTTACTCCTCCACAACTAACATTCCTAACTTAATACTTTACCTTATACTTAGTTACTATAATCTCATTATTTAAGTAACTTAAAATTTCATTTCATTACTTGCCTAAAACATAATAGGAACTAGATTAGTGACTTTGCACACCAAGGTATTTAAATGGCCCCATTCACCCATCTACACATACCTTTAAAATTTAATTAAAACATCTATAAAAATATATTCCTATCAAAAAAATATAGGGTTGATCCTCAACCCTTGGATCAATTCAATTGTGGCCACTAGATCCTAGGGTTCCAACCCAACCCTAAAATTCATTATGAATTTTTATTTAATCCCTTTCATTATCCAAGTCTCCTCATTTGGTCACTTTTCCTTTGATTAAATTACGAGTTGGAGAGAAGGAAGCCATGGGAGTAAGAAAGGAAGAAATATGGAGGAATCTACAAAGAAATCAATCTTAGATTAGTTTAGATTGTAGATTTATCATTGTAGTGTCTTTCATTCAAGGATTAAAGGGATTTCCTTTTTAAATATGGTTTTATTACAAAAATATTTCTATTTGGAGTTCTCCATTTGGGAAAAACCCTACCTCTATTAATATATATGAGTTTGTGTACTTTGAATTTACCATTTGAAGATTTATTTTCTTAAAACAATGAGATTTAGGCATTATTTGTTTGTTGTAGGCTTCCTCTAAATTTCTACATGCTTAAAATTTAGTTATACAAGTTAAAATTTGCACAGGTGCGGATCCAATTTTTTCCGTCATAAGTGAAATAACCACTGCCTAGAGAAATCCGATGGTTCTGGGACCGCTGCCCTACCTGGGTGACGATTCATGAACTGTCACCTTATCAGAGCGGCATTTCTGAGACCACTGCTCTGCACAAGGTGATTGTCCCATTCCTTAGAAATAGAACCTTAAAACCTGATATTTTCCAAAAAATAAAAGTGACTAGGTTACTTTAAAATTCATTTTGAACTTAATTGTATATGCCTAAAGTTTCCACTTGTACGATTTATCTCATCTATTCATTTCATAGTAAATTTACTCCTTTTTAAAGTATTTTATATTTTAGTGGTAACAACTACAAGATTATTTTCATTTTGTTCAATAAATTTTCTTTCAAACCCAATATAAAAAAGAACTACATCTACTCCTAATATTGTTATTTTTCCTTACTACAAAATGCAACATTTCAATATAACAAAATACTTCAAATTTGTTGCCTCTTTCCATTTTCACTACAACGTATAAGTTCAAAATAACTATAACAACTTTATTCTACGTTCAAGTTTTCTATGCATACATTATTAACATCCTATAACTTCTATATTCCTTCTTTCTCATTTACAATAATACAATTTCACAATGAAAGTAAACTTTCTTTTCCCATTGAGCATAGCTCATTTCTTTTAAAACAAAAAACTTCTTTTCCCACAATACAATCTAAAACTAAGCTTCTAAGAATGCTTTATATTTTTTTCCATTTCTTTCCATATTACAATTTAAAGAGAAGGGAAATTTTACAACTCTTCAATGAACTTATTCAAATAATATTACAACTTACAATACAACATTTCCTTTAAAATACAACACAATATTACAAGTCTTCCACTTTGAGTGGGAATAACAAGAAGATTATATCACAAGGAAGGATTTCTTGAGGACACAAACAATGCTCCATGTTTTACATCACCAACAAGAGAGCTCCACCATACTTCCTTTGATCCACAATAAAAAATGGGGGGGGGGGAGGCAATGCTGTCCACCCAACCAAGAATCCAATGAGGAGAAGAATCCATCCTTTTCATTGGCCCCTGAGCCCCAACCACATTGCAATGAAAAATGGATCCAACTCATGGCAACAAAACAAGCTTCCTCATTACAATACGAAATTTACAACCATACCAAAACACAAACAATACAACTACAATCACAAGAAGGAAAGAAACCAAATACACAAGGCTTCAAAATGTGAAATCCAAAGGAGCAAGATCTATGGGGAGGTCACTTATTCCTCCCAATTGGAAATGGGTTCCCACCTTATAACCCTCCAATACACATCTCAAAACCCCTACACACTCTTATTCCTACCTCAAGAACCTCTTATGCATCACACATTATCTTCTGCCTCCCTAAAATCTCTTATGGCTCCCTCAACAAAATAACCAAGTAAGAAATGTAAGCATTTTCTTGTCCAAGGTGGGGCGAACCAAACCAAACTCCCTCAAAAACATGAAATTAACTCTTATTCCTCCCTACATGTAAGATCCGCATAGTCTCCTCCTACCCCACACTTAGGCAATCTAGCTAAGCACCCAATAAGCATACCAAAACACTAAAAAAACATGCACATATACACAATATAAAAGAAGATATTTTACAAGAGTGTAGCTCTTATATTTCCATGGTAGAGATTGATCCAAGAGTCACACACTAAGCTTCTTCAAGTCCAAACAATCACCAAAAAGATCCAACAAATAAAGAATCACTGCAAAAATTTCAGAACACAAAGAAATGAAGTAACCTTCAAACAAGTAAAATAACTTGAATAAATAGAAAAGTGAGAGAGGAGGGTGAGGTGACCTCATGTTGGATTCCGCATCACTCATCCTCAACTCCACCTCATAAGTCAAACCTCAACCCCAATGCACCATAAATTGGTGGGTGAGAGGAATGACAATTTACTTACACACACAATCCAAGCCCACACCCCCTAAAGATAAACTTTAATAACATGAAAGAAATTGCAATAAATTTTTACATTTTTGTCTTCCTAAAACACATAATGAGGTCTATTTTTGACCCCCCAATCCATAGGTAGGGTTGGTATAGTAATTTAAGAGGTGTGGGACAAGTTTAAATTGTCCCACAAGCCTACAAAATTTTCCCTTAAGGCCAAATCCGAATTTTCATGAAGGGGTAGAGTGTATAACACTCAAGATCACAAGAACTCAACTTACAACACATAATCCAAGAGCCATCTAATCTAATAAATGAATTCTTTTGACCCAATCATAATTAATTTAGTAAAAATATTAATTTACTAATATAGATACAAATCAAGTAATAAATAAAAGGAAAATACATCACTATAAATCACATACTAAAATCAAATAAAGAAACCTAAATAAAATGATAACAAAAAAACCCCTTGGTCACAATTGGAGGTGATCCCCCCATGGGGACCCCCTAGCAACAATACAAACACATGCACATAACAAAACACATGTTTCCATGGTGACCCTTGTTGAATTCATTTAGCATTCCAATGTGGTTGGTATCCAATCCCCCAATTGTTTGTTGTGAGATGTTTACCTACAAAACACATAACACCTCCTTCGGCCTCGTGGCCCCATCAAAACATCCAACATAAAATATACAATATAGATCCACAATCATCTATATATGAATAAAAATATCATCTAGGCAAGTAATATCATTTACAATTTCTAACAACATCTCGATTCTACATTTCATCAATATCCATATGATCACAAGATTAGTTCAATTGATAAGGTCTTCTCAAAATGAAAAAAGTATCGCGAGTTAGAAATATATATATCCATGTCAACAACATATTATCATTAATATAATTGTCTCTAATAATCCACATACATCATACTAAGAATCGAAATCAACAATAATCCAGTATCTCTAACATCTAACATCACGCTAAGTTAAAAATATACAATAATATCCATAAGTATAGTCGACAGTATTGGAAATCAATAATAAAAAGTGTCGAAGGGAAGTGGGCACTACAAGGCCGATCTCAGGTGTTTTATTTTTTAAGGTTTTTTTTTGTTTTAAGGTTTTTCTTAGAGATAGTGGGAAATAAAAGGAAGATTGTAATGTTGTTAAATATTGTTGTGGATTCTTTGCAAATTGTGTGTGTGTGTGTGTGTGTTTTGGAGGTATTTCAACCCCTTGTCTATAACTTCAAGTTTTAATATATTTTTCTCCGCTTTATGGAATAATCCAAGATTTGACATAAAAATTCATTTATGAAGGAATATTTTATACATGAAATTTGGGGCCCATCCAAGGTGTTTTGATTTTTAAATTTGTGTTTTATAGGGTTTTAAAGTTTTAGAGTTTTTCTTAGAGATAGTAGGAAATAAAGGTAGATTGTAATGTTGTAAAAGATTAGTATGGATTCAGGAATGAGAAGGAAACTATTTTTAAGCTTCTAAAGTTTTTGCAAATTGTATATGTGTGTGTGTGTGTGTTGGGGGAATTTCAAAATCTTGCATGTGGATCCACATCACCTCCACACCCTCATATATATATAATACAATGAGGGTGCGGAGGTGATGTATGTATTATATATATGTATATTTACATATATATATATATATATAGAGAGAGAGAGAGAGAGAGAGAGAGAGAATTGCATAAAAGAAAACCCCATATATTTTAGTTGATATACATACATACATTTATATATACACACACAAACACACATATATACACATACCCATTTACAAATGTGTAAAGAAGAGTTGGTTTCTTTTAAAAAAAATTGTTATACAGAATAAGGCATATATATTATAGTTAACCCCTACAATTTATATATAAAACCAAAATTAACACATTTAAATATATATACATACATATAACACACACACACACATATAATGTTGTCAGAAACATAGTTAAAATTCTCTAACTCCTAGTTTATAATAAGTTCTAGTCAAGCATATAAAATTTACATTTCTTCTCTTCTAATAAGATGGCACTCTTTTCTTGATAACAAATGAGAAAGAGACTAATTTTATAAGTACAGTGCCAATTTTGAAAGTAAGTGAATAATAAGGAGACTTGGAAGTAATTTAAACACAAAGTAAGTTTTATATAACCAATAAAATGTAACAACAATTTTTTTATCTGTCTCTTGCAATTTCAGTCAATCTAAAACTAGAACAAAACTTGTAGATAAAAATTTAGGATGGAAATTTTTACCAATTCAATATACTATCGGAAATCTATTGACCTGATCATCTGTAAGGAATAGGTTTAGGAAAATTTAGGGAACATTCGAAGTGTGCAAAATCCTATGAATTGCACCTCCCCATTGATAAGGCTTTTGATCCGCCAAAATTTGTTTTTTCCCACAAATGTTGTCAATCATCTTCCTGCATATCATAAACACATACAAGATCCATAGAAATAGAATTATGGGAAATATTGCTATAAATTGTTGAAAAACTTATCACAAAACATTGATCAGTTTTTTAAAAGATAATTGTTATCCAAAAGAGGCAATTATCCAACTAATACTTTGTGATTCTACCAATCTCTACAAACAACTAAAATTAGTTTAAAAAGACAAACTAATGCTAATAATAGGTGAATGTATAACTAAATCCCTTTATTATGTCATTTCATTGTGACTTTAACTGCCATAAAAAAAATGATCAGCTAAAAATAGACAATCCAACGCCTAAAGAGGAAATTGTCAAATTGATTGATTGTGACATGGCCAATCACTGCAAATAAAATATCACTCAAATAGATCAGTAATATAAGACACCAAAATCCAACAACAAGGCTAATGTCCATTGGCCCTATGAAATTTCTAGATCACCACAACTGCAAATGTTTGTCATTGTAATCATAATCTGCTATGGTGTTGTTACCATATTTATAAATAAAATGTATTGCCCACACAAACATGTGAATTAAAATTATGGCTAAATCAAGATTTCACATTGTGATAACAATTAAAAATATGCTCAAAATATGGGTCTTGAAATGCACCTAACATATGCATGCCAAAAATATATGCATTCCCAAAATAATAGTTACTATGCAAAGAAAACATAAAAATTGAACATTGCCAGTTTGCCCATCAACTTGCATAAAAATTTTTCAAATATCCAAAGATGAAATTATGATTTTAATTCTGTACCAAAAATGTACCAGGAACTCAAAAGCTAAATAAGGATATTCAAAAGGAGTTTTTTTCAAATTTTCAAATGTAAGAAAATCACTGAGCATGATAAACCTATCTCTCAATTCTTCTCACGAATATGAACTCCAAAAAATTATTCAAAGCTATACAACATGGGAAAATATTTCCTTGCAGCATATAGTAGGAATCTCATAACCAAAATATTTGAATTAATTGCATGTTATTCAACAATCAATAGTTATGCAATATATAATTGAAAAATTATTTTCCATCCCATTCTAATGGATTTTCATTTTAAATCATTACATGATATAGGGTTGAATCATCAACAGGTGGTGGATAAGGAACTTCCTTTACCTTTGTAATAGGCTTGTATTCCATCTTTGTCTTACCATTACTTTGATGGTGTGATGGATGAATTTTCCAACAATTTTCCACTCGGTGTCCACTTATATGACAATGACTACAGAAATTCCTAGGACAAGAGGAATTTTGTTTTCCATTTCTCACCTTTGAATGAAGAGATTGGTATTTTTTATCTACATTGTTCTTTACAAATGACATCAAATTCTTCAACAATTTCCTTATTTTCCAACAACTAGCAATATAATGGTTAATCAACCTAAAAAAAAGTTCAAGAAAAAGTAAGCCACATTTTCTTAATATCAAATCCATATTTCTTGAACTGAAAGAGAGAATCATAAGTTTTACAACACTTTATCTTTTTAGTATGATTATGATAAGAATGAGGAGGTGGGATATTATTACCTCTTCTCTATAATTTCTTACCCAATCTATCGTGTGATAAAGAATCACCAATTTCCTCCAATGAGACTTCCTACAAGACTAGTGGGTTACTCACTTGGCTGTCGGAAGCTTGTAACCCTTCAATGTGCTTGGAACACTCTCCAATTTTCATTCTCATACTAGGATAACTCAAACCTACAAAATGAAAAAAATCCTCGACCTGTATTGGGTTAGAAATACCTTGGCCATTTTTACTAAGGCCTCTTCTGTAAAATTTCATTTTCAACAATAACTTAGATCCAATGCCTTTAGTGTGTTTTTCAAATGAACTAACAACAATACCTAAATCTAGATATGAATGGGAAGAATAATAATCATGCGTTGAATAAATTGCATTGCACTAATTTGTCATGGTTTTTAAATCGGTTTACCACACTGCAATCTAATCAAGAGCTCATTGTTGGATTCTAGCAATGATTCTAATTGTTCAATTTGTTCTTCCAGTGAATAGAGCTTACATCTCAAAAAATCATTCTCTTCCTAAATCTGTTTGTTGATACTCTTAAGCTCTTTTAGCCTCACTCTCTTAAAGGATTTACCCATAGCTACCTGCAAACCACCTGTATTTCCAAAACAATGTAAACTAAAAATGGAAGATCAAGCCACATTGTCTGAAAAATATGATGGGATTAGAAAATCAAAACTGATATCCAATGCAACTGAAATCAAACACTAAATGTGACTAGCTCTAATACCAAAAACTTTATCTGTTAATGTCAATAGGCCCCTTATTGATTTACTTTTTTCAAAAAATTCATCAAATTTCTTGATTTAAATGAATTTAAATTTGATTATAATATTACTTAAAATTGAATTAAAAATGATCCAGAACTAAACTCAAGATTCACAAACTCACTATTAATCATTGATTGATCATTACCATTCAGAATTAATTTACATGATTTTTCATAAATGTCGTAATCTAATAATAAATACTTGCTTGAATTTAACTTGACTGATTAAATGTGGAAATAAATCAAAAATCAAAATTCAAAATAAATCAAATCATAGAGACTACATCAAAGTTGTTTATGGAGTTCAGAAACTGTTTATCTTTAGGTTCATACGAACCGACCTATTAAAAAAATTTCAAACTACAAGTACAATTAACTTACAATTAACAATACTAGAGTCATAGCCTATAATCTCTTATCTTCGAGCCTTTAAAGGACCCTAGCGAAGGTCAATGTTTGTCCTCCACCTTCCCAAAGCACTTGTAGAATCTTGTCCCTTTATATTTATGTCTTCTATTGACTTCCACTGTGAAAAATGGCATCACAAGAAATCTAAAATAGTAAACTAAGGTATGCACGAGGAATGTCTTGGAATTTTGGACAACTTGCCAATTTACACCTAGTCCTTAAAAATATCCTAAGTGCCTTAAAAACTCACTTTTTTGAAACTTCCTTATTATCAATAATAACACAGTCATTCAACTTAGTTTGTATAAGACCCAAATGGCCCTTATATAGGCTTGTCGAACCCTTATGGCCTAGCCATGGGGGCTTAATTTTGGTAACTGGGACATTGGGGGTTTGAACCGCCTCAACTCCCATGGAACCGCTTTATGTTTATTTGGGATAATAATCCCATGTTTGCAAGGAGGAATTTTTTTGAAGGATTTAATAAGCCTTTCGATGCCCATTTTACCCATCTCTTAGGCCACGCATACTTCATTTTTCCATCCACGTAAGCCTTAGCCGAGAGAATGGTGTGGGGTTTTCCAATTTTGGAATTTTGCATAGTGGATGTTCGATGGGTTGGTTTTCCCTGTAGATCGATCAATTGATCTTTGTTTGGATTGTGGCCTATGTTGGGCTCGCCGAGTTGATATGTCATTCCTTTCGGTGGGCGAGTTGATTGTTAAGTAGCTAAGCCATGCAAAGAGGTTTTCGAGTTGTTAAAATTTCCCACCAATGTTACAATATAGCCCTAATAGGTTATCTCAGTTGGTGGATGAGCTGGATCCCTTTAACTCAATCCTTAACTCGATCACAAGTTTTCCCATCTCGGTCTCCAATTCATTCCCCCTCATAAATAAAAGTGGACCCATAGTTGAAAAAAAAAATCCACCATCAATAACTAGTGGTAAAAACCAAGTTCTCTTCTTTCTCTGTGCCTCTTTTCGACGCCACGTTGACCCATGTGCCATTTTTACAACATGTCCAGTCACTACGTCACATGTTCCCCTACTTCATTCTTAGGAGTCTTGTTCTTGCGCGGATGATATTTGGAGCATACGGTGTCCATTTTTCAGCATTCAATATACCACCAAAATATATCTCAACTTGATCTTCCATAAGGAATAGGTTTAGGGAAGTTAGGGAACATTCAAAATGTACAAAATCCTCTAGATCGCAACTCCCCATTGAGAAGGATTTTGTTTCACCAAAAAATATTTACGCCCCATAAATATAATTAGTCATCTTCCTACATATCATAAACACATACAGGAGCCACATAAATAGCATTATGGGAAATATTACTCTAAATTGTTAAAAACTTATCACAAAAATTGATCAATTTTAAAAATAGACAATTGTTCGCCAAAAGAGGCAATTGTCCAACTGATACTTTGTGATTCTATCAATCTATACAAACAACTTATATCAATTTTAAAAGATAAACTAATGCTAATAATAGGAAAATGTCTAACTTAATCCCTACATAATATGTCATCCCATTGTGATTGTAACTGCCATCACAAAATTGATTAGTTAAAAATAGACAATCCAACTCCCAAAGAAGCAACTGTAAAATTGATTCACTATGACATGGCCAATCACTTCAAATACAATCTCACTTAAATAGATCAGTAATATAAGACACAAAAATCCAACAACAACGCTAATGTCAAATGACCCTTTGAAATTTCTAGATCATAGCAATTGCAATTTTTTTTCAATGAAATCATAATGTTCTCTAATGTTGTTACCATATTTAGAAATCACATTCACTGACCACATGGACATGTGATTTAAAAGTATGACTACATCAAGATTTCACATTGTGAGCACAATTACAAACATACCCAAAATATGGGTCTTAAAATGCACCTAACATATACATTTAAAAAATAGATGCATGTGTAGATATAAATCATGCACTTGGGTACATTTATAGGTCCTAAACTTATACTAGCATTCATATGATTTATAAGCAAGAAAACTAGTAATTAACGATTATCTTTTGCCTCGCTTCTGTGTTTCTTGTTTTCTAAATTTTTTCTTACACACCCTACAACCCAACCGTTATTTTACTTATTTATATTTTATGGCTCCATACACCACCGCCCATCCAGGATAGAAGCACCCAGGCACCTTTGTCCCCTTTGGGCGCCCCTGACCCTTTTTCACCTTTCTTTCTCCTTTTGGGTATCTTTAATATTTTGGGCATCTTTTTCACTTATGGGTCGACCTTTCAGTTTTCATTTACAAAATTCAAACAAGGGTATCATATAAATACATTGTTATGTGTTCAAAATTAAGGACCAAGCACCATTACTATTATCACATAAGCTTACATTCAAAAGGCACCTAAAGAACTCAAAGGAATTCATCTAGCATCCATTCAAGCCACAAAGGTTGTATCAACTTTGTATACACAACATAGGAAGGGAATTTTAATCTATTCCATCCACACATTTTACTACATTGTTACATTTAGCTATAACCCACTATCAAGTGCAACTTGTACAAGGGAATCCTAGGGCATGATTTCTACACACACTCATAAGAACTACATGAATTCTAAGATGTAGTGTGTTTCTTGGTCGTAATTTCACTCTTGAGGTGACCATCAGGGTCATTCTGAATCCCCATATTGCATCCTTATTTTTAGGTTTTTTGTGGTTTATGGGATTATGCGGGTGAACTTCTATTTTCTAGGTTATAGGTATCCTCGATGATCATTTAGAGACTCAGGCGATCAACATGAAGTAACAAAGATGATCTGCAACATAGTAAAAATCACATTCTGGTCATTTATGTAGTTACAAATGCCCCTGTCTTGTTCTGGGCACCCATACTTGGCCTTATCCCTGCATTCCAGAATTTACACCAAGCATTTGCGACACTCTTCCTAGCCTATTCAATAATTTTCCCAGTCTAGATCAATCCCATACATTGTGGAAATCAAATAATTCATCTCTCCTCCTTTTCTTAGGGTTTTAAATATTACATATTAGATTATTTGTGTCATTTCTTTACTTCAGCATTTGTACATTATTTGGTTCAGTGGTGACTCTAAAATATTAAGAGTTAATTCAAATTAAATTAAATCATTTGGTGAACTTGCTCATTCAAACCCTACCTTTTGAGAATGTATCAAAATCTCTCGTCTTCTTCTGAATTTATGGATCAAACTTCATATTCTTCTTTCACTCTAACCAACGTTTCTGGCATGTTCACTACTGCTACTGATTTTATGTAAGTTCATACTCAGCATCCTCCCCTCTTCTTTATTCCAATACTTGATCTGACCATCAATGTAGTCACCACCCACCGCACTTGTCCTCCTATGGCTCCACCCATTTCTATCCCACCACCTATCACTTCTATAGTTCCTACCACCACTTATAATGGTTATGAAATCATGGAGTAGCTTAATAATACACCAACAAAAATCTCTCTTTATGATTTATTGCGCAGTGCACCTAATTTTCCTCATACATTAGAGGCTTCCCTTTTCTCCATTCACATGGAAAACAATAATTCACATGTTTCATTTTTTCACCTCATTCAATCTCTCAAAAATCTACCACATGATATATATTTTAGTGATGAGGATACCCATCCTTCTGTTCATGATGATCCATTTGCACCTTTTCTTATCATTACTACTATTGGTGTCAGTTGTATTAAGTGTGTACTCATTGAAAATGGATATACTATAAATATATGTGCTCTATCCCTCCTTAGGTATAATGGAATTACTAATTATTTTATTAATAAATCATCGTAATTCATTCATGGCTATGATTCCACTACTCACACATGCATGGGCACTATCACCTTACTGCTATAGGCTGGTCCTAAAATTATTCCTACTATGATATTTGTTATCAATGCCATATTTCAGTTCAATTTCTTACTTGGTAGACTCTGGATTCATGCCATGCATGTTGTTCCATCTACAGTTCATATGTGCATTAAATTCTTACATGATGGTTATGAACATACAATTTTTACGTAGCCTAATCCATTCAAGATTTTCCGTATAGACCTTGTTACCTCCATGTCCATTCCTCCATCACATCCTATTCCATATCATAACATTGGTATATATGATGTTGGGAAATCTAGTGCTCCTACCCCTTCTGTTACTTCTCCATGCACTCTGTCCATTCCTATTCATACTACTAATATCTTATCACCCACCATGTCCACTCCTCTGGCTACTAATTCACATATCTAAGTTCCTCTTAAGTCTACATCTGGTTCCATTCATACTAATATTATTGATAATGTTATACAATAAGATAATGCTAGCACTAATGATTCCGATGACGAGGTTGATGGCATAAAACTAAACGATGACACATTGTGCAATCTTAATTATTCTCAAATTAAAATAGATGACTCTTAATTCCAAGATAATTTTGTTAGTATTGGCCCTGATGAATATCAATTCAAGAAGCTTCCTCCATCTACTAATGCCATGATACCTTTTCAAGGGATTGTACATACATTAGATATTTTATCGCCTATGTCATCTCCTCAAGTTCATTTTTCTCTGCGCTTGAATCCTTTCACATGCACTCTTTTCATCTATAATTCTTATTGGTCTCATGTACCATTCAACCCTAATTTCTATGAGACTATTTACACACATGATGTTTTGGCTCAGCTAGGATTCACAATTTTTGATCTTCTTCCTCCACGTCACTCTTCTCACTTATATCATGGATGTGTATTCATTACTGCTTCTTATGGCTTTTTTTTCTTCCATTTGATAGTCTTCCTTGCACACACTCCTCATTCCTCTCCACCCACACTTGACTAGTATTAGATTGATTACATTGGTGGCACATTGGATCCAAATAATATCGATATCACATTTCTTATGCCTTTTGGCAACATCTCTATTTGCAATGATTCATTCCTTGGCTATTCACAAAATATCACTCGTTGGTATGCACATGATTGTGCACAATCACCTTTAACTAATGAAAACTATGCAATGGGTATGTACAATTTACGCTACAAAGGCTCTTTATATGATTAGCTTCACACTATTTCTTACCAAGTCTCTGATCTAACTCCAATCGGCTATGATCCTGAAAATGACAATCTCCTCAAAAAAAATTCTTCATATTTTCCACATCACACACTCGAGGGGCAACATGATTTCTTCCCCCCCTCCAATAATTACCAATTCCTTCTAATCTCTATACTTACACATTATGCTTTGTGTTTTGCACTTAATATTTCTCCATACACATACACATCTTGATACACACCTTGTATCATCATTACCCTATGACGTACTCTAGTTCCGTGATTCATACTCAATTATTGAGGGTATAAATCTGAAATGAATGCCACCACACACACTCTTCATCCTCTATGCTTCATGATCTATCTTTATAGCACACATTTTCAAACCATTTTCTGATGACAGGGTAAGTGCAGCAAGTTGGGGGGCCAAAAAGTGGACATGAAAACCTGAAATTCACGTACCACAATCACAGGGTGTTTTTCTTAGGTTTGGGAATTTCTGAACCTAAAACCGTGATCATAGTTTATAAACTATGATCAAATTTTATAGATCATGATCACGGTCCTCTGAGACAAAAATAACAGACCTGCAACCATAAATTTCTCCCCCACTTTTGGCACTCTCACTTTGAATACCCCCTAAAAATTACTCTTCATACTTTTGGATTGTGAAATTTTCAATGATTCCCGCCAAGACAAATAGGTAAGCCCTCGATTTTGATCAAATTTCTTACATTTTAGGTTTTTTGTGATTTTCATGGGTTTTCAATTTTTTTTTTATGTATACAATTTATTTGTTTTGTCAATTGTTCAAAAAACTTGTAATCCTCCAAACCATTCAAATATTCCTCAAATCCCTCTAAACATTCCTCAAAACCCTCCTTCAAATGTAGATCCACCTCCTGTGGCTCATTTTATCCCCATAGAACCAATAGGAACATAAGCCGATTTTGTTCGAAGAATCTGATAAAATAAAATTTCCATTGAGAACCTTATTCAAACAATAAGACAAAATCAAGCCACAAATCCATCCCACATGACTTTAGCCAACACATTACAAACATTGATTGGTGAAGTCAACTTTGCAACCAACCAAAAAGACAGATGGAATACTTTGAGAGTTGATTGTAGGTGGTGGTATGCAAATAAATTATCCCTTGCGGCCATAAAAGACAAAAAAAAATGCAAAAGACCACATTTTTGCATTATTTACTAACCTGAAAACCAATGCCCCCTGTGAATAATTGTAAACAATTCCCAATCCATTGGTGCCACAATGACCAAATTAAGAACAATTTTTTGAACCAATGGTGGATAGTTTTTTATTATCCACCATGCAACAACGATGAGGTTCCTCTCTATTTTTTGAAGAAATTGTATTGCGATTTTGTGCTTAATGAGGTCCCAAATTATTTTGAATTTTTTGAGTATTATGGGCAAGGAGGTGGCTTTGCATAGAGTAGAATAGATGCACGCGTTGGTTAACCTAGGATCCCCCATACCCCAAAACCCCCACTACCTTCAGTTATCCCTCCTACATTGAAGGAGGTTGTGGATATCGACACACTATATGCATTGAGAGAGCTCACTAACACTCTAACCTAACATAGTATCTAGGTTGCATCTAGTAATGTTGGTGGAGACGCTAGTTCTAACGCACCACACCACTACAGATCATGTGGTGTCGTATGCACTATGGGTGAGACATCAATTACTGGATCACATGATTTATTTTCTCTAGATGAGATGATGGTAGATGTTTTTGGAACTGGTGCAAATGATCTTGTTCTTTCACAGGTAAATGTCAAATAAATATAATATATATACAATAGTTTATTTCATTCAATATTTTAATATATATATACATGTTTTATTACGTCATACATACATGTAAAAACTAATATTTTTTATTTTAAAAAACAAGAGATGATGAAGGACACATATGGTGTCGACATGCTAGCTACTGCAGTTGGGTGTGTTACAGAAGTAAGTTTCAAGTTACTTACATTTCAAAGTTCATTTGATTACACGTTTACTATTAAATACATATTAATGTTTGTGTATAGTGTTTCACATGTACATGTACATATTAATATGTTTGAATTTTACACATAGGACCCTGGCAGGTCATCATCTGTTTTGGGCACTGAGGCTACTAGCATGCCTCACATGACTTTTATGCAGGTTAGTTTCTCTTTACATGTTATTTGTAATTGTGGAATTTTCTAATTATGTAATTATCTAGTAGTTTGTAATCTGATAACTCTACCCAAAATAATTTGATCATAACATTAAGCTCTTATGATGCAAGGGTTAAGTAAACACTCTCCTAGATATACAAACTCTCGTTTTATCATGATCGTGGACACTTACCTCTATGCTAAACATGTTTCTAGAGAACTCCATCTCTAATGATTTATCCATCATCCCTTTCTTTTAAGGATCTCTTTTAGCTTCTTAGGATGTATGCATAAGTAACCTTGCCAACATTGTTAGTTATATGCATTCTTTATTAACCCTCTTCTCTCTAAACAACAAAGAGATTACAATATGGGATAAGTTACTACACTTATAAATATATCATGAGTCCCTCGGTTCATGTTTATCACCAATAATCCCTATGTAATTTTATACACCCAGTCTCATATTATATCTGCTATTCATCAAGTTTCTCTATATTTTCATTCTCATGTATAATGGATATAGCTTGGTGAGGCTTAGAACCAAGTTCTACATACCAAATACATTCCACATATTTAATGAATTACTTCTTGAATATTAATGCAGAGGTTATGCTTGAACTAAGAATTTAACTAGTTTACTTTAAAGGTTTACTATTCATAATGGTTGTTTCACAATATCAAAGAGCTTAAAATTTCTCAAATGACCAACCTATACCTACCCCTACCTAGAGGATCTCCCTTTTGAGGTTCAATAACACCATTTGTATGATCTAAACACCTTGAGGTCCATTGAGACCTAATACATGCTCATAACAACTTGAAGGGATTTGTTAATATCTACTGATCAGGAGTGATCACTTTGTGATCACTAGGCCAATGTATAATAGATGTACAAGTCTCCTACATTCACATGAAGGATGGTTTCTAGATATAAAGTCCACTTATGAGGTTTTTAGAACAATAACCTCTCTTCACAATGGAGTCCTTATTCATATGCAATCACAAGACCTCCTCCACCTGGTTAAGGTGTTCAAGACATAAAATTTAAACCTTTAAACTCCCTGATGAAAACTCAAGCAATGAAATTCATTTATGTATTCTAGTAATACTGCCCCTATGTATCTCAAGGTTATTAAATTCCCAATTCAAGGTCTTGAATGGAATTACAAGGTTTCCAGGGCATACCAAATTTTCAACAAACCTTTCTCATCATGATTCAAGTGTCTTCTAATACATGCACAAATAAATATAATTTGAAATTTCTAGCAAGATTCACCCGTACAATCAAAAGTTACAAAAATCCCTAGATAGAGCCCGAGAGCCTACAATTTTCTCTAAAAACAAAATTATGCAATTTCAAGACACATAAAAATTATGCCTATGATCTGCATCACTTGTTGGACCTTTCCATATCAACAATCAAGAGATATTATGCAAATAAATAGGACTGATGGTTTGAATACCACTTTCCTGTAAGATTTCTTCAACACAATCTATTGGAAACATGCAAATTTCATGCCAACAGAGGTATATTCTTTCTCCAAATCATCATACATACTTTATTCACCATTTTCAAACCTCAAGAACCTCTGTCTAACTCTATTACACTTGAATCAACTATGAATAAGTGTACATTGACTAAGTAAAGAGTCTTAAACAGCCTCCTAAACTAACTCAACAACCCCTAAGAAGACTTGATAGCATTCCTAGCTTAGATAAGACCATTAATTAATTGAAATTCATATAACTACTCTAATCCTACTTGGGGACAAGGATTCCAAGTCTTATTTATCCACTCTTACTCTTGGTTCAATCATACACTTGCAATCTTACATAACTCTTTGTTTTAGGCCTTATTGCTACTAGTCCTCTTCTCATGCTAAGACTCATGTATCTCATATTTTTTGGCCTGAGCAAAGGAACATGTTGAAGGTGAATCACAGCACCCCTGAATTTCTGCAACTTGATGGGTTGAGACTCTCAGTGTGATTGCATAACATGGAGCTTTTTCCAAGTGTGGGACCTTGCGAAATCGGAAAATCTCTCCGGATGAAGGCTGGTTCCTATTCCTCTGTTCATATGCATACGTAAAATGCAGAGGGTTTACTCAAAAAACCTAATCTAACTTTCCAAGGAGACAGGGTAAGAAGATGCATAAAATAAAACCTAAACTACAAAGGTGATGCACCGAGGAATGAAGAACACCTGTCTTGCCAATAAACACAAACCATAAAAATGCAATGCAAGATCATGCACAGATAACCAGATTTGTAGTGAAAGATCAAGAAGATGCAAATGAACACTGAGATGGTTGAGAATCATCCATAGACATGCATTATTTGCTCCAAATATTGATACAATACACTGCAAAATGCAAGAGGCAAAGTTACATTACAGTTTTAGATGGGAGGTTTGAACTCCACAAATTCACCTGCCAAAGAGAAGAAGGGAGGGGAAAAACAAGAATGTCCAACCTTTAGAAAGAATCCCCTCCTTAAAATTTATAGGAAGAATGAGAGAGGGAAGAGAGAGGAAATCCAAATCTACCCCAACCACCTCTAGGTTGGTTTTAATTCATCTCATTATGGTGGTAGGTGAGAACCCTAGCAAACCCAAAAAGTGGCGAACTGTATTTTGAATTTTTAAGAATTTTTTCCCACCCAATTAAAGATATCTAGTCGTAGTTGGACAGAGGACCTTGTAAGCTTTCCGAAAAGTCCAACCTTTCATGAATCTGAGCTCCCTGTGAAAAGTTATGGCCATCTGAATATCTGCGCCAGGGTCTGCTTCTTGTCAGCGCTCAGAATGTTGCGCCTTCTGAAGGTGTGCCATAGGCGCATCCATCCTTATGTCGACATACCCTTATGTGTGCTAAGGCACAAATTTTTTCATGTCAACATTCTGTGTTATGCACCCTTTACGTGCGCCAAGGCGCAACTTCTGCCATGTCAACACTCCTTTACCTTCGCCTTGGCGCATCCATTTTCATGCACCCTTTACTTGCGCCTTGGCGCATCCATTTTCATGTCGACATCCATTTTCATGCACCCTTTACCTGCACCTTGGTGCATCCATTTTCATGTCGACATCCATTTTCATGCGCCCTTTACCTGTGCCTTGGCGCATCCATTTTCATGTCGACATCCATTTTCATGCGCCCTTTACCTGCACCTTGGCGCATCTATTTACATGTCGACATCCATTTCCATGCGCCTTTTAGGTTGGCAACGCAATAAATGTCAAGGATTTGAGCTTCTTTTATTTCTATATTCTTTTGTTTGTCTACATCTACCCGGGGGGAAGATATTTACAACAGAACATACATACAGTCCATTCAAAAATAATAATTTAAACAAAATTCACACAAAATTTGTCTGCAACATAAACACATGTCTTCCTCTTTCATTAATTGGCACTATTACATCTTTATCCTCCATATATCATCATCAAATCCTTCGAATAACTCCCTCTTTTTCTTACTATCCTCCCTAGAAACATTATTCTTAGCTCCTTAGAGAGCTCAACAACATCTAAATTTGGAGGAAGATAAAATTACATCCCTACATGCTAGATCCCTAAATCTTGTTTCTTGCCTCTTAGTACAACAATATTTTTTTACTTAGGCATAAACAACTATATCACTTATATACACCTAATTGTTACATTGACAAACATAACCTCTTTTACAAACATATCCTTTATCTTTACACCCACATTTGCATTTGAATAATGGAGTCCTCTTGAAGTTTCTAAGGGATAAATTTTCTCATACCTTAAACACCATTCTCCTGAACATTTTTCAATTAATGTTGATCTACATGTGTACAGCTTATGACTTCCAAAGAGACTCCTCCCTATATGTATATTGTAGAGTTTGTTGAAGATCTTGCCATAGTGTCTACAGATCCACTAACTCGGGTACAATTTTTTAAATTTGTTAAATTTTAGACGAATTTTTTCTTACTACTTATCTACAATATCAAATTGTACATGAAATATTTAATTTGAACTATTTATTTGTATGCACCCTACCCCTCATGAGTCTAACGTTGACCTTGCAGTGCATCGACAAAAAATTGATAGGGATTATGAGATTGCGTTAATATTTCACATGCATTAAAAATTCTAAGTTTTTAAATTTTGAATGTATTTTAAAATTTTGGGTGTTAAAAACTTGATTTTTATGAATGTGCAGGCTAATTTACAGGCTAGCTTAGAGATGCCTAGCACCACACGGATGAAATCCGTAGTGGCATCTCTCTCCACTACATCCACAAGTTGTGGACATGCTTCTACTAGCAGGGCCAAGAGAGGGAATATTTTTCATGATTAGAATCTTAGGACCCATGTATAGATATATATGTCATATGGTCCTAGTTCATGATTCTTCATAGTCTATGTATACAGCCTTATGCGACCACGTCTGGTCCTATATATATGACACACTTAGTTCGATAAATTATTCTTATATTTTTAGAGACGTGGCACACTTATTTTGATACATTATATCCATGTTAGTTTTCATAACCATGTTACTTATATGTTTGATTTGATTTCATTGCACATGATATATACTTCTATGGTTTTTTTTCATAACCATATTACTTTTATGTTTGGTTTGATTTGATAGCGTCGATTATGTGACCATTATCCATATCATGTATGTACTTGCGATGCTCATTGGGAAAATAAATTGTGAATGATTTGCTTATGATTTCCATTGTTATACTTTGAGGACTAATAACTCACTATTATTGCTATTTTTTTATAGCTCACTACCATGTGATCATTTTTTGTTCAAGATATTCAAGTGTGGAGTTATATACTATGGTTTTCCATAATACTCTAGATATGGACCATGTTATGAACTACTAAGAGGTTATTCTTATGATATATGATGTTATGTTATATAATGGTTTTGAGGGTTCTTGGGTGCAAGATCATTTTTGTTCAAGATATTCAATTGTGGAGTTATATCAACTTTCTTATTTTAAGCACATGGTTATCACACTCCAAAGTGGGAAAAAATTACACAATTAAAAATATTCTTGAGGGATTTATTACAAGTCATTTTATATGTTTTTAGCTTACTTACAATTTATTTGTCAAGTATTAATCCAAATTAAGTGTTATTGATGTGTGTAACAATACGGTCCTAATTTGAATTCACTTGTTTAAAAAAATACATAAACAATGTAGTTTAGTTGGCACAAGATATGTAAAAAATATTCTTAACACTCTATTGTGTATTTACATGCTTTAAAAAGAGATCAAACAATCACTATATTATTTACATGGTACTGTGTTTACCTTGTTGCAATCTCATTGATGTGAGCCGAGTAGTGAGAATTCATTCCTTGGGACATCGTGGGAGAAAACTACCACCACCAACACGTCCGGTTGGGGGGTGTATTCCTTTGAATTCTATGGCGGGATCTAGGGAGGCCCGGTTTAGAGTCGGACCACTGGATCCAGAGTCAAGAATCCCTTCCCTATTCATCCCAATTCATGTTTTCAGCAGAAATTTATAATGATCAAAACTTGGCCCTCAGTCATCCAAAATAAGAACCTTCTAATAAAAAACTTGAGTGAAGGAGGCATCTAATCACACCCAAGAATTCAGGGTCGTGGAATTCGTTGAGCCTTCGTGGCATAATTGTTTGCAAACTACCTTTTCTAAGAAGTTCTAGGAAATGAACGGAGCCGAGTAGTGAGAATTCATGACTCAGAACATCTTGGAACCAAACCGAATATGCCAACACATCTAGGTGGCTAGGTAAATGCTAGGGGAGGCATTGTTTTGGTGTGGGACAATGTCGTTTATTCTGACCTACTTCATTCGGAAGTAGTCCCTTAAGATCCCTGACAAAAAAATTGTATAACTTCGACAAGTGATTACTCAATCTCTGTGGCACCTAAAGACGTCTTGTTAGATCCTACACCTCTATGAAGGAACCCTTTACAATAGGCTATCTCAGTTTTTTCCATCTTCAATCGGTGCTCTTGTTGCTCTATTGTTTGCAAACACACCAAATAATGCAGTTTAAGTCAATGTAAAGCTTTCAAATGATATTTCTTGAAAATGGTGGGTCATGGCACCAAACCAACTGCACCAACATGTCTGAGTGGCTAGGTAAATGCTAGGGGAGATGTCATTTCAGTGTGGGACAATGTCGTTACTTTTGGGCTACTTCACTCGGGCATAGTCCCTTAAGAGCCCTGAGACCAAAAAACTGTATAACTTCAACATGTGATTACTCAGTCTTCGTGTCACTTAGAGATATCTTGTTAGATCCTAAACCTCTATGTAGGGACCCTCTATAATATCTTGTCTTGGTTTTTCCATCTCCAATCGGTGCCCCCGCTTCCCTATTGTTTGTAAATGCTCTAAATAGTGCAATTTGAGTCAATGTAAGGTTATCAAATGCTATATTTTGCAAACAGTGGGTCGTGGCACTAAATGGACCATGCTAACACATTAGGGTGGTCATGTAAATGCTACAAGAGGTATCTTTTCAGTGTGGGACAATGGTGTTTCTTCCAGGATACTTTGTTCGGGTGTAGTCCCTCAAGAGCCCTAAGACCAAAAACCCATACAACTTCGACGGTTGATTACTCAGTATCCATTGCACCTAGAGATGTCTCATCAGATCTTACACCTCTGCGTAAAGACCCTCTATAATATCATGTATCAATTTTTTCTATCTCCAATCAATGCTCTCGCTGCCCTATTGTTTGCAAATGCATAAAATAGTCTAGTTCGAGTCAGTGTAAGGCTGTCAAACACTATTTTTTGCAAACAATGGATCATGGAACCAAACAGACCATGCCTACATGTCTGGGTGGCTAGGTAAACACTAGGGGAGGATTTTTTTGGTGCAAGACAATTCCATTTCTTCCAGGATACTTCGTTCGGGCGTAGTCCCTTAAGAGCCCTAAGATTAAAAAATTATACAACTTCGATGGTTTATTACTCAGTCTCTGTGGCACCTAGAGACATCTCTTCAAATCCTACACCTTTGCATAGGGACCTTTTAGAATATCCTATCTCAGTTTTTTCCATCTTTAATCGATGCTTTTGCTGCCTTTTTTTTGAAAACATGTCAAATAGTGCAGTTTGAGTCAGTGTAAGGTTGTCAAACACTATATTTTGAAAACAAAAACTCCTAGGACCAAACCGACTATGTACATGTGTAGAGAAGCCCTGGTAAATGCTTAGGGAGGCATATTTATGGTTCTCTATGCTCTTGGTGCTTCCGGGCTACCTCCTCCAGAGCCAAGAACCCCCTCCACAGGTACATAAATCATTCTTAGTTACTTCTCTTTGCTTGTAAAACAATGAAATCTTGTCTTAACTTCGAAAATATAAAATTCTCTACTAATAGTGCTAACCACATGAAGGTGGAAGCTTTTCTGGCACTACGAACCTACATAAAATTGTTATTCAAAGAAATTTAAGTTGAATTTAAAAACCATACTAGATATATACAAAATACACAAATTTAATAAAATATATGAACTTGAATCTAGTTGAAAAATTTAAACACTTCAAAGAAATTATATATACTAGACGAGTATGTAATAAATTCATTCAAATGAACCATCAGGACTTGAAGGTGGAAGCTTTTCTAACACCACTAACCTGTATAAAATTTTTAGTTAAAGAAATTTAAGTTTAATCAAAACCATACTAGATATATACAAAATATACAAATTTAATAAAATATATGAACTTGAATCTAGTTGAAAAATTTAAACACTTCAACGAAATTATATATACCAAACAAGCCTGTAAATTCATTCCAATGAACCATCAGGATCATATCTACTTTGAATAGTGGATGTGATTGTTTCATGATCTGACTCTCAAACCTTCCAAAGAATCTTGTTATTAGGCCTTCCTCGATATCTATACATCAGAATATTTGTCGCTAGAACTAGATACAAATATAAGAGTATTTTCCTGTGTGTCTCAAAGTATTCAAAAACCCAAATAGAGGAATTTTTTAATGGATACCATCGAAGCCAAGTTCCAATAACAACCACTGACCGTTTATGGTACTCATTATCTTCACCATCTATAACAGAAGAATTCAACCTCTTTCTTTCCTCAATGCAACGACATAAGAAATAGTTTGTTCCTTCTTCATTGTCTTCTGTTGCAATAACTATAAGCACATGTCCTACAAAAAATAAAGGTTTTAACTCAAATTTAAATTACATATTAATTTCAATGGACATAAATCAATGTACAAAAATTGTAAATAACCATTTACCTTATCGCACCAAAATTGAAATGTCATCAAAATCCTTGGATGTTGCAAATTCATTTGGAGAAACAAGTTGTAATACCTATGGATGTCGATAACTGGGAAGTCGAGTTAGAGGCCTAAAAATCCATCCATCCACCCATTCTTGTGAATCACACTCAACAATGACAAATTTGATACAAGATGCACAAAAACACACCAAATTTATTATCCATGTGGCCCACAAAGTAGCGTCTAAGCTACAAAATGAGTGTGGATCACTGGACCTTGTGAGTGTCATACAATCCTTGTAGTTAGCAATTTTTTGTTCCTCTATCAACCAAACATATCTAAAAACTGTGGAATTTTCTTGAGAACCACAGGCCCTATTGTCAATACACCATTCCAATATTCTCTTTGGATATTTAAATTTAGCACCATATTTATACTTCAACTCTTCTCTTGCAAGAGATCATTTCACACATGCCCTTGCACCGTCATGCTCTCCTTTTTCATGTCCAGCCTCAGTGAAACTCTAAATATGTTGCACACTCATCTTGATGTGTATACTTCTCATCTAATAAAACATTTGTGTATTCTTAAATTGAGACGTGTAATTATCTGACCATATATAATGTTGATTAAAGCATATGTCCCTATCAGACAAGTTTTCATAAAATAACTAGAAACACCTTTGCATAAATTCAGTAGAATTATTACGATCATCACTAATATAAAATTAGTACTCTCTTACAAATATTGAACATTCTCTGAACTATTAGAATAATGTATAAATGTTATATGCACAAAAATGGAAATCTGTAATGAGTTTTAATATTGCGATTGAACCTCCATTTGTGGTTACAACGTGTAATTCTATGTAAAATCAACCACTGAAATAATAGTACCAATAGGAGATATGTCCTTGCATATCTTGAACTATTCATCCAACCATCAAGCTCTGTGTGTATGCCTAATATACTCATATACAATTTCATCCTTAAATTTTCTCATAAATTGAAAAACATGTATTTGTTCTGTAACTAGCTCACATCGCTTAGACTCCTTTCCATATTTCAATTGATATGGTAATAATTTATATTTATCAAAATCAACTTAATTATGCCCTATTGTACCTCCAATTTTCTCATAGATACAACTTTCCAATTTAGGTAATCTACTGCACGTACCACAACTTCCATCTAAACAATCCTGACTATAAAAAAATTATCCAAATTCTCTTTCACAAAATATCGTAGGAATGAAATCCCTAAAATATATTGGTGGAAATATAACACCACGTTCCAGTAACATAGTTTCATAATGAAAATTAGAATGAATACGTAAAAATTTAGCATAATGCATTGTAAATTCAACATGTTGCCTACAACAACAAGTGGTACAAGCATGGTTGATTTTCACATAGAATGGTTTCAACATTTCAAAAATACGTTGAATAAATCTAATTTCTAGATACTCCTGTTCAAATGTACAAAAAAATTGAGTTTGATTCATATCTAAGAAATGCTTTGGATGTGGTTCAGGATTAGTAAAACCAACTCTTTGTTTTACAACATCTCTTGTATTAGGTGAAAATCTAGTGTTACCATGCCAAAATTGAATAACAACTTCTCTTATAGCATCAGATATATCTTTGTCTTTACGCAGTGCTTTGGCAGAAAATGCCCAAAAATAAGTGTTATTGAGTGATTGAATGATATTATGCCTTTCAACTGCTTTCATTATAGTTTTTCAATCAACTTTCAGCATTTGAATTGTTTGTCTAATCAAATGTTGTTTTTTTGTTGATTCACTAACAACACTAGTAGTAAGTACACAACGCACAACATTAATATACCTTGTGCATCTCTTGACACCAACAATGTGATATGCATCATGAAGGTTTTAAAAAATTGCATAGGTTTGACCACATATATCAGATGTTGTCAATCCTAAGGTGTCTAATGTAGGTTTCATTTTATTCTATTTCATCAAACTAACCAACAACCGACATCTTTTGGAATCATTTAAAATTTCAAAATGGTTATCCCAAATTTCAGTGGCTTTTTTTTTTATTTATCATTTAAAAATTTGGTCAGACATTGGTTTCAAAATGTTCTCATAAATTTCAATAAAATAATTAGGTCTCTTACGTGAAATCCTAGGAGGTGTTTTTGTCAATTTTCTCTTGTCTATGGTTTCAACCTAAATTTCTTGATTCACATTTTCATTGTCTCTTTTAATTTCAACATCAACTACATCATGAGTATTTAATTCATCTTCAACATTGATGGTAAAAACATCTTCATTGCAATTATTTAATTCATCTTCAACATCGACAGTAGAAACATTACCTAGTTCCTCATTTCTTAAAATAGTAGGGGTTGAAAATGAACCTCTTCTTGATTCATGAAGTTTCTACATTCGCTTAGCATCTTGCAATATGTTTTCCTCTAGTTCATCTGGTGTTTTATTGCCTATTAATTTCCTTTTTTGACTTCATTTCTTGTCTCCCATGATGTTTTGCTTCCAATGATAACAAAAACATGTAAAAAGTGACATAATTTCACAGTAATTCATATAGTAAGTTCAGATAGTAAAAATCACATGTTAAAATCAAACATTGAGATTTATATTAATATGATTTAAGAACCACGATCACAGCTACATTATTAAAACCATGATCACGGTTTATAGACTATGGTCGTGGTTCTTAATGTATCATCAAATTTGACTCTCAAGGCTCGGGAAATCTCTTTTTTACCTAACCAGAGCTATGGGAGGTCATTATGGCGTGTGAAACGCCAAAAAATTCAAATTTGTTCTTCTATGGACTTATACCATGCCGAAAAATTGAAAACATGTAACAAAATGGTACCATCGCATAGGGGGGACTATTAGCTTTATAGAAATATTGATTTTAAAGTGAATAGAATAAGATAAATATCATTTTATAATTTTTTACTAATAGTAAGTATTTAAGACATTTTTCCCATGAATGTTCATGTCTAGTTTAAGACTACAAAATTTTTTTCGCTTGTCAGAATGTGATAAAACCTATACCATCCCAAGCATGGCAAAATTCTATATTTTTTTTGATGTAGTTATGGTGGGAAAATGGAAAGTGCTCTGTTTTCTAAAAAAATCATACCACTTTCACAGAAAAAATCATTAAAAAAATATTTCTCTAAAAAATACAAAATAAAATCCATCCCATGATAGACAGCGACATCTAAATTTTCACCGAAGGAAAAAAAATAACAATATTTGGTCATCCAAATCACAGGAAAATGGACTACAATCTTATAGGTTTTTTTAAAAAAACCAAGTCATAGAATTTTTAGTGTTCAATATAACTAAACTTATCTTTTTTTTAGAAAAAATTAGTAGTTTAGAAACTAGATTTTGGATGCTAAGATTCATATTTATATAAATTTTTCCAATTTTGAGTGTGCATATTGCTAATAATCCCTATAATTTGAGATTTTGTTGTTTTTTGCTATATGACGTCCACTTATGACCTCTTTTTGGTCCCCCAACTTGCTGCACTTACCAGACACACTCTTGTTTTATGGTTCATTCTTGACTGTTGAAGGGGCATTTATAAATGAACCTCATCTCATACACATCCACTAAGGCACACACTACTCCTATCTATCTTCCCACATTACGTACCATCCTATTCACACTCACATCATTTACATATCTTGGTTGAACTTACTTTTTCTTTCTTCTACTTACATGTACACTTTGTTTCCCATGCTAGATGGATACTTAGTATGTCAATATATTTTCCATATACACATGCGTGTTCACTTTGTCTTTTGGAGTGGATGTAGATCTCTTATAGGTCCTTACACACTATAATGATGCTTGGAATTTACCTCTTATCATTCCCACCGAGGCTCCTGGGGCATCTATTATCTTACACATTACAGGTGTTATCATCTCATCGTATACTACTTCTTATACTTACTAGAACATTACTTATTCCATTGATACATGTACACTTTGTTATACCCTTTATCTTTCTAACATGTTATTGGGTGCTTCATGTGCATCATTTACCTTGCACTACTATATGCCACCATGGTCGTCTAATACATTTTTTCTTGTCAATTCTTTCTACTTGTATACTATGGTTTGCAGGTTATGCCCTATGTCTTATTTGATCATTTCTTTTATGCTTATGGATGCTTCAGCCTTGATTTTCTTGTGACATTATGAGTGATGTCCCATGTTTGAAACCCATTTTTCATGGTCTATCTTGTATGCAAACTTGTTTGTTATATTATTTTTATATGACATGCTAGCTAATTTTTCTAATAACACATATTTCTAGCCATTTTGTTTTCATGTGCCTTAGTTTCTACCATGCACATTCCCTACCCCCTGCAGGTATCAGCATTAGGTCATCTATTTATGCCGCACACTCCTATCAACTTCAAATGCATCCCAAATGAGGGGGGCATACATTGGGTGAAAAAAACACTCAATACAATAGCTCAAACATATAGCACAACACAAAATTAACATAGGTTACAGTTACATTCCTGGCTCAGAATCATACTTGGTTCAAAATCACAACACAGATATCAGTGCCTAAACGTAGATAGAAGCACCTAGGCACTTGTTTCCTCCCCTGGGTGCTAATTTTGTGGGGGCACATATAATTTGTTTCTCAAATCGGCACAGTTCACATAAGTCTTCATATTATTTCTACAGTTAGAGGCACAGACCTTCAGCAATAGAATGTAATTTATCTTCTATATTCAGTTCAATTGGTATAACTCGGAACTAATATGAAATAATCAGGATAGCATGAACAAAACAGGGACACACCATTTACAGTGGTGTTTATCATGAAGATTCATGGATGGAGAGTAACACTAGGCATCTCTCCCCAACACTTATTCTTCGGCATGAGATCACTCAAAAAATTCACATTTGGTGTGAGACCGCCAAAAAAAAATTTCTCTACAAAGCATTTCAGGACACATTTATATCCTTTTACACTCTTTTACATCATGTGTACACTTTTCTTTATACACTTTTACATACGTATGCACATTTTTCTCTGATTTATCATATATAGGTCTTTGACTGCATTCTTGTTCTTATTTTTATAGGTCCTTCCTTATAAGAAGTAGTAAAAATAAGCACAACAATAGGTACAACATGGTACAATGCACACGCTTCATCCCTAAGGTCACTTTCCTTTCATAGTTTCCACGCTTTATTTTGACCCTCATTCCATGCTTCACTTGTCCACTCACCACACTATTCTCCACATGCTCTACAGGGTAATAAGGTGTGCATATCTTATCTACTTTATGTTATCAATTATTTACTCAAAAACATAAAATGGGGACAAATGTAGACACAAAATCATGCACATGGGTACATTTATAGGTTTTAAACACATACTAACATCTATATGATTCCTAAGGAAGATAAATAGTAATTGATGATTGTATTTGGCCTCTTTTATGTGTTTCTTGTTGTCTATTTAGTCTTACATATCCTACAACCCAGTTGGTATTTTACTTATTTATATGTTATGGCTCCGGACACTAACAACTAGGAGCCTCTGTCACCTCTGGGCATCCCTAACTCTTATTCACCTTACTCACTCCTTTTGGGTCTCTATTATCTTTTAGCCATCTTTTTCACTTATGGGTCGCCCTTCCAATTGTCAATTACAAAATTCAAACAAGGGAATCATATAAATTCATAGTTATGTGTTTAAAATCAAGGACCAAGAACTAAACATTACTATTATCACCTAATCTTGCATCCAAAAGGCACCTAAAGCATTCAAATGCATTCATCTAGCATCCATTCAAGGGATAAGGGCTGCATAAATTTTGCATACATAACATAGGAAGGAGAAGTTCATTCTATTCCATCCACACATTCTATTACATTGTTACATTTAGCTACATCTCGCTATCAAGTGCAACTTGTAGAAGGGCATCCTAGGGCACGATTTCTACACACACTCACAAGAACTACATGGATTCTAAGATGTAATGCAATTCTTGGTCATAAGTTCATTCTCGAGTTGACCATTGGGGTTCCAATTCCACATATTGCATCTTTCATTTTAGGTTTGATGTCGATTGTGGACTTGTGAAGGTGAACTTCTATTTTATATGTTACATGTATCCTCAGTGATCATTTTACAACTCTCAGGTGATCAGTAGGAAGTAAAAGTGATGATCTTGCAATACAATAAAAATTAGATTATGATCATTTAGGTAGTCATATGCACCTAGAAGAAGTCTTCAGTGCCCAAGCACCCATGTCCTATCATGGGTTCTCATGTCCAGCCTTATTCCTATATTACAGAATTTACATTGAGAATTTTTGACACTCTGCCTAGCCTGTTCAACAATTTTCCTAGTCTAGATTAGTCCCAAATAACGTGAAAATCAGCTAATTCCTCTCTCCTTCTCCTTTTCTTAGGGTTTTAAATAATACATCTTATATTTATTGTTTCATTTCTTTACTTCAACATTTATACATCATTTGGTTCAGTAGTGACTCTGAAATATTTAGATTAATTCCAATTAAATTAAATCATCCTTCCCAAAACAACAACTACTCTACAAAGCAAGTATAAAAATTGAACATTGCCAATGTGCCCATCAACCTACATAAACTTTTGTCAAATCTCCAAAGTGGAAATTATGAGTTTAATTATGTACCCAAACTTTACTAGGAATTCAAAAGATAAATAAGGATATTCAAATGGAGTTTGTTTCTAATTTTCTAATGTAAAAAAATCATTGATCATGATAAACATATCTCTCGGTTCTTAGGAATTTGAAATCCAAAAAAATATTCAAAGCTACACAACATGGGAAAATATTTCCTTGCAACATACAACAACAATCCCATAGCCAAAATCTTTGAATTAAATACATTTTATTCAAAAATCAATAGCTATGTAATAGATAATTGAAGAATTATTTTCCATCCCATCCTAACATATTTTCATTTTCAATCATTACCTGATCTGGGGTTGACTCATGAACATGTGGTAGATTAAGAACTCAATTTACCTTTGTAGTAGGCTTGTATTCCATCTTCATCTTACCATTACTCTGATGGATTAAGTTTCCAACAATTTTCCACCCATTTCCACTCATACAACAATGAGTATGAAAATTCCTGGGACAAGAGGAATTTTGTTTTCCATTTCTCGCCTCTAGACAACAAGATTTTTTTTTTTGATATTCCTTATTCCTTACGAATGTCATAAAATTCTTCAACAATTTCCTTCTCTTCCAAAAACTAGCAATAGAATGGTTAATCTACCTGAAAAAAGTGCAAGGAAAAGTATGCCACATTTTCTTAATATAAAAACATATTTCTTGAATTGAAATAAAGGATCAGAATTTTAACAACACTTTATATTTTTAGTATGATTATGATAAGAAAAAGGAGGTGGAATCTCATTACCTTTTCTCTGCAATTTCTTACTCAATCCATCATGTGATAAATAATCACCAATTTCCTGCACCGAGTCTTCCTGCAGGATTAGTGGGGTATTCACTTAGCTATCGAAAGCTTGTCTCCCTTCAGTGTGCTTTGAGAACTCTCCAATTTCCAATCCCCCACTAGGATAACCCAAACCTACAAAATGAAAATGATCTTCAACCTGTATTGGGTTAGAAATACCTTAGCCATTCTTAACAAGGCCTCTTCTATCAAATTCCATTTTCAACAATAACTTAGATCTAATGCCTTTAGTGTTTTTTTTCAAATGAACCAACAATAGTAGCTAAATCTGAATCTAAATGGGAAGAAGAAAAATCATGTGGTGAATAACTTACAGTGCACTCATATGTCATGGTTTCTACATCTAAAGAGAAAGAAAAATCCTTCTTCGGTTCACCACACTTCAATCTGATCAAGATCTCTTCCTTGGATTCAAACTTTGATTTTAATTGTGTAATTTTTTCTTCTAGTGAATAGAGATTTTACCTCATAAAATAATTCTCTTCATGAATATATCCATTGATACTTTCAATCTCTTCTAACATCTCTCTCTTCAATGCTTTACCCAAAGCTACATGTGAACTACATGTACTTTCAAAACAACACAAAATGAAAAATGGAAGATCGAGCCATAGACTCTACAAAATCTAATGGGATTAACAAATCAAAACTAATATATAATGTAACTAAAATAAAACATTGAATGCAACCAGATCTGATACCAAACTTACTTCGTAGATAACAAGTTTTAAGGAATTAAAATCCCCTTTGATACCAAAAACTTTATTCAAAAATGTCAATAGACCCCTTATTGATTTACTTGTTTAAAGAGATCTTACAAATTTATCAAAAAAATTATTTAAATGAATCTAAAGCTGATTAGGATCTGATTTAAATTGAATTAAAACTAACCCGGAACTAAACTCAAGATTCACAAAATCACTATTATTCACAGATCGATCAATACCATTCAGAATTAATTTACCCAATTCTTCAAAAATGTTGTAATCTAATTATAAATGCTTGCTTGAATTTAAATTGACTGATTAAATTTAGAAATGAATCAAAATTGAGAATGAAAAATAAATAAAATCATAGAGATGACACCAAATTTATTTACAAAGTTCATAAATTGCCTACGTTTCCGGGTTCATACGAATCGATCTATTAAAAATCATTCAAACTACAAGTAAAATCAACTTACAAATAATAATACTAGATTCACATGCTATAATTTATTTTCTTCACACCTTCAAAGGACCCTAGTGAAGTTTAGTGTTTGTCCTCCACCTTCCTAAAACACTTACAGAAGCTTATCCCTTCATATTTATGTCTTCTAATGAATTTTTATAAGTAAAATGATGTCACAATAATCCAAAATAGGAAAATGATGTATGCGGGAGGACCATCTCACAATTCTAGACAACTTTCTAGTTTACGCAGAGTCCTCAAAAATATCGTAAGTGCCTCAAAATCTCACTTTTATGAAATTGTCTTATTATCAATAATAACAAAATCAGTCAACTTAGTTTGTATAAAACCCAACTAACCCTTATATAGGCTTTTCAACCCCCTATGGCCTAGCAATGGGGGCTTGATTTTGGTAAAGGGGACGCTAGGGGTTCGAACAACCCCAAATCCTATGGAACTGCTTTATGTTTATTTGGGATAATAATCCCACATCTATGGGGTGGTTCAAGGATTTAATAAACATGTTGTATACTTTACCCATAGCTTGGGAAATACATAATCCATTTTTCTATCCACATAAGGCTCGGGTGGTAGACTGGTTTGGGGGCTGCCGAGTTTGGAACACCAGATAGTGGCTAGTCGGTGGGCTGGTTTGCCACGTAGATCAGTCAGAAGTAATTTTTTTGGATTTTGGGCTATGTTGGGATTTTCTGAGATGATGTATTGGTCTTTTCAGTGGGATATTTCATTTTTAAGTGGCAGAGATATGTGGAGATCTCGCAGAGTGGTTAAACTATCCTACCAATATTAGAATATATCCCTAATCAATTAGCTTAGTCAGTGGATGAGTTGGCTCCCTTCAACTCAATCACAAGCTTGCCTAGCTCGGTCTCCTAGCTCGATGAGCTACTTGATTCATGGCAGCTAGATCCCCCTCCAAAATAAAATTGGACCCCATAGTTTAAAAAAAATCGTCCGTCAAAGACTGGTGGTAAAAACTAGGTTCTCTTTTTGCTCCATGCCATGTGTCAACACCAGGTTGACCCATGTTCCATTTTTGCAACATGTCTAGTCACTGCATCACATGTGCCCCTGCTTCATTTGTGGAGTCATGTTCTTGCGTGGACGGTATCTGGAGCATACGGTGTCCATTTTCAATGTTAAATATACTTTCAAAAATATCTCGAATTTCTCTTCCATAAGGAATATGTTCAAGGAAATTTATGGAACATTCAAAGTTTGAAAAATCCTCTGGATCAACAAGAACATGGCCAATTTTTAATTGAAACAACCATTCTTCCATACAAGAAACAAGCTCCAAACAATCTCCAAAACAAGCTCCAAACAATCTCCAAAACAAGCTCCATATCCACTAGAAAACATCCAAACCACAAGAAGATGACTTGGTTGACCTCTCAACCAATTGGCATCATCTCATGCTTCTTCCAATAAAAGAAACCACGCTATCCTCCCTCTAATCCCATGGGATATAGTAGAAGAGCACAATGTTGGATAAGGGAGAGGAAATCAAAACCACAACATTCAAGCAACTATATGAGTATGAAATCCAACACAAGAGACAAGAATATGCATGCTTCTTGCAAAGTGGGGAAGAGAGGAGAGAGATCCCTTTTTAATCATAATCAAATAAGTATCCAAATAGATCCAAAAAAAATTCCGATTTGTCTAAAAGTCTCCAAAGCTCCATATCTCTCCAATAAACCTTGTTTCTCTTTTCCTCCTTACCAAAGTTTTTAAAACCTTGGAAGTTTCCTTAGAAATGATAGGTGATTATTCTCAAACCATATGGGAATGATCTCCTACTTTAAACCAAATAAAGACGATTTGAAAAGAATCCCAACAAGGCTTTTCCATCAAGCATTGTGGATAAAGTAAGAGGGATTCTTCCCTCTCCCCTTTGCCACTCCCAAATTTTACTTCCCAAAAGGGGTGGATAGAGGAAACAAAGAAGAAAACAATAACATATTGCAACCAAACCATTTTAGCACCAAATTTTAAACTAAAAACAACTTCCCTTCAAAATGTAATAATTAAAATTCAATGGTGTGAGGCCTACCTCACAAAATCAAAAGGATTCCAAACACAAGCCTTCCAATCCACACTCCAAGCTCTCAAATCCAAAGGCTTCTTTTCTTCCCAAAATAGCTCGAAGCAAAAATGATAAAAAGAACCCCTCATCCCTCCAAAATCAAGGATAATACAGTAGAATATTCTCCAAATAAAAAACTCAATGGAATGGTGACATGTGTCATCCATCCACCCAAAAAATCTTGTCATCCAAGTGGCATACCTATGGGTGGGTAATCTCTTTTCGAGGCTCATAATGTCTTGTGAAGGTACTAGGTTACCTAGAAAAATTAAATGTATCATAGAACTAATAACCACTCTAATGAAAAGAGATAAAAAGGTCATATTGCTAAAATAAAAAACATTAAATCAAAATTAGATGGTTGTAATTGTAATTTTTTTCAAGATAAGTTACTGTATTTCAGAGTTCAAATGAATATTCATAAAAAAATAGGAATTTCATTTCTATTTTAAATTCTAAATATGAAAATGAAATTGATATTCCTAATTTTTATTTCTTGTCCTCTCTTCTTATCTAATAAGAGCAACTTATGACCAATTTTGACGCTAAGGTGAATGCTTCTTAATCCCTTCTATCTCAAAATCATAAAATGTTTATTTTTAATAATAATTAGTCTCAGATGTTTAATATTAATTTTTCTAAATATACGAAAGGGATCAAGAAAGATGCGAATGACAACTATAAAGTCAAATATTTTGAAAATGTAACAAATATAAAAAATTTGGTAGAAATCTCTTTTATCTCAAAATCATAAAATGTTTATTCTTATTAATAATATATCTCAGATGCTTAATCTTAAATTTTATAAATATAAGAAAGGGATCAAGAAAGATGCAAGGGACAGCTATAAAGTCAAATATTTTGAAAATGTAAGAAATGTCAAAAATTTGGTCATAATGATTTTTTTTATCAAAATGAAAATGTTTCCAATCGAAAATACTTAAGAATAATAGAGGTAAAAAAATTACAATCACAATAATGATCAAAATTCAAATCATGATCTAGATCAAAATAATAATTCAGACAAAACAATTGCACTTTACATTGCATTTATTGATTTTTATGACAATGAATGGATTATAGATACTGACACTTCAAGACATTACTTACATGAGAGATATTCTCACAAATTTCAAAAATTGTTGTGAAAGAATTTATCTAGGAGACAACTCCATTGAAGAAAAAATTCAAGGTAAAACTAAACTATTTAATGGGTTGACTAAGGATGTTTTGTTTGTTCCCAAACTTAGAAAAATATATAATCTTGTTCTCAAATTACCGGAGACAACTTTGTTATTATTTTAGTTAAGGATAAATGTTTTTATCAAAGATAATTTTGATTGCATTATTGTTGAAGGTATTCAACATAATGAATTATATATTTTTTTATGATTTTACTAATTAAATATGGCTTCCCTTTCAAATTACAAATAAACTCAACTATGACATGAAATACTTGGTCATCCTAAGTTTAAGAGTCTTTATGATAAGACAAGCTACGATAGTGTGATATGACTACATAAAATTAAATCTAATCATGAAATTTGTGAGAATTCTTACATGACAAGCAACATTTTGTCCCCTTTCAAAATAATCATGATTCTAATTCATCTCATCCTTTAGATCTTATTCATATTAATGTTTCTAGAGGACCACTTGAAGTAGTTTCTCTTAGAGGTTATTTGTATGTTGTAACATTTATTAATGATTATACTAGGATGATATGGTCATACTTCATTAAAAAATATAAAGTTTTGTCTAAATTTAAACAATTTAAAGCTCTAGTTGAAAATATCTATAATCATAAAAATATGAAATTAATATTTGATGATGGAGATGAATATATTAGTAATAAATTTGATGTCTTCTATATATCTTATGGAATTAAAAAAGGTCTTATCACTCCCCATTCTCCACAATAGAATGGAATTGTAGAAAGGAAAAATTGAACCATTCTTGAAATGGTTATAACTATGATTTATTTTTCCCAAGTTCCTAAATTTTTATGGGAAAAATCTATGAACATTATTGTTTATACCTTAAATATATTTCCTACCAAATCCTTACATAAAACCACTCCTCTAAAAGTATGGACCAGTTAGAAACCAAATGTATCTCATCTTAAAATATTTGGTATCCTTGCTTTTATTTTTATTCTTAAATTTAAAATAAAAAATCTTGATCCAACCTCCTACCCTTGTATATTTGTTGGTTATGAAGGAAAACTAATGGTTTAAGAATTTATGATCCATTTAAAAGAGAAATCATTGAAAATAGGAATGTCCATGTCCTTAAAAAATATTTTTGTGTATCCTCCTTTGAACATCCTCAATTTTCTCTAAATGAGGAGAGGAATGAATTATATGAATATAATCCAATTATGGATATTCTAGAAGATGAGGTTAAGGGTGAGCTAACTCAATACCAATCTAAAAGACCTATATGGTCTAAATCTCTTTTGCAAGATTCTAACCTTAGTACTCTTAATAAAATGACTAGAAGTGGTCATTTTTATCATGCTCTAATGACCTTGTATCAATGTGAAATTTAAACATTTGAGGAATCCAACTAAGATGAGAGACAAAAGGATGTTATGATATCTAAATATGATGCTCTAATAAATATTCAAATGTGGGATCTAGTCCCACCTTTTAAAATAAGTATTATTGGATCTAAATGTCTTTATAAAATAAAGTATAACTCCATGAGTGAAATTGATAAATTAAAGTAAGATTAGTTGTCATTGGTTTCACTCAGAAAGAAAGAATTGATTATGTGGAAACATTTTCTTCTGTAGAAAAAATGAACACAGTCATGATTTTGATTGTTCTTACATCCCAAAATGGCTGGGAAATACACCAAATTGATGTTAAAAATGCTTCCTAAATGATGGTTTGGAAGAAGATATATATTTTTCTCAACCTAAGATATTTGAAGAACCTTATAAAAATAATTATTTTTGTAATTTAAATAACTCCTAAAGCTTGGTATTCAAAAACTAATAATTATTTTAAAATTTTAGGGTTTACACATTGTTCTCTTGATAATGATTTATTTGTCAAAATAGAAAATAATATTATTCTTATTGTGTTATATGTTGATTATCCTCTTATAAATAATATTTAGATTGGTTTAATTATTAAATATAAATATAAGCTATGTCAATAATTTAATATGATATATTAAGGATTACTTCATCACTTTCTAGGTGTAGACATCTAAAATGTGGACATAATTAATTATGATTAATTTGTCCCGCAAATATCCCAACATCATCCATATAATAAGTATTTCCTCTATCCTAGAATCCAAAACTATGAAGTAAATTCTCCATCTTTACAAAGAGGCCTCCGGATAACAAATTAATTTTGATAAAATCTCTTTGTACGTTTTTAACACTCCTCCTGCCAGACAAAGAAAATTTTCCCAAATCCTTGGCTATGAGATTAATTCCTTGCATACCACATACCTTGGGCTCCCTATAGGTACTAATAAGGTTCACATGAGTGTTTGGAATGCTTTTCTTGACATGTTTTAAAGAAATCGTGTTGGTTGGAAGGAATCCACCCTATCTAGTGTAGGAAAATGCTTGCTTGTCAAAAGTACACTCCAAAACTTGCCGATATATATCATGTCTCACTTCTTTATTCCAACATCTATTTTTGATAATATTGAGAGGATTCAAAAAACTTTCTTTGGAGGGGCATGAAAGAGAAGAATAGAATTCACTTGGTAGCTTGAGAGAAGGTCTGCAACAACAAGAAAGTTGGGGGCATTGACATTAAAAAAATAAGAACCATGAATACAACATTAGTATCTAAAATGGGTTGGAGACTTATTAAAAATGATAATCCTTGGGCCAATCTCATTAGATATAAATATATAAACCTTGACAATGTTCAAGATTTCCTTAACAATGTCCCTCTCCCTAGTGGTTCCAATTTCTAGAACAATTTGGTAAACATCAAAAAATATCTTGCCTCTAGTTGCAAGTGGATTCTGGGCATGGGGGAAAGTATCAACTTCTATAAAGATAGGTGTGATGATCTTAGAACTCTAATCAATAATAAACATTGGGAAAAACTTCAAGAAAACCTCACCATAGCCTCAGGATATCATTTAAGTGGCTATATACAAAATACAAATGGATTATTGTAGTGGAAAAATCTTGTGAATATCATCCCCAACCAAGAAGAGCTCCTTAGAGACCTAAAAACATCCTAAGTCATATTCTCAGCATCCAAATGCAGCCTAAGGATGAATTTAGCTGGGCTCATTCCTTTGATGGAAACTACTCGGTGAGATCAAGTTACCAATTGTATGTCAATGAACCGATTAACATCTTTCCTTGGAGTAGGACCTAGTTTAAAGAGATTAATTTCTAATATTAACTATTTTCTCTATTTTTTTCTTAATAAAGTTATCCTTATCATCGATAGACTTATCAAGAGGGGATCTACCATTCCTAATAGATGCTACCACAGTAAAAAGGATAATTAAACCATTCAAAACCTCCTGCTTCATTGCCCAGTGGCCATGGCTCTATGGAAGCTCATATTCAAAAGATTTGGTGTCAATTTATATTTCCTGGAGGACATTATTCAAGCATGGCTCCAATGGAATCCCCCTTCCAAGCATGTTCTTTTTCGCAGATTTTGGAGGATAATTTTCTCCCACACCATCTGGAGGATATGGAAGGCTCGCAACTCTAAAAATTTTAGGGGAAAACAAAACCATAAAAATTATCCTGAATGAAATTGTTGTGGCTGCTAAAAACATCAAGAAATTCAATCCACCCAAAAAATATTTGTATCCCCAAGATGAGGAAGAATATCTGAAGTCTTGGAACATCAATACTCAACAATCAGCAACTCCTCCCTCCAGCATTGACAGGTCTCTTGTGCATTGGATTCCCCCTCTAGAAGGTTGGCATAATTTAAACTTTGATGGTGCTTCCATAGGAAATCCTAGTTTAGCAGGTGGTGGTGGTATTATTAGAAATCACTTGGGTCACCTCATTGCCACTTATGCATGGTATATGGGTAAGAAAACCAAGCATTACTTGGAAGCCCTTGCAGCTCTCTGGGGAATCAGAATTGCTAGGAACCTCAAAGTGGCTAACATCATTATGGAAGGTGACTCAATGAAAATTATCAATAATCTTTCTAACACCCAAATTCCTAGTATAATCATAAGTGATTTTATCAATGAAGCCCTTTCTACATGCAATGATATTAACATCATGTTTCAACATATGTATAGGGAGGGGAATAAAATAAAGGACATCTTGGCTAATGTAGGGGTATGAAATAATAAGTACAATGAATGGTATGATTTACAAAACACCCATCATGAAGCTCGCAAAATCATCATTAAAGAAGCAAATGCAAATCCCTAGTTTGTGGCTCTCTCACATGTGGAATCCTTGGCATAATTTTCTAAAGAATATTGTTATTAAATGTCCTTATTACCCATTCACCTCGAAAAATGAGTGATTTTTTATTTTCAAACAAAATTGTGGGAAGGATTCAGGGTTCATCTCTGTAACAATAAATATTTTAGGTTGTTTGCATGTTGTAGTAAGACTGTTTGTAGTTGTTATCAGTTCTACGCTTCACGGTCGTCGTGTGTATTAACTATGGGGGATCTCCAAGTTGAGTTGAGCCTATTTTTGATCCTCAGTTGAAGGAAAATTTAGAGTTCTGGGAAACCCTTAACATTGGGAATTTCCCATATTTTATTCAGAGGATCAAGGGGAATGACCAACACATATCTCTCCAATTTGTAGAAAATTGGAAAGGGAGGAACATCCAGTATAGAGGAAGATATTTCAATATCTCTGAGAATTTCATCACTTTTATAACTGGGCTAAGCATGGATTGCAATAAGTTATTCAAGAACAAATTTAATAAATAAGTTGAGGAAAAAATATTCCTAGATGATGGGGAACACCTGGAAATTAATAAGGAAAGCATTGTTTATGACACAATTCTGAAGCCCTTTGATGATGTAGCTTGTATTATAGTTCATTATACCACTCTAGACATATGGTTTTATATAATCTTTCTTCAACACCTAGTGCTACTAAATCATTTCAGGCACGAGGCCAAGGTGAGTTTGTCTTACTATATTCTGCAATCTTTGGAAAATTCAATTGAGGAGGTTCAGGGTCATAAAAGGACTATTCCTCTACATCAAGGGATCATATATCTCATCCAAAAGTAAAGTATTGATCTCCTAGCCAACGATCCTCGTCCCCCACTTACCCCACCACCCCCATAGCAACCTTGCATTCATTCTAAGAACCGCATGTATCGAGACCCTGTTATTGAGCCAACCCCCAAAAGGGTTATTATAAAGGAAAAGAATTCATGGAAATTGGTATTTCCCCTATTGTTATTTATGTTAGTGATCAGGACACTATCCTAGCAAAAATGAAATGTCAAGCTAAGACTTTAAAAACACTGGAATATAATGTGGATTTTCTTCTCAAATCCAACATTAAAAAATCAACAGATGACTTCATCTCAAGCTTCAAAGAGGATTTTATCACTCTTTCCACTAAATAAAACACTCTGGAAGATAAACATAACACCTTCCTAGCCATCCATAGGGTAGTTCTCGACCTCTTACAAGTGCACATCCGAAATATCTGTGATGTTAGTGGAATTCTAGCCTTTGTGTGGAAGAATGTAAAGCTCACCAAAAAGTTCAAAGCCTCAAATTGGGATCCAAATATCACTGTTGCTTTGAATTTTCACAAGGAACTCGTAATTTCTATCAAGGTCTACAACAAATCCATCAATTAGTGTTTGTGTTTCTTTATGTTGTAATGTTGTTATGATTTTTTCTTAGTATTGCAGTTTTGTTGTTTTTCTCGTAGTAGGGCTTCTTGTTAGTAGATGGCCCCTGCCCTAGTACTTTGTTAGTTTCTTCTTTTGGTTTGGGTGTGGCCCCCTTATTTTTGTTATGCACTTTGATTTGTATTGTCTATCTTGGCTGTTGAGCCTATGGTTTTACTCTTGGGTAAGGTCCCTCTAAAACCTTTTACAAATAAAAAAAATATTTAATCGTAATATTAATTATTATTATTTAATCCATTTTATCGTATTTACCCTTTATCATTATTTATCATTTGTCCCAAATCCTTTTAATCCATCATTATATCCCATCTTATCATTAATCACTTTTATTTCATTATTATATCATATTATCCTATTCAAATCCCTATTAACATTTTATAGGAATTTAATATTCCTATATCTACCTACCCACATACCCTACACATCCCTACCCCTAGACTTTCCATGTAACCCGACCCCTGGTCATCATTTATTAACCTAATCTAATTATAATCTTGATCACATCCTCCCACCTCTAAATCTAAAGGCTTTTATTTCTAGAAGCCTCTTTAAATATTTCCTTCCATTGGATTTTTAATTCAATTGTGTCCTTGTTAATCTATCCACCCATACCAAACCTACACTACCATCCCAAACCCCAACCTCCAAACCCCCTATCAATCATCATGACCCACACCTTGTGACCATAAAAACTCATGTAAATAATCTACCACCATCCAAAACCTCAAATCCTAAATCCAATCATCATAAAACCTATCATAGATTCCCATTCACATATCCACAACAATCCCAAAAAATTCATCCAAAATCATCATCCCCCACATCTCATTTTATTCCTCCATCCTCATCATCTTCATCACCCCAATCAAATCCTATAGACTTTCTCCTAAATAGTCCCACATCCACTAATCTGCCATAAACTTCAACCTCTAAGCCTATTTCATCCCCTCCATCACCTACACCCAATCCTATCAAAACTATCTCATCCACCATGAATCCTAAGTCACCCTCGTCCCCTTCTACCCCCAATCCTAAACCATCTAATGTGGCTCATACACAACCATCATCCTCTTCATCCACACCTAATCCTATCTCAACCCCTTCATCACCTAAAATTAACACTATCTTATCCTCTAATCCTATTTCAAATCCACTATCCCCCAATCCTACAACATCTAACGTGACTCCTAAGTCACCAACTCCTAAACCTAATAAATATAATACCAATCATCTCCCCACTCCATCTCCTACCCAATCTAATGAGGCTCATATGCCACCTTCATCCATGAAAACTCCCTCCTTTTCCATGAAATAGTATTTCCTTACTTTCATAGATGAATTCAGTTGAAGGACATGGGTATATTTCTTTAAAAATAAATATGAAACATTTGAAGTATTCAAGAAGTTCAAGGCCATGGTTGAGAAGAACAGTTGCCATCATATAAAGACATTGAGAATAGATAGAGGGGGAGATTATATTTTCTTGATAGGATGGTCATGTGTTTTCTTATTCACCTTTATACTTCTGCTCTAATTAAAGCATTGTAAAATATATTTTTATGATCTTAATAGAATTATCACTCTAAGTGTATTATGTAGTTCAGTAATAAAGCATCATGTTTTAAAGGAGGTCATTACTTTATAAAAGGCTCCTAGAGATGCTTGTATATATTTTCCATGAAAAATTGTGAGATATTCTCACAAATCAAGCTTAGCCTAAATCATCACTTCTGATTTATGAATTCCAAATCCTTTTGTACTAAAAGGAAAGTTTAGCATGATGAAGGTGTATAAATCCTTCAAATGTGATATGCAAGCCTATACCTCACTGTGGTTTAAGGATTCTAAATCATGTTATATATATGGGTAAGGTTGACATATAAACCCCTCTTAATATTAAGGGGGGAGTGTTAGAACATTAATCTTAAGTAGGATTTAATCCCCTCTTAAATGTTCTTGTATTTTTATAAATTTAGTTTATAATTAAATAGATAAAAAAATATGTGATATTTTTATTTATTTAATATAAATTTTAGGTTTGTGTTAATTGATTATTAAAAATAAATTTATTAAAGTGGAGGGGTTCTTCACGAGAAGACATTCCCATAAACCACTTAAATAGGGCTCTCAGGGCCTGGTAAAAACAATCAAATTGAAATGTTAAAATTGGAGAGAAGTGGGTGAAGAATATTTTTACTCGACATTGTAAAACATTTCTTATTAATAGAAATCTATAACTTTCCCATGGTTTTTTACCTCGTATGAGGTTTTCCGCTTAAATTTTTGTAATATTTTATTTATTGTTTTTACTATGTTATTTATTTCATAAGGTTTAAATAACTTTACAGTATTTATTTAAGTGTTCTAACCTTACAAATATTGTGCAAGAAAGGAAACAAGCAAACATAAGGCACATCCCGCAAACAATAACAAACAAGATACAAGAAAATTAGACAACCATGATTTGAAGGATTCATGCAAGGATAATGATACACACAAAGCACCCATTAGCATGTTAGGAAATATTATTATTATGTCACAACGTAAGATCTGAATATAGGAATGAAAATGTGAAATATTGTAATGATATAACCTGATAGTAAGTGGGAAAAGGTAAATGCCCCAAGGAGCCACAATGGGACTGGTAATGGACATGGCTAAGCATCATACATCAGGTAATAACCTGTAAGTTACCTACATTCACCTCAAGATACCATGTTAACGTGCAAGTGTGTATGAAAAATGATAAATCATTAGAGGAACCATAGTAAGATGATAACAAAAGATGTAACATATAGTAGTATAAGGAAGCAAGAATACATCCAATCAAGATATATGCTAACATTTTTTTGTAATTTATATTAAAAATATATGAAACATAAAATCGATATAAGGGAGTAATAAGGATACCCCCTAGTGTATGTGTGCAAAGTGATGTTCATGTATGTAAGGAGGCCCTCGACAGTCAAATATGAACCAGGAACAAAAGTGTGTCATTAGGTGGTGTGGGGGAATTATGATGCCCAAAAATGTGAATGCCAAAATTATATTTTAAATAAGAGTACTGGGAAAGGACCCATGATCATCTAGTGTAAAAATCTGATAATATGTGAACATGAGGTAAGGACCTAGTGTCGTGTCATGTATCATAGCAGGTGGAGTAGGATTGTGTCATACACATGTGGAGAAACTAGAATAGGTAGAACATTGGTAAACATGAGATTTACTAGATAATAATGTCAACACGGTGAGGGGAAAACCTTATAGAGTCCAATATCCAAATAAGAAGAGTATGAAGGGTATTAATTAACTAATTTCAATTAATTCCTCATGGGTTTTTATGGGAAATGGAATGGGAAAATTTATTTATTTAGGAGAGGTGTGAAATTGGGGTGTCTATACTATCTACTAGGTGTGTCTCCACCCACCACATGTAATTCCCTATAATTTCTAAGGCCCCCTCCATTACCACTATATTCATCTAGTATGGCCACTTGTTCATTGTTCGTCTATACGGATCCCACGTAACCTACTCATGTCTCACCTATGGAAACCTTCTACAAAAAACCACTAGCCTCACTTCCATACCTCTCTCTCATTTTTGAATTCTCAATGCATCTCTTGCTATATATATAAAGGTTTAAAAAAGTATACATTCCCTAATTCCCATTTTCACCTCACTGAAATCCTTTACAAATCATGTACTAACTTCACCCATATAGCTATGCCCCAACCAAATTATACATCCACCTCCAATACATTCCTACATGCCACTAACACAAAAACTGAAATTTTTCCATCTACCTTGTGGCACAAGACTCATGCCACAACCATCGTAATAACATCCTTCTAATATTCATAATCTATGCAAACAATATGATAGTTAATCAAATCATCGATGTATTGGGGTGATAATCATCACTACCTATGACCCATCATGTTGATTCCCTCCTCTCTTTGGTATTTATTGGAACATCACAAAACATATGGACTCCTTGAATTAGTAGCCCTAAAATCACATGTACATCCTGTAGTGTTATCGTAACCTCAATTATGTGTTCATCAACTCTCCACGTGAATGTGTTATACCTAAAATCCCAATGGACGAAAAAATCTATATCATATATGCATCTAATGGGACCAACACCATCTAAAAAATGCCTCAAAATATGAGGCATGTAGTTATGCATCATCCTATATGGATAATCCACAAAATAAATATGGTAACCATGCCACATTTATGGATCTCCACAATTAAAACCTCTGTGACAACTACAAAATATCAAACAAAAAGTACCCACAAGATCTTAATCAAAATCAATTATCAAAATCAACAAAATACATCTAAAATCATCAAATTTCCCAATTATCTACTCCATCGGTCCTTGTTGGCTTAACACCATCATCCCCTAAGAAAAAAATACCACCCCCTTATACCATTGACCATGTTGGTGTACACACTAAATCACACACTTTGGGTACATTACTAGGTCCTAATCACATTTTAGTATTCATATGCTTATTACAGGAGAAAAGTACTAATTGATCATTATACTTGGCATCTTAGTTTCCTTTCTTATTTGCCTCTTGGCTTTACAAACCTCACTACCCAGTCTGACCCTTCATACTTCACCTTTTCTGGCTCTAGACACAAGCTCCCAGCTTAGATGTTAGTGCCTAGGCGTCCTCATCCCATGTGGGTTCCCTAGATATCTTTGTACTTTTATCACTCCTTTTTGGGTCCTTTTTAGCCATTAGGCATCCCTATCTCTTAGGGATCATCCTTTTAGTGATCAATTATGAAATTTGGACAAGATAAACATATAAATATAAAGTTATGTGACCAAATTAAAGGACCAATATCTAATCATATATATTATCACCTAATGTTGTATCTCACAAGCACTTAAGAGCATATTTGGATTCATCTAACACCGTTGCAAGGGATAAGGGATGGTTTTCTACATCACACACATAGGAGGGAAATTCATTTTATTCCATGCACACATCTATTACATATTTTTACATCTAGCTACTTCGTTCACTATCAAGTGTGACACGCACAAGAGCCACCTAGGGCACGATTCTGCACATACACACATAGAAATACATTGGTTCTAATATGTAGTGTAAAACTCAATTTTAAGATCAATTTTTTGATAGCTTAGGAGAATCCGAAACCTCATTTTTCATCTTTATTTTTTAGGATTTGATGTTCTTTTGAGGGTTTTACAAGTGATCTCTTTATTGCAAGTTATCAGCAACATCAATGATCATATTGTGACAAAATTTGAGTGTTTTGGATCATCCAATGAACCTATAAAATTAATCTCTAGACCTCTTGCGCAGACCCTGGCACATAAGAAGGGATCATAACACCCAAGCACCCCAGTACTAGTCTAGGTGCTATAGTCTCTATTCCTCCAGCACTCCTACACTTTTCTGGGTTCAGTTTGGAGGTCAGGTACTTCCAGTCTTCCACCTTCGCACACCACCAATATATTTGTGAAATCAGCTAAGTAATCTAACTCTCTATTGAACTTTAGGTTTTACTCCCTTTGCCTATTTTTTGAGTCATTATTGTACTTTATTGTCATATCTTTCTTGTTATAGCATGCATAAGAATTTAACAAATTAAACTTTCACGCTAGTTTATATTTTTTAGATCATTTGGTAAACCTGCCTTATTCATGCACCTTTAGGATCTTTCTCTCATTATTTTTTGCATCTCAATTCATCATCACAAATATTTCCATCCATGATTTTTTAATTATGCATCCTGAATTAAGGGCTAAAAAGATCACTCTCTTGGATACTACTCGCGTTCCTACTGATATTATCCAGACATAGTTTACAACCCATTTGCAGATGCATTTTCTCAGCATATCACTTTTGAGATAATCCTTATGTTGGCATTTCTCCTTTCGAAAACAATCCCCAATTATATATCGCCATGTGCATATATAATATAGGTTTAAAGTGATTTATAGTCGATAATGGCTCTAAGCTTAACTTATGCACTTTATCTTTCATTGAGGCTATAGTTCTTTGAACTACTAATGTCATTCCTTCATCTATTTCTATTTGCATGTACAATGGTTCCATTTTTCCATGTATATGCCATATCACTTTACCTGGCACTATTGGACCAAAAACCCTTCATACAGTTTTATTTTTCATTGACTTCCCAATTCAGTATGATTGTTTACTTGGTACACCATGGCTTCATGCCATGCAAGTAGTGCCTTCCATAGTGCATCGATGTGTCAAATTCTTACATAAAGGTGTTGAATACACTATTTTTATTGATCATGAACCATTCAAATATTACAATTGTGATCCCACCACTACACTCCCCACTCTGTGATCCATTACAGCTACCTAACCCCAACCTATCGATTCTTGAACTCACTTAGAAGGAACTGTTTGCATGTTGGATGTTGTTCCATCCACATAATTTCCCTCTCCTGTTACTACAAACACTATGGTACTTTATTGGGGGTTGTCTAACCAATAGACGTCATTTCACCTACTTCACTCTCATGTGCACCTATTGGTACTTGGATTTAATCTCCTTCAAAGGCTGAGTAACATCATGGATTTGACAGGACACTCAGAGGCAAATAGTTGGTTATGTATGTCATTTTGTATCCAGGGAAGTCATTTATCTGAATTTTTAGCACTCAGGCTTTGAAAGAAATGGGTAGCACCTCAAAAAGGATGTGATCTTATCCTAACTATTTTAGGTTGTACCTTTCAACCAAGGTAAGAGAACCTATTTTGTAACCTCTGATTATTGAAGGATGTTGGTAAATACTTCTTGTGCACAAATTTTATAGAGAAGATCTTGGGGAAAATATGATCAACAAACCAAATCTGAATCTCTCGAGTTGTCACTTCCAGATTATGGGGATATTTTCAACACAAGGCAATAGTTACCAAAGATATTAGGAATCCTGATCTGTTCTGCATACTTTAGAAAATGGAATTTTTTCTTTTGTGGACATGCAGAGCAAGATAGGGGTAGTTCGGGGTACGATTGGTTAGTTGAAATAATTTTTGGTGGGAGATCAACAAGATAGATTGGAATTTTCCAAATCCTTGAGAAACTTTACAACAAATAGAGAACTCAATAATAGAAAGCATCAAAATAGTAAAATTATTCCTTCAACCAGAAGGTGTGTATAATTGGAGGCCAGGACATGCACTTTTTCACACAATATTTGAGATTCTAGCACGAAGGATTGAGTTAGAAGTCCCAATAAAACATAAAAATCTAAGATTAGTCACATCTGAGGTACACCAAGAGGCTTACAAACAATCTTTGTCAAGAGATGAAAGAAAACTGATTTTAAATCATTTATTTCATTCCCAGATGAAAGCTCTTCTGAAAAATGAAATTGCAAATGCCACTAAAGTATCACAAGGATTGAGGTCTGTGTGATTCAAAGAGATTTTGATACAAGATTGCAATAGGAACAAGAAAAACTACTTGCAGACATTCTGAAAGTGGAATAAACACAAACTTTTCCAAAGATTTGACACAAATTAACTCAAAATTTATGAAATTCATCAGGAAAGGAGAGTTATTTAAACAATCTTAGAGCTTGTTGATGGCTATACACTTGTAACCAACTCAACATGAATGAAAATATAACACAGAGGAAGTTAACCTTGTTTCTTAGAAATTATTCTCAGAGGATGAGCTTTTCTCAAAAATTTCTCATGAAAATGAACTCTGACCTTTTGCAAGAGTAATCTCATTGCACTTATAATACACCCTTTACATCCAATTTTCCCACCCCAAAATAGGAATATTCAAAACACCTTTATTGCACATATCGGATCAATTATTTTCAGAAGGTGACATTCAACAGACTCGCAAAAAGGTTACCAGGTGTTTTCAAAAAGGTGAATCATTGCAAATATTTGCATTATTGTTTTAATTGGAGGCATATTCTTCATCCTTGGCGCCTGCAACACCTTTTCCCCTCAAAAGAGAAGAATATTCAAGGGACCTTTTCTTGTTACCCATTTGTTTCAGATAAACATTTAACAAATTTAGATCCAAAATCTAACAGGTGGACCAACTGTAAACAGATCACGTTTCTTGGGCCTTCGACTACTAACTAGAATGTCATGACACAACTTCTCGAAAGTCCCTTTAATCATTTTGATTTTGTCATGTGAGAAATCTCCTTTTTAATCATTTCTCAGAGCCTCCGCATAGATGGTCTTGACAGGTCATCCCTTTTTGCTCTCGAGGCAACACCTTTCACGCCTGCACTTTCATCATTTCATCCTTTTTCCCTCTGAAATTTTTCTCTGTAACTTCTAGATCTGGCATCTTGCTTTCTCACATGAGCCCAAGAAAAAATTCACTTTAAGAGTACTTCATATCTACGAATTGAGCTCCTAAATTGATTCAATTAAACTTTTTGGACCCAAACGACACGTATTTGCCAAAAATTTGATGAAGAATTATGTAAAGATGCATCTCTAAACATCTTGGAGCTTCAATGGTGGAAAAATCAAATGAAATGCATAGCTACCATTGATCCTGCATTTCAACTTTTAATGTGAGCCCTCCATATGGTAAAATGTGATTGGAAATGGGTTTGGGCACCTTTTGACATTTTATAATTTTTTGGAAAAAAGTAAAATGTTAACATTTTTCTCTGCCCCTCTGTCCTCAGAAGACGAGCTTGACACGTGTCCCAATGTGGGTCCCAGTATACCTACGCTTCAACTTAAAAATTTATCCCTTTTTTACAAAAGGCAAAAAACTTTAAATGACCCTGAAGATCCATCTCTCCATTTCCCTGCCTACTACATGTCTTAATGGTGCATTTTGAGATGGTCCCAAAAAGTAGAGACCCCAAACAAGCGTCGTCCCTCCATGTGTCCCAGGCCCATTTAGGAAGTTGTGTGAAAAGTATAAGTACAAGAAGGCCCGGCGGAAGCCTCCACATGGACATTTTTTGTGTTGAAGTGAGCCTTAGAATTTTCAAATTGCCCCAAAAATCCGCATCCAACTAGAAAGGGGCACTTTTCAACTGATGCAGAGAAGTAATTTTGATCGGGAAATTACACCTGTCAAACTGTAAAATGCAGAAGAGCCACAATCTGAGCCCGGGGGGGGACAAAAAACATAACAGAGGCTACAAACTAAGGGATCTCAAAGGTCAATGTGGTGGGGCTAATTTGAGCACCAACATAGGCTCCAACTCAAGGATGGGCTCTTCTCGTGAGTGCCACAAGAAACAATAGCAGACCAAGTGCAAAGAATAGACCAAGTGCCAAGAAAATACCAAGTGCCAAAAACATACCATTGGGAAATGGATTTAAAGGATAAGCCTGTAGAGCATAACAACCACAACCTCCTCCAAAAAATGAACCGAGAAACTAGCAAAACCAGGTCACCAAGGACCACAATGAACAAAACACAAAAGTAGATGAGAACAAAGAACTATACACTATACAAAAGGAATATACCTTGATTGTGAGAAGTTAATCAAGGAAATTCTTCAAATGCCTGCCATTAACAAGTAATTCAAGTAGTTCCCGGTCTAGGTCTTTTAGGAAGAAGGTATTTTCACCAATTCGAATATCAATTAAATAAGGGTCCATCCATAATGCATCAAATTTACCATGCTTGCCCTTATCTTCATGCCTTCTATCCCATAAAAGCACAAGATCCCCAATGCTGAAAGCCCTGGGTGTCACCTTTTTGTCAAATAGCCTCTTCAAATTTTCTCTGAACTTCACGTGTCACTGATGGGATTCCCTTCTTTCTTCATCTAGCTCAATAATCTGATTGATTTGATCATCATATAAACTAACTCCCTGGTATTCAATCTGTTGAACAAACTAAAATGAAGACAATTACAAATGCAGGGGTAGCAGAGCTTGTGTTCCATAAACCAACTCAAATGGGCTTTTACCAGTAGCCCTTTTGATAGTGATTCTGTCAACCCAAACAAAAAAATTCATTTGCTCACCCCACTTCCTTTTATTCAGCTCCAAGGTTCTTCTAATGATCTTTAACAAGTTTTTATTGTTAGATTCATCTTGTCCATTTCCTTGGGGGTTGTAGTTAGAAGCATATGTCAGATTTATCCCATATTCTTTACACATTTCCATTAAAGGTTTAGCTCTAAAACACATGGCATTATCAGCAACAATTTTGACTGGCACTCCAAATATGAAAATGATATGATTTAGCATGAAGTCCATGACAACTTGGTGTGTTACTTTCTTAGTGGGGATTGCTTCCACCCACTTAGTGAAATAATCGATGGCCACAAGAATCCATTTATGACCAGCACTGGAAGTGTCAAAAATTTCCCCAATAAAATTAATTCCCCATTTTCTGAATGGATCTTCAACTGACACAGGCTGCAAAGGAAGGAAGCCTGAAGCTTTCATTCTTCTAGAGAAACGCTGGCAACTTTCACATTTCCTAACCAATATAGTTTTTTCCTTGAAGAGAGTTGGCCACCAATAACCATCCCTCAAGATTTTATGTGTTGTAACTCTTCCAGCAAAATGTCCCCCACAGACCCCTCCATGGAGATCAGTAATTATTTTAGGGACCTCATTTTCAGTAATGTATCTCAAGAGCACTCCCTCGGGGTTTTTCCAAGATAAGCTGAAATCAGTAATGACAAATTTTTGAGAGGCTAAATTAAGAGCTCTTTTCTGATTTTTACTCAGATATTCAGGACAACATAGATGTTTGAGATAAAATATTATATCTTTGTACCATTTAGATCTTACCAACTTTTCAAAGACATCCACCCTTTCTCCTTCCACTTCATTTACCTCAATAGTTTGTAGGTTTCTCTCAGCCATAAGCTTAGCTAGGCCCAAACCTCTTACCAATTTCATGGTCTGGATATCCATGTCATACTCCTACAACTTGTTCACCCATCTGCATATTTTGTTTTAGACCTCCATCTTTGATAAGATGTCTTTCACCATGGTGTGGGGAACATAAGCAACAAATTTAGAACTCAATATATAGGGTCTAAAAACCTTTGTTTCTTTCACCAAGGAAAACACTTTCTTCTCCATGATGGTGTATTTTAACTCATCTCCCTGCAATGCCTTACTGAAAAATGAAATTGGTCTCTCAGCCCCTTCATCATCCTTTTGTAACAAAACAGAGGCAATGGTGTTTTCTAAAGTAAAAGAAAATAATTGAAAAGGTTTCTTGTAATTTAGGGTTACCAAAACAGGAGCATGCTTTAGTTCTTCTTTGATCCCATTAAAATCTTGAATGGATACTTCTTTCCACTTGGTAATCTGGTCTTTTTTCAACATGTAAGTGATAGGGAGAGTCAACTCAGCAAAGTTAGACATAAATCTTCTAATGAAATTGATTTTCCCAAAGAAATATTGGATTCCCTTCTTGGTTCTTAGAATTGGAACCTTGTTGATGGCTTCTACCCTCTCAGGGTCAATCATAACCCAATCCTTTGATACAATGTGACCAAGAAACTTGGCCTTTTGCACTCCAAAATGGCACTTCTTTGGATTGATTGAAATTTCATACTCTCTTAATCTTATCAACATTTTTTCCAAGTGGTGTAAGTGATCACTTCTCTTTTTGGAAAACACAGTCACATCATCTTAGTAAACGACGATAAAATCATTAATGTAACCAACAAAAGCAACATCCATTGCTCTTTAGAAGGTAGCTCCAGCATTCATCAGACTGAATGACATCCTGACATAAACATATGTACCCCATGGAGTGGTAAATGCAGTCTTTATTCTCTCGGAATCCTTCACAACAACTTGATTGTATCTAGAGAAACCATCCAAAGTAGAAAGAAACTCAGATCCAGTCACTAATTGTAGAATATTTTCCATGTTGGGCAGAGGATAATTATCTTTCATTGAAGCTCTGATCAGATTTCTAAAATCCATGCATAGCTTGATATCACCATTATTTTTTCTAACTGGCACTAAGTTTGAGACCCAATAAGAATACCTTGTTGGCTGAATAATTCCTCCATCCCTTAGCTTCTTCAATTCTTCTTGCATCTTCATAGGGAGGAGTGGATTAATCGGCCTCTACTTTTTTCTGAATGGTTTTGCATTTGTTTCAAGAGGAATTTCATATTGAAACAAATCCTCTTTGTATGCTTTCATCTCATAATAAGATAAAGCCAAACAGTCCTGATATTTCTTTAACAACTGGACATAGGACTGTTTCTCTTCCTTTCTTAGATTTCTTCCCAACCATATCTTTCTTGGTTTCTCCCTTATGCCAAATTCATGCTCTTCAACATCCCTTGAGGCTGTTATATATCTGTTAATAATGCAGTCAACATTATCAAAGTTTGACTGAAGAGTAACCGACCCTCTAGGAATGGTATTAGTTTTCAATTGGATGATGTCCTTGCCAAAAAAAGTTTCTTTTCCTTATGCTATGCACACCATTGGCTCCCAATCAATACATTGATTAGAAAACTCCCCTTTTTTCTACATAAACCGTTTCACCTGGGCATCATCATCAAATACTGGCCAATGTTTTGCGTTGGCAGGAATAGATGGCCTTGTTAGTATTTCAACATTATATTCACAATTTGGGGACATTGAATAAACATCAAACTGAGATCCCAAGACTGCAAGATGTTCTGCAACAACATTAAACTTTCTTTCATGATGCACAATATTAAATGAGTCAAACATTTCAATCAAATCCCGAATTGCATGCTTGTATTATTTCATTCTCTTATTTTTGGTAGCATACAGTTTTCTAATTTGTTTGACAATCAGTTATGATTCCCCTTTGACAATGATATCTTTAATATGATACTTCCAAGCAATTCTCAAACCTAATAATAATGCTTCATACTCAGCAATGTTATTAGTGCATTCAAAATTGAGTTTGAAAGAAAATACAAACTCTTCTTGGTTTGGGGAGATCATAACAATGCCAAAACCATTTCCAAACTTGGAACATGCTCCATCAAATAACAATTTCCAAGGTAAACCATCCTATTCAATACATTCACACTGATCAATCTTGTGTTCCCTGTCATCAGCAAACCCCATAAAGTTATTGGCATCCACATCAGCATATAACACTTCATAAGAAGCATTATTTGGATCCTAAATGAGATGCAACATTTCCTTCTCTCCATATAACTTTACAAGGCTGCCTTCAATATGAATGGTGGAAAAAGACATATCCATCTAAACACTTCCACCAACACTTGCAGCCCAATTTCTTGATAACAACATGCCCCATTTGGCAGGGAACTCAATAATGACAACGTCAAGTTTCAGGTTCTTACTTGGATAAGCTACAAGTTGTACCACCAATATTTTCACACATCCAACAATGGGAACCTCTCTATATTCCATGGAAGTTCATCTTCCATATACTGATGTCACTTTGATATCCAGCTCATTCATGACCTCAAGAGGCATGACATTGCATGATGCTTTAAAATCAAACAAACAATTATGCAACAGTCTATCCTTAATGATCAAAGTCGTAAACTATGGATCAACATTTAATTGGGTTTCAACCAAAGATGTCCCCAAGTAAACCTTAGGTGCTTCCCCAAGCTCTTCCAATGTTGGTGGCATTTCAAGGTTTGTAATGGTTGAAGGAGGAATTTCTACAATGTTTACATTTCTGCTTGGGGTACTCTTTTCTTATTTCAATCCCAAGTACTCAAATGCTCTCTTCTTGCACTCAATAATCCTAAGCAACTCAATAATTGGAACACTAACTTTGATTTGACTCAAAACGTGGGCAATGTCATATGGAACATTCTTTGGCAAGGTAGCATTAGAAGGGAGATTAGAAAACTCGTCAGATGGCGTGGGATTCTTGACAGTTTGGGCATGAGGAGAAGTACAAATATTTTTTGGGATAGCAAGGCCTTTAGAAGGTGTATCTTTCTTAGGAGACTCTTTAGGAATACTAGTAAGCAATGGAGTTTTAGGTTTGTCTTGAGGCCCTACTCTTTTGACAACTCTACTCCTAGTATTATAATCCTTTTCTTGAGCAACAACAGTGTTCATCAACAACTACCTATCTTTCTCAAAAGGGATTCCTCCATCATACTTCTTTATCATTAAAGCTCTTAAATACTCAAATTCATTATTAGGTATTTCAAAATATTACACTACATCTACTTAAAAAGTATGAGAAAGAAGTGGTGCCCGATGAATGCAGTCGCAAAACTTTGTAGCAGTTCGAGCACTTATCACTTCGGTTTAAGTTGTTGCTTGTTGTGAGTTTGAAGAGCAACACATCATGCAACTATCATCATCAATACCATCATCATTGTTAGCTTCCTCCTCTTGTTGATTTACTTCACATGGAGGATGGGGCAGAAAGCATCTATCACACCAATCAATCTCATTGGCTTCATCAACAGTAGCAACCTGGGCAGTTAGAGGATCAGGAACCATTCTACTTTCACGCGCTTGGTGATGTCTATTTATAGATCCCATAGGTCCTTTACCTCTGTTATCTGACCTCTGATTACCCCTGGGATGATTTCCAAATCTGTCATGATTTTTTTCCTTTTGTTGACCTTGTGAACTCTGCCCAATTCCTTTCTCTGCCCAGGCTAATTTGTAGGAAATTTCTTTGACAGTCCCTGCCAAATTTTTAACAACCTCCTCAAGATCCACACTCTTTCTTGCTCGATTTTTTTCTAGTTTTATCATTTTAACCCCTTCCCTCTTAGAATATTTTCCAATGGCCTTGATGTTGTTCTCAATTTGCAGAGCCATGGTAAAGGCCTACCTCAAATTTCCAAGGTTTTTATCCCTCAAATAGTATGCAGCCTTCTTGTCAAGTGCATCAGCATACTTTATAAGAAAAGATTCATCACATGGCCTCAAATTCACAAGAAATCTTGTATATGTCTTATTAAATCTCGTATTAAATTCATGCACTGACTCATTACAATTCTTTTTAATATTCTCAAATTCTGATAAAATAAACCTAGGGTCTGTTTTGTCACCATACTGCAATCTAAATGCATTCTTCATTTAAGTCTAAGAATCAATTGATTTATTAGGCAGAGATTTATACCAATCCCTTGCATCTTCCTCTAATGTATGAATAAACAATTTAATGTATACATCTTCAAACTCTATTTCAAAATCCTCCATCATGTTGACAAAGAGTTTCAAGTGCCAATCACCAGTTATTGCATTATTTCCTTGGAACTTACGCAATTTTTTTCTTACATCCTATGGCACAGCATTCAGATATCCATCCATACCTCTAAAACTAATGGGACCAAAATTATTAATGAAAAATAGAGGTCTCAGTGGAGGCTAAGACATATTATTATGAGGATGTGACCTTACAAGAGAAACAGAGTGATGACGAGTGATGGGTCGGTGTGATACAAGGACACAATTTTTAGAATGACTATCCCTTAATGGTATCGTCTCTTGGAAAACTCTATTAGATTTTGAAAACACAGGGGCAGATCGAGAAGAAAATGTTTTAAATACAGATGATGGACCCTCTCTAGATGGAGAAATCATATTTACAAAGATTCTACCTGATTCAGAAGTAGTTGAGGAAGTATTGCAATCTTCAACCATGTGCCGATCAGCTTTACCAATAGAGATCTCTTTTCTTAATGGGTGTTCTCCAACAACCTTCTATATTTTTCCTCCTTCTAAATTAGACTTTTCAAACTCTAGAAAAAACCTTCTACTAGGGTCCACGGTGAAGAAATATCTTCTTCCTTCCAACTTTGAAAATATTAGTAACAAATTTTTAATTGACAGAGGTTAAGACACTGGAATTTATCAAAATCAAATCAACTCGGAGTCACCACTAAATATTTTCACCCTAGTTGTGTAAATGCACTAAAATAATCTATCAAATATCTTTCAATACTAAAAATCATGTAAAGCTTTACAAATCAAACCTTCCTTCACCCAAATTTACCAATAGTGAGGAAAACTTAGTATAATAACTGTTGGAAAATTAGACAGATAGCACAAAAAACTTATAATTTTGTTGAATCCTTATATATCTGATCAGATAATGATGTTTACAAAACGTATTTGCACACATAACTACAAGAAACATTACTAGGGTCTGGAAACTTTAAATTCGTCAGAGTCCCCGGAAATGGTGTCATTCTAGTGTTGGTACCCAGATTTAATCTCCTTCAAAGGCTGAGTAGCATCATGGATCTGATAGGACACTCAGAGGTATATAGATGATTATGTATGTCGTTTTGTAGCTGGGGAAGTGATCTATCTGACTTTTTAGCACTCAGGATTTGAAAGAAGTGGTAGCACCTCAAAAAGGATGTGATCTTAGCCTAACTATATTAGGTTTTTCCTTTTACCCAAGGTAAGAGAACCTATTTGGTAACCTCTAATTATTGAAGGATGCTGGTAAATCATTCTTGTGCACAAATTTTATAGAGAAGACCTTGGGGAAAATATGATGAACACACCAAATCTAACTCTCACAAGTTGTCACTTCTAGATTATGGGGATATTTTCAACACAAGGCAAAGGTTACTAAAGACATTTGGAATCCTGATTTTTTTTGCATACTTTAGAAAATGGACTTTGTTCTTTTGTGGATATACAGAGCAAGACAGGGGCAGTTTGGGGTAGGATTGGTTAACTGAAATAATTTTTAGTGGGAGATCAACAAGATAGATTGGACATTGTCAAATCCTTGAGAAACTTTACAACAAATGGATAAATCAATAATAGAAAGCTTCAAAATAGTCAAAACATTCCTTCAACCAGAAGGTGTGCATCAATGGAGACCCAGACATGCACTTTTTCACACAATGTTTGAGATTCTAGCACAAAGGATCGAGGTAGAAGACCCAATAAAACATCAAAATCTAGTATCAACCACATCTGAGGTACACCCAGAGGCTTACAAAAAATATTTGTCAATAGATGAAATAAAACTAATTTTAAATCGTTTATTTCATTCCCTGATGAAAGCTCTCCTAAAAAATGAAATTGCAGATGCCACTGAACTATCACAAGGATTGAGGTATGTGTGATTTAAACATATTTTGATACAAGATTGTAATAGGAACAAAAAAAACTACTTGCAGACATTCTGAAAGTGGAATAAACACAAAATTTTCCAAATATTTGACACATATTAACTCAAAATTTATCAAATTCATCAGCAGGGGAGAGTTATTTAAACAATCTTAGAGCTTATTGATGGCTATACACTTATAACCAACTCAACATGAATGAAAATATAACATAGAGGAAGTTAACCTGGTTTCTCAGAAATTATTCTTAGAGGATGAGGTTTTCTCAAAATTTTCTCATGAAAATGAACTCCGACCTTTTGAAAGAGTAATCTCATTGCCCTTATAATACACCCTTTACATCCAATTTCCCCCCAAAAAGAGGAATATTCAAAGAACCTTTATTGCACATATCAGATCAATGATTTGCAGAAGGTTGCATTCAACAGACTCACAAAAAGGTTGTCAAGTGCTTTCAAAAAGGTGAATCATTGCAAATATTTGCATCATTGTTTTAACTAGAGGCATATTCTTCATCTTTGGCGCCTACAACACCTTTTCCCCTCAAAAGAGAAGAATATTTGAGGGACCTTTTCTTGTTACCCATTTGTTTTAGATAGACATTTAACAAATTCAAATCCAAAATCTTCCAGGTAGACCAACTGTGAAAAGATCACATTTCTTGGGCCTTCAACTACTGATTAGGATGTCATGCCACAACTTCTCGGGAGTCCCTTTAATCATTTTGATTTTTTCATGTGAGAAATCTCCTTTTTAATCATTTCTCAAAGCCTCTGTGTAGCAAGTCTATACAGGTCATCCCTTTTTTCTCTCGAGGCAACACCTTTTTCACCTTTCACACCTCCACTTTCATCATTTCATCCTTTTTCCATCTAAAATTTTACTCTATAACTTCTAGATCTGGCATCTTTCTTTCTCGCATAAGCCCCAGCAAAAATACAGTTAAGATTACTTCAAATATACGAATTGAGCTCCCAAATTGATTCAATTAAACTTTGCAGACCCAAATGACACATATTTGCCAAAAAATTGATGAAGAATGATGAAAAGATGCGTCTCCAAACATCCTAGAGCTTCAATAGTGGAAAAATCAAATGAAATGCATAGCTACCATTGATCCTTCATTTCAAATTTTAATTTGAGCTCTCTATATGGTAAAATGTGATTGGAAACGATTCTGGGGGCACCTTTTGACATTTTATATTTTTTTGGAAAAAAGTAAAATGTTAACATTTTTCTCCGCCCCTCCGCCCTCAGAAGATAGACTTGACACGTGTCTTAATGTGGGTCCCAGCAGACCTGCGCTTCAAATTAAAAATTTATCCCTTTTTTACAAAATGAAAAAAAACCTTGAATGACCCTGAAGCTCCGTCTCTCCATTTTCCCACCTGCTACGTGTCTCAATGGTGCACTTTGAGATGGTCCTGAAAAGTAGAGACCACAAATAAGTGTGGTCCCTCCACGTTTCCCAGGTCCCTTTAGGAAGTTACGTGAAAATTTTAAGTATGGGAAGGCCTGGCGAAAGCCTCCACATGGACATGTTTTGTGTAGAAGAGAGCCTTAGCATTTTCAAAGTGCCCCACAAAGTCTCATCCAACCAAAAAGGTCCAATTTTCAACTGATGCTGAGAAGTAATTTTGACTGGGAAATTACACCCGTCAAACCGTAAAATGTAGGAGAGCCACCATCTAAGCCCGGGGGGGACAAAAAACATAACAGAGGCCACAAACTGAGGGATCTCAAAGGTCGATGGGGTGGGGCTAATTTGAGCACCAACAAAGGTGCTTCATTGGTCATTTCACCTAATTGATTTGATCACAGGATCTAAGCTTAACTTATGCACTTTATCTTTCATTGAGGCTATAGTTCTTTCAATTTCTAATGTCATTCCTTCATCTATTTCTCTCCATGCTTACGATGGTTCTGTTTGTCCATGTATAGGCCATATCACTTTACCTGTCACTATTGGGCCAAAAACCCTTCATATAGTTTTATTTTTCATTGACTTCCCAATTCAGTATAATTGTTTACTTGGTACACCTTGGCTTTATGCCATGCAAGCAGTTCCTTCCATAGTGCATCGATGTGTCAAATTCTTGCATGAAGGTGTTGAATACACTATTGTTAGTGATCATAAACCATTAAAATATTTCAACTACGATCCCACCACTACACTCCCCACTATGTGATCCATTGCAACTAAGTAAGCCCAACCTATAGATTCTCGACCTCACTTAGAAGGAACTATTTGCATGTTGGATGTTGTTCCCTCCACATCTTTTCCCTATCTATTACTACAAATTCTATGGTACTTTATCGGGGTTTGTCCAACCATTAGACGTCATTTCACCTACTTCACTCTCATGTGCACCCATGTTTAGCACGTCCTCCCTTTACATGCATGATTTTCATGAATGATCTTTATTGGTAGCATATTACATTTGACCCTACTTGCATTGACACTATATGTACACATGATGGTTTGACTCAATTAGGCTTTGATTTCAAGGATCTTTATCCTCCGCCTCATGATCCTTATCTATATCATGGCTTTATCACCATCACTACTACTTATGGACGTTAAGCTTTTCATCTTACAGTATTTCTTACACAAGCTCCTCGCTCTTCCCCACTTACACTTGGGAAATCTTGGATTGATTACATTATAGGCACATTAGACCCTTAACATATTAATATCTCATTTCCTATGCCCTTTGGTTGTGTATTCATCTACGATGATTCATTTCTCAATTACACATAAAATATTACTCGATGGTATGCACATGGATGTCCATTACCACCTTTCACTGATGAGGAATATGCTATGGGCATGTACAATTTACGCATCAATGGCTCTTTACGCGATCATCCTGAAACTATTGCTTACTAGGTATCTGACACCTCTCCATATGGCTTCAACCATGACACTAAATATATTCTAGATGATATTACATGATCCCAATCTTCATTACACACTCAGGGGGCACCATGATTCCCCCTGATAGTATCATTATTATTCCTTCATCTCTATTGTCACACATCATATTTCACATCTATAGGCATTCATCACATAGACATCTTGATCCATTAGTATTTTCATTACTCTATGACACACTCTCGTGCTTTGTTTTGCACTTGACTATTGAGGGCATACTATACACATGAACCTCACACATTGAACATTATACATTTATAACATCTTCTTCTTCTTACACATCGTACATGTTTTATACTTCCTACATCCTCTCCTTGTATTCATTGCACACTATATGCACTTTGTGCTTTCTACACCTACACATTCTACACACTTTACTACTAAAAATTTTACATGTTTTACACTATAAACATCTTTGACATAATCATCCTACTTCTATTATGTATCATACACCCTTTTCAATTCCCACACTTACATAATCTACACCTCTTGTGTTACACATTATACATCATCACACTCATCCCATTCAACACACATTTTTCTAGTGTCACAATATCAAACAACATACTACACACTTACAATCTACATATTTCTAGAATATTCTACTCAAGCATCATTATCAAACCTTTACAGTGCACACTACTCGACGACGCACTCTAGTCTCAAGGTTCATACTCAACTGTTGAGGGTCTAAATTAGAATTTAACCTCACCATTTCTACATCTTACACTACATATTTATAATCACTCTTCCTCACATATTATTCACACATTATATGATCTACACTTCATCATCATGTTTGGTATTCCTAATCAATCTTTTCTAGAGTTCTATTCACATCTCTCTTTAAAATCTACACACAATGCTTCATCATCAATATATTTTACACTATGCACTCTTTTGGTCACATCAACACATCATTCAAACCATTTCTAGATGACGCACTCTTGTTATACAGTTCATTCTTCACTGTTGAGGGATCTTTTATAAATTAACCTACTTCCACTCATGACTACATCAGTACTTGGGGGGGCATGCTACCTATATCACACTCATATTTCATTCCATTCCATCTCATCCATAACATGTTGCATATATTGGTTACATATAGTTTTTACTCACTTATGCATATATGTACACTTTATTACACATGATAGATATATATCTTGTGTGTCATTATCTTTATCATACACACATGTGCATTCACTTGATTTCTAGTTATGATTCGCAAACCTTACACATATTGATACACACAGCGTGGATGCTTGGTGTAGTACCTCATACCAGTGTTTCACCAATAAGTTTTACACTTTCTAAGACAAAATAGATAGAATTTAAAATATTAAGGAGAAATACCTATGAGTCAAGGGTGGAAGGTAGAATGTGCACCTTGTAGACTTTTGATCCAAGATGATTGTGTGAGCTTCCCTTTGGCTAGGAGGAATGACCTATATAAGAAACACAACAAGACCACCAAATAGTATTAAATAGCAAGATTCAGAGGACTGCCTAGCAAGGCTAGATCTGGGAAGCATGATGCTTCCTCGAATGGCTGTCAATCCTTTATTTAATACAATTTAATGTAAGAAATAACAGTTCCTATTGTAGTTGATAAGATTTAGGTATCTCCTATTAACATACAACAAGTTAATTTAACTCAACAGCTAATGGTTAGAATTAAATCCAGATGACTAATGGGCCAGTTTAGGTCTGTAGGTGAGGTCTAGGAGAAATTAAGAAAGTTTTTGAGTTATTTTGGGGAAGTTGTTAACTCATTGTTATAGGTAAAATTTCCAGTCTCAAAGACCGGTATCAGTGGTTCAACTGATGCCGGTATAGGAGATAGACCAACGTCAGTTGGCTAACCGGTGTCGATAGGGGAAATTTGGTTCAAATGTTAAAATGTGATTTTGAACCTCTCTGTGATTACACAGAGATTGAAGGGGTGTTGATAAGGTTGTAATATTGTTAAGAAGACTCAGGGTATGCTGAAAAGGAGGTTGGAAAGGGTGTAAAGGCTTGGGATGGTTGAATAGTGGGTTGGTGGGAAGAAGGTGATATACGAGTAATGGAAAGAATGAAATACAAAAAGAAATGAAATATCTATACTTGAATAAGCACAAATGATAAAATCACAATACTTATTGGGTATGTTGCAGATCCTGTGAGTGGAATTGGTTAGTGGTTGATCGAAGAAGAGGTGTCTAGGTCCAGTGCCACGACAATACAACCTATGTGCTCCCATGAGTATTCCAACACTCTGGAAGGAGAACCAGATGCTTGTCTTGTACTGTGGTTGTGTGTGTTTGTAGTCTGGATATAGGAAGGCTTGAATATTTGTGCTTGAATGCAATAAAGCTCTAATAACTGAATGAACAACCCGTGTAAAGAGTTGTGAAATTTTATATAAGGTGACCAATGGTGGTTAGGTAACCAGACGTTGACCGAAAAACTAGCAGTGTCAGTTAGGGTGAAATAGTCCTATTTACCAAAAATAGGAAGATCTTCCCATATTTGGCATGTTTTCCTTGTTGATTCTGCTTAGGGAAGTAGAGTTTCATGTGAGAGAAGGTAGGAAGGTCTTAGAAGAAGTCCAGTTAGGTTTGAGAAGTAAAGTTCTTAGTTAGTTAGGTCATTGGGAGTGATGACTCAGTGTTGAGAGTGATGACTTGGTCACTTTGAGTTATATGCCCCTGGAATGGGTCTAGGGTGAGGTTTAATGATAAGGTGAAGGTGTGAGGATGAAATTAACGTAATTAAAATAATTAAATCAATTAATAATGTAAGGATGAATATTACTATGGGATGAGGGGGTCATGATTAGTTAAATGTGTTACGTTAATTAATTGAAGGGGCCCAAGGGGAGTGTGACCCAAATTTGGTGTCTACATTTTCCCCTTTTTTTCACATAGCTTGTATTAATAAGTGATGCTGAAAAAAACAAGAATTTGGTGCTCCATGTATGAGTGAGGGTTATATTTCCCCAAGTGTGGGTAGAGGTGATCCCCGTAAAACTAGGAACTGGTGAGGTGGTAAACAGAGTCGATGAGTGGTTTGATAAATAGGTTAATGATGAAAGGAAGGGTCAATGTATAAGGGTATGATCGGGTTGAGTAATAGGAAATGGAAATCAAATGCACACAAACATATGGATTACGATAAGGTACCAGGTTGAAGATATTGAAAACTCTACTTTGTCAAAGGTTGATAGGTTTATCCAAACAAGGTTGAAATGGTTCAGGTATCCAAGGTATAGGATATGGTCCTGAAACAAAAATAGGCCAAGTGTAGGAAGGGGTAATAGGTTATGTTCCAAGGTACCAAAGGTATGGTTAGGATAAACATCACGGAATTAGGCAAGGTAAGGTCATTAAGATTAATAACATAGGTAGCATCATCATAAGTTATAGAAAATACACAAATTCGAATATAATAAAAGGTAAGTGTTTGTTGGGTGAGGTAGGAAAGGCCATAGGTAAGGCCACGTTAGGGGAAAAAATATTCCCCAACTGACAATGAGGTCAGGTGGGACGTTATAAGGCCATTAGGATAATGGGTAAGGGCAAGGTCAATTATGGGGTAGGTAGAAAAGGTATCGAGCAAGTAGATTTAGTGCAAGTTTTGGAAATGGGGTAAAAGGATAACCAATATCGGTGATGTAAAACTAATGGCAGCTAGAGATAACTGATCATGGTAAACTAGGGCAATTGAACAATGTCAGTTAACAAAACCTAGCAGTGGTCAGGTCGTGGGTGTGGTAAAAAACAAAAAATATGTATAATAAAAATTCATTTTCACTTATTGACCTAGAGAAAACAAAAAAGTGAAGAGTGTTTTGAATTTTCCGTGAGATAGGGTCCCAATAGGTAGAGTGAGGGATTGTACTAGCTCACAACTTAGGTACAAGAAATCATTGGTCAATTGGATTTCATTTTCTAGGCCCACAAGATTGATACGAGTGATTCGATAGGTGTAGAGCAAGGAGTTTGATTCATACATGCAAGAAGCAGGAGGAGGTGCATGAGGGGCTCATAAACCCTTCCTAAAGATTCCAACATGACGTTGGAAGCATGTAGAGGTAGGAGTTGAATCTTTTTTATTTATTTTAATGAGATTATAGGTAAAAATGAAAAAAATAAGGTGGGGAAATAAAATTTTAAAATGTAGTTAAATATGTAAAAATGTGGGTAGAGGGGTGGGGAAAGGTGAGTTAGGCATGATGGAGTTTGGTATAGGCATGATTTGGTAAAGTATAGACATGGTGGAGTCTAGGTAACTTCCAAGTTACTGATCTTATGGAAATAATGTGTTGTATATATGTTGTGTTCAAATTTCCAAGTAATTGATGTCATGGAAATGCTTTATGATTAATGTATGAAATGTTTGATGTTATGAAATGGTAGGTATGTATGTTTTTATGATATATTAATTTCCAAGTTTTTTTGTAAATGGAAACTAACTAGCGTATAATGTGAATATAAAGGTAGAAAATTGGTTAGGATAAATATTGGTCGAGCTAACCTCTAAGGGCCTCATGCCTTAAAAGTCCTCCCTACATAGCCCTGGCGAAAAGGGGCCTCAGGCCCATGTAGTTCTCCCATAAGCTATGAAAGAATATGATAGGGGAGATGAATGTGTCGGTAGGTTTTAGGCAAGATTGAGTCTACATCATTTAGGCATGGTTGATTATAGGTTGAATAGGTATGGTTGAGTATAGATTGAATAGGCATGGTTGAGTATAAGTTAAATAGGAATGGTTGGGTATAGGTTGAATAGGCATGGTTGTTGTCTATGTTGAATAGATATGGGTGATTTTGGTGGAAGAGGAATTCCCATAATGTAGGTGTCGAAGGTATGGTCCTGTGAAGTAGGATCAATAAGTAATAAAAGAGGTGAATGGTAAGAGGATACAAAAATCTTCCTAAGTGGTAAGAACCATTATGAGTCTATCATATCAAAGATTGGCTTATGAACGTAAGACCCTAAAGGCGTTGCATGATTGACTATTCTAATGGTGAATAAGGTCACATGATCATGAAATGTCACATTTTTGGCACATCCCTTGAGTAGGTAGAAGATTAGAAAGGAAATACGGTGAGGTGAAATAGGTTGTTTTAGCATAACCTTGGTGTGAGACAACATGTCTCTTCTCCAAGATAAAGACTAGAATAGGCAAGTCCATGACAAAAAGGTATCTTTTTGTTTTTGTTTTTTTATAGACTGGACGATGTGGGAAGTCTATGTGGGATGAATAGAATATCTCTTTAAGGTCTTCATGAAGTTGATCGATGTGGGAAGCTTCAGAATATTTTTATTTTATTTTTACACAAATAGTCTTCTTTTTTGATAGACTACGTACAGTATGGATAGATTTGTATAGTTTTCCTTCGAGGGAGAGGTCTATTTATAGCAGCAAGATAGAAAGATAGATGTCTCTTTTGAGGGATTCATTTATTTACTAGAAGTTTGACTCAAGGAGTTTGAATTTTAAAATCCCGTATATTAATTTTGAATTATTTTTTGGACTTTTAGGTTATGGACAAGACTATAGAAAAGTATAGGATTCTTGTATGAAGAAAAAACCATAGCACATAGGAGTTAGCTATAAAAGAGATGTTTTAAGTGACGAACAACCATGGGATTCCATCTTGAAAAGGATGAAAAGTATCCATGAGAATCATGTCATGAGTAGATTCGTGGTACTCATATTGAAGATAAGGCTGAAAGGTGATGGGTAATCACATGATTCTTGTTTAGTCGTTGATCCTTAAAATAGGTAAGTGGAAGGTGAATGTTTCTCAAGGGATGAGTGTTTAATAGATAGAAGGTGATATATGACTTGATTCAAAAATAGAATGGTTGAAGATGCAAGGCATTGAGGGGCTCAGGTTTGGGTTTACCTTCGAGTGAATATAAATTATAAGCACCTGATCCATAGGAATGAGTAACAATATAGGGTCCAAGCCAATTAGGAGTGAACTTGCCCCATTTAATTTCTCCACTTTTGTTACATGTTTATTTTCCTTCAGGAAGAGGTCACTGACCTGGAAGGTTTTTTCTTGGACACATTTATTTTAGGCACGTTTGATACATTTTTGGTAGATTTGGAGGTGATTGAGAGCATTTAGATGGCGTTCATCTAATAACTCAAACTATGCCAAACAATCCTAGAGAAAATCATCATTGTTGAGCATATCTTTGAGTGAGATACGAAGAGATGGAATTTGGACTTCGAGAGGCAAGACAACCTTTTTACCATAGACCAAAGAGAAAGGTGTGGTAGAAGTTGAGGTGTGAATACTAGTGCGATAAGCCCATAAGGAAAAAGGAATGTGCGTGTGTCAATCCTTACCAGTATAGTCAACCACTTTCATAAGAATTTTATTTAGATTTTTTTAGTAGATTCAGCTTGGCCATTTTTTTGAGGATAATAAGGTGAATAAAAACTGATTTGAATGTCGAAGGCATCACAGAGTTTCCGCAGGGTTTTTTTTTTAATTTTTCTCCATTATCAGTAATGAGGCGGTGAGGAACACCAAAGAAAAAATGATATGATGGTTGGATAATTTATAGATTTTCTCATATTTTGTATAAATAAGAGGTACAACTTCTACCCATTTAGTGTAATATTCAGTAGAGGTAATAATCCATTGATGACATTCGGAAGAATGAGGGTTGATCTCTTCGACAAGATCCAAACCCCATTGAGATAAATTCCAAAGGTATCATGTGACCTGTAAGGTGTGACTAGGGGTGTGATGAATATTAGCATGTTGTTAAAACTTCACACAACGCTTGACATAGTCACAAAAATCACGGTTTAGGGTTGGACAATAATAGCACAGGTGAAGGATGTGCTTAGAGATAGCTAAGCCACTAAAGTGACCCCCAAAAATTTTGTCGTGAACTTCCTTGATGGCATATGGAATTTCAGAACTTGTAAGGCATTGTAAGAGAATACCATCAAATCCTCATTTATAGAGAAGACCACCCATGATGACATAGCAAGAGACACTTTTGAGAAAGGCTTGTTGTCCATTGCGAGTAAGATCTGGAGGCAAAATTGAAAGGGAAAGGTAGTCAACAAACTGCTTATACCAAAGGTCACATCAGTTAGTTTCAAGGTTGACGTCTCAGAATAGATAAGAAGGTGATTGCAACCTTTATATTGTAACAAATATTTTTTAGACGGAGGGTGAAACGGGGATTTGAGAAGCAAGACATACCATGGTGTCCAAAAATTTATTAGTGGAATGTGGGGTGGTTTAAAGTTCATAATGGTCAAAGGTAGTCAAAATCATGTCAACATGATGCTTATACTTTTGAAGTATCTCATTACGACACTGGTATATACCATTAACTTGGTTCACAACTAGTTGAGATTTGTCAAAGATATTAATTGATTTAATGTCTAAGGCTATGGCAGTTTGAATACCTAACACGAGTGCTTCATATTCGGCCATATTGTTAGTACAATCAAAATCTAATTTGAAAGATAGTGGCATAGGCTCACCGTTAAGAGGAATGAGGATAACGTTGGCACCACCCCCACACCGACATTTGGAACCATCGAAGAATAAGTTCATCTGGTAAATGGTATCATCTAGGAGAGGGTAGCAATGGATTCATCAGGGAAATTGAAGTTAGAAGATTGGTTTCCAGAGAGAGGTGCATCTGCAAGTTGGTCAGCAATGGTTTTTCCTTTGACATATTTTTGATGGATGAATTTGAGATCTAGGTCTGCAAGAAGCATGAGTCAACATATAGCACATTGATGTTGGTAGGTATTATTGTACATGTAATGTAAGGGGTCAGTATTTGTGGTAACAAATGTTTTGTGGTTTAGTAGGTAATGGCGAATTTTTGTGGTGATAAAAACTAAGGCTAAGTAGAGTTTTTCAGCGTGAGTATATCTAGTTTTGTAGTCTAAAAGTCATACGACTTATATAATAAACCAATTGCTCCCTGTGTTGCTCATCATGATGAGTGAGCATGGCACCCAGGGAATGATCAGTAGCAGAAATGTAAAGGTAAAATGGTTGGTCATCCTTAGGGGGAATGAGCATAGGTGGTTGGAGGAGGTATTTTTTTAAGGTGTTCAAAGGCTTTATGGCATTCATCATCCCTTTTAAAGGAGACATATTTTTTGGGAAGATGATGAAATGGATGGAAGAAGTCAGAAAGATGATAAATAAAGCAACTAATAGATTGTAACTTGCTTTGTAAATTATGAAGTTGATGAAGGTTAGTAGGTGGAGGCATCTTGAGAATAGCCTTGATTTTAGCAGGATCAAATTTAATTCCACACAAGGAAATGATAAAACCAAGGATCTTGCCGGAGAGAACAGTGAAGACACACTTATTAGGTTAAAGGTGAACGTAGTATTTGATGAGACAGTCAAAGACAATGTTAAGGACAGCAAGGTTCTGGGCCCAATGTTTAGATTTGGCAAGAATAATGTCAACGTAATCTTCCATTATACTATGCATGATGTCATGAAAAATATAATTCATAGCCTGTTGATATGCAGCACCGTAATTTTAAGGATAAAGGCATGTCATGATAGTAGAAGGTCCCTCAAGGAATGATGAAGGTGTTTTTGTGTTGATCTTCTGGGGCAAGTAATATTTGGTTATAACCTGAGAAACCGTCCATGAGTGATAGCATCTCATGGCCGGTAGTGAGATCAACTAGTTGGTCAATACTAGGTAGAGAAAAGTTATATTTGGGGCAAGATAAGTTAATGTCATGGAAATCTATACAAATAAGGAGTCCCCTGTTGCCTTTGTGATAGGAATGATGTTGGAGATACATTGGGGATAATCAATGGGTAGGATGAAGGAAACCGAAAGAAGGCATTGGAGTTATTCTTTGACAAGAAGGGCAATGTGAGGATGCATTTAACACAGCTTCTGTTTCACGGCTTTGGCATCACAAATGGTTATAATATTGTGGACTACAATGTTTGGGTCAATACCGGGCATATTAGTGTAGGACCAAGAAAAATCATTGATATGATCTCGAAGGAAAGAAGTGAAATCTTTGTGTTTAACAACATCTAAAGATTGGCCTATTTTTATAATGTGTGGGTTGTTCTGAGTGTGAATATTGATTTCAATTTTTGATTCATTCAACATGGTTTTCATCTCACAAGGTAACAACCAGTGAATATAATAATATACCGCACCAAGGTAGGTGAGAATAGACTCATCTTCCTTACATTGAAGGACATTAATATAAGGTATATCGTCATTGATCATGTCAGGATACAGGAAGGGAACAGAAGATGGATCCTTGCCATCATGTTGATAAGTCAAAGGTCCCAAGGAAATGGTGTTCATGAAAAATAAAGTTAAAAGGAATGGAATCTGGATCCATATACTACGTAGGTGAAGTTAGTGAGGTAGGCGAATGGTGTGGGGAATTTTTATCATCCTCAATGAGTTTGACTTGAGCCTTCCTTTGGTTTGAAAAATCCAATACCACTGTGGTCTTTATGCTTACGATTGGTGAAAGGAATGATAGTATGGAGACCTTATTCATAGAAACCAAATCCAAATCCCTTCCAAGCACATCGATTGAGGAAGTTTTGGGTGAAGCAGTGATTTTTGAGATATTGAAGGTCAGAGAAAAATGGTCAAGTTTAGGAAGGTGCCTCGGGTGAGTAGGTAGAAGCATCAAGTCCCCCATATGTTAAGTTGGTGTGAAGGTGGGGAGGACCATAGGGGAAAACCTTTCCTATGCGATGATCATAGTGGGGATGTTGGTGAAGGTTACCATACTCTTGAGGAGTAAGGAATGTGTTAATGTTATAAAGGAAGTACTCCCCCAGAGTTAGGCGTTGAAAAACACCTTCTAAGGGATTAGTAGTGGGTATGTGAGTAGCGGGAATGGATGAATCACTCAAAAGCTAGGAAGAAGAAGCATTATATGTTTGAGAAGTAGATGGGTTAGATGATGGGTCAGCTACAGAAGTTATAGAAACAGTGGGAATAGAGGAGTTAGCTGTGGAAGATGTAGTGGCAAAATTTGTGGAGGAGATAATGGATGAAGAATAAGTGTTAGCGGTGGTAGATGACTTAACTAGTATAAGGATAATATTGGGTTGATATAACATATTACAAGTCTTGAATAGTGAAGGGTCAGCTGTAATGGTATAGTTGTGCCCTTCATGTTTGAATTTTAAATAGTGGTGTAGGGTTGAAGGAACACAACCCATGGCACAAATTCAGCGTCAGCCAAGTAGCATGTTGTATTGGAATCCCCCCTCTAAGATAGAATAATTCAGGAATAGCAAGGGGGCCTACAAAAATGTGGATAATGATGGTACTAAGGGTGGAATTCATGGAAACATTAAATGAATACAGCATAACTGGGTTATTATGTATGTAATATGTAGGGATGCGCATTTTGTTGTACACATGGGAGGAAATGATGTTAATACTGGCACCACCATCGATCATAACATGTCGAACACGTATATTATCAATGTAGATAGAAATAAATAGAGTGAGGTCATGATCATCCAATTGAAGATGTAAAATATCCTTGTCATAGAAACTGAGAGTGGTTACTTGATGAGTGGTAGCGGAAGCATAGGAAGGGAGAGAAGTGGTAAGAGAGGCAACATGGTGAGAAGTGATTGTTTCACTATTTTCTTTACATTTTTGAATGACAAAATAGATAGGGTTATGGGGTAGGAGGAATACCTATTAAATGGGTTGGTTGGAGGTTGATGCACGCGTTCTGACTTCTTAATCCAATGCCAATTATGAGAGCTTCCTTTTGGCTAGGAGGAACTACCTATAATAGAAAACAAGACCAAAAAAGAGAAGTTAAATTATATATGACAGTGGACTGCCTAGCGTATGCTAGTTCTGGGAAGTGTGATACTTCCTAGATGGTTGTCAATCAACTGTTTAAAAAAAGCTAATGCTAGAAATAAGTAAAGTGCTACTGTAGTTGATATGATTTAGGTATCTCATTCAATTACAATAAGAAAATCCAATCACAACAGGCTATGTTATAATTAGATCTAAAGAATGAAGTGACTGTCAAGGTACTGAGACTAGTCAGGGTATGATTCTGGGTTGTTTAGGTCAATTAGTATGAGGTTGTTTGACTTTGTTCTTGGGTAGGGTATGAAACATAGAGACCGATGTTGTTCTTGTATGACCGACGATAGTTACTGCAGATTTTTAATAACTCAATATTTCATGGTTTATGGTTTTGTTTGAGACTTACTCGTGGATGGTGAGGAGTGGTTGTAAGTCTGGGGAGGTGTTGGAAATACTCAGAGGTGTCCAACTTTCAGGTATGGGTGATTTTATGGTGTGGGTAAAGGAATGATCAAACTTGTATAGAGATAAATGGTTGGGAAGTGAGAGTTCAAGTAGAAACTTATAATAGAGGTAACAGAGCCTACTAGAATGAAAATAGAAGAATGTTGGTTAACAAGATATTTACTGTGATGTAGGTTTGATGACTAGATGGAGGTGACGGTTGATCAAAGAAATGGTTTTTGGTGTCATGGTAGTGCTTCCCGGAATAGTACCATGGGTGTAATGCTTCTAGATATGTCTGACTAATAGTTCTAGATGTCTGGATGCATGAAAATACCTTGGTTCTACTTGCATGCAGCCCCTCTTTCTCTCTTTTTTGATCTTATAATGTGCCAACCCTTTAAACAAGGTTGCTAAGGTGAATAAATTGTAACCGGAGATGGTTATGTCTTGACCGGCGTCGGTTTAGGTATGACTAGCATCGGTTAAGGTGGTATTCCCTAGGTTTACTAAAATGGGAAAATATCTCTAATTTCTTGGGCCACATTGGTTTTGTTGTCGCGGATCAAAATGGAATCTTCCCTTCTAATGAGTGGGAATGTAGTTAGAGAAATATTAGGCATTGATTTTAGGGTTAGACCAAATCTTAGCTCATTAAGGAAAGTAAGACAATTAAATAATTAAGGTTGTGAGGATGAGGATTAATTAAATTAAAATAATTAAATTAATATTAATGTGGGGTGAAAGGGGCCATGGTTAGGTTCCCACGTTTAAGTTGGTTATCTGATCAGGGGCTAAGGGGAATGTAACCAAATTTAGGTGTCTACATTTTCCCCCTTTTTTCACGTAGCTTGTATTAGTAAGAGATGCTGCCAAAAATAAGAAGTGGATGCCCCATGTGTGGGTGAAATATGGAAGTGGTGAGGTGGAAGATGGAAGTGGTGAGTGGTTTGATAAAAGGTTGATGTGGTGAAAAGGAGCGTAGATGTGGGCGAATGTGGGAAAGGGTAGAGGTCAAAATAGGAAAACAGGTAAATGGGCCAGTTTCAAAGGTAGTAGCAGTCAAATACGCGCACACGTTATAAACTGTGACACGGTTCCAAGTTGAAAATATTACAAACTCTACATCGTCCAAGGTTGATAGGTTTATCTGAACAAGGTTGAATTGATTCCAGTATCCAAGGCATAGGATATGGTGCAGAAACACAATGTAAGTCAAGTGCAGGAACATTTAGGCATGTTCTAGTACACCAAAGTTTGGGTCAGGATAAACAACACGGTAATAGGCAAGGTAAGGTCATTAGGTCAAATAACACGGGTAACAATGTCGTAAGGTATAATGAGCACATGAGTTCACAGGTCACTAACAATGTTCTGGGTCCAGGTAGCTAGGTCACGACATGGGTAGGGCCAAGGTACAGTTAAAATAACAAGTCCCTCAACACAATTAAGGATAGGGATAGGTAATGTAAGCTTGAAGGTAGGTTGTTATAAGGGCATGTAAGGTCAAATATTGGCGGGGAAGGGTAAACTATGGTTGGAAATGGGGAAAGGGTATTGACATAAGTAGGACAAGTAACCGATGTCGGTCATACTGAACCGGTGATGGGCTAGGTAAACCAACCACGGTTTACTAGGACACATGACTGATGTTGGTTTAGGTACAACTGAACATAGTGTGCTAGGGCATAGGACTGATGTCGGTCTAGGTATAACCGACACCAGTCAGGTCGATGTGGGTATATAAAAAGGAAAAATCCATATAATACGGATTCATTTGTATGTTTTAGATTTTGTGAAAATGACAAGAGCATGGGACTTTTGTGTCATGTCAAGAGGAGAGTATGTGTGGTTTTACCGAGATGAGGTGGAGAGATCCGGTTGGAGAGGAGAGCCAGGTAGATGGGTCCATGAGATCAGGTGGAGGGAGGTGATTGGTAGAGAGTTTGGAGGTTGATTTGGACATGGCGGAGGTAGGAGAGGGTTCGGGTGGACCACTAGCACAATATCCAAACATGCCACCATGCAGGTGACGTCAAGACAAGGTAAGATCTAATCCTTTCATTGTTATTTGATATAGGGAGAAGGAAATGTAGAGGGGTAGAGGTAGGGAGGTTAAAATAAGTGAAATTTGTGTGTAAATGAATGAAAGAGGGGGTGGGAAAGGTCAGAGGTAGGGGGAAGAGGGTTGGGGAGGGACTTAGGGGAGGTGTTGGTAGGTTCATAGGAAAAATGGGAATGAAATTAGGTAAAATACATTTCAGTTTCAGGTTTGGGCGTGGTAACAATGACTGACATCGGTCAAGTTATGGCCGATGTCGGTCGTTGTACACCAACATTGGTCAGGTATGAGGAAACCGATGTTGGTTAGAATAGACTGGTGATGGTTAGAAGTAACTGGTGCCTATTAGGGTAAAAAGGATAAAGGTCTAGGAAGGGTAAGGGGAAAGTGGTTAGGGTAAAGAGTGTAAAATAGATAGTGGGTGAGGGGTCAGGAAGAAGGGAGGGGTTAAAGTTCAATGTTGGGTAAAATGAAGTTTTAACAATGTGTGTGATTGGTTAAATACAAGCTAAGGACCAGCTACGGATGCGAGATAGGGTACCTTCCTTGCTCATGGAGGTACAAGGGAGTGTGACAGCCGATGATTGGTGCCATGTTGTAGAGGTTTTCCTTATTGGGGTCAGACGCTACCGGCACGTAGTCTTGGAGTCAAGTGTGATGGTTTCTCTCATCGACAGATGGGACTTAAGGACCAATACTTTCCATCTTCTGACAGGTGAAATCACAGTCACCCTAGAGCATGTGTACAAGATCCTATGGCTATCGACAGTGGGGATGCAGGTGTATTCTATATCCTTAGAGGAATCAGAGGAGTTGATGCTGACCATTTTTGGTGAGGGGATGATAGAGTTGAGGTTCCATAGCACTAGCATGAGCTACAAGGATATGTATTTGGCCCATCGAGAGGAGATGAGGTTGGTAGTGTTGCTGATGGAGGTAGTCTGCTTCTTTGCACTACCAGATATAGAGGGTGGGAGATTCTCATGATCATTGATGGGGGTTCTGCATGATATGGTGGAGGACATGACCCATTTTACATGGGCACCCGCATTCCTGGTATAGTTATACAGACAGCTATGGGCTTATAGGCAGCTACAGAGGTCTAGATTTTGTTTTACTTTCCTACTTCATTGTTGGGCATATGAGCACATTGTTTGTGTGTGTCCAGTTAGTATGCCCTGGGCTGATGCATTCGAGCCATGTTTTGTTCGGATGAGCATCAAGTGATGGGTTCCTATGATTGGGGAGTGCTGAGCTACTAGAGCTACACACGATGTAGCCTATTATAGGTTATTTTTAGAGGGGTTCTCCGACATGGACATCATTTGGAGGCCTTATGTGGGTTTTCCATCATATGGGTGGATGGCAGAGGAGCTAAAGGAGCTACAAATACTTTGATGGATAGAGGGGCAATGTGCAGGAGAGCACAAGATGATACCCATAGAGAGGGTTAGATGACAGTTTGGGTTGCTTTAGGATATACCTCCACCCTTCCCATAGTATAGGAGGGATGACGTGGAGATGCCTCTACCTCTACCACATCTGACAGTGTTGACATAGCAAGAGGAGCAGGTAATAGACCAGTGGATTGATGGTGTTAGGGTGACTGATAGATATAGGTAGTGGTAGGCCACATATTTACGAGTAGTACCACCGACGCTAGGGTAGCCAGATTTAGCCACCATCATAGTGCAAAGGGATGCCCTACAGGGGTAGGTGGCTACCCTGATTACATAGTTGGGGATAGTGCAAGGGTAACTGAAAGGTTCAGAGGCACATGTCTTTATTTTGCACGCACATGTGGCCACTCTATAGGCCCATATAGTGTAGGGACAAGTACCCGCACAGGGTGGAGATGGGGATGGGGTACATGTGGTCACCCTACAGGATCAAATTACATTTTTACAGGGCCAGTTGGCCACTGCATAGGCACAGGTTATGGCCCTTTAGGCCTAAATACAGGAAGGAGTGGGACAGGGTCCCTCAGGACAGGTACAGGCATAGGGACAGGGTCCCTCTTTACAGGTACTAATATGACAGGGTCCCAAGAGACAGGGATAGGGGCTGAGGCCGATGGCACCACCATAGATAGTACCTATAAGATGGTTGAGGGATGCCTTAGGCAAGGTGAAGTATTATCAGGATCACCTGATAGCTGCAGGGATAGATTTTCTATTCTATGGAGATTTTAGAGCATAGTAGGCCTCGAGTGAGAGGACCATGTCATGTACCCACAGTGTAGAGAGTACAAGGGGCCAACGAGCCTTGGGATAGGTTCATAGTGAGACTACCATTGCATAGAGGCCAGCTCCAGGTGAGGGACCATCAAAGAACAGATCGAGGTGAGGTGGAGAGAGGTTGGCAGGGCACCCCACTGGAGGAGAGATGGAGGAGACTGATGAGACATGAATGGATATCAGGTGGGGTGATGAGTAGTCATCTTGTATGATCAGTGTATCCATGTTTTTGACACATTTTTGATATGTATACCAGCTTGTGTGCCGAAGATGATGACACCGTCTATGAGATTTTTTGTTAGTTTTGATCATATACTGGCCTGTGTGCCGAAGATGGTGAAGCTGTATATGAGAGTTTATGAGAGACTGGTATTTATTTATATCCATCTACAGATGTATGTTTACACAGAATTTTCGATGTATAGATGCTGGTATTTATAATATGGATGGTGTACTTGTTTTAATTTTAATTTATATATATATATATATATATGTATATGTGTATATATATATATATGTATATGTATATATATGTATATATATATATATATGTGGAAATCAAGTGGATTAGGCATGATAGAGTCAAGGTCATGTAGGCATGGTTGAGTTAGGTTGGTTTAGGTATGATTGAGTTAGGTCGAGCTAGGCATGGCAGAGTCAGGCCTATTTAGGCATGATTGAGTCAGGTTGATGTAGGCATGGTTGAGTCAGGTGGAGTTAGGCATGGTGGAGTTAGGTCATTTTATGCATGGATTGAGTCAGTTCGGTTGTAGTCATGGATTTTTTCAGGTCAGTTCTAGGCATGGATTGAGTCAGGTCAGTTGTAGGCATGGATTGAGTCAGTTCAGTTGTAGGCATGGATTGAGTCAAGGTTTAGGGTTATGAGGTAAGCTTCAAGTGATTGGTAATAAAGGAAACAAATGGTGATATAAATGTATGTGATTGTGGAAATTTCCAAATATTTGTTAGTTACAAAAATATGAAATAATAAAGTGGTGAATGTGATGATGATGTGTGGAAAAATTTAGAGTAGTTAGGTTTTTTAATGGATGTGGGTGTGGTTTTGGTAAAATAGGAAACCAAGGTAGAATGTGGATAGGAAATTGAGGGGGAAATTGGTTAGGGTAAAGAGTGGATGAGCTAATCTTCAGGGGGCCCATGCCCTCGAAGTGCTGCCTACAAAGTCCCAATGAAAAGGGACCTCATGTTGATGTAGTTCTCCCATAAACTAGGGAAAGTTATGATGAAGTAGAAGAATGGATTGATATGTGTTTAGGCATGGGTGAATATAGGTCATAGGCATGATTGAGTGTAGGTCACATGCATGGTTGAATGTATGCCATAGGCATGATTGAATGTGGGTCACAGACATGGTTGAATATAGGTCATAGGCATGATTGAGTGTAGGTCATAGGCATGGTTGAGTTTAGGTCGTAGGAATGGTTGAGTGGTTTTCAAATATAAGTGTCGATGATCTGGTTCTCTATAGGATAATCAATAAGTAATGAGGAAGGTGAATAGTAAGAGGTAGTAAAAGATTCATTTAATTGATAAGAACCCTAATGAGTCGACCATGCCTAAGAGGGGATTATGAACATAAGACCCTAAAGGCGTTACATAATGGACCATTCTAAGGGTGAAGAAAGTTGCATAATCACCAAATGTTGCATTTGCGGCAAGTCCCTTGAATAACAAGGAAATTAGGGTAAAAATGTGAGGAGGTGAGAATATGTGGTTTAACGCAACTTAATGTACGATAACGTGTCTTTCGGAACAAGAAACCTAGGATCAAGAATACAAGTCCATGACGAAAATTTCATATTTTTTCTTCATTTATTTGTTTATTTTTAATAGACTGGTCGATGTGGGAAGTCTATATGGGATGAGTATATTATCTCCTTTAGGTCTTCATGAAGTTGATCGAGGTGGGAAGCTTCTGGATATTTAATATATTTTTGTAATGACTTTATATAGTTGTCCTTCAAGGGAGCATTCTATTTATAGTGGTGAAATTAGAGTGAGGAGATGTCCCTTTTTAGGGAGTCATCTATTTCTAGAAGTTTGACTCAAGGAGTTGTATCCCTTTTGTTTGGGATGTTTAAGTCATGGACAAGACTATAGAGGAAGAGAAGGTTCTTGTTTAGAAGACAAGACCGTAACACACAAAGATTAACTATGAAAGAGGTGGTTTTGAGTGATGAATGACCATGGGATTCCATCTTGAAGAAGAAAAAAAGTATCCATGAGAATCATGCTATGAGTAGATCTGTGGTACTCATATTGAAGATAAGGCTGAAAGGTGATGTGAATCACATGATTCTTTTTTAGTCGTGGATCCTCAAAAATGGGTAATATGGAAGGTGAACAGCGCTCAAAGGATGAGTGATCAACTGACAGAAATTGATATAGGACTCGATATCAAAAATAAAATGGTCAAAGATGCAAGGCATTAAGGGGCTCAATTTTGGGTTTACCTTTGAGTGAAGACAAATGATAAGCAACTAATCCATAGGCATGGGTAGCGATATAGGGTCCAAGACAATTACGAACAAATTTACCCCATTTACTTTTCTCCTCTTTTGTTACATGTTGATTTTATTTTAGGACGAGTTCGTCGACCTGAAAGGTTTGTTCATGAACATGTTTGATATGTTTTTTGTAGATTTGGAGATGGTCAAGTGCATTGAGATGGAGTTCATCCAATAACTCAAGTTGTGCCAAATTATCTTGGCAAAATTCATCATCGTTGAGCATGTCTTGTAGTGAGATGCGGAGAGATGGAATCTATACTTCAAGAGGTAAGATAGCCTCGGCACCATAGACCAGAGAAAAGGGGTAGCAATGGTAAAAGTGCGAATACTAGTGTGATAAGCCCACAAGGTAAAAGGAATGTGCATATGCCAATCTTTTCCAGTATCGTTGACTACTTTCATAAGAATTTTTTTCAAGGTTTTATTGGTTGATTCAGCTTGACCATTGGTTTACGGGTAATAAGGTGATGAAAAATTGAGTTGGATGCCAAAATCATCACATAGTTTGCGTAGGGTTTTGTTTTTTAATTGTTTTCTATTATCAGTGATAAGGTGGTGAGGAACACCAAAATGACAAATGATGTGATGGTTGATGAATTCACATATTTTTTCACTTTTGTAGAAATCAGGGGAATGTCCTCTACCCATTTAGTGTAATATTCAGTAGCGGTTATGATCCATTGGTGGAATTTTGAAGAATGGGGGTTGATCTCACCGACAAGCCCCAAACCCCATTGAGAGAATGGCCAAAGGTCTAGTGCAACCTGTAAGACATGACTAGGTGTGTGGATGACATTAGCATGTTGTTGGCATTTGACACAACGTTTGACATAATCACAACAATCGCGGTTTAGGGTTGACCAATAATAGCCTAGGTAAAGAATGTGTTTTGCAATAGCTAAGCCACTAAAGTGACCTCCACAAATCCCATCGTGGACTTCCTTGATGGTGTAGGGAATTACAGAACTTGTAAGGCATCATAAATGAATGTCGTTGAAGCCTCATTTGTAAAGAAGACCACCCATGATGACATAACAGGAGACACTTTTAAGAAATACACGTTGTCCATTACAAGTGAGATCAACGGGTAGAATGGAAAGGGAAATATAGTTTACATATTACTTATACCAAAGGTCATGTGGATCAGGGGCAATGACTCCGATGGATTAGACCTCATGAGGTAAATAAGAGGGTGATTGTAGCCTTTGTATTGTGACAAATATTTTAGAGTCAGCAGGTAAAGCAGGTATATGAGAGGCCAAGCATGCCATGGTATCCACAAATTTATAGGTAGAACATGGGGTGGTTTGAAGTGTGTAACGGTCAAAGGTGCTCAAAATTATGTCTACATGATGCTTATACTATTGAATTATTTCATTACGACACCGGTATATACCGTTGACTTGATTTATGACCAACTGAGAATCACCAAAGATATTGATTGACTTAACATCCAAGGCATAAGCAGCCTGGAGACCCAATATGAGTGATTTGTATTCAGAAATATTGTTTTTACAATCAAAATTGAGTTTGAAAGATAAAGGAATAGGTTCGCCGTCAAGAGGAATGAGGATAACACCAGCCCCACCCCCACGCCAACACTTGGAGCCATCAAATAAGAGTGTCATTTGGTAAGTAGGTTCGTCTAGGGAAAGGGTAGCTATAGACTAGTCTGGGAAGTCGAAGTTAGATGGTTGATCCCCAAAAATAGGTACGTCAGCTAGTTGGTCAAAAATAGCCTAGCCCTTAATGGAGTTTTGATGAATGAATTCAAGTTCAAGTTCGGCAAGAAGCATAAGCCAACATGTGATAAATTGATGTTGATAGGGTTTGGCATACATATAGTGTAATGGGTCAGTATTAGTGAAGACAAAGATTTTGTGATTGAGTAGGTAATGGCGGAGTTTGGTGGTGGAAAAAACTAAGGCTAAGCATATTTTGTTGGTGTGGGTATATCTAGTTTCGTAGTCAAGAAGGGTACGATTTATTTAATAAACCATTTGCTCTCTGTGCTACTCATTGTGATGAGCGAGCATGGCACCTAAAGAATGGTCAGTGGCAAAAATATATAGGTAAAAGGGATGACCATCCTTAGGAGGAATTAACACTGGTGGTTGAAGGAGGTATTGTTTTAATGTCTCAAAGGCTTTATGGCATTCATCATCCCATTTGAATGAAAAATCTTTCTTGAGAAGATGATGAAAACGGTGACAGCGATCAGAAAGATGCGAGATAAAACGATGAATAGATTGTAAATTTTCATGTAGGAATTGAATTTTATGGAGATTAGTGGGTGGAGGCATTTCTAGAATGGCCTTGACTTTATCAGGATCAACTTCTATGCCATGCAAAGAAACAATGAAACCCAGGAGTTTTCTAGAAAGTACCGCAAAGACAGACTTCTTTGGTTGAAGATGCACACAATACTTGAAGGGGTGGTCAAAGATGATGTTAAGGATGGAAAAGTGTTTAGCTTGATGTTTATGTTTTTCCAGAAGATCATCTACGTAATCTTCCAATATGTGATGCATGATGTCACAGAGTATGTAAGTCATGGCTCGCTAATATGTAGCACCAGCTTTTTTGAGGCCAAAAGGCATGACTCGATAGTAGAAATTCCCCCAAGGGGTGATGAAAGAAATCTTGTGTTGATCCTTAGAAACTAGTAATATTTGATTGTAGCCCAAGAAACCATCCATGAGTGATAGCATTTCATGGTTAGCGGTGAGATCAACTAGTTGGTCGATGCCGGTAGGGGGAAATCATCTTTGGGACAAGAAAGGTTAAGGTCATGGAAGTCCAAGAAAATGTGGAGTCCCCTTGTCACCTTTTTTATAGGAACGATGTTAGAAATCCACTAGGGATAGTTAATGGGTAGAATGAAGGAAACTGAGAGAAGGCATTGAATCTCTTCTTTGACCAGAAGAGCAATGCGAGGATGTATTTTTTGTAGCTTTTGTTTGATGGGTTTCACATCAGGAATGGTTTTGATATTGTGGACCATGATTTTTGGGTCAATACGGAGCATATCAGCATAGGACCAAGAAAATGCATTTCTATGGTCCCAAAGGAAAGAGGTGAAGGCTCCATGTTCATTAACATCTAAGGATTGGCAGATCTTTAGAATCTACAGGTTGTCCTGAGTGTTAATGGTTATTTCGATGGTTGATTCATTCAACATGGTTTGCATCTCAGAAGGTAATGAGCGATGAATATAAGTATCTTCTACACCAAGGTAAGTGAGGATGGATTCATCGTCCTGATATTGAATGACATTAATAGAAGGTGTATCTTCATCGATCATGTCATGATATAGGAATAGGATAGAAGAGGGAGCCTCGTCATCACGTTGATAGGTTAAAGGTCACAAGGAAATGGTGTTTATGAAAAGATAAATTTAGGAGGAATAGATTCAGGATCTATGGACTCCGTGGGTGAAGATGATAATGTGGGTAAATGAGGTGGGGAATATTTTCCATCTAAGATGAGGTCAACACAAATATTTACGGAAGGTGGAGCATCAAAACCAATGCGATTACGATCATTGTGTTTATGAGAGGTACAAAAATGACATTATGGAGGCCCTATTTGTAAAAGCTGAAGACAAATCCTTGCCACGTGCACTAATGGAGGAAAGTGTGAGCGAAGCAGCTGTTAGTGAGGGAGTGTAGGTCGAAGGAAAATGGCTGGATTTGGGATGGAGGTTTGGGTTTATATGTGGCCATATCAAGTCCCCCATACGTTATATTAGTGCGAAGGTGGGGAGGGACATAAGGAAAAACTTTATTGATAGGGATATCATAATTGGGGTGTTAGCGCAGGTTCTCATACTCTTATGGGGTGAGGAAGGTGTCGATATTGTATAGGCAGTATTCCCCCATAGTGAGGTCTTAAAAAAAACCTTATGAGGGATCATTAGTTGGTATGTGGGTAGCGGGGATAGATGGTTCACTAGATGATGGGGAAACAAGTAGGTCAGCAGTAGATGTTGCAGTAGCAGTTGGGATAGCAAGGTTAGATGCAGTAGAGGTAGTGGCAGTTTTTGTGGATTGGCTTGTAGGCGAAGGTGAAGTAGGGATGGTGGAAAATTCATTGACTATTAAAAGTACATCATTAGGCCGGTATAACATGTTACAGGTATTAAAAGGTGACGAGTTGGTAGGGATGGTGTAATTTTGTCCCTCATGCTCAAATTTGAGGTAGCAGTGTAAAGTCAAAGGGACACAACCCATGGCACAGATCCAAGGTCAACTGAGAAACAAGTTATATTTGAAATCCCCCTCTAGGACATAGAAAAGCTCTAGAAAAGTGAAGGTACCTACGTGGACTTGGAGAACAACAATACCCAGGGTAGAGGTCATGGCATCATTGAAGGAGTCCAGCATAACTGGGTTACCATGCATGCAATTGGAAGGTATCCACATTTGGTCGTATGCATGGGAGGAGATTATGTTAATGCTAGCACCACCATCGATCATAATGTGTTGTATATGTATATTATTGATAAAGATGGAGATGAAAAGAATGGGGTCAGGGTTTTCGAACTGGAAGGGAGCAATATCTTCATCTGAAAAGCTTAGGGCAACCACTTGGTGAGTAGATGGAGGTGTAGAGGAAGGAAATGACTTAGTGAGAGAGGCTACATGGTGATGGGTAATGATGGAGGCTACGGGTGTGGGGTCATTTGGTAAGACTTCAATAGATTAAATTACCTCCATGAGGGCTTGACAATGTGACTCTGAGGTTTGCACGAGGTCATATAAAGACATTTTGAGGGGGGATTAGTGTAGTTGTTCTAGAATTGTGTGATGCGTGACCCCATCAGAAATAGGATATGCAAGACCTTAAATGGTGACTTTGGGTATGGGTGTGGATGGTATGTTGGGTACAACGTTGGTTGATGGGCCATTTTATTTTTCCTTACCGTTGTCTTTCTAGGCACGGGTGGTAATGTGAACCATGTTAATTTGAGGGGAGGTGGATGAGAAGGTGTGTTATGGAAGGTATAGTGGCATAAGGGACAAAACCCTAGTGGTGGATACGACCCTTGTGAAATGAGTAAGGTGCATTGGTATTTGGGTGGTGGTTTGGCCAACTCTCTTATATGGACCATGTTAATCTCGAATCTTGGGGGTGGATCAAAGATTTATGGGGGTAGATATTTTGGTCGCTGAGTAGGTAATGGGAGAAGATCTTTGGAAACTGGTGAAGGTGAAATGGGGTCCTCATCAATAATATCATCATCGTCAAATTTTTCTTCGGGAGGACATAATTAGACAAGGGTAGTCTTTAAAGCCTTACAGTTCTCTACATCGTGTCCTGGCACACGATGGTAGGTGAAAATTTTGGTCTCGTCAAACCCTTTTGGTTTGGGTTTGAGTGGGTCATAAGGTCTAATAGTTGGTAATGTGATGATAGAAATTTTGAGGAGATTGGTTAAGATTTTGGTGTAGGACCCTGCTAGTGGATCACAATAGGAGATGAATGTGGGTTTGGGTACAGGTGTGGCTGATTGTTAAGGAATATGCTTTACAGGAGGGGGAATGGTTTGGTTTACTAGTTTGGTGTGTGGGGTGGTCTTAGGTCTTGGTTGTATCTACTTGGGTATAGGCATGGTAGAAAAGCTAGCGGTGGAGCGTTTGATTGGTTTAACTACCTTATTGGAGGGTAGCAGATTTTTGGCTTTAGGTTACACCTTTTTGGGTAACGAGGACATGGGTCTATGAGATGTGGAGGGAAAATAAGATTGTGGAAGAGAATGGGTTACCCATGAGGGTAACTGAGGTGTTGTGGAGGTGGATAGTGTAGGTTGGGTAGAAGTCATGAGTGAAAGAGAAGAAAGTGTCATGGGTAGTGAAGACATTATGGATGATAGTGGAGGTATGGGTGCTAAGAAGGTCATGGGTGAGGGTGGAAGTTGTGTGGGTCACTTGGGTATATTAAAGTTCTATGATGAGGAAATGGGTTGCTGCATTCTTGGTTTACCGATGGATGGGGGTTTCTTGGCCAGGGTCGAGGGGTGAAGGTGATAATGGCGTGGTAGGTGAGGTTAGAGTATGAGGCCTAGGAGATTGGATATTCTTTTTAGGGTCTGGGGTAAGTTTAGTGTTAGTTTTGGAAGATGTGACTAAATCTAATTTGATGGGTGGGTGAGTAAGGATAGATGTCGGTATGACCCCCAAGGTAGTGATAGGTTTAGGTAAGGGAGATTATATAGGCATGGGTAGGTGTTTGGGTGTAGATGTATGTTGGATTGTGGGTAGAGGTGTGTGTTGGGTCATAGATGGTGATGTGGAAGGTGTTGTAATAGTCTTGGTTGTGTTTGGTTTGGTCGTTTGAAACACTTTTGGGTAGATAGTGGAGGTGTCAGTGAGTGACAAGTGCATTTGTGTTGAAACAAGAAGTAGAAGGCATCCCCAAAGTAAGGCTCTATCGACATAGTCTAGGCAATCGGCCAAGCATGAAATTTTTTTTGTTGTAAGTGGCGTTGACATGGATCAAGTTGTAATTCCCATAAAATGTGTTTGAGATACAGGGAAATGGCTAGCCTCGAACTCTGTGGGTAAGAGAGACGAAATCAGATCAGCAAGATCTTGAAGGTCCGATGGTGAATGGTCATCTAAAGGTAATGGTACTTCTATAGGATCCTCCATGGGTAGAGGAGAGGATGGGCCATATGAGGTGGACTCTCCTTGTGATAGTGTATGCGGTGGACATGCCTCTCCTATGAGTAGGATAGGTGTCACTGATAACTGATCAGAAATTTGAGGGGTCAAAGGTGGTGTGCTAGTTATAGGCTCTTCCATGGGTGATGGAGAAAATTAATGGGGTTCCTCTGTGGGTGGAGGAGTACATGAAACAGGTTTTGGTGCAGGCAGGGGAGTTCGGGCTAAGATTTCATCTATGGAAGGAACATGAGGCAATTGGGAAACAATTGGTATGTCATCGATAATAGCGTGGACCTTACGGATATTGCTATCATTGTTTGAAATGTCACCAGCTTGGTTGGAAGATGGGGCATGATTAGGGATTGGCTTCTTAAAGATGTGTAGGTTTTGGTTAGCGGGTACATTCGGGCTATCTAATACTAGATCTCTATTTTCTAGCATTTCTTAGATGATATTCTTGAAGGTGATGTAGTTATTGTCGTTATTACCTTTGACATGATGATAGTTACAAAATTCATGTTCCTTATACCATGCGGGCATGGGGCACTTAGGGTCAAAACCATTATGTGGTTTTACAGGTGGAAGGGTAATGACACCAGCCTCAACAAGCTTTTCCAAAATAGAGGAATACGATTCTCCTATCAAAGTGTACTTTTGTTGTTCTCATCTGAACTAGAAATCTTGGACAAGAGAGAGATTAGAAGGAGGTTTGGCTAGGTTTTATTGATGGGGGGGAAGCCTTGATAACTACGGCATTGGTAAATCCTTTGGGTTTTTAATAGTTGTTTTGGGATTTCGAAGATGAAGAAGCATCATTTGATTTGAACGCGATGTTCTTGTTACGAAATTGAATTTTATTTTCTTCAATGGCACAACTTTGCAATTTTCATGTCATGGTGAATGCCTCATCAAAAGTGTGAAAGGTTTGTACCTGCATGTTTGGTGAGATGTGTCTAGCACAAGCTCGAGTAAACAACTCTATGAGTTCATTTTGAGGTAACTGAAATGTGAGCTAGTTAATTAGGTTGCGCCAGCGAGTGAAAAAGTCAGTGATAGACTCATCATCGTATTGTCGTGTGGAATAAAGATCAGTCATGGTAACCTTATTAACAATGTTGATGGAGAAGTGATCTAATAAGGCTTGGGCTACTTGATTAAATGAGTAGATGGAGTGCCTTGGCAGCCCACTATACCAGTCCAATGCAGGTCCTGTTAGGGACATTGGTAAGGTTCATAGGAGTAAAGTGTAATCATGGGTGATCAGGTAACACCCATGTTTTAAAGATTGCAAATGTTGCTGTAGGTATTCTTTACTATTGAAACGGTTGAATTTTGGCATTTCCCAATGTACAGGGTATGGGTGAATAGGGATGGATGGTTGAATGTGATCATTACATATTTCATTGTAGGTGAGAGAATTGCGTGACCCAGAAATCGATGCTTCCAGTTTCTGCATCATTTCCATCATTAATTTGATGAGTTCATTGGTAGGTTGTGATGGAAGGGTTCCTCCTGTGGCATAAGGGGGGTAGTATTGAACCTGTGATGTGGAGGGCATTCCATTATATAGTGATACATAATAGGGAGGTTGAGAATAGGGGACTAACATAAAGGGCATGTATCCGGAATGGGTGACAGAAGAGATAGGGGGTTATTGATAGTATGTGTATGTAGGTGGGACGGTCGTAGTGACTCTAGTAGTGATTGGGGGCATTTTTTATGGGATGGAGAGGAAAATATTCTGGAATAGACTAGGGGTCACCTATACCACGAGTGGTTGTGTTGAAATGGGTATTTGTGAGAAAATGGGAGCGGACATGGTTATGGTCTGGGTGGTCGATGAGGGGACAACATATATTATAGGTAAGACTGATATTGTAGACACAGTGGTTATGGTGGGTATGTATCCTAGCTTTGAAACCACTGGCGGTGAAGACAGTGAAGGTAATGCCACATTATTAGGGGTTTATGTAGAAGCAAGAATAAGGGAAGGAGAGATGGATACAAGCATGCCATATATCAACTGTCCTTAGGAGTCCTAGGTGGAAGAGTGGGAAAGGTAGAACTGCAAGGCTATGGGATTTTGATCAAGGACTCATGCAAATTCTTCATCACCTGTGGCAATGGTGGTAGGTAGGGTTAGATCCATGGGTGACAATATGGAGGGTAATGGAGGACTAGGTAGGAGTGGTTGACAACTCGCGTGAAATATAAGAGTGTTAGCTTGGTCGCGAGTCAACACCATGGGAATGGATGTATATCAAGTGATGTTGTATCCTATAGGTAACACAAAAAGTAGCAAGAATGAATAAAATATGTGTTTATAGCTAGATTTGGGTAATATATTAGTTGATGTTTAGTACAGGGTAATCGACGTTGGTTAAAGATGATCGATGCCAGTTTACGGGTAACCGAGGTTGGTTATTGTGAGATGGGAATAGTTTTATCAAATGAGGGAAATACTGGTGATGGTCAAATGAACAAGTTGTATGATGACTTTTTATCAAAGGAGAGAGAGTACAGAGACTCTCAAGAACTCTGACAGTAAAGAAAATGAAATAATATTTCTTTAGGAAATTTAACCCAAAATAACATAAAACTAATGTCGGTTAAGGAAAACTGATGTCGGTCAGGGGTAACTAATGCCGGTTACTGTGAAAATTGGAAAGATGTATAAAAATGGATTGTTGTGAATTTTAGTGAGATAAATAATCAACCCAGAGGTCTAGAGATGATGCAATTAATTCATGACACATTCTGAAGAAGTCAAAATACTCCAACTGTGATTGTGGAGTGTGTAATGCAATAGACTGGAAAAATGGAGAAGCATATCCTCACACCTCAAAATACACGTCAATCAAACACTAAAAACACACACCTAACAAGTGATTTTTTAATGTGTTGAGATTATGCTATTTAGAAGACTGACTCATGAATTTAGAATAGATTTTTTGGTGAGGAAGGCTTCCTACGAAGAAGGATATCTAAAAGGAGAAGTTTCAGGTATGTTATGGCAGGGGCAAGCCATCTTCTGAGGTAATATCTCAATAGAAGTAACGAGCTGGGGAGTACCTACCTATCAGATCATGTGATCACTGACAGGTGTTCCCAGATAGGATGTTCTTTAAGAAAGATATGTATATTTCAATTTTGTGTAGTTTTGTAAGACACACAGAGAGAGAGAGAGGATGTGCTTTCTATGATTCTTTGTGTCAACCATCAGCTAGGCATGATTTCTAGCATATAGGTTGCCCTCATTTTAATGTGAGCTAAATGTAGCAAATAAAAATGTAATGCAACCAATTTTAAGCCCAAATCAAAAATATTACGTTTGATGAAGTAAATAATGAATAGGAGATGGTATGCTCTTTCACTAAATGCAGAAAGCAAGAAAGAAGAATGATTCCTTTTAAATGCACCAAGAGAAATGTTTCTTTTAGAGAAATTAGAAAGAAGATAAGATTACTAGAGAAAAATATTAATGTGTAAGTGTTTTAAAGGGAAAAAGCACACTATTTTCACCTAGGAATGAAGAAAATGCAATAGAACCCCTGATGGGTCCCACTGAGCATGCCAAAATGTTTCACCATTTTCTTTACGTTTTTGAATAACGAAACAGATAGGGTTATGGGCTAGGAGGAATACCTATTAAATGGGTTGGTAGGAGGTTGATGTGCATGTTTAGACTTCTTGACCCAATACTGATTGTGAGATCTTCCTTTTGGCTAGGAGGAACTACCTGTAATAGAAAACAAGACCACAAAAGAGAAGTTAAATGATATATGACAGTGGGATACCTAGCGTATGCTAGTTCTAGGAAGTGTGATACTTCCTAGATGGCTGTCAATCCACTGTTTAAAAAAAATTAATGTGAGAAATAAGTAAATTCCTACTATAGTTTATATGATTTAGGTATCTCATTTAAGTACAATAAGTAAATCCAATCACAATAGGCTAGGCTATAGCTAGATCTAAAGGATGAGGTGACTGTTAAGGTACTGGGACTAGTTAGGGTCTGATTCTGGGTTGTTTAGGTCAATTGGTAGGAGGTTTTTTGACTCTGTTCTTGGGAAGGGTATGGAACACAGAGACCGGCGTCGGTCTTGTATGACTGACGATGATTTAGTAATAACCGACGATGGTTACTATGGATTTTCAATAACTCAATATTTCATGGTTTAAGGGTTTGTCTGAGACTTACTCGAGGATGGTGAGGAGTGGGTGTAAGTTTGGGGAGGTGTTAGAAATACTCAGAGGTGTTTAAATGTTAGGTATGGGTGATTTTATGGTGTGGATTAAGGAATGATCAAAATTTTATGGAGATAAATGGTGGGGAAGTGAGAGTTCAAGTAGAAACTAATAACAAAGGTAACAGAGCCTGCTAGAACAAAAATATAAGAATATTGGTTAACAAGATACTTACTATGATGCATTTTCGATGACTGGATGAAGGTGATGGTTGATCAAAGAAATGGTGTTTGGTGTCATGGTAGTGCTTCCCAGAATACTAACGTGGGTGCAATGCTTCTAGATCTATCTAGATAATGGTTCTGGATGCCTGGATGCATGAAAAGACCTTCATTTTTCTTGCATGCATCTCCTCTTTCTCTCTTTTGTTTATCTCAGAATGTGTCAACCCTTCGAACAAGGTTGATAAGGTGAATAAATAGTAATCGACAATGGTTCCATCTTGATCAGCATTGGTTTAGGTCTAACCGACGTCGGTTAAGGCGGGATTCCCTAGGTTTACTAAAATGGGCATATTTTTCTAATTTCTTGGGCCAAGTTAGTTTTGTTGTCACGGATCAAAACAAAAGATTCCCTTCTAATGAGCGGGAATGTGGTTAGAGAAATATTAGGCATTGATTTTAGGGTTAGACCAAATCTTAGCTCATTAAGGAAAGTAAGACTTAGTTATTGTTAGTTATGGAAACATGCCAAGAATAGGTCTAGGGTGAGGTGGCTGGATGAGGTGTCTAGGTGAGGTGGAAATTAGGTATTAAATAATGAAGGTTGTGAGGATGAGGATTAAAATATTATATTAATATTAATGTGGGGTGAAAGGGGCCATGGCTAGGTACCCATGTTTGAGTTGGTTATCTGATCAGGGCCTAAGGGGAATGTAACCAAATTTAGGTGTCTACAGTGATAATGGATGCAAAAGGCGTAGGGTAATTAGGTAGAACCTCAATAGATTTCAGGACCTCAATGAGGGCATAACGATGAGACTCAGAGGTTTAGACAAGTTTGTACAAAGACATTTTAATAAGAGACTGGTGCAATTATTTAAGCATTGTACAATGGACAACCCTATCAAAAATAGGATATGTGGGTCCATGGATGGTGATTTTTTGTGCAAGTGCAGATGGAATATTGGGTAAAAGAGTAGTGGATGAGCTAGTTATTTTCTCCTTTCCTTTTTCCTTCTAGGATCGAGTGGAAATTTGAACCATATTAATCTGTGGTAAAGGAGAAAGTGATTTGTGATAGGTGTAGCGACAGGATGGGAAACAATATGGTGAGGGCATATACTGTTTTTGTAAAATCAATGTAGCACATTGGAATTTTTGTGGAGGTTTGGCTATCTCTCTTATAAGGAACATATTGATCTCAAATGTTGGAGGGGGATAAAAGGGTTGTAGAGTTGGAGATGAATGTTGTTGAATAAGTAAGAGATGAGGATGTGTGGTGATAAGTGAAGTTGGAATAAGGTCCTCATCTTAAATATCATCATCGTCATTTTTTTCTTCGAGAGGAAATAATTAGAGAAGAACAGTCTTAAGGGCCTTACAATTTTCCACATCATGCCCTGGTACATAATGGTAAGCGTAAATTTTGGTATCGTTAAACCCTTCTGGTTTAGGTTTGAGTTAGTCATAAGGTCTAAGTGATGGAAATGTGATGATGGAGGTTTCTAAAAGGTTAGCTAAGATGTTGGAGTAAGACCCTACCAATGGATCAAAATGTGAGGTAAGTGTGAGTCTAGATGGAAGGGTGGGTGAATTTGGTGGGAGAGGCATCACTGGATGAGGATTCAGAGGTTGAGTAATTTTGACCACCTATTTGGTAGATAGTACAGTTTTACGTTTAGATCACACCTTCTTAGGTAAATATGTAGTAGGTGAACTAGTTTTTGAAGGTTGTGTAGGTTTAACTACCTCTTTGGAGGGTAGTGGGTTCTTGGGCTTCGGTTGCACCTTCTTGGGTAAAGTTGAAGAATAATTTTATGTTGTAGAAGGGAAGGCAGATGACAAAAGGGGATGGGTTAGCCAAGCCGATAATAGAAGTGTGGTGAAGGTTGTAGTAAGAGGCAATGTGGAAGGTATTGGTTGAAGATAAGGGAATAGCATAGGTTATGATGAGGATACTAGAAGTGGTATAGGTATAGGAGGTAGAAAGTGAAAGGAATGATAACCAGATCATACCAAGCTGTGATCTCAGATGATAATAGCACACCACATTAGCTTTACAAAACAGAAGAGCTAAAATACCATATATGGAAATCCATCATAATCCATAATGCTCAATACATTACAATACAATGACTTGAATTAATCAATAAGAAATATGTACATATAGGAGGATGGAATTGTAACTTCTACCCAAATTAGTGGTGAAGAACTCCCACTAACTGATACTGGTAGTTAAACTCCAAAAGACTAGTAAGCTAACTTCACATAACTAAGAAGCTAACTCAACACAACTAGTAAGCTAACTCCACACAACTAGTACACCTAAGCAAGCTAACCCAACAAGTGAAGGGCTAACACAAATGTAACAGTTATCCTAGTAAATAAATAAAACGATAAATAATAACCTACACTAACACCCTCCCATAAGCATATCTTAGGTGGGTGGAAAAGAAGGTGGGTCCTGGAAACAAGGCCTGATGAGGTACCCACATACAATAACTGGGAAAATTAGACACCGCAAGGTACCCAAAACTAGTAATAACAAAGTAGAGAGGGAAAAATCCTGCTGCAAGGATGGGTTGTCGTATGCTTCCAATCATTTAACTGACATAATCTTTGTCAGTGTCATTCTAAACCAGGCTTGTGTCCTAGGCAATATGCAATGGAGTCTAGGAGAACCAGTTATACGTTGGGTCTGTTGGGGGGTTGCTTAGTTTAATGACTATTCTATGGAAATGTAGTTAAATCTACGGAAATTAAATATAGTTCTATGGAATTCAACTATTTGCAATTAAAGGAATTTTAACAACTAATCTTCTATTGTAAAATGAAATTCACACACACCTATTCTTAACAAATGAAATCACAACTGAATAAATGGAACTTTAGCAGAAAGCAAGACTATTTGTTAACTAGACTTGCATAACAAAAGCATCTGTTCTAAGTGAAAGAAGTAATGGAGAAAGAAAATATAGTTAATCAAAGCATGCATGTAAGATTTATCAAATGAAAATTGCAGTAAATCTAATCAAAGAACTGTATGCATGTACTCAAAGTAACCTCGTATCTCCTCGGTTGAGTGGGCCCTTGCTCTTCCTCAGGATAGAGGGATTAACAACTTCTGATTCTTAAAATGCCGTGGCTTTCATTAACTTAGAAATAAGTTCATAACATAGAAAAGATATCCAGAACTGTATGCAGATAATCTCCTTTAATAATCAAAAAGTGGTACTACCAAGTTCTGAAGACGAAGTCTTCATATAGATAATGTTGGTTACAAGATCCACCATATCAGGCGGCATTAAACACTATCCATCAAATATCAATTAAAACACATAGATTCCTACGGGCCATTAGAATCAAGCCCAGGCTAATAGGTCAATTCGATGGAAATAGTCTTCAGCCACATGCTTCGAACTCAGGCTTCTTATCCACCAGTAACTTCCATCATTCCCTGCACACATCATCATGTTTGATCTCACAAAGATAGTTAGTAGGAGGTTCATGTGATAATCAGTTTTCATAAACAATAGCAAGGAAAATGCATCAAACCTACTAAGATATAACTACACAAAACATCCCCATATACTAATAAGTCATATCACAAAGAGTATTTCTGGTCTGAAGAAATGATATTAATGAGCCAAACAATGCACTCATCATTTTCCCCCTGACTTTACCTGTTGCATGTCCCAATGCAACTCATCTGCACCCCTCTCGCCTTCCAAGCTATTCAGCCATGTCATACTCCTTGAATTGATCAGCGTATTGCTTTGTGGTATTCTTGCAGCCCTGAGTATTGGAGGTAATTTCCACCTAGGCAGTGAAACTATCATGGGACTGTGCTACATTGTTCTACCAGGTAGTGAGAGGGCTCAAGAGGAGTGGTGGCCATACTTGGAGGCCTACCCATTCATCAGTGTATTGCTGGCTGGTTTTCTCTGTAGTTTGTTTGATAATGGTGATGAGGGCATCACCCCTGTGCATGCTCCAGCTCAAGTTCTGGGGAGAGAGAACCTCCCTACATTTCAAAGGTAGGCTTAAAGTATCCCATCTCCTATCACAAGCTTGCCAAGCAGCCCCAAAATTCTCCTGACTGTAATTTTCAAAATCAATAACACACTGAAGTAAAATCTAAGAAGTATTCACCCCAACCCCTGCCTGATAGTAAAATGATCAAAAAAAATTCTGCAGCGTGACATCTGTATGATGAGCTGGGTGAATGTGAAATCAATGGACTAAGCAGTGTTATTGAAACTATCCTATTTGCTACCCCCAAATTATATGATTCTACAATACAGACTGAAAGGCTTTAATTTGAAAATCACCCACAAATAGGTTGATCAAGAAATCAGGGACATTGGTAACTATCATGTTATGTAGATAAAATTCACAGAGCAAATTTTGAATTTTTGGAGTACTGCACTTGTAAACTGATAAAAAACTAGGGCCATTGGGAATTTCGTGAGGGGCTTGAGAACACAATTGAAATAACTGCCAAGAATAAAATTGTTCTTGGACATACATGTTGTAGACTGAGGAGGGTTTCCTACAGGACAGTAGTTTGATGGCCAAAGGACAGATAGAGTCTAAAATAGATGTTACTTTTTGTTTTTCCTCTTCTATAGATTCTTTTTCCTTTTTTAATTTTTGATTTTCCTTTCGCAATTCCCTTTCCTGAAGGGACAACTATTGGAAACTATTTAAGAGGGTAAGACTCTTATCACGCTGTCACTTTAAACAACTCACTTCAAGCTGTAGGGCAGAAATCTCCAGAACTTTTTGTACTGTCTTTTTTGTACATTTAGCTTGTAATAAAAGGTTGGTTTCTTTTATACTTTGTAACTGAGATTTTAGCAGTGTGATTTCCTCCAGATAGTTGTGAGAAGGTGCCACTTGGGTGTCAAGCATTTCAGGAGTCACAGTGTGAATTTCCGTAGATGATGGAACAACAGATGATGGAGTGGCTGGGTCATCCTCCTTATGCAGTTCCTCCTGAATGTGGGCGGTATCATCAGGCAAGGACTCTGATTGGAAACCACCTGTCTGTAAAAATGAGCTAAGCCGTCGGGACCGTAGTTGCATGGAGGAAGATGGGGCCATGGCACACTTGCCTTTTGAATTAGAAATGGATGGGGATGGACCCTCAGGAGTACCAACTGTGTCTGCATGCTCAGGAACATCAGCTACCTCTGCTTGGCTATGTGAAGGGAAAGGGCCCGATGCAAGGGTAGACCGAGGTGCAGAAGAGAGACCATATTTTAATTGCTTTGGCCTGGACCTTTACCACTAGCACATCCCTTGAGCCTCCACTTTGGTCTAAAGAAGACTTGGTGTGAACACAATAGATGAATCAACCCCGGGTGTTTAATCATAGACTTGCCTCCACTGGACCGGTGTTTCTGGCATACTTTAATGATGGAGTCTGCGAGGTACTCTGGCAGATTTACCCAAAGGGCCTGGTTGACATGTCCCTTTTTAAGGTGAATGAGCATTTTGAGTGCATCACCACCCAGAACAGAGGCCTGACCATCACATATGAAATACCGGTTGACCCATTTCACAATCTCGCCCCAGATTCTAGGTAAACTTGTCCGCTTAACACCCTTCTGGACACCCAATGGAGTCAGGATGACCTCTGAGAGTGCCTCTCCTTCATCGTGAAACTAAGAAATTAGGATTTGTAAAGGGTCATTTGTCATAACCTTTAAACCAAAGTTTGGCAGGCCAGATAGGTCAGAAATGACCTAACTGGTAATTTCAACTCGTCTTCCACCAACTTGTGAACAAGTGGACTCAAAATTGTTCAAGAACTCTTCCACAATGCCCTCATCAAAACCTTCAAATTACCGAATGAAATCCAACCATCCAAAATCATGAAATACCTGTGAAAGGGTGGCATTCTGGAGTAAGGCATCTGGTGAAGTAGGTTCTGATGTCTTTCACGGTCCCATGCTGAAGCCAAAGGTGAGAAATACTTGGTAGCAGAAAAACCAGAGCAGAGCGTCTCTTCCACTTCCCGTCTAGTGTCTGATAAAACCAGTCATGTTTGATGTGCATACAACAATGGGAAGAAGCAGTTGCAGAAGCATTAAATTTCAAATGACACCATATTCCTTGGGTAGCACAACATCAAGTGAAGGTGACGGAAGAAAAATAGTGATGAGACCAGCCACCCACATGAGTTTAAGATTTTTGCAGTGGCACATATCCCATGGTTGAGGAGTGAGTGCCACCTATCCTGACATTGGAGAGTGTGACACATCAAGGCATGTGGTGATTATGAGCCATTACTCCTTTTATGTCGTCATTCATAGAGCCGGATTTGGAAAGAGATCCAGAATGACCATAGCAATCATTTCATGATGGCGTAATAATGACAAATGCATACATGGGGAAATGTTTTGCATGGAAATATCATTAGCAAGTTAAAATGCACTTACCCATGCCACATTTAGTCAGCCGATATCTGTAGATTCCTACGTCCTGCAGTTCGAGATGAAACATGATTAGCGGTAGTATAAATAATGAAAATTCCTACATTTATTGGAAATTACAATAAGAAAAATTGCTAACTAAGGGAAGAAGATTGAATGAAGGATCATCTTCCTTTATTGAATTTGTAAGAGATTGATTACTCCATGCTTGAGAGGTAAAGAGCCTCCTCAGCATGCATGTCTGTTCATAACAGAATGTCATCGGTGAAAGTCTTCTTATCCAGTGGTTGGTGATAAACTCGAAGCCTATGCCCATTCACCAGAAGAGTCCGTTTGTCTCCATCAATCGGTATCAATTGAACAGAGCCATTATCAAACACTTGATTTACCTGATAGGGACCTAACCAACGTGTACGTAACTTTCCTTTAAACTGCTGATAGTGGGAATCAAAGAGTAAAACCCACTGTCCCTCATGAAATGTCCTTTTTTTGATGTGAGCATCATGCCAAATTTTTTGCTGATGTTGTAGAATTTCTATCTCCTGGTGTGCCTTCATTCGCATTTCATTTAATTCATTCAATTGCAACACTCATTCACGCTATGCTTCATCCAAATTGATCCCAACTTCCAACGTTGTTCGCTAGGTGCACAACTCGAACTCAAAAGGTAATAGTGGCTTCTTCCCAAAGACCAGCTCATAGGGAGAAAAACCAGTAGTTGTTTTCCAGGTCGTGTTGTAGGCCCAGATAGCCTCAGGAAGCTTTGGTACCCAATTCTTTCTATCGGCGTTGACCATCTTAGTTAGAATATTCTCGAGTTCTCGATTGGTTACCTCCAATTGCCCATTAGATTGGGGGTGATATGGTGATGATTTTCAGTGCCTGATTCTATAGATTTCCAAGAAAGCTTCAATCATATTTGAAACAAATTGAGGACCTTGATCAGATACAATGGCCCTTGGTGCTCCAAATCGCAGCAATATCTGGTTGTAGAGAAAATCAGCAACAACATCTTCATTGGCAGATGCCAATGCTTGAACTTCAGCCCATTTGGTGACATAGTCCATGCATACCAAGAGATACTCCTTCCCGAAAGATGGAGGATCAAATGGTCCAACAAAGTCAATACCCCATTTCTCAAATGGTCCTAGAACCAACTGAGGATTCAGAGGTATTTCTATATAAAGTGTAGGTTTTCCCATTCATTGGCATGCATCACACTACCACACATACTTTTTGATAGTCTTATGGAGGGAAGGCCAATAGTACCCTACTCCAAGGATCTTGTGAATTGTTCATTTCACTGAATAATGTCCACCTCCTGGCTCATCATGACACGCTCGCAGTATGTCATGTACCTCATCCTCTCGAACACACCTGTGAAGAACCATGTCAGGAAAACATTTAAATAAGAATCCGTTACACCATTTATATGTTGCACTATTTCTAACCAATCACCTTCTTTCCTTATGAGTAAAATAGGCAGGAAACTTCCCTGTTGTTAAATAATTCGCGAGATCAGCGAACCAGGGAGTCTTAGTAGAGATAGCAAACAAGTGTTCATTGGGAAATTGGTCTTGGACTGCTTTGTCATCACCTGAAACATTTATTCTGGAAAGAAAGTCAGCAACAACGTTAGATTTCCCAGGCTTATCTATAATAGTGAGATTGAATTCTTGCAACAAGAGTAACCAGCGAATAAGCCTTTTGCCAACCACTGGTTTGTTCATCAAATATTGAATGGCAGAGTGGTCAGTGTAAACAAATTTTTTATATCCAGTGATGTAATGATGAAATTTATTCAAAGCATAGATGACAGCCAAAAACTCTTTTTCCGTAGTAGTGTAATTCTTTTCCGTAGGAGTCAGATTTTTGCTGATAAAATAAATTGCATACATATGATCTTCTGAGTCTTTTTGTCCAAGGACAACACCCATGGCTGTATTAGAAGCATCAGTGTGGATATGGAAAGGTTGTCCCCAGTCAGGGCCATGTAAGACAGGGGTTGTTGTCAGCTTTTCTTTGATAGAATCAAATGCCTGTTGACACTGAGGAGACCATTCAAAAACACAATCTTTGGTTAGCAATGAAAACATTGGGGTGGACAATTTTGCTAAAATCTTTTATGAATCAGCGGTAATAACCTGCATGGCCAAGGAAACTTTTGATGTCATTTTAATTAGCTGGTGTAGGTAATTGGGTGATGACTGATATCTTTTTGGGATCCACCTGTATACCTTGGGCTGAAACATGGTGACCTAAGACAATTCCTTGATCAACCATCATTAGAAATTTTTCATGACTCAGAGATAGTTGGTGTTGTTCACATTGACTGAGTACTTTCTCAAGATTATTCAAAGATTCTTCAAAAGTGGATCCATGGACAGTGAAATCATCCATGTAAACCTCAACACAGTCATTAGCAAGATCTACAAAAATGGCCAAGACTACCCGCTGAAATGTAGCAGGGGCATTACAAAGCCCAAAAGGTAAGACTCTGTAAGTGAATGTACCCCAAGGGCATGTAAAAGTAGTCTTATCCTGATCAGCAGGGGCAATACTAATTTGATTATACCCACTAAACCCATCCAAGAAAGAAAAATATTTCTTACCAGCCAAATTGTCCAGGACTTGGTCAATGAAAGGCAGGGGAAAATAATCCTTCTTGGTGGCTTTGTTAAGTTCCCTGTAATCAACACATATTCGCCACTTACCATTCTTCTTGGGAACAATAACTAATGGGGAAACCCATTGACTATCAGATATAGGATAGATGAAACCTACCTTTAGGAGTTTTTTGATCTCAGTTTTGATTATGTCTCTCAATGCTGGATTGATTCTTCATTGCGACTGCCTTATAGGTTTGACGTCATCAGTGTAAATATGATGTGTACAGATGCTAGGATGAATTCCTTTCATATCAGTGTAATCCCAAGCAAAATCATGGGAATTTTTCTTCAGAACCTCAAGCACCCTAGCTTCTTGATTGACCTCCAAGTCGCTACCTATAGTCAGCTCTCTACCCATACTGACAAGCACCTGCTTGGTATCATTCGCAAGAGCAAGCTCTGTACTAGTGATAAAAGAATTCAATGGGAAAACATGGGGCTGAAGCATGTGCAGGATGGATATGTTGTCAAAAGACAGAACCTTGGTTAAAGGACAATAGAAATCAGGAACTAAATGTTTGGAATTATAAGCATAGAGTTTCCTACCAGACTCAGCAGAGGTAATGTCTAATGCTGGTATTCTAGATTCTGTAGCAGTAGTGCTGATTTTCGTAGTCGCAGAGTCCTTAGAATCAGTCAGTGTATATGACTCTACAACTTCCACCATATGATTGTGTACTGCAATAGTGGCCAGAAAAGAAGAACTCAAAGAGTTAGCATCCAAAGAATCCACCCATACCTGGTCACAATTGTTCGTATAAGGCTGGGCAGGAGGATATAATGAAATGTGTTTGGATTTTTACCCATTTAGAATTGTCATGTTTCCTGACCTACAGTCAATGTAAGTAGCAACCGTAGCTAGCCAAGGTCTTCCCAAGATGACTAGATATCCCAACTTCCGAGCTTTAGGCTATAAAACCATGAAATCAACTGGGTACTCTCATGATTCAATAGTGATCATTATATCTTCAACCACACCATCAGGTACAACAATGGATTGATCTGCTAACTGCAAAACAGTGTTGGTTGGTTGAAGTCCTATTAAGGATAGTAGGTTAAACATTTCTGTTGTGATGACATTAATAACAGCACCAAGATCCACTAAAACATTAGATATTGACTGGTTGTTTATACAAATAGTAATGACAGGGCTCCCAGGATCCCCATATTTTGGTGAGATAAGGGTGCCAACAACTAAATCAGCCAAATTCCCTTCGACTCTGATAGTCTTTGGGTATTTCTTTTTTCTTCCTGGTGTCTTTATACACTTGTTTCTAATGGTTTGGTTTAGTTCAGGGATGTCCCTTATTGCATGCAGCATCAGAACCTCAATGTGTACTCTTTTTAATTCCTGAACTAGTTTTGTTTCATCTGCAGTTTGAGTGTCTTGTAACTGCTCAGGAAAAGGGGATGTAATTTGTTTGGGTATTTGATCATCTTGTTTATCTAGCATTTGTGAAGAACTAATATTACCCTCAAGGTTTTCTTCCTTATCAACATCATTAGGCAGTTCTGTGATAACAACAGGAGGGTTCAATATTTTACCAAATCGTAGTCATAAATTACCAATAGTGTTAACCTGCATGGTGTTACCTGAGTTTGTGTCATCAATCGAAGTTGTCTGTTGATTCTTAGGATTGGATACTGGCTTGCCCGGAAGTTGTGTTTGTCTTTCTTGTCTTTGATTTTGGTAGGCTTGAGGTGGAGGCATTAAAGCTTGTTGTGGCTGTTGGAACCTACGCTGTTGATTACCATTTTGTGGTGGTGCCTAGGACTGATTTTGCTAAAATTTTGTTGAGGACCCCACTGCTGATTGTGCCAAGGATTGGCTGCAGGTGGTGGAGCCCAACCCGGCTGAGTGTAGGGATTTTTCTAAGGTGGTGGATATGGATAAGTCATCCAGTTTGAGTTTTCCCACTCAGGTTGTCCCCAAGAAGACTGAGAGGCTTGATTTGGCCATGGCATTCTCCAAGGATTCTGAGTTGGTCTAGATGGGAACCCACCCTGATTGTTTGGTCTTTGGAAAAAATTTAATTTAGCACTTGTTTGAGAGATGGCATTCAAACCTCCCTTCAAATTTGGTAGAAGTGTGCAATGCTTAGTGTCATGGTTAGTAACTTCGCAGATTAAGCACATGTCTGTGACATCCAAAGGACATTCTCTCAAGGGGTGTCTCTTCCAACATTTAGGGCAATACATGTCCAATGGTTCTTTAGTAGGGGTGGATTTTTCCTTGAGTCCATCTATGGTGGATGTTAACTACAGCAGAATTTTTTTTTTCATGTTGGCCATTTCTTCTAGATGTTCAGAGGTACCCAAAGACTTAGATGTTTGTTTTCCTTGTATTCCTCCACAGTGTTCTAGAGTATCTTCTACATAGCTCAGTGATTTGTTCCATGGTGAGTTTATGCACGTCTCCTCCTCCCATGAGATGGAGAGAGTCCTTGGTTTCCTCATCCAGTCCTTTCAGAAAGACTATTTTAGTGATGTCTGCATGTAACTCATACCCACTGCGTTTATGGAGAAAGAGGAATCTATCCAGATAATCCTCTAGATTCTCATCTTCCTTTTGCCATATTTGGAAGAACTCTTCCTTCCTATCCCTTCCCCTACAATAGTCTTGGTATTTATCCAGGAAGGCTATTTCCATGGCTTCCCAGGAATTAATGGAGTTAGACAGTAACCCCATAAACCATCTCATAGCAGAATCTTTGAGAGTGGAGGGAAATAGTTTGAGTTTTTGATTGTCAGTTCGGTAGTCATATGTCTGGCACAGGATTTTAAATTCAAATAGAAACTGATCAGGGTCTTCTTTGGTCATTCCTCGAAAGAGGGGGAGGATGGATGGTGAGATGTTTTTCATGGGTGCATCCTCATCTGCATCGAGGACAATGGGGTATGTAAAGGTTCGTCCTAAAGGTTGGTCTTCAACATTCCCAAGGTCCCCCATTGCAGAATGGTGTGAAGAGGATACAGAATGCTCAGAAAAGGTTCTAGGTGTTGAGTTGGAATCTGTATCACTCTCAGTGTTTCTCTCTTGTGAAGTGTCTAAAGAGATTTGTTGAATATTACGTGCTATAAATCTCCCTTGGTTATCTCGTGACCTATGCATCCAAGTTGGTTGGTTTAAATCGAGGTCTGAGAGAACTACTGGTTTCCTATATGAACTCCATTAACACCCATAGCATATGGAAAAAATAAAGGAGCTTATGGTAGGGTCCCTGGAAATGGCACCAAAAATGGTGGGTCATCTTATGCTTCCAATCATTTAACTGACATAATATTTGTCAGTGTCATTCTAAACCAAGGTTGTGTCCTGGGCAATATGCAATGGAGTCTAGGAGAACTAGTTATACGTTGGGTCTGTTGGGGGGTTACTTAGTTTAATGACTATTCTATAGAAATGTAGTTTAAATCTACAGAAATTAAATACAGTTCTATGGAATTCAACTATTTGTAATGAAAGGAATTTTAACAACTAATCTTCTATTGTAAAATGAAATTTACACACACTTATTCTTAACAAATGAAATCACAACTGAATAAATGGAACTTTAGCAGAAAGCAAGACTATTCGTTAACTAGACTTGCATAATAAAAGAATCTATTCTAAGTGAAAGCAGTAATGGAGAAAGTAGACATGGTTAATCAAAGCATGCATGTAAGATTTATCAAATGACAACTGCAATAAATCTAATCAAAGAACTGTATGCATGTACTCAAAGTAACCTTGTATCTCCTCAATTGAGTGGGCCCTTTCTCTTCCTTAGGATAGAGGGGTTAACAGCTTATGATCCTCAAAATTTTGTGGCTTTCCTTAACTTAGAAATAATTTCAAAACATAGAAAATATATCCAGAACTGTATGCAGATAATCTCCTTCAATAATAAAAAAGTGGTACTACTCAGTTCTGAAGACAAAGTCTTCATATAGATAATGTTGGTTACAAGATCCGCCATATCAGGTGGCATTAAACACTGTCCATCAAATATCAATTAAAACACATAGATTCCTACAGGCCATTAGAATCAAGCCCAGGCTAATAGGTTAATTCAATGGAAATAGTCTTCAGCCGCATGCTTCAAACTTAGGCCTCTTATCTACCAGCAACTTCCATCATTCCCTACACACATCATCACGTTTGATCTCACAAAGATAGTTAATAGGAGGTTCATGTGATAATCAATTTTCATAAACAATAGCAAGGAAAATGCATCAAACCTACTAAGATATAACTACACAAAACATCCCCATATACTAATAAGTCATATCTCAAAGAGTATTTCCGATCTGAAGAAATGATATTAATGAGCCAAAAAATGCACTCATTAATAGGTGTGCCATGATCCAAGAAAAATCAAGGCAACAAGGCAGACATGATATCCAAATAAATACGAGTGCCACGATCCAAGAAAAGCTAAGGTAACAAGGCAAGGACATGAAACCTAAAGAAGCAGTATCAACACCACACCCTCGCATACTGCAAACTGGGTAGAGTGAAACCATATATCTGTATGAGTTGTCAAAATCAACTACTTGAACACTAACAAACTAACACTGGGCTCCACCGGAATAGCTCCCCCACAAGAGAGATTGTCAATATGCCAAAAAAAGTGTCGAAAATACATATCTAAAATATCTCAACAAACAAGAGAGATATAAATGTATACCCAAAGATAGTAATACCCAAAATTTTAGGACATCGGGCTCAACTGAAATTACATCCACAAGTGATCACAACACCCTCCCAAATTTGGCACTTTATAATTAAGTGCATGTAAATATTACAATGAGTAACAGTACTTTTAGATTTTAAATATGTGTATAAAAATGTCACTAATGCATAGATCTTGAAAAAATACACAATTTCAAAAAATGATCACCTTAATCCAAGCTATAGATCAAAAGTTATGAGCTCGAGAAGGTTTTTCTATTAAAATAATATTTTAATGCTGATCTTTTTTTAAAAGGTACATGTGACACCCAAATGTTCAAAGGGTAAAAGAGTGCATCCACATGATACATACTTGCGACCAAAGGATAAAATTTTGTGCCCAAAACCTAAAATGTCTAGAGGGTAAATCATTGCATCCAGAGGGTACATGTTAATATCCAATGGATAAAAGAATACACCCAGTAGGTACCGATTTGTATCTAGTGGATAAAAGACTACATCTAAAATAGAAATATCCAGAGGGTAAAAGAATGCATCCAGAAGGTAGATGCTTATATCCAATGGATAAAAGAATGCACCCAGAGGGTATAGATCTGTGTCCAATGGATAAAATACTGCATCCAAAACTGAAATATCCAGAGGGTACAAGAATGCATTCAAAAGGTACATGCTTATATCCAATGGATAAAAGAATGCACCCAAAGGGTAAATATCTGCGTCCAGTGGATAAAAGACTACATCCAAGTAAAATAATGCATCCAAAAGGTACACGCTTATATCCAATGGATAAAAGAATGCACCCAAAGGGTACAAATCTGCGTCCAGTGGATAAAAGACTACATCCAAAATTGAAATACCCAGAGGGTACAAGAATGCATCCAGAAGGTACATGCTTATATCCAATGGATAAAAGAATGCACCAAGAGGGTATAGATTTGCGTCCAGTGGATAAAAGATTGCATCCAAAATTGAAATATCCAGAGGGTAATATAATGCATCTGGAAGGTAGACGCTTATATCCAATGGATAAAGGAATGCGCCTAGAGGGTATAGATCTATGTCCAGTGGATAAAATACTGCATCCAAAACTAAAATATCCAGAGGGTAAAATAATGCATCTAAAAGGTACATGCTTATATCTAATGGATAAAAGAATGCATCCATAGGGTACAAATCTACATCCAATGGATAAAAGACTACATCCAAAACTGAAATATCTAGAGGGTAAAAGAATGCATCCAAAAGGTACATGCTTATATCTAATAGATAAAAGAATGCACCCAGAGGGTACAAATCTACATCTAGTGGATCAAAGACTACATCCCAATCTAATAACATAAAACAAACGATAACTAGATTGTACCAAGACAAGAACACAGATGTTAATTAAACACCACGATCAATAAGATGAAAGTAATTCAGTAGAATAACTTTACATAAACCTTTGCAAACAAATAAGTAGCAATATCATATATTTATTTAGATCTCATGTCTGCCTTGTTGCCTTGGTTGTTCTTGGATCGTAGCACACCTATTTATAGCATTTGATCAAATTATGTTTGGTGTTTGTTTTTCACTTTTGACATCACTCCATTGACAGTCTCCTTGCATGAAGCTATTTTGGTGAAGCTCAATGTCAGTTGTTTTTTATTTCTATGATCAAGCAATGGATTCAGACCACAGTGCGCACCACACTTCTTCAACATTGTATGAATTTTTGGAGCCGATTTTTTGAGGATATCTTGCAGTAGAATTTTTCCCTCTCTACTTTGTTATTACTGGTTTTGGGTACCTTGTGGTGTCCAATTTTTCCAATTATTGTATGTGGGTACCTCATCAGGCCTTGTTGTCGAGACCCACCTTCTTTTTCTCCCACCTAAGCTATGCTTACGGGAGGGTGTTAGTGTAGGTTATTATTTATCCTTTTATTTATTTATTAGGACAATTCTTACACTTGTGTTAGCCCTACACTTTTTGGGTTAGCTTGCTTAGGTGTACTAGTTGTGTGGAGTTAGCTTACTAGTTGTGTTGAGTTAGCTTCTCAGTTATGTGGAGTTAGCTTACTAGTATTTTGGAGTTAACTTAACTACCAATATCAGTTAGTGGAAGTTATTCACCAATAATTTAGGTAGTATTTGCACTTCCCTCCTCTTATATGTACATCTTTCTTATTGAGTAATTCAAGTCATTCTATTGTAATATATTGAGCATTATGGATTATGATGGATTTTCATATATGGTATTTTAGCTCTTTTGTTTTGCAAATCTAATGTGGCTAACACAAGTGTAAGAATTATCTTGATAAATAAATAAAAGGATAAATAATAACCTACACTCACACCCTCCCGTAATCATATCTTAGGTGGGTGAAAAATAATGTGGGTCCTAAAAACAAGGTCTGATGAGGTACCCACGTACAACAACTGGGAAAATTGGACACCGCAAGGTACCCAAAACTAGTAATAACAAAGTAGAGAGGGAAAAATCCTGTTGCAAGATATCCTTAGAAGCTCAGCTCCAAAAACTCATATAATGTTGAAGAAGTGTGGTGCACACTGTGGTCTGAACACACTGCTCGATCATAGAACTCAAAAACAACTTACACTGGGCTTCACAAAAATAGCTCCAAGCAAGGATACTGTCAATGGAGTGATGTGGAAAGTGAAAAACCAACACCAAACATAATTTGATCAACTTCTACAAATTGAAGGAAAGAATATTGCTAGAACCAGGCACACCTATACGAGGTAGTTAAGCGCACTAGCCCCAAAGTAGTGTTGGAATGGGTGACCTCCTAGGAAATTCCCAATGTCACTACCTCCTAATGTTGTTGGGCTTGATTGGGTGTATAGCTAGATCCATCGTGTGGGAGGGTGTTGGTGTAGTAGTTATTTAACACGATGAGATCCCTCTCCACCATCAGTTCAAGCTTTTGGTGTGATAGTAAGTCATGCAGCTCTGATACCATGAAAGGAATGATAACCATATCATACCAAGCAGTGATCTTAGATGATAATAATACACCACATTAGCTTTGCAAAACAGAAGATCTAAAATACCATAAATGGAAATCCATCATAATTCATAATGCTCAATACATTACAATATAATGACTTGAATTAATCAATAAGAAATATGTACATATATGAGGAGGGAAGTGTAACTTCTACCTAAATTAGTGGTGAAGAACTCCCACTAATTGATATTGGTAGTTAAGTTAACTCCAAAAGACTAGTAAGCTAACTTCACATAACTGAGAAGCTAACTCAACACAACTAGTAAGCTAACTCCACACAACTAGTACACGTAAGCAAGCTAACCCGACAAGTGTAGGGCTAACACAAGTGTAAGAATTATCCTAATAAATAAATAAAAGGATAAATAATAACCTACACTAACAAAAAGGATGTAGGTGATGGTGAAAATGTAAGCTATGTAGGTAATTTGTGTGAAACAGAGGATCGTGTTGAGGTAGATTATTGTGCTTTTGGTTTATTCATGTTAGGAGGTTGTTTGGCTAAGGTTGATGGGTGGGGACATAGGATAGATCAAAGTGGTGAAGGTGAAAGAGGGGTAGTAGGAAAATTTGGTGTATGCAACCTAAGAGGTTGGCTCTTATTATTAAGTGGGGGAATAGTATTTGTGACAGATTTTGAAGATGTGGCTAAATCTAGTTTGACAAAAGAATAAACTAGACTTGATGTCACCATGAATCACAATGTGGTAATGGGTCTAGAAAAGGAGGAAGATATAGGTGTAGGTAAGGTTTTAGGCATATGAAAAAGTTCATTTGATGGTAGAGGTTTAGTTGTGGGCAAGGTTGATGAAGAATGGGTTGCTACAACTGACATGGGCATGGTGGGTTTGGTTATCTGAAACACCTTTGGATAGATCGTGGAAGTGTCAATAGACAACATCTACATTTGCGTTGAGACAGGAAGTCGAAGACATCCCCAAAGTATGGTATTTTCAACATAATCCAAGTGGTGTAACACTCCTCAAATTTAGTGCAAGATCATAAAGGAGTTGAAATTATCCATGGAATGATAAAACCAAGTCGAAGGATTTAATGCAGTGACTCCTAGATTCTAATGTTCATCTTCACTTTCCACAACATGTTTGCCATAACAGGTTGTGCGGATAGCACTAGCCATGCATTTAATAAGGGTAGGAAGTGATATGTTGCTCCTACTAAAGTGATAGGAATTGGGTATTTTTAAATAATGTTCACTTTAAAACCCCGATTTTGTATTTAAATATTAAGATTGCATTGCGAAGAACATTCTTGTAATTAAGATAATTTGCTGGTAACTGAGAATTGAAGTGTTGTAATCTTGTACGATTGATTATGATCAAAATATGTGTAATAACTATCGACGACATGACTTAATATGTCGTACCGACGGTGTTGGGTCATGATATCACAATGGGAAGAATTAAAGTTTTCTAAGCATAATATGATACCTATGAAATAATATATTTCATTGTTTCATTCCTAGAAGGTAACACGTTTTGGACAAGGGAACGTGGTTTCGAGATTTATCTAACGAACCTTCTAATGATCGACCACTGTGGTCAGTGGACTCCGGCTTGTGAATCATGGGCCATGACACTTACATTGGATTATGAAATTATTATAGCTGATTTCACTTTGTAATATGCATCTTTATAAGAGTTATGGGACACATAAATTATAACAAAAAGGGGTTATACATGTACAATAGCATTGGTCCTATTGTCATACTATATTATAACCTATGTTCTTGAAGGGTTAATCGACCGAAGTTATGAAAAGTAATTAAGTTATTAGTATTTAGTAATTTCGGGGAAAAAGGTAACTAAAGTTTTAAACTGGAATAACCCCGCCAATTTTGGAGGAGGGTAATGGGCGGTGGTAGATGGATAAGCTACTGGTGTAGCACTTCTGCATTGAATTTCATTAAAATTTGCATTTAATCTTTTGGAAATTTGTAAAGCCTCGAATGAGGCAAGTTGCATGCAACCACTGCTTCATTTAGTTTGTTGGTAAGTTTGGAAAAAACTCCAGTTTGGGTATCCTTGCATCGCGAAAAATCAATTGCTATATTAAAATGTTTCACTGAGCAAAGGAGGCTGGAAATGTGATCTAGTTGATTCGAATTGTGTACGTTTTGGGGCTGCGAAGGAAGCAGGAAGAAAAGAATATGGCCTACCATTTTACCAGGAAAGAAACATTCTTTATCCCTTTTATCCTTTTAAATCATCAAAGGTTATAATGAATACATATTAGCAATTTGGTTTGTGAAAAATGGGTATGTATTAGTTCAGGGTTTTTGTTTGTTATACTTTGCTTGTGTGCGAGTAGAAGTGGAAACTGATATGACTGTAACCCTGGGAGAACTATTATCCATTTATCTTCCCGTTTGTATCATGCTCGGCAATGACATCTGTATTTACTGTATTTTGTTTGCATTGTCGATTGGGGTTGACCCAAATAATAATGGGTATTTGTGCAAATGATATAATGTTTTGCAAAAATTATAATTTAGGAACATGGGTTTCCTTTATACCTGACTCAAATCAGGGTATATTTATTTAAGCAGTTAAACCTAGTCTAGATATCGGTGTATATTACTTCACTTATGTCCTGTGCTTATCACCGTAGGAAAAGAAAGTGTTTTTGGGCATGATCTCGGGTAGATATGGGGATAACCTATTCATACTTATATCACGCATAATATATTATAGACTGCTTTTATCTCCATCGGGTTGACTATTAATGAGCCACGAGTCCGCTGGGCTGAAGAGTTGCTGGTTTGTCAATGTAATCCATTTACCCTTGTTGGGTCTACAAGCAAATATAGGTATTAACCTTTTAAGGCTTGGCTCAGTTTGACAGGTGTTTTGTGAGCTAATAACACTTCACATTATTCTAGCATTATTTGCTGAACCATGTAGTTCTTCGAAAGGTTAATGGGAAGAAGTAGGGATTATTCTTGGTTTTGTTGCAGATGAGTGACAACTGAGGCTGAGTTGTAGGATATTTGTATCATAATCCATCACCATCCAGCCGCGTGTTGGTTGCAACCTCATCTTAAATATTCCCTTTCTTAGGATTTAAGAAGTACCTACAGTTGGTATAAATAATTGTTGAGTTGTAGAGCCTTCGGCTCACTCCATTATAAGGAGTCTCGTTATTTACTACCTTCCTTAGAAGTCATCTAAGCTAGTTTTGATCTGATACTGGAGATCAAAAGATGAATTAGGAAATCAGTTTTTGAAGGGCTGAACCTAACTGTTCTTCTACCGAGCATGGAAAACCATTCTTCTCTCTTCGGGAAGAAATTATGTTCTAATGTTATATTACTTCTATAATCAGACACTTACTTAAGGAAGCTCGATTTGAGCTGGGACATGGATGGTTAATGAATAAAAGAGATTTGGTTGTTGTATGTCTCCTTGAAAGAACTAGAAAATCGTACTTGAAACCAAGGGGTCTTGGTGGACTACACTATGGATATGTTTGATAAGTTTTTTTGGTCCATATATAAGGTGTAATAATGGAAAGGAAACTTAGCGTCTCCATTCTTAAAATCGATCATTACTGAGGATTTTAATATTAATATTATGTAAATTTATGTACGGATTAATCTCTGTAGGATGATTAAATCAAGGAAAACATATCTTTATTACTGAAGAGTAATATGTATTAACCATTGAGATAAACTCGGGGAGTTTAGCCCCTAAACGCAAGCATAAATAAGCTTTTGAATGGTTGTGTCTTCAGATTCTTATTGCAGTAGAATGTGGTAAAATATGATTTGAAAAGATGAGTTTTGTTTAAGACGGTACAATAAGAAATTAATAGGCAACTGAGTCTATATTGCCTTTATTTTTCTATGTTACTATGATAAGTAACTTGAGTGGTATAGATATATATATATATATCTCCTTCTTAGGATGTTATGGATAATGTAGAATATGTCATGTTCTATAGCTATGACATATAAAACGTCATGAGTATTAACTGGATCTATCTTGATGGGTGTGTTGATGTTGATGAAACTGGTTAGTTTCATTTTCGTAGTGTGGATCACCTTTGTGTGTCCAACAACTATACTGTTTGTATTGCTGGAGAAGCTAACATTAGTTGCAGCAATTTATATTTATTAATGGGATGACATAGATTCATACTGTGATTGATAGAAGTCAGATTACTCCATCTAACTTTATGTGATATAAGCGTATTTTTAATAACTTGTGTTATTGATTATTTGATGGTCATTCTTGGGTATGAATATCTTTTATCCGGTTTTGCTTTAACTTATTTTGTGAATTAATACCTAGAACTTGTCCTTGCGGAGTACTGAAAGAGGTAAAGGAGTTGTTCTTAATGTTTGCAAAGTAGGTTACTTAAGAATGATTTTGTGGAATTATATGATTAAAATGTTAGATTGAGATTATTGCAGTATTTATTCATTCTAACATTTAATGTCATAAATTGATAAATGGGATAAAGGACTTTTCTTGCTCAGTTCAGTCAAACTGACCTTGCCTAACCATTGCAGGAAATTGAGTGAAGGTAACTAGCGTGAAGGAAAGAAATGTCTTGGTTATCTAATTATATCACATGCTTACTTTAAAAAGATAAAGTTGCAGCCAATTGTTGATTTGAGACATTCTTATTTATGTAAAGGAAGTTATTTATTGACTTCGAGTTAAGATTCTCTTGTGAAAATATACTGTGTACATTTACGATTTATTGCAACATGGAAAAGATTCCATATTCTATTCAATAAATACTCACTTCGTATTATCAAAGAATGTTAATGCCTCTCTGAAATTTCTGTAATGAAACCCATTATGTTGCAGCAATGTTGGTATAAGAATGGCTTTATACTTATGATCTCTTATGAAAATTGGATCATTGGACGATTGCAATAGAGGGCTATTGTAACTCTTTCTATTTTATAATATAACAACTGTCTTATGGGCTAGGTGAGCCTAGAAGGTTCAATGGGTGAATTGTGAAGTTATATATCAGTAACATAAGGGATAGGTTAATGGAATACACTACAAAGTAGTGTTGTCAAATTCTGTAATCTAGATTGATTAACTTATGGGAAATCAGTATTGTTGTTTGCTAGAGGTAAGGATTCCTCACAAGACCGGAAAAGGTTAAATGCATGGTAGATGAGAAACCATCTAGTTGTAAATCTTGACGTGTTTGCTTATGTGAGCATACTGAAGGAAGATTCCTCTGATAAAGTTTGAGTAACTATACTAGACATAGATTGTGATGCTGAAATTTATGGATGAAATGTTAATATTCATTATATAAAGATTAAGTCCCAAAAACTTGCTGAAGTTCCTTTTGGGCAGCACTTAAACATTTTAAGGAAACTAAGTTGAAAGAATTGATAAAACTAACCCAACTCCCTTAACATGAAGGAGAGTTCAACTTTAATTCCTCAAAGTGAAATAATAAACGAGAATAGATCATTTCTTGTGGCTTAAGAAAACTGTCTTTCCATAAAATGGGTAAACAAAGGATATGATCTATCAGATTGCCATTGTATAAAATATGACATGTTGAATATTTATGTTGGACCTATTTCGGCTAACAAGATGTATTAAAGATAGATCATTAATAGTCAGATTGAACCTAAATGCAAAAAGGGCCCATAGGATATGGGATACGGTTGGCATAGAATTGTTGGGGGATGATTAAATCCCAGAATCCTAAACCTCCATGAAACTATGGGTTTACTACCCAATGAAAATGATTTGGGTATTGATGGAAGCATTCAGAATGTGCTCAACATGAGTACTCGCCATCTCATTCACTAAGGAAGTTTGGTGTTTACGCTCCTAAGAATAAAATAAAATTGTGAGCTGAAACCAACCATGATTAGGATATGACGGTGTAGTCATATAAATGATAACAACGATCCGATAGCTGGAATTAGTGGAAAGTATTAGGATGCCAAGGAAATTGGTACACGAATCTAGGGAAAATGAATACTCTGCCAAGGTGGTAGTAGCCATTAAATTAAAACTAAGTTGAGGGTTTGGAAATGGGTTATAGAGGGTTTTCAAGAGAATTGGGAATCCCTACTAAATCAAGAACCGTAAAATGGATAAGATTTATATCTATTGATAAATAAAAACCTGGCAAGAATAAATGCCGAGGTAAACCTGAGAAAACACGATTCGAATAATATAGCTTAAGTGTTATTGAAAAGAGGGTAACGGGAACGACTCCGTATGTACCCAATAGTTAGTAATTGCATAGTTGCATGATTACTAATGGGAGTAAGAATAACATTAGTAGTTATTACTCCATGATAATATAGGGTATTATTCTGATACGGTGGAAAATTGAATCATTAACAAACCGTAGGATTGGGAATTTAGGTCTAAAGATTGATCTATCTTATATCTGAAACAGATAGGAAGAAATGAGTAGTTTTGGAACTACATTTAACCTATCATGATTCTAGGGGACAGGACTCTAGATACTCTTCACTAAGTGATGAAGACACTGGAACTAGAACATTGTGTCATGCTTAATTTATTAAGATACCAAGTTGCATTTTAGGAATCCTGACAGGTTGACTCACTATCGTTGTTACATGGAAGTATCTGTTTAATGACAGTTGTTGTTAATTGAAATACTGCCACATAACAGCTATATTGAGTTCCCTTTTCAAGACCTTAAAATGTAGAGTGGTATTGCTTAAGTACAAGCTTGTTATAGTTACAAGGGTGGATGGAACCCCATGGGTTGGTACCCCCAATGACAACATATGATGGCTACGGGAAGGGAAGAAGTCTAGCAATGATGAGAATCATTATAAAGACACTTACTCACCCATAAGCATCATAGGTTGACTTTGAGGTAATGCTTCGAGTAGGTTAATCTGGCTTGTACCTTGTATAAGACTTGTAGCTGTTTACAGCATCATTTGACTTGCAAATCCTTATAACCGAAAAAGTGATTAAGGTGAAACGAAAATTTCCTAATGACGAGTGTGCCATCATGGAATTGAGTATGGTATACATGACTCATAAACCTTGCGCAAGGTAGTGTAACTGCTGATTATACTGTCGAGATTTCACCATTATCTAAGCTGTGAGATGCCTGTGGATTTCATAGGTGGAACCCAGGTACACACTTAGGGTTATCACTTATATATCATATCCTGTTAAAGGAGAACCAAAGGGATACATTTGTATGTATGGCTTGTAAGAGCATTGAGGGAGAACTTGTAAGTTCAATATTCTCTCATACAGGTGCACATGGTTCATGATAGTTATTAAAAATGAGGTTTCATTAAGACTTATGTTGGATTTAAATATATGGGTATTTTGAATCAGCTACATAAGGTAAGACAATATATATATATATATATATATCTAAGATTGAAGTGACAAAAAGTGGATGTTACAAGTGGTCAGCCAAATGTGAGAATGACACCGATGTAGTGGGGTGATGTTGATTTGGTAGTAATCCCTATAAATAATGTCTATGAGATAGGGAAATGGCTGGCTTTAGACTCTGTGGGTAAAAGATATGAGAGAAAATCAACATGATCTATGAAATCCAATGGATAATTGTCACCAATGGGAAGGGACGCTACTAATGGATCCCCTCTGGGTAGGGGAGATGGCAAGTTGGACAAGGAAAGTTTGTCTTTTAGTGAAGAAGAAGGTGAGAATAACTCTCCCATGGGTAGAAGAGTAAGTACTATGAGTTTTTCATTAGGTTGAGAGGTGAGTGGGGAAACTGCATTGGTATATATGGTGGTCTTCTCCGTGGGTGAAGGAGAAAATAAGGGATACTCCTCTGTGAGTAAAAGAGTAGATGAAATAGGTCCATTTGTGAATGAAGGAGGTCGTGAAAGAATCTCCTCGATAGATGAAGTATGAGGAAATTGAGTAGGAAGAGATGGTATGATGTCGAAAATAGCATGAACCTCATGAACATTATTTTCATTGGTTGAGGTTTCACTAGTTTGGTTAGATGACGAGGTTTGATTTGGGAACATCTTCTTAGAGAGAAGGTTTTGACTAGACTGTGCGTTAGGATTATACAAGATGAGATATCCATTATCTAACATTTCTTGGATGATGTTTTTGAAAGTTATACCATCGTTATGTCCTCTAATGCGATGATAATTTTAGTAATCATTTTTTTTGTACCATGCAGGCACAAGATGAGAGGGTAAAAACCATTATGTGGTTTGACGGGTGGAAGAGTGACTGCTCTAGATTTTAGAAGTTTTTCTAAAACTAAAGAGTAGGGTTCTCCCATGGGAGTATATTTTCATTGCTCCCACTTGAACTAAAAATCCTAAATAGGAGAAAGGTTGGAAGAAGGCTTTGATTGGTTGGATGGATGATACATGCCGGCTTTCAAAACTACTACATTGGCATGTCCTTTTAATTTATAATAATTATTTTACGGTTTGGAAGAAGAAGAGGTATCATTCTATTTAAACATAGCATTATTGTTACGTAATTATATCTTCTTCTCTTCAATGGCACAAATTTTAAGTTTCCATGCCATGGTGAATGTCTTGTGAAAAAAGCAGAAGGTTTGAACTTGAAGATTTGGAGAGATGTGTCTAGCACAAGCTCTGGTGAACAACTCTATTAACTTGATTTGAGGCAGTTGGAATGTGAGATGGTTGATCAGGATCCTCCAATGAGTAACAAAATCTATGATATATTCATCTTCATATTGGCATGTCATGTACAAGTCGATCATGGTGACCTTATTGACAATGTTGATAGAAAAGTGGTCTAGAAAACCCTGAGCTACCTGATTGAATGAAAAGATGGAATTCTTGGGTAGAGTACTATACCAATCTAAAGCCATTCCTGTCAATGACATTGGGAATGTTTGCAAGAGCAAATTATCATCATGTGCGATCAGATAACACACATGTTTAAAATACTACAAGTGTTGTTGCGGGTCATCTTTGTTGTTAAATCAGTTGAATTTGGGCATTTACCAATGGGGAGGGTATGTATGAATCAGAATGGATGGGTGAATGGGTTCATTATAAATCCTTTTGTATTTCAGAGAGTTATGTGAAACAGAGACAGATGCTTCCAATGTGTGGATCTTTTCCATCATCATTTTGATAAGATCATTGATAGGTTGTGATGACTGGGTACCCCATATAGTATAAGGGGGTAGACGAGGCAAGTATGATGTTGGTGGAATCCTAGTATGTGGTGGTGCCGAGTACGAATATTGTGAGGAAGGAATGTAGGTCAAAATAGATGTAGATGGTAAGTATCCTAAATAAGTGGTAGATGAAATAGGGGGTTGTTGGTGATAGGTGTAGGTAGGTGGAGTGGACGTAAAGACTCTCATAAAAATCAAAGGAAGAGATTGTGTGATGGAGAGGAAAATGTTTTGAAAGGGAGTATGGGCTACCATCACCATTGGTGGCTGAGAAGTAATAGGTATATGAGAGGTGGTGGGTACATATAGACCTACACTCAAGGCAGTTTATAAAATGCATGGTTGACATTGTAGGAGTGATAGACGTCAAAGGTGTGACAAATGCCATAGGTGCAACAAATATTGATGATGTAGGATCAAGCTGGGGAACCACATGTGGTAAGGTGGAAGAGGGTAATGTCAAGATAGTAGTAGCTGATGCAAAAGTGAGTGTCAAGGTAGGAGGAATGGACACAGGCATGTCATATACAAGCTACCCTGATGAATCATGGGAAGATGAATGATCGAGATAATACTACAGAGTGCTAGGGTTGTGATCAAGGAGTCTCGTGAAATCCTCATCACTAGTGGGTATGACAAGATCCTGATTGGGGTCCATATGTGATGAGATTGAAGGGTGATGGTCTAGATGAGATTGGCTAGAGGATATCATGAAACATAAGATTTTTAGCTTGTTTACAAGTCAAAACCATGTAACTAACAATAGAAAAGGTATTCTGAGCTTCATTGATGATGGAAAAACATAGAAGTAATGGGAAAAAATAGTCTAAAATGAGTGATTAGATCATTACTCTGATTGAAAAATAAGAATACAGAGACTAACATCGGTTGGGGTAACTGATACTGGTATGAGGGTAACTGCCACCGGTCAGCTCAGACTAATGTTGGTTAATGTGAAAAATAAGAGACTCAAAGATCTAGAAATGAAAGGTGAAAAATGGGTCAACCTGGACTCTAAAGATGATATCAGAGACCTAGAAGTGTGATAAAATGGCAAAACAAGACATGAAAGGAACATAAAGGAGGAGAATATTATTTTGGTAAAAATAACCAAAAATTTATAAAACTGACATTGATTAGTTAACCGATGGTAGTCCTTAGACCGATATTGGTTATGGGGAAATCTGGGAAGAGAAGGAAAAATGTTTTTTCGGTGATTTAGATCAAATAAAAGGGCCAACCCAGAGAATAAGTATGGCTATGAGGAGTTCTAATAAAACTAGAATAAAATTGAAATACACCAGTCATGATGTGGGGTGCAAAAGGATAAGAAATAATGAAAAAACAAAAAATCACACCTCAAAACGCAAGAAGACAAAAACTAACAAACACAAAATCCTAAGGTGTAGATTTTATGTTATGGCTTATGCCATTTAGAACTTACTGTAAGAAGGATAGAATTTTTGGTTAACAAAGGTGCCCTATAAAAATCTGACAACTATAGTTGGTTTCAGGTAAGTTTTGGTGTGGGAGATCCTTCTCTAAGATGATGACTGGACAAAGAAATCATTTGGAGCCCACTGTCAATCCTCTAATTGTGTGATCATTTAAAGATTCTTCTAGGAAAGATGTTGTTCAAGAACTGTGTAGTTTGTTTTCAGTGATTTGATATAGAGAGTGTGAAAAATGTGAGTTATGGTTCAATTTTTCAACCATCAGCTGGGCATGACTTCCAGCATATAGGTTGCCCACAATTTAGATGAGCTATAATGCAACAAACTCAAAAATACAAGTGCACATGTTTTAAAACCCAAAACTACAAATTATATTTGATGAGAACAAATTATGAAGAGGTTAAGGGTATGAATTTCACAAAGTGCAAAGTTTTTCACCTGATTCTTAGACGTTTCTTTGAAATATTGACGAAACAGATAGGGTAATGCATATAGGAGGAATAACTGTTGAAATGCGGGTTGTTGGGTTGTTGCGCGCGTATGACTTTTGAATCCACAACTGATTGTGAGAGCTTCATTTTGGCTAGGAGGAACTACCTGTAATGGAAAGTAAGACCACCAAAAAGAGTTAAACAATATGTGCAGTGAACTGCCTAGCGTGTGCTAGATCCGGGAAGTGTGATACTTCCTAGACGGCTGTCAGTCCACTGTTTAAAACAATTTAATGCGGGTAGTAAAATAAATCCTATCGTAGTTGAAATTATTTGGGTACCTCATCCAAAATACAATAAGAAATATCTAATCTAACAGGATAAGTTAAAATAAGATCTGAAGGTCAAGTAACTAGTTCTGGGTCCCTGTAGTTCTGACAGAGGTCTCAGGTAGTTTACAGGTGAACAAGGGTGATGTGGAATTAGGTGGATGGGTCCATGTTCTAGGTTGTATGAGCACATACAGAGATTGATGTCGATTAAGGGTGACCGATGGTGGTTGGGTGTAACCAGTGTTGGTTACTGTAGAAAACTGGGAATGTAATAGAATGAGTTTTGGGTCTCCTTTGTGATTGCACAAAGGACTTTGGTTGGTCAGAATGAGGTGTTAGGTGGTTTGGGTGGGATTTGAAAAGGTTTTAATGGGTATATGGAGGGGTGAGTATTAATGGAGGTCTGTGGGTGGCCAAGAGAAAAAAAGGGTGACAATGTAATAACAAAATGAAATGAACTAGAGGAATACAAAATTCCACTTACTTAGATTCGGGTCCTGGGTGCTTGTGAGTGAGGGATGAAGATACTGGTAAGAGATTGAAGACTACAAATAATCACTAATCATAGGAAAGCTTCTGTATGGGCTTCATGTGTGTTCCTTTTTAATTTTTTGGATCAAATCCTTGTTGGGGTGAGTGTTAGATGGCTATGTAGGAGAAAATGCTTGATCTCCTTCCTTGCATGCGTGCTCTTGCTGAAATTTTTTCTCAGAAGATGTGATGTCTCTCGGGAATCTACCAATGTTTTCCAACCTCCAAAATAAGGTTGTTTTGGGAGTTAAAAGGTGATCGACGACAGTTTCAGCTTAACCAACGATGGTTAGGGGTAACCGGCGTCGGTCAAGGTAGGATTTCCTAGGTTTACCAAACTAGGGAGATTCTCTTGATTTTCTGGGATCTCGTGTCATTAACCCATAGATTAGACTAGAAGCTTCTTGTAAGCATGCGTGAATGTTGCTAAAGAGAATGTAGGCATTGATTTTTAAGGTTTGGGTAAGTCTTAGTTAGTTATAGCAACTTACTAAGAATAGGTCTTAGGGTGAGTTGGCTTGATGAGTTTTCTAGGTGAGATGCATGTGTGGATATTATTTAATTTAAGATATTTAAATAATAAATATTGTGAGGATAATGAATTAATTTAATTTAATTAATTTAATTAATATTAGTGGGGTGAAGGGGGCCATGGCTAGTTTAATGTGATGAAGGGTGTTTATTTGTTGAGGGACCAAAGGGGAGTGTGTCCTAATTTTAGTGTCTACATTTTTCCCCTTTTTTTTGTGTAGCTTGTATTTGTAAGCGAAGCTAACAAAAATAAGATGTGGTTGCCCCATGTGTGGGTGAAGGTGATCCCCCTCAAACCAGGTACTGACGAGGCAGAAGGTATAATCGGTGAGTGGTTTGATAAAAGGTAAATGTGAGAAAGGGGAAGGTGGAGAATGGGGGAAAAGGGTTAAAGGTCTATGCGGGAAAGCTAGGTAATGGGTCAGGGTCAAAGGTAGTAGCAGTTAAACGCACACACATGTATAAACTGTAGCACACTACTGGGTTGAAGAGCAGTCAAACTCTACATCATTTAAGGTCAATAGGCTTATCCGAACAAGGTTGAAGTGATTCTAGTATCCAAGGTATAGGATATGGTCAAGAAGCACAATGTAGGTTAGGTGCAGGAACATTTAGGTATGTTCTGGTACACCAAAATTAGGGTCTAGATAAACGATCATGGCAATAGGCTAGGTAAGGTCATTAGCTCAACAACACAGGTAACAATGCCACAAGGTATAGCAAACACATGAGGTCAAAGGTCACTAGTGATGGTCCAAGGCCAAAAATCTAGGTCACGGCACAGGGAAGGCTGAGGGAGGGGTAGAATAAGGAGTCCCTAAAGGAGGAAAAAGGTAGGTAGTAAATGATGAGGTCAGGAGGGTGAGGTAAATAGTTAGGGTAAAGGGTAGGTGAGGTAAATGGTCAGGGTAAAGGAGTGATAGGTAGGGTAATAGGGTAAAATGTTGGGTGTTGTACAAGATAGGGTGATTGATGCCAGTCAAGGGTAATTGACGCCAGTATAGGGAAACTGTCCACGGTAAGGTAGGGCATGAGACTGATGATGGTAAAGGTGAACTGACGTCAGTTAGGTCAGGTTTGTTATAAAAACAAAAAATCCATTTTTTTGTTATTCATTTGTCATTTAGATAATTGATAAAATAAAAAAGAGAGAGAAAAGAGATAAAAGTGTCTAGATCTAATGAAACATTGATTTGGTGGTATAAATGGTGGGTGATTGGTTGGTGAGAAGTGGGTCCATAGGATTAGTGCGAGTGATTTGGTTCGGTAGAGGTTGTGGGTAGATATTTGGTAATGATAGAGGCCGGAGAGGGATTAGGCTGGCCATCGGTGTAGCGGCTAGACATGCCACCGTGACGATGATAGCGTGATGAGGTAAGTGTCCAACTCTAGTTGTATTTCGTTAAATATATTAGAGGATTGGTAAAAAAAAAGTGTAGTTGTTTGTTTTTTGTTTTTTTTATTTTTGTGGGTGGGGAGGGGAAATTGGGTAAAATAGGAGGGGTGAGAGATAAGTGGGAGAGGAGGGGAAGTGATGAGGTATAAGAGAGGTGTAGGTGTTTTAGGTGGGTAAAAGGGACAGGGTGGGCAGTTTGTGAAAAAAGGGGGGGTTTGGGGATCACGATTTTTTTCCGTGACAGTGACCGGTGTCTGTCAAGTGTGGCCAGCATCGGTAGTGTGTAACCAGTATCAGTCACTAAACATGTGACTGATGCTGGTTAAGGGGTGACCGGGGTCGGTTAGAGAGAACCAGCACCGGTTGGTTTTTGGGAGACAAGGGGCCAAAAATGCCACAAGTCAGGTGATTAAGATGGGTAGGGGTAAAATAAGTTGTTGGGAAATGATAGGGGGAAAGTATGGGTGTGAAAATGTAGATTAACATGTTGTTTGTATTGGATTCAGGGGAGAGATCAGCTACGTATGTGGAACAGGGTTCCGCCCCTGCTAGTGATAATGCACAGTGTAGTGACCCCTGAGGAGCTACGACATGTGGAGGTGGTGGACCTAAGTGGAGTCTGATGCTATCAGCATGTATTCTGGAATCCTAGTTTTATGGTCACACTCATCGATAGATGGCATTCCATGACCAACACATTCCACCTGCCGATGGGTGAGATCACTATCACCCTGGAGGACATGTTAAAGATTCTACGACTAGCCATTTTCGGTACACAGGTCTACTCTATATCCTCTGAGTCCTTGGAGGAGCTAATGCTAAAGGTGTTTAGCAAGGGGATGGCCAAGCTAACCTTCCATAGTGCCAGCATTTGATATGGAGAGATGTACCTAGCCCATCCAGAGGAGACGAGGCTAGTGGTTCTTTTGATGGAGGAAGTGTGCTGCTTTACACTGCCAGATGCAGAGGGTGAATGTTTTCCCTGATCGTTGATGGGGGTACTCCATGACACGATGATAGATGAAACCCACTTTTCCTAGGTGCCAGCATTCCTAGTGCAGCTGTACAGAGAGTTATGGGCATACGGGAAACTACACAGGTTCAGCCTATGTTATAGCTTCTTACTACACTGTTGGGATTATGAGCACATTGTTTGTGTGTGGCCAGTAGGGATGCCCTGAGCAGATGCATTACCACTGATATTTGTGTGGGTGGGGTACAGGAAATGGGTTTCGGTTATTGGAGAGTGGAGATCAAATAGGCCCACACATGATGTGGCCTATTTCCGGTGGTTATTGGAGGGGTTTTCTGGAGTGGACATTATATGGAGGTTGTATGTGGGATTCCCCTCATATAGGCATATGCATGAGGAGCTATCTAAGCTCTAACTTTTGAGATGGATATAGGGTCATCATGTTGGGGAGCACGAGATGATCCTAGTAAATAGAGTCCGGCAGCAATTCAGGCTATTACAAGACGTACCTCCGCCCTTCCCCTAGTACAGGAGAGACAACGTGGAGAAGCCCTTACCTCTACCATAGCCAATAGTGCCTACAAGGCAGGAGGAGTAGGTAGTGGACTAGTGGATAGATGATGTTGGGGTCACAGATAGGTACAGACAGTGGTGGGCATCTCATTTACAAGCCATACCACTTAGACCAGGGCAGCCAGATCTGGTCACCATCATGGTGCAGAGAGATGCCCTATAGGGGCAAGTAACTACTCTGATTACCTAGTTGGGTATAGTCCAGACACAGCTAGAGAGTGCAGAGGCAGAGGTAGCCAAGCTACATGTACAGGTGTCCAGTCTGCAGGCCCAGATGGCCAGTGGCAGGGATGGAGATGGAGAGGAGGGTTTTGGTCAAGTGGCGGCCTTATAGGCACAAGTGACATGTTTGCAGGGCCATTTTTCCAAATCCAAGGCACATATTGGGGTCTTACAGGCCCAAATATAGGCACGGGGGTAGGGGGCACCACCACAGGCATGAAGACTGGGTCCTAGTTCATAGGAAGGAGCGGGATAGGGTCCCGCAGGATAGGTACAGGGGCCGAGAACTATGGGACCACCACATACCGTGCCTATATCTAGGTTACAGGATTCCCTAAGTGAGGCCAGATACTACCAGGACCAGTTGATGGAAACAGGGATAGACTTTCTATCCTATGGAGAGTATCAGGCACAACAGGCATTAAGTGAGAGGAATAGATTCTGCACTCACAGTGTAGAGAGCACAGGGGGGCATTGAGCTCCGAGGCCGGGTTAGGGAGATGCCACCAGCGCACGGAGACCAGCTCCCATTGAAGCACCAACAGGGACCGAGCCACCATCTATGATGGGTGGGGAGATGTTAGAAGGTCTCCAGACAGGGGTGAAGGAGGCATAGGGTACAGGTGATACAAAGATGGAGGACATCTACCGAGATTCCTGATATGGGGTTTTTGACATTTGATGTATGATAGTCATTTTTGTGATATATACCGGCCTGCGTGCTGAAAGATAGTTGTATTTTTTATCATATACCAGTCTGCGTGCTAGAGACAGTGAAGATGTATGAGAGGTTTTGTATATTTTGAGCATATACCAGTCTGTGTGCCGAAGATATTTTGTATTGTTTCATTATTTTATTGTATATGAGACCATCCTACGTGCTGATGACATTTTGTATTTAGTATCGGCCTACGTGCTGATGATTTTGAGATGATAGACATGATGGGACATCCATATATGTTGTATTGAGATACACACTTATTTATATGATGAGATACATGAGATTCTTGATTTGTGGATGTTTTGATGAGACTTTCGATTTATTGATGTGTTGATGAGATTTTTGATTTGTTGTTTTGATATGGATGGAAATTAGGTGAGTTAGGAATGAAAGAGCTGGGTTGGTTTAGTCATGGATTGAGTCATGTCATAGCCATGGTTGAGTTAGGTTTATTAAGCATGGTGGAGTCAGGTCTTAGGCATGGTTGAGTTAGGTTTGTTAGGCATGGTGGAGTCAGGTTTGTTTAGGCATGGTGATTTCAGGTTGGTTTAGGCATGGTTGAGTTAGGTTTGTTAGGCATGGAGCGAGTCAAGTCTTAAGCATGGTTGAGTTAGGTTTGTTAGGCATGGTGGAGTCAGGTTTGTTTAGGCATGGTTGAGTCAAATTTGTTCAGGTATGATTGTGTTCAGGTAGGTGAAGTTGTGATTTATTATGTTGGGAAATGAATGATAATATGGGTCATATGTGAGATGTGGTATAATCTATGCATAATGATGATAGAGAAATGGTAGGTGTAATAAATGTATGTTGTGATGAGGAATAAAATATGAAGCAACTTGTTATGTATGTGGTCTAATTTCCAATTTTGGGTATAAAAGGGAAACTAAGTGAGGTATGATGTAATGTTAGGAAAATAAAAGATGAATTATTTAGGGTAGAGAGTGGTTGAGCTAACCTCTAAGGGCCCCATGCCCTCAAAGTGCTACCTACATGGTCCCAGAGAAAAGGGACCTTAGGGCGATGTAGTTCTCCCATGAACTAGGGAAGAATATGATGAGGTATGAAAATGGGTGAGTAGGTTTTAGGCATGGTGTGGTTTTAGATCTGTTAGGTGTGGGTGGATTATAGGTAAGGTGATGTAGGTGAGGTTGATTATGGCGAAAGAAGAAGATTACCCCAAAGGTAAACGTCGATGACCAAGTCCTATATAAGGTAATCAAAATGTAAACAAACACAGTTAAAAGATAAGAGGGGGAAATAAAGCCACCTAATTGGGTAGGATCATACCAATTAGATCACACCTTGGAGGAGGTGATGAACATAATACCCTAAAGACATTACATGATTGATTGTTCTATGATGAAAAGTAGTCACATGATCACCAAATTTCTTGGTTTCCAAGAGGTACCTTGAGGTAGTAGGAAATGGGAGTAGGAATGGTGAAAAGGGTGGAAGGTGGTTAAGTTTATATGATATGAGGTAGCATGCTCTTCAGGAAAGAGATCCAAGTCACAATGGGAAAGTCCGTGACTAAAAGTCTTTTGTTTTGACTTGTATTTGAAATAGACTGATCGATGCAGGAAGTCTATATGGGATGAGGAATTTAAATCCTTGAGGTCTTTGTGAAGCTAATCGATGCGGGAAGCTTCAGTTGCTCTCATTGTTTTTTTCATTGAAAGAGCTTTACATGGTTGTCCTTTGAGGGATCCATCTATTTATAGTAGTAATTGTCGAGAGGAATATGTCCTTTTGAGGGAGTCATCTTTTGAGTAGAAGTTTGACTCAAGGAATTGTATCCCATGTGAGGGCTTTGAAGTCATGGATAATACCAAGGTGAAGAATAATATTCTTGTTCAAAACACAGGGTGAAACGACCATGAGATCTCATCTAAAGTTAGAAGAAAAGGATCCATGAGAATCATGTTATGTGTAGTGTCGTGGTACACATTTTCAAGGGAAGATAACAAGTGACGGGTACTCACATGATTCTTGTTTAATCATTGGTGAGGTGTATGAAGTGGATAACACTCAAGGGATGAGCATGGAAAGAGAAAAAAAGTGATGTAGGACTAAAAGTCAACAATATAATGGTCGAAGATACAAGGTGTCAAGGGGCTTAGGTTCGGGTTTACTTGCAAGTGAAGATAAATGATAAGAACCTGATCCATATGTATGAGTCACGATGGATGGTCCAAGCCAATTAGGAGAAAATTTGACCCGTTTACTTTTTTCTACTTTAGTTACGTGTTGATTTTATTTTAGGACAAGCTCACCAACTTGGAAGGTTCGTTCATGGACACACTTGTCATAGGCATGTTTGATACATTTTTGGTAAACTTGAAGGTGATCCAGAGTGTTAAGACGACGTTCATCTAATAACTCTAGCTGTGTTAAACGGTCTTGACGAAAGTCATCATCATTGATAATGTCATTGAGATAAATGCGGAGTGAGGAAATATAGACTTCAAGAGGTAGAACCACCTCGGTATTGTAGAGCAGAGAAAATGGTGTGGTGGCAATGGAAGTGTGAATACTAGTGCGGTATGCCCACAGGGAAAAAGGAATGTGCGTATGCCAATCCTTCCTAGTATCGTTAACCAATTTCATAAGAATTTTGTTTAGGGTTTTGTTAGTAGATTCGACTTGGCCATTAGTTTGTGGGTAATAAGGTGATGAGAAAATAAGCTAAATGCCAAAGGCGTTGCAAAGTTTTTGCAATGTTTTGTTTTTAATTTTATTTCCATTGTCATTGATGAGGCGATGAGGAACACCAAAGTGACAAATGATGTGATGATTGATGAGCTCACATATTTTCTCAGCTTTCACAGAGATGAGTGGTATGGCTTCCACCCATTTTTTATAGTATTTAGTAGCAGTGATGATCCATTGATGGCGCTAGGAAGAATGGGGATTGATTTCTCCGACAAGATCCAAACCTCATTTAGAGAATGGCCAAAGGTCACAAGCGACTTATAAGGCATGACTGGGTGTGTGATGAAAGTTGGCATGTTGTTGGATTTTGACACAACGCTTGACATAGTCATAAAAATCAAGGTTAAGGGTCAGCCGGTAATAGCCCAGGTGAAGAATACGTTTAGCAACAACAAGGCCACTGAAGTGACCTCCACATATGCCATCATAAACTTCCTTAATGGTATAAGGAATTTTAGAACTCGTGAGGCATCATAATAGAATACCATAAAAATGTGCTTATATAGGAGGCCCCCCAAGATGAAGTAATGAGAGACCTTTTTAAGGAAGGTGCGTTGTCTGTTACAGGTGAGATCAGGAGGTAAGATGGAGAGAGAGAGATAGTCAGAGTATTGTTTGTACTAAAGGCCACTCGGGTCCGAGGTAGCGGTTTCGATTGAGTAAACATCGTGAGCTAGATAAGAAGGTGATTGGATTCATTGTATGGTGACAAAGATTTTAGAATCGGTGGGTGAAGCAGGTATTTGGGAAGCTAAGCATGCCATGGTATCTACAAATTTGTTGGTTTAATGTGGGATGGTTTGAAGGGTGTAATGGTTAAAGGTGGTCAAAAGTATGTCTACATGATGTTTATACTTTTAAAGTATCTCATTATGACATTGGTATATACCATTGACCTAGTTTACGATCAATTGAGAATCACCAAAGATGTTGATTGATTTGACATCTAGGGCATAGGAAGCTTGGAGACCTAATACAAGTGCTTTGTATTCGGTGATATTGTTTGTGCATTCAAAATCAAGTTTGAAAGACAAAGGCATGGGCTCACCATCAAGAAGAATAAGGATAATACCAGCCCCACCCCCACACTAACACTTTGAACCATCAAAGAAGAGTGTCATTTGGTAAGGGGGTTCATCTAAGGAAAGGGTAGTAATTGACTCATCTGGAAAGTCAAAATTAGAGGTTTGATCCTCAAAAATAGGTGTCGGCCAATTGGTCAGTGATTGCTTAGCCCTTAATGGACTTTTTATGAATGAATTTGAGGTCAAGGTCATGTAAAATCATAATCCAACGTGTGGCGCGTTGATTTTGATAAGGTTTGGCATACATGAAGTGTAAGGGGTCGGTGTTGGTCACAAAATAGGTTTTTTGGTTGAGTAGGTAATGGCGGAGCTTGGTGGCAACAAAAACTAAGGCTAAGAAATTTTTTTCAGGATGGGTGTATCAGGTTTCGTAATCCAAAAGAGTATGAATTTTGTAATAAACCACCTGCTCCCTGTGTTGTTCATCACGATGAGCGAGCATGTCTCCCAAGGAGTGATCAGTAGCTGACATGTATAGGTAAAAAGGTTGATCATCCTTAAGTGGAATGAGTACGGGTGGTTGGAGAAGGTATTGTTTGAGGGCCTCAAAAGCTTTGTGACAGTCATCATCCCATTTAAAGGAGACATCCTTCTTGAGAAAATGATGAAATGGTTCACACCGATCAAATAATTGTGAAATGAAATGACGAATAGACTGAAACTTACCTTTTAGGCTACGGAGTTGTTTAAGGTTAGTGGGTGGAGACATTTCCAGAATGGCCTTGAATTTAGCAGGGTCAACTTCTATACCACGCAGGGAAACGATAAATTCCAAGAGTTTTCCTGAGAGGACCGTGAAGATGTACTTCTTAGGATGAAGGTGGATGCAATATTAAATGAGCAAGTCAAAAAAGGTTTTGAGAATGACAAGGTGTTCGGAGTGGCATTTATATTTGGCGAGAAGGTCATCCACGTAATCTTCCAATATGCGATGCATGATGTCATGGAAGATGTAATTCATAGCCCGCTGATATGTGGCACCAACATTTTTAAGTCCAAAAGGCATGACTCGGTAGCAGAAGGTCCCCCAAGGGGTAATGAATGAGGTCTTGTTTTTATCTTCTGTGGAAATAAAGATTTGGTTATAGCCCGAGAAGCCATCCATGAGTGATAGCATCTCGTGACCAGCGGTAAGGTCAACCAGTTGATCAATACCGGATAAGGGAAAGTTGTCTTTTAGGTAGGATAGATTGAGGTCATGGAAGTTCATGCAAATTTGAAGTCCCCCTGTCACCTTAGTGACAGGGAAAATGTTAGAAATATAACGAGGATAATCGATGGGTAAGATGAAGGTAACGAAAAGAAGGTAATGAAGCTCTTCTTTGACAAGAAGGGTAATGCAAGGGTGCATTTTCCTCAACTTTTGTTTGATGGGTTTTGCATTGGGAACAATTACAATATTATGGACCACTATGGTGGGGTCAATACTAGGCATGTCTACGTAAGACCAAGAAAATGCATGGTTATGATCTTTGAGAAAAGAGGTGATGGCTTCCTGTTCAACAACATCTAAAGATTGAATGATCTTTAGGATGTGCGGGTCATCCTAAGTATGAATGTTGATCTCGATAGTAAATTCATTCAACATGGTTTGTGTCTCAGAAGGTATTGAATGATGAATATATGAGTCTTCTGCACTAAGGTAGGTGAGTATAGATTCATCATTCTGACATTGAACAATGTTAATGGAAGGTGTATCGTTGTCGATCATTTCAGGATACAGGAAGGGAAGAGAGGAAGGGGCCTCACCCTCGCATTGATAAGTTAGAGGGCCCAAGGAAATGGTGTTTATGATAAAAAAAAGTTAGGAGGGATAGAATTAGGATCCATAGACTCTGTCAGCGAAGGTAGTGAGGAAGGTGGAGCAGGTGAAGAAGGTGGAGAAGGGATAGTGTCCTTAATGAGTTCAATGTAGACCTATTTGGTAGGTGGTTTAGGAAAGATGATACCACTACAGTTGTTATGTTTGTGGGTGGTACATGGAATAACGGTATGGCAACCTTGTTTGTAAAAGATGAAACCAAAACCATTCCATGCACATTGGTGCAGGAAGATGTGGGAAAAATGGTGATTGGTGAGAGACTGGAAGTCAGTGGAAAATGGGTGAATTTGTGGTGGTGGTTAAGGTGTGTAAGTGGTAGTATCAAGTCCCCCATAGGTGAGACTAGTATGAAGGTGAGGAGGACCATAAAGGAGGAATTATCCTATGTGGTGATCATAGTGAGGGTGTTGGTGAAGACTTCCATATGCTTGTGGAGTAAGAAATGTGTTGATGCTATATAGGCAGTACTCCCCTAGAGTGAGGCATTGAAAAATTCCTTCCAAGGGATCGATGGTTGGTATGTAGGTAGCTAGAATGGATGATGTGTCAGAGGTCGATGCAGAGGTAGAGTTAATGGATTGGGAAGCAGATGGGTCAGCCATGGAGGTTGCAGCAGTGGTAGGAATGGAGGAGGTATGTGCGGTTGAAGCAATGACTGTACTGGTAAGTGGACGTGTAGGTGAAGTGGTAGCAGTCATAGAGGTAGATGGCTTAATAGGTATGAGCACATCATTGGGTCAGTAAAGCATGTTGCATGTTTTAAAAGGTGATGGATCAGCTGGGATAGTGTAGGTATGTCCTTCATGATCAAAATTCACACAACAATGCAAAGTTGAAGGAATATAACCCATGATGCGAATCAAGGGTCTGCCAAACAACAAGTTATATTGGATATCCCCATCCAAAACGTAAAATAATTCTGGAATAGTGTGGGAGTTCACATGAATGTGGAGGATGATGGTGCCTAGTGTAGAGGTGATAGCATCATTGAATGAACACAACATGACAGGATGTTTATGCATGCAATTGTCAGGTATGCACATTTGAGTGAATGCATGGGATGAAATTATGTTAATGCTAGTGCCCCCATCAATCTTCACACGACATACCCATATGTCATTGATGTGGACAGAGATGAAGAGAGCTGGGTACAGGTCACTATTTTGGTGTGGCACAATCTCTTCCTCTGAGAAGCTAAGGGAGGCTACTTCATGAGTAAGGTAAGGTGAAGATAAAGGTGGTAAGTTGGTGAGAGAGGATACATGATGGGGTGTGATAATAGAGGATACGGGTGTAGGGTCCTTGGGTAAAATATCAATAGATTGAAGAACCTCCATGAGAGCTTGACGATGGGATTCTGAGGTTTGAATGAGGTCATATAATGAAATTTTGAGGGGAGACTGGTGTAATTATTTGAGCATGGTGTGATGTGTGACTCCATTAGAAATGGGGTATGTGGGGCCATGGATAATGATTTTAGGTATGGGTGCAGATGGTATGTTGGGTATAGGATTGGTTGGTGGGTCAATCACCTTTTCTTTACCTTTATCCTTTTGAGCATGGGTAGTGACGTGTATCATGTTGATATGAGGGGAGTTTGCGAATAAATAAGGTGTAGGGTTAGTGGTATAATGACATGACGGGTATAAACCTACCGGCAGAGAAAAAATCTGTGAGGTGAGCTGGGCGTAATGAAATTTGGGTGGTGGCATGACAAGTTCTTTGATGTGAACCATGTTAATTTCAAATCTTGGAGGTGGTTCTAGGAGCTGTGGGGGTGGACGTTGTGGTTGTTGAGTGGATAGTGTGGGAATGGATGTTAGTGAGGCAGGGTCCTCATCAAGAAGGTCATCATCGTCAAAGTTGGCTTCCGGAGGACATACCTAGATATGGATAGTTTTCAAGGCCTTGTAGTTCTCCACATAGTGCCCTGGCACATGATGTTAGGTGCAAATTATAGTATCATCAAACCCCTTTGGCTTGGGTTTGAGGGGGTCATAAGATTTGAGTGGCGGTAATGTGATAACAGAAGCCTCAAGGAGGTTGGTTAAGATTTTGGCATAAGACCCTATTAGTGGGTCACAATGGGAAGTGAACGTGGGTTTGAGTGTAGGTTCAGTTGATTATTGAGGAACAGTCCTCGTAGGAGGGGGAATAGGTCGAACTATGGTTTTGGGTTTGGGTGTCAGTCACTTTTTTCTAGGTAGGGGTATGGTAGATGAATGGGCAGGAGAGTGTGTGGCTGTTTTAACTACCTTAACGTGGGGTAGCAGAGTTTTGTTTTTGGGCTGCACCTTCTTGGGTAAAGGTGATATGGGTGTACGAGGTATAGAAGGAAAACCAAATGGGGGAAGAGGGTGAGTTACCCATGGGGATAATGGGAGTGTTGTGGAGGTAGATGACATGGATCGTGTAGGGGGTGTGAGATACAATGACTGAAGTGTAGTGGGTAGTGAAGAAATAGTTGAGGGTATTAGATGTATGGTGGGTAGAGATGCTGCAGGTGCGGGTGTAAGCCGTGTCGTGTGCCTGGGTAGGTTAGAGGTTTGAAAGAAAGGGATGGGCTGTTATGTTTTTTGTTTATTGATGGGTGGAGGTTTCTTAACTGTGTTGGGAAGCTGAGGTCCTAAGATGGACATGACAGGTGTAGGTGTGATTGGCGCATCCAGGGTATGAGTTCTATGGGTTTGGTTCTTCTGTTTAGGTGCTAGAGTAGGTGTGGTGTTGACTTTGGAGGATGTAAATAAATCTAGTTTGATAGGTGGATGAGTAAGGTTGGTGGTTGGAGTGACCCCTAAGGTAAAGATAGGTTTTGGTGAGGAAGAGGATGTAGGTGTGGGTTTGGATTTAGAGATATGTTGGATTATGGGTAAGGGTGTCTGTTGAGTTATGATGGGTTTCATGGAAGGAGTTGTGATAGAGGTGGTTGTGTTCAATTCGATTGGTCAAAATATTTTTGGGTAGATAGTGGAAGTATCAGCAAGTGACATCTGTATTTGCATTGAGATAGGAAGCAAAAGGAACATCCCCATAGTAAGGTGCTATCCACATAATCTAAGAAATCGGAAAAATGTGAGAACAGTACATCTATAGGTGGAATTGATGAGGACCTAATGGTGATTCCCATATAGTGTTTCTTAGAGATGGGGACTTGGCTAGCTTTAGCTTTCGTGGGTAAGAGAGCTGAAAGTAGGTTTGCAGGATCTTGGGTAGCTAATGGAGAATGCTCACCAAGAGGCAAAGGTATCTCAACTAGGTCTGTGATAGGGGGAGGAGATGATGAGTGCTCCTCTATAGGTGGAGGAAATGATAGGTGCTCCTCTGTGGGTGGAGGAGGTAATGGGTGCTCCTATATGGGTGAAGGAATAGGGGAGGTTGGTTCTAATGTGGAAGGAGGATTTCTGGGCTAGAATCTCTTCTATGGATGGAATATGGGTTAATTAGGAAGTGACATATACATCACTAAAAATAGCATGGACCTCACAGGTATGGGTATCATGAGTTGATGCCTTATTGGTTTCATCAGACGAAGGGGCATGATTAGGAAATGGTTCCTTGATGATGTGTAGGTTTTGGTTGGTAGGTGCGTTAGGATTATCCATGGTTAACTCACCTTTCTCGAGCATCTCTTGGACAATATTTTTGAAAGTGATGTAATTTCCATCACTATGACCCTTTACTCAATGATAGTTATAGAAGTCATGTCCTTTATACCATGTGGGCATGGGCTGAGAAGGATCAAAACCAATGTGTCGGTTTATACGTGAAAGGATGATGGCTCCGGACTTTGATAAGCTTTTCTAAGATAGAAGAGTAAGGTTCCTTGATTAGGGTGTATTTCTGCTATTCTCATCTGAATTAAAAATTTTGGACGTGTGAGAGATTAGATGAGGGGTAGCCTGATTTGACGGATGAGCTAGGTCAGCCTTGAGTACTAATGCATCAGTGGTGCCCTTAGCTTTTGAATAATTACTTTGTGGTTTGGAAGAAGAAAAGGTGTCGTTCAAATTGATTTCCGAATTCTTATTGCGTAATTGTATTTTCTTCTCTTTGATGGCCCTAAATCTCTAAATTTATTTCCATATTGAATGCTGTCATCAAATGTTTGGAAGGTTTTAACCTGCAGGGTAGGTGAGATATGTCTAAGCACAAGCTTGCATAAAGAGTTTCGATGAGTTCTGTTTGTGGTAGTTAGAAGGTGAGTTGATTGATCAGCCTATGCCAGTGAGTGACAAAATATGCGATAGATTCATCTTCATACTGACATATGGAGGATACGTCGGTCATGGTAACCTTCTTGACAATATTGATGGAGAAGTGATCCAAGAAGGCTTGGGCCACTTGATTGAATGAGAATATAGAGTTTCTAGATAACCCACTATACCAATCTAATGCAAGTCTAGTTAGAGACATGGGAAAGGTTCTCATGGGCAAAGCATCATCATGAGTGATCAGGTAGCACCCGTGTTTGAAAGACGGACAAATGGTGTTGCGGGTATTCTTTGCTGTTGAAGTGGTTGAATTTAGGTATCTCCCAATACATGGGGTATGGATGAATAGGAATGGATGGGTGGATGGGATCATTGCCAATTTCGTCACAAGTGAGAGTATTGTGGGAGTTGGAAAATCAATGTCTCTAATGTTTGTATCTTTTCCATCATTAATTTGATTAGGTCGTTTGTAGGTTACGATTATTGGGTGCCTCTAGTAGTGTGAGAGGGTTGGTTTTGGGCATATAATTGGGGTGGCACTCCATTATATGGTGCTACCATGTAGGTTCATTGAGAAGAAGGAAGTAAAATAGGAGGTACGTACCAAGGAGTGAATGATATATGAAACGAGGGGTTTTTGATAGTATGTATATGGAGGTGGAAGGGTCATGGTAACCCTAGTAGCAATGGGGTCTAACGATTGTGGAATGGAAAGGACCATGTTCTGAAAAGGGGTAGGGGTCACTGACACCAGAGGTGGTAATGTAGCTACGGGTATATGCGAGACATTAGGGGTGGATGAGGTTATTTTTTGGGTAGTTGTTGAAGGTATGGTGGATGTGGCGGGTGCAACGGAGGTAACAGACATGGCAGTCATAGTGGGTATAGGACCTAGCTGCGAAATGACTAGGGGTAAGGTGGAGGCAGGTAGCACAGAACTAGATGGGGCAGACATGGAAGTGGGAATGAGAGCTGAGGGATAGATACGGTTATGTCGTATATCAACTGACCCAAGGCATCTCGATTGGATGAGTGGGAAAGGTAGAACTGCAAGGCAGTAGGGTTTTGGTCAAGGAGTCATACAAACTCCTCATCTCCAGTAGAGATAGTGATATGTTGAATAGGATCCGTGGTTGGTGATAAAATGGAAGGTGGTGAAGGACTAGGTGGGAGTGGTTAACAACTAGTGTGGAATACGAGTGCACTTGCTTGTCTTTGGGTTAGCACCATGTGAACCACTACTGATCAGGCTAGGTCGGTTCTCTATAAATGACACTGAAAAAATGCAGGGACAGGTGAAACTGGTGGTAAGAGGTGGATTAGGTACAAAATTTTAGTTGGAAAATGACACAGTCTAATCGATGTCAGTTAGGGTAAACTGACGCCAGTTACAGGTAACCGCGGCTGGTCACTGTGGGAAATGGACAGTGAGTGAAAAACAAGGTATACGGTCAAATCTGGCAGGTATGCCAAATCCAATGAGTTTTACAAGGCCAATGGGAGTGATAGTAATGACAGAGACTCTAAAAAGCTGAATAAGATGAATAAAATGTCCTTTTGGGTAGGTTAACATAAGGACCTAAAACCGACACCAGTTTGGTATAACCGACAACGGTGAGAGGGTAACCGATGATGGTCGTTGGACTGACACTGGTCAGTGTGAAATTGAAATAGTGATGAAAGAAAAGGGGTTGTGAATTAAAATATAATGAGGAATCAAACCCATAATTTTGAGAATGATGAGAATATGGTCCAGGCACGAGTTGGAATACACCAACTATGATGAGGAGTGTGCGAGGAGAAACAAAATTAAATGAAGAATGTGACCTCTCACCTCAAAACGCAAGCCAAGTAGAAACACTAAGAAAAATGTGATCCTAGGAGTGCCTTTTCTATTATGTTTGTTTAGCTTATGCTATTTAAGGACTGACTCATGAACTATAAAATAGATTTTTCTGGTGAGGATGGCTTCCTACAAAGAAGGAGATCTAAATGGTGAGGTTTCAGGTATGTTATGGTGGGGGTGGGCTTCGATCTAAAGTATGACTCGACAGAGCAGCAAGCTGGGTAGTACTTGCCAATCCTCATATCAGTGTAATCATTGACAGGTGCTCCCAGGAAAGATGTTCTTTAATAATATGTATTTGTTTTAAATTTGTGCAATGTTGCAAGACTCAGAGAGAGAGAGAGAGATGTGCTTTCTATGATTTGTTTGTCAACCATCAGCTGGGAATGACTTCCAGCATATAGGTTACCTACAATTAATTTGAGTTAATGTGATAAATCAGAATGCAATGCACTTATTTTAAGCCCAAATCAAAATTTGAATTTGGATTACACAAATAGATGAAGAGGAAGAGGGATGCTCTTTTACTAAAATGCGGAAAAACACAAAGAAATGGTTCTTTTTAAGTACACCAAAAGAAAATTTTCTTTTCAAACAAATAGAAAGAAAGGGTAGGTTACCAAGGAAGAAAATTAATGTGTATGCTTTTCAAAAGGGAAACAAACACACAACTTTTCATAGGAATGAATAAAATTCAAGGAACCCTGAATGGGTCCCACCGTGCGTGCCAAAATGTTTCACCTAATTCTTAGAGGTTTCTTTAAAATATTGACGAAACAGATAGGGTAACGGGTGTAGGAGGAATACCTGTTGAAATGCGGGTTGTTGGGTTGTTGCGTGCGTATGAATTCTGAATCCACAGCTGATTGTGAGAGCTTCCTTTTGGTTAGGAGGAACTACCTGTAATGGAAAGCAAGACCACCAAAAAGAGTTAAACAATATGTGCAGTGAACTTCCTAGCATGTGCTAGATGCAGGAAGTGTGATACTTCCTAGATGGTTGTCAGTCCAATGTTTAAAACAATTTAATGTGGGTAATTAAATAAATCCTATCGTAGTTGAAATGATTTGGGTACCTATCCAAAATACAATAAGAAATATCTAATCTAACAGGCTAAGTTAAAATAAGATATGAATGTCAAGTAACTAGTCTGGGTCCCTGCAGGTCTGACAGAGGTCTCAGGTAGATCACAGGTGAATAAGGGTGATGTGGAATTAGGTGGATAGGTCCATGTTCTGGGTTGTATGATCACATACAGAGACCGATGCCGGTTAAGGGTGACTGACGGTGGTTGGGTGTAATTGGTGTTGGTTACTGTAGAAAATTGGGAATGAAACAGAATGAGTTTTGGGTCTCCTTTGTGATTGTACAAAGGACTTTGGTTGGTCAGAATGAGTTGTTAGGTGGTTTGGGTGGGATTTGACGAGATTTTAATGGGTATATGAAGGGGTGAGCATTAACGGAGGTCTGTGGGTTGCCAAGAGAACAAAAGGGTGACAATGTAATGACAAAATGAAATGAACCAGAGGAATACAACGTTCCACTTACTTGGATTCGGGTCTTGGGTGCTTGTGAGTGAGGGATGAAGATACTAGTAAGAGATTGAAGACTGCAGATAATCACCAATCATAGGAAAGCTTCTGCATGGGCTGCATGTGTATTCCTTTTTGCTTGGTTGGATTAAATCCTTGCTGGGGTGAGTGCTAGATGGCTGTGTAGGAGAAAATGCTTGATCTCCTTCCTTGCATGTGTGCTCTCACTAAAATTAGTTCTCAGAAGATGTGATGTCTCTCAAGAATCTACCAATGTTTTCCAACCTCCAAAATAAGGTTGTTTTGGGATTTAAAAGGTGACCAACGGCGGTTCCATCTTAACCAGTGACGGTTAGGGGTAACTGGCGTTGGTCAAGGCAGGATTTCCTAGGTTTACCAAACTAGGGAGATCCTCTTGATTTTTTGAGATCTCATACCGTTAACCTATGGATTAGACTAGAAACTTCTTCCAAGCATGCGGGAATTCAGTTAGAGAGAATGTAGGTATTGATTTTTAGGGTTTGGGTAAGTCTTAGTTAGTTAAAACAACTTACTAAGAATAGGTCTTAGGGTGAGTTGGCTTGATGAGGTGTCTAGGTGAGATGCATGTGTGGATATTATTTAAATTAATATATTTAAATAATAAATATTGTGAGGATAATGAATTCATTTAATTAAATTAATATTAGTGGGGTGAAGGGGCCATGGCTAGTTTAATGTGATGAAGGGTGTTTATTTTTCGAGGGACCAAAGGGGAGTGTGGCCTAATTTTAGTGTCTGCACAAAGCAAGGAAACAAAGAATAGTTATTTTTAATCTTGAAAAACAAGTGTCACTAAGACAATCAAAAGAAAAGAATATTTCTAGAGAAGAAGCTTAATGTGAACTTGTTTCAAATGAAAATAGACACACAATATTTTCCCTAGGAATGAACAATGCATCGAACCCTAGATGGGTCCCACCAAGCATGCCAAAATGTTTCACCAGTAAGTTTCACGCTTTCTAAGATGAAACATATAGAAGGTTTAAGGTTAATGAGGAATACCTGTGAGGCGAAGGTGGAAGGTAGAATGCGCACGTTGTAGACTTTTGATCTAATAGGATTGTGTGAGCTTCCCTTTGGCTAGGAGGAAAAACTTGCATAAGAAACACAAAAAGACCACCAAATAGTATTAAATAGAAATATTTAGAGGACTTCCTAGTAAGGCTAGATCCAGGAAGTGTGATGCTTCCTCGAATGGTTGTCAATCCTCTATTTAATATAATTTAATGTAAGAAATAACAGCTCCTATTGTAGTTGATAAGGTTTAGGTATGTCCTATTAACATACAACAAGTTAATTTAACTCAACATGTAATGGTTAGAATTAAATCCAGATTATTAATGGGTTTGTTTGGGTTTGTAGGTGTAGCAGAGGCTGTATGTGAGGTCTGGGTGAAATTAGGCAAGGTTTTGATCTGTTTTGGGGAAGTTGTTAACTCATTGTTATAAGAAAAAATTGTAGTCTCAGAGACTGGTATCAGTTGGTCGACCGATACTAGTATAGGAGATAGACCAACATCAGTTGGCTAACTGGTGTCAGTAGGGGAAATTTGGTTCAAATGTTAAAATGGGAGTTTTAACCTCTCTTTGATTACACAGAGAGTGAAGGGGTTGTTGATAAGGTTGTAATATTGTTAAGAAGACTGAGGTATGTTGACAAGGAGTTTGGAAAGGGTGTAAAGGCTTGGGATGCTTGAACAGTGACTTTTTGGGAAGAAGGTGATATACGGGTAATGGAAAGAATGAAATCCAAAAAGAAATGAAATATCTATACTTAAATAAGTAAAAATGATAAAATCACAATACTTACTAGGTATGTTGTAAATCATGTGAGTGGAAGTGGTTAGTGGTTGATCTAAGAAGAGGTGCTTGAGTCTAGTGTCATGGCAATACAACTTGTGTGCTCCCATGAGTATTCCAACGCTCTAGAAGGAGAACCGGATGTTTGTCTTGCACTGTGGTTATGTGTGTTTATCGTCTAGATACATGAGGGCTTGAAGATTCACACTTGAATTTAATAAGGCTCCAATAACTAAATGACCAACTCGTGTACAGATTTTTGAAAGTGTATATATGGTGACCAATGGCAGTTAGGTAACCGGCATCGGCCGAGGAAAAACCGGCGTCAATTAGGGTGAATAAGTCCCTTTTACCAAAAATAGGAAGATCTTCCCAAATTTGGCATGTTTTCCAAGTTAAGTCCACTTAGGGAAGTTGAGTTCTCATTAGAAAAGATAGGAAGGTCATGTAAGAATTCTAATTATGTTTGACAATAATTCTTAGTTAGTTAGTTCAAGTGGTGACTCAGCACTAGGAGTGATGACATGGTCACTGTGAGTGAAATGCCCCTGGAATGGGTCCAGGGTGAGGTGTAATGATGAGGTGGAGGTGTGAGGATGAAATTAACTTAATTAAAATAATTAAATCAATTAATAATGTGATGATGAATATTAATATGGGATGAAGGGTTCATGATTAGTTAAGTTTGTTACATTAATTAATTAAAGGGGACCAAGAGGAGTGTGACCCAAATTTAGTGTCTATAACCAGTCCCATAGCGACTCCTGGGGGCATCCACATTCGTACATATTTCAGGTGCCATTGTTTCATCATTGTACATAACACACTACTACATCGGATTATAGTTTCTTTGACATACTTTGTATCTTTCTAACATGCTAACAGGTGCTTCATGTGCATCATTTTCCTTACATGACCTATTTTCCACCATGGTTATCTAATGTTTGCTTACTCTTGCTTGCCATTATTTGCGGGTTTTTCCCTATACTTTGTCTTTTCTGAACACTATATACTTTTAGCCATTGTGGCCTTGATTTTCTTGTGACATCATGAGGGATGTCCGATTTTTACAACCCTCTTTTTGTCGGCCTACATAGTATTCTTGCTTGGTATCTTACAGTGTTTTCCATATGCATGCTTGTTTGCACTAAAACTTTTCTTCTATCCATTTTTTGCATGTGCCTTGGTTTCTACCAAGCACATTCCCTCCTACATACCGATATCACTTCAACATGGGGTCCTCTTTTGGGCCACATCCTCCTAGTGATGCCGCATGCACCCCAAACAAGGGGGGCATCTATTGGGTGAATCAGTCACCCCATTTAGCAGTTACAGTCATAGTTCAACAATCTACAATCATAGTTTAGCACGGTAAAACATAGAGTTAGCATATTATACAGACTCATACAGGGCTCAGAATCAGGCTTGGATCATTATTTTAGCATAGACACTAGCGACCATGATCAAAATTTGATGCCTAAACGCTTATGTACCTTCCTGGGCACCTAATACTAGGGGTAGATACGCAACATTCTTAGTTCAATATAGTTTTTAGCATTGTCACAGAGGATTTTCACATGGCAGACACTCCTTTAGCACGTGGTAACCACATTTGATCACACTTATTCACATTGGATCGGACTTGTACACACCATTTGCATTGGTTTTTTTACTTCGGAAAGCAATCAAAGGTTGGAGAATAATATTAGACATTTCTCCCTACACTACTTCTGTTATGGCGTGAGATTTCCCGAAAAAATTTCTCTTCATTAACATCTTCAAGATCCTTTTTATCATTTTTTTCTCATCACGGATCAAGTGCACATGTTCCTTTTTCTACTATTTACACATTTTTACATGCTTCTTTTATGTATTTTTACATATATATACACATATTTGACTAATTGTTCGTTATTCTCTTTTAAAGGTCATCCTTACTGGAAGTTGTAGTCAACATCAACACACAACCATCATGATCCAAGCACATCATGAACAACATGTACAACATCACATCTACACGTGCGTTTTCACCCTTGGGTCATTATTCATCACTTTTATTTTTACTTCCTCTTCTTTAGCATCCACGCTTCACACTTTTTATCACTTCACACTTTTCTTGTCTCTACACGCTATTCTACACCGATATACATGGTTATCAAGTACGCATCTCTATCTACTTTATGTTACCAAGATATTTCTCACCAACATAAAGTGGGGGAAAATTTAGACACTAAATCACGCACTTTGGGTACATTACTAGGTGCTAATCACATACTATTATTCATATGCTTCTTGTGGGATAAAAGTACTAATTGATCATTACAATTGGCCTCTTATTTTCCTTTCATGTTTCCCTTTTGGATTTACATACCTCACTACCTATTCTGACACTTCATACTTCACCTTTTTTGGCTCTAGACACCAACATCTATCCTGAATGCCAGCGCCTGGGTGCCCTCATCCCCTCCCTCATCCCCTCTGGGTTCCCTAGACATCTTTCTACTTTATTTTCTCATTTTTTAGTCCTTTCTATCAATTAGGCATCCCTATCTCCTAGGGGTTTTCCTTTTAGTGATCAATTACGAAATTTGAACAAGAGAAGCATATAAATATAAAGTTATGTGACCAAATTAAAGGACCAATATCTAAGCATCTATACTATCACCTAAGGTTGTATCTCACAAGCACTCAAGTGCATCTTTGAATTCATCTAGCACCATTGCAAGGGGAAAGGATTTTTTTCAGCATCACACGCATAGGAGGGAATTTTATTTTATTCCATGCATACATATATTACATCTTTTTACATATATCTACTTTTCTTTCTATCAAGTGTGACACACACAAGATCCACCTAGGGCACGATTCTACACACACACACACATAGAACTACATTGGTTCTAAGATGTAGTTCAACACTCAATCATAAGATCACTTATTTTACAGCTCAGGATATTCCAACCACTCATTTTGCATATTTATTTTTTAGGATTTGATGTTTTCTTGAGGGTTTTATAGGTGATATCTTTATTACATGCTATCAGCGACATCAGTGATCATAGTGTGACCATCTAGTGATAAATAATGAGGGTCTTGGATCATCTAGTGAACCTGTAAAATTCATCTCTAGACCTCCTACGTAGACCCTGGTGCCTAGGAAGGGATCCTGGCACCCAAGCGCCCTAGTACTCATTTAGGCACCCTAGTCCTTTTTCCTCCTGTAATCCTACACTTTTCTGGGTTCATTTTTGAGGTCTTGTAGTACAGTTCTATCAATATTTCACCTTTGTACACTGTTGGTATATTTTTCAAATCAACTAAGAAAACTAACTCTTTATTTCACTTAGGGTTTTACTCCCTTTTCTTATTTGCTTGAGTCATTGTTGTACTTTATTGTCATATCTTTCTTATTGTAACATATATAATAATTTAACAATTTAAACCTACACGCTAGTTTACTTTTGTTAAATTATCTAGAAAAACATCTACCATGTTAGAAAGTATCTCCCAAGCCAGACACCATCAGCCATGTTATGAATGGTCATCCTACCATGGACAATGGCATCTAATTTTGGGTCCCAGGATATTTTGATCATTAATTACAAAAATTAAACTATTGACTCCCAAACCCACCTAGACCTTTAAAATTATCTACATTTTGACTCTCTAGGGAAATGTTCACTGTTATTTTTTCTATTGCATGGAGTTTTCCATTTTCTCCTATCTACCCTTTCCCAATTTAAAAACAACACATACCATGGGATTCACACTGCCATGTACTTTTTCTCAGCCACCACATCCACCACCTCATTCTCTTTCCATCATCACTAATATCAATTAATATGGGTTATTTCAAATCTTAGTTTCTCTTAATATCAAACTAACAAAGTGATAAATGAATTCATGTCTTTACTATTTATAATTCTTATAATTGTTTTCATTGTGATCTCGTCTAACCTTTAAACTTTCATAAATTTCAAACTACAAACCCGAAAAACATTCTATAAATTATTCCATCCTAGTGGTAGTGAGCTAATAACTTTTGACATATTATATTTATACATCCACTAACTTCAATCGAAAATCCTCATTTTATATCATTTTGGTGCTTAGCAGTATTCCTCATATAATCTCCTAAATAGGAGATTTACATTTTATTTTACTAATAATATTTTAGTGTTTCCTTATTCATGGTTCCAAGCAATTATTGCACCCACCACAAGCAATCCGAGAGACACCAGAATGTAAGTATGAGGTAGGTATATTTCATTTGGTGGAGTTCATTATTTCTTTACAACACTTTCATTTCAACTTTATTTTCAACATTTCCTTTTAATTTTGTGTTGCATAGATATTTTTTTGAAGACCATATCATGTTTCACTATTATGACACACAATGATCTTCATTTCTAGAATATGCATATATCATAGTTTTTTATTCTTTCTAACCATATCACAACATACTTCTCAATATGAAACAATTATAGGAATCAAGGAAAAATGAAAAGTAAAACCAATACAAACTATATAAATTAATTAGGCTTTCCATTGGGGCAAGAATATCCATGAATTCACTAAAAAAATTGTACATATCTCTACATTAATTATGGACATGGAATATCCAAGGAAAATTCTCTAGTATCATTTTGGTCCCTACATACATCTTCCTTGATGCATAGAATATTGAAAGGGACTCTATTTATTATTCCACACACATAAGATTTGATATATAACAATGAATCATTTTTCAATAATTCCAAAGAAACAAATGAAAGGAAACAATCTCTCTATCATATTGTGATTGTGGTTGTGTGTTATCTTATCCCTCCATGTCTTTTTGGGTTTTTTAATGTGTGAATCATTATTAAGTTGTGGAATTTATGGGGCAATGTGGATGAGATAAATTCATACATTTTTTGGTTAGTAGGTGATTTTTTCATTCATCCTCTTTTTTAGATATTTAAATGGTGGTTTGGATGACATTCTTAATGAAGATATTGGTGTTGGGAGTTTGAAGAATTTGTTGTGTCTATGGTGGAATTTTATGAAATATATTTTTAAACCCTAATTTAAAAATTTTATGAGAGCTTGATTTTGTGTATTTTAAAGTGATTGTGATTTGAAAACAGTGCATGTGGGTGTGTGTAAGTGTAGTAGTGATTTAAACTTATCAAATGAAATGAAACAATCTCTAATTTCTTATTCTATCTTGCTCTCTTGTTTTTGGATGAAAATTTTAATTTGAATAGAAATGTTAATATCCAAGTGTATTGGTTATAAGAAAATGAAAAGAGTGGTCTATTATGAACAAAACATGTTCTCTTCATTGGTAAAACCTGTAGCAAATTTGAATGATGTTTATGTTAAACATATTGCTATGAAAAAAAACCTCTCTCAGATTTTCCATTTGAATCTTTGATTATTCACAATCCCCATTTGATGCAAGTTCCAGAACTAAATCTACGAGTTTCGAAACTAACTCTGCGAGTTCCGGAACTAACTTAAAACAACTATAACTTTTGCATACAATCTTGGATTGAGATGATTAATTTTTTGAGAGGAATATCAATATGAAATCATTTTTGAGTTTAGATATACCATCCATGATCAATTCCACTTTTCCCAATACTAGTATTGTCTTTCCTTTATGGCCTGCATACACAAGACTTTGCATCTTTTCCCAAATAATCAATAGGATTAGTCAACAAAATAGATAACAAAATATTTCTAAAGAATGAACAAGATATATATCCTATATTTTACCTTAAGCAAACTATAAGTTCCTAGATTACATTTAAATCCACTTTCAAAGGTAACTTAAAAGGACAAAATAATAGTAATTTATGGCCATGATATATATATATATATATATAGGCAAACACACAAGTCTAATACTAACTCAAATTTTATATTTGACTCTTATTAAACATATTTGTAAGTATTTGTTTAAATCCAACTGAATTTTCCCTTTATTTGGTAATTAATACTCATTGAGTGAGTGTGTGTGTGTATGTCATTACAAAGAATAATTTTAAGATATATATATAGATTGAATATGCCGATTATAATTAGCCAGGTTGTATTTTTGTTTCAACATTGGCCAAGGAAGCCAATCCTAGGAGGAAACCAGGTCCGAATGGTAAAGAGCTGACTGCACTGCTTTGGAGATCATCATGAGAGAAAATAGGTGACCACCATAGATTATTCTCATTGAAAGAGAGATGTTATACTTCACAAGCTAGGCCTTCAGCCACCCAAGGCTTGGTGGAAATATTGGCACTAGAACGTGGACATTCCACTGTTAAAATACAATTTAGGAGTTATCTACTCCTTGTTATCTCCTATTTTGCCAATTTTAGATAAGATCAATACCAGATGGTCATTTTATTTTTCTCATGTCACCTGGTTAAAGCATCTCCAATGGGCCTGGAACCCCCTATTTAATCTGAAGCTCAATTTCTTTCTCAGGTGTCTGATCTATCAGGGCCTGCCATTAGGGGAAATATTAATTCATATTATCATTCATAATCCGGTCTTTAGTTGTTGTGGTCACCCAGAGTCCTTCAAACATGTCTTTTGGTTTTTACCTCGTGTGTAACATTCTTAGCATTGGATTCACTCCCTTTTTCATCCATTTCACCCTAAGTTTTTTAATTGGAAATTTTATTTGTTTTGTGACCATGCTACTTGGCCTTCCTACATTGCTTCCCTTTGGCATTTATTTCATTCTATTATTCTATTTCAACTCTAGAAAGCTAGGAATACTACCTTATTTCAGCATTGTACTCTTTTTGCTAAACTAACCATTAATGGAAAGGTGGTTATCTTGTCTTCTATTCACATCCAGATTTAGGAACAAGCGCAAAAGGTGGCGCTGGAGTTTTCTCATCTCCAGTAGTTTCTTGATCACTGGGGCAGTACACCTTGTACTATGAGTCGAGTTCCTCCGGATGATGATGATCGGCACCCCCCGCCACCCCAGCCACCTCATAGACGTTGTGGTTGATCCCACGGTCACTCTAGAAGCACCCAACCATCTCTTTTACCAGCTCACCCAGGGCCGTCTTCTTATGGTCCTAGCTGGAGCTCGTTAGCGTGTGGCAAGGCGGTGGCTGGATCTTCCAACTGGGGGTCTCCACCTAGCGGGGCTTCTAAATTTGGTGGCTTGCCACCTTCCAGGGGGGGAATTATGGTTCCACTCAGTGTAAATATTCCTGACTAGGGTGATTGACTACTCAATCTACCTTCAGACGAGCCAAGCTCCCCCAGCTTTCTTCCACCACAAGATGATCCACCCCCTCCTCCTCCAGGTGTCGTGGCTCCTTGTACCTAATCATGTTTTCTCTTGATGTATTTTTTGGTGCTCTCTCCTCACCTATTGGTTGTTATTTGTAACCCTATGTGGCATGTTTGTTTTCACCCTTGTGGCTTGTCTTTTGTCTGCCCATGTGGCTTTTGTTATTTTTTTGAGGTTGTGAACAATGCCAGCCGCCCCCTTACTATGTAACACTTTGTATTATTTTGTCTATTATTTAATATAAAGGTGGTTCCAATAGTAATTATATATATATATATATAATACCAAATATTGAGGGCCTCTTATTCTTTTTTAAGATGCTTCTTTGTCCCATTAAATTTTAAATCTACTTTAGAACTCATAGTGTCTCTCTTTTGTAGAGATGTGACATATAGAAATTGTTGCATTCATGAATATATCCTTTAGATCAAAAAGAACTAATTAATTATCTCAATATGGGATATATATATATATTCTTCATTCCTATGGGAGTTTCAATTTTTTATCTAACTTTAGATAACCATACTTGGTCTCTCCACCAATATGTAATAAAATCAACATCTGATGTTAAGCATGCTTGTGTGAAGGCTTTATATCAATCCCCATATGAAATAACTTTGTAACTAGGAAGTTCTCTAATATCAAGATTTCCACCAAACTTATTTTTCTTTTTAACATAGTACACATGCTCCATCGAAAAGAATACTCAATGGCCTTAATATATAATATTTTTGAAATATTTGGACAACCTTCCACATAGTTGATCACCGCACCTTGGAAAAATGTACTTTCCTTTTGTTGAGAGACCTACACACACACACACACACACACACACACACACACACACACACACACACACACACACACACACACACACACACACACACACACACACACACACACACACACACACACACACACACACACACAGGATCATTTTTTTCGAATTTTAACATATGATAAATACTTTAAAAATATCCATCACACGAAAATCATGAATAGACCATCATAATATATTGTAGCAAGTGAAATTTCCTTTTCCAATGGGTTTTAAAGGTCATACATTATAATATCATCTCATAATGCTTGTAACTTTTTAACTAGAGGTTGAAGGTAGACTTCCATATTTTTACTTGATTTTTATTAAGAACCAACAATGACAACATTAAATACTCCCTACAAATAATCAATCATGAAGGGATATTATAATTTATCGATACTTCTAGCTAAATAAATTATATAGTTTACATACTAGAAATGGAGTTCACACCATAAATTTCCAAACCAAAATTTACACTAGATGTGACATGTCTCAAAAAAATTCATTCCATGAATACTCAATGTGTGTCATTCCATTTGAATACAAAGGAACACACCAAACACCATCGCTACTTATAGACTTTTGATGTCATGAAATTAACTCTACAACTGTTTCTTGCAATAGAAAATATTCCCAAGCCTAATAAGTACTAAAAAATGTTGTAATACCTTATTTGGAATGGTGAGGCTTCTCACTCTTTATTGAAATTGCAGTACCCTGTAATTGGACAACTTGCCTCATTTTCATATTCCTTATTAAATAGAATACAATCATTTGTGCATGCCTCATAATTAAAATAGAGAGCCCATAGATTTAATGATATTTTTTGTCTCTCTGGATGACAAGAGAAGTGTGTGCTTTTCAAGAAACAAACTAATTTTGAATAGGTTGTGATAAAAAAAAGATATATCAAAGATAATGTAAATCAAAAGAAATATACATCAAATGTAAAATATAATTATGGAACTATTATCTAGCCTCAATAAAGAATTCACACTGATGTTTGACCAACCAAACCTTTCTTTAAAATCCTTTAACACCCAATAATGATGTTTTAAATTCTACCTGCACAAACAAAGAAGTTTCAATAAATTTTACAATTATCCTCTCTTGTTAAATATCTTTATAATTATCATCTATATTCTTCATGATAATCATCACCAAATTTATATTTTTAGTCGTGATCATCATGACTAAATAAATGGTTTACCATGTTTTGAATTCTAATTCCATCTTCTATAAAGGACAACATCATTAGAAATCCTAGGAAAGGTATGTGTTTCACCAAAAACTCCATCATTTGCTTTGATTAAAGTCTCTTCATATGAGATTTATTATCCCTCGTGATGTTCTTAACATAAATTTCATCATTAGGATGACACAATGGAAATATTTACTTTTCATTTTTATTTGGTTGAGCTTGCATATCAAGTTAATATTAGTGAAATATCCATATACACTTTAATATTATGATAGCTTCATTTCAACATAACATCTCTCTCTCTCTCATAACATTATTTTTATGATATTTCCACAGTTCAAAATTGTGCCGAAATGTATTTGGAATATTCCTAACATGTACAAAAATATGTTCTTTGGAACTAAATATACATATCCATCAAAGAATACTTGAAATTGAATTATAGAAAAATGAACTTTTATAAATATATTCTTCATAAAGTAATTACAAGTGTATTATTTTCACATGTTACAATTACAAATATTGTACATTAGATATGTATATAAAATGTGATAGTGTATAAAAGGCTCATAATTTTGTTGAGATAGTGCATGATGAAAATTTGGTCTCATGGGAAAAGATAGTTAGAATATTTGAAATATGTGGGTATAATATGCACACCTTCAAAATGTTTACACTAATGAGGCCCTCTAAATTCATTTCAGTCCATGTAAGCTTTGATTTTTTTAATCTACAAGTATCCATGTAATCCTGATGGATACTAGCCATATTAACACTCAAAAAATTTGACAATAAGAACAAATAGTCTAAGCATTGCGCCCCCCTCAAGCCTCGGCTGCTCCCGCCTGTTGCCTCTTCCTGCTGTCTCTGGTCCCTTTTCTAATGCCGGACCCCTCTGGTCCAGATCGGGGGCCCCCTCTATCAGGGTCCCTCTCTCCATCACAGCCTTTCGCGTGGTCAAAAGTCGTGGAGGGTTCCACATCGGCTCACAGCTCGGAAAAGCTCTCCCCTTCACTGTCAGAAGGGTCCTTTTCCCTGCGCATCCCCTCTCATATCACGGAGGCTGCTGCCACTTCTCGTGACCTGTCCTTGGTGGGTACGCTGATGGGCCCTAGGCCCCCACTGGAGGATATAAAAAAATGGGCTCGTTTAAAATGGAAACCATGTGGAGCACTGGAAATAGCGGCTATGCCTAATGGATTCATCTTATTCTCTTTCAGCTTGAAAGAAGACTTCGCTAGAGCGCTGCTGGGTGGTCCGTGGTTCTTTGGCAGGCGGGGTTTTTATCTCAGGAAATGGTCTCCTGGTTTCAACCCACACACGGAATCCATGACCCAAGCCCCAATCTGGGTCCGCCTCCCGGGGCTCCCTTTGGAGTTTTGGCATCCGGCAGTTATTGAAGGTATTGCTCTTTCTATAGGTTCTTTGATAGCTATAGATCAAGCCACGAAAGCAAAAACTAGATTTATTCATGCTCGTTTCTGTGTTAATGCTGATATTAGTTGCCCCTTGCCAAAGGACATCGAGCTTATCTCAGACTTTGGGAACTGGAAACAACCCATTGACTATGAATACATTCCTCAAGCTTGTTCCTTCTGCAAAAAACTTGGCCATAGAGCCTCTGGCTGCCCCTCTAAACCTCAACCGAAACCATTGTCCCAAACCCTCTCCCCAAAATACAAGAAAAAATCTGTTCCTAAATCGTCCTCCATTGAGATCCCGATCATCCCCACGTCTAATTCTTTCGCTCTCCTTGAGGATGGAGAAATCAACCCTTCTTCTGATCCTGCTTCTGAGATCCTTCCCTCCTCCTTAGCCCTCTATCCTCTCTCCCCTCCCCTGGCTCCTACGGTTCCCGGCTCTTCGTCTCTTGGTGAGGACCTTATGGCTGCCTCCTCCCCTCCCCCTTCGCCGCATCCTGCTCCTTCTCCCCTCCCCCCCCCTTCCTTCGTTCCCCTCTTCCCTCGACCCCCCCACCCTGCCTCCCCTCTTCCCGCCTGTTTCAGACTCTGCCCCCTCTCCCTCAGATCTCTCCACCGATGATGGTTCTAATCACCGTTTCACTAGAAGCAGCAACAAGAAACCCGATATAGGCTTGGAAAAGGTTAGAGGCAGAACTCCAAGCAGTGTTAAGCTTCAGCTAGAAGCAGCTACAAATGTGGCGCAAGGAACCCAAAGCACTATCCCCATGGTGGTGGGGAGTAAACCCAAACAAAAGAAATGAAGATCATTTCTTGGAATATAAGAGGGCTCAACTCTCTTCAAAAACAAAGAATCATCAAAGACATCAAGTTCCAGAACTCACCTGATATCATCATGTTACAGGAAACCAAGCTAAAAACGGAGGTTCGGCTTCATAAAATCTGGCCTGCGGCTGCCTTTGAATCTCAACCTTCAACTGGAAACTCTGGGGGGCTTTGTACCTTGTGGAATCCCAGAATTCTTAAAGGGGATTGCCTGTTCAAGCACCCCAACTTTCTATGTATCCTCTTCCAAGAGATTGGTGCTGACTCCTCCTGGATTGCTATCAATGTGTATGCCCCAAACTTGGAGACTCATCGAGGAAAACTTTGGAGAGACATCACTAACTTCATCGTTACTTGTGGAAAAATTCCCATTCTTATAATGGGTGATCTTAATTGTCCTCTTTATCCCTCAGATAAACAGGGGGGTATGCCTGCTATGCCGGCTAGCATGGAAGCTTTGGCTGATTTCATTAGGGAGAATTCACTTCTGGATATGGATCTCCACGGCTCTTCTTACACATGGTCAAACCGTAGATTGGGCAGGAATCACATTCAATGCAGATTAGATAGAGCTCTTGGCTCTCTGGATTGGATTTCTCTCTTTCCGGACTTTTATCTCAGCTCCCTCCCAAGAGCTGGCTCAGATCACAGCCCCCTTCTGTTGAGCGCCAATCACAAGGTAAATGCCAAGAATCCTCCCTTCAGATTTGAGCTGGCTTGGCTTGAAAATAACCATCTGACTCCCCTGGTAGCAAGCTGGTGGAATATCGAGATTGAGGGAACTAATATGTTCAGATTTTCCAGCAAACTCAAAGAAATCAAAAAACAGCTCAAAATATGGAAGTCAAAGGTCTTCGGCAATATTAAGGTTCGCAAGAAGGAGCTTTCTCAGAGCTTGGTCAAAATTTCCGAACAAATTGAGGTTGTTGGAAGGTTGGATCATCTTCACCAACAGGAAATCTCTCTCCTCAGTGATTATCACAACACTCTTAAAGAAGAAGAATCCTATTGGAGGTAGCGTTCTCGGGCCCTCTGGCTTGACCAAGGTGATCGTAATACCAAATTCTTCCACATCACTGCATGTAAACATAAAGCTAGAGATAAGATTCGTGAGTTGGTGTCGCCTTCAGGGATTTTACTAACAGCTGAATCTGATATATCCAATGAGCTTATATCCTTCTACTCAAATCTTCTCCATGCTGATCTGGCCCCTTCGGAACAATCTATGAATGAGATGCTCCAGCACATTCCGCATCTGGTTTCTCCTGAGATGAACAACAATCTTACCAAGCCTTTTTCTATGGAGGAAATTCATAAAGCTGTCTTTGCTATGAAGCGAGACAAAGCCCCGGGTCCGGATGGCTTTCCTGCTGCTTTCTTCCAAGTTTTTTGGGAAATCATCAAGCAGGACCTATTCCTCGCTGTAAATGAATTTCAGATGAATGACAAACTGCTTAAGGAATGGAACACCACTTTCGTGGCCCTTGCCCCAAAAGTGCATAATTCCAAGGAGGTTTCTAATTTTCGGCCTATAAGTTTATGCAACACGTCTTACAAGATCATCACTAAGATGCTGGCTTCCAGGCTAAAACCTCTTATGCCGAACCTCATCTCCCACAATCAGAATGGATTCATAAAAGGTCGGCTTATTCAAGGCGGCATAATTACTGTCCATGAGGCCATCCACTCGGCTCTTCTTGCGAAGTCTCCAGGTATGATCTTAAAACTGGATATGCAAAAAGCCTTTGACAGAGTCAGCTGGCCTTTCTTAATCAAGACCTTGGAAAAATTTGGGTTTGACAATAAATGGTGTAGCTGGATTTACTCATGTGTTTCGACCCCTTGCTTCTCTATTCTGATCAATGGCATCCCTGCGGGTTTCTTCAAAAGCAGCAGAGGTATCAGACAAGGCGATCCTCTGTCACCTTTTCTCTTTGTTCTAATGGCGGATTCCCTCAGCAGAGCTCTGGATGCGGCAAAAAATCAATCCATCATTTCTGGCATGAAAATCACCTCAAACTGTCCCTCGGCCACTCATAGCCAGTTCGCTGACGACACCTTATTGCTGAGTTTGGCTTCTGTTATCGAAGCCAGGGCTATTATGGATATCCTCTCTCTTTATCAATCAGCCTCTCAGCAAACGGTTAACTTCATCAAGAGCAGCATCTCCTTCATCAACACGCCCCCCAGAGTCCAGAGGAAAATTGCTGATATCTTTGGTTGCTCGATTGTGGATCTCCCAGCCTCTTATCTGGGCATCCCCCTCTTCCATGGAAGGCAATCAAAAATTATGTGGAATCCGGTCATTGAAAGATATCAAAAAAAACTCGCTGCTTGGAAAGGAGCTCTCCTCAGCCAGGCTGGCAAGCTCCAGCTGGTGAAAGCCACTCTTCAGAATCTTCCTTCTTACTTCCTGTCCATGCTCAAGATTCCCAGTTTTGTTAGGGAGGTTGTGGAAAAAATTCAAAGGAACTTTCTGTGGTCTGGTACTGAAGAAAAGAAAAGGATCCATCTTGTGGCCTGGAAAGAGGTTTGTAAACCAACTGTTCAAGGTGGTCTTGGTCTTCGGAAAATGAATGAGATGAATGGGGCCCTCCTGGCCAAACTTGCTTGGGAGGTGGCTAAAGGTGATTCCTGTTGGGCCCACTTGCTCAGAGCTAAGTATCTAGCAAACAATGAAGACTTTCTCACATCCATCCCCACTAGAGGCTCCGCCATATGGAACTCCATTTGTAGCTCGCTCCCCATCATTCGTGCTGGCACTAAATGGAGATTCGGGAATGGGCGTCTCATTGATTTCTGGAGGGACACTTGGATTGGAGATGATCCCCTTGACCTCAACCCCTCTTGGGACCCTATCAAGAGAAGTATCATCAATATACATGGAAGATTAGCTTCGGGCTATTGGCAGAGGGTGAATTCCATCCCCTCATGGGATATCAAGGAATGGGAGGATATCAGCGTCCTGCAAAGAAACCTGCTGTCTTCCCTTAGAGAGCTGCTCTCTACCATATACATCCCGTATTCCCATAATGAGGACGAGATTATCTGGACTCTCTCCACATCGGGCTCCTTTTCAGTTAAGGCTGCTTATCTCTCGATGCATTGTGCTGACATGGGCCCCCCTCTTACAAAATTCTGGCCTAAGGAGATCACCCCAAAAATTGGTTTTTTCTCTTGGCTCTCCTCTAAAAATGCTTTCCTTTCTGGGGAGAACCTGAAGAGAAGGGGTTTCTCCCTTCCCACCAAATGTGTTCTATGTGCCAATGAAGAGGAATCCTCATCACATCTCTTGGTCCATTGCTCTTTCTCGCATGATATTTGGCAGTGGCTCTTATCGAGATTCGGTGTTTTTTGGATCTTTCCGGATTCCATTCAGGACACCCTTTCTCAATGGAGCTCTCCCTTCACTCATCCGATTCTAAAATTGGCTTGGAAACTCCTCCTCCCGCATGGTTTATGGGGCATATGGAAAGAAAGAAACAGAAGAATCTTCAAAGAAAAAAGTCTCAATCCTGGACAGGTGGCTACTCAGATTGCTCTGGCTCTCCAAGAAAATATCAACCTGACCACTTGGTCCAAATATCAGCAAAAACTACAGTTCTGTCACACCCTGGAGTGGCAGCAGTATTTATCCATTCCTTGTAGAAAATCCCATACTGATCGGAATTTGGTTTGCTGGCTTCCCCCTCCAAGGGGCTGGAGAAAACTCAACACGGATGGCGCTTCGAAAGGAAATCCAGGTATGTCCGGAGGAGGGGCCATTCTCCGTTGCTCTTCGGGTTTAATTGTTGCTGCTTCTGCTCATAATTTCAATTTTGGCTCCAACCATCGAGCGGAGGCCTTAGCCATCCTCAAAGGTCTTGAGATGGCTATCAATTTGGGCAATGATCCCCTTCAAGTTGAAAGTGACTCCCTCAACATCATAAACCTCCTCCGTTCTAATGACCCTGGCCATTGGACGATTAGAAACATCATTGCTGATATTAGAAGTATACAAAGATCTTTCCTTCAAGTCCAATTCCAGCATGTCCTCCGGGAAGGAAATAAAGCGGCGGATCTTCTTGCTAATATGGGTGTCCTCATCGAAAATCAGCAAAATTGGACTGATAACTTCCCGAATGACCTTTGTCAGATTGTTCAAAATGACACACTCCACTGCTGATCGGTGGATTCAAGGGCTGACTCGGATTTCGGCTTGCTCGCCTTGGCCTTCTCAAAAGGCGGCGGTTATTATGGCGAATTTAATTGATGTGATTCTGGACACGGGTTACTTGATTAAGGCGCCTTGTAATGATGTAGAAAATCCCCGCACGAACGAGCATTATTCACATATTAATCATCTAAGGAGGTGGCAAAAGGGTTTTAATAACATTGCCGGTCTCCTGTTCAAGCTGGTTCTCGTCCTCTCCTATCTCCGCTTCTGTAACTATTCAAATTCTCTTCTCATGGGGGGGCAATTGAAGCGCCTTGAGCCCGACAACTGCGAGTCGTTTAGGAATGATGGCGAGGTTTGGAACATTTTAGTGGAAAATGGGATTGCCACTTTTCTGGAAAAAATGTCTGGTTACTCGGCTCTGGTTTCTTATGCTGTAACGGCTTCGTGGTCGAGAGGTCGTGTCCAAATTGGCAGCACTAGGTTCACCATCTCAACGAACGCCATCGCTGATGCCACCGGGCTCCCTGCTGCGGGCGATATTTACTACAGGCGTTCCCTTCACGCCGAAATTCAAGATTTCAACGCCCCGGGTGACAGACCAAAGAAATATCTTTCGGGCTATACCCGCGACTCTCTTCCCTCTCCCTGGGACAGAGTGGCGGAAGCCATTATGAGGTACTTCACCATCGACGGAAGGTACCGTCTGGTTTTCGGCCCCCATCTGTTCATCCTCTCCCACCTCCGTTGGGGGAGAAAAATCAATTTGGCTGCCTTCCTTTTTCAGTCTCTGGAACACTCTGTTTTGCTGGCTCGGGAGGGCGAGGGTGTCATCCTCCACCAAGGTCTTCTCTATTTGCTTTTTTCCGTCGCCGCTTCCCATTCTGACCTGCTCCGTTTCCCTCCCAAAATGGGTCGCCGCCGCCGCTCCCCCTCCCCTCCTTCTCGCCCCTCCTCCTCCTCCCACCGCTCCTCTCGGCGTCGTCGCCGCTTGCTCCTCTCCTCTGGTTCGGATTCCGACGTGGCCATTGTGAGCCCCCCCCCGCGACGCCTCCATTCCCACTGCTTCCCCCCCTTTTCCTACGCCCATCTCGTGTCTATTCTTGGAGGACACAAATGCCAGTGGCCACGCTCCTTCTCCTGTCTCCAGCCCTGGCCTCTCTGGCGCGGCTGATCTTTTGGGGCTTGCTCAACTGTATCCTGACTCCTCGGAAGAGGAGCAGGGTGATATCAATCAATGTGTGGCGGAACCTTCCTCCCATTCTGCTGGTTCAAAGGACCCCTCTGCTGTTAAAGATTTCACCGCTGACACTCCTCTCTCCACTCCTGTTTTGGAATCTAATACTGCTGATATTGATGCTGATGCCAAAAATGACCATAACAGAGCTGATATCATCTCCTCCATCCTGAGTAAACTGCAGCGTGCCTTCAAAGCTCTGAAAGCTTGGGAGGACTTCACGGATTCCACCAGGGCGGCTTTAGCAAATGACTGTTCGGAGCTTCTCAAGCTGGCGGATCTTCTGGCAAATGACTCTGGCTCTCCTAGAGCTAAAAATGTTGTTTCTGAGCTGAAGAAGCTCATCTAATGTTTCTCTTCCTTTTCTCGGCTTGGCTCTTCTTCGTTCTCCTTTTTGGAATCTTCTCGGGTATTTTTGCTTTGTAAATTCAACTGCTAGATCTGGCCTAATGGGCTCTTTGTATTAAGGTTGTGGGACCTTCTAAAACCCTCCTTTTACCCAATATATTCCAAAAAAAAAAATGTGTCAAAAGTGCATTGTAAATATTCAAGGATAAAATCAAGTCCTCCCTTCTTCTACTAACTCCAATAGGTTTTAATACATTCAACACAAATGTATCTACTATACATTCTAAATTTTGAATACACGTTCAATAAATGAAGGTTCTCAAAAGACAAAAATTGATGTTTTTCCATGAACTTATAAAGTGCATGGTATATGTTCTCACCCTAACAACAAATATTTTGGTGGTTGCTCAATTATACTAGGGTATGACTTGGGTTAGTATAAACTAGAAGTTGTATCATGCATTTCTCACCCTAACAACAAATATTTTGGCAATTACTCAGTTATACCAGTGTGACTTGGTTCAACTACCCCAATTAACAACATACCACTAAATCCAAACAATTCATTTGGTCACACGTATTAGTGCACATTTAACATGGTCATAACATTAAACCCCCTCAAGCATAACATTGAATCTAGGTTAGTTAACATATCCCTTGAGCAAGTTATGGATTTTTTATATAATTCAAAATCAAAACCCCTTAACATGTCTCATCTATTTTTTTGAATTCAAAAAACACCACAACCCTCCATGGGACATCCTCAAGTCCACACGTTTTCCACTACCTCCTTGTCACATGCAAAAATCATCGACAAATTTCACATAAAATGTTATGGGACATTACCATCCATAAGGCGCAATGTATGACACTTAAAGGGTAGTAATTAACATTGGCAGCATTAATCACCAAGGACTGACATTACTACAATCCCAAAAGTTCACTGATTCACTAACTTGACAATCTCGAGTACTTTTACGTATGAGCATTACGTAAAATGAAGCATATAAAAAATGTTAACACACAAAAAGAAGAGGAGGACCAAATTATTTATAAATAACTTCCTCTTCATTTACAAGATATTTAAGTTCTACTATATAAATCTGAAAAAATCTTTTCATGCAAAAAATTGTCCATTCCACTCTTATATGCAGCACTATATTGATTACTCCTACCTTTCACACAAACTTAAAACAATTTAATATTACAAACAATTCACCACATTATACAACTCGAAGAAACTTATCATTGTTATATCCTCTCTCATGTTGTTTTCAACTCATGCAATTACTAGTTCTTACTTCGTTCATTATGATAACGAGGCCCACTTAACAATTTAAAAAGTTTGGTTTTTTAAAACCTTGTAGATTAAAGTAAAAAAATTGTGAAGCAACAAGAAATATGTAGCCACATAGAAGAAATGGAAAAAAATTACTATAAAGTTATAAATAGAAACTATCCATATGTATTATATTAATTGACTTAGAGTTTTGTGTGTGTATGTATAGGCATTAACATCTCTCACAATGTGATTGGTAAATTTTCTGGACAACTTGTTATTAGTCACTTGTGAGGAAAATAGGGCTTGTATTTTGTTTAAAGTGACAAACAAATGTTATATTCAAAAATTATTTTACAATTGCATAACATTTTAAAGATATAGCAAAGAGAGCTTGTGTTTAATGATGGTTTGGCTCATCGAATGGAGAGGATTAAAGAGTAGATGGAAAACCTTATATGCTTTAGAAGTATGAAATTGTAATGACATTTTATTGATGTATTTTTTCTTATTTTCTGTTATTTTAATAACTATTGTAAATTTGGTAATGTCTTCACTACAAAAATATTTATACTTAACTATAATAAAATTTTGCCTAAAATAAACTAGTACATCGTAAGTGAAAAAGGATACCACACAGTGAAACGGAATATTTTTAAGGGTGATATCTCCATTTTATTTCTCATATCAAGTATTAATAGGTCTAAGACTTAAATACAATATTAATAAAATAAAAAATAATATTAAATAATAAAAATTATTTAATTATATTTGAAAAATATTTTTTTTCAATAAAATTATGAAAAGTATAAAAGATTTTTATTTTGAACTATAAACTACTATGCTTATATATTTAATTATTTTCAAAAATATTTTATTATTTTTGAGACTATTTAACACATTTATAATAGAAATGAAAAATTCCACAATGGTGACTTGTTCCTTCAAGTCTCACAAAATCATTAATTTGATCAAATGCATATTCTAGCTCAACATAGTGTAGAAAGTGCATGCTTGATTATAGCTCGAACAATTTATGATCTATTAAAGAAAAACAATGTAAATTGCTTTAAATTAATAACTCAATGAACTTTGGATGTCATGACCTAATATGTTATATTTTAAAAAATTAAATCATCCTTGGAGATAGATTAAGCTGGTGAAAATAAAAGTGGACATCTTTTTAAGGAAACGCTTTCCTTTGGAGAAAAAACCACCCTTCTTAGATTGCTGAGATGGGTGGATTGCGTTGCCAGGTTGGCAGAAGAACCCATATTTCATATATTGTTTCTGATACTCAGATTGTTTTTGTTTCTGAATTAGGGCGTGTGTGTCCACATTCCATTGGCGTTCATGACAATAAGGATTTTTATTTATTTGTTTGTCTAAAACTAGAAGAACAGCAAGACCAACTGTTGAAGGTTTTAGATAGGGTTCAAGCTTAGATAGATCTTTAGGTTTTGGGTATGGTTTGAGTTTGGATAGGTTTTCTTTAGTTATAGTCAAAGTTATAGCAACTCCTAGACCAATTTTACTTCCTCTATCAATTGGTAAACGTTTTGGATAGGATTTGAGTTTAGACGGATCTTCTTTAAGTTTTGGGTATGGTTTGACTTTGGATAAATTTTCAGTTATTTCAGCAAAAATTATAGAAGCTTTTAAACCTAACCCACTTCCTCCGTCAACAGGTAAAAATTTTGGATAGAGTTTGAGCTTAGATAGATCTTCTTTAAGTTCTGAGTATGGATTGAGTTTGGATAGGTTTTCTTTTATTTCAATCAAAGCTCTTAAACCTGCACCACTTCCTCCTCTCCATTTGCCCCCATTTTGTGACTTTGTCTTCTCTTTTTCACACCCCATGAAATATATTATAAAACAAATAATATATGAAATGACAGACACTATGTTGGTAATAATTGTGAATAAATAAAGAACATGGTGAGCAGTCGCGACCATATGCATACCTTATTTCATACTTTTCCACTCTATGCCAATGTTAAATTACGGAAGACCATGAAATCTATTGTTTTATATTCCCAAAGTATATGCTAATATTTTACAAAAGATTTTTATCTATTGTTCTATATTCTCCGAGTATTTGATATTAATTAAATATATATTGTGTTTATAAAAAATAAAGATAGTGATAGAATCTCAGTTATTAATATGTAATATATTCATTTAATATATAAAAATTTATTAGACTGGTTTTTTTTTTCTAACTTACTCATCGATAAATTCGTTTTAACAAAGATTCCTGTTTTTCCTAAATGTCATTCTTCATTTATCTTATATAGTTGAGTGCACATTTATGGCACTTTAGGAATATGTGACCACCATTTAAATAATATGATATTGGCATATTTCTCAACTATTATACTAGCAATGTATATGGAGTGTACAATGGAAACGTTGAAAGGGATGGGGCGGAGATTTGAAAATTGAGGAAGCGAAAAAAAAGGAGAAGATGAGGGGCGATTAAAAAGGGGCTTGATAGAGGGGAAGGGCATTGTGGTTCACTATATCATCTATATCTTGAACACATAATTCAAGTGAGTGTGAATTACATTTAAAGGGACAAAACAAAAAAAGAGGAAAATAAAAAATGTTTAGAAATAAAAATGATTTATGAAAGAAATCCAACCAAATCTAAAAAACAAAACATCAACATTTTTATCACGATTTATTAGAGTCGTGCCATTTCGTACAAAACTGAACTAAATTTAGAAAGGAAAACCGAATTTTCAAAGAATACTTTAGAATTGACAAGAAGCAATAGCAGCAACCATGGTTACCAAATACGGCCGTATTTTAGATTTTTACCGTACTTTTGCGTTTTGCAGTCTCCACCATATGGAACTCCGAAATTTTCGAGATTTAATTTTTAAAAATTAGAAAAAGCAAAAACTCAGGAAACCAAACCGTAAAAGTCAAAAAGTGAAGAATTACAGGGAATTGAGGGCATTTGTTTAGAATTTTCTATTTTTATAGTAGCCCGCACCATATTAATTAAGGGCAGTCAGAGAGTGAAAGTGCATAGTGAGCACCATATTGATTAATTACCATATTTTTTATATATACAAATTATCATATTTTTTTTCCGTATTTATCGTATTTTTTCTATGGACCGTTTTTTTTTCATATTTTGTGTCCACCGTTTAATACTCTCCGTACGAAAGTTGCTACTATGGCAGCAACTACAGGTCATGGAATTGAGGAAATTGTTTATGGGAAGGCTGATACATATAACTTTTTGTGTGTGGGATATAATTCTCTTTTTGGCATGAATAAGAGTTTGGTGTATTGGTATAACCCTAAGGAATGGTGATATGATATTTAATTTCATGGACATATTTAGTTCATATATCCTTGGACATCGTCAATGCTGAAATAACCGTGCTAAGCAGGAGGTATTTTCCACTTTCGTAATAGTTGCATTTTTCCTTCCTAACATCGATCCTTTAAAATCATTTTTCCCTACATATATTGGGAGAGCTTATTTATCCTTTCATATATGAAATATATCCATGGTGATAGATCAACTCTCAGAAGATTGGCATCCTCTCCTCCCTCTATATAGTTTTGAATGGTATCATTGTCATCAACGCGTACAAATTGATATATAGCATAACATTTTATATAGTATGGTTAAGTTTTACTGAGAATAGTTTTGAGGAAGGTGAATGCTTCCGCTTCCCAACCATTATCTATAAAGAGCTGTACAGGGTCAAAGATTGCAAAGGGAATGGTGCTGGTTGTAAGCCATTCACATTTGAAACTTGAGAGAAATTGTTTTATGAAAAATATTACTGATTTCTTCTATGTTCTGTTCTCAAGTTTTTTACATACGAGTATTTTCATTTTCTTCCCATCCTACGTATATTTTTTGTATTCATTGCTTTCCCATGTGTTTTTCTAATCTAAGTGTTGCAGTCCAGCAAGTTCATATTTTGAAACAATACACTTCAGTAGGCTATAATATTAACTGTTACCACAAATTGTAACATTCCCCTGCCTTTTTAATTTTAATTCTAGGTAAAGTTTTCCTGTGCATAAATTGACTAATTGTTATGATAGCATGATTTCAGATTCATGAACGATGGGAGACCCTTTTGGCAGTTTGATGTACAAAAAAAGGTATTCAATTACTTTTTCCATTGTAAACAGCAGTTTTGATACTAGAAAGTAATATTATTTAGTACTATATAGTGCTCTCTCTAACTCATGCATTTTTTATTATAGAAGTCAGGCTGTACTTTTTAAAAATGAAGGAAAGATTACAAAAAGAAAAAGAACCGCTCATGAATTAGATCAATGTGTCAAAATAGTTCCTGATCATATGATACGCCAACTTCAGCAAGTACACACAAAAGTATCACCACGGATCCATTATGACATTCACTTTACTACATATTATGAACAGACTTATAGACAATCTTAAAACTAACCAAACATACTAAGACCACGAGATGCTTACAAAGTGATTCACTTTACTGCACACTATGAACAGAATTATAGATCATCTTAAAACTGAGCATACGAAGACCATGAAAAACTTACAAATAGAATAAATAACCATGCATAATATAGGAGCCCTGACCATTACATAGGCAGAAACAGGGAAGTTGAAATGCTTTTTAGATTTCTGCATTCATGTAAGAGCCAAGATGACTATTTGGGGCCTATGACAAGCCCCTTCAGATCAACTTTCAGAAGATTGGCATCCTCTCCTCCCTCTATATAGTATTGATTGGTATCATTGTCATCAACGCGTACAAACTGATATATAGCATAACATTTTATATAGTATGGTTAAGTTTTACTGAGAATAGTTTTGAGGAAGGTGAATGCTTCCGCTTCCCAACCATTATCTATAAAGAGCTGTACAGGGTCAAAGATTGCAAAGGGAATGGTGCTGGTTGTAAGCCATTCACATTTGAAACTTGAGAGAAATTGTTTTATGAAAAATATTACTGATTTCTTCTATGTTCTGTTCTCAAGTTTTTTACATACGAGTATTTTCATTTTCTTCCCATCCTACGTATATTTTTTGTATTCATTGCTTTCCCATGTGTTTTTCTAATCTAAGTGTTGCAGTCCAGCAAGTTCATATTTTGAAACAATACACTTCAGTAGGCTATAATATTAACTGTTACCACAAATTGTAACATTCCCCTGCCTTTTTAATTTTAATTCAAGGTAAAGTTTTCCTGTGCATAAATTGACTAATTGTTATGATAGCATGATTTCAGATTCATGAACGATGGGAGACCCTTTTGGCAGTTTGATGTACCAAAAAAGGTATTCAATTACTTTTTCCATTATAAACAGCAGTTTTGATATTAGAAAGTAATATTATTTAGTACTATATAGTGCTTTCTCTAACTCATGCATTTTTATTTTATAGAAGTCAGGCTGTACTTTTAAAAAATGAAGGAAAGATTACAAAAAGAAAAAGAACCGCTCATGAATTAGATCAATGTGTCAAAATAGTTCCTGATCATATGATGTGCCAACTTCAGCAAGTACACACAAAAGTATCACCACGGATCCATTATGACATTCACTTTACTACATATTATGAACAGACTTATAGACAATCTTAAAACTAACCAAACATACTAAGACCACGAGATGCTTACAAAGTGATTCACTTTACTGCACACTATGAACAGAATTATAGATCATCTTAAAACTGAGCATACGAAGACCATGAAAAACTTACAAATAGAATAAATAACCATGCATAATATAGGAGCCCTGATCATTAGATAGGCAGAAACAGGGAAGTTGAAATGCTTTTTAGATTTCTGCATTCATGTAAGAGCCAAGATGACTATTTGGGGCCTATGACAAGCCCCTTATTCTTGGACACAGGTGTTTCACCTTCAACAATTGGATAATTTTGGAGTTTGTGGACAACTACAAATCCTATATATAATGTAATGAAAATCAAATAATATACCCAGCAGTGTTTGACTTGAGCTACTATAGTTGGAAAAGTGCATAGAGGTAAGTAGGCAGCGAAAGTGAAATTGAAGCACATACAGATTTGAATATGACATTAAAATGAGGCATATATTTGTAGAAAATGTACAACCAATTTCAAAGAAGGAAAAAGTGCAGCAGCACTAACAGAGGTTTAATATTACAGTAAAAAAAATATTGTTGTGCATAAAATCACAAATTCACATTGCTAAACAAGTATACATCTTCAAATGCCCAGACATTGCGTTGAAACGAGCCACGTGGACGGCCGAAAGCATGGCGTACATCAACAACGGATTAAATCTCCGCCCTCCGTTTCAAGTCGTGTGTCAGACCCAGCAGGTCTCATCTCACTGTAGAACGCCTCGAGCGTAACCATTCCATGCCATCATTTTTTTATTCTCCTACTTATTTAGTTGGTGATTTTTATGATTTTTATTATTTTCAAATGATAGAAGATTTTATTCTCTCTTTTAAACATTAATTTGCAGCATGGATATATTTATAACAATTTTTATATTATAGTGCTATTTCTAGCAATTATAATTAGAAGGTGCAATGGACACGCCGATAGGGGAAGAGTGGAATGATGTAGACATTTAAAGGTTCTTGATGTGCATATAAGAAGGGATGGGCAAGTGCGTGCAAGACAAAAAGGGAAGACGGTGGGGAGTAGATGAAGGTGATTCAATGAATGCCCCTTGTCAAGGTCAAGAAAACTTCCCTAACGAATGTGGGAATTTGTTTTCTTTGTTCTATATGTGAGTAAAGGGGGCGTTCAAAGTTGATGACATGGGCATGAAGGTGGAACCTGAGCTTGGCATTCGTTGCACTAGACGAAGATCTCAATTTCAACGACATTGGGAGCATAACTTGAGGAGGAGGGAATGAAATGCTAAAGGTGGGGAACAACATAGAAGGTGATAAACATATAATTTCTAGAATAATTATAAATACTAGTAATTATATTACAATATAGACAATTTGGTGTATGCTACTACTATATCTATAACATGTAAGGAATGGAGTAAATTTTGGTGTGCCTCCTCTTCCTTTATGAATGTACAAACCCAGAGAAAACTTGAAAATTCATTTGAAGAATAAAGGAGGCAAGATGCAAAGATCTTAAAGGTTGCAAACTAAGGACACTGCTGCAAAAATAAGACCCCAACATTCTACACATGATATCATAAGTTACTTTGTCCAAAGTTAGGCTTTGAATTGTATGTATTATGAGATCCTAAGCTATTTTAAAAGGGAGTTATATGTAATTACCATGTGGAATATGGGACATAGATACATGTAGGGGTTGTAGAAAATCTCACTTGGGACCAATGTAACTAGTGAATTTAATTTACATGAAAAGTGGCAGTGCAAGTGGATCTGCATCAAGATTGTATATGATTGAAATGATGCGACCAAGTGTTCCATTGAAAATTATAGTTGTGTTTAAGCCATGAGTCGGTATATGTCGAGAGTGTCTCCCAATCATTCAAATGTTCTTAATCATTGTGAATATTGAGAAGTAATTGGTGAAAATAAACTTGCACTAGGTTGGAACCATATTGATGAGCAAGTGATGAATCTTTGGAAGCTTATTGAAAGGGTTACCACATATGAATTTCCTTCACACATTGGTACATCTTTAGAGTGATTTGCCCCAAGTCGCGGACACAAAAACATCCTTTATCACCACTTCTACGTACACAAAGGCTACACTTTAATCAACCTCCTCTCACCAACATGATGAAAAAGAGGTAACTTCTTGGATTCTTGCAATTGCATTATTATGTGTTTCAATAAAGAAGCATTCAGCAAATACAATGATTAAAAACTATAAACACAATGAAAAATAGAAAATACTTAAGAACAAAAAATGGTATATAAAGAGTAATTTTTGACATATAGTGTAAAAGTCATATAAAAATAGACAACATTAGTATTAACAAAACATAGGTCGCATATTTTGAAAAAGAGGGGACATCTACCTTTGTAATTTTTTAGATGATTTCAATTACATTATTATGCATTTTAACACGTAAGGATTAAATGAACACAAAAAAATATATAAACGTAATTTAGGGATGGAGGAGGTGTTGCCACCGGTGCTGAGTGATGCCAATAATGTTAATGGTATGTCTTCACACCATCATTGTGTGTAAATGTTTTGTTTTTCACTCAAGATTTATTTACTTAAGTTGAATGGTTTATTGGGCATTTGTTTCTTAGCATTTTCTCAATACTGGGGGCATATTTTAGTTACATGATTAGAATATAATGTTTGAAATGAGGTTTGCTATTGTAGGGATGAAACCCACAACTTATTTCACACCATCACAATGTCTAGATGTTTTGTTTTCACCCAACTATTCTTTGTTTGTGTAAACTATTTTCTGGCATAGATTTTAAGTGAACAATATTGTGCAGCTTACCTATAAGCTTATACATTGCATAAACATTGAAATGTGCACATTTTGCAAAGCAAGAATTAGTTTAAGACCTATATATCATGTTTCTTTCCTGGGTTTTTGCATTCTTTCAGATTTCTGGAATTTTGAGGCATATTGATTTGCATAATTGAAATAAAAAGTTAGAAATGAGGCATGTTATCTCAGGGATTAAACACACAATTTTTAATAAAATGCATTTCCCTTCCATTTTAGTATTGTATTCCTTTCTTCTTTACACCCATTTTGCTTTCAATCGAGATCTATTAGTTTATAAAGATTACAATCTTTGAATATGTTATATTAACTTGAATTTTGCAACTCTTTCAACTTTGCCAGTTTTTGTTTATAGATCCCAGTGTAAGGATGTTTTCATATATGTTCTATTTGATGAGTAATGACTAGGACATTTCTATACCTATTTTAAAAGAGGAATACTGGCTATTTTTCATAACTTTCCTGTAAACTCTTACATTGCATAAAATTTGGCGTTAACATTCTTACATAGCTTACTTGCAAACTTATGCTTTGCATAAACTTTTAAGTGGACAATATTTTGTAGCTTTCCTATAAGCTTGTACATTGCATAAACATTGAATTATCCACATGTAGTTCCCACTCTTCTTTGACACTACTTCATCTTGATATTGATAATGTTGGACTGATATTCATACATTTTGATTATGATACATTGATCAGTAGATGATAAATTTCCCTGATATTTGGACTATTGATATTATGATGTTTATGCCTTATTATGATGCACTAGATCTAGTGATGTTAGACAATTTGATAAATGTTGATTTTCGTGATGTAGATTTTATATTGACACATAATGTTTTGGGATGTTTTGGGTAGAATTGTAATCTCATGGATGTTAGAGTTAGATTTTGATATATTGATGGATAATAGAATTTGCTAATGTCAAATGACGGATATTGATTTTATATGTATATTGTCTCGATGTTGTTAATACAGCCGAAAGGCCAGAAAGGTATTTTGTTATGTGCAGGACTTTGATCGCATGCGTCAAAGGGGATAGGGAACCAACCACGGAATAATGTTAGGTGTTGAGCAACGAGGCCAAATTTGACAACTTGTGTAATGTTATTAGTGTGTGTTTTCATGTCTAGTTTGGAAGTCTCCCATGGGGGGGTGATTTCATATGTGTGGCCATGGGGTGAATTGTGTCCCTTTCTTTAAATTTTGTATGTGTTTTGTTTATGTTTTGTGAATTTTAATTTGGAATTTTGTCACTTTATTAGCATGTTATAAATGTGTGTTAATTAAGTTTAACCCTTCTTGCTTTAGTTAACCAAATTAGAGATGTAACAAATAGTTATGATGAGACCTAGTAGTCCTTGTGTAAGTAAAATTTATGTTGATTTGGGAGTGTTTTACTTCACCCTAATTTCAAAATTAGGATTTTAACGTGGGGGGCATTTTTGGAGGCTTGTGGGACAAGCAAGGCTTGTCTCGTGCCTCTTAAATTGACCCAACAACCCTACCTATGGGTTGGAAAGCTTATTTTTGACTTCTTTGTCTATTTTTTAGTGTAAAAGAAGGAAAATTATTGCTCTTTCTTTCTACCCCGATGTAGTATGTCCCTTGAAAGCATGGTGTGCAAGTTTTGAGCCATGTGGGTTGTCATAGTCATTTGCATGTGCATTGATTTTCTTGGTCTTGGTGTGTTGACTTGAGTGTGAGATGGAGGAATGATGAAGTGGCATCCTACATGGAGTCACCTCATCATCCTCACAGTCCATTTCTATTTATTGGTGATTTTTGGTTAGAATGGGGGTTACTTGTTCTTTTCTCTTCTTGTGCACTTTTGGATTTGGAGCTTGTTGGAGTGCTTTTGGGATTGCTTGGCTTGGAATTGAAAGATGATTGTGAATTTTATTGGAGCTTCATAGAGAGGTAGGCTCTCCACCTTTGTTATTATGTTATTTTATTTGTTTGTATGCAATGTTGTGCTTGTTAAATTGTTTTTGTCTTGTGAAGGTGTTTGTGTGTTGGTTGGGTAGTAGGCCTTAGTTAGGTGTGGGAGAAGGGCTTATGGGACCATTGGGGAGGGAAAGGGGAGTTTTTTGAGGCATGTTTTTGGTGGGAGTGTGAATTGGAGTCTTACCTATGGGGAGTGAAAAGGAATTCATGGTTTTATTACATGCTTGCAAGGGAAAGATAAGGAATTTGTTATGATCAATTTGTGTACTTAGAGGCTTAGGGTAAGACTTACACTTCACTTGTGAGGCATAACGAGGTGGTCTCCCATATCCCTTTCTCTATTTGGTTTGATCCTCATACCTTTGTATTGTTGTGTATGTGAAAATTTGTTGGTTATGTGATCTTGGCTAAGTTGAATGTCTTGTATGTATGTTTGTTGTGAAGCCACTTTGTTGAAAGTTGTCATTGCTACTCAATACTCCTCATGGTTCTTTGGTTGGGACTCGGGGGCCATTGAGGGGATACATTCTCCTCTTAATAGATTTAAGGTTGGGCGGAGAGCATTTCCTACTCCCTCTTCCTTGTTTTGTGATCCTTGTGGTGAAAAGTTGAAGATAGTAAGATTTGGAGCTACCTTGGAAAAGTCATGCGAATGTGAGATTTGGATATTTGGCCTTGTTGATAGCCCTTTGTTGTATATGATTCAATTTGTTATCTCATTGTTTAAATTGGAAATTTTGTAAATCATGTAATGAAATCTTGTAAAATTGTATGGTAAGGAGCTCTACTTGATTTTATATCAGATTATGAAGATTTGAGAAAAGTGAGAAATGTAAAAGTTTCTTATAAAGGAATATATGAATGTAAAAGAAAAAGGATATCTCTTATCCTTGTTGTAAATGTTTTTTTATCTTAAATATATGACTCATTGGAAATATGGATGTAATTATAAATCTACTTCAAGGTTGCATGTAAAAACAAATCTAGAAATTTTAGCATAAAAAATCAACTTCCAGTGATTTTAGGAAATTCATTACTCCCAAATTATCTTCTGTATTTTCCTAAAATTTGGACATGTCATTTATAACATATTAATCTACAAACCCTCTAAATCTCATAGCAACCCAGCATGTAAATCTCAAGATACATCATGATCTTTTGAGCAGCTTTAACCTTGAAATGCCTATGTGAGAATCAAATTACAGCAATCTTATAAAATTTATTTGTCTTAAAATATCTTCTAGGTTTTCCTAAAATTGGAACATCTCATTCATAACATATGAATCTACAACCCCTTTAAATCTCATAACAACCCAACATATAAATCTATAGATACGCCACGATCTTTAGAGTAGTTTTAATCTGGAAATGTCTGTGTAAGAATCAAAGTACACCGATTTTAGAAAATTTATTTCTCCTAAAATACCTTCTGGGTTTTCCCAAAAATTGAACAGATTCCTTATAACATATAGATCTAAAAACCTTTTAAATATCATCGTAACCCAGCACGTAAATCTCGAGATAAGCCACGGTCTTCAAAGGGGTTTTATCCACAAGCCATGGTGAGTTTAGATTATTATGTGACATTTTTGTTTAAATTATGGGTCAAATAAGTAAATGTGTTAGCACATGTACATTGGAATTATTTTCTTAGGGTAATAAACAAATAATAATAATATATAGATAAAAAATAAAGATAAAAAAAAGGTGTTAAATTGATTATTTAACTTACTTGGATACTCTAAATAAATAGATTAAATTTTGTTACTTCCAGGTATGTTAACGTAAGGAGTTAATTAAAACTACATGATTTAAATTTATATAATTAATTCACTCGTAAAGATTTTGGGAAAATGGAATAAAACTACTTATGGATGGAATGCGTGGAAAATAAGGGAATGAGTTTTAATGAACACAATTAATGTAAAAAAGGGGGGAGAGAGAGAAACGAGAATGAATTAATAAAATAATGAAAATGCACATGGAATCTATCCTTGAACCTGTAGCCACTATCCAGTGGCCACAACAACTGTCTAGCAGCCTGCAGCCACTGCCCAATGCCCGTAGTAGCTGTCTAGCAGCCTGCAGCCACTGCCCAGTGCCCGCAACAACTATCTAGTAGCTTGTAGCCACTACCCAGTGCCCGCAACAACTGTCTAGTATTCTACAGCCACTGCCCAGTGCCCGTAGCAATTGTCTAGCAACTTGCAGTCACTACCTAGTAGCCTACAACCACTGCCTAGCAGCCTACAGCCACTGCCTAGCAGCCTACAGACACTGCCCAGTGCCCGCAACAACTATCCAACAGCCTATAACCACTGCCCAACAGTCTATAGCACTAACTTAGTAACCTATAACAAAGTGTAGTAGCTTGCGAGTGATGTTTTAGTAAAAGGAAATATTGTATCTTAAACCTTGATTTATGTAATTAAAATATTCATACATATAAATCATTACTGTAGTTTTCTAAGTAAATTTAAAAAAATCACGTAAATTTTCCTAGATAATTATGAGGATTAATGTGGTTCGGGTGCGTCCTTTTGTGGGCGTTACACCACATGCATGAATTATTTAAAAACCCATATATCATATTTTTTATTTGAGATAATGGAGAAATCGAGCATATTTGAGATGCATGATTGAAATAAAAATTTTGAAATGAGGTAAGTTATTTTTATGATAAAATCCATTCTGGAGGTTTTTCTTGTTGTTTTCATTTGCATGACTAAAATAAAAAGTTAGAAATGATGTTTTTTATGTTAGGGATAATACCCACAACTTTTAAGCAAAACCATTACTCTTCCATTTCAGTATTTCTTCTCTTTCTTCTTTGAACCCACTTTGTTTTCAATTTGGATTTGTTGTTATATAAATATTGTAGTCTTAGAATATGTTATGTTAACTTGAATCTTGCAAATCTTTCCACTTTCTTAGGTTCTTCTTATAGATCCCAATGTAACGATTTTTTTATATATGTTCTAAATGAATCTTGCCACTCTTTCCACTTTACTAGTTTCTACTTATTGATCACAGTGTAAGGATGTGTTTGTGCCTTCACTAACTGCCCACATTCCATCATCGATAATTTTGATTTAAAAGATGTAACATTCCATTCTATTATTGTGTTACATGTTCCTTAGCACTATATTTTTCTTCATTCTTACCCGATGTTGGTTTTTTTTCAAGGTGTAGGTGGTTATTGTAAGTTGCATGATTAAATAAATGGTTAGAAATGAGGTCTATTTTCACACTTCTTCATTTTGGTTCTTATATTTTGGTGGTGTTAATTAATTGTATTCAAAGATATGTAATTCTTTAATATTACAAATACGGTTTAAGGTTTACTGTAAATATTGTAAAAGTTATAATGCATTGAAAGCTCTATATTGACTATTAATTGTGCACCTACTTCCTTTCCATTCTTATTTGTTGTTAGTACATCATGGAGGTTTTGCTTGTTCTTTTAAGTTTGTTTATTGCAACTCTTGCAATTCCTTCCACTTTAGTAGTTTCAACTTACAAGGTTGCACTAGGATCTATAAGTTGAAACTACTAAGGTGGAAGGAAATTGTGTAATGTAGATGTATAGGCTAAAACTACTAAATTGGAAAGAGAATTATGAAATAGAAACATGTTGCACTAAAATGTAAAAGCAAAAACTGATAAACTTGAAAAACATCATTTGATTTTAATCATGGATGACAACTTGTTTACGTTGTAACATAAAATTTGAATGTAAACAAACCTCAATTATAACATTTTATTTCAATGATGCACCTATTTCCATTTTTAGATTCTAAATTCATGAGATTTATATCTAATATGTAGCTTATTTGATTGAGGAGAAATTTATTAGAGTAATATTGCATTGTATCTCTTTACACTTTACTAGTTTCTATGTATAGATCTCAATACAACTACATCCATGTTTCTGTTAAATTAAATAGACCTCACTTCTAACATTTTATTTCAGTCATGCACCTCTTATAATTGTGTTTTCTCGCTAACTCTTCATTTTTCCTATTTTTCCTACTTGATGCGATAATTGTGCATTAAAAACCTTAAATTTATATTCAAAATATCCGAAATATATATATAATTGGCACAAAATAAATTCCCATCAATAATATTTAAGAGATTTTATAATTGCAGGCACCATGTTTAATGTGGCTAAAATTCTAAAACATTCTAACCTCACTTCTAACATTTTGTTTAAGGCATGCACCTTATTTGTAACATGTCTAAGCTTTTTTATCCTTGTTCAAACATTCATATGTTTCTTTTTTGTTTTAGGATCAAGTTTTAAGATTATTATTGAATGTGATTTATGTATATGTTGTATAGTGATGAGTGTAGTACTACTTTCAACTATTTACAGATAGGGCAGTGAGTGATATTGGACAACAGAGCAAAAACAAAGTGGAAAAAAATTTCAGGTGAGTTTTTAATACTTCCATTAAGTTGATGATCTCTAATATCATAAACATAATCATAATCATAATCATATAATCTAGTAATGAAACATATTTATAAACATAAACATTGCATTACATATAGTGTCAATTTACATTGTAAAAGTGTCCATTTCAATCAAATGCACAAAATTACTAACTTTAATTTTACCGAACCTTAGAACAGAAACCTGGGTACATGCATGAAGATGGATTAGAAAAAGGGGGTCTTAAGTGGACATATTTTCCGGAAAAATGAGAAACCTGGACTTTCATTGAAATTTTGAGGTACTTAGACTCAAAATTTGAACAAGGTATAAAAACATGAATTGTTACCTTTTGAGACTAGTTTTCAAATCATTAAAAAAAAATTGCAAATGGCGAAGTATATGGGGTAGAAATTTTAAAATTCAAAGAAGTAATTCTATTTTTAGATAAAACATAGTTGATATATGACCATTTACCCCTCACTTTTTTTAGCATCATTTACTTTTTTTTTAAATCCTTATGTGGAAAGTTAGATAAGGTTATCTCTAGTATGTTATGGATATATTTTTTTTAAATATTGTAAATATTTTTTAATGAATTTTACCAGCAAATAGGTCCTAAATTTGATTTTAAAAGTATATTTGAGCATTCGCCCCACATAACTACCTTAAAATTAATTAAAATTGGGAAGAAGAAGAATTAATGCGCATATAATTAGGTCTAGTATGTGACTGTATAGTTTTTTTAATTTGGATACATACATCAAAAGGTACATACATAAAGTTATACATGTATTTTATTTCAATATAATGACATAGGAAGATATATTTACAAATATTTACCATTAGTATCATTATAGTTATTAAAAAATCCAAAAATGTGTATCATTAGAAAGAGAACAATTTGATCTTCCTCATAGTCGTGATTTGACAAAATTTGTGTTTGAAATGCATAGCGTATTCCATGCTTGAAGATTAAATTTGATATGGAAATCCTTTCATGTTGTAAAATGACATGCCCAAGCCTTTGGCTCAGGAGTTTGAGTCATTTCTGAGCATAGAGGGGTGTTTTGGAAAATTCATTTACAAAAATGTGTATGTATTATATAACATGTACGTGTTATATAACACGTATGCATTATGTTTTTATACCATATAAATCCAAATCTCAACGTCTCTTTGCAATTGATTCCAACATTCTGACCTTGCTCTATTTTTTATAGTATTATATAGTGCGAACAGATATTTTGATACATTATTTATGCTTGATTACATCACATTTTATTTGTCTCCACCATTCTGAACCTACTTTTGATTACTTCTATTTTGTTTTGTTTCCAACATTCTGACCCCACTTATAATTACCTCTCATTTATTTTGTCTTCAACATTCTAACTCTAATCTAATTAAATCTCTTTTTGTTTTGTTTAATTGATTGTATATTATAATAACAATCTCATATTTGTATATTTTTTAATTTGGGATCATGGGTAGTGGTTCTTGTAGCAATAGGAGGAATAAATTGAAGATGCAAAAAATTAAACAAAAACAAGTGGACAACGAGAAATCATTGCAATGAATGCAAATAGTTTGAGAAAATACAGGGATGTCATCTATCCGTATTGATCATGTTGAAATCAACTCTACATCAACAAAAGTAATGATTAATTTTGATGAAGCTTCTCCTCTAATTTTAAGTCCAGATTCAATTCATAATCTCACATCAAATTATGTTACAAGTCCAAATTCAAACTCTCAAGTTTTTAATTTTGATATTGTTTAAAATATATAGGTCAATGATCCCCTAAAACACATAATGAACCATATAACTTTGACGAAAATTCAATGGAAAAATTAAATGAAGATCATATAATGGAGAAATCATATGAAGTAAGGAGCAATGAAGATAATTCAATAGAAACATCAAACAAAGAAACACATAAAGAAAATAATAATGAACAAGGTTTACCACAAAGAAAACCTCCTAGGATTATGTGTAGGAAACCCAAGTTTTTAATTGAAATTGATGAAAATAGTTTTCCATCATTGGTTGATAAAATGTCTTGACGTAATTTGAGAATAAATACTAATAAAATACAGAATATCTTTGCTAAATTAAATGACACTTTAAATGTCAATTTTTTGATATTGTAATGAAATTACAGAAAATGATACCTATTATGAACACCCTTGGACTAAGGATGGTTAATATCGATGGTCAAAATAAAGAGATTATAAGAAAAATATAAAATGCATACCATTTTATAGATTTGAGAAGACATTCCAAAGATAGTAACGTTGTACAATGTGTAGTTTCATCGAGTTTAGTAAAAAAAAAAAAAAAATGTTTGTTAAGTGAAACAAGTAGAGCACTAAACATAAGCAGAAAAAGACTAATGAAATCAATTACAGTAATACATGAAAAAATTGATGACCCCAATAAAAATGACATATGAGCATTCTCTGGTAGATTCCTGCGGAAAGGTAAAGTGTTAGTTGATGCACTAAAATATTTAGCTCATCAATTTTGGAATTATAACACACATGTATTACCTAATCAAAGTGATGTACTTAGAAGAAGACCTAGTTGGCGTAACCATGAGAGACATTCAAAATATTTATTAGATATGATGCAAACATAACTTTATGAAAAAAATTAGATAAATATCCACTTATTAAGATTAGTTAAAGATATTTTGAGATGGAAAAACCTTTCTATGTTAAACAAATCACACACAACACTTTTTGTTGTTGAATGCATGTTGAATTTTCTATGCATTAGGATATTTTTTGTTATATGCATTCTACTTTGCATACTGACATTTTATTACATGAATGTGGATTTCATGTTCCACCAATATCATCAAGGGAATTTATTCCCACCATTTTTTTGCAGATATTTTTTATAACAAAATGTGTTTAGATGGTACATGCAAAACTTGTGGTGGAATGTCAAAATTTAAAAGTTGTTTTCATGAGGAGGCTTCACATGAAATTGAAAAACAATTAGTTAAATTTAAAAAATATAATTTCATCGCATATCAGTTAAAAGATGTCGAGTCAAAAATGTGTGAGTGAGTTACTAAACAAATGCATGTTTCAGATTTCATGGGTGAATTCAAAGAAAAAATTGTATATGATTATGCAAGAGACGCACATGAGGCTCATTGGCTACATGAACAGTTCAAGTTCAACAAAGACACATTTCCAATTGGTACAACTCTTTCACTATTCAAATTTGTAGAGAAATAAAAAATGAAACCACAAAATGAGGTTCAATCGTAGTATTACAACTCAATGTCAATTACCATTTTTTACATAGAACATTCATGCATGCACCTAACATTACATAGGAAGATCAAAAGATATTGAGGGAGTATCATTTCTATATTAGTGATGATTGATCACATTCTTCAGATTATGTTAAAGGGTCCCTTTTAGATATTTTATGCTAATTTGAGTAAATGAAACATTACTTTCAATCAACATTATATTTGGTCAGACAATTGTACATCACAATTTAAGAATGTATAGATGTTTCACTGGTTAAGTACGATGCATGTTCAGAGCGGTGTACAACATATGTGGGTTTTCACTAAGGTAGGATATGCAAAATGGGAGCACGATGGTGCATAAGCATATGTGAAAATATCCCTTACAAGATAGGAGTTGAAGTATGTAGATGGTGCAAATTTAGAAGATGAAACAAGTATTGTTGCATGGTGCAATAATACATTATCACGGGGTTCTCAATAGAACTCTATTGTTCATATATTTTTCTAGTTTACATGATAAGAAAAATTAGAAAGATCTGAAAATTGTTATATGGTAACATGTTCGAGTGATTTTCGCTCATTTCATAGCTATAATGCATCTTCTTAAACAATTTATACGAGGAAAAAGATATATTTTTTCCCAACATGTGTATAATTTTCTTGGAATGATTGTGATTCAAAAGAGTGGGTTGATGAAAGGGAATGTATACCTTTAAGTCCTATCAACACATATTATCCTCCAACAACACTATAACTAAGAGAATGACAGTGTCAATATATTTTGACAATGTATCAGATCTAGTTCAACTAGGTGCAATATCCTTTAAATTTGTGTAGCGTACATGTAAATTAAATATTTTAAATTGGACATGTATAATTTAGACTTTTACACATACTATATTACAAATATTTATGATTAAATAATACAAATGTTATATATGTTTATTTATGTAGGACATGTATATGCAATGATTGTGGATGAGAATAATGATGAGGGAATAAATTACTATTGTGTTGGTGTGTAGAAGAAAAAAATAAATTAACTTATTGAATCATAGATGGAGAAAACATTGAGTACCTCATTGGATCTTTGGTTATTTTTGGAACATGGATTCGGCAGTATCCAATAAGGAACTCTAATGTATGGTTATTTGAAGACTATGAAACTGAAAGGAAGATACTCCGTTATTCAAGTTTGGTTCTTGCTACAAATGTTCAATTGATCAAATATTGCAGAAAGCCATAAAACAAGAATTTATGGAGGGTTCATGAGTTTTACCATGAATATGTTCTTGATACAATCCAGAGTAGAGTTGATCCCATTGGTTCGTTGAATTGGTAAGGTTAGTATGTGATTTAATATAATTTAATTTATTTGATTTTATTAAACTATGTATTTATTTTCATTTCAAATCATTGCGAACACATTTGATGTAGGTTTGTGTTACAAGAAGAGCTTCTACCTTTACATGGTTGGTATTGTGATTAGAGAGGTTAATCTTATAAAAAAATAAGCTTAAAATATCATATTTAGTTGTTTGTAATGGTAATGGGGATCACACATAATACGGATGGAATAGAGGGAACATCTGTAGCCCTCCCTAACACGTTATGGTGAAGGTGACTCTGGTATCAACTTCACACTCCGGTGATCGATCACTACAGAAAGAGTGCGTTTAATGGGATTTTGGGATAATCTTGATGTGATGATGAAGGCAACTCATCGTCTAGACAAACGGTTTGGAAGTTCCTACAACAACTGAGCAACTTATTTTCTTGTTCAACAAATTTTAGTTACGTGAAAAACCTTGTCGCCATTTTTGTGTGATTTTGAGTTCATGAGCAAGCTCTTAGAAATCATTAGAGGGATTCCACATAAAACTAATAGAATATAAAACATGTGTCCATCCTTCTCAGATAGTGTGCAATGACTTCCTAAAGTTGGACTTGCTTGACCCCTTGAGAACATTCTCTTTTCTCTTAAGGAACATGTATGACCAGTAGAAAATTCCCACTTTGCTGGTCGATAACTATGGAAAGAGTACATTCCTTATGGTTTTGGGCCATTCCATAGATTATGGAAAAGGTGAATCATTGTCTAGACAAATGATTTGGAAGTTTATATAACAATTGTGCAACTTTTTCTTGTTCAACAAGTTTTGGTTGCATGACAAACTCAATCGCCATCATTGTGTGCTTCTGAGTTCGTGAAATAGATCCTAGGAATCATTATAGGGATTCCACATGTAACTAATGGAATAAAATAAATGTATCTATCCTTACCGAATAGCGTGCAAGGGCTTCCCAAAGTTAGACTTGTTTGACCCCTTGAGAATGTTCACTTTTCTCTAAAGGAACTCGTCTGACCGATCACTGCGGAAAGAGTACATGCTTTGGGGTTTTGGTCCACTTGAGATGTGATAAAAAAGGTGATTCATTATCTTGATGGATGTTTTGTAAGTTGTTATAACAACTGGGAAACGTTTTCGTATTCAACAAGTTTTGGTTGTGTGACAAACATGATTGCCATATTTACGTGATTCTAATTTCATGAGTATCTCCTGGGAATCATTAGAGGTATATCATATGCAAATAATGGAATGGATGGTGCATATATATCATTATCGGATAGCGTGTGATGACTACATGAAGTTATAATTGCTTTACCCCTTGAGAATGTTCACTTTTCTCTTAAGGAACACATATGAACAATAGAGACTTCCCACTCTAATGGCTGATAACTATGGAAATATTACATGCCTTGGGGATTTGGGACATTCTATACATGGTGGAAAAGGAGACTCTTCATCTAGATGAATGTTTTACAAGTTACTACAATAACTAAGAAATGTTTGTCTTGTTCAGCAAGTTTTGGATGCATGATGAATATGATCACCATCTTTGAGTGCTTCTTAGTTTGTGAGTAAGATCCTGGGAATATGAAGTCAATTTGTCATATAGAAATGACCTTGGGAAATTTGTACAGTAAACACAGCATAAAAAATTCACCTTAAACCTTAGATTCTATTCTTGGAAAGCCATACGACATCTATAAAATTTAACCCTCCATGCGGTTACAGTCTATAGAGTTACAGGGGTGATAACTCCAAAGGTATTCCTTTTTCCTAACGCCTTCTAATCTCTCTCAAAAAAAAAATATTTTCCTTGACCTCTAAATATTCTCTAATCTCTTTAATCTCTCTAACCTCTCTAATGAATGCTTTAGGAAAGTATTTATAGATAATCTTCCTTCCCATCAGGATTTACAAAATTTCTTCTAGAAACCTCTCATAATCCCACTCAAACTGAAATTCAAAATTATATGCATTAATGGTAACCAACTAATTTAGTTTAGTGGTTAAGATAATTCCATCTAGATCTCCATGTCATAGCAGAGTTGGAATCTTTCGTATACCTACATTTTCGTTACTTTGTACCTCTAGATTATTTTCCCACACACACTTTTCTTTCCTTCTAAAAATATTTGTGCACTACCATGCACATTTCTACCACACCTTATCTTCATAGATGATCTATTTTTAATTATCATGCACGCGCCACCTGACTTAGCCAAAATTCCAAATATATCTATGCAGTAACCTTTCTTGCATGATGTTCCTACATCAAACACCCCAGGTAAATGAAAGTGAGCTCCATCTCACGAGTTGAGCTCCAAATTATGGCCTAGTAGACAAAGTTCCTTCACACTTATCCATGTCGCATCTTCTTCAGAGTGTTCCTTCCATTTTACAAAATATTCCTTATATTCTTTTATGTGCATCTTGTTTACTATCCTTGAGTCTAGTATGGCTTCGATTTCTTCATCCCTTTTCTCTAATAGCTACATCCTTCAGTCTAGATTTTTTTCATCTTCTAGTGCTTATTCCTCTAATACTTATGTGTAATTTCCTTAAGCTCTATATACACTAGTCATTATTGTCCCCTTCATGGATCTCTTATAAATCTAAAATATTGAAAATAGGAGAGATGTTTAATCCCTCATGAAACTCTAACTTATAGGAATTTGGCCCAATATTTTGCATTATCTTACATGGCCCAATTTTCTTCAACTTTAACTTATTATAAGTTCCCTTAGGAAAACGCTCCTTCTGTAAATGTGCCATTACTTTATCTCCTCCTTCAAATTCCTTGGATTTTCATCCTCTATCTGCGTGTTCTTTTTAACCTTGATTACTCCTTGCTAATTTCTCATGTAGTGTGTGTGTGTGTATTCTGCATACTAATCTGCCTCCACACTTTTGTTACTCATTACCTCAAACAAAATTATGTGACTCCCCTTGGGCTTGTCCCATAAACTATTTAAAATGGGGGCCTTTATGTGATCTTATTAACTAAATCATTGCAGGAAAAATTGGCTTGTGCCAACATCGTATAACATTGGCCTTACTTATCTCTTATCAAGTTATGAAACATATTTCCTGAGATTTTTTTTACCACTTATATTTTCCCATCAGTTTGTGGATGGTAATATGAATTATAGGTTATCCTTACTCCCCTTCTTCCACAAATTCTTCCAAAAATTTCCTAGGAATTTAGTATCCCTATCTGAAAGTATGCTCATTGGTATCCCATGCAACCACACTATTTCATTGAAAAATAGATGTGTGATCCTTGTAGCATCACTTTTCTTCTTACATGCAATAAAATGCACCATATTTTAAAATATATCAACTACCACAAATATGGATTCATTCCTCTTTGTGTCCTCAGAAATACTAGCATACAATCCATGCTAATATCTTTACATGGTCTTCTTAGTATAGGTAAAGACTGATACAACTCTGTGTTTAGTTTGCACGCTTTGGCCAATTGACAAACCCTGCATATTTATACATATTTATGCACATCATTTCTCATCTTAGGCCAATAGTATCACTCCTTTAGCTTTTCCAAGGTTTTTTCACTTCCAAAATGACCTCCTAATCCTTTGTTATGCTTTTCTCTAATCATTTTCTTGTGCATATATCCCTATGGTATACACAGTTGTGCTCCTTGGAACAACATTACTTCCTATATAAAATAGTCTAACTAAGGCATCATGTCCATGTGCATTAGTTCCTGGCATGACTCACATGATTCTTTTAAATCCTCTCCTTTCACATATAACTCCTTCATGGTCTCAAATCCCACGACTTCATTGTGAATTTTTGTCAACATTAGCATTCTTCTACTTGACACATATGTGACCTTGTTGTATTTTCCATTGCAGTGCTTCAACACAAAATAATAAATTTGTAGGAACTCTACCCACTTCATATGAATTTAATTTCATTTTACATGGCTATTGAAAAATTGTAATTCCTGGTGATCAGTGTACAAAACAAAATTGTTTGGAAATAAATAATTCCTCCATTTCTTCAATGTTTGTATTATCACATAGAACTCTTGATCATATGTCAAGTATCTCCTTTTAACATCATTCAATTTCTCACTGAATTAGGATATGGGTATCCCTTCTTGGTTTACTAATACACCGATACATGTCCCACTTGCATTACAATCCACCTAAAATAACTTCTCAAAACTTGGAAATGCTAACACTAGTTTTGTTGTAATCTCATGCTTCAATTCGTAGAAGCTACACTTTTCTTCTTTCGTCCACAAAAACTCCTTACGCTCTATTTTCATTGTATTTGTGGTCACTTCGCATATTCCACTGAATTTCATGATGAAATTCCTAAAGAAGCTTATTAAACCATGAAAACTCCACGCCTCCATCACACTTCTTGGGGAGGGCCACTCTATAATTGCACACAATATTTCTTGGCCCATTCACAATCCTTCATAGGATATTTTGAAACCTAAGTATACTAACTCTTCACACATAAAGATAAATTTCTTTATATTCACCATTAGTTATTATTTCAAGCATTTCATCACCTATCGCAGGTGTTCAATGTGTTCTTCTTTGCTCTTACTAAACACGATTATGTCATCCAAATATACTATCGTAAATTTTCCCAATATGGCTTCAACACCTCATTCATCAATCTCATGAAATAATCCCAAATGGCATGACTAACCACTCATATAAGCATTCCTTCATTTTGAATGTGGTCTTATACTCATCTCCTTCCCTAATATGGACTTGGAGATAGCCACTCTTCATATCGATCTTGGAAAAACATTACACACCACTGAGGAAATGGTAACGTATACCTAAGGGTAATATTTTTTATGGCTTTGGAATCAAAAAACATGTGTCATTCTCCTCCTTTCTTCAGTGCTAGTAATACAAGTACTGCACAAAAGGTTCTAAATTTCACACACTAGTCCTATGTCGAGTAATTATTACACTTAGATGTGCACCCCTTCATTCTCTTCTAGGTTCAATCTATATAGCACCTTGTTTGGAAAACTATCTCCTGGTATTAATTCTATCTAATCACTAATACTACGCACCAGTGGCAAACCCCATGGTAATTATTCTATCACAATATTTGAGAACTTGTCTAATACCTTGTGCACTTCTTTAGAAATTTCCTCCCTTTTTTGTAATCTCCATGCACTTACCAACATGTAACACGTCTTTTCTTCATCAACCTCTCGTAAGAATTCTTTACCAAATACAAGAAAAACCCTTGCATAAACTCCATTATGCACTTTTCCTTTCTCCTCATCTTTTAACGATGACAAGTTAAAGTTGTGCTAATCCTTTTTATGTGAATAATATTCATGTGTCCATCATGGAAATCCTTCTTATCATAATTTCAGGGCCTTCCCAAGAATAGATGACAAACATCTATTAGAATTACATTACACAATACTTCATCACAATAGTTTCCAATCTGTAATTTCACAAGGCTTTTCTTGTTTACAAGGACCTGGTGTCCTTTTTGAAACCATGACACCTTGTAGGGGTTAGTGTTTCACTAGATTGTTGTAGATAATGAAACAGATAAAGGTAAAAGGCCAAGGAGGAATACCTATTGTTACGTTGGTTAAAGGTTGAGTGCACGCGTTTCTAATTTTTGATCCACACTAATTTTGTGAGATTCTTTTTGGCTAGGAAGAACTACCTGTAATACAAAGCAAGACCACCAGATATAATTAATAGCAAAGGTTAGTGGACTGCCTAGTGTGAGATAGATCTAGGAAGTGTAATACTTCCTCGACGGTTGTCAATCCATTGATATATAACTCAATATAAAATAATTAAACATGCAAATAAAATAATCTAATGTTATAGTTCTAATTTAGTTATCTTGGATTACTATCCGTGTTAATTCAACTAAATGCTTGATAACTAAATTGGTGAAGGTTTCAGGTCAGGTTGAAGGTTGCAGGCTGGGAAGGTGGTATGAGGATCACAAACAAGGTATGGGTAAGCTTTGGTACAGTTTGGGTTGATTTTTGGCAATTAGGAAGCTTGTTAGTCTAAGGTAGTTTTACCATGCATAGAGGCCGACGTTGGTTAGGGTATGACCGATGATGGTTCAGGATGACTAATATCGGTTACTTTGATTAATGGCAGAATGTCAAAAGTAGGTTTCTAGGATCTCTCTATGTCTACACAAAGCGTTGGGAAGGTATGTTGTGAGGTTGTAGGTGGGGTATCAAGTTTGGGTGAGATTTTTGATGTTTTGGGGATGTTAAGGGAAGTTTAGTGCAATTTTGACAGGAGACACAGTAACCGACATCAGTCGGGTGACTGATGCTGGTGAAGGGAAAGTGATGATGGTTAAGGTAACTGGCATCAGTGGGGGAAAATTTTTGGTAATTAAATAAAAGGTAGATTTGGACTTCTCGGTGATTGCACAGAGAATGGAGGGAGGATGGTTAGGTTCGTAATAATGACATGAAGGCTCAAGAATGCCTAAGGGTCATCTACAGAGGGGTAGAACGCAGTGGGTGGTAGGTTGGGTAGATTGGCAAGAAGGTGGGAATGGAGGAATGTGGGAAAGAACAAGATCTAATAGCAAAGACAATGAACCTACACTTTAAGTACGGAATGATGCAAATATAATACACTTACTTGTATTTATAGGCCTGGTTGGTGAAGGATGGCAGTGGTTGATCCGTGAAGAATTTTGTGGTCAGTATCATGGAAATACCTCCCAGATGGCTCCCATGATTGTTGTAATGCCTTTGGACGAGTATCAAGTGCTTGTTTGGGCTTGTGATTGAATGTATTCCATTGTTTGGATGTTGAAAAGTCTCTAGTTTTTACTTTAGTGAAATAGATCTCTCAAAACTCATAGTGAACAACCTAGGTAAAAATTTACAAAACTGTATATAAGGTAACCGAAGACGATTAGGGAGATCGGCATCAGTTGAGGGTTAACTAGTGTCGGTTAAGGTGGGAAATCCTAGGTTTTCCAAAAATAGGTAAATCCTTGTTATTTTTGGTGTGCTTTGATTGTCATTCCAGGTCTCGAGTGAGGGTTAACATTTAGATAAGTAGGAGTATTGTTGGAGAAGGAATAGGAATTTAATTTTAGGATTAGACTAAGTCCCAGTTGGTTAAGATAAGTGGAGAGTCGGTCTTAGTTAATTAATAGACTAAGAATAAGTCCATGATGAGGTATCTATGTGATGTGGCTAGGTAAGGTGTAAATTAATTTAATTAAAGTAATTAAATTAATTAATAGTGTGAAGATGAGCATTAATTCAATTGTAAGTAATTAAATTAATATTAATGCAGGGTAAGGGGTCATGGTTTGGTGAATACATTACAATAATTAATAAAAGGGGAATAAGGGGATTATGACCCAAATTTAGTGTCTACATTTTCCCCCTCTTGTCACGTAGCTTGTATTGATAAGTGACACTGACAAAAATAGGAAAGGGTTTCCCCAACTATAGGTGAGATTAGGGTTTCCCCAAGTAGGGCTAAAGGTGAGGTTTCCCCAAGTATGGATGGAGGTGATCCCCCTCAAACCAGGAGTTGATGAGGTGTTAAACGTAGTCGGGGAGTGGTTTGATAAATGGGTAAGTGATGAAAATAAGAGGGTAGGTGCGTTATAGGTAAGGGTATGGTCACTGTGGGTAATGGGCAAGGGTCATATTGGGTAATGGGTAATGGAAAACAAACACACACACACACACACACACACACACACACACACACACACACACACACGTATAGATTGCAATACGATACCAGGTGGAAGAGATTAATAAATCTACATCATACAAGTTCGATAGGTTATCCAAATGAGGTTGAATCCATTCAAGTATCCTGGGTATAGGATATGGTCATGAAGCACAATGAGGTCTAGTGTAGGAATAGGTAATAGGTTTTATTCCATGACACCATAGGTATAGTCAAGATAAACATCACGTCATTAGGCAAGGTAAGGTCATTAGGCTAAACAAAATGGGTAACAGCATTACAAGGTATAGCAAGTACACAAATTCAAATGTCACAACAGGTGGTTCAAGTCAGGGTATGTTGGGTAGGGAACAGGTGAGGCCAAGGTATAGGTAAAGAACAAGTCCCTAAATGTAGTTAAGTAAATGGACAGGTGTTGAGCAAACGGAGTATGACACTAAGGAGAAGGCACAAAGAAGATTTGTGTGCAATATCAAGGTAGATTTGAAGGTGTGGAAGGATAGGGAAGGAAGCGCATGTGAAAGATAGAATGAATTTGAACTTAGCCATTTTCACAATTACAAGCTATTTTTGGAGATAGCGTGTGGGGCACACAACCAAATGGAAACTTGTGGAGCACGTAAATGCTATTTTTGGAAGAGCGTCTACTAAGTACTTTGCATGAGTTCGAGTTAATAATAGGATTACCTCTACTAGTTAACTAGAAGTGATCTATTATTAGCATACTTTCATGTGTGTCTATTATTGTAAAGGCGCATGGCTATTTTCAGCATGTGACCTATTTTGGGAATTATGTAAGTGGTGAAAGGAAAGTCCCCACCCTTATAAATATGTAGTAATATGTGTATATTAGAGAGAGTGCTAAATAGTGAGCTAATATGGAGTTATCCTTCCAAAATTGATGCGCGCATGAGTTGTGATACTAATTATTGTAAGAAGCTTTTATGTATTTACTGTATTTAACATAATGGAGTGTATTGGCTAAATAATGGTGTTAAACATGACTATAACTAGTTATTGCACATATAATTTCATTATGTTTATCACTTGATTCATGATTCTTTAAGATCTAGATCTAGAATATGCTCTGTGGAAATTTTATAATATTTATGGATCTAAATGCATTAACTCTTCATCATGTTCACATCCTAACAAGAAAATCTAAGGAGGGGCCTGGAACCTTTTCACACTTCGGGTGAGTGCTCAGTTTAAGCTGAGTGATGTACCAGCATGCCTAGGTTATTCTTGGTAAATTCTAGGTTGTATCATTGGTTCTATTGCCGAGACCTCTTTTTTAGTTGTTTTTAAGGATGGTTCGTGATGAAGACGTATCAATTGACCCTAGCAAGTGTTGAGGAGTGGATAAAATATCTGGAAGAAGAGTACACATGGAGATTAAAAATTGGATCTGAGTTTAATGAACACACATGGGTGGAACAAAATATGTATGACAGTTTGTATGATATATTATTTACTATCTTTCCAGTATAACTTTACAAGGGGTAGGTTGTTGATGCGTCTAAACAAAATTGGAGGTATCGCACACTTTTCTAGACATAGGGATAATTTGATGCCTTATATGACACTGATATGATTTGGACACATGTTGTGGATACTTGGTTCCATGGCATCTTGAATAGCTATATTTTGGAGTACTCAATCTCTACTTATTCTTTCCCAGAGGTAGCTGAGTTTCAGTTTTTATGTTATCCTAGGGGAACCTATTTGCAAGGCATCCCACTAGCAATCAAGATTCTGATGGTAACCCTAAACTTGGAAGAAACACCGATGGCTAGATAAACCTCACCATGTGTGGGGGGAGGAATAGGATTGGTGAAATATGGCAAAATTAGTGGAAATAAGGCAAAGAGAAGAAAGGTGACTTGAGTACAATGAGACGCACAAGAGGGAGATAGAGAAGAAGTGTGACATTGCAGAGATGATGGCATTGAGGAGAGAGATGGCTCATGAAGGGTTTGGATATCATGAAAGAGGCATGGATCCAGAGCATCAGGAACTCCCCCATTTGGGAAATCATGATAGGGAACCCTCCTCAGCCTCACAAGGAAGCATGCCAGTAGAGACGACATGGGCTACAAATGCGCATCTGAACCTACCTGGCAACCTAGCCCTTATGTTTGGTTTTCCAGTATCTAGTACAACAAGTATTCAACAAGCTAATTTTGGCAATATGAGAGCAGGGGTAAGTATGATAGCAAGCACATAGATGGCAGGGTAGACATATTTATTGTTATTTGGGGGTACTTTTTTAGGTGCATCGTCTGCATAGAATGTGAGCACGCAGAATTTTGGACTCACTTCTGGGAGTGGTACCACTTCAAAGACCATGGGGGTTTAGTTCAATACTAATGTTGGGGCACAGGGAAGTACATCTTTTGGTCCTCTTTTGGCTACAGGTGGTTCTAGAGGTAGAGGGAACGTATGAGGTTCTGGGTTAGGTGGGCAAGGTCCACACCAACCCCAGAATATTTACATGAAAATGTCTCTTCGACTCCCAAATTATAGGGGCATAGAAGATTTTGTTGAGCATGTGCACATGTGTGAAATATTGTGGCGTGTAAAAGGAATCATGTCTTCTAAGCACAAGGCAAGCCAATTTGCGACTACATTGCAGGGATGTGCGCACAGTTGGTACAGGAATTTTGACCTTGATCAAACTTACATAGATTATGCAGTATTAAAAGATGATTTCTTAAAAGAGTTCTATATCCCTGAGTTTGAGTAGAAGAGTATAAGCACACTCAAGGATATTAAACAAGCCACTACTAAGAGTGTCTGAGAGTATGACACTCATTTCAAAATGATTTTATCTAAGATTTCCTAAGATATTCACGTAAGCCAGCATGCACAGTGGTTTGTTGGAGGTATTATCACAACTTTTAGAAGGGAACTATCACATAAGACATAAATTTATCCACACGAATAACTTGAATCAGATTTACGCACTGAGGAAGTCTGTAGTATAAACACTGGAGTCAGCCCATTCTTGGAGGCACGGATTGCAGCCATGGAAAATTAGTTAGAGAAACTATCGACAAATTCAGCACATGAGACACACACTGGGATATGGTCTATAGAATGTGAAGTGGAGGGGCACACCAAAGATAGTTTTCCCCGTAGAACAGTGCGTTCATTATTGTTGGACTATGAGATATGTCATTTAAACCATGATGCTATCCACTTCCCATTATTACAACATGCGATAAGAAATAATATATCATGTTATTCTAATATTTTCCATTCCACGACTCACGATACCGAAGACTGCAGGTTGATTGGTCAGATCCATGATGCTATAGATATTGGTGCGTGACAGACAAGAGTATCAAATAACTCTAAAGGAAGGAATGAACACTAGGATCGAGATCACAATCAAGTGCACTATGATCGGTATGAGGGTAATTTTGAAGGAGTCTGTGGTAGGGGGTGTAGATACCATGGTGGATTCGGAGGCCGAGGCCGTGGTGGTGGACGAGGTGAGTTTCCTAGTGGGATGTGCTTTACATGTGGATCTCCTGACCACTACAAGCGTGAATGTCCCTAGAATATTACATGTTCTTTCTGTGGAAAGAATCATAGCTATGAGGAATGCCCATACTTATATGAGCATCTTAGTAAGTAGCATAAACAAGAAAACAAAGGCGCATGGATGGTTAGGATACATCACGCTGTGGAAAATCAATGGATGCCCATGTTGACACAGGAACCTGAGGCATTAACCATAAATATTACTACATGTGTTGAAGTGGCACACACAAAAGAAGCATTACAGCAGAAGCCTACTATCACTAAAGAGGAGGTTTTTCATGCCCGGTACCCAAATCCTGTCCATTAGAAGGAGGTTTATCAAGATACCATGGAGGTCCTTAGAAATCTTCAGGGTGAAATATAGTGTTTAAAATAGCAATCATGGAAGATGGAACATAATAAGGCAGTAGAGAAGGTCCCATCTAATATTGATGACTTAAGGGAAGTATGTAAAATGTTGTGCCAGGAGAATATCATTTTTTTGTTAGGTACTTGGCTGAAGGGGAACACTTTTCACGTAGGTACTAATAATGGATGGAAGATCCTGCATGCAAATCTTCCACCCCCCATAGCTTAGACTACGACAAGGAAATCACTTTGAATGTTGTTGTCGATGGATGGCCCTTGAGTAATATATTGATTGACATGGGCATGGAAGTAAATGTGTTTACTTTATATGCATGGGTACAAATGGTGTGACCTACATTTCAGCCATCTTCTAATGTATTATTTATGGCTAACCGAACTAAGGCCACTCCTATTGGAGTTTTAAAAGATGCATCCATTACTATACATGGGGCCAAATTCACTGGGGATTTTGAGGTTTTAGCACTTACAGAAGAAGATAGTTTCCCATATCTACTTGGATTCCCTTGGTGTTACGCAAATAATGTTGATATTTGGTTTAACAAGGGATATATCAATTTTGAGAACAAGGAGGAAAGATTTATTATCCCTTTAACAGATGGAAAATATGTGCCCTATGTTGAGCCTTTGAGTGAGTAAGATCTGAATAGGATTTATGTATGCATCATTTGGGACCCAGAAGTGCTTGAGCCATCTAATAAGGAATCCTTCAGTGGGAAAATACATAGTCTATTAGCGATACTACAAGTATTACTTTTTATAATTGGGCTCATCGTGCTTATGATATGATTGGGCACAAAGTAAGGAGCACATTTGCATGGAAAATAAAACCTTGTTGCATCAGGAGAATAGGTAATAGCTATGAACCTTGGTACACTGGGGAAGGATACCCTACAGTATTCATGTGCACCATGGAGGAACAATTAATAGACTAGTTGGAAAGAAAACTTATGCTAGCATATACCCTGTACAGGATAGCATCGCGCTGGTGGGTGGTTCACAGGGATAATATTGTAGAATGGAATGAATTCAAGATTGCTCTTATAACTCATTTTTCCAGGAGCAATGCACCAACTCAAATTTGCACATATCATGGTAATCAAACTGTTTAGCACCACATTCAGCAGTGTGAGAGGCTACGGATAAAGGGTAAAGAAACTTTACCACCTTCGCTATGGGTGCAAAAACTTTATTCCACTTTACAAGGTTGCACACACACTTGGTATGTATATGCAGAGCTACATAGAGAAACTAGAAATTGGCAAAATTTGATTATAGATATGGTACAAACTTTTGAATACTTCTCTACTAAACCTCCAGTAGAAGAGGCACTAAGGGTTATAAAGTGGTTAACTATTGGAGATAGTGCAAAAGTGGAAGAATTCATTCTGGATTTATTTTATGGAAATGACTCAGGAACACATTTTGTTGAAGGAACAGAGACAGATGCCACACTACTTAAACGTGCTTTCTTTGATAAATAAAAAGGGAATATGGTCTACATAGTGGATGATGAAGAAGTAGAAGAACTAGATATAGATCATTCAACAGGTGTGCGTGAGGAGTTGGACAATGTAGATAAAAACACACGCACCTATCATGAATCTATGAGGACCAAGAAAGTGAGTATTGGTACGGATCTTGAACCTAAAGAGGTGATAATTGGAGATTATTGGTTTGAATCTAAAGTAGTAAAAATAGTGGAGTTTCTCCATGATTTTCAAGATTTATTTCCTAAGGGCTACCATGAATTGAAAGGAGTGCATGAATCATTAGGAGAAATGAAGATAAAGCTTAAGGAAGGTGTGCACCCAGTCAAGAAGAGACCTTACAAGATAAACCTAAACATGCACGTCAAAGTTAAGGAAGAAATCAACAAAATGTTGAACGTCGGCATCATTAAGCCCCTAGAAGAATCAAAATGGGTTAGCCCAATGGTGATCAGTATAAAGAAAAATGGTCAGATTGGGATCTTTGTGGACTACAGGGAGATGAATGTTGCATGTGTGATTTATCCCTTTCCTACACCTTTCATAGAGGATATATTAGAAGGCATTGTAGGGCGCAAGATCTATTCTTTTACAGATGGATTCTATGGGTATCATTAGGTCCAAATTACACTGGAGGATCAAGAAAAAAAAAATTCACCACTGAGTGGGGGATTTTTGCATATACTATGATGTCCTTTGGTTTGAAAAATGTGTCTTCTATATTTTTGTGAATAGTTGTTCAAGAATTCTAGGATTTTATTCATCTTTTCTTGCAAGTTTACTTAGATGATTGGACGGTGTATGGGCTTGTTAAGGATCATTATGAAAAATTGTGCTTAATGTTTGAAAGATGTAGACAGTTAAGTATCTCTTTGAACATCAAAAAGTGTGTGTTTGCTACACCTTTTGGCACTTTGTTAGGGAATACCATCTGTAAGGAAGGTTTGTTGGTAGATCCAGCTAAGATTTCAGTTATTGTCGGCCTGAAAGAACCTACCAATCATAGCAAGGTGTGTAGATTTTTAGGTCACACTAGGTAGTATACAAACTTTATCAAAGGATATGTTAACGTTGCCACACCATTGGAGGAGTTAATAAAAGGAAAAGGGACATTTTATTGAGGAGAAACCCAGCAGTGCACATTTGAGGTACTAAAGGAGAGACTTACTATAGCACTTATTCTTCGCTTTCCCACATGGGACCAACCATTTCATGTACATATGGATTCCTTTGGCATGTCCATTGGTGCAGTGTTATCTCACCCTGGAGAAGGTATTATCGATCATCCTATTTGTTTTAATAGTATAAATTTGACTCATGCAAATCAGAATTATACAATGAAAGAGCGTGAAGTCTTGTCCATGATCTATGTACTATATAAATTCAGACAATACCTTTTAGCAACACCATTCGTATTTTACACCGATCACATGGCATTGAAGTACTTAGTAAACAAGCCTGTTTTATAGTGGCGCATATGTCGATGGGTGTTTTAAATCGAATAATTTTATTTTACAGCTGTGGTACAACCAGAGAAAAGTAATTCTAGCCTATACCATTTATCAAGGATACAGTCAAGAGAAGACATGCAAACAATTGAAGATACAATGACAGATGCACAGTTATACAGGTTGCATCATGTGACTTCAAAATTAGAGGATGTTGCTCGTTTTCTACTCATAGGTGTGGTGTTAAAAGGAATAAAATCCTTAGAAAAGAAACAACTTACAATTTTTACATCACCTTTTATGTTGATCAGTGGTGACCTATACAAGTTAGGTCGAGATGAAGTATTGCGCTGATGTGTATTGGAGCATGAGCTATGGAAGAGTCTCATGGTTGTATTGCAGGTGGGAACTATGTAGGTGACGCCACTACTTGCAAGATTCTACTCATTGGATTATGGTGGGAGACCCTCTACAAGGATTGTAAAGCATATTGTAAGGTGTGTGATCACTTTCAACATGTTGGTAAACCTGGTCAAAGATATGAAATTCCTTTAAGACCTATTCCTATTGCAGAGCCATTTGAGAAATGGGCTATAGATTTTGTGGGTCCTATTTTTCCATCCGAGCGTGGGACTAGATCGCACTACATCATCACTTACACATATTATCTCACAAGGTAGGTAGAAGCAGAACCTGCCAAGGATTGTACAGCAACTACAACAACCAGGTTCTTATGGGAAAATGTTTTTACAAGGTATGGATGCCAATTGAGTTTGACCAGTGATAGGGGCACACACTTTTTGAATGACATAATCATAATTCTATTGGATGATTTCATGATTGCACACCATAAGACTACACCATATCATCTTCGAGAAAATGGGACTGTTGAAGCTTTCAATAAGATTTTGAGCCAAACATTGAAAAAAAATTGTGATGTGGGAAGGAAATATTGGGATGATAAATTTTATGTCGTGTTTTTGGCATATAAAACAACATGCAAGTGGTTGAACAAGGCCACACCCTTTCAATTGGTGTTTGGCACATAAGTAATTCTTCCTATGGAATTCATGTTACCTTCTTTGTGTATTGCACACGCTAGAGGTCTCGCTGATGAGCAGGCATTAGAATAATCAATTGAAAATTTGATCAAGATAGATGAGTGATAAGCAATATCATGATGGATGCATAAGCAAGAAAAGGCTAGGCAGAAAGCATGGCATGACAGGCACGTCAGGGAGAAAAATCTTGAGATAGGATAGATGGTACTTCTTTATAACTCTAAGTTTTTACACCATCCAGGAAAACTTAAAGTACATTGGTTGGGACCATATATCATCACTCATATACATGAACCAAGTGCTTGTCAGCTAGAGAGACTCGATGGAATACGCTTACCTGGTTACTTTAACGAGAGTAGGTTGAAGCCCTACTATAAATAAGTCTTTTTGGTGTTTGTAATAAGGTAGTGTTTCCATTTAGATTAGGTTTTCATTTATGTATTCCCTTAATGTATTTCCTTCTTCGTTGCTATGCTTTTTCATTTTAGTTGGTGTTTTGTGTAATAAGCATGTTTGCACACTGGAATCTAATTATAATTTGAATGATGTTTATGCGTAGAGGACTGCGCATACCATTTGTGTGCGGTGGATATTGAGAAATGGGTACACATAAAGGAACAAACTAATACATGTTTTATTCAAGTTTGGAGAGTTATTAGAAAGAATATTGCTTCCAAAAAATGACCATAGATGGAGATAAATGAAGGAACAAGTATAACGGGGGGTAAGCAGAGGCCATGGAGACTACCAAGGAAAGGCGCAGTGGTGAGGTACTCCAGCGTATGGAAGCGCACTGAAGGGAAGTCCACGGCCAGAAGGTAGGAAGGCACGCTAGAAGGTTATAGCTTGGGTGTGAAGATGTACAATGCGGAAAGTGTGAAAATAGTCATTTAGTGAGAGGATTTTTGGTAGGTGAAGGAGTAATAAATGCACTAAATTTTTGAAAATATATATAAGGATGTGACACGAGTTCATTTTTACCATTTTGATCACAAGAATTTGAATGAGGTGAGTGTGACGGAGACGAGCGAATAGTATTGAGGTGTGAAGAGTGTGAAACCATATGTGGAGAGTGGATTTGTGTGCAGAAGAAGCTTACATCCCCATTGGTGAAGGGTTTGAGTGAAGCAGACACATTAAGAAAGAGCTAGGGCAAGTGGTTTCAAACTAGGGCATGCAGATTCAATCTAGGGTTTTGACTTGCTCACTACAAAGGATAGAAAGTTGAGATTTTCATATGGCACCAAAGAAAGCACCTACCATAGGATCCAAAGGAAAGAAGAAAGTGGAAACATAAGTTGAAATTGCTCCCGAAAGTAATTTATCAAAGATGCAGTATCCAGAAAGTGTGATAATTTAGCAAGAGTGGGATTCCCACATGCGTAGCTGCAAGTTCAATTATTACAACCACCGCACTTTTAATAACAAGAAAGAATTGGACACGGTGTTGAGTAAAAAGACTAACAATTGCATTGCAAAAGATATGCCAGTATATGATGACGTTGGGGATAAACTATTAAAATAGGTGGGAGTATATCAGTTGTATGAGATCCCGTATTTTGGAAAGTATGAACCTCTATACCAGTGGCTTATGAGCATATTCCATGAGGAATTCTTCTATTTTTCCAGATGAAGGGTAAGGATTACATCAGCCCTGATTTTGACATTGACAGGATTAAAAGGCACAAGGGTAGACCTAGCTAGTGACATGACTGATAAAGTAGCAATCATGGAGACACAGAAGGAGTTGGGGTACACAAAGGGTCTGCGTGGAATGGACATTTATAAATTAAAGAAGTACCCAGTGGTACAAGCAGTTGCGCATCTAGTGACCAAGTTGAATGATCAGGAGAGATGGTCGCAAGTGAATACAATATGGATCTATGTCATGAGGAAGATGTCTCATGGAGTAGTCTATAACATAGCAAACTAAATTGTAGAAACCATCATCAAAGAAGCGTGCATAGGTGATAAGATCAGTTTTGGTGCTATCTTACTTTCTTTATCATTTATGGAAATTGGAGTGCCCGATGGGCCAAAGAACAAGATTTGGGAATATCCCATGGAAAACAAGTCCCTTGCGGAGAGGTTTGACAAGTATTTATGTGAAGGTTCAATGAGTGGGTTTTTTAAACAAAGAGTAGAGATGTGGTACGATCGAATCTGCATGACATTTGAATAGGAGTGCTTCATACCCAAGAAGTTACCTTCGGTAGTTGGAAATTCAATACATTCCACGGTGTACCATCACTTCTGCATCGTGTGGTTCACTATGAGGGATGAGACATGGAGCCCATGGTGAAAATTTTCATATACCTTCACAACACGCTACTTCTAGGCATCAGTCCACCATTTTACTGATGTGAGATGCGTGATTTTTATTGCAAATAAGGTAGATTATGAATACCACACTCTGAGGAAGACATATGTATATCCAGGTAGGACTTCCTATGTTAAGAGGCTCATTTCAAACGTTATAATCATTAAGCCTATAATCTTGGAAATTAGGGACATTAGAGAAGTGCTCGTATACCTTTAGCTTAATCCTAAGTATGAGAATAACCAGTAAGTAGAAAATGAGTTTGCACTCCCAGGGCCACTTAAAGGTAAGCACATGATGGAGAATGTGCCAGTCCCACAACCTGCAGAAACTATAGTGGTAGATGAGGAGGAGGATGAGTAGGAAGATAGTAGTGGCTTGGAACATAGAGGTCAAGGGCAACCCATAGATCAAATGGAGACTGAGTGCATAGGTACCCCACCTCAAGTACAATAATAAGAAGAGGACTTGGAAACAGTCCAAGGAGATCTCTATTTCAGGATGTGTTCAAAAGAATAAGGACACAAGGCACAGAAACTCCTCAGTCTATTAGGATGTCACCATGACTCTCTCCTCAAAAAGAGACAACTGAAAGGAAAAGGAGGAAGCTGAAGATGAATGAGGGGGTATAGGAGTATTCAGAGAGCATGCTTGGATCCCTTGTACAACAAAAGAAGTTGAAGAACCTAGGGATGAAGATATAAAGGATAAATAGGAAGGAGGGAAAGAAGTAGGAGAACCATAACATGATACCACTCAAAACATTGAAGATCCAACTCCAAACCTTGGCACTCAAGTACCTAATGGGATAAGAACAAAGCGAACAAGTGGAGAATACAATGTTCCACATATGGGCTATGACGAGGACATAGGTAAAATTTTCTGCACCCAATTCTAGAATACAGTGTACCTCAAGGAGTTGTATGGCTGGGATTTGATGGACCTAGACATGGCCACTACACGCGCAAGGAAATAATTGTCTTGGTCAATGCAAAATCACATGAACGAGCCCAATTTTTATGTATGTGAGGAGTCATGTGTGCCTCGAATAATGAATAAGGAGCCGCAGAGCAAACATGTGACTATAGAGCCCACTCTCATGTCTAATGAGTAGGTAAGCAATGCCTTAGTTAAGGTATCTACAGAAGTGGTGCGTAGGAACATAGATAAGGCTTCCACTATTAGAGCATTACAATAAGATAATAAGGCCAAAGCTATAGAAATAGTGCATCTACAAGGAGAAAAGGACTTGAAGCAGAAAAATAACGAGGCCTTCAAAAGTATGGCAGAAGAAATTGGAGACTATGTCCTGAAAGAAAGACCACACCTAGAGTCAAAGGTACCTGAGAAGTTTCCTTTGGCTATGCATTATGTACGTACATTAGTTAATTTGGTGCTTGAGGATGGACCGATTCAGACACCAGCGTAAAAGGACCTTGAACAGGAAGCAAAGAGAGAAAGGGCCTTAGTAGTTATAAATATTTCATCTTATGAAGCCTTGCTCCAGAATTTATAGGAAGAGCTGAAGAAAGCATACCAGGAATTGAATATTTGTGTAGCACCAAAAGTAGTAATCAAAATCAGGATGATGGTAGAAGATAATGAAGTCCTGAAGGCAATGAAGGATGAGACTTTGGGGCTTGTAGAGAGATTATCACTAGTCAAGCAAAAGTGCGAGACCCTTGGTAGCTCAAGACCCCCATAAGGAAAGGCTAGATGAAATTGGGAAGCTTATAACATAGAATATGGATCTTCTAGAAGGAAGGGTGTCTGCAACGTCCAACATTGTTCTAGTATTACAAAATGAGAAGGAAGATATTTCACAAGATGGGTTAGATTATATTGCATCGGATAGTCTAGAAAATACAAAAGCCACACTAAATGATTGGCAGACCTTAGAGGCTGAAATCAAAGAAGAATATCCAAAGTTAATTCTTCCAGTTGAAACAAAGGATATTTCAGGGTAAAAGTTCATTCTTTTTATAGTAATTCTATAATTTCCTTCCATTCCACTCTTTATTCTTTTAGATATCAAAAGGAAACCATTGTTGGGGCAGAAGCATCATTTAGTGTGGGGTAATGTTGAGTAGACGAAGTATGACAATAAGGAGAAGGCGCATAGAAGATTTGCACACGGAAGGATAGAGAAGTAAGCACACCCAAAAGACATAACTAATCTAGATTTAGTCATTTTCATGGTTACGGGCTATTTTTGGAGATAGCGTGCGGGGCACACAACTAGATAGAAACTTGCGTGGAATGCAAATGCTATTTTTGGAGGAGCGTCTACTAAGTGCTTTGTATGAGTTTGAGTTAATAATAGGATTACCACTGCCAGTTAACTAGAAGTGATCTATTATTAGCACACTTACATGTGTGTCTATTATTGTAAAGGCACATGGCTATTTTCAGCATGCAACCTATTTTGGGAATTATGTAAGTGGTGAAGGGCAAGTCCCCACCCTTATAAATATGTAGTAATCTGCATAGATTAGAGAGAGTGCTAAATAGTGAGATAATATGGAGTTATGCTTCCAGAACTGATGCACACATGAGTTGTGATACTAATTATTGTAAGAAGCTTCTGTGTATTTACTGTATTTAACATAATGGAGAGTATTGGCTGAATAATGGTGTTAAACATGACTATAACTAGTTATTGCATAGATAATTTCATTATGTTTATCATTTGATTCATGATTCTTTAATATCTAGATCTAGAATATGCTCTGTGGAAAGTTTATACTATTTATGGATCTGAATGCATTAACTCTTCATCATGTTCACATCCTACACAAGCAACTCTAAGGAAGGGCCTATTACCTTTGCGTGCTTCGGGTGAGCCCTCAGTCTAGGCTGAGTGATGTGCCAATGCACCTGGGTTATTCTTTGTAAATTTTAGGTTGCATCAATAGGTAGTATATGCTTGTGGGTAGGGTGTAAGAGGTGTTGGTAAAGGTTAAAAATTTGTGGTATTAATAATTTTTTTAGGAAAAATGGGTATGAGGTGACTCAAAAGGTAATGGCAGGTGACCAACACAAGTTATGGTGTAACCAACATCAGTCATGTCAATTTGGGGCTAAAAAATAAAAATCAATGTTTTACGGAGTCATTTTGACTTTTCTTCTTTTGGAAAATGACATAAGAGAAGGTGAAGATTTGAAAGTGACAATACAAGACATTGAGCTAGTTTGTTGAGCTACGTAGCAGGTGATTGGCGTTTGATTAGTGGATCCATGAGATTGATTCGATTGATTCAAATCATTTGGAGGTGAGGAGTTGATTGGCTCAGTGATTTGTGGTGAATTTCAGCATGGAAGAGGTGGGAGAGGGTATGGGAGCTCCACCAACACAGAGACTAGAGGTTCCACCACGGAGACAATGCCAAGATGAGGTATGAGGCAATCCAAATCCCTCATTTGTTTTAAAATAGTTTTGTTGAAATTGTTTTAGTTAAAAAAATTGGGTTGGAATGTAATTTTTAATTTAGGGGTAAAATTCAAGGAAATGAGGGGTGGAAACATCATATGTGTGTTAAATAGGATGGGGAATGAAGTTAGGATAGGTTCAGGTGGGTGGAAGTAGGTATTTAGGTTGTTTTGTGAATTTTTAATAATCGGGGGACGGATTTTTAATTTTGGGTGCCTCGATAGAGACCGACGTCGGTCTAGGTTTGGCTGATGTCGGTTGGCTTTGGTCAGCATCGGTCAAGGATTAGGTGACCAACACCAGTCAAGAGGGACTGATGAAATTCAAGTAGACTGGTGTCAATTAGTATTAGGATAAAATACGTGAAAAGGGACAGGTAGGGGAAGAAAAATAGGCAAAGAAGAGGTAAGTGAAGGTATATGTAGAGGGATGAGGGTAACATGTTAGTAGGTGAATTGTACTAGGATAGGTAAGGATGATAAGAGATAATAGGTGTATAAGAGGATTAGGTAAAAGGTGTAAGTGGGAAATTTTTGGTGTAGGTATGGTGTAATAGGGAATAGGTGTGTTGATATGGTCAAGTCTTGACAATTTCATGTTTGGCTAATGCATGCTAGAGATCAACTTAGGATGCAGGATAGATTACCACCTCTATTGGTGCAGATGTGATCCAACATGACCGCGGAGGAGTGGGAGCATATGACTGAGACCCATTGAGGGTGTAGATATGTTGGCAAAGTGGGTGACAAATGGGGAGGAGGAGACAAGTGAGATTGGTCATGAGCATATCAGGTGAGGTGACAATTAGAATACAAGACTATAGGACATAGAGGTAAGCTATAAAATATGGGTTTTTAAGTGATGAACGACCATGAGATTCCATCCTGGAAAAGATGAAAATTATCCATAAGAATCATGCCATGAGTAGAGCCGTGGTACTCATATTTAAGTTAAGGTTGAAAAGTGACGGTTAATCATGTGATTCTTGTTTAGTCATTAATCCTTAAAATAGGTTAATGGAAGGTGAATGGTGCTCAAGGGATGAGCATTTAAATAGATAGAATGTGATATAGGGCTTGATTCAATAATAGAATGGTTGAATATGTAAGGTGTTTAGGGGCTCAGGTTTAGGTTTACCTTTGATTGAAGACAAACGATAAGCACCTGATCCATAGGTATGAATAATTATATAAGGTCCAATTGAATTAGGAGAAAATTTTCCCCATTTACTTTTCTCCTCTTATGTTACATGTTGATTTTACTTCAGGACGAGGTCACTGACTTAGAAGGTTCATTCATGGACATGTTTATCATAGGCACATTTGATACGTTTTTGGAAGATTCAGAGGTGATCAAGAGCATTGAGATGGTGTTCGTCTAATAACTTGAGTTGTACAAAAATTTCTTGGTGAAAATCATCATCATTTAGCATGTCTTTGAGAGAGATATGAAGAGATGGAATTTGTACTTCAAGAGGCAGGACAACATCTGTACCATAGACCAAAGAGAAAGGCGTGGCAATAATTGAGGTATGAATACTAGTGTGATAAGCCCATAAGGCAAAAGGAATGTGTGTATGTCAATCCTTTCCACTATCGTCAACTACTTTCAAAAGAATTTTGTTTAAGGTTTTATTGGTTGATTCATCTTAGCCATTGGTTTGAGGGTAGTAAGGTGAAGAAAATTTATGTTGGGGTTAAACCATATAACAGTGTTGCACATATCAAAAATTAGATAAAGCATACAAGAAATGAATGTCCAGAAGATAAACTAAAACAAGAGAAATATAACACCAGATTTAACGTGGTTCACCCAATGTGGGCTACGTCCACCAAGAAATGGCCAATATTATTATTCATTGCTTTATAGAGGAAATACAATGAATATTTGTTGACTTCCAACACCTCACAGGATTTTCAATGGCTTTCCCTCACTCAACTACTCTTTCTTGCTCACCAAGAAAACTAACATGCAAACAATTGATATTTTCTTCTCTCATACCCTCATACAATGCATACATTCATATATATACCTATTTTTGGAAACTAATTATGCTTTTACAATCAATAAATCATCTTTAAAGCAAGAGATTTATTCAATTCTCGTGTAAATAAAAAAGCACCGTTGCACAGGTGACCGATGTCGGTTCATTCCTGGAAGATGCCGATCAATTCTTAACTGATGTCGGTTACCTCTTGACCAATGTCAGTCACTGTAAAAACTAGCAACTTGTAAGAGCAAGCTTCATGTGAAGAAATTAAGCTCCACACTCAACAACCTCCCACTTGGAGATCAATTTTTGCACTGTATTGTGCATCACCATCCTTAGTTCCTTTTACTTGGCCCATTTCTTCCTCTTCAAGTCTCAAACATGAAGACCAACAGAAGTGGATTGAAGCTCTAACTTCTCCCTTAGCAATGGATTTGTTAGAATATATGCAAGGTTCTCATCCATATGGATTTTCTCTAACTTCATCTTCCCATCCTCCACCACTTTTTGTATGAAGTGATACCTCAACTGAATGGGTTTCATTCTTGAATGAAATGCTGAATTATTTTCTAGATGAATTACACTCTGATTATCACTGTATAATCTGCAATCCTCTTTTTCCTTACCCAACTCTTTCATGAACCTGCTTATCCACATCATCTCCTTGCTAGATTTTGTAGCTGCAACATTCTCTACCTCTGTAGTAGACAAATTCACAACCTTCTATAATCTTGAAATCTAACTAACTGTCATTCCACCTATTGTGAAAACATATCCAACGGTGCTCCTCATACCATCCAAATCTCCAGCCATGTCTGAATCAACATAGACACATAAATAAGTATTTGATCCTCCATAGAATAACTCCATGTTGGATGTCCCTCTCAAATAAATATGCTCACAACTCCCACTGCATGTGCAATGTTTGGTCTAGTATAAACCATGACATATATAAGACTTCCTAATGTTAAAGCATAGGGAACATGTGCCATGTACTCAACCTCCTTGTGTGATGAAGGAAACTTATCTTTTATCAATTTAAAGTATCCAGTCATAGGTGTACTAACAAGTTTTGAATTTTGCATGTTAAACCTTTCCAACACCTTAATGATATAAGCTTCTTGAGACAAATACAACCTCTTGTTTTTCCTGTCTCGGTGAATTTGTATGCAAAGGATTTTATTTTTAGCTCCCAAATCCTTCATTGCAAATGTTTGAGCCAACCTTTCTTTAAGTTTACCAATGTCCTGCATACTAGATCCTGCAATCAACATATCAACCACATACAGTAACAAAATAGCATAGCTCCCATTTTCAAGCTTCTTAGAATAAACACAATGGTCATATTCACAACTCATATAACCATGCTCATGCATAAAAATGTCAAATCTCAAATACCCTTGGATCTTGCTTGAGCCCATATAGGCTATTTTTCAATTTGTACATAAGTTTCTCCTTACCCTTGACTTCATAACCAAGTGGTTACTACATATAAATCTCTACCTCCGAATCACCATGAAGAAAAGACGCCTTAACATCAAGCTGTTCTAAATGAAAATATTTTGTTGTAACCAAACTTAGAACAGTACGAATATAAGTCATTTTAACTATAGGAGAAAAAATCTCATCAAATTCAATACTTGTTTTCAGTGTAAATCACTTTACCATAAGCCTTTCTTTGTACCATTTTAGTCCACCCTCTTCTTCCTTGATCTTGTAAACCCATTTGTTCTATAGAGTTTTCTTACCTGCTAGAAACTTGACCAAATCCCATGTCTGATTTTTTTCTAAGGATTCTATCTCCCCATCCATGTCATGCTCCCACTTCTCATGGGTATCTACCTACATTGATTCTTCAAATATTTATGGTTCACTACTATTAGTCAATAATAAATAAGAAAAGGAAGGTGAAAATCTCTTTAGAGGTCTACTTACTCTTTTTGACCTTCTTACTAATATTTGAGGTGTCTGGGGCTCATTTTGTTCATGTTTCTCATTCATGTCAATCTCTGTCAGTGACTGATGCTAGTCACCTTTAACCGACTGCAGTTCTATAACCAACTATGATTGCCTTACCAACATCGGTGCTAGGAGAACCAATGCCAGTTCCTTTAGTTTTCTTCTTTGAACTTTATCATGTCTACCGATTCCAGTTATCCGGACTGACATCAGTTCATGTAGGACTGACATCAGTTTGCGTAGAACTGACATCGGTGTCTGTGGATGCATACTTTAGGTCTGAAATTTGATTTTCCTTCAAAATCGCATCAACCTGTTCATGTTTAGGCACTGAAACTTGATCCCTGTACATTATTTTTTCATTCCAATAAACTTCATGACTCCTAACAATCATAGAATCTTCTAAATCCCAAAATCGATATCTAAAATCACCAGATTCGTAACCAATGAAAGTACATCTCTTATATTTAGTATCCAAATTCTTGCTATTTTCTCTATCAACATGCAAAAAATATTCTAAGCCAAAAACTCTGAGAAAATAAAAATCTACCTCTTTCCCAGACCAAGCTTCTTCTGGTATTCCACCATCCAATGTTGTTGAAGGCCCATGGTTGATCAAGTACACTGTTGTATCCACTTCTTCTACCTAAAAATTCAAAGGCAAGCTGGCATGTATCCTCATGCTTCTAGCACATTCCATGATTTTTTTTTTCATTCTTTCTGCAACACCATTCTCTTGTGGAGTTTTAGGAACCATTCTTTCTCTTCATATTCCATTCTCTGAAAAATAATCATTGAAATCCATACTGCAGTAATCACCACCATTATCAGATCTAAGGCACTTCAATTTTAAGTTTGTTTCATTTTCTACAAGGGCTTTACACCTTTTAAAAGTCTCAAAAACATCATATGTATGCTTAATACAATAAATCCATACCTTCTTTGTGGCATCATAAATGAAAGTCACATAATATTGGGATCCTCCAATAGAACCTACCTGAGGTTTTCCCCACACATCTGAGTGTACAAGCTCCAATTTCTACTCCTTTTTTTACCCAACCTTGAGAAATCTCACTCTTTTATCCTTTCCAAATATGCAATGCTCAAAAAATTCAAGATCTAACTATTTCAAATCTGATAACTTACCCTTAGCCTTTAAGATCTGCATTCATTTTTCACTCATATGGCCTATCCTATTATGCCACATAGTTACATCTGAATATGTAGTAGATAGCACAGAAAAGGAATCAATAACACAAGTAGATAGATATAAAGGTCCTACCTTCTTACCTCTTTCCACAACAATATATCCCTTGGTAACCTTCCAAGAATCAGCTGTGAATGTAACCACACATCCATATTTACCTAGTTTCCATGTAGATATTAGATTTCTCTTAAGGCTTGGCACATGCCTCACATATTTCAATACCCATGGATTTCCATTCTGAAACTTTAGAAAAACATCACCTTTACCAGTAATATTACATGGCTCATCATCTCCTAAATAAACTTGTCCAAAATCACCCTGAACATAATTTCTGAAATAACCCTTATTAGGGGTAGCATGGAAAGAAGCTCCAGAATTTAAAACCCAAGATTCTAATTTATTATCTAAGGAGAGAATAAGGGCATCTTTCTTTACCTCACTTATAACTTTTTCCTCTTTACCTTTGTCTAGTGTATTCTCTTTGTTTTCTTTGGACAAACACTCCTTCTTTACATGTCCTCTCTTTCCACAATTCTAACAAAGTAAATCTCTGTACCTAGATTGAGATCTATCATGTCTTGACTTTGATCTCCCATTCTTCTTGCTCTTTGATGACCTCTCCTTAGATCTTCCCCTTCTTTCTACAGTTAAAGAGTTTCCAGATGATGCTTCTCTCGAGCTTTTCCTATGTATTTCCTCATTAAGGATTACACTAACCACATCATCAAATTTCAAACCTTTAGAAGAAATTTTTGTATTGCTAATAGTCATTACCAAGTTATCCCAACTATCTGAAAAAGAGCATAAGAATTAAAAAAAATCACTTCATCATCAAACAGAATTTCTACCAAGTTTCACTGATTTACAATAGACCAGAAATCATTCAAATGATTAGATACATATCCACATTCTTTCATATTAGAATTTTTTCATCAAATAAACCTTATTCAAAGCACTAGGAGTTTCATACAAATTTGCTAAATATTTCATGAACTCTACTGTGGTTTTTGCATCTGTAAAATTTGAAGCCACCGATGCTGTCAAGATCAATCTTATAGATCTCATATAATTTCTATCAAGAACCTTCCATTATTCATTATTCATCATGTCTGATTGTCCATGCTCATCCAACACTAAGTATAGATCTTTTATATACAAATAATCATCCACCTGCATCTTCCAAAGTTGATAATTACGACTGCCAAATTTCTCTACTCAGTATTTACTATCTTCTACCATTGTTTTGCTCCCACTCAATCAGAAAACCCTTTGTGAGTAAATCCTCTCAACATGCAAAACCTCCAAAAAAATCTTGGATACCATTTATTGGGGTTAAACCATATAACACTGTTGCAGATATTTATAATCAGATAAGTCATACAAGCAATTAATGCAAAAATAACCAGAAGATAAAAAAACAAGAGAAAGATAACACCATATTTAACATGGTTCACCTAGTGTGGGCTACATCCACCAAGAAACAACCTATATTATTATTCAGTTCTTTACATAGGAAATACAATGAAGATTTGTTGTCTTCTAACACCTCACAGGATGTTTAATGATTTTCCCTCAGTCAACTACTCTTTCTTTCTCACCTAGAAAACTAACATGCAAACAATTGTTATTTTCTTCTCTCATACCCTCATACAATGCATACGTCCATATATATCTATTTTAGGAAACTAACTATGCTTTTAAAATCAATAAATCATCTTTAAAGAAAGAGATTTATTATAATTCTCATTTAAATAATAAATCACTTTCACACAGGTGATCGATGTTGTTCCCTTCATGACCGATGTCGGTTACTTCTTAAATGATGCCGATTACCTCTTGACTAATACCAATCACTATCAAAATAAGCAACATGTAAAAGCAAGCTTCCTATTAAGCAATTAAGCTCCACACTCAACAAGTTGGGTTGAATTCTGAAGGCATCACAGAATTTCCTTAGGGTTTTGTTTTTTAATTGTTTACCATTATCAGTGATGAGGCGGTCAGGAACACCAAAGTGATAAATGATGTGATGGTTGATGAATTCGCATATTTTTTCATCTTTCATAGAAATGAGAGGCATGGCTTCTACCCATTTATTGTAGTATTCAGTAGTGGTAATAATCCATTGATGACGTTGGGAAGAATGGGGGTTGATCTCTCCAACAAGATTCAAACCCTATTGAGAGAAAGGCCAAAGATCTTGTCCGACCTGTAACATGTGACTAGGGGTGTGATGAAGATTAACATGTTGTTGAAACTTCACACAACGCTTGACATAGTCACAACTATCATGGTTTAGGTTTATCTAGTAATAGCACATGTGAAGAATGTGTTTAGTGACAGCTAAACCACTGAAGTGACCCCCACAAATCCTGTTGTGAACTTCCTTGATGGTATATGGGATTTCAGAGATTTGAAGGCAACATAGGAGGATACTGTCAAATCTAAATTTTTAAATAAGACCACCCATGATGACATAGCGAGAGACACTTTTGAAAAAGGATCGTTGTCCATTACGAGTAAGATTTGGAGGCAGAATGGAAAAGGAAAAGGAATTCATCAAACTTTTTGTACCAAAGGTCATGTGGGTTAGGTTCAATGGTTCTGAACAAGGTTGACATCTCAAAATAGATATAGGAAGGTGATTCCAGCCTTTTTATTGTGACAAAGATATTTGAATCAAAGGGTGAAGTGGGGATTTGAGAAGCAAGGATAGGACAATGGTATCCAAAAATTTATTAGTGGAACTGCAGGTGGTTTGAAGTTCATAACGGTCAAAGGTAGAGAAAATTATGTCAACATGATGCTTATACTTTTGAAATATCTCATTACGACACTCGTATATACCATTAACTTGGTTTACAACTAGTTGGGAATCACCAATGATATTAATTGATTTAATTTCTATGGTGATGATGGTTTGAAGGCCTAATACGAGTGCTTGATATTCAACAATATTCTTGGTACAATAAAAATCTAGTCTAAAAGATAGTGGTATAGGCTCACCATCAAGAGGAATGAGGATAACTCCAGACACCATCCCCACATTGACATTTGGAACCATCAAAGAATAAGGTCATCTAGTAAATGGTATCATCCAATGAGAGGGTAGCAGATGGATTCATCTGGGAAATCAAAGTTACAGGATTGATTTCTGAGAGATAAGTTGCTTCTATGAGCTAGACAACAATGGTTTGTCCATTGAAAAACTTTTGATGGATGAATTCGAGTTCTAGGTCTGTAAGAAGCATGAGCCAACATGCACCACATGTTGATGTTGATAGAGGTTAGCATGTACATGTAATGTAAGGGGTCAATATTGGTGACAATGAATAGGTTTTTGTGGTTAATTAGGTAATGGCAAAGTTTAGCGGTGACAAAAACTAAGGCTAAGCATAGTTTTATTAGCGTGAGTGTATCTAGTTTCATAGTATAAAAGTGTACAAATTATATAATAAACCACTTGTTCCGTGTGTTTAGCTCATCATGATGAGCAAGCATGGCACCCAGGGAATGATTAGTGGTAGAAGATGTAAAGGTAAAATGGCTGGTCATACTTAGGGGGAATGAGCATAGGTGGTTTAGAGGAGGTATGTTTTTAAGATGTCATCGAAGGAATTGTGGCATTCATCATCCAATTTGAAGGAAAAATCCTTTTTGAGGAGATGATGAAAATGGGTGGAAGTCGTCGGAAAAGATGTGAAATAAATTGACAAATAGATTGTAACTTACCTTGAAAACTATGAAGTTGAAAAAGGTTAGTAGATGGAGGCAATTTGAATAATAGCCTTGATTTTTAGCGGGGTCAACTGTCTATGCCATGCAAAGAAATGATAAAACCAAGTAGCTTACTCGGAAAGGACAATGAAGACACACTTCTTGGGTTAAAGTCAAGCAAAATATTTGATGAGACGGTCGAAGATAAACTTAAGGATGGTAAGGTGTTTGGCCTGACATGTTTGGATTTGGAAAGAAGATTATCAACGTAATATTCCAATATGCAATGCATAATGTCATGAAATATATAAGCCATAGCCTAGTTGATATTTAGCACTGACACAGTTTTAAGGCAAAAGGGCATGACATGATAGCATAATGTGCCCCCAAGGAGTGATGAAGGCAGTTTTCTGTTGATCTTCTAGGGCAATTAATCTTTGGTTATAAGCTAAGAAACCTACCATGAGTGATAACATCTCATGGTTGGTGGTGAGATCAAGATAGTTGATCAATACTAGGTCGAGGAAAATCATATTTGGGGAAAGCTAAGTTAAGGTCATGAAAATCCATGAAAATGTCAGAGTCCTCCTGTCACTTTTGTGACAGGGATAATGTTAGAGGATCCATTGAGGGTAATCAATGGGTAGGATGAAGGAAACAAAAAGAAGGTGTTGGTGTTCTTCTAAGATAAGAAGGGCAATGCAAGGATGCATTTTTCGTATCTTCTATTTTACACGGAATTGGTTTCAGGTATAATGATGATATTGTGAACCATAATTATTGGGTCAATACCAAGTATATAAGAGAAAGGACCAAGCAAAAGCGTTGCTATGATTCCAAAGGAAAGAAGTAAAATCTTCTTGTTCAATAGTATCTAAAGATTGGCCTATCTTTAGAATGTGTATGTCATTCTAAGTGTTAATATTGATTTCAATGGTTAATTCATTCCACATAGTTTGTGTCTCAGAAGGTAACGACTGGTGAATATAAGAATCCTCTACACCAAGGTAGGTGATAATAGACTCATCATCCTAACATTGAACGACATTAATATAATGTGTATCGTCATCAATCATGTCAGGATACAGGAAGGGAAGAGAAGAGGGATCCTCATCATCTCGTTGATAAGTTAGAGGTCCCAAAGAAATGGTGTTCACAAAAAAAAATTAGGAGGAATGAATTATGGATCCATAGACTCTTTAGGTTAAGGTGGTGAAGTTGGTGAATGGGGTGAAGAATTTTTATCGTCCTCAATGAGTTCGACTCGGGCCTTTTTGGGAGATGGTTTGGCAAATCCAATACCACTGTGGTCTTTATGTTTACGAGTGGTGCACGGGATGACAGTATGGTGGCCTTTTTCATAGGAAGCAAAGCCAAATCCCTTCCATGCACAGAAATGGAGGAAGGTGTTGGTGAAGCAGTAGTTAGTGAGAGATTGAAGGTCAAATGAAAATGGTCACATTTGGGAAGGTGGCTCAGGAGATTAGGTAGACGTATTAAGTCCCCCATACATTAAGTTGGTGTAAATTTGGGGAGGACCATAAGGGAAAACTTTGCCTATGTGGTGATCATAGTAGGGATGTTGGCGAAGGTTACCATACTCTTGAGGAGAAAGGAATGTGTCAATGTTGTAGAGGTGGTATTTCCCCAGAGTGAGACATTGAAAAACACCTTCTAAGGGATCGTTAGTTTATATGTGGGTAGCTGGAATGGAGGAATTACTAGACGGCAGAGGATAAGAGGTATGGGTTGGTTGAGAATTAGATGGGTTAGTTACAGAGGCTACAACGGAAATGGAAATAGAGGAGCTATGTGTAGGAAAGGTAGCGGTCATGTTGGTGGATGGGGTCATGGGTGAAAGAGAGGTGGATGCGGTGGTAGATGCCTTAATTGGTATAAGGACATCATTAGGTTGATATAGTATGTTACAGGTTTTGAATGGTGAAGGGTTAGCTGGAATGGTATAGTTATGTTCTTCATGTTTAAATTTTACATAGCGATGTAAGGTTGAAGGAACACAACCCATGACATGGATCGAAGGTCAGCCAAGCAAAAGGTTGTACTAGAATTCCCCCTCTAAGACATAGAATAATTTTGTAATAGTACGGGGGCTCACACGAATGTGGATAATGATGGTTCCAAGGGTGGAATTTATGGCATCATTGAATGAGCATAGCATAACCGGATTATTATGCATGCAATTGGTAGGGATGTTTATTTGGTTATACACATGGGAGGAGATGATGTTGATGTTGTCACCTCCATCAATCATAACGCGTCAAATGCGTATATTATCAATGTAGATGAAAATGAAAAGGGAGGGATTAGGATCATCTGATTAGAGAGGTACAATCTCGTCATCAGAGAAATTGAGAGTGGCTACTTGATGAGCGGTATCAGGTGCAGAGGATGGGGATGAAGTGGTGAGAGAAGCCACATGGTGAGGGTTGATCATATAGGCCACAGGTATAGTGTCATTAGGTAAAACCTCAATATATTCCAGAACCTCCATGAGGTCCTATCGATGAGACTCAAAGGTTTGGATGAGGTCTTATAAAGACATTTTGATCGGGGATTGGTGTGATTTTTTGATCATTCTACGATGGGAAACCTTGTTAAAAATAGGGTATGTGTGTGCACGGATGATTATCTTTGGTGTGGGTGTAGATGGTATATTGGGCACAGGATTGGCAAATGGGCTGGTTGTTTTCTCCTTTCCTTTGTCTTTCTGGGCATGAGTGGTGATGTTAACCATATTAATATGGGGTAAGGGAGCAGCTGAGTCGTGATAGGTGTAGAAATAGAATGGGAAAAGGTATGGTGAGGGCATATACTAGTGTTGTGCAAAGAAGACGGTGTATTGACATTTGGGTGGAGGTTTGGCTAGCTCTCTTATGCTGACCATATTGATCTTGAATGTTGGAGGAGGATAAAAGGGTCTGGAGGTGGAGATGAGGTTCGCTGAATATGTAAGGAGTGAGAATGTGTGGTGATAGGTGAATTTGGAACAAGGTCCTCATTTAAAATATCATCGGCGTCAAAATTTTCTTCAGGAGGACATAATTAGAAAAGAATGTTCTTTAGAGCCTTACAGTTTTCTACATCATTCCCTGGCACATGATGGTAGGCGCAAATTTTTGTATCATCAAACCCTGTTGGTTTAGGTTTGAGTGGGTCATAAGGTCTAAGTGGTGGCAATGTGATGACAAAGGTCTCTAAAATACTTTCTAAGATGTTGGCATAAGATCCTGCCAATGGATCACAATGCGAAGTAAGTGTGGGTCGAGATGGAGGTGTGAGTTATTTTTGTGGGAGAGGTGCCACAGGAGGTGGAATTAGAGGTGGATTCAGAGGTGGAATAGGTTTGACCATTGATTTGGTAGGTAGTACTTTTTTATCTTTGGATTGCACTTTCTTGGGTAAAGTTGTAGCCGATGAGCTAGTGGTTAAAGGTGTTTTATGTCTGACTACCTCTTTGGAGGGTAGTGGGCTCTTGGATTTTAGTTACACCTTCCTAGGTAAAGGTGAAGGAGTGCATGATGTAGAAGGGAAGGTAGATGGCGGAAGAGGATGGGTTAGCCAAGGTGATAAGGGAGGTGTGATAAAGGTTTCTGGAAGAGGAAGGGTAGAAGGTATTAGTTGAAGAGTTGGAAATATCATGGGTAATGATGAGGCTACTAGAAGTGGCATGGGTATAGGTGGTAAAAAGGATGCAGGTGACGTCGAAGGTGTATTCAGTGTAGGTAAGTTAGGTGTAATAGAGGCTCATGATGAGGAGGTGGGTTGTTGTATTTTTAGTTTACCTTGGGTAGGAGACTGCTTGGCCAAGGTGGATGGGTGAGGTCCTAGGATGGATGGAAGTGGTGAAGGTGAAAGAGGGGTAGTGGGCAAAACCGGTGTATGTGGTCTAATAGGTTGGGTCTTCCTCTTAGGTGGGGGAATAGTCTTTGCATGGGCTTGTGAGGATGAGGATAAATCTAGTTTGATAAGGGGATGGACTAGGCTTGATGTCGACATGACTCCCAATGTGGTAATGGGTCTGGGCGTAGAGGAAGGTATAGGTGCAGGTAAGGCTTTAGGTATAGGAAAAAGTTTGGTTATTGGTAACAGTTTAGGTGTAGGTGAGGGTGATGAAGAAGAGGCCACTCCAACTAGCATGGGTATGGTTGGTTTGGTTGTCTGAAATACCTTTGGATAGATCATGGAGGTATCAGCATATAAAATTTTCATTTGAGTTGAAAAGGGTAGCCGAAGGCATCCCCAAAGCATGGAATTATCAACATAATCCAAGCATCCAGTTAGACGTGAAAAAGACACGGTTGTAGGAGGAGATGATGTTGATTTGGTAGTAATCCCTTTAAAGAATGTCTATGAGACAGAAAAATGGTTAGCTTCAGACTTTGTGGGTAAAAGAGTCAAGATTAAATCAACATGATCTTTTAAGGATGATGGAGAGTTGTCACCTATATGAAGTGGCACCTCTAATGGATCTCCTATGGGTAGGGGAGATGATGAGTAGGATGAGGTAGGTTCATCTTTTGGTGAAGAGAAAGGTGAGCATGACTCTCTTTTGGGTAGGAGAGTTAATATTGTGGGTTGTTTGTCAAGTTGAGAGGTGAGTGGGGAAACTGCATTAGCATATATCGTGGACTCCTCCATGGGTGAAGGGGGAGACAAGGGAGACTCCTTTATGGGTAAACAATTAGATGATATAGGTTTTTTTGTGGGTAAAGGAGCTCATGCAAGGATCTCCACAATAGAGGGAGCAGGAGGAAACTGAGGAAGGGATGGTATGATGTTGAAAACAACATGGGCCTCACAGACGTTATTCTCATTTGTCAAAGGTTCATTGGTTTGGTTAGATGATAGGGTATGATTTGGGAATGGATTTTTGAAGATATGTAAGTTTTGGTTATCTGGTGCATTAGGGTTATCCAAGACGATATCTCCATCATCTAACATTTCTTAGACAAGTTTTTTGAAGGTTATACAATTACCATCATTATGACCTTTAACGTGATGATAGTTGCAATAATCATGTTCCTTGTACCATGCAGGCATAGGACGAGAGGGGTCAAAACTAGCATGTGTTTTGATGGGCGAAAGAGTGACTGCTCCAGATTTTAGAATTTTTTCTAAGACTGAAGAATAGGGTTCTCTGATTGGAGTGTATTTGCATTTCTCCCACTTGAACTGAAAATCTTGAATGGGAGAAAGGTTGGAAGAAGGTTTTGATTGATTGGATGGGTGAGATGGGCCAGCTTTCAAAACTACCGCATGGGTAGATCCTTTTTCTTTGGAATAATTATTTTGGGGTTTGGAGGAAGAAGAGGTATCATTTGATTTAAAGGTAGCATTTTTGTTACGCAATTATATCTTCTTCTCTTCAATGATATGAATTTCAAGTTTTCTAGCCATGGTAAATGCCTCGTCAAACATGCAGAAGGTTTGAAATTGGAGAGTTGGTGATATGTTCTTGGAAAAAACCCTAGTAAAAAACTCTATAAGATCAGTTTGAGGTAGTTGGAATGTTAGCTGGTTGATGAGGCTTTGCCAACGAGTGACAAAATATGTGATAGATTCGTCTTCGTATTGTCGTGTTGAGTAAAAGTCGGTCATGGTGACCTTCTTGACGATATTGATCAAAAAATGGTCCAGAAAGGCTTGAGCCACATGGTTGAATGAATAAATGGAATACCAAGGTAGACCACTATACCAATCTAACACATGTCCTATCAAGGACATTTGGAATGTTTGTAAGAGTAAAGTGTCATCATGAATGATCAAATAACACCCATGTTTAAAAGACCACAAATGTTGTTGCGGGTCTTCTTTGTTGTTGAACCAGTTGAATTTGGGAATTTCCCAATGCGTAGGGTATGGAAAATGGGAATAGATAGATGAATGGTCTCATTACATATTTTTTTGTATGTCAAAGAGGTACGTAAGCTGAAAACTGATGCTTCCAATGTCTGCATCTTGTCCATCATCATTTTTATAAGGTCGTTGGTAGGTTGTGATGAATGGGCACCCCCTACAATATAAGGGGGTAGATGATGAATGTATGATGAGGATGGCATCCTAGTATATGGTGGTGCCAAGTATGAGAATTGTGAGGGGGGAATAGATGTAGGTGGCAAATATCCTGAATAGGATACATATGAAACAAGAGGTTGTTGGTGATAAGTATATGTAGGTGGAGTCGATGTAAATACTCTCCTGGTAATTGGAGGGAGAGATTGCGGGATGGAAAGGATAATGTTTTGAAAGGGAGTGTGGGCTACTGATATCATGGGTGGATAAGATGCAATGGGTATATAAGAGGTGGCAGGTGTAGATGGGCCTACACTCAAGAGGGCTGATGAAGGAATGGTTGACACCATAGGAGTGACTGACGTCAAAAGTGTGACAGATGTCGTAGGTGCATAAAATATTGATGATGTGGGGTCAAGTTGGGATACCACAGGTGGTAAGGTGGAAGAAGGTAAGGCCGAGCTAGTACTAGCCGACACAGAAGTGGATGCGAGGGCAAGAGGAATAGACACAAGCATGTCGTAAACTAGTTTTTCCAATGAATCTCAAGTGGATGAATGGGCAAGATAATATTATAAGGAAGCAAGGTTTTAGTCAAGGAGTTTTGCGAACTCCTCATCATCGGTACTAATGATAATGGGTTGTGGGATCCATAGGTGATAGGATGGAAGGAGGTGATGGGCTAGGTGGGATCGGATGAAGGCTAGCGTGGAATATAAGGGTGTTGGCTTGGCTATGAGTCAAAACCATGTGAGTTAACATATACCTAGTAATATGCTCTCTATAAATGACACAAAAAATGGAAGAAATGGAGAAAAAGAGTTCCGAAAGGTGAAAACTAGTGTTGTTTTAATTAAAAACTTAAAACACAAGAACAGATGGAAGTTTGGCAACCGATGGCGGTGATAGACGGTAACCGATGACGGTTTGGGTGACCGATATCAGTTACTATGGAATAATCAAAACTTTAATAAATGAGGCAACAACTGATGAAAATGAAGTAAAGCATGGATTTAATAGTGATTTCAAAGACCCAAAGGTATGATGATGTATCTGGGGAACCCTAGAAAGAACAGAAAATGTGGTGAGTGTTATTTTTTGTAAAATGACCAAAAAAGTAGGAAACTGACAATGGTCAGGTCAACCGATGATGGTCACATGAGTAAACTGATGATGGTCATTGGACTAATGCCAGTCACTATGAAATTTTAAAATATGGATAAAAATGGGATTTAGTGACTTAGATCGGATAAAATACCAGCCTAGAAACCTAAGTATGGTAATGATGGTTCCTAACACACTCAAAAAAGTTAGAATACACCAACTATGATTATGGAGTGTGAAAGGAATAAAATAATGGAGAAAATGACCTCACAACTCAAAACACAAATCAAGCAAAAAATAAGAAACACAAAATCCTATTGGTGAATTTTATGTTTCAGCTTATGCTATTTAGGACTGACTTGTGAATATAACATATTTTTTGGTTTGATAGAAGGTGCCCTATGAAAAGCCAAGATCTAAGGATGGTTTCAGGTAAAGTTTTGGTGGGGGTTGTCCTTTCTCTGAGATAATGATTGGACAGAGAAACCAGTTTGGTGCCCACTGTCAATCCTTTGATCGTGTGATCATTGACAACTTCTTCTGGGTAGGATGATGTTTAAGAAGATGTGTAAATTGTTTAAGTGGTTTGGTATAGAGAATGTGCAAAGTGAACTATGATTGAATTAGTCAACCATCAGCTGGGCATGACTTCCAACATATAGGTTGCCCTCAAATTAATGTGAGCTACAATGTAACATAGCAAAATGAAATTCAAATGTTTTAAGCCCAAATCCACAATTATGTTCGATGTATAAAATAGAGAACAAGAAGAGGGATGATCTTTCACTAAATATAATATAGTAGAAAGGAATGCGTGTTCTTTTTAGAGCACCAAAAGCACAATTTATTTTAGACAATACAAAGAAGGAGAATATTCCAGAGAAGAAAATTAATGTGAATAGTTTTCAAAGGGAAATAAACACACAATTTTTTACCTAGGAATGAACAAATGCAAAAGAACCCCCGATGGGTCCCACCGGGCTGTGCCAAAATGTTTCACCAAATTGTTGTAGATAATGAAACAAATAAAGGTAAAAGCCCAAGGAGGAATACATGTTGTTACATTTGTTGAAGGTTGAGTGTGCGTGTTTCTGATTTCTGATCCAAACTGATTGTGTGAGATTCCTTTTGGCTAGGAGGAACTACTTGTAATACAAAATAAGACCACAAGATACAATTAATAGCAAAGGTTAGTGGACTGCCTAGCATGAGCTAGATCTAGGAAGTGTGATACTTCCTTGAAAGTTGTCAATCCACTGATATATAACTCAATATAAAATAACTGAACATGCAAATAAAATAATCTAATGCTATGTTCTGATTTAGGTATCTCAGACTACTATCAGTGGTCAATCCAATTAAATGCTTGATAACTAAACTGGTGAAGGTCTCAGGTCAGGTTGCAGGCTGGTTAAGTGGTCTGAGGGTCACAAGCATGGTCTGGGTAAGCTTTGGTGCAGTTTGAGTGATTAGGAATTTTTTTGGTCTAAGGAAATTTTATTAGGCACAGAGACCGACGTCAGTCATGGTATGACCAATGACGGTTCAGGATGACCAATACCAGTTACTATGGGTAATGGAAAAATGTCAAAAGTGGGTGTCTAGGCTCTCTTTATGTCTACACAAAGAGTTGGGAAGGTCTGTTGTGAGGTTGTAGGTGGGGTATCAGGTTTGGGTGAGGTTTGTGAGGTTTTGGGGATGTTAGGGGCAGTTTAGTGAAAGTTTGAGAGGGGACACAATAACTGACGTCAATTGGGTGACCGATTCTGGTGAAGGGAAACCAATGATGGTTAAGGTAACCAGACATTGGTGGGGGAAATTTGGTGGTAATTAAATAAAAGGTAGATTTATACTTCTCTGTGATTACACAGAGAATGGAGGAAGGATGGTTGGGTTCGTAATAATGCCAGGAAGGCTTAGGAATGCCTAAGGGCTAGATACAGAGGGGAAGAAGGTGGTGGGTGGTAGGTTGGATAGATTGGCAGGAAGGTGGGAATGGAGGAATGTGGGAAAGAACAAGATTTAATAGTAAAGACAATGAACCTACACTTTAAGTAAGTATAGAATGATGCAAATCTAATACACTTACTTGTATTTGTAGGCCTGGTTGGTGAAGGATGGAAATGGTTGATCCTGTGAAGAAATTTGTGGTCAGTGTCATGGAAATACCTCCTGGAGTGCTCCATGTGATTGTTGTAATGCCTTTGGATGAGTATCAAGTGTTTTCTTGGGCCTGTGATTGAGTGTATTCCATGGTTTGGATGCTGAGAAGTCTCTGGTTCATGCTTGGGTGCAAAAATATCTCTCAAAACTTAGAATGACCAACCTAGGTAAAAGGTTACAAAACTATATATAAGGTAACCGATGATGGTTAGGGTGACCAACATCGGTTGAGGGTTAATCGATGTCGGTTAAGGTGGGAAATCCTAGGTTTTCCAAAAATAGGAAAATCCTTGCTATTTTTGGCGTGCTCTGATTGTCAATCCGGGTCTCAAGTGAGGGTTAACATTTAGATAAGAAGGAGTATTGTTGGAGAAGGAATAGGATTTTAATTTTAGGGTTAGATTAAGTCCCATTTGGTTAAGATAAGTGGATACTCAGTCTTAATTAATTAATAGACTAAGAATAATTCCATGAAGAGGTTTCTAAGTGATGTGGCTAGGTGAGGTGTAAATTAATTTAATTAAAATAATTAAATTAATTAATAGTGTAAGGATGAGCATTAATTCAATTTTAAGTAATTAAATTAATATGAATGTGGGGTAAGGGGTCATGATTAGGTGAATATGTTATGTTAATTAATAAAAGGGGACCAAGGGGATTATGACCCAAATTTGGTGTCTATAGTTAGGATGCATAATATTATTCATCCCCAATTTCTCCACCATTTCACACTAAATAATATTTTATGTTCTCTCACTATTAGAAATCACTTTACAACATTTTGTCCCTAACTTGTAAATGGTCCTAAACAAGTTTTTTCTTTGTATCAGTTCCTCTTCTTTTTGTGATGTTTTAAACAATACTTTCCTTATCATCACAGCTTCTTTTTGCTCTAGTATCTCATAATTTTCTATTAATCCCATTAATTTTACATCTCCATGTGTTAAATTTTCTCCATCTTCTATTCACTTACTTGTAACTTTACTTTGTGTATTTTTACATTCAAATGCATAGTTCCCTATAGTTCCATACTTAAAACATGTTCCAGGGAACTATTTTCCTCTAGAACAAATATTTTGTGTCCTCTTGAATATTATGAGGGTTCATTAATATAAACACTATTTTAATATAGTTTCTACACACTATTTTTCTTCTCTTATTGTGGTCTTGTGTTCGTGTAAATGTGCATCAAGGAAATTAACAATTCCCGAGCATGAAAACTAAACCCCTGTGTTAATTTTTCAAGTCCTATCATTCCAAGACACCCCGGGTCCATCCATTCAGTCCAAGTGACCTCTCGATCAACATTATATCATCCCCCTAGGTGATTTAGGAATTTCCATTCATTCGCCCTAGGTGATTTTAGGACTTCAGTAAAAATTGCAAGCTACATGCAATTGGTGGGAAGGGCTATCACTGGCCTTCCCATGATTGGAGCAACCTCCTGAAGAAAAACAGAGGATCCAAATCTAACATCAAGGTGAATTGAAGGCCTAGAAACATCATGGAAGTGATTTTGGAATAGTTGGGGAAGATTTGGAGAGTGTGGAGCATTTTGATCAAAAACATGTTTCACATGCCTAGGCAGTGCACAAATCAAAACAATTGTTGAGCTTCTAAAGGTGATTCTGGGAGCTTCAAATGGAGTTAGGAGAAAAAAAAAACATCACTAGAAATAAAAATTACAATACATACAAGATGGTGAAATCATTTTTTTTCACAGAACTTTGGAACATTAGGTCTGCAAACAGTTTTTCTAATGCACATGTAGATTACCAAATCAAAACTCCACTTTTTTAGGAATCAAATGGAAGAATCAAGACATGAAACCCTAGCCATTGGATTAAAAATCCCATTTAAATTCAATATCATATAGTATTACACCAAAAAATTCCATCGAGAGCTCACATTATCATCGTCTCAAGTTGTCCTCTTAGAGCGAGTTCGGGAGTTAGCAAAATTTTGGGAGGACATGTGTCAACTCCAGGAGCTTGGCAGGATTTTTTATCCCCAAATTCTCTCAAGGTCAGGGACATCAACCATGAAAAGATGTACCCATTCCTCGTATGACCTCTAAAACCTCATGCGACCTTCAGGATTGTCATTTCAACCCCCAAGTGTAATTAGGAACTCAAATTCCTTGCCGTCGGATCTCCACCATGTGTCATCTCTAGGATCGTAGTGGAATTTGATGTCCCTCATGTCCCTCACATTTCAATGACATCAAACCTTTAAAAATTCACCCATCCCTATAGGGTAAACTTATGGTCACCCATGTGACCCGCTTCCAACCCCTCAGTGCTTTAAAGCTAATTTTCTAGCTCTCACTCCCTGATGTCTGATCACTGCCACGTGTCTATGTCTTGCTCACCATGGAAATTGATGTCCCTCACATCCCTTTGAGGTGAGGGATGTCAAGGACATGAAAATTTTCCCAACTCCAACTCCAAAACTTGAAAATTTTCTAACTCCTGGCTACTTCTTCCTGTTTTTGATTGTTTCACCATTGCCAGAAGAAATTTGCAGAGAACACCTCAGTCCACCATTGTTCCTCCGAACCAGCTCCATCATGGAAAAAAAACATTCCACTCCATGAATATTTACATTTTTCAAAGTAGATATTGATCGAAATATCCAAAGGAACAAAGAATCAAAGAGAAGAGCGAAGGAATTCTTCAGAAACCTCCATTACTGTGAAACAAAGATTCGAACATATCTTCCAAATCGGTGCACGGATTGACAAACCACCTGTTGCTGAGTTATTCTCTCTTGAAGGAAATTAAAAACTTGTATTCAAACCTCCCATTAATAGAAAGTAATTTTCGCAATAAATTAATTCCACTTCCTGCTCCACGAAGAGTAAAGCTCAAATTCTCGTCAAACTGACAACCGGATCGAAGAGATATTTCATCAGTGAGACAAGAAGCAAAAACCTATCGCAATGGAATTGATTTTGTCACAAAAAGAGAAAAAAAATAGACCCAAAAATTTCAATCTCCATTAATAGCCACCATGACATAGTAGTGGAAAAAATAAGATAGCTACCTCTCAACTTCTCAGGGTTCCAGTGGGCGAAATCACACGAAAATTTCACGTGAACTATTTTTTAGGCCATGAAGTACCTATTTTTTAGGGATATGGAGGGTTGTGTTTTTTATTAGCATTCTTCCCTCTTCAAATAAATTTTTTAATTCCTGAAGATTCGGCAAGAGAAATCATCTGAAGTTTAAAGGGAAGGGTCTCAAAAAAATCTAGTTTCTCTCAAACTAGTTTTTACATGATGAATTTTCTAGTTTCTCGAGATATGAAGGACTTATTTTTTATCAGTATTCACCCTGGAAGGTCCATACCCAAATCCCTTACCATAGATAAATTTTCATTTTTCATTTCTTAGCTTTCTAGAAAGTGAATCATGATGAAAATTGGAGCACGAGTTCGTGACAAAGAACCGAATCCAAAAAAAGTTGTTCCCATCACAAATAGAGGTCATTTTCACCACTTACTAAAAATATCATATGTTATACTTCCTTGCATGCTATAAATAATTATTCCCACTGAATTACAAGTTTGATCAGAAAAGAGGTAAAATGGAAAGTAAGACAGAAAATGACTTCTTCCCAAAATAGTCGGTCCCCAAATAACAAACTGCTAAAAATAGAACTGTACTAAAAATAACAATATCTCAGGAACAAAGGAGGTTGGAATATGGTAGATGGTTTAGAAGGTGAAATTGGAGCAAGACATTTGATATGCCCCAGAATAGAAGAGCACAGGCTCATATTCTAAAAATAGAAAGTTTTCATTTTGGAGAGGAAAATTACATATGATTGTGTTTTCACTCACTTTACTACTTTTTGGACTCCCTTTTGGATAATGATTTGGTTTCATGAGTTTAAAACAAGGAATGAGAACTTTATAAAGGTCCTGGAAGCATCATCTTGAGTGCAATGGTTTACAAAAGCAAAGCAAGGCATCGTAAGGCACATCATGTGAATTCATCTTCATCACTTAAGGATCCGAGTGATCCAAAGTGAATTGGTCCAAAAAATTTCAACAAGTCAAAGGGTTCATCAACCAAGTTTCAAGGAGGGTCATCGTGGGCATTGTATGTGTTCATCTTGAGCTTGCAGTGGTAAACATCATAACAATGTTTCTAAACACTCATTCTATGGTCCAGGATGTCCATGCATCTTAGAGTTTGCGGTCATCACTAGATTGGGAAAATTATTCAAATTTATTTAAGGGAGCAATCTTCATTAGTGTATAAGATCACCAGTGGTAGAAATATTTTCTCAAATTTCATGGTTGCATCAAGGCATTAAAATAATTTCATCATAAGCATTTCAAATCATTTTTTGAAGGTCAATTCATTAAGGAACGAACCCCTGTCACATTCATTTCCCACATCATGAAAAAATATCCTTATTGGATTGAAGTACCAATGAGTGACAGTGAAGAATAAGAAGAAGATGTTTGTCCAGAAAAGAAGATCATTGATCAACCATGGTTCCGGACTAGTGTTGACAAGGGAAATAAGAAAGAAAATGTCACCGATGAAGAGGAATGGATTCAAAGGAGACATGAGATAAGGTGTGAAGCTCAAGAATATTCCAAATTTCTTACATGAGATGAATGAGAAACTTGAATCAGCCCATAGTGAGGAAGAAGAAGAGGAGAGTTGTCCTATAGAATAAAATCCTTAAGATCATTTATACCATAGGTTTTCATACCCAAAAGGTTCTTGAATGCCCCTGAAGAAAATCCTATCCTTGAGCCTTCTGAGGAAGATAAAATCACCATTCAAGAAGATGGAAAAAGACATGACGGTGCAAGATCCACTGAAGAATATTTTTACAACCTCATGCATCTCACTGCGAAATTGAGAACATTATCTTTCTTCCACCACTCAATAGATGACTTCTGTGCATACGGTGCTAAAGAAATGAACATGTTGAAAATAGAATATGTGGAAAGACTTCAGAGCATAATAAAAGGAAATTCAGACCCTGAATTCTTTGATGAAATTTGGAGGTATTCTTTATCTCTACAGATAAGATATGAACATCTTGAAGTACCACATCAAATGGAGGAAGAAGATGAGATGTGACCTATGGAGGAAGACCCTGATGACTGCCCATATTATGAGGTTTTCATTCCCAGAAGATTCTTGGATGCTTCTAAATAATATATTATCATGGAACCTTCCATTAAAATCCAAAGAAACATCACGGAGGAAGAAGTAGAAGAGATGAAGATAGAATCACCATTCAGCAATTCCATTTGGCTCAAGTCACAGCCCATAGGGGGAATAATATATTCAATAAAGGAATATCCTTGCTACATAATGGATGATCCAATGCTCTCTGAAGACTCCACCAATGATGAAGAAGACGACCAATTCAAAGTAAGCATGGATGATCTCTTTTCAATTTTTGATCTTTCAATTAATTATGAAATAGAGAGATGTGAAGAAGTGAAAGAAATTCAACTGACATCATGGTCTGAAGATGACAAATTCAAGATGGTCATAGATAATATCCCTTCCTATTTTCATTCTTCAAGTGATGTAGAAATATTACACGAAGAAATGGAAGAAGTCAAAGAATCAAACTCTCTTCCCGATGAAATCATGGGTGATCAGATGGAAGAAGTCAACTCTCTTTTAAAATCCAAGAAGAACAAAAAATTTAAACACAACCTCTACTTACGCGGGGAGCAGAATCATCATCACGGTGAAAATAGAGACTTTAATCTTTCACATGAGCAAGAAGATTCAATAATGGATGGTCAAGATGTAGATGAAAATTCTTCTCATACTTCTGCCCCAACATGGTTCTACAATTCTTACCAAGAAGAATATGATATGGATTTTGAGCTTGAAGGATTTCCCTTCCCATAAAGCTTAGACCTCTTCTCCCTGTTAGTAGGTGTCATGAATCAAGTACACTCATGTTTACAAGAAAGTGAATACTTGGCAATTCAAATCATGGAAGAGGTGAACGAGGGTGTTTCAAATAAATAATGGGCCCATATGGATCAGATTTTCAACCATCTCCTGGAGGCGCAACAAGAAGATTCTCCCAATGAAGATGAAAATGAGCCTATGGAAATTTTAGAAGAACTATCTGTAGAAGATATTTTGAAGGCTACAAAAGAAACTGAAGATCCTCATTTCAGCCTTTAACTCTTGACGCAAGCCATGGAAATTCAAGACATATATGAGGCCATTCGTGATCCTCTTTTTGATTCACTAATTTTTGATGTTGAGATGGAGTAGTTGGATAAGCTTGATGACTTATCTAATACTTTGGTTGATGAGAATGAACATGAATACATGTCTTTTTCTTCCACATCATGCGAAGAATTTCATGAGTGTAAAAGAAGAAAGGCTCTCGAATCTCCTTTGGAATTCCTCAATGTTGAAGATAACATCTTTGTTGTGGGAAATAATAACATGGAAAATATTGAGCTTATTTGTACCAAAGAAATCCATTTAAAGAAAAATAAAAATCTGTGAGAATATTGGGAGTGTGATCAAAACCAACGTGTTCCCATCATTTCAGAATGATCAACAAATGAAAAGAAATCATTCATATGAAAAAATACAATGAAGGGTGAGGAATTCTTATATGGCCAAACCAAAGGCTGCAATTTTGAAAATGATATCAAGATGCACTCCAAACGAATGCATATTGGCGACAATTTCTCTAGACAAAAAAACAGAAGTATGCATGATTATTTCCAAATGATCCAAAATAAGACTACACTCACCATCCTCCCAGCTCTGATTCATGTTGAACAGGTTCCCATGCTACAACAATATCTTAAGGATGATGAAGATCTCCAGCTCAATGATTTAACCCCCATGTCCAAAAACACTTTCTCAGAGAAACAAAGTGGGATGTTCAGGGAAGTTGTTGAATGGGAAGAAAACATGTTTTTCCTCACTCTTTCCAAGTGTTTTTATGATATAAGAGACAATTTGAAGTTGAATTTCAAAGAAGATGAATTTTTTCATGACAACAGAAAGTTTTCCACTCTCGAAGACATGGAGGGATGATGTCTCATGATTATGGGACATCAAGAGGAATCTTCAAAATGAAAAAGTTTCAATAGGTTAACCAAATTTTCAATGGATGAAGGAACATTCTCAATACAGTATGAGTACAAGGATGGAATCATGATCAGCCTTCTTCTTATCAAGTTATGCAAAGCCACCACCAAAGCATGGATTGATCAAATAACATTTTTTTTACTTCAAAGGTCAGACTTCAATCCACTATTTCATGATGGCATGTAATTTTCTCAACCCGTTGTCGAGTATATGTATATCCTTTCCCTACCTTTGTAAATTTCCATCTCCCTATACATAACTTCCCTTTCATGTTGTTTGTTTTTTCCCTTCCTATTGTGTGTCGTGTGTTTCCTTTCTATCATTTTGTGTGTGTGCGTATATCTCTCTCTCTCTCTCTCTCTCTCTCTCTCTCTCTCTCTCTCTCTCTCTCTCTCTCTCTCTCTCTCTCTCTCTCTCTCTCTCTCTCTCTCTCTCTCACACACACACACACACACACACACAAGTTGTACATGACTCCGTAGAGCCCAATGGATAAGTCATTGGTCTTTGTTTTGAAATGTTGAGATTATGAGATTCTCTATGTCATGTCTTCACTACACTCATTCCATGTCATTTCCCCAAGCTAGAGTTAGTTGTTGTCATGCAAATGTGCAACAAGGAAATTAACAATTCCTTAGAATGAAAATTATACCCCTGTGTTAATTTTTTCAAGTCCTATCATTCCATGGCACCCCAGGTCCATTCATTCAGTCCAAGTGACCTCTTAATTAATGTTATCTCATCCCCCTAGGTGATTTAGGAAATTCCATTCATTCCCTGTAGGTGATTTTAGGACTTCATTAAAAATTACAAGCTACACATAGTTGTTGGGAAGGGTTATCTCTAGCCTTCCCAAGACTAGAGAAACCTCTTAAAGTAAAATTGAGGATCCAAATCCAACATCGAGGTGAATTTAATCCTAGAAACATCATGGAAGTGATTTTGGAATATTCAGGGAAGATTTGGAGAGTTTGGAGTAGTTTGATCAAAAATAAGGTTCACAAGCCTAGGCAATGCATATTTCAAAAAAGTTACTGAGCTTCTGAAGGTGATTTTGGGAGCTCTGAATGTAGTTAGGAGAAAAAATATATTTCCAAAAATATAATCCCAAGACCTACAAGATGGTGAAAACATTTTTTTCACAATACTTTGGCACATTAGTTCTATAAGTAGTTTTTCTCATGCACATGTGGAGTACCAAATCAAAAATATGAATTTTTAGGAACAAAATGGAAGAATCAAGACATTACACCCCTACCATTGGATTCAAAAATCCATTTCCAGTCAATATAATATAAAAATTCACCAAAATTGTCCATCGAGAGCTCAAGTTATCATCGTCTCAAGTTGTCCTCTTGGAGCGAGTTTGGGAGTTAGCCAAATTTTGGGAGGACACATGTCAGCTCCAAGATCCTGGTGGGATTTTGTTTCCCCAAATTCCCTTAGGATCAGATACATCAAATTTTAAAACATATTCTCATCCCCCATATGACATCTGAAACCTCATGTGACCTTCAAGATTGTCAGTTCAGCCCCCGGGTGCAATTGGGAGCTCAAATTCCCTGTGGTCGGATATCCACCACGTGTCAGCTCCAGGATCACCATGGAATTTTATGTCCCTCATTTCCTTCACATTTTAGGGACATCAAACCTTTAAAAATTTTCCCATCCCTCTAGGAGAAACTTTTGGTCACCCATGTGACCCACTTTCATCCCCTCAGTGCTTTAAAGTTAATTTTCTAACTCTCACTCCCTATTGTCAGATCGTGGCCACGTGTTGTCATCTTACTCACCATATAAATTTATGTCCCTCACATCCCTTTGAGGTGAAGGATTTTAGGGACATGAAGATGCACCCAACTCCAACTCCAAAACTTGAAAATTTTCTAACTCTTGGTTGCTTCTAATTGTTTCTCCATTGCTAGAAGAAAGTTGTAGAGAACACCTTAGTCTAGAAATGTTCTTCTGAACCAGCTATGTCATGGAAACCAAAACTTTCATTGCAGGAATATTTACATTTTTTTAAAATATATATTGATAAAAATATCCAAAGGAATGAAGAATCAAAGAGAAGAGCAAAGGAATTCTTCAAAAACCTCCATTACCATGAAACAAAGATTCAAACATATCATGCAAACTAGTGCACGGATTGACAACCCACATTTTGCTGAGTTATTCTCTCTTTAAGGACATTAACAACTTGTATTAAAACATCCCATTCACAGCAATTAATTCTCACAACAAATTAATTCCACTTCCGGCTCCACGAAGAATAAAGCTCAAATTCCCCTCAAACCGGCAACCAGATCGTAGAGAGATTTCACTAGTGAGACAAGAAGCAAAAACCTATTGCAATGGAATTGATTTCATCAAGAACAAAAAAAAAATAGACCTATAAATTTCAATCTCCATTAATGGACACCATGACATAGTAGTGGAAAAAATTAGTGAGCTACCTCTCCACTTCTTAGGGTTCCAGTGGGCAAAATCGCACAAAAATTAGAGGGAATGATTGTTGAAAAATCTAGTTTCACATGAACTATTTTTTGCGCCATGAAGTACCTATTTTTTAGGGATATTGAGGGCTATGTTTTTTATCATAATTTTTCCCTTTGTGAAGAAATTTTCAAATTCCTAAAGATCTGGCGGGTGAAATCATCTGAAATTCAAAGGGAAGGGTCTCAAAAAAATCTAGTTTTCTCAAACTAGTTTTTACACGATGAAGGATGGATTTTTTATCATTATTCTTCCCTGGTAGCTCCATACCCAAAGCCCTTACTATATATAAATTTTTGTTTTTCATTTCTGAGATTTCTAAAAAGTAAATCACGATGAAAATTGGAGCGAGAGTTCATGACAAAGAGCCGAATCCAAAAAACATTGTTCCCATTGCAAACAGAGGTCATTTTCACCACTTACTAAAAACAACATATGTTATGCCCCTCCCATGCTATAAATTATGAGTCCCACTAAATTATAATTTCAATCAGAAAAGGGGTAAAATGGAAAGTAAGACAGAGAACAACTTCTTCCCAAAATAGCAGGTCCCCAAATAACAACCTGTTAAAAACAGAAATGTGCTAAAAATAGAAATATCTCAAGAACAGAGGAGTTTGGAATATGGTAGATGGTTTAGAAGGTGAAATTAAAGCAAGACACGTGATATGCCCCCAAAATAGCAAGCATGGGCTCATATTCTAAAAATAGAAATTTTTCATTTTGGAGTGGAAATTTTAATATAATTGTGTTTTCACTCACTTTACTACTTTTTGGACTCCCTTTTGGATAATGAGATGGTTTTATGAGTTGAAAAGGAGGAATGATAACTTCACGAAGGTCTTGGAAGCATCATCTTGAGTGCAATGGTTTACATAATCAAAGAAAAGCATCGCAAGGCACATCATGTGAATTCATCTTCATCACTTAAGGAACCAAGTGATCCAAAGTGAATTGGTTAGAATGATTTCAATGAGTTAAAGGGTTCATCAACCAAGTTTCAAGGAGGTTCATCATGGGAATTGTATGTGTTCATCTCGACCTTGCAGTAGTAAACATCATAACAATGTTTCTAAACACTCGTTCTATGGTCTAGGATGTCTATGCATCATAGAGTTTGCAGTCATCACTAGATTGGGAAAATGATTCAAAGTTATTTGATTGAGCAATATTCATTAGTGTAGAAGATCATTGGTGGCATCTTCATTGAGTTTTGGAGCTCAATTACTTCAAATTAGCATCGTATATTAAACTTGCAGGAAAACACACTAACTAGCATCAGTTATGGAGGGAACGGCCTCAGTAACCTATGACTGCCATCAATCGTGCAAGGAGTAACCGACATCAGTTAGGGCTAACCGGTGTCGGTTACCTATGTGGGAGTGTTTTATTTAACACTCGGGAATTAGATGTATTTTTAGTATTAAAGTAAATTTTTTGGTTGTAATTGCATATATAAGTGCTATAAGTTTTTATGTGCCTATATAAGCATAAAATATAGGGTTTAGAAGTTGAGGATTGTATGACTTGATGATTATTGATAAATAATTGTGAGAGAGAGAATTCTTGGAGAAGAAGGATAAGCTTGGGAGAAAGAAAATATTTTACATCAACAGAGGTGTGGAAGATTGTAGATCTTCAATTGTATATCTTCTGAAATATTTGGATAATAGATTGACCTATTTCTTGGTGGATGTATCCCGCACTAGGTGAACCACGTTAAATAAGGTGTTGATTTATATCTCTTTTTTTGTATATTTCTTCTGGTAGAATATATGTTTTTATTGCATGTATACTTAGATCTAATATATTACCTATACAGCCTTGTGATAACCCCAAGAACTGGTATTAGATATTTTTTTGAGGGTTTTATGTATTGACAGATTTACTCACAGAGGATTTTCTGATTGAGTGGGAGCTACAGCAATGGTAGAAGAAAAAAATATAAGGTAGAGAAGTTTGAGGACTGAAAATATCAATTGTGGAAGATGAAGATTTAGGATTATCTGTATCAAAGATATTTGTACTTACCATTGGATGAAAATTTCAAACCTACGAAGATGACTAATGAAGAATGGAATATTCTTTACAGAAAGGCTTTAAGATCTATAAGATTGAGCCTAACAACATCGGTGGCTTCTAATATTATAGAAGCGACATCTACGGTAGAGTTAATGAAATCTCTTGCTAATTTATATGAAAAACCTAGTGCTTCAAATAAAGTTTATTTGATGAAGAAATTATTTAGTTCTAAGATGCATGAAGGTGGATCTGCATCTAGTCATTTGAATGATTTCCAATCTATTGTAAATCAGTTAAAATCGGTTCATATTCTATTTGATGATGAAGTGAAAGCACTTTTATTCTTATGTTCTTTGCCTGATAGTTGGGATAGCTTGGTAATGGTTGTTAGTAATTACAACATCTACTAATAATATTTTGAAGTTTGATGATGTGGTTAGTATAATATTGAATGAAGAAATTCCAAGGAAAAATACAGAGGAATCATCTGGGAATGCTTTGAATGTAGAAATCATATGCAAGTAAAAGGAGAGATTCAAGAGTTAAAATAATGGTAGATCAAAGTCAACGGATGGTTGATCTAAATCTAGAGGTAAGGGCATTACTTGTTGGAAATTTGGAAAGAAATGAGATGCAAAGAAATATTTTTATTCAAAGGATAAATAGAACCAACACCCAGACAAAGGTAAAGATTCAAATAAAGAGGCAAATATTACAGCAGAGGTAATGCAAGATGCTCTTATTATTTCTTTTCATAATAGAATAGAATCATGGGTTTTAGATTCAAGAGATTATTTTCATGCAACCCCTAATAAGGTTTATTTCAAAAATTATGTCCATGGAAATTTTAGACATGTTTATTTAGGTGATGATGAAGCTTGTAGTATTACTGGTAAAGGGGAAGTTCATCTAAAATTGCAAAATGGAAATACATGGGTATTGAAATATGTGAGGCATGTGTCAAGCCTCAAGAGGAATCTTATTTCTGAAGGGAAACTAGGTGAATTTGGTTGCATCGTTACATTCATAGAAGACTCTTGGAAAGTCACCAAGAGTGTCTTTGTTGTGGCAAGAGGTAAGAAGGTCAGAACATTATATTTATCTATCTGTGTTATTGATTCATTTTCTGTCTTATCTACTTCAGATTCAGATGTATGTATGTGGCATAATCTGTTGGGCCATATGAGTAAAAAAGGAATGTAGATCTTAAAGGTTAAGGGTAAGTTATCATATTTTAAAGGTTTAGATCTTGATTTCTATGAGCATTATATCTTTGGAAAGAAAAAGAGAGTGATATTTTTCAAAGTTGGGGCAACTAAGGAGTATAAATTGGATCCTTTACACTTATATGTGTGGGGACCAGCCCAAGTAGCTTCTCATGGAGGATCCCAATATTATGTAACTTTCATTGATGATGCTATAAGAAAGGTATGGGTTTATTGTATTAAACATAAATATGATGTTTTTGATACTTTTAAAGATGGAAAGCCCTTATTGAGAATGAATCAAATTCAAAGTTAAAGTGCCTTAGATATGATAATGGTGGTCAATATTGTAGCAAGGATTTCAATGATTATTTTTCAGTGAATGGAATACATAGAGAAAGGATGGTTCCAAGAACACCACAAGAGAATGGTGTTGCAAAAAGAATGAACAGGACAATCATGGAACATGCTAGAAGTATGAGGATACATGTTGGATTGCCCTTGCATTTTTGGGCAGAAGTAGTTGATACAATGATTTATTTGATTAACCATGGGCCTTCAAGTTTAGTAGATGGAGGAATACCAGAGGAAGCTTGGACTAGAAAAGAGGTAGATCTTTCTTTTCTTAAAGATTTTGGTTCAGAAGATTTTGTGCATATTGATAAGGAAAATAGGAAAACATTGGATGAAAAATCCAAGAGATACACTTTCATTGGTTATGGATCTAGTGATTTCGGATTCTATTTTTGGGATTTGGTTATTTTTAAAAAATTTAGGAGTCGTGACATTGAATGGAATGAAAAGAGAATGTACAAGGATAAAATTTTGGTCCCCAAGGAAAAACCGGTTAAGAATTTTGTGAATGAAAATGAACTCTTGGATTTAAAAATAATACCGATAGGGTTACACAGTAACTGATGTTGGTTTACCCCTAACTGACATCAGTCAGCTAAACTAGTATCAGTTACAAAAGAGCCAAACTGGAATCAAGTAGCACAATCGGTGTCGTTCACTGTCGGAATTACAAACAAATGTCCAAGAGGTCCAGAATGAGCCTATGGTACCCCAAACTTCTGTGAGAAGGTCACAAAGGGTAAGTAAACCTCCAGATATATTTACACCTTTTCTATCTTATTTATTATTGACTTATAATGGTGAACTAGAAAGTTTTGAAGAAGCAATGCAGGATAAGACCCACGTGTAGTGGGAGCATGACATGGATGAGGAAATGGACTCCTTGGAACAAAACCAGACTTGGGATTTGGTTAAGTTTTTAGTAGGTAAGAGGACATTGCAGAATAAGTGGGTTTACAGGATCAAGGAAGAAGAGGGTGGATAGAAAAGATACAAGGAAAGGCTTATAGTAAAGGGATTTGCACATAAATTAGGTATTTACTTTGGTGAAATATTTTCTCCTGTTGTTAAAATTACTTCCATACGTACTATATTCAGTATAGTTACAGTACATGATTTATATTTAGAGAAACTAGATATGAAGACGACTTTCCTTCATGGTGATTTGGATGAAGAGATTTATATGCAGTAATTGTTTGGGTATGAAGTCAAGGGTAAGGATAAATTAGTGTGCAGGTTGAAAAAAAGTCTATATGGGCTCAAACAAGCTCCAAGGAAATGGTACTTGAGGTTTGATAGTTTCATGCATGAGCATGGCTATTTGATATTTGAATCTAACCATTGTGTTTATTTCAAAAGGCTTGAAAATGGGAGCTATATTATTTTGTTACTGTATGTGGATTATATGTTTATTGTAGGATCTAGTATGTAGGACATTAATGAGCTTAAGGGAAATCTAGCTCACACATTTGCTATGAAGGATTTAGGAGCTGCAAAAAGAATCATTGGCATGCAAATACATAGAGATAGGAAGAATAATAAATTGTATTTTCTCAGGAGGCTTATATCAATAAGGTGGTGGAAAGGTTTAACATGCAAGATTAGAAACCAGTGAGTACACCTATGGTTGGACACTTCAAATTGAACAAATATCGATGTCCTTCATCACATGAGGAGGTCAAATACATGACATGAGTACCATATGCTTCAAACTATTGGAGTCTCATGTATGTTATGGTTTGTACCAGACCAAGCATTGCACAGGCAATGGGAGTTGTGAATAGATTTATGACCAATCCAGGTAAAGAGCATTGGAAAGTAGTCCAATGGATTCTCAAGTGTTTGAGAGGGACGTCTAGCATGTAGTTATGCTATGGAGGTTGGATATTTCTTTATGTGGCTATGTTAATTAAGATATAGCTAGAGATCTAGATTTTAGGAGCACTACATGATATATTTTCACAGTAGGTGGGATAAAAGTTATCTAGATTTCACGATTGCATAAGGTTGTGGCTTTGTCTACTACAAAGCAGAGGCTAGAAAAGAGATGATATGGATGAGCAAGTTCATGGAAGAGATGGGAAAGGAGCAAGATGATTGCAAATTGTTCAGTGACAATCAGATTGCAATTCATTTGACAAAGAACGTAGTATTTCATTCTAGAACAAAACATATTCAATTGAAGTATCACTTCATACAGCAGGTATTGGAGGATGGGAAGTTGAAACTGTAGAAGATTCATACAAGTAAAAACCCTATGTATATGCTAACGAATCCATTAGCAAAAGAGAAGTTGGAGCTACACTCCACTTCTGTTGGTCTTCGAGTTTGAGACTTGAATAAGATAGAAACAAAGCTAAGGAAAGGATACTAAGAATCACATTTTACAAGTATAGTGCATTAATTTATCTCCAAGTGGGCTATTTTTGAGTCATGGAGATCAATTACTTCAGATTAGCATGTTATCTTAAACTTGTAGGAAAGCACAGTAACCGAACATTGGTTATGGAGGGACCGACAACGATCGCAAATGACTCGAAATCGGTTGGGCATAGGAGGAACTGAGCATCAGTTAGGGCTAACCGACGTCAGTTACCTATGCATGGGAGTATTTTATTTTAATCTCACGATATTTAGATCTGATTTTAGCATTAAAGAAGATATATTGATTATAATTGCATGGCTAAGTTCCCAAAGTTTTTATATGCCTATATAAGCATGAAATAGCTAGGGTTTAGAAGTAGAGGATTGTAAGAATTAATGATTATTATGAGAATAATTGTGTGACAGAAAAATCTTGGAGAAGGAGGAGAATATTGAGAGGAAAGAAAGTATTGTACCTCATGAGAGGTGTGGAATATTGTAGATCTTCAATTGTATATCTTGTAAAATCCTTGGATAATAGATTGGTTTATTTCTTGGTGGATCTATCCTACAATGGGTGAACCACGTTAAATATGGTGTTGATTTATATCTCTTGTTTTGTATATTTCTTCTAGAAGAATATCTACTTTTATTGCATGTATGCTTAGATCTGATATATTATCTATACAGCCTTGTGCTCACCCCAACAATTCATTCAAAGAATTTTGTCATGAGGAGTGTTTTCCTCTCTATCCCTTCCCTCTTCCTCTCTTCCCCTCTCTTCTTTCTCTCCCCATTCTAATTCTTCATTATGCGTCATCATTTTATTTTGTCCTATTCACTTAAGTGACATATTAAATTTATAAAAATTATTTTGTAAAAATTATAAGAGAAATACTTAATTAATGGAAAATGAAAGGTCGCGAGTGAAATATGGAAATGAAGAGTCATGTGAGGAAGGTGAAAGGACAATTTAGGATTCTATAAATTGTAATAAGCTCTTCATTCCAAGGGGTTATAATTCTGAAATTCTTCTAGTTGGTTTTATTCTTGTAAGTTCATGAGAGAGATTTTGCTCACTTGTGAGTTAAAACAGTTAGCCACTTTTTCCTTATTCTTAATGTCTTCCATTCTCATATTATGTAAAATTTCTACTTGAGCATCAATACAAGGGGTTTTAAGCCTTTTTGACTAAGGGGTTTACTGATACTTTGTGTTTATTAGATTATAATTGGTCTTCTTGTTGTTTGTAGTATTGTTTCTTCCTAATTTGAGTGCATGTGATGAAATTTCTAACTAGTGTGTGCAAGAATCTAATTTTCTACATGCAACATTAGTCCTCCTACCTCCTTTCTCAATATTCTTTCCCACTCTTCAGACAAAGTCTTCCCTAGCAAGATATTGTTAGTTTTTCCGCAAGGTCAATGGAGTGCCCCTATTGGATCCCCGGCTGTAAGGCCACCAAGAGAAAACTCACTTTCACTCATGCATGCATTTACAACAGTTATATCGGTTAAGTAGAGGGACTTATACTCCCAGATCATTGGAAAGATAACCACCAATTTTTCCCTAACAAATTTTCCCACCAATAGGTCTATTATCTCTTTGGTCACTTCCTCCTCCACCATTCACATTATGGGCCCCTCTCCTTGTTGCACTCTGAATTTTGTGTGCCAATTTATCTTCCACCTTCAAGGCTAGTTAATAATATTCTTCCATTGTTTGAATGTGCAACAGGTTGAGTTATTCCTAAATTCCAAATCTTAATCCATTAACATGTCACTTGACCTTTTCCTGGTCAACTTCCATATGTACATATCTTATCATGATTTGGTGGAACACCTCTGTGTAAACTTTAACCGAAATATCCTTTTTTCTTAAGTTTTAAAACTTCTTGAACAATATCATCTGGTAAACGAATGGTAAAAACTTAATTCTCATTTTCGTGACCATATGATCCTAGTGCACTATTTTATCCTTTCATCTTCTTTGTCTTTCATTTTTTATATCTTTCCACCACAATGTTGCATGTTCTTTCAACTTGGTTTTTGCTACTATGACATATTGTAGGTTAGTGATTTCTTCAAACTCAAAGTATTCCTTTATACCTGTCAACCAATCCATAAATTATTTGGGGTCCAACATTCCAAAAAATGATGGGACATCCATTCTCAGTCTATAGCCCATTTTGGAAATTTCTTTTAGCAATCATGTTTTCCTTGTGCCTATGGCTTCAGATTCTTCTTACACATCTTCATAAACTTCTACATTGCATTCATTCCTCCTTACCACTCTCCCTTCATCATCACTTCGTACATCTGGTGCCACAAATCCTCTTCACCTTTTCTCAACAATTTCTAGTATTTTTCTCACACCCCTTAGCTCTGTCATCACTTACTTTAACACTCCCATGATTGTTGCATTATCTATGTTGGTTACACCTATATTGGTGGCTCTTCTTGGCGGTATCTTCTCCCCTTCTTGACTAGTTTCCTCTCAGTTGAATTTCTAACAGTCCTTCACCTCTCAACCTAACTCCAAATTATACATCCATGTTATAATACCACTTGACATCAACGGTTGAATTGAAATGACCTTGGGATGTTTGTAGAGTAAACACAATCGAAAAATTCACCTTAACCCTTAGATTTCAATCTTGTAAATCCATACGGCATCTACAAAAGATAATCCTCTATGGGGTTACAATTTATAGAGCTATATGGGTGATAACTCCAAAGTTATTCCTTTTTCCTAAGGCCTTCTAATCTCTCTCAAAAAATCTAACTTACTTGACCTATCTAGCTTCTCTAATCTCTCTAATTTTTATAACCTCTCTAATATCTCTAACCTTTGCAATCAAGGCTTTAGGAAGGTATTTATAGTCTTTGGGACGGTTTAAAATTCACTAGATGAATTTTTCCTCTTCTTGGTCTTGTCATAATTTAGAGATTCACTCAATTTAAAGGAGCAGACAACGAGGAGGCCCACTTTCAGGGGAAAATGGGAAAATCAGGAACGTAACTTCGGGAACACCCTAGACATCTCCATGCAGGCCTTAGAACACCTAAAAATCCTAAAGCTTGCATAAAATGTCTAGGGGAAGTGTATAACTCTAAGGAAATACCTCCCAGCACTATGGCCAGTTCATTGAGATCATAGGAGAGCTACCCTGGCATTGGCGAGATACTCGGGTGTGTTGCATTGAAACTAAGTTACATCATGAAGGAACCAAGTTGACATGGTTGTATGGAAATGTTGAGTTCACCAAGTTGTCCTAAAATCCCATCGAGCTACAAGATATCTAAGTAAGTTGATTATGTTGAACCGAGACACTTCTTCGATGAATGAGTTTTAGGTATGTGGGGATGGGTGATTTGTAGCCTTGACCTCAGGAGAGCTATCTTCAAGGACCAGGATATGTGAAAAATCCATTGATCAATGCATTATCAAATCGTGTAGCAGAGAAAATTCCAATTCTGAGTGATTTACTTGAGAGAATCAAGATCTACATTGCAACAAGACCAAACTCACATATGTAAAAAATAAATTATCATAATGGATTGAGTTAATCTATGTAGGTGGAAATGAACCGAACTATAAGCTACCTTCAAAGGCTGAGTTTTACATTACGAGTCGAGCTCCAAGGGCCTTTGGTGAGTCATTTTTACGAGGAATTTAGGTGATTTTTAAGGCAAAGAGGGGGATGAAATTTTTGGTGCAGAAGCAAGCTCGGTTTTATGTGGATCAGGCCATCCATAGGCTGAGTCAATTTGTGTTAGGAAAAAAAGAGGAGCCACCAACTCTACTCGGGAAATGTGATATTCCTTATAAGGACCATGTTGGTTTAAATAATGACTATGGCAATGATTTCATCGACAAATCAAGCAACAATGCTATGAATGAGGCATCTTGAGGTAGTTTCGAATGGTGGTATTGAGATCAGATTATTTTTGTGGAAACCGAGTCATGGATGAGGAAGTCAGAGGCCCATGGAGCCAAGGAAAATTACCACAGAGAACAATGATCAGGAAAAAACTTAGTCAAAAATGGTGGAGGGAAAGGTTTGAGCTTGACTCGGTGAGCCAAAATTTGAGTTACGCGAAGATCGCGGAGTTGAACGGTACAAGCAGTCATGGGGCATTTATGTGAGAAAATCCAGAAATACCCACAATATAGTGTTTTGCAGTGAAGGTAGAACATCGGGGCCCAAGGAGCCCAAATGCATTTGGGTTGCTTGTTCACGAAATGCCTGAAATCACCGACCTAAGCAAGGGCAAGATATATACATAAATGGTGGGATTGGAGGGCCTAAGTTTCCCTCAGGACACTTGTGCATCAAGAGACTGAAATACCCGACTCCCATTCATTACGAGTATGGCGGAGGTCAACGGCCCAAGCGGCCCAGTCAACACAGGGTGAAGGGAAAGCTCAAATCATGAGACGTGGGGTTGGGAAGAATAAGCAACATGGGCCGCATGGAGACGTATCCCCCACAACATGGGGTGGCACCGAGTTGGCACCAATGTATCAGTCGAGTTGCAAAAGCTTGGTGGGTCGGCGGTATGTGATGTCAAGTTAGAGATATAAGGTGGATGACTCAGTGTTCAAGGAGAAGGAGGTCGATGTTACAAATGATGGGCTTGGCATCCAAAATAATTGCTCGGCGGTGGAAAGTGAGAGCCATATCGGTCGAGATGGCCGAGATGGTAATACAATATTCTAAAACAACATCCCCCCTCCATCTAAAAGTATGAAAATAAATGGTGGGCACCCTAAGTATTTTAAATGCACCAAAATATTTAAATTATGTCAAAACATTAGGTGAAGGAGAGAAATCTTTAAAATTATGATTTCCAGCAAAAATTTAATTGCTCAATCCTGTGGAGTGAAAGCTAAGCTTGAAAACACAAAATAGCTACTTCTGCTCAGATGCTCATAACTTGAGCATTTCTCAATAATTTTTCACAAAATTGGTCTCATTGGAACTATGATTCCAATATCTATGCATATAAATAAAGAAATATGGACATTGATGAATTTTCTTAGGATAAATTTATAGAAAAAGAAACCATTTCTAAACAGAGACTCCAAAGTGGTTGGGGAAGCATTAAATAAACATGAGCAACAATTGTCTCTCACTGCAAATTGCATATCAACCAGAGATGAATTTTGAAGATTTGTTATCATGATTTCCACCCACTTTAGGTACTTTGTAATTAGTGCAAGAGGAAAATATGAGTTTTCTTGTTTCTCTCTCCCCTCCATTTTCTATAAATTGAAGTGTTCACTCATTTTTTAGGTGGAGGATGATTTTGGTAGAAAAAATATGCCATTTTTGTTTTCATGAAACCAATGTGTTGAAATCATTTATAGAGGAATAATTACATGTTGATATTGGCCTTTATCTTGTAACGGAATGTGATACGTGCATATTAATGAAGCAATAGATGAAAGTTGTGAATGTAAATTTCCTTGTTGTGTTTCTTTGCATTCTCTTTTCCTCTTTATTCGTATTACAGGTGTATTGTCTCTCTCTCTCTATTCATTGTGAAAAGTTCATTATAGTTTTTATTATTATGGAAATGAAGTTGTGAATGTCGTTAATAGATTGTGGGGAAATATTATAACCCTTTCTAATCTACATTTTGCTCCCATTTTTACACATTGGAGAGTTTTTCTCACACCCTTCTTTTGGTGCATCACCTTATGTAGTGTAGATTTATTTTACTTTCATGTTATTTCTCTCTCCTTAGTCCCTTGGAATTGTAGGATAGAGATAATAAGTAGTTTTCCTTCATTAGAGTTAGCTTTCACTAGATTAGGAAGAGGAACCAACCTTCTCTGGAGGTCTATCTCAAGCAGCAAGTCCCACACTTGGAGATAGTACCCATGTTACCCAGTCACACTGCTTGCCTTAACACACTCACATGCTAAGAAAATAGAGGGTGTTGTGATTTGGTGATAATAGTTCTGGAATGGCATTCCTTGGTCCGAAACAAGAAGTCTTAATTTTTATCTGCAGCAAGATTGGTGTGCTCTTGTTGTAAACTCTATCCTATAAGAGGCTTTGTAAATTCACATCTGACAAATCCTAAAAGGGAATAATTCATGGTTTTAGTAGCCCAAAAGCTTGTCAAATTTATGAGAAGGATTCAAACAAGGTCAAAAGCTAGAGAAGAATGTGTTTTTGAATACTTGCAGTTATCTCTAGGTAGAGGAAGAAGGGAAAGAAGAGCTTAGAGGTCTCCATCTCCACCAAATAGAACACTATCAACACCTCCACCTAACATAGGAATTTTCATTAAATCAACTAGATTTCTCATACCAATTATATTGTCTCATCAATAACCACCACCACAACCAAATCCTTTTGTCAATTTTACAGGGAAGCAACCCACTTGCTCTCAATGCACAAAATATAATCCCAGTTGCGTAGCATTAAAAGAACATTCCATATTTTACTGGGGAGAACCATACAACTTTGATTGATCACATTCAAGACATTGCAATTTTTTGTGCTATACATGAGGTTAATGAAATGGATGTGGCTATCAAATTATTGGCTTATTATTTCAAAGGAAAAGCTCTACAATGGTTCAGAATCCTAGGAGTGGGATCAATCAACAATTGGGATCAGGCGTGCATAGCTCTTTGTGGTCAATTTGGGGAGAAGGCATACAATTTATCTCTGTTGGAGTAGTTAACCACAATCAAGAGAGCACCAAATGAGTAGATGGTTGACTTCAACTTCAGATTTCAAAGGACATGGGATAGGATTCCACTTGCCACGAGACTAGTAGCTAAAGGTGTTTTTCTTTACTTTCTAAAAGTATTTAAATTCTGAGATATTTCCATGATGATACAATCTATGGGAGGTAAAAATTTACCCATCCTATAACATTGCTATTAGAGCTGAAAATTGTTTGATTCAAGTATGGTAAACTTGCACCTAGGCCACCCATGCCTCTTTATCTATGAATTAGGAAAATCTAAGCACTAGTTAAGCACCTACATTAGCCCCATCCCTACCCCAAAAATCAAGAGTTCTAATGAAGCTTCTACCTCTTATTCTAGCACCTCAAATGAGCTCCAAGAATTCATGAAGCAGTTGAAAAACTTAGGCAATGAGTGTGTGACAACTAAGAGGTAGCAAGCTCAAAATTTTAGATCATACTAGCCTCAATCCCAACGCAATAGACATCTTGTATGAGCCTAATAGGCTACCTGCTCAAGCTACAAATCATAACCAAGTAAAACCTCTTGCTAATATGCCATTTCATCCTTATAATCCTAATGTTGCATCCACATCTAGAGCCTTAGTACCAGTTCAAAATAACATGGCTCAAGAATATGACTGGTGTTTCCCATGAAATCAACCTCATAATCAGTAAACATGTTTCAACGGTGATCTAAATCAAGCATTGATGGTGAAAATGGTTGGTGTGGAACTATAAATTAATCAAGAAGAGAATCAGTAATAGGAAGTGCACCAAGAAACACCTCCAAAGTGAGACCACACTTGTGAATTGGCAAGTTGAATATTTTTGTGGAATAAATCAAGCTCCTTCTCAAAGTGTAACAAAGCTAACACAAGGTCTAAGAAGAGGAATATTGAAGGAAGGAAAATGATCTAACCCAAGTGTCTTCTCAACCTTATATCACTTCTACAAGGTGTTAGTAATCAAAGTGCAGTTCAAAATGTGTAAAATCAGTCCAAACCACCTTCTAGACCAAGCTCACAGTATACCAGTTGTAGCAGCTCATGTGCTAAGAGAAAGTTATGCACAAACAAAGGGAAGTAAAGGGATAGCTCATCTCCATTCAATATCATTGAGAAAATGAATAAAATGAATGTAAAAATCTTGATGTGGGAATCATTAGCTATCCTGGGCCAAAGAAATCTATTACAAGCTGTCATGGAAAAATGGTCCACATCAAATCAATTATAAAAATATCAAGAGAAGGTGCTCACTAATGAAGCTCTCAACAAGAAGGTAATAAAGGAGGTCAACAAGGTAAAAAAATGAAGCCTCCTCCATTTTATATATCTCTGATCATTAGAAACAATCTTATGCACAATTACATGATTGATTTAGGAGAAAGTAATTTCGTGATGCCCAAACAAATAGGTGATAAGTTAGGCCTTTAGTATGAAATCATTTCTATAGGTGTGGTGCAATTAGATGGAACAACAGTGAACAACAGTTGGAGTAATCAAAGGTTTGATCCTTACACTGCATGCATGTCCCTAATGTCACAGTATTGCAAGATGTATCATTTATAGACTTGCCACCACTCTTTGCATTGTGCTTGTCAAGAGACTTCACTAGCTAAAATTGGAGGCTATTTTTTTATTGATTAGTCACATATGTTACTCAGAACAAGGTATGGAACTAAGGCTATAATCAGGTCTAAACCTATTGAAAAATTTCATATTGAACCGCATGTACCAAGCCCAATCAATGCAAATTGTTCAACTTTTGATCAAGAAGATTGTCCAAGAATTTATGAAGTGGATACCAAGGTTGGAAACATTCCAGACTTAACTCTTGATGAATGGTAAAATAAAAGGCATGCATTCAATCCTTAAAAGGAAGTGGAAGAAGTTGAGTTAGGTATCTATTTCTTGCATGAAGGAAATCCACCTCTCCCTAGCATTACCAAGCCAGATCATAAAGATGAGAATGAAGTATGGAAGCTATTCTTTGATGGCTCAAGGAGTAGACAAGGTACTAGAGGAGGAACAATGCTGGTTTTTCCTCAAGGTATAAAATACTACTTAGCTTTCCACTTCCAATTCAGTTGTTCAAACAACACAAGATCTGAGTACGAAGCTTTGATCCACGGGTTACATTGGGCAAGAAAGAGAGGCATTAAGAAATTGCAATTTTTTAGAGAGAGCGAGCTGATTGTGAACTAAGTTAGAGGGCAAAATTTTGCTAAGAATGATCTTCTAAAGAATTATAAAGAACTGGGTATGGGATATCATTGAAGATTTTGAAGCTTTTGACATCAATTCCATTCCAAGGAAGAAGATCAAGGCTATAGAAAGACTTGCAGCAATTGGGGCAGCATTTGATGTTGTGGAAAGTATCAAAAATGAGAAAACCCAACCTCATATCAAAGTGGTTGTAAGACCATCTGTTTGGATAACAATATAAGTTGGCAAGTCTTTGAAAATGATCAGCAAATCATATTTTTTTACAAGAAGAAGCTGAGTTATCTACTAGAAACTAAGATAAATTAGAGCAACAGTGGTATGGTGACCAAATGGTTCAGCTAAGAACTAAAAAAACTACCAAATGGTCTTGTAACTTTGGAATCAATCTTTAACCCCAATGATCAATTCTGAAAAGAAAAGGAAAACATTTAGGTAAAGGGTGAAGATTCAGAGCCTATTTCAGTTAGAGAAGGCAAGGTGTTGTAAATTGGAAAGGTGAGTACTCAACAAGAAAAATTTGAATTCATCCAACTTTGTCAAAAAATTCCTAATGTCTTTTCCTGGAATTATAAATATTTGAGAGGATTAAATCCAAAACTAGCACAACATACTATTGAATTGGATCTAGAATCCAAGCCCATCAGGAAGAAGCAAAGGCCATTGAATCCTCACATTGAACCTCTCATGAGAAAATAATTGAATAAGCTTGATTGAAGCTAGCATCATCTTCCCTATCAAGCATTCAAGTTGGGTAGCAAAATTGGTTCCAGTGAGGAAGAGAAACATGGAGATCAGATTATGTGTGGAATTCTCAGGATCTAAATAGAGCATTCACTCAAATATCATTATCCACTTCCCTTCAATGGAACAAATCTTGCAAGTAGTATTTGGTTCCAAAGAGGTTTTCATTATTGGATGGCTTACTCAGGCTATAATCAAATAATGGTGAAGGAAGATGATCAATTCAAGACAACCTTCACTACAAAATGGGGTACATATGCTTACAAGGAAGATGTTCATTTGGATTGTCAAATTTTGGAGCAACATTTCAATGAGATATGGATATGGAATTCAAGGGATTGATCAACAAGATAGTGCTTGTTTATCTTGGATGATATCACTGTGTTCTCAAAAAATGCAGCAGACCACCTCTTTCACCTAAGGAAAGTGTTTCAAAGGTGTAGAAGATTTGGAGTGTCTTTGAATCCCAAGAAATGTATTTTCTTGGCACATGAAGGCAAGTTGTTGGGCCACATTGTTTCAAAGGAAGGATTGACTATTGATCCTGTGATATTTGAAGCCATCCAAACTCTACCATTTTTGAGTCACAAGAAGGATCTCCAAAGATTCTTAAGGAGAATAAACTTTGTCTGTAGATTTGTGCCTTGATTTTACCACCTTGGTGAAACCATTCACATTAATGTTGAAGAAGAATTTGGAATTCAAGTGGACAATCAGAAGGTAAAAGAGATTTTTGAGGCCATCAAACATGTTATATCTCAAGCCCCAACTCTAATCAATCCAGATTTCTCCAAGGATTTCATTCTCTATGATTTTGGAGGTTCGGATACAATCTTAGCCATCTTGGTACAACTGAATAAAGAAGGTTCAGAGCAGCCCATAGTATTCTTCAATCAGATCTTGGAAGATTACGAAGTAAGATATTCTTTCATTAAAAAGCATGTTCCTTGTTGTGATTAGAAGATTGAAGAAGTTTAGACACTTGGTCTTGAAATAATAAGATTCAAATGTTAGTGTCTCATGTCAGGGTCAAGGAATTTCTTTTGAACAAACATTTGAATGAGGAAAAGAGAATTTTAGATCACTCAGGGGATGGAGTATGACATTGATATCAAAGTAACTAAGTTGGTTTTTGGTAAAGGCCTATGTGAGAAGCTTGCTTCTAAATAACATGTTGAGCCAGAAAGTGAAGAAGAAGTTGTCTTGGTACTACAAAATGATCAAGAACAACCAACTGATGATGTGCCCACTCTATGTTGGACTCAAGACATGGTTCATTACCTTTGAAATAGATATATGTGGCCTCCAGAATGGAGAAAATCAAAGAGAAGATACTTCATACTACAAGTCCATTGAATGAAGCTTATCGATGGTGTTTTATTCAAGAAGGATGTGAATGGAGTTCTTCTAAGCTGTTTCCCAACAAATCAAATTGATAAGGTGTTGCATGAGTTCCATGATGGAGAAATCAGGAGGTCACTTTTCTCCATGGAGTAACAACTCTCAAGATCATGAAAGATGGTTACTATTAGCCTACAGTGTTTAGTGACTGCTACACTTGGATCAAAAAATGCAAAAAAATGTGCATTCTTCACAGGAAAGGTAAAGTTAGCAGCGCTTGCCACTTCACCCAATCTTAGTAGATCAGCCCTTCATGCAATGGGGATTGGAACTCATTGGATTCATCAATCCAAATTCAAGCCAAGGCCACAATTGGATACTCACAGATAATAGATTATTTCACCAAATGGACTGAAGTAGTGGAACTCAAAGGAAGTGAATGAATCTAGTATCTTGGACTTCTATGAGGGGATAGTGACAAGGTTTGGTGTACCTAGCTACTATCATATCATAAAATGCATTGGATTTTCTCGAGCACAAAGATCACTAATATGAGCTGTGTCAAGAAATGGGATATATCTCAGCACTTCATCAAAATATTACCCCCCAGGGTAATGGCCAAGCAGAGTCTACAAATAAGAATTTGTTGAGAATCATAATAAGAACTCTTGATGAAAATAAAAGAACCTGACACACGAAGCTCAAACCAGATTTATGGGTAGATATAATTACACCTAAAAGGTCTACTGGGTAGTTATCCATATAGAGCTAGTATACAAAAAATAAACAGTGTTTGCCTATATCACTTGAGTTGTCTTGCATTGGAACTCATGAAGCGGTTGGACCTAGATAAGTTTGAACCCCATGGAATCAAGGTATGTAGAACTAATGAAATTGGAATAAAAAAGAGAGAATGAAATGTAAACTATGGAGAGATATCGAGAATTTATCAATAAAGAGATTTGATAATAAAGTTAAAGCCAAGACATTCCAGGAGGGAGATTCGGTGCTAAAGTGGGATGTTGTTTAGGGCGAAATTAAGGAAAACATTCCAAAATCAATGCCATCTGGAGTGCTTCCTACATGATCATGAAAGAGTAAAAGTAGCAATGCTTTCCAACTAGCTGAGATAGATGGTGAAGAACTGTAGATTCTAGTCAATGGAATATACCTTAAGCTTTGCTAGTAGAAGGTAAGATTCCATCACCTTTATACATATTAGTCTTATTATTTTTCATTCCTCTATGTGCCTCTGTGCATTTGTTCTATTGTTAGAATAGGTTTTAATTTTCCCAAGTGTTGGTGCACATGTCTATATTGCTTCCGGTATGTATTCTTATACAGCTCATCGTGACTTCCAAAAAGAGAAAATTGTAGAACAGAATGACTCAAAGTTGCAAGCAATTGTTTCTATCCTCAAAGAAAATTCAAATGCAAAGTAACTAAAATCAAATAAATAGGTAAATATCAATATTTTCTTCCCTTGCTTCTCAAATCAACAATTGAGTTTCTCTTGCCCTCCACCAAATCAGAAAGATTGGTTTTGGCAGCTTGTAGTAGAAAATGGCAGTGTCGTGAGTTGCAGAAGTCAATGTTGTGTGTCAGCAGCTATACCCAGCAAGACCCCAAGCATTACGACGAAGATGGAACATTCAAAGGAAGAAAGAACATCAGAACTTAATAGAGTTCCATGATGTTAAAAGTCAAAGATTATTTTACCCCAGACTTTGCGGTGTGCCATAGTTGCCAAGAAATTAGATGTTGGGGCAGCAGTTACAGGTGTCATTCTTCAGCCTCCCATATTCTAGTTGTGGGGAATGGGTGAATGTAAGGATATTACTTGTATAAATCAGAATATATACAACAGAATAACAAGATATAACACCAAAATATAGATAAATTATGACAATATGCTCATATAATAGCCTTGCCACTTCGAGGGGGCAACCTCCAATACCACTTCGAGGGGGTAACCTCCAAACCATACAATAACACTCCAATACTCAATATGATGATTAAATACAACCTTCTAACCCCTATATATATATATCATTCTAACCTATTACCAATACTGAGGCCGACCTCCTAAGCATAATAAATCATAAATGAATGATATAATAAGATAAGGGGATGTGTGCCACATGTCGGCATCTCCATCAATACATATACATCATAACACCCTTTCCCTAGGTGCATAGCATTCCTTCCCTCCTTGAAATGTTTTGTCCCCGAAACATAAGAAAAAACCATGTAATGAGTGTGTTGTAAATTTTTTACACACTTTGCGCCATGATCGATCATCCATCCATATGTGATCCTGGTAAATGATACATATCTGAACTAATATCCATATTCCATTGCGCTACTCTAATTCCATTCATGACCATAATTTATCATCCTTGGATTCCATGCATAACCAACATAAGGATTCAATGCATAACCATAATAAGGATTACGTGTATAACCATAATAAGGATAACCATAATAAGGATTCCATGCTTCATAATTGTTGCTCCATTGATCCCCTGTATAAATAAAGTGATTATTCCTCCAATTACCTGTATATCTATATTGGTTGGAAATATGATGTTCCTTGGGATATCTCCATGATTTTTTTCTCTCATGTTGACGTGGATTTCCATATGCTGCAGTTATAGTATCCTCAACATTATCAACCTATTTCTGAACTTTCTTTTCTTCATCCACCTTTACATTTGATATTTTCTTTTTCTCTTGAGTAGATGAATCATCATTTCCTTCTTTTTATTCATGTTCCTCTTTTGAATCATTCTTATTCCCTTCTTCTCCATATTATAAATCATCCTCATGGTCTATATTGACTTTTCTTTGATTTCCATTAAGCCTGATATCCTGTAAAGTGACCTTCTTCTTTTTGTACCAAATCTTCATAAACTTATTTTTCATATTAATATTAATTGTCCCCAATGTCTCTAACCAAGGATACCCAAGAAAAATATCCAAACCATCCATATATAAGGCAAAAATATCTGAATGTAAAGTATATTTGTCCATAGTAAGTTTTAAATCTTCAAAAACTTGAATTTTCTCACCATTCACTTGAGCTTCTTTGATATTACTTTCTTGAATATGTAGATGTTGAGCCATATCCTTGTTAATGAAGTTATACTTGCTGTTAGGGTTTATGGAAAAAATTATCTTATTCCTTTGAATGCATCCATGAAACTGAAATATGGTATCTTCCTTCTTGGGAGCTATAATATCTTCTTCTGCATCAATATCTTGTTTTTCTTCATGTTCTTCATAGTCTTCTTCAACTTCTTCTGCGTTTGATTCTTCAATATATGCTGCACGATCATCTTCCCTTGAATCTTCTTCACCTTCCTCTTCATCTTCTTTCTCTCTTGATTCTTCAATATATTCTTCCCCATCATCTTCCTTTGACTCTTCTTCCTCTTTGTGGTCCCATCTATCCATAAAAAGTTGTTTCATTTCCTCCCAAGACCAATCCTTCCTATCATTTTTAATCTCAGAAAACCAAATCCATGTAGGACCACCAAGATAATTTGAAAAGTTATTCCTTGTCATGAAATATGAGAAATATATATTCTTAAATTTTATCCACAATTCTTTAGCATCTATCTCACCATTTCCATGAAAATTTGTTATCTCCATGATCATGATTAGGGTTTAGGAATTATAAAAATATTTCAGAAGATGGATAAAAACACAAAGAACAAACCCTTACTAAAATTTCAAAATCTTTCCTAAAATATAAATTTTGCTAAAAAATACCACAATTGGCTTCCTAAAAATTGAATTTATGAAAAAACCTAAAACACCAATAACATCCGCAAAATAGATCCAATGGAGCTTAAATTTTTAGATAATTTGACTTAGAGAGTTTCCAAATTATGGTGAAAAATTTGGGAAAAAATTCGATACCCTCTTCAAGATATATTTGAAACAAAAAATTAGGGTTTTTGCCCTAATTTTGGCCAAAATCGCTACTCTGATACCACTTGTAAGGATATTACTTGTATAAATCAGATTATATACAGCAGAATAACAAGATATAACACCAAAATATAGATAAATTATGACAATATTCTCATATAATAGCCTTGCCACTTCGAGGGGGCAACCTCCAATACCACTTCGAGGGGGTAACCTCCAAACCATACAATAACACTCCAATACTCACTATGATGATTAAATACAACCTTCTAACCCCTATATATATCATTCTAACCTATTGCCAATATTGAGGCCGACCTCCTAAGTATAATAAATCATAAATGAATGATATAATAAGATAAGGGGATGTGTGCCACATGTCAGCATCTCCATCAATACATATACATCATAACATCCTTTCCCTAGGTGCATAGCAGTGAATTTCAAGTTTGAAGACAATTTTCTATTCTCACAAAAAAACTAGAATTTTCTTATTCAAGTTGGAAGGTGTTAGCAGAAAAATACAGTCTCATATACAGGTAGAAACGTCCCAAACATTCTAGTGTCAAGATTTCAAAAGTTAGGTCAATTCACACTAATCACACAGACTCCATGCCCAATGGATAACTACACGCATCTGGTTATACTTCATCTAGCGGTAAGATGGCCCCGGAAGTCACCAAATTGTTATCCGATTTCACCCCCTGTGCAATTGGAGAACCAAGAAGGCTTGGGTTGTACTAAGGGACTCTCATAGCCTTTTGAAGCTCACATGTGGGTTTCAGTATTTATGGCATCATTCAGGTCTTTAGGAAGGTTGAAAACTCACAAGAGTAATTTTTCCTCTTCTTGGTCTTGTTAGAGTTCAAAGTTTCACTCAATTTAGAGGAGTAGCTGATGGGGCCCACTTACAGGGGGAAATGGGAAAAGTAGGCACGTAACTTCATGAGCACCCTAGACATCTCTATGCAGGCCTTAGAACACTTGAAAATCCTAAAGATTGCATAAAATGTCTAGGGGAAGTGTAAAATTCTGATGGAATAGCCCCTAGCTCTATGACCAGCTCATTGAGCTCATAGGCGAGCTACCCTAGAATTGGTGAGCTCCTCGGGTGCCTTACATGAAAATCAAGTTACATCATGAAGGAACCAATTTGATATGGTTCTATGGCAATGTTGAGTTCACCAAGCTGTCCTAAAAGCCCATCGAGATGCAATATATCCAAGTAAGTCAGTTATGTTGAACCGAGCTACTTATTCAATGAACGAGATGCAAGTACATGGGGATGGGTGAGTTATAACCTTGACCTCAGGTGAACTATCTTCAAGTACTAGGATTTTGAAATCTCCATCGATCCATGCATTACCAAATTAGGTTGCAGAGAAAATTCCAATGTCGAACGAGTTTCTTGAGAGAATCAGGGTCTACGTTACAACTAGACTAAACTCACATATGTGGAAAATAAATTATCATGATGGATTGATTTAATCTATGTTGGTGGAAATGAACCGAACTATGAGCTACCTTCAAAGGCTAAGTTGTGCATTACGGTTCAAGCTCTAAGGGCCATGGCAAGTCATTTTTATGAGGAATTTAGGAAAGTTTTGATTTTGAGAGGGGGTCAAACTTTTTAGTGAAGAAACAAGTTCGGTTTGATGTGGATAAGACCATCCACATGTTGAGTCAATTTGTGTTAGGAAAGCAATGAGGAACCACCAACTTAGCTCAGGAACTGTGAGATGCCTTATAAGGACCATGATAGTTTTAAAATAATGGCTATGGTGGCAATTTCATCAGAAAGTCAAGGAAAAATGATCAAGCTATGAATGAGGCATCTTGGGGTGGTTTTAAACAATGGCATGTAATTGGATTATTTTCATGGCAACCGAGTCATGGCCGAGGAAGTAAGATACCCATGGAGCCAAGGAAAATTACTATAAGGAATTATGATTAGGAAAGAATTTAGGTAAAAATGGCAAAGGAAAAGGTTTGAGCTTGGCTCAGTGAGCCAAAAGTTAAGTTACGCAAAGATCGCAGAGTTGAACAGTTCAAGCGGTCATGGGGCATCTATGCGAGAAACTCTCGTATTACATGCATTATAGTATTGTGTGGTGAAGGTGGAATGTTGGGGCTCAGGGAGCCCAAGTGCATTTGGGCTGGTTGTGCACAAAATTCCCGAAATCAGTGACCTAGGTGAGGGCAAGAGATATGCAAAAATGGCAGGATGAGAGGGCCCGAGTTGGAGTTATACTCGGGACACTTGTGCATCAGGAGACTGAAATACCCAACTCCCATTCATTACGAGTATGGAAAAGGTCAATGATCTAAGTAGCCCAGTCAGTGCAGAGTACACTTAAAGCTTGAATCAGGTGACATGGAGTTAGGAAGCACAAGTGGCATGGGCTGCATGGAGATGTATTCCCCACATGTGGGATTGGTACCAAGTTGGCACCAATGCATCGGTTGAGTTGGCAAGGCTTGTTTGGTTGGCGGTATGTAATGTCGAGCTAGATATATAAGGTGGATGGATTGGTGCTTAAGGATAAGGAGCTCGGCAATACGAATGATGGGCTCAGCATCCAAAATAAGTGCTCGGCAATTGAAAGTGAGAGCTAGCTTGGCCGAGCTGGCAATGCAATATTCTAAAACAACATCCCCCCCCTCCATATAAAATTATGAAAATCAATTGTGGAACCCTAGTATTTTAAATACATAAAAATATGTAAATGATGTCAAAACATTATGTGAATGAGAGAAATATTTAAAATTATGATTTCCATCCAAAATTCAATTGCTCAGTCCCGTGAAGATCAAGCTAAGACTGGAAAAATCCCAAAATAGATTTTTGCACTTAGAAGCTCATATCTTGAGTGTTTCTCAACAGAATTTCACAAAATTGGTCTCGTTGAAACCATGATTTTGAGATATATGCAAAAAATTCAATAAATCCCATAATTGATGAAGTTTTAGAGGATTAATTCATAGAAAATTAACCCATCCCCAAAAATATATTTCAAATTGATTGGGGAGGCATTAAATGAGCATGAAGAGTAATTTCCTCTTACTACAAGTTGCATATCAATCAGAGATGACTTTTAAGGATTTTATATCATGATTTCCACTCACTTTGGGTACTTTTTAATTGATGCAAAGGGAAAATCTGAGCTTTCTTTTGTCTCTCTCTCTCCCCATTTTTCTATAAATTGAGGTGTTCTCTCATTTGTAAGGGGGGATAATTCTAGAAGCAAAGATCTGCTATTTTTGTGAAAGTAATGTGCTATAGGAATTTGTAGAGAAATTATTGCATGATGATCCTAGCCTTTCTCTTGTAATAGAATGATAGGTGCATATCAATGAAGTAATAGAAGCAAGTTGTGGATGTATCTTCCCTTGTTGTGTTTATTAACATTTGTCTTGCCTCTTTATTCTTGTTGTAAGTGTATTATGCCTCTCTACTCATTGTACAAAGTTCGTTATAGTTGTGTTTCTATGGAAATTTTATTGTAATTTTTTTTGTTAGACTGTGGGGAACTATGATCACCCTTTATAATCTTTATTTTGCTCTCATTTTAACACATTGGAAAGTTATTCTCACACCCTTATTTTGGTGCATCACCTCTGTAGTGTAGTTTCCTTTACTTGCATGCTCTTTCTCTCTCTCTCTCTCTGGTTCCTTGAAAATTATAGGATAGAGATAGCCATTAGTTTTCCTTCATTAGATTTGGCTTGCACTAGACTAGGAAGAGGAACTAGCCTTTTCTATAGATCTATCTCAAGTAGCAAGTCCCACAACTTGGAGATAGTACCCATGTTACCTGGTCACACTTCTTACCTTAACACACTCACATACTAAGAAATTAGAGGGTGTTGTGATTTGGTGATAACAATTATGTTCAAGCAATTCATTGGCCTTGTTCATATTAGTTTTAAAAGATAGCATGATGGCCAACCTAACCTTTCATAGTTGTGCCCTACCATGGAAAGTATTTCTCATCTACTTATAAGCTATGACCAAGCCTTGCCAAAAGAAATGGTTCCAAAGCATCCCATGTTCTCTACTGTGAGTATCTTGACTCCCTCCAATTAAAGAGAACCAAAACCTTGATATTTCTAGGAACTTTTGATGTTAATTTTGTTACATAATCTATTATAGTAGTTTAGTTTGATTCATAAAATCTTTTACAACTTGTGGGTGACAATATTAATAGGAAATTATGTCAACGCTTGCCAAATCATGTATTATGTGTTGTAAATTATATATTATTCTACATGTATATAAGTTATTAATATGGATAGTATAATTTATAGATTTGACTCTATCATGGTGTATTTTTCAATTTTTTCTTTTCTATGGCACACTCTTATCATGTATATATTATTGTGTAGTATAGTGTTCTCTTTACAAGTATTCATATTTAGTGTATTCTTTTGAATGAAATATCATATATTGTTATCTTAATTTCCTATGCATCTTAGGGTTGTATGGAATGATGATAGTAATCCATATTAAACCTTACACAATGATAGTTAGTCTGCAATGCCTTCTAGTGATATATCTTTTGTTTCTCATTATATGATGACTACTTATGAGGTGAAGCATACCATATGTGAAGAAAGGATGGAGAAAAACATGTAATAATCCCTCCTCATAAAGTGTCTTTTGGAAAATAACTATGATACCATGGACTAATTATGATCATAATTTAAAGGATTTGATAACTAACCACTCTTTGAGAAGATAATAAATTGAGAAGATACTATAACCACTCTTGTATCATACTATTGGTTGAAATTTTAGACATGTATATCTTATATTTCATTGCAATACTTATTTAATGGCTTACCCATACATGAACTAAAACATCATACCTAGAAAAATAGATAAGTAAACATTTATTACTCACTCATTTTAAGTAGTTTATATAAGGATTTCCTTCAAAATAAAACATAGTGATATACATTAAATCAACCTAACTTCTCTTAATATAAAACTTATAGCACGTTCTATTATAAACATGATTAAATTTCGATCCACACGTATATTCTCGTAACTAGGTCATTGTTTTTGAGAAATTACATCTTGAGGAAACACCATTATGGAACAAAAATGACAAAAGTAATATGTCAATATACATAAATGTAAATATGTACATAAATCTTGATATACATAAATGTTATAAAAGTCATGAAGGGTTACAACAAAAATTAGGACCATCTAAGTTTCAAGTGTCTCTAAGACATGAAAATCAATGTCTTTACAATCCACTCAAATGTATCTAAAAATGTCTACCCTTTTTTGTATTTAAAGAAGATGGGGGTCCCTCTCGAGAACTCTTAATGCTCCATCGGCATGTAGACCTATTAGGATTGAAGATATCTTGTAACTCAACCTATTCATCAAACAATTACATCAATAACTAATATTTAAATAAGTTTAAAATTTAATTGAAATGAAAAAAAATAAACAAGTGCATACCGTCATAGCATGATTGATCTAAATTTGTTTTTTATGTTCACTCTCATCAACGAAACATTGTGGCTCACATAGAGGAGTGTGAAAAGAAGAAGTGGATGGAAGATATTGTGTAGATAAAATTTTGACAACAAATATTCTCAAAAATATTGATAAAATTTATTCTAAAAATAATATTCATATAATTTTAAAGCACAACAAACTCATGTACCTATGTATATTGCTCAAAAATTGAAATTTCAACATCAACCCCTTTTTCTACCATATCTCGTAAGTGGGGAGGAGTAAATGTTATCATCATCAACTAGGTATGCATTAAATCATGGTTATTTTCAAACACACACACACAGATATTTGCATGTACTGATTTTAAAAACATTCAAAAATACATATATGCATGGTTATTTTAAAATGATAAAAAGTACGTCACTGAAAGAAAATCATGGATAACTATCAATAACTTGTGTACTACTCGATGGTCTATTCTCACCCTATTTAGTATAGAATTTAATGTATGTATAAAACAACATTCCTATTTTGAATATATGTAATTAAAATAATAATAAATTATACAATGTCCTTATTCAACAAAACTACCTGCAAAACAAAAGTGGATTCTATTGGAGATGTGGTGGTGCAAAATGTATCAAATATCTCTGTGAAAAAATCATCTAAAAAGGCCTCCTCCATCTCAGAAAACTCCAATACATAAAGAGCCACAAGAAGTGCAGAAAAATGTGTACCAGAATGGGTCTCCTATTGTTTCACCTTGCACCCTCAATCTCATCGTGAACACAGACGGTGTGCTCAACTAGTCTCTCTTGTGAGAAATCCAAGGGCATGCAATGTGTATCTCTACAAGTCTCATATACATAAAGGGGGGACTACTTTAGGCTCAAGGATCTTATGGGAACTAACTCTAGTAGGTTGATTAGGTGCCCGACGGGTACCCTCTCTATCTTGTGTGCAGAGCCTTTTCCTCTAACCACGAAACTCAGAGTGGTCAAAATAGTTTGGAATGTCACTTAGAATAAACTCACAGTAGAGTTTCCTCAAAAAATTAAGTGGGACCTCATGGTTATTAGAACGTGCCTGATCGAAAATCATCCACCAGTGCTCTCAAAAAAAATATAACATCATGAGTGCATCAATGTATTAGGAATATTTTGTAATGCAATGACATCTCTTCATTGGATCTAGGGTCTATAAATAGGGCATATATTTGATCTTTTGTTATTTTTTCTTTTAATTTTCTCATCATACAATTGTGATGCATAATATGCCCTATATGTATCTCTATTTGAATCTCGTCTATCAATTTGACTCATTACAAAATCAACTTCTCCTATCAAGGTTTTACAATGAGTTTTCCAAAGAAATATGGTGAGGGTTTGTTGATTGGGGGTCTCTCAATGTTTGTATCAACTCCTCAATTTTAAGTTTGTTTTCAATAATTTTACCCATCAAATCTTCATGGTTTTATTGGGTCTTGTGGAATTGAATAAGGGTTTGGAGGAGGTCATTCAATAAGGTTTTTAGGAGGCTCGGAGGGTTTGGGAGGATTTGCACGACGGTGTTGAGAAGCTGTGATAAAATAAAACCTATATTATAAAATGTAAACAATTAAAAACCATTTGAAAAGAACACAAAATGTAGAAATTTGAGCCATTCCTACCTCTTCTTTGGCATGTCATAAATGATGATTGGTGAATCCTTGAGATGAGTTGACAAAAAAATTGTAGGGAAAAATGTAACTTGTTTCCTTGCCTATAGAGTCGTGAATTGAAGGAGGAAACAATGAAAATGACACAAGTTTGGGGATTTTTTATATACAATAAACATTAGATACATGATTTATAACACGTACGCATTACAAATCATGTATGTGCTATAGGTTCATAAATATCCAAACCTAATAAAAAATGATATGTACTCATTATAATTAGAAATGTGTACACATTTTTTCATTGTTTTGGAAATTTGTCTACTTTTTATAACCCATATTCATGCATGTACCCACCTAGAGCATCCAAGATGGAAATATTAAATAATTCACTTGATTCCTTGTACTTGAATAACTTGTATTTGAATATAAGATTTTCCTCCCAACCTTAGTGCATTATTTCCACTTTTTTTAGAAACCTTCTCAATTGGAAACTTAAGAAAAATTGATATTGTTGATTTCGTGTTGATTTCAGCTTTATTTCCATCTGTATTTTCATATGTGTCTATAACAACATCCTCATTTTTACCCAAAACTGATGTATCATCCGTTATTCCATATGTTATTTAAATTTAATCTAAATTTTCATAGTAATGAACCAATTGAGTTAGGAGAGGTAGAAATGGTAAAGGAAATGGCATTGACACATCCGCCTGGATAGATTCAAAATTCATGCCAAGGTTTATTGTAACAACCTTTACCCAATATGGTTTTCATACTTGGGTAGGGTGACTTAAACCTTGTTATGAGAAACTAAAATTTACACCATCATTTATTGGTTCTTTTCATAACTGATAATCAAGAGTTTCATGTATTTCTTGCATAATTTGGTTGTAAACATTCTCTACATTTGTTTTTTGTTCTCCTCAAGAAAAATTGTTTCTTTTTTTTTTCTTCAAATCTTGTTGCATCACCTTTATGGCAATTTCAATTGCTACATCAGTAAACACTAACAACCTCAAGATGTTTTCCACAACATATAATTCATTCTCTTCATCTTCTTGTACATTGAATGCATGACTTAGAATCGTATCATTTGTTATTTCTTCTTGGTTGAGGGTCCATATTCCATTTCTTTAAAAACTACCCTTGATATTGTCAAGTATTAACATGTTCTTGAATTTTAAGCTTCCCAACATGGAAAATTCTTGTTTGGTAACATACAACCCATGATGTTTATTCATCCATGATTTTCTCTCAACCTTGAAGTAGGCCTTAAAGAAACCAAATATTCATACATCCAATGGATGAAACTTATGGTTTGTGTGTGTCGGTAATCTAAGCAATTCAATCTAAAAATCCCTAGCCTCTTTAATTATTGGAAGAGTTATATGGTTGAAATGACCATGAAATAAGAGGAGATGTTGATTAGTTGGTGAAAATCCAACCGGTATAGAATAGAAAAGTGGTGAAGTCATTTCATGAATAAGTATTTTATCATCCATGCATGGGACTGTGTAGCCATACATACCCCTAGTTTGCACCCTAAAAAAAAATTTACAATTGTCTTTTTTCTTTAAAAAGGTATTTTTAGAAGAAAAATGGACTGAGGGGGGGTGAATTAGTCCTTTAAAACTTTAAACAATTCATATTTACTTGTTTAAACCATAAACCATTCAACCATACATTAATGTGTGTTTAGCAATAATTCAAATGAGAATAACCATAAAGAGACACAAGAACACAAGATATAAGTGGGAAACCCTCAAGGGGAAGAAAACCCACTAAAAAATATGATTATATTACTCAAATAAAAATTATTTATTGAAGCACCAACTTCATCAACAAGCACCAACCCCTAGTTTAGTAGAGAACCAACCCTACAATGAGCCCAACCCCTAGTTTAGTGAAGTACCAACTTCACAATAAGGCTACAAACCCATAAGATGATCAAGCACAAACTCAACCACCTTTAAATTAATATATATATGATGTATTTTTTCTGCCACAACTGACGGAGATCACAATTTCAATCTCACCCACCTTCAAACCCTCTTTCACCTAGTTTACTCAAACTTAGAATTTCCTGACCTGATTTGATCTTCAAATCCTTGCACACATTCTCTATAACACTAATCATAATTTTTCACACTTTCTCAGCTCTAATTTAATACCCTTCATACCACTCACACTCTCTCAATAAGCTTGCACTTTTCCCTCTCTGTTCACTAGTTCAAATTTTGAACCAAACATGCACTTGCTTTATAAGATTCCCAACTCAAAAACATAACATGAGTTAGTAAAAATAAATTATCTAAACCTTTACAACATAAAAACATAATAATAAATCAATAACAACTTCATAATATGCACCCATGTAGGTCATTCATGCTCCAAGACATCCAAACAATCCCAAAATAGGCTCAAAACACCATCACCTGACTCATCAAAGACCTTCAAACTCATCACCATAATTTTTCAAGCCTCCAAAGGATCTCAAAAATGTAAAATATGTACATAGAAACATCATACATGGTCGCACATTACACCAATAAAATTCTTCATAACTCTATCAAGAAGGACTCATTTCCTTCACTAAACAGTTGCTTCCAAGAACCAGTATTCACCAAACATGGGCCTCAAGACAACACTCAATAGCACGTCAACTATGCCATGAAACAAATCATTTGAAATACACTTTCTTGTAGAATCAAATCCATTACTTTCTATATCTCATGAAACATCCATCATTGCAAACCAAACTTACTTTCCTCTTCACCAAATTGAGTTGCCCAGAAAGAATTTTTGGAGGAAATCAACTAGTTTCCACCCTTGCTATACCACTTTCATGATCTCTAAATGCCTTCATTGGGGGAAAAATCATCCATATTCACTCTACAATGGATATAAATCATCAACTAATAAACAATCTTCTACTTCAATCTTCTAGCCAGAGCAATCATGTCCATAAAACAAGCAACCTTGTTCTTCACAAACTGAGTTGGTTGACCTATCAAATCACCTCATAAAGAGAAAAATAATATACCATTGGAAATAAATCTAAATATAATTTCCATAACATCTTACATTTCCTTCCAAATCCAAGTGGAATGCCTTCAACCGGGTCTATCTCTGAAACTACTCAAAACTGTCATTTACAAGCCAAAAAAACATTCTTCACAAATAGGGAACACTTTTCCCTCTAGGACTTCAACCATGATCTGAAACCATCATTTACATCAATTAAAACTCCCATACTAAAAAAATTGTCAATTTATTTCATACCTTCTTTGGACAACTTTTCCTCAAACTAAACATCTTCATAAACATACATGCTTGAGTGGGGTCCATAAATTATCACGTGCTCTATATTACCTTAATGGAAATATGGAGTCTTATACAACCTCAAGTCATCAAACTATTGAAAACAATCAATTATTGGCACCTACCATGAAGATATTCTCCATCGCTTTTGACCAAGGGTTTCAAACTCACAAAAAGCAATTTACCTTCTTAACATTCTTTCATAAAAATGTGAAGACTGAAATGACTCCATTATTTTTTGAAATTTTCTTAGATCAATGTAAAAACATCCCTAAAATCTAAACTTTCATCCCATGTAAATCACACAATCCACAACAAGCATCATAAGTTGCAATTTGAGCTGGAAAATGCACCCTTCTCAAGCACCATGTTTCACCTAAAACATAATAACTTGAACAATATTCTTCATAATTAATTTCAATTTTTCTCACACCTCTAAGACACCCATTGCTAACCATCTCCATTCTCATCATGTTAGCTCAAATAGTTCTACATATTCATATCCCATCTCATTTGCATGACTAGCCCTTAGGATTTGCATGGTTTAAGTTATTTCATAGTAAAAGAACCTCATACCTCATCATGAAACCTCTCCAAAAGGCCCTAGCACACATGAGAAAACATGTCTCACTCACCTTCATTTCTCCATGATCTCACATGGCTCTACAACTCATTCTCATGCTCCATTTGGCCTCCAAGCACCTAGACTAGGTCTAGATGAGCACATGTAACTGATTCTTCCACCTGTACCTACACTCTGAAGCTCAAGTGAGTGCTTCAACACACTCCTACAATTATCTACATACCTCTCACATGATCCTCAAGTAACCATACACCTTAATTCACCATGTTGTTTCATCTAGGATAGCTAGGTCACTTGATTAGACCTACTAGGCCAATCCATTCTCACACTATCCACTCTTATGATCATGCCACAACCTGATTGTCCATGTCATCATCATGAAAAAGAATCTCCTAACACTTCCTCCATCACAGTCTGCATCTGCTGTCACCAATAGGACCTTCATATAATATCATCATAACAAACTTCAGATAAATGCTGAAGCATTCAGTCCAGTCTCTGAAGCAAGTAGAATAGACTTCATACAAACTTCGAAGCATTCAAGAAAACTCCGAAACATTCAAACAAACTCTGAATCACTTTATATTCCATCTTTCAAACACTTATACTTATTTTTCATTAATTTTAATTCACCTTTTACATCAATGACAACACTAGCTCACTCATGCCAATAGGTAGAATCCTAAGATACTTTTCCTGGTTGCATTGACACATTATAGACACTTAAAATCCACTTACATAGTTTTATTACTTAAATTTCACTAATGACCTTCTCATTTTCTCCTCTGATCAATTGATAATAATTAGTCAATTAACTTTTCTTCACTCCATTCTAGGATGCCCATTCATGACATTATTTTGGTCATAATCCCTCTATAATCAACTAATTTGGCTAATATACCCTCTAATTAGCTAAACATCCCCCTTTTAACCATCTATAATCTCCCCATTTACCTCTAGACCACTTCTACAAGCTTCCTAGGCTATTAATCAATTACATGTGATTAATTAGACCCTCCCAACTCTCATAGGTTACTAATCACTTGTTAATCAATCTTAACTAGCCTAAACCAAGTTTATCTCTTCTAAATCATGTTTATCCACTCCTAATCAAAAATTCCATTTTTTATTTACCCTTTTGTCCCACATGCACTAGGATTCTAAAATTTCTCAAATGGAGGCCTATAAATACAAGGCTAATGTCTCCCTTTCAACTTTACACCTTGATTATCATATCAAACACCTTACACACTTTGAGACTTTGGAAAATATCTCATTTGCATTAGCTAAAGCTAGAAGAATTTGATCTTGAGCCATTCCTCATTGTAGTAGCTTCTCCATCTTGCATCCATTCCTTCAAGCTTGGTTAGTAGGAGAATATCTAAACATGGTCTTGTAGCCATTTTAGAGAGATCTCTTCACCACTTGGAGAAAACAACACAAAAATGATTGCTTAGGATCTAACTAGGTTCATCTTTATATTAAGCAATCTAGAGAAGTAGAGGTAACATAGTAATGTTAGTTTGATTCATGCATTATTGTAGAAGTTTATCTCATTAAGCTCTCATCTTGATGTTTATGATAGATTTAGTTATATTGTGGAACTACTAGGTGTTAGTTTCATGTTATTGTCATAGCTAATATTTTCATGCATACATTTGGCATGCCCAGTGGGACCTTACTCCATGGTCCATAGAAGTTGATTTCAAGTTTTGTGATTTACCTCAATTTTTCTAACTATATCATGCATTTTGAGGATTAAATAGATTTGTCTCAAGCATTTTGCTAACCTTATGTGTGTTAAATATTCCTTTTGCATGCAAAGTTAATGTGTTTTTGTTAGAAATTGGTTTGAAGAGCCAAAGTGTTGATCAGTTTGTAATTTCAGAAGTCATTTTGTCAAAAATCTATTTTTACATTGTTCCAGGTACACGTGTAGGTACTAGAAAGGGGCGCATGTATACACTCAAATTCACACGTACTTGTAGCATAGGGTGCACATACGTTCCCGGGGGCATGCATATGCTTCCTTGCCCACGCATATACTTCCCTTTATTTTTGGGCCTCTGTGATAAAATTTACTAGACATGCACGCATTTTCTCTCAAAGGGTGCACATACACTTGAAAGGACCACATACGTCTCTTAGGACGTGCACATGTTTACCTCCCCTCCATGTTATTTTTTCTTTTTGAAAGATGTGCACATACACTTATAGGGGCACGCATACACCTAAGAAGGGTGCACAGGTGCTTCTCTACCCACACATACATTAAAGGTTGATTGTGTTTTTGACAGGGGCATGCATACACTATTAGGCATGCATATGTTGCTAGGGGTACACATACATTCTAAAGGGCGCATAGGTGCTGCAGTATAAAATTAAACATTATGTTAAAAGGAAAAATTTTGTTTCCTTATATTTTTTAACACTTTGTAGGGTTTTCTTGATCTACATTAGTGGTTTTCATAGTTTCATTTTCATTTATGAGGCTAAGGATCACGTATGCTCTTCCCTTGCATCTTTTAGGTGATCTTGGGAATAAAAAATGATTCACCACCTCTTTCATGCTTTCGAAAACACTTCATCAAATATTTCTAAAGGAATGAACTTCAAGTTGGGTAAAAATAATGAGTTGTGCATTTGATTTGTAGGATTTCTTCATTATTTGCTAACTAGTCAGATTTCTCATTGCGTATGCTCTTCCTTTGCATCTTAGGATGATCTTAGGAATCAAAAACAATGTTTGATCCTCTTTCTATGATGCCTTGATCATTTTGAGAACTACTAATATTTTCATGAAGGACCATATCACTTCAAAAGGAATCAGGATCTAAACAAAAGCTAACACATTTGTTGTAGGTTTCCAATGGTGTGAAAAACCTCATTAAGTTAAAAGATAAGAAAACACACCACATTCAAAACACTTGATATGTAGGTTCGGATAAGGGTAAACCCATCCACTTTGAACTAGGAGAAGTACCCTTTGGCATAAGCCTTAAGATAATAAGAGGGATGCTCCTAGGAACCCCAAAGTAGTCCATGCAAGAGGGAACCTTGTGGATGAAATGGGAAGTGCTCACTTACCTACTTGTTTAGTTTACCTTATGAGTTTAGAGTCAAAATTATCTTCACGTGACCCCAATGAAAATGCAACTGAATGCATTTATTTCTCATTATATTGAATAGGGTAAAGTAAATATGGGATACTCCAAGGTTTAGTCAGTGTGACTTCCTTAGAAAACTGAGCTCGCAGAAGGTATTTTGTGACACCTAGTTGAGAGAACCAAATAGGAAGCATATTTCTTCTTGGAGCCAACTTTACCATATCAAACCAATCATGTTTTATAAGAGATTTTTCGCTAAGTAAGAACTTGTTCAGAGTCAAAACCTTGTTAATCGAATAAGGAGAAAGCCCATCCAAGTTTGAACTAAGTGTCATTCATCAAGAAATTTACAAAGAATTACTTTATCTTAGTTTCTCACTCGCCTTAAAGCAAGGTGAAACTCTACCGAAGTGATGCCAAGTATCTTTCAACCTCACTTGGATTAATCCTTTGTTTTCTTGTTTCACATTTGGGAAAAAAGAGAATGACATACATGGATACCACTAGAAATAATCATGTGTCCACCACTTTTTTAGTCTACTTGCATGACTAGGTTGCAATGCCAGAATGCAAGTGTTGAAAGTGTGAATGGTACATCTTCATGTTCTAGTAGGCCCTTTGTCTCACACCCATATTGAGACTTATTATCATCGTAGTTAGGTTTTCTCGTCATTGAATTCCTTTGACTTTTTTACATTGCCCGTATCATATCCATACAAATTTGATACTTACGTCTTGTTTCCTTTGTGAAACTTGATCTAAGTCTCTAACTTGTATCATTACGATGCTCACATAAATAACAAACTTCTTGATATACTTGACTTAGTTTTTGATCCCAACATTTCCTTGAGTCTTGGAAAATGTCGTTACATTGTTAGCATTGTGGTGACATCATTTTGATACTAAAAATCTTTCCTTTGTCTACGAAGCTTGATTTATGTATCCAAATAGTGTTGTTATGTTGCTTGCATTGGTAGCCTCCTTTTTAACAACTTGGAATTTGTTTTTTTCTAGAAACTTGTTTTGGTATACCTTATTGTGAGATCACGTCAACACCTTCTTAGTACTTAGGCCTTGTTTATATCAAACTTGACCTAAGTGGTGATATCGTGTTGTCACTATTTGTACCTAACCTACCATTTGATAGTGCATTTTGCATGAGGAGTAGATTCCTTTAGGTTGGATTGGTTTACCAAACTTGCATGATTGTGCCTTGTGTTTGTTCATCACATTGATCTATTTTTCTAGGGAAATCCTTATTATATCCTTGGATTCTTTATTCTTTTTCACTCAACATTCTTGGACTAATTGTCAAGTTTTATATAGAAAACATTACGACAGTCACGTTATAACGTTATAGTCTAGGTTTTATCATCATTGATCACATTCAACAAAAACCTTGGTAGACACCTTAGTATGCCCCCTATCACAAGGATGGCATCTAAGAGATTGGGGTCTAATCCTTTCATTGGTCATGATTTAGGACCCCTCTTTTCTATGGTAAAAGACTCAGATGATTTAATTGACCATAGTGGTGATGAGGAAGACTCACCTCGGGATAATTTTGAGTTTGATCCCAGCACGCTTAGATGAATTCCTTTATCTCAATAGGGATAGAGTACTCACATGATTGGTAGAGTTAGGTGCCAAGATGACACCTAAATATGAATTTATCCCACCTAACTATCTCACCTACGAAGAAGAATAAATGCAACGTCCTCTTATTAACTTTGATGATGAGTTAAAACAAGGACATGCCTCTACTTCATATCACAACAACACTAAAACTGAGGTACCCAAACACATGAGTGGTTATGAATTACCACCCCTTAAAATACCTCACAAAGTTAGGATAGAATGTAAGTGTAAGGAACCACCTCCTATGCATGAAAATATTGAAGGACCTAAAGATGAAGAAGTCACTTTGCAGCAACAAATACAAACCCTTAGTAGACAATTAGCTAGTCTAACTTCCCATGTGAAAAAGGACACAGATAAACATGCACATCAAGAAAAACCTAGGGTGAAACATAGTGAGCTTCATACCAAATATAATGAGGGTTAAGCATCTAAATATAGCAATGTGTACATGCCAACTTCCCCTACCAAAGAGTAACTTCTCACATAATAGTTTCAATATATGAAAGGCATACTCACAAGCCTACAAGAGAGAAATGTAGGGCATAGAAAAAAGTATCAATATGAAGAACTATGTCCTTACCCCTTCGATAAGGATATGTTACACATACCCTTCCCCAAAAACTTTGTCATGCTAAAGTTTGAAAAATATAAAGGGAGATGCGACCCACGTGATCACATAAAGCACTTCTACATGGCTTTCTAGGAAGTATCTTACAGTGAAAACTATCTCATCCACTTATTCCCATGAAGTTTAGGGGGTCAAGCCTTAGAATGGTTTCTTCACTTACCAAGAGGGTCTATCTTTACATGGTCTGAACTAGCCAAGAGGCTTGTGTGTCACTTCTCATTTAATGTTGAGAGTGACATTACCATGTTGGATTTATGTAATACTAAGAAAAGGCCTAATGAAACCTTTTCTACTTTCTTACAATGATGGAGAGGGTTAGCTAGTCACTTCCCTTGTACAATCCCTGAAAAATAGTTGGTTAGTATTTTTGTCCCCAATCTAAACCTGGACATTTCTTTCCATCTACAGATGCATTGTGTTAGTAACTTCAAAGAAGTTATAGAAAAGGGAAGCCAAATTGAAAAGGATTTAATAGAAAAAGGGACACTGAAACCATTTTCGAAAGACAAGCAAACACCTAAACCTATGGACAAACCCAAAAATTTCAATAAAAATAAAAATTTCATAAGGGATGGTATAACAGACTCAAAATACATACAAATGGTTCAAATTGGTCCCCCTTTCAAGCTTACTCAAGGACCCATTCAACCCACATCCCTCAAATGTCGAGTATTCACTCCTCTCATGGAATCCTTGTCCACAATCCTAAAATAATTAGATGCAATGAACATGGTACAGTACCCTAAAATAGTTCCCTATGTCGATGATGCATCTAAACTGTCAAGGTATTAAAACCATGAGTATTGTGAATATCATCATGTCAAGGGGAACAAAACCAACAAGTGCCTCAAGCTAAGACACTTCATCCAGGACCTTATTGAAAGTGGTGAGATTGAAGTTGATTCACCTGAGCCACATCAAACACCCAATCAAAAGATGGGAATATTCAAAGAACCTTTCCCTAGGCATAACAAACAGGAAACAAAAAATCTAGATCAGGGCCAAGCTTCCAATGATTACAAAGCCACCAATTACGTTTATGGTCAAACCAATAACCCATTTGATTCACTTATCAGTTGTGTCCATTCTCTTAATGAGTATGTTAATACTATACGAATTTTTAGAAACTATTGTGATGTAGCAACACAACACGCTCGTCTTGTGATTCTGAAACCTCTTCCACCTACCCCTCAAGAGGGTTGATATGATCTATTAGAACAACTTGAGAAGACCACTGCTAAGATTTTGATCTTAGATCTTCTCAAGATATCAAACGTTCATAAAGACATCCTCTACAAAACACTTCAGGGGTCAGGGGTGTCAATTGATGTTGATCCTTCACACCTCCAAGCGATGGTCACAAACCTTACTCCTATGGAACACCTTTCCTTCTCCCAAAGTGAAATCCCACATAAAAAATAAATGCATAAATTACCCCTATACCTAGAGGCATTAGTTACTTGAAGAAAGATAAAAAGAGTGCTTGTGGACAACAGGTCTGGTTTGAACATTTACACCTTGAAGTTGGTTAGACAACTAGGACAAACAGAGGTAGATTTAGATTCTCATGTCATCACTATCACAACATATGACAACACCGAATGTGAATCATCTGGGACAATAGTACTACCTATGGAAGTAGGGCCAACATATCATGACACTAAGTTCCATGTCCTCAACCTGGATCTTCCTTACAATATGCTCCTAGGCCACCCATGGATACATGCCCTCTAGGTTGTACCCTCCACCTTTCATCAGTGCATCAAGTTATAGCATAATGGGAAAACAATAACTATTTCAGGAGATCCCAAACCATTTGCACATTATAGAGCCTTGCATAGTTTTTCCCATATAGCATATGAATGTCATTCTATAGATATAGTTGTACCACTATAAATCGAAGCTCTAAAAACACGTGTTGACCCAAACATGCTAAGTGTTAGTACTGAAAGCACTCTCGATAATGTATCTCCCTTTACTACATGGGAGATGAATTTCCTATTAAATGGTGAAATTGAGGAATATAACATCTAAAAGGCCCTTCTGGTCTCATGACCTTTCATTATCACCTAAAACACAAGGCAGACCAAATTTCTAATTCAAGAGCTCTCCAGATAGTTGTGCTAGTCCTTTTGAGAATTTTTTCCTCACAAACTCTTATCAGATGAGAAAATGTTGGATTCACCCACAAATTGGCTCCCTGAAGGTACAAAACCTTCATGTCACCAAGCTCCAGAATATACCAAAGCTCACAAGATGATGCATGCCATGGGTTATGAAGGATACGAGTGTAGCACAGATGGACAGGGAAGATTAGAGCCTATCCCAATTCCCCATTACAAACCAAATAAACATGGCCTTGGTGTTAGGCCTCATGGAGTTCCACCCTCAAAAATTGATGCTACCTCTTAGAACATGAGGATATCTCATCTCATTCGGATAGTGACGAAGATTCCTATTGTAGCCTATACGAGGATCTTGCCTCCACAAAACATTTTCTAGACACTACCATCTTAACCTTATCCCCTTTTGATTCCCAAATAAACCTTGTATATCCTAATCTCATTGACTAGGACCAAAAACTTCATGTACTGATCGATCTCTTTGAAAATGATGAGGTAATTGCAGATTTCTTGGGTATCTGAGATACCATTCTGATCGATGACCAAAAAAGGGTTTCTCCATCAATTTGGATGCATGTGTGTACTTCAGGGAGGAGGATGAGATGTGTGGTCAGAAAAACATAAATGAAAGTGAGGGAAAAATTTCTTCCAAAAATCCTCGGCAAAAGCAAAAGTCCAAAACACATAGTGAAAACCTCTTTGAGGCACTGACGGAAAAACAAATGGAAAAATCAAAGGACATAAAAAGTGGCCATACCCAGGGTGAAAGTCTCATTAAGATGCCCTTGGAAGAATACCTCAATCTCCCTCCTGATCCTACATGTATGGAGGACACATCTAAAATGTTGGTAGAGGAGACCATAGATGTCAATATCGGGTCAGAAGATAACCCTAGAATGGTAAAACTGGGAGCTTCACTCTCAACGTAGGAGCAAGAAAAATTTTGTGAGCCTACTACGAGAATTTTTAGACATATTTGCATGGTCATATGTAAATATGCTAGGTTTGGACCCATCCTTAGTCATGCATAACATTTTTGTGTATCCATATGCCAAACCTATCCAACAGAAGCTGAGGAAGATGTACCCATGTGTAGCACTTCTAGTCAAAGAAGAACTAGAGAGGTTATTGGTGGTAGGTTTTATCAGACCTATCGATTATTCAGAATGGATATCCAACATAGTGTCGGTACAAAAGAAACCAGTTGGTATCAGAGTATGCACTGATTTCAGAGACATCAATAAGGCATGTCCAAAAGATGATTTTCCTCTACCTAACATTGACATGATTGTCGATTCAACTACGGGTTATGAAATGTTGTCCCTCATGGATGGATTTTTTGGTTATAACCAGATCAAGATTGCAGAGGAGGATCAACATAAAACTTCCTTTACAACCCCTTGGGGAACATTTTGCTACCAAGTATTACCTTTCGGTCTCAAAAATTTTGGGGCAACCTATCAAAGAGCAATGACAGTAATCTTTCATGACATGATGAATAACATCATGGAAGACTATGTTGACGATATCCTGGGAAAATCCAAGACCAGAGAAGAACACCCAAAAATATTGAGGTGTATCTTTCAATGCCTTTGAGACTACAAAGTTAGACTAAATCCAAAGAAGTGTGTGTTTGGCATGCAATCAGGAAAATTATTGGGATTCATTGTCTCAAGAAGAGGGATTGAAGTAGATCCAGCTAAGGTTGCATCTATTTCCAAAATACCTCCACGAAAGAACCTGAAGTAGCTACGTAGCTTACAGGGAAAAATTTAGGAAATCCACCATTTCATCTCTCATCTCACAGATAAGTGCCATCCTTTCACTCATCTACTCAAGAAAGATGTTACATTCCATTGGGGCCCTGAATGTTGATATGCCTTTGAGTTATTCAAACAATATCTGACTAATCTTCATATCCTCATGCCGCCTACTCCAAATGAGCCTTTGTTGTTATACATCTCAGCTACCCAATGTGCTATTGGTGCACTTACTAGCCCAATACGATCTAAGTCCAAAAAGAAAGAGTAGTCTATTACCTTAGCTGCACTTTAATTTCTTATGAGCTGAATTATCCTCAAATTGAAAAGGATTATTTAGCTGTGATATTTTCCTTTTAAAAGCTCAGTCATTACCTATTAAATAAAAAAACCAAGATCATTTCTAAAGTTGATCCATTAAAATACCTTTTGTCTAAACCATGCGCTTACTGGAAGGATGGCTAATTGGATCATCCTGCTAAGTGAGTTTGATATTGAATTTGTCAACCAAAATTCACTCAAAGGACATGTACTTGCTGATCAGCTAGCTGCAAAGCTCCCTTACCAAGAACAAAACCATTGTGTTTGGATCTTCTAGATTCTTCCCTAATGTATATTGAGGAATTCCTTCATGTGGAAAGTACACTTCGATGGCTCATTTAATTTTCATGGTTCGGGAATTGGTGTGATACTTGTCACTCGAACAGGAGACATCATTCCACAAGATTTTTTCTTGAGCTTCCCATGTACCAATAACATACCAAAGTATGAGGCACTCATTACTGGGTTGAAACTTGCTATCAAATGGAATATCAGACAACTAAAAGTCATTGGAGATTCACAATTGATCATTAAACAAGTCAATGATGAGTATAAGGTCAAGGATGAAAATATCATCCCATAAAAAAAGGTGGTTGAGACTCTAAAGGAATATTTTATGGGTGTAACTTTTGAAAAAATTCCAAGGGCACATAATTGATCAGCAGACGTCATGGCCACAATCAGATCTTTGCTTCACATTCCACCTCAGGCAACTAAAATTCCTTTATTTTTTGAACATCTGTGAGTTCCTGCATATGACATGTCAAAATTGTGTCTGGTATGTGAAGTTGTTGGTCCTTTTTCCCCCTGGTATGAGCCCATTTACAATTACCTACAATATGGTACCTTTCCCCTAAATATTTACCACCTTGAAAAAAGAATCTGTATCTGATGCATAGCCTGTTATACCCTCTTATGGGGCACCCTATATTGGCGTGGGTATGACGGGAATATTTTGCACTATCTTAATTTAACTGAGTCAGTCCAAGCTATCAAAGAAGTACATGAAGGTGTTTATGGGGATCACACGAGTGGAATGGTACTCGCTAAGAAATTCTTAAGATTAGGTTATTATTGCCCTACCATGGAATCATATTGTTGCAACTATGTCAAGAAGTGTGCATTATGTCAGAATTATGGAAACCTAATTCATGTGCCAACACAAGCCTTACAACTGATCACAACACCATGACCATTCTCTAAGTGGGGACTGGATCTCATAGGGAAGCTCACTCCTACCTCCTCAGATGGCCATACCCATATCATAATGGCCACAAAATACTTTACCAAGTGGGTGGAAGTTGTTCCTCTCACATATGTCACCAGTGCTCAAATTTCCAAATTCATCATGAATCACCTTATCTGCCATTATAGCATCCATTCTGCCATTATAACTGACAATGGTAAATATTTTAAGAACAAGACAGTGAAGGCATTATGCAAACACCTCCAAATTAGTTTAAATTGGTATACTCCCTATTACCCTTAAGGTAATGGACAAGCAGAGGCCTCTAACAAAACCCTTGTTCAGATTATGAAGAAGATGGTGAGTAAGATTGGTCAAAACTGGCACTTGTGTTTCCATCCCACCCTATGAGCCTATAGAACTTCCATTCACACTCCTACTAGTGCAACACCCTATTCCATGGTCTTTGGCACTGAATCCATCATCCCCCTAGAAATTAAAATTCCCTCTCTGAGAATATCTCTCAGAGACTACCTAGATAAAGATGAAGACTACCATGTGGCTAAACTAGAAGAGTTGTAACTCCTAGATGAATGATGCCTCAGTGCACTCAATCACTTAAAAGTGTATCAAAATTGATTTTCCCATGTCTACAAAAAATGTATCATGCCTCGTTAGTTTGAGGTAGGATATCTAGTTCTCAAAGAAAAAATTTCAATACCACCAAAGACCAGGAAAAGAAAGGTAAGTTTGAGGCAAACTAGTTAGGAATGTATGTTATGTTCACTAAGTATGGTTCAGGGGAACAATACAAACTTCACTCACTCAGATGGTGGGGAACTAAAAGAACCCATGAACGCAATACATCTCAAGTAATTTTGTGCTTAAGTATGAGGTTCCTCAAAAATCAAAGAAAAAAACAAGCAAAAAAATCAATAAATCAAGAAAAACTAAAGAGAAAATAGGTCGTCCAACTATGAAAACCACGCAATTGTGGCACCTTGGACATGTCCCTTGGTGAAAACCGGTTTCCATCACCTTGGGAAGATTGTTTGTTCACAAGAATTCTCATATCTATAGGGAACATTTGTTTTACCCTAAGCTAGTTTCCACTTGTGTTTGAGCTTCATTTAAGCCTATCCTCTATGGCCTTGATCCATTTGTTTCTCCTCTTGTATATTTGAGAAGGGTTTGCCTTTGTATATTCCCATCTAATGTTAGGGGCACCTTCGCATATTCACCTTCTTGCACATATATGCATGGCATTCTACCCTTTTACATGATATCTAACATTGGGGGCATCCATGCTTCTTGGTTTTGTTTACATAGATTTGGAAAACTTTCTGGAAAATTTAAAAAAAATCATTTGTATTAAAAAAGTCAAAAAAACATTCAAAATTGTTTGATAATCCCAAAACTTTATAAAACATTCTTGTAGAAAATACAAAAAAACTATAACATTGTCATACAAAAATCCCGAAAACAATGTGTAAAACGTAGCCTTGAAAATTGTCTCACAAAAAACAAGTAGTTTGCTTACTTAGTTATTTGTTTTATGTTTTGTATAGTTTTGATTACTTTACCTTTTTTGGTTGTAATGCATTCCTTAGATTCATTTTCTTACCTAGATTGAATGTTGTTCGCTTTATTGTTAAATACTTTGAGTTCATTTTATCTTACCTATATGTATATACTTGTATTGTTTTATTTAGGCCATACATGTGTGTTAGTTAGAGTTGTTATCTTTTTAGTTGTGTTTATTTGTTACTTGTACAGTTTGTTGTTATCATCATCATACCATCAATACCATCACATCTATACATCATATATCAATAAAGGCTAAGCTACATCATCATGAACATGAAAATTAAACATGTATGCTAAGCTAACATCATATAATATCGCCAAGAGGGGAAAGATGGACCACCTTCTATCCCCCCTCACACATAGACCATAAAATGTGGATTAAACATGTTATATCATACACATAATGTGATAAATAGAACATGAAGTATCTCATCAAACATGCAATATCATCTAATGTTATCTCATAAATCCAACGCATGTGATACAATCATAAAACATCATAATAAAATTCCATCATCATCATAATCATATATATGTCAAAATGTCAATGTCCATATACAAATGTGTCTCTGTACATAATCATTAGGTACATAGTATGCCATCATGGGCATCAATCCAAAATGTGCCTTCATATCAAGGCATAACAAAAAAAATACATATCCAGCATCAAAAATGTGTCGTCATATCGATTCATAACCAATAACAATACATATACATTGTCAAAAATGTTCCTTCATATCAAGTTGTACATCAAAACTCTATACATCTGTAAATACATCAAATAAAATAGAGTCATGATTCTCCCTCATGTGGTATTTCTAATCCTTTGATCTTGGTGGTGGTCCCATCACCTATAGCCCCTATTGACCTACTAGTGGTTTCCCCACCGATCTGGCTGATGAAGCTACCCTACATGTGACTATGAGGCACTCCTAACTCATGGCATGTTGACTTAATGTGAGAGCTCTATGTCCCTTTAGGAAAGCATCATAGTATAATGATCTATAATACGTAGTCTGTACTAGTGGTTGCAGCTAAATCCATGTAAACATCGGGGTGTCACAAAATCTCCAGTAGACTGATGTAAATAAGAAACCTCCTTTGAGAATCCCAACCACCTTGACCTGAAATTGTACCCACTCTTTCTAGATGTTGATCTCACTCCGTTGTAACCACATGTACCTATGTACCCTCTTGAAATGTAGTTTATCCCTCTCTATCCGGAGTTGATCTCACTCCACTACAACCTGCTGCAGTTGTGTTGTAGACTGTTATAATAACATTGTAACTTGTTGCATCTTACCTAACCATCTACTGCAACTAATTCCTAAGGACAACCAAGTCACCACCATCCACCTCCTGTACTAGACTATTTGGTGGACTAATAATAGGATCTTGTTATACATGACCCTATGGAGGAACCTGATGTAAAGTAACATGGATACCCACCTGTATATCCACTTGGGGCATCTAAACCTATACCTATCCCTATGGTTATACATGTCCCTGTTCCTGTCCATCCCCTCCATGTCCCTGTCCCTGTCCATCAAATCCATATCCATCAGGAACCTACTGCAAAGGAGCACGGATACCCACTTGTATACCCACCAGGCATCTAAACTTGTCCTTGGTCCTATCCATCCCCTCCATGTCCATGTCCATCCCTACCATTTCCAAACTTTCATTGTACCCAATCTGTGATGCCATGAAAATGACGACGTTCTAGGAACTTGCTTCCACTAAACACATAACCGAAACTACAACTTTTTTTTTTTTACATTACAAGGTAATATGTTGATCAACTACTAAAGAATAAACATTGAAAACAATTCTATATTGCCTCACACCTAATTGTTGTGGTATTTTTTTTTTTATTTACCATATTATATTGGGGTATGTTTCTTTCTTTCATTCTTTCTATCACATTTTATTGTGTCTTAGTTTATTAAAATGTAAATTTTTAATAAATTGATAGTGAAGTTTTTTTTATTTTTCTATGGAAAAACCAGAGCTAAAAACCAAAATTTTCGAACCCAAAAACTCATTGACGTTTGTTATTCATTCAAGCAATGCTTCCCCCAAAAATATTGAGCTAACCCATCACCATCAATAGGTGATAATGATCAAACCAAGGACCCGATCAGGTGTCTTTCAAAACCAGTGTCACTTCCTATAAACGCATTGTTCAATGCGTCTTGGATTTATTTAAGTATTAATGGCATTCCATTGATTGTAAGAATTTTTAAATTATTTTATCCACATGGGCCGTGGAGTACAAGTGTGTAATTGTATTCTAGATCAAACTTATTCTCATGCTTTTATCAGTTCTATTAACTAAATGGAGTCCAGATGGATTAACTGCTTATGTGGCTGCCATGTAAATCGATTTACACACTAATATTTTGATTGTCACATCAAGTATTCATTATGTTGTGTCTTGACATGGAAAACATTCAAATTTACTTTCTTTAATGTGGATTATTCATATTTGAAATTGAACAAAGATGTCAAGAGTTTATCAGTGGTATAACATTCAAATTTAGGTTTGAATTCATGGTTGGGTGTGGGTGGCTTTAATAGCCACCTGTCATTCCATTAGGACCCCATTCCCTTTGCGTGAAGGTTACTCCTTGCTGGGCCACATGTCTTCATTTATTGCATTGTGGATCCGCATATCTTATGCGCTCCCCCTTTTATTTTGTATTTTTTTAGATCCACAGGTTTTGCTCGGCCCTAGCTGCGCGGGTTTGGCAGGGCAGTTATAGATGAAGCTACAGCTAGTGAAGCAGGGGTGTTACCTCATCCTATTCGGCTCTGGCCGCGTGAGCTATTATGGTGGTTATAGATGAAGCTACAGGCTAGTGAAACAGGCGTGTTACCTCCACTTTCATTGGGTACTGCGAGGCGTGTTCTTGTCGGGGATCCACAGCCACGGCCTACAACAGAAACGGCCAGGCAGCAGGTAAGACGCAGTGTAGAGGAAGCCTTTTTAGTGCTTCCAACAAGCAGGCTGTCCAACCATGTTGTCATCTGTTCAGTTTCGAATGCATCCTCAATTCGGGATTCACCTTCAAGATTTTTTTATCAAAATCGATTAAGGGGGTGTGAAAGTGTTACCAGGAGACCTGATGAAATTTATTACAAGGATTCTCTATGGAGGCCTTACCTGTTTTACGATGTAGCTCGTGGAAGAGAATCTCATAGAGGTGGATCTGTTTCATATCAAAATATTCATGAAGCACAGTTTGTCTTGCAATTATTTGAACATTTCATAGACCTTGGGAAGCACATTAAATTACTTATACATACGTAGGTTTATTTATATATAATTAATATTATTTCCTTGGCTATAGTTATATTAGCATACTTTTGTTAATATAAAAAAAAGTATTAATAGTATATTAATATTAATATAATTTAATAATAATAAACCCATTAGTTTTAATATTACTTTAATATGAATAATTTTTAAAATATTAGTATCATTATTAAGCATTAAGGACATATGGGTAATGAGCTTAATAAGTTTAGAGCTTTTACATTAAAATTTCTTTCTACACAATTTAATAGGCATTGTACGGGATTTCAAATAGATTTGATTTCATTTCCCTTAATAATTTGCAAATAGATTTACAATAAATTCTTAAATGAGGAAAAACATAATGGAGCTAGAACTTAAATTAATTCATTGGCATATTGAAAACTATTTAAAACTTAAGTCTTTCCATCAACAATACAAGAAGAGAAAATGCACTAATATTCCAACTTTTCCAATACATCTCTTTTAAGTAACAAAATGAAATTTAATATTTTTTTTTTTTTAAATTTCCCAACATTCCACAAGGGAGTTTCAACAATATTTCCAATAATTTTTAGAGTAAGAACTACTAATATTCAACAAGATCAACACACTCATATGAGGTTCCAAGCCAAGTTTAAGGAGAATAAATTGTCTTTCCTTCAACTTTCAATTCCATCCACATTACAACCTTAATAATGAAGATCAATGTAACTCTCCTTCAAAATCTTAATGCAACATTTTCCACTTAATGTGGGAACAATTTACAATAATGGAAGCTAAAATACAAAGCAATATTACACTTTCTTCCACTCTAGGTGGGCAAAAAAAATACAAGGTAGTTTCACATTGTCATCAACAAGGCTCCAATGCTACAAACATCAAAAAGGTAGCTCCTCCAATAGTTTGCTTGATTCATAACAAAATAAGGGGAGAGGAAACGCTCTCCTCCCAACCAAGATACCCAATGGAGAAGAGAAGCCATCCTCTCCATTGGCCCCCGAGCCCCAACCACATTACAATGGGAGAAAATCCAACTCATGGCAACTACTAGCTTCCACATAACTTAACATGAAATTTCACATTCATTCCATAATCCTTCAAAACAAAAATCAACAACTCAACAAGAGGGAAACCATCAAAACAACAAAGTCACAAGGCTTATCAAGAAAGCCATAAGATTAAGACCTATGGGGAGACCACTTATGGCTCCCAATGGGAATGGGTGCCACCTAAAATCCTCCAATGCAAAACACAATACCCCTAACAACTCTTATGCCTCCCTAAATTACCCCTTATCCCTCCATCCACTCTTATGCCTCCCTCAACTCTTATGGCTCCCCCAAAGTAAGAATAAGAAGAAAATGCAAGCATTTCTCATACTAGGGGGGCACCCAACCCAAAATCCCTCCTCAAGAAAATGATCTCTTATGCCTCCCTCAAATAAACTCCCCATAGTCTCCTCCAACTCCCAACTTAGGCATTCTACCCATTCCCAACAAGCATTTCTAAAAAAAAAGAACAACAACATTCAACACAACATATATACACATACATATAACAAAAAAAAACATAATACAAAAAAAGGTGAAGCTCCTACCTTTCCATGGTAGAGCTTGTTCCAAGTATGAAGTCTCAAATCCCTCTAAAGATCAAGCAAGCACCCATAAGCTCCAACAAAATTCCCACAAGTATCAACAAGCTCCAAAAATCTACAAACTCCTTCAAAATCCTCTCCTCTCCAAAATACAAAAGACTAAAAATGAAACTTCCAACCCCTAAAACAAACAAGAGGATCCAATAAATAGAGAAAAGAGAGGGAGGGATGATGTGGCTCCAAGTAGGATGCCACCTCCTTTTCCCTCCACTCCACATCACTTGGTCAACCTCATATTCCAAAGCACCATTAATGAGTGGTTGAAAGAAAGGCAAGCACCTTACACACTCCATCTAAGTCCACTCCCCCAAAGGACAAAATTAAATTTTTTGAAAAAAAGTGCAATTAATATTTTACCTTTTTATCCCCCCAAAACACCTAAAAGACCCTAAATTTGGCCTTCCAACCCATAAGTAAGGTTGGCATGGGGTTTTAAGAGGTGTGGGATAAGTTTGACTTGTCCCACGAGCTTTCAAATTTGGCCTCTAAGGCCAAATTCGAGTTTCCCATGTGGGGTAGAGTGTGCTACACTCAAAACTCAAACACACATCAATCCACACAAAATCCAAAGTAAATCAAGCCTAATAAATGAACTCTCTTTCGGTCATATCTTTTAATTAGTTTAGGACAAATTCAAATTAGCTTAATTAAGACACTACAACCCATGACTAATAAAGGGGTAAACACCAATCCAAAGAATATGAATAATAACACAAGTAAAATTTCACTCACTAAGAGAAACACATGCTAACATAATAGAAAGGGAAAATTAAAACAAAACAACACATGACCCCTAGGTCACAATTTTCCCCTAACCAAATAATTCTAACACACACACACAATTACTTGTTGCCATGGTGACCTTAGTTGGATTCTTCTCAAATTCGGATGTAGTTGGTCTCTACTCCCCAATATTGTTGTGAATATAATATACTTGCAGAACAGAGAATACCTCCTTCGGCCTGTTGGCCACATTAAAACATTCATGCCAAATATACAATATAATCTAAAATAAACGACACATGATTTACTATCATCTATGCAAGTACGATATCACTTACACTTTCTAGCACATTTCTATTCCACATTTCATTTATGTCAAAACGATCATCACATTAGTCCAATTATCAAGTTCTACTCAATATGTTTAAATATATCACATGTCATAATTAAAGATAAATAACCATGTCAAAAGTATAAAAATATCATCATCAAATGTCCACCAAACTTGTTTGATGAGCACCCTCTATCACATTTAACTGTAATGAGGCCCAAATCAATCATGTAGTACTCCATGATGTAACAGCAGCTCCCGATCATAAAATTCCCAACTAATGCAATGTTAAGCTCAACTGGATCCTCTGGCCATTGGAAATGTATGTACGGTCTCCAAACAATCATTCATAACTGAATATCATCAAAGGCACAACAATAGAAATAGGTATCACCCATATGACCCCACACATCATCACCTACCTTGGCCCATCCCATGACTGAAGGCTTATCGGGAGCTCGATCTCTCAATACTCCTACAGGGTGACCAATAACAATATGGTCCCACGTCTATATCTATAATAGTGTAGCTAGCCCCATGGTCTTCTGACCACGATAAGTAATAAGATGTAGATCCCAATATAAATATGTGAGCAAGCACTTCCCCCAACAATACCTCTCCTCGCAAATCAAGCCGCGAATAACTCCAATCAGACACAGTGGAAATGAAGTATTAGTCTTGTCAGGCAATAGGATGTCGCTAACAAGAGCCATAAGATACATCGCAACCAGAGAAAATTTTAAGGAACCCCCCTTTTAAAAACTTATATAAATCATGGCGAGTATAAATGTAACCAGTTTCGTGGTTTTGGCAAATATCCCTTTAAATTGTTTCATTCTTTCAGAGAAAATGGTTTAAAAATATTTAGAAATTGAATGGTGAATCTCCTGTAACTTGTTTGATGAGCACCCTCTAACACATTTAACTATAATGAGGCCCAAAAAAATTCATTTCTTTTATATGCCTTACCTTTACGCTCAAGTTCCAGGAATGTGTGACACTTGGCCACTCAGACGAACAGGAAAATGGCATGTGGTATCTTTTGATTACTCACTGCCACTCTGCCTTGCCTCATCAACACCGCGAGCCATAAAATTTATTGAATTGGTTCATTTTACGGGCTTGGATTCTAGGGAATTCCTTTAACTTGGGGAGTCCCAGAATCCTGCCACGTGTTTGTCTGATGGGAAAGAAAGGATTAAGAATTTTAATAATAAGGAAAAAATAACTTATATTTAATAATCAAGGATATGTCGTTGGTTGTTATTAATTTTTTTATGTCAGGTATGTGCAACAGTAAGAAGGTGTTTTTTAACAAGGATGATATGGAAAATCCTAACGAAGCTATTGTCTTTTGATAAATAATGAAAAATATTATGGGGGGCCTAATTACTATGTCAAAAATTAAAAATCACATGTATTTATAGGGTCTTGGCGTAATTCTCATTATTAATAACAACAACAATAGATCATTCAATAATTGATGATCGAATCGAATAAACATGCCAAATGGTCATATTCAAATGCACAGTCAGCATCGCATGCATGGGAATAGGGATAAAGATGAGTGTCAAGTATGCATTTGCATGCAACTATGGAAAGTAATAGAATTTAGAAATTCTAAAAAACATGCCAAAAACACACGAACTGAAAATCATGCCACTAAAAGAGAAAAATTAGTTTCCAATAGAGAATAATCATGCCTTAAATATAGAACTTTCAATTTTTTGGATGCTTGGATTTTAGAAGATAGACCATAACAATAAAAATAAGAAAAGATTCTACAAATATGTAAGTTTTTTTAGGAAACAAGTCTGTAGTTGTCTTAAATCAACTTGGGCTCAAAGGCGATGCCATCGTTATAATAGATGCTAGTTGTGTTTATATATTTTGGCAACCACAACCAAGAGCGTTGCTTTAAATAAAAACAAAGGATGAGGATATTTCCATAAAACACCTTTCTGAAACACAAGAACTCTCCCACCGCAGTGTAACTAAATAATAATATTCTTTTCCTCCTAGAAATACACTAGCACATTACGTGGGGTATCCTTACAATTTCTTTCCAAGACCAAACATTGCCTCCCCTCCTTCCAAACTCAAGCTCGAGCTCAAACATAATTATGTTTCAAACGAAACCCATCTACAATTGGTGCTACAAGTAGCAACCTCTCTTCAGATACAACCAACCTTGGTCTGTAGTGAGGGAAATGGTCTCTGCCATATCTTACATGTAACAACACAAAATGCATAGTAGCATAATCTTGAGTGTTATAAATTCTCACACCCAATATAGGTTCATATGAAATTAAGAAGAAAAAATTTTTATTGAATACAATGGGTCCATAGAAGAAACAATCTCTCAATTGTGTCATAATCCTCCAAGTCCCCGCAAAGTCTCCGCAAAAGAATCATAAATTTCTATAGTATCATTTCCTGCATTAACTCCAGATCCATTAGCACCTACTTGAACCACTTTGTACCCCTTGTTGCCATCCACAACCAGAATGCCCCACGCATAAATATAAAAGTGCCATTCATTAGCTGATAACATTCAAGGAAGCTTGAAGGAGGTTCCATCCTTCAGTGGATTACATACCCTTGAAACGTGACTCGATTCACTCGAAAAAAAATAATATTATCCCTCGATGTGAATCTTCAAACAGTACCCCATCAAAGCATGATAACCACGAAAATTTAAGAATTTTCCATGTCCTACTATAATAGTCATATCTTAGCCAATGATAATCATTATCATGATTTATAAGTATCCATGGAAGTTTGTTCCTTATTTCACTACAACACCTGAAGAATCTGGTGGAAGACATGAGTGTTTTCCATTCATTAGAAACTAGAGAGAACCTTCATATGGATTCTAATAGAAGCCAAAGCAATACGTTTTCCCAAACATATTGAGGCAATGAATGATCCCATAGAACGTGATTTCCATGTTGCTCCTCATTCTTTGACATTAAATCATCATCCATTTCTAGGATTTCTCATTTTCCTTTTCTCGATGATAGCTGAAAAGAAAAGGCAAAGAAAATTCAGTGGTGATTGATGATGCTAAAGGGAAGCACGTAGGAAGCACACAATACGAGTAGGGGGGTTTAGTGGTTGTAGGTTAAATGGTCATGCAAGGTTTTAGTGCTTACATTAGAAATAACCTAGAATGAAGAAAAAATTCTGGTGTTTCAAGGAGAAGACAAATCAAAAGGCGTGACATTGTAGCAATGCAATAGTATCCACAAGAATAGGTGCTGACAAGGAAAAATATATTTGTTGAAACATAAACAAGAGTATCCACAAGAGTATCTCATATATTTTTTGAGATCCAAAAACAAGAGGATTCAGTCCACAAGATTATCTCATATATTTATTGAAACATAAACATTACATATCATAACATAAACATTACATATCATAACATAGGCATACCAAAAAAGCTATAATCCCTTAGCCTATAAGTATATTATAACATAAATATTACATATCATAATATATTTCTCAGTTCTTGTGCCACTTTCCTAACTACATTGGTGTCAATATTATCTTCCAGAGTGTCATCTAGTGTTAATATCAAGACACATTCTTTATCAACGATATCTCTATAGGTGTCTATTAAGTCTTGCTAGGTTTTAATCACTTCAAAAGGTCAATGCAGACTTGCAAGGATGTAAGACACCATTTTGACTTGACTGCCCATATGAGGGGTCACCATCAGGGATTTATTTCCATCAATTTCTATATCCACGTCATTATAGCAGTATGTGAAGAATCCATAGGTTCCAGGTCTGAGGATTTTGGATAAAGAACAGAGAGTTCCAGTAATACTTTGGGAATTGGTTGCTCAAACAAGGAATCTAGTTGGAGCTCTACAGAATAATTTCTAAGAGAATGAAGGGGGAAAATGGTAACAGTCGACTGGCCAAGAGAGGGGGGTGGAAGCACCATAAATAGGATAACTTGAAGTAGAGAGGGCAAAGGATTTCCCAATAGTAACCTCGTCTGAGGCCGTATCAGAACTAGAATAAACCACGACATATTTATGGCTTGATATTGATTTGATGTGCTCAATTTAGTCCCCCATTATTTTACAAAAGAAAGCAAGTGTCAGAAAATGACCATGGGCCTTGAATTTATAATTTTCGAGTGAGTTCTTCAGCTGTACCTTTAAACGTGTCAACCAAACCCAGGTATGAATTGACGGTTAATATTAAATGTAAATCGTGGTGAAAATTTTACATTGAAACCAATGTCACTATCCCACATGCATTTTCCTTCCTTTTAAATGTCTTTTTATCATGATAGTGACGTCAGTGAGTAATTATTGATAGCCTTGACCCTCAACCTAAGTTTTAATTGAAATTAATTACAATTTACCTATTTATTACCCATGTAAAGTGTGTTGCCAGAGATTTAATCAGTACTCACAGTTAATAAATGTCTTATCAATTTTAATTCTTGGTGACATTATATTTTCTAGCATGAAGGTTCAGGAAATGATATATTTAATAAATATGGAAAATACTTTTTTCATAAAAGTGGCATATTTAATAAATATGTATATTCAAAAGTTACTAAGCTTTATGAAAAGGGAACTTACCTGCAAAATATATTCAAATTGTCATCATTGCATTAAGTGATCAAATTTGAAGGGTTCCCCATACTTCAATTTGACTAGCTAGGTTAATCTTTACCCGTCGTAAATGAGATATTAGAAAACACATTACCCTTCAACAGAAAAAAATGAAAATGTTAATTTTTTTTCAATATATATCTAATTAATTTGAATAAAATAAATATGAAAAAGGTAAAAAATTATGAAATATATAACATATAATAACAATTTTGAAAACATTATATTTCATCAGCAATGACATCAACAATTCTGAATTAAATACAGAAGGGCCTTAAATATATGTTCTCATCAATCTTTTCGAGCATGTGAAGGGCCTTGTTTTTTGCCTATTTATTGTGAGTCGGTTTTTTTCATTTTCATCTTTTTTTTGGTGAGCACCTATGGATTCCCCTCGAGTTCCCATGTTGTATTTATTTTTTAATAAAAGGGAAATGGATTTTAGGTCGTTTATATCTGATAATCATCTGCGGAAGATCTTCAAAATTGCTAATTGTAGCGATCTAAAGGCAATTAAATTAGTTTTAGGGGAAAAATATTGGTTTGAGGATGGATGGTGTAGGGTTAATAGTAGTGTGGCCTTGGTTTTTTTGGAAAATCTTCTGATAATTGAGCCATCGAATGTTGATGTGGTCAACCTTGTTCTTCGTTGGGTTAGGTCATCTTTCTGTGGAAATTTGGTTGCTAAAGTGTAAAGTGTACTGTTGCTTTCTAGGAAGCAAGGGAGGAGGCAAAGCTCTGGGGTGGCGTGGATTTGAGTATCTTCAGGAAACTGGAACGTCGCCATGGGGCGCTAATGTCCTTCACAAATAATTTGGTGGTGTTCAACCATGATAAGAATGTTTGAAGAACACGCTTCAAACTCCCTAATTTGGCTTCCCTCAATTCTCCCATTGATTGAATGCCACTTTAGTGGATGGAAATCTGTGAAACTGTAGTGGAAGCTTATAATCATCTTTGGTGCAATTGGGCCAATGAAATTACTTCTCACGACTGTGAGGAGGGTGTGGTTGAGAGGTAGGGATCTCCAATTGTAATTTTTTCTGTGTCTTCTGATTCAGGGGGTTAATCCTCGATCTAAATATATGTTGTAATTTCTATAGTATATTATAGCTATAGTCTTCCTTCCTTCTAGCTGGATTTTTCTTGATATACCATGCAATCATGATTCATGAAGTTTTTTGCATCTTCAGAGGTTTGGCCTCTCTCTTTTGTAAAGAGAACATGACCCTTCAACCCGCTTTAATAAAAAAAATAGTAATATATATATATATATATAATGTATTTAAATTATATTAATTCATCCGCATGGCATGGGCGAAAGCGAGGGTGATAAATTTTTAATTTATTGAAAACTTTAAATTAATTTAAGAAAGAAAGAATCTAATTTAAGAAATCAATAATGTAAACACTATATAAATGTGAAAAAACTATATTTCATTAGTAATGATATCAACAATTCTGAATTCTATGTAAAATTAACATTTTCGTTAGTTATTTCAATTCAAATAGTAAATAATATTAATTTGTTAGTTATTTCAATTCAAATAGTAAATACTATTAAACAACATTTGATTTTATGCATATTCATTTTCTTTAGAAAGACTTCCTTTGATCTATTCTCATCTATGGATATTTGGTTTTGTATTTTGAAAATTGAACTTGTGATAGCTTTTTAATTTATTGAAAACTTTAAATTAACATATATATAAATTATAAATATACATTATATTATATTATATTATATATATAATATAATCTAATGTATATATATATATATATATATAATATAATATAATCATATATATAAATAATATAATATAATATATATATATGTGTGTGTGTGTGTGTGTTATTATATATATAATATATATAATAACACAAATATATATAAATAATATAATAATACTCTGAACATAAACCGAATATGTCTATGTGTGTGTGTTTTTATGTTTAAACGCTTTTTACCAGAGCTATAAACCATAGGGTTAAGGGACCCCACCCTTGCAACTATAGTTTGAAAAAAAAAATGAACATAAACCAACAACACAAGGCCCCACTGAATGGCCTACACGAAGAAGAAGGAAACACCATTTGAACAAACATAAGTGGCTCTGAGACAGCGAATACACATGGCCACAGAACCAAAAAAATAAGCTACAAAAGAGAATTAATCCTCATCCTAAATAACCACCATCCGTGAATTTTGAAACTAGAGACCCACTTTCTACCCCCCTCCGCAGCACCAAGCATTGCATCCGTCGCATCTCCCCTACCTCCTGCCTCACCCCGACCACCACCATTAGAAACGTTGTCAGCCAAATGCTTGGCCTTACCTAGAAGAAGAAGAAAGGCCTCCCTGACATTATCCCAAAACTCATTGAGGTGGTCAATGGCTGAGTCAATAGGTGATCGAGCATTGGTGAGATCCAAAGGAGGTATTTTTCCAGGTTCCAGACCACCATGCCAGAAAAGAACATGAACAGCCTCTGTGTAGAGTAGTAGCTCCCTATACCACTTATTGAGCCAATCTTCCCCGCACCTTGTGCCATTCGCATGAGCGTCTACCTCCTCCACCCAGAGCAAAGGGTCTGGGACGTGGCACCTGTATATTTCTCTGTGTAAACTGACTCAGTAGACATGGTAAATAAAGAACTCCACGATAACCATGACATCCTCCTTAAATGGATGGAGCAATAGAAAATTAGAAACAAATGTCGCAGTGACTTCAAAGTTGACTATGGCGTTGTGAGAGTTCTACATATAGGAATATCCTATCACACACTCAATGGCCTCGACCTTAAGCATAGAATCATATCAAAACACCTCTTGAAGTTACCTGTAGGAAATGGCCAAAGTAAAGGTCATTTCCCTTCTTTCCCCACGTAGAGCAATGAAAGGAAATCCTGAAAAAATATTCTCTCACTAGCCTAAAAATATGAACAAACAAAGGTAGGGAGAGAGGAGTGTGAGCGACCAACAATAATAAAATCCCAAATTGTGGCACGTTTCACCATTAATTCTTCGAGCTTTGTGTTCGCCACCCATCATAAATGATAATATCATCCAAGCCATGCCATTAATTGCCTCATTAGCTAGGTGATTGGCAAGATGGTTGGCCTCCCTATAAACTTGATTAATACTCCAGCTATGCAATTTTCCAAGTTAGAAAAGGATATTGGAGATATAGAAATTAAGGTTCCAAGAAAGGGCAGAGCCCTTAGTAATCACATGAATGATTACTTGTGAATCAAAACTTTAAATTAATTTAAGAAATAAATAATCTTATTTAATAAATCAATAATGTAAATACTATAAATATATATTTATGTAATAATATATATAAATATATAATATTTTGGGGCCCATCATAGATTCCAATTCCAATTTTCATGACCAACAATGAACAATTAATCCCGAAGTCTGGACCCAAAATTATAATTCATCCCACCTAAATCCAAGAGATTCACGTCCGTGGGGACACGACAAAAATAAATCCATGAAATTATTCAACGGAAAAAGCGGGGGTATATTTTTTAAAATGTTTCAAAGGCCCCTAAAAATTTTAATAGCCAAGTCATTAAATGCCCACACCTGTCACCACAGACCCAAAACTTTATTATTAAATCTATTCATTTTGCAGGCTTGGAGTTTGGGGAATGCCTTTTCCTCGAGGATTCCCATAATCCTGCCACGTGGCTATCTAATAAATAATCTACATTGTTTGATATATTAAGATCAATGGCATAGGATCTATTCCGAGATGAAGGCTTGACACAGTCACATTTTAAATGGAAGTTCCTAGAATAGGCCTAGCTAAGGGAGAGGAGCTAATAGTGGAGCATGGACCAATAATGGTGAGTGTAGATTTAAATTCAAGGACTAGTACATGTACATTTCCCACTTAAAATTTGAAAAAAAAGTAGCCAATAAAATGAGTCACATCAAACAATCACCCAATCAAATGATTCCACATAAGTGACAAAATATGTATGACATAATGCCCAGCAAATGGTCCACGTTAAATTTCTTTGTATGGAAAACTACTTGATTTAAATACCTCAAAAACCCACTTTCCATTTAATATAAATGCTCAAAAAAAATATGTACATTAAAAATAAAAAATAAAAAAAAATTCAAATTTTATGATATTTATGTGGGTGTTGTACATCCCTTAACTTAGGGTGCACAATCAGTGGCTACTCTCCCTTGAGTGAAAATTGTCATCCACTAAATGGAATTTGATTAAAGACTAAATTTTATGTCTACAAAGTATAGTGAAAGACCTAATCTTTTATAGTGATGTTGACATTTAAAATTATGTTTCTGGAAGGCATACTGCAACAAAAGGCAAAATATATTCATAGAAGTTACAGATTGTGTAAGACTCAAAATTTTCATATTTCCGAGTAAGTGTCATCTTGCATTTGAGTCTTGATTTTTTAAATATTATCTTTTTTATAAGTAGCACTACATAAGCCTTCACTTTCAAATATTTCAATATAAGGGTTGAGGGTTTACAAAATCAAAAATTCCAAGCATGTCTACTTCCATAGGATCCCAAAGTAACAGTAAAATCCAAATCCCATTTTCCAAACTGATTAAAAGTAAAACCCCTTATTTTACTGATAAATATCATGATATTTATGATCCTGTAATTGGCATAAGAGCTTCATAGCTTAGAAACACGTCTGAGACAAAGATGAGGGAAAGTCAACTTTCAAAGCAATCAAGTAGACCTAAAGGTTTAGGCTGGATAACATGGGAGTTTGGATTGGGATGCATGATGTTCCACGAGGTTCTCCCCTGTCATTAATTTGTCAATATATGTGCCCAAAATTACAATGAGACAAAAAAATCAATTGTTGCAAAGGGAAATAGACAAGAACTTTTGTACATTACCGAGGCAAATCTTGGCAGTGTGTTGGGGTTTGAAATAAAAGGTTTAGAAACCATCCACATAAACCTAGAAAAATTTGCTAGTGAATATCATGCCACAAATCAAAAAGATAGAGATGATTTTTTATGAAATTAACATTTGATGCAGGGGTACTAAAAGGGAAGGCTTCGTATGTAATTCACATATTTAAATTGTGGGTCAAAGATACCATTTCTATGTTAGTATTTTGCCTTGGCTTCAATAGCGATGAGATAGTGGATGAAACCTTTCTAGAACTGGTATACAATATCCATTATGTTAATCCACCTTGTCAATATAGATTTGTTGGGTACATTGCATAATCTATGCATAAACAATTATTAACAATAAAAGAAGGCTCTGACACTAAGATGTTTAGGTTCACTACCTACTTGTGTTATTAAATTCTATGGTGGTTTGCTAGATGGTTTGAAAAAAAAAACTGAGCCTTATTTTGTTGAGGTCGAGCCACAATCCATATGTCTGTTAACTAAGTGGACCCCCAAGATAAGGATGTATGATCATAGAAGGGACTACAGTCAATTTGTGGATTATTTTTGGGCTCCATTTTATGAATCAATTACAAAAAGTACATTTCCTAGATTTCATGTGAAATGTAGAGATTGCATTCAACTGGGATCAAAAATACAATTAGGAGACTGGTACTTCATGGAGGATTATATTGTGTTAAGGTATTATGGATCAGGAGTACAACCTTTTAAATTGACAATACATGTGACGGAGAGATTTTTTTCCTTGGAATATATGTGGCAGATGGAAAGCACAAATAATCTCTATTTTGTTTCTCGGTAAAAGAAGAGCATATTTCCTTCCTTATCGTTCTCATATGGAAGGTTCACATTTGAAAGAAAAGCATTCTATGTGGTACATGAAATCATACAGATTTTTAAGTTTGATGTTGAATCTCACTCATTGTATGAACCATGTGAAGTTATTAAATCAAGGGTAGTGGCGAACAAGAACTCTACCACTAAAATTCAACATGAAAGCAAACCCTTGCTAGAAAAATTGAAAAACAAGAACTCTTGGGATGAAGTAAAAATCATAATGGATTAAATTGTTATTGAGAAACGAATTATTTTTCAAGAGTTGTCAACACAAATTTTTGGATTGCCTCAGCCTCCAAAAAAATAGGAAGAGGATTTTCAATCTGCCAAAGTGTATGCAAAATATGATAAAAAAATCCTCTAAAAGATTACCAAAGGAATTACAAAATGAATTGCAAGAAAATAATTGGACAAGGCCAAACATTGATGCCTTTTTGTCTATAAGTCATGACCTAGGCCATCCAAAGTCTATTTCAGAGTATGATTCTATTCTAGAAGATGAAGCATTTAGCAAGAAGTGGAATGTAGTGCATCCTGGAGAGAAAAGTATTGATGATGACACTGACTCTGAGGAATTACACAATCCACCTGGAACATATAAACCAAGTCTTGATGAAGGCTTGAAAAAAAAATATTCTACAGGAGAAGTTATTGTTAAAATTTTGGGTTTTAGTGGTGGTGATTTGGGTTCAACAGGATAAGGCATTTGGGTTCCACTAAAGGCACAGCCTAGAAAAAAATTCGACAGGTTAGGCCTTGGAGCTTCAACTTCAAAGAAAGGACCACTGCATACTTCAACATCTATAATTCTTAATCTAGTGTAATTTACTCCGGAGTCAAATCCTCAACAAACAGTTTAACCACACGTTGAAAATCCTATAAGGAGAATTTGGCCATGAATTTGTTACTATTGCCAATGTTGGCGATTCTAGTGATGATGGTAGTAGTCAACAGAGTATTGGAAACATAAAGAAGAAAATAGAGACAGTTGATAGTTGTTAGGGCTATTGTCCAATAAGGAAACGAGAAGAGGAAAAAGACATAGGCAGACACAAGTACAGTTACTCTTAGCTCAAGGAAACTATTTATAGAATGCGGTGGTGCCACTGTCACCCCTAAACAAACTACCATTCCACAAGGAAATTCTCCCCAAACTTCAATTACTCCTCCATTCAAGGTGGAACAGTTCATTCCTACGAACATCTCAGGTATCGATTACCTAGATGAGTTTGACAATAAATTAAAAAGAGATAAAAGAAACAAGAAGCAAATTATACATGCTACTAGAACTTCGAGAACCATCCATAATCAGGGTATTGCCTACATATAACCCAAACACAGATACCATGGTATACATGTATGTTGTGCCCAAAGATGTAAAACCAGATAATGAAATGGTTTCTAGTGACTACAGAGATGACCTCCCTTCAAATGAATCTTAAGGAAATGAAACCTTCTGAAAAAATTGATGTATTAAAAAGAAACAATGATGTGGTTTACATAGAATTACTGAAGGTAGAGAGGGAGAAATATAAGTTGAATAATAAGATTCAAAATTTAGAGGCAGACTTGGCAAATGAGAAAGCAAAAGGAAAAGTAGCATAGTTAATAGTATAAGTGAGTTAGAGAGGAAGATAAAATCATCTGCCTACTATGATTGCAGTTGCTGTGAATGAATAGGAAAAGGTAGAACTAGAAGAGGTGAAGAAAAATTTACAAGAAACAATGAGTAAGAATGATAGATTACAAAAATTATTGGGAGGATTGAAAGAGGTTGTGAAGGAAGAGAGAGAAAAGGTCAAAAATGGGAACAGATGCCTAGATGATGAGAAAAAACAAATGAAATATTGCAATAAGAATTGGCAAAAGCAAAAAAGGAAATACAATCTTCCAACATCAAACTATCTGGATTTCATAAAAAGGCATTGATTAATATGACAGATAATGTTTGGGGGAAAATAAACCAAAAAAATGATGATTTGATTAGGTTTTTTGAGTTCATGACTAATCTATAGAGAATCTGTAATAAACTCCGTGAATACATAACAGGTAGCAAAAAAGTGATGGTTTTAAGAGAGGATAAAGCAAAGAAACATTTCTGAAGCTATCTACAAATTCAATGACCATAGAACTGGCATCCAGAGGAATTCAGAAGTGGTTTGATGCCTTAATAAAGGTATCATCTATCATTCAAAAGTGTGTGATGTTGAGCGAAGCACATGAATTGTTGAATAAGTGTCAAATAATGTTATAGGAGCTACATGAAAAGGTACAAGAGTTCACAAATCTTGTTTTTCCAATGCGTTTTGACAATACACACCAATTCATTAAGAATAATGCATTCCAGAAGAAGATGAAATAAAAAACGACTCATAGAGAAGGATTGAATTCCTGAGAAGCTACATGAGAATAATCTTTTTTGGCTATGATTAAACCATTGATAACCTTGTCAGTAAGTTTGGATACAACAGTAGAGGAAATCTTCACTATCAGTTATGAATTGCTAACAAAGTTACATGTCATTCACTCTGATTTACAACAAATTGTAATTCCAACAGATGAAGAGAGGAGCATGTTGCATAGAAGATGATATAATTTGCTAAAGTTGTGGAGCTTGATTCCAAGTTGAAGTGGCGGTTTGGTTTTGTTGTTTCTATTATTTGGTGAGGAAATCATGGTCATGGATAAAAATAGTAAATTGTCTTATTAATAGACTAGAGTTGTCTTTATGTTTATTGTATTAATAAACATGTGATATTTAAGTTGTTTGTGGTTGAAGAAAACTTTTACAAAGAGGTGCACAATTTAAATATATATGGGCATGGATTTACTCTTTGGTGTATTTAGATCCCTTTTGAAAATTATTCCATCTGTTACAATGGCAATCTTCAACTTTTTCATACAAGAAATGTCTCAAGCAACGTTGAATGAGGAATAGTGTTATTTTTTAAATTTTCATTTCAGTAATGATTCAAGCAAATCCACTTATTCTATCTAAAAATTAAGCACCACAACTCTTACATGCCTAAAGTATATACTAATGTAAATAGTATTGTGATTTAATAGCCAACTAACCACAGTGTATTCTTTATATAAAAGAGATCAACAACATTGTATGTGAAATATATTAAATACTCATTAAAACATGACTTTGTAATGTTTTTGCAATCAAAATGGAAAGGGAATCAATATGATTACCTTTAGGCACATGTAATTTTGGGGTGAGTGTTAATCCTTGTTTGAGATTCAGAACAATGTACTGAATATTTGAATATGTCAATTATTATATGAACATCTATATCATGGGATATCCACCAATGGAAGCTTCCAAATTGATGGACCTAGATCATCTCTATCATTTGATTCACCAGATCTTTGAGACCGACTCTCTCTTTCTTGACATTCAACTGTTGTAATAGGTTCATCTGTTATATTTGTGCCATTGTTTTTAGCCCCTCTCCTTTCTGTAATCGACTTCCATACTGTCAGAGCATTGTCGTAGAGAAATTTATCCACTTTGTACCGTGATGTATAAATTCTCAAACAATTTTCCAAAATTTTTGTCAAGCTTGTTTCGCAATTTTGAATATATAAAGGCCAATGACACTGAAAATTCTCTCATCTTCAACTGAACCCAAAATCATTGTTTGACATAGATCAACCAATGAGAAAAACTTGTAGCATGGTTTGCTATAAAATAGTACTCACCCCAACATTTTTCCATATCCGGGTTATTGCTCCACACTATAAGGGTTTATCCAAATATTTGAATTGTTGAATCATTGTAGTGGCGAATTCATGAGATTGAGCAGCCAAATTGTCATTTCTTAAAATACCTACAATATTCATTCCATTGATATCAAAATGCTTGCAAAATTGTTGAATCAATGTAGTCAACCTCTTGAATTAGTCTTCCTACATATGTCTTTCATTTTGGACAGGATTCTAAAAGGTCGGATTTAATATAGCCATTTCTTCAAGTAAAGCATCTCTTCTGAATCACTCCCTTATTTCTTCTAATAGGGACAATCCAATTTCTCTTAATCTCACCCTTGTTGATGATACAATGTTATCAAACAACGTTATACTGTGACTTTTACCTCCTTAACCTTACCGGCTACTACTTTAAACATGTACATCGGTATCTCATATCCACATACAGAAGCACATACTTCCCCAAACAAGTTGAGCTTCAAAAAGCTAATTGCATTTCCAATCTTTATCAAATCATTCCAACCATCAAATGTTGGACCTGTAAAATCAATTTCATTGAGATAAAAATATTCTATTGTTATACAAACTCATTTACCTCAAACTAGAAAAATCAACAATATAGATAGTTCTTTCCTTTGCTTGTTTAATTAAACAATGCATTTATTCCAACATAGGAAGGATACTACACAACATAAAAAATCACTCTATATCAGTCAAACGATGTATCAAATCCTAGGCCTTGTCCACTTCCATGTGATTCTACCACATCATTCCTAATAAGGATTGATACTCTTCATACACCCTATGAACCGGTTGGTGCAATGAGATCCACCTAGTGTCAACATATTTTAATATTTTATGCCCATTTTCAGTCCTTATGAAAATATTTACAATTCGATGAACCTTTTATGATTATGCTAGAAATAAACATGCACCTCTAAAACAAGGTCTTCAACTTTTGCTATAGGTTTAAATTTGCCAAACTATTCTGTAAGCTAGGTTCATTCTATGAGCCATATAATGAATGGTAATCATATAAGGGCAATGAGATGTTTAGAGTCCTACACACAGGCCATTACGATGACCTTGCATTACAAATGTCCCATCTGCCCCGACACATACCTAGCTTTGATGCAATTGTAATATCATCCATGTCATCGATCTCCTTCAAAATTTTCATCACCAACTCACAAAGGTTTTCAGCATTGGAGTTCTCTCTCATCTTGTGAATGGACAAGTAAGTGAGGTTTTCTCAACCAAATTCTCAATAGTATACACATGCATACAGACCCAAGCAGTATTATCTACTATTGTAACCTCATCAATAGACAAAGATATGTATCGTGCATACTTCATTTTCTCTTTCAAGTCTTCTTTCCTAACCATAGCTATGCATTTTTCCCAATCCCAACCACTAATTTCTAACTAGTGTGAATGAGGAAAGTGTAGGAAACCAAGGAAAGACAACATCTTCTTTTTTTGAGGAAAATCTATTATAGGATGGCCTCTTTTCAAAATGTGAGAAACAATAGCTAGTTGAACTATTTTACCCAAAAGACTGTTTTGAACTGACTCTTTTTGAATTAAGAGGTAATTGATCCCTCCATTCGTTGCAACTATTCTTTCATTTCTCTTGTGTCTCTTCAAATTCATTTTTCATACCTAATATGCAAAAAAATCATCTATAGTTTTCCATCTAGAAACATTCTTCTCAATGCCATCTACAATTATTTTTTCATATATATTTCCTACATTCTTCTCAATAGTATCCAACTTAAGTTGCATTGTCTTGTCCCCTGCCCAAAATCACTAGCTATAAATTATACATTTGCATTCTTCGGGAGGTTTAGATTTATTCTCATTTTCAATAGGTTCAATAAATGGAAACTTAGAAACCCACTCTAACTTGAAACTCCTTCCCAAGTCCCATTTTCTTTCCTTTCTCTTTCTTCCAGAAATAGGTGTCCATTGAGTATTTGCCTTGGTGGAATTTATACTTCGTTGACTGCCACTGCCATAATTTTCACCTCCAACATTCACTTGGGAACTGGCAGGTGATGTAGTTTCATCTTCATTCAATTGGACAGGTGGTACAGTGTCAAACTCAACATCATTCAATGGAATGTCTTCAAGGGGAGGTATTTCATTGTTGTTGTCATTGACAGCATCAGGAAAATAAAAAATGAACACATTCTCATTATGAGTTTCATTTTGAATGTAATCATTATCCCTTTATTTTGATGGTCCTACAGGAGGAGGATGAGTTTCCTTAGATGGTTTCTCAAAATAAGATGCTATTTTTTGAATGCCAGTACCACTACTAGGAGGGGTTGGAATAGAATTTTTTCCTGAGGCTGAGCTTCCTTTTTTAGGTGTCATTTTGTTAAATCAATGAATCCTGTAGAAATGAAAGAAAAAAAGATACATTTAATACATTATGTTTCCATGGTTTAAAAATTTTGAAGTACATTGCAGTGACAAAAATAGTGGTAACAAGAACAAGAATCATGCTTGTGATAAGATGTCTGTACTTTTCCCACAACTGCTATTTTTTGTCTTTTATTTTTCTAAATGCTAATTATCTAGATTTTGGTTCATTGTTGTAACTTTTTTCCCTTTTGCATTTCTTGAATTTTTCATTTTGCACATCTATGTATGGTATCTATTTCGTACATTATTATTTTTTAGGATTCAGTTAACCTCCCATTCCCAACCAAATCCCCCTAGCGGATGTGAACCCTGTGGAATGAGCCGCAGTTGATATGTTTTCAGGTCCAGAGTGGGTCCCGACTTGCGGGAGGTCTATTCCATTCGTCGTCATTCTATCAGTCTCCCAAGGAAATGCCCATGGTGAACGTGAAACCTACGGAATGTACGAAATTTTATATATCCTTTGGGTCTGTTGTGGGATGAGGTAGTGTCAGTAGATAGTGATAAAAGGTCATGGTATTGGTCATGGAATAAATGGAAAGTGAAAGTGCGGTGTGTGTATGTGTGTGTACTAAAGAAGAGAGAACATTAACAAAAAGATTCAAAGAAGATGCATTGATAAAGTAAGGATTATACATAGCAGCATCTCTTGGAGATGTATGAAGTTATTTTAAATAAAATATATATATACATATATTTACTTATTTATGTAGAATCTAAATGTATCTAAGATAGGAAAACTAGTTATGATTCTCTATAAGCGGAGGACTATTCTAGATGACATAAAAAATCATAGTGGTTATGAGGATGAGGATGTTCAGACTTTGTAATAACTTACAAAGGCAGAATTATGGATAAAGCAATGTGACATGAAAGAAAATATGTCTCAAAATAGACTGAGGACTCACCTGCAGTAAGTTCTTCTAGGATGTAAACTGCAACACACTAGTCGGGCACTGAAAAGACTTAGATTTATTTGAAATTTTGTAAGAAAATTACAATATGCCAATTCGCTAAATCCCTTTCTACAACTTCACAAATACGTAAATTGGAAAATCCCAGGAGAACATCACCTCTGTGTATATATCAGGAAAAATTTGGGAATGTTTTCTTAGCCAAATAAGGTTCCGTAGATTTCTTCGCAAAGCATTAATGTTTTTAAATGCCAGCACGTTGATTTCTTGGTGAAACATTAATTTTTTCAAATTTATGTGTGTTGATTTCTTGCTGAAAGATTAATGTTTTCGAATCCCTATGCGTCAATTTCTTGGAAAAACATTAATGTTTTCGAATCTCGGCACGGCGATTCAATATAAAAATATACATTGGGATTCAAAATTCGTTAGTGATTTAGATGGGACCGGTTATTTTTTATGGGATTTTTAGGTAAGCACTGGGTATTTTCATTGTTATAGTATTCACCAAAATCAAATTCCCAGAATTCTACTATTCACCAAACTACAAATATCTGCCACTAAAATTTTCCCTGACCACAACACAAGGCAATATTGGATTTATGAAGCATGGCTACAACTACATTGACATCCCCTCTCGTGGTATCTCATCTACACTGAATATCTCAATCAATCAATCTGTGATGTGGGTAGTGTCCCCGTCATACTCTATCAACTTCCCCTAGATTGGTACTCTGAGTATCCTCTAGACATCCTCAAGAGTAACAACCATCTCGCTAGTGAGTAAACTGAAGCACTGAATCTCATTGTGTCACCTCTCAGCCAAGGCTGTGAGAAGGTTATGATCAAGTGTAATCTATTAGAGTAGGTATTTACCTTAGCTCATGTTCACCTAGGTACTTTATTTACCTTTATTGTATTTATCCTCACCCACTTATGTGTGTGGATATTTCTTTTATCTTATTTATATATTAGGAGATATTATCTAGTTGTTAGGTATAGTTCTTTCCTTGATCTATGGTATTGACTAGTTCTTTCCTTGATCTCACGTATTGACTAGATCCTTGATGTCTAGTTCTCTCCTAAATCTATGGTCTTGACTAGTTCTTTGATGACTAGTTATTTCCTTGATTAATGGCTTGATCTACGACCTTGACTGGTTCTTAGATTATTATTCCTTGCGTATTTAACCAAGGCCCATTCTCAATGTATTGCATTGAGTTCCATAATAATATATGATATTGCTGCTCATTTGTTTGCAAAGGTTTATGTAAATTTATTCTGGTGAATTACTTTCATCTTATTGATCGTGATATTTGATTAGCATCTGTGTTCTTGGCTTGGTACGATCTGGTTATCGTTCCTTTCATAATATGTGGCATCCACGCCACATATGCAACCCCCATCACGTCCAATGTAATATCCAAAAATATTCTCTCGCATCAAGAGAAGTTTTCCTCAAAGGTAACTAACCTATCATGTCACTCCCAAGTCTGTAATGCAGGAAGCTACGTCTACAAGATCAAGCAACACACTGATTATAATTTCTTCTATCTAACATCATCTAACGTTAGCCTACTCACCCCTACATTCTTCTCAATAATTTCTTAATTTATTCTAAGGTTGATTAAACCCCCCCCCCTTTTATCTCTCTCGTGCCCCTGAAGACGCTTGCATACCCCTATTAGCGTATGCACACCGAAAACACATATGTACCCTTCTCATCACCCACACACTGATTCAAACACATGCATGCACAACTATTTGACTTACCTAAGTCTAGCGCTTGCGGGCCCTTTCTTGAGCCTACGTGCACCTACCCCCACCTGCACGCCTACTTGTATGCAAAACCCCTCCTCAGCACATACGTGCTCATCCTAACATATACATGCACGTGTATATGTCCTACCTATTCCACTGATGCCCATGTGCCTTTGACCATGTATGTGCCCATGTGCCCCCAATAACATATGTGTGCCCCAAAGTACAAATTGTACTTAAATGCTTAAAACGTAAAGAATGGATGAGGTACTCATGTAGGGACCATCATTGCGCACCCGCACATACTCCCAAACTATGTCTACTCACCTCTTGTGCCTCTGAACTCGTTTCATATTTCTCAAGGGTCAGAGAAAATACCACTATAAAATTGGCAGGGGCTTGGTAATAAATGAATTACTCATGATGATTTACCTCCCCTCGGGAGGGCTATATATGGTCATTTTGACCCCTCCACGATGTGTTTTCACCTGCCGTGATGGTCAAGATGCATGATATATGTCCTTTGCAATCGTTCTAACCTCTTCTATAACATTCCAAGATATTTATTTTTTATAAATTGTCATTTTTTGCCTGTTTTTACCCTACCATAGCATATTTTCCCTACCTGGTGACCCTTTCTTCTTCCTAGGGAATATTTCTTGCTTTTAGATTATCTTCTCTCATCTAATTTCTTCTAAAAAAATCAAAAATCACTACATAATTACAAAAATCAATATTTTCAAAACAACAAATTGGTCAAAAAAATCAAAAAATCATAAAAATTTCAAAAATTTGCAAAAATTGGTAAACCGATGGTACACAGCTAAAAACTGTGTCAAACGCATTATATTCAAATTATATCTTTCTTTCGTTTTCACTTGTTTTCGTAACAATGACTCATAGATCATTTGGATCTACCCCATTAACAAAGTTGTTTTGTTTTCTCCATCTATATTATCTTGGCACAACGAGTTGCTTAGTATTTTTTTGTGGCGCACGAACGATTTTTCATTAGACCCTTGTATCTGTCATAATTCTCCTTGCATGCATCCTTTCTTCAAGACCCACTTTTAACCCTTGTCTTTACACATGAACAGGTCGGAACTGAATCTCGATAACAAAATATTTGTGCAAATTTCCTAAAACATTGTTGGTTTAAGTATGTGTGTTTGTACTTATTTCCCTGTTAGGTTACCTTGTTTAATTTCTCATATTGCATTACATTATGTATGTTGCATGGAGTTATGTATTTTTTGCAATGAACATTTGTTCATATTATGGTTTTTCATTTCATCTTACACTTTTTTCGTATGCATTCATTTCAATAAAGGGTCGATGATGTAGATCATTAGCAATATGATGAAATAAAGTTGTTTACATTAGCTGAAAGTAAGTTATTTCCATCCCCTTCATCTTCATTTTCTCCCCTATCATTCTCTTATATTCTATGCTATTCTTCCAACTCACTTAGGGCAATAGGGATCACCTGCTACAAAATATTTTTACATATCCATTAAGAAAGGCATATCTTGTGCTTCACAACGATAGCCCCATGAAGTTTTCAACAACATAGTTTGTACCGGTATTATGTGGGGATTGATATCCAGTATGTCATCGTTTTTCTCCTATTGATTGGGATCCTCTCCCACTTTGGCCTTTCATCTTCATCTTTTAAATCATCACTCGACTTCTTTCATCACCCCATCGATACTCAAGGGGGCATCCTTCATTCTACTAATTTTTCATCTACTCCTTCAAAAAAATTTACTTCTTTACACTTGTCTACTATCTTTGGAGTGGCGTCACTTACACCACCCCAAAGAGGGGTAGTGTAGACACCTAAAATCCACTTAAGCGGTTTTATTTCTTAAATTGCACTAACGACCTTCTCATCTTCTCCTCCAGTCAATTGACGATACTTCATCAATTAACTATTCTTCACTCCATTCTCATATTCCCATTCACAACATTCTTTTGGTTGTAATTCCTCTATGATCAACTAATTTAGCTAATATACCCTCTTATTAGCTAAACACCCCCCTTTTAATCATTCATAATCTCCCCTTTCCCTCTAGACCACTTCTACAAGCTTCCTCACTATTAATCAATTACATGTGATTAATTAGACCCCTCCAAACTCTCATAGGCTACTTGTTGGGGATAGAAAACTAGTTGTACAGATATATTTATCAGATCTAAGCATAAAATCAATCAATACTAAAATAAAATAGAAGAAACAATACACAAGATTTGACGTGGTTCACTCAGTGTGAGCTTCTTTCACAAAAAAACAGCCAATTTTACTGTCATAGAGGAAATACAATGAAGATTTGTAATCTTCCACACCTTCTTAGATGTCCTATACTTTCTTCTCTACAAATTTCTCTTTTCTCTCAAAAATAAACTTCTCTCTATTCTTAATTGAATTCACTCTTCTAAAACAGTAGCTTTATGCTTATATATGCATCTATAATCTTAGGGCACTTTAGCAATGTAATTACAACCATTAGATTCACTTTACAACTAACGATAGATATAATTCACGCAACTTAATTATAGTAGTCACGCACAGGAAACCAATTTCAGTTAGCCTTAACCGATGCCAATTCCTCGTTACTTGACCGATACCGGTCCATGGCTGACCAATGGCAATTCGTCAACCGACGCAGGTTACTGTGTATTCCAGCAAGTCTGTAAAAGCATGTCAATGAAGCGATTAGGCTCCACAACTCAAAAATATTCCACTTGGAGATAAATTGTTGCATTATACCATACAAATCCATCCTTTGATCCTTTCCTTTGGCCTGTTTCTACCTCTTGAAGTCTCAAACTCGAAGACCAATAGAAGTGGAGTGTAGCTCCAACTTATCCTTTGCTAACGGTTTTGTTAGCATATCTGCAAGGCTTTCCTTTGTATGAATTTTCTCCAACTTAGTTTCCCATCCTCCAATACATGTCGTATGAAGTGATATCTCAAATGAATGTGCTTTGTTCTAGAATGGAATTTTAGATGAAACACACTTTGAATATCACTGTACAAAGTGTAATCCTCTTGCTCATTTCCCAACTCCCCAATGAACCTGTTAATCCATATCATCTCCTTGTGATCTTTTGTATCTGCAACATATTCATCCTTTGTAGTAGAAAGTGCCACAACCTTCTGCTATCTATAAATTCAGCTAACTATCATGCCACCTACTGTGAAAACATATCCAATGGTACTCCTCCTGCCATCCAAATCACCAGCCATGTCTAAATCCGCATAGGCAACTAAATAAGTAACTAACCCTCCATAGCATAACTACATGTTGGATTTCCCTCTCAAATAGTTGAGAATCCATTGGATTGTTTTCCAATGCTCTTTATGTGGATTAGCCATAAATATTCTCACAACTCCCACTACCTATGCAATGGTTGGTCTAGTATAAAAAATAGCATACATCAAGCTCCCAATTGTTGAAGCATACAGAACTCATTTCATGTACTCAACCTCCTCGTGTGATGTAGGACACTGATATTTTATCAATTTGAAGTGCCAAGCCATAGGTGTACTTATAGGTTTTGAATTTTACAAATTAAAACCTTTTCTAAACACCTTATTGATATAATGCTTTTTGAGACAAAATACAACTTTCATGTTTCTTTCATGTCTCTATGAATTTTACACGCCAATGATTCTCTTTTTCAGCTCCTAAAATCCTTCATTACAAAATGTGTGAGTTTATCATTTTCTTTAAGCTCATCAATGTCTTACATACTAGATCCTACAATAAGCATATCATCCACATACAATAACAAAAATAATATAGCTCCCATTTTCCAAGCATTTTTGAAATAAAACACAATGGTCCAAATTCACATCTCAAATAACCATGCTCATGCATAAAAACTATTAAACCTCATATACCATTTTCCTTGGAGCTTGCTTGAGCCCCATATAGGATCTTTTTTCAATCTCCACACAAGTTTTATCCTTACCCTTGACTTCATACTCAAGTGGTTTGATTTCATATAAATCTCTTTCCTCTAAATCACCATGAAGAAATGTTGTATTGGAATCAAGTTGCTCTAAATGTAAATCCTCTACTGAAACTAAACTCAATACAGTACGAATAGAAGTCATCTTAACAACAGGAGAAAAAAAAATCACTAAAGTCAATACCTATTTTATGTGTTAATCCCTTTACTACAATTATTTCCTTGTATCTCTTATGTCCACCCTCTTCTTCCTTGATCCTATAAACCCACTTGTTCTGCAATGCTCTTTTACCTACTAGAAACTTAACCAAATTCCCATGTCTGGTTCTGCTCTAAGGATTCCATCTCCTCATTCATGCCCTGTTTCCCACTACTTGTGGGCTTTTATCATGCATTTTCTTCTTCAAAATATTTTCTAGTTTCACCCACTATCAGTCAATATTAAATAAGACAAGGAAGGTTAAAATATTTCTATAAGTCTACATACCCTTTGTGACCTTCTCACTGAGATTTGGGGTGTCGGAGGCTCAATCTGCTCATCCTATAGATTTTTATCTACTTCTGACAATGACTGATACCAATCACCTTCTATCGATGCTAGTTTGGCTAACCGATGATGGTTTATCTCTATAACTAACTCTGGTACAGGGGGGACCGATTGTCGGTCAGGGGCCTAAAACCGATATTTTGTTTATTGTGTAAAAACCTGTAGGTCTTAATTTTTGAATCTGAAAGTTCATTTTCATCCACAAAATTATCCATTGGTTCACCTTTGGGTATCAAAAATTGATCCCTGTATATTCTCTTTTTATTCCAATAAAATTCACGAATCCTAATTATCATAGAATCTTCTAAATCCCAAAACCAGAATTTGAAATCACAAGAGCCATAACCAATGAAAGTACATCTTTTGGATTTTCCATCCAATTTCTTTCTTTTTTTCTTATCAATATGCACAAAATATTCTGAGACATATACTCTAAGAAAATAAATATCTACCTCTTTTCTAGTCCAAGCTTCTTCTAGTATTCCACCATTCAGTGCACTTGAAATTCCATGAATAATCAAATAAACCATCGTGTTTACTGCTTCCACCCAAAACTGTAAGGGACATCTAGCATGTATCCTCATGCTCATAGCACATTCCATGATTATCATGTTCATTCTCTCTGAAACACCATTCTCCTGTGGTGTCTGAGGAACCATCCTTTTTTTTATTTCATTTACTAATTTTTTGTCATGCAAATGTGCAACAGGGAAATTGATAATTTTCGAGCACGACAACTATACCCCTGCGAAAAAAAATTCAAGTCTATCACTCCAAAAACGCCCCCGAATCTTTCCTATAAGTCCAAACGAGCTCCCGAATAAATGTTTATAACCATTTCCCCCAGGTGATTTAGGATCCCCCTAGGTGATTTTAGGAGTTTATTTGCAAAGCTACAAGCAGTTGTGAGAAGGGCTATCACTAGCCTTCGTAGAGCAGAAGCAACCTCACGGAGCGAAGTAGAAGATCCTAAGTGGGTGTGGAGGTGATACAAAGTTATAGGTACTTCATGAAGATGGTTTAATAAGATTTTGGAAGGTCTCAGAGAATTTGGGGTAGTTTCGCTAGAATTAGGGTTCACAGCCCTAGTTAGTGCATAGGCCAAAGAAGTTGTTGAGCTTCGAAAAGTGATTCCAGGAGCTCTATATGGAGTTATAAGTAAAAAAAATCTCTAGAAATAGGATTTCAATACCTACATTATGTTGAAATCATAGTTTTCATAAATCCTTGGTGCATAGGATTTGCAGGCAGTTTTTCTCAGGCACAAGTGGAGTCTCAGATCACAATTCTGATTTTTTTGGAATAAGATGGTTTAATAAATTCATTATAGCCCTACCATTGGATTCAAAATTCCATTTCCAATCAGTATCATATAAAATTTCACCAATAAATTCCATTGGGAGCTCAAATTATCATCGTCCCAAGTTTCCCTCTCAAAGGCAGTTCAGGAATTAGTCAATTTTCAGGACAAGTGTCAACACCAGGAGGCTAGTGGGATTTCATGTCCCTAACTTCTATGAGGTCAGGTACACCAACCTTTTAAAAATGTGCCCAGCCCCCATGTGACCTATGGGACCATCATGTGACCTCCAAACTTGACAGTTCAGCCCCCAGGTGCATTTTTGGAGCATGCATTCCCTATCATCGGATCAAGCGCCACGTGTCAACTCTAGGACCACCGTGGAATTTGATGTCCCTCATTTCCTTGAGGTCAGGGACATAAAACATGGAAAAAATCACCTATCCCCTATGGGGATTCTTTTGTTCACCCACATGACCCGCTTCCATCCCCTTAGTGCTTTAAAGTTGATTTTAGAGCACACATTCCCTGTCGTTGGATCGCCGCCACGTGTTTCCATCTTGATCATCATGGGAATTGATGTCCCTTATGTCCCTGAGGTCAAGGGAATCAAGGAAAAAAAAATTCCCAACTCTAACTCAAAAATTTGAAAAAATTTCTAATTATTAATTGTTTCTTGTTGCTTCGTGTTGTTTCTCGCTGCCAAAAGAAAAGTTACAGAGAACACCTTACTCCACCATTGCCAAATCTTGAACCAGCTCCATCACAACACATTATCCTTCACTCCATGATGACACATAGGTCTCCTAAGAATAATTCATCTAGATAATAAAAATAAGTGGAGAACAGAAAAGAAGAATAGTGGAAATCCCCATTGCCATAAAACAAAGATTTGAAGATATCTTGCAAACTGGTGCACGGATTGACAACCCGTCTGTTGCTAAGTTATTATTTCTTAAAGGCCATTAAAAAATCATATTCAAACCTATAATTTTTAGCAAGCAATGCTCACAGTGAATAAATTTCACTTCCAGCTCCACGAAGAACAAAGTTCAATTTCCTATCAAACCGGTTGTCAAATTGAAGTAAAATTTTGCGTGAAGCACCAGAAGAAAAAACCAATCACAATGGAATTTATTTTGTCACAAATGGAGACAAAAACCAGACCTGAAAATTTCAAGCTCCATTAATTTCTACCATGACATAGTAGTGGAAAAAATCAGCGAGCTACCTCTCCACTTCTCAGGGTTCTGGTGGGTGAAATCACACAAAAATTGGAGGGAATGATCGTTGAAAAATATAGTTTCATGTGAACTAGTTTTTGTGACATGAAGCCACTATTTTTTAGGCATATGGAGGACTGATTTTTCATTATATTTCTTCCCTATCACATGAAGAACATCTGTGAAAAAGGAATTGATCTACCTCTTCAATTCTCAAGGTTCCAAAGGGCAAAATCGCTTGAAAATTGGAGGGGGTGATCATTAAAAAATATAGTTTCACGTGAACTAGTTTTTGCGTCATGAAGCTCCTATTTTTAGGGATATGGAGGGATGTGTTTTTTGTCAGTATTCTGCCCACGCCATGAAAATATCATTTTTGTACTTGTTCAGATGGAGTTACTCAAACGCGAAGCGTGGAACCTCGGAATAAAACAAAAAAATTTCAAGACTCGTTTTGTCGCATCCTGACATCCACGGTGCACTTACTAAAACTAGCATGCCTTCCTGCATAGGGGTATATTACTTCAAGTAATCTACCATTTGATGAGGATATGAAGAAGGTGGTAAACACAGAGGGAATATTGTAGGAAAATTCATCAAAAAGGTCATCTCGGCTCACAATTCATAGTTACTAAAAATAGAAAGTCACACTAAAAGAGCAGTTTTGGCACAATGGGATGTACAAGGATAATCATTCAGGAGGACATCATTGTTTAGGATTATCCTAGTAATTTTTTACAGGGTATTCGAGATCTATCTTGGTTCATTCAACTTGGTGAGTGTTCATGAGCTAATTTGAAGCAGTTTCATAGTGTGTAAGGAGTTCGTAGATGCAGAGTTTCACTACATTTGGAAATTTTCATCAACAAGGATCAATGGACTTCATCAGGAATGACATCTCCTCTTCTCCATTCCCTTACTCTTTCTCTCTCCTCTTCCCCCCAACTTTCTCTCTCTTTCAAATGTTTTAATTCTTCATTGGGGTTTGCACTTTTTGATATGCCTTTAAGTCACTTAAAAGTGACTTTAGAAACATAATGTAAATTAAGTCGCCTTGATTTTATAAAAGGGACTTAAATATTTTGAAGGAATATGAATAGTCTAAAGTTAGATAGGAGTTATGTCTATTCATTAAATTATAAATCCATTCCCATTTTAAAGGGTTGGTCATTAATTTTGTAAGCTCATGAGTGCAGTCTACCTTGAGAGAATAAAGGAGATAGCCAAATTATTCCTTTCCCCCCTTCTCAATTTCCTCCATTTCTCCACTATGTACAAACTATTGTTTGAGAAATTAATACAAGAAGAAGGAGTTTCTAGCTTTCTTTGACTAAGGGATTTCTTAACACTTTGTGCTCATCAAATTTCATTTGGTCTTAATGTTGCTTACAAAGTTGTTTCTTCTCATAAATGCATCTGATGATACTTCTAAATAGTGTGTGTAGGAATATGATTTTCTACCTACAACATTAGTCCTCCTACCTCTTTTCTCACTCCCCTTTCCCTCTCTACATAAAAATTCCTCCCTAGTAAGAGATTGCTAGATTTTCCGTAGGGTCAATGGAGTGCCCCTGTTGGATCCCCGGTCAAAAGGCCACCACAGAAATCCACATTTTCTCATACATGCATATATGGAAACTACACCAGTTAAGTATATGGACTTAGATTCCCAGAGCGTTGGCAAGAAATCCACAAGTTTGTCCACCCGAAAAATTTTCTCACCAACATGAACAATAATCATTAAAAGCCTTGTTGTAGTACTCACCACCATTGTCAGATCTAAGGAATTTTAATTTTCAATTTGATTCATTTTCCACAAGGGATTTCTATCTTTTAAATTTTTCAAAAACATAATATTTACAATTAATACAATAAACACATGCCTTTCTTTTGGCATCATCAATGAAAGTAAAATAGGATTGGGATCCACCATGAGAAGCTACCTAGGATTGTTCCCACACATCTGAGTGTACAAGCTCCAATTTATGATTCTTCTTTGTTGCCCTAACTTTGAGAAATCTAACTCTCTTCTTCTTTCCAAAAATACAATGCTCATAGAAATCAAGATCTACATGTTTTTAGATCTAATAACTTACCCTTTTCCTTTAAGACATGCATTCCCTTTTCACTCATATGGCCTAGCTGATTGTGCCACATGCTTGTATCTAAATATGAAGTAGATAGAAAAAAAAATGAATTAGTAATGCAGGTAGACAAATACAATGATCCTACCTTCTTTCCCCTTGCTATAACAAGATATCCCTTGGTAACTTTCCAAGATTCGGCTGTGAGTGTAACCATGCAACTAGTTTCACACAATTGTCCTGCCAGAAATTAGATTTATTTCAAGACTTGGAACATGTCTCACATCTTTCAATATCCATGTATTTCCATTCTGCAATTTAAGATGAACTTCACCTCTACCAGTAATAATACATGGTTCATCATCTCCTAAATAAACATGCACAAAATTACCTTGGACATAATTTTTGAAATAACCCTTATTAAGGAGTTACATGGAAATAAGCTCCTAAATCTAAAACCCATGACTCAATTTTACTATCCAAGGAGAGAATTAGGGCATCTTGTATTACCTATTTTGCAGCAATGTTTTCCTCTTTACCTTTCTCTGGTATACTCTCTTTGTTTTCCTTGAACCAACAATCCCTCTTTGTATGACCTTTCTTTCCACAATTCCAGCAGATTATACCTCTACCTTTATATTTAGATCTACCATTCTTAGACTTCAATTTCCCATTATTCTTACTCTTGGATCTCTCCTTCTGCCTTCCCCTACTTTCTACATTCAAAGCATTCCCAGATGATGATTCTCTTGTACTTTTCTTGTGTATTTCTTCATTCAGGAATATACTAACCACATCATCAAACTTTAAAACATTAGTAGCAGACATTGTATTACTAACAACCATTACCAAGTTATCCCAACTATCTGGTAAAGAGCATAATAATAAAAGTGCTTTCACATCATCCTCAAATGGAATGCTAACTGATTTTAATATGTAAATCATATAAATGACTTGATGCAGATCCACCTTCTTACATTTTTAAGTTAAACAATTTTTTGATCAAATAAACTTTGTTTGAAGCACTAGGTTTTTCATATAAGATTTTTTAAAAATTTAATCAACTATACCATAGATCCTGCTTCGGTAATATTCTAAGTCATAGATGCTATCAAGACTTAGTCTTATAAATCCCAGAGCCTTTCTATCAAGAAATTTCTACCTTCTTCATCAGTCATCTTTGCAATTCTTGCCTTTTAATCCAATGGTAAGTATAAATATTTCTGATACAGGTAATACATCCACATGTATCTTTCATAATAGATAGTCACTACCATCAAAATTATCTACTCTAAATTTTCCATCTTCTCTCATTGTTTTTCTCCCACTCGATCATAAATTCATTTGTAGTAAATATGTCAACACACATAACCCTCAAACAAAGATGCTTTGATACTAGTTATTGGGGTTAGCACATTGGTTGTACAGATATATTTATCAGATATAATTATAAAATAAATCAATATGGAAATAAACAATAAGAAACAATACACAAGATTTAACGTGGTTCACCCAGTGTGGGCTACTTCCACAAGGAAACAACCAATTTTATTATCATAGAGGAAATACAATGAAGATTTTTAATCTTCCACACATTTTTGGATGTCCTATACTTTATTCTCAACAAATTTCTCTTTTCTCTCAAAAGGAAACTTCTCTCTATTCTCAATTGAATTCACTCTTCTAAAACCCTATCTTTATGCTTATATATGTATCTACAATCTTAGGGCACTTTAGTTATGCAATTACAACCATTAAATATACTTTACAACTAAAGATAGATCTAATTTCCACAACTTAATTATAGTAGTTACGCGTAGGCAACCATAGTCGGTTATATGTCAGTTCCTCCTTGCCTGACCGATGTTGGTCCATGGGTGACCGATGGTTGTTCGTCAACCAACGTCGGTTATTGTGTATTCCAACAAGTCTGTAAAAGCATGCAAGTGAAGCGATTAAGCTCCACAACTCAACAATATCCCACTTGGAGATGAATTATTACATTGTACCATACAACTCCATCCTCTAATCCTTTCCTTTGGCATGTTTCTCCTTCTTAGAGTCACAAACTTGAATACTAACAAAAGTGGAGTGTAGCTCCAACTTCTCCTTTCCTAACGGCTTTGTTAGCATATCCACAGGATTTTATTTTGTATGATTTTTCTCCAACTTCAGCTGCCCATCCTCCAATAACTGTCGTATTAAGTGATATCTCAACTGAATTTGTTTTGTTCTAGAATGGAATGTTGAGTTCTTTGTCAAATGAATAACACTTTGACTATCACTATACAAACTGTAATCCTCTTTCTTATTTCCCAACTCTCCCATGAACCTACTCACCCATATCATCTCCTTGCTAGCTTCTGTAGCTACAACATACTCAGCCTTTATAGTAGACAAGGCCACAACCTTCTGTAATTTATAAATCTAGCTAATTGGCGTGCCACCTACTGTGAAAACATATCCAGTGGTGCTCCGCCTACCATCCAAATCACCAACCATGTTTGAATCCACGTATCCATGTAAAGAATTATATGGCCCTCCATACCATAACTACATGTCGGATGTCCCTCTCAAATACATGAGAATCCATTGGACTGCTTTCCAATTCTCTTTACGTGGGTTAGCCATAAATGTGCTCACAACTGCCACTACCTATGAAATGTCTGGTCTGGTACAAACCATAGCATACATCAATCTCCAAACTACTGAAGCATGCGGAACTCATGTCATGTACTCAAACTCCTTGTGTGATGTAGGACACTGATCTTTTTTCAATTTGAAGTGTCTAGCCATAGGTGTACTTACACGTTTTGAATTTTGTAAATTAAACCTTTCCAACACCTTATTGATATAATGCTTTTGAGACAAATACAACTTCATGTTCTTCATGTCTCTATGAATTTGCATGCCAATGATTCTCTTTTCAGCTCCTAAATCCTTCATTACAAATGTGTGAGTTATCATTTCTTTAAGCTCATCAATGTCTTACATACTAGATCCTACAATAAGCATATCATCCACATACAATAACAAAATAATATAGCTCCCATTTCCAAGCATTTTGAAATAAACACAATGGTCAAATTCACATCTCAAATAACCATGCTCATGCATAAAACTATTAAACCTCATATACCATTTCCTTGGAGCTTGTTTGAGCCCATATAGGATCTTTTTCAATCTGCACACAAGTTTCTCCTTACCCTTGACTTCATACTCAAGCGGTTGATTCATATAAATCTCTTCCTCTAAATCACCATAAAGAAATGTTGTATTGACATCAAGTTGCTCTAAATACAAATCCTCTACTGCAACTAAACTCGTTACAGTACAAATAGAAGTCATCTTAAAAACAGGAGAAAAAAATTCACCAAAGTCAATACTTGCTTTCTGTGTAAATCCCTTTACTACAAGTGCCTTGTATCTCTTCTCTCCACCCTCTTCTTCCTTGATCCTATAATCCCACTTGTTCTGCAATGCTCTTTTACATGCTAGCAACTTAACCAAATTCCATGTCTGGTTCTGCTCTAAGGAGTCCATCTACTCATTTATGCCCTACTCCCACTACTTGTGGGCTTTATCCTACATTACTTCTTCAAATCTTTCTTGTTCACCACTATCATTCAATAATAAATAAGACAAGGAAGGTGAAAATATTTCTAAAGGTCTATATACCCTTTGTGGCCTTCTCACTGAGATTTGGGGTGCCAGAGGCTCAATCTACTCGTCCTGTAGATTTGTATATACTTATGACAGTGACCGACATCGGTCACCTTCTGTCGATGCTGGTTTGGCTAACTAATTTTGGTCTATCTCTGTAACTAATGCCGGTACAAGGGACCAATGTTTGTTAGGGGTAAACTGATACTGGTTACTATGTCAACCTGTAGGTGGGTAAGTGCACCAGGTTGGGGGGCCAAAAGGTGGTCTTAAGTGGACGCATTTTTCTAAAAAATAAAAAACTTCAAATTGTATGAATTTTTTGAAATATTTAAACTCAAAATTGGTAGATGTTGTGTGAACATGAAACATAGCATTTTTAGTCTATTTTCTAAGCTACTAAATTTTATTGAAAATGGATAAGTTTAAGTGGGTCAAATAACGAAAATACCAACAAATGCTCCTATTTTTGTTAAAAAAACATAACATAGTGACTTTTGTGCCCCCCACCATTTTTTTAGCACCATTTAGTAGTTTTTAAAACCCTTTGGTAGAAAGATAGCTAGGAGCTTCTAGTTTCTACTAGAATTTTTATTAGATTTTTTTAGAAAATATTTAATTTTTTAATATTTTTCTAGTACATAAATTTTATGTTTTTAAAAATAACGGAGCTCCAACTGTGCCCCCCCCTCCCCTTAACTACCTCAAAAATATGAAAAGTTAGATTTTTTTTTTGAATATGTATAGAATTAGGCCTAGTTTGTGCTAGTATAATTGTTTTTCAATTTCGATGACCCAAAAAAAAGATACATGATGAAAGATAGACATATTTAAACTTCAAAAAATAGCTAAAAAAAGGCATAGTTAGAAAAAATAATAATATGTTAACATTATATTAGTCAGAAAATTTGAAAAAATATATTTTTAGAAAGAAGAAACTTTGTTCTATGTCGTGGTATAGTTTTTTTAAACGAATCGATTGTTTTATGTTGATTTATCATGGAGGAAGTGGCACTTTTACATTTTCCTACAAAAACGCAATGTTTGTTGTGTTTGTGCAGGTCCATGCCTCAGGCTTGGGGATACAAACTAGATCCCAAGCCTTGAGGCATGGCTTGGAAAAAGTGAAAATGTAAAACACATACTATAACGTGTACATGTTCATTGCAGCATAAACATTGTATATGCTTTTGGCATGTTTCTTTTTACAAAAATAAATGCTTAATTTTAATTTTTTCCTTTATTATTATTTATATTTTATTATTTCTCATACTTTAAATTTATTTTAATAAATATAAGAAATTAGGGTCACTCTGCACCTTATGGAACTAGTCTCACATCTTCATTAGTCACGGTTTAGGAGATAGTTTTTTATAGCATAATCTGGTCAGTACATAGGTAATTTTCAGGATTTTAGCATTCATCCTAAATCTTTTAGCATTTAAATTCTACAATCAAAACCTAAAGCCTAAACCCGAGGCCCTAAAATTAAACCCTAGACCATGATACTTAAACCCTAAAACCTAAACCATAAACTATAAACCCTATATCCTAAGCCATAAACCCTAATCCTTAAATATTCAGCCTTACCCATGAGCCCTAAACCCTAAACCTTGAGCCTTAAGCCTTAAGCCCTAAACCCTAAACCCTAAACCATGAGCCTTAAATGTTAAACCCTAAACTCTAAAACCTAAAAACTAAATCATAAACCCTAAACCCTAACCCATAAACCCTAAACATTGAATTGTAAACCCTAAATCCTGAGCCCTAAGCCCTAAACCATAAGCCCTAAATCCTAAACACTAAACCCTGAACCCTGAACTTTGTGACATAAACCCTTAACCCTCAACCATGAGACCTAAACCCTAAACCCTAAAACCAAAATAATAAATTTTAAACCCTAAACACTAAATCTAGAGCCCTGAGCTCTAACCCCTAAACCTTAAACCGGTAACTCTAAACCCCAAACCTTAAGCCATAAACCATGAACCATAAACCCTAAACCCTAATCCCTAATCCCTAAACCATAAACCCTAAACCTTAAGCCTTGAACCCTCCACCCTAATCCTTGAGCCCTAAACCCTAAACCTTAAACCCTGGTCCCTGAGCCCTAAACCCTAAATCCAGAGCCTTAAGCTCTAACCCCTAAACCTTAAACACGTAACTCTAAACGTCGAACCCTAAGTCATAAACCCTAAACCATGCACCCTAACCCCTAAACCCTAAACCCTGAGCCCTGAGCTCTAAACCTTAAGCCCTAAATGTTAAATCCTAAAGGTTCCGAACCCTAAACCTTGAACCATGAACCATGAGCCCTAAATACTAAACCCTAAACCCTAAAAACTAAATCATAAACCCTAAACCCAATCCCCTAAACCTTAAACTCTAAACCCTAAGCACTTAATCCTAAACCCTAAACCTTGAGCCCTAAACCCTAAAACCTAAACTCTACAACCTAAACCCTTAACCCTCAGCCCTTAACCCTAAGACCTAAACCCTAAACACTAAATCCTAGACCCTAAACCCTAAACCTTGAAACCTGAGCCCTTAGCCATAAACCCTAAACACTAAATCCATAACCCTAAGCTCTAACCCCTAAACCTCACATATTTCCAGTAGGTCTCATGAGTGAGTTCATCTTTTTTAATATCTTAGAACCATATTTCCTAGTCTTTTGCTTAGAACCATCATTAAGTCTTCTTTTACAACTACCTTGTTTATGAGAGGTGGTCATTTCCCTCCTTCAAAATATCAACAGATGAAAGGCATCAAATTTTGATTAATCTCTTTGAATTTTGTTCCTACAAAGTCAATGAACCCTTTTAAGTTGAATACTCTCTGTCAATACTAATAAGAATGGGTAAGACATAGAACATTACAGTGAGTAAAATAGTTCACACGCAATGGGAAAAAGAAGATAGTTATATTGGGTAACATTTATTTGTACCAAATTATTCTTGGATATCTATAATTTCTCTCCTTTAAAATATCAGTAGATGAAAGGCATCAAATTTTGATGACTCCCTTGATTTTTTGCCTACGAAGTAGATGAACCCTTTTTAGTTGAATATTCTTTGTCAATACTTATAAGAATGGGTAAGACAGAACATTACAGTGAGTGAATGGGTGAGCCTAATCCATGAGCCTTAAACCTTTATCCCTAAACCTTAACCCCTAAACCCTAAACCCTAAACCCTAACCTTTAAACCTTAAACCTTGATTCCTAAACCCTAAACCTTAAACCCTAAACCCTCAACCCTAAACCTTAAACCCTTAGCCCTAAACCCTAAACCCTAAGTGTTAAACCCTAAACATTATACCATAAACCTAAACTCTAAGCCCTAAATCCTAAACCCGTAACCCTAAAACCTAAACCCTAATCCCTAAACCCTAAACCCTAAACCTTGATATGTAAACCCTAAACCCTACAAACTAAACCCTAAGCCGTAAACCCTAAACCCTCAACTCTCAACCTTAAACCCTAAACCCTCAACCCTGATCCCTAAACCCTAAACCATGAACCTTGAGCCATAAATCATAAACCCTCAACCTTGATCCCTAAACCCTAAACCTTAAACCTTGAGCCCTAAACTTTAAATCCTAAACCCTCAACCCTTAACCCTAAGCCATAAACCCTAAAATCTAAACCCTAAACCATAAACCCTAAAACATGAACCCTAATCCATGAGTGTTAAACCCTAAAATCTAAACTATGAGCCTTAAACACTAAACCCTAAGCCCTAAACTCTAAACCCTGAGACCTAAACCCTAAACCCTAAATCATAAATCCTCACCCAAAGGAAATTCCTAATAAGATCATTCAACATGTTTCATTGTGTAGAGAATAGTGTCTAAGGTGATCAATCGACTCATTTAGTTTTGATGAGAGACTACTTCCTCTGAAGGCCTAAAAAGAAATTTTTGGTCATTTTATAGCTAATTGAATGCCCTTTAGAACAAGCTAAAATTATCTAGTCATGTCACCGAGGTATCAAGGACCATCATGTGTGAAGTTTTAAGGCATTGTTTGTCTCCATAAGATACATATGAGAAAAAAACATGTATGAGAATCATGAATTTTATTCCATGAAAGGATGCTTTTAGAGATAAGAAAGGTGAGGGGATGATCTTTATATGAAGCACCATGTTTCTAAGAATGAGCAATCATCTAAGTTCAGTTGATGTAATTCACTTAGTACTATTCATAAAAACTCATTCAACACCTAGTAGTGTTATCACACCTTAAGGAGGAGGCACATTACAATCACCTCATTTTGGCAATAAGACAATAATCCCATTTAGGGAATAATCCTCTATCTACAAAGTGAGGATCTCTTTATATTAAGAAGTAGATAAGCATCATAGAGTTTATTCATGGTCACTAAAGTGAATTATGGACCAGATTTTAAAATGGGTGCCAATTCAAGCAATGGTAGGGCCAAAATCTAATTTAGAAGGTCAAAAAACCTAAAAAATGACTATATGATTTCCCAAAATAAAGACCGACTACAACATATATGCCCTAAAAGTTTTAGGTCCTTTGTTGAAATCTTGAAAATGAGTAAGTACTGACCAGATTAGATTTTGAAAAACTATCTTCTAGATTATAACTATTGGAGCTACGTGACCACTTCCATCATGTGCAGAGTGACCCTAATTTCTTATATTTACTAAAATAAATTTAAAGTATAAGAAATAATAAAATAAATCTTATAAGACACCTAAATACACATACATAGTCCATACTATACAAAACACGTACGCATTTTAACTTCTTTAAAATGTGTACACATTTTTCCTTCTCTAAAATGTGTATGTGTTTTGGCTTCTTTAAAACACGTACATGTTATAGGTTCAGTAATTACCAAACCAAAAAATAAAACGCGAACGTGTTTCGTCTATTTTCAAGTTTTTGTCCACTTTTTGGCCCCCTAACTTTGGGCACTTACCCAAGTGTTAATTTTGAATCTAAGAGTTCATTTTCATCCAAAAACTTCTCCACTGGTTCACCTTTGGATACCAAAATTTGATATCTATACATTCTTTTTTCATTCCAACCAATGTCATGACTCCTAATTATCTTAGAACCTTCTAAATCCCAAAATCAGAATCCGAAATCACCAGAGCCATAACCAATGAAAGTACATATTTTAGATTTTGCATCCAATTTCTTTCTATTTTTCTTATCAATATGCAAAAAAACTTCTAAGCCAAATACTCTAAGAAAAGAAAGATCTACATCTTTTCCAGTCCAATTTTCCTCTAGTATTCCACCATTTAGTGCACTTGAAAGTCCACAGTTAATCAAATAAACCGTTATGTCTACTACTTCTGCCCAAAATTGTAAGGGAAATCCATCATGTATCCTCATGCTTCAAGCATGTTCCATGATTGTCATGTTCGTTCTCTCTGAAACACCATTCTCATGTGGTGTTCTAGGAACCGTCCTTCCTCTGCGTATTCCATTTACTGAATAATAATCATTGAAATCCTTGTTGTAGTACTCACCACCATTGTCAAATCTAAGGCATTTTAATTTTGAATTTGATTCATTTTCCACAAGGGACTTCCATCTTTTAAAAGTTTTCAAAAAAATCATATTTATGATTACTACAATAAACTCATACCTTTCTGGCATCATCATCAATAAAACTAACATAGTATTGGGATCCACCATGAGAAGCTACATGGATTGGTCCCCACACATCTGAGTTCACAAGATCCAATTTATGATTCTTCTTTGTTGTCCCAAATTTCAGAAATCTCACTCTCTTCTGCTTTCCAAAAATACAATGCTCACAGAAATCAAGATCTACACATTTCAGATATGATAACTTACCCTTTGCCTTTAAGACATGCATTCCTTTTTCACTCATATGGCCTAGCTGATTGTGCCACATGCTTGTATTTGAATCTAAAGTAGATATAATAGAAAAGGAATCAGTAATACAGGTATATAGTTACAATGAATGTACCTTCTTGTCTCTTGCTACAACAAGAGATCCCTTGATAAATTTCTAAGATTTGGTTGTGAGTGTAACCATGCAACCAGTTTCACACAATTGTCCTACAGAAATTATATTTATTTTAAGGCTTGTAACATGCCTCACATCTTTCAATATCCATGTATTTCCATTCTGCAATTTAAGATGAACTTCACCTCTACCAATAATATTGCATGGTTCATCATCTCCTAAATAAACATTCCCAAAATTACCCTGGACATAATTTTTGAAATAGCTCTTATTAGGGGTTGCATGGAAAGAAGCTCATGAATCTAAAACTCATGACTCAATTTTATTATCCAAGGAGAGAATTAGGGCATCTTGCATTACCTCTTTTGTAACAACATTTACCTATTTACCTTTCTCGGGCACATTCTCTTTGTTTTCCTTGAACCAGCAATCCTTCTTTGCATGACCTTTCTTTCCACAATTCCAACAGATTATACATCTACCTTTAGATTTAGATCTTCCATTCTTAGACTTTTATTTCCCATTATTCTTGCTCTTGTATCTCTACTTTTTCCTTCCCCTGCTTTCTACATTCAAAGCATTCCTAGATTGATGATTCTCTTATACTTTTCCTACGTATTTCTTCATTCTGGATTATACTAACCACATCGTCAAACTTTAAAACATTAGTAGCAGACGTTGTATTACTAACATTCATCTTTACAGGTCTTTCCTTCTCATCCAACGGTAATTATAAATCTTTCTTATACAGATATTTTTGCACCTGTATCTTTCATAATAGATAGTCACTGCCTTCAAATTTAATTACTTTGAATTTTCCTTCTTCTCCCATTGTTTTGTTCCCACTCAATCAGAAATCCCTCTATGAGTAAATCTGTCAACCCACACAACCCTCAAACAAAGATGCTATGATACCAGTTATTGGGGTTAGCACACCAGTTGTATAGATATATTTATCAAATCTAAGCATAAAATAAATCAATATGGAAATAAACAAAAATAATCAATACACAATATTTAACGTGGTTCACCAAGGGTGGGCTACTTCCACTAAGAAACAGCCAATTTTATTGTCACAGAGGAAATACAATGAAGATTTACAATCTTCCACACCTTCTTGGATGTCTTGTACTTTCTTCTCTACAAATTTCTCTTCTCTCAAAAAGAAACTTCTCTCTATTCTCAATTGAATTCACTCTTCTAAAACCCAATATTTATGCGTATATATTTATCTACAATCTTAGGGCACTTTAGCTATGCAATTACAACCATTAGATTCACTTTACAACTCAAGATAGACCTAATTCTCGAAACTTAATTATAGTAGTCATGCACAAGAAACCAATGTTAGTTAGCCTTAAACAATGTCAGTTCCTCCTTGTCTGGCCGATATTGGTCCATGGGTGACCAACGGTGGTTCGTCAACTAACGTAAGTTACTATATATTCCAGCAAGTCTACAAAAGTATGTTAGTGAAGTGATTAAGCTCCACAACTCAACATTACTAACCACTTGTTAATCAAGCTTAACTATCCTAAACCAAGTTTATCTCTTCTAAAGCATGTTTATCCACTCCTAATCAAAAAGTGCATTTTTGCTTTACCCTTTTGTCACATATGCACTAGGATTCTAAACTTTCCCAAATGGAAATCTATAAATACAAGGCTAATGTCTCCATTTCACTTTTACACTTTGATTATCATATCAAACACCTTACACACTTTGAGACTTTGGCAAACATCTCATTTACATTAGCTAAAGCTAGAAGCATTTGATCTTGATCCATTTCTCATTGTAGTAACTTCTCCAGCTTACATCCATTCCTTCAAGCTTAGTTATTAGGAGAATATCTAAGCATGGTCTTGTAGCAATTTTAGAGATATCTCTTCACCACTTCGAGAAAACAACATAAAACTGATTACTTTAGGATCTAAATAGGTTCATTTTATGTTAGCAATCTAGAGAAGTAGAGGTAACATAGTAATGTTAGTTTGATTCATGCATTATTGTAGAAGTTTATCTTGTTAAGGTCTCATCTTGATGTTTATGATAGATTTAGTTATATTGTGAAACTACTAGATGTTAGTTTCAAGTTATTTTCATAGCTAATCTTTTCATGCATACACACATGATAAGATAGTTATCCATTATCTTCTCTTAGACATTATCTTTGGCACACACCTTGATCCTGATTTTACAATCACTCGCATTCCACAATTCCTACCAGCTTACAGTCTCTATTCGTCATAATTCCAAATTTTATGTGGGCCATATTGATTTTTGTCATAAACGTTTTTCAATTTTTTAGAAAAAACATCGACAATAAAGGACCTAAGCATTGCTACCCTATATCTATCTATGCTTTCAGTTGTTCTAATTAATGAATTTGGATTTCTGTTCTTAAATATTTTCCACCATGATTTGTCAAGAACTCCATTTATGAAAAGGGTGGCCTTTGTTTCACATATGTGAGCAATTGTTTCTTTTATATAGAGATGTCAAGCCCCTGCCTCATCTATGTTAAGTCCTTATCCCATGTTATGAATTCTAATTCATGTTGCATTTTGATAGAATAGTAGGTGGCCCCCTTATATTTGTTATCGTAACTCCTTTCATCCAGTTGGCCATAGTGTTGGGTTGTATGCCCCACTTATCTGTTGTAATTTTAATGGGGTACACATTATCTTTGACATATTTAATGGAATAGTCCAGATCAAATTTTGTCCACCCTCTACGGTTTGCACCTTTTTTTGTCACATCATCATTTCGCATCGCTTGACACTTTGTTGACTTTATTTTGTAATGTGACTTTTGTCCTCTTCAACCACATTTTCACCATCAACGCAATCCAACTTCACACCTCTATTTATCATTGTTGCGCGAGGCCTTCTCCTACCAAACTATGACTTATTTTTCCCACTCCTCATCATGTTCCTAGAAAAATGATATGTAGGTGATAAATTAGCTCATGTTTAGAAAAATGTGCACACATCAAAGTTTATGCAATGTATAAGCTTACAAGAAAGCTATGTAATAATTTTCACTTCAAATTTTATGCAATTTATGAGTTCGCAGAAAATATATGTAAAATATCCAATATTCCTTATTTAAAATAGGTACAGAAACATCCTAGTCATTATACCTCATTTAGAACATATACAAAAACATCCTTGCACTAGGACTTGTAAGCAGAAAATAGTAAAGTGGAAAGAGTTGCGTGATTCATTTAAAGCATATACAGAAACATCCTTGCATTGGGATTTATATGCAAAAATAAGTAAAGTGGGGAGAGTTACAAGATTCATTTAGATCATATACAAAAACATCCTTGCAGTGGGATCTATAAGCATAAACTAGTAAAGTGGAGAGAGTTGCATGATTCATTTAGAAGATATATAGAAACATACTTACACTGGGATCTATAAGAAGAAATTAGTAAATTGGAAAGATTTGCAAGATAATATACCATATTCAAAGACAGTAATCTTTATGAACCAATAACTCCATATTGAAAACAAATTGGGTGCAAAGAAGAAAAGAAAGCAATACTGAAATGGAAGGACAATGCATTTTCTTCACAGTTATGGGTTTTATCCCTGAAATAACAGGCCTCATTTCTAACTTTTTTATCTCAAGAATGCAACTAAAAATAACAAGAAACGCCTCCATAATGGGTTTTATCACAAATATAGTAGACCTCATTTCAAAGTTTTTATTTCAATCATGCATCTAAAATATGCTCCAATATTCCAACAAATTGAAACATGGCAATAACCCAGATAAGAAAAATGATATATGGGTTTTTAATCAATTCATGCATGTGCACACTTTAATGTTTATGCAATGTATAATCTTATAGGAAAGCTATGCAAGATTGTTCACTTAAATTATATGCCAGAAAATTAGTTTACACAAACATAGAATTGTTTGAGTGCAAAACAAGACATCTAAATGTTGTGATGTTGTGAAAATGGAGATGGTGTGACCAAAGTGTTACTTCATAGTTATGAGTTTCGTTGGTTTGAAAATAGACCTCATTTTTAAAATTTTATTGCAATTACGCAACTCGAAAGAACCAACAACACTTCCACAACGAACCAGTATTGGGTAAAAAATAAGCAAAAGTCAAGTCTAAGAAGTAGGTAAAATAATAACGAAATGCATGTTACGGCATTTGAATCGTGATTATCAGTGATAGAATTTGGGTGAGTGGTGGTGGTAGCCGCATTAAATGTGGTGCATGTAAAAATAAAGGCTCTTAAATGTTATTGATGGGTTGTTTTTTGCATTTTTTTAGGCGTCAATTATATATATATATATATATATATATATATATATATATATATATATAGGATAATTTCAATATAAATTTCAGGTTTTTAATGCACAATTATCAATTCAAGTAGGAAAAATATGAAAAATGGAGAGTTTGTGAAAACACAATGGAAAGTGGTACATGACTGAAATAAAATGTTATAAGTGAGGTCTATTTTCATTCAATAAAAACATGGTTGCGCTAGCATCTATAAGTAGAACATAGTAAAGTGTAAAGATATGCAATGTAATATTACTCTAGTAACTTGCTCCTCAATCAGAGAAGCTACATATTATTTATAAATCTCATGAATCTAGAAGCTAAAAATGGAAAGAGGTGCATGATTGAAATAAAATGTTACAAGTGAATTTTTTTTACATTCAACTTTTATCGTGCAACGTAAATAAGTTATCATACATGGTTAAAATCAAATTATGTCTTATTAGTTTACCATTTTCTGCTTTTACATTCTAGTGTGACATATTTTTATTTCATATTTCTCTTTCCACTTTAGTAGTTTAAGTTTATACATTTGCATTACATGGTTTCCTTCCACCTTAGTAGTTTTAGCCTACATATCCCAATGCATCCTTGCAAGTTGAAACTATTAAATTGGAAAGACTTGCAAGAGTTACAATCAAACAACTTAAAAGAACCACGAAAATCTCCATGATGTACCAACAAAAAATAAGAATGGAAACAAAGTGGGTGCACAATTAATAGCCAATACAAAGCTTCCAATACATTATGTATTTTACAATATTTATAGTAAACCTTAAACTATATTTGCAATATTAAAGCATTGCAGAGCTTGGACTACATTATGGAATTTATGGTAGTTACAGTAAACCTTCAACTATATTTAAAAAATTAATAGTATTACAGGCATCTGGCCCATTATGGCATTTACAATATTTAAAACATATTAAAAATATATTAGAAACTAAAATATTGGTGTTTACCTACAATCGTTAATTGATATTCTTTTGTGATTTGTGCACTTGCATTATATTGGCTTTCATGTGTTGACATGGATTGAAATGTTCATCTAGTCGAATCGTTAGGCAAAATTAAATTCTTAATTGACATTTATTGTGATTTTTGATATGAGGTGAGGATTACAATTTTTCAAATTTCAGGTACAAATTCATGAAGATTGAATTGTAATTCAAAGAATTTGGAGTATATGCATTTAATGTTGTTGATGGTGCTCTTCAATTATCTAGAATGCATTTGTATTTTTAAAATGACATCATGGTGTATTTGAGATTCAAGGGATATTGAAAGTTGACTTTTGTACTTTTTTCACAAAGTTAATGGATGAAAAGTGTTTTTCTTGGAATATAAAAATTCACAAGTGGGTGTAAATTTTTAGACAAGTAGTTAATGATTATATTATGTTGCACACTTTTGAATGATATGTGATGTGCATCAGTTGGGTCAAAGGACTAGTAATTGTGTTGAAAAAGTCTCAATCTTTTGTTTTTTCCCTCTAACAATGATAGGACCCGCAATTAATTAATAATGTCCCTTTTCATAAAATTACTAAAATAAATAACAAATGATATTTGGGATTAGGGCCACCCCCCCTGGGTTTCGCAAAGTTAATTTTGACGGGGCTTCCAAGGGGAACCCTGGACTTTCAAGGGCGGGGTGCATCATTCGAAATGAGAAAGGTGAATTGGTTAGTGTTGGTTCCTTCCACTTACAAGACGAGACTTACAATTTAGCTGAAGCTCAGAGTCTCCTGTTTGGGGTAAAAAGGGAAGTCAAATGTGGTAGTTCTCACCTCACCATAGAAGGTGACTAGCAAATTATAGTCCGAGTAATAAAAAATGGTAAATCTCTCCATTGGTCACTTGACTTCCACATCACAAACATTCTTTATTGGCTTGGAAATTTGGAATCATGGAGCATTGGACACGTGTTTAGGGAAGCCAACTCAGCAGCAGATTATTTGGTAAATCAAAGTGTGACATAAGCGGAGGAGGCAGTCACATCTAATGATGCAGATAAGTGGCCCGGTTTAGCTGTCACCATTGCAAGGGCCTCCAAATTTATTGATGCATAGGCGTCACAGGATTTGGCTTGTGGGAACCTGCTTTAAACATGCAATTAGACACCCCTCTCTTTATATTTTCTTCCTCTCGAATCCAGTGATCGATAGGTTAGTGGTCTGTCGAGGCTTTCATGGTTATTCAGCCTTTTCCTTGTCTGTTCTTGCAGAGAGAATATCGCGAGATGGCTTTCTATAGCAATATTTCTCAATATCGCTTAAGGAAGGTCTTCCGCATTGGTTATGGTTCTGCCTCCAACACGGTAGAGCATATTTTGGGGGAAGGTTACATTCATGGGAGCGGATGGGCTAGGGTGAACGCCAAAATAGCCTCATAATTTGTCTCCAGTTGTTTATTGGTAGAACGCCATTATTATTGCCCACCATATAATCTGGCCGAAACATGTTGTGGGTCTAGAGGAATAAATAACAAAGTTCCTCATGCCCCCGACCTTTCTCCAAGTGTTAGTTACAAGGGAACCCGAAATGGATGTTAAGAAGTGTTTGATCGAAATGGAAAGGAGGAACTATGCACTGTGGGATTTTGTGGTCGTTGTCCACAAGAAATACAGGATGAAGGATTTGGACCCTGCTTTCATTCCACCTCTGGGTCTCGACATAATGGCTTCCCCGGTTGGTCATGTTCCATCCAGAATCTCTCAGCTCATGGTCAAAGGTAAATCTTCATATGATTTCCTCCTGAAGGCAGTGAAAGCAGGGTAAGTGGAGCACTGCTACAGTAAGCGAAAGAGGTCTGCAGAGGTTGTGATTGACGCCGAGGTTCATGGCAAAGGAGGATTTCATTGAGCGATCTGACTAAATTCCAGTAGTAGGATATATTTACCTTCGGTCCCTTCGATAAATCGTATGGTTTTTTGTTATACTTGTATCAGGGTGGCTGTTATTTTTTAATATGTTTGGACTTCCCTATTTTTTGACACTCAGAGCAATGTAAATGTGGGGCCCCATTAACCCCCTGGTTCATAGTTTCTGTATAAAAGTGTTTACTTATCATATATATATATATGGGATTAGGGGTCTCAATAATTATCATTGTTATTGGACCCTGATCCCTCTCCCCCAAACAAACCCTTAGAAAATCATACCAAAGCATCCCACAACATTGGAAGCTTTCTCTTATTTATTTATTTTTTAAAGTCTTTATTGTTGCACGAATCATGTACCACTAAATTCATATAAAATACTCATTTTATATGCAGCATAATATATTTTCAGATTCAACATGTCGTCCATATTTTCAATTATATTTTGTGATGTCAACTGTTTAGTCGAAGCAAATATAATTTATTTGTGAACCTTAATTTGTCTACTTGTCCTAATTCGAAAATGTTTTTGTGTCAAAATTAATAATTCTCACATTGTTCATAACATATGCAACCATTCCTCTCATTATTTTTAACGTTGGTGAATTTCCATCCATGTTTATCAAATTCGAATTGCACTAATCATGTAAAAAATTAAAGCATGATTAATTGAAAGTTTGCATGCACATCTAACTGTAATATTCAATTTTTAGACAAAAGAATATTACATGTGGCTTTATAAGATCGATTTTCATGATTAAAAGTATATAAATAAAATAGACCTTTTTAGATCATTAGTTTGTTCTCAAAGTGTAAGACACAAAATAATGGATATGGAAGCATTTGATTTGAATTGATGATTAATAAACATAAATAATGCATACCAACAAGAATTTAACTTAGACTAGTGATCAATATACAAGAATGTATGCCAACAAAAACTTAATTAAAATAATGATTCATAAACATAAGAACGCATGTTAACAAAACCAAAAATTAGACCGTTGATCAATAAATGTATAAATAGCTAACACCATAGCAATTAAATGGTCCAATATTAAAATTATGTGTCTACAAAAAGAAAACTCAAAAAAATTATGTTATTACAATCTTTGGTGTTTAACAAAAGTTCTTCCAAATATCTTGTATGTGGATTTAGTTGTGAAGTTCTTCTATAGTTCATAAAGTTCCAATGTTCCATAAAATGACATCCATATATGTCAATAGCCATTTGCAATGGAACTTTATTCAAATAAATGAGCAATTAGTTAGTCCAATATTAATATTAAGTGTCTACAAATAATTCTAAAATGGTGTTATTATAATCATTGGTGTTTAACAAAAGTTTTCCCAAATACTGTTATGTGGATATAGCTTTCATGTTGTTGTATAGTTCATAGGTTTCCAAAACTATTGTTAGGACGTTTAACCTATTCAATATGTGCGGCAACAAAGAACAATAACATCTCATTTATTCCCCAATTTATTATGCACAACAATGGTACATTACTTATTCAAAGACCTTCTAAATTACCACTTATCACTTTGTACTAGTTCACAAGAGCATAAATAATTTTAAATTTTCTATCTCTAAATTTAAACTTCACTTTATCTATCTCTAAAAAATTTTATAATTTCCAAAAGAGGGTTAAACTTTATAGCTTCCTAATTTCTACATTTCTTAAGACTCTCTATTAATTAAATGAGGAACAAATATTTAGATAAAAATATATATTTATGTATAAAAAAATTGAAAAATTGACCAACCAATAAAATATAGCATCTAATGGGTTAATGGAACTTAATAGTTGTGTAATGGATCATCTGATGACTTATAGATTTTTATAATTCTCTAAAAAGATTAATTATTTAAAAGATAAAATGGGAGATTTTTTTGGTAAGATAGGGTCAATCATTAAATAATCAACATAAAAGACATCAAATTTCTTTTTTAAATTGTGTAATTTTTGTCATTATAGAATTCAAGTAGAGCATTTATTTTAATGAACAATAACATGTTTGTTGGAATAGTTGGGTAATAATATTAATTTTGTGTGCAGTAGAAAGGTTGTTTTGGCTTATATATCAAACACTTGTGTGTGCAATTAGTGAATTGAGAGTAAGCTTTGCCACCATTAAAGTACAAGCTATAAGAATCTTCTAATTTTTCTCAAAGTTTTCATCATTTTAAGTCCATGATGAGACATGATTAGCACCCATAACCAAATTACTTTGGTTTTATTTTTCCTAGCTTCATAATATTGAGTAAGATTATATTTTTTAAGTATAATTAGAAGTATTAATTTTTTTATAACAAACCATAAAAAATATAAATATGTTATGAGACTATAATTAGAAAATACATTAATGAAGTGTGATTTGGATATCATGCATTTGGAGAATACACCAATCAAATGTCAATGTGATCTTGCATGAGAAAAGGATCCTACGAACCCCCATATTTAAGATCTTATATTGTCTCTAGTTAAAATTGTTGGAACTTACAAACCCCCAAAAAAAACTTACCACCCCAAATTCTTGATAACTTGTACCATCATCACTAATTTCTTCAGGATCTCTAATTACTTTTATTTATCCCCTAATAGGTACCCTCATTATCACTAGCCTCTAATTATCCATATTCAAATCTTTTAATTACTTTAAATATAACTCATACCACTTCTAATTAGGACACTTAACCTTGATGGCTTATGGTTTTTTATAATTCTCTAAAAGGATTAATTATTTAAAAGATAAAATGGGAGATTTTTTTTTTGTAAGATAGGGTCAATCACTAAATAATCAAATATAAAAGATATCAAATTTCTTTTTTTAATTGTGTAACTTTTGTCATTATAGAATTTAAGTGGAGCATTTATTTTAATGAACAATAACATATTTGTTGGAATAGTTGGGTAATAATATTAATGTTGTCCCAGTAGAAAGGTTGTTTTGGCTTATATATCAAACACTTGTGTGTGCAATTAATGGATTGAGAGTAAGCTTTGCCACAATTGAAGTACGAGCTATAAGAATCTTCTATTTTTTCCCAAAGCTTTCATGATTAGCACCCATAACCAAATTACTTTGGTTTCATTTTTCCTAGCTTCATAATAATGAGTAAGATTATATTTTTTAAGTATAATCAAAAGTATTAATTTTTTTATAACAAACCATAAAAAAATATAAATGTGTTATGAGACTATATTTAGAAAATATATAATGAAGTATGATTTAGATATCATGCATTTGGAAAATACACCAATCAAATGTCAATGTGATCTTGCATGAGAAAAGGATCCTATGAACCCCCATATTTAAGATCTTATACCATCTCTAATTAAAATTGTTGGAACTTACAAACCCCCAAAAAAAACTTACTACCCCAAATTCTTGATAACATGTACCATCATCACTAATTTCTTCAGGATCTCTAATTACTTTAATTTATCCTCTAATAGGTAACCCTCATTATCACTAACCTCTAATTATCCATATTCAAAACTTCTAATTACCTTAAATATAACTCATACCACTTCTAACTAGTACACTTAACCTCTATTGAATTCTAAGTTTTCTTAACTCACAATTACCTTTGAATGTTCCACATCATCCCAATCATAATTTCCCACAAATGAGAGCTTGAATACCTTAGTCGACCCTTTATCCCCTCTAATTAGCATCTCTAACCTCTAATACCTTTGAACTAAGAGGTTCTCATCACAATTAACTCTAATAAGCACATTTGTATGTAAATTAATTGTAATAAACACACTCATCAATATGTATTGTATATTTTTTATGATTTGCCACCTTTACCAAATGTATAGCCACGCATGGCGTATAGTTTGAAATGTTTTAGTGGGGTCTAGGACATCACCCTGATTGGGGGCTTTGCAAGCTAGGCCTCGAGTACATTTTTTGGGGTCCCCTAAATGTATTTTTGGGCCTGGATAGGTGGTTTAACTTGTGTCATTATATGGGTGGTTAGATAACTCATAATTTATGGGGAACTATTTTAGGTTTTATCCGCGGACAATGGTTTTGGCACTATTATATTGTAATATTGTCATTACAGTTACCTACTAATGTGTTTACATATAGCTAGACATGCAATAGGGTAAAGCAAATCTTAAAAGTACATTCTTGTTAGTGAACAATTGAGTTAATGTAATAAATAAGAGGAATTATTGCACTAGGTTTTTTCTAAAAGTATTTTCCTAGGATCAATCTTGCATACTATGTAATCTTGTGTATACAATTTTTTGTTTCTATTTATCTTAAAGATTGTTATATGAAGTTTTGATTTTATCGTAGTAGTTTATCATGTCATATTCTCTTCAATCAACACTAACCAACCCCTATTTAGCATTATTCAAATCTCTCTATTGCCTTATTAGTAACCCCTTGCACTCTAATTAAGATCGCTAGCCTTTAAAAAATATTGAGAAAGGTTGCATTGCCCCAAAACACCTATAATAAACACATTCATCAACAATAAACTAGCCCCTATCTACCCTTACTCAAATCTTCCTATTACCTTATTTATAATCCCACACGCTCTAATTAATATCATTATCATTTAGACCAACAACACACCTAGAATGTGCAATGGAAACATTGATAAGGAAAGGAAGGTATACAAAGGAAAAGGCAGAAAGGAAACTAAATTTGAAAAGTTCAATACTAGATCAATATTTTAGCAATCAAGTGGCATCGTCTCTTAATTTTCCTTTAACATTTAAAGAAGTTTTTACCATAACCATTATCGAAGACAACAACATAACCCCGTTAAGTTTTGATAGAGTTCAAAATTACGGGATTTTATTATGTAGGAGCCTCAAGAAACTACGAAGTAACTAGAAATATGGTATGTGATGAAATTCCCCTCAAAGTTAAAACAATTATATGATATCATCTTATGTATCGCTAATGATGGGTCTATAAGTTCTACCCCCATTGTTGGTAATATAAATCGGATTTAAAACAATGATACAAATATATTTCTTGAAAACGATTACCCGTGGAAAGAATCTCAAAAAATGTAGTTGTATAAATGTGTTTTTTTAGAACGAATCTTGTCATTAGCATAAGTTATATTATATTATACCCTCTAGAATAATTTCTGAAGTGTCAGGAAATTTATATTGAAGTACATTTGACCAAGTTTGTGGATATGACCTAAAAGTCACTATTCATGTTTATTATGTGATTTTAAGAAAAAAAAATCCCCCCTCGTAAGAGTAGTGAACAATCAATCTATTATTCAAGAGAGTTCCATCATGCCCAAAAATATTAATTAGTATGAAAAACTTATTGCATTGAATCTTTTTGCATTATGAAAATGTTTTTTTGTTGTGGTAAATCTTCTAATCCTATATTAATAAAACATAATGTAAACAGTGATGATACCATGGGCATCTCATAGGGAAATTAAATAATATGATTACATAACAAATGAACTTCTCATAGAGAAACAACATATGATATGCATCATTTTTGTTTCTTCAAATTAAGTTGCAAGACTACAACAATCTACTTGGCATAAAGACACTAAAACAATGAGATTTCAAGGATAGAGCAAATTTAAAGAGACGTGGCAACTGAATTGGAAAGTGTGGCCAACCATCAATAAAATAACATCACTGACAAACTAGCGTCTGATTGAAATCAATCTAATCATCTCTTTTCGAGCAACAAAAATAAGCCTCCATCTACCCAGCATTATTTTTATCTTGCCTCACATCTAAATTATCTTCCCAAACATGCTTATTAAATTGTAGCTTCCAAAAACACCAACAAACTTTTTATTACAATCATTAAAACTCTCTAGCAAAATAATCCCAACCTGAGGTCAAATCTTCATAAAAATACACTCAACTTTCTACTGTTCAAGGTTCAAATCCCCACCACTTGAACCTTTTGCATAAAGATCAAGGGATACGGGGGTGAATGGTATATCCAACTTGGTTCAGAAAACCAAGTTTATTTTGGACACAATTGAATGGTATTCTTGTTGCAATAGTGATGCTACATAAGAGGTGAGGGGAAGGATGAGAAATAAAACATTTTCACCCTACAACCAAACCAATCGACATTATATTAATGGGAAGGTCACTTCCATTGAGGTGTCAACCTCACTAGCACAAGGATCACGACATATTATGGTTTATATTTCATGGACCGAGCCTACAAACTAATGTAAGATTAATCTTTTAATGAATGAGGATTTTATAGTCATAATAGCAATTCCACGATGTAGCAAAAGGTAGATCCAATTTGATTTAGCAAGTCGTGTTTATAAATGCAATTGATGATTTTTTTTGTTAGTATACAGCCACAAAAGAAGAGAGAGGAAGACAACGTAAGTAAATATACCCACTCTGCAACCAATAAATCATTATGTTAATAGAAGGGCCACTTCCATTATGGTAGTGTCCCCATTTGCATAATGTTCATCATGTATTGGGGTTTATATGTTGTCATGGACAAGGGCTATCAACTAATGTGGAATTAATTTTTGAATGAACTAAAAAATTAGAGTTGAAGCAATTCCAAAAAATGTAATGAAAGGAATATCCATCTTGGTGTAGTACAACATGTTTTTTGGGGGATATTTTGAAGCCACAAATGAGGAAAGGGGTAGGCCAAGCAAGTAAACATTCTCATCTTGCAACCAATCAACCATTATGTTCATAGGAGGGCCACTTTGATTTGTTGAGTCAACCCTATGTACATAAGGAACATCGTATAGGTTGATATTATGGAGATAAAAAATGAAAGCCTAGGGCCATGAGTGGTGTACTCTTCTAGCCATGGGGTTATATTTGACATCAATGAAATTTTCTATGATTGGCTATGTATTCAACATTTTTCTTTGAATATAATAACTCATTTCAAGAGAAGGGAACACAAATTTTAAATATATATTTACTTTTAGTTGGAAAAAATTGCCACAAAAATTAATAATATAATATATGGTCATAAATTTCTAAATATATTATTTCAAAAAATTAGTCATTTAATTAGTGCATCCAAAAAAGCAATGACATAGGAAAATGAACTAGATTCATTGCTTATGTGACAAGGAAAGGGCATGGAAAGGCGGTGTCGATAATGGTACCAATTGGTAGTCGATGATGTGGCAAACATTTATAATGCCCATAGCGTGAGCACTACTAGCATGATGCAGACTACCAAGGCAATAAACCAAGACTTTCTATGTGTACACCAACCTTAAGCTTTAGGGCATCCTTAGGTTATCAATCCCCTTCATACTCGAGGTAACTTGGCTAGTGGCTTCAATCCAACTGACTACTGGGATGAAAAACAATGAATTGACTTTCACAAAATACCTATTGGTGGGTTTCCAGGGCAAAATGCAAACATCTAACTCTTGCTTCAAATCTTCCTGTCTATCTAATGGACACCTTCCCAAGGGATACTACATTCGAGGGCCTCTCCTTCTATGAGAACACTATCATTTTCAACCTTTCCAAAATCAAGGCCTTCATTTTAGATGTGAAAAAGTTGTGCAACATAGAACGACAAGCGCTATGCAAAATAAAGCTTTACAAACGAATTTCTCATAGACTCTATCAGGGGACCCACGGGCTATTTGGGGTAACCAAAGGATTCTGTGGTGATTGACTATACTACATTCGAAGGCCTCTCCTTCTATGAGAACACTATCATTTTCAACCTTTCCAAAATCAAGGCCTTCATTTTAGGTGTGAAAAAGTTGTGCAACATAGAACGACAAGCGATATGCAAAATAAAGCTTTACAAATGAATTTCTCATAGACTCTATCAGGGGACCCACCGGCTATTTGGGGTAACCAGAGGATTCTGCGGTGATTGACTTCGATTATTACCGCATTGATAGTGCATCCACACCTAGGCTTAATGAAAATGTGTGGGAGGAGATCAAGCCAATGGCATTTTTCAAGACACAGCGCAACCTCACTAGGCCAAAAACTATAACCTTGCCTTTTCGAGCATCACTACCAAGTATCTTAACGTCCCCAAATTTTGGCAGACTATGAAAACACATGGCTTAAATGGGTTGCTTTCCAATAACTGGTCAAACCAACTTTTGTAGGGAAAAATAGCGAGCATGGAAAAAGATAAGGATGGATGTGCATTAGAGGAATGCACATTTGTCAAGAAGATTAGCACTAGCACTGCATGCACTACTTTCTCTCAAGATTTAAAACACAACGTCCAATGTCAAAGCCCCATGATTCAAAATGGTGGTTGTCATGACACCCTCCACATCCCTCAAAACGTTCCCCTCCATTTGAAACATTAAGATGGTGGATCTCAATAGACACAAGGGGTGAGAGTTGTCGAAGGAATCAAACCAGACCTATGATAGAATGCAAAGGTGATGAAAGGTTCAAGCCACGAAATGCAACAATAACATTGAGGCACTAGGGATGGACCCTACACTTGAAGCTAAGGAAAAGATATGGTGGTTAAGGTGAAAGAGGGGCCAATGGTGGTGAATCTAATCATGTGTGAAAGATCAAAGGAGAAATGGAATCTCGAGATACAATACAATTGGGTGGCTTCAATGACAAATCGTGAGACATTGCCACCAACAAATAGAAGAGATAAATATGAGTACACATATGAGAGACTGCGACATTGAACAAGGCTAGATAGCTCGAGTCAAATAAATAGTGGCATCCGCTCATCCAAATGTATAAGAATCAAGGAGAGGCAAGATAGCAGTATTGACATTTGGCGAACAAGAAAGCTAGGTGGAGATGTGACCGTTGAGGTATGTGGAAAATGGTGATATCACATTGACGGTGAGAACACGAGTGATGAAGATCACGCTATAAAGCACATGAGAAGAGCAAATGCAAGCAATAGTGAAGGCAAAAACCTGCGTTAATAAAGAAAAATCGATGTGTAGACGGTTCAAGGTGAGAGACAATGAAGCAAAAGAAATCAAGGTCGTAACAAAGCAAGGAAGTGACAATTACAAAGCCCACGCAGAGGAAAGTCTGAAGACGAAGACAAAGCCGAAGTGGAGGAAATTTGAAGTCTGATCCAAACAAGTGGAAGATAGCCAAGTAGAAACAAATAAAATTATAGCAGAACTACATGAATAAGTAGAGCCACGAAGAGTTCCAAGTAACACAAATCCCAGTAGAATGTGGGACATGCGTTTGAGGAAAAGGAATCCAAGAGGTAATAGAAGATCAACACATCGGTGAAGAAGCATCCCGTGAGAAAAGGAAGCTAAAGTTGAATGAAAGGGCACATGCAATGAGCTACACAATCCAAGAAATAAATTCAAACCCATGAAGAACAATGCCAAGCCTACAAAGTGAAGAGATGGTACAAAGAACTTCAAAAAACTATGACACTACATCCAAGTCTTGTAGTAAAAAAGGGAGGACATATACAACTGCATCAAAAATCCACCAACCATATGTCAATGCATCATGTAAAGTCAATTTCATCAATTGATATGTTTTGAAAGTTACCTCGATCCAATGGAGGAAAACACCTGTTGGTGTAAAAATATTGAAAAAGTTAACATTGCCCTAAAATACCTAGAATAAGTACCCATTATGTTACTAACTCGTGATTAACCTTACTCAACCTCTAAATATCTCATAAATGACCATTTCACGCCTTTAAGTAAATCCTTAGCATTTAACATCAAATTTTCTCCTAATGTCAATTACTAGCTCCTAATAAACCCTTCACAAGGACCCATATTCCCTAAATATGCCACATTTCCTCTACCAAGTACTCTCATCATCGATAACCCTTACTTGCCCATATTTAAAATCTCTAATTAGCTACTAATCTAAATTAGGATAATTTAGTTCATATAATTTAAACACAAATCCTAATGATGATATATTAGATCATACAACAAAAAAGCGAGAACCATTCAAAAGTTATATTCGTCTATTATAATATTTGAACAGCACTCGGTAGAAATGTTATCAAAACAATGAAAGTATCCGTTAAGAAAGGTTATAGCAAATGTATTTGAAAGTATCCAACTGTATATGACCACAAAATATGAATATGCTAATCATTAAAAAGCAAATACATAGTTGGTTCAACTCAAATACAACACCAGCATAAGTAATACAAATTCTATGTTACTCGTTTCCACACAAATTGAGCAAATATGAATTGTTTAAGCTGGATCACAAGGAGTGGAAAAGGTAATATTAAACTTTGAATCCGAGGACTTTTGTGCACAAGAAATGGACTAATTTATAAGAAAAATACATGTAATTAGAAAAATTAGACCATTATGCTTCCAGCCAATGATTTAGATGTATACTTTTTATATTTAGCAAAGGTTAATACAAATTTTCGGAAATCGTTGTTTGCTAGATTCCACCACAATCGACTGCCTTCTAAGTATAGATAAAGAGGAAACCATGAGGTTCATGAAAAATGCTTACCTAAACAATGCTCAGGAATTTTCAGTGCAACAGGAGCAGCAACCACAATTTAACTAAGCCTCAAGAAATATTTGGAAACCTTTTATCTCATGCTATTGGCCACAAAAACGGGATCTCTATTCATTCTTACATGAATTATTTGGAACCCTTTTTCTCATGGTTCTTCCAGTGATAGAATGATACTTAGAGAGAGGCATCTGACTAAGCTTCCCAAATTTTTCCTCATAGCAGTCCCACATCTCACACCTGACCAGAAATAGAGTTAGCAAATACCTGTTCCCTTTCAGTAGCACGTCTACATCTCATCATAGAAGCTCAATTTCAAAAATATGTCTCCAACAAGGAAAAGGATTGAAACCAAGAATCAGGCATGGAAGAATCAAAAATCACAGATCACAGAGAAACTATTACCAGTAGGCTAGAAACTGAAAAGGTGAATATTTTGTATAGACCTCTTCGACTTCTATCGCAACTGTACGTATAGTGCATCGGGACCTGCAGTGGACCTGTTGAAGGAAGCTGACTATTCGTTACTAACGAAAAGCTTTCCAACAAAGAGAGATGAATATATCTAACATACCATTTTCAAGTGCCTGACAGTTTCAGAATCTGCTGGAATACTTTGATAGTCTCCCATACACATCAACACGTTCGCACATGTGAATGGACCAAAACCCTCTAACTTGAGAAATAATTCTTTCAACTCACTAAAATTCAACCGTGGTGATCCATCAGAGCTTTCAAGAGAGTCTAAATCAATAGCACCATTACAAATGTCCCATGCAAGCTTCAGAATATACTTTGCCCTGTAACCAAGACCACAGCGCTTTGCCAAAAACATTTCATCAAGGCATTCCAGTTCTTTGGAAGTGGGAAAATCCCCTGTGCTTAGTACCGAAGACTGACCATATCCTTCAGTAAGGGATTCTGGGCTTGAGATTATTTCTGACAAATTTGCTTTAGAAATATTTAAGGGCTGATCGTTTTCCTTTTCTAGGCACAGCCCTGGGTCTAGATTCATGGGACTCTTTTCAGCGTCTGTCAATATTGTGACAGACGTCTGTGAAACTATGGTCTGCTTAACATCTGTGAAAGGAAGCTCTTGTTCTGAAAATCTTGCAGCCACCAGATTCACAGGCAAATTACTTGGTTTCTTTGAGCATTTTTTTCTCTTCACATCTTTTTGGCTTGGAGTTTTGGGTGAGGAATCATCAGTCTCTACACAAATACCATTTGCGGTTAAAGTGGTTTCTTGAAGAGTTGACCATCCAAGTGGTGGTCCTTTCAGCTCTGACTGGAGATCACAGAGTAATCTAGCCATGGTCAATGTCCTTCCCCACCTGGAAAACCATCAGCAACAAGATGAGATACTCGTGAAAATAACTATAGTACCTAACATGAAAAGAATAGATGATAAATTATACAGCTCCGTGATGGAAAAAATGCATCGCACTTAAAATTCATGAGATATTTGACAAATAGAGCCTAAATGTAAGATGGAGAATTTTAGGAAAAGTGGCTAAATTGTCAGACAGAGGAGACCCTTCATTTCAAAGACTTTCAACAACCAAATTTGAAAATGGCTGTCAATGCAAGAAGGAAATTTGAGAAAGGACAGAAAACAACTAAAACAGATGTAAGAGAAAACTGATGCAAATGATTTCTAAATGAATACTAAGAATGCTTTGCATTATTTGCATTAGATCAAGTCTTGGGTGTGCACCAATACAGCAATTTCTATTAATGATGGCGTTCTCCGGTCCAGATCTTACTATGTTGGGCCGTACCGGTAAGGAAACCATGCTCTTCAGGTCTCCTTTTCACAAGCTTTGGAGCCAGGGTATCACGATCTGTGGCTCAGAAGATGGGCTGGAAGCGTGGATGGCAGTGCAGGGGCTGCGGATGAAGGTATTGGTTTGGTATTTTTACTCCTTTGACTTATTTGAATATATAAGTGAATTTAGTTAAGACACCATTAGCATCCAGAGGAAGGTTTTCTTTCTAAAATGTGGGGTTCGCTTTGTTCCTGCGATCTCTATTGGTGCTATGTGCAGCGTAGAGCAGACCCGAGGTGTGTTGAATAAATGGGTGCCTTTCCCAATAGCTCCAAGCAGCTGTGACGAGAGTTGGGTGTTTTGTAGTGAGATCTGATCAGTTCTGGAGTTTATAAGGAGGGTTCAAGCAGAGCTGGGAGCTTCCATGGGCTTCCAAATGCAGGGTTGGGACTATAGGCAAGGGATTACAGACCCTAAGATTTTAGCACTTACCAGCAAAATGGTGGAGGGTTCGGCTGTTCCCAATACATTAAACATAATTTTTGTAGGTTGCAGAGTAGGATTTTTATGCTCACAGTCTCTACAAGCTGGAGTAGCCTGTCAAGTTTCTGAAGAAACGAGTGACAACAAAGCTAGCTTTCAGATCATTATAGATCTGTATCAGGGAAAACCTGGATGGTGTGGATGCATGACGGGCTTCATGTACTGGATATAAAACAGCAATTGGAGATTAAACATTGAATTCTGGTAGAGCAGCTGAGGTTGTTATTCAATGGAAAACAGCTTGAGGATCAACTTACACTGCCTGACTCTAACATTAGCAAGGATTCTTCACTCATATTGGCTTTTCATTTGTGTGGAGGCGCGGTGGGTAAGTGTGCAGCCTCGTCATCCAAGCCCTTGTCAAAATAAATCAGTTGCTCCATCTGATCCGAATCCTTCTATGCCCAGTGCATATTTAGTGGACAAGTTAGAAGAGGTGCCGTTGTTGGAAGTTTCTTCCCAGGAAATCAGTTATATCCACTCCAGCTACAAAAAAGGAGCAGTCATCTGTAGGTTTAATGGTTTCTGGCCTGCTACTACAGATTTGTACAAGTGGATACATACAAATTGGACAGATGAGTTTGAGATACCATTTTGTTCTACAGGATTTTTTATTTTTTATTTTTTATTTTACAATCATGATGTATATCAAAAAGTGGAGGGTGGACCCTGGTTTTAGGGAAGTGTGTGGCTGTTTATAATGCCATGGTTTCCAGGATTTGACCCTAACACACTATCAGTGAACAAAATGCCTGTATGGGTTCGTTTGCCCAATTTGCCACTACAGTTTTGGCATTTCCCAGTTTTGGAGGACATTGGGAATACATTGGGTAGATACGTTAAAAACTTAAAACAGATGTCGCAGGAGCGAAGGCAGGTTTAGCCACATATGCTCGTATTTGTGTTGAGGTAGATTTCAGTAAAGGCTTACCGAATAAAATGATCCTCAAGTGGGAAAACTACAGGTGGACTCAGATTCTGGACTATGAGAACACAACTTTCCGGTGTCGGAATTGTAAACAAACAGGACATCTCCAGGATACTTGCCCTCAGGCTCGACCCCATTCTCCAAGAAAGAATGAGCCCAAACCAAAGTCAAAGAGCTGGCAATATCCTGAACAGCTGAAGCCCAATGAAGCAGATAAAAAAGAGGAGGAATTACAAAAAAACAAGTGACAACAGGACATCTCCAGGATACTAGCCCTCATGCTCGACCTCGTCCTCCAAGAAAGAATGGGCCAAGCCAAAGTCAAAGAGATGGCAATATCCTGAACAGCCAAAGCCCAATGACGAAGATGTAAAAGAGGAGGAATTACAACAAACATCAGAATCAGTGAAGGTTGAAGGTGTCGGTCTGGAAAAATTGAATGAGGAAAATCCCTCTCCGGTGGAGAATCAAGAGGATGTACAACCTTTGGACGTCTCTCATTCAGGGGTTGCAGTAACTATGGATGCTTCGTCTGGAGGAATGAAGAGAGCCCATGAATCTAAGAGTTCAGACTCAGATAAGGCACGGGCTCCTTTAGTGAACAGTGGGTCTAAGGAAGCTGACTTACAGATGGTAGCTGTAGATCCATCACCAGGGGGGTAGTCTGAGGTAAAAGAAGAACGGGAAGAAAGGCAAGATTGAGAATTTCTTCAATCCTTGATTCATTGTAAATTGTCCATTTTGTTCATATTAGGATCCATTTGTTTGGCTATCTTTGAATGTTTTAAGAGCATACCTATGTAATGTGCTGTATGCACCTATAGAATGTGATTTCCTTTCTTTTTTATGAATAGAAATTCCAATTTTTTTCTAGGGAAGAAAAAAGATTGAGTATGTTGGTAAAACAGAGAAGTTTATAAGATAATGGCAAATGTGAGATGTATGAGAATTACCTTATACTCCAGGTCTAGTAGAAATAGCAGACCCAGCTTGCAAGATGTTAAAGAACGTTACAACATAATCAAAATTGCTGACAAAAATCAATTAGAAGGGGCAATTAACAATGCCTAAAACTATTGTCCAGTGGATGTGATTGAGTACTAAAGGCAGAGTGTTATCCCAACGAAGACCAAGATTCACCCTAGGAACTGCTAGGCTTGCGCGCTGCATTAGATTTACCAAGTCGGTAATACAATTTAGGAATGTATCAAACAATTTCGAGAAAACATTTATTTACTCTTGAGCCCTTAATCCAATCAAGGGGTAAGACTTAATCCCAACCATTATTCGTGCAAATAACGTTAATTAGGTTTAACATGGGTTAACGTGCTTCCCCACCAAGGGGTTAGGCTTCGCAAGTTAGAGGAATAATTTAACAAGGTAATAAAATTAACTTATAAGGTTTCATAAATTGAGGTATTTCAAAGTTAATTGAGTTAACAAGGGTTATTACATTTTCCCCACCAAGGGGTTGGTCTAGCAAAGTGACCAAATAATAAATCAAGGTAACAAAATTAACTTCTAAATGGAGTGCACCCAAAAAATCAATTTAAGTTAATATTAGTCCAATTTTATTCACCCAAAATTTGAAATGAAACCACTTGCTCAAAATAAAAAGTCAACCCCAAAAACTACTTGAAAAGTGGCAAGACCTAGGAATATTTTGGACATTTGGATCAAGGGGTCTCCACCCTTGATTCTAGGTCACTTTTTGGAAGCCCTAATTTCTTTTAAGCTTCCTTATAGCTTTTAATTTGTCTTTCTATTCTCTTATTTCTTTCTTTTTGTTTGTAAGTTTTGGGAGAACTTCCATGGAGCCCTATTGGGATTATTTGTTGATTTCCATCCATTTATTTTATTATGCCTACCCTCATTAGGGTTTTTATTTTACAAAGGAAGGATGCAATTATTTGAATATATATAATATATATATAAACGAATATATATGAAAATATATGTATATATAAAAACCAAAGGGAGCGGCAGCCACGGCCTCAAGAGTATATATGTGTGTGTATAAAGAATAGACCAGATCAAAGCGGTCGCAGGTCTATGTAAAGGCCAGAGCAAAATATATAAATAAAACCCAAAGGGAGCAGCAGCCACGGCCTCAAGAGTATATATGTGTGTGTGTATAAAGAATAGGCCAGATCAAAGCGGTCGCAGGTCTATGTAAAGGCCAGAGCAAAATAGTTAAGGGGCCGCGCTCCATGTATACAATGGTTGTGTGTATGGGAAAAGGCCGAAGGATTTGGGGGAGGGGTCGTGGCCAGGCCGTGGCCCCTCCATTCCTGTTTTTTGTAATTTATTTAGATAAAAACAAATTTTGTGTGTATAGGCACTTAACCCCAAAATAAAATTCAAAAGTAAACTCAATTTCTATGTTTATAAATATAAATAATTTTATATAATACTATACAGGATTATATTTATATTTATGTATATATATAAAAGACATCTTTTAAATCAATGTTATTTTTTGGAATACAAACATTATATCAAAACCTATATACATTTATATTCATATCTATATTATTTCACATATACCTATACATATAAATTTATTCACCTAGAAGTTTGACAATATACCTACAAGGGTATATGAAAATTTTCAACCTCTTATACAATGAATCAAGAGTTCAAAACTGGTTTTGTAATCCAATGAGAGGAGAAGAGTAATTTGGATGAGCTAAAAACCATCTCTTTTTATTTTTACAAAGAAGAAGAAGAATATGATAAGTTAAAAGTAAAGATTAATAAACACAAAATCTAATTCTTTTATTAAACCATGCTATAAACAAACTTTGAATCCATTTTACTTTCTTGCAACTTAAAACAACCAATAACTAAAAGAATGTTTTGCAAGATTATAAGTTTGGAAATGACATTTTTACCACTACAATTTAAAAGCATACTATGGTTGGAGAGTATTTGTACAAGCTCAAGGAGTTCAATTCAGATCAAAGTCCATTTGAGAAATCATGGTAAATGAGAGAGCTTCTTTTAACACAAACTTACAAAATCTAAGTTTCCTTTGTCCAACCAAATCACTAACTTCCTTGATAAAACAACATTATTTCCATTATGGAACAAGGCAATGGAAGAGTTTTATTTACACAACTATACAATTTATTACTCCAAGATGTAAGATTTATTGTTAGTGTAGATATTATTTGTTTCATTTATTTATTTATGTGGATTATACCTACAGATGGACTATTTCTACACTTTAGGAGTTAGCTTGCTTAGGTATACTTAATCATAGGAGTTACACTTGATGTTAGTCACAAGAGTTACACTTGGCAATCATTGTTAGCTAAGTGGGAGTTACTCTTTGTTTGATTGTGCCAAGTGTGGGAGTTGCATTTCTATTTTAGGCTTTTTTTCCACTAATTATGGAAGAGTTACACATTCACTCTCTTATATGTACATCTTCATTTGTGAGATATTCAAGTAGTGTATTTGGAGAAATCTTGGCTCTTCTGCATATTGAGTTGTTTTTTTGTACTTTTATGCTTGTTAATTATTTCGTTTTATGTAACTACTTGTGCACTTGTTTTTCTATCAGCAATCCTTACAGATACTTCGACATTTATAAGTGTAGTAACAATAAAATTTCCAAACAAATGCAACACTAATTACATTTTCCTTCACTTAAATATCAACAAAAAAATAACTCTTAAAAAGCAAGACAAAAAGCCTACCACATAGTGGAAGCAACATGGCAAAAAATCTATTGAAACAACCATTCTTCCATGAGAGGATAAGTTCCCAAAAACTCAATTTCCAAACTCCAAACTTCAACAAAGAATGCCTTCAAACCACAAGAAGATAGCTTGGTTAACCTCCCAATCAAATGGCGTCATTGCATGCCACTGCCAACTAAGGAGAGCATGCTAGCCTCCCTCTAAGCCTATGGGAGAGGGAAAGAAAGCCTCCAAGTAAGCACTAGTAGGATAAGGGAAAGAAACCAAAACTAACAACATTGAAGCAACCAAAGGAGTTTGAAAATCAACACAAAACAAACACGAAGCTCCAAGCTTCTACTAATATGGGAAAAAAAATCCCAATAACACATATCCAAGCAAGAACCCAAATGTATCCACAATTTTTTTTTCCCAAGAATCCAAATAGCCTCCAAAGCTCCATATCCCTCCAAACACCTTATATCTCTTTGCCTCCTCCTTGCCAAGGTTTTCCAAACTTTGGAGGTTTTCTTATTAGCAAGAATAGGAGATGATTTCCAAACCATATGAAAACAATCTCCTACTTCAAACCATATGAAAGGAGTGGAAAAAAACCCATCAAGCCTTGTGGGAAAGTAGAAGGAGATTCTTCTCTCTTCCCTTTACGACTCCAGAAATCCACCCCCAAAGGGGTGGATGGAGAAAAACAAAGAAGAAAACAACAAAATATTATTAAAACAACCAAACCATTCCAACATGTAATGTCCCTTTTTGGGGCAAAAACCAAAAAATATGGGTTTGGCCACAAACCCCAAGAATCAGATCTGAAAATACACCAACACCAAAAAATGAAAATAATCTAATTTTATGACAACACCTATAATACCTTCAAAACCCTAGGGCAAACTGTATAAGAGCTTAGAATTCACCAAATAACCATTCATACCAGTTGATAAATACTTCTAAATAATTATTTCAATTACAGCAACCAAAATCCATCCCATTTGCAACAAATAAATGGAGAAAATCAGCCAAGACACACTGCTGCAACTAAATAAATGACAGCCGCAGGGCAGCCACAAACAAAGGCAGAAAATGATAGATAAACACCACCAAAATTCACAAAAATATAAATCCCGGTCTTATAAATTATGGGGAACCCAAATATCAAAAAAATATGAATTGTGCCCTATAAGGCACTCAACAACCACTTAACCCAAGTTGCTCCCTCTAGTGAGAGCTCCAAAATGCATGCAAACCCGTGTAAATGTCTTCCATGATATTCTAATATCCAAATCTGCAAGAGGTCTTCAAAAGATGTCTTCACTTCCTAAGAATGGAGGGTTTTCATCCTCCACCAAGCCACAAGGAAGGTTTTCGTCTTCCTTGTAAATGCCACACTAATGGATTGTCGCCCAATAGTAGAATAACAATGAGCAATCTGCCCAAAGATCAAATATAGAGTAAATGCGCCAAAGATAGATGATGAAAATGAAGTCATAAGTCTCATTTTATAGCCCCTTCTTGGCGCCAAAGGCCAAATAGAATGGACCGACCTCCAAAAGCTTCTTTTTATCTTTTAACTTACCCTTTAAAACTCCTCCAGCCCAGCCGACCTGCCTTATTAAAGAAAACACTAAAGAAAACATTAAAAAAATAATTTTAAAAAAATGAAAAGGAATGCAATTCCTTCCCTAGCTCATTCAAGTTTCTTTGCCACGGAAAGGGAATAGCAAGAAGTCCATTGTTAGGCTCTCAAGTCGAAAAAGAGGACATTACACAACACCAAAGATTTGACACAATCCAAACAATTTTCCTTTATAAAGCAATAACAGAATTCAAAGGGTGTGAGGGCCACCTCACAAGAGCAAGATGAATCCAAGCACAAGTCTTCCAAATCAAAATTCAAGCTCTCCAAAGTCCAAAAAGTTCCTCCTCTCCAAAATAGCTCACAACCAAAGATAACCAAAATAACCACTCAACCCTCCAAGTTGGAGGATAATATAAGGGAAGTCTCCAAAGCAACACCCAATAGGATGGTGACATGTGTCACCCCTCCACCTAAGAATCTAAGACACCCAGATACCCTCAACTTGCACTTATAAACCAATAAATGGATAAGTAAAATTCAAATACAATCATGTCAAATCTTCACATGGAGAACCATACACTCCAAATCTCCATCATGCACCAAAATCCAAAATCATAAATATTGGTGGTTGAAAAGGGAGTCAAAGGAGCAAATATGAGCCTTGAAAAGAGCTCACCCACCCATATGTGTGGTATTTTAAGGCTCTTTTCAAGGCAAATATAGCCCCTCACTTGTCTTGCACTCCTCCAAAAAGTCTTTTTTTTCCGAAATTCAAGTTTTAGTGAAAAGGTGGCCTTTAAGAGGGGTGTTGGATCCACCTAATCCATTCCAAAACCCAATTAAACAACAATAAGATACACAAAGTCATCCCATACAAGTGGGAAGTAATTAGTTAACAATAAACAACCATTAACAAACAAATAAAGAGGGATTAAACCAAATTAATGCAAGTGGAGTAAAAGTGAGATAAAATCATAAAAGTGACCAAATAATTCAATAAACACATGGCACAGGGTAAATTTCTAATTTCCAACCTTATTCCACAAAATAATAAAACGAGGGAACAAAATCAATAAGGGTAAATTCGGCCTATAAGGCACATTGTGCCACATGGAGGTGCATCCCTTGAAACCCACATTCTTTTGTGGTGTAATCGTATAGCCTACACACTCAATTTCAAACATCATACCTGTCTGATACCAAAAGCTAAATAATATAATAAGACACGTGTCAAACAATCCAAATCAATCATACACTAACTAATCCAATTAATTATGCAAACTCATCCATCAAATGAGAGATTAGAGATTACAATAACCATCCACAAGATATCCAATATAATTACATGCTAATCTCAACCCCACAAGATCCATAACATCACATCCAAACCCGATAATAACAATAATAATAGTGAATTGGCCTCGTGCGCCACGTACAACACCCTGCCAAGACAAGTCAGCATGTAATAGCCAATGAGACGACAAAATCATATGTATGTTTAATCAATAACCATAATAGTAGTGTGTCCAATGTCTCAATACAATAAGTACAATGAGTCAACATAGTCAAAATAGAGAGAATCTAGTGGGCACTACACGCATCTCCACATGACATTAGAATTTCCATAGCATCTAATTATAATAGTTATTGAAAAAATAAGCATTCTTATAAGACTACAATTTGTACAGCATACATGAGGCAAGGACACTCAAATTCATCAAAATCTCCTCTTTTATTAAACCATAGGCACACAAGGTTCAAAACCAAATTGTGGTGCAAATTGAACTTCAGCATTTTACATATACCGAACTCGTCTATATAATACTTCCAAAGTCAAAAACCAACCCCTAATTGGAATTCACAAGTTCATTTGTTTGTCTATAAGTCGAAGCTTCAATATGCATAGTCAATGCCTATTACAAAACAATTAGGAATCCTCTAACCAAAAGACATTTTTCCCTCAAGGTGAGTGTGTCCTCTAAAATATATACATCACATATATGCACATTATTAATTATCTCCATTAAAAACAAGGCATTCTTCCATTTCAAGTTTTCAAAGCTTCCATGTTAGAAAATAAAGAGAATTGACTATTGTAGGCATGTTCTTACAAGGCCTTGCGACAGGCAATAATTCATCTGTAACTCTTTCCAACTTAATTGAATGGAAGACACAATCCCAGTTCGTTTTAATTTAGGAATATCCAAGCATCTAGTGAGGCTTTTGAATCTCCTGAATTTCTTGTTTTCGCTCTAATAGTGGCACGTACTAATATATATGTGCAAATAATGAAGTTAATAGTTGTACTTCGGTCAAAGTTAGTGACAGATGAACCCAAGGAAAACATTAAATTCAAACTTTATGCATGCTTTCAACATATACTGCAGGAGAGTTTCACATGTTTTAGACATAGTAGTTATTTGGATTACAATTTTTGGGCGAGTGGATAGCAGAGATTTACTGTTTTGGGCGAATGGATTGAGACAAACGGATAGGATAAGTTCAAAATTATGTTTAAAAGGTGGAGGGTTAATCATGTGACAACACTCTACTTTAAAGGGCTTTATCATATTCTTTTAGATAGAGAGGTAGAGAGTTGATTTCAGTCATTTAACAAATACTCTTTTCATATCATCTGACTTGAATCTTGAGTTAGTCACGCATGCTGAGCTAGAATGAGGTTAGTTATACCTTTAAGACTTTTGTGACTCTTTTTAGTTGCTTTAATAAACAGTACAATAGTATGTTCGCTTGTAATGATTTCTTGATAGAGGTTGAAAGGGTAACTACAAGAAATTTTGTCAAAGCAAGTTGCAGATTCCTAAGAGAGTGAATTAAAATTAAAACCTAGATAATTGTCTATAAAGGGGCAGCAATGTGCCACCAAAGTAGACACAAATTTCAAGGTACAATTGAGTCTACACAAAAAGCATTATTAAATGACTTGCATAATATGATGGCAGCAGTTCCACAAAATCAAAGAATCCTAGGTCCATAACCACCCCCTGAGGAGGCTCTCTTGATGGTTAGGCGGGAATTTCAATAACTGTGAGCACATCATTGAAAATTTTTGAAGCCGCTAGGCCATAATCAAGCAAGTAATAAAACTCAACATGTAAGGAACAAAACCTGGATATGTGTTGCTGTAGAAAGACATCCAAAAAAGAATTCATTCAATATAAAATAAAAATTGTATACAACAAATTGAATTGCTTAATTATTTAGACCCATGAACATACAAAATAAAAGTAGGCCGACCCATAATAAGGCACTAACCCCAATACAAGTTCCACTTGCAAGGTACACACTACACAATGCAAGGTATACATTGACATAACCCCATGGTATACCATGCGTATAGGTAACTCAATGGGACCCAACAAGATGGATTTTCCACTCTAACACCTACCCTAAAACACAACTTGGAAGGCCAAAGGAAGGCAGCATTCACAAATAGAACCTTCAAAAAGAAGGGAGGCCTTAGCATTCCCCCTAGTGGCAGATTTTGAAAGCCCACGCAACTTTCATAGCCGAATGAATCTTCTCCGCACCAAGGGATGAGCAATCTGAAAAAAAAACAAAAAAACACAAACTGAAACCGCGTGTAGTGCCACAATCAATGCTCCTTTATGCTTTACCTCAGAGATGGAAAGCACCACTGCTTTGTACATTACCAAGTAGTGGAATCCAATCCAACCAAAAGCATGTCTTTACTCTTGACAAAAGAATACACATCCCCGTTCTTCATTAAGAAATAAAAGTCAGCTCTCGTCATCCCTTATTTTCCACAAAGGAACCATCATATGATAGTCTAGTATCATCAATATCCCTGTTATAGAAATTTTCAATATCCTAATTTTTTTGTAATTTTTCTGAGTATCAGTGCTGATATAAACCCTAAATAATAATAAATCACCGAAATATGCAGAACTGAAAATACACAATTGCAATATTTATTCAAATATGTTGAATATGAATTTATTATATCAAACCCTAACCTAAAATTGCATGGAAAGCATGAAAACTGAATTTTCTCTAAAACCCTAGCTGAAAGAGGAATTCTAGGAGTACGACACCCTGTGCAAAGGTATGACAGACCACTTGGCAACAATACTAAAGCTCTGTGAGTGTGAAGAATTTTCCCTGAAAAGAATGATGCCAAGGATGGAAGTGTACTGCAGGTGGTACAACAGACTATAATTGTAGGTATATCAGTGAATAGTGACATCAAGCTGAAATGTCACTTTTGAAGAATATTTTATTAATTTTCTAAACTATTGCAGCCCCATACGCAGCCATAAATCAATATGTCTATACTTATGTGATGGATTTCCCATGAATCTGAAAGCTCTGCTGTAATCGGTCGATGGGATGACCAAATGGGTGTGAGGGTTTTCATCCCCAGGCCCTAGCACATGAGAGTTTTCGTCATGTGTTAAAAATGGAAGCTGCTACCCCAAACTTTCAAAACAAACATTTGTGAAATTGTTCGAATGATTGACTGATTCAATTTTTCCAATCAATTCTTTTAATAAGCTCTTTTTCATCCAAACCCTTAAAAGTAATTAAAATTACTTTTAATTAAATATTCACATTTTTCCATCCTCATAATTATTAATTACTTTTGGCCATGTATTTAATATTTTCTTTTTGGCCCCTTTTAATAATAATATACTAAGTGTCATTTTTCCAAGTTATAACTTAAAGTACCTTTTGGACAACTTAATGAATTATTACTATATTATTTCCCTTTTTAACCCCCCCCCCCCTTAGCCTATGGGGAATAAAAATAGGCTTTGGATCCTCCAATTTAATTAATTCGAGAAAGGGGACATTACACATCCCCCTTAAATAACATCCATGCAAAGAGGAATCACAAGTAGAATGTACCCAAAAGCTAATGATGGCGAAATGTTGAAGCTTCATGTAAATCAGAACAATAGGTTGATCACTCCAAGATCCCTGCCAAGTGCACATGCTCCCAAAACAGCACAGTCTGAAGAAAAGCACCAAAAATGAGAAATCCATGATGATGATAGGTGAGAGACAAATTTCAGTTGTGATCTGAACACCATGTCGATCACCAAATGCTGCCAGCCATTTGAATAAGCACCAAAAGCCTGCACGATCCAAAATATCATGCCAAACAACTGAAGCTATAAGTTAAGCACCACAATGCCATCAATAGAAAATGCCACAAGATCCTAAGTTTGGGCCTTCCACCTTACAATCCTAAAATCATCACCATGCAAACAACCTTCTGAACCAACTCTCAATTCAAAGATGATAAAAGCATAGTAATGTTGTCTCCATGGCCCCCACACACAAGGCAACCCATCCATCAAATGCAATAAAAAGCCCCATTAACGATGAGAGTCAAATGCCACCAGTAGCAACACCATCTCAAACACCCCAACCAAAATCACATCCATATTTGGCTGAATCAAGACACACCTAAAGGCTAACATACAAATCTGAATTCCATCTGAATCTCAGTCAAAGAATTAAACTCCTCCATAACATTGTCCTTCAATTCAGCATAGGATTGTGAATCACAAACATCCACCACCCTGACATGAGAGCACAATTGGCCCACTAATTTTGGGACCTCAATGGCAAATGCATATCCCCCCTAACATCCTTATCTCCTTCCAAAGTAGCCCCATTGGGACAACTTGCATCCCCCTAGAAGAAGGAACCTCATGTACATTGGATTTACCTCATGGCGAACACTATCTAACTCATGGGATCATCGCCCAAATCTCTATCATTTAATACCAAGTAAGATTAGTGACACAAGTCCAAAATCAATGAAGTAATCTAACTCCACATGCAAAGAATATAACACAGATATGTAGTGATATCAAAAGACACCCAAAGAAGAATTCACTCAATATAAAATGAAATACAGTGAATTGAATTACTTGGTTGAATAGGTAGAGGACATAGTCTCTCTATATATATACCTATCAACATATGAAATAAGAGTAATCCAACCAATAATAATGCACTAACCCTAATACGAGTTACACTTGCAAGGTATACATTACGATAGTCTCTATTTATATCTGTCAACATATGAAATAAGAGTAATCCAGCCAATAATAAGGCACTAAGTTCTAACACTAATACAAGTTACACTTGCAAGGTATACACTACGCAATGTAAGGTACACGTGATCCAATGGCATACCGCAAGTATCAGTAACTCAATGGGATCCAACAAGTAGGGCTTTCCACTCTAACATCAACTATAAAGCTCCTAGAACAGTTGTACAGTTGTAAATTTTATAAAAAAAAAGCCCAAGTCTGGTAAAATGTTGAACTCGACATAATTCTGAATTTCTTTCAGAAAGTCTAGAAAAATGAAATAGGAAGAACATTGATGGAAAGAAAATAGAACTATAATGTGACTGAAAAATAGATCAAGCAGTACATAGAAGAGAATAGAACCTCTCTAATAAGGTAAGGACATTAACTCATGGCAAAAGGTAGTATGGATGCTACACTTGGCCCAGACAGTCTTTGTAGACTTGTGCACAAAACAATCCCATCCAAAACCTAAAAACTACATCTATGGCCTACGGGGCTAAGAAAAGTTACCTTCATTTTAAGATTTGTTCCCTTTGGGCATGCGGAGTAGATACTTTTACAGAAAACTCTAGTAATTAGCAGAAAAGTACAGCTGACTGACATAAAAATCTTTTAAGTAATAAAATGATAAAAGGCTACAAAAAGCTTTAATGACCCATGCAAATACTGCAACTAATTAAAATACATTATATTTTAATATTGTCACATTAAAACAAGGTAAGGAGGCTTCTAAATGTGAAAGTGATCTTAAACTAAATTATGGAGTAAGACAAAAAGGTCAAAGCTACTTTAACTTCAACTTTCGAGGACTACGGAAAGGAGCAACATGGTCAACAATATAATTGTGGAGAAGGAGAACTATGAAAATCAAAATTGGAGATGAGGTGGAAGGAACACTAATGGTCAATGGACAGGAGGTAGCGTCCCTAGAATTTGCTATCGAACTAATGTTGCTGATGATCATAAATAGTGGGAGTGCCAGATGGACATTAGAACCAACATGAGAAGAGAGTAGCAAGAACAAATGCCTTAAAGTTGGATGCAAGGGAATTAAACGAGAGAGAGAGAGAGAGAGAGAGAGAGATCAATATGCCTGAAATGAAAAAAAATTATTCTTGAACTATGCCAAGAGAAGAGGTAAACCCATGGTTAAAAAAGAGTATACTTCTGTACAGAATGCCAGGGCAGTCTCCCACCTGGATTTAGCTAAAAAGCTTGTACCCAAATTCATGTAATTTGAGTTGGGTGCAAGAATGGCACAAAGAGCATGTATCCCATCAGTTATTTGGTTACAAAAAAATTGGAATTTTAAGATTATAAATTGTGGCATGATGTTTTCCCATGAGCATATCTCGTATATTTTACGTGAGGTCGTGGCAGCATCATCACAGTATGGTACATGACAAAAGTGCTAATATTAAGTTTTTAAAAAAGGATATAAAGTAATCTGTAATACAAATTTCTTCCTATAAAGGAAGAAAAGATAAGAAAGGAACCTGGTTAAAACTTAAAAGAGAATAAACTGGGCTTATAATACATATATTTACTCTTGACAACTTTATCACAGATTAGGAGGGCCTTGAATGGCCTTATCAGTCTTCTCAAGAGGTTCTTTTCCTGAGACTAGATAGCAACGGTATTGGATGGAGATGCTTCATGGAAAATTCAACTCCTTTGAATTCTAACTGCTCAACACAATCAAGGAATTTGAAGCATTGTTACGCGGGGACGCGTCCCGGGCATCATCAGCACGTCCCGGACGTCCAGGACGTCTCGGGGACTTGGGGACGGGGACGGGACGTTTCCTTGCTATCCCCATTCCCCAAAAAAAAAGGGGGACGTCCCAATGACGTCCCCTAAAAAATGAAACGCACCCGGGACGTCCCGAGTGCAAACTGAATTTGGGTGCGTCGTTGGGGACGCCGTGACGTCCCCGGGACCGCGGGACGTCACGGCGTCCCCAACATCTTTCACGCAGCGGCTAAGGCGCAACTACCTTTTTTTATCATTTTTATGTTTTTTAAAATATTTTCTTAACTTTTAATGCTTTCTAGTTAAAACTAACATGACCTAACCCTAAAAGCAACAAAAAAACTTATAAAAAGAGCATTTTTCATAGTCATTCTAATCACACCAAGCAAGAGCAAAAAAAAGAGAAAGAAGGAGCAAGAGTAAAAAAAGAGAAGGCAAGAGCAAAGAGCAAAGAGCAAAGAGCAAGGAGCAAGGAGCAAGAGCAAGAGCAAGAGCAAGAGGTATGTACATACATTACTAATTTACTACCATTCTTTGTTTTGTTTTTTTAATTTCCAAATGCAAAGTTGAAAGTGAAGGCATTGCATTTGCTTGTATTTTTTTTCCTATTTGGATTAGCAAGTGATGGAATGAGATAAAGCATAAAGGGAGGGTTTTTTTATTGTTTTTTTTTTTTTAATTTTTAAATGTATTCATCGCTGTTTTTTTTTTTTTTTTTAAATGTATTCATCGCTGTTTTTTTTTTAATTTTTAAATGTATTCAAAAATTGCATTCATTGTTTTATTGTATTGTATAGTTATATTGTTTTGTATTTTAATTATTGCAGCTTCAAAATGAGTTCCGAGAGTGATTATCAAGCTGAATATGAGGTTGAAATGGGTGTGCAAGGAGAAGGAACACAATCAGAAACACCTAATACTGCTACTAGTTCACAGGGGAGTGTGGACAAGTTCAGTTGCCCCTCCGAAATATTCAAAAAGTATGCTAGGGGGCCTTTTGATGAGAAAAAACCTTTGAAACAATTTGGTCAAATTATGTAGGGTCCTAGATCAAACATTTCAGGGGGCACTAAAACATGGAAATGCAACATTTGCTCATTATCTTGGTCAGGCAGCATTACTAGGTTGAATGCACATTTATTGCACATTGCGGGAAAAGGTGTAGGCATGTGTGGATAGTTATCACTTGAAGAGAGGGCAGAAATGGTGAGGTTGTATAATGGAAATATGGTGGAAAAGGTTCTAGAAGTTCGTGGCCGTCATGTTAGTGGCACTAGCACCCCTTCTAGTGCTGTGAGAATTAATACCGGTAGTGTTACAGGTGCATCTTATGAGGTGTCTGAATTGGATGCTTTTGGCAGTAGTAGGGGGAAGAGGAAGGTTGTGGCCTCCAATCCAGTTGTTGATATGTATGATACAAAGGCTCAAGAGGAGGTTGATGATGCCATTGGAAAATTCTTTTTTGCTACTGGCATTCCATTTCATGCTGCTCGCTCTCCTTATTTCAAGGACGCTGTGGCTAAGATAGCCAAAGCAAGTGTGAGTTATGTGCCCCCAGGAGACACGAAGTTGAGAACCACAATCTTGGATAAGAACTATTCCAAGGTTAATATATTGATGGAGGAAATGAGGTGCACATGGGTCTCTCACGGTTGCAGCATCATCATGGATGGGTGGACAGATATCAGACACCACCCACTCATAAATATCATTGTTTCATGCAGAGAGGGTCCCTACTTTTTGAGGGCAGTTGATTGTTCAAGGAAGAAGAAGGATGCAGAGTTCCAATTCACCATTTTGCAAGATGCTATTGAGGAGGTTGGCCCTGCTAATGTTGTGCAAGTTATTACAAATGCAGCATATGTGTGCAGGGTAGCAGGTAAGCTTGTCGAGGCTCATTACCGACATATATATTGGACCCCATGTTGTGTGCTTGCCATGAACAATGCACTAAAAGATATTAGAAAAATTGATTGGGTCAAAAATGTAGTGGCTGATGCTAGAGATGTGCAGATGTTCATCTGCAACCACCATACGTCATTGGCACTCTTCCGTAGCTTTTCGAGGAAGGAATTCCTCAAGCCAATGGACACACGTTTTGCATCGTATTTTATTTTGCTGGATAGGATGGCTGAGTTGCAGGAATCATTACAGTGCATGGTCATGACATCAGAGTGGTCTAGGTGGGATGGGTCGAAGACAAAGTAGGGGAAGAAGGTGAAAGCAATTGTGGTGAGTGAAACATTTTGGATAGATGTGTGATATATCACATCCATAATATCTCCAGTTTTCAGTGTGATAAAATATGGGGATTCTGAGAGCCCTAGCCTTGGTGAGATATACGAATGTATTGATAGTATGCTTGGCTAGATGAAGGATGTTGTTCGAGCAAGGGACCCCACCTTGGAGTTCTATCATCACCATATTCAGCCTATCATTGAGCGGAGATGGGAGAAGTTGAACACTCCTTTACATATGGTTGCATATGCACTAAATCCGAAGTGGTATGTTGAGAGGCCTGGCAGAGTTCTCCCAGTAGATGATGAGGTGAGGAAGGGTTTCTTGAAAGCCCTAAAAAAAATGTATAATGCAGAGGATGCTTCACGAGTCAGAACTGATTGGCTCAAGTTCACTTATCTGGATGGCTACAAAAAATCATCAAAGATAGACAGGACCACATTGGCACATGAGAGTCTAGTTAGTTGGTGGTGATTGTATAGACATGCAGGATTGCTACGTACACTTGCTATTCGTCTTCTTTCTCAGGTTTCTAGTTCCTCTGCTTCTGAGAGGAATTGGTCAACATATGGGTGGATCCACTCTCTTAAGAGAAACAGACTTATCTCTAAGAGAGCAGAGAAACTTGTTGCTGTACATAGTGCCTTGCGTCTCATGGATCGCAAGACACCTACGTACAAGGAGAGCCCAGCATTGCGGTGGGATGTGGATCCTGAGGAGGCAAGGCAGGTTGATGAAGATCAAGAGCAGCGAGGACTGGTTGATATCTCCTTTGCAGATGCAGATGACATTGATACAGATACTCCTAGTGAGGAGAAGCAAATTGCAACTGTTCCTTCAGAGGGCTCTGATAGTGATTTTTGAGTTGTACTTGTCACTTGTCATTTTGGTTATGTAATGTCATTTTGGTTATGAGACATGACATAATATTTCGTAGCATATGTAATGTGGGTGTAGTTGTACTCTTCTCATGTTGATTATTGAAGAGTAAGACTAAGACTTGTTTTAAATTTTCAGCTTTACTATTTACTATTTAGTCTTTCATTGTCATGTTGAAGTTTTGAACATTGAATATAATATATATAGCTGTAGCATTTTGGGCCTTGGCTTATGTGATGAATAATTGGATTAATCATTAGTGGTTTCAATCTTCAAACTTTCAATTTTAAGTCTTAGGTTATTGAATTATTTTTTATTCATGTTATATTTGTAAAATTAATAAAATATATATAATTTTTTACTTGCCGTCCCCCGCCGTCCCGAAATTTTCAAAAAAAATTGCCGTCCCGGAGTCTTGGGTAACTATGATTTGAAGCCATTCACAATATGCAGTATTCCTATCAATACAAAGCCTTTTATTTTTTCATTGTCAACACTACTTATGAAAATGTAGGTTGCCTAGAAATCCGTAAAGAATCAAATTCAATGGCAATATGAAGGACTGCGTGATGTTCAGGATATATCATCAAGGCCTCTTTGGACCTAATCTTCTTTACATAGCCAAATTGGCCCTTACCTTGTTATGCAAGGAAAGGTTTTCTATCAAGGGATCTTTGGAATCAGGAGAAACAAAAAGCACAGTTGGAGAGAAATAAACTGAACCCCAAAGCCAAGCAGTGCTAACAAACAAGTCTTCTAAATAAATTGTCAAATAACTTTTAAGGATGCACTTTTAGGTTGCGAATCCAAGGATCGGGGCCTTACTAGAAAGAAACTGGAAGTGGAGTAATGTGAAGTCCTTTTATAACAATGAGATAAATACTTATATGACCGAGAAAGACACGCATCTGCTATTTCTCCACAATGATGCATACTGTGCCATGTTGAGGACAAGGGCAAAAAAGCTCCCAAACTCTTTGTAAACTAATAACTTCTTTCAACACAGGTTTAGGGTCCTTAGTTCTACAGGGATTTCAGGTCATATCAAGACTCAATAAGGTTGAATATCTAAATTAGCATAGTTACCTGGAGACATGAGTAAATGCATAAGGGTGCAGCTATATTATACATAAATATAGTAACCAGAAGATAAGGGTGCGGGTATAGGGAGTCAAGGATGCCGTCTTCATCCCTACAGTAGAGTTTCCTCGTGACTATGCTAATTATTTACTCACTCTTTATGGGAGAAAGAAATAAGTTGGGCATGTTCATGGAAATGAACGTCTTTGTGGGCTTTTTGGGCATGGCTGTAGACAACATTCAAATCAGGGTTCTTGAGTAAATGCATAAAGGTACAGCTATCATATATAAATACGGTCACTAGAAGATAAAGGGTACAGGGGTAGGGAGTCAAAGACGCTGTTCCCATTCCTACACTGGAGTTTCCTCATGACTACGCTAATTATTTATGCACTCGTTACAGGAAACAGAAATCAGTTAGGCATGTTTTCTGGAAATGGCCGTCTTCATGGTCTTTTTGGGCATGGCTGTAGTCCAAATTCAAATAATTATCACCGTACTTTCCTAGGGATTGCTACATGATCACAGAGGTTGCAAAAAGATATGACATGTAATAATGTTGCTTTGCATCGTAGTTACGCAGGGATGCGTCCCCCCAAATTTGACACGTTCGGGACGTCTCAGACGTCCTGGGGACGTGGGGGAAACGTTTCCCCCAAGTTTCCTTTTTTTTTGGCTGGGAAACGTCCTGGGGACGTCTAAAAATGTTGGGAAACATCCTGGGGACAGCGAAACGTGGGGGGGACGTCCAATCGTCCCCCACGCATTTATTTCCTTTTTTGGCATTTCTTTCCTTTTTTGGATTTTTGGTGAAAAAAATACAAGCATAGAAAAAAAATTGCCATTTTTGGAAAGGGTTTGGAAAGATGTAGCAGCAAAAACTTGCATGTGCCTTAACTTTCATTCTGTGGCTCTGTTTCAGATGTCGTTTTCTCTAAAAGTTCATATTTTCTCGAGCTCTACACATTGATGGCAATATTTTTCTTATTTTCATAAAATCAATTTTTGCATCTTTTTGGACCAAGCAACTTCTTGCAATCTTCTGAAATAATCATGAGTATTAAGGAATATATTTGATGTTTATGAGTTCAAGTCTCACCTTATTTAAATCTCAAATGGTTTTATTTCAGCTTATTTATATAATTTAGTCACTATATCTTTATATTTTAAATATTTATATATTTTTTAATTATCTATATATGCTAATTATTTACTCACTCTTTATGGGAGAAAGAAATAAGCTGGGCATGTTTATGGAAATGAACATCTTCGTGGGCTTTTTGGGCATGGCTGTAGACAACATTCAAATCAGGGTTCTTGAGTAAATGCATAAAGGTACAGCTATCATATATAAATACGGTCACTAGAAGATAAAGGGTACAGGGGTAGGGAGTCAAAGACGCGGTTCCCATTCCTACACTAGAGTTTCCTCGTGACTACGCTAATTATTTATGCACTCATTACAGGAAACAGAAATCAGTTAGGCATGTTTTCTGGAAATGGCCGTCTTCATGGTCTTTTTGGGCATGGCTGTAGTCCAAATTCAAATAATTATCACTGTACTTTCCTAGGGATAGCTAGATGATCACAGAGGTTGCAAAAAGATATGGCATGTAATAATGTTGCTTTGCATCGTAGTTAAACTGGGACGCGTCCCCCCCCCCCCAAATTTGACACATCCGGGACGTCCCGGACGTCCTGGGGACGTGGGGGAAACGTTTCCCCCACGTTTCCCTTTTTTTTTGTTAGGAAACGTCATGGGGACGTCTGAAAATGTTGGGAAACATCCTGGGGATGGGGAAATGTGGGGAGGACGTCCAAACGTCCCCCACGCATTTATTTCCTTTTTTGGCATTTCTTTCCTTTTTTGAATTTTTGGTGAAAAAAATACAAGCATAGAAAAAAAATTGCCATTTTTGGAAAGGGTCCGGGAAGATGTAGCAGCAAAAACTTGCATGTGCCTTAACTTTCATTCTGTGGCTCCGTTTCAAGTGTCGTTTTCTCTAAAAAGTGCATATTTTCTCGAGCTCTACGCATTGATGGCAATATTTTTCTTATTTTCATAAAATCAATTTTTGCACCTTTTTGGACCAAGCAACTTCTTGCAATCTTCTAGAAGAATCACGAGTATTAAGGAATGTATTTGATGTTTATGAGTTCAAGTCTCACCTTATTTAAATCTCAAATGGTTTTATTTCAGCTTATTTATATAATTTAGTCACTATATCTTTATATTTTAAATATTTATATATTTTTTAATTAGCCGTCCCCCCGTCTCAGGTAACTATGCTTTGCATCTTATAAAATATATGGCATGTGATAATGTCGCATGCATATGATAAGGATCCAAAGCAACATCTCACGAACACAATTTGCCACTTGCTTCAAAGAGGTGAAATGTTAAGTAGCATTTGGCTATGCATATCAGAGCCAAAATTGTTTGTTTTTGGCAAGTTATAGACTCTTTGCCTCTAGTGGAAAAGGTACAATGTAAGTCTTTCTAGCCTACATATCTATGATGTTTTCCATGTAACTTTGTTCGCTAACATATGCAACTCTCGTGTCCTTTGGTGTAATATAAGATGCATTTTGATGCATAAGCATACTGTCAATTGGATTTGGAAGATGTTTCAGTTAGAACAAGATTGTTCTTAGAAAATAACAGAAATCCAGATAAACTATTACAAAGCAAAAAAGGTACAAAGATTTCTTATGAGACGGGAAAAAGATTTCTTACAAGGCAAGAAAAGTGGCTTTGGAATAGGTGTGTTGGATATTTCAAATATAGTTTAGTGCATCAAATTATTTGGTGTAAATTATTATAGGGTGTGAGTTAATATACTATTTGTGAGTTGTTTTAAACAACTCACATAAATAGGCTTTTTGAGAGATTTTTGGGATTGATTAGTTAAGGCTTCATTCATTATTAGAAGGTCATTTGCCTGTAGGGGAGATGCACCAGTTGCTAGGCAAACTAACTTTAGGGGTGTAGACCATAGATTTTTTGCCACGACAAACAACCAAATTTGCAAGCCACGTCAAATAATGTTTTGCGATTATTCAAAAATTAATTTCGCATTCCTAAGCCACATCATGTACCACATGTAAGGCAAAAAAGTCAAAGCACCTAGAAAATTGCTATTTTGAAAGATTAACCAACAGTTACACATGCCCACCCAATATACTCCATGGTTCAACATGGCACACGGAAAATTAATAGTCCATATATACTACTAAACACATTCAAGCATTGTTCATTTTATCCCTATCACTCCACCTACCTGCTTCAGGAAAGCCAGTTGCACACCATTAATTTATTCAATACATATTGAAATAGGCATAAACGCATCCTGGTATTGCCTGCAAATGTGCTCATTGCATCTACGTTTTTGTTTCTACAAAGTGAAACACGGAAGCAGAATTTTGTGGGAGTATCCTTCTGGAAATATTGGTAAGAGTGTTGTTTCCAACAGCAAAGTTGAAGGGGGAAATAGGTTTGGCACAACTATTCTAATTGTGTCTTTTGACACATTACATTTACAAGAAATAATAATGAGCCATTTTTCTTTATCTTCATCATTCTTGAAAAATGTATGTTTTTATTCTAGTTTTTTAAATGTGTTTTCATTCACTTGCTACATGTAACCTGTTACAATATAGTTTCAACATTTGCACAAAGATTCAAGAAACTCTTAAGAGGATATTACATATCTGAACACATTAAAAAAACTTCCACTTGTATATTGAATGGAGGAAGTTAACAAAATATAAGGACTATCATTTTCATTTCCCAAAATACTTATATAGATTACGTCTTTAGTCTTCCGCAATAAGGTGTGTTTATGCAGTTGTTACTAATCATAGATCGTGGACTACATTTTGCTTCTAAAAACAAAAAACTTCTTGACATTGTAGTATGTTTATACCATGATGTTACATACATATGTAGGATACATATTATCCTTTTACCGTAGGATACTATTTCTTACATTTAGGAATGGTTATCATTTCAAAAAGTTGCATACATTAAATCCTTACATTTACAAATGCTTATCATACCAAAAAGTTGCAAAGATGAAATCAGCTTACTACATGTAACATGATTCCATATTGTACGAAAGCTGAATTCTTCTTCAGGACCATATGATGTCTCACTTATTTCATTGTTTGCAAGTGTTGTTCCATTCTTCTTTTGAGGTGTACATGGCAAGTGTGTTGTGTTTGCTGAAAGAAACTAAATGTTACTTGCATGACCAGATTGCATTTGGCTTGAAATTGTAACACGTGTAGGACATGAAGTAGGACACAGCATGTTTGTTGTGCTTGGTGAAGGAAACTATATATTACTTGCATGAGTAAATTGCATTGGCTTGAAGTTTGTGACATGTGTAGGACATGAAGTAGGATGTTGCACTTGGCTTGCTTGAGAATGCATACCCGCCGATAAAGGAAATTACATTGTTGTTGATAAAGGAAACTGCATTTGGTTTGTAGGAGAAGAGGGGTTGCAAACTTGGTAATTGGCGACACTTGGAAAAGTTGGAGTGTAAATATTGTAGAAATCCATCATAATTGCGTGTTATGAAGGAATAGGATTTCCTAGACTGCTTAAATGTCTTTGCCTTTGCATATCCTTTTCAATCCTCTCTTTCTCACATTGAAGCCTCTCATGCTCCTTTTTCTCCTTTTCATGTTGGTGTATCTTCTCCAAGTCCTTTGTTTTTCAGCTCTCTTTCAAGTTTCTTTGCTTCCTTTTTTGTTGTTCAATGATTCGGTTTGCCTTCCTCTCCTCTATCTAGTCTTTTTCCTCATTTTTATCTCCTCTAATTCTTTCTTTTGTGCTTCTTGTTCTTCAAGCAATTGCAAGCATTCACTTGATGTGAAAATCTGTAACTGCCTTCTCAACGTGATAATCCCTTTGTTCGCATGTTATACTCTCTCTTCAACCCTATCAATTGGCACCTTTAGAAAATTATGTAGTGACCTACTCACCTGGTTCCCTGATGCTTCATTGCATGGATGTTCCTATGTGCCTCCTACAAATGTTTCTAAAGTCTCCAAATCTGCAACTTCCGAATGGTGATCCTCTTCATTTAGCCATTCATTAGAATGTTAGAAAATAAGCAATGTAGAGGGAAACAATCATGGTGAAAGCAATAATAAATAAACAAAATCCAAAACACATACACAGATATTACGTGGAAAACACGGTAATGTACCATGTTAAAAACCATGGGCAAAGGTCTCTCAGTATTTTATTACTCAGGAATAAATCCACTGTTACATCAATGGAAATCACCATGCACTATCTCTAATGATTACAATCATACAACTTCACAATCCAAGGGTTCCTTTTATAGAAAGAACTCATAGTACAAAACCGCATGTAGTACAAAACCATGTGTAGTACAAACCGTGTGACGTACTGTACAGACTCCATGAAAAACACAGATGTAGAAGTAGGATGTGCAATTACAAGTGCAACAGGATGAGAAGGAAGATCTGCAATAGGAGCATCAGGATCAGCAACAGGCTCAGATATTGACAAATCAAGATCAGTGGGTGTAGGAGAAATAGCTGCAAGTGGACAAGGATTAGGGTTTGAAGGTCTACAATATGAGGGTGATGCTTCAAGCTAGCAAGTTTCTACTGCAAGTAGTGAATGAGAGCGTCCTTACTATGCGAGAGGGAGCGAAGTAGAGAATTGTGCTTGTTTAGTTTTTTTTTTCTCTTCAAAAAAAATAACAATGTCCTCCTAAATGGCACATATTTCGAATCCACAATGTCATTGACATTGTGGAAATTGTATCCTCGCAAAACCTTGAAAAGTTTGGGCAACAATGCTTATTTATTAGACATTCCAAATGAGTTGATATTCGCCTCGTTTCAATGTTCCTGATCATGATATTTATACAGAGGGATGAGAACATACACTAAAATGAACAACGCTGTATCACCCACTCACTACTATTTTTCTCTCTTATCAATATCATCTCTAGTGCGAGTGGTTTTCTAAAAACCTAATGAATGTATTGAACAAACCTTGGAAATCAAGGTGACTGGATTGCCTTCATGGTGACAATCAACAGAATCATATGTAGCCAAATGTAAAGACCTAAAAGCTTATGCCACGTGGGTAATGGAGCTGGAACTAGAGAAACATGCACCTGAGTTGGTGGAATGCCATATCGCCAGATGGTTCCTCTAGGGCTGTAAGGCCATACAACCTAGACGGCCTTATTAGCTAGGGTGTACTGTATGGTTAGTTAATTTAGGGACATGTGAGGGTTCTGCATTTATATTCGTGGTTGAAAATCTTGAAAAAAAAGACATTTGTTGTTGAAACAGCAGCAAAAAAATATAACATAAAAACATTTATGTTGTATCCATGTGCAAAATTACAGAATTTTCGAATGAAAGATATAAGAAGAACAGAGTAGAGACCCTCACCCACAATTGCATAAGAGGATACTTTTGACCATATCCTCAAACAAGGTTGGTGACCGAAAAAGCCGACCAAAACCTTTAGCCTTGGCCTGGGGATGCAGAGCATGGAACCCTCTAACGGCTGATTCCTCCATTTCTGATAACCTAAGCATCCGGACCACTTGATCCTGGTATATTGAACAAAATGGTAAAAATAGAGATTATACACTCCCACAATCCTTAAATTGTTGCAAGAGGACTAGTGGATAAAACAGCCTAAAGAGAACTCATAAAAATCGATGTTTCGAGATGAAACATTATAAGCGTGAATCATAAAATGCAAACCATGGTTGTTTTTATTCACGCTTGACCCATCATCAGGATGAATGATAAAATGTAACAGGGTTAACTCAAGCTTTCCAGGTCTATGTTTTAATAAGATGGCTACATGGGATTTGAGACACAGATCAATGTTCCACAAACAGCTACACTTGTCACCCTGCAACTACATGTATTTGCACTTTTTTTCAATAAATTGAAATCAATTCTGCTAGTTACTAAAAGCTAGTTAAGATAATGGGAAATACATACCAACAAAAAATTTTGGTTTTCAGTGGTGAGGGTACCTATGCCCAACACCCTTATAAGAAGAGAAGAGGAAGTGGGTGGTTGGGAAATGCAGACCATGAGTGCGGTGCCATCTGATAATCTGAGAGGACGCTGAAGGGTGGAAGAGGAAGAAAGCCAGAGATTGGGTGGCATCATGAAGAAGCCATAGCTGCAAACAGCCTTCTCCAGATCAAATGCCTCATTCACTGCGACACTCAATTGGCATTCTGGGCACCCATTAGACTCCATTTTGTCATAACAACTTCTTTTTCAATAGCAATGGTGAACAGACTCCAGGAATGCAAATGCAACCCTGAAGGCCCTTCTGAAAGCCTTGCGAGACCAATTCCTGTATAACCTTGGATTTGATACTGTTTTGGCATTTATTTTTGCCAGCCGGGGCCTCGTCAATGTTAGTTTAATGGAAATATTTTTTATTTTATTTTTTAAATACTATGCAATAATCTACATTTGTTTCATCCCAAAAATGTATTTCTAAAATTAGCAATTGCATGTGACTCATGTGTTGAAAAAGTTGAAATTTAGGGAGTGGAGCATTGGAGGTGAAAGAGGGGCAATGAAGAAGTGGATTGAGGGAGGAGAAGTCCACGGGTGCAAGGGGGATTAAGCCCTAGGTAGATTAAGCAACTGCCTAAGGCGCCAACACTAAGGGGGTGCCTAAATCTAAAAAATATATTATTATTTTTGGCTATTATTAAAACTTAATATTAATATTTTTTACCTAAAATAATATTAATTGACTCTGTTATTGATATTATTATAGAGTAGTATAAATTTCATGCATATACATAAAAATGTACTATAATATTTTTGCAAGTAAAAATACATATCCATATTTTTAAGCTCATCCAATTTTCTTGGTATTATTACCCTTTCTCTAATGCAGTTCTATATAATTCAGGGGTGTAATTTTTTCTGAGAAAAGACTCGTGTATTTTTTATAATGTCACTAGCGTAACTAGTAGATGCAAGTACAATTGAAGGAAAGAATTATTTAATTCTATATTGCTAATGTTTTAAGGGAAATGTCTCTTTTTAGGAGGAATTAGTAAGCTTGGTCTATATACTACTCTTCACAAAATGATGGGAGCCACCAAAGAATTTTTATCTTTTTGCAAAAAGTGGTGCTTTTTTTAGTTTTAAACCCCGTCACCTACTTGATATTGGTAAATAAGATAAGTAGCCAAGCTTGTATACAAAATTGTATTTGTTGCTTTCTAAGCACCTCCTCGGATTAATTCTTTCCATCCATGGATTATTGTTTATCCCTATTTGATAATTTTATAGGATATTTTAAATCCTTTTTGTATGCCATTTTCTCTAAATTAATGATATATTATGATTTTTATGCAAATTCTTAAAAAATATACGTAGAATTTATGTGTTTATTTGATGGGAAAAAAAATATGAACTAAAATTTTATGAAGGGTGTCCACTTCAATTACAGCCTTGGGCGCTCCTAACCTTTAATTCGGCTCTACACATGTGGGGAAAATGTTGGGGGGAACCTATGTGAAACTCTTCTTTCTTACGTCCAAACACATATAAAATGTGCCATTTTGATCAATTGTTTGAAGGAGAAAGGGGGTGTGGTGCACAAATTGTTGAGGCAACTTACTTTGAAGATATCTTTGAAAGCAAACCATGGTCGATCAATAGTGTCAATGTCAATAATTACTTTTTGTAATGTCAGCGCTTGTGTTTTATGGGTAGTTAGAATAGACCAGAATTTAAGAGGAATTCATATGTGTGTGTCACAAGAAACTTTAGAGATAGGGACATGTGAAGGGGACTCGGCATCCCATGTCAAGTCGATGTAGTAGTTGAATTTGATAACCACAAAACATGGTCAATCATGTGGTTTTGTGTCATCTGATAGACCATTATATTAGGTCATCCTCCACATTTGTACAAGCAACAACATATATCAATCACAAGAGTTTTCCTTGTAGACTTGTAGTTGACATTATAGACACCCTAAAATATAACATTACGCACTATAAACCTCTGAAACCGTCTCGTAACTACTACACATACATTACGACCATTTTCAACCACTTTTGATATATTCCGCTATTATAAGACCTTTAATGACTTTTTATGACATTGTCTCGATTAAACTCCTATCATTCCTATCACTCACACGTGGTCTCGAATTATTAAATATTCATACTATAAACCTTATTACACTCATATCTCATTCCTAAGATTAATTAATTAATCATATCATTCTTATTATTCATCCCAATCCCATTAATTAATTTTATTAGGTATTTTCATATTAAAATAATTAAACTGATCCTATATATATATCAATTTCCACCTCACCTCTTATCCACTTTCACTTCAGTAATTAACATCTCGAGTTAACTATAGCAAAACAAATCAATTAAAGATAAAATCATTAAATATATGCAAGAGGGAAAGTTTAGGTTAAATCAAATCATGCATTTGAGTTAACTAAACATATCATATAAAGCATGGCATTCCAAAATTAAAGCAAAACTCCCCAAAGCTAAAATTCACGTCACTTTTTTGGGTGAATAAAACAAAAGACATGAATTTAATATTTCAATGCAAAAGCTAAAAATATTCAAAAGACATTGCCACCTTTGTCAACTCAATGATAACTCACTCAATCAAGCTCAAAACGACAGTTTATCTTGCCAATCAAGTTGGAAACTCAAACAAATCTCTCCAATCATGTTTTAGTTAGCTTTAGATCAAACAAATCAATCACATAAATTAAGGATCTGGGATTCTCTTCCCTCATCTATAAATGAGCACTCATTCCTCTCTATTTTTCATCTTTGGAAGCTTGAGAGTTTGCATTATTATTGTATCGAATTGTCATTCAATTCTACACATCGGTATGTTATCCATTTGATCATGAATCTAACAATCAATTCAATCATCAATTATGTGCATTGCTCATAGCTAAAATTCACTTCCATTCGGAATATTTCTTGGAGCATCCACATTAAATTGGTCTAGAGATTCAACAAGCTCGGTGCTTCATTCCAAGCTTCGGTCAATCTCATTTGAGGTTGTAAGGAGGTGCAAATAAAGGATCAAGTTTGTATTATGTTTGTTTATTTCCCTTATTTTACATTTTTTTGTATACATTTTTGACACACTTTGTCGAACACTAACACATTTTTATCATTTCTTATTCATTTTTATCAAACCTTGTTTTCATGTTGTTTCTCTTGATTGAAGATTGTTGACCAAATTCATGGAGTAGATTGGGAGCACTTTAAAAAAACAATAGTGTGTGCTAGCATTACTAGATATATATATATATAATCTGGGCATTTCCCTATGGGGCATGTATAGGTGATTTTCCCTTCTATGATATCATGTGTGCTAGTGTAGCACATAATTTTTGCTAGCATCACTAGATTCGCATCTTCCTCACACAACATGCACTAGTTTGTGTTTACATGTGTCTCTATAATTCAACTTGTGTTTCTGTTATACTATGTGTTACTGTTTTTATACTAATTTGCTTTGTTGTGCATAACTTTGTTTCCATTATAATCCTTATGTTTTTGTGATTACAAGTGTGTTCATGTCGTATTATGTGTGTTTTTGTTTCTAATATTATTTAAATATGCCTTTTCACATAACTATGTCTTCATCAAACATCATGTGTCTGTGTTACTTTACATGCGTCTCTGTCAAACAAGTTACACTAGCATTCTTAATACTTGTGTTTCCGCGCATATACAAGTGTGTTTTTGTATATATTAAGTTTGTTTCCATTATAACTATTTGCGCTACTGGTTTGTGTGAATTTTAAATTTATTTTCAAATTTCTAGAATCTCTAATTTTATTCCCATGTTGTTTTCTGTGTCATTTTGGCATTGCTCTCAGTTTAATTCATAACAAAATAGAGCTAAATTTTATGTTTATGTTTATATTGTTACTTTAGTGATTGAAAGTTGTGTATGTTCTTCTCTCACACCTTTGGGTGAATTTGAGAATCAAAAGTGGATGAGATCCATTTTGTTAATTATTTTATTAATAACTTTTCATGATCAAATGCCATGTATGCTCTTTTCTTGCGTTGTTAGATGATCTTCACAATAAAAAACAATCGAGATCTTTTGTTACTTTTTTGCTCCTAACTTTGTGTTTGCAGGAAAATTATTCATCACTTTTGTGTAGGACCGCTTCACTTGGAACATTTTGTAAAATCAAGAAACACAAGTTTACTGTTCAGAGATGTTTTTACTTTTCCACTTTAAATTAATGAAGTGAAGCAATAAAAAAACCACGCTTGGAAGACGCGGGGTTTACCAATACCCATGGAGATGGATCTTGTAGTTGATGGATAAAAGCTCTTTCCTTCTTTCACTGACGGAGGAATTTGCAGATCACAGACACTAAGAAGACGATGGGATTAGATAGATATATGACAGATTTCTTGGCAAAGGCTAGTCCCCGGAAGTCAATTGACTTCCTTGCAAGGATGTTAATCTACATTCAATAAATTAATTTTATAATGATAAGATAAATTGATAAAACAAACGATATAACCAACAATGCAAAGGCAAAGGGACTAACGCAATCCATGACTATATGATGGTATAATGGTAATACCTGATCCAAAGGTAGTCTAGGAATCACAAAATGGCTCAAAGGAGCAAAGATGTGGATAGTGGTGTACTCATAAGGAAAATTGGGTGATAGATTCGATTTAGGTAATTAATAAAATGTTGGATATGGCTCAAAGGAGCTTGATATGATTGGAAGGACACTTGCAAAGGTAGAGTGGTGATCAAGATTGAGATCTGGATATTAGAAGAGAAAACTGATGTGTAAATGGTCTAACAGATAGGAATCGTTGGCGATTGAGGCCGATCGTCGGCGATTAGGAGAATCATCAGCGATTGTTGAAGAAGTGTGCAGGATGATAATAAACGAGATAAAATTGATGTAAACTATCAAAGGATAAATAAATGCGATGATAATGTAAAAGGGAAGGCACTTACCTTGTTCCAGATGATGAATAAAGCTAAGAGAATGACATTACCGAAGAGAAAAAGGCAGTAGATGTCAGAAGATTTGTTGAGTTGACTTCCTCGATGTATGAATGACCTCCAAGAGTTGAAGAAAAGATATGTTAAATATTGTTGTGATGAGGAGGACTATGACATAATAAGATTATAATGTGAATGTCTTGAGTAACGTTTTGTTACAAGCCAAGTTCGGATGACTACCATCTAGCCCAAAATGAAGGCCCGAAACACGTTTATATAGATTTATGTAAATAAAAGAGAACCGTCAGTGATCCGGGAAATACGGAAAAATAGTTGAAACAACTTCCCAAATCAAGATTTTGGTTTGTTTTGTTGAAGGATATATGTTGGAAAAAGGTTATGTGGGTTAGAAATGTTGTTAAATGGTTAAGAGGGTGGTGACCATGTTTTGTTTTATTTGATTTTGGTTAGAATGTGGTTTGAGTGGTTTAGGAGAGGAAAAAATAGGATTTTACAGCTCTAGAATAATATTTATGAGGAGTAAAAGGGTGGAATTAAGACTTAGGATAAGGATTTAATGAATAATATGATGGTGATGCGATAATGGATTTAATGCATAATATGATGGTGATGTGATAATAAAGGGGAGTTAACGGACGTAGACATGGGGATTAGCGGTGCTAATTTTCGATGTTTACATTTGCCCCTTTTTGTTGAGTGGTTTGTTGTAGGCAAGATGTGAGACAAAAATGAGATGTGATATATAGGGAAAGATGTAGAATTATATGATGAGGTGTTCCCCCTCATACTAGAGATTGATGAACTAAAAGGGAATCGATCACAAGTTTGAAAGAGATATATGGATGAAATATTAAAGGATGAAAGACGAGAGATGAAAACATGATGCCTGAGGATGAGGTATAGAAACAAGATGCGCGTCATCAAAAAATCAAGTGATAGGGGAACCAAAGGGTTCGTGTCCTATAGACATGTAATTTGACCTAAGGGGATGAAAATGAATGTTTTGACAAGGTGAAAGGAACAAGAAAAAATGATGCTACCACAAAGGTGGACTTACAAGACCAAGAAGTCAAGTGATAGGGGAACTAAAGGGTTCTTGTCCTATATAGAATATGACTTTAATGGATAACAAATGATGATAGTTTGATGAGGTCAAGGGACTAAAATTTATATGTTTCCACAAGGGTAAGACTTTTGAGGACCAAGATAGGGGTCCTGAAGGTGGTCATGGAAGTAACACACTCGAGGAGGTAGTTTCCTATTGACAAACGCTGAATTAATCATGACTAAGTATGATGTAATGTTTTTATGTAGGTCGATGGACCATGCTAAGATTGAGGATTGTGTTCCATATTGAGAGATGTTGCTATGATGATAGATATATTTATGGATGTGGATGTGATAGGGTTGATAGCTATTAAAGTTCATGTTTTAGATATAATATGTTATTTGAATATATGACTATAATGAGTGATTTTAATGTTTGTCAAAAACCATGTTCAAAAATCAAACATGGATTGGATTGTCTTATACTAGGATTTGATACATATGCGATGCGAAACAAAAAATTGATAGACCCTTGAACTGAGGCATCCTTTACAACAAATATTATTCAAATGACTAGCAATGGGTAGTCACACATAGAATCTTGAATATAGATGTAAGTGAAATGTGTACCTTCCTAGGACATGTGAAGGGTTAACATATGTGGCTTGTGTGAGAAAAGAGGGTTATCCTTTTCAATAGTTTCATAGACAAATGCCCTAGCTATACATATATTATTGATGCAAATTGATCAATGTGGGAAGTTTTCTTTGACAGGAAAGCTGCAAGAATGGATTTGCCTAGGATGTGCTTTGATATTTGAATGTGTTGACATGATGAAATTGCAGGTCAGCCTCCCCTACATGATATATATATTGATAGTATGAATTTTTGAATGATGATCATGCAGTTGACAGCTCTCATTACAAGATATCTATCGTTTTAGGGTATGTGTGTTACTTTAATATTAATTTAATTTTTTACAAATCCAGTCGTCCTTCAAGGTATCAGTCTATAATTTTTATACTAGATTAGATGTCCTTTGAGGGACCACTCTGAACACTTTTATTTTTACCAAAATTATGTTAGTTTGATATTATAAATAGTTTTCCTTAAGAGATTAGTATATTATTTTTAATAAGTTCCATCCATAAATATTTTTTACTTTTAATTTGAGCTGAGGTAAACTCCCACCTAATAGATTATTTCAAGGAGGGGAGAAGAAATGGTGTACACATACTACACATGTGTAACCCAATACATGTCCTTGGCTGGTATAATAAGGTAGATGGATCTTAATGATTGTGGGTTTCCTTGCTAAGGAGAAACTTTTCTATGGTGAAATATGTGATGAGCAGAGTCATGGTGCTCAACTTTAAGGTTTGTAAGGGTAGCGTTAGTGCAAAATTATAACACCCTTGATAACACCAGTGTGTGTGCAGGTCAACAATGTAAGCATAACATGGGGCTACATGCAAGTGGGACCTGCAAACTTTTAGGATAAACCTTCAGAGAAGGCAGTGGACTTCAATCTTCCTAATGAATTACTGCTACAACTACTCATAAATGTAGAAAAATGCCTAACTAAGCTCTACATTAACTAACTTCCAAGGAGATAGGGGGAGAAAAGTGCATGAAGGGTAAAATCCTACACTAAGGGGGTGATAGCATCGAAAAAGGTGGAAGAAATGTTATTACTGAGGGAGGATGAAAAAAGGGAATGGAGTAGTTATAGAGCGTCCATAGCAATGACATATGACCCAAAATCCTAACCCATCATCAAAATATCCATGAAACACAACATCATGCACCTATAAATGTGAAATATGTGCATAGAAACAAAACATTAAATAGAGAGGCATCCACACATGTCATACTATAAAACTTTATGAGAAGGGTTGAAAATACCATAAAACATGATTTTGGGTTGCTCTAATAAGATACAAAAACCATTACATTGTTGATTGGAGGCACAAATATTGTCTTTTCAAGTGTAGGAGAAGGCTCACAACTCATTAGAGTTAAGGAAAAAAAATTGCAAGAGTTTTTTCCGGCTCCCAGAATGTCTCTATAAAAATGAGGGGTTTCAGTCCTTTGATATAGCAATTTTTTCCCTAGATATTATGCATTAAATTCCTAAAATGATAGTTGAACCACCTCAACTATCATCATTAATGCTCTACTCATAGATTTGGTTTTTGAGCTATCTGAATGTCATGCTTAAATGCCAGATAAGGAGCATTAAATATTCTAACAGGTAGAGTTAAATGTTTTGATAGGTAGTTGACAGCTCTCTTTCCATGTATTACTTTTCCTGATTTGTAACCCATCCATCCTATGAGCTGCACTTGATTCTCAAGACCGTGATTTATCTTCAACAAGGTTGGGTTGGATGCTAGTTCCAACTAGAGTGGGTCGTAAATGGATCTGAAGCAACCACCCAACAAGACGACTGCTGACCTTTCACTATGACTCGTCCAACCTGGGGGGTTAGAGGTTATCTGACCTCCATATAGCCCTTACCACGTTGAGATGATTCTCTTTGAAACGGTGAGCCATCATACCTTTTTCCGTATGACCCATCAAACCTAGTTTTGTTGGTTGTGTATCTCTATTTCATATAATGTAGAACAGTGGGTTGTCCATAGGTCTGTCAAACATTTGATCGTACCACTATCAGGACAACCAATGCTAGTGACCTGACTAGACCATGCATCTAACCCTATGTCATCTATACCATGGGGAGAGGGTTGGAATTTTTCTAATCTAGATGTCATATGCCATTGATCCATCAATGATTGAACTCGTCATTGCACTGCCACAACAGTTAACTGACCAACCAACCCATTCATTCATCACAAGTGTCTAGCATTATGTTGTCCTAAATGAGAGGGTTGAGAACTGTCTACCTCTGTATGCAAACCCTAGGGGTGGAGGTGCACACTATCGTTTTGACCACTGGGTCAAACTAACCTTCAGTTGAAAAACTTGGCTGACCAACCTTGTCGTCCATTACCTCTGACCAACCCAGTGTGTCATCTGAACTTTATAGCCGTGCAACCTCAGGGTTCATCTAACTGTTATTCAAACCAGTTGTCCTTCTAAATTTATTAATCCCATCTCTTTTTTGACATATGATTTTGACAAACTCACCCATATTTCTCTGCATCTCAGCGACCATCCATCCAGTTGAGTCCAAACTCACTAAACAACCCAACCAGCTCGGTTCTCCTTGGTTCACTAGCTCTTCATGCATGAATATTAACATGGCTCAACCATCCTAGCTCACTTTCTCTTTGATAACTGGGGCTGAAAATTAATGTCTTTTGCATGTCTGTTAAATAACTTTGAATGGCCAAGTCAATTTATAATGAAGTATCAAAATTAACTAGGGGATAAATTTGGGATAATAGGTAGTGTCGGAAGACCACATACTTTCAAATCATTATGATGATAGAGATTATTAGTTGTTGATGGAATAAGATCTTTTATGTGACTACTATCATGATGGTCTGATGTGTTAATAGTAGAAAGGCTACAAGTAAAATTCATTCAAAAGTTGACACATACTAGATGGATCGATCCAGTTAAGGGAAAACATTCTATGTTTACTCCTTTCCAGAATAGTGACATTTTTATTAGATTAATAGACATAGGTTTGGTGAAGATGTGTTAGGGGAATGTTCAAGGTAAGATTTTTGAATTCTCAATATAGAGGAGTCCCCCTAGCATGAAACTATGTATAGATGAAAATATGCACTGAAAGAAACAATACTATTTAAGCCATTAGGATGATGGACATTTTGAGGTTGATTGATTGAGTATATGGTAAATGAAGGAGATCTTGACAAAGGATCCATTGAGAAATTTGGATGGGATATGAGAGGATGGTTAATGAAAAGGTGAAGATTACAAAGCTTATGCCTTACCTTTTCTTCATGTTTGGTGATTCCAGTTTTGCATGGGTTGGTGAATCATACCGATTTGAGATGAGGGACCTTCACCCTGGAATGTGATGAGAAGACATATGAGAAATATTTTTTGAGATTTGATTTAGGATGACCCCCCTGTCCCACGAATGTCGGTGAGGACATTGTCAGTGACTTAGGTGTAGATACTGACGAGATTGAGTGACCTTTAAGGAAATATTAGGATATTGACGATATTGATAGACCTTCAATGGAAAGTGCTAATGAGATTTTTGAAAAAGGTTTGATAATACAAGATTGAGGATGTCCCCCTTGACCTACAGATGTCGATGTAGATGAAAAGGGTGGAGGTATAGATGATATCGATGATGGCTTAGGATGTTCCTCTTCTGGGAGAAGATCATCAATGAGGAAGAGTCGTTAGATTATGGCTTTAAGTGCTTTACAACTCTTTGTATTGTGACTAGGGCCTTCTATAATAGGAACATGTTTTGTTTTGATCGTACCATGACAGGTTTCTGAGTTTGAGGGTTAGGTGTTTTAATTTTTGGTAATGTGATGAGAGAATCCTACATGAGCCTCTAGAGGATGTCAATGTAACTCCCTTTTTGAAGGATTTGGATTTTGATTTTTTTGATTTATGAGAATGCACTCAGTAGGATGCATCTTATTTTTGGATGGGGGTGGATTCATAGATGTCATATGGTGTTAAAACATCGTAGGGATGTTGTGAGGTTGATAAGAGAGAGGATATGATGTGGGATTGATATAATTGGATGATGGATGAGGTTCCAAAATAAATTAGGAGGGATATATTATGGATGAGATAGGGTACGATTATGTGACATGATATTGTGATAAGGGATGGGGGGCCAAAATAGATGATGAGGAAGGAACCGTAGATTTGATAGGTTTAGATTATGATAAAGGATGGGGTCCCAAAATGGATGGTAATATTGAGACCTTAGATGATGTGTGTTTTATTTTTGCAATGTTTATCTTCGGTAAAGGAGGGGGTTTTACGACACATGATGAGGATGAGGAATTGGATGGGGTAGGTTTTGAATTTTGTAACATTTTATGTAGATAGAGGAGAGTGTCTCACATCAGATGACGAGGAATAGACTCTGGTTATGATGGTATTTGATTGTATAATTTTTTATTCATGGAAAAATTCTAGAATAGATGGTAAGTGAGTAGTCAGGGATAGGATTGGGTCTAATTTGGATGAAGGGGATGTTATTTTGAGACATGATTGAGGTGTGCTATATTATGTGAGTTTTCTAATCTCTTTGATTATCTTAAAATGTGATTTGATGTCAGAGATATTTGATGATGAATGCCTCCTCAGTAACAGTATCCAAGTGGAGTCTAAGGGTTTCTAGGAGGTAGTGGATGATTTGATAATTCGGACACATGTGATATCGACGTGTGAGGATCATCAAAAAGAGGATATATGAGTTTTTAATTTTCAATGAGAAAGCATCGGTGATGAATTGGTCTTCTAATAGGGAAGATCACATGTAATATTGTTGATGATGTGACATCGAGGGATGCACAATATTTATATGGAATAAATCTATTGAAGGTATTGAGTCAGGAAAATAAGTAATGGACATCACGTGTCATAGTTTCATTTCTGACTCATAAGAAGACCTGAGGGAATCAGATGAGACATATGGATATTGAGGATCAATATGGCCATCTTCAAGGGCTTGGATTTCTAATTTTATTTCCCATGGTGAAGGCTTCGTCAAAGGTATAAAATGTGTGGATCTTGAGAGGATCAGATGAAATGTGATGAGAACATGATTGAGAAAAAACTCAATCATTTCTTATTGCGGTAGTGAGTAGGTCAATTGACTGATAATGCTTTGCCACCTAGTGAAAAATTCAACAAGGGATTCATTTTCATATTGTTTAATGGTATAAAGGTTAAAGACAGTGATTTTACGAGTAATGTTTATAGGGAAATGATCAAGGAATAACATGGATAGCTGAGTGAAAGAGAACAAAGAGTGTTAAGGGAGAGAGTTATACCAGTCCAAGGTAGGTACTTGCGAGTGACATAGGAAAGTTTCTAAGCATGAGATCTTGATCGTGGTTGATGAGATAACATGATTTTCTGAAAAGATAGTATGTGATGTTGAGGCTCCTCCATATCTTGGAACATAGTAAACTCAAGTAATTCCCAATGTAAATTATATGATCTTGTATGGTACATGATGGATGAATGGGTTCATTATAAACCTCATAATAAGTGAGGAAATGTTTGGATCCCTTAGGTAGCAACTTCCAAATTTTCTACTCTTTTTAACATATCTTGCAAAGAGATCATTTGTAGAATTAGATGTATGCATTAAGGATGAGTGCAGATGAGCATGTGATTGATTTGATTGATAAAATGTGGAGTAGGATGGTTATTTTATGGATGAGTTTGATGTGGAGTTTGATAAGGAGTAGATTGAGAGGATATTTTTTGTAGAGTGGATTGTGATAAAGGACATGTGGGGAGATGTGGAAAAATGTTTAATATGTTATTTGTTGTTGGATGAGACAGGGGTTGATTGGGTCTGAGTAGGTATGTGTGCATAGGTTTGAGATGTCTAAGGTAGAGAGAAAGGTATTGAAGTCAAGATAGGTTGATTGGATAAAAGAAGGGGGATGTCAAGATTCTGATGAGTTTTTGATGAAGGAGGGGATGTGGAAAGGACTGATTGATAGGATACATTGGACATGGGTTAAGGAGCGATAGTTTGAAAGTAGTATGGACATAAAGGATAGTCATATGGTTGTTGGATGGGGTCATTATAGGGTTATATAATTGACTGAAAGGTACATGTTCCATAGGGGGAAAATGATGGTGTAGACACCTAAATTCAGTGTCTATACCCTTCGTCGTCTATGTGTGCATATTTATTTAATCCATCCCCCTTGTTTAATTAAATGCCCACTTTAATATCTATCACTTTTAATTTACATTAATTAATTAAGCTTCAATTAATTAATTAATCAATTAGTCCACATCCTTCACTTACCTTGCCCTAATAGAATTTCTATTTCCCATCCCTATACTTTTTCTAACCTATCTCTATTTCCAACTCACCTACACCTCATCCTAAAACATACCTCTTCCCTTCCTAATGCTTTAAAGCATTCAATCCTATCCTTAAAAACATAAAATCATGCCAAAAGTAGAAAAATCCTCCCATTCGGGAAACTTACACTGTAATCGGCGAGGTGACCCAGCCCAATCACTGTCGACCTATAAAGTTAGGTTCTTTTTTACCAAAATGTCATCAGATGCATGCACATACCCTAACTTCCTTGCAACCTGTGAGTTTCTCCTCATGCCTAAACATCTATGTAATGATCACATACCTCTTGGATCTACTTCTAGTTTGTTTGCGTTTCTCTATAGACATTCCTTTGTGAGGTTATCATTGTTTGGTATCATTTTATGTAGTTATTATCATATTATTGCTTGCCTTGTTTGCATCTAACATTTTGTAGGTCCAGAAACGGTCGGGAATCCATTATGAGCCTATTATATCAATTTTTCTGCTTGTAGGTTATCTCTGATCCATCTTGTTTCCCTCAACCTTGTTCCAAATTACCAGATTGTCATTAATCTACCCAGGTTGCCATTAGCTTGGTCTTCTACCCTCATCCTTTCTATTTCAGATTCCTTTCACTATCTGTTCCAGCTCTTGCATTATTTCCAGACATTGAATCTATCATCGTGCTTCTCTGAACATGTTTGGTCTTTAGCCCAACTCCACTGTGTGATCCTTATTACCTCTTATTCCTTTCATTTCCTAGCCTTAGACCCTCCATGTAGGTTGTTTCTAGTGTCTACATACCCATGTTCTGTCTGACGTGCATTCAAAGCATTAAGATCTACACTTACAATTGTTGTTCCATCCTTCTGCCTCAGGTCATCGTCGACCTACCTCTGTACAGTCTGGGTCATGTCGACCCATACCAAGTACATTTAATCACATATTTCATTTCAATCAAATCAATATTAAATCAATCATAATTATTCTCAAATTCTGTAAATCCTTCAGTTTTTGCATACTTTCAGTTTATCTTTACTTTGTATCAATTTTGTTTAACAATGAGGGTTGACATCCACTGAGGAAGTTAAATGCTTCTCGGGTCTGCTTTGTGGGGAAACCCCCACCCAAACCATCTAATCATTTTCCTTTCAGTGGGTCTTATTTATAGGTTTCATCTTATTTACAACATCAAAATCCATCATCATCTTGCACCCATATCACATCACATCCGAGGTAACATAAACCCTCCAAAATTTCTGAGTTTTCTAGTTTCTTTAGTAGCTAGTGCATTAATCCCCATTAAGAAAGAGAAACTTGGTAAAAAATCTTAACACGCTCGGTGGGACCACCCTTTTGGTGAACTACTTCTTTTCTGTCTATATTTAAATTTTTCCATGTTTCCACTAACATTGCAGCATGAGGCTCCCCTTTGTTGCTTACTTTTGTTGGGTTTGTGGTTTGGATCACTCATTGCTCAAGAGTGCAACTAAATTTTACCTAGGTATTCTCCCTTTTATTCCTATTTTATTTATTTTTTGTGTCATCCTCAAATATCACACTTCTTTTGGGCTTAAAAGGAAAATTATTTTTTCATCATACTTTGCTTATATAGTTTAAGGGCTTAACTTACTACATATCACATCTTATCACACATAACGTAAACCGCACAAATCAAATTAACACATTAAAACATCCCCTTACTTGGTTTTCTGATTGGGATTTCATCACCCAACAATAAGCTGCCTCAGACATTCGCTAGCCATAAAAAACCTAAAACCAAACATAGTTTTCCTTCTCCTAGGTTCCTTGCTATCCATCCCCTTTTCTTTTCACACTTTCTTAAATAAATTAAGAACATAAAAAGAATCTTCTGCTTGAATTGCTTGGGTAAAACTTATTTCATGCCCGTGTAATTACTCGAGTAGCAAAACAAAGAAAATGGAAAAATATTTGGCTTCAAACAATTCCTTGTTTCAAAAAATGTCCTCTACAATGGTTACCTCATATGTGCCCTTGATTACTTCTTTCATGAGCACTCAACCCCTCATTGATGTCTCTCACCCATAACATATTGTTCACACTACAACTTTAGGTGAGACTAACCCATTCTTACACCATAAATCTATTCCATGTCTAGGCCAGCTACCCCACCATCCATGTGATCAGAGTCTTTTGGGCCTCCTAAGGTCCCTCTCGGTGATACCATGTTCCAAGAAATTTTGGATTCCAATCCAGTGATGCTCCAAGATTATCTCCTTAGGAGATCAAATCAGATTCCCTTAGATGGTCTGCCACTCCAACAACTTTATCCTTATCAAACCAATCCCCAAACTACCCAATTTGCAGTAAATGAGCTTTCTACAACCCATCTTGCTTCCTCTTCCACCAATCCCTCATCTCATAAAACTACCCAGATAGTCACACCTATTCCTCACAATCTCCTTCCAATCAACACAACAATCAACACTACTCTTCCCCTCACCTCTTCAGTCACTATTGCCACTAGTGTCCCTAACCAATATACCCAAACATCATATCCCTTATCTGGACAATATGACCTACTCATATCTAACACGCTCATCGACACCTCCCAACCCCTTTTCACGGGTAGCTTTACATTACTCAGTATCTAACCCCTTTCAACAACAATTTCAACTTGTTCATACCCACATTCCCACTCAACACTTGCCACAACAACCTACCCAATCCCAATAATCCTATCATGTTCCCATCTCCCAACAACAATTCTTTCAACAACCACCTTTTCAATCACAGTTTATGATTTACACTCACTCCCAAAAAATTCCTCAAACACCCACACATCCACAAGCTCATCAACAAACTCATCCGACCACATATTACATATAACCACCACCTCTCATCCTCTGACAGAATCTTTCAAATGACCCTATGTAGGCTCTTGTGAATAGGCTAGCCAATCTCGAAGCCGCTACTTTAGGATCCAAGATATCATTATTATATAAGAAAATATGTAACAAGCCTATCCACCCATATGTACTGATTAAACCATATCCTCTACACTAGGAATTACCAAAATTTTCCAAGTTTAACAGCAAAGAGGACCCACAACAACACCTTCATTCATTTAAGCATGCATGTTATCTTATTGCACATGATCAGGACTTGATGCTCCATACTTCCCCATGTCCTTGGCATGTCTCGCATTGGACTGGTACAATAGTATCCCCCAATATTCTATATACCCCTTCTCCCAACTAGAGCAACTATTTTTAGAACACTTTTCAATTAACATTGTGCGTAAAGTAACTATCAATGATCTATACACTATCCAACAGTTTGAGGACGATTCCATTGCAGACTTCATCGCGTAATGGCACGGCATTATAAGTCAGTTATCTTTCCCTCTCCCGCAAACTGACATCATCAAGCTCTTCTCACATTCATGTGCGAAGCATATATCTTCTGTTTTACAAATCCAATCATTCTGAACCTTTGACGAGGCATTCACCATGGCTCACAAGCTTGAAACAAGCACCCTTGATTAGGGCCATTTAAAACTGAAATCAAATAAATTGAAACATGAATTTACTAAACCATCCACATCAAATGACAAGTCAAAGTCAACAGCCAATGTTGTGGTCATTAAATCATCCCCAACATCTACATCTAGCCTGTGGACTCAACAACTAGTCACTCGACCAACGCCTAACTACACTCCCCTTGGGAAGTCATATAGTAAAATATTTTGCAATTAATGGTAGTAAATCTTATCACACTTCCTCCTATCTGACCAGTTGATGAGTCTAGACCAAATCTTGTGTGGTATTGTGAAGACCATTACTGTAAGTACCACCAAGTCTGAGGACACGACATAGAGAGATGAAACTTTCAAGGATTTAGTCCAAAGACTCATTGATCAGGGTGATCTTCAAGTAGACAATCCAAACGCTTCACCTAATCAACCACTTGACATATTTAAACAACCTTTCCCAAATCATATGCCACTACAAGCTAAGCCACCACTTCTACTACAACCCAAACACCCAATGCTCATACTATAAATGCCATTAACACTACAGATCAAGAACCCATCCCATCCACAAGACCTCCTCTCCTTCATCATCGATCACATCCATTCCTTTTAATATCCTTCCTACATTTATCACTCCTACATCTATTCCAACATCTGCTCCCACATAGACAACTACTAGAACCCCATTTGCAAATATCTCATTTATGCCCCTAGAGACATTCTTAAAGTAACTATTCCAACCTATTTCTACATTTGGCATTGATCCTTCATCAACTCCCTTACCTATCATATCCACCTCTTCATCTACTTCATCCATTCCAGTAGACTTAACACCCTCGCCTATACCCATTCCACCCTTTCCCATCATACCATCCTTGGAACCTACACTAGTTCCTCCTCCCATTCCTTTACCCACATCAACTATTGTGGTCACATCCATACCTTCTTCCTCCACACCAATTTCATCATTTGAGGAATACTTAAAAGCACTTTACCTTGCAATGACCTCTGAATGTTCCTTCCATGTCATCAACACAATCCCATCAATCCCCACCTTCCATAGATCGCCTTAAACAAATGTTGTTTCTTGTACCAAAACCAACCATAAAATTACCATCTGACCCCCTAGTTAAGGTTATCATCACTCCTCCTAAGGATGCATCTTCACATAAAAAATCTATAATCCCTCCTAGGGTTAAACCATCCAATCCAAAATTTTCTATTTCAGGACCACAAACATTTCAACCCAACAATCCAAAATTACTTAACACTAAAACATCAATCAACACGAAAATTGAATTCAAGCCACCAAAACATCAACATACTCATATTTTACCCCAAACACCCAAGATATCTCATAAGGAATATCTTAACACTTTAGTTGGATCATATACAGAAATATTCCAACACTTATACAAACCTCTGCAATCACGCTTCCACCTATCAAGGCCTTTGACCCAAAAGGAAAGAAGCCTTTATGGTTCAATTCCAACCTTATGTGCACCTTTCATCATACCCCTGGGCATGATACTGAACATTGTAGAGTGCTCAGGACATTATCCATAATTTCATTGAAGATGAAAGACTTATTCTTAGACCAAGCCAGTCCCTTCCTTCCATATCTAGTCTTGACATCTTCCATTTCTCCTTCAGAGAGATGATTCTTCCGAGGGTTGTCCCCCTTTGTTCATTAATGTTGTTTCAGTAACCACTCGATTTGGATCACATGATCCAAAATCAACTCCAAACCAAATGCCAAGAACTTCATCACCATTCCTCCTCCTAAGGAAGTTAACCACATCATCAAAACCAAAGGTTTCTATTTTAGCAACCCCAAGACTATTGAACAAAGTATCATCAGATAGCTTCATCAGGCCCCAGTAAAGATGTCACTTTATGAGCTCATTCAAAGCTCACTAGACCATCAACATGATCTTCCTGAAGCCTTAAAGTGTATTCCCACATCCAGTGATGAAGCTCAACCCTCCGTGTCACTCATACGAGTCACTTACTGCTTCTACTACCATCCCATTCAATGATATGGAAATTCCAGACATCCCATAGGAAGAACACGACCTTCCCCTCTTTATTACAGTTAATATCAATGATACATTTATTTGGTGATCCATGATCAACAGTGGGGAAAGCATTAATATTATTCCATTGCATACTTTTGATCAACTCAAGATCCCAAAGGAATCTGTTTCCTTAGACACCCATGTTCCTTCGTGCACTTTCAATGATGTCATTTCACTCCTACCTTGGGAATGGTCATTCTTCCTATCCATGTTGGTGAAAAGATCATCCATGAGATATTATATATCATTGATGGGAAAATTTCAATACAATGTTCTCTTTGGATGACCATGGATCCATACCATGTGTTGTGTCCCCTCTACACTCCATCATTTCTGTAAATACGAATATGAGGGAAATGTCCTAATGCTTCCTATAGATGTTCTTCCCTTTGAAGTGTGCAACATGACTTATAGACAAAATGATGTACTAGTTCCTAGGGAATGATCCATTTGCACCATCCACTAGCTCAACACTTCTATTCCTTCTTCCTAAACTTCCTAAAAATGACTCCCTAGATAATGTAATAGAAAAACTTATGATGGGAGAATATCACCTTCTCACACTTAATAATCTTCCCACTTTTCATCATATTAGTAGACCTAAAAAGGCACTTGTGCACCTATGTACAACCGGAAATTAGGGATGTTATTCCTTTTGGTCCCCCACATCTTTGCACCAATCTCATTTATGTCAGTTTTGATACCCCCATCTTCCCACATCGATGATATTCCATGAGAACTATACAAGCTTCCTATACCATATTTTGGTATACCTTTCCATCATTGCATGGAAAGGATTCTCATGGGATGTTATGAGAACCACATTGCCTTATTGTTGACAAGTCGTGAAAAGTTTGGTTTAGGATATAAGGAGTAATCCTCTAATTCCGTTCCACAATTTGAGATACACATGGACATGCCTCCTCCACCTCCTTTGTCTTTTCTAACTTGCGAAGACATGTGGACATACATTCTCTACCTTCTCCATATTTTTTCCAACCCTCAATATCTGGACATGGACATGTTTTCTTTACCTTCCCTATGTCTCTTATGGACTCTTAAAGACATGAACATAAACTTCTCTACTGATCTCTTAAAGAAATGGAACTAGATGATACCATTTCCATTACTTCTGACTTACTTTTTAGTCTCCACAATAACTTTGGGGCTAGTCACTTATCAGTGTGAGAATCAAGATTAGGTCCCTTCCCCTTTATCATCTTGAACATGATAGAAGAAGACTCTCCGACCATTGACATCCTACAGTGAGCATAGACGATGATGCCATTCTTTCCCATATGGGGGTGGAAGAATCTTATCTTTAAGAGAAATTTCCATTTGATACACCTACTCTCCTCAACGAATCCACCAATAGATGTCAATATCGAGGACTTCTCCAGAACCTCGTGTTCTCAATGTGGGCCAATCTCTTGATCCGCACGAGCTAAAATATTTTTACCACATTTCTCTACCCATCATAGCAAGACATTTACATGGTCATTTTCAGACATGTCAGGTCTTTACCCTTCTATCAATCATCGCACATCATTGTCATCTCTATCCCACTGTTAAACTAGTAAAGTAGAAGCTTTGGCGCATGCATCCTCGTGTTGCACTCCTTGTTAAAGAAGAGTCCAAAATGAATTCTATATGCCAATTTCATCATTCCCATAGACTATCCCTCAATGGATTTCCAACATTGTTCTTGTCAAATCCAAAGCATCGAGGAAAGATTCGTATTTGCACTTATTTTCAAGATCTTAATCTCACCTATCCTAAGGATGAATTTTTGTTTTCCAAATATTAATCAAGCTTATAGATCTTATTCGCAGGTCAATGGGATGATTTCTGTCATGGACAGTTTCTCTGGTCACAACCAAATTCTCATCACACCCTAGAAGATAAATAAAAAACCTCCTTCATCCCTCCTTGGGGGACCTTTTTTTTTATCACATCATGCCATTCTATTTAAAGAATGTTTGCGTTACTTATCAGTTGGACATGACTTATATATTTAATTATCTCATCTAAAAAATTATATAAGATTATGTTGATGATCTTTTAGAAAAATCTAAAAATTGACATGACCATCTTACCGTTATTCAAAATCCTTTTCGAGTGCTTTATTTATTTTTTTCTCTATCTCAATCTATCCAATGTGTGTATTTGGAGTCCTGACTAGTAAACTCCTTGGATTTATCATTTATATTAGGGGCATTGAACTTTACTTCACTACAAATTAAGGCAATTATCCAAAATTCCTCCAGCTTCCACATCTTAAGTAACTTCACAGCCTTCAAGGCCGCCTTCAATCTTTCCATCGTTTCATCTCGTAACACTCCAATCATTGTTAACCCTTCCATCACATTATTTAGAAGGATAGATATAATTTTATTGGGATCATCACTTGTCAAAATATTTTTGATGATCTTAAATCAATATCTCATGTCTCCACTCGGTGCTTACACCCCTGACATGAGGGGTAAGGCATTTTTACTTGTACATTTCTACCAGTAATCACGCTCTAGGGAGCCATCCTAGCACATCGCGATGACTAAGGTCATGAGAAGGATGTTTATTACATTAGTCATAGTCTTTGTGACTTTGCAAAACCCGCTACAATGAAGCTAAAAAGATGTGTTGTGCCCTCTTCTTCACTACATCCAAGCTTTGACATTATCTTCTCAATCACAAGACTGTATGTCGTTACTAGCTTCCATCTTCTCAAAAAATTACATTATAAGTGTTATCATAATGATTGCATTACTCAATGAGCTTATGCTCAGGAAAGAGTTTGACCTGTCAAATTTATCTCTCAAAAATCCATTAAGGGCCCAAGCTCATTGTAGATCAATTAGCGGAAGTTCATCTTCCCAATATCTCATCTTCCACATGAGTAATTTCTAGATGAATCAATTAACCAATTTCATCATGGATACGAAACTCTGTTAAATTCACTCTCTTCTTTGATGGCTCTAAATGTTAGCAAGGGGGAGGCACTGACATCATCCTTTTTCCTCCTAAGGAAAATCCTATTCCCCTCACATATAAACTCAATTTTTAGTGTACAAAAAACATGGTAGAGTATGAATCCGTTGTCTTAGGTCTTCAGATCGCTTCCTTTTTAGGATTTAAAATTCTTGACATCTACCGAGGATTTTGAACTTATCATCAAACAACTCATAGGTACAAGTATTAATGTAAAAATTATAGCTCTTCAAAAATATAACAACATTATTCATCCTCTTTTTGAAGTGTTTGATTCCTACACCATCCAAGTTATTCCCCGGATTGACCACTCGTTTCGCTAATATGATGGCATCCCTCACGACCCTCATTTTTCCATGGACAAGAAAAGGAGTTTCAAGCTTCCTTTCATCATTCATTATTGTGATCAACCTTTCCATGAATTCACCTCTGGGTTAATATTATTAAATAATAATTCATCAAAACCTTTGGTATTCTCAAATAATATTGATTATTTATCCTAAGATTAGTATAACTATTATAATTTATCCAATTATAATCTAAGATGTATTTATCTATTATTGTTATGTTTTATTATTTCATTATTGTTAAAATTATTTATATTAGTATTATTATTTTAAAATAATAATAATAATAATAATAATAATCCCATGAATTACATCTTTATAATTTACAAGTCCAAAATGGTATATATGGTTGAAATATAGTGGCTTATAATGTTCATTGCATGTTCTTTAGTTAATCTTCTAAGAAATATACATCTTTCATTATTTATGGAGAACGTTAAGAAATGTGCAAACTATTTATAAGCAAGAAGATCTTTTTTGTATTCATTTTCATAATTGTGATTACCATCTTGGACCTTTAGCCCTTATAGCAATGACGACTCAATCTTATCACCTTATATCCTCGTTCTTCAAAGTTAACATCATTATATCATCACTACGTAATGTCATAATCCATGATTAGGTGGAAGTAAATTCCATTTCCATGTAACTCTGTATATGAGATCAGTTAATTTGGGCCATAGACACATGATGACTTTGAAAGCAAAACTTGTCATGGACAATCGGAATTGTTGTAATAAATTAAACAATCATCAAGAAAAATAACATTTTTACATTATAACTTTTTATCGAACCATGAGTTATCCATTTTTGCTGAGTAGGTCATCCCGATCAATCATGACATAAAGACACCATAGAGGATTGTTTCTTTCAACCATTATAGAAATATAGTTAAAATCTCTAACTAGTAAAATTTTACCCTGATGGTCCTTTCTAGCTAAAATTTAAACATCCAAGTTAGGCTTGCCCTTTTATAAATATTTAATGGTTCTGAGCCACTTCCCCTTGGATTTGTACAAATTCCATCTTTCCAAATGCGTAAACTTATGACTACATCATATGAAGACTATCATCAAGCCTATCTAAGGGATAACTTGACTTAGAATAAATTAGTATGGGTATCTCGCTCTTAAACATTATGAAGTATAAGCAACATGTTAGAGTGCTTACAGGTGAAGGAAACAAAACTATTGTCCTTATATCGTTGGTGACCTTATCCTCAAAGACTAAAACAGAATTTCCTACAAACAGGGGAGGCCCTCGCATTCTTAAATCTTAGACATTATAAAAAATAGATTAGGTAAGTAAAGGGTATTGAAAAGGTACACACCACCTTATAAAAACTTATTGGGAGAAAAAGTGTTCAAGAGCACACTAAAATAAACATCCAACAACCCAAACACACAAGGTGTACATCAAACCCCCTCCCAAAAAAACTCCTATGTAAAATAAAATTATTCAATAAACACCAAGAGAAACATTTAGTCTGTCAAAAGTGAACAAATACAACACCAAACAACCACTTCAATCATCGAAATTTATGAGAGCACACACTCATCTTTGAGATTTTTGTTATCTTTCTTGTTTACCCTTTTCTCTTCTTACCCACTACTTTCTAATTCCTATCATTGTCTTTTGGGGTAACTCAGGATAACTATTTCCATGCTAATGATGACATGGGAACCAACTTAAAAGTTCATCACCATGTTAGCAATGTATTTAAAAGGTACACACCACCTTATACAAGATTATCAATATATAAAGTGTTCAAGAGAACACTAAAATAAACATCCAACAACCCAAACACATAAGGCCTACATTGAACCCCCTCCCAAAAAAAATCCTATGTAAAATAAAATTATTCATTAGACATCAAGAACAACATTTAGTCTATCAAAAGTGAACAATTACAATGCCAAACAACCACTTCAATCATCTAACTTTATGAGAGCACAAAATCATCTTTGAGATTTTTGTATCTTTCTTGTTTACCCTTTTCTCTTCTTACCCACTACTTTCTAATTCCTAGAATTGTATTTTGGGGGTAACCATAATAAATATTTCCATGCTCATGATTACATGGGAACCGACTTAAAACTTCAGGGCCATGTTGGCAATGTCTCCTAGTCCATATTCGAAAATTGATAGAGGCCCCCAATTCAGCCTACTCTAAAAACCTGGATAGATCCAAAAACGCAGGAGCCACAATCCCTTAAGTCGCAAGAACTGTTTCCACTTCCTTTGTCTGTAGTCCCTCTTTTATATCACTCATTTTATGTGGTAAGTACAATTTATTCTAGATCCTCTACCTTCGAGTTATATTCTCAGCTAGTTTCCGCATAACCTCTCATAGCCAAGTGGTGAGAAATGGAATTATTCCACCATGAAAATCTTTGACTCATCTTACACTATGGACTATTGCATTTTGAAGGCATGTGCGCTATATAGCAAAACAATTATTTCACCGGGAAAAGGTAAAGATTCATAGTATATGGAATTCGTTTATGATTTTTCTTATAGATCGAACACACTATTTGTTTGTAAGTGATGTATCCACATCCACCATAATATGGGAGGAGGTAGAATGAGACACATCATTGGTTTTACGATTGATGGCCAAAGCACTACCTAGTTCATTTCCAATGGAAACCAAGTAGTCCTCATTACAAAATTGTGGCAGGGGTGAGGCAATCAAACCTTGATAAGCTTGATAAAAAAAGGTTTCCATAGTACTAACCTTGGACATAACATTTTTACTAGATAGCCAATATAAAAACTAAAGATAAAATCAAGTGGAAAAACTATTTTTTGTGGTCAATTAACTAATGAAAAAATATATCAAAAAGTGGTAACACATCTATTAATTAGTTGACAATTCATTCTTGAAAAAATATGTGATGGGTGGGCTCTTTTGTTTTCAATAGTCTAGCCTAAACATCACATATATTTCAAGTTGAATTGGTGATTACACTAATGAAAAAACACATTAAAAAAAAGTATCGTAATTAGCTAACAATACATCCTTGAAATTATATGTGATGGAGATGCTCTTTCATTGTCAATAGTTTAACCTAAGGATAAAATACATTTGCAAGCTGAATTGGTCAATTTATTCCCAAAAAGTTGACAATTCATCCTTGTAAGTATATGTGATGGATAATGTCTTATATTTGCGATGTATATTATTTGAAACTTTATATTAGATAGACATTTAAAAAATTGTGGGACTAACTTACATCCCATTTATTAAGTGGATTAGGTGAGTTATATATATGAGCTTGTTGTCATATGGGTCAACTATAAGAGAAGAAAATTATAGGCCCCATATACATGTATTATAGGTGAGGCATCTTTTGAACATACAGATGGGCAAGATTGTGATCCTGGGATGACCATGATGGTTTAGCCGGGGGCTATCAACAAGGGGAAATGTAGACCAAAGATAGGGAAAGGTAGTTGAGTCCCAAGCTACTTGGGTAGAATGTGTGGCGGGAGATAAGAAAGAGGATCTCCTTTCTTTTGTCTCCTTCTTGGGCTATTCTAGATGTTGTGGTTGGAAGAACTCAATAGAGATATGGTCATACATTACAAGGTAATTTTTTTGGAGCCCACTAAAATATTTATTCTGTTAGAATATGTGCTAAATGAAAATGGAGGTCTTAGGGAAATATGGAAGTAGTGGATCTATGAAACGAGTCGTTTTTGTTTCATTTTCTTAAAGAAAAGGATCTCCTCATGGTTCTTCAGGGGGCATGGATTTTTTAGAAATAATGTCCTATTCTAACATGTAACTTTAAAAGGGAACTATTATCCCAAATTCACCTCCCTGGAAAATTTTGTTAGAACAATCCCTACACATAAATAAAACATAAAATGAAATGATTCAAACCCATGAGCTTGAGTTCCAGAACCAGGAAAAGTGAAAACAAAAGCCCGAGAAGGTCAAATTCGACCCTACACAAGTAGGAATAAAAAAATGGTTGATTTTGAGCATTTCCATATCTTAAATCTATTTAATTGCTCACAGAAGGACTCAACCATGAAGTGGCGGAGGCCAAGAAAGATCAAAGGATCCTGTACCAAAAGAAATGACTCTGTCAGGCCGTTTCCACATCTTAAATCCATTCCCCAAGCCTCAGGTAGACTCATAAATGGGTTAGCAGGGTCAAACATGAAAGGAGAGATGCCGCAAAGGAACAAGAAATAGGAAAGGGAAGAAACAAATAATATTCGAAGTCCCCGGGCTTGAAACGGTTTTGGAAGAAGCTTAAAAATGACTAAGTATGGAGGAGGCAGCAGAAGAGACCACGTGTCCTAACGTCGCTTCTCCCAAAGATGGATCCAAACAAAGAAACTCAAAGTTGTGCCAACCCTCCACTTAGCAAATGGTCAAAGAGAGTCAAGGGGTGGAAAGGAAAAAGCTTCAAAATTCGATAATTATAGAAGCGTAAGTGGAGAATGCCAAGTGTCAGTGTGGTGCATCTCCAAGAGTTGTTCCCAAGATGAAGACCCAAATGAGCATGAGGTCGCCACGTAGCCCAAAGTCTAAATGTAAGAGGGACCATTGAAAAGTCCACAGATCAGTAGAGACTGACAAGTGTCAATTTGACGCTTCTTTAAAGAAAAAATTTGGGTTGGGTTTGCAAGCAAGCACGGTGCCTCCATGTGTTCTAAAAGGGGGTAGAGCTAGTTGAATAGTAAAATGCATGAGCCAGGCCGGTGGAGGCTACCAAGTGTCTCAATGATGCTATTTCAAGGGTCAAATAGAGAAAAGGTTTCCAAACGAGCACTAGAATGATGCGGTGTCCTAGAGGAAAGTGGGGCGTTAAGGAAAAAGTTAGTTTTTTCCCCCTTTTTTCCCGAAAGGTATAAAAGTTGTAAAAAGCCCGCGACTTTGGCACGAGGAAAAAGTTAGCATTTTGGGCCCGAGTCAAAACCAAGGTGGGGAGTTGGGGGGAAAGGTGAAAATTTTCCTTTCATCCAAAAATCCAAAAGGAAAAATTTGGAGCCCATCTTCCTAGACAACCAAAGGGTGCCAGGTGTCTAAGAGGAGCTACGCGACCGTGGGAGTTTTCTGGATTTTGCAATTTTTGTGAAAAAGGAGAAAAGTTAAGTTCTAAGCCCACAACCTGATTTTTGTTCCAATCTAACTATCATGTGTCCCATATTAAAGAGGGGGGGCATTTTTCAAAATAATTTTCCCACCCATTTGTACAGAGCCAATGCAAACTTCGAAGGGTCATATCTTTTGACTCAAGTCTCAAAATATAGAAAATCTAACACCATTGAAAGTGTCTCGGTGTCCTCTATGCCATGGAAGGATAAAAACTCTTTTTTTGCAAGCCCTAGTAGGTAAAAAATGAAAAAAAATCTTTGAGGCCATTAACGTAGAATCCAATCTCTTCAACTACCAGATCTAATTCGATTTGATCCGCTGGGGAACTAAAAGCGACATATTGTGGGCAGATCTATAGAAGGCATTGATTTTCAATGGTTGAGATTTCGAAATGGGATTCAATGCGTATCTCAGAGTGGTTGGAATAGGATTCGATTCTTTCCTTCTTCTCTCTCCCATTCTTCTATATATTGTAACAGAGGCATCATTTCAAAAATTTAGTTAGTTGTTGTTCAATCATCTCTCTGCCTCTCCCTTTTTTTCTTCCCCAGGGTCAAAATGGAGTATTGAATCTCCATCCCTGCTCTGTAAATGGAATTTTTGCCTATAGCTCACATATGACGCTCTGTGTAAATTTATGAAGCAATAAAACTCGTTTTTGTGATGCATTTTTCCATCCTTCAATTTTTTTCATTGCATCCTCTTGCCTCTCATCACTCTGGAGTATTCTGTTCATGATTTGGATGTTTCATTTATAGATGCTGGAAGTTGTGTTTCATGGGGTTTTAGAACATTTGGAAAATTTGAATCTGATCTATGGTCTATGATCACTTCCTATTTGATCCTTTCCATTTCTCACCTCTCATTTGTCTCTGTGGTAGTTTGGTAGATGAATAGAATATCTCGTTCCATTCTCTCGGTGCTATCACCGTATTTAGTGTAGGCTCTGTTTATTCTTCATGTCTCTCTCTCTCTCTCTCCTTGGTCTCCTTGGAATTGTTAGATTAGGAGTAGATAGTCACATTTCCTTCCTTAGAAGTAGTTTAGTGGCAGGGATTAGGAAGAGGAACTAACCTTCTCTGGAGGATCATTCCCATTTTTAAGTCCCACAGCTTGGGGAATGATCCAATGTTATGCAAATCACACTAAATGACCCTGCCTTAGAAAAGAAGACCCATAACTCATTTGGGGGTGATGTGATTTCACACTAACAGTTTTGGCACGCCTGATGGGACAAGTCTGAAGCACCTTACCACTTCACTTCATTAGGTTCAATGTGCTCTTGGTAAAGATTTCAGCCTTTGGAGGCATTTTTAAGCACATTTGACAACTCCATCTGGTCAAAAACCCATTCTCTAAGTTGTATACCTTTTCCATCCATTTCCACCCATTTCATCCATTTTCTTCTTCCATCTCTTTCATTTTCTCCCATTCCATGAGGTTGTGTAATCATGACTTCATTCCCTTCATGGAACTCACACTTACAAAAATGTAATCCACCTCTAATGCATTTCCCAACTCCTCCAAATCAACATTATGATCAGATCTAGGACCATTATGCTTACCAATATGAGTACAGTCAAAGTCAGTTTCACCATGGAGCTTATCAAGAAGAAGGGGGTGCATACAATGGTGACAACTATGTGGAGAATGCTGGTTTATTTAAGAAAATGTATAAAATGGAGGCTGACATGGTTCAGTCAAAGGGCATAAAACGAATGAAGGAATTCAAGATTGGTTGCAGGGCACCTTGTCCATGGGAACGCCCTTCTCTAAGACATTACAGCCCTCAAGATAAGCTTGACTTAATGGTTGAAATGCTGCCCCAACTTGCACAATAGACTAAGGAGATTGTGGCTTATGAGTTGGAGTCAAGACAACCTTGTCAACAGGTAAGTCCAACATCTCATAGCTTTTCTTTTTCTCTTTCTAAAGCAGCACCATCTCAACCCAAGCTCAAATTTCCAAGCTCCTCACTTATTGCCCCAAGTATTGATTTCATTTCTCCATCTCCTCGTCTTCCACCTCATCTTAGTTCTTCTGTCCTTTTCCATGCCAAATAGTCATCCACTCCAAACAAACAAGAAGTTGCACCTCCCATCCCACCACAAACAATTACAAATATGGTTGAACCCCAACCTGCCACTCCTCTTGCTTTCCTAAGTTCATGTCAGGAGGAGACTCAAGAATTCAGTCAAGGAGAACAACAAGAAGAGGAGCCCAACAGAAAAGAAATAACAAACAATATGAAGAGTTGGGCTGCCAAATTTTGTTTTTACAAAGATCCCATTGATGGTCAAGCCAATAGAGGAGGTCAAGATTGAAGAACCAGTGGTGGCTGAGGCTCGAGTTTGTAGCAGAAGAAGAGCAAGAACAAGAGGAGGAATAATCAGTCCTAAGCCCCATTGAAGAGGAGCAGCTGGGAGAGATCAAATGATTGTTGAGGCCACTAAAATGAATAAGGAATCATTAAAGATCTTTTGCTTTCATTTCAAGGGCCTGATTTGATTGATGAACCCATGATGGAGGAAGACCATATAGTTTCAGAGGCTCCCGAGTGTGGAATAGGCTATAGGAGAACCTTCAGTTATTCCTTCCACTTCATCCCCTTCAATATATGATGTTGAAGAAGAGTTTGATATTTCAAACTTCATGTTTGAAAGTGAAGAGAACCATGGTGATCAAGTTTCAGATCAAGAGGACACCATGGAGGAGGTCGAGATCTTGTAGCAGGACAACAAGGAGGTAGACTATCCTGTCAGAATTGAGAATATTACTTTGATGAAAAGAAACCTGATGGAGATTACATCATTCACTCCTCCATATTCTATCTTCCACGCACATGAACCTTCTGCCATGAAGGAGAATATTCAAGCACAAAAAAATTACATCTCACAATGGCCCTCTAGAACCAAGGTTGGAAGATCGTGATCTTCCACGTTCTTCAAAGGAGGAGGAAGAGAAAAGGTAAGAGGATGTCATCATCTCCCTCAAACCATGCACTCAAGAAGTTCCACAAGAAGACTCCATTTTTGGAGTTAAATTTTTGAAAAATGGTCACATCCAAAGGATTAGACCATGTCCAATTAGGTACTTGCCTTCATTAGAGCCAAGGGAGAAGCCAAAACCAATCATGTCTACTTCAGGGCATGAGGATGAGCTACAAAGCACCAAGGATCAGCTGCCATACTTCTTCAATCCAAATGCAGAGAAACTAAAAGAGGTATTGGTTTTGTATTCAGTTGATACTTTGGTGATTTGGGTGGAAGAGCAGCTTGTAGTTATTTTTTCACTAATCCAACCAGCCATGCTCAGTGCCAAATCAGTTGCCTGGCTGCCATTTTTGAGGAAGGGAAGCTATTTATCCCTGCCAGTTGTAGGTTTTGTTTGAGTTCCCTTTGCTCTTGGTTAGAGTAGAGTAGGTAGGTTTATTTTCAGCAAAAGAAGTGCTTTTGCACACTCTACATGTTCCATTTAGAGCATGTATGATTTTTAGTTTGTACATAGTTTTTGGTGTTGTTGTATTGCTCTTGCATAGTGCATTCAGTTGGCTTTTGGTGAAGTTAAAATTCAAGTTTCAGTGGGTTTCCAAGTGATTCGGAGGTCAGCAAAGTCTAGGGATTTGGGGAGTCTATTTTATAAGAAGGATCAATGTCAGGCCATCATTCTTGAGTCCATGCCTAATGGATGCTCCAAGGCCACTGGTCTCTTCATCTAGCAAGCAAATGTCCCAGTGAGTTGCCAAATTGCTATCCCAAATTCACCCCCCGACAAATTTGGTCAAGATAACTCGTGCACATAAGGAAATTATGAAGGAAATGACTCAGACCTAAGAGCTCACATTCCAAGATGACAAACAGGTTACAGGTGGGCTTGGAAATGAAGGAGTAGTCTTGCAGAGAAGCCAGGAGCAAGAAGGAAAAGAAGCAGTGAAGTTTCAAGGTCTTAGGGCTCAAAACCGTTTAGGAAAGAATCCAGAATTGACTAAATATGGAAGAGCCAACAGAGTGAGCCACGTGTCCTAGTGGCACTTCTCCAAGATGAATCCATAAAGGGAGGCTCAAACAAGCCCTGCATCTCCACGTGTCCCAAGTCAAAGCGGGTCATCGGGGTTTTTTTGAGTTTTGTGTTTCACGAAAAGGGGAAAGATAAAGTACGGACCCGCAAGCCCGATTTTTGCTCTAATCTGACTACCACGTGTCCCATATCAAAGGGGACCCATTTTTCAAGTTGTTTTCCCACCCTCCTGTACGGACCCGATACAAACTTCGAAGGGGCATATCTTTCTACTCAGGGCTCAAAATATTGCGAATCTGACATCGTTGGAAGCTTCTCGACGTCCTCTACACCATGAAAGGATTAAAAATCATTTTTCAAGCCCTGGTAGGTAAAAATGAAGAAGAGTCTTTTAGGCCATTAATGCATAATCCAATCTCTTCAACTACCAAATCTGATTCGATTTAATCCGCTGGGAAACCAAAAGCAACATATTCTCACAAGGCATTGATATTCAGTGGTTGAGATTTCAAAGCGGGATACGATGCATATCTCAGGGTGGTTGAAACATGATTCAATTTTTTTCCCTTTTCTCTCTCTCTTATTCTTTCTATATATTGTAACACTTCTCATTTTGAAAAGGAGAGACATTCTGGGCATAGAGAAACTCTATCAAATTTGTTTCTCGATGCCATTTTTGAGTTGTAAACCTTCTCCATAACTGGCAAATGTATTTGTGCCTCTAGCAAAAAATGTAATGGTCTGTGCACCTTCTAGAGCAATAAACATGTTTTTGTGGTGTTCTTCAACCCTTTGCATCGTTTTGTTGTTTCTCCATGCCTCTCCCTTCCAATTTTTTTTTCTGTGCATGTATTTCACATTTACAGGTGCAGTGATGTTGTGTTTCATGGAGTTTGATCATGGATTAGGATATGGGTTTGTGTCAATTCTGTCTGACCTTCCCATCTTCCATTTCTCCCTTGTTTCATCCTCCCTCAACAGGATATCTCACCCCTTTCCTTCTCTGGTGTATCAAAACTTTAATGTAGGCTTTCTTTCACTCTATCTTTCTCTCTAGTTCCTTGGAATGGTTAGGTTAAGATAGTTTATCTTTTCCTGCATTAGAGTAGCTTGTGGCAGGTAGTTTAGGAACAAGAACCAACTTTCTCTAGAGGATCATATCAAGTTTGCAAGTCCCACAACTTGAGAGATGATCCAATGTTATGCAATCACACAGAATGCCCCATTTTAACCCACTCACACTTAGGCCATTCAGGGGTGCTGTGATTCTACACTAACATGCATCTCCATAGTCCGAAACTCCAAAGTATGAAGCCTTGCTCCTTCCTTTTTGATCTGGTAACAACTTGGAGACCCATAGTTTTTTTGGCATTGCATTGATCATTTTGACATTACACAATTATTGCATGTGAAATCTAAAATATGTGCAATATAATTCTAACTCTGGATTTGAAGAACAATTCTATGTAATATGATTCCGTTCTTCAAAAAGCTAACATATTACTTCTTGTCTCCGGGGTTAAGGTCAACCTTGGTAAATTTTAAGACCCCAAATTTCTCTGGAGGATCATCTCAAGTTTGCAAGTCCCACAACTTGAGAGATGATCCAATGTTATGCAATCACACCGAATTCCCCATTTTAACCCATTCACACTTAGCCATTCGGGGGTGCTTTGATTTTGCACTAACAGGCATCTCTATAGTCGGAAGCTCCATAGTATGAAGCCTTGCTCCTTCCTTTTTGATCTGGTAACAACTTGGAGACCCATAGTTTTTTGGCATTACATTGATCATTTTGACATTACACAATTATTGCATGTGAAATCTAAAATATGTGCAGTATACTTCTAACTCTGGATTTGAAGAACAATTCTATGTACTATGATTCCGTTCTTCAAAAAGATAACATATTACTTCTTGTCTCTAGGGTTGAGGTCAGGGTAAATTTTAAGACCCCCCTTAAAAAACTTGTAGATATTACTTGGCGAATATGCGAAAATGACTTTTGAAATGATGGCGAATCTGAAGGAAACGATTCTTCGAATGGTTTGGTGAATCATTTGATAATGGTGTCGGCCAGTAGCAAATGTCAGTTGAGAGTATATATTGTTGGTTGACATTATATGTTGTCTGCCAACAACATATGTAATTTTTCAAAAATCATTTTTTGAAAATAACAGTTAAAACAATTGTCTCAATGAGAATTATGTCCTTTCAAAATATGATGCAAACAAAAAAAATTTAAAAAAATGTTTTTTTTGAAAAAATGTAGATTTCGCCAGTTTTATATGGGATTTTTTTTTTGAACTTTTTTATGTTAGTAGTTAAAATGATCATCTCAATGAGAAATATGTCCTCATAAAATATGGCGTAAATAAAAAAATTCCCATTTTATTTATTTTTTCAATGACATCGCTAAAATAATGTTGTCGGCCGATAGTATACAATATGCTACTTACTAGTAGCATAGTTATAAGCTATCGACTGGTAGCATACTTTATACTACCAACTAGTAGTATACTTTATACTACTGACTAGTACTATACATTTATGTTATTGGTTAGTATCATAAATATATGCTATCGGCCGGTAGCATATGGTATGTTACCGACTAGTAGCATATATCTATACTACCGATCGATAACATATTGTATATTATTAGCTGATAACATACATTTATGCTATTGCTACCGACCATTTCTAACATATTACATTAAATACAACTTCAACAAGATAACAAATTAAATGTTAAAATACCTTTGATATTGGAGGGTTGTGATATGAAGTCGATCTCGATCGTTAATGCCCATAGGACCACGAACACATGTAAAGGAACTACAAATGAAATTTGATGTGTACGTAATATATGAAATTGTAAATTTTTAATCATTATATATATGAAGGTGAATTTTACAAATTTCAATTTTGTACTAATGGCAATTTGAATTTAAAAAGTCAACTATTGGTGTAAATGATGGGCGAACCGACCCCTAAAATTAACTTGTACCTAGAAAATTTAGGTGAACCCGTCCTAATTTCTACCATAAAAATTTGCTAAATGTAAATTTTAAAATTTGGAATATTCATGAATTAACAAATATTCGCCACTAAAATTTAGCATGGTTGAGGTTCCAACCTCCTTTACTAATAACCACTATGATATCCTCTTTGTTGTACACAATATGGCCTCTTTGGAGTACTTCGCCCTTGATTTTGGTTATGGAACTCCATACATGTGATTACAGGGGAGAAGGAGATGCCCAATCCATAATATTTTGTGGAGAAGGTGGATGCCCAACTCAAACCCCTGCTATTGTGGAGATTGCTACCCCCATTGTGTATCCCCGTTTGAGGTGCCCAACCCCACCCCAAGGGCTCATTACACAACTGTGGTTTAGGTGATGCAATCATTTCTACCTTTGTGAAGAACTAATTCATACACTTTGCATCTACATTACATATAGGCTCCACAACTTAAAATATATTTACCAATGTGCCCTTAGTACATATCTTTCAAATCCATTAGCTCCATTTTATTCCTTAGTTTCATGTAGAGTAGATTCGTAAAAAATGCATATTGACATTTTGGGGTCTGGTGCACATTATGTTGCACTAGATGTGACATTTATTGAGCAAATATCCCCATACCCTACAATTTTTGTTTTATATCCTCTCCCATCTGATGGAAATAGTGGTTTATCCCCTTTGGTATTTTGTACAACTCCACGATCATTTTATGGTCATCACCTTCTTATCTCCACACTATTGTGCACCATGCAATGTTTAGCCAGGGGTTTCTTTCCTTTTTGTAATTATTCTAGTCTTAGTATTATAACATCCTAACTTGGATTCTATCTTTTGTCTCAGTCTAATGTACTCCCCACCATAGTATTCAATCTTTTCTAACCTTATAGTCACCCTGAATTAATGGATGCTCTTGGTACAAAAATTTGGTTTAGACAATTGAAATAGATTGAGTCCCTCGAAGGATCCATTTGTCCATCCATAGACCAAGAAACTTACTATGCCTGATCAAAATTAAAACTTTTCTTGTTCAACACATCAGAATCAATATCATATAGACCAATCCATCGATAGGATGACTATCGGGCTATCTATTTGATTTCCATTTAAATATTGTATATAGTTTGACCATACACACGAATTTTCCTCTTTGATTCCTTGGTAAGAGCATCTGTAGTCACAAAATCATGCACTTTAGATCATTATTTAGTCCCAGTCTCATACTAGCTATCCTTAGAAAGGTTATTGCAGTGAAGAAAGTACTTCTCAACCCGTCTTTTGGCCATCATTGATCAATTTACTCTTGGATAACCGTCATTCCCAACCTTTTACACCCATATTCCCATTCTGTTTTGGTCATCTTCAACGTTAGGTTTAGCCTGAGATCAGGGGCACCCCGATCCTGTTTCACACTTTCCTGCCATCTTTGATATAACTAGTTATCGTTGGTTATTTGATAATAATAGTTCTAGTCGCACGTGCCTTGTGTCACCTAGATTTCAGGGTTAATTATCTCGAAATGTAGATCAAGAGAACCCTATTTTCATTATAAAGTTCCTTGAGACCATAATGAGGAGACCATGCATTAGTCACATAGGTTATCATCCATCTAGAGGTTGCATCTTATCCTCATCCTCATCTGCATCTGGATCTTCTATTTCTCATCCACATAGCTCCCATCACAAGGCATAAGGCATATTTTCCATATGAGAACGTCACAAAACATAGGGGGATTTATTCTAAGTTCATATTCCATGTACACATTCTATTACATCTTTATACATCTAGTTATGTCTCGATACTTCACGAAAGTGTGACTGAAACAAGAGCACCTAGGGCACATGGTGTACACACACATGTTGTGGAAGCTGAGGTCAGTCCAACCCATTCATTTGCCATATCCTATTTTTTAGGGTTTAGGATAATTATCTTGTGGTATTCTTGTAGGTCCTCCTCTATCAACATTGGATTATCAGTCCACATCTGATGCAGTGCAATGGATTTGATGTGACACACAATGAGGCATTTTCATTGACCATATTATTCAAACATGTAAAGATCACCTGGTGGCCAGATACTTTTCCCATAGACCAGGGTGCTTAACTTTGTAGACCAGAGTGCCTTCATACATACATGGCCATATCCCTCTCCAGGTGCTCTAGTCCAGATATACAGTCTAGATCCATCCTTCTTACGGGGCTTCGTGGCACAGTACGTTCCTGCACTTGGGGCATATCTCTAGTCAATTTTTTCCTCTCACGACCATAGTCTTCCGCTTTGAGACATCTTCTATTCACCACTGTGTTCTTTCCTCTTCTCTCTTACACATTACGGGTTAGCATTTGATTTTTCATAGTTTCTTGGGTCATCTTTACATTTACTTACAACATCTATGTGGACTTTATTTACATATGTGCTATAGATTAGATCGTGTTTCACCATTTTATTTAAGTTTTGAATTTGACGAAATAAATAATGTTATGGGGTGAGGAGGAATACCTGTTGTGATGGTTTGATTTGAAGGTTGTATCCACGCTTTTTGAATTATCGATCTAATGCTTGATTGTGAGATCTTCCTTTTGGCTAGGAGGAACTACCTGGAATAGAAAACAAGACCACAAAAATAGAGTTAAATAATATATGGCAAGGGACTACCTAGCATGTGCTAGATCTAGGAAGTACGATACTTCCTAGATGGCTGTCAATCCATTGTTTAATACAACTTAATGTGAGAAATAATGTAAGTAAAAAAATTCCTACTGTAGTTGATATGATTTAGGTATCTCATTCAAATACAATAAGAAAATCTGAACATAACAGGCTAGGCTATGATCGGATCTGGAGGTGGGGTAGTTGGTCAAGGTTCTAGTATTGGTTGGGGTTGGATTTTGGGTCACTTAAGTTGCTTGGGTGGAGATTCTTAGGTTCTATTATTGATAGGATGGCCAAAACACAAAGACCGGTATCAGTCAGATATAACCAACCGATGATGGTTTAGAGAGAACCAATGATGGTCATGGGTAACTGGTGTCGGTACGGTCGGGATGATAAGAACTCAATAAGATCTTATTGTGGAAATTGGTATGAGGTTAGAAAGAGATGAAAAGGGGAATGGTAAGGTCTGTGGGGATCTTAAGAACACTTAGAGATGTATAAAGGTTGTGTATAGATGATCAAATGGTATGGTGGTGAAAGGTTGAGTTTGCAGGAAAGTGAATGGTGGGGGAATGGAGATGCTAATAGAAAATGATAACAGAGATGACAAAAACCTTTAAAACAGAACAAGGATGGAATAACATAGGTGATAACACACTTACTGATGTTGCAGGTCCAATGGCTAGGTGGTGGTGATGATTGATCAATGGGATGGAGCTTGGTTCTGCGACGGTGCTTCCTAGAATGCTACCATGAGAGTGATACCTCTAGATCTATCTTGATGCTAGCTATGACTGCTTGGATGTACGAAAGAGTTCTGGTTCTTCCTTGCAGGAATGTTTAGGTATGCTCTGGTACACCAAAGGTTTGGTCAGGATAAACGACACCACAATAGGTAAGGCATGGTTGTTAGGCTAAAAAAACATAGGTAACAACATCGCAAGCTATAACGAGTACATAAGGTCAATGGTCACACCAAGTTGGTCAGGTTCAGGCAAATAGGTCATGGCACGGGTAAGGCCAAGGTATAGGTAAAATAAAAACTCCTAAGACACAGTAAAGGGAGTGTATGTGTAGGTTGGGTTTGTAGGTATGTTTAAATGGGTGGCCGGAATGAGAAAAAGTGGGTGAGCATGAGTGGTTCCAAGTGAAAAGGGGGCGGGACAAGGGCAACTAGTTTGAAGTGTGACCGAGCCAATTACGTGTTGACCGACGACGGTTGGCTAGGGAACCAAAATGACTGATGTCGGTCATATCAGATTGGGTTTAAAAATGAAAATTCCACTTTTTGCGGAATCATTTGTCATTTTCCAAGAGTATAAAATGACAAAGGAGTGGTGGAAAAGTGGAAAGTGATGGAGTGAGATGGAAAATTGAGTTGGTGAGCCTCAGAGTGGGTAAACGACATTCGATAGGTGGGTCCAGGAGATCGGTGTGATCGATTTGATTGGGTGAAGGTGAGGAGGGCGTTTAGTGATGGCAGAGGTAGGAGAGGGATCAAGTGGACCACTGGTAAAGTGGCCTGACATGCCACCACGTAGATGACATTGTGACGAGATAAGATTCGATCCCATTCTATGTTGGTTAGGTAGATTGATTTATAGAAATCAGGTTTGGGTAAAATGGGTGTTTGGGGGGAAAATTAAATTGAAATTGGGGAAGAAAATGGATGAAATAGGAATGGGGGAAGGGTGATGTACGGTGAGGAGAGATTTGAGGAGGGAAGGGTAGATAGGGAGGGTAGAATATGGGATTTTTTTAGAGAAAACGGGTAGGGTTTTGTGGAATTTGTTGTCGTAACAGTGACTGACGTTGGTCAAGGGTTGACCAATGTCAGTGGGAGTTAGCTGGTATCGATCATGGATGAGGTGACCGATGCTAGTTTTTACTGACCATTTCCGGTCAATAAGAACTGATGTCAGTCGGCATATAGAGGAAAATGGGCCAACAAAGGGGAGGAGGTGGGTGGGGGAGATAGGTCATGAGATAAGAAGATATTGTTGATGGAAAATAGATTGGGTAAGAGGTGTGAATAAGTATGGTTTGAGGGATGGGCAATAGAGGAGGGAGAGAAGGGTAGGCTTTTAGGGTTGGGGTGGGGAGATAGGTCATAAGTAGGAAAGTTCTTGGGAATAGGTTAGGTGGGTAAGGGTGAGTCGGGGTATGGTTAAGGTCTAATGATGTTATGATTTGTTGGATGCAGGAAAGGGATTAGTTGTGGATGTGGGATAGGTACTGCCTTTATTATTAGCAGTATGAGGGAATGCGATAGCTGAGGAGTGGAGCCATGTGGTAGAGGTTGGCTTGATTGGGGTTAGACGTTACCAACACATAGTTTGGGAGCCGGGTTTGATGGTCACCCTCATCGACATATGGGATTCAACGACCAACACATTTCGTTTGCCGACAGGTGAGATGAACGTCACCTTAGAGGATGTTTATAGGATCATGCGACTGTCGATAGTAAGGAAGCAGGTGTATTCCATTTCCTCATAGGCATATGAGGATTTGATGTTGATAGTGTTCGGTGAGGGGCTAGCGGAGTTAAGGTTCCATATCGCCAGCATGAGTTATGGAGATATGTACCTGGCCCATCTAGAGGAGATAAGGTTAGTGGTGCTGATGATGGAGGCAGTCTATTGTTTTGCACTTCTAGATGTAGAGGGTGGGAGATTCCCATGGTCATTGATGGGGGTTCTTCACAACATGATGGAGGATAGGACCCAATTTGCATGGGCACCAACATTCTTGGTGCAACTATACAGAGAGTTATGGGCCTATGGGTGGTTATAGTGGTTCAGCCTCTGCTCCACATTCCTACGACACTACTCGGCATATGAGCACATTGTGTGTGTGTGTCCATTGGGCATGCCTGGACCTGATGCATTCGAGGCGGGCTTGGTTCGGGTGGGCTACAGGCGATGGGTACCTGATGTTGGAGAGTTTCAAGCTGCTAAAGCTACACATGATGTAGCATATTACAGGTGTGCATTAGAGGGGTTGTCTGGTGTGCACATCATTTGGAGGCCATATGTGGGCTTCCCATCATATAGGTAGATGGTCGAGGAGCTACAGGAGCTACAGTTGCTTCGATGGATAGAGGGGCATCGTGCAGGAGAGCATGAGATGATACCTATTGATAGGGTTAGACGATAATTTGGGTTGCTGGAGGATATACCTCCACCATTTCCACAGTACAAGAGGGATGACGTGGATAGGCCTATGCCTCTACCATAGCCAACGGTGCCTACAGGGAAGGAGGATCTGGTGGTAGATTGACGGATTGATGATGTTGAAGTTACAGATTAGTATAGACAGTGGTGTGTAACACAGCTATGGGTAGTACCACCGAGGCTAGGGTAACCTGACTTAGCCACTATCACAGTTCAGAGGGACGCCTTATAAGGGTAGGTGACTACCCTGGTGACATAGTTGGGGAGAGTGCAGGGGAAACTGATAGGGTCAAAGGCACATGTGGCCACACTACAGGCACAGGTAGTAGCCCTATAGGCCCAAGTAGCACAGGGGCAGGTGCTCGCACAGGATGGGGATGGAGATGGGGTACAAGTGGCCGCCCTATAGGTGTAGGTAATAGGTTTGCTGGGCTAGTTGGCCACTGCACATGTGCATATTATGGCTCTTCAGGCCTAGGTACAGGCACATGCACCTACAGAAGCTTAGGGATAGGGCCCCATTTTATAGGCAGGGGTAGGACAAGGTCCCACGGTATAGGTACAGGGTCAGATTCTGATGACACCACTATAGATAGTACCCATGGATAAGTTTAGGGATGCCCTAGGCAAGTTGAGATACTATCAGGATCACATGATGGCCGCAAGGATAGATGTTCCTACCTATGCAGAGTATAGAGCACAACAAGCCTTGAGTGAGAGGACCAGGTCTCGCACTCACAGTGTGGAGAGTACAGGGGGCTGGCAAACCCCGAGATAGGGTCAGGGTGAGGCCATTACTTCATAGAGGCCAGATCTAGGTGAGGTACCAGCAGAGGTCAGGTTGAGGCCCATGGATGACTGTGAGATGCTTTCGGGATGCCGCATGGGAGTAGTGGAGGAGGAGTAGATAGGTGAGATAGATATGGAGGATATCTAACAGGGGGATGCCTGATAATTACACATACTTCCATTTTTGTGTATTTTTTGGTATATTCTAGCCTGCGTGCCGAAGAGAGTGAGGTTGTATACGAGAGTTTTGAGATTTTTGATCATATACCGGCCTATGTGCCGAAGATGGTGAGGATATATCTAAGTGATTTTGAGTTTTTGTATATTATACCGGCTTGCGTGCTGAAGATTTTGAGACATTTGTATATGAGGGACATGCGTTTTCCTTGTACCTATGCCCATATATACATAGGTGTTGAAGATGTATATATTTATGGATGATGGTTATATTTATAAATGATGGTTATATTTATGATATGATGTTGTACTAGTGGTTCTGATTTCTATTGTTATTGTGTATGTGATGGAAATGAGGTGAATTAGGCATGATTGAGTTAGGTCAGTTAGGCATGTTGGAGTCAAGTTATAGGCATGATGGATTCAAGTTATAATTTTGATTTTAATGTCCAAGTCATTAGTAACATGGGAAATAAATGATGATGTATATGCATGTTATGGTTTAAGTTTCCAAATATTTGATATCATGGAAATGTGAAATGATTAATTTATGATTTGATGATGTAAGAAATAGGTAGTATACATGTTTATATACTTATATATTTTAATTTCCAAATGTTGTAGAAAATGAAAACTAACTAAGGGAGAATGTGAATAGGAAAACGAGGGGAATTGGTTAGGGTAAAGAAATGGCCGAGCTAACCTCTAAGGGCCCCATGCCCCCCGAGTGCTACCTACATAGCCTTGGCAAAAAGGGGCCTCAGGCCAATGTAGTTCTCCCATAAGCTAGGGAAGAATATGATGAATTAGGGGGATGGGTGGTGAAGTTTTGGGCATGGTTGAGTTTAGGTCATAGGCACGGTTGAGGTGAGGTTATAGGCATGGTTGAATGTAGGTCATAGGCATGATTGAGTTTAGGTCATAGGCATGGTTGAGTTTAGGTCATAAGCATGGTTGAGTCATTTGAAATATAGATGTCGATGATCTGGTCCTGTATAGGATAATTAATAAGTAATAAGGAGGGAGAATAGTAAAAGGTGGTAAAAGAGTTGCTTAATTGATAAGAATCCTAATGAGTCTACCATACCCAAGATGGGATTATGAACGTAAGCCCCTAAAGGCATTTCATAATGGACTATTCTAAAGGCGAAGAAAGTTATATGATCACGAAATGTCGCAGTTGTGACAAGTCCCTTGAGCAAAGAGAAAACTAGGGCATAAAAGGCAAAAGAGGTGAAAGTGGATGGTTGAGCATAACCTAGTATATGACTGCATGTTTACTTGGTAAGAGACCCAAGATCCAAAATAGGCAAGTCCATGATGAAAAAGTTAATCTTTTTTTTTTACTTTTGTTTTTGTTTTGATAGACTGATCGATGTGGGAAGTCTATGTGGGATGAGTAGATCGTATCCTTGAGGTCTTCGTGAAGCTAATTGATGCGGGAAGCTTTGGAACATTTATTATATTTTGGCAATGAATTTATATAGCTGTCCTTCAAGGGAATAGTCTATTTATAGTAGCTAGATAGAGAGAAGAGATGTCCCTTTTTGAGGGAGTCATCTTTTGCTAGAAGTTTGGCTCAAGGATTTGAATCCCATTTTGTTTTTTTGGACGTTTAAGTCACGGACAAGACTATAAAGGAAGATAAGGTTCTCGTTTAGGAAATAACACCATAGTACACATGGGTTAACTATGAAAGAGGTGGTTTCAAGTGATGAACGACCATGGGATTCCATCTTTTTAAAAGATGAAAAGTATCCATGAGAATCATGCTATGAGTAGAGCCGTGGTAGTCATATTGAAGATAGGGCTGAAAGGTGACGGGTAATCACATGATTAATGTTTAGTTGTGGATCCACAAAAATGGGTAACATGGAAGATGAATGACACTAAAGGGACAAGTGATCAATTGACAGAAAGTGATAAAGGACTTGATGTCAATAATAAAATGGTCGAAGATGCAAGGCATTGAGAGGCTCAGGTTTGGGTTTACCCTCGAGTGAAGACAAATGATAAACACCTAATCCATAGGCATGGGTAACGATATAGGGTCCAAGCCAATTAGGAGCAAATTTGCCCCGTTTATTTTTCTCTTCTTTGGTTACATGTTGATTTTCCTTTAGGACAATGTCACTGACTTGAAAGGTTTTGTCGTAGGCACGTTTGATACATTTTTGGTAGATTTTGAGATGGTCAAGAGCATTGAGACGACGTTCATCTAATAACTCAAGTTGCGTCAAATAATCTTGACAAAATTCATCGTCGTTGAGCATGTCTTGTAGTGAGATGCAGAGAGGTGGAATCTAGACTTCGAGAGGCAAGACAACCTCGGTACCATAGACCAGAGAAAAAGGCGTGGTAGCAGTCGAAGTGTGAATACTAGTGCGATAAGCCCACAAAGTGAAAGGAATGTGTGAATGCCAATCCTTGCCAATATCATCAACTACTTTCATAAGAATTTTGTTCAAGGTTTTATTGGTCGATTCTGCTTGGCCATTGGTTTGCGGGTAATAAGGTGATGAGAAACTAAGTTGGATGCCAAAAGTGTCACACAACTTACGTAGGGTTTTGTTTTTGAATTGGTTTCCGTTATCAGTGATGAGATGATGAGGAAAACCAAAGCGACAAATGATGTGATGGTTGATGAATTCACATATTTTATCAACTTTTGTATAAATGAGAGGGATGGCTTCTACCCATTTAGTGTAATATTTATTAGTGGTTATAATCCATTGATGGCGTTGTGAAGAACGGGGATTGATCTTGCCAACAAGATCTAAGCCCCATTGAGAGAAAGGCCAAAGGTTTCGTGTGACCTATACGGCATGACTAGGTGTGATATGAAGATTAACATGTTGTTGGCATTTTATACAACGTTTGACATAGTCACAACAGTTGCGGTTTACGGTTGGCCAATAATATCCAAGGCGAAGAATGTGTTTTGCGAAAGCTAAACCACTAAAGTGACCTCCACAAATTCTGTTATGGACTTCCTTGATAGTGTAGGGAATTTTAGAACTTGTAAGGCATCCTAAGAGAATACCATCGAAGCCGCGCTTATAAAGGAGACCACCCATGATGACATAACGAGAGACACCTTTAAGAAAGGCATGTTGTCCATTACGAGTGAGATCAGTGGGTAGAATGGAAAGGGAAAGATAGTCTACAAACTGCTTATACAAAAGGTCACGTGGGTCAGGTGCAACGGTTCCGATGGAGTAGACCTCACGAGGTAAGTAAGAGGTGATTGCAACCTTTGTATTGTGACAAAGATTTTAGAGTCGGAAGACGAAGTGGGTATCTGAGAAGCCAAGCAAGCCATGGTATCCAAAAAATTATTAGTGTAACGTGGGGTCGTTTGAAGTTCGTATTGGTCAAAGGTGGTCAAAAGTATGTCTACATGATGCTTATAATTTTGTAGTATTTCATTACGACACTGGTAGTTACCATTGACTTGGTTTATGAATAACTGGGAATCATCGAAGATATTTATTAACTTAACATCTAGGGCATAAGCAACTTGGAGACCCAATATGAGTGCTTCGTATTTAGCGATATTATTTGTACAATCAAAATCCAGTTTAAAAGATAAAGTCATAGATTTGCCATCAAGAGGAATGAGGATAACACCAACCCCACCTCCTCGCTGACACTTGGAGCCATCAAAGAAGAGTGTCATTTGGTAAGTGGGTTCGTCTAAGAAGAGGTTAGCTATGGATTCGTTTGGGAAATCAAAGTTAGAGGGTTGATTCCTAGAAAGAGGTGTGTTTGCTAGTTGGTCAATGATAGCTTGGACCTTGATGGAATTTTGATGAATGAATTCGAGGTCGAGGTTGGCAAGAAGCATAAGCCAACGTGTGGCATGTTGATGTTGATAGCGTTTGGCGTAAATATAGTGTAAGGGGTCAGTATTGGCAACAATGAAGGTTTTGTGGTTGAGGAGGTAATGGCGGAGTTTGGGGGTGATGAAAACTAAGGCTAAGAGAGTTTTTCGGTGTGGGTGTAACTAGTTTCGTAGTCTAGAAGGGTATGACTTATGTAATAAACCACTTTCTCTCTGTGTTGCTTGTCACGATGAGCGAGCATGACACCTAAAAGAAAGGTCAATGGTGGAAATATATAGGTAAAAGGGTTGATCATCCTTAGGAGGAATGAACACTTGTGGTTGAAGAAGGTATTTTTTTAAGGCTTCAAAGGATTTATGACATCCATCATCCCATTTGAATGAAACGTCCTTATTGAGAAGATGATGAAATGGCTGACAATGGTCGGAAAGCTGTGAGATAAAATGACAAATGGATTGCAACTTACCTTATAGGCTTCGAAGTTGACAGAGATTAGTAGGTGGAGGCATTTCTAGAATAGCCTTTACTTTACCAGGACCGACTTCTATGCCACACAAAGAAATGATGAAACCAAGGAATTTTCCTGAAAGTACCATAAAGACACACTTCTTTGGTTGAAGATGAACACAATACTTGATGAGGCGGTCAAAGATGACTTTAAGGATGGTTAGGTGTTCGGCTCGATGTTTGGATTTGGCAAGAAGATCATCTACATAATCTTCTAATATGTGGTGCATGATGTCATGGAAGATGTAAGTCATGGCTCATTGCTATGTAGCACCAACATTTTTAAGGCCAAAAGGCATGACTTGATAGAAGAAGGTTCCCCAAGGGGTGATGAAGGCAGTCTTGTGTTGATCTTGAGGAGAAAGTAATATTTTATTATAACTTGAGAAATCGTCCATGAGTGATAGCATTTCATGACCGACGGTGAGATCAACTAGTTGGTCAATACCTGGTAGAGGAAAGTCATCTTTGGGACAAGCTAGGTTAAGGTCACGAAATTCTGTACAAATGTGGAGTCCCCTATCGCCTTTGTGATAGGAACAATGTTAGAAATCCATTGGGGATAATCAATGGGTAGGATGAAAGAAACTGAGAGAAGGCATTGAAGTTCTTCTTTGACTAGAAGAGAAAGGTGAGGATGCATTTTCTGTAGCTTTTGTTTGATGGGTTTGGCATTAGGAATGGTTATGATATTGTGGACCACAATTTTACGGTCAATACCGGGTATATCGGCATAGGACCAGGAAAAAGTGTTGTTATGGTCTCGAAGGAAAGAGGCAAAAGCTTCTTATTCAACAACATCTCAAGATTGGCCTATCGTTAGAATGTGTGGGTCGTCTTGAGTGTTAATATTGATTTCAATGGTCGATTTGTTCAACATAGTTTGTGTCTCAGAAGGTAACGACTAATGAATATAAGAGTCTTCCACACCAAGGTAGGAGAGGATGAACTCATCGTCCTGACATTGAATGATGTTAATAGAAGGTGTATTGTCATTGATCATGTCAAAATACAAGAATGGGAGAGAAGAGGGAGCCTCGACATTACGTTGATAGGTCAGAGTTTTGAGGGAAATTGTGTTTATGAATTTTTTTAGGAGGAATAGATTTGGGATCTATGGACTCCGTGGGTGAAGATGGTGATGTGGGAAAATGAGGTGGAGAAGGTTTGTCTTCCTCAATGAGGTCAACGCGGGCCTTCTTGGGAGGTGGTGCGGCGAAGCCAATGCCACTATGGTCATTGTGTTTATGGGTGGTACAAGAAATGACAATATGATGACCTTATTCATAAAAATCGAAGCCAAAGCCTTTCCATGCTCAACGGTGGAGGAAAGTGTGGGCGAAGCGGCGGTTAGTAAGGTATTGTAGATCAGATAAAAATGGTCATGTTTGGGATGGAGGTTTGGGTGAATAGGCGGAAATATCAAGTCCCCCATATGTTCGATTAGTGTGAAGGTGGGGAGGACCATAAGGAAAAACCTCACCTAGGTGGTAGTCATAAGTAGGGTGCTGGTGTAGGTTCCTATACTCTTACGGAGTGAGGAATGTGTCGATATTATATAGGCGGTACTCCCTTAGAGTGAGACATTGAAAAAAACCTTCTAAGGGATTAGTAGTCGATATGTGGGTAACGGGTATAAACAACTCGCTAGATGATTATGAAGCAGATGAGTTAGCTGTAGAGGCTACGACAGTAGTAGGAATAGTAGGGTTAGATGTGGGAGAGGTGGTGGCAGCATTGGTGGATGGGCTTGTGGGTGAAGGTGAAGTGGGGGTAGTGACAGATGCCTTGACTGGTACAAGTACATCGTTGGGTCGGTACAACATGTTACAGGTCTTGAATGGTGACAGATCGACATGGATGATGTAGTTATGTCTTTCATGCTCGAATTTTACACAGTGGTGTAAAATTGAAGGGACACAACCCATGACGCGAATCTAGGGTCCGTCGAGCAATATGTTATACTAGAATTCCCCCTCTAAGATGTATAATAGTTTTGGGACAGTGCGAGGACCTACATGAACATGAAGGATAATAGTGCTAAGGGTGGAGCTGATGGCGTCGTTAAAGGAGGGCATCATAACTAGGTTTTTATGCATACAGTTAGAAGGAATACTCATTTTATTATATGCGTGGGAGGAGATGATGTTAATGTTAGCACCACCATCAATCATGACATGTTGTATGTGTATGTTATTGATATAGACAGAAATGAATATGGCGGGATCAGGGTCATCTGACTGGAGAGGTATAATCTCCTCTTCAGAGAAGTTGAGGGGGGCGACGTGAGGATGGGGTTGTGGGGGTAGAAGGAGGAGATGATTTTGTTAGCAAGGCCACATGGTGAGGGGTGATAATCAAGGCCACTGGTGTGGGGTCATTGGGTAGAACTTCAATGGATTGTAAAACCTTGAGAAGTGCTTATCTGTGGGATTCGGAAGTCTGGACGAGATCATACAAACACATCTTTAGAGGAAATTGATGTAATTATTTTATCGTCGCGCGATGGGTGACCCCGTTAGAGATAGGGTATGTAATTCCGTGGATGGTGATTTTGGGAGTGGGTGCAGATGGTATACTGGGTATAGGGTTGGTTTATGGGATACTTGATTTTTCTTTGATTTTATCTTTTTGAGTGCGGGTAGCAATGTGAACCATGTTAATCTGAGGGGAGGTGGATGGAGAGGGTGTGTCATAAAAGGTATAACGACATGAGGGGTGAAATCCTAGTGGTGGATAAGAGCCTTGTGAAATGAGTAGGGTGCATTGACATTTGGGTGGTGGTTTGGCCAGCTCTCTTATACGGACCATGTTGATCTCAAATTTTGGAGGTGGGAAAAATGGTTGTGGGGGTGGAGATAGTGATCGCGGAATGGATAAAGGGTGATGATGTATGGTGACATGTGATGGTGGAGCATGGTCCTCATCAAGTAGGTCATCATCGTCAAAATTTTGTTTAGGAGGACAAAGTTGAAGAAGAACGGTCTTCAGAGCCTTGCAATTTTCAACATCATGTCCTGGCACATGATGATAGGCATAAATCTTGGTTTCATCAAACCCTTTTGGTTTGGGTTTGAGAGGATCATAAGGTCGAAGCAGTGGTAATGTGATGCTGAAGGTCTCTAAGAGATTGGTTAAAATATTGGCATAGGATGCTGCTAACAGATTGCAATGGGAGGTGAGAGTGGATTTGGGTACAGGTGTGGCTAATTATGAAGGAAGAGTATTTATAGGAGGGGGAATGGGTTGGTTTACTAGTTTGGTATGTGGAGTGGTCTTAGGTCTTGCTGGCATTTGTTTGGGTAAAGGAGGGGTAGAAGAGCTGATGATGGAAGGTTTGGTTGGTTTGACTACCTTATTGGAGGGTAGCTGATTCTTAGCTTTGGGTTGCACTTTCTTGGGTAAAGGTGATACGTGAGTACAATATGTAGAAGTAAAAGTAGATGGTGGAAGAGGACAGGTTACCCACGGGGGCAACTGAGTTGCGGTGGAGGTGGTTGGTAGAGGTGGGGTAGGTGGCATTGGTTGGAGTTGTATAGGAAAGGTTGGGGTTATAGTAACTGGTGGAGGTATAGGTGGCAAGAAGTGCACAGATGAGGGTGAGGGAGTTTGGTTTTTGGGTGAATGAGGTGTAACAAAGGCTCATGATGTAGTAGCAGGTTGTTTATCTTTTGACTGGCCTTGGGTATGAGATTTTTTGGTCAAGGTTGATGGATGAGGTCCTAGGATGGACGGAAGGGGGGAGGGTGACAATGGTGTAGTAGGTGAGACTGGTATACGTGGCCTAGAGGGTTAGGTTTTCCTTTTAGGTGGGGGGGATAATGCTACTGCGGACTTTGGAAGATGCGGCTAGGTCCAATATGATAGGTGGGTGAGTAAGGCTTGATGTTGGCATAACACCCAAAGTAGTAATGGGTCTTGATAATGGGGAGATAAGGTGGGTAGGTTTTTAGGTTTGGGAATAGTTGTAGTGATGGGTAGAAGTTTGGATGGAAGTAGGGATGATGAAGAGGAATCCATTTCAATCGACATGGTTAGTGTAGTTTTGGTTTCCAAAATACCTTTGGGTAGATCGTGGAAGTATCTTCAAGAAACATTTGCATTTGGGTCGAAACGGGGAGCTGAAGACATCCCCAGAGCATGGAATGATCAATGTAATCCAAATGATCGACCAACCATGAAAATGGGACTACTGAAGAAGAGGATGGAATAGGTCAGGTAGCAATCCCTGTAAAATATGTCTGTGAGACAGGGAATTGGCTGGCCTTGGATTTTGTAGGTAAGAGAGATGAGATCATGTCAATAGGGTCCTGGGATGCTAGGGGAGAACTATCCCCGACTGGTAGTGACATGTCTAAAGAATCTCCCATGGGTAGGAGAGATAATAGGCCAGGTGAGGTAGGCTTCTCTCTCGGTGGAGGAGAAGGTGATGATGATTCTCTTGTGGATGGGAGAATAACAAGTGTTGATGGTTCAGAAGGTTGGGAAGCAGATGATGACATGACATTGGTGGAAAGTGTGGGTTCCTCCGGAAGAGCAAGGGGAGATGAGGGGGACTCCTCTATGTGTGGAGGAGTAGAAGAGGTATGCTCCTCTATGGGTGGAGGATCTCGTGCCAAGATTTCCTCAATAGATGAAGTAGGTAGGTTTTGAGGAACAATTAACATGATATCAAAAACTGCGTGAACCTCACAGATGTTGTTGTTACTGGATGAAGGTTCACTATTTTGATTAGATAATGGTTTATGATTAGGGAATGGATTTTTGAAGATGTGCAAATTCTAATTTGTTGGCGCATTCAAGTTGTCTACGACAAGGTCTCCATTGTCTATCATCTCTTGAATAATGTTTTTAAAAGTTATACAGTTACCATCACTATGTCCTGTAACGCGATGATAATTACAGTAGCCATGCGCTTTATACCATGCATGCATAGGATGAGAGGGATCGAAACGTGTATAAGGTTTTATGGGAGAAAGTGTAATGGCTCCAACTTTAAGAAGTTTTTCCAAGACCAAAGAATAGGGCTCTTTGATCGAAGTGTACTTCCACTGCTCCCGCGAGAGTTGGAAAGCCTAGACAAGAGAAAGATTGGAAGGTGGAGCCTGATTAGAAGGATGAGGTGGACCCACCTTGAGGACTACCGCGTTGGAAGATCCTTTGGGATTTGAATAGTTATTTTGGGGTTTTGAAGATGAAGAAGAATCGTTGGATTTGAATGGGGTTTTCTTGTTCCGTAATTGGATTTTATTTTCTTTAATGACACGAATTTCTAGTTTTCGGGCCATGGTGAACGATTCATCAAAGGTTCGGAATGTTTGGACTTGTAGAGTTGGTGAGATGTGTCTGGAACAAGCTCTAGTGAGAAACTCAATAAGTTCAGTTTGAGGTAGTTAGAATGTCAATTGGTTAATAAGACTTCGCCAACGGGTAACGAAATCTGTGATAGATTCGTCTTCGTACTGCCGGGTTGAATAGAGATCGGTCATGGTGACTTTCTTGGTAAAATTGATTGGAAAATGATCTAGGAAAGCTTGGGCTACTTGATTAAAGGAATAGATAGAATGTCAGGGTAGTCCATTGTACCAATCCAACACTGGTCCTGTCAAGGACATTGGGAAAGTTCATAGGAGAAAAGTGTCATCATGGGTGATTAGGTAGCACCCATGTTTGGATGACCGCAAGTGTTGTTGCGGGTCTTCTTTACTATTAAATTGATTAAATTTAGGCATTTCCCAATGCACTGGGTAAGGACAAATGGGAATAGATGGATGGATAGGCTCATTACAAATTTCATCATATGTTAAAGAATTACAGGAGCCAGAAACAGATGCTTCTAAGGTCTGCATCTTCTCCATCATCATTTTAATGAGGTCGTTAGTAGGTTGGGATGAATGGGTGCCCCTGCAGAAAAAGGGGGTTGATGCAGAAGGTACGAGGTAGGTGGTATGCTGGTATATGGTGGCATTGAATATGAGAACTGCACAGGAGGAATAGATGTGGGTGGCACATAGCCAGTGTGAGCGATAGATGAGGTTGGGGGTTATTGGTAGTATGTGTAAGCGGGTGGGGTAGTCATAACGACTCTATTCGTGATTGGGGGTAAGGATTGTAGGATAAAAGGATGAGGTTTTGGAAAAGGGTGTAAGTTGCTAACACCGGAGGTGGTTGCAATACAACGGGTATATGGGAAGTGGCGGGTGTAGATGGAGCTAGAATCATAGGGGATGTCGGAGGGACAATCGATGTCACGGGTGTGATCGATGATGTAGATGCTGTAGTTATAGTGGCTATGGGATTTAGCTGTAACACCACATGTGATAAAGTGGATGACGGTAGTGTCAAAATGGTGTTAGCTGATGCAGAAGTGGGGGCTAGAGACAGAGGGATAGATACGGACATGCCGTATATTAATTGTCACGAGGAATTCTGGGTGGAAGAATGAGCAAGGTATTACTGGAGGGTAGCGGGATTCTGGTCGAGGAGTCTCACAAACTCCTCATCGCCAGTGGCGATGGGGATAAGCTGAGTCGAATCCATAGGTGACAGAATGGATGGCGATGATGGACTAGGTGGGAGTGGCTGATGGCTAGCATGAAACATGAGGGTGTTATTTTGGCTGCGAGTCAACACCATGTGAATCAATGTAAATCAAGTGAACTGTACTCTGTAAATGACACAGGGGACAACAAAGATGGGACAAAATAGATTTCGAGAGGAGAATTGGGTAAATATTTTGATAAAAATCAAAATAGGTTGAACGATGCCGGTTATAAGAACTGATGTCGGTTAAGGTGTGACCGATGCCGGTTACAAGATGACCAATGACGGTTACTGTGAAGAATAACAGTTTTAGCAAATAAAGCAGAAATTGGTGATTATTAGACAGGGAGACGGTATTGGAGGACTATGATCAAAATACAGAGAGTATGGTGACACATAGAAACTTTTAGATAGAAAAGAAGGTGAGATGAGTGTTCGTTGGATAAACTAATCCAACAGAACAAAGGATCGATGCCAGTTTGGTAAACCGATTCTGGTCAGATGTAAACCGATGTCGGTTACCGTGAAATCTGAAAAATGAAAAAAAAATGAGGTGTTGTGAATTTAGATTGTATGAAGAATCAACCCAAAAGCCTGGGTATGATAGGATGAGGCCCTGACACACTCAGAGAAAGTCAGAATACTCCAACTATGATGGTAGAGTGTGAAAGGAAAAAAGAAAGATGAAGAAAACGTATCCTCTCACCTCAAAATGCAAGTCAAGCACAAAGCTATGAAAACACACAGTCCTAAAAGTGAATTTTATATTTGTTGTAGCTTATGCTATTTATGACTGACACGTGAATTCAGAATAGATTTTTTGGTTGGGAAGGCGTCCTACGAAAAAGGAAATCTAGAGGGTGAGGTTTCAGGTTATGTTATGGTGGGGGCAGTCCTTCCTCTGATGGGGTACTAGACAGAGATAACTAGCTGGGGATTACCTGTCAATCCTCTGATCGTGTGATCATTGACAGGCATTCCTAGGTAAGATGTCATTTAAGAAGGTGTGTATATTCAAATTTTTGTGCAGTTTGGCAAGAGAAAGAGAGAGAAGCAAGTGCTTTCTACGGTTCAATTGTGTCAACCATCAGCTGGGCATGACTTCCAATGTATAGGTTGCCCTCATTTTTAATGTGAGCTATAATGCAAAAAATCAGAATGCAATGAAAGTGTTTTAATACCCAAATCAAAATATGATATTTGATGTAGCAAATGATGAACAGGAAGAGGGATGCTTTTTCACTAACGCAATGCAGAAAAGAAGAAGTGGTTCATTTTAAGTCCCAAATGACAAATGTCGTTTAGACAATTAAAAGAAAGGAATATTACCAGAGAGAAGATTAAATGTGTAATTTTCAAAATGAAAGAAACACACAAAAATGTTTTCCCTATATGAAGAAAATGCAATGAACCCAAGAGAGGGTCCCACTGGGCGTGCCAAAATGTTTCACCATTTTCTTTACGTTTTGAATCTGACAAAACAGATAATGTTATAGGCTGAGGAGGAATACCTGTTGCGATGGTTGGTTTGAAGGTTGTGCGCACATTCTGACTTCTCGATCCAATGTTGACTGTGAGAGCTTCCTTTTGGCTAGGAGGAACTACCTGGAATAGAAAACAAGACCACAAAAGAGAGTTAAATAATATATGGAAAGGGACTACCTGGCATGTGCTAGATCTGGGAAGTATGATACTTCCTAGATGGCTGTCAATCCACTGTTTAATACAACTTAATGTGAGAAATAATGTAAGTAAACAAATTCCTACTGTAGTTGATATGATTTAGGTATCTCATTCAAATACAATAAGAAAATTGAATATAACAGGCTAGGTTATAATCGGATCTGGAGGTGGGGTAGTTGGTCAGGGTTCTGGTACTGGTTAGGGTCAGATTTTGGGTCACTTAGGTTGCTTGGGTGAAGATTCTTAGGTTATGTTATTGATAGGATGGCCAAATACAGAGACCGGTATCGGTCAGATATAACCGATGACAATTTAGAGGGAACCGATGACGGTCATGGGTAACCAACGTCGGTACGGTCGGGATGATAGGAATTCAATAAGATCTGATTGTGGAAATTGGTCTAAGGTTAGACAGAGATGAAAAGGGGAATGGTGAGGTCTGTGGGGATCTTAGGAACACTCAGAGATGTATAAAGGTCATGTATAGATGATCTAATGGTGTGGTGGTGAAGGGTTGAGTTTGCAGGAAAGTGAATGGTGGGGGAATGGAGATGCTAATAGAAAATGATAACAGAGATGACAAAAACCTTTAAAACAGAACAAGGATGGAATGACATAGGTGATAAACACACTTACTGATGTTGCAGGTCCAATGAATGGGTTGTGGTGATGATTGATCGGTGGGATGGAGCTTGGTGCCACGTCAGTGCTTCTTAGAATGCTACCACGAGAGCGATACCTTTGGATCTGTCTTGATGCTGGCTATGGCTGCCTGGATGTGTGAAAGAGTTCTAGTTCTTGCTTGCATGCAGGTCTCCTTTGCTCCAAAAATTTGAAAATGTATCTCTAACCTCTCAAACAAGGTTACCAAAATGGTTATATGGTAATCGACGATGGTTTAGGGTTGATCGGCATTGGTTTCAAGATGACCGACATCGGTTAAAGCAGGATTCCCTAGGTTTACTAAAAATGAAAGATCTTTGGCAATCATTTGGGCCATGTCTGTCCATTTATTGCAGATCAAAATGGATGTTATCTTTTAATGAGCGGGAATGTGGTTAGAGGAATAATAGGCATTGATTTTTAGGGTTGAACTAAGTCTTAGTTAGTTATGGTGAGTAGATAGATACTAAAAATAGGTTTATAATGAGGTGTCTAGGGTCTAGGTGAGGTGGAAATTGGTTTAATTAAGATAATTAAATAATGAATAAAGTGAGGATGAGTATTAATTTAATTAAAGTGATTAAATTAATATTAATGTGTGATGTAAGGGTCATGGTTAGGTAAAAGTGTTTAAGTTAGCTGTTTGAAAGGGGACCAAGGGGAGTGTGACCCAATTTTGATGTCTACACCTCATGTACAAAGGATTTCGCATACCTTTTTTAGATACCTTTTTACATATAGTTACACATATTTTGATGACTTGCTTATGACCCATTGGTCATCCTGGCTTGAATCCATATTGTAGTGATCTTCACCCACTCACTGGTCCGTAGAACGTTGTATTCCGACTCCATTGAGACTACAATTGTCCTCTACCGATGTGATATTGGAGTCACCACCATAGTTTTTCTCAATATTGTTATCCTTTTTTCATGGGGCATCTTGCCTTGGTAATCATTTTACCCTTTTTTACCCACCCACCCTTTATCATCTACCTTTTTCAAACACGTCATCGATTTCCCTTGACATCATCGATCCCCCATTTGAGGGGGAGCTCATCATCCACCTTTCGTCAATCCTCATCCAGCTCTTATCATTTTTGTCTTTGGCTTGTTAATTCAAACCACTCAACAGAAAGGGGGAAAATGTAGAAACCTAAATTTGGTGTTTATACCCTTCATCACCCGCGTGCACATAATTATTTAATCCATCCCCCTTATTCAATTAAATGCCCACGTTAATATTTATCACTTTTAATTTACATTAATTAATTAAGCTTCAATTAATTAATTAATTAATCAATTAGCCCACATCTTTTGCTTCCCTTTCCCTAATGGACTTTCTATTTCCTATCCCTATGCTTTTTTTGACCTATCTCTATTGCCAACCCACCTACACCTCATCCTAAAACAACCTCTTCTTGCCTAATGATTTAAAACATTCAATCCCATCCTTAAAAACATAAAATCGCGCCAAAAGCAAAAAAATCCTACCATTAGGGAAACTTTCCCCGCAATTGGTGGTGACCTAGCCCAGTAACATTGATCCTATAAAGCTAGGTGCTTTCTTTCTATTCATCATCAAATGCATGCACATATCCCAACTTCCTTGCAACCTACACGCTGCTCCTCGTGTTTGAACATCTCTGTACTAATCACATACCTCTTGTATCTCTTTCTAGTTTGTTTACGTTTCATGTAGACATTCCTTTGTAAGTTTATCATTTTTTGGTATCATTTTATGTAGTTACTATCATATTATCGCTGCCTTGTTTGCATCTAACCTTTTGCAGGTCCAAAAATGACCAAGACTCCATTATCAACTTTTATGCTTGCAAGTTCTCTAATCTAGCTTATTTCTTTTGGCATTGTCCAACACTTATCAGATCATCGTCAATTTTCCCAAGTCGTTATTGACCTGGTCTGTTATCCTCATCCTTTTTGCTTCATATTCTTTTTTGTGTCTATTCTACCTCTTGCACTATTTCTAGACCCCAAATCTACCATCCCGCTTCTTTGAACCTGTATAGTTTTCATCCTAATTCCATCATGATCCTTATTAACTTGTATTACTTTCATTTCCTATCCTTAGACCCTCACTGTAGGTTGTTTCCAGTGTTTATGGACCTCTGTTCTGTCCTACTTGCATTTAGAGCATTCAGATCTACACTTAGAGTTGTTGTTCCATCTTTCTGCCTCAAGTCACCGTTGACTTGCCTCTGCACAGTCTGGGTCATCATCGACCCAGACCAGGTACATTTAATTTGCATTCTATTTTAATCAAATCAATATTAAATCAATCATAATTATTCTCAGATTTTATAAATCCTTCTATTTCTGCATACTTTCAGTTTACCTTTACTTTGTATCAATTTTGTTTAGCAATGAGGGTTGACATCCATTGAGGAAGTTAAATTCTTCTCAGCTCCACTTTGTCAGGAAACCCCCGACCAAACCATATAATAATTTTGCTTTCAGTGGGTCTTATTTATATGTTTCATTTGATTTGCAACAACAAAATCCATCATCATCTTGCGCTCGTATCACATCGCATCCGAGGAAACATAAACCCTCCAACATTTTTGAGTTTGCTAGTTTCTTTAGTAGTTAGTGCATTAACCCTCATTAAGAATGAGAAACTTGGAAAATAGATGGTCTAGAAGGTTCTAGCAAAATATCAGAGATAAGTGAAGTTGAGTGGGATGTGATAGATTGATAAGGATTAGGTCCTGTGTAGGGGATGTTTTGAAATTGATTGGGATGAAAATATGTAGAGGTAATGGATGAAACAGTCGAAGATGATTGTAAAAATAACGTATAAGGGGTAGAATAATATGTTGATGTAAAAGGTTGATCCATATTAAATGATAGTCAACTGATGATGATACAACAAATCCCTAAGAGAGATACAAATGTAACATACAAGTCAAGCAGGACAATTTTAATTATCTTGATTACAATTTATATGTGGGGGAAGAGGCTCAAAGGGAAGATAATGATATGGCTACTCTAAGGTTGGTTTCAGGTAATGTTAAAGGATGGAGTCCACAATATACCTGAAGGTATGTGAGTCCCAAATCTATGTTGGTACTAGTACAAGGCCTGGTATCGGGGTCTACCCCCTCACTTCATGGTTCCACAACAATAAGGGATTCGATTGCTTATCCAATATACCGACAACTAGTTGTTTATACTATGCTAGAACACCAAGTCAATTTCCCTATTGAGTGATGAAATCCCAATATTTATCACTTGGGTAGGAGTGTTTGATGCAAATTTGATGTTTGATGTGGTTTGGCTATGTGTGGGGGAAGAATTAAGTGAATGCAACAAATTAATCATTCTAATTTATCTATGTGATCAAGCACGATGCAAGGTTTATTTTAAATCCAAAATAAAAGATTGACTTCGATGAGAATAGACAACAAAATGCAATGCGGAAAACAAAAATAAAGGAAAAGCACTGACTTCAAAAATGCTTCTTTTTTTAATTTTTCAAATTTTTGATTTTTTTTTCGCAAAACAATAAACAACAAGCAGAAGCCTCTCAAAGAAGAAACCTGCAAAAATGTTAGTAGAAGGAAAAAAATAGCAAGAAAATGATGTTAGAGGATGACTGACCAAGTAATCAGAAGTAGTCATAGAGATCGCTGGTGATTGATAAAATCATTGGCGATTTACACAATCCTCAACGATTTGACTGGATCGTTGATGATTATAGAGCAGAAAGTAAAAAATGAATGAAAATCAATTTAAATGGAGGAAAATGGGACTAGGTTCCACCGAGCGTGCTAGAATGCTCAAATATTTTTTTAACTTTCCACTCTAAATCAATGAAGTGAAGTAATAAAAGTAAAACCAACCTCGGAAGATGCGGGGTTTACCGATACCCATAGAGATGGATGTTGTAGTCGATGGATGAAATATCCTTCTTTCATCGATAGAGGAACTTACAGATCATATACACTAAGAAGATGATGAGATTAGATAGATATATGGCGGATTTCCTGGCAAAGGCTAGTCCCTGGAAGTCAATTGACTTCCTTGCAAGGATGTTAATCTACTTTCAAGAAATCAATCTGATAATGATAAGATAAATTAATAAAACAAACAATATAACCAATAATGTAAAGGCAAAGGGACTGACACGATCCACGACTATATGATGGTCTGTTGGTGATACTTGATCCAAATGGAGTCTAGGAATCACAAAATGGCTCAAAGGAGCAAAGATGTGGATAGTTGTGTATTCATAAGGAAAACTGGGTGATAGATTCGATTTAGTTAATTGCTAAAATGTTAGAGATGGCTTAAAGGAGATTGATATGATTAGACAGACACTTGCAAAGGCAAAGTGGTGGTCAAGATTGAGATCTGGATGTCATAAGGGAAAACTGATGTGTAAATGGTCTAACAGATAGGAATCGCTGGTGATTGAGGCCGATCGCCGACCATTGGGCCGAATCGTCGACGATTAGGAGAATCATCAGTGATTGCTGAAGAAGTGTGTAGGATGATAATAAACGAGATAAAATTGATGCAGGATATCAAATGATAAATAAACGAGATGATAATGTAAAAGGGAAGGCACTTACCTTGTTCCAGATGATGAATAAAGTTGAGAGGATGACATTACCAAAGAGAAATACACTACAAATGTCAGAAGATTTGTTGAGTTGACTTCCTAGATGTATGAATGACCTCCAAGAGCTGAAGAAGAGATATATTAAATATTTTTGTGATGATGTGGACTATGATATAATAAGATTACAATGTGAATGCCTTGAGCAACGTCTTGTTACAAGCCAAGTTCAAATGACTACCAGCTAGCCCGAAATTAATGCTTGAAACATGTTTATATAGATTTATGTAAACAAAGGTGAATCACCGACAATCTGGGAAATACGGGAAAATAGTTGAAATAGCTTCCCAAATCAAGCTTTTGGTTTGTTTTGTTGAAGGATATATGTTGGAAAAAGGTTATGCAGGTTAGAAATGTTGTTAAATGGTTGAGAGGGTAGTGATCTTGTTTTGTTTTATTCGATTTTGGTTAGAATGTGGTTTGAGTGGTTTAGGAGAGGATAAAATAGGATTTAACAACTGTAGAATAATATTTACGGGGATTAAAAGGGGGGAATTAATACTTAGGATAAGGATTTAAAGAATAATATGATGGTGATAATGAAGGGGAGCTAGCGGATGTGGACACGAGGATAAGTGGTGCTAATGTTAGGTGTCTACATTTACATACAAGTTTCCTTGGTCAAATAAAACTAAAGCTTGATAAAAAATTACTATAATCTGGTGTAAATGCACTTACCCTTACCAATTACATAATTCTTTTACACATTTCAAAGTTGGAAATAACATGTCTTTAATTACTTCATACATTGTATTTGTAGATAACGAAGTGGATTTCATCACCACTTAGCTACACTGGTGACGTGGACATCACTATCACGAACCAAATCATATTGCATTGCACTTGAGACCTAGTTTCAAAACAATGTTTGGTGTTTTCCTCACCGCTGTCCCCCACTTATAGGTGAAGTTGTCATGATTGGGGTTACTATGAGTATATACCTAAAATAGTTGTAACAACAAAGTCTGTGGCATTGTCCCTATAAATCTTCAGAGAGAAATAAGGACAGCATTCACATTTCATTCCATCATTACCCCTACCACCTAGTCACAAAAACCATCATTGGAGTGGTGATTTAATCCTCTAAGCAGGCTAGTGATTAGGCGAGCCTCTTTCAATATTCTTAGGCATCCCCATACCACTTATGCCCCCCTACATATTTGGTATATCGGGAATAGGATATATTGAAAGACACATCTTTTTGGAGTAACAAGAGTCTTATATTCTCCCATTTGACAACATTCTTCTTGTTGAATTTTCATAAAAAATTGCATTACCTAATGGATTTCAAGCCTTTAAAATCCAAAATGATCTAATTCATATCATACTTTTTGCTTCTTGTTTGTAAACAAGAAAAGTTACGGTGTGTGATTGAAATAGTGTCCCTTGAGCTAGGATGCCCTAGTGTCAGTCGCACAAAGAGATAGTGGGCTATAACTACTTTGTCCAAAATGCAAATGTGTGGTATGGAATTTAGAATAAACCCTCCTATGCAGTGAAGTATGCAGTCCAAAATGCATTCCTTGATGTAGTAGATAGAAAATATTAGCTCCTTGTAATAGTATGTGCCTCTTGAATGCTTTCCCCCTTAATGAGGTTAAATAAGACATGTATATATATGATTCCCTTGCTTAAGTTTCATCATTAACAAGTGAAAGGTTGACTAAGAGTGATAAAAGAAAGACAAGAAAGAAGTAACATTTGAAAGATTAGAAAAAGAGGTAAAGAGGACACAAAAGGTTCCCAGAGGGGATAGTAGTGTACCTGGGTGCTCTGTCCCTAATGGAAAGTCTTATACAGGGTGCTCAAAAGGTCAGACAGTGCAATCAGAGATGAGTAGGATGTTGGCTAGTATGCAAATTTGTAAGTTGTCAATTAGAAACAACAAGAAATAAAGATGAAAAGCATAAAAGTAATGTCAAAGCAAAGTAAAAAGGTGTTAATGAGTAATTCTCTTGCTTAGGAATCATGCATATAAATGAAGTATTTAGAGGCTAGATGTACATAGTAAGTGTGTGATTTAGTGACTACATTTTCCCCCACTTTATGTTGGTGAATAAGGATTTGGTAGCATAAAGTAGAAAAGAAAATTGTACCTTGGAGAGTCGAATGAAGATTGTACCCAATAGTGTGTCGAATGAGTGTTGTAGCATGTCAAATGGAATAGTGCAAGATGTGTACCATGAAATTTTAAGGAGAGGGAAGGATAAGGATCCTAGGGGTGACCTTTGCATGTGTGGAGTGATAATGATGTGTGTGTAGTTCCTTGGAATGTCATCTTTGCTAGAGTGTGCTTGAGATTTTCTTCATGGTTTCTTGTGTGCTTTGCCTTTGTTGGGATAGGATAGGACCTGCAAAATAAAACAAGTGTAGTCAATGCTCTAGGTAAATGCAATTGAACTTTAACTTGGAAAATATGTAAAAATGGAAATGTGTATTAGAAAATCTAAACCAAGGGGTTAGAGTACACCTGGAGTGTTGAAAGAGAAAGGGATAGAAATTTGTTCCTGTTTGTAGACCCGATGCTTAGGATCTGGTTGGAATAACACGAAGGATTTGGGCGTCCTATCGCCAAACTAGGGATTTGAGTGTCCTGATGCTAAACTTCAGATTTAGGCATCATGTTTCCACTAAGGGAAAGTGTATTGGGAGAGTGGTCTATTTTTCCCTCTAACCATTAATGCTTCCCTATGGATAAGTGCCACTGTAGATGATCACAAACCCAATTTTTAACTTGCCTTGGGTGACACAAAGGATCTAGGCATATCATTGTCTTGCATATGCCCTAGGTTCATTCCCTTATTTAGTTATCTTCTTTGGTTCTTGGAGTTAGTAGTTAGTTCATGTTAGTGATTGATTGCAATTTGAAATTGGTTATGTAACTGCTGAAACTAGAGAAAATTGTGACTTTGCAATTGTTGAAACTACTTTGTAACTATTTTTTCCCCCAAGACATGAGCACTCATGTGGGACACTAGCCCTAAGAATTCTTGTCTATTCTAGGCATTTGTGTCCATGCTAAATTTTGTGGCCATGTCTATTTCTAGCCCTATTCTGTAACTGATTTATGTTTTGTTCATGTTTGTATGTGTTTCTGTAATTGTGTTATGTGACTGTTGGGAGGGTGAAAAGGTTCACCCAATGTTTTCCCCCACTCATTTGGGGTGTGTGAGATGAAAAAATGAAAAGAATCCCAAATGAGGAAGGACTAAAACTGATGTGCACATCTGATATAGGAATTGTGTAGGGGAATAGGGATTACACATGGTAGTTACCATGGCATAAGAAAAACAAGGGGAAAATGCTAGCATACAAGTGTTAGTGACAAACAAGCAATGCACATTGAAATAACAACTAGTAAAAGCATATAGGAAAATAATAAACAAGGACTCATTAAGTAGTTGGTTGCATACATGGGACACCACTCAGGATGTCACAAGACAATCAGAGCCATCAAGGCTTGTGCAAACAAGGAAATCAAGAAAACATAGGGCATAACCTGCAAATAATGACAAACAAGGTACAAGAAAATCAGACAACCATGATTGAAAGGAGTCATGTAAGGAAAATGCTACACATGAAGCACCTGTTAGCATGTTAGGAAAGATAAATAGTATGTGCCAATGTAATATCTGAATATAGGAATGAAAATGTGAAATATTGTAATTATAGAACCTGATAGTAAGTAAGAAAAGGTAGATGCCCCCAGGAGCCTCAGTGGGACTGGTAATGGATATACCAAGCATCATACATCGTGTAACAACCTATAAGTGACATGCATTCACCTCAAGATACCATGTGAATGTGCATGTGTGTATGAAAAATGATAAAGCATACTATGAACCGTAGTAACGTGATAAGCAAAGGTGCAACACATAGTAGTATAAGGAAGGAATAATACATCCAATCAAGATCTAAGCAAGCATTTTTTTGGATTTTGTAAATGCATATATATAAAAGAAAACCATATAGAAGGGAGGAATAAGGATGCCCCCTGGTGTGTGTGTGTGTGGGTGTGTGTAAAGTGAGGTCCATATGAAGAAACCCTCAACAGTCAAGTATGAACTAGGAACAAGAGTGTGTCATCGGGTGGTGTGGGGGAATTAGGATGCCCCCAAGTGTGAATGCCAAAAGGATCTATGTGAGATCATTGAGAATATCATCTAAACCTGGAACAAAGCCAAAGGGGGTTGGTTGAGATGCATGATATGCAACGAATTTGGGTTTGCCATTGAAAAATACTGAGAGATGAAGATCATACATGCCCCTATCATATTATTCATCAGTGAATGGTGTATAAGGGAACTTGAGTGCATTCCATCATGTCATATTAGGAGACTAATTAGAGAATGAATCATTATGAATAGTAATAGACTTGGAAGCAACTAGAAAAGTGAGAAGAGTATTATGTCGATCAATAGTACCACCAGTATAGCGAAGCCAAGAGTGTCCGAGAGTAAGGGGAGAAGGGTGAGGGTCAAGTGCAACCCAAAATTTCATGTGGAAGATATGTGGGCCCAAAGTTGGGAGGAGGAAGATATAGCCTTGATATTGAGGGTGAGGCACAAGAAAAGGGATGATATCAGTAGGAGTAAATCCCAATTGGGTGAGGCCTTCATATGTGCAAACATTTTTAGAGCAAGTAGGATCATAAGGAACATGTTGCCAATACTTGTGATAATGTGCAAGTAAAGTAATCAAAATGAGGAAATGACATAGGAGAAGAGGTAATAGTAACATTATGACCAGGAATACTAGATGAGGAAGGAACCATAGGGGGAAATAGGCTCTAGAGTATGTATGATATTAGAATAAGGAATCATGACAATAGTGGTGGGTTGAGTGGTGAGATATTTGACTTGATATTCACCAAGACCAGTAGCAATATAGTGAGTATGAAAGAGAGACTCATCAAAATCCATGGGAGTGAAATCCAAAGCATGCAAGGTATCATCAATGAGTTCAACAATATCAACGATCATCATCAGAATCATCAGTCTCTATATGGAAGTATTGTTTAAACTTTTCTAGGAGTTTATCACTAGATGCAGAAGGGGTATGGGAGGATATGGCAGGAGAGATGAGATCGGTAGTGGGAGTCTGAATAGAGGAAGTGACAAAAGGTGGAGGAATGGGAGTAGAATTGCTAGACTCCCCAACATCATATGTATCAAGATGATGTGAGGGAATGACCATGGAGGTGGAAGAGTCCATGCATAAATACTTGAATGGTTCAGGATTAGTGGTAATAGTATGCTCATACCCATCAAAGATAAACTTGACACAACAATGGACAATAGAAGGAACAACTTGCATAACATGGATCCAAGGTCGACCAAGTAGCAGATTGTATTGCAATGGGGCATCCATGACATAAAAGAGGGTGTGAAGAGTGTGGGGTCCTACTTGTAACTCTAAAGTGATAGTACTAATGCATGCATGAGTAGTAGTATCATAGCCACAAACAACAATAACATACTTTTCAATTACACTATGAGGAATGTGGAGTTGGGAAAGTAATGATAAAAGGACAAATATTCAATGTAGAGCCATTATCAATAAGTACACGCTTAATTTGGAAATCCTGAATGCAAGCCATGATAAGAAGAGGAGGAGAATCAACAGAAGACTTGGGAGTAATGTCCTCATAAAAAATGTGATAGAATTGGTGATATGCTTGAAAAAATCCATGAGATGGGCAAAAGCTACTAGAGGGTCATCACTTTGGATTTGAATAGAGTGAAGGGAAACCTCTAAGGTATGACGACAATCAGGAGCTTGGCACAATAGATCAAAGAGAGATATCTTAGTTGGGGTATTATTTAATTTTTCAATGATATCATAGGTTTTAGATGGAGCAGCAGGTTGAGGAAGTGGTGTAGCTAAGAGGAGGAGGAATAGAGGTAGGAAGTTGAAAAGGGGCCTTATTGCGGTGGGTGGTGACAACATTGACAGAGGGAATGGCAGAGGCATTTGTGTAGTGAGGTGGATGTTGCGTAGTAACATGAATGTATTCAGATTAGATGATGTCTAGGGAATAGATACGGGTAGGGATGAAAGTAGAAGAATTAGCCATGATCTCAGAAGAAGAAGAAAAAGGGAAATGGATCTGGGGCATGGACATAGTGTCGGGTTCACCAAATGATTTAATAAAATTAAATCTAAGATAAGGACACTGCTGATTAAATATATATAATAGTATTCAAGCAAGATCAAATAAAGGAAATGCAAGCAAGAGTGATACATAGGGTTTGGAGAATGATCAGCTTGTAATGTAGGTCTAGACTGATTCTGGACTGATGAACTGATCTGGAAAGGGCATATTTTGGACTGTATTAAGCTTGTGTCTAAACTGTGATCTGTAATGATCTCAGGGACAAAAGTGCTTGGAATGGGATAGGGCCGCTCAAGGTGCTAGTGTCTATTCTGGGTGCTGTGTTTCTTGGAGTAGCTCAAGATCTGGTTCTTTTTGTGTCACTAAGTGTCACTCCTTGTTCATTGTTTGTCACATTAGATTCTATGTGTCATACTTGTACCTACAAAATAAATGCTAACTACCTGCACAATACTCAAGCACACATTAGATGAATAAATAATGCATATGCTTGAGTCAGACTGACCTCAGTGGTCACCCCAATGTGATTGTCACTGAGCGTTGCACTACATTTCAAACTCTATGTAGTTCTAGTGTGTGTGTGTGATTGGAATAGTGTCCCTTGAGCTAGGATGCCCTAGTGTTAGTCGCACAAAGAGATAACGAGCTACAACTACTTTGTCCCAAATGCAAATGTGTGGTATGGAATTCAGAATAAACCCTCTTATGCAGTGAAGTATGTAGTCCTTGATGTAGTAGATAGAAAATATTAGCTCCTTGTAATAGTATGTGCCTCTTGAATGCTTGCCCCCTTAATGAGGTTAAATAAGACATGTATATATATATGATTATTTTTCTTAAGTTTCGTCATTAACAAGTGAAATTCTGACCAAGGGTGATAAAAGAAAGACAAGAAAGAAGTAACATTCGAAAGACTAAAAAAAGAGGTAAAGAGGACAATGCACCCAGAGGGGACAGTAGCACTGGGCGCTCCTATCCCTAATGGGTGGTCTAGGTGCTCAAAAGGTCAGACAGTGAAATCATAGTTGAGTAAGATGTCAGCTAGTGTGCAAAATTGTAAGTTGTCAATTAGAAACAACAAGTAATAAAGATGAAAAGGATAAAATCAATGTCAAAGCAAAGTAAAGTGGTGTTAATGAGTAATTCTCTTGCTTAGGAATCATGCATATAAATGAAGTATTTAGAGGCTAGATGTACATAGTAAGTGTGTGATTTAGTGACTATGTTTTGGTTAATTGTTTCATGTGGAATACAATTATCAGTAGGAGTTTTTGTATTCAAACATGAGAAAGGTTTTACTGTAAAAAATATTGTAAAATTTTAAACTAAACTAATAAAAAATAAAGAAAAAATTAATGATAATTTGTTACCTATGTCAATGTTTGCAGTGGATGCAATTTGGGTCCTCATTTTTTTGGTTGGTTGAAATAATTTAATATTCTACTTTTTCTTTTGAATTGATCTTCCTTGTTTTCATTATTCACAGAGTCCATTTCACCTATCCAAGTGTGATTTTACAATAGATCAATTTTTTAAGAAGAGTATTAAAAAATTGCAAACGACAGGTGAAACATAAGTGTTTGAATCTATCATAGCGCTACCATCTACCAAAGTGAACAGTGCTATTGACCGATAGCACACATAGTGTCACCATTTGGTGGCATTATATACTCTATCAATTAGTAGCATTGTGTATGATAAATGTCAGTAGCATTGTGTATGCCCAGTAGTGCACACAATGCTACCAAACAGTAACATTGTGTATCCTAAATGCCGGTAACATTGTGTATACTACCACTCGGTAGAAAACACAATACTACTAGCTAGTAGTATTATGTATGCTAAAGGCTAGTAACATTGTTATGCTACCAGTCGGTAGCATACACAATGCTATTGGTTGGTAGCATTGTGTATACTGTCGATCGATGGTCTAAACAATGCTGCCGACTAGTAGCATATCTAATGTTACTGGATGATGCTATTTTGATTTGTGCATTTTTGAAACAAATATAGTAGAATACCATAACAATTAAAAATACCTTAACGTAGGGTTGCAATATGCATTTGATCTCGATATTTAAAGCCCAAAGGAATTATGACGAATATTTGATTTGTACTTGTTAGTTAGAATTTGCACACAAAATTGTAAATACGTAAATAGTATATATATGAAGGTGCATATAGCAAATTTCAATTTCACGCTAATGGTGATTTGAAGTAAAACAATTGGCTATTGGTGTAAACACTAGGCGAATTGAACCCTAAAATTAACTTGTACCTTGAAAATTTATGTGACCCGATCCTAATTCCTACCCTAAAAATTAACCAAATGCAAATTTTAAAATCTAGAATATTCGTGAATTATCAAATATTCGCCACTAAAATTTACCATGGTGGCATGTTGAAGGGTACATATTGCACTAGACTATGTCAAATCATATTTGTGGTATGTCATGTGTTGAAACCCAACTACCTTGTCTTCAGGAAGATAAAATGACTATAACCATCTCTACAACAACCTTTCTTAGTTGCAACTCCCATTATTAGTTGTATATATGTATTGTAACCACTATGGTGGAATATAGACAAAGACCAAAGATAGAGATTTGTACTTGCACTCACTCGACACACTAGATAGTTTTATTTATTTCATTCTACTCTAATATTCAAATGACATGTTTGTAATCCTACACATTAGTTTAAAAAATCAATAAAGACACATTCCCCTTTTGATATAAGAGCATGCTCTTCTAGTTTTGCTAAAAAAATTGTACACAATATCTATGTCCCTATTCACCATTAATCAATAGAAGTTTCATTCCCTACAAATAAGTCTTCTGCTACATTGTTGTGTATTTAGTTTATTGCATTTGATAACTCTCACATGCTCTTTTAATCGTTCTCCAATTATCACGACATTGTCCCCCACACATGGTCCTAGGCTCTGTAGTGTGGATCACTATATATCTATCAACGGGATGACTTTACAGTTCCCTCGACCTCTAAAGGAAAAATGTCACCGTAAATAACTAGGTACGCCTTCTTTGTATGTGGGCATTTATTGATTATCCTTAATGTTGCCTCTATAACCAGAGGAGTCTAAGAAAGTAATTAAATGAAATAAGATTATTTAGTTCACTTTTTAATTAATTTTTGTGTTTATATCTAATCATATCTCGCTATTTTCATAATCTAATATATATATATATATATATATATATATATATATATATATATATATATATATATATATATATATAAGTTCATTAATAATGGAAAGTGACGAGAAGTAGCGAACATTGCTAAAGAATTAAATGATGGTGTAGTAATCACGTGTCAATATTTGTAGGAAGGAAACATGTTGGAGTCTCTCACTGGAATGGATGAACGGGTTGAATTTCCATTGTTGAATCAAACAAAAGAGGTAGGTGGAGTGAGAAATCTTGTTGGATGATGTATACTTTTTCAAGGATTTGATTTGTTCCTTGTGAGTTGGGATTCAACCTCCTCTAGGTAGCTCCTAAACCCTTAGTCTCTCTCGTTTATTGATCTAGGTTACTTGCTTGTTGAAATCATCCCTTTTTTTGGATTTTTTTAGAGAGGCCCTACCAACCCTAGTTAACATATATATAAATTGGACTATCGATTTTTCTTTTATTCCTCACTATAATGGAGGAAAATTTGATTTCCCTTTCAATATAGTTTTTTTAAAAATTGAATACATTTCATATTGAGAAAGCACATAACATTTATTCTATTTATATATCAGATCCATCACATCAAAAAATTATAATATAAAAACACAAATAAATTAATACCATAATAATTAACTAGTCTCACAAATCAATAAACACAAATACATTTCTATCATAACAATTAATTAATCCCCTACCAATATTTAATAATAATCACACAAATACACTAATACAATAGAAATTAACTAATCTCGTACTTATATTAACTAATCTATTAATCGTATTATCTTTGGGAGGATCTCCCATATCATGGTCTTGTTGTATATTGGAAAACACCTTTCCTTTCTTGTCAATATGAATTAAACTTCTTCTCCGTTGTCACATAAACAATGTTATACCATCATATGACTATGATACTTTTTAATGTATGGATTTATGATAAAAGACTGAATTGATGTAGTGACACATATATTTAGAGACAATTGTATATGATATTTTGGGGGGATTATAAAACTAGCAATCACACACGAGTAGTGAGATGTGAATGCTGAAGGAGATGAGGTCGAGGAATGATTTGTGGAAATATGAAGGCAAGAAAGAAGAGGACTTATGTTGGTTAAGGTAATTGATTTGTTTGTAATTGTAGGATAACATGTATCACACCTATGTCTATCACACATTTCTTGAGTGACAGGTAATTTTTTAATAATGCCCTTCAAAAATACAAAACAATATTATTTATAAGAATTATTCTCTAGTTATTTAATTATGTTAAACATATTTTTTTTTATGTATTTTAATAATTCACATATAAATATACAAAAAATGATGGTCAAATTTTAAATATGCAAGTAACATGTGACAATTATTACAAATATTTGCAAGTATTTTATGGAAAACATAGGATTGTAACATTCATTGCGAAATTCAACCGCTAACCTAATACTCACCTAAAAAAGGTGTAAATTGATATTTATTAATAAAGCAACACACTTAGACTTGATTATCAAAAAAACATTTGACCTATAAAAAAAGGGGCTACCATTGATATCTAACCGACATAAAAAATAGAGTCATTCCTCAGTGTCAAATTGATAAAGGTTATCCATCACCAAGGCTTAGATCAAAGGTCATCGACAACTATCTCAATAACCCCATTTTGTTGGGATTTAAGTTTTAAATGGTAAATTATGTCCTTACTTAAAAAAATAATAATCAGGGAGGAACTCCCAAAGGTATTTGCGACCAAGGGAGAGTAACCATCTATGAGATAACAATTGTGAATCAATCTCAAAGCCCAACGCCCAATGCCCAAGCTTATTAAATAACGAGGTTTGTGAGCCTTTGAACCATTTGTAACGCCTAACACAATGAATAGGAAGATGAAATTATCAATGGAGAGACAACAATAACTCAATACAAAAAGAAAATCAATGGTGGAAACACCAAGACATATAAAGTTGGTAACTTTGCACTTGATAATGTCCGTATTGACTTAATCACTCGAATCATGACTTTATGTTGTTGGAAACAAGCATAAAAACACAAGTTTATAAAAACAATGTGTCAAAAAAGACAGTTAAAAAAATGGGTTGTAGTCAAATGGTGCAAAACATGGTGTAAAATGTGTTTCGTAACCCGTGTAAGCTTTGAATTCAGAAAAAATACACACTTAATTATCTCCAAGATGTAAGGCTGGATTAACCCAATCGCACCCCATTTGTTCACTGTAAATGACTTCATTCACCACCACAACAGGGAAATGTTCAGATCATTAAATGTTCAAGTTGCATTTTATGATTCTAAGTACGAGCATATACAATATTTGTGGTGTCTCTCCACCTGGTGCCTTTTAAATTTATAGGACCATTTTTAGAAGAAGAAAGACATTGGAGGCAAATGAACATCTAACACAATGCATATTTGATAGCTAAGAAAATACATGTTAAGCGTGTATTAAGGAAAGCATAGAGGTCTGTTGAAGTTCTAAATGAATCTAACCCACATGAACCATCAGTACTCAGTAGTGTATGTGAAATGTCTATACGAGTTGCTTTCAGAAGGGAAATATTTCAGATACCCTCAAGCCATGAAAATATCTCGTCTACGTTACATCATTTTCATGTATCTATCATTCATCAAAATGCTAATTTCTACACTCTATTATCCATCCATAAGTCTCATTCCTCAAAAGAAATCAACGCTTTTCTTGGGGAAATATTTTCTGGCCTTGACGGTGTGCTTTTACCAATTTTGCAATTAAAGAAACACCATTCTGGTTTGCCACCATTCGATTTTCATCTTTACTTTTTAGTGTCAAATTTGTATCAACTTCAACAACCACTAGGATCCCACAAAAGTTGTAGATGACACAGTTGATGATCTAAGTGTAATAGTTCATAAATGCAATGTGGAGGGTTTCAACAACATGTTTTTTGTCGGTGGACAAGCTTGCTCTTTCCATCCGCATTCCCTCTCAATTTTTTTGCCTTCAGATGAATTTGAACTTGAGGTGTGTTTCTACACCACCTACTTTTTTTTGTGAATAGTTTTACCATCATATTTATTAGTAATATACAAACTATTTCATTAAAAAAATAAAAAAGTTGTATTATATGTCTATTGATGTAAAATGACGACTTATGTTTCATTCGAGTTTATAGAATTCAGTTTCACATTATATTTATATTATCGTGTTTGATATTTTGTGCTATTTTTATGATGATAAAATTTAGTTACCATGAGGGTTAAGGTGCAACCCAAGCTTACCTCCAACATTTTAAGTTAATTAGTAGTCTTGTTTTCTAAAATAAAACACCACAAAATTGAAAGAGTTTAAAAATTATAATACATATAATCGTAAATTTTTTTAAATGATGTTAAATTATAATTTATGTATGCTACATTTCATATCAATATTAATATCATACCATTTAAATAAATAAATATAAAATAATTATAATTATAATATATTTATAGTAAAATACGCCAATTTATACTACAAATAATGATGGGCATATTTTACATCCACAGTGTTAAGCGGGGTAAATATTTTACATGTAAATATCATTGGGAAAAAACAAACTACAAATTTAATTTATTTATTTACATGTAAATGTCGTTAGGGAAAAACAAATTACAAATTCAATTTTATTTCATATCACACACTTGTCCACGTTTAAACGAAGATTCTTACACGACATATTTGGTTTCTAGAAAAAAATCCACATCGAACAATAATTTAACGGAAGTGCCGAGTAAACACTATGCATTGCACATTGACAATTTAGCAAACCATTAGGATCGAGGGATCTGACCATCAATAGATAGAAATTGCAGGGGATTCGATCCATTAGGCCTAGAATTGGAGAAATATTAGTTTTAGTACGATAATTTAGTCCTATCTTGACATATTTTGTGGTAAATTTCGAGCATTTAGATGATTTTATCGTTCTTTCAACTAGGCCGTATCGAAATCCTGTACTTTTTGAGTTTTTTTTGGTGGAATTGTTGTCTGGCGTTGGAGAAAAAATGATTTGATTCACTTTGGCTCAGGCTGTAAAAGGCTCGAGGTCCATACTCTTTAAGGAAGGGCATTGACAAGATATGAGTCGTTCGGTGGATGTTAATCTGTTACCATTATATGAGGAAGATGGTGAGATTTCATTGTTAATGGATTCACAAATTGAAACTTTCCGTTATTCTTGCAGTTATAAAGCAATAGGCCCCCTCTTGCAGCTATGAGACACCATGAGCAGGACTAATATGATATTATCTTATTCTTCATCCATCTGTTCATGTTGAACAACGTCGTAATATGACCACAACTACATTGATCCATAACCAACCACTGCTCGGTGTTCCGCTGCTACCATAGTTTGTGAAAGAGATGAGATGAACCAACCATGGCACGGGGTAGACATTACTAACAACTGTCAAATACGTCAAAAAAACCTAAAAACAATGTCAAATCTCTACCCTGTTCCGCATGCAAGATGGAAGCCACTGTCAATGACCACATCTGTCACCTGTACGTAACGATTTCTCACTGTCAAGATGGTCGTCGATGCAGATTTTGTGGACTGGGGTTATTCCCATTGCAAGAAACGCCTTCGACTTAACCAGGAAGGAGATGGAAAGGACCAACAATCAAAATATAGTCAACTTGCAACCAATCAATCATTATCTTAATAAGAGGATCACTTCCATTATAAGATAAATGATCATAATTACCAAATAAGCTATAATTATGTGGCAGTCTGCCTCGCAGTCGCAGAAAATTATGTAATGCTGCCTGCGCCAGAAATGTTGTATGACACCAGGATTTTTTCATGACCTCAGGGAATGTGTCTAACTACTCCATTTTAGAATTTGACGTTCGTTTACACGTTTTTCATGTTTTCAGGTAGAAAACACTCGCAAAGATCTTAGATAGCCATATATGGCCTACTTCCGTAGAGATTCGTAGCAGCTGATGCCACCATAGTAGCCGCAACGGGTCAGGAATATGCGTGGTAGAAATATGAATAACAATGCAAATTTTCAACGTTACAATTATAATCATACAATGCCAATGCCATCCAATGCCAATTTTCATCTCACAACATTATGTAACCCCTTATAAACTCTTCTACTTATCTTACCACAAACCTGTATCGCCAAGAAAAACCTTTCTCAGGGTAAATATATCCACTCTCTCATGCATTTGCTGCACGAATAGTTTTTCAAAACAATCTAACCCAATTAGCATGCATTTTCCAGCATACTCCCGGCCCATGGAAAACTAAAAGCTTTGTAATAGGGTATGACATCCATCAAAACATAATAAAAATATGAATGAAAATATGGAAGTATATATAAGGTGTGTGAACTATTTGACAAAATGCCTTACAGAGATGTCATCTCATGGAATGCAATGAATTTAATACACAAGGTACAAGAACTTTTTGACAAAATGCAACAAATAGATGTGATATAATGGATTGTTATGATGGCGGAGTATGCACAAAATGGGTTTGTTAAAAAAGACTTGAAAATTTTGAAGCAAATGCAATTGGAAAGTGTAAAGCCAAACTCCACAACCTTTTCCAGAAAACTCTCAGCCTATACCAAAATGGTAGCTTTAGAGCAGGGTATGGACATACAACAAATTATAATGGAAAGGGGATTTTCGTTAGATGTTGTAGTTGCAAATGCCTTGTTTATGTAAAATGTGAAAGAGTATACAAGGTATGGGAACTATTTGACAAGATACCTCAAAACAATGTGGTTTCATGGATTGTTATGATTGCAGGATATGCACAAAATAGTGTTTTTGACAAGTCTTTAAGATTTTTCAAAGCAATGCCTCAAAGAAATGACACTCCACCTATGTTATTTTGGGGGGTACCCTCTCTTATTAAATCAATTAATTCATTGCAAGCAAGATAAAAGATTATGAAAAACCCTCTCATCACTCATGGGATTCATATATGCTACACAAACAGTTTTTCAAAACAATCTAACCCAATCAGCTCACTTTTGGCAGCATACTCTTGACCTGTGGCGAAATAAGAGCTTTAGAACAGGGTATGGACATCCATCAAAACAATAATAGAAACTATTTTTTGTCAGGTGTTGTAGTTATAAGAACCCGAGTTGATATGAATGAAAGATGTGCATGTATATACAAGGCATGTGAATTGTTTGACAAAATGCCTATTAGAGATGTCATCTCATGGAATGCAATAATTTTAGTTTACAAGGCATGAGAACTATTTGAAAAAATACATTAAATAAATGTGGTCTCGTGGATTACTATGATGATAGGGTATGCACAAAATGAGTTTGTTGAAAAGGCCTCATAAACTTTGAAGCAAATGCAATTGGAGGGTGTAAGGCTAGACTCCACAACCTTTACCAACATACTCCCGACCTGTTCCAAAATGGGAGCTTTAGAGTAGGGCATGAACATACAACAAACTATGTGAAGGGGTTTTTAGTTAGTTGCCTTAGTTACAAATGGTGTGATAGATATGTATGTAAAATATGCAAACATATACAAGATATGGGAATTGTTTGAAAAAAAACCTCAAAACAATGTGGTTTCATGAACTATTATGATTGCATGATATGCACAAAATGGTGTTCTTGACAAGGGTTTAAGATGTTTTAAAGAAATGCCTCGAAGAAATGACACCCCACTTCTGTTTAATTTGAGGGTACTCTCTCCTAATAAATGAATCAATTCCCTACAAACAAGATAAAGAAAAAAATTCAAAATTAAAACTAAAAAATAAATAAATTAAAAGATGGTTAGGAAAACAAGGGTGGCTGTGTGCAAGAATTAGTTAGCTATGCAAGTAAAATCAAGACTAACACCTAATAGCCTCAATACAATGCTAAACTAAAATCTATGCACCATCATGCTTAGAGCTTAAACAAGACTAATCTACCAACATTTTTGCATGAGAACATGAATAAACATCAAACTAATATGCTAAGCAATTGATCTCTATCTCTATTGAATGCTAATCAATGGAATGAACCTATTTAGATCCTTAACAATCAAAAGGGTTGATTGTATGGTTGAATCCCAAGGTTTCAAGAATGAAGTCTTGTCAATCCATGGCTACAAGACCATTTGACATATCTCCATATGACTTCAAACTTGGAAGAATGAATGCAAGAAATGAAAATAGCTAGCTCCTCCAATGAACACTACAACAAACAAGCTTGTTTTCCACAATTTTTCTACATTGCTATTGTGGTTATAAGGAATTTTAAATTTAAAAATTGTGGCTTTCAAATTGTTACCTATCAACAATTTCATATATTATTGTTGTTTTTCTACAATTTGTTAGAGTGTTGATACTCCACAAGATATTACATTCGCAGCTAGTCTACAATCCTTATTAGTGTAGATTATCCATTTTTTTTAAAATTTGTAAATTGTCTACTTTTTTTAGAGATTCAAAATATTCCACTATTTCTTAAAAGTGTAGATTTTCCATACATTTCAATATTGTATATTTTCTACATTTTTGTTGGGAAACAACATAATAGGTGTAGCAATATCTACAATTTTTTCTACAATATTGATTACCACATAAAGCTTGTAGGTGGAAGCTACAGTTTGCCACAATAATAATTTATGGAATATCTTGAAAACTATTGTAAAAAAATTACTATTAATGTCATACTGATTTCACATTCTACAAAATAATATGTATGGGTTGTCTACATTTTCAACACATATATTAAATATTCATTGTTATCTACATAAGCAATTTAATAAAATTGAAGATCTTAATTTTTAATAAAATTGGACATTTATTTTAATAATATTATTAAATTATAACAAATTTCAATTTTAAGAATATATTAAAACATGAAAATTTTATCATGATAATTATTTACATTACATAATTTTATATTAATTATTTGCTAATATCACTTTAAAGATTAACAAATTTATATATTATATCAAATATTGATGTATCATTTTAAACAATATTTTATTGAATAATTTAATAAATTTAAATTTCCAAAACGTGAAAAAAATATATTTATAAAAAATATTAAAATACACATGAGATAACAAAAGCATAAATAACCTAAAAAAATATAAATTATAATATTGAGATTTATTTTATAAAATATATTTAAAGAAATAGAGCATGCAAAAATAAAATCTATTTTTTAATTGATCCATGTAATATTAAAGTTGTAAATATTAAAATATTTATATAAATAAATATTTGAAAATATAAATTCTTAAAATATGGTATTTTGGATATTTTTAATAAAATGCATATTAATTAAATTTACATGCACGTTAAGGAGAAAAATATGTTATTTCATATAAATCTAATTAATATTTTTTATTTATAATAAATTTAATAAACTTAGTGCTTGGTTGAGTATGAGTGATGATTGGAGAGTTGCATATGATTGTTGTTCTCCTACAATGTCCATTCCAGGTTATTCAAATCTTTCACTTTCTTTAAATTCTTTTGTTCATAAAAAACTATAACATACAAATTATAAATTTTCAAATAAATGGTGAAATAAAAACAACAATTTTTTTATACATATGAGTATATTAAATGAAAAATCAATCAAACCCATCCTATTGTCGAACACAACAATATTTTAACTATCATAGTTCTATTATATTTTGTAATCCTCGCCAAATCCCTATATCCAACATGCATGACCTCACATGATTTTCTACTGTTGTAAAATACCCGCCGCCTTGATTGCACACCCAAATTGATATTGACAGCCATGGGAGATGGTCTAGAAATTTTTTTATCATAGTTGTGAACCATGTGCTTCCCATTCTCCTCTTATGGTAAAATATGCCACACAACAGCTCTGTTGTATGCATGAGCATCAAATCCCCATCTCGGAATCCAAAAAAATCTGAAACTCAAATACAGAAAATAAACTAATAATAATTTCCTATGCTCTAGATCCATAAGATGGTGACTTCTCATTTTGCACAGATCTGGTAAACATAGAATGTAAGCATATATTACTTTAATAAGAGAAGCTAGATGCATCTAGTTCACATAAATTGCCAGCGGAGATTTATATGCCTTCAAAGATCTCATGCACACGGATCAAAGATCATATTCATTAATTAATCTAGATAGAAAGGGGTATTAATTAATTATAAATAAATAATTAATCTAGATAGAAATGGGAGCTTAAGTAATTAGAAATAATTAATTAATCTAGATAAAAGGGGAGTTGATTAATGGAAGGTCGTTAATTGGTGTCATTGTTGGATAAAAGAGTTAATTAACTAACGTAATGTAATTAATTAACGATGATAGCAGAGAAAATGTGCGATATTGACGATATGTCATCAATTTGCGTGAAAGGGTATAATTAACACAATTTAAGTATTTAAATTTCTCGATCTAAATTATAGGTGTCTACATTTACCCCTCTTTGGGGTGGAGTAAGTGATGCCACTTCAAAGTTAGTAGATAGATAAAATTTTGAAGGGGTAGAAGAAAAAATTGTAGAAGTGAGAGATGCCCCCTCGAGTGTCGATGGGGTGATGAAAGAAGGCGATTGACAATCGAAAAAGGTGAGAGAAATGGATAGAATATCGGGTAGGGACAGGATGCCCCAAGTGAATAAGAAAGAATGATGTAGAAAAGGAATGAAGACGAAAAGAAAAGAGAAAGCTTTCATCCATTGTATTGAAGCAACTTTAGTGTCATCATATTTTAAAGATCTACGTCATCGGTCCTTATTAAAACATAAGCATATGAAAAAAGTAGAATGACACGAAAATCCATACTACGAGCAATTGTCCATTGCTGAAAACACCAACTCAATGCAACATACAAAAAGCAATGCGATATGAGAAAGAAACAAGCTCATTTAACAGGGAAACAAGTACAAACACACATACTCAAACCAACAATGGTCAAGACGGTACTACAAATGTTTTGTTATCAAGTTGGAGAACCCCAAATGTTCGTGATTGACGACAAGGGTGAAAAATGATGCCCCCAGTAAGGATACATGCAAGGGAAAATGATGAAGGACGTCAGGTCCAATGATAAAGCATTGTGTGTAACGAAACAATATCAGACAACTGGATGTGCCCCAGAGTATTGCCAAAGCAAACATGTTAGCTTTGTAAATGGTTGTAAATCTGATGATCCGTGAGTCATTTGATTTGTGAAAACGTGAAAATTCCAGCAAGATATGGAATGAATACCATGCACAAGACACGAGTTTCAACCGCTATGGGTTGCTTACCTATTTTTGTAAATTTCACAATTTTTAGGATTTTTGAGAAATTTTGAAATTTTGTGTTTGTATTTTTCTATGTTTTTTGATTTTTTTAAATTTTTGTAATGTTTCGGGATTTTTTATTTTCAACATATTTGAATGTTTTTGCAATCTTCAACATATTTGAATGTTTTTGAATTTTCAGCATATTTGAATGTTTTTGTGATTTTCAACATATTTGAATGTTTTTGTGATTTTCAACATATTTGAATGTTTTTGCGATTTTCCAGGGTTTTTTGAAGCTATGTAGATGAAACTAAGAAACATGGATGCCCCCAACGTTAGATGGGAATATACAAGTGCATGTGCCACGTGTTATATACATGAAGCTGAAACTATGAAGGTGCCCCCAATGTTTAGAGGGGGAATATAAAAAGGTAAATCCCACCAATTTACAAGAAGAGAAACACATGGATCGAGGCTTGAGAAGATGGGATCACAAGGAATCTTGGACATAGGTGTGGAACTAGCCCTAGAGCTAAGTAAAAGTACCCCCTAGATGCAAGATGCTTGCGAACGATGAAACCTCCCAAGGTGCCTAGAAACTATTTTTCACCAAGGGATCCTATCCAAAGCACCATAATTGCATGGTTTTCACATTTTGGATGACCTATTTTCTCTTTTTCTTTTTTCTTTTTTTTTCTCTTTTTTCGTATTTTTTTGTCCTTTTTTACTTTTTTGTTTGTTTTTATGATTTTGCGCCATGTTTAAGCATATAAACCAATTAAGGTGCATGGCATTCATAGGCTCATCGGAACTTCATCTCCATTGGGATGAGCAAGTTTGTATGCTCCTGTTCCATATTTTTCCACAATGACGTAAGGTCCTAACCAGTGTGGTTTGAACTTTCCTTTCTTCTCTCTTTCTACCCTTGTGTTGAATTGATTCTCTTTCATGACAAAATATCTGACCTCAAATTGACGAGGTATGATCCTTTTGTTGTAGTTCCGGGAGACTCTATTTTGATATACCTTGAGATGGTTAAGGGCACGGATGCACTTTTCATCTAGGAGTTCCAATTCTGCCAACCTGGCCACTTTGTAATCCTCATCTTTGTCTAGATAATCCCTAAGAGATATCCTTAGGGAAGGAAGCTCTATTTCCAATGGGATGATAGATTCTGTTCCAAACACTAGGGAGTAGGGTGTCACACCAGTAGGAGTGCGAATGGAGGTCCTATAATCCCAGAGGGCTGGGTGAATTTGTAAATGCCAGTTGTGACCTGTCTTACTCACCATATTTTCCATGATCCAAACTAATGTTTTGTTAGTGGCTTCAGCTTTCCCATTACCTTGAGGGTAATATGGCATGGACCACTTTAATCTTATTTGAAATCGGTGACAAAGATATTTCACCATCTTGTTCTTGAATGATTTTCCATTGTCAGTAACTATGGCCGTAGGAATACCATATTGACAAATAAGGTAATTCATGATGAAATTTGATATCTGAGTGCCTGTAACATATGTTAATGGAACAACCTCCACCCACTTAGTGAAATATTCTATGGCCGTGATGATGTGGGTATGACCATCAGATGAGGTAGGGGTGAGCTTCCCTATTAAATCTAGTCCCCATTTAGAAAATGGCCATGGTGTTGTAATTGGTTGCAATGGTTGTGATGATGCATGGATGAAATTTCCATACTTCTGACATAGAACACATTTCCTGACATGGTTGCAACAATCTATCTCCATAGTAGGCCAGTAGTAGCCCACCCGTAACAAATTCTTTGCTAGGACCATTCCATTCGTATGGGGCCACATACCCCGTCATGTACTTCCTTAATCACTTAGATTAACTGTGCTACATCTAGACAATACAACAGATTCTCATCATAACCACGACAATAGAGCGTACCTCTTAGGAGGGTGTAACGAGACTATTTGGTGGATAAGGCTTTGTTTTTCAAATCAGGAAATGTCAGTAGGGAAGGTATCGGCTTTAAGATAGTCATAGATAGGTGCATACCACGGGGAGTGGGGACCAACAACTTCACATGCCAGACATGATTCTGGTATATCATATGCAGGTTGACGTAGATTTTCAACAAAAAATGACATATCATTGTTTTCTAGGGAATTCTGTAGCATAGAACCCATTGTCACCATTGCATCTATAGATCAATTTTGTGCCCTTCAATTTTTCTCAAAGGTGATACACACAAAATATTCTTTCAAATTTTCCACCAATTTCTTGTATGGGATGAGCTTTTCATCCTTTACCTTGTACTCATCATTGAATTGTTTGATAATCAATTGTGAGTCACCAACGACCTTGACATGGTGGATATTCCATTTTATTGCCAACTTCATCCCAGTGATGAGTACTTCATATTCTGTTATGTTGTTTGTGCAAGGAAATCCAAGACATGGAAAGCTTATGGGATAGGATCTCCTAAAGGAGTGATTAGTACTACTCCTACCCCTAAACCATGAAAATTGAATGATCCATTGAAGTGGACCTACCACATGATATAGTATTCAATATACATCAGTGATGCATATGGAAGCTCCAGACTTATAGGTTTTGTTCCAGGTAAAGGTGCTTCTGCTAATTGGTCGGCAAGTACTTATCCTTTAACTGATTTCTGGTGTACGTATTCAATGTCAAATTCACTGAGTAGAATGATCCAATTAGCCATTCTACCTGTAAGGGCGGGTTTTGACAATAGGTATTTAAGTGGGTCAACTTTAGATATAAGCTTGGTTTTATTGTTCAATAGGTAATGGCAAAGTTTTTGAAAGGTAAAAACAACAACTCAAAAAGCTTTTTCAATTTGGGGATAGTTGAGCTCATAGGAAATCAGGGTATGGCTAAGGTAGTACACAAATTTTTATTTTTGGCTTAGGTCATATTGTGCAAGCAAAGCGCCAATAGCAAATTGTGTAGCAGATATGTATAAAAAAGTGGCTCACCTGGGGTTGGAGGCATGAGGATAGGTGGATTGGCCAGGTATTGTTTAAGCAAGGAAAAGGCATGTTGTTTCTCTGGTCCCCAAACAAAATCAACATCCTTTTTAAGTAGATGAGTAAAGGAATGACACTTATCAACAAGCTGCAAAATGAAGCGGTGAATGGCTTGTATTTTTCCTTGCAAGTTGCGCAGCTATTTGATATTCTTGGGAGGAGGCATTTTAGTAATGGTAGTGACTTTGGCTGGGTCCACCTCAATCCCTCTCCTTGATACAATGAAGCCTAGTAGCTTCCCTAATAATACTCCAAATACACATTTCTTTGGATTCAACCTAACCTTATATTCCTGCAGACATTCAAAGATACGTCACAAAACTTCAGGGTGGTCTTCTCTTGTCTTGGAATTTCTGAGGATATCATCTACATAGTCCTCCATGATGTCATGCAACATATCATGGAATATTACTGTCATGGCTTGTTGATAGGTTGCACCGGCATTTTTGAGGCCAAAGGGCATTACCTGATAACAGAATGTTCCCCAAGGGGTTGTAAAGGCCGTCTTATGTTGATCTTCTTCTGCTATCTTGATTTGGTTGTATCCTGAAAATCCATCCATAAGAGATAACATTTCATAGCCTGCAGTTGAATCGAAAATCATGTCGATATTAGGCAAAGGAAAATCATCTTTCAGACATGCCTTGTTGATGTCTTAAAATTTTGTGCAAATTCTAATGCCAACCAATTTATTTTATACTGGAACTACGTTTGATATCCACTCAGAGTAGTCAATGGGTCTAATGAACCCTACTGCTAACAGTCTCTCTAACTCCTCTTTAACCAGAAGGGCCACTCATGGATGCATTTTCCTTAGCTTCTGTTTAATAGGCTTTGTGTCTGGATGCACTACTAAGTTGTGCACCACCAAAGTTGGATCTAAACTTGACATATCTTTATAAGACCATGTGAATATATCCAAAAATTCTCTAAGAAGCAAGGTGAATGTCTTATGTTCTTGTGCTGAAAGTGAAGCTCCCAGCTTGACTATCTTTGGGTCTTCTTTTGTTCCAATATTTACATCAATGGTTTCTTCTACCAACATTTTTGACATATCCTCCATACGCATAGGATTGGGAGGAAGGTTGATATCTTCTTCCAAGGGCATCTCTATGATATTTTTACCCTTAGCATGGTCACTTCTTCTTGTCCATTGATTTTTTTACTTGTTTTTCAGCCAGCGCCTCAAAGAGGTTTTCACTGTGTGACTTGGACTTTTGCTTTTTCTGAGGATTTTCGTTGGAACTTTTTCCCTCACTTTTTCTTAAGTTTTGCTGACCACGAAGCTCAACTTCCTCTCCAAAATAGGCACAAGGTATCTAAGTCAATGTAGAAACCTTTCTTATGGTCCCCAATTGGAATTGTATCTCATATGCCCATAAACTCTGTAATGGCCTCATCATTCTCAAAAAGGTCCAATGGCACATGACGTTGTTGGTCCCAATCGACAAGGGAAGGGTAGACAAGGTCAATTTTAGACTTAATGGGGGTTAAGGTAAGGACATCGGTATCCATGAAAAGGTTCATGGAGGAAAGATCCTCATATTGGCTACAGTGGGAATCTATGTCATTGTCTAAATAATCAGAGTTATCCTCATGCTCAGAATAGGTAGTGTCTTGATCATTGGGGTGTGATCCATAGGGTCAAATACCGATACCATATCTTTCCATTTTTAAATGTGGAAGTGGAACTAGTTCTCTTGGTCCTTGCTCATTTTTTCCACATCCTAGGCCCTTATAGCCCATAGAATACATCATTCGGCTAGAATTTTCATACTCAGGGATTTGGTAGCAGGTCGGCTGAGTGTCCTCTGGGACCCAAGTTGTAGGTGGGTCCAATAATTCATCTTCTACAAGTAATCCCCCAGGTAAGAATGTCCCAATAGTTCATTCATCTCTAGGTTGTTTTGAAATGATAGTTGGGTCGTCCTCTTGTTTTAGGTGACAAAGATAGGTCTAAAACTAGGAGAGCTTGTTGCACATTATATTCTCCACAACCATACTCCAGAAATTTCATCTCCCATGAATCAAAAGGAGAAGTAGATGTAGAAGCTTCTCGAGCACAAGTGCTGAGGGAGAGGGAGTCTGAATCAACTCGTGATTCCATAGCTTCCGATTGAAGGGGAACAACTATATCAGCAGAAGGACATGCATATGTACCCTTACGAGAAAAGCTATTGAGTGCTATGAAGTGAGTGAAAGGTTCTGGATCTCCTTGTATTGTAACAGTGTTTCCCTCATGTTTTAACTTGATGCATTGATAGAATGTTGACAGTATGGCCTGAATCCATGGGTGACCAATAAGTATATTATATGGAAGTTCCAAGTCTAAGACGTGAAACTTGGTAATGTTGGTCCTACTTCCATTGGCAATGTGATTGTTACAGTTGATTCCCACTGAGCGTTGTCATAAGAGGTTATGGTAATAATATGGGACTCTAGATCTTCCTCTGTGTGTCTCAATTGTTTAATTAGTTTCAATGTGCATATATTCAATCCTGACCCATTTTCCACAAGCACCCATTTTATCTTCCGGCGGGTAACAAATACCTCTATATACAGGGGAAGATTATGTGTGTGATCTTCATTGGGGATTTCCTTATGGTTAAAGGAGATATGTTCAGTCAGTACAATGTTTTCCACCATGCTTGTAAATGTGAAAGGTTTACTTCCATTAGCACTCCTGACCCCTGGAGAGTTTTGTATAAGATGTCCTTATGTACATTTGATATCTTAAGAAGATCTAAGATTGAAATCTTGGAAGATGTCTTCTCAAGTTGTTCTAAGATGTTGTACTGACCATCCTGAGGGGTTGACAGAGAGAGTTTTTGGATCATGAGACAGGCATGGCTAGTTACCTTATGCAGTGCAATCATTTCCCTTGATCCTAATGGTATTCACATGTTCATTAGAAGAGTGGACACATCCAATGAGTGAGTCATAATGATTATTGTCACTTTTGGTGTATAGATAGTTTGCATCTTTGTAGCTTTGGGATGACTCTCCTTGATCCAGAATTTTCTCATCTGATTTTCCATGTTTAGGGAATGGTTCTTTGAATATCCCCATCTTTTCATTTTGGTGTTTGATTTCTCTCTGGGGTGTCAACTTCTATCTCTCCATTTTCAATGAGATCTTGGATGTAGTGGCGAAGTCTTAGGCACTTGTCTGTCTTGTGTCCCTTTACATGATGAAAATCATAATATTCATGTTCTTTATACCATGATGGTTTAGGAGCATCGTATTCAAAAAGTTGCATTCTAGGATAAGTCACCATGTGGACTGCATCAATTTGTTTCAATATTGCAGACAAAGAATCATTAAGAGGAGTGAACATTCTACGTGTAGGTGGTGGTTGAATAGGTCCTTTGGTCAGTTTAAAAGGTTGACCAACTTGAACTATTTGCACTCATTTGGAATCTGTGATTCTGTCTCCCACCACGTTCTTGTTTTTGTTAAAGATCTTTGGCTTTTCCATTGGTTTGGCATTTTGATTATCTTTAGAAGGTGATTTGATTGTTCCTTTTGCAATGAGGGATTTTTCTATTTGTATGCCCTTTTCAATGACCTCTTCAAAGGTACGAACACAATGCATTTGTAAATGAAAAGTGATGTCTGGGTTTAGATTAGGCACAAAGATGCTCACAAGCTATTTTTTGGGAAATGCACAAGGGAAGCGGCTGGCTATCCCTCACCATATTTGTAAGAAGCTTGTGAATGTTTCATTAGGGCATTGTTTAGTACTACACAAGTCTTCATAGTTATGTCACTTTCTATGTTGTATGAGAAATGTCAAACAAACCTTTCTGCTAGTTCAGGCCATGTGAAGATAGACCCACGAGGTAAGCGAGTGAACCATTCCAAGGCTTGTCCCCCTAGACTCTTTGGAAAGAGTCGTATGAGGTAATTGTCACTATATGCCACTTCTTGGCATGCCATGTAAAAATATTTCACATGATCTTGCGGGTTGCCTTTCCCTCTATACTTGTCAAATTTTGGCATGTCAAACTTCTTAGGAAAGGGTTGAAGCGTCATAGCTTTATCGAATGGATGGGGGCATAACTCTTCATATTGGTACTTTTTTCTATGCCCAACATTACTTTCTTGAAGGCTTGTAAGTGTTTCTTTCATGGATTGCATTTCTTGTGTAAGTAATTTCTCTTTAGTAGGAGAAGCAGGAATATATACGCGACTGTATTCCATATTTTCTCCTTCTTGGTTTTCCATGTGAAGTTCACTAGTTTTGACCTTAGGCTTCTCCTTATGTACATTTTTGTTTGTTTCCTTCTGTACATGAGATGTTAGTAAAGCTAATTGTTGACTAAGGTTTTGGATTTGTTGTTGAATAGTGACTTCTTCCTCAAGAGGTTCTTCTTCTTCTTTGTTGCATGGAGGTTGTTCCACATTTTCATGTTCTAATCTAACTCTACGTGGCATCTTGACGAAGGGAATTTTATAACCCACCATATTATCATTTCCTACGTTGGATGTGGAAGCGTGCCCATGTGTTAGGATATCTTCCATGTTAATGAGAGGTTGTTCTTCCTCATTAGCCTCATTCATGGGTGGGATTGTCTCATGTTCTATAGGCATTCTAGCTCCTAATTCCACCACTCTTGCTAGCACCTGATATTTGTTTCTAAAAATGAATTCATCTAATAAGGTGGGGTCAAAATAAAATTCCACATGTGGCGACCCTAACTCATCACCACTATGATCTACCATCTCCTCCACTTCTTTCTCTACGGAAAATAAAGGCCCAAGATCATGGCCCATAATGGGATTTGACCCTTGTTTGTTTGAAGTTTCCCAAATTTGTGCTTGTTTTGTTTCCAATGCTTTCTTTTTGGCTCCCAATCTTGTTTTAGGGGACATGATGTATGAGAGTTTCACTAAGGTGTTTTGAATTTATTCAAAAGGTATTAATTAAGCCTAAGTGAAACGTAAAAATAATGTCAATAGTTCAAGAGTTATAATGAATGTCAAAGGATAAATGTGCCCAAGTGATTGTTCTAAATGAGTAAGTCAAAAGGTGAAAAATAAGATACAATCACACGATGCTTAGTTCCAAAACCAATCAACCAAATGATATACTTCCTAAGTCTGTTTCCAAAATGGTAGTTGGTGTTTTAAGATGATTAACAAAATGTCACTACTTATGTCGAGTTCAAATAAATGAACAAGGTGTAAGTAATAACAAGGAGTTAACACGATCCCCAAACAAAGTATACTAAAAGCAAGCTTGAATCCAATCAAGACCTATATTCCAAAAAGTGGCAGTTACGATTGTGAGAGACACAACAATTCCACCAAGATATGTTAACCAAAATTTGTGAGAAAGTAAGGTATTAATATCAAGATGATATTGATATAACACACAAGTGGTAACACTCAACACTTTTCAAAATCGAGGTAGTAATTGAAATCAAACTAAAGCTAGAGTATACCAAGGAATTTTTAGAGTGTGTATAGCGTAACGTCACAATATAGATATTTAGGCCAAGTTTACAAGAAACAAGACGTAAATACCAAAATTGTAGTGACACGATATAAACAAGATAACAATTCAAAGGAGAATCAAGGTGATGAATCAAGCCTAACTACAATTGATGATCTTGACTTGGGTATCAAGATAAAAAAGGCTACCAATGATATGAAAATGTCTTCACACACTTTAGACGTTTAACAACTCAGCCGCAAACATGGATGAGCGTAAACGGACACAAAAGTGGTGAATACAAATCAATTAGCAACACAAGGGTAATCACTCTTCTTCTGATCAACAAAGTGTCAAAAGAAAGTGAAGGAAGTAGATCAATTAGTGTTGAAGAGAGTTTGGTTTCACTTCGACAGAGTTTTTCCTCACCCTAGGGCAAGTGAAAACTAAGTAAAAGTAAAACTTTACAATCCTCATGATGAATGGCATCGTTCAAACTTTAATGGACTCTCCCCTTATTCAATAAACAAGGTTATGACTCTGAAAAAATTCTCCCTTTGTGATAGCTCTCAACTCAAATTGGTTTTGATATGGTCAAAGTTGGCTCTTGGTCAAAGATAGCTTCCTAGGTGGTTCACTCAACTAGGTGTCACAAGTTATCTAGATGTGAGCTCAGTTTACCAAGGTTTCCCAAGGATTATCCTAGATTTACTTTACCCCCTTCAAGTACAGTGGGCAATAAATGCATCCATCATGTACTCTCACTAGGGTCACGATACAGATAACTTTCACACTAAATCTCACAATGGTAAAACTAGTCAAGTAGGTATGTGGAGCACTTCCTGTTTCATCCACAAGGTTCCCTCTTACGTGGACTACTTTAGGGTTCCTAGAACCACCCCCATTGTTGTAGCTTAAGGCATTATGCCAAAGGGGTTATGTTCTAGTTGAGCGGATAGGGACGTACCCTTTTCCAAAACCTACAAATACAGTGTGATGTTTGTGGTGTGTTTTTTTTATCTTGTTTAGCTTAATGTGGTTTGCTTGAACACCTTTTGGCAACCTGCATAGAAACTATATTAGTAGTTTTGTTTTGTCTCAATTTCTCACCTTTCTTTGACAAAGAATTTTAGGTCCTACACAATGGATTAGTAATTTTCCATACACACAAAGAGGACAAAGCATCGTTTCTGATTCTCAAGATCATCCTAGGATGCAAGAGAAGAGCATATGTGATGTAAGATCCAACTAAGAAATCAAAAAATGGAAAATACTTAATTCAAATGCGATACATATTTCATCTTAACCAAATTTAACATTCTCAACATTTTTCAAAGTAAAAGAAAGAGATAAGAATCATTTTTGATTCCCAAGATCGCCCAAAATGGCATGAGGGAAGAGCATACGTGACTTTACTCTTATGATTAAGCATGTAATGTTTATCCAAATTTAATACAATTTAAACAAAAGCATGTAAATACACCCTGCAAAATAGAAATTAATTAAAATAAACCTACAAGATGTTAGTATTTTAATGACACAATATTTTGTAAATGTTAAACTGATATTCAAAACTAGACTGTGGTACCTGTATGCTCAAATCAGGGTATATGCACATGGGTTTATGGTGTCTATGTGCCTCTATGTGGACTAGCAGAGCTATAGAGTTCTTACACTGGCCAGAGAGATGTATATGTGCCTGCCTCAACAGCGCCTGGGATAGCGGATAGATGTGTGCAGTGTGGGAAAAAACAAAAACAAAATGGTAGTTCAAAAAATATGACAGTGTGTGTGACACTGTGTGCACCATCATAAAGATGTCATGCGCTATGGAAATGGGTGTATATGTTACAGCTATGCAGAAAAACACAAAGTGTGTGCACCATCATAAGGATGCATGGCAAAATGATGTCTACTCTAGGGATGAGTGTCTATGCTTGTTTTGACAGTTTTGACAGAAAATAGGGTACAATGCTGCAGTAGTGTATATATGCTAGCATAATGATGTCTGCACTACAAAATGAGTGCATGCTCTCAAGTTTATGTGTATGTTCTGGTCTAACAGTTTTGAGAGACAATAGGGTGCAATACTGCAGCAATGCATGTTGGTTCGCAGAATGGTGTATGCACTAGGGAATGAGTGCCTACACTAGGGTTTATGTGTTTACGCCAATCTAACAATTTTGACATATAACATGGTGCAATACTGCAGCAGTGCGTGTGCATCATCAGAATGATGTATGCGCTAGGGAATAAGTGTCTGCACTAGGGTTTATGTGCCTACACGCCCCCTATAAAAATGTACCTGGTAATGATGTCAAAATATGACACAATGATGTAAGAAAGCTCAAAAAGCTCTAAATTGACAATAACCCATCAAAATTAAACCCCTAAACAACACTCAACACATGCAAAGTTAGAACAATCATTATAGAAATTTAACATTATTTCACACATGTGCATATTAAGGGTTAGCCAAATATTTAAATAACAAATAAAAATTGAACTACAATGATAAGGGACTAAGGACCCATCCCACCGAGCATGCCAAATATGTGCAAGAATTAGTTAGTTATGAAAATAAAATCAAGACTAACACCTAATAGTCTCAATACAATGCTAAACTAAAATCTATGTACCATCATGCTAAGAGATAAACAAGCAATAAACATCAACATTATGCATTAGAACCTTAAAAAATGAACTTCAGAGCTAACATGCTAAACATTTATTTGCTCTACTCTTCAAAAAGATAAGATCATATGACATGGACATATGTACATCCTTTAGCTATCAAAGGGTTGATAGTTGTTGTTTGATCCAAGATGATTCAAGGATGGAGGTTCATCAAGTCATGGCTTATTAGGAATTTCTTGATTAACTCCATTGTTCTTCATAAACAAATGTTAGCCCAGATGGATTGAATGTAAAATGAAAGATGCTTAGCTCCACTCAAATGGAAGAATGCCCTAGGATGATGAAATGGCTATAGTCTATGATCTATGCTCATTTAGGTGTAAAGGTGTAAGTAGAAAAGTTAGATGAGGGTTTCTTTTATAACCCAATGGTTTGAAGAAGCTTTTCATCCTATTGTATGTGGGATAATAACAAAGGTAGGTTAGTTATGCATAAGTATGGTTTATAAGTGGTTGAGTTTACTTTAGGAGAGTTTAGTTTATCCTCTAGTGACTCATGGGGATTGAGGGGGTTTATTAGTTAACCAAAGTGATTAATTAATAGGTGTGCAAGCTTATAGAATATTTTTAGAGGAATAGTTAGTATGATTTATGTTATGAGAGGATTTTAATCAAATAAATGTCGATTTATTGATTAAATATAAAAGAGAATTATTTAATAAAGAATAACTAATTAATCTAGATAGAAAAGGGCATTAATTAATTAGAAATACTTAATTAGTCTAGATATAAAAGGGAGATTAATTAATTAGAAATAATTAATTAATTCAGATAGAAAGGGGAGCTTAATTAATTACAAATAATTAATTAATCTAGATATAAAGGGGAGGATAATTAACAGTAACGTCAGTAATTGGCATTATTGTTAGATATAAAAGTTAATTAACGAACACAACATAATTAATTAATGGCGATAGTAGAGAAAATATGTGTGATATTGATGATATGTCGTCAATTTGCGGGAAAGGGTATAATTAGCGCAATGTAAGTATTTAAATTGCTTGAGCTAAATTATAGGTGTATATAATGGCACTTGCTTTAATATAAATGCTATGTGTTGTGTTGCATTCCAAGAGCAGAGACAATGGGGAAATAATCGAGTGTGGAGGAGGCGCTTTACATGTTATTTAAATGATTGGTTTTATTCGTTTTTCTTTTAATATATCTGGGGTTTTTTTTCTTCTTACTAATTCTTTTGCAAGTTTTATTACAGCAGTTTGATAGCTCTTTTTCTTTCCTGGACTGTTGCCACAAAAAACACACATGATCTTACACCTAGATGTGGTTGGGGGTTCGCACGCTAATTCCATTGCTCTTAGAACTATCACTTTTTATACAACTTCTCAGTATATACCAAAAAAGGATGAAAACTCCTTGTTCAGAGGTAATTCAAGTTTACTTAGAATAAAAAATTAGGAGTGGGAGCTTCGTCAAGTTTTAATGAGCGCTATTAACCGCTTACTATATATAGCGCTCAAAGTACCACTACTATCAAATTTTAATGACCGCTATTAAACGCTTACTATATATAACACTCAAAGTACCACTATCCTTGCCTCTTCTGAATCACTGCCATTTATGGTATATATACAATGTGTATGGTTATATCCCCAATGACAACATGCCTCTCTGAAGCTGCTTGATGACTCAAAACCCTAAAATAACACTCCACCTCTTTTTATTTTAGGTACTCGTTCTTATTAAATCAAACAATTCTCCACAAGCAAGATAAAGAAAAAAAATGGTTGCAGGATGAGTATGTTTCCCTATTCAGTCTTCCGCTCTCCTCTTTGGTTTGAAAAACTCCAAAAACATCATGTAAAATTGCCTCTAAATATGTGTTACTACCCAAGTCGGATATGCCTCTTCAGTGCATCTTGGAATTGCTTCTGCGACTCTAGAAATACTCGTTCAATAAAAAAATTAATCCTATATTAGTTGGTGGGCTTGGTCTACAACAACATATAAACCCCAATATGTCATGATCTTAATGCCAATAAGAGTAACACACAATGGAAATGACCATCTTACTAACATAATGGTTGATTGGTTGTGGGATGACTATGTTTGCTTAACATCATGTAAAATTGTCTCTAAAGACATGCCTTACCACCCAAGTTAGATATGTCTCTTTACTACATCTTGGAATTTACTTCTATGACTATAAAAATCCTCATTCCATCAACAAACTAATTCCACATTGATTGGTTGGCTTGATCCATGGTAACATATAAACCCCAATAGATCGTGATCCTAATGCCAACATGGACCACACCGCAATATAGTCCTCTTACTAACATAATACTTGATTGATTACGGGATCAATACATTTACTTGCTCAGCCTTCCCCTCTCCTCCTTTGTGGTTTCAAAAAATCCAAAAACATGCACCTCCTTTCCGTGCAACTGTGCAAGTGCTAGTATATCAGGATTTAGATGAAGCAAGCTAACCAACCAAATTGATCCCATGTTTCCATCTGTAGCATATTTAGGGTGGTAAGTGCACCGAAGCTATCAGTTGTTCCTACTACAGTCCCACCCAAAAGAATCTGAGCAGCAAATGCCATTGCACAGTAAAAGAAAGACGAGCATCTACAATAATGGAACTTATATTGAAATAATAGTGAACAGCAACCCCACTTAAGGATACAGCCCATTGCAATACTTTTCGCCATGTTTGGCATTCCTGATATATAACTTCAATGTACCAAAGCTTGATAGACCTTGAAATATACAGGTGGGGTTAAGATAAAATATAATAGGAACACAAATAGGGAAACACGGAATTTGAAATTTCAATACAATCTTATTTTTAGTAATATATATGCAATACTGTCGATGCTTGCAACAAACTGCAAACATCACCAATAGAGTTAATTAAAATCTGAATGGAGTGAAATTTTGATTGAATTCTCCCTTCCCCTATTCCCCAACAATGAATTTCCCTGATATTCATGCATTAGCAAGTTTGCAAGTGGAGCTTGAATTAGCATAATCTTTCTTAACAATTTTTATTGCAGCAATTGAGGAAAAATGTAATTGCAACCTGAAATTGAGTGTGATATAGATCACATCTTTAATACAGGACCATAATCTTATCCGTTACGATGCATAAATATGATACCAAATAATCGTAGGTGTATGTAGAAGAAACATACAAGGCATTCTTCCCAATTAAGATCATCTAAATGATGCATCTAATTTGATCTAGAATCTGCCCCTTAGTTTCAGGCACACAAAGTGCCACAAAGACCAGAGTGAAGAAACAGAGGATGGCATAAAGCAAGAATGTTCCTGCACTTAGATAAATTGTTGAATCAAGAAACTATTGAAAGACTTGTGTTAATGTTCCTTAGAGATATAAATACACTTTCTAACAGTGACTGCAACCCCCCTACCTGCAGGGCTCCATTGTCGAAGTAAATTTATTGTCATGGTCACCAGCCAAGAAGATGACCAGTTTGCCAATGTTGCCACACTACCAGCCAATCCCTTAACATTAACAGGAAGTATCTGCAGAGCAGCAGGTTGCAAAAAATTCAGTTGCTCTCTCCTTGGAATTATTCATATGCAAGTTTGTTTTAGGAGCACCCACTGAGTCTATGCGAACATAATAAGATGATTCTCTAAAAGAATAAGTGAAAGCTTTTCTGGCTTCCATGCTGAAGTTACCTCAGACATGATAATCCAAGGGATAGCCCCAACGCCAAGTGAGAAGGAGATGATGTAAGCCTGTATTTAGATGGTCACACAAGTATAAAAAGCATAACATAATAAAGTCATTAGTGCACTAGGTGCAAATTGCAAGAAGTAAACTAGTAGCTGATATTGGAGCTTACCAGCAGACTTGCCAAGGTCAAAACACTGATGAATGCTTCAAGATGGTGGTCTCCAGAGAGGTGGCTCTGAGAAGTGCAATAACACATCACGAAGTCAAGCTTAAATTATTGAATCTAAGGTATGTTGATGTAATTTTAAACATCTTAACGACTAAGGGGGAGGAACTAGTCTTTGTGCACCCTAAGTTTAATGTGTGCACATAGCCACCTATAACATCATATAATTCAGACCAAAAAATGCTCTTTAATTGGTTATGTTCTAATTATTATATATATTTCATTTTAGATATTAAAATAATGTGGAACGGGACATTTTTTAAATATTTAAATTTGATTAGTTTAAATACAAAGAAATTCAAGGTGAAATCATTATTGAGAATTCCAAAAGAAACACCTCAGAAAGAATGGATTACCTTAATATGAAATGCAACACCAACTACGAAAAGACAAATGACCAATCCTCCAGATGAGACCTGTTCACATTAATAGGAATTCCCATGAGATATTTTAAATTACAAAGTGTTAGTTGCATCACGTTTACAACTCTGCTACAATTTGCCAGGATTGGAATATCCATGACAAGAATGGATCATTTATTACCATAAGAAGGAGACGCCGACCAGTTCTGTCAATCAACCCTGCAGTGACTGCAGTCATAACAACCTATACAACAACAATGCCAAATCCATCGAATAGTATCCCTTCACTAATAATTACATAAATATTACACCCTTGCTCCTTTGAAACAATTCGGCACACACAATGATGATTAGGTAACAACCTGAACAGCGCCCAGGCCAAGAGTAGCAGCATTGCCAGATGAAATTCCTGTTTAAGTCCAAATTTATTCAAGAACTTGGAAATCAGTACATTTATTGAGGTGAGGCTATAAAATCCTAGGTGAACTCAAAGCTATAAACAAAAGCCATATCAGTTAGTGGAATGAGTTGTCAATTCAGCACATAAAACTTTGAAGAAAGCTAGAAAAAGGGTTACATGTTTGGCCCAATATTGAATTTTCCAGTCGACATTATTCCAAGTAACTATTTTTGCAAAAAAAAAAAAAAAATTGCCTAAAGCTACATATATCTAAACCCTAAGCACCATATTCTTATGATAACAAGTTTTGACAGTAGAACTCACCAGCTGACTTAAAAATGGAACTGCTGTAGAACATAATGCCATTGATTCCACTCAATTGTTGTAGAAGAAGCAGCCCAATGCCAATCTGCACATAATATATAAAAAAGAACACCCCATCATTCAAGTCATATATTGCTGCCATAAAGTATGGTATATTGCTGCCATACAACATCAACTAGTTTATGGAAATTCAAGAGGACATGATAATTATGTTCTTGAACAGGGCAGCCATATGACTTACAGTGAGAGGCATTGCATATCTTCGTTCGAAAATTTCGGAAAATTTTATTGTTGGTTGTTGATTTCTCATCTCCACAGCACTTTGAAATACAAACTACATTTAATTTGATGAGAAATATCACGTTGATAGGATAAGCACATTCTGTCCAGTATTGTTATTGAAACAAAGCAATCGAGATACTGCAGATTGTAAGTAAACTAGATATCAAGACTAAACCAGTTAATAGTGTCTGGAACAAAGCAGGATATAGAGACTCGTAACTACTAAATGTGACAAATGAGTCAATGACCAAGAAGAAAAAAAGGAAATCACAGATGATGTGGAAAAATTAAAGAATGTGAGAACACAAGTTGTTCAAGACATTACCTTGATTTCAATTGCTTCCAGAGAAACATCAACCCCTGAGCCTCGGAGATATTGTAAGGATGCTTCAAAATCTCCATTACCGATCTTTGCCTGTATTCAAATTTCACATTAATATGAATAATCAAAAATAAATATTTGCCCACCATGGCCTACAGTTGAGTGTGCAATATATATATATATACATATACAGTGATGACTTCATCTGACGAGCTTAAAATTTCTACCCTAAAATCTCACCAGCCATCTTGGAGATTCTGGGATGAAGAATAACCCAAAAAACAGAAGACAACAAGCAACTACACCTGCAAAACCATATCACAATAGGAGGAATGGATATATATCAAGAATATCTAATCAATACTGCAAAGATAAGATTCCCTGATAAATTCACGGTTCCTAAATGTAACTGAGATCAAATAAGAAAGAAAGGATCTGGAATGAAGAAATCATTCGTAACCATTACTAATTGGAATGTCAGGGGCTTATTCATTAGAAAATATCAGATGAAGAATAAGATGAATAACATTGTGTACGCTCAGAACAGCAGGAAGGAACAGAAGAGAGAGAATGGTCTATCTTTAGTAATACCTATTTGAAGGCTTGCAGCCCCGAAGAGCATAACCAAATTGTTTACATATATTGTCAAATGAGGAAACTATGTTTCAAGAAAATATTCATAACTCTGTCATCCAAAAAAGCAATATACAACTAACCTGCAATGGCAAGAGCCCTCCAACCAAGGACCAACCAACATAGATAAACCAACATTATACCAACTGTTATACACAACTGTTGCAAAAAAAATCATTCAGTCATTCTGATTTTAATTTTCAAACAAACAGAAATTCATCTAACTCTAACTTTAGGCCAAATTGGCTAAAGAAAAAAAATTGTCTAAAAACTCGCCTGATTTGCTACTCCAAGGCCACCACGCAAGTGCTTGGGAGCTATCTCTGCTATGTACACAGGCACCTATTACAACCACGTCAATTAGTAGATGTCAAATTCTTAAATTCATGGGCTGATGCCAATACAATCTTCACAGACTCTTTCAAATAAGCAATCACATAAAGGAGTCTGATCGTTTTAGTCCTTGGAAAAGCATATCATCTTACTGTGAATGAGATGACACCCACTCCAAAGCCGGTCAATAACCTTCCCAAATACAGGAATGAAGCACCCTGCAACGGCACAACGAAAACTAAAGTGAATGATAACTGAAATCTATACCTAGTTTTCTCCCCTACCTTGCCATGCTAACTAAAGGACTCCACTTATACCTTGTCTACCAACTGATCAAAAACTAAATTAGAATTTCTTGTAATCATCACATTCATTAGGGCACAATACAAACAGAAAATTGATTAGGGTAGAGTCGGCCACAGTTACCAACATACGGTCAATTTTTATAAATTCACCGTATTTTTTCATTTTCTGGAGTCCGGCCGTATAAAACTGCGAAAGTTTCGGGATTTGGTAGTTAAAAATTTAGAAAAGTCACTGCCTTAAATAATAATTTTTTTAATAAATCTGTTTCCCAAAAAATAACAGCCAAAAAATTAGGTAAGTAAACAAAAACTGCGGAATTATCACCTAGAATCACAGTGTAATCTGTTTGGAACTGATGGTTTTACAGTTGGTATTTAGTATTTACTATCTAATCAAAAGGTAATTACATAGTGAGAGTATATGGCTATAGCAGCATGAGGGAAAAAACAATTATTCTCCTGATGTTTCAACAATTATTATCAAATATATATATATATATATATATATATATATATATATATGATAGTGCCACGTATTTTTTTCCGTGTTTATCGTATTTTTTTTATGGACCCGTATTTTTTCAATAATTTTATTTCCATCGTTTAATACTCTCCGTACGAAAGTTGCTACTATAGGGTAGACCAACAACCCTTTGCAAAAGAGATGGTGACCCGGCCAATGAATATTTGGAATCTGCAGCCACTATCGATGGCCTCCATATAAAAGCACCATACTGTCTATTATCACCAAATCACATGTAAAACAGATGAGAATAATCATCTATACAAAAGGAAAAAGGAAGCCCATCTATATTGTGGGCATAAGACTTTCTCTGCAGGATTCCTGTATATATATATACTCCTTTGAGAGTGCCTACAAATCCTGAACAAAAAATAAACTAACACCAACATCATATCTTAAAGCTACTCACCCCCTTTGCGCCCAATGAAATCAGCAATCTGCCCACTGACAATGGCCCCAACCATTGCACCAATATTTGAAAGTGAACCAAACAAAGAGAACTGTTACAAAAAAAATGGACATTGGGTTTTATGTTTATCAGATAACCTTTACTCCTTTACTCTACATCAATGCAACATTAAAGAAAACAGATCAAACACAGGTAAATGTACAACACCTGAGAGACAGAGAGGCCGAGATCATCTGTAATCTGTTCTTGAGTAGGTGATGAATATCCAGTCTGCAATAAAGAAAACACAATCATCACCAACTTCTAGTCCCCAAAAACATCCTCAAAACCAGATGAAGTACATCAGAACCCCAATGCAGGGGTATCCACATACAACATGTTTGAAGCGAGAGAAGCCCAAACCCATTAAACAAATGCAAACCACAACCCACAATTCAATTTCTCTATTTGCAGATTTGTAGAAACAACCCAAATGAGGACAATATAGCCATTATTGAAAAGCATTACACAGAAGCCAAACTGCACAGGGCCCAGGGCCACAACTGCAGTGCAAAAAAGAGCGGTTACAATGCTTCCTTGAACGTCTTCAGTGACCTGATTTTTATGGTTGTTTTGCTTGTGCAGCAGGTGCTCTTTCAAACACTAGCCATTAGGCCCCTTCGCCTGGTCCCCCTTGAAACCCATTAGAAATATCCACACTGATAAAACTATCAAATAAAAAGGTCTGGAAATTACACAAAATGATGAGATTTGATCTGAATATTGAGATTTCAAAATGATCTAAAACAACGGATGGAAATTGAATGGAAATCTTGTGGCAGACCAAACTTAGAAAACACTTTTCGTACCAAAGGTGATATGGCCACGAGTTCATCCTAAGAATGTTGTCTAAGGTAGTCCTCTCCATGCCTTCTCACTCAATTCAAGGATAAACTAGCAATCGCACGTGAGGTGTGCGATGATAACGCCGAAGTTGGAGAAGGAAGTGAGGAGAAGGAAACTGCAATATATAAAAAATGAGTATGAGAAATGCATGTGGGTAGACAATAAGAGGAACAAGTTGAAACGAGTGTGGAATAACACAATAAGAGATGAGAAGATGAGCAACGAAGGGAGAGGGAACCGGCAATGCGGTTCAAGATGGGAGAGATGAAGGAAGGGAACGAAGGTGGGATTCCTCTAGTAAGTGTTACTGTAATAGGAGATGAAGGAAGGGAACGAAGGTGGGATTCCTCTAGTAAGTGTGACTGCAGTAGAGGTGCAGAGGACATTTAAGAGTAACGACTAAATGAAAATGAAGGAGAAATACGAATGACTGACAAAGAGGAAACTCTTGATATACCCATGAAGGTTAGGCCTTGTCTTTCCGTTCCTCCAATGTCAGTAGTGGCTCGTTACAGAGTAAGCCCTTGGGATTTGTGGATTGAAAATGCCCAAGCAATTTTAAGTGGTAGTTATTTTGGTTTCTTATGGAAATTGGTAGAAGAGGAAGATGGAAGGTGTTGTCTGCATGCCAAGGAGGCCCTAAGTATCGATCTTTTTTGATGACGATAAATAAAAGAAAAGGAAGTGGACTTAAGGAACCTTCGTAGACAAAATAAAAATAGATTTTCCCCCATATGTGAAAGTCGTGGCCATGATGCGAATTGCACGTGGAATGCCTTATAGTTTTGCACAATAACCAACAATAATGTAAATCACATAAGTATGCCACACATGATCTGAAACCAAAACTTGTAACCACATGTAACGTTTAAAATTATGTAAGGGGAAAATGAAGCGACATTTCTAGGCTGCATTTTCTCATGGAAACATTTGTATGCAGATAAGATATGTTACTAATAACAAAAGATTTTTAAACTATTCAGTGTGTCAATAAACCTTTAAAACATATATTATAACTATTATAGTTTGTTGGACGCTCGCAAAGTGTTTGGTAAAATGACTCAAGACAAATGTCTTCTCATGGAATATGATAATAGCAGTTAGCAGGAAGACATGGGATTTTTCAATAGACATCGACACATATTTACTTGTAAACCATATATTTCAATTGTTAGCTCGTTTAAATATGTAATTATTAATTAATATAATATATACATATATTTAATATTGTGGATAAACAATAACAATTGCCAAAATATTATTTACGCAATCTGATAAACAATAACAATTGCCAAAATATTATTTACGCAATCTGATAATCTTGTGTGTGTGTGTGTGTGTCCTACAAATAACAAAAGAATGTTAAACTATTTAGTGTGCCAATAATTTTTTAAACCATATATTATAACTATTATAGTTTGTTGGACACTCGCAAAGTGTTCGACAAAATGATTCAGGACAAATGTCTTCTTATGGAATATAATAATAGTTGTTAAAATGAAGACACATGCTTTCTCAAAACATTTACCAAATGCAAAAAATGAAATTCCAACCTAATCACATGACCTAGTTCGACATCAATTTTTTTCGGATTGTGCCAAATTGGGAGCATTGAGACAGGGTATGGGAACCCATGAAAAAGTAATTTAAATCCAATTTTTTAGATGTTGTAGTTATGAATGCGTTGATACACATGCATGCAAAAGGTGGAAGCATTCAAAGGCTTGACAACTATTTGACAAATTACATAATACAAATGCATAAATTGTTGTACATGCACAAAATGTTTTTTTTTTGAAAAAGTCTTGGAGATATAATAGGTTGCAAGGTTGTAGAACATATTGTTTCAAAATTGAACATTGCAAACTTGTTTTGTGTAAAACTGGAGCACTATGGACCATACCATGACCATGTACAAAGAAATTTCATTTGTACAAACAATTAGTTTTGTTTCTATCAATTCATTTTAGCCATATTGTTATGTATGGAAAGGCCTATACCTTACCAACACAATAAAAACTTATCCATATATATCGATGGTTGATTCTTTGATATAAATTGTATAGTTCATAATGTTTAAAAAATGTTATAGTTATTTATAAATATATTTTTAAAGTGATACCAAGATAATTGTTAATGTCTTCTTAGATTAAATTGATCTGTGGGATTAATTTTAAATGTGAAAAAGTGTTTTTAAGATAATATTATTCTAATTAGTTTTAAAGACATATAAATCAATAAATTAAATCTAGTTATAGAAAATATTTTCTATGAGTTTATTATAATGAAAATATTAAATTATTAGGAGAAAATATACTTTCAGATTGATTTGAGAGTCTTCAATCATTAAATAAAGAATATGTAGAATAAGTTTCGACAACAAAGCAAAGTAAAGATCCATGTCCTTAACACCACCTTCATAATCTCAATCGGCCGCTCCTTTTCATGCTTCACCACTTCGTGTCATATATAGATCTTTTTCACTATTTCCATTCCCACTATTTCCTTTTGTTCTTTATTTTCCAAGTACAGATACCATACTATCTTGTTGTATGTTTCTTTTTTCTTCTAATGTCTCCCCCGTTTCACTTTTGGATTTTTTTTATTAATTTTTTGTCATTATGGAAGTATTAAAACACTCATAGAATATTTGTGTATATGGTCCATCTATCCATGACAACATAATTTTTGTAACATATTACTTTTCAAACAACTTCTCTACTAAATTTGTTTTGTCTAAAGTGTAGTCTTTATAATTTTATACTGCCATGTTCTTCCACTTAAACATTTTCTATTTGTCATATTATTTTAACAAATACAATTTCTTAACCCATAATATTTTCTCTCATTCCCCCACTCTCACTGATGTACTATTTTCTTAGAGACTCTATGACTCTTTTAGAGTTGAAAAAGTTTAACTTGCAAATTGATGAAACTTATGCCATCTTCTATTCTAAATACTTCAAGTAGTAGTTCTTTAAAATGAATGCAATTTTTTTTAATACTTGTCAAATACTTTTTCATATGAAACACTACAGGCTTCCTTGTTTCATGGATTTTATTTCATATTCACAGAAATGAATACATATGACCATTGCATGTTTTCCCTCATGCTGCCCACAGGAGAGACCACAACTGTCGTACCTGCGCAAAACAGCTCATTTGCATAAAACAATTCATCTACAAGAATCAAGCGTTGTTAGACTTGCACAAATGAAGGGGTTCTAAGATTTAAATCTCAACAATAACACTCAAAGTCTGTACAAATAAGTTTGTTTCATCATTGAGATGCAAATTTATACTACAATGGCATTTAAAAATTGTATACTGACAACTTTGCTTTATCATAATTGACTTAAGATGATGCACACAGAAGACCACTAAGAACATTGTTTTTAAAAACATTTAAACTGGAATACATATAAATATCCCATAACCTCGGCTACAAGCCACATTAAATATACATTTCATTGTAATAAATATTGCTCTGTCTTCATCTTCCACATCTGCATGTCTTTATCTATGACATTCCTACCTTTCGCGCACACGTGCAGGGCCCATTCAAATCCATGCTTCGTCAACCATGAAATCTCATCCGTTGATGTCTCTGTCGTTGTCAGAGGGGGGTCAGGTTTTCTCACATAGAACACGCATATCGGCATAATAAATATTGCACTAAATAATATAATTTCCCTAAAATCAAATTTCCATTCGTTGTAGGAAAGAGTTGGGTAATCTTAAAGATTTAATGAAGGGGCCAACGTAGCAGTATGGGTTGACATTAAATAGTACCATACCTACTTATGTGAGAATTTATGAAAATGCAGTGCCTTCCTCCACAATGACAGGTTCAAATAATTAAAATCACTTTTGCAAGAAACAGACTAAATGGTGCAACAGTGCCCTGTGCATGATACCCAAAGTGTGATATACCTTCTCTTTTTAAGACAAAAAAAAGATAAACGACATCATCTCAAGTATGAGATGCCACGTAGATAATATTATTCTAATTAGTTTTAAACACATATAAATCAATAAATTAAATCTAGTTATAGAAAATATTTTCTATGAGTTTATTATAATGAAAATATTAAATTATTAGGAGAAAATATACTTTCAGATTGATTTGAGAGTCTTCAATCATTAAATAAAGAATATGTAGAATAAGTTTCGACAACAAAGCAAAGTAAAGATCCATGTCCTTAACACCACCTTCATAATCTCAATCGGCCGCTCCTTTTCATGCTTCACCACTTCACGTCATATATAGATCTTTTTAACTATTTCCATTCCCACTATATCGTTTTGTTCTTTATTTTCCAAGTACAGATACCATACTATCTTGTTGTATGTTTCTTTTTTCTTCTAACATCTCCCCCGTTTCACTTTTGGATTTTTTTTATTAATTTTTTGTCATTATGGAAGTATTAAAACACTCATAGAATATTTGTGTATATGGTCCAACTATCCATGACAACATATTTTTTGTAACATATTACTTTTCAAACAACTTCTCTACTAAATTTGTTTTGTCTAAAGTGTAGTCTTTATAATTTTATACTGCCATGTTCTTCCACTTAAACATTTTCTATTTGTCATATTATTTTAACAGATACAATTTCTTAACCCATAATATTTTCTCTCATTCCCCCACTCTCACCGATGTACTATTTTCTTAGAGACTCTATGACTCTTCTAGAGTTGAAAAAGTTTAACTTGCAAATTGATGAAACTTATGCCATCTTCTATTCTAAATACTTCAAGTAGTAGTTCTTTAAAATGAATGCAATTTTTTTTAATACTTGTCAAATACTTTTTCATATGAAACACTACAGGCTTCCTTGTTTCATGGATTTTATTTCATATTCGCAGAAATGAATACATATGACCATTGCATGTTTTCCCCCATGCTGCCCACAGGAGAGACCACAACTGTCGTACCTGTGCAAAACACCTCATTTGCATAAAACAATTCATCTACAAGAATCAAGCGTTGTTAGACTTGCACAAATAAAGGGGTTCTAAGATTTAAATCTCAACAATAACACTCAAAGTTTGTACAGACAAGTTTGTTTCATCATTGAGATGCAAATTTATACTACAATGGCATTTAAAAAATCTATACTAACAACTTTGTTTTATCATAATTGACTTAAGCTGATGCACACAGAAGACCACCAGGAACATTGTTTTTAAAAAACATTTAAAGCCGAATACATATAAATACCCCATAACCTCGGCTACGAGCCACATTAATTATACATTTCATTGTAATAAATATTGCTCTGTCTTCATCTTCCACATCTGCATGTCTTTATCTATGACATTCCTACCTTTCGCGTACACGTGTAGGGGCCATTCAAATCCGTGCTTCGTCAACCATGAAATCTCATCCGTCGATGTCTCTGTCGTGGTTAGAGGGGGTCGGGTTTTCTCACATAGACCACGCATATCGGCGTAATAAATATTGCACTAAATAATATAATTTCCTTAAAATCAAATTTCCATTCGTTGTAGGAAAGAGTCTGGTAATCTTAAAGATTTAATGAAGGGGCCAACGTAGCAGTATGGGTTGACATTGAATAGTACCATACCTAGTTATGTGAGAATTTTTGAAAATGCAGTGCCTTCCTGCACAATGACAAGTTCAAATAATTAAAATCGCTTCTGCAAGAAACAGACTAAATGGTGCAACAGTGCCCTATGCATGATACCCAAAGTATGATATACCTTCTCTTTTTAAGACAAAAAAAAAGATAAACGACATCATCTCAAGTATGAGATGCCACGTCGAAAATGCTGCGTTTATAGGCATGAAAACGAGCAAAGAAGTAAAAAACAAAATGCAAGAAAATACCAACAAAAATAGTAGTCTCCTTTTCCGTCTCCCTCTAGCTCGCCTGTGGAATATAACGTTGTGATATGGAAGACATGGGCAGAGGACGAGTCAGATCAGAAAAGTAAAGGGTATTATTGTGTATGGTTCCTGAGGCTTAGAATCACACGAGCTACATCAAAATCCATCGAACCTCTGTCACTCTACAAACACCACAACCATTAGCATTTTTCCTTTTCCATACTCATTATTCATATTCCTAACAGTAAATACGCACACTAATGTGCCTGACCAGGAACCAACCTGCTATGTTGGTATTTTCTTGCATGGAGACCCGTATCTTCCTCTCTTGGTTTTATTTACCTGTATGTCTCAAGCATTTTGTTTCTGATCAGAAGAAGGCATAAAAAAATGACATGGTCAGATGTTTCTGTGCCAAGGAGTCCATATCATACCATTTTCTTTCAGACGAGCGATAGAACGTGTGCCACCATGCACTACAACGCTCCATCAGATATCTCGCCACTGCTGCTACAACCGTACGTGAAGTGTACGATGGAAACGCCGAAAGTTATTGTGCAAGGAAGTAAAAGTGGAGGGAGAGAACAATGCGAGAGGAAAATGGGCGAAGAAGGGGTATGAGGGCAGGGACGTGTAAAGGTGGGGAAATCTAAATTGGGGAAGCAATCTGAAACTTTACACAAGACTAATAATAATATTCTACAATAACATATTATTATTAAAATATTTTTTATGTTGATAGTTGTGTTCTAAATTAAAATGATATTGAGTCAATTTAGACACATTCTATAGCATCCAATTAATTAAGGGTCTCGATTTTTAAGGTCATTGAAGGATTTGATCTCGATTGCTAAAACGGTCAATGTATGTTAGTTACATCCGAAAGCACACGCTCCATGGTCCAACCTGACCGCTACTTTTACCTCACAAGTGTTCCACTATTTTTTGATTGGCCGTAATGAATGTGTTGAGCAACATTCCCTAGTTGCCAAGGTTCTTAGGTATCAAACATTTCAAGAATAGGTAGCACATGCCTGTATCGTTCATTAACTAAAGACTTAAGGGAAGTTACAATTTATGGAACGAGACCTCCAGAAGGTCAAGGGCAAGTGAAAATACATCAGATTCGGTCTTCTCGTGATGTAGACGCAGTGACATATAATAATATACAAAATATGTAAAGGTGCCCATTGTCATGAAGATCGCCCTCAAAATTTCGTCCCAGTTTGAAATGTTTGGAAACTCTAACCTAAAAACATGTCGGTGATTCAATGCACATCAAAGGTTGGTGCTCCACTTTTGAGAGCCATCATAACTTAACTACCCAAATAAATTTTCGATTGCCGACGAGGCAAAACATGACATTCTAAGGAAACTTGAGGTAGAAGATGACATTCTAAGGAAACTTGAATCCATGTTGTCTATACCCAAAGGCAACCCTTAGATGTCCCTCACAAATGGAAATTCTTGGAGGCATACTTCTATGTCATGGATTTTGTATATAGTTAAAACCATGGTCTGCAGTCGGAAGATGTTACGAGGTGTATTGCTGATTTTATGAGAAATCTACCTTGTTTGACCAACAACTTTACCAACTTGAAAAAGGAACGATAGGGCACATGCAATCAGTTACAACATTACTATATGTGGTACCTTTTTTTTCCTTCTATCACACTCTTCCCACCTGAAGTGTAGACAAACTCAGCTTTCAAAGGCTTCTGAATTCAATAACCATGGCCTAGTAAAATATCCTAAAAATAACATTGGCCGCCCATTTGACGAACATTCCATTATAGTGTGTGCCTGTGGTACATAGTTACGCTGAAGGTGTTTATTACAATGGGATGAATCTTGGGGTCTTTGACATATGTCAATCAACACACGAGATCTTCACAGCGCTAGGATTTCGACTGGAACTTTGACCTTGGCCTATCTAGGTCATCGGCGTATAACATTTACTTAACAGATGATCTGTTTCATCAAGGCCGACTCCTTCCTCTGTCATATTTTCCATAGAGTAAATTTGATTCACGCCTTGAAAATATGCTTCAGTTAAATGATAAGGTGCGATCATGGAGAACGGATTTGCAAGAAGAGGGTTGTTACTCAGCCTTTCAAAAAAACTACAGCAGCGTAATTTCGCAACTGCAAGCAGTGATTTTTCTACGTCCAAGGCAAACCACAAATCAAAGCCTCCCACTTCGGTGCTGTAAAACAGGACTTCAATGGCAACTGTTATTAACCCCAAGGTTTGTATAAACACCTCCTGTGTAGATGGAGGACATCCATTTCAAATAAGGAATTCCCAACATTAATCAGGTGAATAAATCTTTTTTAAATAGGTCAGTTTCCTGTAACAATAATGTGCGCTTCTGACATGCTCGAGATCTTCCATTTGTTCCAGTCTTCTCTATATACCTACATTTGATCGACTTGATTGTGCAGCTTCCACTTTCCCTACTCTTCTCTATATACATTTGCATCACTCAGATTGCTTTGATAGTGTTCTAATCATCTTTGTTTTAAAATATTTCAATACTGCATTCAACTCACTCAATATTGCATTGGAATTACTAATTCCTCGCACGAATTCCAAATAAACAAGGTGCATCTTCTTAAATTCATTTCATTAACATTCAAATATAATTTAATATTTGTTTACATTTAAAGCGCTTGATAACATATGTCGGACCATGCATTTTCTAAAACCATTGTATAACATGCAGTCAAAAGTTCAAAACTAAAAATGGGTATGACATTATATGTGGCGAATTGTAACTTTTCAAAGTGGTGTTGAAATTTTGTAAATGGATTTTCTTCTCCGAAGAGGGGATATTATTTTTATTATTGAAAAATTGTTTAGTGGGGCATATATCTTTTGCATTCTAAATCAAATTTTCTCATATTAGATAGTGCAACGTCCATATTATGGGGATTTTTCCTCATATGTTAAAGTCTCCATGTTAAACTTGTTAAATAAGTAGCAATGAATAACTACATGCATCTGCCACCACTAACATGAACACTTTAGTTTTAGTGGCAATTTGGTTTATTTTCCTTTTGTATTATGTTTTAGTGGCAATGTTTGGGAAAATAAAACCTAAAACTGTCATTTTTCAACATAAATCAAATTTTGTGGACGAAAATTTGTGCGTGAAAGAAATGTCCACAAGTAGAGGGTGGAGGAGTTTGGCCCTTTTAAATCATTGTACATCAATGCAGGTCGTCGACTATCTGCTAAATTTGGGCAATGGTCTTGCGTAATTTAATGTTTTTTGCCCACCTTAGGTACTTCCTTCAAAACATGAAAATGGATCATCGATCCTTATTAATTGAGAAATGAAAGGAACGAATACAAGCATAAGTTTTTCAAAGAGATTTTTCTCTATTAAGCTCTTGTCAGATTAATAGACTGATTTTCACGAATTTGTTAAGGTCTCAGTCTTCAAATTTCATCATCTGTCTGAGATTTAGAGGGCTCATAACAGAAGACGATCCTTCAAAAAATTGGTCGACGATAATCTTATTTGCCCTTTCAGAAGGATGGTAGTTGTCCCAATACAAATGGGTGTCTCTGTTTGAGCACACATTTGATGCCGTTGTGCAGAGCCCCACACCATTGTTTGCTCCTTGTCCACAGCACGCATTTGTGGAGTCCACAAATCCTGTTCAAAACACCACCGTTTCACTTACAAATTTCAATAGGAGCTGCCATTTTAAGTAGTCAACAAATGTATGATTAAACGAAAAATAAGGTTTATACCGTATGCTGCAGGGTTGCTAAATATGCCCATATTCATTGAATAGCTGTCTGCGAATGTGAAGACCTGAGCAGATGCCTCGCCGTTGAGCCTATTTATGAGGGATCTGAGTTGTGAGTTAAAAAGCGAGCTCGCACTGCAGCGCACTCCCCGTTGCGAGATCTGGTGGCCTTTACTCCCGGAGCACAACCCAATGGACCTGTCGACGTCACCAGTACCCTCCGCCCTCCCAAATCGTACAGTTGCTGCACAAACATAAAACGAATTCAAAATTTCAAACATGTAGGAATTTCACAGGCACAGTCTAGCCTTAACTAAAGAGTAAGAATTTCACCCTCAGATATTTCTCGTATTCGGAGACTATATACTCCGTGTAGTCTGGTACCGTAAACTGCACCGATCTGAGAGAGACGGGAAGGAGATAATAGTTATTCACATAATCGTTTCCTCCGAGAGTGATCGAAGAAACAAGGGCCTCCTCGACAAGTCTCTCGGTTTCAGCCTCTCCAAGGATCTGCGCCACCCTTCTTTGATACTCTTCAAAATACGCAAACTGCTGAGGGATTCTGATAATATTTGCCTGCAAACACAATATAAAAACTAAAACCCAAGAAATATTCTTGCTAATGAAGACATAATAATCAATAAGTATTTGTCAATATTAAGTAAAGTGTATGCATTCATACGAATTGGACTCCTGTGTCGTTGAGAATCCCAACGCCCGCAGATGCAAAATTGGCACCCCTCAGCAATGCATCTCCGTTAATGGAAGGGTCCAAATATGGTAGCACAGACTCTGCCCCCAGTGCTGCTGCACGTCACTCATGGAATTTTAATATAATCACTCCCACACAGTGGTAGGAGATAGTGCCATGAATTTTTGCAGTCCGTAAGACCTGTTTGGTGACTGAAAACATGCCAGGGTCGTCTTCTTTATGGTTGATACGACATTTCCACAGCAACTCCTGTCAATGACGCAGAGATTTCAAAGGCCACGATTTGACATTCCTACCTTTCGTGGACACGTGTAGGGGCCATTCAGATCCGTGCTTTGTCGACCAAGAAATCTGATCCGTTGATATCTCTATCATTGTCAGACAGGGTGTGAGTTTCTCACAGAGAACACGCCTATCAGTGTAAAAACAATGCAATGCAAACAATGTCACACAATGGGGCAAGGTATTTTATTACCTTTATTGATGATTCCTATAGAATGACCTTTGTTTATTTTATCAAAAATAAATCATGTGCATTAGAGATGTTTAAGATTTTTAAAGCATTTAGTGAGAAGCAGTCAAGAAAATCTTTGAAACAACTCAGATGTGATAATGGGGGTGAATATACCTCAAATGCTTTCAAAAGTTTATGTGCAAAAGAAGGTATCAAACTTGATTATACTGCTCCTTATTCACCGCAACAGAATGGTGTCGCTGAAAGAAGGAATAGGACTCTTGTTGAAAGTGCTAGATGCATGCTTAAGAGTAGTGGATTATCTAATGTTTTTTGGGCTGAAGCAGTCTCCAGTGCAACATATATACAAAACAGGTTGCCAACTGCTGCATTGCATAAGAAGATGCCTTATGAGGCATGGCATGGAAGCAAGCCAAGTGTCAATGATTTAAGAATTTTCGGTTGCATAACTTATGCACATATACCAGATGAAGAAAGAAAGAAGCTAGATGACAAAAGAAAGAAGTGTATAATGGTTGGATACAGTTTGAATTCGAAGGGATATCGAATTTATGATCTTATAACACATGAGATTCTAGTCAAAAGAGACGTCATTTTTGACGAAAATTTAGTTTTGCACAAATCAACAGAGATGGAAAATGATAAGGATTCAGAAACAAGGCCTTATGATTTTGAATCTGAGGATGAGAATTCTACTCTAGCAAGACCATTACAAGTTGCATCCACACAGCCCATATGAGATGAACAAGGAGAGCAACAGCTTCATAGAACAACAAGACTACAAAAACTCACTCAAAAGACATCTGAATCATATGCACTTAGTGTAGAGGTTGATGAACCACTCAGTGTTCAAGAAGCACTTCAAAGTTTTATGCAGCAGATTGGAGGCAAGCAATGAATGCTGAATATGAATCGCTCATAAAAAATTAGACATGGGAACTCACAATTCTTCCATCTGGAAGGAGAGTGGTTGGATGCAAGTGGTTATTCAAACAAAAGTACAAGTCTGATGGGTCAGTAGACCGCTACAAGGCTCGATTGGTGGCAAAAGGATACACCCAAATTGTAGGTTTGGATTATCATGACACCTTTTCCCCTGTAGTCAAGATAACATCCATCAGAATTCTGTTAGCAGTGGCAATAAACTTGGATCTTCATGTACATCAGCTAGATATAAAAACTGCATTTTAAAATGGATTCTTAAAGGAAGAAGTTTATATAGAACAACCAGAAGGCTACATACAAGAAGGAAAGGAGCAGTTAGTATGCAAGCTTCAGAAAACATTGTATGGACTGAAACAGTCTTCAAGAGCATGGTATGAGCGTATTGATGGGTTTCTCCAAAATGAAGGATATGTAAGTTGCAATGCTAATTCGAATGTCTACATAAAGCGTATTGGTGAGTCTCTAGTCATCTTAGCTTTATATGTTGATGACACTGTAGTGCCCACATCTTTTATAGCTCAGTTACTTGTTGTTACTCTTACTATTAGACATGTTTTGACATGGATTTGTTATATTTTGGACATTACATTAGGAGATTTGATCTAATTAGGCATGTATGGACTTTTAGGCGTATAGCGCCAATATAGCTTGATTATTATGTTGTCACATTATCTTATGATGTCATGGATACTAATTTGATATGATGTTGTTTTGGAACGCAATTATATTGATGGATACTTAGTTTGTTTCATGTTGGGATTCTATGGATACATGTCACTTTATCATTATGTCTAACCTATGTTGAATTGTGTATAATTGTGAATGTTTTCGCATTTATGATTCCAGAGAAATGATATGTTAGTTTAGAAATCATTGATATCTTACTGAGTAGTTGATTTATATTTTATCAGACAGGTACGTTTAATGTGTGCAATGAGTGTGCAGGTGACAGGTCACAGGAGAACGTGGGATTCAGGCCAGCTACGCAACTTTGCACAAGCAACCCACGGGGCTAAGTCCTAGCCGTGTTTATTGCTTGAGGCCTTAGCATTAGAATTATTGTTTTGGGCACCATGTGTGACCCTTATTTGTAATGTAATATGTCTTGTATTATTAATTTTGTTTAGGGTGTTTAGTTTGTATTGTAAACTTGTTTATGGGAATTAATGGCCCCAATTACATTAAGATTTGAATTTGTTTAACGATGTACTTAATCAAGAGGGTTTAGGGTCACATGTGAACCCTTGGGTGGGCCCCACACCCTCTAACCTTGTGCCAATTTGTCAAACCCGAAATTAGGTTATTTTAGGCATTTTTAGGGACCTCTTTTTAGTTTGGGAGTTCCCTTAACATGAAAATGAACCCTTGGACCCTACCTAATAGGTAGGGGGCTTATTTCCAAGGCTGGAGGGAGTTTTCCCTCCCTTTTTACCTCCTTTTTGGTCACATCCATGTAAGGGGTATGGATTAGTGTGCTTTGTTAAAAGTTGCACAAGATTTTTTTGTTATGATTTTGAGTAATTTGGGAGAAGAGGGCTAAAAGTCATTTTATCCTTTCTCTCTTTTATCTTTGGCATCTTTGACCTTGAAGGAGGAGAGGGGTGACACATGTCACCCCCTCATTTGTGAGGATTTTTGCTTGCTCCTCTTCAAATTCCCCCTTATGGGAAAAGAAGAGGACTTTTTTTGGAGCTTTTGCTTGAAGGCTAGTGGATTTGGAATTAGAGTTTGCTTGGGTCAAGAAGTGGAAGAGATTGATTTTGGAGAGCTTTTCTTTGAGGTAGGCTTCTTGATTTGTATTTGTTATAATATGCTAGATATTAGTTGTTTTCTTGGAGATGTTTGTTGTTGTATGAAGATTTTGTTTGTTGTTTATTTGATTTTTCTCCCTCCATCATATGGCATGATGGAGTTTTGGAGTTTGTGGGGGAAGAGGGGAATTTTCCCTTTTAATCCTTATAGGCTTGATGGGCAAGCCTTGTTGGATTTAGTTACTCCCATCAAATGGTTTGAGGTGGGGAAGGTGGGTCATTTGGCTTGAACCTTCCCCATTCTTAGTGAGGAAACCCCTTTGGGGTTTGAAAATCCTTCCAAGAAGGATTGTTAAAAGGGTGGAGAAATAAGGAGGGGTTGAATGAAATTGGAGAAATAAGGAGGATATGAAGATCTTGTTTTTGTGCATTTAATGTTGGTTATAACTTTTGGAGAACTTATCTTTTCTCTTCCCCATTTTAGATATAAAACTTGGGTTCTCTTCCTTTTCACTTTTACAAATTTGGAGACTTGTTTTTGATCTTTGCTTTGTTTTTGTGTGGATGTAATCATTGTTTGTTTACCCTCACTCTTGTGCATAGTTGTGGATGGTAGTCCTCTTTCCCATGGGCTTGGGGGAGGCTAGCATGCATCTCAACCTTGGGAAATGCATGTAATGATGCCTATGGTTGGGTGGCAAAACAAGCTTCTTCTCCTTGCATTGATTCTCTTGAAAACATGTGCATTTGGATCTCAAGATGAAAGTGGGTTGTTGGTTGGAGTTCTATTTGGCATCTTCTTCTCTCTCTTGTGGACATTACCTCATTAGTATCTCTTTTGAAAAGCATGGTTTAGTGGAAATTTCTTCATTGTTGTAATTCCTCTTCCTTTTTGTATTTGTAAATTTCTTTTAAACTAGATGTAGGTTTTCCACTAATATTTGCAATCTCTTTCTTTCAAGCTTGGAAAGGAGTTTCTTGGATAATAAACTTGAGTATTGTTGCATGTATTTGGATATATTTGTATGTAGTGAGAAATTGTGCAAAAGAGAAGTCTTGTAAAATATTTATACTCCTTTAAGAATTGCAATGGTAGAATATATTTAAATTCCTTTGACATGCATTGATTGAATATCTACTTTTGATAAAGATAAGACTATTTAATATATAAAATGTTTTTACCAAAGAAATAATATCACTTGTTGGAAAGTTTTACTTGTTTAAAAAATCTAAAGAATTTGGCATTACAATCTTTCTCTTGTTTGGTTTGTAATATCATTGAATGGAATGTGAATAGTTTGAAATTCCTTTTCCATGTAAAATATAATGGTTTTGTTCTTAGTATCCTCATTTGAAATAGTATCCTTGTTTGAAAATTTTAGTGAAATCATCCCCTTTTTTCATTTGAAATACTTGTGCTATTCCTTCACCACAAAATAGGTGAATCATTTAGTGTGAATAGTTGAAAATTTTAAGTTCCTTTTTGCATTCAAAATAATTAAAATCAGTTAAAATATGTGATTCATCATTATTATTATTGTGTAAAATTAAAAAAAAGAAAATCATATTCAGAATTAACATTTATTAGTATAATATATATATACAATATGTATAACTATAGTATATATATAAGGATATAGCATCACTAGTTTATAACTGATATAGTATATGTATGTTAATTGCATAATATATATATATATACTTATGTATATATATATTCTTGCTATATAAAAAATAATATATAAGTATAAATATGTATAATATATATATATATATATATATATATATATATATATATATATATATAAATATATTTATATATATAATATCAAAATGTTATTTTTCTTATTAAAAAATGAAAAAAATGAATTGTTGGGGGGAGGCCGACACTCCCCCCCAACGCCATTGTTGCTCAGACTAGCCTCCACCGCATGCAGAGCCCCAAACCGTCCAGCCTGTATGTTGTCCCCTGCGGCCGCAACATAGCCCCCCCCCTTTAAGTCCCTTTCGCCTGTCCCTGTCCAAACCCCCAACCAGCTCGCTGTCCGCTGCCCCGCTGCCTCCCATCCACCCTGCTGCCACCTCTGCCAACCCTGCCGACCTTAGCCACCGCCATTGTCCCCCCCTCCCACTCTGCGCAACAGTTTCTTCCCTCTCCCTCTTCCAAAGCCGCTTTACCGTCATGTGTGTTCAATACAAAAATACATACATATATAGTGTATATAATATAAATTTGGCCCAACCACATATGCTATATGGGGCAGAAATATGATAAGGAGTTCTCAAAAGATCTCCAATACAAACTCCATAGCTCTCCTCCCACCAGACAACCTGCAACAAGAAAACAAGAAAACAAAATGAAAGAAATAGATATCCATAATCAAGAGAAAAGGGGATAAATATATATATATATAGATATGCTAGGGCAAGTTTAGGGTAAAGTGAGATCTAGGGCTGAGATTGATTCAATCCTAGGGTCCATAAGTGACCCTACACACTTTCTAGTCATGGGTTTAAAATGATAGTGGGAGCATGAAATTAAATTAAAAAGGGGTGTGTGGACAATTAAATAAAAAGGGGAGACTAAATTAATTAAAAGGGGTTAAATGTAAACTTAATAAAATTTGTGATTTCAGTTGATACTATTAAAATGAAATAAGTAAGCTTTGTTGGGCTAGCGTTTAGGCAACTTTAGAAATTAATAATTAATATGAATTAAATATTAATGAAAATGGGTTAAGTAGTGCATTAGTTCACTATCCAAAAAAAATTCCAACTTATTAGTCTATTTCTCAGGTGTCCCGAGGCGGGGCATGACATTTGGTATCAAAGAGAAGATTCGCACACATGGACACTTTCGGTAATCAATCAACTAATTAAACAGATTTGAAATAACATTAAAAGTAAATAAATAAATAAAATAATAAAAAAAAACTTTTCACAACCATTTAATAACCTCTTCACTCACCTCGTGCATATGATGGTACCCATGAGAAGATGCTCGGTTAGGTGTTTAGGACATGGTTCGCCTACATGCCCGAACCGCCGGCACTTGAGTTAGGGCCTCAGATCTTAAAGGCTCTTCAACAGTTGATCGACATTGTGGAGTAGCGTCTTCCACCACCGCAGGAGGCAAGAGGAAGAAATTCTAATTGGGAGACGAGGATCCGATAGGCAAAGGACGCGCATTCAGAGCTACGTTGGAGCACAATATACCGAGGGGGGAGAGGTCACGTAGCCCTTCCGTTCATCACAAGAGGGTAGCCTCATACCGTCGTAAACGCTCACACAGTCTCGAGAGACCATTTGGGGATAGGTGACCCCTTTCACCTGTTGGATTACATCACCAGGATCGAGATACAGGCAACGTGTGATTAGAGTTCTTCTTTGTTTGTAGCCGCTTACCTACACTGGCTCTACATATGGCTTTGGGGCTAAGTTATGGCTCCTTAGCTTAGATAGTTGCTTTGGCTTGCACTCGTATGAGAGAAATGTCAAGGAAAGGTTTGCTATACACCTCCTTCGAGATGTAACAGGTGTTTGGTGGAGGAATGAGGAGTGGAAGCTCCATCTGACTCGAGAGATAGTGACCTGGGAGATGTTTGAGGAGCGATTCAGGGCTCATTATATGTTAGAGCATTTTGTGCAAAAAAGGATCGATGAGTTTCATGACTTACGATAGGGATCTGGCACAGTAGCACAGTACGAGAGTAGGTTCCTAGATCTTCTGCAGTATGTGGAATACCTACAATATGAGAAACTACATGTCAACAGGTTTATTCGAGGCCTTAATGCAGATATAGCAGGAGCAATCAGGATGTTATCTCCTCCCACACTCGAGAAGGCTGTTGAGAAGGCCTACTTAGTTGAGGAGAACATGACCAAGGTACAGGAGCACCGAGATAGAAACAAGAGCAAGTTTCAGGAGAGGATACAAGCCTTTCAGAGTCAGAGGTCACGGGGTATAGCACCACCCCCTAGAGGAGGTTTCTGGCCTCTGGCAGCAACCACGAGGGCTCCACCGCACCCATAGCAGTAGACGCAACACCATGGCCACCAGCAACAGAGGGCTAGGTAGACTCAGAGCTTTCAGAGAGGTGGCACTAGAGGAGGTTTTGGTGGAGCCAAGGATAGGAGGTAGGGTACTCAATAGGTAAAACCAACTTATACGCAATAGTCTACTAGGGTTGGAGTGCACCAGAGTACAAGAGGGACCCCATCTCAGAGGGGCACAGGAGGATGTTTTATTTGTGGGTCTCCTAATCACTATGTGCGCATGTACCCACATAAACCCAATACCATAGACACATAGAGGGCCGCTAGATCTGAGCAGATGGTGGGTGACGTAGGACGTGCTCATCATGTATATGCAGCGGTTGACAACCGCCAGGCTGAGCATCAGGCCATAGTCATTGAGACGATAGGTATTATCAGGGGTATTTCTGTCTCAGTACTTTTTGATTCAGGTGTTTCAGATTATTTTATATCACCTTTTATAGTGGACCAGTGTGGGCTAGTGGTGGCTAGGTAACCAGATAGTTGGTAGGTTGAGTTGGCCTCTGGGGCCAAACTCGCCATGGACTCATATGTGGAGAGTTACGTACTTGATTTAGGAGCCTTCTCCACTACACTTGACCTCTGAATTATTCCTCTAGGATCATATCAGGTAGTTTTGGGTATGGATTGGCTCAAGGCTCATCAAGCTAAGGTGGATTGCAGAAATAAGGTCATTGAGTGTTAGGATGATCTTGGGAGTGTAGCTATGATATCATGGATGTAGAGGCCTATCTCCTTATGCATGATCTTGGCTAAGCAACTCAAGAGGAGCATGTGTAAGGGATGTCAGTTGTTTGCTATCACCATCAGTGATCGATCAGAGAACACTCTAGAGCATTCACCCTTAGATGATCATGCAGTTTTGAGGGAGTATGCTGATGTGTTTCTGGGTGAGCTTGCATGGTTACCACCCCGCAGAGAGGTGGATTTCACCATTGATTTAGTACTTGGATCTACACCAGTTTCTAGGGCACCCTATCAGATGACAACTCCAGAGCTTCATGAGCTCAAGATTTAGTTAGAGGAGTTGTTAGATAAGGGTCTCATTCACCCTAGTGTAGCTCCTTAGGGAGTGCCTATCATATTTGTGAAGAAGAAGGATGGTTCTCTCAGGCTTTGTGTAGACTTCAGGTAGCTCAACAAAGTAATAATAAAGAACTGTTACCCGCTCCCTAGGATTGATGACTTGTTTGATCAAATGCGAGGAGCAAGAGTGTTCTCCAAAATCAATCTCAAGTTAGGGTACCATCAGTTACACATATCAGATGCAGACATTCATAAGACAACGTTTCACACACGTTATGGGCATTATGAGTTCACAGTCGTCCCTTTCGGTTTGACCAATGCCCCATCTGTCTTCATGAGCCTCATGAATGGAGTATTCAGGAACTTTCTGGATCACTTTGTCTTAGTGTTCCTTGATGACATACTGATATATTCTCGTTCCGAGGAGGAGCATGAGGAGCATTTGAGGTAGGTACTTCAGGTGTTGAGAGAGTAGAAGTTGTATGGGAACTTGGAAAAATGTAGCTTCTTTTAGACAAAGATTCAGTACTTGGGTCATATCTTATCAAGAGAGGGTATCTCAGTAGATCCCTCTAAGATATAGGCTATTATGGACTGGCCAGCCCCCACATCAGTTATTGAGGTGAGGAGTTTCATGGGTTTAGCAGGGTATTATCGCAGGTTCGTACAGGACTTTTCTAGGATTTCTCACCCTATCACTTCTCTTCAGAGAAAAGGGAAGAAGTTTGATTGGTCAGAAAAGTGTGAGCAGGCCTTTCAGTTGCTTAAGGAAAGGTTAACCACGACGCCCATTTTAGCAATTATGGACCCTACAGAGGATTTTGTTATTTGTACTGATGCATCACTAGACGGTTTGGGAACAGTTCTTATGTAGGAGCATCGGGTTATTGCCTTTGAGTCTCGTAAGCTCAAGGACTACGAGCTTAATTACCCTACTCATGACTTGGAGTTAGTAGCAGTAGTTCATGCACTTATGCATTGATGACATTTCCTTTAGGGTAGACCTTTCATTTTGAGTAGATATCATCATAGCTTATAGCATATCTTCTCACAGCCAAACCTCAATGCTCATCAACGACGTTGGATGGAGTTCCTATGTGAGTATGACATGGACGTGCAGTATATTAAAGGAAAGGAAAATATTGTTGCAGATGCTCTTAGTAGACGACGACATGTGCTTGCTTCATTGACATTCCAGTCATATTTGAGAGGAAAGATTCTTGAGCATCTTCCAGAGGATAGGTTTTATGAGGGAGCTAGACAGATGTTGGAGTCACAGGGTTCATTAGAGGGCAGATATGTAGGATGTATTTTAGAGATAGATGGTTTACTTTGGTTCCATAGGTGCATCTACGTGCCTAAGTCAGGTGATCTGCGTAGCTTCATCCTCATAGAAGCTCATCAAGCCCCATATGCAGCACACCTAGGCATGAAGAAAATGCACGCTGATCTGAGGGAGTTATATTATTGGCCAGGTCTTCGACGGGATATAGCAGATTTTGGTGCACATTGCCTTGAGTGCTAGAGGGTCAAGGTAGAACATTCTCATCCCGCAGGACTCTTACATCCCCATGATATTCCCGAATGGAAATGGGATGTGATCTCCATGGATTTCATAGTCAGACTTCCTATGTCTTCTTATCATCATGATGCCATTATGGTCACTGTGGATAAGTTGACCAAGGTTGCGCACTTCTTGCCAACCAAGGTCACCTATATTGCACAGGCCATCGCCAAAGTATTTATGGAGGACATTGTTAGGTTGCATGGGATTCCGAAGACCATCAATGACCGGGATACCATCTATACTTCAGTTTTCTGGACTTCTTTTCAAACTGCTCTGGGTACTCAGATTAATTTCAGCTCAGCATATCATCTAGAGATAGATGGACATACAAAGAGGGTTAATCAGGTGCTGGAGGACATGTTAAGGATGTATGTGATGGATCAGCAGAAGAAATGGGAAGATTATTTGCATTTAGTTGAGTTTGCCTACAACAACAACTATCACAGTTCCATTGGTATGGTGCCTTACCAAGCTTTGTATGGATGACCTTGTAGGACACCTTTGAGTTAGGACAGAATAGATGACAAAATTATTCTAGGGCCAGCTTATCTTCAGGATTTAGAGCAGTAGGTTGTTTTGATTAGTCAACAACTTGAGCAAGCTAGAGCACGCCATAAGGCATATGCAGACACCAAGAGGATTGATCGTCACTTCTCAGTGGGTGACAAGAGGATTGATCGTAGGCGTATGCAGGCTAATGCAGACACTAAGAGGATTGATCGTATGCATATGCAGGCTAATAAGAGTGAAAATTATGCAGACACCAGAAAGCGTATGCAAACACTAAGAGGATTGATCGTAGGCGTATGTAGGCTAATAAGAGTGAAAATTATTAGCACTCTTAAACAGAACACAAAAATGCAACTGCAAGTTTTGATCTATTTCTTATTCTTATTTGCTTGTGCTCTGCTAAATCAGAGAATACAATCTTTATAGAATAACAATAAACAAATTCTTATTCTAACTCAAACTCAAACTACCCTATCTCTACTCTTCATCCTACAGATGGACAACATATGCCAGCATGTACACATATTATCTAATGTGATGTCAATTAAAAAATAACTTCCCTAAATGCTAGTTATAGAATCCTAAATGCTAACTACATAATCCCTAAATATTAGGCTATAATTTTTGCATGTCTAACACTCCCGCTTAGCCAAATATTTTTCAACCAACTTGTATCACATCGAATCCTTCTTTGCAAAACTCAAACTTATTTCTTGGTAATACCTTTGTCAATGCATCCGCCACCATCATCTCAGTTGCACAGTACTCTATTTTGATAGTGTTATTCTCAATTTGTTCATGGATGAAATGGTATTGTATCCCTGTATGTTTAACTCTCCTATGATACTTCAAATTCTTCGTCATGGCTATGCAACTCTAGCTGTCACACTTTAATATTATTGGTTGGGATTGAGTAACCTCGATGTCCTGCAACAATCTTCTCAACCAAAACAATTCTTTTGCAGCTTGACATGTTGCTATATATTCTGATTCTACATTGGAGAGAGAAATAGATCGTTTTTTCTTACTTGCCCATGAAACTGCACCTCCACCAAGGATAAAACAGAACCTTGAAGTTGATCTTTTACTATCAACGTCCCCTTCCCAATCTGCATTACAATACCCAGTAATTTGCAGAGAATTTTCCAAACTCCCATTGAATCTTATTCCATGTTTAGTTATTCCTTGTAGATATCTAAAAATTCTTTTAACTGCTGCCCAATGTTGTGGTTTAGGATTGCTGGAATATTAGCTCACAATACTTACAACATGTACAATATCTAGTCTGCTAGAAACCATTACATACATTAGGCTCCCAACAACATTTTGATATGGAACCATACTCATATAACTTTCTTCTTCTTGTGTTTTGGGACACATGTCTAGTGAAAGTTTGTTTCATACTTCCATTAGAGTACTTACTGGCTTGCGATTTTCCATCCCAAACTTCTTGAGAATGTTCCTAAGTACCTCTCTTGGCTAAGATGGATTTTTCTCTTCTCCCTATCTCTTAAAATTTGAATTCCCAAGCAATAATGAATCTCGCCATGATCAATCATCTCAAATTTTGTAGCTAATTGAGACTTAAACATGCCTAACATCTTAAAATCATTACTCATAATGATGGTGTCATCAACATATAAAGCTAAGATGACTAGAGACTCACCAATATGCTTTATGTAGACATTCGAATCAACATTGCAACTTACATATCCTTCATTTTGGAGAAACCCATCAATACACTCATACCATGCTCTTGAAGATTGTTTCAGTCCATACAATGTTTTTTGAAGCTTGCATACTAACTACTCCTTTCCTTCTTGTATGTAGCCTTCTGGTTGTTCCATATAAACTTCTTCTTTTAAGAATCCATTTAAAAATGTAGTTTTTATATCTAGCTGATGTACATGAACATCCAAGGTTGTTGCCACTGCTAACAAAATTTTGATGGATGTTATCTTTACTACAGGGGAAAAGGTGTCATGATAATCCAAACCTGCAATTTGGGTGTATTCTTTTGCCACCAATCGAGCCTTGTAGCAGTCTATCGACCCATCAAACTTGTACTTTTGTTTGAATAACCACTTGCATCCAACCACTCTCCTTCCAGGTGGAAGAATCGTGAGTTCTCATGTCTGATTTTTTATGAGCGATTCATATTCAACATTCATTGCTTTCCTCCAATTTGCTGCATAAATACTTTGAAGTGCTTCTTAAACACTGAGTGGTTCATCAACCTCTACACTAAGTGCATATGATTCAGATGTCTTTTGAGTGAGTTTCCGTAGTCTTGTTGATCTACGAAACTGTTGCTCTCCTTGTTCATCTCCTATGGGTTGTGTGGCTGCAACTTGTAATGGTCTTGCTGGAATAGAATTCTCATGCTCAGATTCTTGATTAGATCCGAAATCATAAGGCCTTGTTTCTGAATCCTTATCATTTTCCATCTCTGTTGATTTGTGCAAAACTAAATTTTCATAAAAAATAACGTCTCTTCTGACTAGAATCTCATGTGTTATAGGATCATAAATTCGATATCCCTTCAAATTCAAACTGTATCCAACCATTATACACTTCTTTCTTTTGTCATCTAGCTTCTTTCTTTCTTCATCTAGTATATGTGCATATGTTATGCAACCAAAAATTCTTAAATCATTGACACTTGGCTTGCTTCCATGCCATGCCTCATAAGGCATCTTCTTATGCAATGCAGCAATTGGCAACCTGTTTTGTATATATGTTGCATTGGAGACTGCTTCAGCCCAAAAAACATTAGATAATCCACTACTCTTAAGCATGCATCTAGCACTTTCAACAAGAGTCCTACTCCTTCTTTCAACGACACCATTCTGTTACGGTGAATAAGGAACAATATACTCAAGTTTGATACCTTCTTTTGCACATAAAATTTTGAAAGCATTTGAGGTATATTCATCCTTATTATCACATCTGAGTCATTTCAAAGGTTTTCCTGATTGCTTCTCACCAAATGCTTTAAAAACCTTAAACATCTCTAATGCACATGATTTATTTTTGATAAAATAAACAAAGGTCATTCTAGTGGAATCATCAATAAAGGTAATAAAATACCTTGCTCCATTGTTTGACATTGTTTGCATTGCACTAAAAATATCTGAATGTACAAGTTCCATTTGCTCCTTAGCTTGTGTTGCTCCTTTCTTTTGGAAAGGGAATCTATGTTGCTTTCCTTAACAACAACCTTCACACACTCCCAACTCAACTAGTAGATGCAAATTAAAATCTTCCACAAGATGCTCTGATTTTAATATTCAAAGTGAGTGAGGATTTGCATGTCTGAATCTATGATGCCAAATAACTGAATCAGATATTTCATTATTTGTTGTTGTCAACACCACATCAGGTACTGCTGCACACAACTTGTACAGATTGCCATCTCTAATTCCCGCAGCAATAATTACTCCTTCAAAATCCTTTAGGACACATTCCTTGCTGTCAAACTGTACAATTATGCCAGCATCGGTAATTTTGTTCACTGATAAAAGACTTTTTACTAGAGTCGGTACATACCATACGTTCTGGATTTTCTTGTATCCACCATCTAGCATTTGCAATGGAATATCTCCAATTTTGATCATCTCACATTTTCTATCATCTCCAAGATTGACAGTATTACTCTTGGGTGCTTCTGTATATGCCATAAACCAACTTCTCTCAGGTGTCATATCCTGAGTTGCTCTTGAACCTAAATACCAGCAATTAGAAACATCAAAACTTGGGGTTGTAACAACCACAAACAAATTTTCTTGGTCATTGCTTGAGGTCATGTTAGCTTCAATAACCTTCCTTTTCTTTGCCTCTTCTACCCATGCTAACCACTTTCGGCATTGTTTCTTAAAATGCCCAAGAGCTCCACAATCAAAGTAATTTCCCTTATTTTCCTCCTCCTTTATGTCTTTACCATTCTTTGAGACATTGGACTGGGAGGGATGAGATTTTTTGTCACTCTTCCTTTTTGCTTTGCCCTTATATCCTGCTAAAAACAATGTTGTAGGATTCTCATCATTCATGCCCCCATCCTTCCTTCTGATTTCTTCTTGAAGTAGTGCTACTATTACTTTTGTCAAATCTAAATTGGATTGGGTGTTTAACGCTACTACCAGTTCAGAATAGGATTTTGGAAAACTCCCAAGAAGTGACATAACATCATCTTCTTCTGAAATCACTGATCCACATGTTGCCAATTGATTTTTGAGAGATTTAAACTGATTTGTGAAATCTGATATTTTTTGTGTTTCCGGCATCTTTAACTAAAAAAATCTTCTTGTAAGATATAATCTTGTGCTAACATCATTTGATTCATATAACTTGATTAATTGATCCCAAGCTTCCTTTGCTGATTTTGCCTCACTTACATGTAAAAGCACATTATCACTCAAACTTAAAAGTATACAGGAACAAGCCCTACCTTCCTTTGACTCCCACTTATTGATCAGATCTGCATCCTGGGTGGGTTTAGTCTCAGTCCCTTCAACTATATTGAGTAGATCCTTGTTCAGCACCAACATCTTCATTCTGAGCTTCCAGAGATTAAATCCAACGCCATCAAATTGTTCTACCATCCTGTGAGGATCTCCTGCAACAAATGTGGCCATATCTTTGTCTTTAAACTTCTGATACTTCTCTACAGCAGCACTTCACCAACACTGCTCTGATACCATGAAAATTATTAGCACTCTTAAACAGAACACAGAAATGCAACTGCAGGTTTTGATCTATTTCTTATTCTTATTTTTTTGTGCTCTGCTAAATCAGAGAATACAATCTTTATAGAATAAAAGTAAACAGAGTCTTATTCTAACTCAAACTCAAACTACCCTATCTCTACTCTTCATCCTACAGATGGAAAACATATGCCAGCACGTACACATATCATCTAATGTGCCGTCAATTAAAAAATAACTTCCATAAATGCTAGCTACAGAATCCTAAATGCTAACTACAGAATCCCTAAATATTAGGCTATAATTTTTGCATGTCTAACAAAGGTGGTATGGCCACGAGTTCATCCTAAGAATGCTGTCTCTCCATGCCTTCTCACTCAATGCAAGGATAAATCTCAAAATATTTGACGTGTTTCATGTGTATATTTTGATATCTTTTATTATATTTACTGGAGGTGTTTTATAATGGTAGCTTCTTATAATGGAGTGGGTTGTTCATTTTTATATTTAATTTTAAATTTGGTGTTCATTTGACTTTCATATATTTATGTTTATTTAATTGGTCAATATTTTTTTAAGCTAGACAAATGTCATTTTATTCAGTTAATTGAAAATTGGTAGAAGAGGTCTTGAAGTTATTAATTACTCTAAGAGATGAAGTGTAATGGAGTGGGTTGTTCATTTTTAGATTTAATTTTAAATTTGATGTTTGTTTGACTCTCATACGATAATTTCAAGTTTTTTTTTTGGTTTGGAAGAGATTGCATAGATATCTACGGTAAATTGGAGATTAAATATAGTTGATTTACACTTTATGAATAAGTTTACATTTAGATGGAACAATCCTGGCTTGCACTCAGTAAGACTTAATCCTTGGTGGGCTTATTCCAAACCATTCAGCTGCACCAATGAATCAAGGACCTTTTGGTAATGTAACCAGAAATTGATAGTAAAGATATTGAAATTACTAATCAATGTAGTATGTGAAAAATCTAAGATAAAAATATTTAAATTATCATCTCAAATTTATAAATATATTAAGATGTTTCTACTAATTTATTTATGAGATAAAAATGAAACATTTCCTAAATACACTGAAAGACATTTAATTATTTTGTTTGATTTTTTAGAGTAATAAGCAAGATAAATGGAATAAAAATCTCCTCTGCTTCCCAGCATCATATTTATTTGATTTTCTTTTTTGGCCGCAGCTATTTAAAACATATTAGATAGAGTTATCAAAGAATTTTTTGATGCTTATTATTGGAAAAAATACTGATGCATTTACACAGACCCAAGAAATAACACTAAGTGGAACTCTTTTGAGAGGCACAACATGAAATGGAGATGCTATATGACAAAACAATTGGAAGACCCTAGACAGATCATTATGCACACTGACTGCAAAACAAGAAAAAGGCTAGCAAAGATATTACATAAGAGAAGGTAGACAAAAATAGGGTGAAATCAAGGGAAAATATAATGAGGCAAAAAGCCTGTTTGAGGGATTTGTGCACTATTTACCAACAATTTTCAAGAGCTATAAACATGTGATCTACTAAAATATTTTAATCTTTTTGCACCATTTCAAAATAAATTGATTTGATTGATACATTTTTGAAAGGGAATGTTAAAACATTTATGACTTTTTATGATTGGTAACATATATGGAAATCAAAACTAAAGTTCAACGGTCAAGTCCCACAAATATCAAGGGGGTAAACTTTTTATAAGAGGGGTGGGGGTGATTTTATGTAATGGGGACATATGCTACATTGGTAATAAAGCATAAAAGGAAGGTGATTTTACGACTATAGGTATAGTTTGTATTGTATAATAGATCTGAACTTAGGCCTTTGATGAGCACAATAACACATGCACAATACTTGAAAGATAAAGAAGTTGTAATAGTAATGTTATCAAAATTTATATTGTATGACATGTTTACAATAGAAAAAAATAATATCATGATGCACGTATGTTAACTCCTCAGAATGTATTTTTCAAACATGTTTCTATGGGCATTCTAGCATTTAGCAATTACTTGAGTATTTAATACAAATATTAATCACTCATGTATTTAGCTCTATTTGTATCTCATCAAGTAGCTAATCACTCATGTATTTAGCTCTTTTTGTATCTCAAGCAAGTAGCTATGCATCCTCAAGTTAAATCATGTCAGCTCAATCATTTTAATGTAAACAAAAATTTACTATTTTTTCCCTCATTTGTATACAAATTGAATATTTTCCCAAACATTCATAAATCTCTTTTGAATATATTTGAACAAAAAACCCTAACAACAACTAGTGTAACAAGTAACCAAGAAATGACATTAACATTATGGCTTACATTTTTTGATAAAGTTCCCATACTTTTAAAACTTATATTGAACAACTAACTGTTAGGAAACCATAAACTTTGCAGCAATGAATAAGCAGAAAGTTTAATAACAAAACAAAAATTTACAGAGATAGAGATAAAAGAAATATACAAAATACCAAACATACAAGAGATGAACCCCAAATTTACGTGCTAAAACCACAACCAACTGCCTAGGGAAACATCCACGATGCAAGATATCAAGCTTTTATTAACTCAAGATGAACAGATTACATGTGAACTCACTATGAGCTACATTGGATCTCCACAAAAATAAGTACACCTAATTGACGAAGTATAGTTAGGATTCCTCCTCCTAAAAATAGAGTGGAAAAACGTCATTAGCATTTTCCTTCCTAAAAAAAGAATTCGGTTGAATTCACCTTTTTAGAAATAAGGGATTGACTCCTTAATTTTTGCTTTAGGGGCTCTGCCCTCGAACCCCCACCAGGGAGGCTTGGACCCTCCTGCGACAAGAGTGAGGGGAAAGTCCCCCCACACTCTCCCTTTAGGAAGTGAGCTACAATCTGTGCCATAAAGGGATCCAAAATTTAACTTGTTGTCACATATGTAACACTAATAGTTTGAACTTCATTTTTACGTAATGCTTATGTCAATATGCTCGCATTTTCATTCATAATAAAAACTCTTAAATACACCATGTAAATTTGTGTAGTAAAGAAAATACTAATATGATAGTGCTTTTTACAAAACAAGTTTTTTGGTTGTTTGCAAACATCAATACAATAAGTCATCTAGTATGTATTTTCCTATTTTTCAGTATATGAAATAAGAAATTTAAACTCTAAATGTGATTCCTTATTAGTGCTTCCTATTTTTACTATTGGAATGACCCATTATATTAATTAAATTATAAGAGAGTTACAAAAGTAAGGATGACCGGATAACTCAGGATCCCACAAAAAAACCACAAAACAAGAAACACCACAAAGATAAATACAAGTACTACATTAAAAACCAAAGAACATTATACTCATTTCGTCGCTCCGAGGGGAGGAGGATAATCCTTCCTCGAATGTAAGAGTTCTCCCTATTTTTCAATAGAGCTTTCCTTGAATAACATTTTGTCTTGTAGTTGTTTATAGGATGTTATGTAAAGGACACAAGTTATCACTATAAGAGCTAGCAAGTTTACTAAACACGTGCCATCATCCATGGCTCCATCGAGATAAGTTAAGCACATGCCATTTAAACCATATATCGTGTAATAGCTTTCACAAGCTTAGCAACAATCTCCTTAATTTACAACAAAATACATATATTAAGAAAAACACACCACATTTGGTCACTGTTATTAGTACCTGCCATGACAGGATACTAATTTTTTTTGCTGTTGAGCATTAATTATAGAGTGGTGGGGCAGTGGGATGCTAGTGGCTAATTAATTTGATTATGATGGCTTTGTCTAAAGTGGGAAACCTAGTTTCATGAAGACTATAGTTTAGCTTTGGCAAATGTTATATTTCTTTAGCTTTTTATTGGTGCATTTTATTTCTTTCGTTGCGAGGCTTCTATTTTATTGTGATTTATTGTTTTTCTTTCATTTTTATTCCTCTCTCCTGTGGAATGTTTCCCACATGCATGAAATCGAGTTGGCTTCAGGCACGATTTTCATGGTTGGTGCTTTGTGAGGATGCATTTATCTGTTGCTACTCTCCCTGCCTGTGTTTGAATGGGAGCTTGGAAGGCTTATGGACATCCACAAAACTTAACTTGGGACTGCCCTATTATATTGTATGTAAAGGTGTTAAATTTTTGGAAAGTACCTCAAGCGTTTGAGCAGAGTTTAGGTGAGTCTGCAATTTTCCCTATCGTAATCAGAAAAAATAATTACAATTGTTCAATATTTCATCCTTGTCTTTGGATTACACCACCACATCTTGAAGCAGATCTATCCCTAGGTGCTGAACAATTATTGTTTAATTTTTCCCATCCAAAAGTGTAAGGAATGTAGTGGAATGAGCTTGTGAGAAGTCCTTAGTGTTAAATATTGCATTGTGTTTTGACAAAAGAAGACCCTTTGACAACTACTACTGCCTGCGTTTCCTGTTCCCTAGAAAATAAATGTTAATTTATTCTTATCCTCGTCTTCCATAGGTATGGCTTCAAAAGATGAATATTTTCTTCAAATTCTATTTCCTCTATCTTGTCAAACTCTTATAGAATTATGAGAAATTTAGAGAGCCAACTCCTAACACACGAGTTTTAAAATTTCACCAGGATCTCAATCTCAATGTCTTGCTTCATTATTTCTTTTGTCAACTTTTCTTGTAAGGCCTCCCTCTTCCTTTTTTGTCCTCAATAGTATTAGGGCCTCTACTATGGGTTAAAGGAGCTCATATCATTCTTGTACCAACATTAATTTGGCCGATATATTTTTCTGTGAAACAACTAGCCAACTATCCTTCCGTGTAATTCTTAGTCACTTTTGCGGAGTATGTTGGGTTTAAATTTTACCCTCATGTGTTGATGAGGAATCAATTATTTAGTATGTTAACTGTAGCTATTTAATATTTATTAGTCAAATGCATATAAAAAGCGGCTTAGTGGAATTATTCAAAAGATAGAAATAAATTAAAAAAGATGTGGAGAGTTTGAAGATTGTTGAAATGATATCATCATTACCATAGAATAATGCTCAAATCTTCTGCTGTCATGTATGTTTTTTTGGGTTGCAAATAACATCTCATAATGTTGATGCTTTACTAGTAGATGTAGGAAAATGACTGATTTCTATTTAGGTCATTAATTTGATGGATGGATAAATATGCTATAATTTAATTAGTCCAAGGATTTAAACCATTATGGAGTGGATAGTGAGAACTAAGTGATTAGATCCCATTACCTGATTAAAAATGTTTAAAAATGTTTGGTCAATTAATAGTCTGCTCTCAACTTATCTTTGAAACCCTTCACAATTGTCGTCACATGGCTACCACATAAGATTTGATATTCAGTTTGATGTCTCCTCAACAAAAAAATGAGTTGGTAGATCTTTTCCATGTGGGTTGCATTGGTTTTGTCGTAGTTTTTAGTGTGATTTCTTTCCATTTGTAATTGAACATAAACAATCTTCCATTTTCTGTCTTGAATTCACATGTTGACATATTCATTAGTTTCTCTCTGATATGACGCCAATATGCAATGTTTCTGTGTGTGATTCATTTGCTACAATCTTTACCCATCTTCTCTTGAGATGTGTGTGATGTTACCCCGTATTTCACCCAAAAATATGTCTCTCGTTGGCTTTGAATGTAGTTTCAATAATTTATGAGAGTTTGCATTGTTAGTTGTGTGTGACTCATTTGCTACAATCTTTACTCAAAGGATAATGAAGCCATGGCCATAAAAAAATCCAAATATTATGAATTCTCAAGAGGTAGTAATGATCTTTTAAAACTAATCCATACATATAGGGAAACGTCATGTTGTCTTACTAAACACATCTTCCAAGATTTCAAAATCCCATGCAATTGTTCACTTTTTAAAAACCTAATCTAAAGACTTAAGTATTCACTTACCAATGTGCATAATTTCAATGATAATTTTTTTTGTATTGTCCTGAAAGTAATATCTTTTTAATTAAAGAATAAAGATAGTGTTGCATGTTCTCTATATCCTCAATATCATTATAGTTGAAAATGAGACCCTCTCCAGTCAAAAGTTTTGATAAAAAAATCCAATGACTAGCTCAAAGGTATGTTATTTTTTAGTTTGAATATGCACCACCTTAGATCATCAAATTTAATACCTCACATAGGCCGTTGTACCAGTCATCGAATGATTAGATATTTGCAACTTGTATCCCATCAAATTTTTATGAGGTTTGTGCCAACGGTTCCTATCCACTAAGAAATTTTGACATAGTGCATGTCATTGATTGTTGCCACGACTCTCTCTTGCCACTTATCATCAATCGGGTCTCAATATAGTTTGAAAAACACGTAGTTTAGTCAAAACACATGACGATTATAGATCACTGATGCCATCCATTGTTCTCTCTCTATAAACTATGTAAGCTTTGGTGACTGCCACTTATAGGCAATCAACTAGATAACAAAAACCATGACAACTAGTTAGGCACTGAGTAGTTCACCAAATGCTAGAGGGCTGATGTCAACAAAGTTTTATCTCCAACCATTTGTCATTGATTAGAAAGGAGAAAATTCCAAAATTTGAATCCCTTCAATTTCTCAAACCCCTTTGATCCATGCCACTTGCCATTAATTAGTTACATGCAATGTTTTGAGACTTGGAGGTGAAATAAAAAGACTAAGGGAGTACCAGGCACCGATTAGTGCCACTTGTCTCAAATCCACTCATTATCAATTCAAAACAATAAATAACTCATCCTTGATTGTGATAGTCTATCTTGCAAATAGAATATAGATGAATAAACGCCTCTGTCCAATTTAAGGAAAATTCAAGCTAACAATGGGTAACTCCTTCAACATTCTACCTATATAGGATCAGATATAGTTTTTGCACCTATATTTTAATCAACTACTCAAATTCAAGAGTCATCACAATATTTAAAATTCTTCAAGCCTTAAACTCTAATTTGTTTACCAATTCTTAAATAAAAACCAAAATAACATGATTTTTAATCGACTCAACATCATTCTTAGTAACCATATAACATCAACGAAAAGTACTCGTGCTGCACTGTAACCCTTGTTGTGAATACACACCACATTTTCCCATTACAAACCATATTAATGGCAAGTAATTTTTCCCCAAAACTATACAAAAACAACCATTCACTATGTTCTAGAAAACTATGCACAAAATTATGTCACATAATAGTTGTCACCAAACATAGATTTGTTTTTCTTCATGTGCTAGAGAGGAATAACAAATGTTGCTAAATGACTTTCAATTTTTTTAATTTAGATATTAATGTTTTTTATAAGTTAAAAATGAAGATTTACGAAGATATTATATGAATTGTAAAGGGAGTACCGAATACACCTCTAAAGGAGAAATGATAAATATTTTTTTTAAATGAGAAATAATATTTTATGATTTGAAGGTCAGAAATCTTAAAATTAATAAAATGTACATTGTCTTATAGATTTGGATCATGTTGTTTATGTATGTAATCTCTTGAGGCTTATGAAGTTCATTGAACTTGGAAGTTAGACCTAATATTCTTAAAATTATTTGTATATGAAGATTTCAAATTTAGTGTTCTTTAACAAAGTTGAAGTGTCTCACAAATAAAGGAGACTAAACATATCTAATTCTTGTACCAAATGAAGCTCCTCAAGGATCCATGTGAATCTCTACAAAAACAATAGTACCTTTCACAAATTACATAGTAGATAGGGCATTTGAATTAAAAATGTTCTTCACTTTCAAGGTCTAGAAAACAAAATTAGCATATACGGTCATCTTGTGGGAGGTTATGATCAAATTCCATCCAGAGTTGATGGAAAAAAACCCGAAATCAATTGAAAGGGATCCTTAAGCATGATGAAAACGTCTTCTTCATGTATTTGGGCACTTGATTTTGATCCTCATGAAAGCATAAACAAAATTGGAAATAATGAAGAAATTTTAGTTTCAAAGGGTTTTTGGGATTAAACCATGTAACTTTCAAATAAGATTTATTGGTCTCTTCATGAATGCTTATGTTGATTTCATGTTTAGTGTGTTGAGAAGAACGAATAATAATAAATAAATAAAACTAAAAGGAGGGAGTCTTTCTATATCGTTATCCAACTTCTAGAGGATAGTCGTAACTCTTGCATACTGATTAACTAAAAATGAGTATTTTAGATAGTTAATATAAGAAGTACAAGAATAAATATAACACACACACACACACATGCATAAAGTAAATGACCCAAGAAACTAAGTACATAAAAATGTGAAACCCTAATTAACAAGTAGGGTTAGAAAGAGCTTAGCTAATTAGATGAGCTTGTTGGATTGTGTTACAGAGATGGCTGGAGAAACAGGAGGAGGAAGTGATTGTGCAGAGGTCTAGGAAAGTGCAGATCTGGGCAATCTTAGTGGACTGGGACGCTTAGATAGGTACTGGGGCACTTGTGGGAGCCCTAGTATGAGATATAGGGGCTCTAGTCTATGAAAAAGCTCTATAACCTTCCTTTGAGGTGTCGCTTGATGGTTTCCTACCTTCACTTCCTGTCGCACTAGTTTTGCTGGACTATGCAATATGTCGCTAGAAATTTGAAATGAAGATGAGACCTAAAAAACCCCAAGACGAGAATCAAACCCCTAAAAAAAGAAAGATGCATTTGAAGGGGTCGGACAGTCCTCAGTGGCCACAATTGTGGACTTACTAACTGAGTGTTGCACTACATCTCAGACCTGATGTAGTTTTATGTGATTATGTGTGCAATCATGCCCTAGGTTCTCTTGTGTCAGTCACACTTTTTGAAAGTAGCGAGCAATAACTATGTGTAAAAATGTAATAGAATGGTGGATGGAATAGAATAAACTTCCCTCCTATGTAGTTTGATGCAGATGAACCAACCTTGTGCTTTATGATGGAGCTAGATGGATGCACATGGAGCCTTTGATGGATGCAACCTTAGGTGAAGATAGTAGTGCTTAGTGCTTGGTCCCTCATTATGGTCTCATAACTTTACATTTATATGGTTCTCTTGTTATAATTTCATAGTTAACCCCGAAGAGGATGACTACCAAAAATATAGAATGCTCAAGCAACTAGAAAATGCCCAAAAGAGGTGGGAAAGTGAAAATAGGATCAAGACGCCACGACTGGAACCAGGGCACCTGTGGGTGCCCCAGTACTAGCTCGGGTGTCTCAGTCAAGGCTAAAATGACATAAAATGACAAAAACAGACTGAGAAAGTATGTGTTGAAGGTCAACGGTGACGAAAAAAGAAAAGTAAAATGGCCAAAAGACGGGGTTTAATTATTAATTTCTTCACTCAAAAACCATATGAATAGTAGAATGAGACCGAGACTAAATAATGTCTAAAGTGCATGATTTTTTGTCTACACATACCAACAAGATTTTCATCTTTGTTTGACAAGTTGCATATAAGATTGAAGTGTCAAACACATATACCTATTCTGACTATAGAAAAATATGCCATGCATCAAAGCCTGGATGCAAAGTAGTGATAATATAGAAAATTAAATAGATAAATAATGGAGATTTCTTGAACTTAGAAAGAATAATTGAGTGAGGAATTGTTCTTTTGGTTCAAATGTTCTTTGACAACATGAAGATGCAAAATCAAGTTTGATACATTTAAACTCATTATGTCTTACGTATGGGCCCTTATCCTCACATCCATTTAACAATGTGGGAGTAACTAATGTATAATGGAAAAGTCAAATATTTGTTTGGATATCTTGAAATTGGAACTGAAAACATTTTCTTTCCAAGGATTTCAATGATGGATATCCTTTACAAAAATATTGCTTCTATTACAAGTACAAGACTAAAAGGTGGATACAAAACCACACCCAAGTAGGTGTAAGAGTTCACCACCTTGACCTATTTTATTTGTACGTGAAATTGATTACAGATGCTACCTTTTTGGTTACATTAAATCGATACCTTTTGTTTTTTACAATATTTACTTCAAGACTAGTTTTATCACAAAATCTACTCAATACATAAAGCTTGTTTTGAAGCCATGTACTTCAATGTGAAAGCTTCATTACATAGTCCGTGTAATTTGATTTTATTTGTCCATATGTAATTTGTCTTTTATATCATTGTCTCTCTATGTTTGTAAAGTGTCACAACTGAATACTTTAGGTTATTTGATAATGTGTCATGTATGTCCATCAAGATTTGGTATAATATGTACCATAGTTATAATATTATTTTTTGTGTGTCACTCAATGTTTGTTTTGAGTCGAGTCTATGAGTGTCTACTCAGTCAAGTCAAAATTAATATATTTTTCATCATTGTATCGTCAAAATATGTTTAGGTGATTTTAGGATTTTTTTAAAGAATCAAAGTTGTTATCTTTTTTTCAAGTTATTATTGTCTTGTCAAATGTCAAAAGTGTTGTTAGAAGTTTTTTATTTTTTTTCTCCATCTCACAATGGAAGTCCCTCTAGAAAAATTCAATGGGCTCAATTTTCATACTTGGAAAGTGAAGATCCAGATGCAGCTGATGAATAAAAATCTCTGGCGGATAGTCGATGGAAAAGAATCTAAACCTACAGATCTGACCAAATTGGCAGAATGGGAAACGAGAGATGATAAAGCCAAAGCCATTATTGGTCTTGCTCTCTTATTTATGGTGCCCATTTTGTTTGGTCCATTAGTGAAGTTGTTTGGCTCACATAGAGCCCACTACGGATCAATTATTGCTAAATGGAAAGGCCCTCGACACCTTGACACAAAGATTCAAGTAGTTGAGTCCAGGATTGTTCCCTGGGTGATTTTGACAGTGTGGATACCCCTTATTCATAGTTGTTTAGCTAAAGATTCTCATTGATTTATTTTGTACACTTACTCAATATTGTAATTTTGTTATATGTTTCCTCCTAAACATGGGCAAAGAGGCTGAAAATCTATGAAAGTTAGTGCCCATTGTAATGTTTCGACATTCAATCAAAAAATATGCCCAAAAATCATCTCATATAAATTCATTACCATGGAAATTACTAAATCGGAAAGATCCAAGTCTATAAGCCTTTGATTTAAAATATTCCTTGACATTGTACCAAATTACTTACAAAAGTCTACAAAACAAAAATATATCTTTTGTTTATTAGCATTTGTTTCCTCAATAATGGAAGAAAGAGCGAATATGTGATCACTTGTTTGGTGATTCCTTTTAAATCTTACTTGACCTTTTTCTTGAAATCATTATGTATCTACCCACTTAGAGATATAAACACCTAGCACATTAGAAAAATCCTTAGCCAAAATATACCCAATCATGACGGTAGCCCCCTAGTTGAAGATAATCTATATATTTGAAGATGCAATGAATAATATGGGATTTCTAAGTTGGTGGTAAGACCATGATGAACAATAAAATTACAAATAATAGAGATATGGACATCAAGATCATATAAACTATGATGGAGGGATTAAACCTTTAACATTTCTACATCTTGCACTTTACATGGTCTTGAGGACTTTTTTTATATAAAATTCCATTTAAATGGTTTAGAATTCACTTGGAAGGGGGGTTGATTGGGAACATCATAAAGAGATGACATGTGTATATCGTATATTGGGGTTGGTAATGACACAAACATTTTTTTTGCTAAAAATGATCTCTAAAATGACTTGGGATTAGATCAAATTTGTTGTAGGATAGTTCTTCATTTTTTATACAAGTATTGTGGTATTTTATTTTTAAGAATAAACCTTATGTACTTATTGAAAAGATTGGCTTTAGATGGTATTTTGATCATACTACACTTAGTTAAATTTTCTAAATTTTTACAATCCACATCATACCAATCGTTTCAAGGAAAACAACCATGGGTATTATGGATTCGGGCAATATGAATGGAGTGAGGAAAGGCATTAAGAATGTTAACCATAATGCCTTGGGATGGCCCATTAGATCTCTCCACTAGGTCTAAAGTCTCACAAATTCTCATGAGGTTATTTTTTTGAATATTTGTGTAATTCTCTTCATGTGCATGACGTGTGTGTGGTCAAAATGAATAGTGGCATGTTGGTGAGATCCCATAGGAAGAGCTTATACTAGGTTTGGAAAGTGGTGTACAAAAAGAGAGAATACAATTATATGTGAGAGATGGGGTAGTTAAAACATATAGATCATATATATTGAAAGAAAAATATTTACAGGATATTACATAGGATCCTACACTTGCTCCACTAGGATGAGTAAAATAAGCAAAGCCTCTAGATTTAGGAAAGTGTCCCATATGATTTAGAATAAAAAGGTCATGAGATTCTCCCAACTTGATTATAGGTGTTTCACATAAGAATTAATGGTAGAGTTTATAAAATATCTCTTGAGGCCTTATTCGTGATGATCAACTTCATAATTCATCAATGATTTTGTTTAAGGTGTTTTTCTATTGTTGTTAATAATGTTGAGAGTACCAAAAACTCAAATAAAACAGGGTTTATAATTAATTTGTTTGATAATGATAAGATAAATCACAATAATGATATATTCACAATTCAAGAGGGATAGGAAGGTCTTGCTCTACATGACAGGTAGCCCAAGCAATGGCTATAGTAATATCCAAGTTTATGAAGTAATCAAACCATAATTGCTCAATTTTGTCATACTTTTCACGTATAATTTCATGCTGATTATTGATATCTTTTATTTTTGGTGTGAAAGAAATGACACACGGGATGAGCTTGTGTGAGATATCAAATTGCTCCCACATAAAGGGCTACTCGATGATTGAGAGCTCATATATGTTGGAGATTGGGTGTGAAGGACTTGGGATAGTCATCTACATAACATACATCTTTCAAAAAACATGTTAGACCAAAATCAGATTGATATAAATGTGATAATGTTAAAAATGATTAAAAAGGACAGGGATCGACAATGATCGGGGCTAAAATGATATTTTGATAAAATACTGATAAAACTGACAATAATTGATGCCAGATAGAAAGTGACAATGGTAAGGTAAAATAGAGGGACTCTAGAAGCACATGGAATCCAAAAAACAAAGTTTCAGTTGCAAATAGAAGGCTAATGAAGGCAAAAGAGGTGAAGAGACCAATCGACGATGATCGAGGATCGACAATGATATCTGTGGATATTGCAGATATTGTAAGGATTGGCTAAATGAATAAATGAGAGACATAGCTATAAGGGACTATGAAAGAGGGTGCAAACAACTAATTAAATATTATAATGAGTACAAAAACAAGATTAATAAAGGTAAAATATGTTATACTAACCTTGAGAGATGTTCTGAAGGTGATAGAGCTCCCAAGAAGGTTGATTAGTGATCTGATGATGCTTTTCAAGACTTTGGTAGTAGGGTATTCATGATATTGAGAGTAATAACGGTGTTTGCAGGTGTAGCAGTTGTCCTAACATCCAAATTTTGACTAACTTGGAAATGGAGGAAGAGGTTGGCCAAATAGAATCAATGATGTTTGTAACGATCGTCAATTTCCATCGATTTTTCCAAAGAGGTTAAAACCAATAAAGGGAATAATGGAAACTGGTTAAAACCACTTTCCATTCATGGATTTAGGTTGTTTTAGGATGGTGAGAGATTAGGGATTTGGGTAGGTAGAGCCTATGGGGTTAAGATGGGTAGGGTAAATTAGGCTAGGTTGGTTTTAAGTGGTTCGGGTAGGGTAAATGAGATTTACACGGGTAGTTTTGGATTTACGATGGTAATTTTAAAGTGTACTTAGGATAAAGATGATAATGTGATTAATGTGTGTTGGGTCACCTAGGGGTGAAAAGGAGGTGTAAATGAGATTTACACGGGTAGTTTAGGATTTACGATGGTAATTTTAAAGTGTACTTAGGATAAAGATGATAATGTGATTAATGTGTGTCGGGTCACCTAGGGGTGAAAAAGAGGTGTCTACATTTGCCCCTTTTTGTTGATTTATTTGTAGGTACATGTTATGAGACAAAAACTAGTGTGAGGATGCCCCATTTTTTACTAATGATATTGTTCCCCCCTCAAGCCAATGAATAAATATGTTGGTCATTGGATTGAAGAGAGATGGATAGTTTGGATAGGTTTTTTTTAAGATGCTTCATGCTTTGATTATAGTCTGAAATGACCATGCTAGGGGGGTTTGTAGAGATGGTAGTAATCTTGGAACAGTTGAACATTATAGGACTCTGAAGGGCAACACTAATGTGGAACACCTACAAACAAGTGATTTTGGTAGGACCACTATATGGAGAAGCTCCAATGGGAACACTCTCATGAGTATGTGTGAAGCCATAGGACCAAAGGGTCAAATGCAACATCTATGGGATGTGCAAAATTCGATATATGGTCAAAAACAAAGTTTTATCAAAATGTTGGGAATCAAAGAAAAATTATATAAGATTTTGATAGTATCATGATTTGATAAGAGAGGTCTAGGTGACTTAAATAGATAAGATGTGCAAAAATGGTTGAAATCACCGGTGATTATTGATCACTGGCATTTGTGATAGCAAATTGGAATCGATTTAGGATCGCCACCTATTCAAAAAATGAAAAATATATAAGCCAATTTTGGGTGCATTAATGGCTCATTTGCAATGTTTCTTTGTGTGATTTGAGAGCTCTTACTAGTTGTTTTTGAGTTTTTTTAGAGATGGAGGTGAGCAGAAGCGGCAAGAAGAGGCAGTGGACTAGGAGAGGGGTAGTCAGGTTTGATTTTGTTGTTTGTTTTCTATTTTTTATGTTTTATTTTATTTTATCTTGGGGAGGGAACGCCTGATCAGTGGTGATCAGGTGGATCATCGTCGATTAATTCAATAAAAATGCCGTTGATTAGGAATCAACAATGATTTGTTTGATTTTTGATTAAGTTGCTGAGTGGTGTGTTTTTTTTGTGTTTTACAGGTGAGAGATACTATTTATCTTCATGGAAAAGTTTCGTAGATGTTTTGGAGGATTAGGGGGAGATGTTATAGATGTAGAGTGGGCCCATTTGGTGGCTATTGGTTTAGGAGGATTCCACCACTTCCAGTGGATTTCTCGAGATGCAGATTTGATGGTGGCTTTGATAGATAGATGGGAGCCAATCACATAGAAATTCTAGTTCCGTAACAATGAGATGACCATCACATTGGAGGATGTATACAATATCTTGAGATTACCAATCTAGGGTGAGAAGATAGTACTTGTCACACTCAAATCATGCCCTACAGATTGGATACACAGCAAGGGGATTTCATATTGAGACTTATTATGATGCATAGGCACTGGGTAACTAGCTGATGTCAGTGGTGATGTTGGTTATTTCATGTTATACATTGCCAAATTCAGGGGGTGGAATATTTCCTTTGACACTTGTGGGTGTCGTTTATGCTATTATGGAGCACCATACAATATATGCATGGGGTTGTGTACTATTGGATCAGGTATACCATGGGATTTGAATGTTTGTGATTGAGAGGAGGTATGGGTTGGATGTGGGGTTCTTACTACATTGTTGGGCATATGAGCATATAGCTGTTGTGAGGCCACCAGGATTACCTTGAAGGGAAGGAGACTCAACGAAGTATGTGGTGGGATTCATGAGGTGGGGATTTGATTAGATGAGTGATGATAGGGTGGAGAGAGAACATACGTACTACGCTGATCGATTACAGAATTTATTTGTGGATGACATAGTCTGGAGGCCATATGTGGTATTCCCTACATGGACATGAATGAATGCAGTGTTGGCAGGTTTGAGGTGGGTATGGTGGATTTAGGGGAGGAGGGTGGAGATGATAGAGGTAATTCAAATTCCTCATGTGCGAAGGCAATTTGGGTTTTTGCAATAGATACTAGATGAGTCGATTGTCTATTGGTAGGATGATTCAGAGAGGGAATTTTCTACGCCAGTAGTAGATGAGGGAGGGAAAACCGAGGAGGCAAGGAAGCCAAAGACAATAGATGTAGATGATGATGGGGTGGTGGAGGGATTTAGTGAGTGGTGGACACAACAATGGGTTACTCGTGGAGATAGAGTGGGGAGGAGACAAAGGGGTGGAGAGGTAGAGGAGGAAGGTGATGGTGGGGAGGACCAGGCCTAGTTGCAGGAATATTTTGATGCCTTATAGTTGGAGAGAGATATGTTGGTGGTCAAGCGTGACACCATTCACGAGGAGTGAGACATGTTGTAGTAGGAGAGAGAAACTAGGCACACTTAGAGTGTGATACCTATCAACAATAATGAGATAGATATCTCTGGCACCAGGAGGCATTGTAGGTGAAGTATGAGTAGGTGGGGACAACTTCAGAGGCTATTATGAGTGTCTCCCATGGAGCAGGGCCTAGTATAGGGCATTCTATAGTGTTAGCAATAGGAGGGAAAATGGGGCCTCTTGGTTTTGTGGACCATTGAGGGCATTAGTATCGGGCTCTCAACGAGTTATAGGGAGTGTTGCATAGCCACAGAGGGGATTTTTGAGTAGTATCGAGCATTGGGTGAGGAGATGAGAGACTATGAGTTTTTAGTGACAAAGTGTCTACCTGGTGTAGTGTGTTATGTAGATTTTTCAGAAAATGAGGATAGATCGGCTCGTCGGGACACTTTAGCGAGCACTGGGAGTGTCACACATCCTTGGAGAGATACAAGGCCTGATGGAGTGAGCCACATGAGGCTTGGGTAGAAAACATATCTAAGAATTTGATGCACTTGAAGTTTGAGAACTCAGGAGCCACATGAGGCTTTCTTTTGTAGGGTGAGTATTTTATTTTGATTTTACCACATAGCATGTGGATTTTGTATATGACTCAGATGTAGATAAATTTTTATATGGGCCATTTAGAGGCATTTTTGTACCGATATTATTGATGATACATATAGGCATTTTTGTACCGATATTATTGATGATACATATAGATGACCATGATTTTGGATTTATGTGTTGTTGATTTAATTTGATGTTGATGTGGTATATGAGTTTGTGATGAGATGTTGAAATATTGGATAAATTAGATATATTTGATATGATGTTAGATGTAATGTTAACATGCATATATGGATACATACATTAGATATATTATGCATATGATTTAGATGTGTTAGTGATTTTTGATGTTGATATCGAATGTTGATGTGATGTGATGTTGAAATGTTGATGCGATGTGATTTAAATGTAGTGATCTTGTGATATGTATTGAAATGTACTTTAATCATGGTTTAGAATAAATGTAAAATGTTTCCCCTTGAACTGGATTTGATGCATATATGATTTGATGATAAAATATATATGTATGACAATACACTTTAAGGCCTTGTAACATATTCTAACAATGATTAGTCACATGTAGTATCATTGATATAGATAGAAATGAGCTTATGTACCTTCTTACAACATGGGAAGGGTCGACATGTAATCGGTACAAGGGGAGTAGGTTCTCCTTTTGATGGCTTTATAGGCTTATGCCCCAGCTAGATTTTTGTTGCACAAACTGATTGATGCAAGAAGCTTTCGTAGGATGCTTTTAACATTTTTATTATGAAGGATGATCGATACGGGAAGAGTTTTTGTAATGATATGGGTAACCATCCTTCGAGGGAGTGGTATATGATTTTTTATTTTATTTTTGATAAGCATCCTTTGAGGGATTGGTCTATATTTTCTTGAAAGTTGTCCTTTGAGGGATCAGTCTGTATTTTGATAATATGATTAATAATTGTCCTTCAAGTGATCAAGCTATATTTTTTTGATAATGTGAATCTGAATGTATATTTTTGACTTTATTTTTAAGTTGAGGGTAGGCCTAATAGACCCCTTAAAGAGGGGGAAAGGTGTGTACAAACCACACACGCAATCCTTTAGCATGTTTTCAGTCGATAGATAAAGGGTACATAAAAGTAATGATCGTGGGGTTCCTATTTATGCAGAGGAACTTGTCCATGTGGAAGATGCGATGAATATAGTTTTTGTTCTCATCTTTATGGTCATGATGATAAGATACTGACAACATACCACATACTTCCAAATAATTACAGTAGTTAATGATAGGTTGTTGGTGGAATAAGATCTTTTATGTGACTAATGTCTTGAAAGTAAATGTGTTAACAATATAAAGGATGCAAGTGCAAGGCATTTAAAGGTTCATTCTCAGGTTTACCATCGAGTGAAACTAAGTGTTAGGCTCCTGATCCATACTTGTGAGTGATGACATATGGACTGATCTAGTTAGGGGAAAACTTTCCACGTTTACTCCTTTCTAGAGTAGTGATATTTTGATTCTTTTAAAGGACAAGATCGCCAATGTTGAAGTCAAATTATTTGAAATGTTTTTTATATGTTCTTTTAATGCATTTTTAATAGACATGATGATGTTTGAGAGCTGTTAGGTGGAATTCATATACAAATTCAAGTTGTGCTAATCATTCTTGATGATAATCCTCATCAAAGATAAAATCTCTGAGGGACACATGGAGAGATTGAATTTGAACTTCAAGGGGTAAAACTGCCTTGGAGCCATAGACTAAAGAGAAGAGTGTAAGACCTATAGGAGTATGGATGCTAGTCTAATAGGCCTAGAGAACAAAAAAAATTTGAAGATGCCAATTCTCGCCTTCTTGGTAGAGAGTTTTTATGAGGATTTTGTTGCTTGTTTTGTTAGAAGCTTCAAATTGACCATTTGCTTGTGGATAGTAAGGGGATGAAAATATTAGCTTGATGTTTAAAGTGTCGCATAATTTCTTCACTTCCTTGTTTTTGAAATACTTTCCATTATCAGTGATAAGTTTGCGAGGGATGTTGAAACGACATATGATATGTTGATAGATTAAATCAATAATTTTCTTTACTTTAGTGGAGACCAAGGAAATAACTTCCACCCATTTTGTGAATTATTTAGTAGCAGTGATGATAGAGTGATGTCGTTGTGAATAACGAGGGTTGATGAGGTCATTAAGGTCAAATTCCCATTATGAGAAAAGCCACAAATCTTGAGCGGGTTGTAGGGCCTGACTTGGAATATAAGTGAGGTTGGAATGTTGTTGGCATTTGACACATTTCTTGACATATGCACAATAATCTTGGTTGAGGGTAGGCCAGTAATAACCCATCTATAGGACGCATTTGACAACATCCAAATCACTGAAGTGTCCACCACATATGCCGTCGTGGAATTCTTGGATAGCTTTAGTGGATTCATGAGATTTGAGACATCGAAGGAGGAGACCATCAAATCCGCATTTGTAGAGAACACCACCTATGATGACGTATCAGGTAGATATTTTAGAATTTTTAGATAGATCAGAGGGAATTTTAGATTGAGAGAGATATTAGTAGGTTTGAGTGTACCAAATATTTGTTTGAATGTCTTCAATAAGGTTGATAGAGGGGAGTTTGTTAGTATGGGATGATTGATCGAGTCTATGCATGACAACAAACAACTTGGATTCATCGGTTGATAATGGAATTAGTGAAGCAAGAGAATCCATAGTGTCTATGAATTTCTTAGATGATCAAGGAACAATTTGGATTGTGTATTGATCAAAGGATTTTAAGAGGAATTCAACGATGTTCTTATATTTTTGTAAAAAATCATTTTTACATTGATAAATTCCTTTTATTTAATTGATTATAAGTTGAGAATATTCGTAGATGTCCAAGATTTTAACACTGAGCATGATTGATGTTTGGAGACCCATGATGAGGGCTTTGTACTTGGCCATGTTATTAGTGCAATCAAAATTTAATTTAAAGGATAAATGGATAGGAGTCCCACAAGGAGGTATGATGATGATATCGGAACATCCCCCAGTGACATTTGGAACCATTAAAGAAGAGTGTCATTATAAGAGGAATGTATTATTTATTAATGGTGTTGATGGATTCACTGGGAAATTATTCGTGAGGTAGGTGATTATCAGCAAGGGGAGGTTTTGCAAGTTGATCAGAGATGGATTTCCCTTTAATATATTTCTACGACATGAATTCTAGATCAAATTCAGTCATGAGTATGAGCCAATGAGTGATACGATCATTGTGATATTGTTTAGAATGCATAGCTTTGAGTGGATTGAAACTGGTGACAACGTAATTTTTATGATTAAGGAGATAGTGGTGAAGATTGGAAGTCGCGAAGTACAAGGCACAACATAAATTTTCTATTTTGGTGTAATGTGTTTCGTAGTGATGAAGAGTGTGGATTATGTAGTATACAACATGTTCTCTACCTTGCTTGTCTATATATGCTAACATAAAACCCATGTTATGGTCAATAGAGGATATGTATAGATAAAACAACCCCCTCATGTGGAGGTGTCAGCACGAGTGGTGATAATAGATATTGTTTGAGGTCTTTGAAGGGCTTTTAGTAGTTGTGATCCCATTTGAAATGAATGTCTTTTCGAAGGAAATGGTGAAAATTTTGACAACAATATGAGAGTTGCGAGATAAAATGGTGGATTGGTTGAAGTATACCTTGGAGACTATGAAGATGTTTGATATTAGAGGGAGGAGGCATCTCAATGATGGATTTTATTTTGGCAGGGTCCACTTCAATGCCCCTGATGGAAATAATGAACCCTAGGATATTTCTAGTGAGAACACTGAATACACACTTAGCAAGGTTAAGGTGGAGGAAGTATTGGATAAGACGAGAAAAGATGAAATAAATGATGATAAGATTGTCTTTGATTTGTTTGGATTTACCTAGGAGATCATCAACGTAGTCTTCCCAAATCTTATGAATAAGATCGTGGAAGATGTATTTCATAGCTTCCTGATAAGTGACACCCACATTCTTAACTCTAAAGGGCATGACAAGGTAGTAAAAAGTCCCCCATGCATTAATGAAATAAGTTTTATGTTGGTCGTCAGTCGTGATAATGATTTAATTGTAGTTAGAGAATCCATCCATAAGGGATGGAATTTCATGGCCAGCAATGAGATCGACAAGTTGATCGATGTTAGGAAGAGGGAAGTCATCTTTAGGACATGAGAGATTAAGATATTAGAAGTCTGTGTAGATGTGTGAATTTCTAAAGGCTTTGGTTACGAGTACAATATTAGAAACCCATTGTAGATAGTCAATGGGTATTATGAATTTTTCATAGAGAAGACATTGTAACTCTTCTTTGATGAGGAGGGCTACGTGAGGGTGCATCCTACGTAGTTTTTTCTTGATATGATTAGCATTAGGGATTATGACGATGTTGTGGAAAATGATGTTAACATCGATACCTGACATGTCATTATATGACCATGCAAAGGCCTAACTATGTTTAAAAATAAAGGTGGTAAAGTCATTTATTTCTTCTAAATCTAAAGACTCAAAAACTTTAACTATGTGAGGATCTTGTGGATTCCCTATGTTGATGTCGACAATTTATTCATAAGGAGTGTCGATGTGTCAGGTGGTAGAGTATTTTGAATGTAATGATCCTCTACCCCCATGTAGGACAGGCTGGATTGGTTGTTGTGACATTGAATACTATCGATGGTATGGGAGTCTTCTTCCACCATTTCAAGCAATATGAGCAGAAGAGTTTTAGTGCCATCATTAGTCTGATAAGTGAGCGGTCCTTATGTGATAGTATTGACTAATTTTTTTAGAGGGATGGAAATGGCATCATCTATGTCAATAGAGTTTTTATGTGAAGGCAGAGAGGATGGATTTGGTTATATTATGGATCTAGATTCTGTGGTTGTGAAAATGTCAGAAGAAGGTTTGTCGAAACCTAGTATGTATTTCTCATGAGGTTTATGAGATTGATAAAAGACCAAGTCATGTATACCCTGTTCATAACATCCTAAGACAAATCCTTTATAGACGCAATAGTGAGTAGACACAAAATCACGCACTTGGGTACATTTATAGGTCCTAACAACATACTTGCATTTACATGATTCCTAAGTGAGAAAACTAGTAGTTGACAACTATCTCTAGCCTCTTTTCTGTCTTTCTCGCTTTCTCTTTGTTCTTACACACACTACAACCCAGTCTGAAATTTATTTCTTTATCTTGTATGACTCTAGACACCAATGCCCAACCAGGACGCTAGCACCTAGGCACCCTCATCCCCTCTGGGCACCTCTGACCCCTTTCTATCTTACTCACCTCTTTTGGGATTCTTTATCTTTTGGGAATATTATTTTCTTATGGGTTGGCCTTCTAGTTGTCAATTACAAAATTAAACAAAGGGAGTCATATAAATACAATGCAATGTGACCAAAACAAAGGACCAAGCTCTAAGCATATTGTTTTTCACCTAAACTTGCATTTAAAGGAATATAAAGAACTTCAAGGCATCTACTTGGCATCCATTACAAGGGACAAAGGACTGCATTTTCTGCATACACACATAGGAAGAGGAAGTTCATTATTCCATCCACACATCTATTGACATTGGTTAATCTATCTAGCACCTGATATTAAATGCACTTGCACAATGGCTTTGTAGGGCACAATTCTTTCACACACACAAGAACTGCATGGAGTCTGAGATGTAGTGCAATGCTTGGTCGTAAGTTCACTCAAGCGGGTGACTGCCGAGGTCAGTCTGACTCCCCATATTACATATTTTCTTTTTGGGATTTGATGTAGTTTGCGGGTTTTGTAGGTCAACATCTCTTTGCAGATATAGAGAAATTCTAAGATCAAAGTGCAACATACATGTGACAAACAATGACTACCGGTGACACTTGTGTGATACCATAAAAAATAGGTTTCAAGCTCCTGCACAGTCACAAGTGCCTAACATAGGTCTCTGATGCTTAGGTGCCCTCGCCCCATTCCAGGTGCCCTTATCTAGCCTCATCTGACAGTTATAGAATTTAATGAGCATGGTTGCGATAGTTTTCCCTTCCTATTCATCAGTTGTTCCAATACAAATCACCTTCAAGAAATCGTAAATCAACTAAGTCACTCTTTCCCTCTATTGCACTTAGGGTTTTCACATTTATCTAGCTTATTGCTTGTGTCAAATTTCTATTCTAGAATTTATTTATCATATGTGACTATGTAATTAGAGAATATACAAAAATTATATATTTTTTAAATCATTTAGTGAACCCGCATTTGAACCCTCTCGTATCATCACTTCCTTTTACTTTCATTATCCTCATATCCACTCACCATTGATATCTTCATTCATGATTTCTTGCAAGTTAATCCTGATTGTAAGACTAAAATTAGTTCTTTCTTGGCTAATACTCATCTTCCTTCCAATACTCATCAAAACCTTGTGTATCAGTTATTCATAGCTACATTTTCAGAACAACTTACTTTTCCATCTGATATAGCTATCACTCTTTCTATTTATGAAAATGATCCTCCCCTATATATACTGGCTCACATCTATAACATGGGTATTAAGTGGACAATAGTTGATAATGGATCTAATCTCAATCTTTATACTTTATCACTCCTTCAAAACCTAGGCATTTCTTCAGATAATCTTATCCCATCATCCATTTCACTTCATGTGTATGATTCTTCTATATGTTCATGCATAAGAACTATCAATTTACCTCTTATAATAGGGAAAAAATATATTACTGTGGTATTTTTTGTTATCGATGTCACAGTTCAGTACAATTTCTTAGTTGGTAGACCATGGCTTCATGCTATGTAGGCAGTGCTTTCTATAGTTCATTGGTGCATTAAATTCCTCCATGATGGATATGAAAATGCTATTTTTTTTTACCGTGACCCATTCAAATATTGTCACCTAGACCCAATCACTGCATTGCGTACTCCACTTCCTACCGCTCTTACAAACCCATTGATGATGATTAATTCATGGATCAACACTCCTCCACCACCACCTTTCCTCCTCTCGAGGGTGCTATTTATATGTTAGACACTGTATAATTTACCTCATCTTCCCATTTACACCCTGCATCGATGCTTCCTCCTTTCATATGCACTCTTTTTAGCAATAACTCTTATTGTCGACACATTCCATTTGATCATACTTTCTCTGATACTATTTACACATTTGATGAATTGGTTGGGCTAGGATTCACACTAGATGATATATTTCCTCCACCTCATTCTCCTCACCTCTATCACCGATATGTTCGCATCACTGCTACTTATAGCCTCAGTGTCTTCCATTTATCAGTCTTTCTTACACGCACTTCTCACACTTCTCCACTTACACTTGGGTAGTCTTGGCTTGACTACATTGGTGGCACCTTGGATCCTAATCATATTGATATCACATTTCTCATTCCTTTCGATCATGTTTCTATTTGCATTAATTCATTTATCGACTATAAACAAAATCTTACTCGCTGGTATGCACATGGTTTTCCTCTTCCACCTTTTACTTGATGAAGAATACGTATTGGGCATGTATAATTTACGCCACAATGGATCTTTATGTGATTAACCTCACACAATTTATTATCAGGTCTCTGATGCTTCTTTGTTTGGATTTAACCATAAAAATGATGATCTCTTACACTATGTTAGGTGTCTCTCATTTCTACTATTACGCTCTAGGCTTCATACTTCCTATTTCTAAGCATCAATCTTACACAACTTGATACACACACCTTGTATCGTCACTACCCTATGACACACTCTAGTTCTATGGTTTATACTCGACTGCTGAGGGTATAAATATGAAATGAACCTCACCTTATTCACATTGCATGCTATGTCTTTCATGATCAATCATTCTAGCATCTCACTTTCAAACCATTTCCTAATGACGCACTCTAGTTCCACAATTCATACTTGACTGCTGAGGGTCTAAATACGAATGAACCTCACCTTCTTCACATTTCATGCTTCATGATCAAACATTCTAGCATCTCACTTTTAAACCATTACCTTATGATGTACTTTATTTCCATGGTTTGTACTCGACTGTGAAGGGTCTAAATATTAAATTAACCTCACCTTCTTCACATTTCAAGCTCTATGCTTCATGATTAATCATTCTAGCATCTCACTTTCATACCATTTCCCAATTACACACTCTTGTTTTATGGTTAATTCTTGAGTTTCAAGGGGTCTTTTATAAATTAACCTCATCTCATACACACACATTTGTTGGGGGTACACTGTATCTATCATATTCACATCTTGCATACCATCACATCACATTCATACTTATGCATATCTTTGTTGCACATTACTCTTGCTTGCTTATAATCACATGTACACTTTGTTTACTATGCTAATATGATATTTTGTATGTCATTATCTTTTCTATATACATATGCATGTTCGCTTGGTCTTTAGTTGTGAATGGAGACTTTCTACAGATCCTTACACATAATAACAATCCTTGATACTATACCTCTTACTAGTTCCACCAAGGATCCTGGGGGCATCTACTTTCTCATACACTACAGGTGCTATCATTTCATTATATGCTACATTATAATTTTACTATCACACTACTTATTCTATCGATATATATATGTATTGACATACTTTTTATTTTTATAAATGATAAAAGGTGCTTCATGTGTAGCATTTTATTTGAAAGACTATATGCCACCATGGTTATCTAATTTATCTTTTTTTTGTCATTGTTTTCCATTGTATGCTATTATTTATGGGATATGCCCTTTGTCTTATTTGCACACCGTATGCTTTTGGCTGCTTTGGCCCTGATTGTCTTGTGACATTGTGAGTGATGTCCCATGTTTGAAACCCACTTTTCGTGGTCTATATTGTATGCAAATTTTCTTGTTACAAAGTGTTTCTATTACATGCTTGCTAATTTTCTCCTAACACATGTTACTAGCCTTCTTATTTGCATGTGCCTTGGTTTCTACCATGCACAATCCCTCCCCTTGTAGGGACATAATTCAGTTCAGTTTCATGTCCCTTCCTTTAGATCACATCCTCCTATTAGCATCACATACACCCCAAATGAGGGGAGGCATACATTGGGTGAATCAGTCAACCCATACAGTAGCTCAGAGCTACAGTACATATATGCATAGTATAATAATAAAATAGAGATACAATCATAGTATGACCCAGATTCTGACTTGGGTCCTCAACGTATCACAGACACCAGAGCCCAGAACTAGATTGTAATGCCTGAGTTCCTGTGTCTTCCCCTCGGCTCATATGTCTTGGGGGCACATACATTTATTTTCTTAGATCATCACATTCTACAAAATTCTTCAGAGTAATTTTTATAGTAAATGCACATTCCTCTAACAATAGAATGCTTTCTATCTCCTAATTTTTTTTCAATTAGAACAATATGGTACAAGTCAAAACAAAACAAGATCACACCATCTACAATGGTGTATAATCCGGAAGCATTCATGAAAGGATATTAACAATATACCTCTCTCCCCAACACTCTTCTGCCATGGCGTGAGATCTCCCAAAAAACTCACACTTGGTGTGAGATCGCCAAAAACATTCACTCTTCTATAACAATTAAAGACATTTTCTATCCATTTCACTCTCCATAGATCAGCTGCACACTTTCCTTTTACTAATTTTTACACACATTTACATACTTTTACATATTTTTGCAAGAGTTTTCATAATACATGACTTTGACTACTCTTTCGCTCTTATTTCTTAGGTCTGTCCTTAATATGCAATAAGAAACAACCCTTCAACAAGAACAACAATAGGTACAACACATATGCTTCACCCCTAGGGTTACTTTCTTCTTTCTTAGCTTCCACTCTTAATTTTTATCACTTCACACTTTCACTTATCTCTTTGGCACGCCATCGCCATTATATTCTATGTGGTTATTAGGTACCCATCTCTTATCTACTTTACGTTTTTGAGTATTCACTCTACAACATAAATTTGGGGAAAATGTAAACACAAAATCACACACTTGGGTACATTTCTAGTTCCTAACAATACATTTTCATTTACATGATTCCTAAGCGAGAAATCTAGTATTTGACAGCTATCTTTGGCCTCTTTTTAATTTTCCTTGCTTTATCTTTGGTCTTACACACCCCAAAACCCAATATAGAAAGTATGTAAATGATCTAAACAACTATGCAAAAGGAAATGCTAACCTTAATGTGTAAGAGAGAAGAGAAAAGAACTCAGTTGAATAACAAATGCTCGCGGGACTATGTTGCAGTGATGGCAGGAAAATTTAGAAGTAGGAATGATTGTACATAAGCTTAGAAAAGGATGGATCTAGACTGATTCCCTAGATTGGAGCACCCGGGAAGGGACTAGGGCGCATGTGGGCACTTTGGTCTACAAACTAGGCACCTAGTATGTGTAAAAGATTTGAAACTGATCTTCTCAGGGTTGAGAGGTGGTGTAAAACCCTCGCTGTCTATCGCATCAAGTTTGTTGTCCCGTACTAGATGTCGCCATTAATCTAAGATGATGAGATGACCTGCAAAAGAGAAAAAGAAGTATCAAAACCCTAAAAAAAGAAAGAATTAAATGAATGGGTCAGACTAACCTCAGCTGCCACAATAGTGGGCTTACTAGTTGAGTGTTGCACTACATTTCAGACCCAAATGTAGTTTTGGTGAGTGTGTGCATAATTTTCCCTAGGTGCTCTTATGCTAGTCAATTTTTTTGAAGTAGTGAGAAATAACTATGTGTAGAAAATGTAATAGAATGTGTGTATGGAATAGAATATAATCCCCCCTATGAAGTGTGATGCACATGTCCTAGCCTTGTGCCTTGATGATGGAGCTATATGGATGCAAGTAATCTCCAATGCAATAGATGGATGCAACTCTAGATGAGTGACAGTAGTAAGCGATGCTAGGTCCCTTAATATGGTCTCATAACTTTATATTTATAGGGTTCTCTTGATCTAATTTCATAATTAACCCCAAAAAGGCCGACCACAAGAAAGATAAAGACCTCAAACAGGTAGAAAGAGCCCAAAAAGTGGTGGGAAAGTGAAAAAAGGACCGGGGCACCCTTTGGTGGGACCAGGGTGCCCACGGGTGCCCCAGTACTAATCTGGACACCCCAGTCAAGGCTAAAATGACGCAGAATGACAAAATTTGATTGGGCATATGGATTTAAGAAGTGGGTAATGACAAAATAAAATAAACAAGATGGCCAAAAGATGAGGAATAATTAGTACATTATTTACTCCAAAACCTTCTAAACAATAGTATGGGACCATGATAAATAATGTCTAAAGTGCATGATTTTGTGACTACATTTTTCCCTCACTTTATATTGGTGAGAAGAAAGCTCGGTAACATAAAGTAGATAGAGATGCGTACTTGATGTCCATGAAGAGTGTAGTATAAATGTTCTGAAGGACTAGATAAAGTGTGGAATGAAAAAAAGATGGAGGAACATGGAAACCAAAGATGAAAAATGAGCAAAGAAAAAGTGATGAGAGTGAACTTAGGGCGAAATGTGTGTGTAGTTACTGCGGTGTGTGATGTACCTACAAGGTTAGTAAAGCATGTGTGGTGTCACGAAGTGTTGTTATTGCCCCAATTTGAATACTTGTTTCTCATACAAACAGACCTGTAAGGAGAAAATGATCAAGTAGTCAAATATGTATGTATGTATGTGTAAAAAAGAAAAGTAAAAGATGCATGTCTATGAAAGCATGGAAAATACACAAATGTAAATGGAACATGTGCACCTAATCCATGTTGAGAAAGAGATTGTAGAAGGATATCATGTACTGCACATTTTTTGGGTGATCTCACGCGACCTTGGCTGAAGAAGTGTAGGGAGAAAACTACATTATTCTCCTTCCTGTAACTGCTTCCATGAATGTGTGTGAAGAGATATCTGTACGTCCTAGTTTTTTGGGTGATCTGACACCACTGGTCATAGTAGTGTAGGGAGGCACACCCAGCGTAACCTGCAAGCTTGTAACTACTTCCCAGAATGCTAAGTACAACCATGTCTTGTAAAATTTGTTGTGTATGGGGTTCATATAATGGTCTAAACCCACTCGTTGTATATAACTGAACCAAACCAATGTAGAATCTCTGTGTAGTCTGTAGAAAAACCCCAAATGATGCCCCCCTCTTTGGGGGCACATGCGATGTCGCTGATAGGAGAAATGTTTCCTCAAAAGAGGACAACCACATGTACTCTTAAAATCTACCCTGCATGGGGAAGGGAATGCACTTGGTAGAAACCGACAAGGATGAATAGCGAAAAATAAGTGTTAATACAAGAAAACCTGTATATAGAAAATAATGTATAAGCTACACAAATAGTGTTTACATGTAGTCACAAAATCATGCACTTTAGACATTATTTATCTCGGTATCATACTACTATTTAAAAGGTTCTTGAGTGAAGAAAGTACTAATTAACCAATTACCGACCCTTTTCATCCACATGCCCAGTCTATTTTGGTCATTTCCCATTATTTTAGCCTCGACTGGGTCACCCAGGCTAGTACTGGGGAACCCATGGGTGCCCTGGTCCCACCAAGGGTGCCCCTGTCCTTTTTGCACTTTCTCGCCACTTTTTGGGTTGTTTCTAGCCATTTAGAATCTATCTTTCTTTTGGTTGACCTTTTCGGGGTTAATTACGAAATTAGATCAAGAGAACCCTATAAATATAAAGTTAGGAGACCATAATGATGGACCTAACATCACTTACTACTATCACTTCATCTATAGTTTCATCCATCTATTGCATTGGAGATCACTTGCATCCACATAGCTCCATCATCAAGGGTAGGACATACGCATCACACTTCATAGGGGGAGGGATTCTGTTCTATTCCATGCACACATTATACTAAATTTTCTACACATAGTTATTGCTCGCTACTTCACAAAGTGCGACTGGCACAAGAGCAACCTAGGGCATGTTCTCACACACTTGCACATAGAACTACATTGGGTTTGAGATGTAGTGCAACACTTAATTAGTAAGTCCAATATTATGGTAGCTAAGGTCAGTCTGACCCCTTCATATACATTTTTTTAGGGTTTGATTTTTGTTTTGGGGTCTTTCAAGTATTTCCTTCATCTTGAGTTATTGGTGACATACGACGCAGGAAAGTGAATCTGATGTGACACACAGTGAAAGTTTCAAATCACCTCTCAGCCCTATGAAAATTAGTTTTAAAGATTTTTCACAAATTAGGGTGCCTAGATAGCAGACTAGAGCACCTAAAGGTGCCCCAGTCCTCCTCCAGGTGCTCCAATCTAACTGGATCCTCCAGATCCATCCTTTTTGGGACCCCTACACAACCGTTCCTGCTCCTGATTTTTCTAGTCACCTTTGCGACACTCTCTGATAGGCATCTGTTATTCAGTTGAGTTATTTCCTCTTCCTTCTTACACATTTGGGTTAGCATTTCCTTTTGCATAATTTTTTATCTCATTTATATTTGTATTTACTACATTTATTTACTTTATTACAACTGTTCATAGCTTAGATTAACTATCCATATACTACATAGTTATTTAATTTTAGTTAATCATTTTGGTGAACCCCACATTTTCAACACTTCCTTTTTGATCATGTCATATCCTTATCAAGTTATGGCTCAATATTCTTATCCTACCTATGTACCCACTAAGGTCTCAGAAATAGTTACTACTGCTACTGATTTCATGTGTGTACTTACCCAACATCCTCCTCGCTTTGTCATGCCTATGGCTAATTCATCTATTATTGTAGAAACCACTTGTCTTACTCAAGTTAATCCACCTATGGCTCTATCCATGTCTATTCCATGACCCATTACTTCATAATATCCTCTTACAATCTCTCAAGGATATGAAATCATTGAACAACTTAAAAATACACATGCTAAGATATCTCTTTATGAATTATTGTGTAACGCACCAGATTGTTGTAATACACTCGAAGCTGCCCTTTGTGCCATTCACATTGAAAATAATAACTCCTAATGGCCTTTTCACATCTTATATAGTCTCTTCATAAGCTACCTCATGTTATATCTTTTACAGATGAGGACCTGTCTCCTTTTGCTAAAATAAATTTGTGTGCTCCTTTGCTTATCACTACCATTATTAGCACTACTTTCATTAAAAGAATCCTCATTGATAATGGATCAACCTTCAATTTATGTGCTCACTCACTTTTAAAGAAATTGGGTATTAGCAATGATTTAATTACTAAAATTTCTACCCTCATTTGTGATTATGATTCTAGCACTCACTCATGCCTTGGTACTATCTCATTACATCTTCGTGTTGGGAATACGATGGTTCTTACTAAGTTATATTTTATCGACACCTATTTTCAATTCAATTTTTTGTTAAGAAGGCCTTGGATTCATGAAATGCATGTAGTCCTATCTAATTTTCATCAATATGTCAAGTTCTTGAATGATGGTTATAAACATACCATTACTGCTAATCCTGAGCCATTCAAATATTGTTGCATAGGTCCTATTACTTCTATGCCCATACTGCCTTTGCAATGCATTCCGTATAGTAGCCTTGGTACATATGACATTGGTTAATCTAGCACTTCTCAGTCTCCTTTTACCATTGCAATGCTTTAGTTATATCCACTCACATGACAACCATTATTTCACCTACAATATTTGTCCCTTCTAGTGTTCCATCTCCACCTGTTGCGGCACCTTCGACTATGGTACCGCCCACTAACATACTTGATAGTGCAAACAACAAAATGATTTTGATGATGAGGTTAAAGCTATAGAACTTACTAATGAATCGCTAGGCCAACTCAATTTTACTCCTCTAGGTGTTGACGATTCTTATTTTGAAGAAACCTTTAAGGAAAATAGTCCAGGAGAGTATAGGTTCAAGAACCTTCTATCTACTAATGATATGGTATTGTACCGAGGATATCTCCACCATGTTGACACTATTTCCTCTTCTCCTATATGGGTCGTAGCTCCATTTCCTCCTTTTACATACACATTATTCATCAACATTTTCTTTTGTCAACACATCCCTATAGATTCTACTTGTTCAAATACTATTTACACACGTGACAGTTTGTCTAGGTTTGGTATAAAACTCAATGAAATCTTAGCACCTCTTCAGTCGCCACATCTTTATCATGGTTACTTTCACATTACATAATCCTATGGTTTGTGTGTCTTTCATTTGACCATCTTTGTTGCACGTTTCCCTCTCGATTCTCCCCTCACACTTGGTTAGTCTTGGCTTGACTATATTGGTGGTACAATAGATGCTCACCACTCTTCACTCACATTTCCTATGCCTTTTGGCTATATCTCTATTTCTAATGATTATTCTCCCACTTATGTTCCCAATATCTCTCGTTGGCATGCTCACGGTTGTCCACTGACCACATTTACTGATGACAAAAACACAATGAATGTGTACACACTCCACCATAATGGGGCTCTATATGACCCTCCTCATTCTATAAATTATCAAGTTTCTGATACTGCTCCAGTCAATTTTTATCATGACGATGATGATCTTCTCGATAAAGGCCCATAGTCATATTTTCTATCCTACACTTGGGGGTTTCAACACTTAATACAACCCCCCTAATTTCACCATAACATATATCATTTTTTCATAGGCATTTTCATCACATGTTTTCACATCATTACCACCCAATGCCACACTCTTGTGCTTCAGTTCACACTTGATTGTTGAGGGATTACTACTCTACTGAACCCCATACCTATAGGCATTATACATTACATTTCATCACACATCGTGCTTCATACACCAGACACCATAAATTCTCCATGTTTGTATACAAAATTGTGCCATTTCTATATTTACACATCTTACATTATACTTTTTCTCACCTTACGCATTTTACATCGTACACTATTACGATATGTACACATATTTCCTCACATCCTATACATAGTCATATACCATACATCATACATTGCGCATCTTCATATCATACATTTTTTGTATAATACACTAGTCTTCATTACATATGATTCTAGCATCATTCCAACCTATATATTAAATTATTAGTCTACCTACACATGTTACATTACGCGTTATACGTCACATTTTATACATTCTACACATATACCATCACATTTTACAAATAACATATTTACATGTATTCTACTCATCACATGGTAGTATTTTCTCATTACATATAACACATTGTCTTCTACGCGTTGCATTCACCACCCTATGATGCACTTTAGTTCCTTGGTCCATACTCAATTGCTGAGGGTTTACAAATCAAACGAACCTTACACTCATCACACATGCAAAAATCCTAGACTAGTGACATACACTTTGGGCTAAATCGTCACCTATTCTATCATTTTGTAGTGGTATACACCTTATGTTACATCACCTCTCCTTCTTTTCATCTTGTAGTGATATACACTTAGGGATAAATCATAACTCATCCATTCATCTTATAGTGATATATGTTGAGGCTAAATCATCACTTATACATTCATCTGGTCATGATATACGCTTCAGATATAGGGTTCATGCACACATCATTTCTAGGTCGCATCTCATCACTACACTTGCACATTCATCACAATGCGTTAGACACAACACACACTAATTGACCATTTCCCAATGATGCACTCTCGTTTATGGTTCATTCTTGACTGTTGAGGGGGAAAATAAAATGAAACTCATTATATACAATTGCATTATTTTGGGGGGCACGCAGATCCTATGATTCCATCTTCAATTCCATCCCATCCATCCACAACATATTGTATTATCTTGGGGGAATTTACTCTTATTTACTATTGTTTTACATTATCACTTTACTACACATGTTAGATTGATTTCTTATATGTCATTATTTATACCATCGTCACATGAGCATTCATTCCTTTGTCTAGTTGTGATTGCAGATACAAATCCTTTACATGCAACATGGATTCTTGCCTTTTACCCTTCCTACACTGGTCGCTGGGGGCATCCACATTCATCACTCACATGTGCTATTGTCTCATTTTGAACTTAACACTTTACATTAACTTTTTATTCATGCTTTGACATATTGGTTATTTCTCTAACATGCTAACGAGTCTTCCATGTGTAACACTTGTTTTGCAGGATTATATGCTTCCATGACTACTACTTTTGCTTGTATGTGTTTGTCTCTCATTGTTTGCTTCTTATTTGTGAGTTTTTCCCTATGTTTGGTGTGCACAATTGTTTGTTGTTTGCAACCATGATGGCCTTGGATTGTCTTACGACATTGTAAGTGATGTCCCATGTTTACAACCTATTTTGTGAGACTTACTTATCTTCTTGTGTGTTTACACTAACGTGCTTGGTAGTTTTTACATTGTTTGTGTAGATTACACATTGTCTTCTTACATGAATGCATTTTCTTATTAACACTTTTCTTTAAGTAACCATCCTTATTTGTGCATGCCTTGATTTTTACCAAGTGCATTACCTTCCCCCTACATGGCAAAATTATAGAGTACATGTGGTTGGTCCTCTTTTGGGTCTGCATTCTCCTATTAGTGACGTCACATGCGCTCCCAAATAAGGGGGCCTCATTTGGGGTTTTTCTACATACTAACACATAGATTCTACACAGGTCTATTTCAGTTACATACAACGAGTGGGTTCAGACCAATCTACAAACCCCATACACAGTGAATTTTATAGGACATGGTGTCATTAGCATTCTGGGTAGCAGTTACACACTTAGAGGTTACAATGGGTGTGCATCTTTACACTACTTCGGCCAGTGGCGTTAGATCACGTAAAAATCTAGGACAATACAAAGAAATCTTCACATTCAAGGAAGTAGTTAAAGCTTGGCTGACTCAGAGAATTTCTTCCCTACACTTATTTTGCCAAGGTGAGGTGAGATCACCCATAAAAATCGTAGTATAAGATATCCTTTTACACTCTTTCTCTCGGTATGGATCAAGTGCACATGTTCCATTTACATTTGTGTATTTTACATTTACATGCATATTTTACATTACATTTTTTCACATACATACATACATACATACATACATATTTGACTACTTGATGGTTTTCTCCTTATAGGTCCGACCGTATAAGAAACAAACAGTCAAATTGGGGGCAACAAAAACAACAGTGCCAAAAAGAACTCTTCATGACAACACACACTTTACTAACCATGCATGTATATTACACACTGCAACAACTAAGCATGCATTCCACCCTAGGTTCACTCTCATCACTTTTTCTTTGTGCATTTTCATCCTTAGTTTCCACACTCCTCCATCTATTTTTTGTCATTCCATGCTTTTGTCTAGTCCTTTGGTGCATTTCTACTACACTCTTCATGGACATCAGGTACACATATCTATCTCCTTTATGTTATTTAGCTTTCCGCTCACCAACATAAAGTGGGGGAAAAATGTAGTCACAAAATCATGTATTTTAGACATTATTTATCCCAGTATCATACTAATATTTAGAAGGTTCTTGAGTGAAGAAAGTACTAATTAACTCTCATCTTTTGACCATCTTGTTTTATTTTATTTCTTCATTATTGACCATTTTCATCCACATGCCTAGTATGTTCTGGTCATTTCTTATGATTTTAGCCTCGACTGGAGTGCCCGTGGGTGCTTTGGTCCCACCAAGGGTGCCTTGGTCCTTTTTGTACTTTCCTGCCACTTTTTGGACTCTTTCTAGCCATTTGATATCTTTATCTTTCTTATGGTTGGCCTTTTTGGGGTTAATTATGAAATTAGATAAAAAGAACCCTATAAATATAAAGTTATGAGACCATAATGAGGGACTTGACATGACTTACTACTATCACTCCATCTAGAGTTTCATCCATCGATTGCATTGGATATCACTTTCATCCACATAGCTCCATCATTAAGGCTAGGACATCTACATCACACTTCATAGGGGGATGGATTATATTCTATTCCATACACACATTATACTACATTTTCTACAAACATTTATTACTTGCTACTTCATAAAGTGTGACTGACACAAGAGCAACCTAGGGCATGTTCACACACACTTGCATATAGAACTACATTGGGTTTGAGATGTAGTGCAACACTCAATTAACATGTCCACCATTGTGGTAGCTGAGTTTAGTCTGACCCATTCATATACATTTTTTTAGGGTTTGAAGCTTATTTTGGGGTCTTACAGGTATTTCCTTCATCTTGAGTTATCAATGACATATAACACAAGAAAACGAATCTGATGTGACACACAATGAAGGTTCCATATCACTTCTTAGTTCTGTGAAAATTAGTTTAAGAGCTTTTACATAGACCAAAGCACCCAAATAGTAGACCAGAGCACCCACAAGTGCCCTAGTCCTCCTCCAGGTGCTCCAATCTAGCTGGATCCTCCAGATCCATCCTTTTTGGGACCTCTGCACAGTTGTTCATGCTCTTCATTTTTCTAGTTACCTCTATGACACTCTCCAATAGACATATGTTATTCAACTAAGTTATTTTCTCTTCTTTCTTGCACATTAGGGTTAGAATTTACTTTTTCATAATTGTTTATATCATTTACATTATTATTTACTACATTTATTTACTTTATTATAGTTGTTCATAACTTAGATTAACTATCCATATACTGCATAGTCAAATTTTAGTTAATCAATGCAAACACACAAGAAGATAATAAATCCGCACAAAGTGGGTTACAAACATGGGACATCACTCATGATTTTGCAAGACATGCAAAGGCCATCATGGCCACAAACAACAGACAAGTGTGCACAGTAAACATAGGGCAAGGCTCACATATTAAATCAAACAGTGGTAGACAATATAACAAGTATAGAAGTAAATATCCCCGCATAACAAATGTTACATGAAGCACCCATTAGCATGTTAGAAAGATAAATAATATGTCAAAAGCATATATAACCAAGTAATGTAAAGTGATAAGTACAAAATGAAACAATAACACATGTGAGGGACGAATGTGGATGCCCCTAGTGACCAATGTAGGAAGGGTAGAAGGCGAGCATCCATGTTGCGTGTAAGAGACATATATATGCGATCACAACTAGAAAAATGTGTGAATGTGCATGTGTGTATGATATACATAAATGAAATACAAGTAAGCTAACTAGCGTGTGTAATAAAATGACCATGAACAAGCAAAAGTAAACAAGAATATAAAGAACCATAATATGTAGTATGTTGTGGATGGATGGAATGGAATGTAAGATGAAGTGATAGGAGTCACGTGCCCCCTAAGTGGATGGAAGTATATGCAATGAGGTTCTTTTGGTTTTCCCCCTCAGTAGAAAATAATGAACCGTAAACAAGAGTGTGTCCTTGGGAAATGTTCGAGTAGTGTGTGTTTTTTTAGCGGTGTGATGAATGTGTATATGTGCAGTGATGATGATATGCGATATATAAAAGAGATTTGTGTGAACCCTATAGCCTAAGCATATATCATGACAAGATGAATGACACGAGTGATGATTTAGCCTAAAGTGTATATCACTACTAGATGAATAAAAGAGAGTGGTGATGTAGCCTAGAGTGTATACCACTATAAGATGAAAAGTAGGAAGTGGTGATGTAGCCTAAAGCGTATACTGCTACAAGATGAAATAGAGTAAGTGACGATTTGGCCTACAACATGTGTCACTATATGAGAAATGTCACATGATGGGAGGTTGAATGGTAAATGCATGATGAATATAAGATCCATTTTATTTGTAAACCCTTGGAAGTCAAGTATGGATGGAGGAACTAAAGTGTGTCATCGGGTAGTGAGTACAACACTTAGAAGACAATATAGTATATGTAACAATGAAAGGTGACCATGTGATGAGTGAAATGTGTAAAGACATGATGTGTAGAGGGTAAATGCGAGATGTGTAGAATGTGTGAAATTAAATGTATATAATGGCATGTAATGTATGTATATACACTAGTAATGTAAGATGTAAGATGATGTAATGCTAGACTCATATGAAATGAAGACTAGTATGATATATGATGTGTAAATGTGCCAATGTGAAAATGTTGTAGACTAAGTGTAGAATGTATTGTGTATGATGTGTGATGTGTGATGAAATGAAATGTGTAAGACCTATAGTGCATTGTGTGGGGTTCATGTGTAGTAAGCCCTTAACAGTCAAGTGTGAACCAAAGCACAAGAGTGTGTCATCAGGTAATGATGCTAGAATGTATGATGAGTATGCCTAATGCGAGGATATGAATGTATAAAAGTGTAAAAGATGATGAGTGTGACTATGATAAGATGAAGTGGGGGGATGTGAGTTCATATAGTCCCCAAGCACATGTGAATGAATGAAATATCTAATGAGTGTGAAGGATGGAGGTCTGTCATCTACTGTAGGAGATGAAATTGTATGACTATTCTATAATAATGGTGGTATAGTAGATAGATGTTGTGGTGGAAAATGAATTATATGTGTATGCAAGGGATGACTATATGAAAAAGGCTGCGCTGTCACAAAATGCATCAGTGATGGATGTCTATGCGATGCAGAATTTGAAGGAGAAGAATATCCACATGGAATAAACCTAGGCGGTGATCTATGTCAAGATGCAGTAATTATCTAAGGAATAGGCCTATACCGATGTGTAGGACTAGTTAAACGATGTGGTCACATAGTCAATTCTTGAGTAGGAGAGATAGGGGTAGATTTTTCTTTGAGAAACATAGAATGTGACGTGCTAGAAGAAGTAGGTGATTTCTTAGGAGGCTCTTGACTGGACGAAGAAGGAGGCACACTAGAAATAGTGGCATGATGCTCAATAGATGCAGAAGGAGAAGTCTTTGGAGCCTAGTTAGATGTAGCATTTGGAGATTGGAATGTAAAATAATGTTGTGGAGTGAACCCCTGATGTAAAGTAAGTAGGGCCATTATGGAGGATGAAATGACAAAGAAAAGAATCCCTTATGTCATAGTAAGTACTAATGGATCCAAAGGGGAGTTGAGTGTAACAGTGCAATGCCTCAGCAGTAAGACTATGTCGAAAGGCCTTGAGTAATAATATATCATTAGAATAAGAGGTCATAGCCATGCAACAATGTAGAATATGAGCAGGAGGATCACTAATACCATTAAAGCAAGTGAATTTAGGAAATGCCAAATTATGAATCATCTTAGGAATAGGGTTACCATGTAATGAGTTATTGTCAATAGAAGCATAGTAAACTATACTTGCTAGAGTAAGAGACTGGACTTGAGATTGCGACTGACCTATGATATGCATAAGAATGATAATATCATGTGAAGAAATAGTGGAAGATCACAATAATGTATTAAGAGGTTGTAAATTCTCATGGTGAGTGATCATAGGGATGTCAAGAGATGATATGAAAGATTCTAATGTTAAAGGAACACTGGGAGTAGGTACCAAAGAAGCTATAGTAAATGATGTAGGTGGAATATCCATAGCAATGGTAGGTCTAGCATTAAAAATATCCTTAGGAAATGAGGTGACTGAGGGAGATATAACTATGGGAGAAGATGAAATAATAGACATGAATGATGGAATGGGATGAGATGAAATAGTAGGAGAACAAGAATCGATAGATGGGGGTGATTCATAGACAATGCTAGTAAAAATCTCATGCGGAGATGAAAGTGGAGAAGAAAGTCCTTCGTCAACCAGATGAGAAGAAAGTGAAGTGTCAATAGCGTGTGTCTCTACAATATCAGATAGAGATGTAGGAACAAATATTACATCGAGAGTATCTTCAACATGCAATGCCAAAGAAATAATAGGTGAGGTTGAATGAGAAGCATCTGGAAATTCAGTAGGAGTTGGAGATGTAACTATGTGATTAACTTGAGTAAATTGTGCTTGTTTTGCCTCATCTAGGACTTGTGATAAAACATTAGGATCAATGGTAAACATATAAGCATCAATAACATCACCTATAGCTTCATGATCTATGTCAGAAGATGGAAAATGAATAAGCGAAGGGAAAGCTCGATAACCAGAAAAATCAGCCAGTGTGTCAACAAAGGCATGACCAAAACTATCAAACGGTAGAATGATTGGAGATAGAGAAGAAATATCTTTAGCCATGATAAGACGTCAGGTTCATTAAAATGATTAACTAAAATTAAATAAACTAATGTAGTATATAGATAGTTAATTTAAGCTATGAACAACTATAATAAATTAACTAAATGCAGTATAGAAAGTATGTAAATGATCTAAACAACTATGCAAAAGGAAATGATAACCCTAATGTGTAAGAGAGAAGAGGAAAGAACTCAGCCAAATAACAGATGCTTGCAGGACTATGTTGCAGTGATGAAATGAAAATCTGGAAGTAGGAACGGCTGTGTAGAAGATCTGAAAAGGATGGATCTAGAATGATTCCCTAGACTGGAGCACCTATGAAGGGACTGGGGCACCTGCGGGAACTATGGTCAGCAAAATGGCCACCCTGGTCTGTGTAAAAGCTTTGAAACTGATGTTCGCATGGCTAAGAGGTGATTTGAAACCATCACTATCTATCACATCAAGTTCATTGTCATATATCGGATGTCACCACTAATCTAAGATGATGAGAAGACTTGCAAAAGACCAAAAGAATTATCAAAACCCTAAAAAAATAAAGATGCAAATGAATGGGTTGAACTAACCTCAGATGACACAATAGTGGGTTTACTAACTAAGTGTTGCACTACATTTTAGACCCAAATGTAGTTCTAGTGAGTGTGTGCATAATGTGCCCTAGGTGCTCTTGTGTCAGTTGTACTTTGTGAAGTAACGAGCAATAACTATGTGTAGAAAATGTAATAGAATATGTGCATGCAATATAATAGAATCCACCCCCCTATGAAGTGTGATGCAAAGTCCTAACCTTGTTCCTTGATGATGCAGCTATGTGTATGCAAGTGATCTCCAATGAAATAGATGGATGCAACTCTAGATGAGTGATAGTAGTAAGTGATGCTAGGTCCTTCAATATGGTCTCATAACTTTATATCTATAGGGTTCTCTTGTTCTAATTTCATAATTAACCCTGAAAAGGCTGACCAAAAGAAAGATAAATACCTCAGATGGATAGAAAGAGCCTAAAAAGGTGTTGAGAAAGTGCAAAAAGGACTGGGGCACCCCAATACTAATCTAAGTACCATTGTTGAGGCTAAAATGATGTGGGATGAAAGAAGTTGACAGGGCATATGGGAGCAATAGGTCAGGAATGAAGAAATAAAATAAAACAAGATGGCCAAAAGAAAGGGTTTAATTAGTACTTTCTTCACTCAAGAACCTTCTAAATATTAGTATGGGACCAAGATAAATAATGTCTAAAGTGCATGATTTTGTGACTACAAATAAAGGTTTTACCTTCATGTTTATATTTGAGACAACGATGTAAGGTAGATGGGATACAACACATGGAGCATATCTAAGGACGTCCCAATAAAATATTGTATTGAAATTCTCCCTTGATGAGGTAGAATATTTTGTGAAGGATTTTAACACCGAATTTGATAGGTAAGATAACCATGCCTAATGTAGGGGTAATAGTGTCATTAAATGCACACAATACTATATGAGACTGAGTGATGATGGTGCTAGGTAGTTAGAGTCGGTTAAAAGCATGAGAGGATATGATATTAATACTAGCGTTATTTTCGATTATGACTCTCTTTATGAGAGTATCTTTGATTTAGGCCATGATAAAGAGTAGGATATCATGATCTTTAGGTTACAAATATGGGATTTCAGAATTGTCAAAAGAAATTATGAGAAAAAAATTGAGGGTGCCAACCAGGTTTGCAAAGTATTAAGGATTGTGTAACAGTATTGATATAGACTGAATGGCCTTAATCATCATTTCTCGATGTTGCAATGAGGTTTGAACAAGATCCTAAAGGGACATCTTCACAGGGGCTTGATGAAGTTTTTTCATGATAGTATTTTATACAGAGGTGGTGGATTAGGTGTATGGAGCGATAAGGATAAATACTTTAGCCTTAAAAGAGGGTGGAGGGTTAGATGATTCAGAAGCAATTGAAATAGAGACCTTGGGCCTATTTTTGTCTAAATCCTTAGGGTCTTGTGTTAGGGCTCTAGTATTTATTCAAAAAATGTCAATTTTATGGAGTGGGGTCATATTGGAAGAGGTAGACGTGGCATTAGATGATGGTTTTGATGTTGTGGGGTTAGGGATTGAACAAGTTTGTTTGATTTGTTTTGGATGTTCTATATTTGTGGGGAGAAGCCTTTTGTTAGCAAGGTTTCAAATAGTGGCATGAAGGGCTTTACAATCCTCGGTAGAGTGTTTTCAAGTGCGATGATATGCACAAAAAGATCCAAAAGTATACCAAGAGGGTTTCCCCCCTTGAGAGCTTGATGGATTGAGAGCATGTAATATTATGATGGACACGTGGATGATATTTTTGAGAGTTCTAGTGTAATACCCTTTACACGTGGATGATATTATGATCCCCTCAAATTTGGGACTGAGGGGATTTTCTCATCATTTGATGATCTAAAGGTTGGAGTTGATGAGGTCATTTTTTGTTCGATATATTTAGGTTATGGTCGAGGAATGACCTTGGATTCGGTAACAATGACTATGATTTTAGATGAGGGGTGTGGCCCCAGATGGAGGGCAAGGGATTAGGATTTTGTTGTGAAATCATTTGACGACTTTGTGAAATGATTTCTACATTCTTAGATGGACAGATTGAGGGTTATATAGTGGAATTTTGAGGTTTTGGATGTAGTGTCGAGTGACGTGCTCTTTGAAAGAGATTTTTATGATTTGTATGATATGTTTCTTTTTTGAAAGTTTTGAAGAGGTCACAAGTGGGTTTAAAGCAGATGTGGTAGATGTGGAAGGGTAAAAGGCCTTATTGGTGGCAAGGCTAGGAGAGTTGGGTGATTCAGTTAGTGCTTCCATAGTATAAGGACAAGGTTTTGTAGGTGTAGGTGAGAGATCTTTAATAGTATTGATGGTGTGTTAAGAGTTGACAATGTTGGATTGGGGTTGACTAGTGGATGGGGCATGATTTGGAAAGGGTTGTTTAGAGACATATAACTTTGGATTCGGAGTTGCATTCATATTGTCAAGTTGTAATTCACCTTGATTGATAATATTTTAAAGGGAATTTCTAAACGAACGACACTTTTCAATGTCTTGGTCTCGGACCCGATGGTATTTACAATAGTCATTTTATCAATACCATGAGGGTTTGTAAGCAGATGAATCGATGGTATGAATAGGGAGAAGTGTGATATTACTTGTGGCTAAGATCTTGTCAAAGATCGCACTATAGGATTCTCTAATGGGTATATAGTTACGTTGGGGTCGGATGGGTTTAGAATCCGAACAACCTTTAGATGAAACTTTTACAACGACTGCATTTGCTGAGCCTTTGGACTTGTCATTATTGGAAAAATGTTTGAATGATGACTCATGCTTATGGTTCTATGATTGGATTTTGACATTACCATCTTCAAGGGCACAAAGTTCTATTTTGCAGGCCATGTTAAAGGGTTCATCAAATATTTGGAAATATCGTATATGAAGTGTTGATGATATGTGTTTAACACATGATTGAGTAAAGAAATTGATCGACTTGGTTTGTGGGAGTGAGAAGGATAATTGATTAATGATACCCCTCTAGTGGGTGACGAAGTCTACAACATATTCATCTTCGAATTATTTTATGGCATAAAGATATATAATGGAGATCTTACAGGTGATACTGATGGAAAAATGTTCTAAGAATAATTGTGTAATTTGTGTGAAGGAAATGAAGGAATATTGTGGGATACTATTGTACCAATAGAGTATGGGCCCTGTTAAGGACATAATAAATGTTCTCATCATAAGGTCTTGATTATGTGTGATGAAATAGAATGTTTGACGAAAATCTCAGTTGTGTTGTTGAGGGTACTCCTTACTATATAACTTAAGGAAATTTAGGAGTTCCCAACGTGGAGGATAGGATTTGAAAGGTGTTTCACCACAAAGTATGAGACAAAACAGATAAGGGTAAAGGGCATAAGAGGTGTACCTATGATTATGTAGATGGTGTGTAGATGTAGAATGTTGACCAAGTTGATTGTAGAGAAATTACCTTTAGCTAGAAGGAACGACCTGTAAAAGAAACAAAAGAAGACCGCTAAATGAAATTAAATAACAAATGATAGAGGATTGCCTAACAAAGGCTAGATCTGGGAAGTGTGATGCTTCCTTGAATGATTGTCAATCCCTGTTTATAACAACTTAATGAAAGAAGAGATTGTAAATAAATGATTACTACTATAGTTGATAAGATTTATGTATCTCCTATAACATACAATAAGTAAATTTAATCTAATAGGAAAAGTTACGATTAAATCCAAATGGCTAGTAGGGTGGTTTGGGTCTGCAGGTATAACAAAGGCTATAGGTGAGGTATGGGAAAAGTTGGGTATGATTTTGGGTTGTTTGGGGGAATTTATAAGCTTACTAGTTTATAATATATTACTAGTCTTAGAGATCGATGCCGGTTAAGTGACCGATGCTGGCTACTGGTAATGGATCAATGCCGGTTGGATAACTGGTTTTGGTAGGGGTAATTTGGTAATAATATTAAAAATGGGGTTTTGGGAAATCTCTTTGATTGCACATAGAGTGAGGGGAGTTTAGGTGATGTTGTGGGATTATTCTAAGGACTCAGAGGTAGGAATATAGAGGTTTTGGAAAGGTATGATGGGTAAACGGGAAGATCGTTAGACAAAGGTGGTACAGGAGAGATCCGAGTGAGCTAGAATAAGGAATGAAACATATAGTTAATAAAAACAACTAATCTATTGCAAACAATAACGACGAAACACTAATTACTTGTTGAATGTAGGTAAGAAGTAGATGGTGGTGACAATTGTGAAGAAATATGGTCCTGAACAAATGCAATAGCAGTTGGAAGGCACAATGCTTCCCAGAGAGTGTACTTGAGCTCTTGATCAATTTATGGATGGTTGGTATGGTCTCCGAATGCATTGAGGATCTATGGAATGTCGTAAATCCATTGGAGAACTCTGAACAAGAATGCTAGGTCGTGAAAGCTAGATGACAAGATTCAGAACCTGATCAATGAGTTAAGATTTTCTATTTAACCTAAGAGATGACTGTTAGGTGACCAGTGTCAGATGAATAATAACCAATGTTAGTTATTGATAATTGGTATAGCTTTCCAAAAATAGGGTTCTTCTCCCAAATTTGGCATGGTGGTTTTTAGTTAAGTCTGGGTCTAGAGTGTTGAATGACATCAATTAGAGCGTGGAATTAGTTAGAGGATTAATAGGTCATGAATAATTAGAGTTGGAAAGAGTCCCGGTTAGTTAGGATAAGTGTGGACTTGGTCTAGGTTCATTAATAGGCTAGGAATAAGTCTAGGATGTGGTGGAAAGGTGAGGTGGTTAAGTGAGGTGGGTAGGTGAGTTAGGTAATTAACTTAATTGTGATAATTAAATTAATTATAATGTGTGTAAGTGGGCATGGTGGGGGAATAATATTAAATTAATTAGTTGAAGGGGATTACAAGTGTCACGACCCAATTTTGAGTGTGTACATTTACCCCTTTTTGTCACATAGTTTGTATTGATAAGCAAAACTGACAAAACTAGGAGTGGTTAACCCAGGTATGGGTGGAGATGATCCCCCTCAAACGCGGATCTGATGAAGGAGGAGGATGAATCATTGACGAGTTTGATAAAATGGTAGGTGAAGAAAAATAAGGTAGGGCACAAGTGCGAGAAAGGGTAATTTTGGGTGTAGGAAGTAGGCAGGGGCATTTAAATGCACACACATGTGTAGAATGTGACAAGGCACTAGGTCGAAGAGCTTACAAACTCTACATCATCAAAGGTCAATAGTTTATCTAAACAAGGTTGATGTGGTCTAGGTATCCAAGGTATAGGATATGGTTGTGAAACACAACAACGCTAGGTGTAGGAACAAGAATTAGGTAGGTTCCAAAGCACCAAAAGGTTTAGTCTACTCAAGATAAACATCGTGACATAAGGAAAGGTAAGGTCGATAGGCTAAACAACACGAGTGATGTTGTCGTAAGGTACAATGAGTAAGAGAATACAAGTGTTAAATGGGCAGGTGTAGGTTTGGGTTTATAGGTGAGGCCATGGGTAAGGATGTAGGTGGGGCCAAGGTATAGGAAAAATATGCCTCGAAGTACATTGAAATTGGGAGTTAGACAAAAAGGCTATTAGGTGAGCCTATAAGGCTGGGGTAAGAATTTGGTTATAAGAAAATGGGCTTTGGAAAGAAAATTTTGGGTAAATTAGGTATAATATGGTTGGCAAGGTGACCGATACTGGTTAAGGGGAACCAATTCCAGTAAGAGATAACCGATGCTAGTCCGTTAGGGCACAAGACCGATATTGGTCATGTCAATTTGGGGATAAAAAGTAAAAATCCACATTGAAAAGGTTTCATTTGTGCTTTTCTATATTTGGAAAATGTTGATCAGCCAAAATATAGAACTTAGCAAAGAAAATATAGAAGCTTCACATGGGAAAGTAGAGTGCATTCAAAGGCACGAGAGTATAAGAAAGGATTGCCTGTGAAGAACAAAAACGGATTTGGGACTTAGCCATTTTTATGGTGAGGATCCATTTTCGAAGATAGCATGTGAAGCACTCAAATTGATTAGAGACTTGCGCGACATGCATTGGTTATTTTTGGATGATTGGCTATGAAGCGCTTTACATGGACACATGCTAGGAATAGATCTACTACTGTTAGTTAACTAAAATTAGTCTATTATTAGCACACTTGCATGTGTTTTTGTAACGACTCGTGGCTAATAATAGCATGCGACCTATTTTGGGATTAGATAAGTGGTGAAGGGCAAGTCCCCACCCATATAAATATGTATTGAACTATGTAGTAGAGAGAGCATAGATATAGGTGCGATAACTAGGTTATAGTGAGATTATGCTGAAAAATCTGCTATGCGCATGAGCGTATACTACTGTTATTGTAAGGAAGTTTCAATGTATTTATTGCAATTAATATAATGGAGATTATGGACTAAAACAAGGTGTTATCATGGTTATAATTCATTATTGCATGCTTGATTCCATTATGGTTATCTGTTAAGTCTATTATGTTCTAGATCTAGGTCTGAATGTGCACTGTAGAAGGATATATTAGCCATAGATCTGAATGATTTAAGTCTTCATCATGTTAAAAATCCTACAATAGCAACCCTAAAGAGGGGCCTGGTACCTTTGCGTGCTTCAGGTGAGTGCTCAATCTAGGATGAGTGATGTGCCAGCGCGTTTGGGCTTGTATTGGTGAATTATAGGTTGCATCATTGGTTCTGTTGTCGGGACATCTTTTTCAGTTTTTTTCAGGATGGTTTGTGATGAAGACATAACGGTTGAACTTAGCAAGTGTTGAAGAATGGATACACGATCTAGAAGAAGAAGATGCACGGTGTTTCAACACCAGATCTAAGTTTAATACATGTGTGTGGGTGGAACAAAATATGTATGACAATTTATATGAGAGCTTCTTTGCTATCTTTCCAGTAGAATTGTACGAGTGATTGATTGCTTATGCATCTAAGTAGAATTGGAGGTATCACGCACTTTTCTAGACGCAAGAAGAATTTCACACCCTTTATGATGCTAATCTAATTTGGACTCGAGTTATGGATACATGGTTCCATGGCGTTTTAGATAGTTATATCTTAGAGTACTCAATTTCCACTTATTCATGCCCAGAGGTAGCTTAATTATAGTTCTTACGATATCCAAGGAAAACTTATTTGCAAGGCATTCCAATGGTGATCAAGATCCTGATGGTAACTTTGAATTTGGAAAGTAAACCAATGGCAAACTAAACCCCACCATGCATGGGGGTAGGAGAAGGTTTGTTGAAAGATGGATGACCTAGCGGTAGAAAGGAAGAGAGAGGAAATGAGGCTTAAGTATAATAAGGCGCATGAGAAGGAGGTAGAGAAGCATCGTGACCTTGCAGAGTAGATGGTGTTAAGGAGAGAGATGACTCGTGAAGAATTTGGAGCTCACATAGGGGATGTGGAACTAGAGCATCAAGAACTCCGTAATCTAGGAAAACATGCTAGGGATCCCTTCTTGGCCTCACGTAAAAGCACACCAGCAGAGATGACCTAGACTACGGGCGCACATCTGAATCCACTTGACAACCTATCCCTTGCTCTTAATTTTCTAGCATCTAGTACAACACACAGTCAAAATGCTAATTCAAGTAATGGGAGAGTATGAGTGAGTCTTATGAAAGACACAATGATGGAATTATAAACAAATTTGTTGTTATATGGGAGTACCTTTTTGAGTGTATCATCAGAGTAGAATACAAGCGCGCCAATTTTTGGATTAACTTCTTGGAGTGGTAACGCTTCCCAGACTGTTGGGGTAAAATTCAGTTATACTGTTGGGATACAAGGAAGTATATTTTCTGGTTTGACCCTAGCTACAAGATCGAGATCAGGAGGCATAGGTAGCTCTAGTTCCAGCAGGTTTGTTGGTTCTGGAGGTAGGGGAAATACAATAGGTTCTGGATCAGGTGGGAAAGGTCCACACCAACCCCAAAATATTTACATGGAGATGTCTCTTCATCTTCTAGAGTATAGGGGCATAGAAGATGCTGCTGAACATGTGCATATGTGTGAAATATTGTGGTGCACAAAAGGAATCATGGCTTCTGAGCAAAGGGCAAGCCAATTTGCTACTACATTACAAGGGCACACACACAGCTGGTACAAAAAGTTTGACCCTGATCAGACTTGCGTAGACTATACAACTTTAAAAGGTGCATTCCCTAAAGAGTTTCACATCCCCGAGTTTGAGTAGAAGAGTATAAGTGCACTCAAGGATATTAAGAAAAGCACTACTGAAAGTATCAAAGAGTATGATGTACAATTCAAAACATTATTATCTAAGATTTCTTATGATATACATGCAAGCCAACATGCACAATAGTTCGTTGGGTGCCTGATTACCCATTTTAGGAGGGCATTATCACATAAGACACATTGATCCGTGTGAAGCATCCTTACGCACTGAGGTAGTTAGAAGCATATATACTGGGGTGAGCCCATTTTTAGAAGCACAGATCACAGTTATGGCAAAATAGTTGGAGAATCTATCAGAAAATTCAACACATGAGATGCGCACAGGGATTTGGTGCAAAAATTGTGAAGTACATGGTCACACAAAGGATAGTTGTCCTCTCAACTCAGTACACTCATTTCTTTTAGATTATGAGATATGCCATTTAAACCATGATGCCAACCACTACCCATTATTACAACGCATGATAAGGAAGTATGTTTCAAGCTAATGTAAAATCTGCAGGTCCATGACTCATGACACGGAAGACTACCGGCTGATTGGTCACCATGATGCTATAAATATTGGTGTAAAATAGACAGGAGTTTTAGATAACTCTAAGGGAAAGAACGAGCATCAAGACTGAGATCACAATCAGGCTCGCTATGATAAGAATGATAAGAATTTTGAAGGTAGTCATGGCAGAAGTCGAGGATATTGCAATGGATTCGGAGGACGAGACCATGGTAGTGGAAGAAGTGAGTTCCCTCATGGAACATGTTATACTTGTAGATCTCCTGACAACTACAGGGGTAAATGTCCCCAGAATATTACATGTTCTTTCTATGAAAAGAGTCATAACTATGAGGAGTGCCTAGACTTATATGAGCATCTTAGCAAGTAACATAAACAAGAAAACAAAGGCATAGGGATGGTTAGGATGCAATGCACTGTTGAAAATCAGTGGATGCCTAAGTTGGAAGCGGAGTACGAGGCATTGAAAGTGAAGATCACGACCCGCGTTGAGGTGGCATATTCCAAAGAAGCATTGTAGTAGAAGCCTACCATCACTAAGGAGGAGGTTGTACATGTGCGGTACCCAGATCCTACTCATCAAAAGGAGGTTTATAAGGAAACCATGGAAGTTCTTAGGAATCTTCAGTGTGAGATACAATATTTGAAGGAGAAATCACAGAAGATGGAGTAAAATAAAGTATCGAAGATGGTCTAAAATGATATAGATGACTTAAGAGAAGTATGTAAAATGTTGTGCTAAGAAAATATCATTCGATTGTTAGGGGATAGGTTAAAGGGAAACACTTTGCGCGCATGTATTGATACTGGACAGAAAATCCTACATGCAAATCTTCCCCCTCATAGCCTAGATTATGAAAAGGAAATCACTCTGAATGTTGTTGTAGATGGGTGGCTATTGAGTAATATATTAATTGATACAAGCGCAGAAGTCAATGTTCTTACTTTATATGGATGGGTATAAATGGGAAGACCCCCATTACAACCATCCTCTAATGTATTTTTCATGGCTAATTGGACTAAGGCCACTCCCATTGGAGTTTTGAAAGATGCATCCATTACCATACAAGGAGCCAAGTTCACTGGACACTTTGAGGTTTTAGCGCTGGCAGAGTCGGATAGCTTCCCAGCTCTATTGGGGCATCTTTGGTGCTATGCAAATAATTTTGATCTTTAGTTCAACAAGGGTTATATCAATTTTTAAAATGAGGAGAGATTTATTATCCCTTTAACATATGGAAAATATGTTCCCTATGTTGAACCTTTAAATGAAGAAGATCTGAATAGGATTTATGTACATGCCATACGGGATCTAGAAGTACTTGAGTTATCTAAAGAAGGAATAATTCATTGGGAGGATGCACAGTCCATTAGCGATACTACAAGTGTTGTTTGTGATAATTGGGCTCATAGCACTTATGAGTTGGTTGGGCACAAAGTAAAGAGCATATTTCCTTGAGGCAACAAACCGCAGTATGTCGAGAGGATAGGTAACAACTCGGTACCTTGTTACACTTGGGAAGGAGATCCTATTGTATTCCTACATGCCATGGAAGAACAGTGGATAGACCCATTAGGAAGAAGAAATATGCTAGTATATACACTATGGGGGACAACAACATGCTGGTGGGTGGCCCACAAGGATAATATTGTAGGATGGAATGAAATTAGGATTGCTCTTGCTACTAGGTTCTTCAGGAGCAATGCACCTACTCAAATATGCACTTATCATGGTAATCAACCTATTCAGCACCACATTCAGAAGTGTGAGAGACTCTAGATAGAAGGGAAGGAAACTTTACCACCTTCGCTATGGGTGCACAAGTTTTATTCCACTTTACAAGGGTGCACACGTGTTTGGTATGTATATGCAGAACTCCATAGAGAGACTGGAAATTGGTAAGATTTAATTGCAGGAATGGCCCAGATGTTTGACTCCTTCTCTATAAACCCTTCAGTGGCAAAATCATTTAAAGTCATAAAGTTCTTAACTATGGGAGATAGTGCCAAGGCTGAAGAACTCCTTCAGGAGTTATTGGATTAAGGGGACTCAGGAGTGCGTCTTGTTGAAGAAACAGAGGATGATGTAACACTACTTCAACACACTTTCCTTGAGAAAGAAAAAGGAAAAATGGTACACTTAGTGGATGGTGAAGTAGTAGAAAATATGGATGTAAAGCATTCAACGTGTAGGCACGAGGTGTTGGACAGTGCAGATAAGACCACGCACACCTATCATGAACCTATGAAGACAATGAGGGTGAATAGTGGGTCAGCTATTGAGCCTAAGGAGGCCATAGTTGGGGACTATTGGCCAGACTCTGAAATGTAAAAATTCATAGAGTTACTAAGGGATTATCATGACTTATTCCCTAGGGGGTACCATGAACTTAAAGGCATGCATGAATTGTTAGGGAAGATAGAGATAAAGCTTAAAGAGGGTGCATGAGTAGTTAGAAAGAGACCCTACATGATGCACCCCAAATTACGCGAAAAGGTCAAAGAAGAGATTGAAAAAATGTTAAAGTCTGGAATTATCAAGCCCCTTGATGAGTCAGAATGGGTTAGTCCAATGGTGATCAATATCAAGAAGGATGGATGGATTAGGATTTGCGACGACTACAAGGAGTTGAATGCTATATGTGTGACCGATCCCTTTCCTACGTCATTCATTGAGGAAATACTAGAAGGTGTTGCATGGCGCAGAATCTATTTGTTCACATATGGGTTCTTTGGGTATCATCAGGTTCGGATTGCCAAGGAGGATCAGGAAAAGACTACGTTTACTACTGAATAAGGTAGTTTTGCCTATACTGTAATGCCTTTTGGTCTGAAAAATGCGCCTACTCTATTTTCATGCATAGTTGTTCAAGCATTCAAGGAATTTATTCACAACTTCTTATAGGTCTATTTAGATGATTGGACAGTGTATGGATTAGTTAAGGATCATTGTGAGAATCTGCGCTTAATGTTTGAAAGATGTAGATAGTTGAGTATCTCATTGAACATCAAGAAGTGCATATCTGTTACACCGTTTGGGATACTGTACGTACCCAAAATTGTAAGGTACTGTACTGCGGAACGGTGTAATAAATGCCCCAATGATGATACAGGTCTCTTCGCAAGGTGTTCGGGATCCAGAAAAGCTTTACGGATATGCGTTAACATCCCGCATGCCCCGCTTAGCCCCCGCGCGCTTTGTTTTCCCCTTTTTTTTTCCCCCTCTTTTCTTGGCTTTTTGGTCTTCAGTGATGAAACCCGCCGCCCTGAACAGGGCGGCGGTCCTGTAACCGCCGCCCTGAGCAGGGGCGGCGGTTCTTTACGCGTTTTCCAGAACGTTCTTTTAACGGAACGCTACGCAAAGTTCAACGTTTCACCAGCTTTTCTTGCCGACTTGAGCATGCATTTATGTTTTTGGTCCCCTGGAATAGTGTTTTTCTTTTGTTTATTGTTTAGGAGTTCAGTTTGGGTTTGATCTTTGGATGTTTGGATTCCTATAAATGAATTGCTTGCACTCAGGTAAAAGGCCTCTGAGTTTTGCTCCAAAGTTTGCTTTTGAATTTCTTGTTACAGTAGATTTAGTTTTCCTTTGCTTAGAATTCTTAGTTTTTCTCATTGAGTGCTTTAGTTAGTATTGTGTTGTAGCTGGTAAGCCACATATCCAGCTTGTGCAAGTGCAAACATTATTGGGTGCCCCTCATTCTTGTTTCAAACTCACCATTTTCAGTAGTTCAGTCTTCTAGTTTTCTTAAGTTTGATAGTTTAAATCTTTTACATGCTTAGCTGCATTTACTCAGCTGTTGGTAAGCCACAGATCCAACTTGTGCAAACAGTATTATTGCTTTTGGAGTAGAATAGTTTAGGCAGCCATTAAAGTTGTAGGTTTTGCTCTTCATACAGACTAGTTTCAGGTTCTAGACGCTTTTGTTGCATGATTCGCAGTAGACCCCCGCTAGGAATTGCATAGGCCAAGCTCTGTACTCTTGCGCTATCCCTCTCCTATCCGAATTCTATTCTGTCTACATTCTGAAGGCTGTCCATTGATCCAAATATCTATTCCTGTTGATGCAAGCATTACACGCTTTTCTGGATTCATGTGAGCACAAAAGAACGAAGAGATCATACTGAGGGGACAAGAACACACACATCGTCGGATTCGCCACTGTTCTGCGAAATCCAGGTTCCATCTTTCAAAGTTTTAGTTAGAACTTATCAAATGAAGTAGTTAATCGCTTTATTTCAGTTATTTCCATTCTCGATATTGCCAGGGAGGTTGTGGGGATTGATAGTTTCTGAGAAACTATGATTCATTCCTCACTTCTGAGGTAGGATCGAGAAATCTTGCAAATAGATTAGTTATTTCGTTGTTTAGAATAGATATACAAAATTGCACAGACAAATAGCTACACTCGGCTATTTTGTTTGTTTTACGTTATTAGTTTAGTTGTCAATTCTAAATATTTTAAATAGCTGCTTTCTTATAAATTGCCAGAAAATACAAAAAGAAATTATATATGCTAGAAGTGTACTTAGATTTTACTTTATTATAGTTTGTTTCATTACTGCTCTTGCATGACAATTACGGGACCTAGGGAGCCCAGGGAATACATTTTCGATCCAATTGTGCCCCAGCCCAATATCGTAGTGGCAATAACTGACATTGACCAAAATCTTAGGATACAAGTCTTCCAAACAACAACAGACTTCCAACAGATCAGGTCACAGTTGAGAGGGTTAAACATCGAAGACGACCAAGCACACACATTTTGGTCAAATCAGCCAAACTACAGGTTATCCTAGAAAACATCCGCATGACTGTAGAAGGATTTGAAAGAGAACAAATATTCGGGTGCGATCCTTTAGTTCCACAACCAGACGCTGGAGATACCCTCGTAGATATAGATACCAGCTTAAGAATTCAAGTTGCTAGAACACCTGTGAGGTATTCTGAGAAAAATCGCACAATTACTGATTCTAAACGTAGAGGCTGAGAAAGCATATGATTACTGGATACTAAGGATTAGAACTTGATCTCACGTATGACCATAATAGGACCACAACAACCAAGAATCTACGGTTGTGATCCACAAATCCCACAGCCTAACGAATCCATAAGAGAATTAGACATAGACACTGGCCTACGCAAATTAGTATTTCAATCTACTCTGATTCCACCTATCATCATTCAAAAATTATCCTTACTAGACACAACAGCTAACGAAGCTAGAGAATTTTGGACTAGGCCAGAGAATCGTCCATACAGTTGACTATATCCACCATATGACCCTATCAGGAGAAATACACGAAACCATCCCGGGTCATTTTCTACGCATCCCACAACCCATAGATCGAATCACGCCAGAGCTCGATATTGATTAGAGCCTTCGAGCAGTCATCCTTGATCGATCTATCACACCAGTCCAAGTTAGAAGGGCCTTCTTTGCCTTAGATTCGCAAATACCATTAGTGCGTGTCGAAGAAATTAGACTGCCCAACTAGTTTGTCTGCACATTCTACCCCCCACCGGCTATCTCGGCACGACCTCGGGAGGTCGGGTATGCAGAAGAGTTACTTGATTCTCACACTCAGCCCTGTCACTTTTCCAACGTACAAAATTGGTGAACCCGACGTGAAATTACAATTGTTTCACCTTCTCTCTGAGAAGTTTCATCTTATCCAAATCACCTTTGCTCCTTCCCATTATTCTGCGGGTATTCATATACCCCCCGAATATGTCAGGATTCGATGCATATGGAAGACCCCTCCTGGGTCTCGAGGCATACTATGCCCAACAGAACCGCCAGTCATCACCCTCACTCTCAATGTGGGGCGACAACTATTCAACTAATCAGTTGTCAACGCAAACGCCAAGGACTAGATATAGTTCGTCCTTCCAAGCAGAGGGGTTGGAGCAACAACTCGCTCAACACATAAACAGAGCCTTCAGGCTCAAACAATATGACATTGACTGGAGAATCTGCTTCATCTCCTCAGGTATTACTCAGACCGCCTATTAGCAGACAATCAGATCCATACTCAGTTCTAGATGACGAGCAATCAATACCTTATCCTAGGAGTGAACAATGCTCCCGGGGTATGTACCCGCCTATAGGAGGTTTACAAGTACAAACCGAAACCCATTTTCAAGAAAATATCTCTACAGGAAATATTCTTGGAGAAACTTAGCAGGATAGCAATCAGTTCATGACAGGCTATCACATGCCTATACCACACCAGGGTACAACAACAAACGCCGCTCAGGCAAAGTACCGTGACTTCACCAAACGAAGTCATTTCAACGTTAGTAGAAAGAGTGCGACGGTTAGAACTTGCCCCAAGCAAATCAAAATTTGAAATTCATACAAACAGGGAGTTCCAATCCTCTGCACCATCCTAGCCAAGTAGATCTCCTCACAGGAGTAGGCACGTTGGGTATGACTCCTCAGTATTCACAACAAGTGCCAACTAGACCCACTATCGCTAGCACTGTTCCTCCTGGTCCAGTACAGAGCAATCCATTCCTGGATAGTACCCCCTTCGTACTTAAACATGTAATCCAAATCGCCACAAGGGGATATGTACTCATCCCCCGGTGTGTTTACTCAAATGCAGGGATTGCCTTATGCCCCTGCCAACGCGTACGTTACGCGATATCAACAAACCCGTTCCGCCACTGCCTCCTCAACAGGCACCATCAATGGTTGAGACGTACGCAATAGGGACTTTATTCAGAATATTTAAAGGAGCCCTTAGATTTTCACCATACGAAGCGTTATGCTTCCAAGGCCTCTTCCTGATTTGCCCAAATACAAAGGAGAAGGAGATCCGAATGCGCATATCAAAGCTTACGCTACAGCCATTCGGGAATTACCATGGGATGGGGTCGTTGCTAAAATATTCCCCAAAACGCTGGAAGGCATTGCCCTCGATTGGTATTACAGAATACCCGAGGCTTCCATACATTCATTCAAACAACTCGTGTCTGAGTTCATCAAAGCCTTCGACATGAACAAACTATTAAGGACAGGAATCAGGGAGTTCTTGCACATCAAGCAAGAACATAATGAGTCTGTCGCCCATTTCATCCAAAGGTGGCGCACAGTCCTTTATTCCTCGGCAAGCGCTCCAAACATGGATCAGATGGAGCTATGTGATTTATTCCTTCATTCTCTTAGCAGAGAAGTGAAGGAAGAAGTCCAGAAGTTCCCACTAAGGACTTATGACGAGGTACTTGAGAGCGCTCCGCGAATTGATCAAGCAGCAATAGATAGTGACCGTAAGACGTATGGAGCAAACGGGAGGTTAATCACCCCTACTCAAAATACTACAACCACCACAAGCGTCAATCAAGGACCCAAAATCCTTAACAAAAATTGTGGGGTAACAACAGATGGGGTAACTGACCAGCCCAAGAGGGTAAATGTCGTTAATACTCCGTCACAAACAAATAACCAAAGAAACAACAATTTTACCCCGACGGTCAATACGGTGGATTTTAATAATCCACAACAAAAACAAACGGTGAAATCCCATGCAAGGGCCAAGCCAAAACTCATTTGGTTACCAAAACCAAAGTCAAAACCAAAAACAACATTTCCAAAACTTTGATCCTAATAGGCAACAGTTTTGATCGGAATTTTAGGCCACAATACACACCAAACCAACAAAACGGGAATTATAATCCCAATTCTTATTGTGGTTTCCATAAAATTCATGGTCACGACACTAGAACGTGCCGTGACTTACAACAAATTCATGCAACACTTGCCAAATGAACAAAAACAATTTTTTATGGATATGTTCTTAGCAGATCCTACGTCACCAATGGCAAGTACCTTCGCAGGGGCAGTTTCCCCTCAGAATGCCCCTCTCAATATCTTTAATGATCCACTCCCAAATCATGATAGCAATAGGTTTGAAACCAACTGGAACAAACAAAGGTGCAATAACAGGAAACAACGATCATGAGGCCTCGACCTCGCTAAATCCGTTAGTTGGATGAATTCATGATTGCGAATTACAAGCGATTACCATAAGACTACACCCTATCATCCTCATGGGTGGAAAATGGAATCGTTGAGGCTTTCAACAAAATTCACTCCACCACTGAGCCGCAAATTGACAAAAATCTATGATGTTGGAAGAAAGGATTGGGATAATCTATGATGTTGGAAGAAAGGATTGGGATGACAAAGTATCTGCAGTACTTTGGGCATATTAGACAACATATAAAGATTGAACAAAGCACACCATTTCAGTTAGTGTTTGGCGCATAAGCAGTTCTTCCTATGGAATTTATGTTACCTTCTTTACGTATTACGCGCACTAGAGGTCTTGTTGATGAGAAAGCATTAGAAGAACGAATTAAAAAGTTAATTAAGCTAGATGAATGATGAGCAATAACATGTTGGAGTCAAAAACAAGAGAAGGCTAGGAAGAAAGCATGACATGACAGGCACATCAGGGATAAAAAAGTTGGAGATAGGATAGATGGTGCTCCTTTATGATTCTAAGTTTTTGTGCCATCCAGGTAAGCTCAAGGTGTATTGGTTGGGGCCGTATGTTATCACTCACATACTTGAATCAGTTTCTTGTCAGTTAGAGGCACTTGATGGAATATGGTTACTCGGTTACCTCAATAGGAGTAGGCTGAAGCCCTACTATAAATAAGTCTTCTTGGTGTTTGTAATAAGGAAATGTTGTCATTTAGATTAAATTTTAGATTCTATATTTCCTTAATGTGTTTCTTTCTTTGTTGCTATGATTTTTCAATTTAGTTGGTGTGTTTGTGTAATAAGTGTGTGGTAGGTTGTTATTATCTAGGTACAAAACTATTGAAAATAAGTACACATGAAAGAAACTATCTACGGGTGCTATTCAAGGGTGGAGAATTGAAAAACGAGAGAGATTGCTTCTGGACACAGGGAACATAGATAGAGAGGAATGAAGAAACAAGTATAACGTGAGGTAAGCAGAGGCTGGGAAGACTACCAGTGGAAGGTGTAGTGATGAGGTACTAAGGCGTATGGAAGCACGCTGAAGAGAAGTATGTAGCCAAAAGGTAGAAGGGCATGCTAGAAGGTTATAGCTTGGGCGCGAAGATGTACCACACAGAAATAATGAAAATGGTCAATTAATAAGAGGATTGTTGGTAGGTGGAGGAGTAATAAATGCACTAAATTAATTAGTCGAAGGGGATTACAAGTGTTACAACCCAATTTTGGGTGTCTAAATTTGCCCCTTTTTGTCGCGTAGCTTGTATTGATAAGTGACACTGCCAAAAATAGGAGTGGTTAACCCAAGTATGGGTTGAGGTTAAATTTCCCCAGGTATGCGTGAAGGTGATCCCCCTCAAACACGGATCTAGTGAAGGAGGAGGATGAATCGGTGATGAGTTTGATAAAATGGTAGGTGAAGAAAAATAAGGTAGGGCACAAGAAAGGGTAATTTTGGGTGTAGGTAGTAGGTCGGGCCATTCAAATGCATGCACATGTGTAGAATGTGACAAGGCACTAGGTCGAAGAGCTTACAAACTCTACATCATCAAAGGTTGATAGTTTATCCAAATAAGGTTGATGTGGTCTAGGTATCCAAGGTATATGATATGGTTGTGAAGCACAATGAGGCTAGGTGTAAGAATGGGAATTAGGTAGGTTCTAAAGCAACAAAAGGTTTAGTCTACTCAAGATAAACATCACGACATAAGGAAAGGTAAGGTCGATAGGCTAAACAACACGAGTGATGTCATTGTAAGGTACAACAAGTAAGTGAATTCGAGTGTTAAATGGGCATGTGCGGGTTTGGGTTTATAGGTGAGGTCATGGGTAAGGATGTAGGTAGGGCTGAGGTATAGGAAAAATATGCCCTGAAGTACGTTGAAATCAGGGGTTGGATAAAAAGGCTATTAGGTGAGCCTATATGGCCATGGTAAGGCTTTAATTGTAAGAAAATGGGTGATGGAACCAAAATTTTGGGTAAATTAGGTATAATATGGTTGGCAAGGTTACTAATACTGGTTAAGGGGAACCAACATTGGTAAGAGATAACTGATGCTATTCCATTAGGGCATGAGACTGACATTGGTCATGTCAATTTGGGGATAAAAAGTAAAAATCCGCATTGAAAAGGTGTCATTTGTGCTTTTCTATATTTGGAAAATGTTGATTAGTCAAAATCTGGTAATTAGCGAAGAAAATATAGAAGGTTCATGTGGGAAAGTAGAGTGCATTAAAAGGCACAAGAGTATCACAAAGGATCACACGTGAAGAACAGAAACAAATTCAAGACTTAGCCATTTTTACAGTGAGGATCCATTTTTAAAGATAGCATGTAGAGCACTCAAACCAATTGGAGACTTGTGTGACACACATTAGATATTTTTGGATGATTAGCTACTAAGTTCTTTACATAGACACATGCCAAGAATAAATCTACTACTGTTAGTTAAGTAAAAGTAGTCTATTGTTAGCGCATTTGCATGTGTGGCTATTTTGGTAACGGTGCGTGGCTAATAATAACATGAAACCTATTTTGGTATTAGATAAGTAGTGAAGGGAAAGTCCCCACCCATTTAAATATGTATTGAACTATGTAGAAAAGATAGCATAGATATAGGTGTGAGAACTAGGTTATAGTGAGATTATGCGGACAAATATGCTATGCGCATGAGCATATACTACTGTTATTGTAAGGAAGTTTCAGTGTATTTACTGTAATTAATATAATGGATATTATGGACCGAAACAAGGTTTTATCATGGTTATAATTTAGTATTGCATGTTTGATTCTATTATGGTTATCTGTTAAGTCTGGTATGTTCTAGATCTAGGTCTGAATGTGCACTGTAGAAGGATATATTAGCCATAGATCTGAATGATTTAAGTATTCATCATGCTAAACATCCTACAATAACAACCCTAAAGAGGGGCATGGTACCTTTGCATGCTTTAGGTGAGAACTCAGTCTAGGCTGAGTGATGTGCTAGCGTACCTGGGCTTGTATTGGTGAATTCTAGGCTGCATCATTGGTTCCGTTGCCGGGACCTCTTTTTTAGTTGTTTTCTGGATGGTTCACGATGAAGACATAACGATTGACCTTAGCAAGTGTTGAAGATTGGATACATGATCTGGAAGAAGAATACACATGACATTTCAACACTAGATCTGAGTTTAATGCACACGTGTGGGTGGAATAGAATATGTATGACAATTTATATGAGAGCTTCTTTTCTATCTTTCTAGTAGAATTGTATGAGTGGCTGATTGTTTATGCATCTAAGTAGAATTGGAGGTATTTCACACTTGTCTGGATGCAAGTAATTTCAGGCCCTTTATGATGCTAATCTAATTTGGACTTGAGCTATGGATACGTTGTTATGTGGTTTTTTGGATAGTTATATCTTGGAGTACTAAATTTCCACTTATGCATGCCGAGAGGTAGCTGAATTCCAGCTCTTACGATATCCAAGGGGAACTTACCTACAAGGCATTCCATTGGCGATCAAGTACTGATGGTAACTTTGAATTTGGAAAGTAAAACAATGACAAACTAAACCCCATCATGGATGGGGGTAGGAGCAGGTTTGGTGAAAGATGACAGACCTAGCAGTAGAAAGGAAGAGAGAGAAAAGGCAGCTTACGTATAATGAAGTGTGCGAGAGGGAGGTAGAGAAGTAATGTGACATTGCATAGCAAATGGCATTAAGGAGAGAGATGACTCATGAAGGATTTAGAGCTCATGTAGGGGACGTGGATCTAGAGCATCAGGAACTCCCTCGTCTGAGAAAGCATGAAATTGGTAGTTCTAATGATGGTGGCAGTTGGTTGTTATGCGCTCCCAGACTTAGAGGGTGGGAGATATCCATGGGCATTGATGGTGGTTTTGCAAGATATGATTGAGGAGAAAGTCTGTTTTTCTTGGGCACTAGCTTATCTAGTACAACTGTATAGGGATTTATGGGAATATCAGAGGATTCAATGGGTTGGTATTTATTACACATATCTACTGTATTATTGGGAATATAAGCACATCGTGTGTCTACATCCTATAGGCCTTCCATGACAGGATTGGTATAGAGGTGTCTATAGAGATCAATAAAGGAGATGGGTGTTATTAGGGGCACATCTGTGAGTGGAGGAGGCATAACAAGATGTGAGATACTATCGATGCATACTAGAGGGGTTATATGCTTTAGACATTGTGTGGAGGTCGTTTTTTAATTTTCCGTCTTATGGGGGCATGGCCAAGGAGTTGGCAAGATTATAGTTGGTCATGTGGATACAGGGAGGGAGGGATAGAGAGCATGAGATGATACTAGTAGATTGGGTTAGACGGAAGTTCAGGCTTTAATAGGATGTGCCTCCACCATTTCTGCACTATCACAGGGATGATGTGGAGAAACCCGTATCTCCACCACATCCAATAGATCTGACATGATAGGAGGAATAGGTTTCTGATAGGTAGATAAATGACGTTGGTCTTACTGATGGATACAGGCGCTGGTGGATAGCCCAGCTACAAGCAACACCACCGAGGCCAGGACAACCTGATCTAGCCACAATTATAGTAAAGAGGGACCCATTACAGGGTCAGGTGACATCTATACAACTACAACTTACTCATGCGCAGGCCCAGGTGACCACTCTTTAGGGACAAGTGAATGGATTATAGGGATAGTTGGCACAATAACAGGTTCAGATTCAGGTTCAGGCTTCTACACAACCACCAATAGGGGATGGGGGACATGTATTATATTGCAGGTTCAAATCGCTACTCTACAGGGCCAGTTGGTAACAACCCAGGAAGGAGATGGGGGACAGGTTACAAGGCTACAGGAACATGTTGGGACACTATAGGCATAATTTTCCACTTTATAGGGCCATTTGGCATAGGCTTAGGCACAGATGTAGGCACAAGCACATGCACTAGTAGTAAGATAGGGTCTTGTTGTATAGACACAAACATTGGGACATGGTCCTGTGTTACAGATAGGAGGACATGAACCATTGGTACATGTACAAGGTCCATAGGTAGGTACCAGAGCTATGACACCACCCCAAGTGATATTCATAGTTAGTTATGGAGATTCCATGTGGGAGGTGTGGTATTATCAAGATCAATTGATGGAGAGTGACATCCCCTATGTGAAGTATGGTGAGTATAGAGAAAAACAGGCAACGAGTGCCAGGACCAGCCCACTAACTCATAGTTCTAGCAACTCAAAGAGCCATCAATCTCATACACAGGGTCAAGGAGAGGAGATGAGTAAGCAGAAGCGAGGACTAGATGAGGGTAATGGAGAGAAAAAATAGAGGTTTCGACCCCTTGCATAGATGATATTAGAGAGATAAAGACATTGTATTTTGCTTTTTGATATATATATTGTCCCGCGTGACGATGACGTGAGATGTATATGAGAGTTTTGAGACACTTGTATTTATATTTATATATTAAGTGTATTGATATACATACATTTTATGTATAGAGGGATGATGATATTTATAGATGACGCACTTGGTTTATTTCCATTATATTGTTATCACGGAAACTAGATATGTAGGCATGGATTTATGATGATGTATGGTTGATTTCATTTTCATTAGATTGATGTCATAGAAAATAAATGTAGAAATGATTTGGTTATGGTTAGAAAATTGAATGGTTTAATTTCCACTATTTTGATGTTTATTGAAACTATGATGAGTTTAAGAATGGTGTGGTTTTAATTTCCAAGTTATTGATGTTATGGAAAAAATATTGAAGTATGGTTTGATTATGGTTATGTGATTGAGAGCTTTATTTTCACTGTATTGATGTAATGGAAACTAGGTGATTAGGCATGATTGAGTTGATATTTGTGATGAAAGGAACTAATGTTATTTTGGTTTCCAAGTTAGTGATCTTATGAAAACTTAGGCATTTAGGCATGGTTGAATTTGGTATCAATTTCCAATTTATTAATGTCATGGAAATTAGATGTAGGCATGATCGAGTTGTGTCTGTTTGGGTTTAGTTTCCAAGTTATTGGTATAATGGAAAATAAATGATGATGTATATGAGTGATGTATGGTTTTGTTTGTGAACTAACTTCCAAGTTATTGTTTTGATGAAATCTAATTAACTAAGTGTTTATTTGATGGGGAAAATGATGATGGTGAAAGAGTGGAAAATAAGGAAAGGAAAAGAGTGGCTGAGCTAACCTCCAAGGCCCCCATGACCTCAGAGTGCTGCCTATTAGCCCCAATGAAAGGGGCTTCACGCTGATGTAATTTCCCATAAACCGAGGAAGAATGAGATTGGATTAGGTCATATGAATATATAGGTCAAATTGATAGGTTGGTTAGGTAAGACATGTTTGAAAATAGGAAAGGTCGAATGTTGAATAGGTAATAGGCAAGGTGAATTAGGCGTAGTCATAGATGAAGGTGTCATGGTTAAATTAATTTTGACGATCTTTTCCTGTTGAAGAAACAAGCAAGAGAGGGAGAGGTGAAAATAAAAAGAATCGAAATGCCCCAAGTTGGCAAAGACCATAAATGTCACACCCTTAGACTTATTAAATGTAAGTCCCTAGACACATTACATAATGTGATAGGTCTATAGGTGAAAGAAGTTTTGTAATAATAATGTGTAAAATACACGTTGTGTCCCTTGAATAGGTAGAAGAGAATAAAAAGAGGTAAGGTGGAGGATTGTGTTTAGCGTAACCTTATTGTGGGACAACGTGCCCCTTCTACAAGATACCCAAAACCAGAATAGGCAAGTCCATGACCAAAAGTTTTTTTATTTTGTCTTGATTTTTATTTTCTTTTACTTTCATAGACTGATCGATGTTTGAAGTCTATATGGGATAAATAGAATATATCCTTGAGGTCTTCGTGAAGCTGATCGATGTGGGAAGCTTTAGGATAATTTTTTATTTTGTTTTTTCATAAAATAGTCTTCTTTTTTGATAGACTTTGTACAATATAGCTGAATTTTTATAGCTATCCTTCGAGGGAGCAGTCTATTTATAACAGTTAGAGAGAAAGAGATGTCCTTTTGAGGGAATCATTTGATTTACAAGAAGTTTGACTCAAGGATTTGAATGTTGAAATATCCCATATATATATATATTTTAATTTAATTTTGGACTTTAGGTCATGGACAAAACTATAAAGGAGTATAATCCTCTTCTAGGAAGGCAAAACCATAACACAAAAGAGGTTAGCTATGCAAGAGAGGTTTTCAAGTGACAAACAACCATGGGATTCCATCTTGAAAAAGACAAAAAGTATCCATGAGAATTATGCCATGAGTAGAGGCGTGATACTCAAATTATAGATAAGACTGAATGGTGACAGATAATCACATGATTCTATTTGAGTCGTTGGTTCTTGAAATAGGTATATGGAAGGAGAGGTTCACTCAAGGGATAGACATGTAAGTGACATAAAGTGATGTTGTAATTTATTCAACAATAGAACGGTCGAAGATGCAAGGCATTAAGGGGCTCAAGTTCAGGTTTACCTTTAAGAGAAGATAAATGATAAGCACCTGATCCATAGGTATGGGTGACAATGTAGGGTCCAAGCCAATTGGGAGAAAACTTTCCTCGTTTAATTTTCTCAGCTTTAGTAACATGTTGATTTTCTTTTAGGACAAGATCTCTGACCTTGAAAGTTTTTTTATGAACACATTTTTCATAGGCACATTTGATATGTTTTTGGTAGATTTGAAGGTGGTCGAGAGAATTTAAATGACGTTCATCTAATAACTCAAGTTGTGTCAAACTATCTTGGAAAACGTCATCATCATTGAGCATATCTTTAAGTGAGATACGAAGAGATGGAATTTGGACTTCGAGAGGTAGGATGACCTTTGTACCTAAACCAAAGAGAAAGGTGTGGCAATGGTTGCGATACAAATGTTGGTGCACTAAGCCTATAAGGAAAAAGGAATGTGTGTATGTCAATCCTTACCAGTATCATCGATGAATTTCATGAGAATTTTGTTGAGGGTTTTGTTGGTTGATTCAACTTGACCATTTTTTGAGGATAATATGGTGAAGAGAAATTGAGTTGAATACTGAAGTTATCACAAAGTTTGCATAGGGTATTATTTTTGAATTGTTTACCATTTTTAGTGATGAGGCGATGAGGAACACCAAAATGAAAAATGATGTGATGGTTAATGAATTCACATATTTTCTCAGCTTTGGTAGAAATGAGAGGGATAAATTCCACCCATTTAGTGTAGTATTTGGTTGTTGTGATGATCCATTGATGATGTTGAAAAGAATGAGGGTTAATCTCTCTAAAGAGATCTAAAACCCATTGGGAGAAAGGCCAAAAGTCTCTAGCGACTTGTATGGTGAGACTTGGGGCATGGTGAAGGTTAGTGTGTTGTTGACACTTCACACAAGATTTTACATAGTCGTAACAATCTTGGTTAAGGGTTGGCCAGTAATAGCTCAAGGCGAAGAATACCTTTGGCAATAACATGACCACTAAAATTTCCACCACAAATCCCATCATGGATTTCTTTAATGGTGTACAAAATTTCAGAACTAGTGAGGCATCGTAGGAGGATATCATCAAAGCTACGCTTATAGAGAAGACCCCCCATGATGACGTAATGAGAGACCTTTTAGAAGAAGGATCATTTACCATTGCGAGTGAGATCTAGAGGTAGGATTGAAAGGGAAAGGTATTCAATGAACTTCTTATATCATATGTCACGTGGGTCGGTTTCAATTCTTCCCACAAAATTTACATCACATATGAGATAAGAGGGTGAACGCAATCGTTGTATTGTGAAAAATATTTTAGAGTCTAAAGGTGAGGCAGGTATTTGTGAGGTGAGGCAAGCCATGGTATCCACAAATTTATTAGTGGATCGTAGAATAGTTTGAATGTCATAATTATCAAAGGTAGTCAAAAGCATGTCGACATGATGCTTATACTTTTGAAGTATTTCGTTATGACACTAGTATAAACCATTGAATTGGTTCATGACCAATTGAGAATCACCAAAGATATTAATGGTCTTAACATCTAGGGCAATGGTAGTTTGGAGACCTAACACGAGTGCTTCGTATTCAACCACATTATTGGTACAATCAAAGTCAAGTTTGAAAGATAAAGGCATAGGTTTTCCATCAAGAGGAATGAGAATAACCCTTGTACCACCCCCACATTGACATTTAGAACCAGTCAAAGAATAGGGTCATTTGATAAATGGTGTCATCTAGGGACAACGTGTAGATAGATTCATTGGGAAAGTCAAAGTTAGAAGATTGATTTCCGGAAAGTGGCGCATTTGTGAGCTGATCTGAAATAGTTTGTCCCTTAACAAAATTTTGATGAATGAATCCTAGATTTGGGAATGTAAGGAGCATGAGCCAATGCGAAGTGCGTTAGTGTTGATAAGGCTTCACATACATGTAATGTCGGGGTTCACTGTTGGTGATGATGAAGGTCTTGTGGTTGAGTAGGTAGTGGCAAAGTTTAATGGCAAAAAAATATTATGGCTAAACAAATATTCTCGGTGTGAGTGTACCTAGTCTCATAGTCTAAAAAAGTATGACTTATGTAATAAACCACTTACTCCATGTGTTTCTCATCAGTGATGAGTGAGCATGAGACCTAAGGAATGGTCAGTGGTAGAAATATAGAGGTAAAATAGTTTTTCATCCTTAGGTGGGATGAGCACAGGTGGCTGAAGAAGGTACTTCTTCAGCGCTTCAAAGGATTTGTGGCACTCGTCATTCCAATTGAAGGAGACATCTTTTTTAAGAAGATGATGAAAAGGGTGACATCTGTCAGAAAGTTGGGAAATAAAAAATTGAATGGATTGTAATTTTCCTTACAAACTATGGAGTTGTCGAAGGTTAGTAGGTGGTGGCATCTCAAGAATAACATTGATTTTTGTGGGATCGACTTTGATACCCCACAAAGAGACAATGAAACCAAGGATTTTTCTAGAGAGAATGGAAAAGACACACTTCTTTGGTTGAAGGAGAACACGATATTTGATGAGATGGTCAAAGATGATTTTGAGAATGGGGAGGTGTTCGACACGACTTTTGGATTTCCTGAGAAGGTCATCGACGTAGTCTTCCAGTATATCATGCATGATGTCATGGAAGATATAGGTCATAACGCATTGATAAGTGGCACCAGTGTTTTTCAAGCCAAAGGGCATGACATGATAACAGAAGGTCCCCCAAGGGGTGATAAAGGTGGTTTTGTGTTGATCCTCCGGTGTGAGTAATATTTGGTTATAACCCAAGAATTTTTCCATAAGAGATAACATCTCATGGCCGGCTGTAAGATCAACAAGTTGGTCGATGCTAGGAAAAGTAAATTTATCCTTAGGGTAGTGAAAGGTTAAGGTCATGGAAGTCCATGTAGATGTGGAGTCCCCCTGTCACTTTGGTGACAGGAATGATGTTAGAAATCCATTGTGGATAGTCGATAGGTAAAATAAAAGAAACAAAAAGAAGTGCACTGGAGTTCTTATTTGACAAGAAGGGAAATGCGTGGATGCATTTTTTCAGATTATATTTCATAGTTTTGGCATCAATAATAGTAACAATATTGTGCACCATGATATTTGGGTCAATACTGGGCATATCGGCGTAAGACCAAGAAAAAGTGTTGTTATGATCTCGAGGAAGGAGGTGAAGGCTTCATGTTCAGTAGAATCTAAAGATTGCATATCTTTAGAATTTGAGGGTCATCCTAAGTGTGAATGTTGATCTCGATGGTTGATTCATTCAACATGGTTTGTGTCTCAGAAGGTAATGACCGATGAATGTAAGAATCTTCTACACCTAAATAGGTGAGAATGGAATCATCATCCTGACATTGAATGATGTTGATAGAAGGTGTGTCTTCCTCCAACATGTCAGGATAAAGAAGAGGAAGGGAAGAGGGAGCCTTTCCACCATGATGATAGGTCAGAGGTACCAAAGAAATGGTGTTTAAGAAAAAAAAGTTAGGAGGGATGGATTCTGGATCCATGGACTCTGTGGGTGAAGGTGGTGTGGTAGGTGAAGAAGGTGATGAAGGTGCAAAAGGTGGATCTTCCTCTACGAGGTCAACTCTAGCCTTCTTAGGACTAGGTGGTTCAGTGAATCTAATACCACTATGGTCTTTATGTTTGTGGGTAGTGCAAGGAATAACTGTGTGATGAACTTGTTCATAAATACCAAAGCCAAAGCCCTTCCAAGCACATTGATGAAGAAAGGTGTGGGCGAAGTGGTGGTTGGTGAGGTAACAGAAGTCAAATGAAAAAGGTTGTGTTTGAGTGGGTGGTTAGGGAGAATAAGAAGAAGTATCAAGTCCACCAAATGTCAAGTTGGTGTGAAGGTGGGGAGAACTGTATGGAAACACTTCTCCTATACGATGATCATAATACAGGTGTTGATGAAGGTTTCTGTACTCTTGAGGAGTTTGGAACATGTCGATGTTGTACATGTGATACTCCCCCAGGGTAAGGCATTGAAAAACACCTGCCAAAGGGTCAGAAGTTGGTACTTGGGTGGTGGGAATGGATGAGCTATTTGAAGTTTGAGAAGAAGGATTGGTAGATGGGTTAACTTTGGAAGTTGTGGCAGCAGTGGGGAGAGATGGGCTAGGTGAGGAAGATGTAGTAGAAGAAGTGGTAGATGAAGCAACAGAAGAAGATGAGGTGGCTATGGTTGAAGATGAAGAGACATTGGTTAAAGATGAAGCAACAATAATAGTAGATGAGGTGGTAGTAGTAGTAGATTTGGTGGAAATGACAGTAGATGCCTTATTTGGAATAAGGACATCATGGTCAATACAACATGTTGTAGTTTTTGAAAGGTGAAGGATCTACCTGAATAGTGTAAGGGTGTCCTTCATATTTGAACTTGATGCAGTGGTGAAGATTGAAATGTACACACCCCATGACATGGATCCAGGGTTGGCCAAGCAACATGTTATATTGGAATTCCCCTTTGAGAACATAGAATAGTTCAAGAATGGTGTGGGGACCCACATGAATGTCAAAGATGATGGTGCTGAGAGTAGAAGTCAGAGCATTTTTGAAAGAACACAACATAACTGGGTTATTATGCATGTAATTGGTAGGTATGCTCATTTCTTCACACGCAAGGGAAAAAATAATATTAATACTCACACCTCCATCGAACATAACGCGTTGGAGGTGAGCATCCTCAATGTGGACAAAGATGAAGAGGGCAGGATCAGGATCCTCTGAATGGTGAGGAGCAATCTCTGAGTCAGAGAAACTAACGACAGAAACTTGGTGAATGGTAGTGGCAATAGAATTTTTAGGTGAAGCAGTGAGAGTGGCCACATGATGAGGGGTGAATATGGTGGCAACGGGTGTAGGGTCATTTGGTAAAACCTCAATAGTTTACAGGATCTCAAGGAGGGCCTGGCGATGAGACTCAAAGGTTTGGATGAGGTCATACAAAGACATTTTTAGAGGAGATTGATGTAGTTTTTTCATCATAGTGTGATGTGTGACACCATCAGAAATTGGATAGGTCAGCCCATGGATGGTTACCTTAGGGGTAGGTGCAGATGGAATGGTAGGTGGAGGTATACTAGATGGGTTACCAAATTTATCTTTTCCTTTTTCCTTTTGTGATCAAGTAGCTACTTGAACCATATTGATTTCAAAGACCGGAGGTGGAAAAGATGGTTGTGGAGATGGAGGTAATGACCACTGAATAGATATAGGATTAGGTCGTGTAGTGGCAAGCGAAGGGGGAATGAAATTATCCTCCAATTGGTCATCTTCTTCCAAGGGACTTTTTTTATTACAAAGCTAAAGGAGAATGTTTCTAAGGGCCCTAAAATCTGCAATATCATGCCCTGGAGAGTGATGATATGCACAAATCTTAGTATCGTCAAACCCTACTATTTTAGGTTTGAGTGGGTCATAAGGTTTAATGGGTGGTAATTTGATAGCAGAAGTTTCTAGCAACCTAGTAAGGACATTGGAACAAGACCCCACCAAAAGATCACAATGTGAAGTCAGAGTGGGTTTTGTTGAAGGCACAAGTGATTTTTTTGGAAGAGGTGTTGTTGGAGGTGGCGTTTGCGGGGCTACCTTTTTGGTGTGTAGCGAAGGTTTTTTTGTGCTTGATTTAGGTTACACATTCTTGGGTAAATGTGCAGGTAGGGTACATGAAGTAGAAGGACACAAAGAAGATGAAGGTAATATAAAAATATAGGGTGAAAGCGACGGTGTCGAATGTGATATGGTGGTAGGTAACAAAGAAGATATTGGCAAAATAGGTGCTGAAGGTATAGGCATGAGTGCGGGATGAAGTGGTGATGAAGGTAAATGTGTGGGAAAATTAGATGATGCAGGTAGAGGTGTGGGTGTGAGATGCCATGCTTGGGATTTATTTTGGTGAAGAGCTAAAGGTGTGGGTAAATGAGATGGTGAAGGTGCAGATGTGGATTTATGTACTTAGACTAGCCTTGATGAAGTGGTAGCTTGACCAAGGTTGAAGGGTGTGGGTCTAAGATCGATGGAAGGGGTGAGAAAAATTAAGACCAAAGATATTGTGTCTTCTTCTTAGGCATGGGAAAGGACTTCATGACGGCTGGTTGTTTAGAATTTAGGTCTAGTTTGATTGCAGGATGTAGTAGAATAGGTGCAGGATGGACCCCTAATGTAGTGTTGAGTTTAAGTGTGGGTGAAGGTTTAGGTGTTGTTGGAGGTTTAGGTGCAGGTGAAGGTTGAGGTGAAGGTGAGGCTAATGAAGAAGATGCTAATATGATTGGTTCAGGCATCATGGTCTTAGTTGTTTGGAATATCTATGGGTAGATTGGTGGAGGTGTCTAGGCTAAGCATCTTCATTTGTGTAGGTACTGGGAGATAGAATTGTCCTTAGAGTGTGGTGTGGTCAATATAGTCTAATTGATTGGCCAAATGAGAGAATGACATAGAGGTAGAGGAAGATGGCAACGACTTGGTGGTAATCCCTATGAAAAATTTGAGGTTTGTGAGACAGGGAAGTTTTTGGATTCTAACTCTATAGGTAGAACTGATGCAAGAAGATTAACAGGATCCTGGTAGACCCTAGGAGACGTATCACTGACAGGAAGAGAGTATAAAAGTGGCTCCTCTATGGGTCGAGGAGGTGGCAAGGTAGATGGTGTAGACTCTTCCTTAGGTAGAGAAGATGATAAAACACACTCTTCTTTAGGTAGAAGTGTCGGTAACACATGCTCCTTGGTAATTGATGGAATAAGTAGGGTAAGCACATCTGTAGATGAAGGAGTAGGAGAGGTAGGATCCTCTGTGGGTAGAGGAGTAGGTGAAATAGGATCCTTCGTGGGTAGAGGATATCACACAAGAATCTTGTCAATAGAAGGGATGGAAGGCAACTAAGCAGAAGGGACAGGTATTGTGTCAAAGATGGCATGGACCTCATGAACATGGGTGTTATTGTTATAAGTATCACTGACCTGATTTGATGAATGGGTATGGTTTGGAAAATGTTTCTTAAATACCTAAAGATTTTGATTTACCGGCGCATTAGGGTTGTCTAGGATGAGATCTCCATTATCTAACATTTCTTGGATAATGTTTTTGAATGTTTTACAATTTTCGTTACTATGTCCTCTAACATGGTGATAGTTACAGTAATCATTCTCCTTATACCATGTGGGTATAGGATGGGAATTATCAAAGCCAGTATGTGCTTTGATCGGTGGAAGAGTGATAACTCCCACTTTTAATAACTTTTCCAACACAAAGGAATAAGGTTCTCCTATGGGGGTATATCTTCGTTATTCCTGCTTGTACTAGAAGTTCTTAACAAGAGAAAGATTAGAAGGAATTTTAAGTTAGTTTGATGGATGATATGGGCTAGCTTTCAAGACCACCACATTGGTGGATCCCTTTGCTTTAGCGTGAGTATTTTTTGGTTTAGAGGAAGAAGAAGAATCATTTGATTTAAACATAGTGCTCTTGTTATGCAATTGTAGTTTCTTCTCTTTAATAACACATATTTATATCTTTAGGCCCATAGTAAATGCCTCATCACACATTTGGAATATTTGGAATTGAAGAGTTGTAGAGATGTGCCTAACACAAGCCCTAGTGAACAACTCTATCAGCTTGGTTTGCAAAATTTTAAAGGTGAGTTTATTGGTAAGACTCCATGAACATACAACAAAATATGTGATAGATTCGTCTTCATATTGACACATCGAATACGAATCGGTCATGGTGACCTTCTTGGTGATGTTGATAGAGAAATAGTCAAGGAAGGCCTAAGTCAATTGATTGAAAGAAAAGATTGAGTACTTAGGAAAAGAATTGCACCAATATAAAGTAGGTCATGTCAAGGACATGGGGAAAGTCCTTAGAAGCAAGGTGTCATCATGGATGATTATATAACATACATATTTGAATGATTGCAAATATTGCTACGGATATTCCTTACTATTAAATTGGTTGAATGTAGGCATCACCCAATATGGGGGATAAGGACGAATGGGTATAGAAGGATGAAAAGGCTCATTACAGATTTTAGTGAAATTCAATGTATTAATTCAGCAAGAGACAAATGCTTCTAGGGGTTGCATCTTGTCCATCATCATTTTGATCAGATCCATGGTTGGATTAGATTGAGATGCACCTCCTGCGGTATATGATGAGTAGGATGTAGAATTCACACCAATATATGGAGGTACCAAGTAAGAAAACTTAGAAGGGGGGGTATAAGTAGTGGTAGATGATGATGGAATATACCCGGGGTGGCAAGTGTAGGTGACAGGTGGTGGTTAAGATGAGGTATAGGTGGGAGGGACCTATGTAGAGACCCTCGTAGCGATAGGTGACAAAGTAGTAGGTATAGACATGACCAAACTCTAAAAAGGAGTCAATGCAACTGGAGGCTGCGAGGTAATAGCCACTGATGATGTTGGAATCCCTATACCAAGAGCTATAGATGATGACATGGTAGACATCAAAGAGGTGACCGATGTTGAAGGTGTGATAGATGCCATAGGTACGATAGATATCAAAGATGTAGGGGTGATCTAAGAAACAACGGGTGATAAGGTGGAAGCAGGTAACAGTTCACTAGTAATGGCTAATATAGAAGTGGGTGTAAGAGTGGGAGGAATGGAGACACAAATCCCATTTATGAGCTATTCTGATGAGTTGCGGGTGGATGAATGGGCAAGGTAATACTACAAGGTTGTGGGATTATGATCAAGGAGTTTTGTAAACTCCTTGTCACTTGCATTTATATCAATAGGAGAAGTGAGGTCCATGGGTGAAGAAATAGAATGCGGTGAAGGGCTAGGAGATAGTGGTTGACGGCTAGTGTAAAACACAAGGGTGTTGGCTTGTTTGTGAGTCAAAACCATGTGAATGATGGAAAAATAGGTAGACTGAGCTCTGCAAATGGTAAAGAAACACATAAACAAAAGACCAGAAGAATCTGGAAGATGATGATAAGTTCATGTTTTGAAATGAAAATTAAAACACAATAACCGACATCGGACAAGTAACTAGGTTAGGCAGATGAATCGATGTAAGTCACTAGACCGATGTTGGTTACTGTGGATAATCAAGAATTTTGAAAATATGACAAAGAAAGGTATAAAATATGTGAAACTAGGTTCTGTAAGTGGTGATAGAGACTCAAAAGAAACTAGAACATTGAAAGTGAGGAAAGTGTAAATGTCATATTAAATTTGTTTTTGAGAGGATTATAAAAAACACACAGATATTGATGCCGATCAAATAACCAGTGTCGATATGATAATGGAACTGACCGCAGTCGTTGAAATGATGCCGATTATTGAGAAATTTAAGAAGATGAAAAAATTGAAATTTGGAGTGATTTAAGTCAAATAAAATCTAACCCAGAAGATGAGTGTGGAAAAATGATGTCCTATCACACTTAGAAAAATCTAGAATACACCAACTATGATTGTGGAGTGTGAAAGAGAAGAAAAAGAGAAGAATCATTCTCACAACTCAAAACACAAATCAGGAAAAAACTAGCAAACACACAAATCCTAGGTATCAAATTTTTATGTTATGTGGCTTATGCCTTTTTAAACTGATTGTGAGTAGAGTAGAGTTGTTGGTCAATGAAGGTACCCTATAAGCAGTCTATGGTTGGTATCAGGTGTGTTTTGGCTAAAGTGTCCCTAAGATATAATTCACAGTACGTGAGGTCCAAAATTTGATATGATGAATCGCCAGAACACCAGCTAGATCCAGCATCAATCAAGTTATTAAAATTTGGCGGCAATTACCGGGAAGGAAGATGTTTAAGAAATGAGTAAAGTGTTAAATTGATTTGGGTAGGGGTGTGTGTGCACAAGGTGTGAACTATGCTTAATTCCCACGAATCATCAATTGGTCATGACCTCTAATATATAGATTACAAATAAATTTAGGTGATCTAATGCAACAATCACAAGCATGAAATGCACAAATTTTTAAAACCCAAATTGACAATGAAATTCAATGTAGCAAGTGATGAACATGAAGAGGAATTATCTTTCACTAGATGCAATATAGAAGAAAAGAAGAAGATATGTTCTTTTTAAGCACCAAAGAACAAATTTTGTTTAGACAAATAGAAAGAAGAGAAGATTTCCAGGGAGAAATTTAATGTGAATTTTTTACGGAAAGAAACTAACATACAAATATTCCCTAAAATGAACAATGCAAAGAACCCAAAAGATAGGGTCCCACCAGGCTTGCCAAAATGTTTCACTGCAAATTATGAGACAAAACAGATAAGGGTAAAGGGCACAGGAGGTGTACCTATGATTATGTAGATGGTGCATGCACATAGAATGTTGACCAAGCTGATTGTAGAGAGTTTCCCTTTGGCTAGGAGGAATGACCTATATAAGAAACATACCAAAACCACCAAATGATATTAAATAGCAAATGGCATAGGACTGCCTAACGAAGGCTAGATCTGGGAAGTGTGATACTTCCTTAAATGGTTGTCAATCCCCTATTTATAATAACTTAATGCAAGAAGATATTGTAAATTAATGATTCCTACTATAGTTGATAAGATTTAGGTATCTCCTATAACATACAATATGTAAATTTAATCTAACATGAAAAGTTATGATTATATCTGGATGGCTAGTAGGTTGGTTTTAGTATGTAGGTATAACAGAGGTTATAGGTGAGGTTTGGGAAAAGTTGGGTATGATTCTGGGTTGTTTAGGGGAAGTTATAAGCTTTCTGGTTTAGAATATATTACCAGTCTTAGAGACCAATGTCGGTTAAGTGTCTGATTTTGGCTACTGGTAATGGACCGACGTTGGTTGGATAACCGGTGTTAATAGGGGTAATATGACAATAATATTAAAAATGGGGTTTTGGGCATTCTCTGTGATTTTACAGAGAGTGAGGGGAGTTTAGGTGCTGTTTTGGGATTATTCTAAGGACTGAGAGGTAGAAATATAGAGGTTTGGGAAAGGTATGATGGTTAAACAGGAAGATCATTAGACAGAGGTTGTATGAGAGAGATCCGGGTTAGCTAGAATAACGAATGAAACAGATAGCTAATAAAAAAACTAATCTATTGCAAACGACAAGGAAGAAATGATACTTAATTGTTGAATGTAGGTAGAAAGAAAATGGTGGTGACGGTTGTGAAGAAAGGTGGTCTCGAACGAATGCAACGACAGTTGGAAGGCATGGTGCTTCCTGGAGAGTGCATTGGAGCTCTAGATCAATCTGTGGATGGTTCGTATGGTCTCTGAATGCAGTGAGGATCTCTGGAATGTTGTAAAGTCACAGGAGAACATTTGAACAAGTATGTTAGGTCTTAAAATCCAAATGAAAATATTTAGAACCTTATCAATGAGTTAATATTTTCTATTTAACCTAACCAATGGCGATTAGGTGACCGACGCCTTCTGAGGAATTACTAGCGTTAGCTAAGGAGAATTGGTCTAACTTACCAAAAATAGGGGTTTTTCCCCAAATTTGGCATGGTCTTTGGTTTACTCTGGGTTTAGAGTGTTGAATGACATCAATTAGAGTGTGGAATTAGTTAGAGGATTAATAGGTCATGAATAGTGTTGAGTTGTGGAGCTCAATTACTTTGAATTAACATGCAATATGAAACTTGCTGGAAAACACAGTAACTGACATCGATTATGGAGGGACCGACATCAGTCACCTATGACCAACATCGGTCAAGAAAGGAGGAACCGACATTGGTTAGGGCTAACTGACGTTAGTTACCTGTGCGGGAGTGTTTTATTTAACTCTCGGGAATTAGATCTATTTTTAATATTAAAGCAAATCTATTGATTGTAATTACATGGCTAAGTGCCTTAAGTTTGTGTACGCCTATATAAGCATGAAATCTAGGGTTTAGAACTAAGAATTAAGAAGAACTTGCAAAATTTGATGATTATTGCGAGAATAATTGTGAGAGAGAATTCTTGGAGAAGAAGCAAAAGCTTGAGTGAAAGAAAGTATTGTACATCTGAGAGGTGTGGAAGATTGTAAATCTTCAATTCTATATCTTGTCAAAGCTTTGGATAATATACTGGCTTGTTTCTTGGTGGACGAAGCCCACACTGGGTGAACCACGTTAAATATGATGTTGATTTATATCTCTTGTTTTGTATAATTCTTCTGGTAGAATATCCACTTTCATTGCATGTATGTTTAAATCTGATATATTATCTGTATAACGTTATGCTAACCCCAATAATTGGTATCAGAGCTTTGTTTGAGGGTTTTATGTCTTGACAAATTTACTCATAAAGGGTTTTCTAATTGAGTGGGAGCTATAACAATGACAGAAGAAAACAAATACAAGGTATAGAAGTTTGACGACCAAAATTATAAATTATGGAAGATGCAAATTGAGGATTATCTGTATCAAAGAGAATTTTATTTATCGTTGGATGATAAGTCTAGACTTACGAAGATGACTGATGAAGAATGGAAGATTCTTGATAGAAAGGCTTTGGGATCTTAAGATTGAGCTTGGAAACATGCGTGGCTTCCAATATTACAGAAGCAACTTCTACGGTAGCATTAATGAAATCTCTTACTAATTTATATGAAAAACCTAGTGCTTTAAATAAATTTTATTTGATGAAGAAACTATTTAGTTATAAGATGCATGAAGGTGGATCCACATCTAGTCATTTGAATGATTTCAGATCTATTGTAAATTAGTTAAAATTGGGTGAGATATTGTTTGATGATGAAGTGAAAGCAATTTTATGCTTATGTTCTTTGCCTGATATTTGGGATAACTTGGTAATGGTTGTTAATAATACAACATCTTTTAATAATATTTTGAATTTTGATGATGTGGTTGGTATAATATTGAATGAATAAATTCACAGGAAGAGTACAAAGGATTCATCATCTGGGAATGCTTTGAATGTAGAAAGCAGGGGGAGGTAGAAGGAGAGATCCAAGAGTAAGAGTAATGGGAAATAAAAGTCAAGGGATAAGAGATCTAAATCCAGAGGAAAGGGAATTACATGTTGGACATGTGGAAAGAAAGGACATGATAATAAATATTATTGGTCAAAGGATAAAGAGAATAAACAACCAGACAAAGGTAAAGAATAAAATCTTGCTGCAACAGAGGTAATGCAAGATGCTCTTATTATTTCTTTAGATAATAGAATTCAATCACGGGTTTTAGATTTAGGAGCTTCTTTCTGTTGATCAGAGAACACTTGACATAACTCACACAAGAAGTCTATGTTGGAAAATAAGCTAGGTTTAAGGGCACAAATGGATAAGAAGAACCCGTGCGCAGAGGGAAAGTTCAACATTCAGGACTTAGTCAATTTGGAGCATGAAGAACCATTTTTGGAGATGGTGTGCGGAACACACCAAAAATGCAGAGACATGCACGCCACGCATTGTCTATCCCTAGAGGATCAGATCGAATCATTTTACATGGAGACGAGCTAAGAATAGGATTGTCACTTTAGTCAAACTGTAAGAGGTCTATAGATAGCACACTTGCATGTGTGGCTATGCCTGTAAACGGTGCATGGCTATTAATAACATGCAACCTATTTTGGAATAGATAAGAGGTGAAGGGCAAGTCCCCACCCTATATAAATGATGTGAAGAAATTAGTGATATATATATATATATATATATATATAGACAAAGATAGAGAAGAGAGATATGTGCATATGACTGGATTACTGTATCAGATCCATACACACATTGGTATAGAATGCTATTATTGTAAGGAGCTTCTATGGTTATTAATAGATAGAATTTATTAGTTGAATCTAAGTGTCATTTATTTGTGTAATTGAGTGGTGCATGTTCTTGATTCAATCATGATTATCATTTAAGCTTGTTATTTCTTTGATTTGAATATGACATGCCTTATAGAATGAGGGATTAGTTATAGATCTATATGTTTCTATCTTCATCACACTAACATCCTACTACAACAACCCTAAAGAGGGACCTGGTACCTTTGCACACTTCAAGTGAGCACTCAGTCTAGGCTGAGTGATGTGTTAGTGCATCTAGGTTGTTATCTGGTAAATTCTAGGCTGCATCATTAGTTTCATTTCCGGGACCTCTTTTTCAGTTGTTTTCAGGATAGTTTGTGATGAAGACGTACCGCTTAACTCTAGAAAGTATTGAGGAGTGGATACATGATCTGGAGGAAGAATATGCATGGTGGTTCAGCATTGGATCTCAGTTTAATGCACGTAGTTGGGTAGAAAAAAATCTGTATGATAGCTTATATGAGAGATTTTTCACCATCTTTCTAGTAGAATTATACGAGTGGTTAACTACTTATGCATCTCAACAGAATTGGAGGTATCACACACTTGTCTAGACACAGGAATAATTTTAGGCCCTTTATGATGTTGATTTGATCTAGACTCACACTGTGGATACGTGGTTTTGTGGTGTTTTAAATAGTTATATTCTAGAATATTCAATTTTGACGTATTCTTTCCCAGAGGTAGCTGAATTCTAGTTTTTGCGGTATCCAAGAGGAGCATATTTGTAAGGTATCCCATTGGTGATCAAGATCTTGATGGCAACTTTGAACCCAGAGAGTAAACTAATGGCTAACTAAACCTCACCTCACGTAAGGGTAGGAATAGGTTTGCTGAAAGATGGTAGACCTAGCAGTAGAAAGGAAGAGAGAGGAAATGAGGCTTAAGTATAATGAGGCACATGAGAGGGAGATAGAGAAGCAACGTACTATTGCAGAAAGTATGGCATTGAGGAGAGAGATGGATCGTGAAGGATTTGAAGCTCACGTAGAAGATGTGGAGCCCAAGCATCAGGAACTCCCCCATCTTGGAAATCATGATAAATATCCTCCCTTGGCTTCACACAGAAGTGCGCTAGCAAAGACTACTTGGGCCGCTGGCACGCATCTTAATCCACCTGGTCACCTAGCCCTTGCGCTTGGTTTTCCCATATCTAGTGTGACAAGTAACCAACAAGCTAACTTAGGAAGTAGGAGAGCAGGAATAAGTTAAGGAGCAATTAAATCAATGACAAGACAGACAACTTCAATGTTATTTGAGGGAACATTTTTAGGAGCATCATCCACACAGAATGTGAGTGTGTAGAATGTTGGATTCACCTCTGGAAGTGGAACTTCCTCACAGATTGTACGGGTTTAGTATAATACTAATATTGGAGCACAGGGGAGTACATCTACAGGTCCTAATCTGGCTTCAGGTGGAGGATCAAGAGCTATAGGTGGTTCTAGTTCTGGTGGATCTGGTGGTTCTACAAGAAAAGGAAACGCAGGAGGTTCTGGATCAGGTGTTCAAGGCCCGCAACAACCAAAGAATATATATATGGAGATGTCTCTTTGTCTCCCATAATATAAAGGTGTAGAGGATGCTACTGAACATTTGTATGTGTGTGAAATATTATGGAACACAAAAGGGATCATGGCTTCTAAGTGTAAGGAAATTCAATTTTCTACTACATTACAAGGACGTGCACACAGTTGGTATAGGAAATTTGACCCTGATCAAACTTGCGTGGATTATGCAGCACTAAAGGATACTTTCTTGAAAGAGTTCCATATCCCTGAATTTGAGCAGAAGAGTATAAGTGTGCTCAAGGATATCAAGCAAGGCACTACTTAGAGTGTACGTGAGTATGATGCTCATTTTAAGACACTTCTATCTAAGCTATGTTATGATATTCACACCAGCTAGCATGCATAATGGTTTATTGGAGGATTGATTACACCATTTAGAAGAGCACTGTCACACAAGACATACACTGATCCACGCAAAGAACTATAAACAACTTTACGTGATGAGGTAGTTGGGAGCATTGACACTGGTGTTAGTCCATTCTTAGAGGCACAGATTACAGCTATGACAAAACAACTAGAAAAATTATCGGCAAATTCAGCTCATGAAACGTGCTCAGGGATTTGGTGTACAGATTGTGAAGTGGAAGGTCACACCAAGGATAGTTGTCCTCACAAAATAGTACGCTCATTACTGTTGGACTATGATATATGTCCTTTGAATCATGATGCTAGTCACTGTCCATGACCCATGATACTGTATCTTGTTACTGTAAAATTTTCTGGTCCATGACTCATGATACTAAAGATTGTCAATTGATTGGTCAGATCCAGGATGCTATAGACATTGGGGTATGACAAACAAGTGTAATGAATAACTCTAAGAACAAGAATGAGCACTAGGATTGGGATCATAATCAAACGTGCTATGATAGGAATGAGGGGCGTTTTTAAGGAGGTCATGGAAGAGGACGTGGATATTGCGGTGGATATGGAGGATGAGGTCATGATGGAGGAAGAGGTGAGTTACCTCATGGAACATGTTATACGTGTGGATCTCCTCAGCACTATAGGCATGAATGTCCTCAGAATATTGCATGTTCTTTTTGCAGAAAGAACCATAGCTATGAAGAGTGCCCGAACTTATATGATCATATGAGTAAGCAGCATAAGTAAGATAACAAAGGCACCAGGATGGTTAGAATCCAGCACAAGGTAGAAGATCAGTGGATGCCTAAGATATTAGAAGGACCTGAGACATCAACAGTGAAGATTACTACATGAGCTGAAGTGGCACACGCAAGAGAGGCATTACACCAAAAGCCTACGATCACCAAGGAGGAGGTTTTGCATGCAAGGTACCCAGATCCTGCTAATCAGAGATAGTCCAAATTGATATCAATGAGCTAGAAGAAGTGTGCAAAATGTTGCGCCAGGAGAAAATCATTCCACTATTGGGAATTTGGTTAAAAGGGAACACTCCATGCGCAAGTATTGAGACCAAACAGAAGATCCTGCATGCGAATATTCCCCCCAATAACATTGACTATGATAAGGAGATCAGTCTAAATTCTATTATAGATGGATGGCTGCTGAGCAATATTTTGATTGACATGGGTGTAGAAGTGAATGTGCTTACATTAGATGCAAGGGTACAAATGGGGAGGCCTCCATTGCAGCCATCATCTAATGTGTTGTTTATGGACAACTGAACTAAGGCCACTCCCATAGGAGTTTTAAAGGATGCATCTATAACCATATAAGGGGCCAAATTCACTGGTGATTTTTAGGTATTAGCACTTACAGAAGCAGATAGTTTTCAAACCCTACTTGGACGACCTCCGTGTTATGCAAATAATGTTGACTTGAGATTCAATAAGGGGTATATCAGCTTTGAGAACAAGGAGGAAAGGGTTGTTATACCTTTGACAGATGGGAAGTCTACACCATATTTTGAGCCTCTAATTGACGAGGACTTAAAAAAAAATTATGTATGCGCTATTCAGGACCCAGAGGTCAATGAGCAATCAAAGGAAGGCATCCTACAGTGGGAGGATTCTCACTCTATTAGTGATACTACGAGTATTTCTTGTGACAATTGGGCTCATGGTACATATGAACTAGTATGACGTGAGGTAAAAAGCAAGGTTTCTTGCAAGAATGGTCTTTGTTCTATTTGATGGATAGGTAGTGTGGTACCTTGGATACAGGAGTAGAATATCTTCCTGTATTATTAGAATCCATAGAGGCACAGTGGATAGACCAAGTCAGGACAAGAGACATGTTAGCATATGTCTTGCATGGGACAACAACGCGCTGGTGGGTAGTTCATAAAGATAATCTTACGGAATGGAATGAGATCAAATTCACCCTATCTACTAGATTTATAAGGAGCAATGCACCTACGCAGATATGCACTTATAATGGTGATCAATTTGCTTAGTGTCACATTCAGTAGTGTGAGAGACTCTGGACAACGGGACAGGAAGTATTACCACCGTCACTTTGGGTGCATAAATTGTACTCTACTCTACAAGGATGTGCATGCACCTGGTATGTATATGCAAAACTACATCGAGAGACTGGAAATTGGAAAAATTTGACTACAGGGATGATCCAGACCTTTGACTACTTTTCTTCACAACCTCTAATAGAAGAGGCATTAAAATTTGTTAAGTGATTAATCGTGGGAGATAGTGCAAAGGTGGAGGAACTCATACAAGACTTATTCAGTGAGGTAGAATCAGGTGCGTGTTTTGAAGAAGGAGGAGAAGACTTCATATTGGTTGAATAAGCCTGTCTTGAGAAAGAAAAAGGAAAGATGGTTTACATCGTGGATGATGAGGAAGTTGAGAAACTGGATATTAAACATTCACAAGGGGTATGTAAGGTCTTGGAAAACACAAACAAGGATACACACACCTATCATGAACCCATGAAGACAAAGAAGGTCAATATAGGATTGGAGACTGAGCCTAAGGAGGCCATAATTAGATACTACTGGTCAAACTCAGAGGTGGCAAAGATTATTGAGTTACTACAAGATTACCAGGAATTATTCCCTTGGGGGTATCATGAACTTAAAGGTTTGCATGAATCACTTGGGGAAATGAAGATCAAACTTAAGGAAGGTGCACGTCTAGTGAGAAAGAGACCTTATAGAATGAATCCTAATTTCCGTGAAAAGTTAAAAGAAGAAATTGATAAAATGTTGAAGTTTCAAATCATTCGACCTTTGGATGAGTCAAAATGGGTTAGTCCAATAGTGATTAGTATCAAGAAGGATGGTAGAATTTGAATATGTGTGGAATACATGTAGCTAAATGAGGCATGTGTAACAGACCCATTCCCTACGCCATTTACTGAGGAAATACTAGAGGGAGTTGCAGGGCATGAAATCTATTCCTTTACGGATGGGTTTTCTGAGTATCATCAGGTTAGGATTGCTCGGGAGGATCAAGAAAAGACAACTTTTACTACTGAATGGGGTAGTTTTTCCTATACTCTGATGCCTTTTGGATTGAAAAATGTGCCTACTATATTCTTGCAGATAGTTGTTCAGGTATTCAAATATTTTATTCACAACTTCTTACAGGTCTACCTCGATGATTGGATAGTATATGGGTTTGTTAAGGATCACTGTGACAATCTGTGCCTTAATTTTTGACCGGTGTAGACAATTGAGTATCTCTTTGAACATCAAGAAGTGCATATTTGCTACACCTTTTGGAATACTGTTAGGACACATAATCTGCAAGGAGGGATTTCTTGTTGATCCAGCTAAGATTGCAGTCATTTTAAGGTTAGAAGCACCTACATGTTAGAGTGAGGTGTGTGGATTTCTAGGCCACATAGGATATTATAGAAAATTCATCAAGGGATATACCAAAATTACCGCACCTTTGGAGGAGTTACTGAAAGGAAAAGGTACATTATATTGGCGAGAATCACAACAGTGCGCATTTGAAACATTGAAAGACAAACTTACTACCACGCCTATCCTACATTTTCCCTCATGTGACAAACCATTTCATGTACATGTCGACACCTCTGACATGGCCATTGGCACTTTGTTAGCTCAACTTGGAGAGGGTATTGTCGATCATCCTATCTACTTTGCTAGTAGGAAGCTAACTCCAACCAAACACAATTATACAACTACAAAATGTGAAGCTTTGTCCATGATCTATGCATTACACAAGTTTTGACAATATTTACTAGCTACACCATTTTTATTCTATATGGATCACATGGAATTGAATTATTTGGGGAACAAAACCACTTTACAAGGGTGCATCTGCAGATGGGTACTCCTATTTCAAGAGTTTGATTTCACAATTGTGGTGAATCCAAGGAAGAGTAACTCAAGACCAGAGCACTTATCTAGAATTAAATCAGGGGAGGAGGCACAGACAATTAAAGAAACCATTCCAGATGCACAATTATATAGGTTACATTGTGCGCAATTAGAATTAAAAGACATTGTTGTCTTTCTACGGACTAGTGTGACACCAGAAGGAATGAAGGCATTAGAAAAAAAACAACTTGCTATACGCGCGACACCGTTTATGTTGATCAATGGTGACCTATACAAGTTAGGAAGAGATGAATTATTACGTCGTTGTGTATTAGGGCATGAGTGCAAGGATATTATGCAAGAAGCCCATGGTGGTATTGCAGGAGGCCATTATGCAAGTGATGCAACTACCCAAAAGATCCTACTTGTTGGATTATGGTGGGAGACATTGTATAAAGACTATAAAGAATATTGTAAGGTGTGTGACCATTGTCAGTGCCTAGGAAAACCAGGACAAAGAGATGAAATTCCACTGAGACCTATTATCATTACCGAACCATTTGAGAAATGGGCCGTCAACTTTGTAGGACCTATTTCACCAACCGCACATAGGACTGGATCATGCTATATCATTACTTACACAAATTATCTCACCTGGTGGGCCGAAGCAGCACCTACAAAGGACTGTATAATAGCTACAACAACTAGGTTTCTATGGGAGAATTTTCTTACAAGATATTCATGTCCTTTAAGTTCGACAAGTGATAGGGGTACACACTTTTTAAATGAAACGATCAAGATCCTATTAGATGAGTTTATGGCTGCCCACCATAAGACTACACCTTACCACCCTCAGGAGAATGGAACTGGTGATGCTTTCAATAAGATTTTGAGCCAGACATTGACAAAAAATTTTGATGTTGGAAGAAAGGATTGGGATGATAAAGTGTCAGTTGTTCTTTGGGAATATATAACAACTTATAAGAGATTGAATAAAGCCACACCATTTCAGTTGGTGTTTGGCACTAAATCCATTCTCCCTATAGAATTTATGTTACCTTCTTTACACATTACGTGCGCTGGAGGTCTACATGATGAGCAGGCTTTAGAAGAGTGTATTGAGAAAATGATTCAACTAGATGAGTGATGAGCCATAACACGATGGAGCCAGAAGTAGGAAAAGGTTAGGTAGAAAGCATGACATGACAGAAACATAAGGGATAAGAAGTTTGAGATTGGACGAATGGTACTTCTTTATGAATCTAAGTTCTTGTGCCATCCAGTAAAACTTAAAGTACATTGGTTGGGGCCGTATGTCATCACTTACATACTTGAATCAGGTGCTTGTCAGTTAGAAGCACTTTATGGAACACGACTACCCAGTTACTTTAACAGGAGTAGGCTAAAGCCCTACTATAAATAAGTCTTCTTGGTGTTTATAATAAGGAAAAATTTCCATTTAGATTAGGTTTCCATTATGTATTTCCTTAATGTATTCCCTTCATTGTCGCTATGATTTATCAATTTCGTTGTTGTTATTGTGTAATAAGCACATTTGCGTGCATGAAGCTGATTACTATGTGAAGAATGTTTATGCACAGATGACTACACATACTTTTATTGTGGGGTAGCTGTAGTTATCCAAGAACAAGACTATGGGAATTGAAAGATGAAAGGAATAAGCTGCTACGGGTGTGCTTTAAGTCAAAACAAGATTGCTTCGCAAAAGTGACCAAGGATGGAGATGAATGAGAAGATAGTATAACGTGAGGTAAGCAGAGGCCAAGATAACTACCAGGAGAAGGTACAATGATGAAGTACTTGAGTGCAAGGGTGCACGCTGAAGAGAAGCCTATGACCAGAGGGTAGGAAGGCACGCTAGAAGGTTATAGCTGGGGTGCGAAGATGTACCGTGTGGAATGAACGAATTTGGTCAATGAATGAGGGGATACTTGGGAGGTGAAGGAGCAATAAATGCATTAAATTTTGAAAATTATCTATGGATGGGATGTGAATTCATTTTTACCGTTGCGACTAGGAGTATTTGAGGAAAGAGCTAAGTGTAAAGAGTCGAGTGTTCAGGTTAAAGTGCGAAAGGGTGTGAAACCAAGCGTGAAAAATATATGTGTGTGAAACGAAGCTTGTGTCCCTAGTGGTGAAGAGTTTGAGTGAAGAAATGAAATAAAGAGGACTTAGGGCAAAAATTTTCCATCTAGGGCATGATTGAATCAAGCTAGGGTTTGATTCACAAATTGCAGAGTTAAAGAGGAGACGATAGCAAGGTAAAAATGACACCCAATAAGGAAACTACAACAGGAGTAAAAGGAAAGAAGAAGGTGGTCATTGAGGAGGAAGAAATGGCACCCGAAAGTAATTTTATAGAAATGTAATATCCAGAAGGATTCATCATTGGTCAGGAATGGGTTTCACACATCAAAAAGAGAAAGTAAGTGAATATAATCACATGACTTCAAAGAATAAGAAGGAGCTTGATTCCTTTCTCACCACAAGGATGAACAAATGTATGGAAGATGACATGCCAGTTTATGACAATGTAGATGAGAAGCTTCTGAAGAAAATTGGGGTCTACCAGTTATATGAGCTTCCATATTTTGGGAAGTATGAGCCCTTGTAGTAGTGGCTCATGAGCAGAGTGCTTGAGGACTTCTTCTACTTTGTAGGACGCGGAGTTAGAATCTCATCTGCACTTATCTCATCAGTGACAGGTTTAAAGGCCATAAGGGAGGATATAACGAATGATCTCTAGATAAAGCCTCAATCCAAACAAGAGTTGGGGTACCTAAAGGGTCCATGCAGTATGGATATAGGAAAATTGAAGAACTATCTACTTTTTCAAGTAGCAACACACCTTGTTACAAATTTAAATGATTAAGAGCGGTGGTCACAGGTAAATACTATGTGGTTACATGTTCCGCACAAAATGTCAGAAGGAGTAGTCTATAATATTGCAGGCTACATTACAGACCAAATAGTCAAGGAAGTGCACATAGGAGGGAAGATCAGCTTTGGGGCTATTCTATTATCACTAGTATTCATGGAAATTGGAGTACCAGACGGGCAAAAGGAAAAGGTATGGGAATACCTGATGGAGAATAAGTTGCCAGCTGAAAGCTTCAGCAAGTACTTATGTAAAGGGGCCATAACAGATGACATCAAACATAGGGCAGAGAAATGGTACGATAGGCTCCGTGTGACGTTTGGATAAGAGTGGCGCATCCCAAAGGACCTACCATCAGTAGTGGGGAAACAAGTCTAGTTTCCTATATATTAGCATTTCTGTATTGCATGCTTCCCAATGAAAGATGGAGTCTGGAGCCCTTGGTGTAAATTACCTTACACATTCACTGCAAGGTATTTCCAAGCATCTATTCATAGATTCATAGACACACGCCGACTAGTATTCAATGTAGATGAGGTAGACTGTGACTACCACATGTTGAGGAAGAAGTATGTGTATCCATGGAGAAGTGCCTATGACAATATGCTCTTTTCGGAGTTGTTGAATATCAAGCCAATAAGTCTGGCTATAGTAGATGTAGGGGCAACATTAATATATCTTCAGCTAAAGCCCAAGATGGAGAAAAATAAGTATGTGGACAATGAATTCATGCTCCCAGTGCCACCAACGGGTAAGCACATAATGGAAAACATACCCATGCAAAGTCCAATAGAAACTGTTGAGGTAGAGGATGAAGAAGAGGAGCGTGAAGATAGTGGAGGCTTGGAGCGCAGAAGAAAGAAACCATATGACATAAAAGAGTCCCAATGCACAACCAATCCACCTTAGGGATAGGACAAAAAGGAAGATACAGAGGTTGATCAGGGGGAGCATAGATTTAAGAGAGTATTCAGATGCAAAAGGACTCAAGGTGGAACCCCACATATGGTAAGGAAATCACCTCATATCTCTCCACACAAGGAGAAAAAAGTTGAAATTAGATGAAGAAGCGGAGGAATTAGGGGAGAGTGAGTGTGCATATCCTACCCCATTTGATCAAGAAGATGAGCCATAGAATGAGGAAGAGAAGAAGATGAAGAGATGAAGGACGAAGAAGAAAGAGAGAAGGAAACCTCCAAATCCGTGCATGTGATTTCTCAAGGAGTAACGAGACATACTCCTAACCTTGAAGATACAATTCCCAAGGGACCTCAATCAAAGAGAATGAGTGGGGAACATAGTACACCAATCATGGGCTATGTAGAGGACACCAGAAAAATTATCCACACATGGTTCCAAAGAACTATAGAACAAAAGGATTTATTTGGTTTGGAACTAATGGATGGGGATATGATGAATTTTTACTCTCAAAATCAACTCTCATGGTCAATGCATACCCACATGGATGAGCCTAACTTTTATGTATGCAAAGATTCATGTGTTTCGAGATGGCTGAAGAAGGCACCCCAAGCTAGACATATGAGAGTAAAGCCTATTGTCATGTTAGATGAGTAGGTCAGCAATGCATTAGTGAATGTTTCTGTTGAAGTTGTAAGAGGAAATTTGGGCAAGTCCACAACAATCAAAGTGTTGCGCGAGGAGTTGAAGACAAAAGATGCAGTGATAGAGCACCTAACCCAGGAGAGGTTTTCATTGAATGCATCTTTAAGAAGGTTGTAGTGTTCAACAGCATCGCACCACCTCTTTTGACGATACTCTCTTAATCCATCAATGTGCCTTGGGTGTGGAACTTAAGGTACTTCACAAGAAGCTTCCCTCAGTGATACATGTTGATGGTTTTTATAGTTGATCGGAACCTGGTGCTTAAGGAGGAACCCCTTGCACATGCCGGTTAGCCAAGGTAATCCTAAAACATCGGTTAAGAAAGTGACCGATATCGGTCCAATAGGTAGAAATACTGACATCGGTCACAAAGTGCTTACGGTGCATTTGTTCTTTAAAACGAAGAATTGAAGAATAAATATCATTACTTTTAAAGATGATTTATTGATTGTAAAAGCATAGTTAATTGCCCAGGTAATAGACTCTGGATATTATGCATGTATGCACTGTACAGAGGGTATGTGAGAAGAAAATAACAAATTGGGCCGAGAAGTTAGTGGTTATCACTGGTAAAGCAAGTAAGCACGTAGGCCCTAACAGTGAGGGATAAGAGCCATTACAAGGATCAATTAGATGAGGTGTTAGAATATCATCACATAGATCTTCATTGTATTTCCTCTATAAAGACACTGACATAATACATATTGGGTCCATTTCATTATGTTGGTACGTAGCCCACACTGAAAAAGGTGAACCATGTTACCCATATGGTGTTATCTGGACTCTATTTTTATGGATTTATCTAGAGAAGTTTATTTCCAGCATTCATTGAGTTGCATGCTTTGGAGGCTGCATTATAGATCTGTGAAACACTAGCCAGAGTTGGTCCTTTACACTGATACAACTGGAGGATGCCTCATAGAGCTTTGTTTGGAGGTTCATCTACATGTGTTGACAAGATTCTACTCCATTCAGAGGGTTCTTTACTTCAATCTGAGTGGGAGCAGAGACCCAATGGCAGAAGATAGTAAATACCAAGTAGAGAAATTAGTGATGGTCGTAATATTGGTCAGAGAACTACTAGACAGAACGCAGGTGGAGGTTTATTTTGTATCAGAAAGATCTATAGCTTACCGTTTAAGGATGAGAATGGATAGTCAGAACAGGATGACTAATGAAGAATGGCAAGGTTCTTAACAGAAAAGCTCTGGGATCTATAGTCGATTTGGAGCCTGACAGCATCGGTGGCTTCAAATTTTGGAGATAGCATGCAGAACAAACCAACAATGCAGTAGACGTTGATGAAATCTTTAGCAAATTTGTATGAAGCTCCTGGAGTGCTTCGAATCAAATCATTTATTCATGGAGATGAGCTAAGAATAATATTGTCAATTCTAAGATGCAACTGTAAGGTGGATCTGTATCTAACACATTTGAATGATTTCCAGCTATGCCTGTAAATGACACATTAAAATTAGTAGCATGAATTCTATTTTATGATGAAGTAGATAAGCACTTGTATTCTTATGTTCTTTGCCAGATAGTAAGGATAACTTGGTGAATGGCTACTTAGTGAGATACATACAGACTACTTCTAAAGGCTTGAGAAGAGAGATGATGTGGTTAGTGACTGGATCTTTGTATGAGGATCCATGAGCACAGCTGAAAATATCAGGAGATAGCATCATCTGGAAACAGCTTTAAATGTAGTTATTAATAGAGAGAAGATATAAGGATAGATCATCTAAGAGTCAAGAAGAATGTGGAGATCAAAGTCAAGACATGTTCTTGATCTCAGATCATGATTATCATTTAAGATTGTACTTTGCATAGAATTGTGGAATATGAGAGGACACTTGTAGAATGAAGGAGTAGTTATGGATCCATAGGAAAACAAAGAGAATACATCGGACTAACATCCTGCTTCTACAAAGGTAAAGAGGTAAATGTTACAAGTGAGCGTAAAACAAGATGAGCCCTTATTCTCTCCTTGAATAATAAATGTCAGCACGTCTGGGGTGTTATCTAGTAAATTCTTGGTTGCATCACTTTCCATGCTACCCATAATAAGGGTTATTTCATAAACTATGTGTCAAGGTGAAATTTTGGACAAGTTTATTTAGGAGTGATGATGAGCCATGCAATATTACTGGTAAAGGTGATGTTCATCTAAAGTTGCAGAATGGAATTCCATGGGTATTGAAGGATGTGAGGCATGTGTACCAAGCCTCAAGAGAAATATAATATCTGTAGAGCAACTAGGTGAATCAGGCATGTGCATGGTTATATTCATAGCCGACTCTTAGAAGGTTACCAAGGGTCATCTCTTGTTGTGGCAAGAGGTAAGAAGGTAGGAACTTTATATCTGTCTACCTATGTTACTAATTCCTTTTTTTGTGCATTATCTACTATCAGATTCAAATGTAACCATGTGGCATAATCAGATTAGGCCATATGAGTGAAAAAGGAATGCAGATCTTAAAGGCTAAGTGCAAGTTATTAAATTTTAAATAGTTAGATCATGACTTTTTGTGAGCATTACATATTTGGAAAGTAGAAGAGAGCGAAATTTTTGAAGGTCGGGTCAACAAAAAAGGAGAATAGAAATTAGATCTTTTACACTAAGATGTGTGGGGACCAGCTCGGGTAAGCTTCTCATTGGAGGATCCCAATATTATGTGACTTTCATTGATGATGCCACAATGAAAGGTATGGATTTATTGTATTAAGTGTAAATATGATGTTTTTGAAACTTTTAAAAGGTGGAAAGCTCCTTGTAGAAAATGAATCAAACTTCAAAATTGAAGTGACTTTAGATCTTGACAATGGTGGTGAGTACCACAACAAGGCTTTAAATGATTATTATTTAAATGAATTGGAATACGGAGAGAAATTAACGGTTCCTATAACTCCACATGAGAATGGAGTTACAGAAAGAATGAACAAAACAACCATGGAACATGCTAGAAGTATGAGGATACATGTCTGGACTTACCTTTGAAAATTTGGGCAGAAGCAGTGGATATAACAGTGTACCTTATCAACTATGGACCTTCAACAACACTAGATGGTGGAATACCAGAAGAAGCTTGGTCTGGAAAAGAGGTAGATTTTTCTTTTCTTATATTTTTTGGGTCAGAAGATTTGGTGCTTATTGAAAGGGAAAATAGGAATAAGTTGTATGCTAAAATCTAAGAGATGTACTTTCATTGGTTATGGCTTTGGTGATTTTGGATATCGATTTCTTGCGATTTAGAAGAATTCTAAGATTGTTAGGATTCGTGACATTGATTGGAATGAAAAGACAAACGTAAAGGGATCAAGTTTTGGTGCCTAAACATGAACCAGGTTGGTGATATTTGTGAATGAAAATTGAACTTTCAGACCTAAAGCATGCATCTATAGACACCTGGCGTCGATTGTACACAGAAACCGATGTCGGTTCACCCCTAACCGACATCGGTCAGCAGAACCAGTATGAGGTGTAGAATAGACAGCCAGTGGAACCGACATTGGTACTCCTCAGACCGATGTCAGTAAGGTAACAATAAGTCAATCGATAGACAGAGGAACCCACGGTCGGTTACTAGAACCATGGTCGGTTATAGGTGACTCAACAGATCGTTCACTGATACAAGATTGACGTGAATGTGCAACAGGGCATAAAATGAGCCCCAGACACCCCCAGATCTCCAGTGAGAAGGTCACAAAGAGTAGGCAGACCTCCAAAGAGATATTTCCACCTTCTCTTTTCTTATTTATTATTGACTGTTAGTGAGTGAACCAAGAAATCTTTGAAGAAGTAATGCATGTATGATACCCACGAGCTAGTGCAAACATGACATGGATGAAGAGATGGACTCCTTAGAACGTAGAATCAGTCATGGGATTCTGGTAAAGTTTCCAGTAGGTAAGATGAAATAGTACAGAACAAGTGTGTTTACATGGATCAAGGAAGAAGAGGGTGGACTGATAAAAGGTACAAGGCTGAGGCTTGTGGTAAAGGGATTTGTACAGAAAGTAGGTATTGACTTTGATGAGATTTTTTTCTCCTGTAGTTAAGATGACTTATATTCGTATTGTATCTAAAGTTTGAGTTGCTAATAGAAGATTTTCATTTAGAACGGCAATTAGATGTTAAGATGACTTTTCTTCATGATGATTTGGAGGAAGAGATTTATATGCAGTAACCACTTGGTTATGAAGTCAAGGATAAAGAGAAACTTAGTGTGCAAATTGAAAAAAGAGCCCTATATGGTCTCAAGCAAGCTCCAAGGCAATGGTATTTGACATTTGAAAATTTTATGTATGAGCATGATTACTATGAGATGTGAATCTGACCATTGTGTTTATTTTAAGAACCTTAAAAATTAGATCTATGTTATTTTTATTACTATATGTGGATGATATATTGATTTCAAGATCTAGTATGCAGGACATTAGTAAACTTAAGGGAAAAGTTAGCTCACACATTTGTCTATGAAGGATTTGGGAGCTGCAAAGAGAATCCTTGGCATGCAAATTCACCGAGACAGGAAAAACAAGAAGTTGTATTTGTCTCAAGAAGGCTTATATCAATAAGGATGTTGGAAAGGTTTAACATGTAGAATTCAAAACCTATTAGTACACCTATGGATGGACACTTCAAATTGAGCAAAGATCAATGCCCTTCATTACACATGAGGAGGTTGAATACATGGCATGTGTGTCCCCTATGATTCAGAGGTAGGAAGTCTTATGTATGCCATGGTTTGTACTAGACCATACATTACACATGTAGTGGGAGTTGTGAGTAGGTTTATGGCTAATCTAGGTAAAGAGCATTGGAAAGAAGTCCAATGGATACTCATGTATTTGAAAGAGACATCTAGAATACAATTATGCTATGTAGGTTTGGATATTTAATTATGTGGCTATGTTGATTCAGATATGGTTGGAGATCTAGATGGAAGGAGGAACACTACTAGATATATTTTCATAGTAGATGGGACAAAATTTAGCTGGATTTTAAGATTGTATAAGGTTGTAGCTTTGTATACTACATAGGTAGAGTATGTTGCAACTACAGAGGCTAGCAAGGAGATGATATGGATGAGTGGGTTCATGAAAGAGTTAGGAAAGAAACAAATTGATTGCAAATTGTTCAGGGACAATCAGAGTGCAATTCATTTTGAAAATAACTCAGTGTTTCATTCAAGAATGAAACACATTTAGTTGATGTATCACTTCATACAGCAGGTATTAGAGGATGGGCAATTGAATCTGGAAAATATTGACATGAGTGAGAACGCTGTGGATATGCTAATGAAGCCATTAGCAAAGGAGAAGTTAGAGCTAATTTCCACTTTTTTTGGTCTTCGAGTTTGAGACTTGAAGAGGAAGAAACAAAGCTAAGGAATGATCTGAGAATGACATTGTACATGTATGGTGTAGTAATTGATCTCCAAGTGGGAGATTGTTGAGTTGTGGAGCTCAATTACTTCAAATCAACATGCAATATGAAACTTGCTATAAAACATAGTAACTTACATCGGTTATGGAGGGACCAACATCGCTCACCTATGTCTGGCATCAGTTAGGAAAGGAGGAACTGACATTGGTTAGGGCTAACTAGAGTCGGTTACTTGTGCGGGAGTGTTTTATATAACTCTCAGGAACTAGATCTATTTTTAGTATTAAAGCAGATCTATTGATTGTACTTGCATGGCTAAGTGACCTAAGTTTTTGTACACCTATATATACATGAAATCTAGGGTTTAGAAGTAAGAATTAAGAATAACTTAGAAAAGTTGATGATTATTGTGAGAATAATTATGAGAGAGAGAATATTGGAGAAGAAGCAAAAACTTGAGTGAAAGAAAGTAATATACATCTGAGAGGTGTGGAAGATTGTAAATCTTCAATTGTATATCTTGTAAAAGCTTTGGATAATAGATTGGCTTTTTTCTTGGTGGACGTAGCCCACACTGGGTGAACCATGTTAAATCTGGTGTTGATTTATATCTCTTGTTTTATATAATTCTTCTGGTAGAATATCTATTTTCATTGCATGTATGTTTAGATCTGATATATTATTTGTACAACCTTGTGCTAACCCCAACAAATAGTTAGGGTTGGAAAGAGTCCCAGTCGGTTAGGATAAGTGAGGACTTCATCTAGTTTCATTAATAGGGTAGGGACAAGTCTAGGATGAGGTGCATAAGTGAGATGGCTAGGTGAATTAGGTAATTAACTTAATTTTGATAATTAAATTAATTAAAATGTGTGCAAGTCGACATGGTGGGGGAATAATATTAAATTAATAATTCGAAGGGGATTAAAATTGTTGCGACCCAATTTTGGGTATCTATAGAAGGTACCAATGGATGGATGGTTTTGTTACAAATTTGTTCGTACGACAAGGTGCTTTTAGGACCGATGATGAAAGCTTCAAAAACAAAAATCCTATTCATTAATGCCTATAAAGTATCATTTTGTCAGGATTATTCAAGGTTGAATACAGGCGAGCCAGGTTGATTAGAAGTATGTGGATTTTCTTGTTGGTTTAGATGATAGGGTAACGAGACATTGTGGTGAAGATGAATGCTTGTGGGAATGTTGATGCAGCCTAGAATTTTCCTAGACTGAGTGCTCACCCGAAGTGTGTGAAGGTACCACGTCCCTCTTTAGGGTTGCTTTAGTAGGATGCTAGTGTGATGAATGAAGAAACATATAGATCCATAACTAATGCATCATTCTAGAAAGCATGCCATATTCAGATCTAGGAAAGAATAAGCTTAAACAATAATCATGATTGAATCAAGAACATGCACTACTCAATCACACATAGAAATGACACTTAGATTCAACCAATATCTTCCATCAATTAATAAACATAGAAGCTCCTTACAATAATGGAAATCTATACCAATGCGCACATGGATCTGATATAGTAATCCAGTCATATGCACATATCTCTTTATACTTACCTCTTACACTCTACATATACCTATATATCTATATCTCTATATCAACTACTATGTGATTCACATCATATATATAGGGTGGGGAATTTCCCTTCACCACTTATCTATTCCAAAAATAGGCTGCATGCTACTAATAGCCACGCGATGTTTACAGGCATAGCCACCCATGCAAGTGTACTATCTATAGACCTCTTATAGTTAACTGAAGTGATAATCCTATTCTTAGCTCATCTCCATGAAAAATGCTTCGACTTGATCCTCTAAAGATAGACAATGCATGGTGTGCATGTATTTTCCTCGTTTATGTGCTCTGCACGCCATCTTCTAAAAATAGGTCTTCATGCTCAAAATTGGCTAAGTCCCAAAATCTAAACTTTCTCTCTGCATGTGAGTTCTTCCTATCCCTCTGTGTCCTTAATCCTAACCTTCTCTCTTGCACGAACTTCTTGTGTGTTCTCTAACAAGTATTCTCTTATCAACATTACCCCACACTAAGCTCATTGTCATCCTGACAATGGTTATCTCCAACTGAAGTAAAGAATGTTAAATGGAAAGAATAAGAATGAATATAGATGAATAAAGAATTTTTTATGAGGCATCCCCCTCTATATCAATTTGAAGGATCAACTCTGGATACTCCCCCTTTATTTTTGCCTCCAAGGCCTGTCATTTAGTGAGTGTTTGTTCTGTTTTATCTAGAATTTCCACAACAATGGACTCCAATTCATCCCTCACAATTTTCCCTTTTTCATTTTTCAAAACCAACACAATTCTAGAAATTGAGGTCATTATTCCTTCTAGAATATCCATCTTCTGCGCAATGAGATTCCTAAGCTCTTCCAACCGAGTCTTGTGTGGCTCTTGTGCTGCTGCTAGGGCCTCGCACTTTTGTTTAACCATTGACAATCTTTCTGCGCGGCCTAATGTTTCATCCTTCATTGCTCGTTGGACCTCATTATTTTCTTCCAAGGTATTTATGTTGATAAGTGCTTCTAGAGCTATGCAGATGTTCAAATCCTAGTTTGGTTTCTTCAATTCTTCTTGTAGCACTTGCAGTAGCCCTTTATAGGATGCAATCTTTCACATCATTGAAGCTTTCTCTTGTTCTTCCTCTTGTTCTGGATTCCTTGGCACTGGCAGGTGCATAGGCTCATCTTCAAGTACCAGGTCCACCAAATTTCCTACATAATGTATCACTAAGGGAAACATCTGTGGTACCTTAGTCTCCAAGTGTTTCCTAGCTCTTATGACATTATCTCTGATCTCCTCTGTGATGTTGATAAATACTTCATTCTTCTTCTACACTAATTCCCTCTCTTGGGTTAGGCGTGCTATCACTACATCCTTCATCTTCAACTCCTTGCGTAGCACTCTAATTAGTGTGACCTTGTCCATGTTTCTTTCATCTTGACACACATGAATCCTTGCATACATCAAAATCAGGCTCATCCATGTGGGTGTGCATTGACCATGAGAGTTTCTTTCTAGTGTGAATGATCGCCATATCCCCATCCATTAATTCCTCTCGAAATAAATCCTTTTGTTCTATAGTGCTTTGGAAATGGGAAAGGATGATCATTTCGGTGTCCTCTGCATATCACATGAGTGGTGTACTATGTTCCCCACTCATCCTCTTCGATCTAGGACCCTTAATAATTGTATCTTAAAGGTAAGGAGTTTGTCCCATTACACCTTGAGCAGTCACATGCATGGATCTAGAGGTTTCCTTCTCTCTATCTTCTCTGTCCTTCATCTCTTCATCATTTTGCTCTTCCTTGTTCTGTGGCTCATCTTCTTACTTGAGTGGGGTAGGAGATGCACACTCGCTCTCCCCTTATTCCTCCACTTCTTCATCCAACTTCAACTTTCTTCTTCTCTTTGGCTCAATGGTCTCCTTGTGTGGAGAGAGACAAGGTGATTTCCTTACCATTTGTGGGGTTCCACCTTGAGTCCTTGTGTGTCAGAATACTTTCTTAAATCTATGCTCCCCTTGTTCAACCTCTGTATCTTCCTCTTCGTCATGTCCCTGAGGTGGAGTGGTCATGTGTTATGACTCTTCTTTGTCATATGGTTTCTTTCTTCTGCACTCCAAGCCTCTACTATCTTCACGTTCCTCTTCTTCATCCTCTACTTCAACAGTTTCTGTGGGCCTTTACACCGGTATGTTTTCCATTGTGTTCTTACCCTTCGCTGGCCCTGGGAGTGCAAATTCATTCTCCATATACTTATTATTCTCCATCTTTGGATTCAGCTGAAGATACACTAATGTTGTCCCTATATCTACTACAGCCAGACTTATTGGCTTAATATTCAACACCTCTGAAATGAGCCTCTCGACATAGGAAATTTTTCCTGGATACACATACTTCTTCCTCAACACATGGTAGTCACAGTCTACCTTATCTACATTGAATACTAGTCATCATGTGTATGTGAATCTGTGAACATATGCTTGGAAATAACTTGCAGTGAATGCATATGGCAATTTACACCAAGGGCTCCAGACTTCATCTCTCATTGGGAAGCACATGATACAAAAATGTTGATATACAAAAAACTAGACTTTTTTCCCCACTACTGATGGTAGGTCCTTTGGGATGTGCCACTCTTCTTCAAATGCCGCATAGATCCTGTCATACCATTTCTCTACCCTTTTCTTGACATCATTTGTCATGGACCCTTTACATAGGTACTTGTTGAGCCTTTCAGCTGGAGACTTATTCTCCATGGGGTATTCCCATATCATTCTTCCTTCAGGTCCCCGTCTGGTACTCCAATTTCCATGAATACCAGTGATAATAGAAAAAACAAAAAATCTAATCTTCCCTCCTATGCGCACTTCCTCAACTATTTTCTCTGTAATATAGCCTGCAATATTATAGACTACTCCTATCTGATATCTTGCATGCAACGTGTAACCACATAGTATTTACCTGTGACCACCACTCTTGGGTCATTCAACTTTATATAACAAGGTGTGTTTCTACTTGCACAACCGGATAGTTCTTCAACTTGTCTATATCCATACTGTGTAGAACCTTTAAGTACCCCAACTTCTGTTTGGTCTTTAAGATCGATAGATTTATCTGTTAGATAATTATTTATATCCTCTCATGCATGGCCTTCAAACCCTGTCACCGTTGAGATAAGTGCGGATGAGATTCTAACTTTGCATCCTGCAAAGTAGAAGAATTCCTCATGCACTCTACTCATGATCCATTGATACAAGGGCTCATACTTCCCGAAATTTGGAAGCTCATATAATTGGTAAACCCTAATTCTCTGCATAAGCTTCTCACTTGCATCATCATAAACCGGCTTGTCATCTATCATACATTTGTTTCTGTCCACATAGTGAGCAAGGAATCAAGATCCTTCTTGTTCTCCGAGGTCATGTGATTGTATTCACTTACTTTGCTCTTTCTAATGTGTGAATCTCATTCCTAGCCAACGATGACTCCTTTTAGATATTACATTTCTGAAAAGTTTTCTTTCGGGTGCCATCTCTTCCTCCTCGACGACCACCTCTATTATTTCCTTTCGCTCTTGCTATGCAGCTGCCTTCTTGGGTGCCATTTTTACCTTTCAATCATCTCCTCTTTCACTCTGTAATTTACCAATCAAAACCCTAGCTCGATTCAATCATGCCCCTAGGTGGAAACTTCGTGCCCTAACTCATCTCTGTCACCTTGCTTCGCTCAAACCCCTTCGCCACCAGAGGATTGCAAGCTTATTTTTTCATAGATCTGTTTGTCATGCTTGGTTTTGACACCCTTCGCACCTTAACCCGATGACTTGGCTCTTTGCACTTATCTCTTTCCTCAAATATTCTTAGTTGCAACGGTAAAAATGAATTTACATCCCATCCTTATATAGGTTTTTAAACTTTTGATGCATTTATTTCTCCTTCACCTACCAAATATCCTCTCATTCATTGACCAAATTTGTTCGTTCTGTGGTGGTACATCTTTGTGCCCCAGCGATAACCTTCTAACTCACCTTCCAACCCTCTGGTCACATAGACTTTTCTTTAGTGCGTATGCCCCTTGTGCCTAAGTACATCATAATTGTACCTTCTCATGGTAGTTATCATGGCCTCTACTTTACCTCATGTTATACTTTCCTTTCATTCATCTCCATCCTTGGTCACTTATTGAGAAGTAATCTTTCTTTTGAATTCAAGCACACCCGTAATAGCTTATTATTTTCACCTTTCAATTCCAACAATATTTTCACTCTGGATAACTACAACCACCACACACTACAATTATGTGCATTCCTCTATGCAAAAACATTCTTCGTTATAGTAATTAGCTTCATGCTGCTCAAGTGCGCTTATTTACACAAGAACAATAACTAAACTCACAAATCATAATGACAATGAAGGAAATACATTAAGGAAATATAGAATTTAAAAACCTAATCTAAATGGAAATACTGCCTTATTACAAATACCAAGAAGACTTATTTAAAGTAGGGTTTCATCCTACTCCCGTTAAAGTAACTGAGTATCCGTATTCCATCAAGTGCTTCTAACTGACAAGTACCTGATTCAAGTATGTGAGTGATGATATATGGCCCCAGCCAATGTACTTTGACCTTTCCTAGATGGCGTAAGAACTTAGAGTCATAAAGAAGTACAATTTTTCCAACCAACAACTTCTTATCCTTTACATTTCTATCATGCCATGCTTTCTGCCTAGCCTTTTCTTTCTTCTGAATCCAACGTGTTATGGCTCGTTGCACTCATCCAGTTGAATCATCTTTTCAATTTGCTCTTCTAAAGCGTTCTCATCAGCTAGGCCTCTATTGCGCACACAATGCACAAAGAAGGCTAACATGAAGCTTCTATAGGGAGAACGAATTCAACACCTAAACACCCAACTGAAATGGGTGTGGCCCTTATTTCAATCTCTTATAAGTGGTTTTATATGCCTAAATAACAGATGACACTTTATCATCCCAATCCTTTCTTCCAACATCACAAATTTTTTGTCAATGTCTGGCTCAAAATCTTGTTGAAAGCCTCAACATTTCCATTTTTCCTGAGAGTGGTAAGGGTGTATGTCTTATGGTGTGCAACCATAAAGTCATCTAATAGGATCCAGATGGTCTCATTTCAAAAGTGTGTACTCCTAACGACTTGTCAAGCTTAAAGGACATCGCATATCTTGTAAGAACATTCTCCCGTAGAAACCTATCTGATTGTAGTTGTTGTACAATCCTTCGTAGGTGTTGCTTTCTGACCCACCATGTGTAAGATAATCTGTGTAAGTAATGACATAGCGTGATCCATTCCTATACGCAGCTGGCTGGAAAAATAGGTCCTAAAAAATTCGATGGCCCATTTCTCAAATGGTTCTGGCACTTAGTAATTAGGTCTCAAAGACATCTCATCTCTTTTCCCTGGCATTTACCTAGATGCTAAAAATGGTCACACACCTTTCTAATATTCTTTACAATCTTTATACAGTGTCTCCCACCATAATCTAGCAAGTAGGACTCTTCGCATGCTAGTTGCATCACCTAGCATAGTGGCCTCCTGCAATACCACCATGGGCTTCTTCCATAATATCCTTATCGCTCATGCTCTAATACATAATGACATAATACTTCATCTCTTCCTAACTTTTATAGGTCACCACTGATCAACATAAAAGGTGCCACACGTATGGAAATTTGTTTCTTTTCTAATGCCTTCATTCCTTCTGGTGCCACACCAGTGCGTAGAAAGAAAACAATGTCTTCTAATTCTGATGGTGTGCGTTGTAACCTATATAACTATGCATCTAGCATGGTTTCTTCAATTGTCTGTGCTTCTTCTCCTAAGTGAATTCCAAACAAGTCGTAGGGTCTAGAGCTACTTTTCCCTGGCTTCACCAAAACTATAAAGTCAAACTCCTGAAATAGGAGTACCCATCTACATATACACCCTTGTAAGAAGGGTTTGTTCACCAAATACTTCAATGCCATGTGATCAGTATAAAACACAAATGGTGTTACTAACAAGAACTATCAAAACTTGTGCAATGCATAGATCATTGAAAAAGCTTCGTGCTCTGTAGTTGTATAATTATGTTCAGCAGGAGTCAGCTTCCTACTAGCAAAAAAAATTGGATGATCTACAATACCTTCATCAGGTTGAGCTAACACAGCACCAATGGCCATTCCAGAGGTTTCCACATGCACATGAAATGGTTTATCCCATGAGGAAAAGCGCAGAATGGGCGTGGTAGTAAGTTTCTCCTTTAATATCTCAAATGCGCAATGCGGAGGTTCTCCCCAATAAAATGTACATTTTCCTTTTAGTAACTCTTCCAACGGTGCAACAATTTTTGCATATCCTTGGATGAATTTTCTATAATATCCTGTGTGACCTAAAAATACATGTACCTCCCTCTTATTGGTAGGCACTTCCAACCCTAAAATGACTACAACCTTAGCTAGATCAAAAAGCAATCCTTCCTTGCTGATTATGTGTCCCAACAGTATTCCAAAAGGTGTAGAAAATATGCAGTTCTTGATGTTCAGAGAAATACTCAACTGCCTACATCGTTCAAACATTAAGCGTAGATTGTCACAGTGATCCTTAACAAGCCCATATACTGTCCAATCATCGAGGTAGACCTATAAGAAGTTGTGAATAAAATATTTGAATTCCTGAAAAACTATGCGTGAGAATACAATAGACATGTTTTTTAATCCAAAAAGCATCACAGTATAGGCAAAGCTACCCCATTCAGTAGTAAAAGTTGTCTTTTCCTGATCCTCTTTGGAAATTCAAACCTGATGATACCTGGAAAACCCATTTGTAAAGGAATAGATTTCACGCCCTGCTACTCCTTTCAGTATTTCCTTAGTGAATGGTGTAGGAAAGGGATCTGTGACACATGCTACATTTAGCTCCCTGTAATAACCAAAAATTCAAATTCTACCATCCTTTTTTATACTGATCACCATAGGACTAACCCATTCTTACTCGTCCAAAGGTCAAATGATTCCAAACTTCAACATTTTATCAATTTCTTCTTTTACCTTTTCACACAAATTAGGATTCATTCTGTAAGGTCTCTTTCTCACTGGATGCACACCTTCCTTAAGTTTTATCTTCATTTCCCCAAGTGATTCATGTACGCCTTTAAGTTCATGATACCCTCGAGGGAATAAGTCTTGGTAATCTCGTAGTAACTCAATAATATTTTCCACCTCTGAGTCTAACCAGTAGTCTCCAATTATGGCCTCCTTAGGCTTAGCCTTCGATCCTATATTGACATTCTTTTTCTTCATTGGTTCATGGTATGCACGTGTATCCATATCTACACCATCCAAGACCTCACACACCCACTGTGAATGGTCAATATCTAGGTTTTCAACTTCCTCATCATCCACGATGTACACTATCTTTCCTTTTTCTTTCTCAACACATTCAAGCAATATGGATTCTTCTCATTCTTCTTCAAAATGTACACCTGATTCTTTCTCACCGAATAATTCATGTATGATTTCCTCCACCTTTGCACTATCTCCCATGGTTAACAATTGCAAATATTTTAATGCCTCTTCTATTGGAGGTTGGGAAGAAAAGTAGTCAAAGGTCTTGATAGACTTCCTTCTGATGGGTAAGATCTGGGTACCTTGCATGTAGAACCTCCTCCTTAGTGATTGTAGGCTTCTGGTATGATGCCTCTCTTACACATTGTACTTCAGCAAGTGTGGTAATCTTCATAGTTAAGGCCTTAGCTTCTAGTGTTATCTTGGGCATCCACTTATTTTCCTCCACGCGTTGGATCATAACCATCCTTGTCCCTTTGTTTTCCTACTTATGTTGTTTTTTGAGATGCTCATATAAGTCCAGGCGCTCCTCATAGCTATGATTCTTTCCGTAGAAATAACATGCAACATTTTAGGGGCATTCACACCTATAATGATTAGGGGATCCGCATGTATAGCATGTTCCGCGAGGAAACTCACTTCTTCCTCCACCATGGCCTCATCCTCCATATCCACTTCGATATCCATGTCCTCTTCCACGACCTCCTTCAAAACGGCCCTCATTCCTATCATAGCACAGTTGATTATGATCCTAATCCTAGTGCTTGTTATTATTTTTAGAGTTATCCATTACACTTATCTGTCATAGCCCAATGTCTATAGCATCATGGATCTGACCAACCAATCGAAAATCCTCAGTATCATGGGTCGTGGACCTATAAATATTGCAAAAGCATGATACATTCTTCCTTATCATGCATTGTAACAAAGGACAATGGCTAGCATCATGATTCAAATGACAGATTTCATAGTCTAACAACAATGAACATATAGATCTACGAGGGAAACTCTCCTTGGTGTGACCTTCCACTTCACAATTTGTACACCAAATCCCTGAACGAGTTTCATGAGATGAATTTGCCAATATTTTTTCTAGCTACTTTTCCATGGCTGCAATCTGTGCCTCTAAGAATGGACTAACACCAATTTCAATGCTCCTAACTTTCTCAACATGTAGGGTTGCCTCCAATGCTTCACACAGATTGGTGTATGCCTTATGCGACAGTGCCCTTTTTAATGGTGTAATCAATCCACCAAAAAACCATTATGCATGATGGCTGGCGTGAATATCATAAGACATCTTAGATAGAAGTGTCTTAAAGTGGTCATCATACTCACGTACACTCTCAGTAGTGCCTTGTTTGATATCTTTGAGCGCGTTGATACTTTTCTGCTCAAACTCTGGGATATAGATCTCTTTTAAGAAATCATCCTTCAATGCTACATAATCCACACAAGTTTTATTAGGGTCAAACTTCCTATACCTGCTGTGTTCTCATGCTTGCAAGGTAGTAGTGAATTGACTTGCCTTACGCTCAAAAGTCATGATCCCTTTCATGTGCCATAATATTTCACACATATGCACATGTTCGGTAGCATCCTCTATACCTCTATACTCTGGGAGATGAAGAGACATCTCCATATAGATATTTTGTAGTTGTTACGAGCCTTGACCACTTGATCCATAACCTCATGTGTTTCCTCTGCCTCCAAAACCACCAGATCCACCAGAACTAGAACCACATATACCTCCTTATCCTCCACTTGTATTTGGAATATGACCTATAGATGTATTCCCCTGTGATTTGACAGTAGTACTATACTGAACCCCTACATTCTGTGAGGTAGTTCCACTTCCAGAGGTGAATCCAACATTTTGCATACTCACATTCTATGTGGATGATGCGCCTAAAAACACACCTCCAAATAAAATTGAAGCTGTATGTCCTGCCATTGATGTAATTGTTCCCTGACTTACTCCTACTTCCTAAGTTATCTTGCTAGTTACTTGTCGTACTAGATACGAGAAAACCAAGGACAAGGGCTAGGTGACCAGGTGGATTAAGATGCGCGCCCACAGCCCAGGTAGTCTTTGCTGGCACACTTCTATGTGAAGCCAAGGAGGAATCTCTGTCATGCTTTCCAAGATGGGGGAGTTCCTGATGCTTAGGCTCCACGTCTTCTACATGAGCTTCAAATCCTTCACAAGTCATCTCTCTCCTCAACGCCATACTTTTTGCAACAGTACATTACTTCTCTATCTCCCTCTCGAGTGCCTCATTATAATTAAGCCTCATTTCTTCTCTCTGCCTTTCTACCACTAGGTCTTCCATCTTTCACCAAATCTATTCCTACCCTCGTGCGAGGTGAGGTTTAGTTAGCCATTAGTTTACTCTCCAAGTTCAAAGTTACCATCAAGATCTTGATCGCCAGTGGGATACCTTGGAAATATGCTCCTCTAGGATACCGCAAAAAATGGAATTCAACTACCTTTGGGCAAGAATATGTCAAAATTGAATATTTCATAATATAACTGTTTAGAACACCATGAAACCACGTATCCATAGCGTGCGTCCATATCAGATTAGCATCATAAAGGGTCTAAAATTATTCCTGTATCTAGAAAAGTGCATGATACCTCCAATTCCATTGAGATGCATAAGAAGTTAGCCACTCGTATAATTCTACTAGAAATATAGTGAAAAATCTCTCATATAAGCTGTCATACATATTCTATTCTACCCAACTACATGCGTTAAACTAAGATCTAATATTGAACCACCGTGCATATTCTTCCTCCAGAGCATGTATCCACTCCTCAATACTTGCTAGAATTAACCAGTACGTCTTCATTGCGAACCATCCTAAAAACAACTGAAAAAGAGGTCCCGGCAATAGAACCAATGATGTAGCCTAGAATTTACTAGATAACACCCTAAACGCGCTAGCACATCACTCAGCCTAGACAGAGCACTCACCCAAAGCGTGCAAAAGTACCAAGTCCCTCTTTAGTGTTGCTTTAGTAGGATTTTAGCGTGATGAAGGAAGAAACATATAGATCCATAGCTAATCCATCATTATACAATGCATGCCATATTAATATCTAGGAAAGAACAAGCTTAAACAATAATCATGATTGAATCAAGAACATGCACTACTCAATTACACATAGGAATGACACTTAGATTCAACCAATATCTTCCATCTATTAATAAACACAGAAGCTCCTTACAATAATGGAAATCTATACCGATGCACGCATGGATTTGATACAGTAATCCAGTCATATGCACATATCTCTTTATGTTTACCTGTTACGCTCTGCATATACCTATATATATATATATCAAATACCATGTGATTCACATCATATATAGGGGGGACTTACCCTTCACCGCTTATCTATTCTAAAAATAGGCCACATGCTACTAATAGCCATGCACCGTTTACAGGCATAGCCACCCATGCAAGTGTGCTATCTATAGACCTCATATAGTTAACTGAATTGAAAATCCTATTCTTAGCTCGTCTCCATGTAAAACACTTCGATCTAATCCTCTAAAGATAGACAATGTGTGGCACGCACGTCTCTACCTCGTTTATGTGCTATGCACGCCATCTTCTAAAAATAGGTCTTCATGCTCAAAATCAGATAAGTCTCGAAACGTGAACTTGCCCTCCACGTGCGGGTTCTTCTTGTCCCTTTATGCCCTTGATCTTGACCTTCTCTCCCACGAGGACTTCTTGTGTGATCTCTAATAATTATTCTTTGATCAACAAATATTTCAGGTATAATGCATGGCCATAGGTTGTGATGGTTGGATATACTAATAGAGGATAGGAATTGAAGTGCTAATAAGAGGTTGAGATAACTGTGCTATATACTGAGATGAAATGGAAGTATTGATAAGAGGTTGGGATGGTTACGGTATATAGTGAGAATGGATTTGTGAAACAAGGGAAATGGATGCATGTTGTGAAGAAGGATGAGTAATACAAATATAAATTATAGTAACGAGAGGTATAGATGTGGGGATGGACATGAATAAATATTAGATAGAAGACGTGGGCTGTTGTGAAGGGATGGGTTGAGATACAATAAGGGGAATGAAAACCAAGCTCACAGGAGGTGTAGGAGAAACATTGAAGGTTGTAAGACTATATGTGGAAGTAGGTGTGTTTGTGAGGCCATCGAGCTCGATCAGGAAGTTGACGTTAGAGATGGTTGTTGGTTGGATGTGTCTTGTGAGGAGACAAGGTTAAGGTCGAAAATGATGACAAGGAATAATGAGGTGGAGACTTATTCTCCTGATCCATTAGTAGTGAATAGGGATGAATTTGTTGGATAACCAGCTCATAATTAGGTTCGATGAGTCATGAATTTTTAAAGGTGATAGTAGTGATGGTAGGACATTGTTTGGGTGTTGGTTATTGGAGGAATAGACCTCAGGAAGTGAGGTAATAATTAAGAGAAACTAGGTTAGAATCTAGAATTTTTGTAAAGTCTAGATCACCACTATTGAAGAAATATGGACTAGATAGATCCAGGATTTTTGACATGATTGAATGACTGCTAGGGGAATGTGGGGGTTCTTGATTTATTTCTAAAGGTGATCGTAATTGGTCAATTACATCTAGAATATTTTGAAGGCAACAATGGATACTATCCAGGGATTGTTGGAGGTGATCAGTCATATTGTTGAAGTTTTGTGGACAATATTTTTGTCTGCTTATAATCATGAACTAAACAAACAATCACTGAAGAAGAAAGAAAAGTTCTTGATTAAAAAAACTACAAGAAATTCAGACAAGATATTTTGTTTATCTTGATTAATTTACGAAAGAAGTGAAATGTGAAAAATTATGGATAAGAAGGTACTAAGAGAAGGTTCTATAAAGTTGGTTTTTGGTAAGTAAATGATGGAGTCCTCAATATACCTAAAGATATGTGAGGCCAGAATCTATGTTGGTGTCAGTACAAGGCATGGTTTTGGTGCATACCCCCTCACTTCATGGTCCCGTAGTGATAAGGGTGTCGGGTGCTTAACTGATATACTTCCCACTAAATTTTTTATACTCAACCAAAACACTGAGTCGGCTTATCCTCTTGGTGATGAAATCTAAATAGGTCTGCCTAGTAAGGAATATTTAGAGGCAAATTAAGTTTGATGTTGTTTGGTTATGTGTGAAGGGGGTTTTGTGAATGCAGTTCCTTGAATTCCTAATTAAGCTATGTGAGAAATCGGGCATGAATGTTCATTTTAAGATCCAAAGTAAATGTTTTAGTTCTGTGAGAACAAAACACACAAAATACAATGCATAAAATAAAATGATGAAATAAAAAGAGCATACATGTGATCACTTTTACTTTTTAATGTTTTAAGCAATAACAACAATAAGACACTCCAAGCTGAAATTGAAAAATAAATAAATGAAATGTATCAAATCTAAATCAAAAAAGGACTAAGAAGGTCATACCGAGTGTGATAGGATGTTTATGGTGTTTTTTGGTTAGTGATAATAATTTTGAAAGTACCAAAAAATCAATTAGAGCAGGTTTTAAATATACTTGTATTGATAATCACAATATCAGGATGATTGGGTACATGAACAATGAAAGAGGCTCCCCATTTCTCCAAGAAAAGATACTTGCATACAAAGACAACTGAACAGAAAAATATTAGATAAGGATGACAATGAGTTCCTTTGTGAATGTTGATCCAAGGAATCCAAAGGACTTCCTTGAAGGGTTTTAATTCATGTTGATACAATTATGTAGTTTGATAATGATATGATAAATTAAAATAATCATGTATTTAAAATTCAATAGGGATAGGAAGGTCCTACTCTATGTGATAGGCAGCCCAAGAAATGACTACAATAATCTTCAATTCTATGAAAGAGTCAAAAAATAATTACTCTGCTTCACCCTGTATTTCACGTATAATTTCAAGTTGATTCTCAATGTCTCCAACTTTTAGTGTGAAGGCAATGGCACACAAGGTGAGATTGTGTGTAATATCGAATTACTCCCACACAAAGGGATTCTAGATGATTAGGAGATCATATATTTTGGTGATTGGCTGTGAAGGACCTAGAACAGTCATCTATAGAACATACATCTTGCAAAAAACCTGTTAGACCAGAATCGGATTGATAAAAATGTGGTAATGTTAAAAATGATTTTAAAGGACACAGATTGATGATGATAGAGGCTAAAATGATAATTTTGATAAAATAATGATAAAACATACCATAATTGATGTCAAATGGAAAGTGACAATGGTAAGGTAAACTAGAGGGACTCTAGAATCCTGTGGAATAAATAAAATAGAGTTTTAATCACAAATAAAAGGCTAATGAAGGCAAAATATGTCAAGAGATCAATTGACAACGATCAGGGATCGATGACGATCTCTTTGGATATTGAAGATATTGTAAGGATTGGCTAAATGATTAAATGAGATACATATCCATAAGAGACTATGAAAGAGGGTGCAGAAAACTGATTAAAGATTATAATGAGTACAAAAATAAGTTTGATAAAGGTAAAAAAAAATTTACTAACATTGAGATATGTTCTAAAGGTGATAGAGCTCCTAATAAGGTTGACTAGTGATTTGATTATGCTTTTCAATAATTTAGCAATAGGGTGTTGGTGATCTTGACCATAATGAAATTGTTTACAGGTACAGTAGTTCATCCTCATATCCATATTCTGACTAACTGGGAAATCGAGGAAGACGTCGGCTAAATAGAATCAACGGTGTCCATAACAATCTTCAGTGATTACAGATTGTTGTCGATTTTTTCGGAGAGGTTAAAATCAACAAAGGGAGGAATGGAAAATGGTTAAAACCATTTTTCATTCATGAATTGATGTTATTTTAGGATGGTGGCAGGTTAGGTATTTAGGTATGAAGATGTTAGTCGTTTAAGATGGGTAGGGTAAATTAGACTAGGTTGGTTTTAAGTGGTTTGAGTAGGGTAAATGAGATTTACACATGTAGATTAGGATTTACGATGGTAATTTTAAAGTTTAATTAGGATAGAGATGATAATGATGACTATGATAATGTGATTAATATGTGTCAAGTCACCAAGGGGTAAAAAAGTGGTGTCTACAGAGTCATTATGAAGATCATGGCTAACACATTATAATTGGCCAATCTAGGTATTGAAGTCGCCAAGAAGAAGTACCTCACCAATAGTAGACTATTTTTAATCTCTTGTTGTAAATGTAAAAAGGGAGATTTACCATCAAGATGCATAACAAACTTTGATATTATGGGGAAGTAACAATAAATGATAAAAAAAATTCTACAAAGTAGGTTTTCTTTTAACAACTTACCATTTCCATCCCCTCTTTACAACTTATGTAATAATGGCCATGTTAAATTTGACTATAAAATTTTCGTTTAAATGTACATTTTCACTCTTAACTCTTTTTTGCTTTAATATTATATTTAATATTTTCTTGGTATTCCCATCATTACACTATGTTGAGCACATACTAATTATCTTATCTTTTTTTCTCAACTTTCCACAATTATTGAAACCATTCTTAGAAATAGTCAATTTCTTGTTAATATTTTCATATGATCTTGGTGTTATTTATATCTATCAAGGAACTTATTTTTCTTTGGGATTATCATTTTTTTAGATATAATAGGGGTATATACCTAAATTTTCACTCCTATCCCTTAATCTCCTATAACCAACAAGGTTCTTCAATCCATCCATAAAGAACCTTTTGATTCTTATCTAGTTTCTCTCGGTATTGGAGGTATCACTCCATCTCTCTCTTACAATAGGTCAACTAATCCTAACCTTAACATTAAATCATTTGGAAATTTCTATAATTACAGGATCAAAGATAATTCCTATGTTGCTACCAATCTCTTAACTAAGGCCCTTACAAGATACCCTTTAGTGTATCATACTCTTATAACCAAATCCATTATTGAGCTTGAAGGATTGGTCAATGCTCTAGTTGAGGAATTTAACTCTCAAAACTTTCCCAAAAAATATTTTTAATAATTATAAGCAAGGTGAGAATAAAATAAACCCAATACTTCATCAAATGATGGAAAACCCTGTGTAACAAATATGAGCATAATTTATCCAAAGATAGTATCCATCAAATGCAATGCTAAAAATGATAGAATCACAAACACTCCTAACCCTAGAAATAATTTCTAAAATATCATACTTAACATTAATTGACCCCTCGCCAACCTTAAGGATGCTCTTTCCCTCACCCATCATCCAAAAAGTAATATCACCAACTTATCACCATGGAAGAGTTGTGAAGGCTTATGCCTAGTCTATTTTTACATCTTATGGACTCATCCTTCCTTCTTCCTCTATGGTACATCATGAACATATCTTTTTTATGGAATTCTGATTGGTTCTATTCCCATGAAAATTTTCATGAAATCAGAGCCTTTACTTATGCTTTCTTATTAAGACATACCTTTGACCATAATGTTATGGATTGTAAGAGACATAATAGAGTCATAAATGTGTGTGATAATGTACAACAATGTGACCATCACAATACTACTCATAAAACTAATGTGCATAGTAACATCTATAAATATCCCCTTCTTAATCATTACAAGGTTGAAGAATCTCCTCGACCTAACAATGAGAAGTGAAAATCTACATTTTTTACTACTATTGAAACCACCTACAACTTAGATATAGAAACCTTAGAGAATGTGGTTAGCATGAAATGTGTGATAGTCACCATTAATGAGACATATCCATGGTATCATCCTCATACATACATGATTTTTTTTACACACCCTATATGATATAATATCCCCAAACAATATTCAAAACCATCAAAAACTAAAAAACATGTCCATATCAATGTTATCAACCATCTTGAGGTAATAATGTCGATGTCATCTATTTTGGAACCTATCATCCCAATTGGCCACTATGTTCCTACAATGCTTAACCATTAGTCTGAGATGCATTGGTCATCCTACATATCTGATCTCATATATTCTAAGTAAAAAAATACAATCCCATATCAACTTGAGCTCTCAACCTCTTTAGATCATATTCTAATTAAGAATTATCGGGTTTAAATTAGCATTTCATTTTCAATATTAGAGGAATGATATCCATTAAAAAAATTTACCTTCCAAAAGAAATTTTAATCTTCAAACTTATTTGAAATTATTTTAAACATCATCATCATCTCACTTCATCCCTCTTCAACACGAATATACCCTCACCACTAGTTTTTGGGAAAGACTCAACCTTGAATGGTTCAAATGAAAATATACTTCAAAAATGTAGATATATTTCTATCCAAAATTATCTACATACATATTGATATTTATCTTTTCATTTTCCCATCAGTTCTATGATTCTAGATAGACTTCCCTTTTGAGAAAATGATCCTTCTCTCTTCACCTCTATCAATATTGGTTTTAGTCATTTTTTATCCCGTTAGAACAACATTATAATCCCATGCGCTTTGACCTATCACCTAGTGGGCGTTGGGTGCTCACCCAAGGCATGCACAAGCACCGAGCCCCTCCTTTATGTGAGTCTTGTGAGAATACATTGATCAATGACAAAAATGTAGATGAAAAAAGGTAAAGAACCATGTATTCATTTTGAGAGCTTAAGATGAGGTATTATATTAATATACCCATTAAGATAACTAGAGAAACTTTATATGAATAACATATCTGATCCATACTAGAAAGGAAATATAATAGGACTCACACCCATGAATAATTTATACGTAGAACAAAATATTATATTCATATTAGTCAAAGTTTAGTAACCATATTACATTCACCAAGCCATAACAGGCCAATGTAACAATGCATATTAGACTTATGCATCAGAAACCCTAACCATGCTCCCATATTACAAAAAGGTTTTTACAAACCCATCCATCTAGACAAGCTTCTACTACTACAATCCTCTAGATGAAAACCTCAACTCTCTTGAACCTTCTTATCATTCCTCCAGAGCTTCACCTTTCATTCTCTCTATATTCCTCGTCCCTTCTTCTACCAGAGCATCTCTATATATAGTTGTATTACCCACCACCATGCCTTTCTGAAGTAACAGATCAGTCGCAAAGTGTCAAGGTGGTCCTCTAATGGAGCATGGTTCTTCTCATCCGAGATCTCCACTCTCTGTAATGATGTATTTTTGGATTTTTCCATCACATGGAATATTCCTCTCTTGACCACCAAGTTTCCAGGCTAGCACTTTATCCATTCCACATGCTTAGTTGGGTCACTCTTTTCTCGTGTGCTTCTTGAAATGCCAAATATGGCTAAATCCTGAAACACTTTTCTTTGTCGGGTGTGCGTGTGCCATGGGTTTTACTAAACCCTTCTAAAACCCCAGTCCTACGCACCTCTACCCCGCATGCCCTTCTTCATATTGGTTCCGCATGCCCATGTGTCCTTTGGCACTTAGCCAATATTCTGAGGCCCAACATCACCCCACACTAAGCTTGTTCTCTGTCCTCGAGAACACCTTCCTTCAATGAATAAAGAATGGAGGGCTCTGAATAGTTGGAATAAAGAATGAAAGAATGAAGAATGAGGAATAAATGAATTAAATAATGGGAAAACACATAAGAATTTTTTTAATTGTTGAAGGAGGAGTGGGAAATTCCTTCTAATATCTACCTTGAGCTTCTCCCAAGTATCTACCTCACTCTACACTTGCTGATAGAGGTAACCTACTAGGGTGCTCACTTTCTCAAAACTTAGCTTCTCCCCCTTAACACTCATCATATCAACAATACCCTCTAGTTAGTTTCCAAGGTCATCAAATGCATCCATTCTATGGGTGATCTGGGGATATAACTCCTTCAGCCGGTTTTTGATCGAGCCTCGCAAGGTCTCGAAAGCTTCTAATTTCTTCTCCACTTTGGCCAAGATATTATCCCTCTCTGCTCTATTCCCCTTATTCTTCTCTTGAAATTCCCTGAGCTCCACTTCATATGTAACAACTAAAATGCTTGTTACCATATCCCTATCAAAGTAATTATCATAAACGGCCTCAACAACTTGCACAATGGCCTTTAAATCGGCAAGGAGTTTGGTATATCGAGTAACGATCTCTACCACCTTAAGCTTCTCCTCCCTCTCTTGGCATGCCAAGGCCTCTTCTGTGGATTCTAAGGTGAGTGGTCACCTCTCCATTGTGAGGATGCAAGTCAAATCCTCCAGGCACTGCAAGGTTGATTCATATTTTTGCTAAGGCAATGCTAGGTTGGGATGCTTTAAGACAATAGCATTTATAATCATCTCAATTTTCTTATATACTTCACACATCCTTGCCTTATCTTCTTTTAGTTCATTCCTTAGATGTGCACTAATTAGTTCTTCTTGTTTCAGATCCTTATTTTTCTCGAGAAGCTCCTCCTCCTCCTTTTCCAATTCCACCTCTAAGAATTTCACCCTATCATTCCTTCCAAAAAATTTGGGCTCAACCTCAACTAAAACCTTGTTGAGTGCATTACAAACTTTCTCATTTGATATTTATTGAGAATTTACTAAGGAGTTTATCCCTTTTGTCTCTGGCATCTTCATTAGCACCCCTTGGATTATTTTTAATTCGGGTGCACCGATATTGTTATTCAAATGCCAAAGATAGCATTTTCTTGGTTCGTGGGTATGCGCCTTCTACATCAAATGAGGGCATGGACAATAGTTTTTATATTGGCACAGTGCTCTAGAAGTACATGCATAACACCTTGCTTTGATCATTGATGTAACCCATTCCTTGCCCCTGTGCTGCCACTACACTCTTCTCACCTGTTCACGCAGCCTTTGGAAAGCTTATTGTTAGGCTGGGGTCTCCGTCCATGCTGCCATATTCTTTTCCAATGCTCTCCTCTTCTATCTCCTTGAGCACTTCATCTACATTGTGCTCTACCTTGTGTTCCATGAACATTTTGATAATTCCTTCCACTTCTCTTTCTACGGCCTCTTCTATTTACTCCTTAGTGAGGCTTGGGGTCCTTTGATCTCTCATTTTCACTTCTTCGCTCACCCCTTTGCCTTGAGTATCTTCTCCCTCCTCTCCATTCTTCTCTTCACTTCCTTCATCTTCTGAATTGTGTATATCATAAAAGGGATGATTCTAAACTTCTTCATCCTCATCGTTTTCCTTCTCACCCATGTAGGCCTCCAAGCCCTTTGTTTCCTATGAGTCTACCCTCTCTACCACCTTCTGCTTCTTCCTAGTTGGTGATTCTAGTATAGGATACTCTTTCTCTCTAGCAGGTGACTCCTTCCTTGTTGACTCTTCTTATGTGGGAGGCTCCTCTTGTTTTGGCACCTCTTCTTCTGGGGTCTTCTCCCTGACTAGAGACTTCTTCCTACGCATGTAAGTGCTTGTCTTATTGCACTTGCTTCCAGGTGCACCCATAGATTGTGTTGTCTACACACTTGGTGTGTTTTTCTCCTACACTTCTCTTTCCCTTTTCTTTGGTGCAGCCTTCTTCCTCCCTGTGGGGTCCTCAATAATGGAGAACATCATTCTATAGGTAGGCACCCATTTCAAACTTTGGTTCTAATGCACAAGTATACTCTTGTTGCAGTCCTTCTAGACAATTTGCACTGTTAAAGGCTTCATCATCTGTACTTTGTGGGATACATACTTCTCCACATATGTGCACTTCTTCAGATATACGAGCTTTTGATGATAGCATCATGATGGTCTTGTTCCACTTCACTCATGTCAAACCTTAACCTTTTGGAATCCTTGAACCGGTTGACCCCCTGCCTAGAAATATTGTACACGGTGAAAGAGAACAATAATTTGCACCATGGAATATGAGTCCCATCCATCAGAGTGAATCTTCTAATGCAAAAATGATGATACATAGAAAACTTCAGCCACTTCACCTACAAGCATGGGAAGTTTCTTAGGTATCCTCCACTCTACCTCAAATGTGTTGTGCATTTACTTGTACCATTTTTCTAGGCATGCCTTTTGGGAGGTCGCATCATGGTATCACAGGTATACTTCTCAAACCTTTTTCTAGGTGAAAGGGATATTCTTATGGATACTCCCATACTGAACTTCTCTATCCCATCAGGCACTCAAATTTCTTAAAAAACAATGGTGAGGAAGAACACTGCCAAAAATTATCTTTTCCCCCTCCTGCACAGCAGCTAATGATTTCATCTGTAATAAAGGAAGACAATTTATAGATGGTTCCTTCTAAAATCTTCCATGGCATACATGCAACCATGCCTTATGTTCACTTATGTCCACCTTTCTTGACCATTCCATCTTGGTAACCAACCATGCAACGGCCATCCTCATTATAGGGTCAGGGAACATCTACGATATCAAAGTAGTGCGAACCATTCTTGTAGTCATAGGCCTCCATAATCTCCTTGATGGCCTCCTTATCATCCAATTTTTCATCTATAGAGTCCCCTTCAACAAACCAAGCTAATAAAATTTTATATGAGTTTGAGGGTTTATGTGCATTTTGTGGCATGTAAAATAGAAAGTGTATCTTTGTGCATGTGTGACATTAACCACTGGTATAACTACTCAAGCTTTCCAAAATAGGGTAACTCATATAGTTGTAGTAGCCTAGACTTACCCAACTTCACCTTTACTTCATTGTTGGAGATCAACATCCTTTCTAGTGTCCTTGTATCAGTTGGACAAACCAGTTCAAACACCATCTCATTCTCTATGGTACTCGTGTGATGGTTGTATTCGCTAACGGCCATCTTACTGATGTGTGATAACCATTCTTTCCCCAGTAATACTCCATATGGGTGCTCACATCTCTTGCATACCACTCCTCATTAAAACTAGTTGTGGCAGTTTGTTTCCATTTTCCATTCTTCTTCTGGTGAAACAGTCACCTTCTTTGGTGCCATTTTTACTTATCAAGATTACAATATAAACTCTTTTTTCTCCTCTTTATTGCTCTGCTTGATCCTATGGCTCAAATCCATGGAAGAATCCTTCTACTTCCGTGCCCTAGCTGTAAAACCCTTATCTTGGAAAATTCCTCCACAAGACGGCGTGCTCGTCTGAAACTTTCTTCTATATGCACCTGTTTACTCCTTCCACTTTGGTGTATAGATCAACCCTATTCATGTACTCAAATATCTATGATTATTTCTTTACACAAATATCTCTTTGCAGATTCCCTATTTCGCAAGATCTCTTCAAATTTTGTTATCGCAAGGTAAGTAATAATGTGCTCGACTTCATACTCATAGTTTTTTCCCCCCTTTCCAACAATAAATGCTACACCACCTACCGAAGTTCTTAGCATTGAATGCAGATTTTTCCACTAAATCCAACCTTAAGTTCCCTTACCCAAGTGCCCTATCCTATGCTGAAAACATTCCATAAACTTCTAGGCGCATAAAACAAATTCCTTACCGATCAAAGACTCTTACACGCGCAGTCTGCAACACCGAAGTCACTTCTTCTGTCCTTGACCTAATTTTTTCCCTTGCCTACCTCATGTTGTTCCTACACTTATTATCCTTTATACGTGTTCTTTGTTAACCTATCTTGACACCAAAATTCTTATCCATCATTTCCACATGCATTCTTCTATCTTTCGTGCCTTTAATCCTTTCATCCGTGCCATACAACTTTTACTACTAGCTTGTATCCCACTTCGCACTACTCCGCATTACTCCACCCCACACTAAATCAGATGTGCATGGTCCTCTACACATACAAAACCTTTTGAAAATAATAAGTGGTTAACGGTGACACACAAGGTCACAAAATAGAACAAAAATAAAGGAACAAGAAACGAGAAAGGGAAACATAAGGAAAGTAAATGCATAAAGGGAAATCCTAAGCTACTGGTAATATTGCCTTATTTACAAACACAAGGAAGACTTATTTATAGTAGGGCTTCATCCTAATTCCATTGAAATGACCAGGTAACCTCATCCCACCCAGTGCTTATAACTAGCAGGTGCCTGAGTCAAGGGTGTACGAGATGATATAAGGGCCCAACCAATGGAATTTCAACTTACTCAAGATGGCGTAGAAACTTGGAATCATACAAAAGCACCATTTTCCCAACCTTAAACCTGCTTATTCTTAATATGACGATCATGCCATGCCTTTTATTTGGCCTTTTCAGTATTCTGACTCCATCTAGAAAGTGATCATCTCTCATCTAACTGCATCGAACTTATTGACCCTTTCCTCGAATCACTTCTTCATCATCCAATCCTCCTACATGTGTTATACGTGGTGATGGTAACATGAATTCAACTAGACAAAAAAAACTCTGTGCCAAACACCAATTGAAACATGGTGTGTCCTTATTCAACCTTTTATAGGTTGTCATGTACACCCATAAAACTGTCGATACCTTTTCATCCCAATCTTGTCTTCCAAGATCACAAATTTTGGTCAGAGCGTGATTTAGTATTTTGTCAAACGCTTTAGTAGTTCCATTCTCTTATGGGTGATAAGGGGTAGTCTTATGATGGGCCACCATAAATTTTGCTAACAAAATCCTGACTGTTTCATTCAGAAAATGTGTACCCCTATGACTAGTCAAGCTTAAAGGACATCCATACCTAGTCATTATGTTTTCCCATAAAAAATATACCAGTTGTTGCTGCAATGCAATCTCTTGTGGGTTCTGTCTCTGCCCATTTTTTTAAGTAATCAGTGCAAATGATGATGTAACGCGAGCCAGTCCTTCGCGTGACAGGTGAAATTGGTCCTACAAAGTCAATTACCCATTTTTCAAATGCCTCTATGCTGCCTATAGGTCTCAAGGGCATTTCATCCCTCCTTCTTGGTTTTCCAAGGAGCTGGTAGTGGTCACAGGCCTTGCAAAACTCAATAAAATCCTAGTAAAAACTTACCCACCAAAGCACTGTGAGTAGAATATTTCACGGGGTTGTGTTTCCTGCAGAATGTCCTCCTACAATCCCACCATGTTCTTCCTCCATAATCTCCACATGCTCCTGTTCTAATACACATCAGCACAAAACCTCATGATGGCATAACTTGTACAGATCTCCACTAATTAGCATGTAGGGCGTAGCGCAAATTGCTAACTATTTTCTCTCCAAAGCCTTCATCCCGTTCGGAGCCACCCCTATTTTAAGGAACACCATAATAGCTTCTAATACTGAGGGTGAGTGCCACAACCTAAACAATTGCGCGTCTGACATGGTATCTTAAATGCTCTAAACATCCTCTCCTAAGTCAATCCTTGATAAGTGGTTAGGTCCTAAATTACTTTTTCCTGGTTTTACCATAACTAAAAACTCAAATTCTTGAAACAACAGTACCTAATGGCATATGTACCCTTGTAAAATAGGCTTATTTACCAAATAATTCAGTGCCATGTGATCTATGTAGAATATAGAAGTTGTTCCGAGCAGATACGCATGAACTTATAAAAGGTCTTTCTCTGGTCTTCCTTTGCAATCCTGACCTAGTGATACCCTGAGAATCCATCTGTGAAGGAATAGACCTCGTGCCCAGCTACTCCTTCCAGAATATCTTCAGTAAATGGGGTTGGAAAAGGGTCAATGACATAAACTGCATTCAATTCCTTATAGTTAACATATATCCTTATCCTTCCATCCTTCTTAATTCTTATCAACATTGGGCATACCCATTCTAGTTCTTCCATAGCCTCAATGATACAATATGTTATCATCTTGTCTATCTCCTCCTTGACTCTTACACACAAGTTAAGATTCATCTAATAGGGTCTCTTCTAAATCGAGCGTGCACCTTTCTTTAACTTGATCCTCATCTCCCCCAAGGAATGGTGAACACCTTTGAGCTCATGATACCCATGCAGGAATAGATCTTGAAACTCGCACAATAGATCAATGATTTTTGAAACCTCTTCCTCGGACCAATAATCCCCAATGATAGCTTCCTTAGATTTTATCTTTGTCCCAATTTTAACCTTATTTGTTTTCAAGGGCTCGTTGTAGGCACATGCTCGCTCATCAGTGCTACCTATGACTTCATGTGTACCTTCAGAATGCTTAACATCTAGACTTTCCATTTCTTCACCATCTACTACATAGACCATCTTTCCTTTTTCCTTTTCAATGCACGCGCACTCAAGCTATATCTATTCTAATTCTTCTTCATTAAAACATGTCTCCAGGCTAGATTCACCTAGAAACTCTAGTAACCTATTTTCTACTATAGCACTATCTCCCATTGTAAGGCACTTGACAACTTGTAACACCTTATCCACTGATGGCTTGGTACTTCGGTAATCAAAATCTTGAATTAGATCAACAGTTAACTCCTTCCAATTCCCTATCTGACGGCTTATCTCTGAGTGAATATACCATGTGCGCGCACAATCTTGTAAGGTGGAATATAACTTATGCAACCATAATGAAGGTAGTAAAGCTTCTATGCTTTCTGTAATTCCTTCTCACATACTTGGATATGGGAAGAGGCTGGTTCTTTGCCATAGTAGTCTTAGATAACAGTGGACGTGTTGCTTCTATAGAACCTTACAGATAATGCAAATATTACCTCGTGCCACTCAAGGAGACTCTCGTGATGTGTTTCCCACCAACGCACTGTAGTCCTAAGCAAGTTATAGCTGAGAATAATTCTCATTTCATTCTCATTTTTCCATTGAGCCTCCATTTCTCACAAGAAATCACCATGGCTTTCTCCTCCGGAGTAACTTGGTAGCTTTTTCCTTCCCAGGTACTTGACTGAGTGCACCTTCGTCACCCTTGTTAGAGATGCTCTCAATTTTCACCCAATTAAATCATAAGTCTCATGCACCCAATTGTCACATGCTATGCTAGTTGTATCACTCATCGACTGAGCATCCTCAAATTGGATAACTCCTTTTGTAGGATGAATTATCTCAAGGTCTCTGATGGAGTGCACATAGATTATATCCAGGACTTCCTCTCCTAAGGGCTTAGTATAGGGCATTGAATTCCCATTTGTTAAAGGGATGATCACCCTTTCTTCCTTTTTCTTGAAATTGATATACCCCTTGTTAATCCATAGGTCGGCATTATTTTTATAACACCAAGGGCACCCAAGTATTGCTGGAAAATTATCCACCTCAGCGAGCACCAAGAATTCAAAGTCCCCAATGAACTTGGCCCCTTGAATAGTGATTGCCACATCCTTAAAGACACCAATGGGCATTGATTTTGTCTTATTTTCCATTTATAGCACATTCGAAGACAACTATAATGTGGGCCTTACCATTTGATTCCAAACATCTAGTATGAGAACATTGACCTCCACTCCTATGTCAATGAGGATATTGCTCAGAAGCCACCCATCAAGAATTACATTCAATCTGATCTCTTTATCATAGTCAAGGCTGTGAGGAGGAAGGTTGGCATGCAGAATCTATCTTTTGCAATATCTCCCGATGCGAGGTACCTTCCCCCGTAACCATTCTCCTAGTAAGGGAATGATATTCTCCTGCCTTAAAATTTTACAAACTTTCATGACCTCATACAGATCCTTCTGTAGAGCCTTAACATTCTTCCTTTGCTCCAACTACATTGATTGCTCCTTTAGACACTGGATCTCTCCTTGTAATCCACGAATCACATCCATAGTCTCTTGATATACCTCTTTCTGATGAGCAGGGTCTGAATACTTTCCATGTACCACTTCTTCTCTCATAACCAGTATTATTTTCCTTGGTATCTCCCTGGTGCGCGTGACCTCTGCTCATGTCATCACCAGTACAGGTTCTAATCTTGACTCACGTGCCACTCTTAGCATCCACTGTGGGTCGGCATTCTTTATGCTCACCATCCCAATGCATTTATCCTTTCGGTGTTACTGGCTCATGTGTTCAAACAACTCAGGACACTCCTCGTACTTATGTTTCTTTCCGCACCATGAGCATTGCAACAGATCAGGACACTCACATTTATAATGTTCTATTGATCTGTAATTATAATAGGTTCCATGTGGGAACTCATTTATTCCTCCACCGTGGTTACTGCAACCACAAAATCCTCCACAAAAACCTCTTTCACATGCCCCTCCATCTGCGCGCCCTTCATAGCGGTAATCATCATCCTTGGAACTACCTGTAAGGCTAGTTTGGTGCACACCAAAATCAATGGCATCATGAATCTGGTCAATCAGCCTATAATCCTTGGTGTCATGGGTCGTAGAGGTACAAATATTGCAATAGCAAGACACATTCTTGTGGATCGTGCACTATAGTAGAGGACACCTACTTGCATCATGATCCCCATGGTAGATTTCACAGTCTGTTGTCATGATGCGTACCAATTTCTAGGGGTAACTATCATTTATATGCCCTTCCACTTCAAAATCTATGCACTAAAGACCACTACAAACCTCATGCACTGAGATTGCGAAAAACTTCTTCAACTGTTTGGCCATTGCGGTAATTTAAGCCTCCAGGAAAGGGCTCACACTGATATCAATGCTCCCAACATCCTCAGCGCATAGGGAAGCTTCCCAGGTCTCGCGCGGGTTTGTGAAAGTATTATGTGACAGTTCCCTTATAAACGGTGTTATCAATCCCCCAAAAAACCATTGAGCATGTTGAGAGGGGTGTATGTTATAGGATATTTTTTATAAGAGAGTTTTGAACCTGCATTTTACTCTCGCACACTCTCTTCCATTCCTTGTTGGATCTCCTTTAGAGCACTGATGCTCTTTTTCTCAAACTCATGGATATGGAACTCTGTTAGGAAGGAATTTTTCAACGTAGTGTAATCCTCGACCATTTGATGGGGGTCATACTTGTCGTACCAGCTATATGCGTGCCCCTGCAACGTTGTTGCAAACAGACTTGCATTTTACTCCGGGGTAGTGATCACATTTGCACGCCATATCAAATCACACTTGTGCACATGCTCTGCAGCATCCTTAATGTCTATGTAGTCAGGTAGGTGTAAAGACATCTCAAAAAATACTTGCAGGGGTGGTTGAGGTCCTTATCCACCTGCCCAGAACCTTGGTTTCCTCCTCCACCAGATCCACTAGACCCACTAGGTCCTGTCCCTCTTGACCCACCATATCCTCCAGATCCGCTAGGTCCACTAGGTCCTCTGGCCCCTACACCACCAGATCCACCTCCTGTAGCTAGTAAATGGCCTGAAGTGGTCGTGCTTAGTGTCCCCAATGTCCCACTGAACTACGCGCCGATGGTTTGTGATATTGCCTCATTTCAAGTTATGTGTCCCGTGCCACTCCCAGATGTTATACCCAAACTTTTTGTATTTGCACCTTGTTAAAAAATTCCTCCAAATACGAGAATGGTTTGTGCAACCATAGATTTCCCAAATGAGAAATTGTATATCCTAGGCGTAGATTGGTTACTCCATTTGATACCAACTAGATTAACAATACTTACCTCTTGATCTGGAAAACTAAGTGCCAGGGGTTAGCCAACTAGGTGGGTTTAGATGCACACTGATGGCTCTCCTTTCTCCACACAACTAACTCTCATCAGAGGCTAAAGGGGATTCTCTCCTGTGTTTTCCAAGATTAGGTAGGATAGACTGCTCAGGTTCCACGTCCTCTGTGTGCACCTCAACTCCTTCATGTAATGTCTGCCTCCATAGATCCATTACACCTACAACCTTGCATTGTATAGTCATCTCACTTTCACGAGCTTCACTATACTTGAGTCATCTCTCTTCCCTGTCCTTTTTAGCTGCAATTTCCACCATCTTCCTCCACCCTATCTTCCTTTCCCAGTGCTTAGAGAATCTTAGCCGACCATATGAAATGCCTCTAAACTTAGGGTAATGATAAATATCTTCATAGCCAAAGGGAAAACACGTAAAAATGATCCTCTAGGTTCCCTTAGGAACTCGAATATAGTAACCTATGGACAAGAATACATATAAATGGCATATTATAGAGCATAACTGGTTAGCACTCCTTTCCACCAGTGGTTAACAACACATGTCCAAGTTAGATCCGCATCCTACAACCTTTGGTAATCATCTTGGGTCCACATGCATGAGCTGTAGAACCAACTCGATCTGGATGCATATGCTGAAAGCCATTCCTACAATTCGACTGGAAAGCAACAAAAGAAAGTTTCATACAACTCATAGTACATGTGTTCTTCTACCCATCTATGTGCATCAAACTCAGGTCCGGTACTGAATATTTTAGAAAAATCATCCTCCGTGCTCTTAAACCATGCTTTATCACTCTCCAAGGTCAGGCACTTAGTCATCACACATGAATGAAACCAAGATGTATATGTATCCATTTCTCACAACAACTTCGAAAAGAGGTCCCGGCAATGGAACCAAGATGCAGTCATTTTTATGCCCTTAGAACAACAATCTAATCCCATGCGTGTCGACCTATCACCCAACAGGAACTTGGAACTCACCTAAGGCATGCGTGGGCACCGAGCCCCTCCTTTATGTGTGTCTTGTGAGAATACATTGATCAATGATAGAAATTTAGATGCAAAAGGTAAAGAACCATGCATTCATTATGAGAGCTTAATATGAGGTATTATATTAATATACCCATTAAGATTACCAGAGAAACATTATATGAATAACAGATCTGATCCATACTAGAAAGGAAATATACTAGGACTCACACCCATGAACAATTTATACGTAGAATAAAATATTATATTCATATTAGTCAAAGTTCATTTACCATATTACATTCACCAAGCCATGACAAGACAATGTAACAATGCATATTAGACTTATGCATCAGAAACCCTAATTATGCTCCCATATTACAAAAGGATTTTTACAAACCCATACCTCTAAGCAAGCTTCTACTCCTACAGTCCTTTAGATGAGAACCTCAACTCTCTTGAACCTTCTTATCATTCCTGCAGAGCTTCGCCTTTTATTCCCTCTATATCTGTCATCCCTTCTTCTACCCGAGCATCTCTATATATAGTTGTATTGCCCACTGCCACGCCTTCCTGAAGTAATAGATTGATCACCAAGTGTTGAGGTGGTCCTCTAATGGAGCATGCTTCTTCTCATTCGAGCTCTCCACTCTCTGCAATGATGTCTTTCTAGATCCTTTGATCGCATGGAATATTCCTTTCTTGACCACCAAGTTGTTAGGTTGGCACCATATTGAGTCCGCATGCTTAGTCGGGTCACACTTTTCTTGTGTGCTTCCTAGAATGCCAAATATGGCTAATTCCTGAAATCCTTTGCTAAACCAGGTGTGCGCACACCATGGTTTTTACTTAACCCTTATAAAACCTCTGTCCCACATGCCTCTACCCCGCACACCCTTCTTCATACTGGTTTCGCGCACCCACGCGCCCTTTACCACTTGGCCAATATTCTGAGGCCCAACAATGGCAATGTGTAAGGATGAAATTATCTCCAAAGGAGGATAGTTTTGACACATGGATTTCTTATTCATATTTTCTGAAGGTCCTTAGTTGGTGATTCAACTAATGGGTTTTTTTTGATCATAATATGGAGTCACTAGTATGACTAAATGAGAAACTTGCCTCCAAAGGATGTAATTGACTACCCATTCTCAAGTAACACGTAAAAATTGTTGTATTATGAAGTTGTATGATCTTCAAGTTTCCTCTCACAATTATGAAAATAAGTTAGCTTTCAGATACTCGTCCCATTGAGTGTGCATAATCACTTCATATACATGTCAATGTGTCAAGTTACCTTAACTAGGCACCCTGGGATAATATTTAACATCGTAGATCAACCCACTTTTTGCTAACTAAAAACCATCTTTTTAAGTTATGCAGTATTTTTCTACTTGAGATGAACCTTCTCTTAGAGGAACTCCCTGACTGTCCTCTACCTGAGATTATCTAATGCTAACTACCCCTTTGATTTCCTAGAAAGGAAAATATAGCTGAACATAATCCTAAACTAACCATGCCAATGTTGAGGACCAAGGATAGATAACATTAGAAAAGATGTATGAAAACCATGGAAAAAATTCACCTTAAGCTCAGAAGGTTGTGATAGCTTCCAATTCTAAAATTGGTGAGATTTTCACTGTTCTTGAGGGAGATAAAGGAACCCTAGGAAATGGATTATGGGAGTAGGACCAAACATAAGTGACATAGATCCAAGCTTCATTTTGACTATATGTAATCTCACATGAAACACATACTGAATGAAATTGCATAGGGAGAAATACATACAAAAACACACATGTAATAAGTAATATAGAGGTATAGGTATATACAAATAAAAACAAAGCATGATGATATAGCAATGAAATGATTGTGTCACAAGACATAGATTTATTGCAATAAAAAATATAGCATTGTCACATTGCAGTTACAAAAGTATTCTTGGCATAAAAAATTATCTGCCAAGTCAAAATGTGGGTTTGAACCTATAACTCACATTTGTTCCTAGAGACATATTTTATAGAGTTTTCATTATAGTTTTTAAATGTCCATTCCCTTTCAGATTCTATTAAGGTTGCATTACAATATGGTGCTAACTTCATATGGTTTTGAGAGATTGCAAGATGAGAGAAGAGAGCTCTGTAACTTTCCTTACCTTATTTTGGCCTATAAATGGTTGTCGCCATGAATTCAACCACCTTTAACATTATACTATTCAAATGATTATGCTAAGTACATATAAAATCTTACATAAGCCTATAATAAACTTCAGTCTATTACATGATTAGCAGAAGCAAATGAAGAAATGCCTAATTAAGTATAGGTAAGACTGAGCTATAATTATAACGATCGATTGCATTAACAAACCAATCTAGGCATTACACTACATCCCCTCAAGTGGGAGAAAGCATCATGTATTTATCCTAGTGTTGGTGCAAGTAGCGTATGCAATCTAATGCAATCCCCTATGTTTTCCTTATGATGTCACATTTGACAGGGATTGATGAGACATGTGTAACTAATGATATAAATTTTTTATATACCCAATGCTGGTAGCTCAGTGATCAAAAGATAGTGTTCTACATTTGACGTTAAGTCTGGTACCAGTTAGGAGGCTTACATAGATTTGGTAACACATGGAGTGAACTCTTGATTGGCTTAGAGATGTCTAGAGGAACTCTACCAATGCTTGGTAATGGAGGAAGCTAAAATCATTTTCTTGTTCCAAGTGATTCAAACCTCCCATTGGTTTTGGTTGTTCTAAAGGATGTGCAACTACTTTAGGAAGACCTAGAAAATCCTACCATTTTTCCCTTAGTCCTTTGATCTTTATGAAGGTCTGAATCGTATTAAGAATGTTATGTGACCATATGAAGTGTATTTTACTTGACATTTTCTGTCACATATGAAAGGTTGTCCTTTTACTTCCCCTTTTTTCCCACTTTGATTAACATGATACATTTGCATTAAGGCTCCACATTTCTTCTCCATTGTTAGATATTTTGGACACATATAAGATTTTCCAATGAATAAAATAGTCCATCCTTCTTCACAGGATACAAGACTGTGTAAGGCCTCTTAGACCAAACAACTGAGCCCAATGAGATAAAATCCACACTTCCTTTAAATTTTTTCCCTTTGAACTAACAAATTTCGAAGTGTGATGCCCAATAGAAAGGCTCCATTGCTACTTCGTAGTATCATTCCTATTTGATGAATGAATTACTAAGCAATGTGTAGACATCTGTAAAACCATGCAACCAATGAGAGAAGCTCCATGCATTTCAATGTCATTGTCAAAAATTTTGATCAGTCCTCTTATTGCAATATGAAAAAAGTGCGAGCCAATGAGAAGGCTCAATGGATGCACTTTTTCATTTTTAGTCTTTTTCTTTGTGCTCCATCTGACATGCTGGAATTAAAAATGTGAGCCATACTGAAATGGCTCCAGCATTACCCCCAGTGTGCAGGGACACTATTAGACTTCACTTCCTCATTCTTGGCTTTGATCCTTGTATTGGTCCTTTGCACTTTTTTAGTCTATGAAACCTACAAGAGACTAATGAAATGTCAATATCCATTGAATAAACTGATTCGCATAACTATAATGTCTAGAGTCCTGTGAAACTTTTAAGAATAGATTTTTTGGCTTAGTGAAGTTGGTTTACCAACTATAAAGTTTTGAATACTTTTTTTGATCTTGTACAAGACCTGATAGAAATATAGTTCTCTTTGCCACTGTAAACTCTGATGGACTTTAAGTTTCTAGAAGGAAATCTTGATTACTTTAGAAATCCTTTTTGTGAATCATTGACATGTACTCCTACAGTCAAACCTTTGATCCTATTCCCAATTGTCTCATGAAATGGCTTAGAGACACGCATGAGCTTCTGAAACACAATTGATTGATTCTATGAGGGCCTTCTAACAAGCGAATATGATGGTCACATATTGAGATGTCAGTCATCCTTTTACACTAGGTCAACTCTAATGTTTTTTAAGGCTACGTAATCACGATAGAGGATAATACCCTTTTAGAATACTAATGGTTAGTGAATTTAGGAGAGGCTGTAATTTGATGGACATATAACCATCACATAGCCTGTAAAAAATACACTAAGTACCATATAACTAAAATATAACTGAAATAAAGCCAAATTAAACCTAAGCGACCTAATCATATAAGAGAACTATGCTAACTGGAACTAATGTACATACGATACTAAAATAACATATAGAAATGTATAAGGTAAAATGAAATAATCTATAAAAAAGTGACAAAGAAGTTTAGAGAAACTTACCTACGAAGTGGTCATTGATGCATATATATATAATATATATATGTATCTTATATCTATATCTAGAGAAGCAATAAACCAAGAAAGAATCACTATGGGTGGAGAAAGGGAAACAACGTTCCTATCCTAGGACACATTATAGATGACTTGATAGTGAAAAAAAATCCAAACAATCAAGAAGAGTGTCCAATCCCCAAGTCAAATGCAAGATGATCCAAGAGAAAAGTGAGCATATGTAAAGATGGTGCAAAAGAGTAGAGTAGACAGTTTTTTTCCTACGATATCTTTCTTCCTTCCTTCCATTAATTTATGAGATGTGGTGTGTATATATACCAAACATCATTTATCACAGTGTGATGATGTCGAATCAGCCAATAAAAACCTAACACTAAAACCATCTCCCATGGGTGATGGCATCAGCTAAGGAGACCTAAATTTAAGAAATGGTGTAATGTGTCATGTGTATCAAGAAAGAATAAGTGAAAAATGAGGTTTCCAATGATGGATTCAGATGCAAAGTAAATATTCAGGAGTGCTAGTGTGTGCGACATAAAAGGAAGAATGAAGGAATAAATAATTAGATCTAGGGACCATATAGGGATACATATCTCTAGTGTACTATGTCCTCTAAACCCATGATGACCATGTGAATAGTCATACCTCATTCCTTGATAGGCCCTTTAAGGCATTTTCTCTAGAAAATATATGGATAAAATGACTCTTATATGCACAAAGGAATTTTTAGTAACATAGGTATGAAAGATTAAGATGAAAAATTTAAGTCTATACATATACCCTAGCCGTTTATCACCACATGTTTGTAATAGAGAAATATGAGGTGGTAAATAGAATGAAAACAATATCATAACACCAAAATTGAAAGTAAATACTAGAAGTAAGGCATATACAAGACCAGCTAAAAATGAAATATACCCACCAATGCATACCAAATAGTGTCACGTCATCCTATCATGTGTGGGTGAAATCAATGTTGTAAGAACCCTAAAGAAGCAAAATTACAAAGAAACACTAGAGGATAATCAATAAAATAAGACATAAATCACCTAGCTAGGAGCCCATGGAATGGATTTCATGTCATAGTGTCATAGATATCTATCCCAAATGGGCAGGTAACATAACTAAAAAATGCAATAAACCATATTATCAAATCTACAAAGATAAATTTTCATAAACTTGAAGGTGTAAATAAAGAGAAGATGGATGATTAGCGCAAAGGGAAGTTAGCAATGCTGAAAAGCACAAAAAATATGAGGTAGATGTTATAAAGATGAATTGTCATTAGATATATAAAAGCAACAGGAGGGGGAATTGGTAGGATATCCCAACCCACTCGACGTGAAGAAACCAAAGGGCATAAAATGACCATGACGTCCAATTATAGGATGTCAGTGTGGTGTCAAGTAAATAAATCCAAACAAGGCCATAATCCTAAGTGAGGATGTGCATAATACCGCAGCAATCCAATGGGAAAGACCAAGGTGAATCAAAGCCAAAATAGGAAAAATCAAGACCGCGAAACTCCAATGGTAGGAGGAACCATGGCATAAAACTCCAAAATAGGTGGAATCAAGATCATGAAACTCCAACAGTAGGAGGATTTAGGGCATATGGGATAACATATCTAATTAGGGTAGTCATCGTAGGCAAGGATGTAATGAGATACAAGGAGATGTGTGAAAACCCAAGTGGTGGCCGAGATCCCAAGCAAAAGTAAGTGCTCAAGGTAAAGGAGGAAAGATCATTGTAATCAAGGTACTATAGATAGCTAGGCATGAGGTGTGAAATATCATAAGGTGACCTTGATGATATCGATGACCTAATGCAAGATGTGACTTTGAGCTCGAGTTATGAGGTCCTCTATGGCATGCTATGTAATAATGACTTATCGGTGAACTTAAAATCTCATGGAAAATAGGGTGTCATCGATCCAATCCTCTAGCCAAGTGATAATTTCATGTCGAATATCATTCATAGAGGGATGAGGATTAGGGCGAGGTGACGGTCCATAAGTAGGTTGTTATCTAGTCAGTCGAGGTGAAGGAGGTTAATTTCAAGATGAATCAATCACACACTTCTGATTACGGGAAGAGGTATCAGGAGCCTGACACTTGTTATGCATTACTCAATAATTAGCATTGGAATGCATGTAATACTGGTGGTGATAAAAAAAGAGGGGATCCGAAGCGGAAGTTTGTCCATCCTTTTTATTTTGGTCTCATTTTACCTAAGCTTTGAGCTTGTTCATGTGTTGGTAATAATCTCTATAGTTTGATACATCATGTCTGTGGGCCTTGTGTCATGTGTAATATGGATCAGTCATAGGGGAATGGGGTATCGTAAGGGAAAAAGATATAGAGGGAAGTATCACAAGATGTGGAGGGATAATAAGAGTGTGGGGAAAGCACTGATGAAATGGGAGAAGATGTCTTCGATGGAGAAATTAGTCGCTTAGTCATCAAGGCACAATAAATAGGATCATCACCCATGAGGTCATTGAGTTCATAGTCAAAACTAGCGACAATATTATCTAATTTTGAAACAGAATATGGGTTAGCTAGATCAATTCTAGTGTGTGGAGGTGTAGTTGGTGGAGCAGTCTAAGGCTCATGAACTAGTTGGATAGAAGAAGTATCAACCATACTTGAGGATTCTTCTTGTATGAGAACAACGTTTATTTGTTGCATGCAAAGGATTTCTTGGTAACACAAGACTTCCCTATCACGAGTGAAAAGATAGCCATGTGGGGATCATCTAAAGTGTAACCATCATCATAGTCTAATATGGAAGTATCCACCACACAAGAGTCGACTATAGTCTCTATTTTGACCATATGCTCTAATGGAGAATGTGGTGTATGTGAGATGACAACGGGAACCAAGGGCTCCCTCTTACAAGATTGGGGCCGCAAGGAAGGAGGTAACTTAAATAGGATAAGCTTAGGAAGATCATAAGTATTAATTTTATGTCACACCCCGCATTTACACCTGCTTTGAAGGTTATACATCACTGTTAATTGTTGTACTTGACTTTGATGACTGTGCACATCCTTTCTTGTTATAGATTGATGATATCATAATTGTTCAATAGATTGATCTATTATTGTACTTGTATTATTTCATTGTAAGAAATAATCATAAGTTTCGATGTTCAACTAACCTCCTTGTCATATCAATTCATTAATAGATTGCAATGCATTTTAATTAGTCTTTATTGCTGCTCATAAATATTCTCGATGGCTGAAAAGGTAAGAGATGGTTGGTTGATTTTCTTGCTTAACAATCATTAATAATGTAAGTATTATTGTCGATATGAATGATAATATTGTTTCATTTTTTCTTGTATTAATTTTTTACTGAGAAATATTTATTTTTGTAATGATTTGATTAACCTTCTTATCGTCGTAATATTGATCTTAGGCCATAACTATGAGTTAATCATCTCAAGGCAATATAGATGAGTTGAATGTTTTATTTAGAAAGGTATTTGACTATGATTTGCATTTAAATATTTGGATGTTGGAAACCATGATACTCACCATGATGCTTGACATGGTAAGGTGTTATTTAATTGATGATTTTATTGTTCATTAACCATCATTGCAATATTAAGTGATTATTTTAATCTCCTCCATGATGTTTGACTAATGAAGGTTAAGTGCATTATTTTATTTTTGTTGGTCATGGACCATGGAAAAATTTGTAAAATTCTATTATCATTTTTAAAAGGTCTTAGGCCATATAAACCTCCAAAGATGAGTGAATAAAATATTCATGGTTATACAAACTTGGTATGGTATGTTGGTTTAATATGGGTAGTACCTCAAGATTAAATATTTCTTTGATTAATGGCAAGGTTACATTGTTTTATAAATGTTCTTTGACTATATTTTATGGTGACAAAGGTTTTGTTTAATTAGTGGTAAGAGGTCTCTGACCTGTCATAGGCATTGTGATAAATATTAAAGAAAATTTTTATTGGGGTCATTGACTGCCATGCAAAAACTTAGGGAGATTTAATTTTTTTAAGAAGTCTTTTACCACTCTTTGAACTACGTGCAAGTTGGAGGGAAAATGGTGGGGGCGAGTTTATCCATACCACTATGTGGCACTGCAGAAAGTTAATACATTTAATTGGGATTGGAGTTTTGAGAGTTGTGAAGCTTCTTCGAGAAGCTATCACATGCAATACATAATCTATTTTATTCACTCTATTTAGCTATTTCAAGATCTTTTGGTGATCTATTCATGGAAGTTTGGCAATCTACTTATCATGGAGATTTACATGGGAATTATTTGATAAAAATAAATACAAATAATGTGGGCATCAATGGTAATATTTTTTTATAAATTACGGGCATTAGAGTCTTGTTTTTAGAATGTTTTTCTTAAACCAAAATAAACTTCTCAATTGAATTAACACAATCAAATCGTTAGTGAGTTGTAAAGGTTAAGAGTATTAGTGACTCTCCTCTATATCCAGTAAAAAGATAAATCATCTTGTTATTTTCTTAGCTATTTGAATCTAAGCTAGGCTGATTCGGATAAATATTAGTATTTTATGGATACATCCAACTCTTTAGAGTTGAATATTGAATAAGAGAATATAGTAATCCTCTTCTTTTTTACTAGAAAATATAGTTGCAGCTCCTTAATTGCATCGCCATAATAAGCTTGGTATTTGAGAAGATTCTGGTTATTTAAGTTTTTTTGTAAATATATTTCCTATTTTATTTCCATCTTGCATTAAGTTGATGCCTCAACTTGATACGAGATTCTTAAGGGGATATATAGGAAAAGAGTATGAGTAACTCTCTAAATTAGAAATATCATTTGTTATTTGATTTCTAGACTAAGACATGGATTTACATTTTGGTATCAAAGCTGAAGGTTTACATCTCTTAGACTTAATGGGTCCTTACGCTAACTGAACATCTTATTCTTATTAATTGAATACGATGGATTTGAGAAGGATACACCATGAGAAATGAACCAGGTCAGATTATATTGTAGGTTCAATGGTTAAGAAGTTAGATAAAATTATAACGATCCTTTAGGACACCCGAAACTAGATAGATGCCTTGGCACAGATGATAAGGCATGCAAATGATAAGTTCGAAGAAAAATAAATTGAACTTATTGATAGCAATCAACGAGGGAATCACTTGACTATTGAACTGTATTTTGATGACAGTTTTTGGAACTATAAATCCAATATGAAATTAAACTCCAAAAATGGGAGAGTAAGTAGATAAGCATTGACTATCTACTGTGGAAGTAGTGTTCAGAAAAACCATAAGGCTAGATCATAATCTGAAATCAATTCCAACTTGTAAAGAGAAAAAGTATAATAAGAACGTTAGGTATTCTTCACCATTAACTTCTAGGGAAAATGTGGTAGAAGTAATATGGTAGTAAAATGTAGACTTTCAGGAGGAATGCTTATAAAACATTTTGTAATATCAAACAAGAATGCCAAAACAATGTTGTTTGTAGTCAAAATAGATGCAGTCAAAAGGGACCCATAAGAGGATGTTTCAAATGTGGTAGTGAGAAATATGTTAATAAGTGTTTCTAGAAGAATAAATGGAATAATCAGTAATTGATGATGCATGTTGCAGTGGTTAACTGCCAAGTAAAGAAACAAGTTAATCCTAATCGGATGCCAAGTAAGTTATGTAGGACTTCTTGTTGATGTTTTAGTATAAATCTAGTACGATGATGTTTTTGTATCTAGTGATTAACTAAAAAATTGAGTGAGAAATATGGTCTTTACCATATAAGAGGAATTTTTTTCTAAACTACATATTTATGTCTAACAACACAACATTGGCATTGTTTAACTTCATCACAGAATTAGAGTTATACTTAAGCTCATTTAGGGACCTATGAATTATTGACTAACATTGATTGTCCCAACGTAAGTTAGGGGTTTAATGGTTACAAAAACAAAAAAATGCCTTTTAAGTATGCATAAAACAACAAACATACATGGCATAAAAAGGAGTTATCTCTTAAAACGTGAGTTAAATTCACCCTAGAAATCAAACCTAGAATGAAACTATTACCTTAGATCTTATATGATTATTCAAGGATCAATTTAATGATCTGATTATCTTTGGCTATGTATGAAGGATGAAGATATATGTAAGATAGCATGTAGAATAAGATAAGATAATTGTAAGTTTCAATATTAATTTTATATTTACTAATGCATTTGTTGCACTCATGAACATCATGACTAATATTTTGCAGTAATATTTGGATAAATGGCGTGTTAAATTTCTTAGATAATGTACAGATTTTCTCATAAAAATCTAGAAGAACATCAAGAACATTAGAGAATAGTGTTCAAAGTAGGAAGTTTTACTATAAGATCAATAAGTTTTAAAGAAAAGGTACATAACAGCAGACACATAATAAATTGTGATGGGATTTCAATTTTTCCATCGAAATATAAAACCACTACAAAATTTCCAAAATCTAGGAAGTATATAAAGCTTAAAGCTTCATAATATTGGCTAGTTATTTAAGAAAAATTCAAAAAGATTTCCTATGATGGGCTTCACCGATAACATCTTCACTGAAAAGAACATTAGATTTGTGTTAACTGTCAAGTTTGAAATGGCATTTCTTATAATGAAGATAAACTAACATCAACACTTGTTTTGAAGGTTTTGGATCCCAATAGGAACTTTATCAGGGTAATTGATGCCTTAGGTGAGGGGTTGGGTGGAACACTTCTGCAAAATAATCTTTTTTATTTCTTATGAAAGTGGAAAATTGAAAGAGCATGAACTGAACTATGCTCCCCACTATATGGAACTTGTTGTCATAGTTTATGGCTTGCAAGATATGAGACATTACCTGCTAGGAAGGCCTTTAAAAATTGGAAACAAACTAATTGGGACTAAAAAGTATATTCATGTAGCCTAATTTTTATGCAAGATAATGTAGTTGGCTGGAGATTTGTTTCAATATGAATTAAAATTGTTTACTTTCAAGAAAATAGTACTAAATGGTATATATGCTAAGTCACAAGAAACATACTTCCGCTATGGTGACTTGCAGAACACGACTTTTGTAAGAAGTCAAAAACAACTGAAAATAATTTGTGTTATCAACTTGTAAGAACTACTTAAACAAAAAATTTGATGAAGGGAGAAAATATGTGGAAAATGAAGAAGTCTTACGGTACATGAAAGAGTATAAGTACCTCTAGACAAGGATTTAGAAATAGGAATTAGAAAGGAACTACTTTATGTAGCATATTTTGGGCTTGTGGGAACAATGAAACTACTGACTTGTTAAGTTTTTGAAAATATGAGCTTTTTGAAAAAGTCTTTCATGGGAGAAACCTAAAAAGAGCACTAAAATGTGCAGTAGGGATGCCAAAATTGCCACTTGGATATGTGTAATCCTTTGAAAATCTGGGAGCAACAATCCCAGTAGCCTATAAGGTTAGCTTTATCACCTGAATTCCCTAGGATGCATAATGTTCCTATAATCTTGTGTAAAAAGAAGTGTTTACGATGAACATGTTTCTTATAAGTGAATACTTAATAGGACTTGAACCATGGAATTATCTTGGTAAAACCAACATGAGAGTAGAAAGTCTTTGGTTGTATTTTTGAATTCAAGAAATTACATGATTCAAGGTCTAAAATGACAAGTGTTCAAATGAAATATGTAGCTTCGAAAGACTTGGAGGAATTAAAATTGTACTTTCCTTATTTGTTTCAGCGATGAAAAGTTTTAAATTGACTATCTATTATTATATATTAAATATTATTGCATAATATGATTAATTATAATAATAAAATTATGTCATATTTCTAACTGTTAGGAAATTTTTGTTGATTGAAAGGATGTTATAACCAAGAATTATAAGTTATGATAGAATGAAAATTTGAAAATTTTAAGGCTTTTGTGTAAAAACATGGACAATTTTCCTTAGCAGTGATGTATGGATCTATTTTTTATTAATATGATTGTTATTCTCTAGTTAAAATCATTGGGACGATGATTCTTTAAGGGGGGAAGTATGTCACACCCCTTTTTAGCACCTTCTTTGAAGGTTATACATCATTGTTAATTATTATACTTGAATTTGATGACTGTGCACCTCCTTGCTTGTTGTAGATTGATGATATCATAATTATTCAATATATTGATCTATTATTGTACTTGTATTATTTCATTGTAGGAAATAATCATAAGTTTTGATGTTAGACTAACCTCCTTTTCATAGCAATTCAGTCATTGTACGCAAGGAATTTTAATTAGTCCTCATTGCTGCTCAAAATATTCTCAATGGTTAACAATGTAAAAGATGGTTGGTTGATATTCTTGCTTGACAATGATTATAACGTAAGTATTATTATCGACATGAATGAAAAGACTATTTCATTGTTTTCTTGTATTATTTATGTATTGAGAAGTAGTTATTATTGTAATGATTTGATTAGCCTTCTTATTGTTGCAATAACAGCCTTAGACCGTAACATTGAGTTAATCATCTCAAGGAAATATAGGTGAGTTGACTATTTTATTTAGCAAGGTATTTGACCATGATTTACATTTAACTATTTCGATGTTGGAAACCACGATACTCGTCATGATGCTTGGCATGATAAGATGTTATTTAATTGATGATTTTATTGGTCATAGACCATCATTGCAATATTAAGTGATTGTTGTAGTATCCTCCATGATGTTTCGCTAATGAAGGTTTAATGTATTGTTTTACTTTTGTTAGTCATGAACCATGGAAAAATTGGTAAAAGTCTATTATCATTTTAAAAAGGTATTAGGCCATATAAACCTGTAAAGTTGAGTGAATAAAATACTAATGGTTATACAAACTTGATAAGGTATGATGGTTTTAAATGGGTAAGACCTTAAGGCATTAATATTTCTTTGATTAATGACAAGGTTACATTGTTTTATAAATGGTCTTTAACCATAGTTTATGATGGAAAAGATTTTATTTAATTAGTGTTAAGAGGTCTCCAACCCATCATAGGAAATATGATAGATATTAAACAAAATTTTATCTGTGGTCATCAACTGCCATACAAAATTTTGTGGGATTTATTTGTTTTAAGAATTCTTTTACCGCTTGTTGAACTCCATGCAAGTTGGAGGGAAAATGGTAAAGGAGCGAGTTTATCCATGTCACTAGGTGGCACTGTAGAAAGTTAATACATTTAATTTGGCGTGGATTTTTGATATTTGTGAAGTTCTTTGGGAAGTTATCACATACAATACACAATCCATTTTAATCACTCCCTCTATCTATTTTGAGCTCTTTTGGTGAGGTGTGTATGGAGGTTTGGTAGGCTACTTGTAGTGGAGATTTACATGGGACTTATTTGCTAAAAATAAATGTAGATAATCTAGGCATCAATGGCAATATTGTTGAATAAATTATGGTCATTAAAATATTGTTTTTAGAATGTTTTTCTTGATCCATAATAGACCTCTCAATTGAATTGATGCAATCCAATCGTTAGTGAGTTGTACAAGTTAAGAGTATTAGTGACTCTCCTTTATAGCTAGTACAAAGATAAATCATCTTTTTATTTTCTTAGCTTCTTGAATCCAAGCTAGGCACATTCCGAGAAATATTTTTACTATATGGATACATCCAACTCTTTAGAGTTCAATATTGAATAAGAGAATACAATAATCCTCTTCTTTTTTATTGTAAAATATAGTTGTATATCCTTAATTACATCACCGTAACAAGCTTGGTCTTTCAGGAGATTCGGGGTATTTAAGTTTTTTTTCTAAATATATTTCCTATTTTATTTCCATATTTCATTAAGTTGATGCCTCAGCTCGATGTGATATTCTTAAGGGGATATATAGGAAAAGATTACAACTAACTCTCTAAATTTTAAACCTCATTTGTTATTTAATTTCCCGAACTCATACATGGATTTACATAGAAACAGTAGCATGAAGTTAATATAATTAAGTGTTGGTGTACTTTAATAAATACAATTACACCATTTATTTCACCATGATGACACATAATCCTACTAGTTGTTCAGCAAATAAGAATAACCATATTATGATAAGTTGTTTCCATTAGATAACAATGAAAGAACTTACATGATTTATATATCATAGGTTAATAGTGAGTTTCCTAATAACTACAAAATATAAGCATATCGTCATTCTTATCCAAAGAGAATCATAATTGATTGTTTGCCTCATTTTGAGTGAGTAATTTTAATATGGTACAAAATGGAAAATGGATATAATGACACCATGTTAAGTCACCATAGTACCTTGTCATACTTAAAGGTGATTAAGTGTTGATGTTAATACAATAATGATTAATTATAAGTTAACAAATTTTTATAGTAATCACAATTGTTGTTACTATTAGTGTGAAATCATAATACCCCCAAATGAGTTATGGATATGCTTTTCTAAGGCAGGGTCATTTCGTGTGATTTGCATAACATTGGATCATTCCCCAAGATGTGGGACTTGCAAATGGGAATGATCCTCCAAAGAAGGTTGGTTCTTCTTCCTAATCCTAGTACTAAATTACTTCTAAGGAAGGAAATGTGACTATCTATTCCTAATCTAACAATTCCAAGGGACCAAGGAGAGAGAGAGAGAGAGAGAGAGAGAGAGAGAGAGAGAGCATGAAAATAAAGAAATCCTACACTATAGAGGTGATAGAACCGAGAAAAAGGAACTGCTAATCACAAACCCAACTGCCTGAAATGGAGAGAGGTGAGCAATGGAGAGGGTGGATAGATCCATCACAGACCAAGGATAAATTTCACACATAACACCATTTCAAACCCCGTAAACACAACTCCCAAAACTTATAATGGACATCACAGATATGCACAGTATACCCTGTAATGGTGAGAGGCGAGAAGAGACAACAAAATGAGCAAAGGATGGACAAAACACATCACGATATTGTTGGTCCGAAAATCTGCCGGGTGAGCAGATCTATGGATAGATAGGCCAACAGTGTGTAGGGCATAGCCCCTCTTTGAGACAACAAAGTGAAACTGGTTTATTGCTATTCTACCAGCATGAATCTGTGTAAGTCTTACAGTATTCTGCCTTCAAGGGGGTTTGGGATCTCATTCCGATGGAAATAGTTTTCGAAAGGAAAGTGGAAGGGAGAAAAGAAATGAATTCCAAAGTAGAAATCTAGGCTGGTAGTAGAGATCCAAACTTAATCACATAAACAAACAAAGCAAACTGATAAAAAAAGTTTGTGAATCCAACAGAATAAGTATCAGCACAAAGTCTTAATTTTGTATTAATAATATTCTATACAAGAAAGCTACCTAGAAGGAGAAGGAGAGAGAAGACAAAAAGGAGACAACACCAAAATATCTACAAGGACTTATTTTGTGGATAACAACATGCAACATGGATGATGTCATCATTTGTGCCAACATTCTTTTAAATATTTTACAAAAATGTACCTAGGAGGATTGGATCCTACTTCATCCATCCCTTGGTTGGAAAGGAGGTCCTTTTCTGCTAGAGGATGTGAAATTGAGCGATACTACCATGAACTTGCTGGCATCATCTGAAGATCCTGAATGGGACCCTCTGTGATGACTTCGATCTCCTCTCTGAGAGTGTTTGAATAGTTCATTACCTATCATTAGGTATCCCCTTCCTGGTAGGCCAGAAGGTGTTATAGATTCTGCATCAAAAGGGTGAAGCTAAACCCTGCAAGGGACGACCTTGAAGAGTCGAATAGTATCATCTGCCTCCTCAAGGTGTATGATGACATCCTCAAAATGATCTGCTCCATTTGATGCATTGCATCCAAGGATTCCTCCTTGATTTTGTCTATTTTCTCCAAGACAAACTCCATTTGGTCAACCCGATAGTCTAGAGCAGCAAGGACTTTGTTGGGTGCTCTCGGGTGATCGAAGATGCCGAATTTCATTAAGTTATTGACTGGGCAGTCAAGCATCTTTTGGAATGTCTCGTGTTGCAACTTGGCATGGTCTAACTCTTCGGAGATAGGATCTGCTATTGCTTGGAGTTCTTTGTTAGCTTGATCTATATTTTGATATAGCTCTATGAACTTTATAATCACTTCCTCACTATATTTGAGGATCTGTTCTCTCCAGGTGTACACTGCTATACCTTACTCGCTAATTTTGGCGTACTCATTTATCTTCTCTTGAATAAGGGCTTTAGGAGTTTCGGTGGTAGTGACAGGAGGTGCATTGCCCATCTTTTGTAGGGCTTGGAGAAGATGCTTGTTTTGTTCTTTTAATAATCTCTTATCTTACTTTGCTTCTTGAAGCTTTTTACAAAGGGCATCCACTACGAATAATGCCTCTCCTTGCAGACTCTCTGATAATGTCCCCATCATGACCTGAGTCACTGTAAAATCTGTAGGAGACAGATCTTCTTTCTCCTTTGTGGGATCATGGTATGCGATCTCCATAACTCTTTCACCTGAAGCACTTTTAGAGAAGCGAGTTATAGCCTTTTGCTTCTTAGCCCCATTAGTTAGAATAACGAAGAATTCCATTAGTGTAATAGGGACTTTCCTCTTATGCTGGCTTAGGTGCTTGGAGATCCATTCTGGACTTAGGGGAGTGGGACCAGAGGAAGAAGAGGAAACGGGGGTGGAAGAAGGAGCAACTTCAGTGGACATGGGGAAATGTCTCGAGACGTTACGTGGTGGCATTGAGAAAGAAGCCAACCCTCCAACGCTCATGGGGTAGGAGTCACTGTAGGAGAGGAAACCGTGGGGGTGGAAGGGATCTGTGAGATGAGGGAAGAAATGTTGGGGGACAGATCCGTGAGGGAAGAGAAGATGGAGGAAGAGGGAGGGGGAATGGTAGAAGACGGGGGAGAAGACACAACCAAAGGAGTGGTTGGTTGAGTGACATAAGGAGGGGAAGAAGGAGTGGGAGATGGGATGGTGGGAACCTGACCAGTTGCAATAAGGAAACATCCTGAGTGGATGTTCCCATTGGAGTACTTACCACCTCTTCTTTTTCTAGGGATATCAGGCTTACTACCTGTTCCTCGGTAGTGGAAGGAGGACACTCAAGAATTTCCTCATGAGCAGTGCTTGTCTCTCCCTCTTTATCTTTTTCCCTACCCTTTAGAAAGTGCTTTGGCTTGGTGGGTGCATTACCCAAGGGAGACGTGGTAAATTCTACTCCAAGGTAGATGAGGCCATTCTTCTTACACCAATGCTCAGTGTGCTACAGAGTTCCCTTGACCCTTTCCTCGATAGTCTGAGGTGCCTTGTTTCTATCAATCTCAGAAAATGGCCAATTGTCCCCATCCATGTCTAGATAAACCTAATCAACTTCTTGATTAGCTGCTTGGATGCTCTTTGGGACAATGGCCACACCATATTGAATTATCTCTGTCATGGCCAATCGAGAGTGATCCTTTCACCTGAGCTTGACCTTATGATACATATCGATGTAGATATATTCGATCTGGGGGATGTGAATTGGATCAAGCTTTGCCCTTGGAAGGAAATCATGAGGATCAAAGGTTGGCCTCGCTAGGAAATTATGCTTTAAGTTGAGCAATTCAATATCTATAAACATTTCCTGAGCTTTGCTTCATGAAGTGTAGGTGTACTTGCCCAATGTGAGGGGGAATGGATTTCCACCCTTCTTTCTTTTTAAAAACTTCTCATGGTATGTGATAAGCTGTCGAGATAGCTCTAATAGGATCAGCTTGGGTCCCGCATACCTCGGTAATTTGGTGGGCTCTCCCAAGAAGTTGGCAGCTCTAAGGTAGGTGAAATTAGGGGATTGCGTGAATAACACTCCCCATTTCTCTGTGGTAGTAACCACACTTTTGGTCGTCTGACCATGAGTCATATTAGGCCTCAAGAGGCAGATGACACCAGAGAAGAAGGTGTCATTGATTTTGCTGAATTGTGCTATGTTGTTTTCCAGTTTCAACTTTGGATAGTATTCATATATCCTAACCTGGCGCCATACCCCATACCGACTCAATGTTGGGTAGTCCCTTTTGAAGGTAGCAGCATATACCATGTAGGAGTTCATATAGAACTTCCTAGTTGTTGAAATTTTTCGAAGTTGCTCAGAGATTGTACTGTTGATAATCTCCCCCCATTCAAAACGTTGATCAGGGACATTTTTGCTCATTGTCTCTAAATATCTGAGCATCCACTTATGAAAGTAATGGGCATTAGGAAGCCCAAATACCCTACTTAGGAAGGTGATGGTGTCACTCAGCTCCTCTGAAAATTCACTGCGATGAATGACTTGCGGCCACCTGCTTACCACCTTTTTGTTTTTGAGGTATACCTCATTCATCAACTGCATGCATTTATCTTCATTCTCATTCCATGTCTTCATGTAGTCCTCTTGGCTAACTACTACAAAATCCTGGTGGTGAGGGATGCCCAACATGACTTCAAAATGCTAGGTAGTGAGGTTGATTATTACCTTGCCCTTCTCATTTTCGACACATCTTGTGTCTTTATTGTAACAACAGCCCACTAACATCATGAACTCGTTGTTGATTGCGCTCACGTGAATCCCTGCAGCGAAGTGCAGACCACTGCCGACTAGCTTATCCATCAATGGGCTTCATATGACCTCCTTGGTTCTGGCCCAGAAGTCTTCCATATCAATGTGGCTAAGTTCTGAATCTCTGATACCCAGGTCACATTCTGCAAGGGATTCAGGCATCCTAACCCTTTGGTATTTGTGTTTCATCTCTTCTTTCATTAGCTTGGCTTTACCCTTGGACTTGGCTTTTTACTTGATGAAGACATGTGTGAATCTGAGTTCAGCTATTGATCGGCAAGAAGAATCAAGGAAGTCCATCACAGAAGAGCCATGTTAGTTGTTAAGTCATCCATCAAAGCTTACATAATGAAAAGTTAGTGATTTATGAGTCTCTGGGCGTAAGGCGTAGCTTTACTACAGGCTGCAGGGTCTCAGAAAAGCAAGGCACATTTTGGGAAAGTGTTGCATGGGAGAAAACAATGCCAAAAGGGGCATGGAGCACGGAAAAACTACACACAACATTCAGATGTTGGTGTCAATGGATGTGTACTTGCACCATATGAAGGGTTTTAACTGGGCACATTTTTATTTGGTGTAACAACGTTTTAGGGTGTGCCATTGGCGCATATGTGGTAGATGCAACATTGTTGTGAGGTGTGCCAAGGGTTTAGCTTGCGCGGCATAAGAAGGTTTTGCCTAACATGCAGATGTTGTGGTAGGTGCGCTTGCACCTGCACCCGCGCCTAAGGAATTTTGCAGTTTATCTTTTAAAAGGCACGAAGAAGGCTAATGTTAGGTGCAGGGACAGTGTGCCTGTGGCACGATTGTGTGTGATGCAACAACCATGATAGTTGCGCTAAAGAAAAAATAGTGGGCTGGTTTTATAGAGATATAATTTTTCACTCCTTCAGCAGGTTTCTGTTGTTGCAAATCAGCACCACCCCTGGATGTTGGTCAGATTTCTAGTTTGATATTTTAGACATCCAGTGTGATTACACAACATTGAATCCTCTCCCCAAGTGTGGGACTTGTAAAAATGGAAAAGGAATCTCCATATTAGAGGCTGGTTCCTCAACTCCTCTGATCGGCTATTTTACTTGCACAATGGCAAAGGTTTAAACTCCTAAATCTACTCTAAATGCCAAGGAGACAGAGATAGAGAATGCAAAAAAAGAAAGAACTAATGCTAATAGGTGATGCACCAAAGGAGTTGTAGACACCTGATGCTCCATGAAATACACAATCCAGGCCCAAGGAAACACAGCACAAAACTCCATGCACAAATGCTCAAAATGTAATGAAAGATCAAGAAAGCAATGATAGATATATGAAAGGATTGAGGGATTTTAATCACAGAACATATATCAACATCTCAGATCCAATACAATACATTAAAGTGATCCAGAGGCAAGAAAAGTGTGCATTGCATTAAAATTTCACAAATTTTGCCAAGGAGGAAGAAAAAGGAAGTTGCAGAGCTGAAAAAGTGTCTCTCCTTTTGCAAAATGAACTCATTCTGGCTTTTACAATGCAAACCACAACCCCAGGAGAGAAAAACGTAGGAAAAAGTACAAGGGGTTCAACCATTAACCAAAATGCCATCAAAATAGCATGGGCACCCTGACAGACCCATTCCCTGACATTTTTAACCATGTTGGGAGAGAATGCGAGCCATTCTTCATTAAAAACGGTGGTTGAAACGTCATTTCTATCCATGACCACGTGCCAGAGGTGTTTCTTGATTTTCTCTCTCCAAACTCCACCAAAATGCAAAAATGACCCCAAAATCTTGTAGAGAATTTCACCATCTTTCCATTGATATAAAGAACATGAAATTTTGAGTTCTGGATCGAAAGATATGGTGATTTGAAGTTTTAGGGCACAAAACAGGTGCCAAAACAGGGTCGGTTGGAAATCTTTCCCGCGCTCTGCCACTTGGATGACACGTTTGGCACGCTCTGATTGGACGAGAAATTCTCTCTCACTCCATCAAGTCGGTAAGCTGTCTTTTTTTGCAAATTTCCTTGTGGGCACGGGCCAGCTTGGACACGTGGCACCATTTTTCATTGTTTTCGCGCTTTGGACCCTCTTCCAAAACTTACCCGCCGAGCTTTTGACTTTTCTCCTTGAGACACGTGGCGCGATCTCATTGGTTTTCGGACCTGCCGGCTCTTTCGCCTCCTTCGCGTCTTTCATGTCCCAGATGTCCCATTTGATATTTTTGGGCCCACTTGTGACTCATTTTAGCAAGGTTCTATTGGCTCGCATTTCGCGTGATGGGTTTGTCCCTTCAGAATTTCCCATTTGATTTTGGACTCCTCTGGGAAACTTTTCCAAATATTCGGCCGCGTTCGGGCATTTCGCGTCCATTTGTCCCAGACGTCCTCATTTGATTAGTTGGCGGACCCTCTGGACTCATTTCGGCCGATTTGGACCAATGGTTCGGGAATTTTTGGCCCGGTTGTCCACCCACTTTGCTTCGGACTGACTCTAAACTCTTTTTGGACACGGTTCGGCCGGTTCGCGTCTTTTTGGCTGCGATTGTCCCATTTGATCCCTCTCAGCAGTTAGCCAATTTTTTCTCGGTCGAACCGGCATTTCGCGCACCGCTGCGTACTTTTGTCCCAACTTTGTCCCCTGTTGCACTTTGCAGGCAAATGTTTGTGCTTACTTCGGCCGAGCCGGCCGGAAAAAATCGGGCCTTTTTGTCCCAAACCTGTTCCGACTGCCCCTAGGTACTAGGACTTAGTTCATCCTCCAACCCCCGCCACTTCTTTGGACACGTGGCATTAACCTACTTGCCTTCTGCAACCTTCTTTTTGAAATTTTCTCAGAGCTTGCTCTTTTCGCTCTCAGACAGGGAACTTAGAAAATATTTGAGGGGACTCTAGCAACATGATTTTTGGCCCCCAATCAATTCAATTTTCCTGGGACTCTGAGATAGAGATCTATGCAATGTTATCAAAATTACCCAGGGGGGGGGGGAATTTTGACAACACTGCTCTAACTGGAAGCAAAAGTGGGCTATGACTGACCCTACAACCGAGTTGGGAGAGAATGGGAGGAGTTCCCTTTCTCAAAAGTTGCAACCAGGGGGCAACTGATTTTGGCACTGAACAATTTTGGCTGATTGGATGAGTGGAAAATCAACAAGAAGCTTGTCTTCTACCCAAATCATCAAGGTGTCAACTAAAAACAAATCCAATACCTCTTTTAGTTGCTCTGCATTTGGATTGAAGAGGTATAATAGCTGATCCTTGGTACTTTGAAAACCTCACACTCTGAGCCACTTAGAAGCAAGCACTGAACTGGACTGTGCAAGAGCTTCTCCTTTAGCACTCACAATGACTATGTACAAATACCTAAAGGTCATACATGGTCCAAAATGGTACATGCAGAGTTTGCATATGCCTTCTTTTACTGAAAGAAAAACTACCTAATCCTACTCTAACTGGAAGAAAAAGTGGGCTAAACAAACCCTGCAACCGGTTGGGAGAAATAGCTTCCCTTTCTCAAAAGTAGCAACCATGCAACTGATTTGGCACTGAACATGGCTGATTGGATGATTGGAAAAGCAACATGAAGCTAGGACTTCTACCCAAATCATCAAGGTTTCAACTGAAAACAAATCCAATACCTCTTTTAGTTGCTCTACATTTGGATTGAAGAGGTATGACAGCTGATCCTTGGTAGTTTGTAGCTCACCCTCATGCTTAGAAGCAAGCATGACTAGTTGTGACTTCTCCTTTGACTCCAATGAAGTCAAATACCTTATTGGGAAAGGTATGATCCATTTGATATGCCCATAGCTCTGATTTTCAACTCCAAAAATGGAGTCTTCTTGTAAACCTTCTTGGGTGGGTGATGTGGAAGCAATGGTAGGACTTTTCTACCATTTCTCTTCTCTTCATGGCAACATGGAACTCTTCTATAGTGTGCAACTCCTCGTTATTGATTGCAACATCCAATGAAGTTGCTTTTGCATTGTTGTTATCTGTTGTAATACATTGTTGGCTTTGGTAGCTCCTCCATTGTAGCTTTTGGAAGATCAAATTCTTCCAGCTTTGATTCAAGAGGCATGTTGCAAACTGTAGGCTGTTGTCTTTGAACTCTTTTGTCCATGGCAGAAAGTTCTTGTTGTTGGAGAATGAATGGTGAAGAAGGAAACATGGTAATTTCAGCTAGCTCTTCATCTAAACATTCTTCTAAGTCTGATGGCAAATCAAACTCTTGAATGTCTTGCTGCAGCAAAGTCTCTCCCTCTTGTATGGTGGCCTCCAAATCTGCATTTTCTTCACCCTATATAACTTCATTTTCAAACATGAAACTTGTCAATCGAAACTCATCCCAAAAATCAGATTGTTGGAGAGATGAAGTGGGAGAGAAGCATGAAATTTCTTGTGCCTTTTGCTCACAATTTGGACCTGTTTTGTTCACCTCCATAATGGCTTCATCAATCAAATCAGCCCCTTCAAATGAAAGCAAAAATGTATCAATAATGCTTCCTTCTTCTACTATTGTAAAAACTGACTTGACCTCATCCATTTTCTCCTCAAAGATGGGGTTTTGAGATGGTTTTCCTTCCTTCTTGATGGCTGATTTTGCAGTGCAAACTAGATCAGCATTTTCTTTGGGCAAAGTGCCAACATGGACACCCAACTCATCACCAACAAACTGTTGTTTTTCTCGCTTCACTGCTGTTATAAAATCAGCCTTGTTTTCCACTTGTTCTCCAACTTCAACATCCTCTATTGGTTTCACCATCAAGGGGATTTTTGTAATCCCGAATTTAAGAGCCCAACTCTTCATATTTTTAATTTCTTCATCCTTGTTTGGCTCTTATTTTTGTTGTTGTTTTCCTTGATTGGCATCCTGATTTTTATCCTCCCAACATGGATTTGGGAATGCAAGAGGAGAAGTGGATTGTAACTCAATTGATTTTGCAATTTTTTTGTGGTGGAGGAGGTAGGAACTCTTGTTTCTTTGGAGGGAATGGTTGTTTAGAAGGGAAAGGGACAAAAGAATTAAGATAGGGTGGAAGACTAGGGAATGGAGAAATGGATTCAACACTTGGGACAACAGATGGAGATTTTAAAACTTGACACTGCTAAGATAAAACAGATTGGGAAAGAGGGAGAGAAAAGGCATGAGATGGTGTGCTTACCTGTTGACAAGGTTGTTGAATACTCCTCTCATACACCTTTATTCCTTCAGTCCACTTTGCAAGCAATGGTAGTATTGTAATCATGAAGTCTAGCTTCTCTTGAGGGTTGTAATGCCTTGGAAAAGGTCCCACCCATGGACAAGGTGCTCTACAACCGATTCTAAATGCTTTCATTTGTGCTCGAGCCCTGGATTGCACCATGTTTACCTCCATCTTTTGGATTTTTTCCAGCAGATCTGCATTTTCTTCTTGACTACCCTCACAACCAGCATACCCTTGTGCTTGACATGCTTCATATCCAAACTGACTTTGGCACTGCTGCTCATATGGGTAGACATGCTGATTTTGAATTTGATCAAAATGCTGATTTGGAGGATTTGTAAAACATGTTGGAGGTGTGATATACTGCTGTTGTAAATATGAATTCCATGATGGAAATGAAGTCATGATTGCACAACTTCATGGAATGGAAAATAATGAAAATGATGGAAAGAAGAATGGATGGAAATGAATGGAAAACAGGTCTGCAACTTAGAGAATGAGTTGTTTACCAGATGGAGTCGCCAGATGTGCTTTTGAAAGTTCCTCCAAAAGGTTGAATCTTTAACAGGAACACACCAACCTATCAAAGATAAAGTGGAAGACCTCTAAGGTCCCACCGGGCGTGCCAAAACTGTTGTTGCAAATCAGCAGCACCCCTGGATGTTGATCAGATTTCTAGTTTGATATTTTAGACATCCAGTGTGATTGCACAACATTGAATCCTCTCCCCAAGTGCGGGACTTGTAAAAATGGAAAAGGAATCTCCAGATTAGAGGCTGGTTCCTCAACTCCTCTGATCAGCTATTTTACTTGCACAATTGTAGAGGTTTAAACTCCTAAATATACTCTAAATGCCAAGGAGACAAAGATAGAGAATGCAAAAAAAGAAAGAACTAATGCTAATAGGTGATGCACCAAAGGAGTTGTAGACACCTGATGCTCCATGAAATACACAAGTTACAAGGAAACACAGCACAAAACATGCATAAATGCTCAAAATGTAATGAAAGATCAAGAAAGCAATGATAGATATATGAAAGGATTGAGGGATTTTAATCACAGAACATATATCAACATCTCATATCCAATACAGTACATTACAGTGATCCAGAGGCAAGAAAAGGTGCTGCATTACATGGAAAGGTAAAAAAATTTCACAAATTCTACCAAGGAGGAAGAAAAAGGAAGTTGCAGAGCTAAAAAAGTCTCTCCTTTTGCAAAATGAACTCATTCTGGCTTTTACAGTGCAAACCACGACCCCAGGAGAGAGAAACGCGGGAAAAAGTGCAAGGGGTTCAACCATTGACCAAAATGCCATCAAAACAGCATGGGTGCCCTGACAAACCCATTCCCTGACATTTTTAACCATGCTGGGAGAGAATGAGAGCCATTCTTCATTAAAAATGGTGGTTGAAACGTCATTTCTATCCATGACCACGTGCCAGAGGAATTTCTTAATTTTCTCTCTCCAAACTCCACCAAAATGCAAAAATGACCCCAAAATCTTGTAGATAATTTTACCAGCTTTCCATTGATATAAAGAACGTGAAAAAAATGAGCTCTGGATCGAAAGATATGGCGATTTGAAGTTTTAGGGCAAAATAGGGCCAAATTGGATCGGTGGGAAATTTTTTTGAATTTTTTACCTTTTTGGTCGTTTGGAAAATTTTCCAAAATTTTCCCGCGCTCCACAAGTCTAGGTGCCACGTGGCAAGTTTTCATTGGGTGCGGGCCCCTCCTGCTCCATTTTTCTTTGTTTTAGCCTTTGGAAAATTTTCCAAAATTTTCCCGCTGGGCCGACGAGCTGGGACACGTGTCACGCTCTGATTGGGAGCGGGCCCATTCTTTCAAATTTTCATGCAGGTCGCTTTGATATTTTTTGCCCCACCTAGACACGTGGCGAGATTCTATTGACTCGCAATAAGGGGGGTGGGTTTTCCCTTCTGAATTTTCCTTTATTTTCTCCTTGGGAAACTTTTCCAAATATTCCCTGCGCTCCGCCACTCCTTGACACGTGTTCTCATGTGATTAGTTGGCGGAGACTCCGCAGGCATTTTAAATTTTGCGCCAATGTTTTGGGAAAAATTCCCAATTTCCACCCGCTCTTCGCTGGTCTGAACCTCCTTGGACACGTGGCATGTTTCTATTGGCCGCGGGGCCATCCCTCAAAAAAATTTCTTGCACCAACACTTAGTCGATTTTTCCAACTTTCTCCCCTGGGCACGTGGCAGCAAATGATTGGTCGGCGGGCCCACAGGAAAAATTCTCCCTTTTGAAACCTTTTCCAAAACACTTGGTAAAAAACCAAGTTCTCCTCCGACCCCCGCCACTTCTTTGGACACGTGGCACGTCCTGATTGGCTGCGGACCTTCTAGGGGAAAATTTCCCACAAAAACTTCGTCGAGCCATAACTTGAAAAATACATGGAGTTAGGAGGAAAACTTTACCTTTCTGGAAAGCTAAGAAAGAGCTCTATCCAATGGTGCCATTTCTAGAAGGTTTTGAGTGCCTAAAAAGCAAAATATTATGACTGAGGCACAAGAGAGGGGAGAATGGGAGGAGTTAGCCACAAAATGAGTAGGGGGCAAATTTTGGATAACAGTTTCTTGACATCAAGGGGAAAAGAAACCAGCAAAGCAAGGAAAAAAACTGAGTAGTTTTGTGGCAGAGGTCCTCTAGATTTGCAGATCTGGAAGGAGGACAGAGAACAGTTTGGCTTTGAGTATTTTGGATTGCAAAATGGGTGGGATTGCATTATCTTTTTAGGTTCATTGTTATTTATCAATCCTAATCACCTAAAACAACAGAAAAACCATAACCAAGCCACAAGAAAATAAAAGACCACTTACCGAGAATATATAACTATAAAGAGATGATGTGGGATCCACGAACGTGACAAATGGAAACATGCAGGGCTGACAGGAACGCTGACAAGTATAGAGGAATAACTTTTTCACATTTTTTGAATTGTGAAAATGACAGGTCGGACGTGCCTATATATAGCAAAAGGTGTAAGAAATGTGCCACCAACTTTTTCTACAACGCACATAGGGAGATGTTGACACAAAAATATTTGCGCCATAGGCACAGCTTTGGAAGTGTCGACATTGTGTTTTCAGCACCTAGGCGCACCATTGAGGGGTGCAACATTTTGAATGTTGACAAGTTGGCGCATGCACTTAGGTTTGCCATTGACAGGCGCAACATGGAGTGGCGCAACATTTGGAGTGTTGACACTCCCAAATCTATGCCAAAGGAATAGAAGGGGCGTAGTTTTGATTGATGTAACATAAAAGAAAACTGCGCTCAACCCAAGACAGGTGAAAAAAGACCAAGTTAGAAAGAATATATTTCCCAGAAAAGGATTTTATGCCATTCCAAATGTTAACAGACCTCAACGGGGGACCAAAACAAAAATTTTAGTACGGTTAATTGCAAAATTGCCCTTGTCAATTTTACGGGATAACAGCTAGCTCTTTCTGGGGACTAACTTTGAGCGAAGCTTAAGGGTAGAGAATCCCAGATCAACATGTGCCTATCCATTGGGCTGGAGTCCAAAAAAAAGGTAACGAAAAAGAAAGGAAAACACACAACCAGTAGAAAGCAAACACATAACAAAAACAAACACACAACTAAAGAAAACTGTACAAAGAAGAGAGCAAGCTCTACTTCCTAAATATTTTGAGATTTTGCCTGCTATAAGGAAACGGGAGCTCAGTTCCATCTAGATATGAGATATAGAAGCTATTCTCTCCATTGAGCTGCTTGATCTTGAAAGGCCCTCTCCAAAGAGAGTCAAATTTCCCATGTATGCCCTTTGGTTCTCTTTTCTTGTCCCATAAAAGAATGAGATCTCCCACCTAGAAATCCCTCTACTTAGCCTTTTTATCGAATAGTCTCTGGACTTTATTCTAGTGTTCGATGATCTTGTCGACCACCCTTACTCTCTTTTCTTCAAGCTCTGTTCGATACATGATCCTCTTTTCAAGAGAATTCTAGAAAGTTTCATCTTCGACCGCTCGTGCCAAGGGTAGAGAAGGGAGTTCCTTAGAAATGGGGAGCTCAGCGTTGGTTCCATATAATACTTGAAAAGGTGACATACCAAGAGACCTCTTCAGAGTAATACAGTCTACCCTCAAAGCATCATATAATGACTTGTACCATGACCACTGATTCTCATCGACCAGCTTTCATATGATGGTTACTAGGTTTTTATTACTGGATTCTGCCTGACCATTTCCCTCGGGGTAATAATCTGATGCATGGGCCAAGGTTATCCCATATTCATAGCAAAAGCTGATAATTTCCCATGAGGAGAAGTTGGAAGCATTATCAACAACGATCTTGTGTGGGATGAGAAACCTCACAATGATATTTTCTTTGATGAAGTTGTAAACAACTTCAGAGGTGGCATTCTTAACAGGTATGGCCTCCACCCATTTGGTGAAGTAATCTGTTGTTGTTAGGACATAACTATGTCTGGAACTTGATTGGGGATGTAGTGCTCCAATAAAATCAATTCCCCATTTCCTAAATGGTTCATCAATAATGACGGGCCTGAGGGGAAAAGCAGCCAATTTTGGTTTGCTAACAAACTGTTGGCAAAGCTCACATTTTGCTACCTAGGTGGCTGTATCCCGAAATATATTTGGCTAGTAATACCTGGTGGGGATGATCTTATGTGTTGTTACGGGTGAGGAGAAATGACTGCTGCAGGCTGAGTCATGAAAAGTTTCAAGCAATTTGATCTGTTGTGGTTTGTCAACGCATCGCAAGAAGATGTCATCAATATTGCGCTTCTATAAACCGTCATCCCATATGACATATCTAGCTGCCCTGAGCTTTGCAGTCCACTTTTCCTTTGAAGTTAGATGAGTTGGGCACTCACCATAAGTGAGAAAGAAAGCAATGTCTGAATACCATTCGTCGTTAGTCGTAACAAATAGAAACATAGGTAGAGAATCAGCTTTCTCCAACTGGCCCTGCGCTTCGTCGATGCAATCAACTTCCTCTTTAGGGACCTCTGAATCTTTGTTTTTAGGCATAAGCTAACATAGGCCCTTACCTCTTACCAGCTTGGTTGGTTTTATGTCTAGATCATACTCCTAGACCTTTGCGATCCAATTCCCTCGTAAGCTTCCTAACTCCTGTTGAGTAAGGATAGACTTAACTACCGTGTCAGGAAGCAGCACTACTGTATGAGATTTTAGGATATAGTACTAGAAGTTCTTGACTACTTTGACCACTGCGAAGGCATGTTTTTATAACTGAGACATCATCAATTCATGAGGATTGAGAGGGGAGCTCATGAATGCGATTGGGGATTCAACATCCTCAATGTTCTTCTGTATTAATATAGCTAATACAGTATACGTAGATGCATAACTGTACATGATAAAATCCTTGGAGAATTCGGGGCATACCAGGATGGGTGCATGGGCAATGGAGGCTTTTATATCCTTGAATGATGCCTTTCCTTATTTGCTCCACCAGAAATTATACGACCCTTTCATCATATTTGATATGTGACAAGTCTTTTCAGTGAAGTCAGGAACAAAGCATCTGAGAAAATTCACCTTTCCAAAGAAGGAGTGAACACCGGTCTTGCTTGTGGGTAAGGTAAGGCTCTGAATAGCCTTAACCCTTTCAACATCTATCTTTATTCTTTCCTTGCTGACAACATATCTCAGCAACTTTCCTTCAGTGACCCCAAAAACAGAATTTTTGGGATTTAGGGAAATCCCGTGTTCTCGGCATCTAATCAATACTTGTTCTAAATGATCACAATGATCACCTCACTTTTTGGAGAACACAGCTAAGTCATCTAAATAAACTATTATGACCTTTCCCATTATACCTTTGAATGCAAAGTCCATCACTCGCTGAAAGGTGGCACCAACATTGGTCTAGCCAAAGGGCATTCTGTTGTAGGTGAATGTGCCCCAAGGAGTGGTGAATGTCGTTTTGAATCGGTCCTCGGGTGAGACTTCAATCTGATTATAGCCTGAAAAACCATCAAGCATGGACAACATCTTTGAACTAGTTACTGCCTGTAGAACCTGATCCATTATGGGAAGCGGGTAATTGTCCTTCAAGGACACCTGATTCAGATTGCAAAAATCTATGCATATGCGTATCTCGCCATTCTTCTTTCATATTGGTACAATGTTTATGACCCAAGTACTATGATGGATAGGAAAGATGATCCTCGCATCCAACATTTTTTGTATTTCTACCTGGATGGTTCCCGAAATCTTGGGATTGTAATGTCTCTGTTTTTGGTGAAAAGGTTTGACATCATCCTTTAATGGGATGATATGTTGAACGTCCTTCAGCTTGAAAGACTTTAGATCGGTATAGGACCATGCCAATACGTCCATATATTTCTTCAGCAATTTGACAAACTTCCACTTTTCTTCGGGTGTACAACATTTCTCGATGTTCACAAACTGCGGATCTTCTACAGTACCCAGGTTGAGTGATTCGGTCTCCGGGGAGGAATTAGGGTCATCTTATCGCTTCTTCTTGACAAAACAATCATGTTTTTCAAACAATCATTCAGAGAGACTAAACCCTTTGGAATTTTATTTCCCCTGAGCTGACATATGCCATCACCTTCTTGAGATTCGTTCGCTTGACCAGCGATAGATTCACGACATGCAGAAGTAGATCCCTCAAAATGAAGCTCTTTGAAATTTTTTACTTTCTCTAGAAAGACAATAAGCTGATTTTCATAGTTGAATACCTGCCAGTGCTGAGAATTATCTAGCACGCTTGGGCAGAAGACTACCTCAATGGTATATGTGTCTATTTTCAACCCCGGGTGAGGGACCATAAGGGATGCTGAGATGACCAATGAATCGGCCATGTCATTTTAAGCTCTTGGAATGGCTTGGATCGAGAAAGCATCAAATTCCCAAATGTTGTCCCATACCGCATTGCGGTAGTGCCTGAGTCTGTCATTTTTCACTTGGTATACTCCTTTTACTTGGTTGATGATCAGTTCAGCGTCACCTTTTACTTTTAGGTTCTTGATTCCTCTTTCTTTTGCATCTTACATACCGAGTAACAAAGATTCATACTCTACAATATTATTCATATTCAAAAACTACAATTTGAAAGAAAGGAGAAAAATCTCCTCTTTAGGAGATATTAGGATGGCTCCAGCGCCACATCCACTCATTGCACAACTGTCGTCAAACTGCAATTTCCATATCTTGTTAAGGTCCTCCTCCTGGACGAGAATGTCCATTTTATCATACTCAGTGGATAAGAAGTAGTTCCCCATCCCTGATGATTCGAAGAGAATTTGGGCTTTGGGGTCGTCGGTATTGGTGACTAGGTACTTCTTTTGTGATTCGGGCTCCAATGTCTACATTACTCCTTTGACGGGGATTCTGGCTTTGGACGAGTCCATATGAATTTCTCCACTGACTTCACTGCAAAAGCTTCTTCCTAGCAGAATTCCATATGCTACTAGCATATCAGCAATAAGGATGGTCATCTTTACCCTTTTCTCTAGGAATGCTGCAAATGTGAACTGTGCATCTTTGATTTGACCAATTAATGGAACCTGTTTGGTTTCCATGGAGTAACATCTGCCGAAAGGCTTAGTGAGAGTGAGGCCCAAAGCATGGGTGACCTTTACCGGCATGACATTATCGGAAGCCCCAGAATCAATTATGCAGTTGCTTAGTTTGTGACCATTGATTACGAGGGAGAGATAAAACGGTTCAATTTTTCCTGATACGGAAATCGAGGAAACATTTATGTGAGATGTAGGAGGAGTGGAAAGGATTCCTCTCAGGAAATAGGAGGGGGAATGGCAGCTTGGATTTGGATATACTCAGTCAATTTTTCAAGCTACTCAGGGTTAGACTGAAGATATTCAACTTTAGACATTTGAATCTTGGTCTTTTTAGCGTGATCGACTATGTCGAATGCGACCGAGGCTTGCGTTGATGAAGGAATGAGTCCTTCATTTTGCGATGGTAGGGTAGGGTTACTGGTCTTTATGGAAATAGAAGCAGGTTGATTTGGAGGAGAGATGGGAGGAAAATATTTCTTCATAAAAGGCTTAATAGAAGGTTGAGCAGGAAGAGGGTTACCTCTTTTAGCAATTGTTGGAGGCGTGTCTAACACAGCCTTCTCTTTTTGTATCCTAGCAGTAACTTTTTCTTCTTTTCCTTGTGAACGGCTGAAAGTAGCATATGAATGTCCACTTGCATACCCTTGGGTACCCTCTTCTTCATTAGACTCTTCATCTTCAAATTACATATACCTGATTGTAGAGTCGTCAGTCGGTTCACTGAAATTTTGGTCATCCTCAACTTGCGATGAAGGATCTTCATAAATTTGTTCCTCTTCTTCGATCTCGACCAAGGCATTGACTAGAGGGGCCTCAAGTGCTAACCTTGGAGCAGCTGTAGGCAAACTCGGCCTTTGTGGGGCATTATTGGGAGTGAAGTTTCTCTGTGGGACATCCCGGTATGGAGAGGAGGATGAAGCTTGAGCAAATTTCTTTTTTAATGCGAGCAAGTCATTTGCCATCTTCTGGAATGCTGGATCTGATGAAGTGGATTGAGATGGAGCCGAAGCCTTTGGTTTGGGTGGCCCTCATTTCAACTCGCCAAATATAAGCAAGTTGTCTTCTATCTGAATGGCCGCAGCCTGAGCGAGGACCAAGGTGGTCATTTGTTCTTATAAGAGTAAGAAACTTACTCTCGAGCTCATGGCATTCACAAAGAAATAGTTTTGATTTTCTGGTGTTGGCAACATGGTAGGTGGCACACGATTAATCAATGAATTGAAATGGGTGATAAAATCATGCATGTTTCATTGGCCTCCTTCTTTAGGTGAGTAATCTTTGATAGTAACGCGAATGCGTCTTCTGAAGGCTTATACCTATCCTCAAACACAGTTTGTAATGTGGCCCAACTGGTGATAGATCCATTCGGCAAGTGTTGGAACCACTCTGTTACAGGTCCTTGCAAGGTCTCTAGAAAGAGGCGTACCGACATGTCTTCATGGGTCACATCTAGGATGTTGTATGACATAATGAATGCAGATATATGTGAATCGACGCTTTGATTTCCACTCCCATCAAATCTGGGGAAATTCTTGTAGTTTCCATTAGGGAGTGCATGAACTGGATGTGGCAATGTAAGAGGGCCCATAGCGTTTCCCCATGGTACTGCCATTTGAAAAGATGGAAAGAGGACACGAGCCAGGAGTACGGTTCCACTTAGTAGCAGAGCACTGCAAATTGATGTAGAGGCTCCCTATGAAAACCAGTTCCTTCGTGGGGGTGAGGCACTTTTGGCTAGCTGACCAGCTAAGCTCAGTGATGAGAAGCATGTTGGTGTAATGTTGAAGTTGTTCCTTTGAAGTAGATCAAAAAAAGGATCAACTTCTCCATGAGCTCTCCTACTATGGGTAAATGGATCACCCGCCAGTGTATCTATTCAGATCTGCAATGCTTTTAGAGCATATTTAAAAACTTTTTCTTTTTTTGGTTGTACTTGCTGATTTTCTGATTTTTCTGACAAAAATCAGCAGCATGTACTTTTCTAAATATTTAATTTTATCCCTCTTTTGAAAACTGATTGCAATTTAATGACGAAGATTAACGAGGATAAAATAATGGTAAACTTAGTAAGCTATTTTCAGATCTTAGATTTGACTTTTTGCAAGGGTTTGAAAATATTTGTAAAAATATCAAGATCTTAAATCTATGGAAATATATGGGTTTTTATAAAAACTCAGCGAACTAAAGGTTTCTAACTGGTCCAGATCTATGTATCTATGAAGAAAATTTTCAGTTTGAATCGCTTTTGTAAAAAAATTTGGATTTTAAACAAAGAGTTAAGATTTGCAAACAGACAGCGATTTTTACAACTTTATCTATTTTCTTAACCAATTTTAAAAACTGTTGGTGTCTCTTAGCTGACACAACATCCACGTAGATCTAGTTCTATCCCCAATGGAGTCGCCAAAAACTGTTGGTCTGAAAATCTGTCGGGTGGGTAGATCTATGGATAGACAGGACAACAGTGTGCAGGGCATAGCCCCTCTTTGAGACAGCAAAGTGAAACTAGTTTATGTCTATTCTACCAGCAGGAATCTATGCAAGTCTTACAGTATTCTGCCTTTAAGGGGGTTTGGGATCTCATTCCGACAGAAATAGTTCTGATGAAGAACAAAAAGGAATGAAAGAAAGGTGGATTGGAAGGGAGAAAAGAAATGAATTCCAAAGTAGAAAGGTCAGAGGGTTTATGTTTTAGGCTGGTAGTAGACAGAGCCAAACTTAATCACATAAAAAAACAAAACAGTACTAATAAAAAAATGACAAAATATATGTGAATCCAACAGAATAAGCATACAAATATAACTTAAGAAAGATCTAACACATGGCACAGAAATTCAGCACAAAGTCTTAATTTTGTATTAATAATATTTTGTTACAAGAAAGCTCAAAGTCTTTCTCTCCTCACTCTATTTTTCATACAAATTTTCTCACACAGAATACAACAAACATTCCAGTATTTATAGGAGGAGAGAGAAGACAAAAAGGAGCCAACAACTATTTACAAAATATTTAAAAGTCAAAAGTTGACTTTGGGGCAATTTTATGGATAAAAACATCCCATGATGCAACATGGATGATGTCATCATTCGTGCCAACATTCTTTTAAATATTTTACAAAAATGGGACAAATCCTAGGAGGAAGGAGCCTATTCATTGTCATCCCTTGGTTGGAAAGGAGTGTCTTGTTTCTGCTCAGGAGAGGAAATGTGAAATTGAGCTCGATACTCCATGAACTTGCTGACCATCGTTTGAAGTTGATCCTAAGCGGTACCCTTGGTGTAATCTCCGATGACTTCGCAACTCTCCCGTTGATCTCTGAGTCTTTCTGAGAGTTTGAATTATTTATTACCTACCTCCATTAGGTATCCAACAAAGTCACGGCAGGCCAGAAGGTTATTGATAGATTCTGCATCAAAAGTGGCTTCTGAAGCTAAACCTTGTGACACGATCTCCTTGAAGATTCAAATAGTATCATCTGCCTTCCTCAAGGCGTATGATGGGGTGAGAAAACCTAGAGACATCCTCAAAATGATGTGCTCCATTTGATGCATTACATCCAGGGCTTCCTCCTTGATTTTGTCTATTTTCTCCAAGACAAACTCCATTTGGTCAACCTGATAGTCTAGAGCAGCAAGGACTTTGTTGGGTGCTCTCGGGTGATCAAAGACGTCGAATTTCATTAAGTCATTGACTGGGTAGTTGAGCATCTTCTGGAATGTCTCGTGTTGCAACCTGGAAATGTCCAACTCTTTAGAGATAGGTCCTGTTATTGCCTGGAGTTCTTTGTTATCTTGATCTATATTTTGATATAGCTCTGTGAACTTTATAATCACTTCCTCACTATCTTTGAGGATCTGTTCTCTCCAGGTGGACACTACTACACCTTGCTCACCAATTTTGGTGTACTCATTTATCTTCTCTTGACTAAGGGCTTCAGGAGTTTCGTTGGCAATGATAGGAGGTGCATTGCCCATCTTTTGTAGGGCTTGGAGAAGATGTTTGTTTTGTTCTTTTAATACTCTCTTCTCTTCATTTGCTTCTTGAAGCTTTTTGCAAAGGGCATCCACTGCAAATAAGGCCTCTCCTTACAGACTCTCTGATGATGTCCCCATCGTGACCTGAGTCACTGTAAAATCTGTAGGAGACAGATCTTCTTTCTCCTTTGTGGGATCAGGGTATGCGATCTCCATAACTCTTTCACCTGAAGCACTTTTAGAGAAGCGAGTTATAGCCTTTTTCTTCTTAGCCCCTTTAGTTGAAATAATAGAGAAGTCCATTGGTGCAATAGGGACTTTTCTCTTATGTTGGCTTAGGTGTTTGGAGATCCATTCTGGACTTAGGGGAGTGGGACCAGAGGAAGAAGAGGAAATGGGGGTCGAAGAAGGAGTAACTACAATGGACATAAGGAAATGTGTCAAGACGTTGGGTGGTGTCATTGAGAAAGAAGCCAACCCTCCAACGCTCACTGAGGTAGGAGTCACTTTAGGAGAGGAAACCGTGGGGGTGGAAGGGATCTATGATATGAGGGAAGAAATGCTAGGGGACAAATCCGTGAGGGAAGAGAAGATAGAGGAAGAGAGGGGGGGAATAGTAGAAGATGGGGGAGAAGACACAACCAAAGGAGTGGTTGGTTGAGTGACATGAGGAGTGGAAGGAGGAGCGGGAGATGGGACGATGGGAACTTAACCAATTGTAGTAGTGGTAACATCCTGAGTGGATGTTCCCATTGGAGTACTTACCACCTCTTCTTTTTCTAGGGATATCAGGCTTACTACCTGTTCCTCGGTAGCGGAAGGAGGACACTCAAGAATTTCCTCCTGAGCAGTGCTTGTCTCTCCCTCTTTATCTTTTCCCCTGCCCTTTGGAAAGTGTTGTGGCTTGGTGGGTGCATTACCCAAGGGAGACATGGTAAAGTCTACTCCAAGGTAGATGAGGTCATTCTTCTTGCACCAATGCTCAGTGCACTATAGAGTGCCCTTGACCCTTTCCTCGATAGTCTGAGGTGCCTTTTTTCTATCAATCTCGGTAAATGGCCAATTATCTCCATCCGTGTCCTGATAAACCTGATCAACTTCTTGATTAGTTTCTTGGAAGCCCTTTGGGACAATGGCTACACCATACTGAATGATCTCCGCTAGGGCCAATCGAGAGTGATCCTTTCACCTGAGCTCAACCTCATGATACAGATCGATGTAGATATCTTCGATCTGGGGGATGTGAATTGGATCGATCTTTTCCCTTGGAAGGCAATCGCGAGGATCAAAGGTTGGCCTCACCGGGAAATTATGCTTTAAGTTCAGAAATTCGAGCTCTGCAAACATTTCCTAAGCTTTGCTTTGTGAAGTGCAAGTGTACCTACCCACTGTGAGGGGGAATGGAGTTCCACCCTTCTTTCTTTTTAAACACTTCTCATGGTATGTGATAAGTTTTTGAGATAGCTCAAATAGGATCAGCTTGGGTCCCACATACCTCGGTAATTTGATGTGCTCTCCCAAGAAGTTGGTGGCTCTGAGGTAGGTGAAAGTGGGGAATTATGTGAATAACGCTCCCCATTTCTCTGTGGTAGTAACCATGCTTTTGGTCATCTGACCGTGAGTCATATTAGGCCTCAAGAGGTAGATGACACCATAGAAGAAGGCATCATTAATTTTGTTGAATTGTGCTATTTTGTTTTCCAGTTTCAACTCTGGATAGTAGTTGTATATCCTGACCTAGGGCCATACCCCATACCGACTCAATGTTGGGTAGTCCCTTTAGGAGGCAGTAGCATATACCATGTAGGAGTTCATATAGAAATTCCCAGTTGTTGAAAGTTGTTGAAGCTGCTCGGAGATTGTACTATTGATAATCTCCCCCCATTCAAAATGTTGATCAGGGACATTTTTGCTCATTGTCTCTAAATATCTGAGCATCCAATTATGAAAGTAATGGGCATCAATAAGCCCAAATACCCTTCTTAGGAAGGTGATGGTGTCACTCAGCTCCCCTTAAAAGTCACTGCGATGAATGACTTGCGGCCACCTGCTTACCACCTTTTTGTTTTTGAGGTATACCTCATTCATCAGCTGCATGCATTTATCTTCATTCTCGTTCCATGTCTTCATGCAGTCCTCTTGGCTAACTACTAAAAACTGCTGGTGGTGAAGGATACCCAACATGACTTCGAAATACCGGGCAGTGAGATTGATTATTACCTTGCCCTTCTCATTTTCAACACATCTTGTGTCTTTATTGTAACAACAGCCCACTAACATCATGAACTCGTTGTTGATTGTGCTCACAGGAATCCCTACAGTGAAGTGCAGACCACTGCCGACCAGCTTATCCATCCATGGGCTTCCTGTGACCTTCTTGGTTCTGGCCGAGAAGTCTTCCATATCAATGTGGCTAAGTTCTGAATCTCTGATATCCAGGTCACATTCTGCAAGGAATTCAGGCATCCTAACCCTTTGGTATTTGTGTTTCATCTCTTCTTCCGTTAGATTAGCTTTACCCTTGGATTTTTGTTTCATCTGAGTTCAACTATTGATCTGTAAGAAGAATTAAGGAATTCTATCGCAGAAGAGCCATGTTAGTTGTTAATTCATCCATCAAATCTTACATAATGAAAAGTTAGCGATTTATGAGTCTCTGGGTGCAAGGCATAGCTTTACTGCAGGCTGTAGGGTCTCAGAAAAGTAAGGCGCACTTTGGGAAAGTGTTGCATGGGAGAAAACAATGCCAAAAGGGGTGTAGGGCACGGAAAGGCTACACACAACATTTAGATGTTGGTGTCAATGGATGTGCACTTGTGCCATATGAAGGGTTTTAACTGGGAGTAGATTTATTTGGTGTAACAACATTTCAGGGTGTGCCATTGGCGCATATGTGGTAGATGTAACATTGCTGTGAGGTACGCCAAGGGTTTAGCTTGCGTGGCACAAGAATGTTTTGCCTAACATGCAGATGTTGTGGTAGGTGTGCTTGCACCTGCACCCACACCTAAGGAATTTTGCAGTTTATCTTTTACAAGGCACGAAGAAGGCTAACGTTAGGTGTAGGGATAGTGCACCCGTGGCGCGATTGTGCGTGATGCAACAACCATGATAGCTGCGCCAAAGAAAAAATAGTGGGCTGGTTTTGTAGAGATATAATTTTTCACTCCTTCAGCAGGTTTCTTGACGACAAGGGGAAAAGAAACCAGCAAAGCAGGGAAAAAAATTGAGTAGTTTTATGGCAGAGGTCCTCAAGATTTGCAGATCTAGAAGGAGGACGGATAACGGTTTGACTTTGAGTATTTTGGATTGTAAAATGGGTGGGATTGCATTATCTTCTTAGGTTCATTGTTATTTATCAATCCTAATCACCTAAACCAACAGAAAAACCATAACCAAGCCACAAGAAAATCAAAGACCACTTACCGGGAATATATAACGATAAAGAGATGATGTGGGATCCACGAACGCGACAAATGGCAACACGCAGGACTGACAGGAACGCTGACAAGTACAGAGGAATAACTTTTTCATGTTTTTTGAATTGTGAAAATGACAAGTCGGATGCGCCTATATATAGCAAAAGGCGTAATAAATGTGCCACCAACTTTTTCTATGGCACACATAGGGAAATTTCGACACAGAAATATTTGCAACATAGGCGCAACTTTGGAAGTGTCAACATTTCGTTTTTAGCGCCTAGGTGCACCATTGAGGGGCGCAACATTTTGAATGTTGACAAGTTGGCACATGCACTTAGGCGTACCATTGATAGGTGCAACATGAAGTGGCGCAACATTTGGATTGTTGACACTCCCAAATCTGTGCCAAAGGAATAGAAGGGGCGCAATTTTGATTGATGTAACGTGAAAGAAAACTGTGCCTAACCCAAGAAAGGTGAAAAAAGACCAAGTTTGAAAAACTATATTTCCCAGAAAGGAATTTTATGCCACTCCAAATGTTAAGAGACCTCAACGGGGGACCAAAACAAAAAATTTGGTATGGTTACCTGTAAAATTGCCCTTGTCAATTTTACGGGATAACAGATATAGATTTTATTGCTCAAGGATTTCACAGAGTACACCATTAACAGGAAAGAGGTAGGAAAATTCCATTACAAAGCCAAGGGAGGAGGCTTAAACTCCATATTCGACCCTGGAGAAGAAAGAGAGAGAGGGGGCAGGGAAGAAGAATGAACAACCCTTTACAATGAATCTTGCCCCTATATTTATAGATTTGATCGAAGAGAAGAAAGAGAGAGGGAAGCGGGAAAAGTGGGTTAAAGCTCAACCACTATTGTTAATGCTTCTAATAAAATATGTCCCAAATACATCTTTACTGAATCAATCCTTGGTTAAGCACCTTGAAGGAAGAAGAAACAGAAAAACAGATTAAATCTGATCTAGTTGTTGAGGCAAGAAGATCGTGCATTGAAATCTCGAAGACATTTCCTCCATTTTTCTTCACCTAACCTCCTCAAAATTAAATTTTCAAACCTCCAAGGCATGGGTGAGGCAGAGATCTTTCCAACCACATCAAATTCATGATATTTTAAGCCCTGAGTCGAAAGATATGCCCCTCTTGATATAACACGTGGAGGCACCGCGCTTGCTTGAAAACCTGACCCAAACTTTTCCTTTGGAGGAGCATCGAGTTGACACTTGTCGGCCTCCACTAATCTATGGAATTTTCAATGGTCCCTCTTACTTTTAGACTTTGGGCTATGTGGCTAGCTTGCGTTCATTTAGGTCTCCACCTTGGGACCAACTCTTGGAGATGCGCCACGCTGACACTTGGCGTTCTCCGCTTACACTTTTATACTTAGCCAATTTTGAAGCCCGCCTTGTCCACCTTTTGTCTTTGTCTAACCATTTTCTACGTGGAGGGCTGACACAAGTTGGAGTCTTCCTATAACTTGGAGAATGGATTTAAGACATGGAAAGGCCGGACAGAGTCATTTTTTTGCATGGGGTCCTTTAGTCTATCTTGGCCTCCACCACTCCATGGTTGAGTTGTTCTGAGACCAATTTGCAAGATTTGAATGAGTTTTCTCAGGTTCCTCTTATGTTGGGTCATGGCCGATCCAATATTTGGCACAAGGAAAAATATGGATAACAATTTGGTGATTCACGGGGACATCTGCCTGCTAGATAAAGAGACCAGTGGCCTAGAAGCATCCATTGGGTATGGAGTCTACCTGATAAACATGAAACTGATCTAAACTTTGAAAACTGACCCCTGGGCCACTTGGAAACCCATTAGAACTGAAACTAATCTTGACCAAATGCCAAGTCCAAACACTACATGAGAGAAACAACACTCCACGACAACACTATGTAAAAAACTAGAAATCATACATGCTCCAAGTAGAACATGCAGAGTGTGCAAAGCACTTATTCTACTGGAAACAAAGTCTACTCCTCCTACACTAACCAGAGAGATAGAATGATAAACAAAGCTTGTTATAGGTAGGGAGAAGTAGCTTCCTTTTCTCAAGAGGGGCAGCTATGCAAATGATTTGACACTAAATATAGCTACCTATATGAGTGAAAAACTGAAAATAAGTCGGTCCTCCACCCAAATCATCAAGGTATCAGCATTAATGGAAAATACCTCCTCAAGATGACTTGCATCAGACTTCTGGAGGTGTTGATGATGACCCTTGGTACTTTGATGCTCATCCTCATGCCCTGGAGTAGGCATGACTAGTTTTGGCTTCTCCCTTGGCTCTAATGAAGCCAAGTATCTGATTGGGCAAGGTATGGTCCTTTGAATATGCCTGTTACTCTGAATTTCAACTCCGAGAATGGAGTCTTCTTGCAGACCTTCTTGAGTGGATGGTGTGGGAGAGATGGGGTGTTCATTGTTTCCTTCCTCCTCTTAAGAAGAACATGGAAGATTAAGATCTTCCAACCTTGGTTCCTGAGGGCCATTGTGAGATGTAGGTTGTTGTCCTTAGATATTCTCCTTTGTGGCAACAGACTCATGTTCTTGGAAGGTGGATGATGGAGGAGTAAATGATGTGATCTCCTCAGGCTCCTCTCCATCAACACAATCCTCCAAGTCAGACAAATAATCTGCCTCCTCGTTGTCCTGCTACGTGTATTCAACCTCCTCCATGGTGTCCTTCAAATCTGAAATTTTCTCACCATGGTTCCGCTCATCTTCAAACATGAAGTTTGAAATCTCAAACTTTTCGTCGACATTAAATTTTGAAGGGGATGAAGTGGGAGGAAGAACTAAAGGTTCTTCTATGGCTTTCTCTACACTTGTTGCCTCTGAAACCATATGGTTCTCCTCTAGAACCATGCCAAATGGAGCTAACTAATTTTCATTTAGAACAGGCACCCGTATGATTTCCTCTTCCCAATCAGATTCACATCATGTCATTCTTCAACTATCTTGCATTTATCAAACATGATGATGTTGGCTAGGGAAGGAATGTTGGTATGGGGTCTTTTCATTTATGGTACAACTAAGCAAAGGGGACTTGGAAGAAAATGGGAGGATGGACACAGAAGGGATGGAATGCGTGCTATATTTTTGAGCCTCCATTCCTTCCACCCACTCTATAATCTGGGGAAGCATCTCAGTGATGAGGTGCAGCTTGTGTTGGGTTCTAAACCAACCTGGTATAGGGCCGACCCATGGACAAGGGGCCTTGTAGCCAACTTCAGCTACTATTATGAAGCACTTGACTCTGAGTTGCATCATGTCCATCTCAATCTTTTGCATCTGCCTCTCAAAATCAGCTTCGGCTAAGGAGTTTCCACCATCATCTACATAAACTTGATCTTTATAAACATTTTGGTTAGAAAAAAGGGGGTTGTATGCATTTTCGAGATAATGGGGCTTGTAAAACTTATTTGGAGAAGGATTTTGAAACTGTGGGGATGGAGGGAAATAGTTTTGTTGATGTAAATGAGAATTCCATGGTGGGAAAGAAGTCGTGATTGCACAACTTCATGGGATTGAATAAGATGAAGGAGATGGAAGAAATAATGGGTGGAAATGGATGGGAAGAAGGTCTGTAACTTAGAGGATGGGTTGTTGACCAGATGGAGTCACCATATGTGCTTGAAAGTGCCTCCAAAGGCTGAAATCTTCACCAAGAGCACATCAAACCTGATGAAGTGAAGTGGTAAGGTGCTTCAGACCTATCCCACTGGGCATTCCAAAACTGTTAGTGCAAAATCACAGCACCCCTAAATGATTTATTGATCCACTTTTCTAAGGTAGGGTCATTTGGTGTGATTTGCATAACATTGGATCATTCCCCAAGTTATGGGACTTGAAAATGGGAATGATCCTCCAGAGAAGGTTGGTTCCTCTTCCTAATCCTAACACTAAAATACTTCTAAGGAAGGAAATATGACTATCTAATCCTAATCTAACAATTCCAAGGGACCAAGGATAGAGAGAGAGAGAGAGAGAGAGAACATAAAAATAAAGAAATCCTACACTACAAAGGTGATAGCACCGAGAAAAGGGAACTGTTGATCACAAACCCAACTACCTGAAATGGAGAGAGGTGAGTAATGGAGAGGATGGACATATGCATCACAGACCAAGGATAAATTTCACACATAACACCATTTCAAACCCCTTAAACAAAGCTCCCAAAACATGTAATGGACATCAGAGATATGCACAGTACACCCTGTAATGGTGAGAGGCAAGAAGAGACAACAAAATGAGAAAAGGATGGATATAATGCATCACGAAATAGATTTTATTACTCCAGGAGTTCACACAGTACACCATTAATGGGTAAGAGGAAGGAAAATGCCATTAGAAAGCCAAGGAAGGAGGCTTAAACTCCACATTCGACCCTGGAGAACAAAGAGAGAGGGCGGCAGGGAAGAAAAATGAACAACCCTTTACAATGAATCATGCCCCTATATTTATAGATTTAATCGAAGAGAAGAAAGAGAGAGGGAAGCGGGAACAGTGGGTTGAAGCTCAACCACTATTATTAATGCTTCTGATAAAATATGCCCCAAATTCATCTTTACTACATCAATCCTTGGTTCAACACCTTGAAGGAAGAGGAAACGATGAAACAAATCAAATCTGATCTGGTTGTTGAGGCAAGAAGATCCTGCATTGAAATTCTGAAGATGTTTCCTCCATTTTTCTTCACCTAACCTCCTCAAACTTAAAGTTTCAGACCTCCATGGCATGGGTGAGGCTGAGATCTTTCCAACGACATCAGATTCGTGATATTTCAAGCCCTGAGTCAAAAGATATGCCCCTATTGTTATAACATGTGGAGGCATCACACTTGCTTGAAAACCCAACCCAAAGTTTTCCTTTGGAGGAGCGTCGATTTGACACTTGTTGGCCTCCATTGATCTGTGGACTTTTCAATAGTCCCTCTTACTTTTAACTTTGGGCTACATGGCAAGCTCGCACTCATTTGGGTCTCCACCTTGGGACCAACTCTTGGAGATGTGCCACACTGACACTTGGCGTTCTCCGCTTACACTTTTATACTTAGCCAATTTTGAAGCCCACCTTGTCTGCCTTTTGACTCTATCTGACCATTTACTACGTGGAGGGCTGACACAAGTTGGAGTCTTCCTATAACTTGGAGAACGGATTTAAGACGTGGAAATGACCCGACAAAGTCGTTTCCTTTGCACAGGGTCCTTTAGTCTCTCTTGGCCTCTGCCACTCCATGGTTAAGTTCTTCTGTGACCAATTTGTAGGATTTGAATGAGTTTTCTCAGGTTCCTCTTATGTGGGGTCATGGCCAATCCAATATTTGGCGCGGGGTGAAATATGGATAACAATTACATTTTTCTTGTGGATAATCTAAGGTTTCATAGACTTACAAGACACGAAATGGTATTGGTGAAATGTGTACTTGGTCATATTGTTAGTATATCTAACAAGCAATATTTAACGTATTGGAACTCATTTATCCATTGATTTTTTCCTTCCATTTCAACTCATTTATATAATTCTTCTAGAAGATCTCATAGGAGTGATTACTATAGCTCACTGAGAAGAACCATATAAAAATAAGTTGTTCTATGAATGACCTATGATGACCAAATGATAATTAAGAGAGTTATTCTTATTGAATGATAAACTTGTGTGAATATAACCATGACCGTAACTATTTATGAAACATTTTTATAGAACACAATATGTTATCCTATATTCTTCAACATCTTATATAACACGACAAGAACATTGAGAGATACTTATTGATGATAGTAACTCAAAAATTTATTATGACTCACTTCCAAAAAGGAATGTTGTAGATTTTTACTAAATAGCCTATCGTTACGATACACTAATATGCATAACTATATTAGATAAATGTAAAATGTAAATGAAGCGTGGTCATTATGTCTTATTTTCCTATCGGTGGTATCCTACCCATACAAGCTTAGGATGGCTATGAGAAGGGTAGTGAGGACATAATGACAAGAATCATTACATAGTCAATATAATTCCCATAGGGATCCTAAGGTGGCATTGATAGGATCTCTTCGCTAGAAGGATGAGTCATGGTCATTGTTGCTTCAAACTAAAACTTAAATACTTAATCAAAGAAATTTGATCTAGATAACTATATTGAGATAGTAGTGTGATAATGGGACAAAAAAAATTCGGATTATGTGGAGTCATGAAACTAAGCTTGCAAGGCCCTTCTATAAAACTTTGGCCTAAGTATTATAACTAGTTGATTACACTTTCAGTTCACTGAGTTCCTATCTAATTGTGTGAGATGTCAGATGAAACTCAATTGAATGATTTTTTAGGTAGAAACTTAAGAACTACACTTAGTTCTCTAACCTGTTTAAAAGGTTAACCATTTGCATAGAATTTATGCACACTCGATTAGGGTGATGTTAAAGGAGGTCAGGTAGATCTAAATGACCTTTACAGTTACACATGGTTATATTGTTATCAGATGGATTCTGGAATATTAATAATGTTCAATTACTTATTATTGAGATAAGTAATAATATTATTCATTACAACATAAAAATAATTAAAGGATTTGTAAATCTTATTATGCTGGATTTTATCTATTCCTTGCTGAAAATCATTGAAGGCATAAAAATGTAATTAAGGGTAAAAACATCCCCTTGTTCGTTGAAGTATAATATGGGTGTTACATTCTAAGGGTGATCTCATCAGGATTTTTGTCATCAAACTCTAAGAGATTGGAAGGCGTACGCCCAACCAATTCGAGATGACTGGAATTGCCATAAAGAGAATCTATAAGATATTTGAAGTGTTGATATTCCTGAAAGGGCATGGTGGATAACTCATCCAGTGTTAGGAGTTTGTTTGTTCCCTTCTATTGGAGATTGTCATAATTGCAAGGATTGGGATCCCCTTGAATCCGATAGAAAGATATTTGGTGATAAAATTTGACACATTGACAAGCAAAGGAAGTGATTGAGTGCATGCAATGAGTCCAAGGTCGTCCTAGGAGAATATTATAAGATAGGGGAAATCTGAAGATCATTAATTTAACGTGGACACTCCTAGGAAGGAAAGTGATGGGTAACAAAATACACCCCATGAGAGACATATTTCAGTGATCATACCCTTGACAATTGGTTCATATATATTTTAAGTTATCTATGGAGTAACCTAGAGCCTTAATGAATTCTAATGAGGCAATACACATGCCATCACCTTCGTCGATGAGAGCACCTTTGACCATAGTGTGGCCAATCTGAATTGAGATGAAAAGAGGTGGATCATTTGTGTGAAGCAAGAGCTCATCAGGGATCATGGAGGCTATAAGAAAGCAAATGCTAGAGTGAGCATCAGTTTCCAAGCAGGTATGAACAGAGATTTTTTCACACTAACGATGAAGTATTTCCTCTGAGCCATGTAATGTGGGACTTTGCCCCAAAGCAGGAGGAAAGTGGATGTTCATAAAAAATAATTATGTTATGAGACACTCGCGATGGCGAGGTGACGTACACATTAGTTCTATAAATGGGACATGGCTAGGAAGTTGGGAAAGTTCTTCAAAAGGATCCCACTCATCATGAATGAGCTATGTTGTGGCATGAGAGTAATGGGAGTCCTCGGGAAAAAATCTAAAAGAAGCAGGGTAATCAGAGAGACTTTAGAAATTGTCATTTTCTCAGTTTCTATGCTATCAGCCTTGTAAGTTTCAATTTTATTAAGAGCCAAATTTACACGTAGGAACAAAGTCAAACACCATTGGTTCTATAGTAGATTCTCTATAGGGGTTGATAGTTCTTGTATTAAAAGAAGTAACCCTAGACACTATCGATTATGTAAAAAAAAATTCATAGGGGCCTATTGGCGAGAAAAAATTTCGGATGGACAAACTTGTGGATTTATTACCAACACTCTAGGAATCTAAGTCCCTCTACTTAACCGGTGCATCTACCGTATATGCATGTGTGGGAAAAGGTGGATTTCTGTGGTGGCCTTTCGACCGAGGATCCAACGGGGACACTCCACTAACCCTGTGGAAAATCTTACAGATACCTACAAGAGAAGAATTTTCTAGGAGAGTGGGAAAGGGAGTGAGAATATTATATAAGAGAAACTAATGTTGCAAGTAAGAAATCAAAAATTTGCATTACACTAGTTGAAAATTACATCACATGCATTGAAATTAAGAGGAAACAATACTACAAACAAAAAAAAGACGAGGTAAGATTGAGAATTCAAAGTTTCTAAAATCTTCTCATCAAAAAGGATAGAAACTCCTTATTTTATTGGTGCTCAAGTAGAAATTGTACATAGTGTAGGAAATAGAGGAAATTTGAGAATGAGGGCAATGGAAGAATTTGGCTATCTCCTTTGTTCTCTCAAGGTAAAATGCACTCTTGAGCTTACAAAATTAATGACCAACCCCTTGAGATGGGAATGAATTTACAATTTATAGAGTAGAATCGACTCCTGATCTTCTTCATGACCCTCCATATGCCTTATTTCTAACTTTAGACTATTCATATTCCTACAAAATGTTTAGGTCCCTTTTATAAAATCAAGGTGAATCAATTTACATTATGTTTCTAAAGTCAATTTTAGGTTACTTAAAGGCATATCAAAAAGTGCAAACCCCAATGAAGAATTAGAACATTTGAAGGAAGAGAAAGTTGGGAGAGAGGGAAGAGAGAGAAGAGGAGAAGATGTTGCCCCTGATGAAGACCGATGATCCTCGTTGATGGAAAGATCTGATGCGACGAAGTTCTGAATGTGCCATTGTGCCAAAACTACTCTTTGAGTGTGACTTACTATTTTTAGTAAATGCCCAGATGAGAGATGTACTATTTTTAGTAAGAGGTGATTATTGCTTCTTCTTGATCATCTTGATGTGATGAAAATATTCATTCAATCCTACACACATTGCCTTAGCTTTGACTACTTCTTGGGGTGACTTACTATTTTTAGCAAGCACCCATATAAGGGACTTACTATTTTTAGTAAGTTTTCATTTTCATTATTTTCTGCTCCGAATAATCATTCTGGCTTCTTGGATATCTTTAGTGCACAATTCCTTTTCCATGGCTACTTTTGATGAAGACTTACCAAAAATAGCAAGCATGTATAGGAAAGCTTATTCTTTTTGGAAAGTGGATTTCTAGTGTTCCGTTTGTGATGGAGTATATTTTTCTAGATTTGGCTCGTCATCATAGTCATGTCCTCCAAATTTCACTTGATTTCACCCGCTAGAATGATTGGAAATAAATTTTTAAATTTTAACTTGGCAGTGGCTTTGGGCACAAAGCTACCATGGCAGACATTAATGGAGCTCGAAATTTGCAAGTTTGGTTTTTGTCTCTATGTGTGACAAAAAAAACTCTATTATGATAGGTTTTTCATTTGGAGATCATGTGTAACTTTTTATCTCATTTTCATTGCCAGAATGATGGGAAATTCGACGAATGTGAGCTAGTGCACGAAGTGAAGATTTTGTTCAAAAAAATGATTTTGGGCACCATTTTAGCTCCCATTTGTTGCATCTTGATCACCTTGAAAATTTGGCAATCTGTAAAAGATGGCATCTTGATCCAACTTGTATTTTGTAAGATATGAGGATTTTCTGATCAGGTGACTTCGTAGTCATCTGGCGAAAAAAAAATCATTTTCTCTTCGTTCTTCACCATTTCAATCCATTTTTCTCTAAGTTTTGCATATATTCAGGGATTGGAGGATTTTTGAGTAATGGCAGTGCTAGTTTGGAGTGGCAATGTTGGACCAGGTGTCTAGACAAGCAAGAACATGGCCATGGCATGGTAAGGAGCTGTGAAGGAGAAATGAGGGGGAAAAATGAATAAGTGCCAGATTTAAATATTAAAAAAATTAATTGAAAGGGTATGGGCCATTTTTATGTCCCTAACATCCCTCACCTCAAAGGGATGTGAGGGACATTAATTTCCATGGTGATCCTAGAGGCGACATGTGGCATTGATCCAACGGTAGGGAATGAGTGCTCCAAAATCAACGTTAAAGCATTGAGGGGTTGGAAGCGTGTCACATGGGTGACCAAAAATATCTCCTAGAGGGCTAGATGCATTTTTAAAGGTTTGATTTCCCTGACCTATGAGGGAAATATTTTTCCACGACAATCCTGTAGGTGACATGTGGCGGAGATCTCACGTCAGGGGATTTGAGCTCTAAATTGCACCCGAGGGCTGAACTGTCAATCCTGATGGTCGTATGGGATTCCAGAGATCACATGGGGTCTGGGAAAAAATTTCCAAGGTTGATGTACCTAACCCTTAAGGACTTCAGGGACATAAAATCCTACCAGGCTCCTGAAGCTGACACGTGTCCTCCCAAAATTTGGCTAAGCCCTGAACTTGCTCCAAGAGGACAACTTGTGATGATGATAAGTTGAGCTTGCGATGAATTTTTTTGGGAAAAAAATTATATGATACTGATTGGAAATGACCTTTTGAATCCAATGGTGGGGGTCTCATGTCTTTATTATTCCATTTGATCCCTAAAAAATTGAATTTAGGATTTGGTACTCCACATGTGCCTGAGAAAAACTACCTGCAAACCTGATGCGCTTAAGTGTTGTGAAAAATATTATTTCACCATCATTTAGGGATTGGAATTACATTTTTGGATATGTTTTTTTCTCCTAACTCCATCTAGAGCTCTCGGAATCACCTTCCAAAGCTCATTGGTTGCTTTGGGTTATGCATTGACTAGGCTTGTGAACCCTAATTCTGGCGAAACTGCCCCAACTTCTCCGAGCCCTTAAAAAATCTTCTTGAATAATCTCCATGATGTCCTAATACCTTTGAATCACCAAAAAATCTAGTTAGGATCTTTTTCTCCACTCTATGGAGTTGTTCCACACCTAGGAAGGCCAGTGATAGCCCTCCCCACAACTACCTGTAGCTTGCAAATGAACTCCTAAAATCACCTAGGGGGAATGAATGGACTTTCCTAAATCACCTAAAGGGATGATAGAACATTAGTTGGGAGATAATTTGGACTTACTAGATAGACCCGAGGTATCTTGAAATGATGGGACTTGAAAAAATTAACACTAGGGTATAGTTGTCATGCTCGGCAATTGTTAATTTCCTTGTTATACATTTGTATGACAATAGGGCCGATGGCGTATGTAACAGGACTATTTCTAATTAGAGGAGCTTTATTTTGAGGTAAAGAAGGATATATAACTCTATGATTTTGAGGCTAGATTGAGGTAGGATATTTAGGTTTTATATAAGCCATGACACCCTTAACATTATTCATAAAAACCATGCTTTCAGGAGGATAGTCTGTCTAAACTACATTGGTCATAGCATGCTCTTGTATTATATAACTCTCACATGTATTATGATTGGGAATGTGATTAGATAATACTTTTAGCTTCTCATTAGCTTGTTTAATTGCTTCGTGAAAATATTTTTGTTGTGTTGCATCATGAGCTTTGACCGCTTCTGTCAAATGTTCTTGAGTGATGTTATCGTGGTTAAATTTGGAGCCTAGGAAGAAGTTTATGGCATTCATGTGTGGTGCACCATGGTTTTCATGGGAGTGACCCAAATTAGCATGCCACCAATAGAATTTACTTTCATCATTTCATTGAGGAATAGGTTGAGATGGATAAAAAATCCTGCTAAATGGCTTAGGTAAGTAATGTTTCAACTCTTCCTTGCTCAATGGTTGATGATAGCTAGGCTGATTTTTGTTGTTATTTTTCTAGTCAATGTTAAAAATAGTCCTATTTGAAGAAGCAACAAGAGGAAGAGTATCGGAAACTCCATCATTTTTCACGTTCTTATTATTAGAACATTTAAGGATTTGGCCTACCCATATACATTATAATATAATATCCCAAGGTACATAGCATCATCACCACCATTGCATCCTATACCATCTATCATGTTCATTCATGATCCTTTTTCATCGATTCCCCATCATTTATATCCACTTGTTCTTACATTTCTTCCTCACAAGTCACCTACACTTGTTGTCATTTCTTCTCCTCTTTTGGAACATTCTTCCACATCACCCCTCGTTCAGGAACCTTTGTTATTACCAACTTCTACTTCATTCACATCATCTATAATGACCACACAAACATTTGTTCTTACACATTTGCCTCACAAGCCTCCTCCACCTCTAATTGCACTTTCACATCATTTTAATTTTCTCTCATATTCTCATTTGTTTAGAATCCACTCTTACACACCCCTTACTATCCCATAAAATCTTCCTCTTATCATGCCCATTTATCACAAGACCACACCCTTATCTCTCATGCTTACTTTAAAAATCAATATGTTCTCCACTCCTCATCCACCTTACATCATCACTAGCACCATGATTCATATCACTTTATCTTACACCATTGATTTATTTTTATGTCCTCCTCCACCTGGCATTATCACACATTGACCACACTCAACATATTTCTTATTTTCTTCATCCCCACACTTACGTCCTCCACACACCACCATTTTATGGCTTCTATTTGGCATAATTAATTCACTCATCATCCACATCCTCTAATTCAACCCCATTATCTACCTCAACTATCATCTTCTTCTATACATAAATTATCTCAATCATCTAGTCCCTACACAGAAAAGGGGACTCTCATTTGTCTTCACTACAACATTTTGCGGGATCCATATATTTTGTTTCTCTTCATCTAGCCTAGATTTGAAACACACCTTGATTCCCCACACATCCTACACTATCATCATTGATAAAAACACACACACAAAAAAAATTAAAAAATGCTAAACATCTTTCAATATTTAAAAAATATATATATCCCAAAAATTGCAATATACAATGTTTACTCATGGATATTCTTCCACATTTTCTCCATTCATTCATATTTCAATCCAATTCTTGGTTCATAGTTTATAGTTTGTCTGCATTCCATGCCTTGGTTTGTTTCATAGTTTTTGGTACACTCTTGATTATCTTGTTGTCACATTTTATGAGCCAATAATCTCTACTAAAGTCCTCACTTGGTGAATTAAGAATGATTATCCTCTTAGAGATCCATGCAATCTTACAAAATTAAAAAATTGTCTTAAAGTCCCTATGGCATTATGTATTAATGCTTACCAATATCATATCTATCATCACTTCCACTCCCTCCATCAAGCCACTAGTGGTTCTAAACCCCTTGGAAAAATGAGATATTCGAATATCAATATCAAAAACAAATTAAAAAATCAAAATCAAAAGTCTAAATTCAAAAAAAAAAAAAGAGAACAATATCATACACTCTCTCTTGAGGGTCTTTCTAGTATCTTTATTAAGGCTATGGATGCTTTCCTGGAAGAAGATAAATGTTGTGACTATAATAAAATGTATCTCCGTCGGGGCTATGGACACCTAGGTAGCAGTGGAGCAATGCATGGATTACAATTTCCTTCCATTCCATCTATCATCAATCACATGTTTCACTCACACCTACACATTGGCTTGTGTTTTCACTCATTGTCTTGTAGGTCTTCACTTTAAGCAACAATTAAGTTTCACGCGCATACACGAGATCTTAACAAGACATAGGGCTAGTATGTCACCTTCTAATGTTTATACCTTCTTCAATATTTTGTTTTAGCTCACTCATTATCTCATGACTTGTGCCTTCTGGTTCATCATCTATTCCCCAACACTCTTGTTACAAACCAGTTTCATGCACCTACACATATCTTGCACTCCATTATTGTAACCATGTCACTTTCATAATTTCATTCCACCTCATTTGGAATGAACATCCATGGGAGTTCACTACCTTTTGCACATGTTTTCATCACCATCACTTTTCATGTCATTTACCTTGCAATCATTTCTTATAACTTTAGGTTGGGGAAACACTTATCTCATGTTATCTAAATTACATCCATTCTTATACATACCTATCATCATATTTTTACCTACACGTGGTTAGGGCAACATTGTCTTTGCTTTCACTCATCATTCCTTCACCAATGTTCATTTCTATCATTATCACTTACTAATTTTCATCCCGTGTTATGCAGTTGTAACTTGTGGCTCCAAAATTTGTCACTTGAGTGGAGATATCATATCAAAACCCTTCTTGTCTAATATTATGACATCCAATCATTAATTACCTTAGTAAATTGACTCAATAATCATTACCTCACGAAATCAACCTATTAATCCCTTCACACACTCTAGATGAAGTGGCCCATCGATCACATTTCCATGTGCCCATCTATCCATTCAACCATCCAATCATGTGACTATGGAAACCATTTTCATACGGTTAGACGACACCCATCTCAGCTTCATTTTTTGGGTTACATCCTACCTACTACAACACCTAGCCTAAAATGGGTAAAAAATTAGATACTAGAAAATGCACCTTGCGCATAAGGTATCCTATTCAAAAATACCAAAAACATCATAAAACACAATAATCCCAAAAAATCAAATAATCCCACAAAAGCAACTAAAAATCATAAAACCCCACAAAATGGTGATAAAATACACCTTATCATTCATTTACTAACCCTCACCGACTCACATTTAATTTTTTCCATCCCACCTACCTTCCCAATGCACCATGGAATCTTATCATGTCACTCACCTATGCACATTACACCCATATGTGTCACATTCTTTTATGTAATATAAAAAATATAATACACCACTCACCCCCATCATTCCAACCCCCTGACTCTTTGTGCAGTTGATCCCATACTTGAGTTTTTACTTCTTTTCTCACATATTTTGGTATTGCAAGTTTTGGAGAGGTGAAGGAGGATCACAAAGGAATGGTTCAACTTGTTGCATCACTATTTTAGCAAAATTTCAACATAGGTGTTAGTTGTAACTTGATTGTCTTGTGATCTCTGTGTGATTTTTTAGTGAATCACACTCACGGTTGGTATGTGATTGAGTTAGGTATACTTTCCATTTGCATGAATTGTTTTTTATTTTTACTTCAATAAAATGTATTTTATCTTCTTAAATATTTATGTGTCTGACCAAGGCAAGTCCCCTAACCACTGACATTTTTCCAAGTGTATTTGTGATTTAGATCAAGAATTTTCTACCCAATTTATTCACTAAAGAAGCCATGATTGTCCCTCACTTTTTCAATGGCAACATAAGCTCGTTATTTTTAGTAGAATTGATTTGGTGATTATTATATCAATTAATACATCTTGCATGTGATCCAAATCTAGGTGTACAATTGGGTATGTCATATGTTGTACCACTTGGCAGCACGGTGATGATGAGTTAGTGTTAAGGTGTAACAGTCCTTTGCAAATACACGGTGAAAATGTTCATGTAAGGAAGCAAGATGAAATTTTTTGATGCATAAGATACTTGCAAAGGCTTACATGTAATTATAGGAGTTGTAAATGTAAAACCGAGGTTAATTATAGAAGATTTCAGAATTTATGAAGCTTGTAATATTCTATAATAAGACTATGAAATGTATGTGGGTTATGAAACATGTATGCACCCCACGAATGGTTTCTCTAGTTATGCAAGTAGTGAAACATGTGGTGTGTCACAAGGGACTACGTTGGAAAAAAATCCAAGGTATCATGGGATGCCCCAAATAATGCTAAGTGATGGGAAAGTTGTATAAGAGTGAAAATCATGGTGGGCTAGTGGAAAGAGGTTTTCATGATTTCCTAAGGTTAAGGACTTTATGTAAAGGAAAGGAAGTGAGTTATAAGGGATGTTTACAAACCCCTATTTTAAGGCCATACAGTACTACAAGGATGTAGCCTTTCTGTGAGATTCCATGAGGTGAAGTCCAAGTTCTACAAGAGGAGTGGGGATGTTTATGAAGCTATGAGATGATACAAGGAAGGATGCAAGGCTAGGAATGGATTAATTTATCATCTTGAGTATTTTACTCTGAAATGTACACACATACACACAAATTAAAGTTGTACATTATGTATAATGTAATTTAGGTGCGAGACTAGTTATTTGTTATGGTTTGTGTATTGATGTGTTTATCAACTATTGGTCCAAGTTAGGATCTTGTTAGCATGTGTTCGTTTTGTTTTGTAGATTTCAACATGTTTTCCTTTATTCTCCTATGCCTCCTAGTATTTACCTTTCCTCCTATTTTCACACTCTCTTCCCTTACTTTCCTAAGTTTCTAGTATTCTTTCCAAAAGCATAATATGGTCCTAGTCAGTGATAATAACCTACTTCTTTTTTGTGGGCCTTTTTCTCTTATTTAGCTTCCTCTAGAATGTTTGACCCTTCTTTTTCAACTTTTCTTGCCTATCGTGTGTTGGCATATGCACCAATAGGGTCTTAATTTGAATTCAATAATTCTATAAATACATAAGTGCATTAGTGTAGTTAGGAAGATAAATGAAGGAGAGATAAATAATAAAATAAAAAGAAAATAAATTCATTATTTATAGAGCATTTCCAAAATTGGATTTCAAGCATTTAGAGAAGAACATTCAACATTTACTTTTTGCATTAATTAGGTCACTGAAAGTGACAAAGGTTCGGACACTTGCATTGTGATGAGACCATCAGTTGGATAAATGATGACATTATTTGTATTCCCCCTTGTTTGAATTTGAATGCATTTTATAACTTTTTCCTAATCTAAAGTATAGATTATATACATTTCTCAAGATTAGTGTGTAAATTTGTTCCACCATAAATTTCTAACCAAAAATCACAAAAATCAGGAAAGAATGATTTTTTCCAACATGCAGAGTTTCAGGCTTGAAATTTTAAAGACTTTCAATCTTCGAAGTTGCCCCAACTTGCTTCGGAATTTCTTGAGAATGCTTCGGAGTCTCTTCATAATGGTTTGGAGTCTCCTCATAATGTTTCAGAGTCCCTTCGGAATGCTTCGGAGTTTGACCTTTGGCTACGGGATATGCGAGATAAATTTGTAATATTGTTATCTAATGACAACAAGCCATGATATGTGGAATTTTTCTAGCCTGTAATATGCATCTAATGAAGAACAACACATGCCAAAATAAAGAAACACCAATTTTGGAACAGATCATATAAATCATTTTTTTTGTAATTAAATCTTTAAATAAATTGGCTCCCTTAATTCTCTCTATTATTTTATCCTGAAATACGGGGATAATTTGGGAACTCTATACGGATAATCTAAATAAGGATTCTTCTAGTGGTTTTATAGGTGTTATTTGAGGGAGATGGATGGTATAATTTGCACTCATTAACTATGTTAGAATGATAGAAAAATCATTATTTAATAATTTTGCTTAATTTGTTACAATGCATAACTTTCAAAATCAATAAAATCTTTGCTTTGGTGAATTAGAGTACAATTGTTGTTCTGATCAATGGGAGAGCAAGGGCCCACTCACCCCAAGACTCTGAGCTTTTGGTATTTTTTGTATCATCAAGTTTGTGTTAATTTCTACATGTTAATTTGTGCATTTGATTATTTGTTTACTGTATAAGTTTATCAATATTCACTCCTCTTCTCATGTTAGTTAATCTATAGTGATTTAATTCATACAATAACTAGTAATTTTTAAATTCCTTTCCTTTAGTAATTTTAATTGTTTTAAGATTTGTAAAATTTCATTCCAGAAGCTTGTTATTCTTTGACTTTCAACCCTTTAATTTTATTTCAGCAAGTGTGTGTTTATTTTAAGTATGTGAATTTTGAATTTCAAGCATTCCAATTTCTATCAAGAATTCTAGAAAAAACTAGTAAGGATTTTAGAGTTAGGAATAGAGAATAGGGTTGTCAAATCAAATTTTACATTCATTGAAAAGTGTGATAAACATAGTACAACTATATCAAAATCCCATGAATTTGATATTATTGTTATATTTTTCTTTATTTTTTGAGTTTCCTTTGCCTCATTATCTAGATCTACACTATATAGTATTTATTTTACTGATTTTTTTCTAACGTATGAAAAACATAAATATTATTCCAAAACCCCCTTTATTAAAATATTTAAACTCATAGAATACACTTAAATCGTATTTATTCATTGAGTCATATCTATTTAAGCCTACTACAATGTGATTGTAATGCATTTTTAGTGCAAACCCACTTTCCACATGTGTACTTGTCACTTTTTTAATCACATCAAAAAGTGTTTACGAATGGGGTTTTTGGTGGTTGCATCTGATATAAATTAGAGAAGCGAAGGTGAATATTTTTATGCAGGTTGTCATTGAGTTGAAAAGTAATCTATATAGATAAAATTCTCCAAACATGTGCCCTTTGGAATGTCACATCACACATTTTCAAAAGGTCAAGTTTTTTCAATCTATGGTCATACACATTACTTCACTTATACATCTTGACATGTGTAAGAGCTTACATAAACACACTGTCATTCAAATACTAGTTATTTCATATGAGTTACAAGTTACGTCGGAAGGGATGTAAATGTAAAGTTACTTTGTAAATGTTTGTTGATGTGAGATCCCTTATTTAGCACTTCATGTCTGACATGGCGCACCTTCTTATAATGCCAGCGTATGTTTACAAATTACTTCACATATCATCACTAATAATTTCCACAAGAACACTGTGTTTTTGAAATGGTGGAGCCTATGTGCATCTTGTTATGTTATGGAGCCTATTTTCATGTGTGGAAGTGTTAAAGACTGTACATTAAAAGTATTGTACACTCTCCATAGTTTTCTCACTGAGGTTTGACACCAGGTCAGGCCTCGAGCGGGGGTGTGGGTACGGTATCTCATGCTAGTAGGGGTTCAAGGGCACAACCCCCAAGAAAAAAAATTGAGCCTAAAAAAATGTGCTTGATACATCAGGATACATGATATTCTTATATGGGCACGATTTATGGGTTAGTTTTGGCCCATGGTTTTAGTGCCCACAATATTGTAAAATTTCTTATATAGTTTCCTATTGGTGTGCTTTTGGTGCATATGTTAGGGTATTGTACATTGTAGATGTGTGTGAGTTCAAGTGTGAATTCAGGAGAGTTTTTTGAGTATAGATCCAAACAGATTTAGGTATTGTATTAAGAGAAAGAGGTGGCTTTTAATAAAAATATGAGCAAGTGACTCTTGGTAGATGTAGCCCAAATTTGGTGAACCATGTTAAATATTGTCTCTTTGTTTTGTTCTTTTATTTTCTACACTTTTATTTCATATCTGTAATATCTTTCTACATATTAGTTTCTATTATTGTGATTTTGTGTGGGATTGTTCCACATATTTTATTCCTTATTTCCTAACACATCTCTTGCACTAATTTTTCTTGCAACAATCTTGGCTATATATGGTTGTAATGTGAAATTCAACACATACATGAAGGTTATTGACAAATCTAATAGTTCTCACAAGGGGAATTTTTAACGATCGAAACACAACTGCCATCTTCTTGATGCGGTGGCATAGGAATAATTATTTTTCCTTTTTATCCACATCATTAAATCCATGCTATAGATTTGAAAAATATCTTTTTTCCTTCATCTCCCAAAAAAATTCTTTAACTTTGCATAGATCTCATGTATCTGTGGGTGTGAGTTGTCTCCTCCACAAAAATCATGCACCATTTTATGGCCTTTGATCCAATTATATTTGAGCATCATTTAAATTCCCCTATCCTTCATCAATATCATGTCCATTTGAACCTCAACCCACTAGCAAACTTATATGTTTAATATAAGAACATAAGTTGTAGCATTTTGAAGATCCAACTCGGAAATAAAAGTAATTGTAACTAATTGTGGCTCCATATTATTATGTTCTCCACATGAACCAAGAAAACATATCCACATAACCATCGTCAGTTTTATTTCCATGTTAATGATAAATTTTAGAGTTTACTCAATTTACCCAACATGTCCAAGAATGTCAACCATGTAGACATAATGATCAATTCTAGGCATAATACTATAAGAGGCATTCATGTTCTTCCACATTTTTTATACATATGTACAAGGGAACTTGTAACTAAAATATCCAACAAAATTCAATTCTCCACAAGGCTTTGATGGTTGTTCTTATCCTATTTTGGTATAGGTTAGGGGTACACTAAAAAAGGTGAAGTGATCAGATTCAACATCTATTGGTTTCAATTATTGAAATATTATTAATGATTTTTGAGGATACCCGTGTCTTCTTTTATCCATAATTATGATATTCCATGAGAAGTGGTTGCATATTACAAAATAAAAATTGGACTTTAGAACAATTGTTCTAAGCATTTTGTTAATCAAATCACATACATGGTTGCATACTAATAAAATAAATGAGGCTTACATGGTCATGGCATATTTCAGATTGATTCTTTAGTTTAAATAGTTTGAAAGCATCGTTGCAAAATCCATTGTATACATATCCTAAAATCATGATAGTCCATGAGACCATATTTTTTTAAGGATTTTTGTCGAACACTTTATATGCATTGTGTATGTCTCCACATTTTGCATACATGTCTACTAGGGAACCTACTAATACATATACAAAAATTATATTTCCATTATGCTTTGATGGATGTCCATATGTTGTTCTAAATATTCCATTTTTGTACAAACAAGGAAGATAACAACAAAAATTGTGGAGAGCATCCTCAAATCTACCAATTGTATTTGCTTGATTACCCAACCAACCTAATGGAAACATAGATAAGGGAAACACGGGTGATTTGAATTTCCTCAATGAAAATTAATGCCATTCTTAACACTGACATTAATTTATATAAATAAGCCTTGCAATCAACACAAAATAGTACCATCAATTAAATCTCATTATCCATAAACTAGCACACAATTACATGCCCAAGCTGACACTTCAATTCAACATATCATGTTGTATCAAAAACATTTTTTTAATCATCCAACGACCCAACATCTAGTACTTCATACAGTAACAATACAATACCATCAATTAAATCTCAATATCCATAAATCAACACTCAATCACACGCCTAATCTAATGCTTCAATTATTCATATCATTTTGTACCAAAAACATCTTACTAATCATCTAAAAATCCATCATATAACGGTTACTAAAATAATAATGTTGTGATGATGGATTTATTTCATGCCTCACAGGGAACTTTACCTTAATAATATAGATGGTGAAACATAACAAATGTTGTGTGAGGTTTCCCATGTCTTGTGTTATATGTGACATCTCATTAAGGCATTTGGTCAAACACCTAGCAAACATCGACTAAAGGCATTAAGAAAGCCTTCCAGATTTATTTGATGTTTCCAAAAATATGGACCTACTAGGAAACATCCACCAGAAATATGACATTTTCTGACACTTGCTTCTTCAGTGTTAGACACCTTTGATGTAATAAATGTTTAAGTTAGTGAAACCAAATTCATATACCTCTTCTCTTCGTTAAAAATGTAATAATTTTTAAAATTGTTAAAATATTCATGTGTTTATTACATTTTCAACTTTTCTTTATTTTTATATATATTGTGTTGTTTAAAATATATTGTGCTACCATTTCTGGGAGTCACTTTCATCCCCACAAATTTAAGGTGCTCACTAAATTCGTCAGACCATTGCCATCCACACAAATCTACCCAAAATATGTTTCTCTTCTCATGGTTCTACTAACAAAACAAGAAAATGTTTCTTTAAATATGTAATGTGGATACCTGAATGTTGAAAAGGAAGATTTTGATTTTGATGGGAAGAGATATGAACATCGAATAAAGTTTTCACTCAATTTCCAATTCGCTTTCATAAAGAAAAATAAAGAAGTTCCACGGTCGGCATAACCACGTGTGTAGATTACATGGCATAATTTTTGTGTCATTTTTTTCATTGTTTTTCCTTTAATGATGACAATACACTACCACTTCAATTATGTTATTTCCTATTTTCAATTTTACCATAAGTGGGAAATTGACCAAAGCTATGACAATTTGTATAAATAGGATAGCAGTTATAGAGCATCTCAATGTGACAACATATTAACAAAAAAAAATTATTTATTTATTTTAGTTTATATGTCAAAAGGCATTTCTAAATGGGAATTTTAAGATTTTTTTTTGTGGTCATTAACGTAGAACATCATGAGAACAATTGATTATCTTGAAACCTTAATGTCATAGTTTCTTATAGATGAGATTATTGGGATTCATTCCGCGTCTGTTCATTATACATAGCCCAGTTGATCCATAGGGATCCAGAAAAATACACCATTCCATCAACACCAAGAAGGGAAAAAAATAAAAAGGGAGAAAAGGAGGTTATGTCAGCATTTTAACAGAACCGTCACTCTGCACAAAGTAGCAGTTGTAGAACCACCACCCAACTTGGACGGTGGTCCTATAACCGCCGCCCAACCAAGGCAGTGGTCCTATAACCACTAGTCTATACAAGGTAGCAGTCCTATCACTTTTGATAGAAAAATAAAATGAAGCATGAACAACCACAGATTTGAAGAATTCGGTATTTGTCTTTTCCCTTCCTAACCTTTCCCACTCTCCAGTGCATGGGAGGACATGGTGGAGGCTATAAATATAAGAACGAGAAAGAGAAATGGGCATTCACAGATCCAAGGAGATCAAGAGCAAAGTTTAATTGTATGAGAGTATGTGAGAAAAATACTTTCAGTCCTAGAGTGGATTTGTAGGAGAAAGGTGCAAGAAAACAGAGCAAATAAGTAATTGGAGAGAAGGTTTACATTGTTGCATATTTTCATACTTATTGTAACCTGTAAAATTTGATTAATTGTCTAATACAAGTGGGAAGAAAGAGCAGTTTCCATTCCTGGCTGGTTTTCCCTCATTAGGGGTTTCCAAGATAAAAAAAATATTGTGTTAAGTGTTTGAATTCATTAGCACTCTCTGCAATTTTGTTCTAAGCATTAAGAAATTCAGTCACTAAGCTCTAATCTTCAAGCAAAACTGTCATTTTCCAAATTTGAAAGTAGAACAACATAATTTTGTGATTCGTAGAGTTCCAAAATAGAAGTTTACGGATCACCAGTGAAAAGAAAGAAAATAAATTACTCTAGAGAATTTAACTTAGTTTTTTATCTTCCTTCATGAAACCATGTCTGAGCTTGTGAGTAGCCTCTTTCTGCATAATTTAATTTTAACCCACCTTATCCAATTCAAGGAATAGTAGTCTAGACTTTGTTTAAGAACATGCGATTAAATATTATAAGTATGGAAATCTATAAAGAATATTAAATGACCAAAATATTTTCCTCGATACAATATGCCTATTTTGGAAATTCTAAAGCATATTCATACCAAATGATAGTGATTTCCTATTCAAGATGAATAGATATACATATGGTATAAAAATTTGTGTGAATTTATTTCATGAAATTTTGTGCTTACTTTTCTTTTAATTAAGTAACATTAACCTCTATTTTTATTAACATTTTTTACAACTTCCTTGTCTTTGTTTCACTTAAATGGGCATTGGTCACTTTTTTGGGTTGCTATAATATATTACTCTATTTTCTTCCTTTACAGACATGGGATCTACCGGAGAAATTTTTAGAAAATGGTTTCCTTTTTCCTCTAAGGGAAGGGATAATGTGGATGTCAGACACAATAACATGAGCTTTCCACCTTTGGAATATTTATTTTGGTTTGTTCCCAGAAGACTCTCCATTGCACACCTTTAGATGGCCAAACAGTTGCATCATTTTCACTAGTTTCCCCTTTCGTAGCATCATGTGGATGTGTATCAAGTTGGTGATATGAGAGTTGAAAATTTACACGATCCATTTATATGCAAAGCTTTGTTTTAAATTTTCCAAATGCAAGGAAACCCACCAAATCTGGTAATGCTCATTCAATGTATTCCTACCCCTATGTTATTGTCTTTGTATTCTCAAGAACCTCTAATGGGTTTATGTGAGATAAAATTTGTATGTTAAGTTTCTACAATAATAGATCTATGGCTTCAAAAAACAAAACAAAAAGTGTTGAAATCCCCTAAATATGAGGTTGTTATTTGTCTTGTGATGTGGCACTTCCACTTCATGCCACATACTCTTATTGTGTTCTTGTTAGTACTAAAAAAGAATGTGTGTGTGTATACATGCATGCATGCATGCATACATACATACATACATACATACATACATCCATACATCCATACATGCATACATAAATTCATACACACACACATGTGTGTGTGTGCATGTACACACATACACGCACACACACTCACACGCGCACGTGCGCACACACACACACTGAGAATTTTCCCTTCTAACATCAAATATTTGATTTTGTAAATGTTGCTCCTGCATTTTAATTTTTTTAATTACATTTGCGTCCAAAGTTATTGTTCCCCACTTTCCAACACATCTAGCCTATATTTTAGCAATAACACTTTAAGTTATCGAAATTTATCGATAATATATTATGTTTTTTTTGTCCTGTAGTATTTTCTATTTTCATCGATTTCACTTTTTTTCCTATATGTTTTCAATGCTTATGTTTCTAAAACACATAATAATATAATTGATGTAATGTACAAATCCATTACAAAGTAACACCTTCCAGGGTGGTGGGCCAGAGGCACCTATTCTCGAGCTATGCGAGATACTTCTTCTCATAACCCTCCCGATAATAATGAATTCTTAAGCATACAAAGGAATGGGCTAATATTGGATTTTTTTTATTGTTAAATTTCATCCATACAACAGAGTGCATATTAAAGTTTTGTGTGTGTGTGTGTGTGTGTGTGTGTGTGTAATTTTATTATAAGATGGTTAAGATGATAAAATGGTGATACTAATTAAATATTCTTTTTTGACTTTATGATTGCTTGATTTTTAATTCTTAGTTGTCACATACATTAATTTATTATCAATATAATTTTTTTTGATTTAATGTATTTGTGTCTTCGTCTTTTGTGTTTTTAAGATTTGTATTTTTTTGTAAAATTTTATAGGCTTTCCATTAAATTAAATTATTTTATTTTTAGACTTTTAAGATTGCTTAGAAATAAGCTAGTTTGGCCTAGAAACGAGAAAATGAGTTTGCGTTAGGGAGCGTTTCCAAACAAAATTCTATTTTTTAGTAAATTTTGAAATATTTTACTGTGAATAAAATTAAAATGATTGTGCTTGTGGACTTCAAATATTGCTTTTTAATCTTTAAGTGTACATATGTCTAAATAGCATCACAACTATTGTGTATATCTTCACACATTAATTTATTCTCCTAAGGATTGTGTATTTCAAATACGATCAATGTTAGATAGAAGAATGATGTAAATATTTCTACTTAATCTTCTTGTTCTTTTTTCTTTAAGTGGTTTTCATTAGAATTCGTGGGTTTCGATCGTGCCACGTGGATGGAATAGGGAACAATTGGGACAAGATTCAGATGTCAATCTCGCGAGGCACACTGATAAAAATATTTTCTAGGAGAAAGGTGAACAAATGTACAAATGAGGCATCATTAATAATATAATTTGAGGTGTAAATTCTCAAGCCTTTCACTATCAAAATTTTCACCGTTCAATGGCATATTCCTTGATAAGGTTCCTCTTCTTTCATCAATGGATTCATTGAAATTATTCCAGGAAGAGAATGGATTCAATAAAATGTTGTTTTCCCACATAACCAAATAATTTGACAACATCTGTGTTATATATTTTCTATACATTCTAGAGAGAGAACATTTGTCAAAATAAATTGTTGTGCGATTTGAGGTCTCACATGGAATTGAAAACTCCATATAATTTCAAGTCCTATATCAAAAATAACTCCATAATATTTTAGGTCACATATCTAAATCAAAATTGGTATCACAAACAGCCACATTAATAGTGACTCCAAATCTGTCATTTATTACTAGAAGGAAGAATAATTATGTGTAGGATATGGACCATTGATATTAAGGGAAACAATATTTTCTATATGTCCTTCATTGTAGATGAAATCTACCCTTTTTCCATTTTCCATTTTCTCATGCAAGAAAATCCCTTGTTACAATTGCATCGTAAATGATAGTACTAAAAACAACGTTAAATCAAATAAAAAATAAAAATAATTTTTCTAAATCCTCTTATCCTTCTATCTCTCGATGGTGGTTTAAGTTCATAGATAAAAATATCATTCATGAGGAAGATGAAAAAATGTGTGAGTTTGATCGAGGAATGAGAAAGTAATAAGAGTGATGATAGGTTGTGTATTCAAGTAAATTTTCATTTTTCTATAAATTTTGAAACAATTTACATTGAATAAAATTAAAATGATTTTTTTAATGGAATTTTAAGATTTCATGTTAAATGTTAAGTGTAAATATGTTTAGAAAACCTCGTAACTCTCATTTATAAGTTCACAAGCAAATGTATTCTCTTGAGGATTATGTTTTTTACATGATCTTCGAGTGATGATGGAGGTATTTGCGATGTTTTGGGATTTCAATTTGTCTTACCATCTCTCATGGATTCACGTGTTGGATCCCCCACTAGTCCACCTGTGTTGTTCAAATGGACGTATGAAAATAGGACTTTGTGTATTTTGCCATATGTTATCTTCTCGTATCACCAAAGAAACAGACAAAACAATCATGCCATCTAAATTATAAGTAGACAACGTTATTTTAAAAATGTCATGTGGTTTAAATCCCCACATCATAATGGCATGTAAATGCATTATTTTAAGGAATATGTATTTACATATTATGGATTTGCATGTTGGATCCCCTATGAATCCACTAGTGGTGTTCAAATAGACAAATGGGATTTCTTGTTCATATAAATATCTAACTACAAGTCCTTTATTGCCTCAACTACAACTCACTTTAGATATTGTTCTTCAACACTTCATATGTCAAGAACATCTCCTGCCTTTGAAATTGATCGTTTAAGGCATGATAGAATAGGGAATTCATTCCTATAAATGGAGCACTTTATTCTAGTCTAAATGAAAATAAATCGCATTCTCTCTTGATAGAAATAAATAGTGTTGTTGTCTTCAAAATTTAGAAACTGCCATTCATGCATGTCCACAAAATCCCATAAGCCCAAATGAAAGTGATTAAAGGCCATTCACGAGAAAATTTATGAGAATTCTCTCGTAAGTTTTTTCCAATTCTTGTTGGTGCCATTTCCTTCAATGTAATCCTTGATTTTAATACCATACTTGTTTATTAGACTGTCCTTAGCCATCCCAAATTTTAATATTTCATGTTAAATGTTAAGTGTAAATATGTTTAGAAAACCTCGTAACTCTCATTTATAAGTTCACAAGCAAATGTATTCTCTTGAGGATTATGTTTTTTACATGATCTTCGAGTGATGATGGAGGTATTTGTGGTGTTTTGGGATTTCAATTTATCTAACCATCTCTCGTGGATTCACATGTTGGATCCCCCACTAGTCCACCTGTGTTGTTCAAATGGACGTATGAAAATAGGACTTTGTGTATTTTGCCATATGTTATCTTCTCGTATCACCAAAGAAATAGACAAAACAATCATGCCATCTAAATTATAAGTAGACAATGTTATTTTAAAAATGTCATGTGGTTTAAATCCCCACATCATAATGGCATGTAAATGCATTATTTTAAGGAATATGTGTTTACATATTATGGATTTGCATGTTGGATCCCCTATGAATCCACTAGTGGTGTTCAAATGGCAAATGGGATCTCTTGTTCATATAAATATCTAACTACAAGTCCTTTATTTCCTCAACTACAACTCACTTTAGATATTTTTCTTCAACACTTCATATGTCAAGAACATCTCCTGCCTTTGAAATTGATCGTTTGAGGCATGATAGAATAGGAATTCATTCCTATAAATGGAGCACTTTATTCTAGTCTAAATGAAAATAAATCGCGTTCTCTCTTTATAGAAATAAATAGTGTTGTTGTCTTCAAAATTTAGAAACTGCCATTCATGCATGTCCACAAAATCCCATAAGCCCAAATGAAAGTGATTAAAGGCCATTCACGAGAAAATTTATGAGAATTCTCTCGTATTTACTTTAATTGGAATTAAATATATAGGTATTGCAAAGTAACTATTGTAACAAATGATGTATAAATGATAAAATACAATAATGACACAAGAAATAAAACATGTACAATATGAAACCCTACGAAAGAGGGAGAGATAAGGAGACTTAGCTGATTTACGCTTGATCTGCAAGCACTCTGGACTGGGAAAACTATTGAACATGAAGTGAACAGTGTCGTAAATTTTCATGATAAATGTTGGACTATAGGAATAAGGTCATACATGGGCACCCATGATAGGATAGGGGTGCCTAGGTGTTGAAGACCTCTTATAGGCATCGGTGACTGCAAAAAATGGCTAAAACTTGATCTTTACTATGTTGCACAAGTGTCACAAATATTCCCTATTAATCACATGTGTTTCGCTCTTTGATCATCAAGGGTACCTGTAACCTATAAAATAGATATCACCTACAAAAACCCATAATCTCCATCAAATCCAAAAAAGAAAGATGCAAAACAGGGATTCGAACTGACCTCGATGGTCACCCAAAGATTGAAATTACAGCTGAGCACTACATTACATCTCAGACTCTGTGTATTTCTTGTGGGTGTGTGTAGAAATTGTGCTTTAGGATGCCCTTGTGCAAGTTGCACTTGATAGCAGGTTGTAGCTAAATGAAGTAATGTAGTAGAATGTGTGGATGGAATAATGAATTTCCCTTTCCTATGTTGTGTATGTAGATTTGATGCATACCTTGTACCTTGAATGAATGTTGGATGGATTCTTTAGAGTGCTTTAGGTGCCTTTTAGATGCAAGCTTAGGTGGTGATAGTAATGCTTAGTGTTTGGTCCTTTATTTTGAACACATAACTATGTATTTATATGATTCCCTTGTTTGAATTACGTAATTGACAACTAGAAGACCGATCCATAAGTGAAAAATATGCCCAAATGATAAAAGAGACCCAAAAGGAGTGAGTAAGATAGAAAAGGATCAGGGGCACCCAAAGGGGATAGGAGCGCCTGGGTGTTGTTGTCCTGGTTGGGTACTGGTGTCTAAAGCCATAAAGGATAAATAAGTGAAAATATTGACTGGGATGTTCGGTGTGTAAGACCAAATAGAAAACAAGAAACATAAGAAAGAGGCCAAGGACAGTCGTCAATTACTAGTTTTCTTACTTAGGAATCATATGAATGCTAGCATGTGTTTAAGACCTAGAAATGTAACCAAGTGTGTGATTTTTTGTCTACATTTTCCCCCACTTTATCTTGTTGAGTTAATCCTTAATAACATAAAGTAGATAAGAGATGCGTACCTGATAGCCATCTAGAGCATGGAGTGAAGAACGTGCCGAGTGGACAAGTGAAGCATGGAGTGATGAAAAAATGAAGCATGGAAACTAGGAAGAGAAAGTGACCCTAGGGGTGAAGCGTATGCATTATACCATGTTGTACATGTTATTGTGCTTGTTATTGCTACTTCTTGTAAGGAAATACATGCAAAAAGAAGAGCAAGAATGTATTCAAAGTCCCATATATGATAAATCAAAGAAAAATGTGCATAAGTATGTAAACGTATGTAAAAGTGTGTAAAAGGAAAGTGTGCACCTGATGTAGAATAGCTTAAAAGGATAGAAAAGTGTCTTGATAATGTTGTGAAGATTGAATTTTTTGGGCGTCTCATGCCAAGAGTGAGTTTGTTGGGAAATCTCATGCCAAGTACAAGTTTTTTGGGTGATCTCATGCCAAGTGCGAGTTTTTTGGGCGATCTCACGCCAAAGAGCAAGTGGTGGGGAGAGATGTCTAGTGTTACTCTCCTTCCATGACTCTTCCCGATAAACACAACTGCAGATGGTGTCTCCCTATTTTTTTCTTATTGTCTCAATTTTTTCCAAATGTAATGTTTGCTTCAAGGTTTACTAATTAAACTGAATATAGGAGATAAATTGTATTCTTTTATTGGAGAAATGAGCCTGTAATTGAAAAAATTCTTTGAAGAATTATGTGAGCTATGTTGAACTGATAAGTTGAATTTGTGTGCCCTTAAGACATTAGTGCGAGGACACAAGATCCTATGCGCTATTGTCTAAGTTTGGGAATTGGTGTATGTGTTGTGCTGAGGACCTAAGTTATATTATGGGTCATTCTATGACTATGTTCATGTGTTCTATTCTTATGGTGTATTGTAATATATTGTAGCGCTGAGTTGTTGTATGGGGTGATTTGTTCACTGAACATATGCCCCCCTCATTTGGGGTGCATGTGACATCGATAGGAGTGTGTGGCCCAAAATAAATTCCCTAATATTGATTTGAATTTGATACCTGCAGGGGGTAGGGGGTGTGCATGGTAGAAACCAAGGCACATGAAAACAAAGTAGTAGATATATGTATTAGTAGCAAAAGGAGCAAGCATGTCATATAAAAAAAATGTAACAAGAAATTGTGCATACAAGATAGAGACTATGAAAAGTGGGTTTCAAACAGGGAACATCACTTACAATATCACAAGACAATCGGGGCCAAAGCAACCAAAAGCATACAAACAGTGATAAAAAAGACATAGGGCATAGCCCACAAACAATAGCATAAAATAGTAATCAATGGAAAACAAATTGTATCAGATAACCATAGTGGTAAGTGGTCCTACAAGGCAATGTTGAACATGAAGCACCCGTTAGCATGTTATAGAGATAAAAAGTATCTAAAATCATGTATGGATCAATGTAAAATAGTGTGTTAGTAAGAATAATAAGTATTATATGATGGAATGATAGAACCTATAATATGTGAGAAAGTAGATTCTCCTAGGAGCCTCATTGGGACTAGTAAGAGGTACAGTGTCAAGCATCATTGCAGCATGTAAGGACTTATAAGAGATATTCATTCACTCTAAAATACTAAGTGAACGTGCATGTGTATATAGAAAATATATTGACATATTAAGTATCCGTCTAGCATGGAAAACAAAGTGTACAAGTAATTAGAATAAGCCATCGAGGGTAGATGCAACCAAGATATGTGAATGCAATGTATGAGTGTGATGGTATGGAATGCAATATGTGAAGATGGAAGGAGCAGTGTGCCCCCAACAGATGTGTATGAGACAAGGTTCATTTATAAATGCCACCTCAACAGTAAAGAATGAACCATAGAATAAGAGTGTGTCATCAAGAAATGGTTTGAAAATGTGCACTAGATAGAATATAACATGAAGCGTAGAGCGTGAAGAGTGGATGTATAAAGTATAGACAACTTATGACACTAAGAGGGGGGAGAAAGCGTCCCAAGTGAGTAATGGATATCTATCTGGGGATGGAAGAGAAAGCATGTTATGGTGGAAAATGTGGCAATATCTCAGGAGTATCAGTATTGGTGTTATTAAGAGTATATTTTCCAAAGTAAATTGTAGTATTGAGATGTTTTCATGTGTTTTCAAGGCCAAAATTTAGTGATGAAACATTAAAAATATACCCTAGTGTCAAAAAAATTTATTATAAACCCTACTGAGCACTCCTCTAGATCAATTCCTCCTCAGAGTCAGGCCTATCCTAATCCTCCTATTTCTCATACGTTTTCTAATAATTTTTTCCATGTGTTTGAAATATTAAAACAAGTTCATGAAGTTCTTCCGAGACAATGCTTCTTAAGGTAGTTTCTTCATTAGACAAGTAGAAATAGCTATTTCTAGCCTTTCTAAGATAGACGTGCATCCTTAAAAGAATATTTGAAGGCCCAAATTAATCACAAAGTGGTATTGAGGAGATAAGAACATTTTACAAGTTATTTAGGAAGATTTAGGCAATATTTGGAGGTTTAGGAACAAGTTCAGTGAAAGCATGTTTTTGATGGTGAAGGAACTCGCAACTTAAAAAAGCATCTCTTCTTCAGAAGATTATTCTGGGAACTCTAAAATTATTTAGAGGCCAACCAAGATACCATTGGAAATCTAATTCAATACCCTGTATGATGGTATTTTCTTAATTTTCTCTAGACTAAAGTGCTTCCTTCCACAATCTCTTTTTGGTAGGAACACCTTGCAATCCCAAGACAAAAAGGAAATTTTTGAGGGTGTTCTAGGATAAATTAGATCATCTCACCCATCCCATTATTCTCAAAAGGAATATTTCCTTCAAAATAATATAAATAAGTGCCAAACTATACCTTCGGGAGCTCTGACAACTTCATCTTCAAACTCTCCCTCAAGGTACACTCTCGCAGTTAGTCAATGTTTTCAGTGCCACATGTCACCATGAGGCTAAGGTGTAATTTTTTATCCCTCATGTCCCTTTTCTAAGGGGAAAATGGGGTCACAAAAATGTTCCCCACCCCCATTTTAGCTCCTAGACCCACTACATGACCTTGGGAAGCCTCTGTAAGCACTTTTTTGCAAGTTTTATAGCCCCCACCTCGTGCAACACATGTCTGCCACTTATCACCATGAGGCTAAGGTTTATTTTAGTGTCCCTTTAGTGTATTTTTCCAAGGGTACAAGAGGAACAAAAAAAAATTCCCTTCCTCCCTTTCTCCCACATGGTTCATGACATGACCGAAACTCATCCCTCGAGTGCTAAAAACAAGCCCTTCTCTCTCACCTGCTGACAAATACATGTCTGCCACGTGTCCTCATAGGGAGAGGGTGAATTTTTTGTCCCTTTCATCCATTTTCCCAGGGGAAAATTTGGACAAAAATATTTTCCCCTCCCACAAGAGGATGAAAAAATTAAAAAATGGCGAAGTCCCAAACTCTCATGTGCTTCCTCCTTTCATCCCTCACTCCGTCAGTGCATTCACTCATGCTCACCATCACTCACCACTTAGAATTAAAACTCAAAAACATAAATTAATCTTCTTGTAATCCATTAAATCACTTTTAAATCTGAATCATAGCATTCAAACACAGAAAAACTCTGCACGTGCCCTAGATGTCGAAATCTTGTCTTGCTCATAACTCATGCTCCCGAACTCCGATTGTCATGATATTTGAACTGATGGATTTCTTGTGTGAATGCCTTAAATAAGATTATTTGCATGCCCACAGTCATTCCCTTATGTATTTTTTATAGCCACAATAATTTTCCCATGAAAAATCACCTTTTCTTAGATATACAACAATCTGGAGAGCAGAATATCTCAAAAATTGGAGCAGAGCCTTAAAATGAATTATGTGAACTTCTACAAGTGGTTTCATTCAAATCCAATGTTTGGAATACCACTTTATATTTTTAGTGAGTCTCAATGGGATAAATTACTAAAAATAGTAAGTTCAAGAAAAATGTGCATTCACACTCCTTATTTCATTCCCTCGTGATCGAGACACTCAAGATTGAAAAATATGGCAAAATTTGGCTAAATGGGGCCATAATAGTGAACATTATAAAAATATAAAAGGGGTTAAATGAGCTAAAAGTGGTCACATTTCATTCCTTCACTCTTCTTATGATGGTCTCTACACTCACATGAGTTCCTCTCTCTATTGTCAAGTCAATTCCCACATTCCCCGATGCAGTGAGCGAAGAGTGTCAAAACTAGAAAATTGTCAGTTTTGTACCGAAGGTCCTTTCAGTTCATTTCACATGGAATTCATGGTAAATTTGCGTATGAAATTTATTTGTGTCTCATTCTTCATTCCCCACTCTGAAATCAAAAGGATTTTGTCTCATGCTTCACTCATCATCAGTACTCCCACAGTGGCAAAAATCAATGATCATGGCTAGGTGAACAAAGTACATTCAATTTCTCCCATGTGAATGGTTAATTATAAATATGTAATAGTTTCTCAAAGATCAGAAGGAGTTTCTCATGATGAGATTCATCTTTCTATATTATCAGTGGTCTACTTCTCAGCTACTCATCACTCCTATTTTCAATGTATCCAAGAAGTGTGGAGAAGTGCATCATTTCAAAGGATTTTCAAAAGAGGAAAGGTATTAAAAATGGTATTCGTCAAATCTCTTCATCGGTGCATTATCATGGAGGGTCATCAATGGTTATATTTTCATCTTCAAATGTCCTCGAGGTGTCATAATCATCCATGGGGGGTTCATTAGCTAGGCAATATCCTAGCAAGTTGGTTCATATTAAGGTAATTAAAATTAATAAAATTAAATTCAATATACCGGTAGACATGAGGGGGTGAAATGGTTTAATTTATTAATGTTTTGAATCAAGTATTGGGGGTAGGTTAGAGAGGTAGGCTAAAGGAAATGGAGGTTTAATTTTAATATAAAACTAAAACATTTGAACCCTACTTTTTAAAAGTAAATACCTTAAAATTGCAAAAGGAGTGACGTCATAAATTAAATTATAATCTCTTTTTAATAAAGAAATATAGATTCTTAACCAAGAAATAATAAGAAGGTAGAAAACTAGTATTGAGTATGCTTTGCAACACAAGTGATATTATTTCACCATCTTAATTATTTGAAGAATTATTGATAAATGATTAAAGATTAACATTGTATAAGGTGATTTGTAATTGGTGTTCAAAGGCTTAAAACTATCTTTCGAGAGGAAATGCATATTCTAAAAAAATGAGTGAGCAAATATGGAATAGGATATTTTCTAATATATTAGGGTAGAAATAAAAAGGGGTAAATAAAATTGTAATTGAAAAATGGGTATTTCTTCTAAGGTGCATGTAAAAAAATAGGGGGTATTTTCAATCTAATAATATAACATGAGGGGGTATTATCAATTGAATAATTGGAGGTAGAAACTAGAATTAAGGGTATTCTTTAATATCCTTCAAACACACATGTTATACCATACTTTTACTAAGTGAATCCCATGTGGAATCATCATAGTTTCATTATTCAAGCAAGTTGTTTCAAGTCATCATGTTTGGTCAAAAAGGAGTGACTGCTTTTCATGGTTTTTTCAAGTGTGTGAGGAGATCCTTCATCGTCTACAGTGGTCTAGTGATCAATTACTTCTCACTTCTTCACTCAACGTACCTAATGGGCTATAATTTTTTATCGTTTAACAAGAGGTTTCTCATGATGAAAAAGAGCTCAATGCTTCAAGTGTTCACCATTTAAGAGGAGGCTTCTTTCAGTATAGAGGGTCAAATTCCTTCATTCAGAATACATGATTGCATCAAGGAATTCTATTGTTGGATCATCACAAGGAGTGGATTTTCTTCATCTTCTCCATCCTCTCTTTCTCCCTCTTCCTTCTCTCCCCTTTCTAATTCTTCATTGAGAGTAATCATTGTATTTTTTCCTATTCACTTAAGTGACATATTTTCAAATTTGTAAAATTATTTTCTCAAAATTATAAGATAAATACTTGAGTTGTCTCTTCTAATAGCAAATGAAAGGTCATAAGAGGAATATGAACATGAAAATTCATGAGGGGGGAGATGAGAGGTCAATTCACATCACTATAAATTGGGATGGCTTCTCCATTCCAAAGGATTCTGAAAATGCTAGATTTTAATAGCATCTATGTTGTAGAAATTGTGGATTGTTGTTGTTGAACTTTGTGTCATCAATGCACAAGAAATAAAAGGTACCTTTATTTCATTTCCATTTTTCATGTGTTCTTTTATTTCATCTCTTTTATGCACTTTGTAAGCATAGTGATCAAGAAAGAGCTTTGTATATTTGATAAATGAGTCCAAGAACTTTGAGTATGGGTTTTCTCTTCTCACTATATAGCTTAATTATTGCTTTCCTCTATATTGAATGATGAACTAATCTGGTTATTGGGTATGAAGTCTGTAATTTTCCTACTCACAATGATAACCTTCCTTTCCTAATTTCTCTCCTTTACCCCTAATCATTGTAATTTCCTCCCTTGTATCGCATACAAGCACTTTACCACAAGTTCAATGGAGATTTCATGTGCAATCCCCAACCTATTTGGCCAACCTAAAGAATTTAGGTAGGAATATATTAGTTTACATTCAATGATGGTAATTACACCATTCAATGCAAAGGGTCGTAGCCCCATGAGTATTGGTAGAGGCACCTAATTTTTCATATCGATAATTTTTCTCACCAATATTTTTTAGTAACTCTACTGGGGAGATATCTTCCCTTGTGCACCCAAAAAATATCTCTACAAAATAAAATAAAAAGTATATATTACAAAAATGAAAATCAGATTTCAAAGAAAAATTAATTTGTAAAGTTGATTCCATCAAGGAAAGAATCCGTGTCACGTTCATTTCTCGCAACACAATGAAGAAATTTCCAGAGTGGGGTTTGGTACCAATGAGTGATAGTGAAGAAGAAGAAGGAGACGGTTTCCAAGAAATGTAAATATTGATCAACCATCATTCAGGACTAGTTCTTGCAAATAGGAGAATTAGAGAACGACAAAAAGGTATCTTGCTTAAAATAAAAATTTGCAATTGGACAAGGGAAAGAAGGCTAGTAGCATGTCTCCAAAAATCATGAAAATATTGTCTAGAATGAAGAAAATTGATGCTTGTGAAGAATCTATCATCAAATCCTAGTGGTTTCAGTTCAAGCGGACTATGGTTAAAGGAAATAAAATGGGACTTACCGAAGATGAAAAAGGTAAGAACTTGATGAAAAATATTCAAAAGGAGGTACAAGATGTTGTATGAATTCCATAAAGACAAAGAATATGTTGAAGGTAATACTTTCAATCTCACACAGTTGAATGAGAAGCTCAGAGCCATGTCTTTTATTTCTCTCCCTTGGGATGATTTACTTTCATATGGAAATGAAGAAATGGCAGCCTTGAAAACTAAGTATGTGCAAAGAGTTATGAGTGTTGTACAAGGAAATTTGATCATGAAATCTACCTCATGAAGTTTGAAAGTATGTTGGCCATGCAAGAAAGATATGAAAAACTTGAAGCACTTCATGGAAAGGAGGAAGAAGAGGAGATTATCCCTATGGAGGAAGATCATGATGGTTGTCTGCACTACAAGGTGTTCATCCCTGGAAGATTCTTGGACACTTTTGAGGAATTTAATATCCTTGAACCTTCTCATAAGATTCAAATCAGCACTTTAGAGGATGACAGAGAAGAAATGATAGTTGAACCTCCATTCCTCAATTCATTTTGGATCGAGGAGCAACTTGTCAAGGAAACAATGAATTCAAGGGAGGAAGATTATTTTTGTATGAAAGATGATTCAATGCTTTCTAAAGACTCCACCAACAATGAAGAAGTACAAGAAGCATGTCTTGCATCCTAGACTCAAGATGATGAATTCAAGGTAATCATGGATAATTTTCCTTCCTATTTTGATTCTTCAAGTGATGATGAAATATTGAATGATGAAATGGAGATAGTTGGAGAATCAAATTCTTCTCTCGTCTCAACCATGGATGAACAAATGGAATAGGCCAATTTATTTTTTGAAGCCAAGGAGAATGAGAAATTTTAGCATAACCTCTTTAAGGAGTTAAATCCACCATTCTCACCCAAGGAGCATAATGTTGATCATCACGGTGAGTATGAAATATTTCATTTTCCATATGAACAAGAAGATTCAATAATGAATGATCAAGATAGAGTGAAAAATTATTCCCATATTTCCACCCTACATGGTTCTCTACTTCTCATCATGAGGACAATGAAATGGATCTCGAGCTCAAAGGAGTGACTTTCCCGCATAGCTTGGATCTTTTCTCCTTGTCTGAGAATTTTGAAAATCAAGTATGCCCATTCATGTAATAAGGTGAGCCTTGAGTGACAAGAAACATAGAGGAGGTGAATGAGGATGTTTCAAATGAATCATCAGAATGTGTGGATCATATTTTCTTACATCTTCTTAGAGCTCAATGTGATGACCTTTCTAGTAAAGGTGAGAATGAGTATATGGAAAACTTAGAAGAGTTATCTGTGCAAGACATCTTGAAGGCTACGGAAGCAACTGAAGACCCTCAACTTAGTCTTGAGATCCTAACTCAGGCCATGGAAATGCAAGATAGGTATGAGGCATGTTGTTTTTCTCCTTCCCATGCACCAATGTTGGATGATGATATAGAACCAAATGGATGAGCTTGATGTCTTCCTCGATACATGGATGGATGAGAGAAAATGTGAAGGTGATTCTTCCTCTTTCTTGTTTTGTGAAGAAGATCATAAATTTAAAAAGAGTGAGATTCTTGAATCCCCAATGAATATTCTCAATTTTAAGACAATACCTTCACCATGAAGGATGACAATAGGGAAAATTTTGAGCTGATTTGTGTTGAAGACAATGGTTCGAGACAAGGTGAAAAGTTACAGGAGTTTTGTGAGTGTATTTAAGACCAACTTGTTCTCACCAGCATTGGATTTCCTACCAATTCAAAACAAGATTATTCAATGAAATATTCACTCAAGGGTGAAGAATGCTTCCATGACCAAATCAAGGATTGAATTTTTGAAAATAATACCAAGATGGAATTTGAACGGATATGTACAGATGACAATTGTTCTAGACAACAAAGTGAGAATGAGCATGATTCTTGTGAAAGGATTCAAATTCAAATTTCACTCACCATTTCCCAATATCTGATTTTCCTTGAACATGTTTCCATGCTGTAATAATTTCTCAAGAATGATGAAGACCTTTTTCCTAATTATGTGGACTCTATTTTTGAAAACAAGTGCTTAGAGAAACAAAGTGAGATGTTCAGAGAAATTGTTGAATGGTGAGGAAATCATTTTTTCTCACTTCTTCTAAGTGCCTTGTTGATTTAGGAGATTTTTCCATGTTTCAATTCAAAAATGAAGTATATTTCCATAGTTAAGAACATGAAGGAATGGTTCTCATGATCACGGGACATCAAGTGGAAGCCGCGAGACGTAATAGTTTCAAGAAGGTAACAAAGTATTCATTGGATGTAAGAATGTTTTTAGTGCAATATGAGTATAAAGATGGATTATTGGCATGTCTTCTTCTTCTCAAACCATGAAAATCCATCACAGGAACATGGTATGAACATATAGTGACTTTTATGCTTCAGAATACATATTTTAGACCGTTGTTCCATAATGGTATTTACTTTTCCCAACCCATTGCAAGGTATGTGTATATTATTTTCATGCCTTTGTAAATATCCCTCTCCTATAATATAATTTCCCTTTTCATTGTGTGATTTTTTACGCTTTTGGTGTATTTCCATTTCGCGTGTTTGTTTGTGTGTGTGTTTGGAAGAAATCGCTCCATAAGCCCAATGGATAAAGCATCGGTCCACAAAGTGTCTTGAGATTCTGGGGTTCCTACATGTTGTTTCCTCACTGCACTTGACCCACAACATGTCCCCAAGCTAGGGCTAGTTTTTGTCGTGTGCTTTTACAAGGGAAAAACTCAGCGATGAAATATGACAACTATACCCTAATGTCAAAATTTTTACTTGTAAACCCTCCCGAGCACTCCAGATCATTTCCCCCTCTATTTCATGCCTATCCCAATCCATCAAGTTCTCATACGTGTTGTAATAAATTTTTCCATGTGTTTTAAATATGAAGACAAGTTCATGAAGTTCTTTTGAGACAATGCTTCTCAAGGCAGTTTCTTCATTAGACTTAGAAATGGTTATTTCTAGCCTTTCTAAGACATGTGTGCATCCTCCAGAGCATATTTGAAGACCCAAATTCATCAGGAAGTGGTATTGAGGAGATAATAACATTTTTTAAGTGATTTAGGAATATTTAGGGAATATTTGGAGGCTTAGGAACAAGTTCAATGAAAGCGAGTTTTTGAAGGTGGATGAGCTCGCAATTCAAAAAAGAACCTGAGATTCGAAAGATGATTCCGGGAGCTCCGGAATGAGTTGAAGGAAAAATAAAATACCATTGGAAATATAATTCCATTACATACATGAGGGTATTTTCATATTTTTCATAAGACTAAAGTGCTTCATTCAACAATCTATTTTTGGCAGGCACACCTTGTGTTCCCCAGAAAAAAGGATATTTTTTAGGATTTTTTAGGCATAATTAGGTCTTGGGACCCATAATATTCTTATAAAAATGTTTTTTCAGACAAAATCATATCAAGAAGTGCCAAAAAATGCCTCTGGGAGCTCCAACAACCTCATCTTCAAGCTCTCCCTTAAGGTACACTCTCGCAGTTAGTCAATTTTTATAGTGCCACATGTCAACATGAGGCTAAGGTGCACTTTTTTGTCCCTCTTATCCCTTTTCTAAGGGGAAAATGGGGACAGATAAATTCTCCCTGCCCCCATTTGAGCTCTCAGACCCACCACATGACCTTAGGAAGCCTTTGTAAGCACTTTTCGCAAGTTTTCTAGCCCCTGCCTTGTGCAACGCATGCCCACCACCTGTCACCATGAGGCTGAGGTGAATTTTTGTGTCCCTTTAATCCATTTTCCAAGGGGACAAGGGGGGAAAAATTTCCTCTCCCCTTTCTCCCATATGGTTCCTCACATGACCGAAACTCAGCCCTCATGTGCTAAAAACATGCCCTTCTCTCTTACCCACTTATGAATGCATGTCTGCCACTTTTCCTCATAGGGATAGGGTGAATTTTTTTGTCCCTTTTCCAAGGGTAAAATGGGGACAAAAAAATATGCCCCCTCCCCAAGATGACGAAAAAGCCAAAAAAATGGCTAAGTCCCAAACTCTCATGTGCTTCCTCCTTCCATCCCTCACTCTGTCAATGCATTCACTCATGCTCACCATCACTCACCACTTAGAATCACAACTAAAAAAAATAAATTAATCTCCTTGGAAGCCATTAAATAAATTTTAAATCTGGTTCATAGCATTCAAACACATAAAAACTCATCTCGTGCCCTAGATGTTGAAATCTTGTCTTGTTCATAACTCATGCTCCTGAACTCTAATTGTCATGAGATTTGAATCAATGGATTCCTTGTGTGAACGCCTTAAAGAAGAGTAATTTCATGCCCTCAATCATTCCCTTATTTATTTTTTATATCCACATGAATTTACAGTAAAAAATCACTTTTTCTTCGATATATAGCAATCAGACAAGCGAAATCTCTCGAAAATTGGAGCAGAGCCTTGAAATGAATTATGTGCACTTCTACAAGTGGTTTCATTCAAATCCAACATCTCGAATACCAATTTATATTTTTAGTAATTATTTATGGGATCACCTACTAAAAATAGTAAGTTCGAGAAAAAAATCATTCACTCTCTTTATTTCATTCCCTCATGATCGAGACACTCGAGATTGAAAAATATGACAAAATTTGGCTAAATGGGGCCATAATAGTGAATATTATAAAAATATCAAAGTGGTGAAATGAGCTAAAAGTGGTTAAATTTCAATCCTTCACTCATCCTACGATGTTCTTGTCACTCATGGGAGATCCTCTCTCTATTTGTAATTGAATTCCCATATTCCTCGATGCCGTGAGCAAAGAGTGTCAAAACGATAAAATTGCCAGTTTTGTAAAAGTGCATCATTTCAAAGGATTTTCAAAAGAGGGAAGGTGTTCAAAATGGTATTAATTAGAGCTCTTTGTAAATGCATTATTTTGGAGGGTCTTCAATGGTCTGATTTTCATCTTCAAACTTCCTTGAAGTGGAAGAATCATCATGGTTTTATTATAGAAGCAAGTTGTTTCAGGTCATCATGTTTGGTCAAAAAGGAGTGGAAGTTTTTCATGTTTTTCTCAAGTGTGTGAAGACATCCTTCATCATCTACATTGTTCTAGTGATCAAGTTCTTCTCACTTCTTCACTCAACATACCTGATGGGCTATAAAATTTTTATCATTCAAAAGGAGGTTTCTCATGATGCGAAAGAGTTCAAGGTTGCAAGTTTTCACCAGTTAGGAGGAGGGTTATTTAAATATAGAGGGCTAGAGTCCTTCATTTAGAGTTCATGATTACATCAAGGCATTCTATTGGATCATCACAAGGAGTGTATTTTCTTCATCCTATCCCTCCTCTCCTCTTTCTAATTCTTCGTTGATTGCAATCATTGTATTTGGTCCTATTCACTTAAGTGACATATTTTCAAAATTGTAAAAGCATTTTCTTGAGATTATAAGAGAAATACTATATTTGTATCTTCTAATGGAAAATGAAATGTCACAAGAGGAATATGAACATGAAGAATCATATGGGGGAGATGATATTTCAATTCACATTACTATAAATTGGGATGGATTCTCCATTCCAAAGGATCCTAAAAATGTTAGATTTTGATAACATTTATGTTTTAGAAATTTTGGATTACTATTTTTGAATTTTGTGTCATCGATGTATAAGAAATTAAATCTACATTTATTCCATTTCCCTTTTTCCTGTGTTCATATATTTTCTCTCTTTTATGCACTTTGTAAGCATATTGATAAAGAAAGAGCTTTGTATCTTTGATAAATGAATATAAGAACTTTTTATCTGGGTTTGTTCTTCTCACGAGATAGCTTCATTGTTGCTTTCTTCTATATTGAATGATGAAATACTCTAGTTACTGGGTTTGAAATATATAATTTGCCTACTCACAACAATAACCTTCATTTCCTAATTTCTCTCCTTCACCCAGCATCATTGTAATTTCCTCCCTTGTACCCCATACAAGGACTTTGCCACAAGTTCAGTGGAGTGTTCTTATGTGATCCCCAACCTATTTTTCCAACCCACAACATTTAGGTAGGAATAGATTGGTTTGCATTCAATAATGGGAGTTGCACCATTCAATGCAGAGGATTGTAACCCCGTGAATGTTGGTAGAGACACCTAATTTTTCATATCAACAAATTTTCTCACCAATATGAGAGCAGACTGAAATTACTTTTTATGATGGAAAGTATGTGAAATAGTGTAAACCTTAGAAGGAGATGTGGTAGGAATAATAGGAGAAATCTTAGGGAGATATTTGATGCCAACCTCTTTGAATCCTTTTACATATTTTCCTAATCCAAAGCCAGCAAAACTATTACGAAACCGATACTGATATCCAAGACCGTACTATTTGAAATTGGGAGAATGAGTGGACAAAGTGGGGGATTTAGGTGAATTATCTATAGTGTTACAATAGGAAAATGGAGAGGGATATGCTAAGGCTTCATAGATCACATCCTAGTATAATAGTTTAATACACGTATGAAGGGTTAAAGGGTCTGCATGCATTGTCTGGATCTAAGGTCTTTCAAAAAGAAGATTATAATTTAGATTGTTAGGCATTACATGGAATGGGGTGGAAAAATTGCATGGCCCAATAGTAATGGGAAGCGTGATTTTACCTAATACGTTTTTAGGAATATTTTCAAATCCATGTATGCAAATAGATGAGAGTGTTAAAGATGTTGTGGAAAATCCAAGATGCTGAAGAAATGGTAGACTACAAATGTTAAGGCTAGAGCCATTATCAACTAAACCTCATTTAACCCCTATATTATTAATTTAAACTTTGATATACAACAGAGGATCATTATTTAAGAAAGTGTGGGAAGCAATTACAACAGATGTAAAAGTAATAGGTTCTTCATTAAAAGAGAGTGATGTAGTGAGTCTACGATAAACATATTCATGAGAAGTGTTAGGATGAAGGTAAGTATTAGACAAAAAAGAGTGAATTTTATTTGTGCATTCAAGATTGGCCTGGAATAAGGCATGGAGGGAGATACTCATTGTGGAAGAAGCAAAGAGTATTAAAGCTAGAGAATAAGGAAATATCCAAGAGTGTTTGAATGTGGGTTCATCAAATGACTTAATTTAATTAGAATAAAATCTATAGGTATTGTAAGGTAACTATTGTAACAAATGATGTATAAATGATAAAATACAGTAATGACACAAGAAAAAAGCATGTATAATATAAACCATAAACAAGAGGGAGAGATAAGGATACTTAGCTTATTTACGCTTGATCTGGAAGCACTTTGGACTGGGAAAACTATTGACCAAGAAGTGAACAATGTCATAAATACTCAAGATAACTTATGGACTGTAGGAATAAGGCCGGACACGGGTGCCCATGACAGGATAGGGGTGCATGGGTGCTAAAGGCATCTTCTGGGCATCGGTGACTGTGAAAATGGTCAAAACCTAATCTTTACTGTATCACACAAGTGTCACTAGTTGATCACCAAGGGTACATGTAACCTGAAAAATAGATATGACCTACAAAATCCCACAAACCACATCAAATCCAAAAAATAAATATGCATAATGGGGAGTCATACTAACCTCAGCAGTCACCTCAAGAGTGAACATACAACTGAGTGTCGCACTACATCTCAAACTCCATGTAGTTCTAGTGGGTGTGTGTATAAATTGTGCCTTAGGATGCCCTTATGCAAGTTGCACTTGATAGCGGGTTGTAGCTAAATACGGCAATGTAGTAGAATATGTGGATGGAATAATGAACTTCCCTTTCCTATGTTGTGTATGTAGATTTGATGCAACCCTTATCCCTTGAATGAATGTTGGATGCTTTAGAGTGCTTTAGGTGCCTTTTGGATGCAAGCTTAGGTGGTGATAGTAACACTTAGTGTTTGGTCCTTTATTTTGAATACATAATTATGTATTTATATGATTCCCTTATTTTAATTTTGTAATTGACAACTGGAAGGCTGACCCATAAGTTAAAAACATGCCCAAAAGATAAAAGAGACCCAAAAGGAACGAGTAAGATAAAAAAGGGTTAGGGGTGCTCAGAGGGGAGATGAGCACCTGGGCACCGATATCTTGGCTGGGTGCTAGTGTCTGAAGCCATAAAAGATAAATAAGTAAAAATACCAACTTGGTTATGGGGTGTGTAAGACCAAATAGAAAACAAGAAACACAGAAAAGAGGCCAAGGACAGTTGTTAATTGCTAGTTTTCTTGGTTAAGAATCATATGAATGCTAGTATGTGTTTAAGACCTAAAAATGTACCCAAGTGCGGTATTTTGTGTCTACACTCTCAAAAAATGTGTTAAATCTTATCATTAATGCTTTGACCTTCATTGGCCCCTTTTTACTTTAACTTTTGTATCTTGTCCTATGAAAGGGTTTCCTCATCATAAACCAACCCCCTTCAATAACATCTCAAGTATTCTTAATGGTGACTGGGGGCTATTTGCCTCTTCTTACTGATATAACAAGGTGACATTGGATGTCAATTCCTCTCAACATGTCCCTATGTCTAAATTATTGCATGAAACGTGCAAGTTAGTTCCCCTAAAATTTCCATGTTATCTTTCTATCTATAAAACACAAGGGTTGTCATTGTAAATGCCAACTATTGACATTGGGAGTATTGATTGATATGGGCTTGCTTTCTTAGATATATCCATAGTACATTAGCTCAAAAATATGTGCACCACACTCCTCTCCTTTAAAGAATTGACAAAAATGGCATATAGTTCATATGTATATTATCAGAAGAAAAAATACTCTCGCATATGTTCCCCCAACATTTTTCCCACCTTTGGACTTCTCCTCCCTAGATCCCCTTCTCCACCACCCCTCTTCCTTGTGTAATTTTTCACTCTTTCAATTTTATCTTCTTCAACGGATCCCTTTTAGCATCTCCACTACACCACTTGTCTGTGATTTGTAGTATAATAAGGCCATGAAATGGAAAATCTTACTAAATTTTTTGCATAGTAACCAATGAGAACAAAATAAAATAAAATTAGTCATTGTGATGGTTTACCTATTGTACAGAAATTCATAAAAAACATACAAAACATTACATGGAATAATTATACATGAGAATTATGGAAAATTGTTATTTGTTAAATGTGGGTTGACATGAAATGGGATTGAAAGTATGATGTATATATTTTCAAAAGAAATATTTTTACTTAGAAACAATATAAAGTAATGTAAACTTATTTTTTTGTAAAAATAAACCAAACATAGAGTAAGGATTCAATTTTATGAAGTACAAATAAAGGGTAATAAAAGCTTATGTGAAGGATTGGAATTTGTTAAATGCCCTCTAGTTTATTTACCTATAAAATCTTCTTGAAATTATTGCATTTATATATTTTATATAGGTAGTATGTGTGTTATCCATGAGACCAAGGGTGAGGCCCAATCTGTGAGGTTTTCGTGTGAAATCCAAAAAAGTAATTGATATTCTATTATGGTTGTTTTCAACAATTCTATGTTCAATGCTGTATTTTCCATTTCTCTTTACATTCTCTCATATCACATAATATTAGTGTAGTGGACTATATTTTTTTAATATTTCCTTTTTGAATTGAACCAATAATGAGGTTGATGTAATGGGTAGATAAGCCCAATCAGATTTGGACAAGTCTTATAGACTCCAAATTATACATAAATTTTCCTATATTATGGAAACAATTCTAAAAAATCAATCTTATTTTTAAAAAAGACTTGAATAAAAAACCTATGGACATATTTGCACAAAAGATATCAAATGGATAATGTACGTATTATAATAGATTTAAGTCTACTAGTTTGCATATCCTTGGATATAAAACAAGTAGATGAACAAATAATAAAGAGGAATGATTAGAGAGGATAATTTTCTACTTTAAACCCTGATACAATCATTTTTGGAGGGTCATTACAAATTAGGAAGGGGACTAATCAAATTGAACATTTTGTTGACACAAGGGAGACAACCTTGAACATTATAAACAAGATCTTCCTATAAGTAATCTTTGAGAAAATTCTCACTTTGTTATATGGAAAACCATCTCTTTTGTGGGTTAGAGATCATTAAGATCACATATATGGAGTAGAGATAAAACACATTCTAATTTGAAATTAAGATTGGCATTGAGGTGTAGATGAATATCTCTACCATGCTCCAATATTGATAACAAAAGTATCACAGATGAGTTAAATAAGAATCCATTCTTCATCCTCCGAATGTGCGATCCCACTACATCATCATTATGTAGCAATATGGTGAATTACAATGCATCTAACTAAGAAAATATACCTAATACCAATTCATTTCCATCCTCTGTAACCATTATCCCTCTTCAAAAATAAAAGTGTTATACTTGTTACCCAAATTCCATGTTATCATAGTAAACATATTATATGATAGCTTTTGAATTTCTATACAAAACCCATTCACTAATCCCCCGCAAACAAAAATGTATTTATTAAGGGAATTTTAGTCCCAATTTCAAAAATGGGTCTATTCAAACAAAAAGTGATTAATTGTTGATCAAAACCTTCTCCCAATTCCTAAACCTATTAATTATGACTATGAAAGTGGAGAATTACAACATACCTACAATGTGCATGATTTTTTGGGAAAAAATCCATGTGTCTTAGCATCTTCATTAAGACTAGTAAAAAAATACATCTTGCCAATCTAGCTTTTGATAATATGAAATTAGTAAGCCTTGACCATAGCCTCCATCCTCTTGCATCACATACTTAAATTCTTTGTAGAAATAACAAATAAACTTGTTATATTAAAAGGTGAGCCCAATCCAACCACAATAAACACATAAGATCTATGCAAAAATAGTGGTCCAAAATATAGAGAGCATTTAGTAGGTCAACAAATCTTGTCTAAGCTACCTTAAAGCTAATATAAAGATAAGTTTAAATCTATCTAACATTAATTATAATTCCATTTGATTGATAATCTCTCTTGACAGACAATGTAATGCAAGGTGTAAGCAATGAAACTCAAGTAAAAAAAAGATAAACAATAAAAACTGCAAACCTCCCTATAAGTCGTTCTTTGCAAATCTCAATGAAGATTATAGAAGCACTTGGACTTGTATAATATTTTGATTTGTTGCATTATGGGAGCTCTTGATTATTCTCCAAATGTAGGATGTAAATTCTACGAGCTCATAAAACATAAGGATGCTGGTGGAAAATTTGGCAGAAGTTGGTTGCAATCTGCATAAGATTACAAGGATGGATTTACTAAGGAATGGCCTACATTTTATAGTTGAGGGTGAGGCCATGAGAAGTGGATATAAGTTTGAATGAGCTCCAGGATCTTAATTACAATTTCCTGAAATAGTAAGAGGATTTGGTCTGTCTAGTTGCAGCTTTGCAGGGGCAATAATGATCTTGATTTTGTGCAAGAAGATGGTTGTACGTGCAACTTTGATGCCCCCATCATTATAGAGTTCTAAAAGTGGAGTGAAGTGGAGTGTGATTAGATAAATAGGATTAATTAAATAACTAATTTAATTAGTTATACTTTGTGAGGATATAATTAACCATTTAATTAAATAAATGTTTAATTAAATTAGCTAAAGGGTGTTAAGAGTTAATTTCATTAATTCTAAAGGGTTATGATTTAAATAATGAAATTAATTTAACTAATTCTAAAGGGATATATTATGGTGGGATAGAATTAATTTAATTAATTCTAAGTGTATGGAAATAGGCTAGAAATATGTATGTATTGTTACAGTGTCTACATTTTCCCCTCTTTAAAGTGTTATTATGAAGTAATAGAATTTTAAAGATAGTAGATGCATTCAAACTTAGCAATCGGAAGATAGTGAAGAATTTGAATGCGTCAGTGAGTAGAATACTAAGGGAATGCCCCCTCAAGTGGGTGGGTAACACGATAAAGCGATGGAAAACCACTTGATAGGAAGAAGCTAAGAAATTTGAATAAGGATGAAAGGGAATGTGCTCGTAGCATGAGCATTATTTGGAGAGTGTAATTTAGAGCAACCTTATTTTAATGTTACACAATAGATTTTTCGCTATGCTTATGAAGGAATCAAGATATTTAACCCATTATGTGCGTAAAACAAACACACAAACAACAAAGAAAATAGAAAAATGCAAACAAACCCAATATACACTGTAAAAGTATTTACCATGACTATAAGGAAGCCAATATGAAAATGAAATACATGTAACTGGTCCAAAAAGTAAGATCAATAATGCAACACAACTTTGAAAAGAATACAATTATCTATGCCCCTAATACGTGCCACAATGATGAACAAGCAGATGCAAATTCCTCCAAGCACTAAAATTTTGAAATGTATGAGGATAGGATCAGAATGAAGAGTAGAGTGGTCTTAGATACTCCTAAATATGATCTTCTTAAATATGCATTAAAGATTGATTTGAAATTGAAATTTCCCCAAGTGAAGTTATATCACAAAGTAGAAGCAATGGAGTTGACTGTCCCCAAGCGGAGTTATTAACATGCAAAGGGAAGAATGTAGCATGATAGTCGTAAGAGTGGAACAATCACTAAGATAGGTGGATAAAAGTTTGATTTTATCAGGACTGCATTGAGTTGTTGAAGTTTTGAAAATTTTGTAATTTTTTCAAATTTTTGGCAAATATTTGAATTTTTTGGATTTTTGGTAATTTGTAAAATTTGTGAATTAATTGGAATATATGATTTTTTTTAGAAAATGTTAAATCCAAATAGGGAGCGGTGTGTTTGGTACACTAGATTTTCCCTAATGAAGCATTGGTATGCCTCGGTGAGATGAGAATAACGAAGGAAAAATGCCCCCGCAAGCATGGGAACATTGCAATAGAATGCTAGACAAGAGCGTGGGAGAAGATTAAAGATACCGCAGATAGACCATCTAGAGTATAAATGAAGAAAAATTAGTGTTCTCGATCATGAGGGCCAAGAAAATAGAAGAATTAGGGTTTTGGAGGGTTTTATTAGAAGGTTGGAAGTGTTAATAATCATCGCAACCCATTTGTGCTTATAGATCATTTTTGCCCTCTTAGTGAGATTTGAGCTCTAAAAATTTAGAGAGATGGCTCACCGATCATAGAGAAAACATCGTGCAGATCGCGTTTGAGATTTTGGGTGGAGGGCAGACAAGGGTTCGTCAGTGAGTGTCTAAAAAATAATAATTTTTGAAGCACTTAATGTTAGTTTTTAGTACTAGAAGTTTAATTTTTAACACTAGCACATACACTTGAGTGTGATAGGCTACTAGTGTAGCTCAAGGAATGTGCTAGCGTTCAAGTGTACAAATTTTTGTGCCATTGAGAGCATGAGCATGAACAGAGGAATGCACTAGCATGTTACACACACTAGAATATTAGTGAGAGCATGATTGTTAAAGTGAGTGTGCTAGTGTTTACTTGGATGCGTTAACGTGAATGCATTAGCGTAGACGTGCATGCACTAGTGTGCATGTAAATTCGCTAGAGTATAAAATGGTGTGCTAGCATAGCATAGGGTGATCTAGCATTAAAAATTGGTTTTTAGAGGAAAATTAAAAGGTTAGAAGAGAATAAGATTGATGTTAAAAAAAATTTGGAATGGTTTGTAGGAGAGACCACTAGCTTTGGATGTGCAGGAGTGTCATTGGCAGTTGTGGTCATTTAAGAGGAGATTTACCTAGAGTCAACAATGATAGTTGATTGGGTTATTAGAGGTGATGGGGCTAACATACATTGAACAATTTCTACACATCATCTTGGATCATTTTCTATTGACAATGTTGGCCAAGAGATTATATACTAAGAGTCAAAAATTTAGATTGCCGACTGGAGAGATAACAGTTACATTAAAGAATGTGTATTGGACCCTGCGAGTACCGATATAGGGTAGTCTAGTGGATTTTTATGGATATGTCACATGAATTTTAGGCCATGTATGGGACCTATTTGAGTAGAGGACATACCTAGAGAGGGGATAAGGGTATATTAATATGAGTGTATGGATGACAGCACGGTAGCTTGACTACCAATATACTTGATGGCTCTTATCAACAGCTATTTATTTCCTAATAAGATCGGGACCCACTTTTAGTTAGGGTTAATAGGTGTGGCATGATTGGTAGAGGATGAGGTCTTTACCTAGGGCTAGTGCATCTTTATGCACTTGTATAGATGCTTGCATTTGATTACATATAGAGGCATACGTAATTTGAGTCTAGCCATTGTGCTACAACTATGGGCATGGGACCATATTACAATTAAGAAACCAGTTGGAATTTTTTAGAACAGATAGCCTAAGGATCCCTTATCCTTTAGATGGGAGACAGTCGGTGCGGGTCAGAGGGGTTACATGGGAGACATGGAATTCTATCAGTGATCTTATGACGACTTATAGCTCCGTATGGTGACTTGGAGACCATACAGATTATATCTGTGGAGGACAGATGGCATTGAGTTTTGCATTACAAAGGTATAGCATTTTATCATTGGAATATGTAGACATATTGTGGAGATGTACAAAGTGGAAAAGGTTCATAGGCATCCCGAGGTTAGACATGATATTCCAAGTCCTGAACGATGGTACACATGAGTAGCACAAGAGACGATGGACTTAGTAGATTAGCTGGAGTACGATCTTCTAGACAAATCTTATTTGGTGTCATGCCATAAGAGTGTGTAGACACCTAAAATTAGCACCGCTAATCTTCATTTCCGTGTCTACTACCACCCCTTCATTCTCACATCACTATCATATTATACATTAAATCCTTATCTTAAGTCTTATTTCTCCCCCATTATATTTACTCCCCGTAAATATCATTCTACAGCTATAAAATCTTATTTTATCCTCTCCTAAACCACTTGAACCACTTAGAAACCAAAATAAAATAATAAAAAATAAAATCAACATCTTCTCAACCATTTATCAACATTCCCTACCCGTATTTAGGAAACGGTTTCAACCTTTTCCCCGCAAAACCTAGATTGTCAGTGATTCTCCCAATCGTCAATGATTATCTCTCTAGTCGGTGGCAACCTTATATAAGAAATTCATGAGCCTTCATTTGAAGCTAGATGATGGCTTGTAAACTTAGCCAAGAACTTCCTTGGTCTCGTCTTGTTAATTGGATGCCACTTAAGGCCTTCACATTCTAATCTTATTACATCATAGCCTTCTTACAAATTCAGATTCATCACGGTAACATTCCAAGACACTAATCATCTCTTCTTCAGTATTTAGAGGTCACTAAAACATCTAGGTAGTAACTCAACAATCTTGTGGCATCTACAATCTGCTTCTTTTGAGTAATATCATCCCCTCAACTTTATTCATCAATTAGTACAAGGTAAGTACCTTCCCTTTTGCATTAATATCATCTCTTTTATTCATCATTTACAAGCTTCTATCCATTTTATCTCATTTATTATCAACCTACACACTTCCACAACAATTGTTGGTGATTCTCCTAATCACCAACAAATGGCCCCAATTGTTGGTGATTGGCCTTAGTCGCTAACAATCCATGTTTGTTAGATCATTTAAGCTCAAATATCATCCTTCAGACATCCACATCTCATCACCTAGTAATACTTTTCCTTTGCAAGTGCCTATCAAACCCTATTAAGCTCCTTTGAACCATTTATAACACTCTATCAGTTATCTAAATCAAATCTATCATCTTGTTCACCTTTTTGAGTACACATCTATCTACATCCTTGCTCCTTTGAGCCATATTGTGATTCCTAGACTCCCTTTGGATCAGGTATCACCATCAAACCATCTTATAGCCGTGGACCATGTCAGTCCTTTTTCCTTTGCATTTTTGGTTATATCATTTGTTTTATCATTATCAGAATAACTTCTTGAATGTGGATTGACATCCTTGCAAGGAAGTCCATTGACTTATGGGGGCTGGCCTTTTCCAGGAAAGCCACCATATATCTATCTAATCCTATATTTTAATGAGTGTTTGTGTATTTCAGGTAACTTATTTGTTGGAAAGAAGAATTTGTGCACTCACTTAGATCTATCAACATCAATCATTTGTCAAGATCAACATCAACTATCTCGCAGGTATTGGTAAACCCCGTCGTCTTATGAGGTCAATTTTGTTTTTGTTATTTCACTTCCTTAAGTTAAAGTTAGAAAGTAAAAAACTCTCTGAACATTCTAGCATGCTTGGTGGGACATTAGTCCCCTTTTCTTTAATTTAATTTAAATTTTAATTCATCTTTAGGTTTTCTACTCTATAATCATCAATGATCCAGTCAAATTGCCAGTGATTGGGGTGAATCACTAGCAATTCTTGTTAATCACCGACAATCTTTGTGACTGCTTCTGATTATTCAGTTAATAAGCCTCTAACATCCTTTTCTCATGTTGTTTTTTTGTCTTTTGATAACCTTTTTGGAGGTTTCTTCTCTGGTGGATTTTGGTTGTTGCACTTTTACATTGCTAAAAAAAAATTAAAGATTAAAAAGGAAGTGTTTTATAGTTGCGTCTATTTTTTTTTCAAAAGCATTGCATTTTTCTGTCTGTCATCATCAAAATCAATCATTCTTTTGGGCTTAAAAATAACCTTTAATCCTAGTTGATCACATAGTCTAATTAGTAGGTTAATAGATTCCATCCACTTAGTCTCCCTCGTGTAGTCACAAAATAATGCACTTTAGATATTATTTAATCTTGGTTTCACACTACTATTTAGAAGGTTCTTGAGTGAAGAAAGTACTAATTAACCACCATCTTTTAGCCATCTTGTTTTATTTTATTTCATCATTATTGACATTTTACATCCATATGCCTAGTTTGTTTCGGTCAAATTCCATTATTTTAGCCTCGACTAGGGCACCCAGGCCAGAATTGGGGCGCCCATGGGTGCCCTGGTCCCACCATGGGTACCTCGATCCTTTTTTATCTTTCCTACCACTTTTTAGGCTCTTTCTAGCCATTTTAGATTCTTATCTTTTTAGTGGTTGGCCATTTTGGGGTTAATTACAAAATTAGATCAAGAGAACCCTATAAATATAAAGTTATGAGACCATAATGAGGGACCAAGCACTATTCACTACCATTATCCCTCTAGAGTTGCATCCATCTATTGCATTGGAGATCACTTGCATCCACATAGCTCCATCACAAGGCACAAGGCTAGGACATCTGCATCACACACAACATAGGGGGGATTATATTTTTTTCCATGCACACATTCTATTACATTTTCTACATCTGGCTATTGCTTGTTACTTCAAAAAGTGCGACTAGCACAAGAGCACCTAGGGAACATTATGCACGCACACACCAAAACTACATTTGGGTCTGAAATGTAGTGCAACACTCAGTTAGTAAGCCCACTGTTGTGGCAGCTAAGGTCAGTCCAACCCATTCATTTACATTTTCTTAGTTTAGGGTTTTGATACTTCCTTTGATCCTTTACAAGAATTCTATTCATCTTATAATATCAATGACATCTAGAGTAGTACAATGAACTTAATGTGAGAGACATTGAGGATTTCAAACCATCTGCTGAACATGTAAAGATCAATTTTCAAGATTTTGCACAGACCAAGGTGCCCATTTTGCAGACCATAGTGCCCGTAAGTGCCCCAATCCCTCTTCATGCACTCCAATCTAGAGAATCAGACTAGATCCACTCTTTTTTAGGCCTTTGCACAACTATTCCTACTTCTAGATTCTCCAGTCACCTCTGTGACACAGTCCAATGAGAATTTCCTATTTAGTTGAGTTCTTTCCTCTTCTCTCTTGCACATTAGGGTTCCATTTTTATTAGAATAGATGTTTGGGTCATTTACATACTTCTTTAATACATTTACAATTTTTCGTGGTTTAGATTAACTAGTCCATATATTCACATTTTAGTTAATCACCTCACACACAACCAAACCATATCAAACATAATTTTTATTAAAACATTCATACCCAGGCGGACGTAATTATATTTGATCACTAAGAGGAGAAGTTGACTCATTGTTCAGGATGAGTATAAACAACAAGTTGTCGATATATTGGCTAAGCACCCGACTCCCTTATCGATGTGGGACCGTGAAGTGAGGGGGTAGGCCCTACTACCAGGCCCCCATATTGGCACCAGCCTAGATTTGGACCTCACGTACCTTTGGGTATATCAAGGACTTTAGACTTAAAAAAACCTGAAACTAGCCTTAGAACTACCATATCATTAGGTTCCCTCTTTGTTATAGTCAATTGTTCCACTTAGGATATATGGTATGAATTACATTCAAAGTGGTTGAAAAGGGATTCCCCTAACTTGTCCCAATTGGTAATAGAATTTATCCTCAAACCCATATACCATTGTAGATATTTTCCCTTAAAAGAAGAAGCCAACAATTTGAATGCTACATTGTCTTGTGTAACATGGTATATTGAGCAGATGTTTGTAACATGTTTGATGTGTTCAATGGGATTTGTAGTATTCTCTCTAATGAAGAAAGAAACACTTTTCAGGGTTGTAACTGGAATTTCATCATGCTAAAGGGATACCAAAAGTAAAGGGATTCCTCCATTGAATGTGATAAAAGCATGATTCCTATGATGATCCATAAATGTAATGGTTCGTAGAACCATGGAAGACAATAAGAAAGGCTTACTAGGATGAGGTGTAGAGAGAACTTCGTTTGGAGGTGATGGTGATCTTTAAACTTATCTACCTCTTCTTCTTTTTATCCTTTGAGAAAACTACAAGTAGTCAAAAGGCTCTCCATTATCTATCCTTTATCTTTCTTGTATTTTTCTCATGAAATTGAGGCCCTTGAATTCTTAAACCAGTAAATATGATTATTAGGATTCATCATGTGTGTTGTTGTGAAGCCTCCAAAGGATATATATCACCAAGATACACACCAAAATATTAGTGAAATGAAAATAAATCCTTCAATGTAGGCCCCACCACACATTCCAGAACTATTAACATACAAAATTTATACCCTCTGAATGATCATGAATGAGCATAAGAAATTTTGGTGAACATAAGAATATCTCAAATTTGGGACCTTGTAGAGTGAGATAAACCTCTAGAGAGTGTTAGTTCCTTTTATTTTATCCCCACTAAAAACTAACCTACAACTTCAAAATGCAATTAAGTTATGTTTAAACTACATATCCATAGGGATAAGGGAGAGAAAAGGGGAATATTGATGCAAAATTAAAGAAGGTGATGCACCAAAGCTAAAACAGGGCTTGAATAAGACCAAAAATAAATATAACAATTGGTACATGTAAATATTTAATTGAAACATGAAATTTTGAGATCTATGCATGAATAGAACTTAATGAAAAAAAGACAGTAAAAATCCATAAAAAAAATATAAATAGTTTGGAGAGAAGACAACCAAAAGTGTATTACATTCAGAAGGTATTCATCATGCTTAAAGAGTAGAGGTTAAGAATCTCTTGCAAAATGCAAAGTTGTAAAGGTCAGAAGGAAAGAAAATGTGTTGCTCCAATATAGAGTATGCATATTTGAAAGAAAGGAATATGTTAGACGTTCCTGAGCACTTACATTTATATAATATTATAATGTAAGAGAGATAGATGGCGGGAAAACATCAAAATGGACCTTTCATAAATGAAGACAAACTACCATCCATAGATCTTATCACCATTAATCTCCCTGAAAGACCGTTATTTTACCTACAACACACAATTGGGATTCACAAGTGAGGGCATGGGTGCCATTTGAGATTTTACTCTAGGTAGGTGAGGTGGTTGGGCTCTAGAAAATAATAACTACGAATTTCCCCTGTTCCTCTCGATCTCTCGTGATTTTCCCCAAACCCTCCTCTGATCCTGCAATTTTACATCTAAACATGGAGGTCTAAGGAGATGAAGTGAATGAAAAAAATCAATAAATTTGGAGCAACACACCAGAATATATGATCCAAAACATTTCCACCTCATCCTATAATTTTTTTGGATTTTAATGTCCCCGTGGATTGAGAAATATGTGAGACACTAATCTCTAACCTTATACAGAACCCTTTCTCATGAACCACCACAAACATATAATTTCCTTGCACTTATCCTTCATGCTAATGTCCTCAAGTTGGGAAGGATTTTCCTTCAACCTTATTCCTCTATTCGATGGACATAAACATTTGTTGGATACTGTGTTGAGAAAATCCACATACTACTAGGAAGTGTCTGAGGCTTTCAAGACTTAGACTATTTCAAATTATTCATTTCCTTTTTCATGTCTTGTTTAAATTTTTCTACGTGTACTACAAATTTCATATGGCATATTTCATCCTTTGATGTGGGTTTTCTTCGACCAAATCTATGGAACATCAAATTTGCCCAAGTATACATAGTTCTCTCTTTTCCTATGCCGCAAAGGGCAAGGCTCCATCAGAATGCACCTAAGTCCCGAACTCAAACCTCTTCGTTCTACGGGTTAAGAGAACAAGAAGAATAGTAAGTTCCTTCAATTTGTGGAATACTAAATTCCACTATTTTTTGGCCTTTCAAACAAACTTTTTCCTAAATCTAAAAAGATTTCTTTGAGTTGTCAAAATAGCCCTGGGGGGCTATTTTGGACAACACTTCCCACTTGGCCAAAAAAGGGGAAAAATAACCTTTTTTTCAGTTGAAAACCACCTTAAAATTTGGAAAACCATTACTCCATTAGTAGAAAACCACCTTAAAAATGATATAATATTTTTGGGATTGGATCCCTGAACCTCTAAGGGAATAGTTTTAAATCTTCTTGTCTAACCAACTCCCCAAGTGTTCTAGGTGAGAGATAGAGATAAAATTATCAATTTAAACTTTTTTCCTTTAGTGGCTGGAAAAGGATGAAATTTAGTTAAATAGGGCCCACATGTGAGATTGGGGGAGGGATATTTGACCGCTTGAGCTCTCAACTCCAAACTCCTCATGTTATCCATATTTCCCACAAGCATGAAGATGTCGAAACCAAACAACAAACTTGATTTTGAAGACTTGTGAAAGGATTGTAGCTAAAAATGGTGTCCTGTGTTGAATTTTTATGGCCCAAATAGTGAAAGAAACATAAAGTAAATCCAAAATTGATCTATGATTGATCTTAATAGGTTTTGTATTAGAGATTTAGTCAAAAAAACTTCATAAAACCCAAAAAACAAAAATCTAGTAAACTTATTTCCTTTTGAATTTTTAATGAGGGTGTATAGAAGCCATGATATCCAAGTACATGTGAAGAATCTTTAGATCTGAAAAAAACTTTAAATAAGCCAAAAATATCTTTGTGTGGTGTTAGATCTTTGAAAAATATCAAGGAACACTACAAAGAAGTCCTTAAACACGAAAAAGTAGTGATTTAAACCTACACGTGTGAGTGCATGCCCTATTATGACTATTGTGGCATCCTACATTAGTAGGGATAAAAAATTAAAATTATTTAGAGGGTCCTTTGATCTGATTTGCAAGTTTTTTTATCTCAAAATGGTGAAAGACTAGTCAGAACACAAGTTTAAACCATTCAAACACTACTAGAAAAATTCAGTGAAAAATGTTATATGACCTGCCTTAAGGGAGTGAAAAATGATTCAAATTTGTAGGTCTGATGTGAATCTTCATCCAACAGATCTTAGATCATCAAAAAATGGTGATTGATTCACTAAAACCTCCTACGGAAACAACCTTCAAAGTAAAAGAGCCCATAACTAGTCTACAATGTGGAGGGCTCAAACATGGTATGACCTCATCTAAGTGGGTCAAACTATTGAAAATTATGAAGTACTCTTGAAAAACTTCTCAAGTATAAAAATAATCATAGCCTTATGGAAAACATTTTTTCATATAAAGGTAACCAATGGTTATTTTTAAAATAAATTTTCAATAAAAAAACTAGCTTTAATGAAAAACATCATATCTATAACCATATGAGGCCTTTTTTACAAATTTCAAAATCCTTAATTCATATTATGAGGATAAATTTGCAAAAAAAAAATGACAAATACCTTTTATCTTTATGATTCTCAAGATCCTCCAATGAGGTGAGAGAACAACATACTTAGAAAAATAGTGGATCTTTGCAAGAGAAAAATACCAGCTCATGATTTCAATAATAGCAAATTTTAGAAGAAGATTCCGCAAAAATCATTAGAAACCTGATATGATACCATGTTAGATTGAAGTAGGACCAGAATAAGTTGAATGGACATAAACCACGAAAATCTTCCAATGGAATGAAATTGAATGCGAGCTACAAACAATCTTGAGAGTTTTGCAAAAAGATGTGCACCAATTGTAATGAAAATAATGCAAGATACTGAATTGCATTGATCAAGTTTGAATTTATTTTCTTTACAATGCATGCGTATGTATAGGCCCAATGTGGACAAAACCATGGGCACAAAACCACTAGAAGTGTGAAAAGGGCCCAATAGTGAAACTAGTTGAGTAAAGTCCCTTTGCACACTAGAATAAGGCTAAACCAATTTAAACAACTAAAGAAACTTAACCTATGTGTAGGAAAACCATAAAATGGAAAAAAAAATTACACCAACACTTATTATATTCTAGTTAGGCATGTTGGTTGGATATTTTGTCAAGCCAAAATATGAGGTTCAACCATAGTACATGGGATTAAATCCCTCCTCAAAGACAGGTGAGGCTGCCTGTTTATTACTAATCTAAAACACAAAAAATATATATATACAGTATTCACACTAATCTAATCCATTGGGGTTGGGATAGAATCCTGAAATCCATATCCATGTAGGATGAAGACGTTACAATTTTAGAAATGGAAAGGATTAGAAAGGAAATGAGAGGAACGTATTTTCTTTTGAGCAAATGCAGATCACGAAATAATCATACGAGTTTCAAATAAAAAATGTAATGTTTGAAATGATTATAACAATCAAGATGCTAAACAAAGAATAACTTAAGATTATGAACATAAGAACAATATCTTAAGAAAGATACATCTCACAACACAAATTCTACAAAATAGCATTAGTTCCTATTCCTCAAATGATTAAAAGAAAACACAAAGTTTTTCTTCTTCACAATAGTTCTCAATATTCCAAAAATCTCAACCCTTTCGAGTATGCATAAGCATCCCTTATTTATAATAAAAAGAGTAGAGAGAAAATAGGATAAATTCGAGAAAATAGTCTTTTAACAACAGTCTTATTTTGCTTGACTCTCATGCAGGAGACCAAGTCAAAATTTTCTTCCTATGTGACGAAATAGAAATGAAAAAGACATGTCAATTTCAAGATTGAAATGACATGAAACATCAAGACTTAGTCTGAATCGTCGTCTTTTTCTTCCTCATCTTTCCCTTCCTCCAACTGAGCCTGTTTGTTCCAAAATTCTTGGAACTTACGGATTATACCTTGCATCTCATTTTCGTCAGGCGCAGTGGAATGATCACTCAAGACTTCACATGTTTCGTGAGTGTCACTGGCACTACCGGGAAGCTTTCTCAATCTTTTGTTGAGTTTTCTCAAGGCCTCCAAAGAATGTTCAATATTTACGAACCTGTCGATGATTTCAATACCAAATCCGTGAGTTGTTTCATGCTGAACAGATTCTTGGATTTGTTTGAAAAGATCATCGGCTGATAGGATGCCTGAGTTTCAAACTGACACTTTTACACATATTTTTAACAGTTCTTCTTCCGGGTCGCTCTTGCCATCGATCAATTGATCTCTTGATTCTCTCAATCTACCACAGGATTCGTTGAGAATCTTTACCCTGAACCTGATGGCTTTGGTCAGCTGGAAATGCTTATCCGCATGTGGGATGATGCCTTCTTCTACCAAGAGGCGTGATGGCATTTGCTTTAACACCTGGAGAGCTTCGAAAGTCAAATCAAGGTGTCCAATTTCTTGGGAGAAATCATCATCCATCTTTTCTCCATCGCTTTGAATATTCCCCAAGGATTGATAGACTTCCACGGTGTCTTGAATCACTTCCTTCCCCTGTTGGAGCAGCCTTTGGATCCATTCATCGACCACCCTTCCTTTTTTATTAATCTTCTCAATTGTAGGCACTGATGAGAAATCGAATCCGAAAGGGACAGAGGAAGATGATATGGATTCAAGGGGTTTTGAGAGCTTAAGCAATACCTCAGTCAACTGCTCCACCTTTCTTTTAAGCTCATCTCTGCTATCTTTTGTTTCCTTCAATTTCTGGCACAGCACGTTTGTGGCATCCCGTGCATCCTGTTGTGCTCCTTCTGTTGTCACCTCTCCTAGAGCCACCCTAGTTATCTGATAGTCAGAGGCTGTTATGTCCTCTTTGGTTTTTTTAGTCGCAGGAGTGGCAATCTCTGCAAACTTATGCCCCGAAGCGTCCACCAAAACCCTTGAAACTATTTTGGGTTTCTTGGTTGATTTAGCAGTAGAAGCCTTGAGTGAACTAAAATCAAAGGATGGTATGGGTACAATCATCTTCCTCTTCCTTGGAGTTTTCGCAAGTAGCCATTGAGGCATGTCAGAGGGAGTTACCACTATTGTAGAAGTTGGTATCATACTTTCAGGAGGAGAGGGATCTAATGGCAAAGTGGGGACAGTTACCAGTGTGGTAGCAGATTCAATAAAAAGAGGCACAGGAGGGGGGCGTGTTGGTGATTACTTTGGTACAAGCAGAGAGGGGTGAGAGTCTAGAGAAAATGTTGGCCATGATTGAAGAAGTCGATGGGGAATGAGGAGGTAGAAGTGGTTGTGAGGGAGGAAGCGCAGATCCAGACTCCAAGGCCTGGGATGCAATAGATAAGGTCTCTTCAGTTGGGCAGTCAACAAATGGTGAAACCAGAGGCTGGCTTCCTTCTCCTTCCAAAGAAATTTCTCCTATTTCTGGTGGTGTTGGTGATTTTGGCATATTCACCGTTTCAACTGGAGAAATAATTGAAGAGATTTCTTGTTCTCTTCTCTTCTTGACAAACTTGACCTTTATAGGCCCTTTAGAAGATCTTTTGTCTTTTCCCTTTTTGGAGGGCCCCGCCTCTGAAGCAACCAATTTTGAAAAATTATCATCTTTAAAACTCATTCCCCAAGAGGCGAGCCACGCTTTAGTGCGTGCAAGAATCAGAGCTGACCTATCTGTAATGGAGGCTTTTTCACTGATAGACCAATCAATAGGTGGGAAAACATATTGATCTTCATTCAGTCCATCATAGGAAAGGTCCAGAACACTTTTATTATCGCTAGTACCTTCTGGTAAGTTAGCGAACTAAAGTGTTTGAATCTCAGCAAGGGTCAATCTGCTATGATATTTTCTTCAGACAGCAACCTCATCACATAAATCAATCCAAATTTCTTCTACGCTTGGTACGTGCGGGTAGAGAGTTCCATACGCCCTGAGGACTCCTCGAATATCAAACCCCGTCTCGGGGCTTCATGTGCTTCTTCAACTTATCTTGAAGCTCATGGACAACGTTCTTGGCTTTCACCACCGTTGAACAAGTATACCTTCCAATAGAAATTGGGAAAGATATAGCGGCCTTGTGTTTACTCTGTTGGAACTTGTGAAAATCCAACAATTGCCTGACAAACTCCATCAAGATTAGTTTGTCCCCTGGATATCTGGGCAAATGGAAAGGATCCCATGGGTACATGACTACTCGAAGATATCTGAACTTCTTAAATTACAAGAAGACACAACCCCATTTTGAAACTTCAGCCCATGCTTCATTAGATACTCTCGTTTTCCTTAGTTCGGGACTTAACCTGCAGATGTTCTCATAAAAGAAGGCATCATTTACCCTTTTGAATTGGTCTTCAGACCCTTTTCTTTTCAGCTGAGGGAAATACTGATAAACATGTTCCACTATCTTGTTCCCCTTGGTGTCCAACCCGAGATAGTTCCTCATACCATCCGCTGCATAGGTGACATACGAGGACATGTAAAACTTTCCCGTAGACATGACTGTTGTCATTTGAGAATCTATCTCGTTACTGATAAGAGTACCCCTATCAATTCCCTATTGATTTTTCTTAATAGTGATCATGAACTGGTACATCCATCCTTGGAAAATATTTTATTGGGGGAAACCAAAAACCTGACTCAGCAGAGTAATGATATCGTTGATTTCTTAAATGAAATCACTTCTAGGAACAAGTCTTGGAAACCTGGAAACAGCCAGTTTGGCTTTGATTAGAAACTTCTTATTCACGTGCTTGATACAATCCTCCTGATCATTATCCCAAGCTTTTTGGGCTGACTTGAGATCCATATCTCCATATTCCTCAAAATTAGGTAGCTTGAGAAGGCCATCGAAGTAACCTCCGTCCAATTTGATTACAACTTCTCCCGCCTGGTTTTTCACAGAACGAGAAGCAGAGTCATAATTTGAAGCACAGGGCAAGATGAACTCGGGGAACTGAGCGGACATAGGGAAGCCTGCCGCAAGAGGTAGGCCACTGCCGACTATTGATTTCATCCATGGAGTTTGAGAAGAGCTCTTGACCCTATTCCAAAAATCCTCCATGTCTTCGTTTCCGAGCTCTGTATCTCCGATGTCGAAATCACAGTCAATATAGGATGGAGACTCCACCTTCCTGAATTTTTATTTCATCCTCCCTAACTTTTCAGTCTTTTCTTGTGATGGACCAGGGTCCGACATGAGGAATTTTGAAGGAGGAGAGTGTCGGAGATCAGGAGATGTTGAACACTGCGAAAAACCTGACACACTAAAAAGGATGCCAGAGAGTTCGGAAAACCCGACACTGAGGAGAATGCCAGAGAGTCCGGAAAACCCAACACTGAGGAGAATGCCGGAGAGTTCGGAAAACTTGACACTGAGCTTTTCTAATATACTGCGGTTTTCTAACACTGCAAAGCACCCTTCAACCAGGACAAGGAATGATAAAAAACGAGCAATGCAATCAAGCACAGAGGCGAGTTTCAGGTTTCGGGGGTCGAAGATGCATGCACAAAAATCCACATGGTAAAAAGTACATCTAGTAAAAATGATGTGGAAATCTTAATATATATAAGAAAATTTGCATTTAATACACTTCAGTTGACACGTGCCAAGTACCCAACAACTCGGCATTAATGCCATGTCAGCATACTTGGGATATCCGGAAACCCGACACAAAGGTTTTTAGATTAATTCAGGTTTCGGGTTGCAGGAAACAATCGACATGAAGCATGATGTTTGATAGCCCCCGAAACCCGAAACAAAGGGGTAAATCGGGCTTCGGGGATTGGAAGACATGCGACATGAAGCATGTTTTGACGAAGGCATGTTCCGATGCTCGGAAGATCCGCAAACCCGACTCACCTTACTTGATGCGGGTTTCGGGTTTCGGGGAACACACGACATGAAGCATCCAAAACACATGTTGTCTTGCTTGTGAAACCCGAAAACCCGATTATCTCTCTGAAAGGTAATTTTTAGAAAACCAGCTCAAAAATTTCTTAGGGTTATCTGATTTTTTTTTTGGCATAAACTCAAAAATGAGATAACAGTTAGTTACAAGGAACAATATGTAAATGATGTTGATTTTAGAGAAGTGTGTGAGGATCTAGTAAGTGGGAAACAAGTAGGAGAAAAAAATTATCATTTTCATGAAGGATTGTTATATCATTCTGGTAAACTTTGTATTCTAGAAAATGAATGTGTGCATATGATTAGGGAAGCACATACTTCTCTTATTTCAGGGCATTTTGGTGTTAGTAAGACAGTTGCACATTTACAGAAATATTGTTATTGGCCTAGAATGCATGAACATGTAAACAGGTATATTAAGGGATGTGTTCTTTGTGCCACAAGCAAGCCAAGTAACAGGAAATTAGGAATTTAAACTCCTATTCATGTTCCAAAAAGGCCTTGGGAAAGTGTTTCCATGGACTTTGTAGGATGCTTGCCCATGACATGGAAGATACATGATTACTTATATGTAGTAGTGGACAAATTTAGCAAAATGTGTGTGTTTGTTCCATGTACTAAACAAATAATTGGTGAGGGAACTGCACATTTGTTTTTTTAGTTTGTTTGGGTTCATTTTGGTTTACCTACTTCAAATATATATGATCGGGATTCTAGATTTCTTGGGGAATTTTGGTCAACATTGTGGGGGTTAATGGACACAAAACTGAAAAAAGTACTGCTTTTCATCCACAGACTGATGGTCAAATAGAGGTCGTAAATCACAGAGTGGTGCATTTGCTTAGGGGCTATTGTGGTAAACAACCTAAGTTATGGGATGAACATCTATATTATGTGGAACATGCTTATAATCATGCCTTACATTCTTTTACTTTGAAGTCTCCATTTGAGACTTGTTATGGATATCTGCCTAATTCTCCATTAGATGTATATTATGGACATGAAACTTTTGTTAATGGTTCGAGTGATTCTGACAGGGCTAAAAGATTTGTTCAGAGAACTCAACAGGTTCATCAGTATGTCCGTGAACGATTGGAGAAAAGTCAGGCTAAGTACAAAGCCAGGCATGATAAACATAGAACTGATCACAAGTTCAAAATTGGTGATTCAGTTTGGCTTCACATCAAGGAAAGGTTGACAGGTGAAGGTAAAAAATTGAAACTTGTAAGCTATGGTCCGTTCCAAATATTGGAAAAAAATGGTAACAACACTTTCCGGTTAGATTTGCCTCCATATATGCAAATATACTCAGTTGTAAATGTTGAGAATTCAAGATTGTATGAACCACCTATGATTGTTGATCATGATGATGCTAACATAATGCCTTCCATTGATGATTTGGCTCCTGAGTATCTTGATGAGTTGCAGGAAGACATCATTTTGGACAGAAAAGTAAGAACTTCGCGAAGAGGTGATATTGAGTATCTTCGTGTTGGGTTCAAAGGCATGCATCTGAACAAGGCTAAATGGATGGAAACCAGAAAGGTGAGAGAGAAATACCCTCACCTATTCACCAATTAAGTTGACTTTTGGGGTCCAAAAGTTTCTCAGTGGGGAGGAATGATCCAGAGGATCCTCATGGAGAAACACCAATCTAAGAACTTCTCAGAATAATTTACAGTCATTTTTAAAGCATGGAGAAAAATTATATGATTCTGTTGATATCTCGTTTGCAGGAAACGGAGCTAGTATGCAAAAGTTATGGCCTGCTGAAATTTCAGGGCAACTGGCGAATTTTGGGCACAAAACACAGATTGGACACGTGCACGTACCACGTGGACAAATTAAAATGTGACATGTGGAAAATATAGATGACAAGGAAAAAAAAAATTATTTAAATTCCACGCATTAATTCCTTGCCACACATTTCTGCCACGCATTTCTCCAAATATCCTAACTTGTTATCCCTCCACATTGGAATATCCTCCAAAATCTATTATAAAATATCCTAACTAATACCTACACTACCCTATGTGCTTCACCTATCCATCAAACTAAGCGCCTCACATTCCAAGTGGCTAAGGTGGCTCTTAAGCCAATCTAAACATGCACGGCCCATTGTTTTAAAGGCACCTAACCATTGAGCCAGCCACTTGGAACCACTTGGAAACATTATAAAAGGAGCTTTATTGTATTTGAAGTGGCATTCAGGACTGTGTAAATTATTGAAATGCTCATAACTTAAGCTAGGAGTGGAATTTTGAGGAGAAGTAAAAAGTAACCCCTGTTATTTTTGACAGAGGAAGACTGTGAGAAGGTTGGATATTTCTAGAATTTTTTGTAAAGAATTATTTTCAAGATTTTAATAGATCGGTCCCATTCAATTGGACCCGGAGACGTAGGCCTCAAGTGTTGAACTCCGTTATCACGCTTTGTGTCAAATTGCTAGTGAATTCTCTTCATTTCTCAGTATTTTTTTGCACAGTACTTTTAGGGTTTAATATTTTATTAAAAAATATAAAAAGGTCGTAATTTCCTAATTTAAAAAAAAAACAGTACAAAGCAAATTTTGTTGTGTGAACAGTTGCTAGTTAAATTTGATTTTCAGATCACTCTTCCTCCATATCTAAATTTTAATCAAGATAATTAAAATTCTTCTGCTTGACTTGTCTATTATATTTCTAGCTCTCTTAGGTCTTTGTTGTAGCATCGTCACTTAACTATCATTTAATATGGATCAACCTTCTACATTAGCATATTCTTTTACCCCTTTTACATCATTTTTATAATCATCTTTGGTTGCTTCATCCACTATCTCTACATATTTTCACCCTATTCAATTTCAAAAAATCCCCTACACAGTGCCTAATCCTTGTCAATCTCATCAACCTATCATGTCTCACTAAACTTCACTTATCCCTATCATATTCTCATAGCCATCCAGACCATATTTTGTCCCCTATGGAACCTCTACCTTTCATCCAATCATACAACCCTACAACAACACTATCCAACAACCCTATGAGTACCCTTCAAAACCAAGTTACTTCCAAACTATCACTCCTCATCCCATGTCAAGTATATCCCATCAATCAGTCCTTACCATATCCCCTCCTTCATCATAATCTTAATATACCCTATCTTTTATCTAATTAACCTATCTCCACTTCAGTACCTTTCTCAATACCTCAAACATCCCAAACCTATACAGACATCCCGACTTAGGCCCAATTAACCCTTCTCGTCCAACAACAACACCATATCTAACATACCTACACGTATCTCAATATCCCTTTATCATAACCTACTTTATAATCAATACCTTCTTAAGCTACCCCTTATCAACCTCCACATCAAACTCATCTACCATAAAATTATCATCAATCAAATCAATCACATGCTCATCCACACTCGCATGTTAACTCCCTCATGCCTAATCCTACAAACAATCCCATGTAAACTTTGTTGAATAGATTATATAATTTGGAAGCCGCTACCATGAGATACAAACATACCCTCACTTATGATCAGGTCTATAATGAACCCATCCATCTGTGAGTACCGTATAAGCCCTATCTTTTGCATTGGGAATTTCCTAAGTTTACCATGTTTCATGGCCAAGAGGATCCTCAAAAACACATACTATCCTTTACACACTCGTGTTATCCCATCATTCACAATCAAGATCTCCTGCTTAGAACCATTCCTATGTCACTAGTAGGACTTGCCTTATATTGGTGTAACTCCCTCCCTCGGCACTCTTTATTCTCTTTCACGTAACTAGCCCTGTTATTTCTTGAGCACTTTGCTATCAATGTTACTCATAAAATAACCTTATCTTACCTCTCTACCATCAAACAATCTTTAAAAAAAATCCATCATTGACTTCCTCACTAGGTGGAAAATCATTATCAATCAATTGACCTTCTCATTGCCTCAATCAGAACTAATTGAGTTATTTTCTAGATCATGTTCCCATAACATCTCATCCACTCTTCAAATTCACACACTCTAGACTTTTGATGAAGCCATCACCATGGCCAAAAAGTTATAAATCCAAGCCCTTGAAGAAGATCATCTCAATCCTCGATCTACACATGTCCCATTTAACTCCCCTAGGTCTTCTTACGAACTAGATGAAAATACCACACATGATATCATTACTTGTCTTCTTGACCCAACACTCTCAATAGATTCAATCCATATAGATATTGCACATCCTTCGAGTCACATCATCAACACTATTACATATGAACTTCCCCATGAGGAGACCCTTTCATCACCAACACTTCCCCTTGAAGACTCAAAATCCCTGGATCCTCTTTTTGGTAATCCTCACACATCAATATCACCTTCATCTACTATCCAATCACCTACTACCTCCTTGTAGTCCTTAGACTCCACCTTGGAGACCATTACAAAGGGGTACCTATAATCAAATATTTCAATGCCTAACCATCTTGAAAACCAATCAAAGACTTGGGTAGCTCACATGAATGTAACTCGTCTCAATTATGTCTTGAAATAACATCTCTCTCATTTGAATCAAACCCAATCCTATTTCCGATTCTTCACTTACCATCTAGTCTAGAACCTCATCCTAAGTCAAACATTATACAATCAAAACCCATCACATCCACTGACTCATCCTCGTCATCTGACGTGAGACCCTCTCCTCTATCTAAATAAAACATTAAAACATCAAAACCTATCACATCCACAACCTCATCCTCATCATCTGTCGTAAGACCATATTCTTTACCTAAGGCTAACATTACAAAATCAAAACACACGTCATTTAGGGTCTCAACCTTACTGTCTATTACGAGACCCCATCCTTTATCACAATCCAATTTATCACATTTGCAATCCTGCCTTCAATGTCTATTTTGGGACCCCACACTTTATCTCAATCTCATATTACACAGAAAAACCCTATCTCATCCATAATCCATCCCTCCTCATCCATTTTAGGACCTCATCTGTCCTACAATTTTATCAATCCCACATCCCATCCCATCTTTGGATCATATCCTCTCTCTTATCAATCTCACAATATCCCTATAATGTTCCAACACCATATGACATCCACATATCCATCCTGATCCAAAAATAAGGCACATTCTACCAAACAGTCTTGTAAAATCAAAATCCATTAATCTAAATCCCCCAAAAGTGACTTACATTAATATCCTCAAGAGGCTCATGTAAGCTTCTCTCATCACATTACCACCCATCAAAACACCCAATCCACATACTTGGAAACCTCCATGGTAAGGTCAAAACAAAACTTGTGCCTACCATAGAATCCCATGTCATAACACAGAGAGTTGTAAAGTGCTTAAAACCATAATCCAACATCTCTTCCTTGTCAATGATCTTCTCCCAAAAAAATACCATCCTAAGCCATCATGGATATCATCTACACCTCCACCCTCATCAGTATCCTCATAGACATCTGCAAGAACAGGAGTTCAACCTCAATAAAATATCGAAAAAACTTTCTCATATGTCTTTTCATCACCTTCCATTGAGGGTTTCTCATCTCAAATGACTATGGTTCAGCCACCTACACAAATCAAAAATCTTCATACATGAAGAAAAGGCGAAACCAAAGCTTCATCATCTACCTCTCCTCATCAATCGTCCTCTCATGCCTCATCTAGATTTTTGTCGGTTCTTTTGTCAAAGGTTCCACATCCTCCTTTATTTACCATATACTCAATCAATCAACATCAAAATTTTCATCATCCTAACCTGAAATATATTCTTCCTTTTAGTGCATGTTATCTCTATCCACATTATCACACTAGGGGGTCTCCTCTCTACTGAGACTTTGAAAGTATCGCCTTACATGCCTCCCCCCAGTTAATCTTCACTAACCATATCCTCTCAATCAAGTCAAAATGTCGTTACTCTGGAAAGGAATAAACGTGGATAGTTTTCCCTTGACTGGATTGGTCTATATAGAATGGGTTAGGAGCATATTTCCTAGCTTCCCTTAATGGTACATCTAAAAAGGAACTTTTTAATGCCTTGCACATGCGGCCTTTCTATTGTTAACTTTTGACCTTCATGACAGTAATTACATCAAATATCTTATTCCACCATGAACCAACCATATTTTCATCATAATGATTTAAAAGTATGTGGTCTTCCGTCACTATCCTCAATAGCCTTAAAGATGAGCACCATGGCTTTGTTCATTACATCTTTCAATTAGAAAATTCCCTCCTTAGTAGGAACCCCACAATCATTACATTTGTCTACCTTATGTACTAACCAAAGACATGTCATGGGGAACATACGTGTGGGTCATGCACACATCTCTCTTCCCCTCCTCAAAATAGTATATTAGGGTTTTTCCCTTAGCTTATAAAGTCAAAAATATCGATGGATGCTTCTTATCAAAAGTAAAAAATAATAGATTGATCCCTCGAAGGACAACTATCCAAGTATCAAAATCATATTATCAAAAAGAAAAGTATATTGATCCCTCAAAGGATAGCTACCAGTAAAAATCATAGGTCAATCCCTCGAAGGATGACTATCTGTAAAAAGCAAGATCAAATCAAAATTGTAGACCACTCCCTTGAAATATGAATACCCATGTAAAATGGCTTCCCACATCGATCAACCTTCAAAAAATCAAATATCAAAGCATCCCAGGAAAGCTTCCTGCATTGATCAAATTTTCCGTTAAAGAAAACTTCCTACATCAATTAGTTTTCCTCAAAAATTAAATATATAGCTGGGGCTTCTCTCTATGAAACTGTTGAAAGGAGAACCTACTCTCCCACACAACCTATATATGTTGACCCTTTCACATTCTATGAAGGTACATCGTATCACTTCATCTCTATATCCAAGATCCTATGTGTTACTACCCATTGTTAGTCATGTGTTAATGTTAGTTGTAAAGGCCAAGAGTGCAAGTGTCTTCATGCTATTTATCCCTATTGCATATGCATCAAATCCAGTACAAAAGCAATCATTTCATGTTTTAGTATTAACCATGGCTAAGACACATTTTGATGAGCATTAAATCACTTTAAAATAAATATCAAATAACATGTCATATCTATAACATACTTGCCACATTGACATCTATCAATATATCTATCATCATATCAACATATGTTACTATCCACAAAATCATGAGTACATCTCAACATTATCATCTCAACATTATACCATTATGTTACTTCCCTGACCACCATCAAGACCCCAATATAGTTCTCGTAAGCCCACTCTTGTGGAAACATCCAATTATGGTCCTTTTACCTCATAAAATCATCATTTCATCCCCCATCATTGTTAATTCATATGTCTGTAAAATATGAACCCATTAGTTCCCCTATCACTTAACTCCCTGGCCTCATAATCCCAACTTTATGGAAACATCAATTTTGGTTCTTTGACCTCATCAAACCATCATTTTTCCATCATTAAATTCATGTCTATAAGACACAAACCTTTTAGTTCCCCTATCACTTGACTTCTCGACCTTGTAAACCCACCTTTGTGGTAACATAAATTTTTGGTCCTTTGACCTCGTCAAAACATCCTTTTTATTTTCCTTGAATGCCGTTAAGTCGTACATCTATAGGACACGAGCCCATTAGTTCCCCTATCACTTGATTTTCTAACGATACCCATCTTATTTCTATACCTCATCCTGGGGCATTATCATTGTATATTTCCATCTATCTCTTTCAAACTCGCGATTGATTCCCTTTTAGGTCATCAATCCCTAGTTTGAGGGGGAGCACCTCATCATATAATTCTATGTCTTTCACATCTTTATTTATCACATTTCGTTTTTGTCTCACGGCTTGTCTAAAACCACTCAACAAAAAGGGGCAAATATAGATACCTAAAATTAGCACCGTTAATCCTCATGTACGCATCTGCTAACACCCCTTCATTATCACATCACTATCATATTATACATTAAATCCTTATCCTAAGTCTTATTTCTCCACCATTATATTTATTCCCCATAAATATCATTCTACAGTTGTTAAATCTTATTTTATCCTCTCCTAAACCACTCAAACCACTTAGAAACCAAAATCAAATAAGACAAAACAAAATCAACATCTTCTCAACCATTTAACAAAATTCCCTACCCATATAACCTCTTTCTAACATATATAATTCGTCAAAACAAACAAAAAATTTGATTTGGGAAGCGGTTTCAACCTTTTCCCCGCAAAGCCTGGATTGTCGGTGACTCTCCCAATCGTCGTTGATTCTCTCTCTAGTCAGTGGTGACCTTATATAATCAAGTCACGGGCCTTCATTTGAAGCTCGTTAATGGCTTGTAAACTTAGCCCAAAACTTCCTCGATCTTATCTTATCAACTAGACGTCACTTAATGCCTTCACATTATAATATTGTTATATTATATCCTTCTTACAAATTCATATTCATCATAGTAACATTCCAAAATGCTAATCATCTCTTCTTTAGTCTTTAGAGGTCACTCAAACATCCAGGAAGTAACTCAACAATATTGTGGCGTCTACAATCTTATTCTTTCGGGTAATATCATCCCCTCAGCTTTATTCATCAAATGGTACAAGGTAAGTACCTTCTCTTTTGCATTAATATCATCTTTTTTATTCATCATTTACAAGCTTATATCTATTTTATCTTTTTTATTATTAGCATGCACACTTCCACAGCAATCACTGACAATTCTCCTAATCACTGACGATCATCCCCAATTGTCGATGATCGGCCTTAATAACTAGTGATCCATGTCTGTTAGATCATTTAATCTCAAATATCATCCTTCAAACATCCATATCTCATCACCTATTACTACTCTACCATTGTAGGTACCTGTCAAACCCTATCAAGCTTCTTTGAGTCATCTATAACACTCTATCAGTTATCTAAATCAAATCTATCATCATGTTCACCTTTATGAGTACACAACTATCTACATTCTTGTTCCTTCAAGCCATATTATGATTCCTTGACTCCCTTTGGATCAGGTATCACCATTAGACCATCATATAGCCATGGACCATGCCAGTCCCTTTATCTTTGCATTATTGGTTATATTGTCTGTTTTATCATTTTATCTTATCATTATCAGATTAATTTCTTGAACGCAGATTTACATCCTTGTAAGGAATTCCATTGACTTTCGGGGACTGACATATGCCAGAAAATCTACCATATATCTATCTAATCCTATATTGTTTTGAGTGTTTGTACATTGCAAGTAAATTATCGCATTGAAAAGAAGAAGTTGTGCACTTATTTGGATCTATCAACATCAATCATCCTTAAAGATCAACATCAACTATCTCATGGGTATCAGTAAACCCCGTCATCTCCTGAGGTCATTTTTTTAAATTATTTTACTTCATTAAGTTAAAGTTGGAAAGTGAAAACTTCTCTAAACTGTGTGATATGCTCGTGTATAGATTGTGGATCTAGGATCCACTTCTAAGTATGTTGCATGGTATGCAGTGATCATACCGAGGTGTATTACTATTCTATATGCAGCAATAGACGCAGGGATATTGACAACGACAATGGGTGGGCCATAGGTGAGGAAGGGCAGAGGTAGGTTGGGTCAGATAGAGGTGGACTCCATGTTCAGGCATAGGTGTAGGCAAGGTTGTACAGGCTTTACAAGTTCTGGTGGCTCAAAGGCCACCAGTACAGGTACAAGGTCATTTGACTCAGGGACCATAGGTCCATGTGGTTCAGGGGCCACATATATGGGTAGCACATGTAGCTCGTATGCAGGAAGCAAAGGTTCACCTAGCTTATGTAATATAATTATGGGTACAGGCAGTACTAGGGTAGATAGATCATATACCAGCACATGTGCCACATAATATTGCCACAAATATGTCAGTGTATATGCCAGTTATACAGATGCATGTACCAGCACAGGTACCTTTGCAGATGCCACTATCACCACAAACACCACTGATTCCAGGTGTTGGAGTTATATGGGAAGAGATGGATGAGCATGGAAATGAAAACCTGACCAAGAAAACATGCATCATAAGGTGAGGTGGCATGACATAAGCATGAGACAAGGTGAAAAAGTGAAGCAAGTGGTTCTACTAATATGCCCCCATCACCAGGGAAAATCTCAGAGGATTAAGAATAGAACCTTTTCAAATGAACCACATTGATGGGCTCCTTAAGCTCTTTACTATCTTGTTTGGATAACTTATATGCTCCAAATCTGAATTTTATAGTCATAACATAGGGTCCTAGACAATTAGATTCAAACTTTCCCTATTTGTCACATTTTTAGTGGTATTTTTGTAATTTTCCTTAAGCACAAGTCAAAAATTTCAAACTGTCGAGGTTTGATTTTCTTGTTGTAATTGTGATGAAGTTGATTCTGATATACCTTTATATAGTCTAAGGCATGAATTCTTTTCTCATCAAAGAGTTCTAATTCTACAAGGCGTACTTGACAGTAATCCTCTTCATACAATAGGTGTTGTAAGGATACATGGAGGGAGGGGAGTTCAACTTCAATAGGTAATACAGCTTCAAATCCGTAAACTAGGGAAAAAGCAATGGCTCTAGCTAGAGTGTGAAATGAGGTGCGATATGCCCAGAGGGTGAGATACAGTTGTGTATAGCAGTTGCAACCATTTTTTTGACATTTTTGTCCAATATTGATTTAATCATTTTATTGTATGCTTCAAATCGGCCATTCCACCATGGGTAATATAGAGTTTCCCATTGTAGGTGGATATGGTATTTTTTAGCAAGTGTTTTGACATTCTTATTTTTGAAGGATGTCTCGTTGTCCATAACAATAGACATAGGGATGTTAAAGCGACAGATGATGTGGTTGAATATGAACTTTACAATATATGTCCTAGTGATGTAGGTGAGAGGCATGACCTCTATCCACTTGGTAAAATATTCAATGGTAGTAATTATGAAGGCATGACCATCATAAGATGTGGGCTTAATTTTTCTGACTAAGTCGAGCCTCCATCTTGAGAAAGGCCAGGGTGAAGTGATGGGATGAAGGGCTTGTGAGGGTGCATGAATTAGATTATTGTGTCATTGACATGCCTACAATTTCTTGAAAAAATTACACACGCCAAACTCTATAGTGGGTCAATAGTAACCCACGCGTAAGCTCTTCTTAGCTAGGACCATTCCGCTTGTATGTGTGCACAAATACCCAAATGTATTTTGACTAGTGTTTGATTGTCTTCTTCGTGTTTAATACACCTTAAGAGAGTCCCATCATAGCCTCTTTAGTAAAGGGTATCAGAAAGGATGGTATAGCATGAGGAACTTTGTGCCAAGGCTCTTTTATTGGCTAATTTCATGTTGGCATGATAGGTTTTTTCTTGGATAAACATGTAAATGTCGTGATATCAGGGATTTTCAGGACCAACAATTTCACACACCGTGGTGGACTTTGGCAAATCATATGTGGGAACCAAAAGATGTTGGACACAAGAAACTCATTATGTGTTTAGTTTTTATCAAACTCAAGAAGGGATGCGATAGTCACCATGGCATCCATTGCTTTATTTTGCGCACCAAGAACTCGATCAAATGTTATGATCCAAGAATGTCCTTTGAGGTTGTCAATCATGCATTTGTATGAAACAAGCTTATCATATTTGACCTGATATTCATTGTTGACTTGTATGATGATGAGGAGGGAATCTCTAAAACTTGTTAGCTCTTGAATCTGCTAAGATATAGCAAATATTAGACCTGCTATGAGATCTTTATACTCTGCAATGTTATTGGTACATGGAAAACCAATATGATAAGATTTAAGTATGACATTGCCATCTAGTGTATGTAATACTATGACAACTCTTGATCCATGCATGTTACATAAGCCATCAAAGAACACGATCCATGAGGGAACTACAACAATGTACAATAATTCTTCATCAAGAAACTCAAAATGAAGGGGTTGAGAACCCGACAGTGGAAATGCGACCAAAAACTAATTTTTTTGGTTTTCCTCCTTATCTGTTGCACCTGTGAACTTGAAATTTGGACAATAAGGTTAGAGGCAAACAATAAAAATACAACAATTATTAGTTTAACAAAATGTAAACTAAAAATTATTAAATTAGTGCGGATTTCCCACCGGACGTGCTAGAATGTAAATAGTGAAAACTCAACTACACAAAAGATAAACAATAAAAAATTGTAAGCCTCTGTAATATCCCGTATGGGATACTAATTAAAAATGCACAAAATATATGAAAATTGCAGCAAAGTAAAATACTGATTTATGCATATTTTTATAGTAAGGACAACAAACTAAATAAAATCAATATCTCCCAATATATCCACTCGAATTCCTTGAAAATTTAAAGAGAGCTTGATATTATTATAGAGGACATAATAAAACTATTTTTGGGGATTTTACATGAATTAAATTGCTGCCAGAAAAGCACAGCATGCCCTAGACAGCTGGAAAACTTCTGACGTTCGTTACTCTCTAAATACAAGAGTAAAAATAAGGGTCTCTAGAAATAACATTGATAGATATAGGAAATAATATTTCCACCTTCAAATCTGACAACGGTCGACTGGAAAACCCCCAAATAAAGGCTGCAAGTCACCTCACTTGGAATGGGGTCAGAAAATGATGGAGGCACCTTCAACGTGCTACCATGCCCAGCTCAAATGGTTGTCGTGAATTTGATCTGGAGCCCCTCTGATTATCTTCCCCAAATGCCCCCAAAACCCTCGAAATCCTTCCTCTGAAACCTCTAATAATGTCTCTGCCACACAGCCCTTAAAGTAGCTCCGAAATGACAGACTAGGGTAGATCTCTCACTACCAAAGAATGCCCTGCTAGCTAGGGATGGGTCTCTCACTACCGAAGCTAGGGTCCCTGTGGGATTTGACTCCACAATTTGTACAAGTGCAATAGTTGTTGCACGTGAAGGAGGCTAAAATGTAAGTGACAAAAGTTCCTTTTCTTTCTCCCCCAGCTCCTTATATACTTCTCCTCAAAAAACGATCCCCCATAACCCTAGGTGCATTTCATTCCATGGAGGGGCCAATAAAATAAGAGTAATTATAGTTACTTTTTCCTTTTTGAGTCACCATGGTCCAAAAGTGACCCCCCAAATGCAAAACTTGGATATTAAAATCATGGGGCCCCTTCCCAAAGCTCCCAGCGTCCACAACCCCCTGGGTTTGACCATGGTTTGGAATCGACTTGGCCATTGGGCCATTTGGCGTAGGAAAGGGGACATTATAGAAAGGGGACATTACAGTCATCCCTTCCCAAATTTTACTTGTCCTCAAGCAAATGCAAATTAGGATGTTGTAAAATCTACTCTCCCTCCCAAGTAGCATCCTCAAGTGGTAGTCCCTTCCATCGCACCAAATACTCGGTGATTACTCTGCTCCTGAGCCTCCTCTTTCTCTTTTCAATAATGGATTCTGGTTCCAGCACCAACTTCCCTTCCTCATTTAGTGCCGATAACTTTGTAGATGGTACAATATGTGGTCTAAGTGCCTTCTTAAGGCATGAAATAAGGAAGACATTATGTATCTTACTGTGCTTTGGTAGCTCTAGCTCATATGCCACTGCCCCAACTTGACGAACTACTCGGTACGGACCATAAAATCATGGTTTCAATTTCTCTGCACCCCTTCTGCTTCAGTGAGGACTGCCTATATGGTTGTAAATGTAGGAACACTAGATCCCCAACCTCAAAAAACCTCTTTGTCCTATGTCAATCTGCATATACCTTCTGCTGATTTTGTGCCTTCTGAAGATTATCTCTGAGATCCTTCAAAATATCCTAGTTCTCCTTTAACCAATCTCGAGCTTTGGGAGCTTGGCTATCTAGTAATACCAAATCCACAAATGTCTTGGCATCATACCCATACAAGGCTCGAAAATGGGTCATACCTATGCTCATCTGGAAGTTGGTATTGTAGCAATACTCACCCATGTGTAACTATTTAATCCATGCCCATTGGTGTCCTGTTACATAACTCCGTAAGTATCCTTCTATCCACGTATTGACTATCTCCATTTTCCCATCTGTCTGTGGGTGGTAGCTAGTGTTAGGAGTCAACTATGTACTTGTTAGTCTGAATATCTCCTGCTAAAAGGTGCTCATGAAGATCTTGTCCCTGTCATTGACAATGTTTTTAGGCAACCAATGTAGCCTAAAAATATCGGTATAGAAGATCTGAGCCACATCCATTGCCTCGTGCCCCTTGGGTAGGGAAAATAAATGAGCATACTTAGTTAACATATCAAATACAACATAAATATAACTATGCTCATGCACCAAGGGAAGCCCTATGATAAATTCCATAGATATGCTTTCCCATTTCTGTTCGGGAATGGGGAGAGGCTGAAGTAATCCTGCTGGGAAAGAACGCTCGAATTTGGTTTACTGGTAAATCATACACTCTCTGACATGATTAAGGACATCGTCCTTCATCCCCTTCCATGCAAATCTTTCCCTGATGAACCTGTATGTTTTGAAATACCCAGGATGTCCAGCTAGTGGTGTATCATGTACTGCACGAAGGATCTTCTCCTTCATTTTAGATCCTGGTACAAGGAAAATCCTATCCTTGTAGAAAATGAGATCATCCACTACTCTGTATCGGTCGTCTTATATAATACCATCCATGATCTCACAGGAAAACTAGTTTTTGGAGTACTCAACAAGTATATGAGCCTTCCAATCCGCTGAAATCTCAGACATAGAACTCAGCATAGCAGTGAGGTAAGGCCTCATAGATAAAGTGTCAGCAACAATATTATTCTTACCTCTAGTCTACTCTATGTCAAAGTCATATGTTTGCGCCTTGTTCACCCATCTTTTATGCCGATCGTTGAGCTCTTTCTGTCCCAAGAAGAACCTCAAACTATTTTGATCCGTACGAACCAGAAATTTGCTTCCCACAAGGTATTGTCTAAATTTGGCCAAGGCATACATGATGACCAACATCTCCTTATTGTAAATTGAATACCCTCTCTCCACCGGTTTCAATTTCCAACTCTCATAAGCGATGGGATGCCTATTCTACATGAGAACTACCCCAACACCCTCTCTTGATGCATCACACTCTAGAATGAATGGGCGGGAGAATTCTAGTAATGCGAGGATGGGACACAAACTCATCACCTCCTTGAGGTGATCAAAAACCTATTGTGTTGTGTCTGACTAAGCAAAAGCCCCCTTCTTGGTCAAATCATTCAATGGAGCAGTCAACTGAGAGAAATTCTTCATGAACCTATGGTAGTATGTGCACAACCCCGCGAATTCTCTCAATTATGTCAATTTCCTAGGTGGCGGCCAATCTAGAATTGCCCATATCTTCCCTCTATCCACCTTCACTGTACCCCCACCAATTACATATCCCAAGTATAGAAGTTCGGTCATGCCAAAATCACACTTAGAGGCTTTTGCATATAAAGAATTAGCTTCTAATATCCCCAATATCTCACCCAGGTGTCTGATATGGTCCTCCTAAGTCCTGTTGTAGACTAAAATATCATCAAAGAAAACCAATACAAACTTCCGCAAGTGGCAGTTGAACACATGATTCATGCAAGACTGGAATGTAATTGGAGCATTAGACAATCCAAAAGGCATCACCAAGAACTCAAAGTGACCGTAATGGCATCTGAATGTTGTCTTATGCACATCCTGCTCCTTGACTTTGATATGACGATATCCAAAATGTAAATTTATTTTCAAAAAATAGATTACACCATGTAGCTCGTCTAGTAACTCATCAATGCGTGGTACGGGATACTTGTTCTTTATTGTCTTCTTATTCAAGGCACAATATTCCATACACATCTATGGGGTCCCATCCTTCTTCTTCACCAATACCACCGAAGAAGAAAAAGGGTTGGAACTCGGTCTAATATGCCAAATATCAATGAGCTCATGTATAGTCTTCTTGATCTCATCCTTAAATCATTTGGGGTGACGGTAAGGAAAAATGATCACCGGTCTAGCATCCTCGAGCTCAATCACATGCTCAAATCCCCTATCTAGAGGTATTTCTGGAGGTATGTCAGCAAACACTGCACTATGTATGTCTAATATGCCATGTATATCCACATGGTACTCCTGTTGTCCATCCTTTGATTTCTTGGTCGAAACCAAACAATGTACTGCCCAATCCACTCCGTCGTGCCTATAGATCCTCTCGATCCTCTTGGCCGTAACAACTCAGGGTGCCCATGAAGACAAGCCCCTCAAGATCACATTCCTCCCTTTAGATGTAAACTTCAACTCCATCGTCTGGAAGTTAGTCCAAAACTCACCAAGGGAATGGAGCCATTATACCCCAAGCACTATGTTGGTCTCTCCAATACCAACAATATAGAAATCATTGGTAATTATATAGTTACCCATCGTGATGCTCAATTGGGGAACCCATCGTGTGCATCTCATAAATCTCCATTGGCTACAACCACGTTGAAGCCCTCAAATTCCTCTGTTTGTAACCCTTGCCTCTCAATCAATGAGGCATCAATAAAGTTGTGGGTTGCCCCATTATCAATGAGTACCACCACTCGTTGTCCCTGCAAAACTCCCCTAACTCTAAATGCCTTGTACCTCGAGGTACTAGACAAGGTGGTGATAGTCTCTTAGGGGAAAGTCTAGCTATCCTACTCAACACCCGCACTATCTAATGCCTCATCATCATCATCCTCTAATCCTTGTGTGTCTAACTCCTTGTCACCATCACTCTCCTCGAAGACCTCTATGAATTGGGCCCTCCCTCTACCCTTGCAATCATGTCCAGGAACCCAAGGTGTGCGGAAATCAAAACATAGTTTCTTTCACCTCAATTCCTCCTTGTCCTCTCTAGATCCGAATGGTCTTTAAGATGTATCTTTCCTAAGTGGAGATACCTTTGGATGCAAACCCTCGGTTCTAGAAGGGAAACCCTTAGGCTACACTTGAGGTGGAAACCTCGACTTAGGAGTGGATAACTCAAAGTCATGAGCTCTCCTAATAGCCTCATGCAACGAAGAAGGCTCAAATGCCCTCACAAATCCAATGAGAGCGTCTGTCAAACCTAATGTGAATATGGAAATCAACCTCATCTCTGTAACATCAGGTACCATGAATGATAGTCTCTGAAAGTCGATGATATACTGATCCATGGAACCGGTCTGCCTCAATTGAGTCAACTCTCTAAAATACCTTTCGGGATCCCTCTTATCAAATACGCTCACTAGCCTCTTTGTGAACTTTGTATAAGTCGTGATGTATATGTGTCCCTGTGTAATCAACCCATGATGCCACCAATCATGAGCATCTCCCTCTAGATGTAAGATTGTAAACTTAATTGCATCATCTTCACGCATAGGATTCAAGTCGAAGTATGTCTTCAACTTCTGAACCCAAGACTATGTAGTACACTTCTTAGAACCATCAAAATGTGGAACAGAAATCTGTCCCAACCTCCTTTGCATCTCTAGTACCTATGCCTGGTAATCTCTCCTAGGCCTACTTCCAATATTCATTTTGCAATATTCCTAGAATGGCATGTTGTCACGAAAGCCATCACTTAAGGTCTAGTACCTTTCCCAACAAGACTCCTCATCTACAATATCCCCTAGCTGTCGTACCTGTGAAACTTCTAGATCCTTCAAGAAAGAAGGTTCGTGAAACCCCAAAGGCCTGGTAAAAGAATGGGGGGACCGATGTCCTGAATGTCCACCCTCACCTCTTTGACCATATTGTCCCCTATTGCTATTTTCTCCTCTTTCTGCATGAGTATCAAACCTCTCCTATGTTAATCTCTGAGTGAGCTGGCTCAAATAGAGATTGGTAATCTCCTACTACTTTACCATGTTGGTGAACAATTGTTTCATCAAATCTACCCCTATATCCTCACTGTCTCTATCCCCCATCTTTCAATCCCAATAGGCTAGAGAAACAACTGCTCTAATACCACTATAATATCCCTTATGGGATACTACTTAAAAATGCACAAAATATATGAAATTTGTAGCAAAGTAAAATACGGATTTATGCATATTTTTACAGTAAGGACAACAAACTAAATAAAATCAATATCTCGCAAGATATCCACTCGAATTACTTGAAAATTTAAAGAGAGCTTGATATTATTATAGAGGACATAATGAAACTGTTTTTGGGATTTTACACAAATTAAACTACTGCTAGAAAATATTATAGCGTGCCCTAAACAGTTGGAAAACTTCTAAAATTCATATACTCTCCGAATACAAGTGCAAAAAACTATGAAACTTTGAAAATAACATTTACAAATATAGGAAGATGATATTTCCAACCCTTCAGATATGAAAATGGCCAACTGGAAAACCCTCCAAATGAAGGCTGCAATCTCCAAAACAAGTCACCCTTTTTTGGTATGATGGTTGGAAAACCCCTGATTGAGGCATCCTCTGGAACATGATACCCAAAACCCTTTCCAAATTATTGCTACTGTAGAGTCTAATCTGAAAAACCCTCTTATTATCTTCCCCAAATGCCCCCAAAACCCTCAAAATCTTACCTCTGAAACCTCTAATAATGTCTCTGCCACACAGCCCTGAAAGTGGCTCCAAAATGACAGACTAGGGTAGATCTCTCACTACCGAAAAATGCCCTGCTAGCTAGGGATGGGTCTCTCACAACTGAAGCTAGGGTCCCTATGGGATTTGACTCCACAAGTTGTAGATGCACAACAGCTGCTGCACGTGAAGGAGGCTAAAATGTAAGCGACAAAAGTGCCTTTTCTTTCTCCCCTGACTCCTTATATACTTCTCCTTGGCAAATGATCCCCCATAACCCTAGGTGCATTCCATTCAATGGAGGGGCCAATAAAATAAGAATAACTATAGTTACTTTTTCCTTTTTGATTCGCCATGGTCAAAAAGTGACCCCCCAAACGCAAAACTTGGATATTAAAACCACGGGGCCCCTTCCCAAAGCTCCCAACATCCACAGCCCCCTGGGTCTAACCACGGTTTGGACTCGACTTGGCCCTTGGGCCATTTGGTGTAAGAAAGGGGTCATTACCGAAAGGGGACATTACAGCCTCCCTATAAGTCTTTCTTTGCAAACCTCAATGAAGATCGTAGAAGAACTTGGACTTGTATAATCTTTGGATTTGTTAGATTGTGGGTGCTCTTGAGTATTCTCCAAATGTAGGATGTAAATGCTACGAGCTCTTAAAACACAAGGATGAGGGTGGAAAATGTGGCGAAAGTTGGTTGCAATTTGTATAAGCTTCCAAGGATGGATTTACAAAGGAATGGCCTACATTTTATACTTGAGGGTAAGGCCATGAGAAGTGGACCTAAGTTCGAATGAGCTTGAGGATCTTAATTACAATTTCCTGAAATAGTAAGAGGATTTGGTCTATGTAGTTGCATCTTTACAGGGGCAATGATGATCCTGATTTAGTGCAGGAAGATGGTTGTATGTGTAGCTTTGTTGCCCCATCATTATAGGGTTCTAGAAGTGGAGTGAAGTGGAGTGTGAGCAGATAAATAGGATTAATTAAATAAGTAATTTAACTAGTTATAATTTGTGAGGAGATAATTAACCTTTTAATTAGATAAATGTTTAATTAAATTAGCTAAAGGGTGTTAGGAGTTAATTTAATTAATTACAAGGGCGTGATAGAATTTAATTAATTAATCATAAAGGGTAGGAGTATGTGATTGGAATAAATTTAATTAATTCTAAAGGGTTATTATTTAAATAATGGAATTAATTTCATTAATTCCAAAGGGATATATTCTAGTAGGATAGAATTGATTTAAGTAATTCTAAGTTGATGGAAATAGGCTAGAAATATGTATGTATTTTTAGTGTGTCTACACAAGGCGTTTACTATAGATTTTCTATAGAGTGTTTGAAAATTTTAAACCAAAGAAGGTCAACAAAACAAAACAAAATCAAAATTATTAAAAGAGAATTTTAAATTAAAGAAGAAGGTCAACGGAAAAAAATTAAAAAGAAAATTTTAAACCGAAGAAGGATAACAAAAAAACAAAATACAATATAAGATTGAGACAAATCAAACTTGCCCCATCGTACGTAGATCTAAAAGATAGTTTAACTATAAAAATTGTTGACAAAGGAAAAAAACATATATACCTAAAATATTCTTCATCTTGACTTGAAATCACTGTGAAATAATCTAATACATGTAGTTTAATGCATGCAAGGATAGATCAAAATGTAACCAAGTAATCTATTGAACACACTACTATCGCTTCTCATACTAGGGTTTAGTTGTCCCTTGAGAGTAATAAAAATGGTTATCTTAACTACGATGATGTTGAAAATGACATGAATAATAATATATTGATAAAGTAGTCGAAAAACAATCATAAACAAATAACATATAGTTCATCCTCGACTGAAATTATTGTGAAACAACCAAATAATACAAATACTTACTGCACACATTTGGCTCCATGATTTCAAATATGTGGTACCTACTCTTACCAAACTGCAACTATTTTGACCACTTGAAGACAAGCCTACTGAATTTTCACCTCTAGTTTTATTAGTTTTTCTTCTCCAAACTTCATAGAAAATTCCAACTAAAGGATCAAACTCTGGTAGACACAAATAGTACACATTCAACAAAAACTGGAAAATATCCAATCCAAATTAAATTACCCAATTAATATTTCCACTGAATCTAATGAACGAAATGCTTTGTTCAAACAAATTTTAGACCTGAGAAAATCAAAACATATTTATCGTAAGAAACCAAACTATATATCCACGACAAACTAATAAAATGTGGGGGGGGAATGCAAAAAGTAAAAGAAACAAACTTCATTTCATAGGAAATAAAACCCAACACATAATACCTAAAAGCCCCAATACCAACTAAAAAACCTGGCACCCAAAATTGCCTCAAAATCATAAAACCCAAATATCATTGTTTCCCAGTGAAAAAAATTATAACGATATCATGAACAACAACAAAAAAAAAAAACCTTAACATCCAATGCATTGAACAAGCGTCTTCGTACATATATCAATAAGTTGATCTCTGCAGGGGTTGCCTTCCACGTGCTCTATAACAATAAGTCGGTGTTGATGATCACATTTATAAATTAAAATGCTCTCCTTGGGTGGACGGTTACTCCAATTAAGCGAAGAATCGTTCACAAAATAATAACTACAAGATTGTCGTTGTACCTGCACATATTTCTGTTAAATTAAAAGATTCAACAACACCTTGAAGAAGCGAAGATTCATAACATGTCGTCAATGAACAAGAATTACAACATTGTCTGCATTATTCTCCTCTTTAAAAATTGAGTAATGCTTATGAGGAACTCTCGATTTAATGGATATTGACATGAGCGTTTAGTGCAGACGCCCAACATCGTCCAACTACATATATGACCTCCATTTTAAAGCTCAAATTATATATATATATACCTTAAAACTAAATGATGGAATATACCTAAATAAACGGTGGAAGAATATTCCCAATAATTTAAATTAAAAACTTTACAAAAAAAAATCGGAATCAAAAAATAAATTTGCCATGTGATAGAGCGTAATTAGGGGAAAAGAAATATAACAAAGGTGAAGAGTGAAGACAATATACCTACTTCACCAAAGAATAAAAACAATCAAAGACTATAGATAAGAAATGGTGACGAATTTGTACGCGTGACCGACAAATTCAAGACTTCGTATTTCAAAAGTTAATATAATTTTCTTCCCCGCCAATTAAGGGGCGCGCTTTCAAAAGTTAATATGTAAGTAGGTAAATGTCGATTTTTTTTTATTTTTTTGGTTCTAACTTTGAGCCGCCATTTCAAACTATTATTATATTGTTGTGCCATGAATAAAAAATTATTATTATTATGTAACATGGTTTTGGCATTTGGCCACGTGGATGTATGGTTGGCCACATAAAATAAACACAAAACAACAAAGACTTCACATTAAGGTGAATTCAATTAAATATAAGTACTAAAATTATTTAAATATTGGGTTTTTGTCGTCCTAAAACTGTAAGGCGATTTTACATTAATTGTGATCACCAATATAGGAAAAACAAATTCGGATTAAAGTCATTTGAATTCATAATGTTTAAATAATAGTTTTTCAAACTTGGATTTGATATATTTTATAGCACAAAACTAATATTTTTTTTTTTTATGAGTAGTGTACTCATTGGGCACTAGATTACATAGATTGTCGGCATCTGTGTTCATATTTCAAAGGAAGTATATAGCAGATTTACAATTACAAGTAAGTGTACAACTAAACTAGTGATCGCCTTCAACCTAAGCAGCTACGAGTAAGGGGCATCCACGCCGTCAAAATCACCCAAGGCACGATCTTGGCCTTAACCGTTTTGACTCTCTGGGTCGGTATCTCCAGGCCTTGCACTCAGCAAGACTTGATCCCTGGTGGGCTATATCAAAGCCAAACAACTTCAACAATGAACCAAGGGCCCTTCGATTAATATATATTTTAAAATTTAATAAGTAAATTTATTTTTAATTTTTATCATTTTAGATTTGGTTTGAATATTTGTAAACAATATTTACAAATATTTTTTTGCAATGTTATTTTTGTATTGCATTAGAGTTTATTTAAAAATATTAAATCACAAGGATAAGATCTAACTCTAGCCTTTATTACTAGCAATCTCATGTGTACAATGCAATGTGAACGCCGAACGGTATATGTTATTTGATTTAAAGGGATAGTTAATACTTTTGTAATTGATGTTGCTCAGGTGTGTGATAGATTGTGTAAGTGTAACAATATAGATTAAGCATTACATTTAAAGGTTATATCTCTACACTTCAATTATGTTACAAATTCGTACATATACATTTGCAAATCTTATATCATGAGTGGTAGCGTTTTGCAGACTATTTTATTTGAACTAAACATGAATACATGAAGACTTCCATACATTTGCCGATTTTATATCATGAGTGGTAGCCTTTCGTGGCCAATTTTTTTTTGGCACTAAACATGAATACATTTGATACCACTTTGGATAGTTAATTACTTGTGTATTTGATGTGGTTTGTAATTATTTAGGGAAATTTGTGTTAGTGTTGCAACGTGTTTGAGACGGTGGTTGGATTGATTGTTTGGTTGGTCTTTTGTTGAAAAAGTCTTTTTTGTATTATCAATAACATGTTGATAAGGGGTGTGATTAATAGTGGAAGTGTAGGAATGTAGATGAAACATTACATTGAAAGGTTCTATGTGTACATTTCAAATTTGTTACAAATTCCTACATATACATTTGAAAATTTTATATCACGAGATTTGTACTAAACATGAATACATGAAGACCTCCATACATTTGTAGATTTTATATCATGAGTGGTAGTCTTTTGTGGCCAATTTTATTTGCACTAAACATTAATACATTTGATACTCCTTGAATGGCACTGCTGCTTTGGATACAAGAAGTGTTGAGTAAAGTAGTAGTGGAGGTGATATCAAAGTAGAGGGTAGTATTTATGACGGGTTGTTTTGGTTGAACACATATAATTTTGTCTAGTGTGACTTTTACAAGGATGTGGCATGCTCTCATACCACCTTTGTTTTTGTGAATAGTCTGTAGTATTTTCAGTAAGTAATATAACTCGTTTAGTGAAAAAAAAACAATAATCTGGTTACTAAAATAATTTGGATCGTTGATTTCCAACAAGGATTTTGTTCACAAAGTTTTTGACATATGTGAAAATAAATAAGTCAATGGTTAGGGAATGTTGGACCAAACAACTAACAATCCAATGTTAATCATATATCCTCCTACTTAAAATTATTACTGGGTGCAGTGGGAAAAAGAATTGTGTTTGCATGGTTGGTTTCAAAACAAAGCTCAACACTAACAACAACATGGGAAGTTTCTAGAAATTTAAATTCAACAATACTAAAAAGTTATTGAATTTGAAAATTCAAAACTCAAATGGATTCTCTAGCGTTGGCAGGTTAGCCAAAGGAGGATCTCATTTAGATGTATGCTTACACAGTAACTCAACATGTTATAATCAACTATTTTTAATAATATGATAATGGCAGAGATTTTGATATCTATGTAACTCAGTTATTTCCAATACTAATAATAATAATAATAATAAATTCATTTGATACTTTGAAATGAAAGTGGAATGAGAACAAACTTCTATCACAAAACTGCAAAATATCTACTTCAAAACTGAAAAAAAACCAAGGTGCCCCGTCAAACTGTAAATTCCATAATCAAGAATTGAGAAGATAGTTAAATGTAATGATGATATTGAATTGGCATTTCAACTTATTTTTCTTAAATGCAAATTAAAAATCTTAAAATTATAAAAACGTGTTACACAAATTTTGAAATGGTATGTTCTTTTGGGTGGAATCCAATTTATAATCTTTAGAACCATTTATGTGATAGACATATATCACATGCATTTCGTAAGTAAGGTTAGGATGTAAGACACACCTACTGTAGTGTCAGGGAATGAACAAAAATAGGACGAATAAGGTAATGAAGAAAAGAGAAAACTCATGTTTGTTCCTCATTGATTCTACACAATTGTTTCATTATGAAATTGATGGCAGGCCTTTGGTTAGGACTTTCAGTGGTGCAGTCTAATGCAATTTTTGCCAAATTATAGGCCTCCATTTTTGAGTAAATTTTTCCTATATTTATATCAATGAATTCCTCAAGCTTACTAGTCTCTACAAGAGGCCTTATTGTAGAGATTATCTTCTCTCCTATGATAAGCTACAATAGTATAATTCCGAAAGCATACACGTCATTTTTTCCCATAAGACAGCCTATACTGGTGTACTCAAGAGCCAAATATCCCATGCCCACAGAAGCTTTGAGAATTGGATATATATGTCATCTATTAAAAGCTTGTATAGACCACAATCTGCAAGAAGAGGATTCATGTGTTGATCAAGAAGAATCTTCTTAACAGAGATGTTCTGATGCAAAACAACCTTGCCCATGCCTTCATACAAATACTCAATACCTGTGAATCACATAAATATACCATCTACTTCATCCAAGATCAAAAAGTTAATCACAACAAACATAACTAAAAATGTGTGTTAGTTTTAGTTTCTTTTTACTCTTTTTTATGTTTTAAGGAATATGTTCTGTGAGGCCACATTTAGACACCCTTCAACTAAAATGTTAGGGCAGGACCACCTCGGCTTACATGTGTGTCCTTAGTCCAAGAGGCATTGGCTTCATGTATTGTAAGACTGAAGTAACTTCTCTGTTCCTTAAAGAAATAAAAGATGAACTTCTCCAAAATAACAAAGATTCTAGTTGAGGGACCTATCCAATTAAGTAGTTAAGAAACCCTATGAAAATTGCATAAATTGAAGCGATGAAGAATAATCAAGTACCCACTTTAGAAGGGAATAATGTTCCCCATATCCAATCTTCTCAGCATCATCCCTTTGGTACTTGTGTCATTTAGACGGGACATGTGGATTATATGAAATTCTATTGAACTAACCAGTGACCCTGACCCTTGTTGTTCAACTTAAAAATGTGCGCAAAGATTAGGCAGATAATTGGGATTTTTTTAAGACAAGTCATGTTATCCAAGTTATGTTAGGATGGAAGAGCTTATACAATCGGTGTGTTGGGGTTAACTGACTACTAATGCATGGGAAGTTTAGAACTTTTTAGTGTTTTTGAGTGTTAAAGCATGTGCATTCAATGTCATTCAATGTGAACGCACTAGTTGTTTAGGTGATGCCCACTGGGATATGCGCTCACAAAAACCACTGGTGTGTTGCTCATTGAATGATTGATTGTGCCAGTTGTTTACTTCACACACAAATGTGGTGAACAACCAACACATTTAGTTTCTCAATGAACAACACACTAGCTATATAAGGTTTACCCTAGGATATTGCTCCTATCCTAGGATTTTTTTTATGCTTTTTCAAGCTACACTATGTTTTTCCACATTTTAGACATATATTTTGATGCGAGTGGCCAGCCTATTAGACAGGGACCCCTGTATTTTTTTGTATTGTGAGGGTGTAAGTCTAGGTGATTTTCACTCAATAATTACCCTTTGGTAGGTGCCTCTAAAAGAAGGTGTTTATGACTGAATTTTTTTTCTTTTGGTTACGGAGAGTCAGAAAGCACACCTTAATGATAAAAGAAAGAGATAAGAAAATAAGATTCACTTGAAAATAAGGTTTGGAAATTACCTTTGGCAATACCATGTGCAATCCTTACTCTTGCAGACCAATCAAGATGTTTCCCATCTTTTGCATCAAAAAACTGTAACAAATTACCATTGGGTACGAAATCATAAACCAGAAATCACTCACCCCTACCACTGGAATAGCAAAATCCTCTTAACCTCACCGCATTTGTGTGCCTGAGTTTCAAAAGAGACTTAAGACCCTCTTGGAATTCCAACTCCTAAGTCTTGCAGCTCATATTATTAATGGTTTTGATAGCCACAATAGATACATCTCTCAACACCCTTTTTTAAGCAGCAGAATAGTTGTTGCTTCCTAGCAGCCCTACTCAAACACAAGAAATGATCATCATTCACCAATTTTGAGCAAAGCCAAATGAACAAAAACACCTTACCAACAACCCCAAAAAATTTGGCCCCCTATTGAGGATTTACATCTAAAAGTTAAATGACACCAATTCAATGCTTTAACTACCAAACCAAAACTACGCCTAACCAAATGAACAAAGTGCCCCACCAAAAACCCCAATTTTGTCCTCTGTTGTGGATTTATATTCACAAGTAAAACAAAATCAATTCAATGTTTGATCTTAAAACCAAAATTGAACCTAGTAGTGTAGTACTTGGACATTCACAATCCATCCTTTCGGTTTTTCCAATATACATCATCATCTCCCTCCCACTCTGGCTCCAGAGGAACAATAAACATGAACCCGAAGGAAGAATTTCCATCAAGATCCTCTGCATCTTCATCTTCAGGACCCAGGTATTTGGATGCAACATCACAATTAACACAAAAACATTGTATTTGATGAAACAAGTGTTCCTTCCCTCATAATAATAAAACCTAATTAATTACTTTCGCTCAAAAAGAAAAAGAAAAAGAAAAAACAACACTTTAGATATAATCAGGTAGTAAAAGGCCACAAATAAATTTAAAAAAAAAATGTGAGTGTCGAGCTTTGACAATCGAAATTTCTTTCCGATAGATTATAGCACTCTATTCTATCTCTTACAAAATAAATCGACATGGGGTTTAATTGAAATTGAAAGAAAAATTAAGGCTTACTCTCATTTCCTTGTTACTAAAGATATTGTCAAATAACTTCCGAAAATCCTACCCCATTTCTCTATTTTTCTCTGCCCTGTAATTCTAAGGGTACAAGTTCAAATTTTAGAGAAAAATCAATTAGAATTTTTCAATTCAGAGAGGGTTTTAAAGGCCTTTCATTTTATGTGGAAAAAAATTATTGGTTGAAGGAATAACGCAGATTTGACTCTCTACATGAAAAAAATGGGTCTAAAATTAGAACCAAGCCCAACCACAAAACTCATGTGGCACCATGCCCCTCACCCTCACCGTGGCAATCTACATCGGCATCTTTGATCCTCGCACATCTTCTCCGCTCCCATGCAGTCTTCCCTCGTGCCTCTTTGCGATTTTATTTTTCTTTACCAATTCACACGTTGATCTGTGAAAATAATTTGCCCGGGGTTCTCTCTTATTACTTGTTTCTCAAGTGACATTGATTACAGTGCACATTACGGCTAAAAAACAAAACATTTAAATGCCCGTCAAAGTTAACACCATGACATGAACGACAGTAAAGGCCTTTCCCATAGGGGGACGCCTTCGACGTAATTATAAGTTACAATATAATGTTGGTGTATCACTATTATGAGCTACTAAAATAAGAATCTATTGTTTCCCTAAGAATCCTCAAAACATAAATACTATTCAAGTCTTACTCTTATGTTTCCAGACTATGATTACATTTTAGAAATATTCTTTGCTTGACATCTCTCTTTGACTCTCCACCTGCCTTCTAATCTAATCATTAAATTCAAACACAAAAATACTATAAATTACTATGATGTATCTTAGGGGTGGGGCGAGGAGAGGAGCATCGGGGGTCGCAAATCTAAAGAAAATTGAAAAAATTCAAAGTTTTTTGAGTCACTTCCAGACTCATGAGTTATTCAAGTCGAGGGGCTCAGCTCAAGACTTTGCAAGTCCAAAAAAGACTCATAAAGTCTCGATACATTAGTTCAAAGTTACTTGAACTAATAGTGTTTGTGACAAGATATGTTAAACTTTGTAAAAATATAGGGGTATGGGGTTATTGGTGAAAGTAAACAAGTAGGAATGCAAAAAACAAGCACAAACAAACATACTCAAACAAACAACGTTCAAGAAAGTTGTACAGATGTTTTTGTTATTCAGCTTCAGTTCCCGAATGTTCAAGTTATATGACAAGGGTTAAAATGATGCCCTTATTAAGGATACATTTAAGGGAATAGATGGAGGACATAGAAGTCTTATAAAAAGTGTAACACTCTGAACTATTGTTACTTCCTCCTGAGCATTCAAGTGTTGATATATGATTTCTTCTGTAAAAAGGATGTGTTCCTTTGATTGTGAAGTCATGTTTGATATGGATTGTATCTTCTTTGACTCTTGAAGATCTTTGAATGAGCCAGGATATGCTTGGACTCTTTTATTTATTTCTCTGAGTTTAATCTGATTTCGGATATTAAATTGTAGATTTACCCGTCTATATGACTCAGCCTTGGATCAGTGACATTGATCCAAGAGATGTTTTAAGTTTATTCGGGATGAACAAGAATTATAGACCTTACGAAGGTTGCAAGGTCTGAATGGGTTGAATAAGCAATTCCGGAGTCTAACCCACTCGTGTTAAATGAATTGGTTCCCGATATCGTAATATCAGGAAGGTCTAGACCTTGAGCCAGGTAATAAATTATGATATATGTTGCTAGCTTATTTTTAAGGCTGGATATAATCCATTTCAGGAATGTATATCTGTTGGTTCTTTTACTGAACGATTCTATTTGTTAGACCTAGACTGGATTCTATTAAGTTTAATAACTTAAACCTAAACTATAACCTATGGGTTTTAATTAATGCTAATCTAATCTAGCCTAAGCTAAATGTTTAAACTAAGGTTAGTGACCTAGCGCTATGGAGGTTAGTCTGAAAGTAACCTTAAGGTCTAACCTATGTTTCTAAACAAACTAATGATCATGGATGAAAGGGACCTACGAAGGGGTACGAGCCTTGGGCGGTAGTTTATATGGCATTAAATGAGGTGGATAAGTATGAAGGACAAGGGATTTGGTGGAAGTTTCAAACTGATAATGAAATCCTACGTGGGCAGTATCACCAAATCTGGTAATGGTCTTTGGTTTGCATTTGTCCATCGCCAACTATGGCAGTCGGTGGCAATGGAGATTGAGCGGGAATTTTGGAGTTAATGCAATTAATGAACTCGGTTTCCGAGCTCAGATTGCTTGGGAAGACATGCAAAATGGAAAACTAGTTGGTTGTTTGGTTTTCCATACGCTCCGGTTTTCTCTATGTTTGATCACTGGTTCTTTGAACCAGTCTACTTGGTGTTGCATGGCAACTATAAGAATAACTAGCTCTTTTCTCTGTCAAGGAAAGTTTATAAGGCACAGAAATAACAAATTATTGTTGTTGAATCTAACGTGGAAGAAGAGGAGAAGGCTCGAGCTCATTCAGAGGTCTTCTTCAAATTTTTATTACCAGGCATGATAGGCCCTAACTTTTAAAAATCTTGCTTTCCTTCAAATGATTTCATTAGAACAACTCTGTTCAGATGATTTTTGGTCCAGTTGGTTATTTATGGTAGCATTGTATGAATTAGTTTGCTATATCTTCATGTTGGCTCGATTATTCAGTTGAACCCTTACTGGGTGTACATTTTGTTTCATACGGTTGAGTTACCTGGATGTGTTTTGCATCTCGGTTAGATTTTGTAGAAATTATTGCAAGGATAATGTACAAATTCGACTTTGTTTGAGTCCATAAATGCATTCTTGTTTGGTATCGACTTTTGTTGAAGCCTTGCTGTTAACACTTGTTGAGATTGATACAGTTGGAATTCTTGAAATAGATAGTATCTTTCTACTTATGTAGAAGTTTATTTGAGAATACTAAATGGGTTCGACTCCTTTTGAGTCCTTGAACAGATACATACGTTTCTACTTCTGTAGGAGAGTCGTGAATAGTATGTTATTGATATAGTTGGAATTCTTGAATTTAATATGTATCTTGTATTTTGACTGTCTGTAGAAGTTTATTTGAGAATACTATATGGTTCGACTCCTTTCAATTTTTTCGAAACGTAACTTATGTTTTGAAGTAGAAGTATTGTTGAGAATACTGTTGAAATCTTTGAAATGGATAACATGTTATCAACTTCTGCAGTCTTGTTTTTGATTCAGTAGGAGTCCTTGAAAAGTAACTGGTATTTCGACTTGTTATGAATACTGTTGCATAGTTAGTGAATACTTAAGTAGGATTCAGTTGGAGTCCCTTGTAATGTATCATATGTTTCAATCTGCTTTATGATTTTTAATGATTTTGATTCAGTTGTAGTCCTTGGATTCTTGAATTACCCAACTTCTGTTGAAGTTTAGTTGTGTAGACTGTTGGTTTGATTCAGTGGAGTCCTTGAATGTTTCCGTATGCATTCGTCTGTTAATCTTTGAGCTATGAGTTCTTGAGGGATACGACTTTGGAGCCCTTGCAGTATTTCCGTGTGAACTCGACTCCTGTAGAAACCCTGAGGTGGTTGCGTGATGGCTCTACTTAGGTTAAAACTTGGATGAGCCTAGGTAATGGAGGTGACTCCTGTAAAGACCTTGCTTACATTGAGATTTGATTTCAGTTGAATGAAGCTGTGCATGTCTGTGTTTAGACTTAGTGTGAATATCGTTGTATTTGCAAATGGAACGTCATTTGTTTTAAGTGTTATCTAGTCTCATGGCTGACTGTGATAAAAAGCTCCCTATGCTCTATTAAACAATGGCATTGGGTACATTCATGTTGTTGAATGTTATGGAAAGTTTTGTTGAGCCTTTTGGAATTATTTATTAATACTTGTTGCGTGAACTCTTGAATCGCTTAGTAGCTATAGGTGACTTTTATATTTAGAATTAGATGGAACTGTAGCTCTTCTTGAATTTCAACTGTTTAACTTTAGTCGCACGTGTAAAAGTATTTGCATTAATCTAAAGGAATCAGTACAGGTCAGAATGTTATTGACTTAGGATTCTGATGGACTCTGTTTCTTCTTCTAGACTGTAATTTATAAGTTGATGTATAAATAAGTTGAAGGGAAAATTCTCTCTATCCTAGTCAGGAAACCTTGTGTGCTTTCTTCTTGCATCCTTTTGTGATCTCTATAGTAAGGGAATAACAAGAATAAACTGAGGTATTGTATGGAGAGACTGGTATAAAATGTGTGCTGCTGTATAAATAGGTATACTTGTCAGTACCATTAAAATGTGTTAAGATGATAAAATAATTAAGATTGTGAGCTTGTTGAATGTTTTAACCCATTGAGAAATGGTTAGAAACAATCTTGTAGGATTTTTGTCTGTCTTAAGAATGGTTGTATTCATATGTTCTTAGTCTCTAACATATAAGATGAATAGATTTAAGTTTGAAATGTGAAGAAATGATTTCATTTAAACAGGTTGTTTAATGAAAACAATTGGTGGATTGCAATTGTTTTAAGAATTAGTGCTTATCATGCTCAGTTCACCGAACTGACCCATGTTGACAATTTTTGCAGATGATTGCCATAAGTGGTCACGCAGATCTGATGGGATGTTCAGATTGTTTAATTTGGTTTTATGATGAATTCCAACTTGATTCTCTGAATGTACTACTTGAAGAAAGATGTTCTTTTGCTGTCGAGTATTGTATCAAATATGAAGGCATAGAATGTATTTGATTACTTGAAATTAATGTAATGAGGTATTTGTTACTTATGTGTTTGCATTGTATCTTGATGGATTGATCTTCTTCGGTTCGAATGATTTTAAGAGCATTGTTGTTATTGTATATCTTTGAGACATTTATGATTATCTAAGTAAGCTTTGCAAGGTTATGTGACTGAATACTTATGATTGTTTATTAGTTCTATTACGTTCTATCTTAAGCTGAATTGGAATTTAGATCACTGTCTTTCTAGAAGCTAAGGTTAAAATAAACCTCAACAAGAAGCACAGGCTGAATAAATTATTACTTCCTAGTCTTGATCTAAGCCAAGACAACGTTTAATTGGATCTTTAATCACTATATCCTTAACACTAATAAGTACGATATATATTTCGGTTTTGAGAATTGACATAAATCCTAAAAGAGTATGGTTAACCTTATGAGAAGACTTTGGGGCTACTGCCCAATTTCATAGATTGACTATTATAGTGCATCAAAAATCTCAAGTCTTATTAAATTTCTCTTGTTGTAAATAGTTCTTAATGGTAATTTTAAGGTAAGGAACCCAGGGGATGGGAAAAGACTACCCAAAAAGGGAGCATTTTTAAGTATAACTTTATCTCAACGTAGGTCTTTAAAGTTAAGTAGATCTTTTGGTTTTGGAAGGTTGATGGCACAAGTCAACTACAGGGTTGTACCCACGAGAAGATTAGGATCGAAGATACAACAATGGAGGTGACTTATGGCGACACCCTTTGCATTGATCATTAAGATTTACACCCTAAACTCAAACAATTTTTACTCTGGGACTGATTAGGAACATGGTCATGTTATAAGGTTACCCCTAGAGACTCAGGGTATCTTGACACCCTGGGTTAACTAGGGTTGACCCAGTATGTCAGCGTATCCCTAGTCCTTGGGAGCATCCCTATAACGTTTTCATTTTACTAATGTGCCTGAGTGAATAACTTGGGGCAGAGAGACTGACAGAAGTCAGTATAAGACATTCTACATAACATAGGAATGGGATGAAGGACATATTCCATATTGACGAGTATGGTCAAGGAGTACGAGACATAAACAGTATGTTTCAAATCTTTGGCCAAAGGCACGCTGCTGAGTTGTCCTATGTCACAGTCTAAGGGATGAGATGCCGATGAATAATGGTAACAATTATTCAGATAGGTTCCTTTGATAGAGCATTTCAAATCCTAGATTAGGGAAGAGAACCACAAGAGTGATTTGTTAAAATAAAAATGCCAACTCTTGATACTCATGAATAGATCGGTAGATTACCGAGTCATGGAATGAATAGATCGGAGGTACTCTGAGTCATTACAGCTGCATATGGTTATCTGTTATAAGAATGGTTGTTTTGATTTGTGAGTTCTAAATTATGTATTTAGAACTAGGAAGCATTTATCAAAAAAAAAAATTACTTGTTCCAGTCAACTATGAAACTGTCCATAGCCCCAATAGAGATATTGGAAATACCCCAAGAGAGAATTATGTATTGATTTGATTTTTATTTTAGTTTTTGATTTTTTAAATTTTGATTGATTTTTGCCCCCAGTGAGAGGTGATAATATACAAGGGGAAATCTCATGCATATACAAGAATAGAATCTGTTTCAAAAATATTTTGAGTTCTCTCGATTGTTTTGATAAGGGGTTAAGAACCACTCATGGCTTGATATGAGGTGGAAGTGATCGTGATGATGACATTGGCTAGTGTCAACAAATACACCCAAAGTTAGGCAACAAGCGAGGACAAACTAGCCAATGCGTAGGAATGATTGATTTGGAAATTTGAATGGTGAATGGAGGGTGCAACAAGTTCATTAAATTTATGATGGTGATAGGATTTTTAGGAGTTTTTTCATTCTTAATTTACCAAGGTGATGAAATACCAAAGTCAAACAGATATAATAGAGATACCATGCCACACAATGAGTGTTAATATAATAACCAAAAGATCATTGAAGGGATGAAAATGGTGGGTGATTTGCAGAGGAATGGGAGGAAAAGAAAGATCATCCATGTGTATGTAAAACCTTATTGCAGTGTTTGATGTTTTTACCATTTATTTTTTGTAATGTTTTCTCTTTTTTGGGTGGATTTTTTATTTTTTTAGGTTTTTGACAGTTTTTTGAAGGAAAAACTGTGAAGAGAGAAGATGAAAATTGGGATAGATAGGAGGAAAAAGATCCATGGTAGATAGGAGGAAAAAGATCCATGATAGGGTAGGAATATTCAGACCAACAATGTCACTCTATGTGATAATATCCAACAATAGTGTTTTCAATTTTTTGATGAGTGAGACTAGGATTTTTTACTGATCAAGAGTGATATTATCTATAATATCAATGACCGTTTTGAGATCATACTCGATAAGTGATTGTGAATTATCTTGTAACATGAATTTTGTATGGGGGAGCTTGAGTTCCCTATCTATAGATTTGTGCACTTTGCACCATACTTGGCATTGGTATTAGTGTGCATTTTTGAATCACGTTCGTGAATTAGATTTGTGAGTGTTGGTTTTTTGTGTGGATCTTTGGAGCTCCTCAAATTTTTTATTTTAGCTTGATGAAGAAACTGTTGGTGCTTCTTACAAGCTAATGCATGATTTTATTGGTCCCAAGAAATGGGAGAAGAAATTGGATGTTTGGGATTGATAATAGGAATGGTAGGGATGATGGTGGGCTTGTCATAGTTGTTGATAAAGGGATGCTATGATGGATGAATAGGATATGGTCCAAGAATTAATGGTAATGGGCTACTAGGAGGTGGCCTAAGAATTGATGGTAACGGGCTAGGAGGTGGCCCAAAAATAGAAGATGATGGGCTACCCAGAGGTGTCCCATAGATAGAATATGATGGGCTACCCAGAGGTGTCCCATAAATAGAAGATGATGGGCTAACCAGAGGTTTCTCATAGATAAAAGATGATGAGATACCCGGAGGTGTCCCGTAAATAGAATATAAAGGGCTATTAGGATGGGGTCCAAGGATAAAAGATGAAGGGATACTAGAATGTGGCCCTATGATAGAAGACAAAGGGCTACTATGACGTAGCCTAAGTATAGAAGTTAATGGACTACTAGGAGGTGACCCACATATAGAAGAAGATGATGGGATACCTGGCCCAATTATAGAAGATGAAGGACTACTAGGACGTGGCCTTATGATAGAAGATACTGGGATACCAAGAGGTGACATGCATATAGAAGATGATCATGGGCTACCCAGAGGTAACTCAAGGAGAGAATGTGATTGAGGAGGCGTGATATGTAAGGAATGATTGGTTAATGAGAAGATAGGAGAGGGATCAAGGATATACCTTGTTGTTTCACCATGTAATGGGAAAGATGATGGTGGGAGGATAAGAGGAGGATCTTGTTGAATAATCCTAGGCTCTTCCTTTGTTTTCTAACCATAGGACTCATCCTCTTCTCAAAAATACATGTACGCATCGAGGTAAATGGTGAATCATTTCATGATATATTTTATAGGAATGTCATGATGTAGCCCCATGAATGCTCCAATTACTTCTTCATTCTGAAAGAAATCGATCAGTATGGGTCGTTATTGGTCGATGATAGAAAGTTGATTTGATGGAAGAGGTCCAACAAGTGTTGAAAATTTAGAATATGTTTGATGATGGATATTGGGAGGTTTTTACCTTATTGTTTCCACAAATGAACTTGATAGTGCTTTGAAAAGATATCTTAGCACATTGTTACTTGTGAATTATTTGACGTAGACACAAACATCAATCTTTAGAAGATTGAGGATGATAGCATAAGGCATGGTTGAAATGACTTGAGGGCTAATGAGAGATTGGATTTGGATTGATAAAATAAGATGACTCAGGAGACAAAGGAGATATGGATTTGGGTGTCTCGAGAGTTGAATTTGATGATATTTTGGAATAGGTTGGCATTGGATTTCCTATAAGATTGCATAACGTAGATAGAAGAAGGGGGTCTTGTGGTAAGACAGGGGATTGCGACACAGGGGTCGAATTGGATGAATGATTAGAGGAATTTGTAGTCACTCATATCTTTAATGGAGGGCGTTGTCAGCAAGGCAAATGATTATTCCTTAGAAGAAAGTTGATTAGATGAGGCTCAGGAGTCTGGGGAGAATCAGAAGAATATAATTGATTAAGAGATGAAGGCAGGGAAGTGGAAAATAGAATAGGTTCCCTATTGTCAATAGCATGAGGAATCACATGAGATCTAATTATGATTGACATCATTTAATGTGAATACTTAGACCTAGATTGTTTAATTGAACTCATTTATGTTGAAGGGATTTTCATGATAACTTGAGTAGCATAACAATGACCAACTAGACATTTTGCAAATATAGAGATGCTCGTGTGATTTTATGAAGGGAATCTAAGGAAAACAAGTAGCATAACGACACAATTTTGACAATCAAGTAAGGTTTGGAAAACAAGTTGCAAGTGTGAATGTCAAAATAGATGATGAAATTTTAGCAGAGTAGTGACAATAAAAGAAGCTTTTCCTAGGTGTAAATGTCACAAAAATTGTTTGAGGCAACTAGGAAAAATTTGACAGTTTAACAACATAATTTCACCACTCAAATAAAATTTAAGAAAACAAGGTTTAAGTTTTAAAAAATGGTTGATACAATTTTGGCAGCACTTTAGATAGTGTGTTTTGATAAAAGGGGAGCCAAAATTTTGTGAAGGGGGATATGTTTCATGATCAAAAATACATGACACAACTTCAGAAATTTTTCTCCTTGTTCTAAAATAAAGTGGAAACTAAGAAAAGTTTTGTGTAGTAAAGGTTTGATACCAATGATAATAGATATGGAAAAGTTGGCCCCGATGGCAAATAGCTTCCTAGGGATTTTGTTCTCAACACTCACCAATACTTGTCTAAGAGAGGTGCATGTTATTTAGAATAAAATATAAATAAGGACCATAACCCCAAAATAAAATTAATGAAATATGCCTCATACAAAATAGATTTGATATTCCTCACGACTTTTACTAGTCAAGTGGGTATTTAGGGCACTTCTCATTTTGTCAGCCAGTTCCTCAATGTGTTGACTAATTTAGGGACTTTTGGTACTCCTCACAATAAGTTTTATGGCTTAAGCTAAAGCACTTCCCACAAATAAAGTAGATGGATTTTAACCCTTATTTGAACTTGAAATAGTGTGATTGGTTCTTTTTTTCTCTTTTTGAAAATGTGATTTGTTTTGAATACCTTTCTTTGGCCAAGGCAACCTACACACATGGTATTAGTAATTTGTTTCAATTTTTGTCTTTAACGAGCATAAATGTTCCTATACTCAAAAAATTAGTAGGCTTCCATATGATTAAAATGTTTAAAAAATAATTGTAGTGCCCCCTCTAGCTCATAGAAATTTTCCTTGCTTCAACCTTAGCGATTTACGTGGATTTTTGAAAAACACTCGTGTCAAGTCATCATTTTCGCCATCTGCGAAGTGATCGTAAAACAAAATAGCAATGAAATAAATTAAGCAATTGCAATAATAAAATAATAAGGGAAATTTTGAATTTGTCCTTTCATAGACTAACCCTTTGAACCCTTGGTGTCCTCGTGTCTTTGATTTGTGAGGTGAAGTCATTCTTCTTGTTATTCATCCAACTTGGGATCATTTTCAAACCTTGAGTTTGAAATATTTATAAATTTCTTATAACGTTAAACGTCGAACTAGCTAAATGTAGACACAAAATCATGCACTTTAGACACTATTTAGTCCTGGTCTCATACTACTATTTAAAAGGTTTTTGAGTGAAAAAAGTATTAATTAACCCTCATCTTTTGGCCATCTTACTTTATTTTATTTAGTCATTCCTGACCTCTTGTACCTGCGTGCCTAGTCAGCTTTTGTCATTTTGCGTTATTTTAGCTTTGACTAGGGCATCCATGAGCACCCTAGTCCCACCAGGGGCACCCCGATCCTTTTTGAACTTTCCTGCCACTTTTTGGGCACTTTCTAGCCGTTTTAGCTTCTTATCTTTTTGGTGGTTGGCCATTTCGGGGTTAATTACGAAATTAGATAAAGATAACCCTATAAATATAAAGTTATGAGACCATAATGAGGGACCAAGCACTAGTCACTACTATCATCCACTTAGGCTTGCATTCATCTAAGGCATTTGGAGATCATTTGCATTCACTTAGCTCCATCACAGAGGACAAGGTTGGTTCATTTGCATCACACAACCATATGAGGGGATTCTATTCTATTCCATCCACCATTCTACTACATTTTTACATCTAGTTATTACTCGCTACTTCATAAAGTGCAACTAGTATAAGAGCACCTAAGGCACATGATTCACACACACACACTAGAACTACATCTGGGTCTGGAATGTAGTGCAACACTCAGTTAGTAAGCCCATTGTTGTGGCAACTGAGGTTAGTCTGACCTATTCATTTTCCTTCTTATTTTTTTAAGGTTTTCATACTTCTTTTGGTCTCTTATAGGTCTTGCTTTCATCTTATATTATCAACGACACTTGGCGCAGTACAGTGAATCTGATGCGACACATAGTGAGGGTTTCAAACCACCTGTCAAAGTTGTAAAACTCATTTTTGGACCTACTGTACAAACAAAAGTGCCCATATTGCAAACCAGGGCACCCATAGGTGACCTAACCCTTCTCCAGGCACCCCAGTCTAGAGAATCAATCTAGATATATCCTTTTTAGGACCTCTACACAGTTGTTCCTGTTTCCAGATTATTCTGTTTATTCTGCAACACAGTCTAGAGAGCTCTTCTAATTAGCTAAGTTCCTTCCTTACTCTCCTTGCATATTAGGGTTTCTACTTACATTAGCTTAGTTGCTTGGGTCATTTACTACATATATTTACTGTATTTTCATGTTCTACTAGATTAGATTAACTATTATTATCCCACATTTTTAGTTAATCATTTTGGTGAGCCCGACTCAATCATTCACACTTCTAAGTTCTTCATTAATTATTTTTCATCCTAGGGTTTGGTCATCATGAGTATTTCAATCAATGATTATTTACTTGCAAATCATGATTTACTACATAGAGTCCAACATCTTCTTGCTACTACTCGCATTCATGATGACATGCATCCAGACTTGGATAATCAAACATTTGTCGACGTATTCTCTTCACACATAGTATTCAAGTCTAAACTTCTCGTTGATGTTCATACTTTTGATAATGACTTGCCTCTGCATATCATATGTCGTATTCACAATGAAAGTGTTAAGCACACTTTGATTAATAATGGATCTGAACTTAACTTGTGTCCTATGTCATTCCTTGAAGTTTTAGGTCTTTATGTTCATAATGTTAGTGCATCTAGTATTTCATTGTGTGCTTATGATGTTTATGTCCATCCATGTCTCAGTCACATTACATTTCCTATCACTATTGGTCCAAATATTGTACACATTGTCTTTTTCATTGTTGATTTCCCAGTTTCCCACAATTGTCTACTTGGTATGTCATGGATTCATGCCATGCAAGTTGTCACCTCTATTGTAAATAATTGTGTTAAATTATTACATGAAAGCATTGAGTACACTATTTTCCATGGCTACGATCCATTCCAATATTGTGACTGGGCTCCTAATACCGATCTTCCTATTCCACACACGGATATTACAGACAAGCCCCAACCTATTGAAGAACCACCTCACTTACAGCCACTCGATGGTGTCATTTGTATGATAGATGTAGTTTATTATATGCCACATGCTACTACTAATGTTATGATCCCATATCAGGGGCTTGTCTAGTCCATGGATGTTGCTCTATCACCCGCTCCTTTACCTACACCACCTACATATGCACGTTGACCATTTACTTGCACGCTTTTCATAAATGACTCCTATTAGGAACATATTCCATTTGATCCTACATGTGATGATACCATATATACACATGAGGGTTTGGCTCACCTAGGTTTTACTTTTAAGGATCTCTACCCTACATCACAAGCTCCTAATCTTTATTATGGATTTTTTTTACATCATTGTTGCTTATGGCTTACTTATCTTTCATCGTATGGTCTATCTATCATGAAATCCTCACTCTTCTCCACATTCATTAGGGAAATCATGGCTTGATTATATTGGGGGCACTTTAGATCTGGATCATATAGGCATTTCATTTACTATGCCTTTTGGACATGTCTTCATCTAATATAGTTCTTTCCTAGGATACAAATAAAATCTCACCCATTGGTATGCACACGGTTTCCCACTCCCTCTATTCACCGATGAGGATTATGCTTGGGCATGTACAACTTACACCTCCATGGCTCATTATGCAATCAACTAGACACTATTACTTATCAAGCCACCAATGCTTATCCATTCGACTATGATCCTGAAAGCGATGATCTTCTAGATGACATTACATGATAGTCTCTTTCATCTTGCACAATTTCAGGGCATAACATTCACATCCCCCTCCATCATCATCATATCATCATAAGTGCATCTCTCATCTTTTCATTATCATTCATTCACATCCATACATAATACTACATCAAGATCTTAGCATTCACGCATACCTCATCTTAGCATCATCTCATCTTACATAGTCATACATACGTTAAAATGTCATCATTACCTGATGTCACACTCTCGTGCTTTGGTCCACTCTTAAATTTTGAGGGAATACTACACACGAACCCCACACACTAAACTTATTCACACATCATGTGTCATACATCTTACATCCTACATTCTACATTTAGTCTACATTACACATCTACACATCATACATCATATTACTCTTCATCATACAAGTGTCATGCTCTTATTGTTTATGCATCTAGTATTACATACTACTCATACTACATCGCGTGCATGTTACACTTTTTTGCCTCTATACAATTTTTGCATTGCATCTTATACATCACACACTACACATCTTACATATCATATGGTCATTTACTCACCACACATACTACATCATCTTCTACGCTCTACACTCATACTCAACTGATGAGGGTTTACAAATCAAATGGAACTTATCATACTTACACGTTCATCATTCAACCTTTCATCATGTGACATTCCTAGGTTAGTGACATACGCCATAGGCTAAATGGTCACCTAATCTATCATCTTGTAGTGGTATACACTTTTGGGATACATCACCACTCCCTTTATTCATCATGTCGTGTTATATGTTTTAGGCTATATCACCACTCCTACTTACATCATCATCACCTTATAAAATCATCATGTAGTGATATACACTTAGGGCTAAATCATCACTCATTTCTTCATTGTGTCATGATATACGCTTAGGCTATAGGGCTCACACACACATCATTTCTAGGTCACATATCATCAATACACATTCACATTCATCACAATGCATTAGACACAACACACACTTTGACCATTTCTCGATGATGCACTCTCATTTACGGTTCATTCTTGACTTCTGAGGGGGAAAACCAAATGAACCTCACTGCATACATTTCCAATCACTCAGGGGGCATGTGGATCCTACCATCCATCTTGCATTCCATTCCATCCATCCACAACATACTGCATATTATGGTTGCTTTTACTCTTGCTTAATTTTGATTGTTCATGATCACTTTATTACACATGCTAGTTAGATTACTTGTATATCATTTATCTATATCATCCACACATGTGTGTTCACATATTTTTCTAGTTGTGATCATAGATACAAGTCTCTTACACGCAACACAGATGTTTGCCTTCTACCCTTCCTACACTAGTTGTTGCGGGCATCGACATTCATCTCTTACATGTGTTATTGTTTCATTTTATACTTAGCACTTTACATTACTTGGTTATACATGCTTTTGACATACTAGTTATCTTTCTAACATGCTAACGGGTGCTTCATGTGAAACATTTGTTATGCAGGGGTATTTGATTCCATACTTGTTTGTTATATTGTTTGTTTATTGTTTGATCTTGTTTGTGAGCATTGTCCTTTGTTTGGTGTGCACACTTATTTGTTTGTATGCGGCCATGATAGCCTTGCATGTCTTACGACATCATGAGTGATGTCCCATGTTTGCAGTCCACTTTATGCAGCTTACTTTGTCTTCTTGTATGTTTATATTACTACTTTGGTTGGTAGCTTTTACACTATTTATGTAGCTTACACATTGTCTTATACATGCATGCTTGTTTTTACTAACACTTGTCTTTGGCTAGCCTTCTTTTTTGTGCATGCCTTGGTTTCTACCAAGTGGATTCCCTTTCCCTTGCAGGCCAGAGTTACAGATTTCATGCGGTTGGTCTTCTTTTGGGGCTCCATTCTCCTATCAGTGACATCGTATGCACCCCCGAAGAGGGGGGCATCATTTCGAGTTTTACATTCTACACATCGCTTCTACACAGGTTCAGTTTAGTGCACTTTCTGCTCTTGGCATTATGGGTTACATACAGTGAGTGGGTTTAGACCAGTCTACGAACCCCATACATAGAGGCTTTTATAGGACATGGTTGCCCTTAGCATTCTAAGAAGTAGTTAAATGTTGGAGGATACAACAGAATTCCTCCCTATATGTCTTCGGCCAATGGCATCGGATCACCCAAAAAATAGGACATACAGAGATCTCTTCATACATGTTCAGGGAATTAGTTAAAGGTTGGAGGATACAATGGAAATCCTCCCTATACTTCTTTGGCCTATGGCATCGGATCGCCTAAAAAACCCCAACAGTACATGATATCCTTCTACACACTCTTTCTAGACATGGATCAGGTGCACATGTTCCCTTTGCATTTTTCATTTGCGTATTTTACATTTACATGTTTTTATGTACATAAACATGTGTCTTTTACATTGTGTTTTTACACAGACATACATACATATTTGACTACTTGATCATTTTCTCCTTGCAAGTCCGATCGTATGGAAAACAAGCAGTCAAATGGGGGAAACAACAACATTTCATGGTAACACACCCCATACTAACCATGCAGGTACATCACACAAATTAGTAGCTACACACTTGTTTTTTCGTCCTAGTTTTACTCTCACCAATTTTTTACACTTTTTCATACTTAGTTTCCACGCTCCATAATCTTTTTGTCATTCCACACTTTTACTAGTCCTTTGGCACATTTCTACATCACTCTACATGGATTATCAGGTATGCATATCTATCTACTTTATGTTGCTGAGATTATCCTCTCACGAACATAAAATGGGGGAAAATATAGACACAAAATCATGCACTTTAGGACATTATTTACTCTCGGTCTCATAATACTATTTACAAGGTTTTTGAGTGAAGAAAGTATTAATTAACCCCCATCTTTTGACCATCTTAATTTATTTTCTTTCATCATTCCCGATCTCATGCACCCACATTCCTAGTCATTTTTTGTCATTTCATGTTATTTTATCTTTGACTGGGGTTCCCAACCTAGTACTAAGGCTCCCATGGGTCCTTGGTCCAACGAAGGGTTCCCCGATCCCTTTTTTACTTTCCCCCCACTTTTTGGGCACTTTCTATCTGTTTCAACAATCTTATCATTTCGTTGCTCGGCCATCTCGAGGCTAATTACAAAATTAGATCAAGAGAACCTTATAAATATAAATTTATGAGACCATAATGAGGGACCAAGAACTATTCACTACTATCATCCACATAGGTTTGCATTCATCTAAGGAATTTAGAGGTCATTTTTTTCTTTCACTTAGCTCCATCACAAAGGACAAGGTTGGTTCATCTATATCACATAATCATAGGATGGGTATTCTATTCTGTTCCATCCACCATTCTACTACCTTTTTAAAATCTATTTATTAATCACTACTTTACAAATTACGACTGACATAAGATCATCTAGGGAAATTGATGCACACACATACACCAGAACTACATTTGGGTATAGAATGTACATTACAATGCTCTAAGCTAGTAAGCCCATTGTTGTGGTAGATGAGGTCAATCTGACCTATTCATTTGCATTCATTTTTTTAAAGGTTTTGATACCTCTTGTGGTCTTTTACAAGTCTTGTTTTCATCTTGGATTATCAGTAACACCTTGTGTAGTGCATTGAATCTAATGCGACACACAACGAGGGTTTCAGAACACCTATCAAACTTGTAAAAATTATTTTTGGACCTCCTGCAAAGACCAAAGCACCCATACTACATACCAGGGCACCCCTAGGCACCCCAGTCCTTCTCTAAGTGCCCCAATCTAAAGAATCAGTCGAGATCTATCATTTTTAGGACCTTTGCACAGTCGTTCCTTCTTCCAGATTATTTTGTTTATTTTGTGACATAGTCCAGTGAGGTCCTCTATTCAGTTGATTCACTTCCTTACTCTCCTTATATATTATGGTTTCTATTTACATTACATTAGTTGTTTGGGTCATTTTTTGTAGTCATTTACTGTATGCATGATTTTTAAAAAGGAGGATTTTTTTTTGGTTGTACACTTGTAAATGCGCAGGAACTATGAAGTGTTTGAAAAATTACATAAAAGAAATGTGGGATCATATACAATAATGATTATTCGAGGTGCAACGTGGGTATCATTTATAAGGAAAATTGACTGTTTGATAGAATCCCTCAGGAAATGCAGTTTTTAGAATGCTAATTCCATATGTGGTAGGGTATGCACAAAACAATGCATTGGAAAGGCCTTGTGCCGCTTTTGGGTGGCTTAGACAATGCGTCAGGCTCTTTATTTGTTTGTTAATGCCTCAAAAAAGTGGTTATATGGACTGTGATGACTGTAAGATATGTGCTAAAAATATTGTTAGATTGACCTTAGAAACTTGCAAACAAATTCAATAGAAAAATGTGGTTAGTTGCAACACTCTAGTAGAAATTATTGTAAACATAGAAGCATGATGTTGGCTTAGGAAATGCCTGGATTGGGCACTTAGACTATTTGATAAAAGCTTTAAAAATATGTGGCCTCTCAGGCCTGCCATGGTGCTAGGTTTGCACAAAACATATTTTTGTTTTAAAAAGACATTGGAAGCTTCAAAGCAACAAAAATTTGGCAGCTTTAAAGACAACTCCACAACCATGGCTAATTCCTCACATGTTTGCACCTCAACTAAGTTTTCGAGCATGGGTGGGACGTCCAACAAAGCATAACTAGGAGTAGATTTTGCCAAATGTCTTATTTTTAGTGCCCTAACAAGTATGTTGTGGAAGCTTTTGAAATGTTTGACAAAATGTAAGTAAAAAGGGGGGCTTATTATTGTTTGAAATTTCATATTGGCCACATGTGTTTGGTTTGGTGGGTTTAACTATGGCAGTAATTAACAATTGGTATTGTATCACCTTATATTTTTAGCCCAAATGTGGACACATTTTGAGGGCACTTGAATTATTTGATAGAACTCTCAGAGGTAATGTGATAAAAGGACCGCTTATGCCTAATTCCACCATGCATAGATTGTGAAAGAATTGGCTTGGTCGGTTTGTTGGTGTTATTGTTATTTTTGTAGCATTGTAAAGTTGAAAGGGATGTGACATGAATTGGCTCAGCCAAAACATTTTCACTTGTCATAAAAACTTTGGCGGCTTGAATGTTTGAGTTTTCCATGAGACTTGCCCATCTCGATCCATAACTCGACTTCCTAACTCACATGCTTTCTCAATGGAGATAACGTGGTGCAATGTTGACTCTCCTTCTCTCACTTGCCAAATCAACACAGGTATGGTCATCTTAATCTACCCTTGCTTGTTTTAGTGTTCCTAGTTTTCTTAATTGTAATGGAGTTGTAAATCAATTTAAAGAAAAATAATGTTTAGGTGAATTAAATTAAATGGGTTATTGTATAGAATATTCTACCTCTATTTGTACGTAATAAGGCCATTAACCATGAATGAAAACACTACTCTCATTTACCTCATGATAGGGATGGATAAAATACGATACTAGTTTAGATTTAAATACCACGTGGTTGGCAGGATAAACGAGAAACTTAGTAAAACTACTTCTTGATGAATTTGTGTAATGTTAATAAAACTTGTTTTCATGGAAGTGTAAAATATCCTTATGAACCCCAAAATGGGAAAATCAAAATTTAAATGTGTACCTTGTCATGTGGAGAGTTCAATGGAACCCTAGGTGGTTCCTTGTATGACCATTTTACCTTGTTTCGTTGCGTGTTTAGGAGCCTAGCAGGCTAGTTCGTAGCTTTAAACAATTGCTGAAAGGTAAAAATGTAATTTGGTTTTGACCCGTCATTTTGGCCCTAGGTATAGAAATGGATTTTGGCTTCCACATACCTCTAATATTTTTACAGGACAATCACTAAAAACCCTCAATTTAGAGATAAACATTCTGCAAGCCAGTTTTCCTCATGGGTTTTTGTCTACCTCTGGTCATTGGGCGATGAGGTCGCTTGGGTGTATTTACAATCGGTGGATCTAAAAATATGAGTGCCATTTTAATCATGTTTCCTAGTTTCGGGTTCCATTAACTCTTAATGTTTCCCTATATATAGGGTAATAGGTAGGAATTTGTTCCCTTGTGATTTCAGGCTATGAATTATAAGTACCATGGAGATTATTTTACATCTTAATAAATCTTTCTTGTGTTGTGAAGGTAGATGTGATTCGAACCTCTTGAAAACATTTTTTTGAGAAAACACAGTTTCTAATTTTTGGAATCAAAACTTAATGTATAAATGTTAAGAAACTTCTAATAACTAATCGGGTTATGTAGTGTATTCAAAATAAGACAAACAAACTAAATTGGATGGAACCAATATAAGCTAAGTGATAAACAAACCAAAAGGAATGTGGTCTCAAAAAAGGAAAATGCGTGCTTTCATGTTAAGTACTCCCTAAATCATTAAGGTTAAATAAGTAAATATGGATATAATAAATATGTAACCTACAAAATATGATAATGTGGAAGGTGCCCACAAATAATGTGCAATTTATGGTTGGGTCATGGTTTTGTACTCGTTCGTTATAAACGGGTGGCATTGAACTACATCTTGTGTTGTCTTGTTATTTACATGGCTTGTATGTTGTATGAGTGGGCTCATGTTTTTGTTGATGTCATGCGTGTTGTAGAGTTTTGTGAGTTAACCCATGTGTCGTCTTATAACAAGTAATGAGAGTTAAAAAAAATTATCCTGATATATTTGGTCTTGTGTTTTACTCCCACACGGTTGGGCGCTACAATTGGTATCAGAGTGAAGGTTCATACTCTTGAACCTCTAGGACATTTTGGTGCTATGATGGACTACACATGATGGTTGAGGAGTTGAAGGAGTAATGTGTTACTTTGTTGTGTTCTGACAATTATGGTACTTGTGATTATATGAATGCACCTATTGTGCATACCATTTAGTGTGGACTCATTATGATATTGATGTGTTTCTCGATGGGAGTAATGTCTCTACCTCTTGTTAATTCAAAGTGAAATTCATGTGTATTACTAGCTTGTGTGTGAAGGAATTTTTTGCGAGTTAAAAAAGTGTTGTGATATTTCATTTCCTATTAATAATGTAAATGTGGAAGAACGTGTTACATGACAAAGTGCTTTGTAGTAAAATATGTTACATCGTGTAAATTTCCACCATGTTGAATTGTATTATGGTGTTATGTCACCATGTTGTGTTGTATTTGAATGTATGTCATGATGTTAAACCTCTATGGGTGTTATATATATATATGTATGTATATATATATATATATATATATATATATATATATATATATATATATATATATATATATATGTATGTATGTATGTATGTATGTATGTATGTATGTATGTATGTATGTATGTATTCAAAGGTTACGTGATAAATGCAGATCATGAGTTAGGAGCATACAGTGATGTATTGTACTCACACTCTTAGTGCATTATGTGGAAATGTTACGTGTTGTAAGTTGTGGAATATTGTTCTGTTATACCTTGTAATTTTTCCATGTGTAAGATTGATATGGTTGTTATGCGTAAATCATAAATGTTATTGTAATGTTGTTATGTGTTATGTTAAGTACCCTACACTATTTATCCCTTCAAGTAGCATCCAAAAGTGTATGTGTGGAGAGAGAACTTGTAGACGAGGTGACCATAAACTTGAGCCAAGTATGATTTTCAAAGTGGAGTCTCATGTAGACTGAAAACCTAGTTCTATCTATTTGGTATACCTTGAGCTTGCTAAGTATATTACAGATGTACACCACCTGAGGCTCATGCTTATGCGAACTAGTGTCTATGATCTCTCCTATTTTTGTTTTCCATCAAACAATCCTATGTGATATTGATTATGTGGATCCTCATATGTGTTATTTGGAGATATATGGGCTATATTTATTCTGCATTATACGTACTTTACAAGTTAAGGCTCAATATCTGAGTGTTAGCAACTCGATGAGTACCCCTTTGGTGGCCACAGAAAGGCCGTGCAGTGATCGTAGTGTGATATTTCTATGTTCTCATTTGATTTTTAAATTGACCTTCTTCTCTTTTCTTGTAAGAACCAAAAATTTTCTTGAATGATGTATATTTTGATTTAATAAAACCTAGATATTATTATTAAATCTAATTTCAGAATCACTACAATGATATACAATAATAATACAAAATTCTAAACACTTCAAAGATATACCTATGTAAGAAAATGAAAGAGATAGGGCACTTATCCAATTTTCACTTATCTCGAAGTATACTCGAACTGGAACAACTTATGAATAGGTTGGGAAGAATGTTGTAAATGCTTTATATAAATTCCAGAACTTGCAAGTTGGCATGGACAGGGGTGCCTAGGCGGGGGCGAGGGTGCATGGGTGCCAAAGACCTTTTGTAGGCTCATATGAGAGCGTGCAGAGGGTTGGAACCTAATTTTTCCGGTGTCACTAAGGTTTCACGATCCTTCAATGTTGATCACCTATAGGTTGCTCGAAGATCGCCGAGTTTGTTGGTAACCTACAAAACAAATAGTATCCTACAAAATCCCCAAACTACATCAAATACTAAAAAGAAAGATGTAAATGGGGAGTCAGGCTGACCTCGATGGTCATCTGACATAGTGAACTTACAATCAAGTGTTGCACTACATCTCAGACTCCATGTAGTTATATGTATGTGTGTGTAGAATTGTGTCCTTAGGTTGCACTCATGTTGATGACACCAAGATAACAAGTTGTAGCTAGATAGAATGCATAATGTGTGGATGAAAAAATGAACTTATTCTTCCTATGCAATGTTTATGTAGAGTAATAAGTCTAAAATACAATCCCTTTGATAGTATGTAGATAGATTTCCCTTGATAAAATTACCCACCATTATAATTGTGTGTATGTTGTATTTATATAGGGATCTCTTGTTTGAATTTTGACACTAGTGACATGAAATGCCGACTAAAACCTTGGAATAGGAGTAATAAAACTAAAAATTCCAACCACAAATGTCAAAAAGGTGAACAAAAAAAAGAGGGCAAGAGTGCCTAGATTAGATAGGAGTGCCTGGGCTCTAGTGTCTAGTCCTAGGCGCTAGTGTCCTGAGACAACTAATGACACATGTGAGAAGACTGACATTCAGGGATACTTGTGACCTGACCAGAACTAGGTGTAGAAGTGACATATGTGAGAGATAAAAATAATAGAAACATTCAAAATAAGTACATGGACTAGGAAGTGTGTCACTAATGAATACCTTTCTTACTCAAGATCCATACGTAACACAACATACTTGGTGGTATAGTAGAATAGTAGTATGTGTGTGATTTTGTGTCTACATTTTCTCCCCTTTATGTTATTTGAATGTGTAAAGGAAGTAAGGAATAAACATGTGAGAAGTCTAGAGATGCCCTATTGTAGAAGTACGCAATATGAGAACATATAGTGTGGCGGACCATGGATCAGTGTGTTGATCCATGTGGCATAAATAGAGGTGGTGAACCATTATAGGGAACACTTGGAGAAATTGACGATTTGATTTCAAGTGATGTGGAGAATTTGAATTATTGCTGATGGAGATTTGAAGGGGTGGGGAGTGGTCAGTTCCCGACCCAATTTTATATGTTTGAAAAGCTGAAGGATTTGGGTGTCCTACCACCAAAGGAAGAGTGTTAGGGAGAGAGGTCTAGTTTTACCTTCCAACTATGACTACATCCTCAAAATTTCCAACCTCTGCAAATAGATAAAGACCAAGTTTTGTTCCATTTCTATCCATGTTGAATAACCCATATAGGAGCAATATAGGAAAGTAAATGACATCTCATTTCCCCCACTCCATGGGTGTCGCGATATGTATAGTGCTAGATGTCTTTCATGTTAGGTCATCTGGAAGCGATGTAAAAATTATTCCCATGTTAGGTCATCTGGAAAAGTAGTGATGTAACTCCCAAGTTAGGTCATCTGGGAGGAATAACAAAATGATGCTTGTACCAATTGATTGACTTGATTCGAATATTTAACATTTGTTTTGAGATTGAATGTATATGATAGATTACTCATGGAAAAGTTTTTTTCTTTTTGCCCCCAGGTTAGGTCATTTAGGGATAATAGATAGGAAGTAGTAGAAAATGTCGCGTGTTGTATGAGTAAATTTTTAATAACAATGTATTAGGAGTGTGTAGTGATCGCATAGTATCCTAAGAGGGATCGTATGGTGATCTCGATTGTATGCCCCCCTTCAGCGAAAGGGAGAGTGGTAGTAAGAATGAACTCTGAGCCGAAAGTAGATGTGAAATAATATAATAATTATTAAAATGAAGTATAGTAGGTGTCACAAAATTGTGTGCATATCGAGTTGAAAATGTTTCATATTGGAATGTAGCATTTTGGAAAGTGTAAAAATATAATGGTAGGAGTAATTTTGAACCAAATGGCACAGACAGGGAAGAAAACAGAGTAGGGAAACTCAAGATATGAGTAGAACCACGTGGCATGTATTAGTTGGAAAAATGAGCGCGAATAGTAACTATAGTAAATGAGAGATTGCGAAAAGTGTTATATATAGTGATGGTGAAAAGTGAATAGTGAATTCATTCAAACCTTGATTGGTTGAGAATTTGAGCTTTGAGCTTACAAGGATGCCACAAATTAGAGCAGTGAGATTGACTAGATTCAAGATGGTGGCAGCTACCGTGGCAACACAGATGATGGATGAGTTGGTAAGTTTAGTTATTTTTATAAAAAAAATGATGAGATTTGCTTATTTTGTCAATTTTTACAAAATTTAAGTTTTTGAATTTCTGGGCATCTTTGACTTGGGCAAGAGCAGCTAAGGCGCTAACGTCCTTCGGGACGCCAGTGCCTAGTTCCAGGCGCTGATGACCTGCTCCTAGGTGTCTGTAAAATTAGATGCCCCTAAAGGTTAACAGTCTAGGAAAAGGGGAGGCCAATACTTGTCATCATGTATTACTCTATGTATGTCCTGCATTATGCTCAATATACCATGTGAACACATGTGTGAAGATAAAAATGTTATCTATCAAACCAAAGGAATAGACAATATGTATAATGTAAAGTGCAAACAATATATGTCATAGAAATAGGTCATGATTTTATATTTTTATAAATATTTGAACGATTTTGTATTTTGAAACTATTTCAATGTTGATATTGAGGATGAAACTAAATATGGGAAGTAATCTTCCCCCCTTCTCCCTTCGCGCGCGTGTGTGTGTGTGCACGCGCGTACGCAAAGTGAGGTTCGGGTGTGGAACCGCTCCCTCAAAAATCATGTTAAACTTATAAATATAGTGTGTCATCAGGAAAAAAGGGGGAATAACATGAGAACAATCCTAATATAACCTTACAAGGGGGTGAAACAACTATTAAAGATGATGAAGGGTCAAGGGTCAAATGGGTCGTGGAAGGTGACTCAAGTGCAAACGGAATCATGGTGATGATATGTGTCAAAAAAGGCATATGAGGAGAACCAGGAATACTAGAACATTGAGTAGAGTGTGATGTTTTACACTTGTGGGGTGGACTAGAAGAATTAGGACTCCTACAATACCTATGAGAAATGGTAGAGCAAGCCATAAAGCTAAAATATCTGTGTAAGGTCTTGTGAGAGCGTGAGCCACTAGAGACAATGTATGCAAAGGAAGGCCTAAGAAGAGACCTGGAGGCTCTAGAACCATGTGATGTAACATGTGTAACAAAATTCTTGTCATGATACTGAGGAGTACAAGGGCTATGTGAAGTAATGTGTGAGACAATATACACATTTGTAGATGCACTAGGAAGAGGGATGAAAACTATTGAAGAACTAGGCAATCTAGGAGTGAAATCCCTAAAATAAATACCTTGAACAAGGAAGACCTGTTGATGATGAGTAAACCCGATACATTATTTAATGATGGATGGAAAAATCCTGATAGCATGTAATTAAGGGAGATCTAGATGCAATACTCTCGTAGCAATAGATTTACCAACTACGAATGATGTTTGTGTAGTGATAGATCTCATTGTAATTGGTAGTGTAATGCGTCAAACATGTGGATCAAAATCAAGTGCAAGACTCTCAAAAGGAATGCCAAGAGACTAAATTAATGGCCATGCATAAACATTATCCTTGCTATGTGGAATAATCAAATCACCCTGAATATGAATATGATGAGTAAAGATTAGAATAGATAATGTGTCAGAGATAAGTGAGTCATCTATATCAAAATCATTAGTGAAAGATGATGTGTGAGTAATAGTTCCAATCATAACATCAAGTAGATTATCATAAGAAGGTGATGGTGGAATCGCACGATGAGCATTATGAAATTTTGAAGTATATGTGTCATTAGTATGCTTAGGAAGTTGATCATTGAAGATTTTTAATTTAGAGTTGTTATTTGTAGGGTTAGAAGATTTAGTGGGCTCACCCCATTCAATTGCATTAGACTAAATATGAACTTGAATGATATGTCGTAACTTAAGACATATATTTGTAGAGTGGCTAATACATCTATTTAAATCACAATAAGCATTAGCTTCGAATCTCTTACTTCGAGGCTTGCTCTTATCAATCTTAAATGGTGAAGGGAGAGACATGAGATTACACTCAAGTAATTGTTGAATGATTATCTATTCTAATGTAATCTAAATGTTATGGAAGCAATAAAATGACTAAATAAATGACCAATAGAATATAGCAAATTTACCCAAGAAATCTAAGTAATGAAATGTGAAACCCTAATGTGCAAGCGAGGGTTAAGAAAGGCCTTAGTTTATTCGAAAAAGATGCAGGATTATGTCTCCAGTGGAGACTGGGTGAACAAGAGGAGGAAACGACCACACAGAATCCTGATAAAGCACAAATCCAGGCTATATGATTAGACTGGGGTGCCTAGGATAAGATAAGGGTGCCCGAGGTTCCCTGGTCTGAGATCTAGGCACCCTGGTATGCGAAAATGACCAGAAAATATCTTCTGAAGTGTCACTGGACCTGCACCTATGTTCACTTCATGTCACACTAATGTCATTGAACTGCGTCAAATGTCGATGTAAACCAAGGATGGAAGAATCACCTGCAAAACCCTAGACAAAGCGTCAAAACCCTAAAAAATAGAGATGTGTATGAAGGGATTAGACTGTCCTCAACGGCCACAATTATGGACTTACTAAGTATTGCATTATATCTTAGACCCAATGTAGTTATAGGTGTGTGTGTAAATTGTGCCTTACGTGCTCTTGTGCTAATTGTACTTTGTGAAGTAGCGAGTAAATAACTAGATGTAGAATGTAGTAAATGTGTGCATGGAAATAATATACTCCCCTCCTATGAAGTGTGATGCAGATGAACCAACCTTGTGTGCCTTGTGATGGATCTAGATGGATGCAAATGTAGCTTTAGGTGCCTTTGATGGATGCAACTCTAGATGGTGATAGTGGATTCTTAGTGCTTGGTCCCTCATTATGTTCTCATAACTTTATATTTATAGGGTTCTCTTCCTTTAATTTTGCAATTAACCTTGAAAAGGTCGACCACTAAAAATATAGAAAGATAAAACAGCTAGAAAGTGACCAAAAGGTGAGATCAAAGTGCAAAGAGGATTAGGGCACCATAGAGGGGACTAGGGCACCTGGGGTGCCCTAGTCTTGGTTGGGTGGCCCGGTTAGAAATAGGAAAAAATGCAACATGACAATACAGACTAGGGAAGTACATGTGTAAGATTGAAAATGTGACAACAAGTAATGTAAAAATGGCCAGATACATGGGTTAATTATTTACTTTTTACACTTGAGAACCATATGAATAATAATATGCAACCAAGACTAAATATTGACTCAAAGTGCATAATTTTTTTGTCTACAATTGCTTTAAAACCATGTACATATGACAAGGTAACCATGTGAATTGTCATCTTGTAGGTTATAATTGTAGCTTAGTAGATTGAGAACAACGTTGACAATGTCTTTAGAAGGGTTATTAGATTTTCCTTTGAAATTATTTTTGCTTTGAAACTTGGCATTTGATGGATTAGGGGAGCTAACAACATACTTGAGTTTTTTCATGTGTAATAGGTTAGCTTCACACTCTTTCATTGTATCACATAGATGGTCAAAAGATTAAAACTTATCAAACATGTCTGATTCTTGTAATGGAGGGATAAAACTTTGTATAAAAAGGTCATGTAACTCAATGCCAACTAATATATTGTTAATATTTATAACGCAAGACATAATCATTGATATGTTCATCAGATCCTTGTTTGATTTTGGACATTTGTGTATAAGGCATCTTATCCCCAGTGTTGATTGAAAATTGTGCCAAAAAATTATTTTCCAAGGTAGTAAAAGAGAACACAAAATGTGTGGGGAGATCATAAAACCATTACAAAGTAAATTCCTTAAGACTCCTAAGGAACAACTTAGTAAATAATATCTCATTAGATGCATATTCAAAACAAACAACATGGAATGTTCTAATATGATATTGGGTATCACCCTTGCCATCATAGATAGGAAGATTAGGTGCAACAAAACCAATAAGAAAAATATGCGAGACAACTTCAAGTGCAAGTGGGTTATGAAATAATTTAGAAGAGTCCATAACATTAGAATTATGAGAAACACCTAGATACAACTATAAAATTTATGCTTGCAAATAATGAACAAGGGACTCAAGATCATGTGTGCTAGATGAAGATGCATACAATCCATTATGGTGATAGATATGAGATGTAGTAAAAATAGTGGCTGCAAGAATAAGCACAAACACATTTTGCATTGGAATGTTAGGTGACCCCAAGGAGGTAGGGAAAAAAATGTGAGTAAAATAGATGAGGGCTGAGATATATCTATAAAAGATGTGTCGTTAGATTGTTGATCATGAGTAAGGTTAACATCAAGTAGAATCTTGATAATAGGCCCAATATGATGTGGATTGGCATGGAGTTGAGCATGAAAATGAGATAAGAGTTCTACTTAGTCTTGAGCTACATTATTGTCCTCAACATGGTGATAATCATAGGCGTGTTCCCTATGGATCTCAATGTCATGTAAGGGAACCTCATGTGCAAGTGGATCAAGAAGAGAAGTAGAAGAGTTCATTCCACTATGATGCTTGCGAGTAGGAGGTGAAAGCTTAAGATGCTTAATAGATTAATTGGAAAGTCGAGCACTGCACTGGTATGACATAAAAGGAAAACATATAGAAACTAAAAAGTGATGATAACAATTAAAGAAAACAACAACATATACTTCTAAAAGAAACCCTAAGGCCACTAGGGTTATGGCTACAATGTTTGATTAGATCAGGTCAGGTTTACAGAATGATTTCACTTTTTTGGGAGGTGAATCTCACCCTTTTAAAGTTTTAGATGTTTTAATTAAACATACATAAAAAATATGAATAATGTTATAGATGGGTATTCTTATTTAATTAAATTCCAACATTGATTTCATGAATAAGAAGAACACAACTTTTGGAGGCAGAGGGGAGTTGTTTTGGCACACAATCAGTCTAATCAAGTTACTCAACCACTAGACTTGATGAAGCATGGATCTATTTGCTTCTAAGGGATGAAATAGACTAGATGATAGCCCTGTAAGGTGCCCATGTGCTTGGCAAAGAGTTTTAATGTGATTTGTTGGTGGTTGAAAGTTAGGGAAGCCGTCCCTTCTCTCTTATCTGTCCTTTTCTTTCTAGCTTAGGCTATATATAGAAGGGGATTTCATTTTGTCAAGGGGGATGATTCTTGTAACAAAACTCTGTCATTTTTGTTTTGGAATGCCAATGTGTTATAGCCCTTCATATTGGACTTCTTGCATGTTGATCTAGGCCTTTCTCCTTCTTTGTAAGTGAACTATGCATATTAATGAAACAATATATGCAAATTTGTGGATGTTTTCTTCCCTTGTTTGTGTTTATTGCATTCTTCTTTCCTTTTCATTTTATTTACAGGTGTTTTATGTCTCTTTATTCTCTTGAAAGGTGTAATATTGTTGTGTTTTCATGGAAATTATGTTGTTAGACTGTGGAGAACTGTTTTCACCCTCTCTAATCAACATTTCTTCTCTTTTCTACACATTGGATAATCTTTCCCATTCCCTTTTCTTGGTGTATCACCTCTGTATTGTAGTTTTCCTTACTTTCATGTTCTTTCTCTATGTCTGGTCCCTTGGAAATTTTAGGATAGAGATAGTCAGTAGTTTTCTTTCATTAGAGTTAGCTTGTACTAGATTAGGAAGAGGAACCAACCTTCTCTGGAGGTCTATCTTGAGTAACAAGTCCCACAACTTGGAGATAACCCCTGTGTTACCCTGTCACACTGTCAGCTCAAGCACACACACTTGTGCAAATTAGAGGGTGATGTGATTTGGTGATAATAGTTCTAGCATGCCCAGTGGGACAAAAAGAAGTCTTCATTCTTATTGTAACAAGATTGGTGTGCTCTTGTTGTAAATTTCAACCTTTAAGAGGCCTTGTAACTACACATTTGGTGACTCCAAAGAGGGAGAATTCACTAGTTTTAGCAGCTCAAGCTTGTCAAATTTATGAGAATAATTCAAAAAAGGTCAAGAGCAAGAGAGGAAGGTGTTTTTGAATATCTGCAGTTATCTCCGGGTAGAGGAAGAAGGGGAAGAAGAGCTCAAAGGTTCCCATCTCCACCGAATAGAACACTATCAACGCCTCCACCTGATAGGCCTTTCATTCAATCAACTAAAGTTCTTAGACCAATTATAATGGCACATCTACAACAACAACCACCACAAGGGCCACCAAATCCCTATGTTAACTTCACGGGAAGTAGTCCACTTTCTCTTAATGCACAAAATTCAATTCCAGTTGCAACATTCAAAAATATCCCTTATTTTATTGGAGAGAACCACACAACTCCTACTGATCATATCAAAGACATTGTAAACATCTGTACTATTCATGAAATAAATAAGGTAGACGTTGAAATCAAGTTGCTAGCTTCCTCATTCAAAGGAAAAGTGTTGCAATGGGTTAGGAGTTTGGTTGCAGAATCTATTACAAATTGGGATCAGATATGCACAACCCTCTGCAATCAGTTCAGAGAAAGAGGAGATAATTTGTCCTTATTGGAGCAATTGACAACAATCAAGAGGGCACCAAATGAGTAAATGGTTGATTTCAAGTTTAGATTTCAAAGGACATGGGTTAGGATTCCATTGGCCATGAGACTAGCACCTAAAGTTTTTTTTCTCTACTTTCTAAAAACTTTAAATTTTGATATTGCCATGATGATTCAATCTATGGGAGGTATGTTGAGTTATGGAGCTCAATTACTCTAGATTAGCATGCAATGTAAAACTTGTTGGAAAACATAGTAACCATCATCGATTAGGAGGGATCGGCATCGGTCACCTAGGACCGACATCGGTCTGGCAAGGAGGACCCGACATCGGTTAGGGCAAACAGACATCAGTTACCTGTGCGTGAGTGTTTTATTTAACTCTCAGGAATTAGATATATTTTTAGCATTAAAGCAGATCTATTGATTGGAATTGCATGGCTAAGTACCCTAAGTTTATACACGACTATATAAGCATAAAATCTAGGGTCTAGAAGTAAGAATTAAAAACAAGAATTAAGAAGAACTTGTAAAAAGTTGGTGAGAGAGAGAATTCTTGGAGAAGAAGAAAAATCTTGAAAGAAAGAAAGTATTGTACATCTGAGAGGTGTGGAAGATTGTAAATCTTCAATTGTATATCTTTTCAAAGCTTTGGATAATAGATTGACTTGTTTCTTGGTGGACGTAATCCATACTGGGTGAACCACGTTAAATCTGGTGTTGATTTGTATCTCTTGTTTTGTATATTTCTTATGGTAGAATATTCACTTTTATTTGCATGTATGCTTAGATATGATATATTATTTGTACAACCGGTGTGCTAATCCCAACAAGGTACAAATTTACCTATAGCTTATGATATTGCTATTAGAGCTGAAAATTACTTAATTCAAGTTGATAAACTTGCACCTAGGCCACCTATGCCTCTTTAGCTACAATTAAAAAGTCCAAGCACTAGCCAAACACCTACATTAGCTCCCATTCCTACCCCAAAAAATTAGAATTCTGATGAAGCGTCTACCTCATCTTCTAGTACCTCAAATGAGCTCCTAGAATTCATGAAACAATTACAAAACTTGGGCAATGAGTTGGCAACAATTAAGAGGCATCATGCTCAAAATTTCAGGTCATATCAACCTTAAACCCAACCCAATAAACCTCGGTATCAACCTAATAAGCCACCTGCTCAAGCTATAAATCATAACCAAGTAAAGCCTCCTGCTAATAGGACATTTCAACCTTAAAATCCTAATGTTATATCCACATCTAGAGCTATGGTACCAGTACAAAAGAACATAGCTCAAGAGTATGATTGGTGTTTTCCATGCAATCAACCTCATAACCAGTAGATGTGTTTCAATGGTGCATTGAATCAAGCTCTTATGGTGACAACCACGAGTGTGAAACAAGAGACAAGCCAAGAAGAAAATCAGCAACAGGAAGCTACCCAAGAGGCACCTCTGAATGAGACCACACTTGTTAATTGGCAAGTTGAAGATTTTTTTGGTATAAATCAGGTCCCTTCTCAAAGTGTGACAACCAATACATGGTCTAAGAAGAGGAATATTAGAGAGGGAAAGTAATCTAATTTAAATGATTTAAATCCCTCTATCACTTCACAAGGTGTTAGCAGTCAAAGTGCAGTCCCGAATGTGCAAAGTCAGCCCAAGTAACCTTCTAGATCAGCCCATATACCAGTTGTAACAGCCCATGTGCAAGAGAAGACTATGTAAGGTAGAGGGCAACAAAAAGATAACTCATCCCCATTCAATATTCTTGGGCAAATGAAGAAGACAAGTGTAAACATTTCAATGTGGGATGCATTAGCTATCCTAGGTTAAAGAAATATATTGCAAGATTCCATAGCAAATTGGTCCACATCCAGTCAGCCATCCAAATATCAAGAGAAGGTGCTAACAAATGTAACTCAGTAAGAACACAATCAGGGAGGTTAACAAGGTAAAAACATGAAGCCTCCTCCATTTTACATATATCTAATTATTGGGAACAATCTTGTACACAATTACATGATTGATTCGGGAGCAAGTAGTTATGTCATGCCTAAACAAATAGCTGATCAGCTGGGTCTCCAATATGAAGTCATTTCTAGAGGTGTAGTGCAATTGGATGAGAAAACAATAACAACAGTTAGAGTAATCAAATAATTAAGTCTCACATTGCATGCATGCCCAAATGTACAATATTGCAAGATGTCTCAGTTATTTACTTTCCACCACTTTTTGTATTGTGCTTATCAAGAGACTTCACAACTAAAATTGGGGGCTACTTGTCTGTTGATTGGTCACACATGCTATTCAAAACAAGGCATGGAGCTAAGGCTACAATCAATTTTGAACCGATTGCAAACTTCCATATTGAGCCTCATACACAAAATCCAATAAATGTAAATTGTTCAGCCTTTGCTCAAGAATATTTCCCAAGCACTTATGAAATGAATACCAAATTCAAAAGCATCCCAGACTTAACTCTTGATGAGTGGGCAAACAAGAGGCATGCTTTTGATCCTTACAAAGAAATGAAAGAAGTTGAGCTACGAGTCTATTGCTTGCACAGAGAAGATCAACCTCTCCCTAGCATTACCAAATCAAATCACAAAGATGAGAACAAACTATGGCAACTATTCTTTGACGGTTTAAGGAGCATGTAAGGTGTTGGAGGAGGAGTTATGCTAATTTCATCTCAAGATATCAAATATTACTCAACTTTTTGTTTTCAGTTTTCTTGCTTAAACAAAACAGTTGAGTAAGACGCTTTGATTCATGGATTACATTGGGCAAGAAAAAGAGGTATTAACAATTTGTAAGTTTTTGGAGATAGTGAGCTAATTGTGAACCAAGATAGAGGGAAAAATGTTGCTAAGAATGATCTTTTGAAGAACTACAAAATCCGGGTATGGGATCTCATTGAGGATTTCGAGGCTTTTAACACCAATTCCATCCCAAGGAAGAAGAATGAGGCAACAAACAAACTTGCAATAATTGGGGCAACATTTGATGTTGTGGAAAGTCTCGTGAGAAAACTCAACCTCATATAAAAGTTGTGGTAAGACTGGTTGTTCCGAACAATAACATGAGCTAGCAAGTGTTTGAAAATGACCAGCAAATCATTAATTTCTTACAAAAAGAGGTTGAGTTTTCTGCTAGAAACCAAGACAGACTGGAGCAATAATATGGAGACTAGGTAGTTCAGCTGAGAACAAACAAATTACTCAAAGGATTGGTGAATTTGGAGTCAATATTCAATCCGAATGATTAATTCCGGAAAGAAAGGGAAAATATTCAAGTGAAGGGTGAAGATTCAGAGCCTATTTCAGCGGGTGAAGATAAGATGTTGCAAATTGGCAAAATAAGTACTTTAGAAGAGAAATATGATTTTGTCCAACTTTGTCAAGAATTCTCGGATGTCTTTGCTTGGAATTATAAGGATTTGAGAGGCTTCAATCCAAAGTTAGCAAACATACTATTGAGTTGGATTCGGGATCCAAGCTCATCAGACTAAAGTAAAGGCTAGTGAATCCCCATATTGAACCTCTCATGAGGAAAAAATTGAATAAGTTGATTGATGCTAACATCATCTTCCCTATCAAGCATTCAAGTTCGGTTACAAATTCAGTGTCAGTGTAAAAGAAAAATGGAGAGACCAGATTGTGCGTGGACTTCCATGATCTGAATAGAGCTTCACTCAAAGATCACTATCCATTTCCTTTAATGAAATAAATATTACAAGTTGTAGCTGGTTGAGAAATATTCTCATTGTTGGATGGTTACTCAAGATATAATCAAATCATAGTGAAGGAAGATAACCAATTCAATACTGCCTTCACAACAAAATGGGGTACATATACTTATAGGAAGATGTCATTTGGACTTTCAAACGCCAGAGAAACATTTCAGCGAGCTATGGATATGGCGTTCAAGGGGTTGACCAATAAAATAGTGCTTGTTTATTTTCATGATATCACCATTTCTCAAAAAATGTAGCAGATCATCTCTTTCACCTCAGGCAAGTGTTTCAAAGATGTAGAAGATTCAGAGTCTCTTTGAATCCAAAGAAGTGTATATTCTTAGCACATGAAGGAAAATTGTTGGGCCACATTGTTTTAAGGGAAGGATTGAAAATTGATCCTAAGAGAGTTAAATCCATTCAAACTATACCATTGCCAAGTCACAAGAAAGCTCTCCAAAGTTTCTTGGGGAGAATAAAATTTGTCCACATATTTGTACTTGATTTTGCCACCTTAGTGAAGCCTTTGACAATGATGTTGAAAAAGAGCCTTACATTCAAGTGGAAAATAGAAGGTAAAGAGAGCTTTGAGGCCATGAAGAATTCTATATATCAGGGTCTAATTCTTATCAACCCAAACTTTTCAAAAGGTTTCATAAACCTCTATGCTTTTGGAGGTTCAGATACAATTTCAGCCATCTTGGCACAACTAAATAGGTTTAGAACAGCTCAAAGCATTCTTCAGCCAAGGTTTAGAAGATTATGAGGTGAGAGATTCTTTTTTTGAAAAAAATGTTCTTGTTGTGATTAGAAGCTTGAAAAAGTTCAGACATTTGGTCTCAAACAATAAGATCCAACTATTAGTGTCTCATGTTGGGGTCAAGGACTTTCTCCTAAACAAATATTTAAATGAGAAAAGGGTAGGTTGGATCACTCATGTGATAGAGTATGACATTGAAATTTGTTATCAGCCAATTTTGACTGTGCAAAATTTATAAAAAACAAAAATAATAAATAAAATAAAAATGGAAATTTTGAAAAATTTCAAAATTTGTTACTTTGCGTGGTTTGTCACTTTCATCACGACCGTCTCATTTTTGTGATCGTTTCGGTCTTCGTTTCATCCTTTTCAGGCGAGAACTCCTCCCGCCAAGCATTAAACTACGTTAAAATTAATTAATTAATATTTAATTAATTAATTACTCTTTGTTTGATAAAATTAATTTTAAATAATTTTGGAGTATTTAATTAAATAAATATTAATTAAAATTCGTTTGACAAGTTTTATTTTAATTGCCATGGAAAAATAAGCTTCCACTTCCCATTGTCGGGAATGCCAAATTGGCTTCCCAGACCCGATTTTCCCCTTTCCTAGCAAAATTGCTTTAAATCCCCGCTCGTGGGATTTCTTCCCACAATTGCCAAATTAATAAATTGGCAAACGGGCAAGAAATCTCCCGATTTCCCACGTGGAGAAATTGAACGGAGATTGTCAGCCCACTTTGCCATTTTTGTTGGCAATTGGTCGTTGCTTCCCCCATTTCCCCTAGCAATTAATTCCACTACCCGAGAAGATGGGAAGTCGGTTTAACCCTCATAAATTCCTTCGACGAACTCATTGGAAATATCCATACAAAGCTATCTAAAATTTTTTCTCACTTCTTCTAAGGAACATAATATTTTTATCACATTCCACAATATTGTGAACGCCATTGTGAAGGATAAAACTAGTCCCAAAACACAAAGAATCCAACGCATACAGAAGTCTTTAAAGAAGTTTCAACACCTTTTTGAAGGATAAATAGCAGGTACAGTCCAAACAAAGGCTAGCACAATCCAAAGAATTAATCTCTGCGCAGCCCAAGGGAGATAAAGAAATTTTGCAGAAGTATTTGGCATAAGACAAAACACAAAAAGACTCCATGCGCAGCTAGGTAATAGGGAGGAACAATTTGAAGACCAGTCCAAGCTAATCTCCACATATAGGTATTGAAAAGGCAAAAATCAGTCCAAAAGTTCCTCCCAAACATTCATTAAAGAAGGTTACACATTCATAGTAATTTCCAACGCATAGTTTGAAAGAACAATCCAAAATAGCAGAAAAGACAAGAAAGAAGATTACTCACGCATTTGCAGAGGGAGGGCAGCAGGTGAAGGCATAAAACAATTTCCACGTAGCCTTTCCACGCAACCACCAGGTCTATCCACGCAAGCAAGAAGACAGTAATAAGTCCCACGCATTAGAGAAGGACAGTTCAAATAAGAAAAAGGACAACAAAGAATACCAATTTCCACGCATTCTTCAGGCACCAATAAAATTCAATAAAACAGTTTTAAATGCATGCATAGAGATCCCATGTGCCAAGGAGAAGTTGTCCAGGCAATAAACTAGGCAGAGAAAAACATTTTCACACGCAGCCAAAAAGTCCCACGCATGGTTTGAAAGAAGTCGACGAGTAGTGCCACGTACCATCATTTGCCAGGAAAATCCAACGCAAAGTAGAGAGCAAAGAAAATCCACGTTCCAACAGGAGTTTTCCAATTCTCAACGCAGAGGTTTTTGGTGAATAAATTCCATGGGAGAATTTAATTAAAAATAAATCGTTTTCATCACGCATTGGTGAGAAGTATTCAGGGAAAATAATTATTCACGCATTCAGGCAAAATAATTATTCATGCATTTGCATTAACCAAGAGCTCTCCAAGAAATTCAGGCTATTCAATGATATCACGCATTCAAAAGTTAGCACAAAAAAGAAAAAAAGAAAAATGAATTTAATGAACAAAACAATAGATGCGGAAAGAACGAGCCGCGAGTAGTAGCTGTCGAAGTAATCAACTTTGGAGCTCAATATATTAAAGATAGATGATCGTTAGGAAGAAAGGATTAGTTCTTTGAATTCTTCCCATCTTCGTATACTCATTTTCCAAATTTTGAATGTGCAGCACCTAATTTGATATTTTTCATGAACCCAAGAAAAACATAGTTTACTCGATTTTGTCGGGCGCACAGTTTCAGCTTGGCGGAAGGCCTAATTTGAGAATCCATATCTCGAGCCCAGATGATCGTTAAGGGAAATGATTTAGTTCATTGAGTTATTCCCACATTCATGTACTTATTTGTAAAAATTCAAATGTACAGAAGTTCGTTTGATATTTTTTATGGAGTCAAATAAAATGCAGTTTTCATGATTTCGCTGCGTGCGCAGGTTTCAGCCTGTTAATGTGACTCACTTTGAGAGTTGATATTTTAGACTCAAATGATCATCAAGAGAAATTAATTGTTTTTTTTTTCAATTTTCCTCACCTTCATATGCTCCCTTGCCAGTTTTTAGATGCTCAAGGTGACGTTTGGTATTTTTACCAGGCTAATTTTACAGGCGATTTGTGCAGTTTTGTAAGATGGAAGTAATAGCCTGAAATCACGCTTGTGTCGCAATCACGTCATCTCCAAACAAAATGATGTTGTGGTATAGGTTCCAGGGCATTCTACTCACCTCGACGCTCCATTCAGAGTATGAGAACATCACCGATACTAACTTAGGACACGTCAACATATGTCGATTATACGATCGCATATCAACCGAAGACGAGTCACAATTTTCCTGACGCTTGTTCTGAATTGGTCATCACTTGCATGGATGCACCACGAAACCTGCATAGTGTGGCAATTCAACTCCAATGGCTCCAAAGTGGAAGCAACCTCTAACTTCCTCATTATGCGGTATAAGTCGTAGCTATTGGCATTGGTCTCTTCAAGGTCAAAAACCATTGTTATCGGCATAGATTGATAATGGGAGAATCTTGTCCACAAAAAATGTTTTCACTTGATCATTGTATGGAGCTAATAATAAAAAAACCAAGACCAATGATAGGTACAATTGTGCGGATCATCAAGCAAGGCCACATCACTCAAGCGTGTCCCTTTCAGTTCTCAGTTAATAGTGTGCGCAATACTTCATCGACCAGTCTTAAAGTTGGAGTGTTCTCGAATTGGATGATCATGAATGAATAAGAATGCCAACACTTCGGGATGGTGATAAAGACAAAATACATAACTCTACAAAGTGAATTGCAATTTTGGCTCTTGGAAGATCTTCTCAATGGTGAAAGATTAAAAGTTGGATTCTGACAAGCCAAGGTGACGTAACGACTACAATCTCGTGACAAATGAATAATTCATCATGAAAGGCTATTCGAAGCATGTGGAGAATTACGTGTAATTGTGAATGTGAATACAAATGAAGACGAACTTGCTCACACCAGGATGTTGCTCAAATGGAGGGGTGGATGAATTGCTCAAGTTTCAAGCTCGACACTCTTATCATTTGGAGAATTGTAGAGCACAGTCAATGAGTTCATTCCCGTATGACCGGGATAGGTGGACTCTTGGTCCAATGGATAAGGCACTGATCCTAGGTGTCTTGATCTAGGTGGTGCATTGTTGACTAGGATGTCTATGTGTGCATCCAAGTCATTTAAGTGGGGTCCACGTGTGCCCATTTCTTTTATGAATTTTTAACTTAAGTGGTTTCTATTTTTAGTCGCTTTTTAAAAGTTGGTTGAAAAATTCAAAGTCACTTAAGTGCCTTATTTAATGTTCATGTAAAACCCTAACTACTTTGTAACCAACTTTTGGGTTATAAAAAGAAGTGAGGGGCTTATTTGTAAGGGTGACTTTGAGTGAGGGGAAGAAAATGCTTTTGTATGCAAGCTTTACTTCAAAGAAAGAAACTTTGTGTTCTTTTGAGAAGACATTTTGGAGTTAATGAAATATGAACTCTGTGTCCCATTCATTGTCTCTTATAGCATTTGATGTTCTTATGTTCATTAGATGTTAGTGTTTGAATCTTGCATGCAAATATTGTCTTTGATTTTATTGTCAACATTATTAATCGGTTGTTCTAGTTTACAGTGATCAAGCTATGATTATCTACTTGCTCATGTGTGTTCCCTTTTACATGTTCTTGTTTGGCTAACTCAAACTCCATTTTATTTGTGTCGGTTATTCATCTTTCATCTTCATACAATATTAGGCTCTGTTTTTACCTAACTCTTGCATGTTTTTTCAGTTCATTCCTTTCCACTCCTTTCCTTCATTCCATTCCATCTTCCTCATTCGCTTTTTCTTTCCATTGATGTTCCAAAACACCCCCACATACAATTTTGAATGTACAGATGTAAATAAAATTTTGGTTTTCAATAAAGGCAACCCCACCTTCATTGAGGAGGGACTTCGTTCCCACACTATTGTATGTCATTTGCATGCATGCAAATGAATATGCTAACAAAATCAAGGTTACTGAGTCGGTTCGTGGAAAACGTTTATGTGAGTAGCTAGCTTCCAAACAACATGATGAGTTAGAAGGTGAAGAAGAGGTTGTCCTGGTGCTGCAGAATGAGCAAGAACAACCAATTGATGATGGACCCACTCCATATTGGACTCAAAATATGGTTCATTATCTCCAAACAAGTTTGTGTCCTCCGGGATTGAGTAAAGAAAAGAGAAGATACTTTAGATTGCAGTCTATTCCATATGTCCTTATTGATGGAATCTTGTTCAAGAAGGATATAAATGGAGTTCTTCTAAGGTGTGTCTCAACAAATCAGATTGAGAAAGTGTTGCACGAGTTCCATGATGGAGAGGCTGGAGGTTGCTTTGCTTCACGAGTAACAACTCTCAAAATCATGAAAGTTGGTTACTATTGGCCTACAATGTTTGGCAATTGATACCCATGCATTAAAAAGTGTAAGACATGTGCCTTCTTTACAAGCAAAGAGAAGTTAGCAGCACTACCCCTCCATCCTATTTCAGTTGATCAACCATTCATGCAATGGAGATTGGACTTCATTTGATTTATTAATCCAAACTCAATCTAAGGACACAAGTGGATACTAACAGCAACAAATTGTTTCACCAAGTGGATTGAAGTAATGGCACTTAAGGAAGTAAATGAATCTAACATCTTGAACTTCTACAAAGGGATAGTCACGAGGTTTGGTATCCCTATCACTATCATATCAAACAATGCATCGGCATTCCTTGGCACAAGAATAACAACGTGGGTTTTAAAAATGGAATTTCTATCAACACTTCTTCTAATTATCACCCCTACGGTGGTGGCCAAGCAGAGTCCGCAAACAAGAACTTGCTGAGAATCATAAGAAGAAATCTTGATGAGAATCAGAGAACTTGGCACACAAAGCTCAAATCAGCCTTGTGGGTTGATAGGATAATACCCAAGAGGTCAACAAACAACTCTCCATACAAACTAGTATATGGAAAGGAAGCAATGCTGCCTATATCACTTGAGTTACTGACATTGGAACTCATGAAACAACTGGAACTAGCTGAGTTTGAACCCATGGAAATCAGGTATGTAGAACTGATGGAGTTGGAAGAAACAAGAGAACATGCAATGTAAACCATGGAGAAAGATCAAGCACTTATCAAGAGAAGCTTTGACAAGAAAGCTAAAGCCAGGACATTTGAGGAATGAGATTTAGTGTTGAAATGGGATGTTGATCGGGTGAAACTGGGAAAACATTCCAAGTGTGATGCCATATGGAGTGGTCCATACATGATCACAGAGTGCAAGAGTAGCAATGTTTTCCAGTTGTCCAAGTTGGATGGTGAAGAATTGCAGATTCCAATCAATGGAATCTATCTCAAACATTGCTACTAGAAGGAAGAATTTCTCACCCTTTTACAAATTAATTTAGGAATTTTCAATTCCTCTAAGTGCTTATGCACATTGTATTATTGTTAGAATAGGTTTTAATTTCCCTAAGTGTTGGTGCACATGTTCCATTTCTTCTAGTGTGTGTTCTTGTATAGTTCATCATGCTTCCAAAAGGAGAAGTTGCAACAAAGAGATTCAAAGTTGCAAGAAATGGTTGTTGTCCTTAGGAAAATTCAAATGCAAAGCAACTAAATAATCACGAGGCAGATTTCAAATATTTCCACTTTTTTCTCCTCTAAATCAGTAGTTAGGTTTGCTTTTCCCTCCACCAAACCATGAGGATCAGTTTGGGGCATCCTATAGTAGATGACAGTGTTCATGGCCAAATCAGATTTGGGACAGTCTTAAAATCTCAATCACTCAGCCCTAAAGATAATTTCTAATCAAGCCAATCCATGGTGTCTCTTTCTTGCTCAAAACAATGCTTGGGAATAGTTTGTTATGTTCTATATCAAAATCCCAAGCAATCAACCTAAAGAGTATACCTTGACAACCCCTACTCGAACTTGAGCAACTTCATTTAAAGCCCACAAATCAAGTCCAGATAGTTCCACTTTGTATTGAACCCATTCGAGCTCCATAAAACCCTACGGTAAGAATTTTAAAATGTTGCAAATCAGTTTTTTGTCTTTTATTTTAACTCCATACCCAATGGATTGCTTTAAAACTATTGATCAAAATCTAGCAAGTAGATTACCTTGAGAGGTCACCAAATTTTTATCCAATATTACCCCCCTCAGGTTAATTTTGGCTTGAACAAGCTTGAAAATGGACTTAGCCATTTTTTCACTAGTCCATGACGGTCAAATGGCCTTAAAATTGTACTTCCCAAAATCCCTAGCCGTCAGCATTAAAAAAATCAACGTGGTATGGCTTCATTAGCGAGCGATATTAAGAAAGCTGACTGACGTTCAAATGCCTGTCAAACTCAATGACAACATCAGCGGGGCTATGCGGTAAGAGCTTAGCAGTCCAAATAAGTTAGACAGGGTCAAAGACAACTAATGACAATCCAAAGGGCTAAAAGTTCTAATCCATGGAACAAAAGAGCTCAGTCAAAAGAGCTCAGTCCAAGGAGATTGGTCGAAGACTTAGGCAGATTTTTCTTAAACCCTTGGAACATTGAAAGGCTGCGATACAAAGGAAAGAAAAGAGCTACGTGGAGCCTTCACATTGGATCACGTTTTACAAATATGATAATTGTGAAGGCTCATCCAATCAGATTTAAACATGAAGCAAAAGACTGACAAGTCTGACAACATTAAAGCATGGAGTTTTCCCATTGAATCACATTTCACAATTATCAGAGGTTGGGGTTATTCAAGGACTAACATACAAGTGCATGGAGCCCTCCAATTGGCTTGCATTTCACATTTGTCAGTCGAGGGGAAAATTGTGAAGAAACATGATCGTTTCTTATTGGCTTACAGTTCTAAGGGTTTGAAAGGGTCTACAATGTAAAGGAGTTGTTATCCAAATAACTCCACACGTTATTTGGATAACTTATATTTTATTCTAACTCTGATGTTCCTCATTTCAGGTTGTGTGCACTTAAGTTTACTTCCTTGGTGTAGTTTGTTGGATGAAATTCTTCCACGTGCCCCACGTGCCTTGTCTTCTTCATGTTTCTTGTTATCACCCTGAAATTCCCCTCTTGTGGAAGACGAATTTACAGGTCCCAAGTGTTGATACTCATTTTTTAATCCCGTCAGTTCCATTTAAAATTCCTCATTCTATGTGTTTTGAAACATTTTTCTGTCTCTTTTCATGGATGCGTGGAATTTATCAATATTTTTCTATGGCCGTGGACTGCGTCGAGCCTTGTATTCCTTTCATTTATCTTTATGTAGGAAAAATCTTTGATTCGGGGCGCGAAATGGTGGCATTTTTCCCCTTCTCTGCATTTTTCTACAGTCGTTTTCCTCGTAAATTCTTTTCCAGCATTTGCGGATACACAGTCACCTCTAATTGGATGCGGTGTGGCGGGTCTTTTTGTGAACTTGTGACTTTTGTTACATTTGCAAAAATGTTGAATTACCCCTGTGTCTCCGTTGGATCCTGATTGGATTTTCAAAATTATGAAGTGGCACCTCTAGATTGTTTTCAAAAGATGCGGTTGTGGTGGGTCTTTTTGTGAAACTTGTGACTTTTATTTACAAAAGGGATTAAAGTTGCAAAAAATGAGTTGAATTGACCTCCGTGTCTCTGCTAGATCCTGATTGGAAAAAGTCAAATATTATGCCCGCATCAAAAGGCAAAGCAGGAATCTTATCTCTTAAGATAAGAAAAAATTCTTACTTTGGCCCCGCAAAGGGACACATGGTTGTTTTCAAAAGTCAAAGTGGGGAGGTGGTTCATCAAAGCAGTTTTGGAAATTTTGGTTTTATTTCCAAAAGGGATTAAAGTTGTAAAATGAGTCGTGACTCCATCGGGATGGGAAAAAGTCAAATATCGAGCCTGCATCAAAAGTCAAAGTGGGGAGGCGGGTCATCGGAGCACTTTTGGAAATTTGGTTTTATTTCCAAAAGGGATTAAAGTTGTAAAATGAGTCGTGACTCCGCTGGGACGGGAAAAATTCAAATATCGAGCCCGCATCAAAAGTCAAAGTGGAGAGGTGGGTCAGTGAAGAACTTTCAGTTTTTGAGCTTTTCTTTGAAAAGAGTTAAAATTGTAAAAGTGATTCACGACTCCATCGCCACTCAAATAAAGCCACATGTCCTATATCAAAAGTGGATGGGTGGGCCGAAATGTTCTAAAGTGCCATTTCTCTAAAAGGCACAGAATATAAAAGTTTTCCCCAGACCTGTTTCAGCTAAATCTCCCTCACGTGGACGACTCAAATTCAAAGTTTGTGAAAGCAGGATGAATGGTTGTGATATGAAGCATCTAGTTTTGCTGTCAGGCATGGAAACAATCAAGGCATTAAAGAAGTTCGGACGTCAGTTTCTTGAATCAGTTTCATCATTTTTGTAACCGAATGTAACCGTTTTTGGAAGCTATTTAGTGGGTTCTATACGCCATTGTTGGGGGTTAGATCCTGGTACTCTGTAGATGTAATAGATTTGAAAGTAATCAATACAGAAGTTTTTCCCTTTCTTCCTCCACCATTCCTTCTTTCCTTGTTTGAATCTGCGAATCATCCATCTTTGCATGCTAAGAAACTTTGTGTTCTTGTTAATATGATTTCGGGAACTTTGTGTCTATGAAATTATATCTGTTATAAACGTGAATGATTCCATTTTGCATCTCCTTTGATTAATACATATAAGGTTATACTCTGTTATCTATATTTCTTGAAAGTGTTGTTATGTTCTTCCTCTCTCATCTCCTTAGTTCTTCCATTCTTTCGTATTGATGATATTTGGGCATAAAACGTTTCAAAGTATCAGGAATCCACATTTTGAAAGTTGTACATTTGTATATAAGTTTTGATGCTTGCTTTCAATAAGGGAACCTCTCCCATTAAAGAGGAGGGACTTGTTGTCCCCTGACTATGGTTTATTAAAGTACAATTTTAAAACCCAACAGTTTTTGGCGACTCCGCTGGGGATTTCGTTTCAAATGTATCCATTTCTAAAAGAACAACTTCAAGATCATTTTTGATCTAGCGACTCTAAGATATACTCACGGTAAAAAGGCTCTTGGAATAGAAGATTCCCATTTTCAACTTCTGGAACAACAACACTTCTCTCTTCTTCCAGCAAAAAGGAATAAAAGAACTCGTTCTACAAGCACACCTTATGTTAAAGACAGAAATTCCAAGAATAGCATTCCTTAAGAACAACTCAGTCCTAATCTTCATGCTTTGATACTTGCTGGTGTTTCAGTTCTCCTTCAATCATTTTTTTCAAAGATGGTAACCCCTTTGCTTTGGGGACAACATGTTGGGCCTCTTGCTCTTCCTCAGCCATTGCATGAGTTACCTAGGGGTAATAGGAAAAGTTTTCCCAAATTTTGGGATGATGGGAAGGTTCATCCAGATGAACACATTACAGCCTTCATTGTTGCATGTGGAATTATTGGGGTTGAACATAAAGATGTCTCTCTCAAGCTCTTTATGGGAACATTGCAGGATAATGCTACTGATTGGTTCTATCATCTTCCTGCTGGGTCGATCACTAATTGGAATACCATGACAACTCAGTTTGAGCAACGTTTCAAACCTGTTAAAGATGTGCATGCTACTGTTAGCTCAAATGGATCTTATATTAAGAAGGAACCATTCGAGCCCATGAGAGAGTTTGTGGCTAAATTCAACAAGCTAATTCATAAAATTCCATAGAACACTCGTCCTGTGGATCAAATCCAAAAATGCTTCTTCCTCAATGCCCAGTTACCTGAAGTGATTTATGCACTAAGGAGAGCTAACCTTGCAACTCTGGAGACTGATCAACATTTAGCTATCAGTGTTGAGGATGACCTGATCATGTCTAGTAAATTAAAAAGAGAACCTTCCAAGTCTAAGGCATCTTCTTCTCCCTCTCTTGGAGCCAACTCAAATCAGTTAGTACAGAAGTTGGAAAATGATCTCATTGCCATTAAAAAGCAATTGGCTCAACATCCTCCTTACATGAAGACATCCCAAAGAAGAATTTTCAGCCTAGGAATCGGTTACCTCCTTCTCAGACCAGATTGGCTATTGAAGGCCCACCCATCAAGGTTCCAATCAATGCAACTTACACCTGAAGTTCAAGAACCTGATGATGAGGAGTTTAACGAACTCTATGAAGAACCAGAAGAAGAGGTTCAATGAAGAACTGTGAGGAACTTGGTGGATGCCAAGTTCATTTCCTTACCACTGAAGGTATGGATCCACGAAGATGAATATCATGAAAGAGTGGCAGAGATGAATAGTGAGTCATATGTTTTTATGACTTGGGAGTAAAGGAACAAAAAATAAAAAGTGATGCAACCTGCTAAGAAATCTAAGGAGTTTTCTATAACTATTCTAGTGGTTACAAGAAGAGGAGCTCCTATTCCCAGTTGCCTCCATGCAAAAGGTGAGTAATGATAATCCTCCTCCTTCTACCTCTGTTTTCCAAAACTTCTTGTCCTTCAGATTCCTAAAGTTGATAAATCAATAGTTTCATCCTATTCCTAGTAGTGATGCCCCATCCACCTCCGGGTCTTTTGATATCATTGATCACCTCAAAAAGACCAAAATCCAAATTTTAGAGGCAAATTTTTACCAAACCCATCCAAAAGCTTTTGCTAAAATGATAAACTTTGTCAATTCCAAATCCAAAGCTTCATCCAATACTTCTAAAGGTCTTTTGCCCACTCCCTCTTCCTCACCTCAACCAAGCCTTATGGTTGCAGTCACTTCCCCTAATGAGAAACTTGAACCATTCTATGTGACTCTCCTCATAACTGGCCATAAACTCAGTAATTGTGTTATAGACTCAGGAGCATCAGACAATGTAATGCTTGCAAAAGTAGCTCATACTTTGGGCCTAACTCTAACACGTACCTTTGGTTCCTGCTATTCCATGAAGAGTAGAGAAGTGCCTTTGGTTGGAAGAATTAAGGATGCACAAGTAGTTTTTACTGCTTTGCCAGAGAAAAGGATTAAAGCCACTATTTTGGTAGCTGATATTCCTCCCTCATATGGTATGTTGTTGAGTAGGAATTTCTGTAAGGAGGTAGGAGGTGAAATTCAGATGGATTGGTCGCACACTTTGATCCCGGTCAATAGAAAAATGAAGAAGCTACTACCTAAGAAATAGACTGAATACATTGTGCAAAATACTGATGATCCAAAAGTATAGTTACTCTATGAATATATAAGGCATGGTAACTACATGATCATGTCACAAGATGAGGCAAAACCTCCTAAGGAAGTGATTCATGATCCTAATGGCATTTGGGCTTTGGAATTTGATGGAAGCTACTCTTCAACTGGTTCTAGGGCTGGTGTGATGCTAACCTCTCCAGAAGAGAAGATTCATCCATTCTCTTTCAAGCTTTGTTTTGAAAATACAAAAAATACAACTGAATATGAGGCACTCATACTTGGATTGAACATGGAAAAAGAAATGGGAGTGAAGAATCTTTGTGCTCATGGAGATGCAGAGCTGATTGTGAAATAAGTTAGGGATATTTTTCAAGTGAAGAATAGGAGATTGAAGCATTATAAAAATCTTGTATAGGATTCCATTGAGTTTCTTGATGCTTTATCCAATGAAGCTGTGCCAAGAGAGAAGAATACTAGAGCACCAGTTCTCTAGTTGTCTTAGGATCTTTGTTGATTCCTCACCCATATTTCTCTCAAGAGAAATTTACCATTGAAACGATTCATAGGCCCATTGTACCAAATAATGCAAACAAATGTAGGTTTTCAATGATGGTCAACACTTGCTCTCATTCTTGGAGCTTAAGGACAACTTCAACCAATTATATTTTGAAGGAAGTGAAACTTTGCCTAGAGAGTGTGTATCCTCTAATGAAGGAGATATCAAGGAAAAGATCCGGAGGGTGATGGTCCCATTAAGTTGAAGTGTAACAAGCCTCCCAACGTGTCCGGTGAGTCTAGACATATAACGCCTCAAAAAAAGGGACTTAGGTTCAAAAAATGCTAAAAATATCTGAATCGACCCGTAAAGGACACGTGGCCATGTTTTAAGCGTCAATGGTTAAGTGTTGTATATATTATGGCGAACCCCCGATGGTGAACATATAGACAATGTTGTACTCAAGAAGAATATGAAGAAAATAAAAGAATATGTCAAAACCGTGCATGTTGATGTTCATGCCTATTCATTTGATGATCTCCTGGCTTGCCAAGAAAGGAAGGTGCCAACACTGGAAAAATTCACGCTCCTGAGACGCAGGTTGGAGGCACACCAGTCAAGAAGATGTCAACATGGGAGCAATATCACGCCCAAGAAGGCTAGACAGCAGATTTCTTCAAGTGGGAGACATTGTTCTGTTGTGGTGACAAAAGACATGAACCTCAAGGAAGCCATGGTGCAAGTTTGATTCTCTTTGGCTTGGTCCTTTCAAATTTTCAGGCACTTTGCTAGAGAAAATTCTTTCTATTTAGATCATATGGATGGATCTCCTCTCCCACTTCCTTATAGTGGGCAATATTTGAAGTTGTTCAAGTCCTAGGTGACTAGGCAATCCTTCTGTATATTCATATATAACTGTTTTGTTTTTGGATTTCCCTGTTTTGGTTTGTTTCCCTTCTGTGTGTGTTGTCTTCTGTTTTATGTTGCCTTTGACTCTATTTTCCCAATGGACAAGGCACTAGTTTTCTTTCCCAGAGTTTTTCTGTAGTTCTTGTCTTGCCTCATTCCTTTGTCCAAGTCAAGTCATCCCTAGAAAGAGCCAGTTATTGTCGCCCTAAAATTCCCCTCTTGTGGAAGACGAATTTGTAGGTCCCAAGTGTTGGTACTCGGTTTTTAATCCTGCTAGTTCCATTTAAAATTCCTCAGTCTGTGTGCTTTGAAACATTTTTCTATCTCCTTTCATGGATGCATGGAATTTATCAATCTTTTTCTATGGTTGTGGAAAGCATCGAGCCTTGTATTCCTTGCATTTATCTTTCTACAGGAAAAAACTTTGATTCAGGCGCGAATGGTGGCATTTTCCCCCTTCTTTGCATTTTTCTACAATCGTCTTCCCATTCAAATTATTTTCCAGTGTCTGCGGATACGTGGTCACCTCTAATTGGATGCGGTGTGGTGGGTATTTTTGTGAATTTGTGACTTTTGTTACATTTGCAAAAATGTTGAATTACCCCCGTGTCTCCGCTGGATCCTGATTGGATTTTTGAAATTATGAAGTGGCAGAGAAAAATTCTTACTCTAGCCCCACAAAGGGACATGTGGTTGTTTTCAAAAGTCAAAGCGGGGAGGTGGGTCATTAGAGCACTTTTGGAAATTTGGTTTTATTTCCACAAGGGATTAAAGTTGTAAAATGAGTCGTGACTCCGTTGGGATGGGAAAAAGTCAAATATCGAGCCCGCATCAAAAGTCAAAGCGGGGAGGTAGGTCATCAAAGCACTTTTAGAAATTTGGTTTTATTTCCAAAAGGGATTAAAGTTGTAAAATGAGCCGTGACTCCACCGGGACGGGAAAAAGTCAAATATCAAGCTTGCATCAAAATCAAAGCGGAGAGGTGGGTCGGCGAAGAACTTTCAATTTTTGAGCTTTTCTTTGAAAAGAGTTAAAATTGTAAAGTGAGTCGCGACTCTGTCGCCACCACTCAAGTAAAGCCACGTGTCAGGCCTATATCAAAAGTGGATGGGCAGGCCGAAATGTTCCGAAGTGCCATTTCTCTAAAAGGCACAAAATATAAAAGTTTTCCCCAGACCCGTTTCAGCTAAATCTCTCCCACGTGGATGACTCAAATTCAAAGTTTGCGAAAGCAGGATGAACGACTGTGATATGATGCATCTGGTTTTTCCGCCAGACATGGAAATGACTGAGGCATTAAAGAAGTTTGGACATCGGTTTCTTGAATCAGTTTCATCATTTTTTATAACCAAATGTAACCGTTTTTGGAAGCTATTTAACGAGTTTTCTACGCCATTGTTGGGGGTTAGATCCTAGTACTCTGTAGATGTAATAGATTTGAAAGTAATCAATACAGAAGTTTTTCCCTTTCTTCCTCTGCTATTCCTTCTTTCCTTGTTCAAATTTGTGAATCATCCATCTTTGCATGATAAGAAACTTTGTGTTCTTGTTAATATGATTTCGGGAACTTTGTGTCTGTGAAATTATATCTGTTATAAACATGAATGATTCCATTCTGCATCTCCTTTGATCAATACGTATAAGGTTATACTCTGCTATCTATATTTCTTGAAAGTATTGTTATGTTCTTCCTCTCTCATCTCCTTAGTTCTTCCATTCTTTCGTATTGATGATCTTTGGGCATAAAACGTTTCAAAGTATCAGGAATCCACACTTTGAAAGTTGTACATTTGTATATAAGTTTTGTTTCTTGCTTTCAATAAGGGAACCTCTCCCATTAAAGAGGGACTTGTTGTCCCCTGATTGTGGTTTTTTAAAGTACAATTTTAAAACCCAACACTTCTGCATTCCCTTTTTTATTGTCTACTTCATTTTTGCTTTATACTCTCCTTTTATGCAACGGATTTCATTCATATCCTATCACACAATCCTTGCGCGCACCTTTACAGACTTACCTTCTGAATTGGCTGAGTCCATGTCATTCCTCCTACGCACTTGCATACACTTAGCTCCTTCGCACGTTGTTTTTATTTCTAGCATTACGCGCCCTTCCTCAATTGAACACTTATGCCCTGCTTGCATACTTGTCTCTTACATGTATGCTTCCATTTCTTCCGCGAGCACCACCTGTGTGCACTCGTCTTCTACACCTTCCTGCCTCTTACTTTCATGCCTTGCGCCTTCTTCTACACCTGTCACTATGCCACGTTAACATCTGTCAGACTTGAGTGTACAACACACAACCTATCAAAGCGCACTAACATGTGTTGAATCTTGAAAACCAACAAATGCATGACATGTAGTAAAAACGGAAATACAAATGAATAGCTGGTTGATTCTTTAGCCAATCCGCACGAGTCATGTGTCTTTCATGTCCAATTTGTGATGCAAATCTTTTAATAGTCATAACTTCTGCTACAGTGCTCAGATTCCCGTGTGCCTGGGCTCATTTGAAAGTTGTCAACGTAGGCTACATATTGGACTTTTTAAAATCATATTTATGAGGGATTTGGTAGGTGGAAAGCAGGGAAACTTCATTTTGGTCATCAATGCACACATCTAATCAATCCAACCACCCAGATTTCTTCAGTATTTGCTCTCCTTCTTCTACACGCCAAACAAACATGGGGAGGCACATCTGACAACCCTACAAGCATTCAATGTTTGATGTTGGTGATTGAAGATTTGAATACGAGTTTCCCTCTCTTTCTCCTTCTCTTCTCTCCTTCTTCTTCGACAAATAACAAAGTTCTGCTTTGAAAAAGGATCCTCTTTGTTGTAACGACACCATGCCAAAATGGTGGCCGACTTCCCATGAGTTTTAGACCTTGACATGGTCTTTGTAAAGTATTCTCCCCTCCTGCCATGAATGTAATTGATTGTACGTCCCTTAAGCAATAAAATCATGTTTTGTGGAACTCTCATCTTCCCTTTCTCATTTTCATTACATCTTGCCTCTTTGTTTGTGTTTTCTGGCATGTTGTGCGTCTCCTCTGCTTGTAGTTCCCACATTCATGTGTTGCACGCGCTAGAAGGCCTAGCCTACATGTTGATATGTGGCACACATCATTCACCCTCTTCTCCGCATCCTCTCTGTTTCCTTTGCCGCTCGTGGAGAGAGATCAACCCTCTTTCTAGTGTTATCGCCTTCCTTTTAGCTTAGGATTTCCCTTCATGCATCTCCTTCTATCCCTGGTCCCTTGACATGTTTAATCTAGGATTTTCTTTCTGCATTAGGAGTAGCAATAGCGTTAGAAGTAGGTAGAGGAACTGGCCTTCTTTGGAGATTCGTCTCGAGCGTGCAAGGTCCCACAACTTGGAGACGGTTCCATTGTTGTCTCAAACAACTCGGTTCTCCCATATTTGAGATGCAGGTGCACATTTGAATGACTAATAGTTTCTGGCATACCCGATGGGACTATCTTGAAGAGTTATACATCTTCATCTCAGCAAGTTTGGTGTATTATTGTTGAGATATTTCCTTTGGAGGCATTTTTTAATACATCTGGTGACTTCACTAATTCAAACACACCCATTATCTCATGTGCATACTAGTTTTCCCCTCTTTTCATTTATTCATTTCTCCTCTTCCAAATCCCTTTATCTTCTTCCTTTGAAGTCGTGCAATTTATAGCAACAGATATATTTCCCTCCATCACCATAGTTTCAAAATCCTCCTCCAATTTAGTTTTTTGAGCCCCATCAAGAATATGTACATAACCCACCCTCCACTGACCCATATGGTAATTTTTCTAACCTAAATGTTTATGAAGAACATGTTTATGCAGATGGTGGTGGTAACTCCATGGTCGAAGCTGATTTTGAGAGGAAATGACAAAAGATGGAGATGGACATGGTGAAACTCAAAGTCAAGTGTTTCATAAATGTAGCTAAAGTTGGCTTTAAGGTCCCTTCTCCATGGGTAGGCCTTGTACCAGGATGGTTTAACAACCAAAAAAAGTTGTAGTTTATTGCTGAGATGTTACCTCAAGTTACAAAGTGGGCGGAGCTAGTGGAGGCTCACAAATCTAGCGAGCGATAACCCTATCAATGGGGCAACCCTGCACTACAATCTTACAACCCTCCCACTCCTCCATGTCAACTTACATTGTCTCAACATGCTACCCATGTTCCCATCTTTCTACACTCTACTCCCACTAAGGATTCCATTGTTCCACCCTTATCCCTTCCATCCCACCTTCGCCTCGTCATCTCTCCCTTCACGTGTGCTTCCATTCCTCCTGTGTGCGTGCCTTCCGCACCTATCCTCCCACCTTCTTCTGAGTCCCCTTTTTCTAACTGTACCATAAATGAACAACCCCTTGCCAACGCGCCTTTCCCAACTATGTCATCATGTTCGACGACTGCAGAACAATTGAAGAATGACATGACTCATGCAACTCTAAATGGGAAGAGGAAATCATACGGGCGTATGTTCTAGAAGAAAATAAGTTAGTTCCAGAGGGTGCAGTCTTGAAGGAGACCAAGTTATTTGTAGAGGCAGAACTACGCATGACCCAACCTGCAAACACTCCCCTTTAGGAGGAAAATCTACATGAGGGTCCCATCTGTCAGATTGAACTTCAAAGCAATGTGCAAAACATAAGGATCAGACCATGCCCAATAAGATATTTGGTTAGTCTAGAGCCAAAAACAAAGTTTCCGTTGGTCATGCTCACTTCAAAGCATAAGGTAGAGCTTCAGCGCGCCAAAAGTCAAGCAAACAAAGTTTCCGTTGGTCATGCTCACTTCAAAGCATAAGGTAGAGCTTCAGCGCGCCAAAAGTCAACAACAACACCTCCATAATCCAAACGCAAAACAACTTCAGGAGGTATATATTTTGTTCATTGATAATTTGAGGAGGGTGAAAGACCATCTGCAAGGCAGTTTTTCACTCCTGTTTCCAACCATGTTCAACACCAAATCAGTCACATGGTTGCAATTTGTTAGGAAAGACAGCTACTTCTCCCTGCCTGTTACGGGTTTTACTTAAGTTCCCTTTCCTTCTGGTTAGTGTAGGGTAGTTTAGGTTTGATTTCAGCAAAACAAGTACTTGCGCACACTCTGCATGTTCCCTTTTAGAATATGTATGACTTTCATCTTTTTTACACATTTGTTGTGTTTCTATTTTGGCATGCTCCTTCTGGTGTTGTTTCTCTTTCTTGTTGCGCCCATGCGCCTCACTTTCGGGGATGATAGTTCAGTTTTGGGGATGCAGTTCCAAAAAATCCACACAACTTTCCACTATGAAAATCCAAGTCAGAATATCTTCATGAGATCAACGGTTCAGTTCAGAGTTCAGACAAAGCTTCGAGTGACTCCAAGGAGTTCTTGAACTTACAGACTGGATCTTCAAGTTTAGCGCTTGATTCCATGCCCAATGGACTTCTAAGGCTACTCACTCAAGTTTGCTTCCTTGTTGCAGTTTACTGAATGTAATTCTTTCGCATGCCCTGTACACCTTGCCTTCTTCATTCCCTTTTCTGTTGTCTCCTTCATTCTTGCTTAGTGCTCTCCTTATATGCACCTAATTTCATTCCTATCTTGTCTCACAATCCTTGTGCGCACCTCTGCAGACTTGCCTTCTGAATTGGCTAAGTCCCTGTCATTCCTCCTGTGTGCTTGCATACACTTAGCTCCTAAACACATTGCTTTTCTTTCTGCCACTGTGCGCCCTTCCTCAATTGAACGCTCGTGCCCCACTTGCATACTTGTCTCCTACAGGTATGCTTTCATTTCTTCCACACACGCCACTTTTGCACACCCATCTTCTGCACCTTCACGCCTCTTACTTTCGTGCCTTGCACCTTCTTCTACGTCCGTCATTGTGCCACGTCAACATCTATTAGACTTGAGTGTACAACACGTAACCTATCAAAGCACGCCAACAGGGTGTTAAATCTTGACAACCAATCGGTGCATGACATGTGGTAGAAACGAAAAAACAAATGAACAATTGGCTGATTCTTCAGCCAATCTGTGCACGCCACGTGTCTTGCGTGACCAATTTACATTGTAGATCTTTTGACAGTCATAACTTCTGCTACAGTGCTCAAATTCCCATGTGCTTGGGCTCATTTGAAAATTGCTGATGTAGGCTACACATTGGACTTTTCAAAATCAGATTTAGGCGGGATTTGGTGGATAAAAAATAGGGAAATGTCATTATGGTCATCAATGCACACATCTAATCGATCTAACCACACATATTTCTTCAATATCTATTCTACTTCTTCTACACACCAAATAAACACGGGGAGGCACATCTGACAGCCCTGCAGGTGAATTTGTAGGCATTCAATGTTTGCTTTTAGTGAATGAAGATTTGAATCTGAGTTTCCCTCTCTTTCTTCTTCTCTTCTCTCCTTCTTCTATAAAAAAGAAGAGTTCTGCTTTGAAAAAGGATCCTCTTTGTTATAACGACACCATGCCAAAATGGTGGCCGAATTCCCATGGGTTTCAGACCTTGACATGGTCTCTGGAATTTATTTTTGCCTCCTACCATGAATGTAACTGACTATGCGTCCCTTAATAAAATTGTGTTTTGTGAAACTCTCATCTCCCCTTTCTCGTTCTCATTACATCTTGCCTCTTTGTTTGTGTTTTATGGCATGTTGTGCATCTCCTCTGCTTATAGTTCCCATGTTCATGTGTTACGTGCGCTGGAAGGCCTAGCCTACATGTTGATCTGTGGCGAACGTCATCCGCTCTCTTCTCTGCGCCCTCTCTATTTCCTTTGCCACTCGTGGAGAGAGATCGACCCTCTTTCTGGCATTATCACCTTCCTTTTAGCTTAGGATTTCCCTTCATGCATCTCCTTCTATCCCTGGTCCCTTGGCATGTTTAGTCTAGGATTTTCTTTATGTATTAGGAGTAGTAGTAGTGTTAGAAGTAGGTAGAGGAACCAACCTTCTTCAAAGATCCGTCTCGAGTGTGCAAGGTTCCACAACTTGGAGATGATTCCATTGTTGTCTCAAACAACTCGGTTCTCCTAGATCCGAGACACAGGTGCATGTTTGAATGACCAATAAGAGCATGGAGGCTTTTCATTGGTCCACGTGCCTAGAGACTGAAAAAGGTAAAGGACAACTTGACATCCCAATGGAACGTGGCGAAGTTTTATTGCCCCATATTTTCATAAAGGGAACTCGTAAAGGTAAAAAGAAAGGACAAATGGCGAAAAGAGAAGTAAAGCTCGATATTGTGACCTAATGAGGAATAAACACTTGGCAAAAGACAAAGCAAGTACAAGTTGGTGGAGGCTGATCCCCAAGCCAATTAAAGGTTGCCATGTGTCAAATTCATGTACCTCCCGACAGGAAAAACTTCAAATGGCCATATCTTTTGACCCCGAACTCTAAATCAGACAAAATTTATATCATTGGGCTCTTCAAGTTGGCATCATTAAAATATGATTTTGGTGACGTTTAGGGGGTATAAATGGCAAAAACAACTTTTGAAGGTAGAGGGGAGCTGTTTTGGCACACAATCAGTCTAATCAAGTTGCTCAACCACTAGACTTGATGAAGCATGGTTCTATTTGCTTCTACAGGACGTAATAGACTAGATGATGGCCCTGTAAGGTGCCCATGTGCTTGGTAGAGAGTTTTAATGTGATCTGTTGGTGGTTGAAAGTTAGGGAAGCCGTCCCGTCTCTCTTCTCTGTCCTTTTCTTTCTAGCTTAGGCTATATATAGAAGGGGATTTCATTTTGTCAAGGGGGATGATTCTTGTAACAAAACTCTATCATTTTTGTTTTGGAATACCATTGTGCTATAACCCTTCATATTGGACTTCTTGCATGTTGATCCAGGCCTTTCTCTTGCTTTGTAAGTGAACTGTGGATATTAATGAAACAATAGATGCAAATTTATGGATGTTTTCTTCCCTTATCTGTGTTTATTGCATTCTTCTTGCCTCTTCATTTTATTTGCAGGTGTTTTGTGTCTCTTTATGCTCTTGCAAGGTGCAATATTGTTGTATTTTCATGTAAATGATGTTGTTAGATTGTGGAGAGTTGTTTTCACCCTCTAATCAACATTTCTTCTCCTTTCTACACATTGGAGAATCTTTCTCATTCCCTTTTCTCAGTGTATCACATATGTAGTCTAGTTTTCCTTACTTTCATGTTCTTTCTCTCTCCTTGGTCCCTTGGAAATTTAAGGATAGAGATAGTCAGTAGTTTTCTTTCATTAGAGTTAGCTTGCACTAGATTAGGAAGAGGAACCAACCTTCTCTGGAGGTCTATATCAAGTAGCTAGTCCCACAACTTGGAGATAATACCCATGTTACCCTGTCACACTGTGAGCTCAAGCACACACACTCGTGTAAATCAAAGGGTGCTGTGATTTGGTGATAACAGGTAGCTCGTCACTTTGAAAAGTGTTCTTTTGATTTGTGCAATTAATGTTGGAAGGTAATTGAATCGGAATAATCATGTGTAACATTACTCATTTTTTTATGTATGTTAAATAAAACATTCTTAAATTAAAAAGGGTGAAATCGGTTGTGAGCATAGATTTTATACACAATTCTTAATATGTTATAGCTTAGTTGTTTAATTCCTCCATGTTATTTTATAAGCAACCTAAATATAACAAAAACTAAGCAGATCATAGGGCGTGTGATATTTATTTCATTGCCACATTAAAGCACCTTTAGAGACACTTGACAAATTAAACTCGTATTTTTTTGGTAGATGATTGCAACATAAGGTTGTTTATGCACCACACACATTGTTTCTCCACCATCGTTTTCTTCCTCTGGATCTTTGTCTTCACAACATACTTGAGTTTTTTTATCGACGATGCCTACTTTGAAATGAATTAGAATGAATTGTTAAAAAACATATTTTTGAATGCTCGGCTAACTTGGGCCAAAAATCAAACAAATAGACAATTAATGACTTTTTCAATAGATAAAGCCCTCCATCAAGCACCCCCATTGCCAACTCTAGCACCATCACAAACCAAGTACTAACCGAAGTTGCTCATGAGTTTAATTGTTATATTGTAAATTATTGTTAATCATATAATAATGCAAATCATTGTTAATAAAAATGATTTATTAAAGTAGTGAATAAATTACATATATCCAGATTGTGGGCGAGATAGAAAAGAAAGTGGCGAGCTCTCGCTTGGAGTTGTTAGAAAATCTAGAGGTGCAACCATCATAGGAGTAAAAAAATATTTCCAGCGCACCCACTGTTTGTGGCGTAGAGATTGACATCAAAGAAACCCTTGCTAACATGGCCATTATTGGTAGCCCTTTCCAGATTAATCATCTTCCTTGCTGTAATAACCATATTAACTACAACATAAGTCCCACACCACTTGTTCTCATATCCATTTTTATGTCGACTTTAGTTTAATTGCTTATTTATGTTTGTATTTATGAAGGGCTTACGAAGGCCACTGCATTTTTATAAAATATATCAAAGAAAGAAAAAATCAAACATTAAAATCCCTTCCAACATATTTTTAGCAACTCATGTACTATCACTAGTTATATCTTATTTACCAATCTCATCTAATAAAGTTAAAAAATGATAGTCATCATCCTCATTGATTAAACAACCATCTAAAAACCTTTGTGTATCATAAAATAAGTACCTTTAAAATTAATTTTCAATAGTACTTCCAAGAAAACTCAAATCTCCATTTCACCACATACTAATTAATCTCCATACACTCCCCAAATAACAATGTGAAAGATCCATTAATGCCTACCTACCGGAGCTATTACACTTTTTTATATTAATAAAAGTAGGATTTTCAATTAAAAAAACAACTACCTATTACATCACAATAATAAAGTTAACTAACATTATAGCAATACGACTTTAGTTAACTAACACTCCTAACTTTATAGTTCAAGTCAATTAATAATAATAACTTCACACCATAATTCAAGTTAACTTAACACTCTTAAGTAACACTCTTAATAACAATATAATTGAATATTTCTAATATTAATTATATTTTACTATTTTTTGAAGTTTATTTTTTACATTTTTTTTCATTTTATAGGCGTATTAGTTTAATAATTCTATGGTTGTATAGAGGACCTCCTAAAATATCTTAAGAGTATTATGAGAATTTAAGAATATTCTAATACGAAAATAGTTTCATTTTTTTTTTTTTTGTGAATTTCTTCACTAATATGGATTGGGATATTTTAAAACAAATTTCTCTCTACAATTACAACAAATTAATGGTGTATTACAACAAATTAATGGTGTGAATGCATATTACACACCAAACAACCAGGGAAAAACGCTAAAATGTTTACGAGAAACCTCCTAAATTCAAGTGACAAAAAAACATAAAAACTCCTATTTTCCAAGACAATATTCTATTTTTCGCTGAAAAAGAGAAGCAGAAATCCTTCCATAAACCAAAACCCCAACGTATTAAAATCTCTACCGAACTTTCTTGAATCCAAACCAACTCAATCTTAAAAATCTTATCATCATCTGTCATAGTTAAAAACAATTTCTGGTATAAAATAAATTTTAGCGTTGGAGTAAGCAGGGTACATTATGAGTGGGAAATTGGCAGAGGAGACTGTTGGTATAATTGTGCGCACTATGTGCCCTGCTCCACAAGTCAATTTCAATAATTCCTTCTTTACACGTCCTTACGCCATTCTTTCCCTCCCTCCTATTTTTTATTCTCAACGACATTCCGCCAATTATGCAACTCCAAATTGTCTTTCAGCAATCCGCGTATAGGAACACGTCTTTTCTCCTGGAATATACGGATGAGTGACAATGCCGCCCTGGTTGCAGATCCATAACGACAGCGCAATTTTTTTTTTCGACAAATACAAAAACCAGGTAAAATCTGCATATACTCTGTTAAAGCTGTTTCTGCAGATCTGGGTCTCGTTTTTTTTGTATGGATAAGCTTTCTTTGATCACACCCACCTGAGCATTATCAGGTATTTATTGTTGAAGACTAGTGTAGTATAAATTGCATTGTGTTGTAATGGGATATCTGTCATGTAAAGCCGATTCTGCGGTGATAACATGCGATTCATACAAAAAAGAGAAGCCATTGAAGGTCCTCCACTTTTCATACAAAGAGCTGGAGATTGCCACGGGAGGATTTGCTGTTGGAAATTTGTTAGGGAAGGGCAGCCATGGCTGCGTGTACAGAGGTATTTTGCGAGATGGTAGTCTTGTAGCCATCAAGAAGCCTTCACTTGGACTGCGCATCTTGCAAGATGATACTGCAGTTGAGAATGAGATTGAAATACTGTCAAAACTGCACAGCCCAAGGCTTGTTAATTTACTTGGGTTTAGTCATGATACCAAGGAAAGGATCCTGGTTGTCGAGTTTATGTCAAATGGTACACTCCATGATATATTGCATTGTAACCCCGAACCACCCAGTTGGGCTAGAAGGGTTCATCTTGCTTTACAGACTGCTAAAGCTGTTTTGACCTTGCACAGTGCAAACCCACCTGTAATACACAGAGATATCAAGGCCTCCAATGTTTTGATTGATGGAAACTGGAATGCGAGGCTTGGGGATTTCGGGCTTGCTCTGAGGGGGAATGTGGAGGATATTAAGCTCAATTCAACACCTCCTGCTGGCACAATTGGGTACTTGGATCCTGGTTATGTCACCCCTGGAAACCTTAGTACTAAAAATGATGTCTTTAGCTTTGGGATTCTTCTTTTAGAGATTATAAGTGGGAGAAATGCTATTGATGTGCAGTATAGCCCCCCTGCTATTGTTGATTGGGCAATGCCTCTAATTAGGCAGAATAATATCCTTGGACTGTATGATCCCAGGTTGGGTTCACCTAAGAATCTGGATTCGGTAAAACAAATGGCTTTCATTGCAGCTCGGTGTATTAGAACCACCAAGGAGAGGAGGCCTTCCATGAAAGAGGTTGTGGAGGGGCTAAAAGTAGTGAGTAGAAGTATTCCCCTGCATATTTGGAACGGTCTCTCAAGGCGGAAGAGAAAGCCAAGTGTTAGGCAGGAAAAGGGCCATTCAACCCAAGGAAATGATAAGCCCTGCTTGACAGTAGAAATGAAACCCTCTCTGCATCAAATGCCCCCTAAGCCTGTGAAATCCTTGGTGAGAGTATCCTCAAGGAGCAGAGTCGCGGATGAGGATGCAAATCTGGATGTTGGCAAAGGCTTTAACAAATCCAGCAGCTTTGTAAGGCATGGGAGCGGAAGGGTTCTGGTGGTCTCAGACAAGGATGCAAATCTGGATGTTGGCAAAGAGTTTAACAAATCTGGCAGTGTGGTGAGGCGTGCGAGTGGAAGAGTTCTGGTGGTCTCAGATGAGGATGCAAATCTGGATGTTGGCAAAGAGTTTAACAAATCCGGTAGCATTGTGAGGCGTGGGAGTGGAAGAGTTCTGGTGGATCTGTTCAATGAAGGAACAGGAACTTCAGAATCAAAATCAATAGATTGGCAGGCTCTTGCAAAATCAAGAAACCCATCTGCGAGGGTGCCTAATGGTGTAACACTGAGACAGGCAATGCTTATTAATAGATCGCCTTCCTCGCCTATCTTCAGGTCAGGTCCTTCGCCAGTTTTTGGTGAGCACCCTAAAGATGTCCTGAGCCATGTTGTGAGAAATCCTTCTGTTGGACGTGTAAGGAAACCACATGTCTTCATAGATCCTACTTTACATTACAAGCAGATACCCCAGGTCGCAAATTTCAAGGTTGTGGAGCAGACCAGCTAAGAGAATTCTAAATTCTTTGAGCTTCTGAAATGCAGAAGAGGCTTCAATCAAGGTCTAGATTTGGTAAGGTGCATCAAAACTTATCATACCTGCCAATTTTTTCTTTTGTTGTGTTAATCTGCATTGTAATGATTTCTACACATTCATTTGGTTTGACAAAAGCCTCGAAAAATTTGAACTGAGGTTCTTTTGTTGTCCTTTTGTACTTCTCCTGTTTTTATTACTTAACTGGTTGGTTGCGCCATGTACTCACCATTGTTTATGATTGGATCTGCAATATTTGTTTTCCATCATGACTATGATTGCAACAAGGCCTTTGAAATCCTATTAAATTAGTTTATTCAAGATAAGCATGGGTTATCCACTCCATTCATTATTTATTTTATTTGAAATTTTGAGTGGAAAACAATTCATTTTTCTTAGTTTGGGCAAAAGAACTGATGATTCAGGTTCCTTTGCCCCTATTTGTAATATATTTTTGTCTAGAATGATATAACAAATTGTATCAGCTTTTCTATTTTGGTTATTTCATGTTATCATGTTGCAGTCTTCTCTATGGTGCATACAAAGGAGGTCATTTTTTTTCTTCAGGCATTTAAATTTGTTAATAAAGTAAATCAACTTTTCTTCTCCTCTCGGGGGAGAGGAGTCTAGCATGATCGGGCAATGCACTGGCATCACGGGTTTATGTACCAACTATATATTGCAAGAAGAGTAGAGTCTGATAAACTGTGTGTCTTGGTATTTTGTCATGGCAGTCAAGTGAAATGTTTACTAACATATTAATGGTGCCTACAACTACTCCCCTGTGGCATATTATTTTTGCAAATCCATGAAGACGAGATCATATGTCAGATGCCCCTAGGGTTTTCTATCTTTGCAAGAATTTTGTCCCCTAAATTCAGCTCCACCATCTTTTTCTTCTTGATACGAGGGAAATCGGTAAGCAAGTCTGCCTGTGATGCCTTTTCATTGGAGGTTACAGGTTCGAATTGGCCTGCCACTATAACCCCGGCGGTGCTAGGAAGATCCAATCCCGGACCGCAATTGAATCAAGGGGACTTGAACCGGTGCCTTTCAGGCCCACGGATTACATGCCTTTACTGGTCGAGCTACCCCTTGGGGTCAGCTTCACCATCTTATACTATGGTGGTGTTATGTACGCTATCCCAATCTTATAATATGAAGGTTATATGATGTAAAAATCAGCATAGGTGTTTACCCAACAGTGAAACCGATATATTGCGATATCATTTGTATCCACTACACAAATTGCAATTACAAACATTACAGCATCGCATGGGTATTTAGGGGAGTTGTTTAAAGTGCTTAAGACGAGGCTGTACAGATAAGCATGTCTGCTCTAGAGTAGTTATAGATGTATCGCCTCTTTAGAACTCATGGTAATCTGCAGCACACAATTGCAGTTCTTTCAGAGGTCAGTGTGATTGATTTTATTTCCTTTTTATATGTCCATTTGCAGAAGTTTTTATTTGTGAGTATTCCTTGTGCCATCTTTTAAAAATTGTTTTGACACCTAATTACCTTTGGGCTGTCTTTTATCTTTTACTATGATTTTTAACTAGTTTTCATACATGCAGATATATAACCTTTGGTCTGTCTTTTATCTTTTACAATGAGTTTTTGTTAGTTTTCATATAAGTAGATATATAACCTTTTGGCTGTTTTTTATCTTTTACTATTTGTTTTTAGCAGTTTTCATTTATGTAGATCAGTGGGAATCATTTTCTGGATGATAATACAACTATTATGTAGCTGAGAGAGATGTTCTGGTACACTAGATTTTAGAAGTATAGAGTAGTTAATTTACCCATCAGATTTAGTGCAAGGATCCTTGGCTTAGTTTTAGGTAAAGACTGAGACTAAAAATCTGTGTTCTATTTGTAACTAACAAACACATCTTGTATTGCTTGCAAATTTGTTTACCATTTTAAGAGCTTCTTGGCCCAAAATCATAGCTCTTAAATATATAGGCCATTCTTTTGATCCATTGGATTGCAGCAAACATTTGTGCATTCAAAGAAATCTGTGCAACCAAGGCTTCTCAATATTTCCTAGTTGTGTTTTCTTTGCTGCCGAGCTTGCTGCTTGTTTTGATTTTTACTGAACCGAGAAGCTAATTTGGGCTTCAATACTTTTAACTGTTTAAAAAGGAAGCATATTTCTGTTGGTATGTCCTTATTTGAGTTAGGCCGCAAGATGTCTTTCCTGTCACTATGATGTTAGCTTATTCTGCCAAACTCAACCCCATTTTTTAAACAACATTGTTGGTGTTGAAGTTGAAATTTCCTTGAGATGATAACAATGATAGTGCTAGGGAAGTGATGGCAGGATATAACCTGTAACGAAACCACGACGTTGATTCTGTAGAGGGCCTATAGTGTTTTTAAAAATCAAATAATTTTCAATGGAAAAACATTGTCCATTCTAGTGGGAAGGCACTTGTTAGAAATTATTTATGAATATTAATTATTAAATGCATCAGAATTCTAATCATAAGGCTTCCTATTAAGCTCATACAACTTAGTTTTCTTAGAGTATAATTCTGAGAGGATTGCTAGACCTGACATGTCTAGTTTTTTTATAAGTATGATTTCAAGTGGTTCAGTACTATGTTGCCAGAAATGATGAACTAGAAACATGATGGTAGTGGAAACATGACATGAAACATTTGGGGAGGGGTTAGGCACTACGTTGCTAGAAATGAGAAACCAAAAACATGAGGGTAGTGGGAACATGACAAGAAACATAATTGCAGAGGGTTTTTGATCTGTGCAACCTCACTCTTTCCTTGAGTGCATTCATAACTTGTGCAACTCTGTGCAAGTCTGCACTTTGAGCACCTGTGTGCAACTCCTTGCATCATGCGGACTCTGCACATTGCCATGGAACATGCTGCATGACTCAAAAGACTACATCCGCACTTCGAGTGTCACCTTGCAGCCCTATGCATCATGCACTTCCTCCATAGTGCCAAGGAACATGCCACAGCTCAGAAAACAACACCGGATGGCAGCACTGCATTGTGCTCACAGCACCACACTCTGCTCGCAGCTTTGTGTAGTGCTCACAAAACTAGACTATGCCAAGTTGTGCCATGTGCACAACATTAGCACAGCCTTGGCCATTTGTGCAACACCTCTAGACAAACCGCACGACCCAGCCAATATGCAGGACCTCTGGGTTACACATCGGCTGTTTGGACACCGTAAGCCATGTTCCGCTATGCCAAGTAGTATCTTTAGGGCATGTGCTACACCAGAACACCTAATAGCATCCTCCTCACACCTGGGAGCCAATTCACATAATGGTCAGAAGGTGAAGGGTCACACATGGAATCCCGAGTGTTTCAATTTCCATAACAGTTATTATTCCTTCACGACTTTAGAAGATGTATGTATTAATCTGTAGCTTTAGATAGAAAGCAATCAGGTAGAAGATAAGCAACCAACAAGCAACAACTAAATTATAATAGGCAAAGCAAAATACATCTTGATGAGGCCGAACAAGCAACAACCAAATTATAATAGGCAAAGCAAAATTCTCAAATAAAACTCCAGCAATTCTCCTTATTCTTTGCTGTCAATTTGATTACATAAGAGGTCCTCTTATTCGAATTCCAAAAGACTCCTAAGTAAATTTGACTACTAATTCAAACTTGATTAGAGTTACTATTTTTAGTAAAACTTACTTTTTATAGTAATAGTTATTTTTAATAAGTCTTAAATTTTAACTTTCTAGATTCATACAAATTTGCATACATTATCCATGCACCTAAACTAATTTATTTCTTGAGTTACAACTCAAGTTCACTTACAGTTACAAAGATACAATATTTTGAAAATTTTGGAAAAATTGGAAAAAACTTCAAACCCAAAATTTGGGCCTTGGATGGATGATTTCGGCTTCCAAAAATTGTTCAAATGGGCCATAAGTGGTTAGCGTTGCTTAACATGACTTATAAATTTTTGAGAGTTTTTCGTAAAAAAAATAGTGTCGTTTCGGTTCCCGGATCAAAAGTTATGGCCTCCGCAAGACAACCACCAAATTTGTATCATTCTCCTCTGGTTGAAAAGAACTCAGCCCTTGCGAGTTCCTGTGATTGAATTGTTGTAGCTTGTGTATATCAAGTTTTTTCTATTCGTGTTCTAAAATCCACGTGCTGTCCTTTTGCCACAAACCTTCCCATTGTACCAAATATTTGAAATCGCCTTGCCTTGTGTTGATTTTTTTTGTCAAGAACCTGCGCCACATTTTCCCTCTTCTTCCTTGGAATTTGTTCCTTCCAATCCACTCCTTCATTTTCTTCCTGTATATCCTCCTCCCCATGAAATGCATACAGATCTAAAATATCAAATATTGGAGAGATCAAAATGGCGTGGTAGATTTACCTCATATGCATTGTCATTGATCTTCTTCACAATCTTCTAAGGGTCAATCTTCTTGTATTCAAGCTTGTTGTATGTTCCTTTGGGAAATCTCTCCTTCCTCAAATAAACCATCACCATATCTCCTCCTTTGAATAGCTTTTGTCTTCTAGTGACATCTGCTACCATCTTATATTTTTTATTACTTGCCTTGTAACTTGTGTCTTATTGTTTTGTGCAAGTGATGAATGTGCTTTGCAAAAGTTTCTGCATCATCACTCACCTTTTCTGAAATATGGTAGATGTACCAAATCCAAAACATTGTTAGGAATCCTTCCATAAATAATTTGAAATGGTGACTTACCCGTTGATCTATTCATTGAACTATCATGTAGGCAAATTTTACTTGTGGTAATGCCAAGTCCCATTGTTTGGGTTTCTCACCAACAATACACCTCAATAAATTTCCTAAGCTCTTGTTCACAACTTTTTTTCTACCCATCTATTTGTGGATGATATGCACTACTAAACTTTAACTTGGTGCCCAAATTTTTCCGTAAGGTCCTTCAGAAGTGGCTTGAAAATTTGGTATCTCTATCCGAAGTGATAGACTTTGGGATACCATATACAACCTATCAACTTCCTTGAAAATCAAATATGTTATCCCTTGCAACATCATTTTTCATCTTACATGTAATGAAATGCACCATCTTAGAAAATATATACACAACAACAAAAAATGAACCATTACCTCTTTGTGTGTTGGGTATACCCAATACAAAAATCCATACTCAAGTTTTTCCCTGGTCTTACTAGCACGGGTAGTGGTATGTATAATCTGGTGTTTTGTGCACGTCCCTTGGAAACTTGGCATATCATGCATCTTGAAACATACCTTATCACATCTCTCTTCAACTTTGGCCAATAATACCTTTCCTCCAATAATGATATTGTCTTATTCTTTCCTAAATGACCACCCAAACCACCACTATGCAATTCCCTTAAAATATTATCCCTTATAGATCCAAATGGAATACATAATTATTTTGCCTCACAAAGATAACCATATTTCATAACCATAAACTTTCAAGAATATTACCCATCTCACCTACTTTTTGACTCCTGTTATGTGCTCGATAATCGCTCCTAAATTCAGGATCAAAATTCATATAATTCTTTAATAGCTTCAAACCCAATGGACTTCATTGACCTGTAACAGTTAGTAAGGCCACACGTCTAATCTCAAAGCATCAACTACCAGGTTCAATTTTCTTGATTTTATCTTTAAGATTTATTGTATACCCCTGCAAGAATGAAACCCACTTTGCATGCCTACTATTTAACTTTTTTTTTATTAGGGAAATTTAAAGCTTAGTGATTTAGGTAAATAAAATAAGCTCCTTCGGCACCAAGTAATGCCTCGTGCCCATGATAGGACAATCCAAAAACATCATCCAACTGAACCACTTGAGTCTGGGATGTATGGTTTTAAAGGTACTAATTAAGCATCGAAGTATGCTAATTTTGTTACTAATCCTAATAAATATGGCTAGAAATTGTGATCATTTCACCATATTTTGGCATAAACTAAGGTTTCTTACTTCCCCATCTTGCATAAAATAATATTTAAGAATATTACATGTATTACCTAGTTTTTGACTCCTTTATTTCTCAGTAATCCTCCATATTTTAGGATCATAACCATATAATTATTTATAGATTTACACCCAACCAAATCACTTACAATAATAGCTAGTAAGGCCATACATCTACTCAAAGAATCAACTACCTGGTTTTGTTTTCTTGACTTATGTTTTAAGACAAATGTGTAACCCTGCAAGAATGAAACCCGATTTGCATGCATAGTATTCAACTTCTTTTGATGTATTCAAAAATTTTAAGGCTTAGTGATCTGTATACAAAATGAACTCCTTTGGCACCAAGTATTACATGTAATACTTGGTGCTTGTATAATGAAATAAAATTCAATATCATAAGTAGAATATTTTTTTCCGTACCTCATTCAAGCTTCTCACTATAATATGATATAGGCCTTCCTTCTTGACTTAAAACAACACCAATTCCCACATGTGGAGCATCACAATCAACCTCAAATATTTTATTAAAATCAGGGAAGGCCAAAATAGGTACGTTTGTTAAGTTTTCTTATTTAATAATTCAAATCTCTTAGTCATTTCCTTTTTCCATAAAAACTCTTTTCCTTTCATACATTATGTTATTGGTGCCACAATACTACTAAAATTTTTTGATAAACTTTCTGTTAAAAGTATCCAATCCATGGAAACTTCTTACCTCTGTTACACTTCTTGGGATAGGCCATTAAACAATTTCATTTACCTTTCCTATATCTATCTTCACACCATCTTTTGAAAATACAAACCCAAAAAATGCAAAGCTCCTCTGCATAAACTTGCATTTCTTCAAATTGACATATAACTTCTCTTTCCTTAATACTTGCAACACCATCCTCAAATGCAATAAATGATCCTCTTTACTTTTACTGAATATCAATATATCATTAAAATAGACTACCACAAACTTACCAATGTAATCTCACAAAACTTGATTCATCATCCTCATAAATGTACTGGGTGCATTAGATAATCCAAATGACATTACCAACCACTCATATAGACCATACCTAATTTTGAATGTTGTCTTCCATTCATCCCCTTCTTGGATTTGTGTCTGATAGTATCCACTCCTTAGATCAAATTTTAAAAAGAATTTATCTCCTACAAGCACATCCATCATGTCATCCAGGTGGGGTATAGGAAACCTATATTTGATGGTAATTTTATTGATAGCTCTGCTATCTGTACACATCCTCCATGTCCCATCTTTCTTGGGAGTCAATAACGTTGGAGTTACACATGGGCTCATACTTTCTCTTATAGCTCCTTTCTTCACCAATTCTGATACTTGTCTATTTAATTCTGCATGTAATATTGGGCTCATATGTATGAAGCTTGATTTGGTAGGGATGATCCTGGAATCAAATCAATGTGAAGTTGAATATCCCTCTTGGGTGGTAACCCATCTAGTAACTCTTCTAGTATTACATCTAAAAATTCTTCTAGTACCTTTTTGCTTCAGTTGGTATGGGTACCACCTTTGCATCTTCTTTCTTTACCATTAATTCATAACAAAACCTTTTCATCTTCATCTTTGTGATAAAATATTTTGTGGACAACATGATCTCTATTTGTTTTTCTTCTTTAAGTGGCAACAAAACCACCTTTAATCCATATTTCCAAAAGCTATGGGTATTCTTTTCCCCATCACGAATTACCTATCTATCAAATTACCACGGTATCCCCAATAAAACATAACATGCATCCATTTGAATGACATCATGCCAAATCTCATCCTTATAAGTATTTCCTATAGAAAATTTAATTAGACATCTCTTATCTACTATAACTTCATTCCCTTTCTTAAACCATGAGACATGATAGGGAAAATGATGTATTTCACATTACAACCCTAACTTATCTACCATTTCTTTGGAAACCATATTTTCACAACTTCCACCATCAATGATAATGTTACATACCTTTCCTCAAGATGTGCTCCTTGTTTGGAAAATATTTTTCTACATCCACGACTCACCACCTTGAAAGTGTTCTTTCCTTAGGGAAATCATTATTCTTCTCATCATGAGATTCTCTCCCACATCTGGTGCAACTTACGTGTTTTGTTCTTCAGCCTCATCCTTGATCAAATTTACTCTAGGATGATCCTCTAGTCTCCTCTCTTGTACACAATATTGTGGACATTTGAATTCCTTATGTCCTTATTCACCAAACCTATAACAAACATAAGGTCTACATGGGCCATCCCATCCTCTTCCACTGCCATAATTTTATTTCCATAGTCTCTCCCTCTCTTAATCCCTCTTCCTCTTTATTGGTTCTAGAAACCTTCCATGTTATCCTCTTTCCAGTCACAAGATGTTTCTCCTCTTGTGTTATTATACCCACCTCGTCCTCTTATTGGAGATGATTCTCCTCTTTTTGGTCCTCCAAATCTCCTAAAACTTGATCTAGTTTACTTTTCTTCTGCCTTTAAGGCTAATTGGTAAGCTTCTTCCATGTTATTCTTCCTATGCATGCTTAGTTTATCTTGAATAGAAAATTTCAAACCATTTACATTACCTTGCAGCCATTTGCTCTTCCGTCTCATCATGTGATCTACTAAGAATGGACAACTTCTAAAATTCATCAGTAAAATATTGGACAGTATAATTTTTTTGCCTCAAATTTTGAAATCTTTTGTATAAAGTTTGAGCATAGTCCACAGGTAAAAATTTTTCTTCAGCTTCTTCTCCATATTGCTCCAATTCTTGATCTTCTCTTTTTACTTTCATACCGACTCTCCTTTTACAAGTGATCCCACCATATCATTGTGTTTCCCTTCATCTTTTTGCATGAAAATTTTATCTTCTTCTCTTATATCATAGGATTCTATTCAAAGAAATTTTTCATGTTATTTAACCAATCTATCAAATCATTTGGATTTAAAATCCCACCATAGTCAGAAACATCTACCTTAATTCCAACATTCCTTCCTTCAAGTTCTTTAATCAACCTTTCTTCAATGGTTCACAACTTCTCTTCTCCTTCTTCATTATGTGTTTCTTCTTCTTGATCCAAATATTCTTTTGTATCATCTCCTCCATGCCTTCTCCTTGAATGCATAATAACTTTTAATAACTCATATACTTGCCCTATGTAATTGTTGTAGAGTTTGATGAATTTGTGCATAACCTCCTTGACCTCATGCCATCGTATCCTAAACCTATTGCTTTGATACCAAATGATGGGGTTGAGAACAAACAACAACCAAATTATAATAGGAAAAGTAAAATTTTCAAATAAAAATCCAATAGTTTTTCCTTATTCTTTGTCATTTGAATTACATTAGATGTCTCTTATTTGAATTCAAAAAGAATCCTAATTAAACTTGAATTCTAATCCAAACTTGACTATACTCACTATATTTAGAAAAACATATTGTTTATTGGAATACCTATTTTTAATAAGTTTTAAATTTCACGGTTACAAAAATACGATATTGTGAAATTTAAAAAAACTTGAAAAAAAATTCAAATCCAATTTTTGGGTCCTAGATGGATGATTTTGGCTTCTGAAAATTGTCAAAATGGGCTGTAAGCGGCTTGCACTCCTTAACATGGCGTAGAACTTTTCGAGAGTTTTCCGCAAAAAAAAAATGCGGTTGTTTCGGTTCCTGGATCAGAAGTTATGGCCTCCATAAGACAGACCACCAAATCCACATCACATCTTTCTCAAAAGTATGCCATCTATTGACTACATAGATAGATAAATACATTTACTAGCAACTAACCAACAACCATCTAATCTAGATAGGCACTCGACTGACCTGGGGTCACTATATAGATGTCTATATGGATATAGGGATGGCTGGGATACACCTTACCCCGCCATCCCCCCGGCCCCCCAACTATATAGATATAGGGCCCAGATCTGTCCCTGCCCTCCCTCTATACTCATCTCATCCGGGCCTGGCCTATGTCCTCTATTCCTCTGGGCCCCTATCTATATATCTCCGAGCTCACCATATCCATTCTGGTGGGGGCAATATAGAGAGAGATATATGTTTGCCAGATCAATATATAGGCTCAATAGTAAATACTAAAGCTTCCACATATGCAAACTACACATCTAGGTCCCCATCAAGAGTGTTGTCCCCCAGAGCACTTGGGATCCAAATCATTGGTATCAAAGCGGTTCCTCTTGCATGTCCCTTTGAACGCGGTCAGAGTGTTTGAGCCTTAACATCAAACCAATAGGACTATCAGATTACTTCATGTTCCTTTTCAACAAAGTTTAGATGGAAAAAACCAACACAAGATGAGATTCACACAATCATCAAGAACGAAATCAGGAAGCATTCATAGAACAATTTTTTTTCTGTTCATCCAGTTTGCAAAAGTCCTGGAACAGGCAGTTCCATCAACTTCATTAGGTAACGCTGTTGGTGTTCAAGTTGCACCTAGGTATCAAGTAAAACTAGACATTCTTGTGTTTGAAGGAAAGATAAATGCAAATGTAGTAGACAACTTGTCAGATCAGTTAGATTCTTTTTTTCCTATGAATGACTTTTATGACGAAGAGGAGAACAAGATGGCACTCACACCATTGAAAGTTTCATCACCCATCAAGAAGTGATGGCAAGTGCACACCCTTGGTGATGGAGGCTTGATGATAAAAAGGTCTGATGCAACTTGGCATACATTCTTGGAAACCTTCAAGGATGAATATTACCCGCAAGATGTTTATGAAGATTGCTACATTTAGTGGCAACAACTCCGACAAGGGCATGAAAAATCCGTTCAATCCTACACCAATGCCTTTAGCGACTTGTATGCAAAATTGGGTTTATTTGAGTTTGAAGAGAATAGAGCTCTCAAGTACTATAGTAACCCGCGATCATTCATTTGGTCTAAATTGAGGTTGACTCAGGTCTAGATGCTTGGCGACGTCTATCGCTTTGTGGTGACCATTGAGGAAGAGTAAAAGATGAAGAGCAAGTGAGGCATATTGTCCGTGCCAAGGAAGACGTTTTGGACAAGAACCCACCGTACAAGTCTGCAAATGGCAAGACAAACACGAAAGCCACAACCACTCTAGCGTCGGGTGCCATGTGCAAAAGAACAAACTTGCGTACACAACAGGTAGAGGATTTTGAAGACCAGCACATGCAAAAGTTGAGGCAACATATCTTGAAGCTGCTTGTCTTGCAACAACACCAACAACATATGATGCTAAAGAAAAATGCCTATTCCCTGCACAGATGTGGGTGTGAGAGCAACCACTGAATTTTCTGTTTAATGGTGGGAGCATGAAGAATCTCATCTCTGAAACAACCGCTAAGCAATTGAATCTTCCAACCATGACTCATCCACGTCCATGTCATTTGGAATGGATTTGTGCCTACGATACCAAGGGTATCCACATTGTGCCAATGCCGTTTAACATATGCTATCCATCTTTTCAGAGCTGAGCTAGGTTGTGATGTAGTGCTGATGCCTGCGATATCATCCTTGGGCGTGTGTACGTACATAAACACCATGGTATGTACAAAGCCAACCCTCAAAGATTGTAATCTCGGTTGGTAGTAAGAGGTACTGGATTCATGTAGCAATTCCACGCTCAAACCATGCTGACATGAACATCTGAGAAGATTGCATGCTCTCCTTGTCCATAACGTAACACAATTGGGATTATTACTTTTCAAGGAAGGGCGAATGATCCATGCTCAATCATGCAAACACACTCTTTCCTTGAGTGCATTCATAACTTGTGTGATTGCGTGCAAGTCTGCACTTCGAGCACTTGTGTGCAGCCCTTTGCATCATGTGCAACATCAAAGAACATGGCACACGACTTAGAAGATTATATCCGCACCTCGATTGTCACCTTGCAGTCCTTTGCATCACGTGCTTTGTGTGCTGTGCAAAGAACGTGTTGCATAATGTTGAAGACAACACTAGCTTGCAACATTGCATTGTGCTCGCAACATTGCTCCTAAGATGTGCTCACAACATTGCGATGCACATGTAGCATCGCTGCACCGTGCTTGCAACATTGCTTTTGGGATCTGCTCATAGCATTGTGTTGTGCATGTAGCACTGCACCACACTTGCAGCATTGCGTGTTGCTCACAATACTACACTACACCAAGTCGTGCCATGCGCACAACCTCAGTGCATCCTCAATCTTATGTGCAACACCTCTAGACATGCTGCGTAACTCAACTTTTGTTTAGGACCTCTGGGTTACACATTGGCCACGTGGACATTCCGTGCAACGTTGTGCCATGCGAAGTGGCAACTTCTAGTGTACGATACGCTAACACCTAACAACATCTTGCTGTTTACAGCCTAAATATCTATATAGGAGAGTTATAATGGAAGGATCTAAGGTATGTTACAGGTAGAATATTCTCAATAAAATAATCCACAAAAGTCATACAATCTAGAGTATAGCTATTAATACAGTAAATGATGAAATGATAGTGTAAAACACAAGAAGGGATAAAGACTTAGCTGTACAGAGAGTTACAAAAGTGATTTGGGTGTGCAGAATGTCTGGAATGGATGACCTGAGCCTAAAGATGCTTTGTTGCGAAGACTATGCTTGGAAATGACTTTTGTACGAATCTGTACATATCCTGTTGGGTCGTCATATGGTCTGGTCCTGCTTCATATGGTTTTGTCCTGGCAAATGATGGAGCTTTATAACATTGCTTGCTTGTTGTTGGTTTTGAAATGGTTGCCACTGTCTGTCGCTAGGGTACACACACCTTTAGCACCACCTGTAATAACCCGCAACAAATAGAAAACCCTAGATACCTGCAACAAATTTCATGAAATGATTAGATTACAAAAGTAGAAATCTGTGTGTAGGTGAGGCTGGACTGACCTTGGCGGTTAACCCTTGTCAAACCAATCCAGGTCCTGCTATACATCCCCTCGAGCAGGAGCAAGCCTCATGTAGTTCTCCTAGTGTTGGTGCAAGTAGTGCATGCTATCCAAGCCAACCCCCTATGTTGCTCTTGTGTCTCTTGACACAAAGAATAGCGGGTGTGACTATAGATAGAATAGAAATGTAGTGTGGTGTGATGTGCCTCAAATGCTAAAATTGATCTCCTTTGTCTCTTAAGACTTTTGACAATGCTTGGAGTGACTTGCTCTTACTAAGACATAGCTCTAGGATCTTTACATGCTTGGTAATGGAGGAAGCTAAACTCTTGAACCTAGTTTGAGTGCTTCAGACCTGTGTGGTGGCTGCTCTAAAGGATGTGCAACTGCGTTAGGAAGATTTAGGAGAGCCTCGAGTGTTTTAGTGTTGATGTTTTGGAATTGGAGTATTTGAGAATACTAGGTGAGTTATGAAGTGTATTTGACTTGCTTATATAGGCTTTCGTAGGTTAGATGTTGCAGTAAGATTTTCAAATTGAGAAAAGGGTCGTTAGTAGGTAGGGGATAGGACCATGCAGGTTGGCCCAAAGTATAATATGACTTGGTCTTGTACTTTACGGTCCCGTATAGGAACCTAGTGACGAAAGAGCCATAGTACGGTAAAGATGCCTAGGGATAGATTATTGCTTTGGATAATTAATATTGCATGCATGAATGATAGATCGCTGTGTAGAGATAAGCAAGTCATGCGGGAGAGAGAAGGATATGTCAATTGATTTCAGAATGTGAGTGTAAGTCTTAGTATAGGAACAAAGCCAAACTTGTCATTGCCAAAGGATAATTTACCAAGTTTGAGTGTCTACACTTACGTACCCTTGGTGGCCAAGTCACGTAACAGTCAGAAGGTGAAGAGTGACACATGGAATCCTAAGGGTCCAACTTCTGTAACAGTTTTGGTTCCTTCACGGCTTTGTAGTATTTATGTACACATTTGTAGCCTTAAATAGCAAGTAGATAAGTAGAAGATAAACAACCATACATCTTTCTCAAGATTATACTATGTACAAAATGCTCAAAGAAATAAATACATACTGTTCCAGTTCTATATCTCTCTCCTCTGTTTCACTCAATACTAAAGCTTTTGCATACACACACAGCACATCTAGGTTCTCATATAGTGTTGTGCCCCGGACCACTTGGGTTCCGGATCAGGTTTTAACACAAGAAATGGGTGTGTGCATGTTATTTGTATTAATGCATGAATTGGCATGTATCTATGTATATGTATATACATATATGTGTAGATAAACATAATTATGTGTGTGTGTGTGTATGTTGTTGGAGTTGTATTCACACTAGGTACAATTATCTAGTTTTTATTTACCTAGTCTAGTTTCGCTTGTGTTCATACCTAGCTTGTTAAGCTCACTTAGGGAGTTTCTAGATTTATTTACATTTAGTCAAGTTGCTTTATTAACAACTTGGATTGCACGTAGGTTTGTTTGTGCGCATGATTTTAGGGAGTTTACCTTATTCCCTAATATTAGTTTCTCACAATAATTAGCTTGTCGTGAATAACAAGTTTGTGAGCCTATATAATAAGCACTCCAATAAGCTTATTGTATGGGACAAATACGGACAAATAAAGTTTGGAGAAATATCTTGGAGGTATAATTTATTTTGCAGTCCTGATTATTTACAGAGGTTGTGAATTTGCTTAAAGCTTGATCAAGTGGTGTTGTTCTCCAGAATTGATCTCGAGATCCTAATGGTTGCTCTCGTATGTGTGCATGCCTCCATATAAATGTGTATGCTCACACACACGTGTGTGTATGTATATGTATATATTTAAATGGATTGGCAAGGATTGATTTATCCCAAAGTGGTACAAATTTGAACAATATTTAAGGTAAATGGAAAATCAATTCTCTTGTGGGTTATATAAGGGACCGGTATCATGCACCAAATTGGTGTCTAGCTTGGCAGCGACCTTAAAAACCATCTTGACCTTTATGTATATATATTTTCAGAGATTCATGATTCATGCGCTTTGCCATGGTTCAAACATCACAGAATTCACGAGTCAGACTCAGCAAAGTTTCAGCAAGTCAAAGGATTAGTCAAGTTGTAACTAGCAAATACTCTGAAAAACATGGCAGAGTGAATAATGCATAAAACATTTACAAACAATTTGGCAACAAAATTTCAGAACGAGAAACCTGTTTAAAAGTGCAAGAAACAGAAATACGAGTGTCAAGGTCCCATTTTTTGCAATCTGAATAATGTACATTAAGTTGTTTAGTTTGGAATTAATTCTACTACTTTGAGATGTGTTCAGCCTTCCACTTAACTTTGAAGTCAATCTTTCCCTCCATACCTATGACACAAAAGTAGAAAGTTCTTTCCGAGCACAAATTTATTAGGTATTTCAATATTTTCAAGATTGAGCTCATGGTTTTTGACACATAATTTACTCTCTTACTACTTTGACATGAATTGTACTTCTAGCTTTCTGTTAAATTCTTTTTCTTCTAACATTTGGAACTTTTCCAATATGTTTCTGTTTACCTAAAGTGACTTTTTGCAGAATAATGTGGCATTTAATAATTTAAACAAGCTTAGCATTGAAAAGCTTAGAGGACCACCTTCCTCAAGCTACTCATTATATATTAATGACATCAATTGAATTAAGCAAAATATAAGCAAAGATGGTTTGTAGTTAAGTAATCCGAGTTTCGTGCTTCTTAAGGTAATTATTACAATGATGCAATGTCCTGAATTTTAGACAATGAAGGATTGCAAACCTTGCTGCTGAGTGCAGGTATCAAGAATTTGATTCTCCAGAATCTGCACCATTTGATGGAGGCACTAGAATTTGATTTAGCTGAAGTCCAGTTTAGTTTATTCCTGACGAATGCCTGCATATTCAAGAGGCAATTCTAGTCTGAAAGAGTGTTATTATCAAGATATGTGTAGTTGTGTGCAAGATACTGAGATTTTTAAACTGATAGAGAAAAAGTACTTCGCATGAACAAAAAGATGGTTCAGATTAGGCAATAAGAAGAGGAGAATCTTTTTTAAGAGCCCGATCTAAGTGTTCATTGTTGAGATCAATCATGTTCACGGTATTGACTTTCATGGGTAGATTCAAACTAGCGTGTTTTGAATTAGAATGTAGTCTGTAGTTTGATCTGCATCGCAATGCATCAATAAACATATCTCAGCACTTGACTTGTTAAAACTTCTCTTTTCCAGTTAGCACCTTAATATCTATTAGTGCCTGCTGCCCTGAATTTTCTTGACATTGCCAGAATTCGAAAATTGGCATTTTCAACTCTTTTGTGAAAGCGTAAAATGCTCCTATGTAGAAACGAGCGTTGCTGTAAAAACTTCAAACAAATTCACAGAGGACATTGACATTTAATTCTTAAATCAAACTTTATACATCAATTATTTTACATCATATTGAATACAAAACATAGATGAGCCTTTACAGGATGATTTAAAAAGTAAATATTGACAAATAAAATGAGTGGAAACTAGGATGATTAAGCTCAAGGTTGGTGTTATGTTTGAATATATTTGGAATTTTGGACTAAAGCATATTTAAATCTGGAGGTAAAGGTATTTTTTTAGGTCACAGCCTAGCGAGACACCAGTTTGGCCTATTATGAGATCCCTCTCATGGTAGCCCACAGAGGGATTTCTTTTTTCATTTACCTTTATATTGCTCAGATTTTGTAACTTCATAGTCCAAGAGCAAACTACACTTTGCCAATACACTTATAACATTGCAAAACTGACTTAAATCAATGAAGCCGTTACCAGGTAAAAGTAGTTTCAACCCTTTTAAAACAAGGATTTCACTAAGGTTTTCTATCAAAGTTTTGGATCACACAAAAGCAAATATATAGATTGGTATTAAGTCTAAAAGGTAAAAATGTGAAAGATGATAGATCAACATAGTAGCCTGTAATTGACACCGCCTATGAAACCAATAAAATCTAATGGCAGCATTCCTGGCTTGGCTTAAGTGGTGTATTTCCATGGCGGACAATGCGAGCCAACTGTGTGATAGTGCTTGTCAGATCACCAATACTTTGAAGAAAATGTGACATTTTACGGAACCTGATTGGCAAAGAACTTATTGTGACATTTACACAACTCGAAGGATTTGTGTATGATGATGAAGATTGCAAAAGCTAAGAAAAGAGGATTGGTCTTCAGCCCCCTCTTCAAATGGGTGAATCTATTTTCAATGCAAGCAACTTGGACTTCACTAATGCGCCCACCTATTGTTGGTGGTTCTATGAGGAGGAGACGACCTCATGAATTTCAGTCCTTCCACCATTTGAGTTACGTCCCTTTGAAGCACCATCAATCGTTCAAGGGGTTTTCCTTTTATTAAGCATACCGCCCCTTTCAACATTTCCTCTTAAAGGACGAATGACCTTTCTGCAATCCAACATTAGATCTTATTAGTAACCCTAGGAGTAATAGGAAGTCATATGGTGATGTGAATCTTTGAAGCATTAGCCCACCGAAGGATATTCAATATAAAATGTTGAGACCCAAGTATTCTTGTTGTGAAGTCCATAAGGAATATCAAACTCAGAACGACTAGATTTGTCCTCCATAAAATTAAAAAAGCATGCTAGATTTAAAAACTAATTGTTTGTGTGAAAAGGGTTTAGGCTCAAACTTGGGTGGTTTGCATGGTAGAACCCCAACCCCATTGTGATAAGCATAAAAAAAAATGGTAGGATAAGGATTTGTGTGGACTACAGAGAATTGAATGTTGCTCGTGTCATAGACCCTTTTCTTAACCTTTTACTGAGGAGATCTTGGAAGGCGTTGCAGGGTGCGAGATTTACTCTTTCACTGATGGATTTTCTGGTTATCATTAGGCACATATTGCTAAAGAAGACCAAGAAAAGACAACTTTCACCATTGAGTGGGGAAGTTTTGCATATATAGTTATGCCGTTCGGGTTGAAGAATATGCCTGCAATATTTTTGCGCATTGTTGTACAAACATTTTAGGACTTTATTCACAAGTTTTTACAAGTTTATTTGGATGATTGGACTATATATGCGCTGGCAACATATCACTGTGACAATTTGAGGCTTATGTTTGAGAGGTGCCGATAGTTGAGCATCTCTTTCAACATTAAAAAGAGTATTTTTGCGACAGCGTTTGGAACTTTGTTGGGACATATTATATGCAAAGAAGGTTTGTTGGTAGATCCAACTAAGGTCACAGTTATATTGTGCTTAGAGGAGCCTACCAATCATAGCAAGGTGTGTCGTTTTTAGGACACACAAGGTACTACATAAAGTTCATTAAGGGATATGCTAATATTTCCGCGCCCTTGGAATAATTATTGAAGAGTAGAGGAAAGTTCCATTGGAATGAGGCGCAACAACTAGCGTTTGAGATATTGAAGGAAAGACTTACTTCTGCGCCCATTTTGTGCTTTCCTTCTTGGGACAAACCATTCCATGTACATGTTGATGCCTCTAACATGGCCATTGGTGAAGTGTTAGCACAACCTGGTAATGGGATTGTTGATCATCCTATATGTTTTGTGAGCAGGAAGTTGACCCTAGTTGAGTAGAATTATACAACTAAAAGGCGCGAAACATTGTCGATGATTTACGCACTGCACAAGTTCAAATAGTACTTGTTGGAAACTCCTTTTATATTTTATACAAATCACATGGCACTTAAGTACTAGGTCAATAAGCTCGTTTTGCAGGGGTGCATATGTTGGTGGATTATCTTGTTTCAGGAATTTGACTTTATCGTGGTGGTAAATCTGGGAAAGAAAAATTCTGGACCGGATCATTTGTCAAGAATTAACTCAGGTGAGGACGTGTAGAGCATTGATGACACAATTTTGGATGCACAAATGTTTAGATTGAACCGCATGCCCTCTGATTTAAAAGATATCGCTGTGTTTTTGCATACTGGTATGGCGCTTGCAGGGATGAAGAGTTTAGAGAAGAAACAACTTGCTCTACACGTCGCGCCTTACATGTTAATTAGTGGAAATTTATACAAGTTAGGGCGTGATGAAATTTTGCGTCGGTGTGTACTTGAACATGAGCATGAAGCTATAATGGAGGAAGCTCATGGTGGGATTGCAGGAGGACATTATGCAAGAAATACTACTATGCGCAAGATCTTGTTGGCTGGCCTTTGGTGGGAAACACTATACAAGGATTGTAAAGAGTATGCCAGGGCGTGTCATCATTGTCAGCACCTTGGGAAGCCTGGGCATAGGGATGAAATGTTGTTGCGACCGATAACAAGTATTGAACCTTTTGAAAAATGGGCGATTGATTTTGTGCATCCTATTTTCCCACCTGTGCGTAGGAATGGATCGCGCTATATCATTACATATACAATTTATCGGACCAGGTGGGTAGAAGCAACACCTACAAAGGATTGCATGGCAACTACAACATCAAGATTTTTATGGGAAAACATTATCAACAAGTATGGATATCTGTTGAGCTTGATAAGGGATAGGGGCACTCATTTTATTAATGAGACTATTAGAATATTATTGGCATAATTTATGGTGGCACACCACAAGACAACCCCCTATACCCATAGGACAATGTGACTGGTGAGGCTTTCAACAAGATATTGGGACATAAATTAACAAAGATCTGTGATGTTGGAAGGAAAGACTGAGATGATAAAATTTTTGCTGTACTTTGGGCATACAAGACAACTTACAAAAGATTGAACAAAGCCAGACCCTTTCAGTTGGTGTTTGACGTGGAGGCTATTTTCCCTGTAGAATTTACGTTACTCTTCTTGCGTATTGTGCGCGCAGGAGGACTGGATGATGAACAAGCACTTGAAGAGCGTATAGACAAACTGATACAATTGGATGAGTGGCGCACTATCGCACATTGGAGCTAGAAGACAGAAAAGGCTAGGCATAATGCATGACATGATAGGCATATTAATAATAATCAGTTTGAGGTTGGACAAATGGTTCTTCTTTATGACTCCAAGTTTGCATGCCACCCCAGAAAATTGAAGGTGCATTGGTGGTGACCGTATGTGGTGACCTATATACTTGATTCGGGTGCTTGTCAGTTGCAGGTACTGGATGGAACACGATTGCCCGATTACTTCAACGTGAGTAGGCTGAATCCCTATTATAAATAAGTCTTCTTCGTGTTTGTAATAAGGCAGTATTGCCAATTAGCTTAGATTTCCCTTTTATGCATTTCTTTTATATGTGTTTCCTTTCATCGTTATTATGCTTTGTTAATTTAGTTCAGTGTTTTTGTTCTAATAAGTGCGTTTGCGTGCCAGTAGCTAATTACTATCTAGTGCATTCATGCGTAGAGGACCACGTATACTTTTAGAGTGGGGTGGAGCAGATACATGATAAATGGGGCGAGATTGAACGCCCTCTGGAAGATGGGTATGGATAGAAAAAATATGGTGCATGTGCTTGAAGTAAAGGTGTAGATCAAGAAAAATTGCTCATAAATGAAGACCACACGTAGATGGATGGAAGCACAGTGTAACACGAGGTAGGCAACAACATGAGAAACTATTTGGTATTAGGCACAAAGGTTTTGTACTTCAGCACATGAAGGTGCTTGAGAGGAGGTCTGTGGCCGAGAAGTAGTAGGCACGCTAGAAGGTTACGATTAGGGTGCGAAAAACTCAGCGCAGAAAAGTTATTTGCGAAGCGTGGAAAAAGGAACGAAAAGCCATTTAATGCTGAGTACGGTGCTAGATGGAGAGCAATAAATGTGGGAAAATTTGCAAAAACTATAAAAGGCGGGCTTGCAATATCATTTTTACCTTGCATTGTGAATTGTTCGAACGAGTTGAAGAGTGAGCTGAAGAACAAGTTGCGTGGGAAAGTGCGTAAGAGAGCTATTATAGACATCAAACTAGAGAGATTTGTGCACAACATTGGTTGGAGCTCCATCAGAGGGTGTGTTTGAGCGAAGAAAAAGCGTGCGGGAAAGCAAATCTGTGAGCTAGGGTTCGAGGTGAAGCTAGGGCAGGCGAGTTTTATGTTGCAGAGATCGAATCTAGTGTAAGAACACATTTTTACCGTCGTAATGACACCAAAACGAGCACCTGGAGCAACCACGAGTGGCATGAAGCAAAAAGAAGTGGAAGTAGAGGTGGAGGATACCCCTGAAAGCAGATTTTAAGAGATGTATTACCCAGAAGGCATCATAATGGGATTGGATTGGGAGTCACATATTAGGCGAAGCAAAGTAAATGACTTCAATCATCGTACTAAGGATAACATGGATGAGTTGGATAAACAATTGGTGGTGAAAACAAATTTGCAGACAGAATGACATGGCCGTTTATGATGATGCAGGACAAAAGCTGGTGAATGTTAGATTTATGCAGCTATATGAGCTGCCATATTTTGGAAAACCAGAGAAGTTGTATCAATGGTTGATGTCCCAAGTCCAAGATGACTTCTTTTATTTTGCAGGCCGATGAATGTGACTTACCACGCCCTTGATTGGAAGGTTGACATGGTTGAGAAGCTCGCGCACTGAGATTAACAGTGACCTTATTGATGATGAGGGCGTAGAGGTAACAAGGACTGCACTGGCTTATGCGAAGGGAGGGTGTGTGATCGATATTGTCAAGTTAGAAAAGTACCCTATGATTTAGGCAACGACGCACCTCCTCACCAAGTTGAATAACTAGGAGTGCTGAAGCCAGGTAAATAAAATATGGCTCCATATTGCTAAGAAAATGACATAGGGAGTTATATACAACTTGTCTTCTTTCATTGTTGAGACTATTATTGAAGAAGCGCACCATGGAGACAAAATAAGCTTTGGTGATATTTTGTCTATTGTGTTTGTAGAAATTTGGGTACCCGATGGGCCAAAGGAGAATATTTGGAAATATCCCAAAGAGAAAAAGTCCTTTGCAAACAGATTTGCAAAATACACATGTGATGGATCTATGAGTGGACCTTACAAGCAAAGGCTGGAACTCTGGTATAAGCGCTTGTGCGAAGCCTTTGAGTATGAATGGAGAATACCTAAGGACCTTCCTTCGGTATTGGATAAGTAGACATAGTTTGCGGTCTATCAACATTTTTACAAACACATATTTGGAATGAAAGATGGAAAGTGGAGCCCTTGTGCAAGCTCCCATATGCCTTCACATCGCGTTACTTCCAAGCCTCGGTGCACAAGTTTTCAAACGCGTGTAGATTGGGCTTTGATGCAGACAAAGTAGACTATGATTATCATATGCCTCGAAAGACATACGCATATTCGAGTATGTCTGCTTACATAGAAAATTTGATCTTAATTCAATGAGCTTGACAGTTGGGAAGTTTGGCGTGGCTAAGGTATACATCTATCTTAAGCCCAAATTGGAAAAAGGTAAATATATTGAGAATGAGTTTAGGGTTCCTGAACTACCCAAAGGGAAGCATACGGTGGGCACATTGCAGGATGAAGAGCCTAATCCACCCGACACAGATGAAGAAGAGTTACAGGAAGATAACACTAGATTGGACCATGTCACAAGGAAGAAACCAACTATAGGGGAAAAGAGAACGCACGAGGCAACACCTCTGAGACAAGAAAGTGGAGAAGTGAGGATGGAAATGGGCGTCGTGGAGATAGAGGAAGGTGAGGGCACCGAGGATCAACAATTTAGGAGGGTGTTGAGACGGACAAGGCCTTAAGGCACAAGTTCAGGGCCCTCACAACCACCTAGAAGATCACCCCGAAACTCCCCAATGAAGATTCAGCTAGAGAAGAAGAGGTGCAAGTATATTCCCACTAAGGATAGTGAGGGGGAAAAGTTAGATGACAACACGTATTTTGTTAAGGAGACTCCTGTTATTATTGTGGACGTAGGGGAGCCTTGGGACAAAGGAATGCATCATGATACAACGACATTTGAAGAGCGGGAAGTGGTGAGTGGCATTATAGGTACATGGCCAGTTTAAGATAAGGGCGAACCATCCGGTGAGCTTACTGGTGCAGGGGAAGGTCCAACACTTGATGCTAGAGTGCGCATTCCGAATGGTTGTCGTTCTGAGAGGAATAAGGATGGAGAGATGTATAAGACTCCCACTGTTGGATATATTAATGATCCTACAAAAATCATTCACGCCAGGTTTCAAAGCAATTTGGAGCCTGAGGAGCTTTATGGATGGGAACTGATGGACCCTGAAGCGGCCAACCTACGCACCATAAAACAACTCTCTTGGAGCATGCAAACTCATATTGATGAGCCTGAGTTTGATGTAAAAGAATTTGCATGCATTAAGCAAAAAATGAAGAATAAATCCCAAGCCACTCACTGGACGGTGAGGCCTACAGAGTTTACTGATGAGCAAGTGAGTAATGCACTAAACAAAATGGCAGTTGAAGTAGTGCGTAGGAATATTGATAAATCTGCCATGCTGAGGATGCTGATGGAGGAGAATAAGAGCCTGAAAGAACAAGTGGAACAATTGACTGAGGGGTGGAAGAAGGATAAAGAAAAGCGGAAGGATATTTTGGACTTTACGGCAGAGCTGGGGAAGGAGATTATCGATGCACATCCAGATGTTGATGAATAGACCGAGCAGACCTATCAATCGTCCTTGCACTTCTTACAGGACTGTGTTCACTTGTTGATTAAGAAGCATTTAGGGGAGTGCAAAGTGGCTAAGGAGGGTAAAGCAACTACGAAGGAAAAGACTAAGGCAACAATAGTGCACCGAATAGTTGGGTATGAATCTCTGCTCCAAGTATTAAAGGATGAAATGAAGAAAGTAGACTCGGCGTTGAATTTATGTGTAGACCCAGAGCCAATCATGAAGACAAGGACTTTGGTTGAGGAGAATGAAGTCCTCGTTGCAAAGAAGAATGAGATTCTTGGGCGCGAGGAGAGGCTGACACTACCGGTAGAGAAGCGCGATGCACTTACAATAACCCGAGACCCTCACAAGGAGAAGATAAAGGAACTTGGAAAATTGATAGCCCGATGGATGGATGCAATGGACGGGATGGTTTCTAATTTGGTGAACGTTCTTAGGGTGTTAGAGAACAAAGGCAAAAATATGACCTTGGATGAGATGGATGGATTACTTGTGGACATCCCTGAAAAGACAAAGAAGGTGCTCAGTGATTGGAATGAGTTAGAAGTGGAAATCAAGAACGAATACCCCGAGTTACTTTTTCCTTCAGAGGAAAGAAACACCCATATTCTTTTTGATATATCTTCATTGTGTACAATCATTATTTTATTCATTATTCTTTATTCTTTTGAGAGATAAGGCATGGTTACCGATTACCGGGGGCGACAATGAAGCTAGTGTGGGGTAATGTTGACTGGACAAAATATAGCCTAAGTGTTAGAGTTCCATAAGAACAGGGCACATAGGTGCGCGCGGAAGTTCAACAAAAGAAAGATGCGTCGGGAAAAGACAAAGTTCGGGACTTAGTCGTTTTGCATGTTATGGGTTAAGAATAAGGTTGAATGCAGAGCACACATTAGATAAGAACAAGAAGTCTTGTGGATGAAGCAATGACTATTATTGGAGCAAGTGGAAGATCAAGCGTCATGCGAAGTTTGAGCTAATAATAGGATATATATATATATATATATATATATATATATATATATATATATATGGTGTTATTAATAGATGATCTATTATTAGGTGAAGCTAGCATGCTTATTTAGTTGCTTTTGTAGCGGTGCATGGCTATTTTGAGCATGCAACCTATTTTGAGAGTGCTTGGGTGGTGAAGGGAAAGTCCCCACCCCCTATATATATATTGATTTGCTTGGTTTAGAGAGATCTAGTACTCAGATTGTGACAGCGTTATGTTGCTGGTATGATGCGCACATGGCTTTGTATTGTTACTTTTGATGTATTTAGCTACTGGTTTTGTTATGACTTAATATAATGGATCATTGTGGATGGTTACTGGTTCTTGTATGGTAAATATGATATTTATCCTTGTTTGATTCATTATGCGCTATGGTTAGCTAATTATTGTTATGATTTGCTTTGATTACTTGTTATGGAATATATACATGGTCATGCTAACATCTTGAAAAAGCTAGTATAAAAAGAGGGATCTGGTACCTTTGTGTGTTTCAGGTGAGTGCTCAGATCTGTCTGAGTGATGGGCTAGCGCGTCTAGGGTTTTGAGTAAGAAACATAGACTACAAATAACAACAAAATGGGTCACCACAATGTTAGGATTTGAAATTGAAATCATTTATAAGAAAGGGAAGGAGAATGTTTTGATATATGCACTCTCCAGGAAGTGCGAGCCCATAAAATCTTTTTTATGTACAATATCCATAGTATAATCCAATAGCGTGGATGAGGCTTGATTAAAATGGGAGAATGATAGAGATACATAGCTTACAATTAAAAATATCCAAAAAGATTTAGGTGTATCAGAAAATATTTTGTGGAAAGGGGACTCCCTATGGTACAAGGATAGGTTGTATCTATACAAGAATTCAACCTTGAAATAAAAGGTGATTGTAAAGCTACATTCCTCTCCACTAGGGTTATTGAGGATTCTTAAAGAATTTTTATAGAATCAATAATGATTTATTTCGGGAAGGACTTAAGGGGGATGTCCAAAAATTTGTGGAAGAGTGTATGGTGTTTCAACAAAATAAGGGAGAGAGAATTAAGTCACAAGGTATTTTGCAACCCTTAGCTTTTCCTAGCCAGTAGTGGGAGGATGTTTCTATGGATTTCATTACAGGTAAGGGGAAAATTTCATCATGGTGGTTGTGAATATACTCACCAAACATTCCTATTTTTGTTCCTTTTCACACTAATTTGTAGTAAGCACAATAATGTATTCTTTTATGGGCACAATTATGAAGTTACATGTTATCCTTAAGATCATAGTAAGCGATTGAGATGTTATATATTTAATTTTAATTTTTAGAGTGATTTATTTTCATATTTGGGTACTCAATTGGAACATATATCATTTTATGATGGACAATAAGTCATATAAACAAATGGTTAGAAGGATATTTGTGTTACTTTGCTTTATATGGACATGAATGTTGGGTTCATTGATTGCCTATAACAAAATGGTTTTACAACACTTACTTCCATACGTCATCCAAAATGTCTCCTTCTATCTCCTTGTATGGGTACTAACCACCACCCATCACCTATTCCTTGAGGGTACAACTAAAGGTTCAAGTTGCAAAATATACATTCAACACTAGCATGGTATATTAGCCAGTTTCCAAGAGAGCTTGAAAATCACACAAAATCAAATGAAAAAAAAACATAAACAACACCAAAATGAAAGATAATTTGAAGTTGGTATTGGGAATTTGTGTTTCTTTAACCATACAAGAATATGTCCTTGAAATAATAGAAGGATAACAAGATTCCTCTTTAAGTATTACAATCTTGATCAAATCTTGCAGAAAATTGGCAGTGTAGCATACACGATAACTTTACCTAATTTTGAACTTATACATATTATATTTCATGTCTCATTCTTGAATAGGGTCATTAAACAATGAGTATAAAACCAAATAGATTTACCAACGTTGGACTAGGAATGAAGGATCATCTTAGAACCTAAGGAAAACCTTAAAACATGCACCAAGAAGGTACAAACTAGGGCAATTCAAGAGTATCTGATTAAGTAGAAGAATCTATCTATAGAATATGCATCATGGGATAATGAATCATTCATGTACAAGTACTCAGAGTTAGTCAACACAAAGGACACCATTGGTTTTAAGAGGAGGGGCATAATACATAACCTATAATGTGTATTGGGATATGCATGGGCAAATTGTGGTTAACATAACCTCTTACATTTTCATATCACATTTCTTTATGTTTTCATATTGTTAGTAGGGGGTAAGTACATGGAATTTGTGGGTAAAAATGGGGTCTTAAGAGGATGTTTGTTTTAAAAAACAAGAAACCTTAACTTATATGAATTATTTGAGATGGCTACACTCAAAATTTTAAGATGTTATAAGAATATGAATTGTGGCATTTTGTACATGTGGTAGTATTTAGAAACTAGACTAAAAAAATTTGTACAACATGTGGTAGTATTTATAAACTAGACTCAAAATGCCACAAAATTTTTGAGTCTAGTTTCTAAATACTACCACATGTACAAAATACCACAATTCATATTCTTATAACATCTTATAATTTTGAGTGTAGTCATCTCAAATAATACATATAAGTTAAGGTTTCCTATTTTTCAAAATGATGATTTAATAAATAATGATGATGAAATAAGTAACGAAAATGAAGTGAATAATGATATTGAAATGAGTATTGATGATAAATTGAATAATTATGTTGATATGAATAACGATAAAGAATATTTACATGAGAATCTAATTGTTAATTTTGAAAATTACATGGAAACACTATATGGTGAAAGTAATTATAATATCATTCATGTTTGCATATACGACCCATTAACTTAATTGAAATTGATAAATATACTTTGAAACCAATTCCTAACAAAACATATAACCAAAATCCAAGAATAAAATGTATGAGAATTTGGAATAACTATTTTAAGATAATAAATGATGTTCAAAGATGTTAATTGTATATACACATAAATTTTCACTTTTCATCTTTCATACATGTTACTAACAACTTCCCTTGCACAAATAAGGGTCACTGATACATCTATTTTTTGAGCGGGTGCTTTAAGGGGCCTATCGAGAATGGGGTATGATTATTCACGTAATCATTATGGGTTAGCGACAATACACAAAGTATCGCTATGTGGTCCCAGCCTTAGTTGTCCTTGCATTAGTTATCCTTGTCCTTTTATGTCTCATACACACTGCACATCTGACACTTTACTTGCATCTCACCACTTAGCACTTAGTTCATTCAGTTCCATGATCTATGCCACCTATTTTTGAGGTCCGAGGGGTTAAAAATATTAACCATGATATATATTAATTAAATAAAATATATGAAACATTATACAAAAAATTATAAATAATTGCAATAAAATGAAATGAACACTGAGACAATATTTACGTGAAAAATCCCCCTAGGGGTAAAAAACAATGGAAAAGAATTTTTCATTAAATGAGAAACAATTACACAGTCCAGTAAAAATATCCTCCCCTCACTTCTGTCCATTTGGTAATTCAATCAGGTGTGACTTCTCGTGAAGCACCCCAATTAAATAAAATTGATTTATAAAAACCAATTAAACCATAAACACATAGTTTACATTAAATAAAATTTAAATATATAATATTATAAATTATTTAAGTATAAACTAAGGTTTATACAAGAACACTTAATGTTAAATGTTCTAACACTCCCCGTTAATATTAAGTGGGGAACATATGCTAAAGTTACCAGTTTATATAACATGATTTACAAATCCATAAACCATAGTTAAGGTTTAGACTAGCATATCACTTTTTAAAGATTTAAACACCTTCATCATGCACAACTTACCTTTTGGTACAAAATGATTTGGAATTCATAAATTAGAAGTTATGATTTAGGCTAGGCATGTTTTGTGAGACTACATCTCATAGTTTCTCATGGAATATATTTACCAGCATCTCTAGGAGCATTTTATAAAGTAAATACTTCCTTTACAATAGATATAACACATTAAACCTAGAGTTATATGTTTACAAAGATCATAAAAAGATCTTTTACAATGATTTACATTGGAGCAAAATTATAGAGGAGAAGGAGAAAACACATGGCTGACCATTAGGAGGTGACATTTTCATGCACACTCCCCCTCAATGGAAACTCTGAAAGGCCAAACATTGCACGAAACTTGTAGAACTTTACAGTAAACAATGGCTTTGTAAACATATCTGCAACTTAATTTTAAGTCAGGCAGTATTGGAGATCTATATCACCGCATAACACCTTCTCTCGGATGAAATGCATATGAATCTCTATATGCTTCGTTATCTGATGGTGAACTATATTCTTAGCAAGAGAAATGAAACTATGACTATCACACAGAAGAGGAGTACTTCCTTTAACTTTTATGTGAATCTCTTCCAACAACCACTTTAGTCACATGGCTTATTTCGCTCCTTCCATCGCAGTTCTATATTCTTCCTCAGTAGAAGAGATGGAGACTGTCGACTGCTTTTTATTGCTCTAAGTAATGACATACGTAACAAAACTAAACACATATGCAATTGAAGATTTTCTATCTATCACAACATCAACATGGTTAGAATCATGATATTCATATAAACATGCATTACCATAATAAGCATAATATAAATAATTTATTGATTTCACTTTTAACCATTTATAAATCTTACACTAATAGGTTACAAAACAAGTTGTATAACAATTTAAATGACAATATGCTTAAAAAACTAACCATTTCATATTACCAATATGTTGATTTTTTGAAACAAAAATTTCAACAGTTCAATCTTGAAAATATATTAGATACAATCAGTAATTGGATGTCTCTAATACATACACAAAGACATCCCCAAATGTCATTTGATATGCATATAATACTATTTTAGTAATCACATACTAATTTAAAGTTTAGAAAATGTTTTATCAACATACATATCTTCATTATCTACTTTAAGCCTTTAAATTTGTGATAAGACTGATTTTTATCTAAGGATTTAAATTTAGATAACACATCTGATTTTTTTTTTAATATAAGAATCATTATACCATCATTAATTGAAATTAATCACAAGTACACAAAGGTGAGGTTTTGTTCATATAAGTTATTGAACATGAGATTACAGAGTGGGGATTTGGTGGTGACAGCCCCCAATAGGGTTGAGGGGAAGCGCCCCTTGTGGGGTTTGAGGGTAGCGCCCCGGGTGCGCTCCCTGTCACGATACAAGGAGGGGTCAAGGGGCAATGCCCTTGTACGCCAATCACAATTAATAACCTACTCCTCCTTTGAAATTGACAAAAATCAACTCTTTGTGAGCCAAAAAACAATCTTTCATTAATCATATTTTCCTCAATTATTAATGAGCAAACATTCATTTTAAAGAAAAAATAAGCTACACTTGCATGCAAGGTTGTTAATGTCATGTTACTTAAACCTTGCCTATTATCAGTTAGTTTTACCAATGAAGTTGTACTTTTGTATAGCCTAATGAAAACTTGCAATATATGACCTTGTGGTTATAAATTACCACAACTATAATAATTTTCATCAAAAGTCGATTAACATTAATTTTAATGCAGTCTTGTAATTTTGAAATGCATATTGATTAGAAATCATAAGAAAAATTAAGAATAATGCTAAATTGTAGCTCTATCTAACTACATGGTGGGTTTCATAAAGGTGTATTTGTAAGACTAATATATTTAAGGATGATTAATGATAACTTATCATGTCCATTCTATAAATTATAGCTTATATTTGTCTTGATTATTTCAAAATTTTAATTATTCTAGGTATTAATTCATCTAGCTACTAGGTCATATGTTATATTGAAATTTGAAATATCTATTCGATAACATATTTTATTCAACATAGAGTAAAATTATCTATTTTAATCATTTAAAAAATATACTATAATATAATATAATTTCATAATATATAAGAGAGTCACCATGTGGAACATTTATAAAGGAGCATATTAATAAAGTAGACCATACAGATTCCATGCCATGCCCCATGACGACACTGGTCAACCATCCTACAAGAGACAAATTCAAACAATAAACAAAGTCCACGTGGAGTGGCCAAAGTCATATATGGAGCGACCACCTCACAATACCAAAACAATTTGAAATTTAAATTAAAACAATTCTAAATTATTAAGCTTAATATATATATATATATATATATTTGAAGACAAGCTCATATATATGTTTTTGTATTAACTCTGTTGAGCCTCGACTGAGCCATTTTACTTAACTTAGCGAGCTAACTTATCATATCAACCATTTAATCAATGCCAAACTAACAATGTACAATCCACATGGTGGGTCAAGATAGAGTTGAGCATTGATCCAATGGGATTATCAAACACACATGCCAACTCGAGTGATCAAGATCGAAATAACCAACTCTTGAACACACAACTCGGTGGGGCGATTTTCAAAGTACGGAAAAACAAAATCCAATGTGGCCGAAACCACATCAACCATTGGTAGTGTAAAGATTTATAAAGCATTCCATATGCCCCTGTATCCCCAATGTGGGACTAAAGACTTCAAAACCCATTAAAAATGTGTGATGCCTTAATGTAAATCGGTTGCATCTATGAATGTTGGTTTCAGATAGTAAAAATCTATTCAAGTGGAGAACCAGACTATCACACACTCATGAAGAAAAGGGTGCAATCGATCATCACAAGCCCCTTCCATGAGCCTTAATCGAAATGACATATTATAGAAATAAATTAGTGATGTCACCATTTGCATCTGTTTATCCTACATAAATGTGTGACAATTAAGAGAATTTTACTCTAAACAAACATAAATCGAATGCAAACTAAATATTGAGAAATTGAAACAACCGAGAACGAGTAAAATCAATAATCATGCAACCTTATCAGAGTTAAACTAATGGAAAAATAAAAGTTCCCCGGAAATCCTACAATCCCATCACTTGAACATACATATAAAAGTGTTAAAAAAAATCAAATACTTCTAACAAAAGCAACATATGGTTGAATGGAATGAGATTAGATGGTAAATCATCAGTGAATAAGTGATTGAGTGGAAAATCCCCACGTTCAAATTCTGGGGAGACATGTTAAACGTGGGTAAAATAACAAATCAATCTTTGAGTCCCAAGATGAGGTTGGCGTTGCACTTAAATAGAAGGCTGCCCGGCTAGGAAAATTTCCAATGAAAAGAACATGCAATTTAGGGTCGTTTTTTTATGGAGAAAGACCACAAAGTGTGGTACAAAAGTCAATTTTCAAAATTATGTCACATTATTTACTAGAAAATTGGCAATACAACAATTATGGACTGTGGAAACCTAAGATCAACAATTGTAGAAAATAATTGTGGCGTGTTTGTTGTTAGCAACAATTTACTAATATACAAAGCTTCCCATCTAACCATTGCCTTTATATTTTATGAAAAAAGTGAATGGGGTAAGGTGGAGAGGGCCATTTTATCAAAAAGAGTAAATGGGATAGGTTTTAAACTTTAGATTAAAAAAATGTTTGTTCACACCAAGGCTACTTAGTAATACAGTTAGGTTTTGTTACACACCACATTTTTTAAATTTTTTTTTGGGGTAAATGTTTGTGGATGATTAAATAAATACGAATGATAGTTGATAAATACATATATATAGTTAATTACACACACATGTATGCATTTATATACTAAAACATATACATACATATGTGTAGATGTATACACGGATCTATATGTGCTCTTACCACATAACATTTGTTGATTTTGTTTGATGATCACATTCTGGTTTGCTTCGTTATATTTGGATTGGTTAGCTGGACACCACCGTTGTTTGCTGTAATTAATGATGTTTGCATTCATTAATGATTTTCCAGGTCTCTTTAAGTTACTTTGTATTATTCATAGTATTTGATGAATCGGTCTTAGACCGCTTTGCATTATTAACGTTACCACATTGCTTGAAAAATGTTTAAAGTTTGAATGTTTTTAATTGGTCTTGGACAACTTTGCGAAGTAATTATTTATTGCTAACATATTGTTGACTTGGTCACATACCATCCTGCAAGGCAATAACGTGACGGTTATCGTTTAAATGTTTCGCAACTCCCCTCCTTGACATTGTGAACATGGTCATATACCATAAGATATTAAAATCATAAGTATTGTTGCTGCTCAAATAAGTGTCTTAGACCATCAACAATGTAAAGGATTATTGTTTTGTTGGGTCATAGACGACATTGCTTTGGAATTAGTAAATAATAAGTTTTATTGGTCACAGAGCATGGAGTAATTAATTATTTGGTATATTGGTCGTAGACCATAATGCAAATTTTAAAGATTTTATGCTATTGATTCATTTTATATGGTCATCGACCATAGTTAGCATGTAAATTGTTAAGGCTATTAAAAGCTATGGTCAATGACCATGTTACTTGACAATGTCAAGGTTAATGTTTATTGTTTTGTTTGAATGGTCATCGACCACAAGGTAAATGAAAGATAAGGAAATTAGATACTGTTTAAATTTAATTGATCTTTGACAGTTCAATCTCCATGCAATTGTTTTGGTGGGAAAAGAACTTTGAATTTACCAAATCCACTACGTGACACTGCTAGTCCATTAATTGCATTTATGAACCACAAATTTTGGGGAATAGGAAGCTTGTTGGACAAGCCAAAACGCATGCACTCACTCTCCATTCACATTTTTGGGTTTTTGTGGTTGTTTTGGTCTACATGAGGTTTTTGTGGGTACTTTGTTTGGAAATCTATTGCCGAAGTTGCATGAGGATAGTAAGAGGTATTATGGGAGATATGTTACATGCATTGATGGTGTTTGATTTAAAATGGCATATTTGTATCATTCTTGTTGTTGGAAATTTTTTGGAATTATTTTGTGGGCATTCAAAGTGGAGAATAACATGAAAGTTTGAAGGGAAAACAGATAGGTTCAGGCATGAGTGAATCTTACTCTTTTCTTGTTGTTTCATTATGAAATATGGGAATGTGATGGGATTTCTTTGCTATTTACAAATATTTATCTGTTCTTAATTTTATTGTGAAAATTTGAAGGAAAATAATAAGGAAAAATTGGTAAATATAATGGGTTTTCAATATTGTTTACAATCTGGTTTTTCATTTAGTTTGAACCTCCCAGTTTGTTATTTTAACTGATAAACATGCATGCTGTTCATGGACCTTTCTGAGAGCCGATTCACCATGAAAATAGTTTCTTAATGTTTTGATTGTTGGGAAATAAGATCCGCCTCTTCATTTTTCATAAGAATGTCGGAGGAAAAGACTTAAGCCCAGATGGGTTATTTGAGTTTGATATTTGATTGTTTGGTTAATATGCATTTATTACTTGTAAATAAAAACAACTCAAAAAGATATATGTTCCTTCTCCGAAATTGTGTTTTTGGTTATTTGGAATTTCTGATTAGAAAGCAAATGTGGATGTTAATGGGTTTCGTTTATAAGTTATAAAGGAAGTATATGTGATTTACTGAAAAGGGTTTTGTTGGATTTGAGGATATTGGTTGTTTTCAAGTCGTTAGGAGCTCGACATTGTTGGATTGATGAAATACTTTGTAGTGCCCACACTTTTTATAGCTCAGTAGCTTGTTGTTTATTTTCTCATAGACATGTTTTGACAGGGATTGGTGATATCTTGGACATTATATTTAGATAGTTGATTTTATTAGACATGTGTGACATTCAGGCGTATAGCGCCAATTTAGCCTAATTTCTTTATTGTCGCATTTTCTTGTTATGACATGGAAACTAATGAATATGATGTGCTTGGAACCTAATTATATTGATGGATAGTTGTTGCATGGTGGGATTATATGTCACTTTATCATCTTGTCTAACTTTTGGAATATGGAATATAATTGTGCACGTTGTCGCATCTTGATTTCAGTAGGATGTTAGGTTAGTTTAGCATGCATTGATATCTTACTATGTCATTTAATTATATTGTATCGAACAGGTGCGGTTAATGTGTGCAATGAGTGTGCAGGTGACAGGTTTACAGGAGAACGTGGGATTCAGGCCAACTACTCAATCTTGCACAAGCAGCCCACGGGCTGAGTCCTAGCCATGTTCACTGTGTGAAGCCTTAGGATAGATGATTATTAATTTTGGGCACTATGAGTGACCCCAATGTATGTAATGTATTGTGTTTTGATTTATTAATTTTGGTTAGGGTAGTTGGTTAAGTTGTAAACTTGTTTTGGGAGTTAATAATCCCTCTTTCATTTGAATTGTGGATTATGCTTAATGTGTCTCTTAATCACAAGGGTTTAGGATCACATGTGAGACCCTTGGGTGGTCCCCCACACCCTCTACCCTTGTGCCAAAAATGCAAAACCTGAAATTAGGGTATTTTGGGCATTTTTGGGGACCCCTTTGTAGCTTAGGAGTCCCCCTATCACAAAAATGAGCCCTTGGACCCTACCTAATGGGTAGGGGGGCTTGTTTTCAAGGCTAGAGGGAGTTTTCCCTCCCTTTCTACCCCTTGTTTTGTCACATCCATGTAAGGGATGTGGATTTGTGTGTTTATCAAAAGTGCCACTAATTTTGTCTTGCTAACATTTAAGGGAATTTGGGAGAAGAGGGAAAAAAGATAATTTTACCCTTTCTCTCTTTTGTTTTGGCATCTTTGACCATGAGGAGGGAGAGGGGTGACACATGTCACCCCCTCATTGGTGAGGATGCTTGCTTGCTCCTCTTCAAATTCCCATCCATGGGAAAAGAGAGGGACTTTTTTTGGAACTTCTTGCTTTTGGATGCTTGGGAGAATTGGAGCTTGGGATTTGCTTGAGTCAAGGTGTGAAGAAACTTGAAGTTGGAAAGCTTTTTGGAGAGCTTTCCTTGAGGTAGGTTCTCTTGTTTTTTTTTTTTTTTTTTTTTTTTTTTGTGTTGCTTTTCCTTTTAGTTATTGGATTGGTTGCTTGAGATTGTAATTTATATATGTTGATTTTGGTTATTTGCTTGTTGTTACTCCCTCCATCATATGGCATGATGGAGTTTTGGAGTGTGGGGGAAGAGAGAGGGAATTTTCCCTCTCAATCCTCAAGGCTTGATGGACAAGCCTTGAGGAGTCTTATTATTTTTCCCCTCAATGGTTGAGGTGGGGAAGTTGATTCATTTGGCTTGAATCTCCTTCCCCATTCTTGGTAAGGAAACCCCTTTGGGGTTTGAAAATTCTTCCAAGAAGGATTTGGAGAAAGGGGGAGGAATAAGGAGGGCTTGATTTGATTAGGAGCAATAAGGAGGACATGGAGATGTTTTTATGTGCAAGAAATTTTGATGTATAACTTTGGAGAACTTTCTCCTCTCTTCCCCATTTTGAGGATGAACATGGGTTCTCCTCCTTGTAGATTTTGGAGTCTTGTTTGTTTGTGTCCTATCTTGTATGCTTGTATTATTGTTAGTGTACCCTTCATCTTGTGCAAGTTTTGGTAGCTATCCTCTTTCCCATGGGCTTGGGGGAGGCTAGCATGCATCCCAACCTTGGGATAGGCATGTGATGATGCCTATGGTTGGGTGGCAAATAAGCTCTTTTCTCCTTGCATGGTTTTTTGGAAGACATGATAGTTGGAGCCTTAAGTTTGAAGATTGTTGAAGTGGATTTGGTGGCATGGCCTATATTGGCTCTCTCCTATTGTTGGAAAATGTTTTTGCCTTTCTTTTAGCATGTGGTCTTTGTAATAATATTGAAGTAACCCTCTTTGTAAGCCTTCCTGTTTAGGAGTATGTATATCGTTTCAAGCAAGTGTTTGTTTCTAAATGTATGTCTTCCTTTTTAGTATGGCTGGAACGTTGTATGTAATGGGAGTAATCTTACTGCTCTCCATGAGAGAGAATTGTCATTGTGATGAAAACTTGTAGTCCAAGCTTGTGAGAACTCTGTTAAGTATTGTAAGCATATTTATAACTCTTATCTACTTAAATCTCAAGTGTGTAAATGGATGCACAAGATTTAAGTAAATCATTCAGTGCCTCATTGAATGGTGTAGTGATTGCCATAATCGTTCCAAATGCTCCTATTGAAAAAGTATTGTAAAAAAAGATAGGATTATGTCAAATGAAAGAGTTGATAGTCTGTTGGGTTTTATCTTGAAGAGATCTTGTCCTTAGTTCCTTGTGACTATAGCTTAATGGAAATACTTGCATATAGAAAACCAATTTCAAAATATGTGTTCTTAGTGTAGCAATCTTCTTTGGTTATACTTCCAAGTTTCCTCTCTTAGAAATAATTGGGTTACCTTGTCACCTCTTACTTTTGCAATAAAGATCATATATTCTCTTGGACATAGATTTGATAAAGTGAAAATAAATATGGCAACTTTAAACTCATGTTGAAGCTACTTACAACAAATTTTTCCTTTGTGTTTCAGCCTAGTTTGTGATATATGGATCTATAATAATATCCTTCTTTAGTTCTAGAAGTATACAACATGGCTTGGTAAGATGCATAAGAAATTTCTCATTTGATAGTCATAACGAATGTGGCACATTTGTATATTGAAATTATCATTATAATATGTGTATTCAATAAACTGTTATATTATCTTTTTTTTTTACCCTTCTACTATAGGGGTATACAGCTATAGGTATATATATATACAATTTTATTAATGTACATACTATTAAAATAAGGGAGGGTCGATATATATCCCCATATATATATGTTAATGGTCTCCCTGTCGATAAATCCCACCGCCTCCAAATGGGGGCGCTGCCCCGCACGCGACGCTGTGCACAGACCCGCCGCCGCCGCTGCACTCATGCCGCCCCCGCCCTGTGCAGTAACCCTCGGCCCCTCCGACCACCCTGCTGCTCTTTCTGCCCCGCAGCCTGTCCCTTCGCCCTCCTTCGCGGGCTCCCTCCGCACACAAACCGCCACCACCACCTGCTCACGCCGTCCCCCGCCCAGCATTGCCCTCCCTTCTGCCCCGCTGCCTGTCCCCTCGCCCTTTCCCGCGCGGCCTCCCTGCCGCAGATCTCCTCCACGCGAACCATTGTCAACAAAACAAAACAAAATAAAAATCAATTCCGCCACTTCCACGTGCACTGTCCCTCCAGATCCGCCGCCTCCTTCCACCCTTTCAAAGCAAAACAAAATAACGCCTCCTTCTCTCCTTCTTAACAAAAATAAAATGAATAATAAACAATATATAGTATATCCATAAACATTTCATAATTCAACCTCAAATCAGACCCTCTTCCACTTGCAAGGGATCATACAACAGGGGGTTTAATGAGAGGATAAAAGAAAAGAATAAGAATGGAGAAAGTAAGAATGAAAGCCCCAAGATGATAAGAAGAGAAAGAAGGGATAATAGATAGTCTAGGGCAAACTTTAGGTCAAATTTGAAATCAAGGGTTGAGATGTAGTTGCAGATCTTAGGGTGCCACATTTCAATCCTACACACTCTTTAGGCATTAAGAATATTGGATGGAAATGGTAGATTAAATTAGATAAACTGAGGGGATGTGGGTAAACATGTCAAGGGGAATTAAACTTATTTAGTAATGAGTAGTTTGTGTCATGTGGAAAATTCTATTTTAAAAAGGAAAGGGGTATTTAAGGTGTACAATTTAAAGATAGGTAAATAAATAATTAAAGGCGGGTTTTAGACTGGGTATTTCAGTGTAATTTTGGAAAATTAAAAATAGCATACGAAATTAGTAGTTACTCAAGGATGGGTTAATAAAAGATGAAATAGTATTATTTAAACATTTCAAAAAAAAAAATTTACCCTAAAATTTTTAGTCACGATTGATGTGTTTTTCAATTTCCCAGGAAGGGACCATAACAGTTGGTATCAGAGCTTGGGGTTCGCACTCGTGGACCACTGGGTAATTAGTTAAAATGGTTAATGTTAATTTTAACATCCCAAAATTAACTAAATGAATAAAAATAAACAGTTAAAATAAATCATCTACCACCATTAAATTTTAAATTAATAAACGTCTTGCTCACCTCGTGCGCAGGATGGCGCCCAAGCGAGGACGATCAGCTAGAGGTATGGGGCATAGTGCATCTACACAGGAGCCGTCGGCGCCTCAATTTTGGGCCTCGGATATTAGAGACCTTACGCCAACTGATAGGCATTGTGGAGTAGCGCGTACCACAGCCACAGGAGACGAGAGAGGAGGTACCTTTGGGAGACGAGGAGCCGATAGGCGAGGACGTGCATTCGGAATCCACCAGAGCACGACACACCGAGGCGGGAGAGGTCACGCAGTCCTTCCATTCATCACGAGAGGGTAGCCTCATTCTGTCGTAGCCGATCACACAGTCTCGAGGGACCATTCGAGGATAGGCGACCCCCTTCGCCTGTTGGACTACATCGCCATGATCGAGATACAGGCAGTGTGATCAGGGATCTTCTTCGTTTGCAGCCACCCACTTATACCGGCTCTACAGATGGCTTTGGGGCTGAGTCATGGCTCCTTAGTTTGGATAGTTGCTTTGGCTTGCACTCTTACGAGAGCAACGTCAAGGCGAGGTTCGCCATACACCTCCTCCGAGACGCAGCAGGCGTTTGGTGGAGGAATGAGGAGCAGAAGCTCCATTTGACTCGAGAGACAGTGACTTGGGAGTTGTTCGAGGAGCGTTTCAGGGCGCGTTATATGTCCGAGCATTTTGTTCAGAAGAGGATCGACGAGTTTCATGACTTACGACAGGGATCTGGCACAGTAGCGCAGTATGAGAGCACGTTCCTGGATCTTCTACAGTATGTGGATTACCTGCAAGATGAGAAATTGTAGGTTAACAGGTTCATTCGAGGGCTTAATGCAGATATAGCAGGAGCAGTTAGGATGCTATCTCCTCCCACACTTGAGAAGGCCGTTGAGAAGGCCTACTTAGCTGAGGAGAACAGGACCAAGGCACAGGAGCATCGTGATAGGAACAAGAGCAAGTTTCAGGAGAGGATACAGGCCTTCCAGAGTCAGAGGTCACGAGGTACTACACCACCCCCTAGAGGAGGATTTTGGCCTCCGCCAGCAGCCACGAGGGCTCCACCGCACCCACAGCGACAGACACAGCAGCAGGGCCACCCGCAGCAGGGGGCTAGACAGACACAGGGATTTCAGAGAGGTGTTTCTAGAGGAGGTTTTGGTGGAGCCAGAGATAGGAGGCAGGGCACTCAGCAGACACAGCCAGCTCGCACTCAGCAGTCTGCTAGGGTTGGACCAACAGGATCAGTACACCAGAGTACAGGAGGGACCCCATCTCAGAGGGGTACATGAGGTTGTTTTATTTGTGGATCTCCAGATCACTATGTGCGCATGTGCCGCACAAACCCAATACCATGGATGCACAGAGAGCTGCTAGATCCGAGCAGACGGTGGGTGATGTAGGACGTGCTCATCGTGTTTATGCAGCAGTTGACAACCACCAGGCCGAGCATCAGGCCACAGTCATTGAGATGACAGGTACTATCAGGGGTATTTCTATCTCAGTACTTTTTGATTCAGGTGCTTCAGATTCCTTTATATCACCTTCTATAGTGGACCAGTGTGGGCTAGTGGTGGCTAGGCAACCAGATAGTTGGCAAGTTGAGTTGGCCTCTGGAGCCAAAACTCGCTGTGGACTCATATGTGGAGAGTTATGTACTTGATTTAGGAGCCTTCTCCACTACTCTTGACCTCTGAGTTATTCCTCTAGGTTCCTATCAGGTAGTTTTGGGTATGGATTGGCTCGAGACTCATCGAGCTAAGGTGGATTGTAGAGAAAAGGTCATTTAGTGTCAGGATGATCTTGGAAGTGCAGTTGTCATATCAGGGATGCAGAGACATATCTCCTTGCGCATGATTTTGGCTAAGCAACTCAAGCGGAGCATGCGTAAGGGGTGTCAGTTGTTTGCTATCACCATCAGTGATCAATCTGAGAGCACTCTAGAGCATTCACCCTTAGATGATCATGCAGTTTTGAGGGAGTACGCAGATGTGTTTCCAGGCGAGCTTCCAGGATTACCACCCCGCAGAGAGGTGGATTTCACCATTGATTTAGTACCTGGATCAGCACCAGTTTCTAGGGCACCTTATCGGATAACAACACCAAAGATTCATGAGCTCAATATTCAATTAGAGGAGTTGTTAGAAAAGGGTCTCATTCACCCTAGTGTATCTCCTTGGGGAGCACCCGTCATTTTTTGTGAAGAAGAAGGATGGCTTTCTCAGGCTTTGTGTAGACTTTAAGCAGCTCAACAAGGTCACAATAAAGAACCATTATCCGCTCCCTAGGATTGATGACTTGTTTGATCAGATGTGGGGAGCTAGAGTGTTCTCCAAAATTGATCTCAAGTCAGGATATCATCAGTTACACATTTCAGATGCAGACATCTATAAGACAACTTTTTGCACACGTTATGGGCATTATGAGTTCACAGTGGTTCCATTTGGCTTGACCAATGCCCCAGCTATTTTCATGAGCCTCATGAATGGTGTATTCAGGACATTTCTGGACCGCTTTGTCTTAGTGTTCCTTGATGACATATTGATTTATTATCGTTCCAAGGAGGAACACAAGGAGCATTTGAGGTAGGTACTTCAGGTTTTGAGAGAGCAGAAGTTATATGGGAACTTGGAAAAATGTACCTTCTTTCAGTCAGAGATTCAGTACTTGGGCCATATCATTTCAGGCGAGGGTATCTCTGTAGATCCCTCTAAGATACAGGCTATCTTGGACTGGCCAACGCTCACATCAGTTACTGAGGTGAGGAGTTTCATGGGTTTGGCAGGGTATTACCGCAAGTTTGTACATGACTTTTCTAGGATTGCTCACCCTATTACTTCTCTTCAGAGGAAAGGGAAGAAGTTTGATTGGTCAGAGAAATGTGAGCAAGCCTTTCAGTTTCTTAAGGAAAGGTTAACCACGGCACCCATCTTAGCAGTTCCAGACCCGATAGAGGATTTTGTTGTTTGTACTGATGCATCACTAGAGGGTTTAGGAGCAGTTCTTATGCAAGAGCATCTAGTTATTTCCTTTGAGTCTTGTAAGCTCAAGGACTATGAGCTTAATTATCCTACTCATGACTTGGAGCTTGCAACAGTTGTACATGCTCTAGTGCGTTGGTGACATTTCCTTTTGGGTAGGCCTTTCATTTTGAGGACAGACCACCGGAGTTTGCAGCATATTTTCTCACAGCCGAACCTCAACGCTCGTCAACGGCGTTGGATGGAGTTCCTATGTGAGTATGACATGGAGGTTCAGTACATCAAAGGGAAGGAAAATGTGGTTGCAGATGCACTTAGTCGACGACGACATGTGCTTGCTTCTTTGACACTTCAGTCAGATTTGAGAGGCAGGATTCTTGAGCACCTTCCAGAGGACAAATTTTATGAGGGAGCTACAAACGATGTTGGAGTCACAGGGTTCTTTAGAGGGTAGATATTCGGGGTGTGTTTTAGAGACAGATGGTTTGCTTCGATTCCACAAGCGCATCTACGTGCCTAAGTCAGGTGATCTGCGTAGCTTCATCCTCACAGAGGCTCATCGAGCCCCATATGCGGCACATCCAGGAGTGAAGAAAATGCATGCCGATTTGAGAAGTTATATTATTGGCCAGGTCTTCGACGAGACATAGCAGATTTTGTTGCACGATGCCTTGAGTGTCAGAGGGTCAAGGCAGAGCATTCTCATCCTGCAGGACTTTTACACCCTCATGATATTCCCGAGTGGAAATGGGATGTGATCTCCATGGACTTCATAGTCGGACTTCCTATGTCATCTTATCGTCATGACGCCATTATGGTCACCGTGGATAAGTTGACTAAGGTTGCGCATTTTTCGCCAACCAAGGTCACCTATAATGCACAGGCCATTGCCAAAGTATTTATGGAGGACATTGTTAGGCTGCATGGGATTCCGAAGACCATCATCAATGACAGGGATACTATCTACACTTCAGTTTTCTGGACTTCTTTTCAGGCTGCTCTGGGTACTCAGATCAATTTCAGTTCAGCTTATCATCCAGAGACAGATGGGCAGACAGAGAGGGTTAATCAGGTGTTAGAGGACATGTTGAGAATGTATGTCATGGATCAGCAGAGGAAATGGGAAGATTATTTGCATCTAGTTGAGTTCGCCTACAACAACAGCTATCATAGTTCCATTGGTATGGCTCCTTACCAGGCTTTGTATGGACGACATTGCAGGGCACCTTTGAGTTGGGATAGACTAGATGACAGGATCATTCTGAGACCAGCCTATCTTCAGGATTTAGAGCAGCAGGTTGTGTTGATTAGACAGCGTCTTGAGCAGGCCAGAGCACGCCAAAAGGCGTATGCAGACACCAAGAGGACTGATCGTCACTTCTCAGTGGGTGACAAAGTCTTCTTGAGGGTTCGTCCGCATAAGAGTCCTATCCGTTATGGAAAGGGTTCTAAGCTATCGCCTCGTTTTGTGGGGCCTTTTGATATTTTAGAGGTCATCGGTCCAGTTGCCTATCGCCTAGCTTTGCCACCACGCCTTGCACGGGCCCACGATGTTTTTCATGTTTCTGTACTACGTAGATATGTACCTGATGCTTCTCATGTCTTGGATTGGTCGGCATTACAGGTAGAGGATGGAGGACAGTGGAGATTGGAGCCCGTACGCATACTGGAGCACCGGAGGTTGGCCCTTCGGGGTCGAGACTTGGACCAGGTTAGAGTACAGTGGGACCGGTACGACGAGACAGCAGCTACCTAGGAGGATGCGATACCTTTGAGGGCTAGATATCCCTACCTCTTTCAGTGACTTCCAGGAGGAAGTCTAATTTTAGTAGAGGGGGATGTAGTGCCCACACTTTTTATAGCTCAGTAGCTTGTTGTTTCTTTGCTCATAGACATGTTTTGACAGTAATTGGTGATATCTTGGACATTATATTTAGATATTTGATTTTATTAGACATGTGTGACATTCAGGCGTATAGCGCCAATTTAGCCTAATTTCTTTATTGTCGCATTTTCTTGTTATGACATGGAAACTAATGAATATGATGTGCTTGAAACCTAATTATATTGATGGATAGTTGTTGCATGGTGGGATTATATGTCACTTTATCATCTTGTCTAACTTTTGGAATATGGAATATAATTGTGCACGTTGTCGCATCTTGATTTCAGTAGGATGTTAGGTTAGTTTAGCATGCATTGATATCTTACTATGTCATTTAATTATATTGTATCAGACAGGTGCGGTTAATGTGTGCAATGAGTGTGCAGGTGACAGGTTTACAGGAGAACGTGGGATTCAGGCCAACTACTCAATCTTGCACAAGCAGCCCACGGGCTGAGTCATAGCCATGTTCACTGTGTGAAGCCTTAGGATAGATGATTATTAATTTTGGGCACTATGAGTGACCCCAATGTATGTAAAGTATTTTGCTTTGAATTATTAATTTTTGTTTAGGGTTGCTAGTAAAGTTGTAAACTTGTTTTGGGAGTTAATAAATCTTTTTTCATTTTAAGTTGTTGATTTTGCTAAATGTGTCTACTTAATCACAAGGGTTTAGGGTCACATGTGAGATCCTTGGGTGGTCCCCACACCCTCTACCCTTGTGCCAAAAATGCAAAACCAGAAATTAGAGTATTTTGGGCATTTTTGGGGACCCGTTTGTAGCTTGGGAGTCCCCCTATCACAAAAATGAGCCCTTGAACCCTACCTAATGGGTAGGGGGGCTTGTTTTCAAGGCTAGAGGGAGTTTTCCCTCCCTTTCTACCCCTTGTTTTGTCACATCCATGTAAGGGATGTGGATTTGTGTGTTTATCAAAAGTGCCACTAGTTTTGTCTTGCTAACATTTAAGGGAATTTGGGAGAACAAGGCAAAAAGATAATTTTACCCTTTCTCTATTTTATTTTGGCATATTTGACCATGAGGAGGGAGAGGGGTGACACATGTCACCCCCTCATTGGTGAGGATGCTTGCTTGCTCCTCTTCAAATTTCCATCCATGGGAAAAGAAAGGGACTTTTTTTTTGGAACTTCTTGCTTTTGGATGCTTGGGAGAATTGGACCTTGGGATTTGCTTGAGTCAAGGTGTGTAGAAACTTGAAGCTGGAAAGCTTTTTGGAGAGCTTTCCTTGAGGTAGGTTCTCTTGTTTTTTTTTTGTGTTGCTTTTCGTTTTAGTTATTGGTTTGGTTGCTTGAGATTGTAATTTATATATGTTGATTTTGGTCTTTTGCTTGTTGTTACTCCCTCCATCATATGACATGATGGGAGTTTTGGAGTGTGGGGGAAGAGAGAGAGGGAATTTTCCCTCTCAATCCTCAAGGCTTGATGGACAAGCCTTGAGGAGTCTTATTATTTTTCCCCTCAATGGTTAAGGTGGGGAAGTTGATTCATTTGGCTTGAATCTCCTTCCCCATTCTTGGTAAGGAAACCCCTATGGGGTTTGAAAATCTTTTCAAGAAGGATTTGGAGAAAGGGGGGAGGAATAAGGAGGGCTTGATTTGATTAGGAACAATAAGGAGGATATGGAGATGTTTTTATTTATGTGCAAGAAATTATGATGTATAACTTTGGAGAACTTTCTCCTCTCTTCCTCATTTTTGAGGATGAACATGGGTTCTCCTCCTTGTAGATTTTGGAGTCTTGTGTTGTTGTGTGACTTTATGTTTGTGTGCTTGTTTCATTATTGTTAGTGTACCCTCCACCTTGTGCAAGTTTTGGTAGCTATCCTCTTTCCCATGGGCTTAGGGGAGGCTAACATGCATCCCAACCTTGGGATAGGCATGTGATGATGCCTATGGTTGGGTGGCAAACAAGCTCTTTTCTTTCTCCTTGCATGGTTTTTTGGAAGACATGATAGTTGGAGCCTTAAGTTTGAAGATTGTTGAAGTGGATTTGGTGGCATGGCCTATATTGGCTCTCTCCTATTGTTGGAAAATGTTTTTGCCTTTCTTTTAGCATGTGGTCTTTGTAATAATATTGAAGTAACCCTCTTTGTAAGCCTTCCTGTTTGGGGGTATGTATATCATTTCAAGCAAGTGTTTGCTTCTAAATGTATGTCTTCCTTTTTAGTATGGCTGGAACGTTGTATGTAATGGGAGTTATCTTACTACTCTCTATGAGAGAGAATTGTCATTGTGATGAAACTTTGTCTCCTTCATTTTTTTGAGAACTCTCTTTTGGGTTGTAAATATTTATAAATCTTCATTGGTATTTAAAGTGTGTATATGTAAACTAGCATCCTTTTTGTGTGAATCATTCTTGCCTCATAGAATGTGGAACTATGCCTACTGCCAGCGGTTGTAAAGATCTTTCCAAATGCTACTATTGAAATAAAAAGGATTGTAAAATTAGTGAAAGAGACAAATCTTAATAGTGAGTTTGTTGGAAAGTTCATTAATTTATGATAGATTTCATCTTGTGAGTTGGTTGAGAACTTGTGTAAATATAAGATTGGACATCATTGGAAGTACATCCTTAATGTGACAAGTTTTGAAAAGTTAGAAAATGAAATAATACTGATTTTTACTCTCCTTATTTGGTTTATCTTACTTTGAATGGATGAAGAAGTAGTTTGGTGTGCACATCCTTCCTTTAAGTGATATAGTCTTTCTTTTCAAAATTTTGGCTAATATTCATCTACATTATTTAAAATAGATCAATCATTTAGGGTGAATAGTGAAAGTCACTAAATTAATCTTTTGGCATCAAATTAACAAAAAAACTGAAAATCTGTAATTTATAGATAAGTACAGTTTAAAACTTTTAGTTTCTTCTTTGTAAGCACAATAAGTTTCAATATATGGTAAATATATTAGGAGTTTGTGATATACTCTAATCACATTTTTACACTATATCTAGATTGTTTCTTTTAATAAAAGAATATATATATATATATATCCCTGGTATTTATACAGTTATTATTATTAAATAAACAACAATACTACAGAATATATATATATATATATATACATAGATATGTATATATATGTCAATATATATATACACATTTACCCTATTTTATACAGAATAAGTCTAAATCGAGTTCTTTTAAAAACATTTCTTTAAACAAATTCTTTTTATATCATAAACAAAAAAACAATTTAAAAAAATAAATTTGGAATGGCGGGGGGGGGGGGGGGGGGAAGGGTTCGGCCCCTCACCCCCAGCTGCACTGTACACTTTTTTTTTTTACAAAAAATAAAAGTAATGGCAGGGGGGACCGAATCCCCCCCTTGCACCCATGTGACAGCCGTGGGGGGGGGGGCGCTGCCCCCATGGACCCACGGACTCCTCCACCTTCTGTACAGCAGCCGCCATTTCCGCCCCCCTCACTGCCACCTCCCGCTGCTCGTTCCACTCTGCACCCTGTCCCCCATGTCCCGCGGCCTCCCTGCCCTGGCGCCGCCCCTACCACGCCCTGCACCCCCTCCAAAGCCTGCACCGTTCTGGCACCCCCTCACAACACGCCTGCTTCGGCCTGCACTTCCGCGCCTTTTCCTGTACACTTCCCATGCTGGCCTCCCAACCACGCATCGCTTCCCCCCTCTTCAAATGTTTAATAGTAACCCTAGCCGCACCTGCACTTGGGTGCATGTCCACACACATAAAAATACATACGTTTACTCCACTTCAAATTTAGAATAATACAGCATTATTTTTTAAAAAAAAGAAAACATATGACAATATTTTTCCTTGGAAATCTCTCCATAACACTTGCCAAAACCAAAAGCAAAAACCAAGACAGAGAAAGGAGAAATGAGAGATAAAGAATAGGAAATAGAAAGAAAAATAGCAAGATAGAGATGGGTTAAGGCTATTTTAGGGTAAGAGGAGATCTAGGGACAAGGTTTGATCTATCCTAGGGCCCACATGTAACCCTACACACTTTTGGGGGATATGGGAGATATTGTAGGAATGTGAATTAAATTTTCAAAGGGGTGTGGACAAATAATTTAAAAGGGAAAATCTATTTTAGGGGTAGCCTTTCCTAGGTTGTCTCTAGTGAATTAATCGAAGCTAAACAAATAAAATTAATTATGGTGAATGTTTCAGTAGATCATTAAGTTAGATAATGTAAATTTTAGGGTATTGGAAAATAGTTAGGTGGAACATTATTTCTCACTTTAATTTTTTTTTTTACCGTCTTATTGGGCTATTTTTCTAGTGCGCCAAGGAGGGTTATTACATACTTATGTTTTTCAAGCTCTCTATAAGAGGCTATGTTGTTTTTGTGAAACGTGCTATGAATCCTTCAGTGGTATTTGTTTGATATATTCATCTTCGTAAGAAAATAACAAGGCTTGTCGTTTGTGAAGGTTTTCCATCGTAATTGTGTTTAGCTCCTTGGAGCAGTCTGCTACCTTCTTTTGGAATAGACAATTTATTAGTAAGTGGTTGACAATACAATGTTGCAACTCCACTCTTCCTTAAGCTATTATTGTGAAGGAATGTTAAGTGAACTCATAACTAGAAAGAGTTGTTGATTTTATCCATTGGGTAGTATAGTTATTTGATTAATTGATGTTGACAATAAATCTTTATTATATTATTCTCTAGCAATGATTAAGTGTTGTAATCTTGATTGTTGACTTGAGTTAGATAATGATAGTGGGACAACTAAGGAATTACTTGATGACTTGTAAAATCAAGATTATACTCCATCTCTATTATAATCAATTTTAGGATTGATTGAGGAGTTAGTTAATTTCATTGAATATGACGAGTCTATGTTCCTCCACTACCAAACATGTAAAGGTCCTAGAGCCATGTCTTAACAAGAGCAAGTTACTCTTAACATTGTCAAAGGCCTTTAACGGATAAAGAGGATTAACATTAACACTTGAAGCACACAACATCACACTTCTACTACGTTGGGTACATATTATATCTATAGTACGCCCACTATTTGTGTCAAGAGACACGAGGGAAAACATAGGGGTTGGCTTAGACTACATACACTACTTGCACTAGTAACACTAGGATAACTTCATGAGGCTTGCTCTTGCTCAAAAGGATGCAGTCCAATGCCTAGATTGGTTTAGAAGGGGTTGATCGCTAAGGTTATTTTAGCCTCACCCACACATGGATTTATTATTTTTCTATTTAATCACTTCATAAAGCTTGTTGTAGGTATCTAGGGTTTCTATTTGTTGTAGATCATTACAGGGGGTGTTGAAATTGTGTGAGCTCTAATGACACGAAATGCAAACCATTTTCAGACCATTGACAAGCATGTGAAGGTATATAACACCATTTTCTACAGATCCAAAACCATAAGATCAGGTCAAGACCATACTATGCCCCAATAAGAGCTATACAATTTAGTACATAAGCATTGACCAAGCACAGTTCCAAAGAAGAAGGATTTCTAGATCCATATTAGCATTTTTTAGTTAGTCTACACATCTAGATCACTTTTTACGACATTACACAACTAATTTTTTATTCTCTCTTGTGTTTTAAGTAATCATTCTATCATTCTATCATTGTTTAATGTATTTAAAGCTTTATTTTGGATTGTATGATTGATGTTTATTAATTTATTCAGAATATTCCACATGTAACACATCTTTTACATTCCTAAGTCTCGGTTCATTTATTTAGGACTTTTAAAAACACATCTGTATGTTTATAGGAATTTGCCTCAATGGGCCCTTATGACCTTTATTTCACTATTTTTTTTGTCAACTCTCTTGCATGTTTTATGTTGCATTACTTGTCAATAAGGTCTTAATTTCAATTTGATAAGGTGCATTAGTACATTTAGGTTATGATATGGGGAAAACACATGAGCATATGTAAAACATCTATATCAAAGTTGGAAGGAGATAGCTGATCCAGAACAAGATTTATGAAAATACTTTTTTGGGAAGTCCTAAAATTCTATTTTTAGAAATTTTCACGGAAAGTCCTATAAGTCTATTTTTAGCATTTTCAACAACTTCTGTATTTTACATTTTTGAGGGTCTTCAGAGCATTTTTGGGCTTTAAAATTTTTTAGGCTAGATATTTATCAATCGAAGCCATGGTCTAGTTGCATGCTCCACTCTTCTTTCCAATGGATCATCCGGTTCGTAAAACAGATCAACGAGCTAGGAGATATGGCCCCGACAAGGGACACTAAATAAAATAATAAGTGATAATAGGAAATATTTTGGTTTTTTTCAACTTCTATCTTTTCAAATCCACCCCTAAGTTGTATATGAAAGGCCTCCATGTAGGATGACCTTTTGGTTCCCATCTGGAACGCTTCATATTCTTTTTAGCAAATTTTCATATTATTTATTGTATATCTATAAAGTAGTTTGTTTCGAATAGAGAGATAAATCTCTAGACATACATCTCTCTTATGGAGTTTACCAATTTGTATTCATTGGAAGTCACAATAAAATTTGTTGTTTACTGCTCTTTCATTGTAAATTTGATTGTTATAGCACATTTAACACCATCGTTAGTGTGTTGTCCACCTGGTTGCACTTTAATCTGGATTAAAAACTTATCTATTTTTAAGCATCCTTGTACCAAAAGTCATATTTCAAACATATATAAGCATAAATACTCTACTAGTTGTTGCATGCATAAAAAGATAAGGGTTGTGACAATTGCACTACACAACATTGTTTGTTGAGTGCATTCTACTTGTTTGTTGATTGTCAATTTGTTCTTTGGTTGAGGGACTCGATAAATACCAAGAAATATCAACTTTTCCTTGGTTTCGCTTAAACCCTGAACACATTTATTTTCCTTATGCATGATGCAAACACATATATTGGATAAACATTACTAAAAAAGGAGATCATATTATTAATGACTCACAACAAAACCATATTAAAAAAACAAAGTTTTCACATAATAGGACGCGAAGAACACATTCACACAATTATAATCATCCATAATTCTCATTTCTAAAAATTAAAATTTTTCAGTTTCCCAACTTTCTAACATCCTCACCATTTAAAGCGACAATTATTTTAGGTCATGTTTTCTTAAACATTATTCCTCTTGAACCTATTTTCTACTATATGCCAGTGATAACTCCCCCACTCCCCTCCATATCCACGTAAAATTGAGTATTATCCTAGTTCTCTTGATCAACTTTACATGTTTCTATGATCTAAATAGCCTTTTTATGCAATTATATATAATATTCTAATTTATCTCTCTTTAAATTTGAATTGCTCATGCCTCTCCAAGTGGCAAAATAGGCACCCTCCCTATCCTTTAGCCTTTTCACTAATACCCATGTGGAACATTTAGCCTAAATAGGTCACATTATCCTTTCAATTCCACTTCCACGCCGTAGAGTTAAAACCCCGTTTCATTTCAGCCGACAAATCCATGCTTAATTAACAAAAGTCGGCGTCGGTCCCACCGTTAGGGCGGCCATGATCCGGAAAATCTGCACCGTCCGATCCATAAGATGAGGGTCAGTTAAAGGCCACGCGTGGTTGTACGAACATGGCTCTTCAGACGGAGGGTGTGGGCCCCTACTAACGCCGTCATCATTTCATTATCGATTCCCCACTCAATTGGCTTCCGCATCTTTCGCTTCCTTCACAACTAGGTATGATTAAAAGACCACAATTTCATTTCTATGAAAATTTAAATCAAATATATATATAGAGGGTATTTTTAAATACTAGCAAAGTTCTATCCCCTAATTAAATCAATCTATATTTCTATTTTATCTATGACATTTATTTCATTTAAAAAATAGAAATATATAAAAATTATTTTTGAAAAAATCAGTATAGTTCTATTTTGTTAATAAAATTAGTTTATATTTTTATTTTAATTATGACATTTATTTCTTTCTCTTTTTCATGTCTTCTTGCTTATTTTCATTATGGTGTTCGTTGGTCGCACTACATGAATATAAAGGAAATGATTGAAAAAAAATGTATTGACAACAGTCTTTCAAATAATATGTGTTAGAAATTATGTAATACCAATATTTGAGAAGATTGATTAATGAATAAGAAGAAAACCACCCTTTGATATGAGGAGTGTTTGTTTTAACACTCGTTGAGGAAACATGGATTTGGATTTTGATAGACCAAAATAATGTACTAGGCAAGATTAGTTTTTTGTTTTGGGGAGGAGGTGCAGTGAATTGGGGAGAGGGGGTTTGGAGAAGTGTGTCTTATGCTATTTCAAGGAACAAAAGTGTTATGTGAATATTACGACATGATAATTAATGTGTTTGTTTTATTGATCTCACATTTGGGATTTATGTAATGAATGTTTGACATCCTTGGTTGATATAAATTGACAGATTACGTTGCACAAAAAGCACCATGATTGTTTATGATAGTTTCAATGTGTTGGTGGAGTGGTAATTGCTAAAGTCTCTTGATTTTATTCCTCCACTTTATCTTTCATTGTGATTTTCTTCTTTCCAATGTAATTTTTTGAGTTGGACATCTTCATTCCGATTTGTAATCAACTTGGAGAGTTGGATATAAAACACTTTCATAATGTAGGTTACATAAAATTATATGTATTTTCATTTTTTTATGTTATTGATTGCGGCTTTATACTTTGTTTGAGTTTTTGCGATGAGAGATTTTGGTTTTGAACATGATCTACATGATTAAGATATTCCCATTTTTCTTTTATGAGACAAACATTTTTGACATAGTTTCTTGTTGAAGAAATGTGTCTTATGCTACTTCAAGGAACAAAAATGTTAGGTGAATATTATTCTAGGATAACTAATATGTGTTTGTTTCAGTGATCTTACATTTGGGATTTGAGTAATTAATTTTTGGCATTCTTGGTTGATATGAATTGCAGATTATGTTGCAGTTAACACATCATGATTATGTTGTACTAAAAGCATCATGACTGTTAATTATAGTTTCAATGTGTTAGTGGTGTGGTAATCACTCCTTGATTTTATTCCTCCATTTTATATTTCATTGTGGTTGACTTCATCCCAGTGTCTAGGATATTTTCATTATGATTTGTAATTAACTTGGAGAGTTGAATATAAAACACACACATATGTGGGTTACTTAAAGTCTATATATTTTCATTTTCCCATGTTATTGATTGTGGCTTCATATTTTGTTTTGGTTCTTCTTATGAGATATTTTGGTCATCCTCAACTTGATTAATATATTCCATTGTGCATTTATGAGACAAACTTCAAGGAACAAAAATGTTTTGTGAATCTTATGATATGATAATTAATGTGTTTGTTTCATTGATCTTACATTTGGGATTTGAGTAAATATTTTTTGGCATTATTGGTTGATATGATTTGGTGGATTATGTTACAGTGGAAGCATCATGATTATGTTGTAGTAGAAGCATCATGATTTTCAATGATAATTTCATTGTGTTAGTGGTGTGGTACTTGCCAAAGTCTCTTACTCCTTAATTTTATTCCTCCAATTTATATTTCATTGTGGTTGAGTTTTTCCCATTGCAATTTTTCGAGTTGGATATTTTCATTCTAATTTAAATCAAGTTAGAGAGCTGAATATAAAGCACTTGTATAATGCAATTTATTTAAAAGTCTTATGTATTTTCATTTTTCCATGTTATTGATTATGGATTTATAAATTTTGGGGTTCTTTTTATGAAAGATTTTGGTTTTGAACATGCTCTACATGATAAAGATATTGTCATTGTTCATTTATGAGATGGATATTTTTGACATTATTTCCAATGCAAGCGTGGTTAGAGATTCTAATGAAAGATGAGCTTAGACCATGTATCCCATGATACTCATACACCAATACCCATAATGGTAGCACAAATACATTTTTCATACGCAATGTAAAATAACAAGAATAAAATTTAATTCAATGGAGGAAATTCAATTACAAGCACAAAATATGGAATTTTTATTACAGTCTTGTAAATTAAAATATTACAATGATCCCAACTATATATCAACACAAAATACTTCCAAATAACAAGAATATATTTTAATTCAATGGAGGAAATTTAATTCCAAGCACAAAATATGGATTTTTTATTACAGTCTTGAAAATTAAAATATTACAATGATCCCAACTATATATCAACACAAAATACTTCTATTCTAGACCTGCAGGATTCCAACGTGTTGTGAACTATCAATGGTTCCTTCTTCTCACACAATTTGTAAAAAAAATCGCAGTCTTCTTCTTAGACCCAGGTTTGTATATTCTTATTCTAGTTGCTAACCCCTTCAATGGCTTTGACCATCATATCTATAAGCATATGAAGTACAAGACAAAAGTTAAAACATTTTAATTTCCTAATCCTCTATTTTTCCATCCATGACTCATCAAATTTTAATTATTATGCATTATCAACCATTAGTGTATTTTTATCTCATATTTGCAGGTCAATGTGTACAAGAAACCATAGTTGTATACAATCTTATGAATCCCTTTGTATACACAACATCAAAATCTATCATCCTTTACAAAAATTTACTTGAGATTATGTAGGCGTGAAATAATTTCATTTGTACATGGTTTCCTTTCCACTATGCAATCTTTACCTTTGCATCTAACCCCAACACTTTCACACCTAGCGTGCTTCTCCAAACTTTTTGCTAGGTTATACTTTTACAAAAATATTGCATGTCTTTATTTCAACTACACTATTCTATTACATGTGCATAGGGTTGTGGAAAAAACATATACCTACTCAGTCTTTTTGAATGATGTTAATTAATTGTGCACCCAAATGTTCCTACATCAATTTTGTAACCACTTTGATGATTCAAATTAAAAATGGATTAAATAATAGTTTGAGGAAACTATATGAGTATTGTTTCCTACAAATGCCACAAAGCATGACATATTTGGCTTACAAGATTTGTAATTAAATAATATGGGAATTTCAAATGGAGATGATTGAAATTTACAACCCAACATCTCTTTGAAATAAGGATCATGTAGACACCTTTACACTTAACACAATTTGAATCAAACCACCAAATTTATTAATGACACCTTTCCACAACTCAAACAATCAATCCATTATTGAAATTTAATATATATCTAATACCACCATAATAATATACAAAACTACGTTTGTTTTAAACATAATATAATATTATATTTGCATAAAAAAATTATATAAGCTAACTATTTTTGGTATTTTTGAATATATTGATATAAATCTGGGCAAATTACCAATACAATACAAAAGATTATTACTCTAATTTGAATACTTACATGCCTTTATAGAAAAGGAAAGAGGCAAATCAAGGTTTGGAAACAAGAAAAGGCTTTAAATATAAGAAATTCTCACACAAGAGGCTATATTTAGAGACACAAATAAATGGATATCTACAATATACAATACATGCATCTTAATAATAATACAAAGGTGTATAGTTATATTAGTATACTAACATCCCCACTTAAGATGAAATTTGAAAAGGAAAAATAGGGATGAACCATTGGAACATCCCTCATTAAGATTTGATTCCTTAAACCTGAATAGAGATATGAATTGTAGAAACCTAACATCAATGAAGGAAAAACAGAAACCACTTGTAGTGGGACATGAAGAGTGGGAATTGAAGTGTGGCACAACATGAAATTTTAGTATATGTGCCCAAATTTATCAATCAATTAGTTGTATGTTGTGGATCCACTAAAAAATGAGGTGCTGATAAGGCATGCTTTCATACGATCTTCTATGATGGATCACTAATTGTCAGGGATGGTATATTCTACAAAACATGAAAAACTATAAAAACCCATGAGATTATTTTTGGTAGGTAGGAGCACTATGAATGTTATGTGATGAAATCCCCATAAAGGGATTTTTAACAAGAATAAAAGCATTCAAAATTTACCTAAGTATATGTGAAAGAAGTGTAAGAGAATTAAAATGTAACATAAAAATATATTTTCTTGAGAAAATAAGTGTGTTAAATATTATTATGTACATAATGTGCTGTAATGTTGTATTAACATCTAAAGGGGTGTAAATAGAAAGGTGTGTCCATTTTGAAAAAAAAACCTTCTCAACCCTATAAAAGGGGAGTAAAATAATTTGAATGAGGGGTGTGAGTGTGTGAAATTATATGAGTGAAAAAGTATAGAATTACTAGAAAATAAATCATTTATGTAAAAGAACCGAGGGAAGGAAGAAGACCTATACCATTTTGAATAGCAATGAGAGAAGTTTGTATAGAAATTACATAGATAAATATGAATATAAATAGTAATAGAACACCAAAGAACACCAAAGAACACCAAAAAACACCAAAGAACACCAAAATATAGTTAAATGATCACAATATTTGAGTAGAATGATTTATCCACTTTGAGGGGAAACCTCCAAACCATACAATAAGACTCAAGGGCTCAATATGTTTCTTAATTAATCCTCACTACCTCCCATATATACCCTTCATATACTATGGCCAACACCAAGACCGACCTACTAAACATATGAAATCGTAAATGAATGAAATATGATAAGAAAATGGATTATGTAAGCCACAAGATGGCCCTACATATCCAATATAACCTATAGGACTAAGGGTATACCATGCCCGTCCTCTTATAATTTTCCCCCCTAATGTTAGCAAGCCATGGATGTTGCTGCAAAAGTGGTTCATCCTCCCATGTTGCATCTTCATCGTTCATATTCTTCCACTTGATCAGATACTCTCTAATGAATATTGTCCTCACCTTTTTAGTGCGTGTTTTAAGGATTCCTTCAGGTTATAATAAGATAATTCCCTTCGCATCCAAATTAAGAAAAAATATTGGGTTGAAACCTTCTCCCTAATGATTTTTTTAAGCATGAAACATGGAAGTCTGGATGCATTTTAGTTCCCTAAGGGAGCTTTAACTTATATGTTACACTACCAATTTTTTGAAAAAACTTGGTAAGGACCATAGTATGTAGTGTGAGCATATTACATTCTTCTATTTTTTTAAGGGCAACTACCTATATGGTTGTAACCATTAAAAAGTAAAGTCTCCCACTTTTAAATGTCTCTCACTATGGTGTTGATCACCTATTGTTTCATATGGTTTTGTGTCATGGCTAAACTCTCTAAGGCTAGAAAGTACCTCGTGTTGGTGCTGAATGTGATCTTTGACTACTCTCACTTTAGGTTTGACCTTTAATATAGAGATGATTAATGGAGGATGGTACCCATATAGCTCCAAAAATGGGGATATTGTGCTTGTCTCTCAGACTTCACAGCCCACAAAGAGAGTCTGGTTGATAGACTCCGGTGCAAGTAAGCACATGTCAGGTGACAAGGCGCTGTTTGATTCACTAGACGAACAACCCACTGGTGATCGGGTTTGGATAGCCAATGACAAATAGTACGTTGTAGAAGGAATATGAAGAGTCACCATTCCTCTGGGACCACGAAAAATGTACGCTTACAAATGTACTATATGTTCCTAGATTGACTAGCAACCTCCTATCAGCGACTCAGCTATTAAATCACCACCTGAAGGTAGAATTTCTTGTCCAAAATGGCATCAAATCATGTTTGATCTCACGACAAGGTAAGATTATTACTAGAGCATTTCTAAAAGATAAGTTATTTGCTTTAGATACTGTTTCATCTTCTACAATAGCTTTATCTGCATCAATAGTACAATCTACTGCACTCTGGCATTTTAGATATGGACACTTGTCGGCTAGTTCATTGCATCAGATGAGTTCAAAAGAAATGGTTCATGGACTACCTAAATTGTCTAGTTCCTTGCCTTTGTGCCTTGGTTGTCTTGTAGGAAAACAACATTGGGATCCATTTCAGGCAAGCACCTTCCTTGCCAAGAAGCATCTGGAGGTAGTTCATATCGATCTGAACTACCCTCTACCTGCTTCATTTTTCAGGATACAAGTACTTCCAACTGTTTGTGGATGACCACTCCCGCAAGATGTAGGTGTTTTTCCTAAAGAAGAAATTTGAGGCTCTTCAACATTTCCAAAACTTTTATCATCATGTTGTGAAAGAGACCAGACAACCACTTCTTCTACTTCGCTCAGATCGAGAGGGGAATTCACATAAAATAAGTTCTTGGAATTCCTAAACAAATAAGGCGTTAAGTAGAATCTGACTGCTCCCTACACACCTAAGAAAAATGGAATTGTTGAGTGATGCAATTGCATAGTGATGGAGATGGCTCATTGCATGCTAACAACAACAAAGATAGAGGAACACTATTTGGTTGAATTAGTACAGATAGCTATATATCTTCTCAACAGAGCACCGACAAATATTCTACAAAATAAAATGCCAGAAGAGGTATGGAGTGGTAGAAATCCATCAATTTATCATTTGCGAGTATTTGGATGCACACCATACATGCATGTCCCAGCTCATAAGAGAACGAAGTTTGATCCAAAGACACTCCTATGTATCCTACTTGGCTACAATACTACCTCGAAGGCATATCATCTCATGGATCTTGAGAGAAAGAAAATATACGAGATTCGGGATGTGGTTTGTGACGAGTCATCCTTTGACTCTATAGTGACATCAAAAGAAGCATTACCAACCATCTCTCACCGAATAGTCTCTGAATCAGATGAACAACTAAAGGAGACTACTCAGAGAAAAGAAATGCTGCCAGGAGAGCTATTTGTTGACCTTGGAGAGCTGGAGAAAGTGACTCCACATCAATCCACACTGCAATGACACAGTTCTTCTCTAAAGAAGCCAAGTTATCATCTGAAGTGGGTACAAAATCACCATCAAGGACTCACATTTGCAACAACTCCCAGATACATCATCCTGGAGTCAAAACAAGGAGTTAAACAAGAAATGAGGTAAACTTTGCACTCATGAGTTCATTGATTAATAGCTCAGAGACAAAATTTGTTCATGAAGCACTCAACCAACCTCAGTGGAAGGAAACCATGGATACAGAATATGACTCACTCATGAAAAATCAGACATGGGAACTTTTTGATCTGCCTATAGGAAAGAAACCCATAGGCTGCAAATGGGTTTTCAAGACAAAATATAAGGCAGATGGATCCATCAAAAAACATAAATCATGTCTTGTAGCAAAAGGATATACTCAGAAAGAGGGCATCGAACTATGAAGAAACCTTTGCACCCACTGCGAAGATCAAGACCATCAGAGTTGTTTGCACACTGGCAGCACAAAAAGGATGGAGACTTTAACAAATGGATGTCAAGAGTGCTTTCCTAAATGGTGATTTGAAAGAAGAAGTGTACATGACCCAACCTGAAGGATTTGTTGATGAAGAGCATCCTAAGAAGGTATGTCATCTCATCAAATCACTATATGGACTGAAACAAGCTGCAAGGGCATGGTATATCAAGATCAACGATCACCTTTTGTAGCATGGGTTCACTCGTAGCCCCTCAGATTCAAATTTGTATATAAAGAAGGTAGGAAAGGAAATTTTCATTCTTGTTGTATATGTAGATGATCTTGTGATCACTGGCAGTTTAGAAGATCAGGTTGATATCATGAAGAATGATCTCAAAAGAACCTTTGACATGACATGATTTGGGGCTACTACATTACTGTCTTGGCTTGGAAATATGGCAAAAGGAGAGATCAAATTTTTTTCTTCCAGATAAATTACGCCAAGACACTCCTGGAAAAGTATAGAATGTATGATTGTAAACCTATATCCACTCCCATGGAGAAAGGATTACAACTTTCAAGATTCTAGGATTCACCTCAAGTAGATGCTACTCTCTATAGGAAAGTTATTGGAGGACTCATCTACTTGACATATACCAGACCAAATCTATGTTTTGCCATTGTTAGCTATCTTTCCAGGTTCATGCAGGAGCCAAAGCAATGTCACTGGAATGGAGAAAAGCATGTATTGAGATATGTCTGAGGAACAATTGATTATGGTCTGGAATATAAGAAGAATGATCAATTCTTCTTATAGGGATACGTCGACTCAGACCATGCTAGATTTGTTGATGACAGGAAGTCAACTACAGGATACATATTTCATCTTGGATCTGGACCCATCTCGTGGATAAGCAAGAAGTAGAATGTTGTTTCTATCTCATCCACAGAGGTAGAATATTGCATGCCACACGAGGAGCTGTGTGTGAAGCGATATGGTTACGTCACATTTTGGGTGACATGGGAATTCCTTAAAAATAGTCACCTATTCTCTATTACGATAATCAAAGTGTGTTGAAGCTCGTGCAAAATCTAATTTTTCATGAACGAACGAAAGTATATTGAAATTGACTATCATTTCATTCGAGAGCATGTCTTGAACCATCATATTCAGCTACAGTACTATCCTATAGAAGCACAAGTAGCTGATATTCTCACAAAGGCTCTTGGAAAAGTTAAATTTGAACTTCTTCAAAGAGTCACATTTGCAAGAATAATGTAATAAGGGGGGAAATGTTAGCATAGTCTACGTACTTATTTTTTTTATTATTATACTAGTTCCTATCTATTCCATTATTCTCTCCTTCTTGTTTGTAAGTTCTCCATCCATTTAGTGGATATTGTTTATTCAATTCACCTATAAATATGTGTCCTGCTTATGATAATAAGTGAATAATAAGAGATAGCAAATCTCTATTCTCTCTCCTTTATTTCTGCCTCACACTAAGCTTATTTTTACAAGTTTTTGTGTTTGATGTTTTGTTTTAGTAAATTTTCATATTATTTTTTGTTCTTGAGCCCATAATTTTGTTTGTATTTATTGCAGGTGAAAAATATCCCCAAATGAATGTGCCCTCTTTTGAAGTGTGTGTTATAAAGAGTTTGATTGCATGACTCAAAATAATAGATGTGTAACCATATTTGATTAGTCTGATAATCTGCATATAAAACACATGAAGAACTAATGCGGTATCCACCTAGAATTACCTATATCTACAAATAGGGTGCACATGGTGGAGACCATGACATGTAATCAAGAGAAATAATAACAATAAGAAGACTATTGATGACAATTTCAACAAGATAACTAGTAGTAATCAACAATAGTAAGGAATATGTAAGTGAAAAGATAACACTTCAAACAATGCCATACAAATGGCTTACTTCCTACAAATAATGGACACCCATGGTTTTGCAAGAGACTAAAGGTGATTAGGCCTTGAAATAATAGAGGAAATATTACACAATAAATTTGTGATGATACAAACATCAGACACATATGGTGTCGTAACAAAAACAAATCCCTTAGGCCATAATTAGAGTAGAAAATAAATAACTACACACACAATTAGCAAGCATGTATAGAAAAATTAGGTATCATAATATGATGAAACAACCTAACAAGTGATAAAAAAATACCTTATGAAACCAAAAATTTTCAATAACGCACAAAACACATATGTTAGTAATGTTAGTTCAAAATAAACTATGTAATCAAGTGTAATGTGGAAATGAAAACATACTATAATGAAATAATGGTACCTAGTTTGCGTGGAGAGATGCCCCTAGAAAAAGTATGTAAGGAACAATGATAACTCCCATAAGTATGTATCAATCTATATTTCCTAGATCAACCTCAATATACCCCATGAACGCATGTGTGTAAGGAAATGATGTTATCTATCAAATAATAGGGATACAAACATGTATGATGTAAAGTGCAAATAATGGATGCTAGATAAATGCATCCTAAGTTTTGTGTTTTTAAAAAATATTTGAATATTTTTTTTTGTGATTATATCAAGTTATTGGAATTTGTCTATTGCATAGCTATGTACAGAAGAAAGGAATATTATAAGAACTACCCAATGAGAATCTTCAGAGAAGATGAGTCAACCATTGTAGATGATGGAGGATTAGGCATCGTACATATCAAATAATGTGACTCAAGTTTTAATGGAAAAGGGGTAGCACTATGTGCCAAATAGGGCCTAGGAGAAGGGAAATTATAGCCATGAAATGGCGAGCATGTGGAGCATGAAACATGTATGTTAGATTAGAAGAATGAGTATGCCTTAAAGATTGGTGAGGATATGTAAAGTGATATGAGGCACTAAAGGATAGACATGACATCCTATGAGAATGCAATCCATGAAAGGTGATAAGTGTGGATGAAGGGTTAGCTAGAGGTCACCCATGATTAGATCTGCGTGAATACTTATATGCAACACAATACAATTGACAGTAAAATGTTATTATGTGTTATGTGAATATAAAAAACAATATGTGAAACTAGGGACTCATATGTAAAATAATACTTAGGACAATTCACAGGTGTGTGAATCATCTGATGTGAATCTAAGTACATCATCAAAATGGTTTACCATGAATAGGAATCTAGAGGACTATGCGCAACAATATAATAGGAATGTTGTAGTAGTTTTCAAACAATGTGATGACCAGTGGGACCATAACATGCAACCTATTATTAGGAATGATTTTAGTGCTTCGCATATGGTGAATGTGTGTGAATGGATAACCTTACGTGTGTAACAAATCCATGGTTAATATTATTGAGTATATAATATATTGTTTCTAACAATATATTATTTACTAAGAATGAAATTGTTGTACCCATAAAATTACTAAATAGTGATAGGTAGTGTAGACACAAAATCACGCACTTAACACTATTTTCTATACCAGGAAGTAGGTTAGTCTATTATGTATGGATCTTGAGTAAGACTAGCCTAATTCATTGTGTTATTAACATATTCAAGAATACACAGTGATAAACTAATCTTTCCTGTGTAAATCTATTGTTTTGCATCTTTCACATCTGGTATCAGAGCGATGGATGCCCTAAGTTAATGGTTAGGTGGCAGAGTCATTCCTAATTTTTGAGTAGCCCCATACCGATGAGAGTTTATTTTTAACTAGAGAACTAGACTATAACATATTGTGTGTTTTGTTGCTAGTTCTGGTGTTGTCTATTTTTTTCTACCCTACATGTACTAAGTTCCCCCTTTATTGTTGGTGCATTCATCCATTTTCCCACAGATTAGAAAAAAGTAGGAGACTCAGCTAAACGTCTTGAAGGTGAAGAAATCTTTGTGTATGCAGTCCTTGTAATTGTGACATATGGAGGATTTTGTTCATGTGAGTCCACTCTAGGAGGATATTTGCCAAATTTTGAATTGATTTGTGAATTGTGTTTGAAGTCTAAGGTGTAAAACTAGATCTCTTCTCTGACATATCCAGTTGGAGTGGATTTATTGTGTGCCAATCGATGCTTACATGAAGACTCCACCAAATTTGTTTTAGATCTGCGCATACCACGGGAAAATTTACATGAATATGTGAATGCATTTGAAATATTGGTGTGATTATTATTTGCGCTTGTGTACCCTGATATTATGCCCGTGAATTTTCTTTACGTGCTCCTATATTTTTGTGGATATCTACAATATTGCACCATTTTTCAACCTTTGACGAGAAACTAAAAACGTGCTAAAAACGAGTGCATGTGAATATTGTGTCTTGACAGCCTGCATCAGGGATTGACTGACATAACTCATTTTTTTGTATATTCTCTTGATTTAAGAGAATAATTACCTATTTCTGTGTGCATATCCTGATCTATCACGTGGCTTATGATTCTTGGTTCTCAAAAAATTCTTGTGCATTTATCCATCTCCACGTACATTTTTCCATGCGTGTAAGATATAGTGGTGTTCATTACGGGATCAACTTCATTCCTCACTGATCAACAAACATTTCAAATTCTTCAGAATGCCTAGATCAGTGAAGAAACTTGTGCAAATTTTATTCTAGGAGTTATTCAGCTACGTCAAACCGTCTATCCAGCATATAATTAGCATGCAATATTCTATTGTAAACTATGTTCATATTTATCTGAATGTAACCACCATGTTGTCCATTGGTGAGTTTAGATCTACTTTGGTTTTTTTATTTTTTTGTGTATAAAGTCTAAAGTGTCTTTATCAACGTCTTTTAAGTATTTTTTAATAAGTCAATGATATTTAATTTTTTGTTATAACACAAATAAAAATTTTCTATAGATCCACATCAGGTTTTTGGTTGTTAGTATATTGTGTCATAATTCTACATTAGATAGTCACTTAAAATCAAGTCTATAGTAAAAAGTAATGTGTGATTACCTTTTTAAATATTTGAATATTATCACTCATCATTTATTCAAATGTCTACGCAATAATAAAGTCGGCATTTTTCATCGTCATAAAATTGTATTCAATAGTCATTGTGTCAATTTAGTGTTATTGTCACTAGTATCTTGTTAGAGTCAAAGTTCGAAAAAAAAAATAATATAAAATTTTTTTTCCTTACGGACGCATTTTCGGTGTTACCCGATGTCCAGAAGAAATAAATTGTTTCACATTGCAGGAAGAGAAGAAAAGAATAAACAATGTTGCATTTTATCTAGCTACTTCTTGTTATCTTGTAAAAGAATTTTTCACACTTAAAAGGGTAAATATTACATTATATATTATTCAAATTGATAAACATAAATATAAATAAAAAACTATGTGCTTGTTTTTCCTTAAATATTGATTCTTCTTTTTTCTCTTAAGATTAATATGAAAAATATTTGAAACATTAAATATTGTCAAACCTAATAACATGGATCAAGAACTAATAAATAATTTTATTCTATAATTTTACGATACAAAATTATGTATTTTAATCAAAAGTATTATTGAAATAAATTATAGGAAATGTCCATGGAAGTCTTATGGTACTTTTGGAATAAAAGAACCTTAATATATTTGAAGGAAAAGTTAGTCAATTACAATCTTAGGTCTAATCTCTCAATCTTGAAAGCAAGGCCTATTATGCTTCTATTGATAACAATTATTTACATGGTAACCATATACCTAAAAATATTCACAATTTAACATTCCTTAAAGATTTCATTATGCCTACATTTTCATGCTTTGATGTTACTGACAATCCATATTTGCATCTCAAGCATTATTGTCTAGCTATGGCTTCTTATTCCAATGATTGATTTTTGTTTAAATGTTTTCGGCATATTCTTACCGATGATGCTCTCCAATGGTGCACACTTTTACCTTTAGATCTATTAGTACCTATTGTGAGATGGAAGAGGCCTTCCTTTACTACTTTATACTTAACAATTTCCCTATAGTCACACATGATCTCTTACCTGGCTTATATTAAGGCAATACAAAACCTATTATTGATTACATTATGCGTTTTTTTTTGATTGGTAAACGCTTTTGACCGGAGCTATGAACCGGTGGGGATAGGGACCCCAACCCTACAAACACAAAGTGGAAGAAGAAGAAGGAGAAGGAGAAATTCGAAGGAGGAAGAGGAAAAGAAGAGCTAAAAATTGAGAGAAGAAGAGAACGCAGAGACAAGGGAAGCGACCGCAGAACGAAGGACAAAGGCTGCAACGATTAACCTGAAGAGTGACCAGCCCGCGAGGAGGCCGCATGCAGCAGGAAGTTGAAGGCATGGAGAGCTCGATCCTTGAGGGCATTCAACTGATCAACAGCTGAATGGAGAGGAAATAGAGCCACATCAATATCCACGACCGGGAGAAAATTCTGGTCCAAAGAAGGATGGAAGTTCTGTGCAAACGTGACAAGGTCCCTGTACTGCCCGCTGAGCCAGCGAATATCCCTCCCTGAACCGATGGCAAACTCGTCCACATCTTCCACCCACAACAGAGGTTCTGGGAGTGAGAAATCCACGAGCTGATCATGAAGGCCTACGCAATGCACAGCGTAAATAAGGTCTGAGGTGACCATTTCCACTTCTGAAATGTTGGGATGAAGTAGCGTACAAAAAGACACGAAGGCAGAGGCGACGTCGGAATCGGTTCGAGGGCGACGAGCGTTGAAGTGGTAAGAGTCACCCAGAATGGCTTCAATGGCGTCGGCCTCGGCTGATGAAGAGTATTTGAAAATCATGGCCAGACGCCACCTATCAATGGCAGAGACATCTGCCAGTTCGCGGAACTGCTCACGGAAGGCCACAAACGGGAAACCAACAAAATACATGGTGCCGGGAAGAAGCAAAGCAAAAGCTAAGAGAGACATTCCAGGAGGTCTGCGAAACAAGAATAAAAGAAGTGAAGAAGAAACTGTCCCGAGGGGAACCTGGCAAGAAACGCTTGGAGAAGATGGGGGGCCAGTGAAGCATGCAGGGGAGCGGAAAGGGAAGGGAAGGACGCCGCCGAAAGGAGGGGAGGAAGAGACCGATGCACGGGGGAACTGCCAGATGCAGTGGAGGCGCGAAAGTCTATTCGCAGGTGTTTCACCGATCGAGGGAGAGGAAAGTAGAAAGTCCTGGCCACATGTGTGCGTTGTTGGAGGAAATGATTGCAGAGGGATTATCAATAGCAAAGTTGGCTAGGAAGTCTGCTTCCCGATTTTCTTCCCGGTACTTATGTGAAATGTTCCAGGATTGGAGTTTACCGAGCCAAAAATGAATAGAAGGAAGAAAGAGGTTCAATTTCCACGATTGGGAAGCACCACTGGAAACAGCAGAAATGAGGATTTGAGAATCCCCTTCGATACATAATTTTGTACAGCCAAGATGGACCGCCAACTTGACCCCTTCCAGAAGAGCCTGTGCTTCAGCAGAGTTACATGTGCCGTATTGTAATGGGAAGGAGCCCGCATGGATGAGGAGACCACGATCATCCCTGAGGATGCAACCAGCCCCAGATAAACCCGGATTACCTCTGGAGGCCCCATCGAAGTTTAGTTTCCACAGCCCCTTGGGAGGGGGACGCCATCTAGTGTTCTTCTTGAGCAACATATTTTCAATTTGTGAGAGCCCCTTACAGATAATAGACCTAGGATTGGGAATTTTGATGAGTGACCATTGATGAAGAGTAGCGAAGTCCTTGGAGGAAAAGGAGGGAAAGGAAGAACACTTAGAACTAATACATTTAGAAATGGCCACCTCCAACTTGGAAAGGAAGGAGGGGAGCTCGACCGCTTTCTCTCTGAAAAGACGAAGGTTGTGTTCCCACCATAAATGCCATAGAAAGAAATAAGGGCTGACGTTCCATATAGAGCTATGCAAACAGTTATGGGAAAAAGACGGCCAGGAAGAAAGATTAGCATCAATTCTGTTACAGGGAACCCAGGAGAGATTAAGCTTATTGAAGAGCCAATCCCAACACTTGGAGGTGAAGGGACAGAAGAGGAAGAGATGATCTAGATCTTCCTCAGCCGCACCGCAAAGAAGACATTTAGAGGGGCCCGAGAAGCCCCACGCACGCCTTCTAGCCTGGGTGAGAACCTTTCTCTTCAATACAAGCCAACCGAAGTAAGCAATCTTCGGTGTAATGTGAGGGTGCCAGCATCCAGAGGAACTCGGAGAACCCTTTCCGAATTGCGAGAGGAGAATGTTGTACCCTTTTTTAACAGTGTAAAGGCCAGAGCTATTTCCAACCCAAAATAAGCAATCATTACTGTTGAGGTACGTAGCATGACGTTCCTCTAAGGAATTGGATAGGAGGACAGCTTCAGGAGCAGAGGCACCGAGAGACAATATATCTTTCCAACACTAGGTAGGCAAGCCGTTGGGATGCTGGTAACTGTAATCAGAAACAAGAGAGCCCCATAACAGTTTGGAAGAGTTCATAATGCCATTGAGAGAGGGAAGCAAGTTAAGGGGAGGGAAGCCATTCCAGCTTTTGTCCCAGAAAGACACTAACTGACCATTGTTTATCTTCCACGAGACCCGATCAGCAATAAGATTTTTGGAGTTACACAAAAAATTCCAAAGGTGGGAGCCCTTAGGTAACTCAGAACTGGAAAGAAAAAGCTCATTTCGGTGCCCATCCATGTCTTTGTGAGTGAGGACCTTGAAGGCGAGTCTGCTATTATCAGATATGAATTTCCATACCAATTTTACACCGAGGGCCATGTTCTGAATGGCCAAATCCAAGATGCCCAAACCACCCAGATTCTTGGGAAGCTTGACCAGATCCCAATTAGCAAGATAGAATTTGCGTTTGGTGCTGAGACCTTTCCACAGAAAAGTACGAGCCACCTTCTCAATTTTGAGTAGAACAGAATTAGGGATCTGTAGAATGGAGAGCATGTATATAGGAATGGAGAGAAGCACCGAGTTGATGAGAAGCGCACGGCCGGAAAGGGATAACCATTTACCATTCCAGGAGAGGAGTTTGGCAGAGATGGAATTTAAAAGCCCGTTCCAGAGGAGAGCCTTACCCTTCCCATGAAACAAAGGAATTCCTAGGTAGGTGTGTGGAAGTTTACCCAAAGAGAAGCCAAGAATCTCTTTGATTCTCCCCTGAAGCCTGGGGGCCATGTTAAAGAAAAAGATCACAGATTTATGAAAGTTTAAGACCTGTCCCGCAGAAACAGAGTAGGAATCCAGAATAGAGGAAATGCACCTAGCCTCCGGAACAGTCCCTTGACCGAAGAGAAAAGTATCGTCTGCGAATTGCTGATGAGAAAGAGGAGGGAGATTGGAGGAGATGTGAAGACCTTTCAAAAAACCTTCAAGAATTGCAGCTTTGATGCTACGACTAAGAGCTTCCGCCACAATTGTGAAGAGGAAGGAAGAAAGCGGGTCTCCTTGATGAATACCCCTACTACTCTGAAAGAAGCCTTCCACAGATCCTTTGACAAGAACCGAGAAGTGCGGGGAGGCAATACAGTCAAAAATCCACTTACAGAAGTGAGCACCAAAACCCAAAGCTTGCAAAGAAATAAGAAGGAACCTCCAATTAACCCGATCATAAGCTTTGCTGAAATCCAATTTTAGCAACATTCCTGCTCTGGAAGAATTATGAAGGGAGTGAATAAGTTCATGAGAAATAATGATACCTTCCATAATAGACCTTCCAGGAATGAACCCACTCTATTCTAGGGCAACCAATTTATGCATCAATGGGGAGAGCCTATTGGCAATAGCTTTGGAGATAATTTTATATGTTGTATTACACAGGGAAATTGGCTTGAAATCATCTAACTTCTCAGCTGGGGATTTTTTGGGGGACAGACAGATGAAAGTGTGATTAAGGTTCCCAAGAATCTTCCCTGAAACTCTGGATTCCTCAACCGCCCACCAAATAGAGGGACCAATGATATCCCAAAAATCTTGGAAGAAAGAGGCAAGGAAACCGTCCGGGCCAGGGGCTTTATCTCGCTTCATAGAGAACAAAATTTTTCAGACCTCTTCTAAGGAAAAGGGTGAAAGAAGCTGATCATTTTCGACATCCGAAATACAACGGGGAATCTGAGAATGAAGGAGAGACTGAGGGCCAAGAGGGGAAGTCGTATCATTCAGGAGCTTGCGGAAGAAATCCACTGTTTCTGATTTAATCTGAGCTTGCGAAGTAGCAATGGTGGAATCTTCGAGTTTGAGAGAAGAAATGTAATTGAAGTTTCTTCTAGCTCGGACCAAAGAAAAGAAGAATTTGGTATTTTTATCTCCATCCAGCAGCCAAGTTTCCCTAGATTTTTGACGCCAAAAAGTTTCCTCTTTAAGAAGGATATCCCCCAATTCCTTGAGGAGAATTTTTTCCTTCAGGTAATCCTCCTGTGATATCCCATGCAACAGGATACTCTCGTTGAGAGTACAAAGAGTCTTCTCAACTCAAAGCTTTTCATGAAAAATATTTTTAAACTTCGAATGGTTCCAGCTTTGTAAGTTAGCCTTGAGCAAAGATAACTTTTTTGAGAGTTGAAACATCATGGTCCCTTTGACAGCAAATGAGTCCCACCAACCCTTTATCAGCGACCTGAGAGAGGGGTCCTGAAGCCACATGTTCTCGAATTTAAAGGGGGTACGACGCGGAGGGAGGTCGAAGTTGAGATCCACTGAAATAGGAAAATCGTCGGAGCCGGAAAGAGGGAGAACCGAACTTTTAAGAAGGAAATTTTACTGCAACCAATGCTCAGAGACCAGGAAGCGGTCAAGATGCACAGTGAGGGAACTGAACCCAGATCTCCTGTTGTTCCATGTGAACCAACCCTTGCACGGCTCTAAATCAATCAAGTGAGTAGAGGAAACAAAGGAAGATAAATCAACCTACGAGTGAGGATGTCATTGAAGACCACCCTACTTATCACGATCAGAAAGGGTAGCATTGAAGTCACCTGCAACGATGAATTTTTTAGCAAACACGGAGGTCAGAAGCTGGCTAAGATTACCCCAGAGAATCCTTTTACTGATGGGAGTATAGGGACCATAAATATTGCCGAGGAAAAATAAATCCTCCGAGTGCTTAATCGAGACCTTGCACCAGATGAAATTTAGGTCAATTACAAGTGGAACAATCAAGCAACTGGCAGCTTTCCAAAGAATGCCTAAACCACCCGAAGCACCAACTGAATCCGAGAAGTAGCCTTCCCACCCTTTCCATTTTCTAAACCAACTTCTATTACAACCCTTAGTCGACATTTTAGTTTCCTGAATCAAACAAATATCCACACCCTCGTCCAAAGCGTAATGTCTTAACAGACGCTGTTTGTTAGGGGCATTAAGGCCCCTAACATTCCAGGAAAAAATGATCATAATTGCTTCAGAGAGGACTTGCCTCTCCTACTTGAAGACGGGAAGAAAGACTGAAGCTGAAGTTGCTTCCCGTGGGCAACTTCATTGAGAGAAAGCTTACATTTATTAGGGCGGCCAAGAATGCTTCTAGGACCGAAATCCACATTGAGAAGGGGGGGAGTGGGTAGAAGCGGTCCCAGCGACTGCGAGGGAGGGGAAGGGGACTCGGCAGAAGCTTTGGGTTCCTCAGGGGGGTCAGCATCATTAGACAGAAGCAAATCCTCTTTATCCGTGATCCACTTCTCAAGGGAAGTCGAGCTACCTCCCATACCAATGGAAATACCCTCGTGGAACAGAGATAGGATCCGGGAGGAATCCTTTACAATAGCCGCCGTTTCTTTGAGGAGGGAGAGCGTTTCAGGAGCCAAAGCAAGAGGTTCAAGGACATGAGGGGGAGCACGAGGGACGAGGGGCGGAGGTGACGAAGGAGGAACACGGGGGGAAGAAGGAGGGGAGGGGACAGGGGAGGTGTGGGAAACTTTCCGCCAATACGAGACACCTGGGGTGAGATTAAGACGAGACTTACGGGAATGACCTGGCTTCAAACATTTGAAATAGATATTGGAAATACCTTCATAAACAACCTTCTGTTTCCAGATACCCGAGGGGGTGTTGATAAGAATAACTTCCTTTGGTTTAAGAGCTGGAAAAGCAGAAATGCAAACTCTGGCAAAGGAAGAGAGAGTACCATTCAGAGTAACAGGATCAATGCGAATGACTCGCCGTACTGGAGTAGATTTTAGAAAGGATGGGTGTCGACCAAAATTCACTGGGCAGGGAGTAAAGTCTAATCCACACTTGAAACCCATCCTCTGCCGCTTTGTGACAATCAAAGTGAGGCTCCCACTCGCGTATCGCAAGACCAGAATCGGAAAGGAGAGAATTTTTTCTTTCCATAGTGTTGTTTTTCTGAGCAGCGCTACGAAAGAGCACAAGGAAAAAACCCTTTTCCAGGGAACGAATACTCAGGCCGCTGCCCCACTATGTTTCGCACCAGTTTCTAATGCCCGAAAATGAGAGCCGTCTCCCAATAAACTTAGCTAAAATAGCCCTCGAAGAAAGACAATTCGTATGCGCAGCGAAAGCAGCATCCTTGATTAGGGACACGGAGGGAATGTCGTCCTGCGGAGGAAAAGAGTCACTATCCGGGGGGAGTGAATCAACGTCAAGCCCACGGGGACCCAGACATTTGAGCAGAGATTTTGACAGGCCCTGGCCCGCTAGGTGCACCATTGCTGCACCCCAGAGGGGAGAGACCAGGGGACCGTTGAAGGAACAAAAATTTGAAAATTATGACCGTTCTGCGTCTCTTGTATACTGTCGTTCGGTGTAGTTATTATTTGTGGGGGTCATCTTTTTGATGATAAAATAGATGGCACACATATGGTCTTCCTCATCCTTTTTTCCAAGAACAAATCCCATTCATTACATTATGCGTTTCAATGCTTGCATGCATCAGTTATTATTTTATCCCATTGATATTGAAAATAAATTCATCTTTTTACGTGTCTTGATTCCTACTTTAAAAGAGTTCTTGCAATATGACACATGTGAATCATTCACACTATTATGTTATTAATTCATTTATCTAGAACAAGCTCTCATTGTTACACATGTTATGGATCCTCCTCCCATTTCTAGTAATGTTTCATCATCTAGTTCTTCTCCTCTTCCATTTATTAAGCATGCTCTAAGGTCTCCATATCATCCACTCCATAGGCAAGTTTAATATTCTCCATCACATAATCATCCTTCATCCACTCCATCACGTCGGGTTCTACCTAAGACTTCTGCATCTCCTACTTGAGAGCCCTTGCACTTTTCATATGCTCCAAAGCATCATGATGTGTTGCATTCTTTTCTTGATAAGCACAAAATTCAATTTCCTTCTACTCAACATCATTCTCCTCATTACTTGTAACACCAACATGATAAACCTTATTACAACTATAATCACATTAATTTCCATCACGAAAATGACTGATACACCCTTCATGATGGATTATAATAATTAGAATTAGAGGGTGTCATTGCATTTGGCTCTAGCTCTCGTGAGTGGCCTATGTCTCCAATTCCATGCAGGAATGTTGCTACTCCAGTTCACTTATCTCCTTTAGCTGCTTTCTAAGGTCACTAGTTGTCCACCGCCGCAAGTTATTATTCATGCACACCCTCTATCACATTCATCCATCACAACTCCACCTCATTCATTGCGTAGTGCTCCTACTACACATTTATTTCCTAAGTTGTTGGAATCTATGCTTCCCATTGCTGCATCTCCCATCATTGGCACCATTTCATCAGGAATTCATTTTGGTTCATATACTCATGTTGCTTCCATTCCACATGTTTTTACCACTCCATGCATGCTTGGTATTTGGTAGGTGATTTTTCTCACCTTACCCCTTGATGATGCACTCATGTTCTCATGGTTCTTACATGACTGTTGAGGGATCTATTACAATAATAACTTCCCTATATCCTTTTTTAACATGCCTCATTGATCTATATATCTAGCGTACACTATTGAGTCACTTCCCAATGATGTACCCTTGTTTTATGGTTCATTCTTGATTGTTGATGAGTATTATATAAATGAACCTCATCATTCACACACTAGGAGGCATCATTATTATCCCCCCTTCATCATACCAACATTTTATTATTTACATTTTTATGATCATCTCATTCATTTTATGCATACTTTAACATTCATCACATCTTTATTCATATATACAATAAAATGTTTCATAATTCATCTAACACATGGAGCAATCACACTATATATATTTCATATGCTGTCTATTATCATATACACTATCCCATCACTTATCTATCTATGACCAAATTAAACATCCTTATCCATTAGTCAATATTAGCAACTATGTAATGCAAATCAAATCGACACATATGCACAATGATCAACACATCACATATTAATATAACACATAAAAACAATACAATGACAACAATCATCCATTTCTATATATCATAAAAATATCATGTGGTTACATATTAAAATCATTGGGGGAAAACACCTACATAAATATGTATCATATATCATCACCACTATCACTATCTATAATTGTGGGATCCCTAGAACTAGAAGCTTCACTGCTCAATTTGTGTCACTGATCGTGGCCCCTATACCTTGCTACCTACCTACGTAATAAATTCAAATTAATTGACTGCTTCGGAAAATGACCTTGTAGCTCCAGAAATCTCACAAATACATCTTGTGCTAGGGATCCTCCACCCGCAGCCTCTCTAACCCATTAGGTATCCTCTTGTGCCTCATCCCTCTCAATCAATAGAATGGTAAAATTAGCCACTGCTACCGCCACTGGATCAAACATATGAGCATGCTAACCCATAATAGAATCCACCTACTCTAGCATCCCACCTCTAATGATAACATTGGTGGGGACATTCAACATCAATGTACAAATCAAAGTGTCAACAATCAATGACTATAAAGCATCCCTATAATAATCCAAAACATTAGATTAGTTCATATCCACAATACGAAACAATCACATAAATAAGTCATAATCCACAATTATCAATACACATATACTCACGCTCTTCTATTTCCTCTGTAACATCATCACCACTGGGGGCATGTGCATATCTATCTGCTCCTCCTACTGGTAGTTCTCCCACCAAATTGACAACAATTAGATATAGTAGCACTCATAGGTACATTACCCACCATACACTATATGCCTTTGTACATCACACGACATCCACATGTATGCGCCCTATGTCTGCATCAGAATCATCTAGACTATGATCTACTAGTTGTGCTCTTCTAAGCCCTGGTCTAGCTCCGATCATCCTCGATGTTCTCATGGATCTTACCCATACATATGCCTTTGGGGGAACATCTTGAGCCATGCTAAACTGTCTTGATACATGATCTCCTTGGAATAGCTCCACCACCCTAGTAAATCTGTCCTCTAGCCACATAGTGCACCGTATACATCAAAGCTCTATTACATCCTCTATCCATCCTCCATTGTAGTGCCCACTTCCCTTTGACACCTTTTGATACTGATCATGACACTGTCGACTATATTATGGACATTATTATAGTTTTGATTTAGTATGATGTTAGATATTTGATCATGGATTATTGTTGACTTTGATTCTTATATGATGCATGATGATTATTAGAGACACTTTATATGTTGATGATGTTATACTGTTGGACATGGTTATATGATGGATGTTGTTTGGACTTGTGATATTTGGATATTGTGAGTAGCCCTAGAAATGGAAAATTATTGGATGATGATATAGTTGTTGATAAAACTATAATGATATTGTTAGATTGCTTTGATGTTGTTGTGATTCATATATCTAGATGATTTTGGAAAATTTAATTATATGTATATTATTTTGGATGTTCTGATATGGCCACGAGGCCGAAGGAGGTATTTGTGTTTTGCAGGTTAAAATATCACAACAAACATCAGGGGATTGGAGACCAACCACATTGGAATTCTAGATGAATTCAACAAGGTCACCATGACAACTAGTTTTGTTTGTGTGTGTGTTTGTTAGTGTTAGGGATTCCCATGGGGGGGATCACCTTTAAATGTGACCAAGGGATTTTATGTATTTCTTTTATTTTTGGTCCCTTTTGTTTAATTTTTGCATGTGTTTATTTTGTGGTGCACTTACCCCTTTCATTATTTATTTAATGGTGTGTAAATATTGTGAGTAATCATATTGTTTAGTTAATTAATTAAAAGATGTCATAAGAATGTAATTAATAGAGTTGTTGGCCATGTTTTAAAGTGTGTAAGTAATGTGTAAGTAATGTGTAAGTGACCTTGTAAGTGATGTGTAAGTTAACTTTTGAGTGTGAAACACTCCACCTTCTTGGAAATTCGAATTTGTCCTTGGAGGCTGATTTTGGAGGCTTGTGGGACAAGTTAAACTTGTCCCATACCTCTTAAATTTACATACCAACCTTTCCTATGGTTGGAGGGTTAAATTTAGACCTTTTTATGCATTTTTACAAGTCAAGTTGAATGTTGTAATTGCACTTTTCTTACATAATTTAATTTCAGTCCTTATGGGGTATGGACTTGTTTGAGTGTGTAAGTAAATCTGTCATATTATTCACCCACCTATTTATTATGCATTGGAGAATGAAGTTGACTTTGTGTTTGGGGTTGAGGATGTGTGATGTGGCATCCTACATGGATCCACCTCATCCTCTTCTCTTCCCTCTTCTATAAAATTCAAATTTCTTGCCTTGTTTTGGGTTGCTTCACTTTTGGGAGACTTCATTTTGGGTGAATTTTCTTGCTATTTTGGGAGCTCTTGCTTGGAGAAGTTTTTGGAAGATTGTTGCATGCTTGTGTTGGGTTGATTTTTGGATTGCTTGCATTGGAAGGAGCTTGTTATTTTGAACTAGGAACAACTCCATCATGGAGAGGTAAGAGCTTGGCTCTTGAAATGCTCTTCTTTTATTTATGTAAATGTTCTTGTGTGAATGTTTTGGTATATATTGTGGGCTGTTGGGTAGATGGCCTAGGAATGGTGTAGGAGAAGACTATGGGGTTATTTTGTGGGAGGCACAAGTGGTTTTAGGGAGGTATAAGGGTGGAGGGAGTTGGGAATTTGGGTTCCACCTTACAAAGAAATAGCTTGCATTTCTTTACTCGTTATGGGGTGCCATAAGAGGTTGGGGAGATATAAGAAAATGTGAGGAATAAGGGGTACTTGGGGGAGGCATAAGGGCATGACAGGGTTTGAAATGATATTCATATATATATATATATATATTTGGTGGGTTGTACTCAGGTGGTGATACCCATTTTTCCCCTTGGGAGGCATAAGCAACATCCCCCATAGCTTCTTGCTCCTTTGGCTTGCTTGATGAAGCCTTAGTATTTTTTGTCATGTGTTAATGTAGTTGTAAAACTACATTCTATTTTGGACTATGTTTTATTGTGAAAATGCTGCTTGTATGTTTGTGGAAGCCTGTTGTTGCCATGAGTTGGATCACATCTTTTATTGCATTGTGGTTGGGGCTCGGGGGCCAATGAAGAAGGATGGATTCTCCTCTTCATTGGATGTCTTGGTTGGGTGGAGAGTGTTGCCTTTCCCCTACTCCTGTTGTGATCAAATTGGAAGAATGAGGAGTATGCATGTTACTGTTCTGGAGCTGAGAAAAGATAGTTTGACAGTCCCTTGTGAAATGAAATCTCATTGTAACCTTTCCCACTTGAAGTGGATGAACTTGTAAATGTTTGTAATGGAAAGATGTTGTACTGATTGCAAGTGAAAATTTGAAATGTAAAAGAGTTATACTCTGTATTCTGTTTTAGAAAGAATGTGAAAGAATGATACGTGTTTGGTATACTATATTTTGTAATCAAATGGAAAGGAAGTTGTAAGAGTTCATTTGAATTAATGAAAATGGTTTTGTCTTGTCCATATGATGTTATTCCATTGGAAATCTATGTTTTGCATACTCTATGAAATATCTGTTTGAAAAGTGGTAAAGTGGAACACGTGAAAAGAAAATGTATTGTCTGCCCTGTATATAATAAATGATTTTGGAAGAAATGAAAGAAGGAAGTTGTAAGTTGTCTTTTGGAATCAATAAATGAATGTAATGCTTTTCTCAAACTGCATTGTTGTATTGAATCTGATCATATCAATGTATTGAAATCTCTGTTGAAAGGAAGAAATGCGTGTGAGAAAAATACAGTATTTTGTCTCTTTGAAATGTAAAAAAAAATTGAAATCAGTATTGCATTTTGGTCTTGAATGGTTTGTTTTGAATCAACCAAATATGTTAGCTTGGAATTGGAATGTATCCTAAATACTTGGAAGAAGAAAGTGGCAAATAGACCCATTAAAATTTGATCCTTGTTATTTGTAATTTCAAACTGGCAATTATCTAACAAAAAAAATGCACAGTTCGAACCTGCAACAATGAAATAACAAATTAAATTATTGAATTGAATTAGTATGCCCTAAACGAGTTCAAATAGACAAAAACACTTAAAGGAAATATGTCAAAACTTAGCAAAATCGGGCTCAAACCGTTTTATAGTCATTTTGCTGTCAAGAAATGTAAATGTTCAAATTGCAAGTCAATCAGAAAAATTGAACCTTGAATCCTTCCTTAAATCCTTTTAGGAACAATCCTCCATGTCTATTTGACATGTTGAGAGAGGAGGAAGATCAAATTGAATAAATCTCACAAGTTAAAATTCACCAGTTTGCACTGTAAAATCCTGCAGATAATTTTCTTAAAATTGACCCCTTAAACTTTATCAAAATCTAAAATTAATGATCTCTAAGTAAAGAGGATGTCGAGAGATTTCTAGAAAGTCCTTGTTTTCCCAAAACCAAGCTCTCTATCAAAAGTTATGGCCCTCTGAAGTTTTTCTTCCTTGGCGTCAAATTTTGGGAAAAATTTCCTTGGCGGGCCCGCGGCCCGAATTTTTCCCTTAGAGCTTAGGAAATTTTTTGGGAAAATTTTCCAAATTTCCCCACTACCCTGCCAGCCCACAGCCAATCAAAGGCTACCACATGGCACCATGAGGTGACAGCGGAGGGGCAGATCCCTTTTTTTAACTTAGCGCTTCGGAAAATTTTGGGAAAATTTTCCAAATTTTCCCCGCCGGCCCACAACCAATCAGGTGATGCCATGTGGCATCATGAGGCATTGGTGGAGGAATGGGTCCCTTTTTTTCTTTTGCGTCTCAAAATTTTTTTGGAAAATTTTCCAAGTTTTCCCCGTTGTCCCGCCGGCCCGCAGCCAATTAGGGGCTGCCACGTGGCATCGCGAGGTGCCGACGGAGGCGTGGGTCTTTGTACCCTCTTAGCCCTTCGGGGCGTTAAGCCAATTTTCTCCCCACCACCCCGCCTTCCCCATGTTGGTTTAGGATATGCCACGTGTCCTTTGAAGACTCACAAGAGCATGTGCATAGAGCCAACTTTTCACCCCGTGCGGGAGAATTTGCAAATGTCTCCCCCGCCGCCCCGCCTTTCCCTGCTTTTCCCCACGCTGGCTTAGGGAGCACCACATGTCCCTTGTGGACTTGTGGACCCATGGGAGCATGGGCACAAATGTGATTTTTTCCCCGCGTGGGAAATTTTTTTTCCAAAGGTCTCCTTGCGGCCCGCCAACCCACCCTTTGGGAAAATTTTCACCCTAAGGCCCACCAGCCCATAACTTAAAAAATATGAGGAGTTAGGAGGACTTATTTATATCAATGGAAAGGTGAGGAAATTTCCTATCCAATGGGAGTGATTTAGGGAAATTTTTAATGCATTAAGTGTGAGAAAAATCAAATTGAAACTTTAATCCTGTTAGAGAGTGGGTATGGTGAGGAATTTCCCTTTGAACCTAATTGAAACTTCTAACCCTAAATTTTGGACCTTATGACCTCTAATAATTATTAATAAAAGAAAAGTATACTCTAGTAGATTAGAATTGTTCTGGAACCTGTTAGTGAAAACTGTTGTCTTGTAACTTGGTTGTAGATTTTTTTAAACAAAAAAAATAATTCCCTAATTTTTCCTAACTAACCTTAGGTTGTTTCTTGGGTCTCAAGTGGGTTGTTTTAGCGGGCGTTACATCCATAGTCTCGATATGGCCTCCAAATAATGGCCCTTGGCCCCATATGATCCAACATCGGTCTAAATGTATTAGTATCCATCCTCCTACTCCGCACACCTACCCATCTCATAGAAAATATATGTTGTCTCGCCCACTCTGAGAGAGGCCCACCAAGTGGCATCATTATTGCAATATGCTTGAAATCTCACACATGTAACAAAGTGGTGGCCCCTATTCCACTCCCATGCTCCTTCTGCATGAACCTGTATATATCCTTATATAAATGGGATAATACATAATATGCCTAAGCATGTATCGTCCCATCCTTCTCTATGTAACGAAAAATATCATGCATCTTATATAAGATGCCTATAACACCAACCTCCACTACAAGTGAAGAAGTGATCACAATAACAATGAAATTTTGTAATCATGGAAACCCTGACCTCAGTATAACATCCTGAATGATATGGACCTCAGTATGAACTTTGGTCCCTGTAAAGTACTGCCAAGTGGCCCTCATCTGTCTCTGTGTATCATCGACAACCATCACTTGAACCCTCTCACCAACAACAAGAAAGTGAAATATGTGATATAAATCCTCCAAATTCATCATCATCTCTTGTAGGTAACCAAAATGTGCAAGAACTTGCACACCATCTCTCACACAAAGCGGTGATCATTGACATATTATGGGCCACAACCCACATCCTCGACATGTTTCGCAAGCTGACATGGTCTATTTCATCCCGCTCATCATCTGAAAAACCCAATCATAATAATGTACTTAAATGACAACCACCACGGAACTCCTACGATTGAACATCCCTCTGCACAACACAACACAACAACAAACATGACATTATTACCTCGTATAGATGCAGAAGCACATAACAAACCATAAAAAACCATCCATTTTTACATTCACAACATTATGGGCTACAAATAGGCCTTCTGGGTTTCTAGTACCTAGGAGCAAGACACAGACACCTAGAAGCATGTCACTAGCGCCCATGTCTACGCGCTGGCACCCCGAAGGTCATTATCCCCTTTGTCATTCTTGCCCAAGATAGAAACACCTAGAAAGTCAAAATCAATTTTTTTGCAAAGATTCATGAAAGGTAACTAATTTCAACACAATTTTTGAAAAAACCCATGCTCACCAGCTCAGTGGTCGTACGTGATGCAACAATTTCCGCCACCATCTTGAATCGAATCAATCGCAGTGCTCTCACTTGCAGCATCTTCACACACATAGAGCTCAAAATCACACTCGTGCAATGATCAAATTAAATATATATTAACTTTTTCCCTACTACTATTTATAGGAAATTTTAATTGCCTACATCGTTATGGTCATTATTTGTGCTCATTCTTCCAACTAATACACATCACATGGTTTTTCTCATATATTGAGTTTTGTTACTCCATTTCCTATCTTGTCTACATCATTATCTTTAGAATTTTTCTTACCATCATATCTTAAACATTCCACAAACACTATATTCCTACTTGGAATAGTTCTAACTCAATATAAACAAAATTTTACGAGATCTACTATATTGCACTTTTATCATAATTACATCATCACACATTTACTTTTGGCTCAGTATTCAATCTCATCATCACTCTCCATTTCACCAAAAGGGGGCCATACAATCGGGGTCATCTTATAATTCCCATCACATAGTTACACAATCATTCCAAATTTCTAATTCGTCATCATCAAAAAATTTCTCATACATTATGTGACTTTTCACACCACTTTCTAGTGATTCCCCCTACATAATTTGGGGGAAACAAGCGTAAAATATCTCCAAGAGTAACTGATAAAAAATTCAAATCTCAATGCAAAGTTTCTACTCACATCTTGATCAATCAACATGGATATGGTGCACTTCTCCCATATGACCTAACATGGGAAGTTACCTCTACATTTTCTACTGCTTCAAGATGACCTAACATGGAATCCATCTCGTACATACAAAGACACCCTTAGAGTGTGGGCAATGATATGTCATAGTCTTTCATATAATGCTCCTATATGGGTTATTCACATTTAATCGAAATGAGAAAAATTATATCTTTTTTCCTTTGCAGTGGCTAGAAATTTTGAGGATGTAATTAAAGTTAGAGGGTAAAAGTAGACCTCTCTCCATACATTCTTCCTCTGGCAGCATGACACCAAAAGCCTCATTATTTCACACATACAAAATCAGGTTAAGAATTGATCACTCCCTAATACAAACAATCCCCATCAGTGACAAAACCAAAATATTCAATCTCACTTAGTGTTCCTCACAACGGTTTGCTATCTCTCCTTATGCCACATGGATCGATATGTTTATCTATGGTTTTGTGCATTATATGCTCTCATTCTACGTGTAATTCTATAACAAGGATTCTCTGTACTTCTTTTAGGTATTTTCCTTACTTCCTTTACATTACTTGAATTTCATTCAAATAGCATAAAGGGGGGCCAAATGTAGAAACAAAATCACACACTTACTACTATTTACTATACCACCAAGTATGTTGTTTTATGTATGGATCTTGAGTAAGAAACATATTCACTGGTGACACACTTCCTAGTCCATCCACTTCTATTGTTTATTTCTATTATTTTTATCTTTCAAACTTGTCACTCATACACCCTAGTTCTGGTTAGGTCACAAGGATCCATGTCTCTTAGTCTTCACACATTTTTCGTCAGTTGTCTCTAGACACTAGTGCCCAGAATTGGATACTAGCATCTAAACACTTCTGTCCAACCTGGGTGCATTGTCCTCTTTATTTTTATCTTCTTTTTGACATTTGAGTTCGCTCTTTTTCGATTTTCCCTCTCATATTTTGAGGTACTAGTTTTCATGTCAGTTCAATAGTGTCAAAATTTATGCAAGAGATCCCTATATAAACACAACATACATTCCATTATAATGATAGGTAATTTTTATCAAGGACCATCTATCTACATATCAAAAGGGACTGCATTTGGGTGCATTTTCTTACATACACACTGCATAGAAAGGGGAAGTTATAGATTCCATCCCACATATTTGAATTTTATCTAGCTATTATCTATTATCTTGGCACCATCACTGCAAGGGAAACCTAGGAGCACTCTTACACACACAATCACATATAACTACATTGGGTCTGAGATGTAGTGTATCACTTAGTTGTAAGTTCACTCATTTGACAACTGAGGACAGTCTGACCCCTCATTTTGCATCTTTATTTTTAGGATTTGATGTCTTTTTGAGGGTTTTGTAAAAGATTTTTGTATTGCAGATTTATAGGTACTTTAGCAGTCAAAGTGTCACGCATAGGAAATCATCGATGAAATTTTATTAAACCTTAACAATAGTATCAGAACCAGATTTTGACCTATTCTACAGAATAAAATGCCCCCAAGAGGTCTAGGGCACCCGCAGGCACCCCTGTCCCTACCTAGGTGCCTGTGTCTAGGAATTTCCAGCACCTTTGCATTTTTCTGAGTGGGATTACAACAGTCTGAGTTTTTGTTCCATCAGTTTTCATAGTCCAGACACACTTTAGGATAAGTGAAATCAAGGTAAGTTCCCTTTATCTTCCATTTTCTTTCAAAATTAAATCAAATAAAATTTCCTTGAATCTATATTTCATTGTATATATGATTGTAACAATCACTGCTTTCATATTTAAATAAAATATTTAGATTTTATTAAATCAGGTAGTGTGATACAGAAGTAGCAAGCACTACAGTCGAATGCAAGCTTATGAGAATATATATTAAGATATTGAAGTAATGAAAAACAATGGACATTATCTTTATTATACAGATTAACCAATATACCATGTATAGGTACTTGGTGAATAATGACAAGAATAGACAATGTATCAAAAATAGTTTTTTTTAAAAATATATTCTAAGTTAAACCATTGGAATCGATAAGTTTAATGAACATGTATATGTAAAAGTATTTTCCACACTTAAAAGGTTAAATATTACATTATATATTATTCAAATTGATAAACATAAATATAAATAAAAATTTGTAGTTATTTTCCCTTAAATATCGATTCTTCTTTTTTCTCTTAAAATTAATATGAAAAATATTTGAAACATTAGATATTGTCAAACCTAATAAGATGGATCAAGAACTAATAAATAATTTTATTATATAATTTTATGATACAAAATTATGTATTGTAATCAAAATTATTATTGAAATAAATTATAGGAAATGTCCCTTGAAGTCTTATGGTACTTTTGGAATAAAATAAACTTAAAATATTTGAAGGAAAAGTTACAACCCTTACTGACTTCTCTATAGAAGTCATTAGTGGATTGGTGCATGTGCAGGTATCTTAGTAGCTGAATATCCTCAAAGAATAACTAGAGAAGCACTTGAAAATTGGGCTTCTCAAAGTCATTGTGGAGCATATTATTAGATCAAGTGGCTAACCCATATTCAACTCTTTTTTTGATTAGACTACCCTCCAACCTTCCTCTATGGAAATAAATGTCAGAGAGTATAATTGAGGGCTTATAAATGGTTCTCACTTTGAACAGTGTATCCTGGTGGACACAAAATTAGATGAAACTCATGATTCTAAATCTGAAGATGAATTTCTTGATATCCATAGAGATAAAACCATTGTTCAAGTCTTATATAACTCTATTGATAAACACAATAGAGAAACACTAAGGAAGAAATGGAAAATATTGAGGGGGAAATGCCTAAATGGATATAAATTATAATTGATTCCAAGGCACAACGGATAATAGAGGACTTAAAATAAATTGTCAAGAAATATGATTAGAACAAGAGGGATAAATAAATACTTAAGATGTTTTTTACAACAAAGGATAAAGAAGGGGGCATTGACATATATAATTCTAATTTATTCTAGGAAATAGTGAGATTGCACAAGGAATTATGATGTAAAAGGGGGCCATGAGGTTCCAAATTGATAACTTAGATAAGGGACCTGTTTCTATTGTTTGTGTGTTGCACATCTCAAGAGTACCGAGGAAAAGAAACTTTAATATTTGAACTTGGTTATTTGTAATTACTGAACTTGTTTATTTGTGAATTTTTTTCAACTTCATTATTGTTGGTGCTCTTTGTGAATCACGTGGTGTGGGTCTATTTTAAACTTTGGATATTATTAGTTTTTCCTCAGTGACACATATTATTTTGTAGTTGATTTTACAATATAAAAAATAAAAAATAAATTATAGGATAACACATACAAATTATCTCACCTAATAAGATGAATGAAGAACTAATAACTAAAACAATAATTACTTTTACTATACATTTTTTTTATAATAATATATTATAATTTAAATTAATAATAGGGAAACACATATCTTACAAAAAAATCATACTAAGAGTTTTTTTAAGAAGTTAAAAGTGAATAGTGTTGGAATAATTGTCATTGATGTCAAAGGAAAATGAAGGACATAATAGATTGAGTAGATTCATTGATGTTAAAGGATGTTGTATGTTTTATTTAACAGAGTAGAGTGTTGAAAGAGTTTGATATTTTCACTTTGGAGTCTCATACATTCAATTCATAGACTAACCACATTTCTTTGGAGTATGTCCGAAGTCTATTTGAATTCTTTAGAATATATCTAAAGTATTTTTGATTGCTTTGGAATTTTTATGAAGTTTGTAGTTTTGTATTAGTATGGGACCAAATTTTTTGGCTAAAAGTTGTGATGCATCCTTTGGAGTCTAACCAGATCGCTTTGGATTTTTTTAAGTCTTCTCTATTTACTTTGCAGTCTAAACTAAAATCTTCAGAGTTTTTCTAAAGTATGAGGTTATTCTTGGTCTGGGACCAATAGTTTGGGCCAACCATTCCAATACATTTCTAAGTTTTCTAGATCAATTTTTATGATCATTTTTGGCCAAAATTACAAGGATTTAGAAAAATATGTGTGATCTTTTTATTCCTAGATGATTGTTTGTATTTTGACCATAAAATGTTCCATATCTTCTTTGGTCTGACCGACCTAAGTTTATTGGTTTTCTCTTGTAGCTTGACATTGATCTTATATTTGTAACTATGGCCAAAATTCATCTTGTTTGGATGCCAATGTTAAGAACGTGCATATATATATATATATATATATATATATATATAAAAGGATGTGTGGACTCATCATTTGACGTGTGCTTGAAAGGAGAAAGAAACAAATTATAGAGTCAGAGTTGTGGAGAAAAAGGAATATGTGAAGGATGGATCTACGAAAGAAGTATGCTTATATGATGAACATGAAGAAGAAGAGAAAAAGGTCATGAAAAAAGTGAGTATTATGTGTGCAATAAGAATATGTTCGTTTATGTCTCAAACAAAATTCTTAGTATAAGTTAATGACACCATGTTGAAGAAGAGGAAGAGAAAAATCAAGTAGATTAGAAGATGACAACATGTTGAAGGAAAGTAGAGCATGAAGATATATGAAGATATTTTTTGAAGATATGATTTCATTAATTGGACCAACGTCCATGTTGGAAGAAGGATATGCTATTTGAGTATGTAGAGAGTGTTTGAAGATATAATTTCATTAATTAGATGAACATCCAAGTTCAAAGAAGGATATAATTGTTGTGTATGCAGAGAGAAAACAAGTTCAATAAGAGAAAGAAAATAAAAATATGAAGAGACTAATTAAATAGTATACATGGACCTGATCTCATTAATTGTACCAGCGTCCATGTTAGAATAAGGATATAATTTGTGTGCATGAAGAGAGTGATTGAATTTCCATCAAAAGGGTAAGGAAGTAGCTATAAAAGGTGAATCTTTATATTGTTGGGGTTGGTTCATCACAATTTAGGGATTGGTGTTTCTATTAGGTTGGTGCCTACGAATTAGCTTAGTTTGTGCCTAGCATTAGGGATTGGTTCCTTCAATGAGTTGGTTCTCATGAATCGATTGAGTTAGTGCTAAGCATTGGGAATTGGTGTCCCCATAGGTTGGTGCCTACAAATATATATTGATATGTTTTGGGATATATTTCGATAGTAGATCCAAGTAGTATTTTCTCTGTAGTTTTCTCCCGAAAGGGTTTCCACATAAATCTTGTGTTGTATGGTTGTACAATTGTTATATCTTATGTGGTTGCTGTTATAATGGATGATAATGTTTAAATAAGTAAAAATTTGTATAATATTGATTCAACCACCCTCTCAGAATTAGTGTGTGTTCAAAAATTGGTATCAGAGTTGGTTCCCTAAAAATAGTTTGACTACTGGAAGGTATATCTTCATAGCACACATGGAAGGACAAGAAATATTATCTTCGAACAAGGCTCCATCATCTCATGGATATAATTATGCTTTTTGGAGTATTAGAATTATCACCTATTTAATGTCTCTTGGTTTTGACATTTCACAATCAATTGTAAGTGGTTATGTCACTCCAGAAAATCCTCTAATAGATAAATCTAGTAAGAAGGTTAGTGAAAGAAATGCTAAGGCTATGAGTGTAATTTTGGGTTTTTAATTTGAATAAAAAATTGTTAAATTGATGCAATGTACATCTTCCAAGGAGGTATAGGATTAAATAAAGAACATATATGAAATATATGATAAAGTGAAGAAAGAAAATCTCTAAACATGCATAAATCAGTTTGATTGTTTGAAGATGAAGGATGATGAAAACATTGCATCTTACCTTCTTAGTGTGAATGAAATTGTCAAAACTATTAGAGGTCTTAGAGAAGAAATTACATATGAGGCTATTGTGTTAAAACTGATAAGATCTCTTCCCTTGACGTATGATTCCAAAGTATCAACAATTGTATAAATGAAGGATTTAAGTGCCCTAAAAATGGATGAACTTCATGAATTATTACAATATATGAGATGATGACTGAAAAAGATAAAACAACTAAGTGAGAGGAAACTTTCAAAGCTTCATAGAAGGTGACAAGTATAAATCATGAGTCACATGACTTCTCCAGTGTTGAATCAGATTAGGAAGAAGTTAATTTTATTAGAAAGTTTAAGTAAGGAAATAGAAAATATAAAGGTATGTTACCCCTCAATTGTTTTAATTGTGGTAAAGTAGAACATTATGCTTATAGATTTATGCATGCAAAAAATGAAAACAATGATTGTGAAGAAGATCAAAACATGATGGAAAGTAACCAACATTATTAATCTAATAATTTCCACAAGCACAAGAAAAATCTATACACCAAGAAAGAAAGTATTAGCTCATCTAATGAAAGTGTTGAATGTTTCCTTGATAGTGAAAAGAAAGAACCTTTGTGCATCAAAATAGAGACAATAGAAAGTGGAGGAGATATAATGCCAGAATATGAAGAAGATGTTGAATTTGATCTTGTAGAAGATCTTATATGTTCCCTAGATGAGATAAAGATACTAAAAAATAATAATAATAAATTTGAATAAGAATTGAGTTCCTCACAATCAAAGCAGTCAAAAGATATTGAAGAATATAATAAGATCATTGTTTTCTTGAATACTCAACTTGAAGAGATGAAGAAGATGAATTATATTGTGAGATCCCAACTGAAATAGAAGGAAGAAAATGTGAGAAGATTGAATCTAAAATAGTTTATTTGAGAAAGTAAATTGAGAAGACTAATGCTAAATTTAATAATTGTCTTAAGTATGAGAAGATTACTGAAATATTAAATTAAATTCTCAGAAATAAGATATCTCCATTTATTAAAACCGGTCTTGGATTCAAAGAAGATTAGGGGACCTCCAAAGAAGTTATAGACAATTCAATGCCATATACAGATGCTCTTAACAATTATATCATGAATGGAAGCACTAAAGTGAATGAGAATCATGTTCCTCATAGTAAATAAAAATTTAGAAGAAAACAACAAGAAAAAGGATATTCATGTTCCTGATAATTACATCATTCCTCGCAAATAGCACTCAGAAAAATGTAGAAGATTCTTTTCCCCAAGGCAGAATCACATAACCAAGTTTCAAAATTCTTTTTATGGTTAATTTTTTCCATGTAATCAGTTTGGGCATAGAGCAGTGGACTATAGATCTCATGCAATAAGTTTTGATAAGAAGATGAATACAAATGAAATTTCTTATGGATTTCAAATAGAGACTATAGTTTATTTCAAGAACACATAGAATGGAACTATATCTTATAAATGCCTCAACTATGGGCATATAGCACATTTTTATAGAAGTGTGAAAACTCTCAAACAAAATAAGAATGAGGATAGATGGAATGGAAATAAAGTTGTAGATGATTTAGCAAGTAGAAGGTTAAATTATTTTTATTCTTTATCAAATTATATTTTTTGTTATAATTGTGACACGTATGGTCATAAAGCTAGACAGTGTAGAAACAATCTTGTTGAGAAAAAAAAGAAAGTGGATGAATGTGTTAAACTCAAAGGTGAATGCATAAAAGTTTGGAAGTAAAATAAAAAGAAGGGGATCTCATATGATAAATGAAAATGTGAAGACTGGATTGTCAAAGGGATTTTAGGAGCTACTAATGATGATAAATCAGAACAAAAGGAAATGAAAAAAGAGTTCAGTCTACATAAGGCTTGTAAATGAAGGGTTATCATGAAAATGAAAGAGAGAAAGGTGATCCAGTTAATGATTATCAGGATGAGGACATCTATGAATATGAATAGGATTCAACATATTATGATGATGGTGAGAATATGACAAATTGACATGTTTTTCCAAGGGAATAATAGATTAGTTCCCAGCAGATAACTAAACGTTGAGATTCAAAGGAAAGAAAATAAAGACTATCAAGAAAGTAAAGTACAACTAAGAGAATCCAAGCAAAATAAAAAGTATCTCCAGACAAATATGCAATATTCAAGGTATGTTGATAGTGGTACTTGTGGAAATAGTCTAATCAAGATTTCTAAATAGTTAAGAAGTTTTTGTGGGCTCAGAATGATGAAGAATAAGAGGCACATGAAATATTTAATTGAAGAGTGAAAAAAATTGTTACTTGGAGACCTCATGGAGATGATTCATTTCAATTCATGTAAACAGTAGGATTGAGCTGATCAAGTGTTCATGACAAAATTAGTTATAAGAGAATGAAAATTCTTTTTGGGTATCATAGTTTAGTATCATGGGATAAACATGAAGCAATGGGTTTATAATTTTATTTTCATCTTCAGAAAAGGAAAATAACATTGTAGCAAAAATATTTTGGTGCACATAAGTTATATGGAGGAAGCATGAGCTCAATGGGAGGTTACTCATTTCATTTTCGTAGTGAAGACAAGTCATGAAAGAGATCATTTGATGCATAACCAAGGGGGAGAGTTAGGGTAACGGGGAAAAGTATCTATTATTTAGAAGACTTAAAGTGAGAGGAAGTTTTACAACAAGACATTATAGAAAAGGGGTGTTATCGTACAAAGGGATGATTTTTAGAGTTTTACTCTTTTTCCATTGATGTCAAAGGGGGAGTAGATAAATCAAGGGGGAGAAGTTCAGAAACATGGAATTTTGTAGAAAGGAGGAGAAAGCTAAATAAAATAGGATAAGGTAGTTGTTTATATAATATGGTCTTTTTTCATCAATGATAAACTAAGGATTATTGGAATAATTTTCATTGATGTCAAAGGAAGTTGAATGAAATCATAGATTGATTAAAGTCATTGATGCGAAAGGTTGTTGCAGGATCTATTTCACAAAGAAGAGTTTTGAAATGGTTTTGGTGGTCACTTTGAAGTCTCAGACTCTCTCTTTGAAGTTGCATACAAAATTATTTGGATTATTTTTTAACTCTTTTTATTTTCTATAGAGTTTATAAAAATGTTTGGTTTATCTTGTTAAGGGACTAACATTTTTCACCAACTTTTTCACTACACATTAGAGTCTAAACAAGGTCACTTTATAGTATGTTCTATTTCCTTTGATGTCTAAACTAAATTCTCTGAATTCTATCCAAAGTGTATTTTATTTCTTTTGTAGTATGAACTGAATGGTTTGGAGTGTGGATCGAGCATTTTAATGCATTTATGAGACTACTGAATTAGTTTTATGATCATCTTTGGCTGACCCTTCAATGCATGAAAATAATAATAAACATGTGTAAAAGAAGGTCAAGATGAAGCTGTGGAAAGTGTGATTTTCTAGAGAAAATCGAGGAGTAGAGAGGAAAGTGTGAACTACTAAATAAAATATTAGAGCGATTAATGAAGACCATTGATTAAATATATATAATATCTTTGAGTGTGGATAAATGGTAAATTTATGAATAATAGAAAGATAAAATTCAAGTAACATGTGGAGATAACGAATTCTTGTGAAGAAGAATAGAAAATTTGAAAGGAAGTCCAAATTCTTATGAGAGGATGTATTAGAGAGAAGAGATAACTTGAATTGTAGAGTGGATAATGTGAGAGAAATGAATGTGTTGAAAATATACAACCAAAACATAGAAAATATGCAACCTGTACATAACATGTAGATGAAGATGATGAGGGAAATCTAAAGGGTTAAAATTGGTAGCTTTCTATCTGACCACAGAAGGAAAAAGGTCATTAAGAAATAAAAATTTATAATCATTGAGGAGTTTCGATAATTATGTTTCTTTTATGATTTATATTTAAATTAAAAATTGTTTCAAGTTACTTAGTGCCTACGAAAATTAAGAGTCATGTAAGAAGATCAAAAGGAATATGAATTTGAAAATATAGTAGAATAAGGGAGTGGAATATATAAAATAAATTAATATTTTTTCGTTAGTGTGGCTTCTATAGAGTTAAGGTTTAAGTTAATTATAGGGGTCTATGTTGGAAGAATTATTTTGACATCTATGTTAAAAAGGTGAAGTTGCAGAAGAAGGGACAAGTTAGATTATTCAAGCTACATGGTTGATAAGTCTACAGAAAGTAAATAAGAATGTGGAGAATGAAAATATGATTAAAGTAAAAGAACAAAACTATAAAGTAATGTGATTTCATTAATCGGATTAGTGTCCATGGTGGAAGTATGATCTAATCTAATTTTATAAAGAGGAATGATTTAAATTTCCATCATCATGTTGAGGAAGAAGCTACAGAATGTGGACTTATATTTTTTAGGGTTAATCCCCAAAAATGTGGGTTTTGGTATCTCTAATAGTTTTCCTACAAATGTGCAACCAGTAGCTCAGCTGGTGCTCAGCATTAGGGATTGGTGTCTATAGTGAGTTGGTTCCCGTGAACTTGTTTATTTGGTGCTCAACATTGGAGATTGGTGTCTCCAATATGTTAGTGCCTTCAAATATGTATTGAGATGTTTTGATATTTAGATAGTAGATACAAACACTCTTTTCGATGTGGTTTTCTCATGCAAGTATTTCCACATATATCTTGTGCACTATGGTTGTGCAAATGTGTATATCTTATGTGATTGTTGTTGTTATGGATGATAATGTTTAAATAAGTAATTTTTTTTATAATACCGATTCACCCCCCCAAGGATGAGTGTGTGTTCAACAATTAGGTTTTTTAAAAAAGATACCAAATTATTTGGAATTTTCAATAAAATTAAATAAATTGAGTATTAATGATGGCATAAATAATGAATTTATATAATTGAATTGATTTTTCTACTACATTACTATATTCATAAATATTTATGATTTTTATAGACTTCCTAGCTTACATGATTTTGGTCAAATATGTAATATTCTAGTTCATTAGGTTTCTTGTTCCCTTTTCAAGGTTGATTCAGCTTACTATCTAGAAAATTTTCCCTTGCCTATTACTAAAGGTTTCCTCGATATTTGTGGATTTGGTGTGTTTTGGTTTTAAATTAATAAACTAGTATTTTCAAACAATTTGATTATCTTAACTATTTTTGAATTTCTTATATTTAAGATCATATTATTATATCTATACATATAAATTTATTTATTGATATATCCTAAATTAATCTAGATTATAATCATAAGTGGTTAATTTAATATACTTGTAAATATAAAACCATTTTCTACACATATAAAAGACTAATTGTTACATTGTTGAAGGTTTTACAAAAGGGATAGTAAGCTAAATGGGTTTGATTATGGGGGAAACATCATAGTAAGCATGCTTAAGCCAAAGTAGTACTAGAATGGGTGAGCATCACCTAGAAGCAATGAGTGCTAGAATGGATAATTCATACTCGTGAGATATTAGTCAAAGTAAATTAACTTAAAAGTACATGCAAGTTAAATATAGAAAATATATACAAAATATTTCACTACAAAAAACACCATTAACATAAATTACATTACTTGTTTTTTATATAACATTAAAAATTGTCTCATCTAATAAAATGCATAAAAATCTAATAAATATATAATATTACTATATACTTTTAGGATACACAATTTTCATAAATATATATTATAATTCAACATATTGTAGAAGTTAAAATATTATAGCAATATGAAATTATTTTAATCATAATTTTATTAGTTGGATTCATTTCTTACAATATGATATCAAAAGTTGATTTTGACATCTTTATAGCTTTACATCATCATGCAAAAAATAACATGGGAGGAGATGATTATAGGTCAATGTATTGTTTATATAGATGTCCAATTCTGAAAGATAATATCTTATATTTGGTTGATATAATAATTTTGTGTAGTTTTAACTAAAAGATATAAAAATATACATATTCTCTATATTGTTGCTTTTAGATACAACCATATTATTATTAATTTTTAAGATTAAATCCACATTTAAAAAAGGCTTCAAGTTTATTGATGTTTAAAATTAGATTCATATATAGTTTGTAAGGTTTGTAATTATGATGTGCTAAGTATAATTTATAACATAATATGAAGGTTGGTTTAAAAGATTGTAATAATGTGAGATGTAAATAAAAATAGTTTATATTAAATTTGATGTTTATTTTATTGTTATAGGATAAGTTTCTTTGTTTATAGAAGGTGATAGAAGAATCATAATATCAATCAATGGAAAATTAGTAAATAAGGTATAGTGCTTTTGTGACAAGCTCTGGGATAAATGTAGGATCAAAAATCGCAAGGTACTCACACCTGTAACCAGGACTTGAAAAATTTAGACACAAAAAATATTTTGGAAATTAGTTAAAAATATGGAAGAATGATGTAGATAACATAAGCACTCACATATGTGACCTAGATATGGTGAAAATGTTTAGATGAAATGTTTTGAATAGTATGGTGTTGTTTTAGGAAAACAAAATTAAATTTAATATGTTGTGATACATATACAATTTGGTCTTATCACTACAATAATGATTTCTCTTTTGATAAACTATAAACAATATGTGAATGGTACTCATCATATAGATGGCATCATGTTCAAATGGGATCCCTCATACGTAAGCCAATGGTGTCCCACCCCTTCAGGGTTTATGCCTAATGACTAATGACATTTGGAAAATAGGGAATGGATGTGTATGCATATCCTTATAAATCCATGGTGATTTTGAAGGTTGATACCATAAATAATTTTTGTTTTGCTTGTGTTAGGTGGAAGATGTAGTAGGTCAGTCAAGACATCTTCACCCATAAACATGACCCAAAGGCACTGTAGATACTGAATACTACTATAAGGACTAGCCTCGTATTGTGCACAACAGAAAAGTAAAAATATTATAGATATTTCTTATTCCCAAGATCAACCATGGTTGTGAGGGAAGAGAATATGTATTAAATAATTTATTATATGTGATTCATATAAATAAATTTCTTTCCCTTAATTTATTTCAACAAATTTACAAAACAGTCTCATCTGTGACTACCTTGCAACCATATTGTTAGATTGTTTTTTTTGTAAAAATCATGAGACAGTCATGGTTGTGACTCACCAAAAATCACAAGAAGTTTTTGTTCTAGTCACGGGTGTGGCTAACACCTGTATTAAAATATCCTCAAAATAGTGATGTTGCGGGTTACACTAGTCCTTTTTCATCTGCCTTCACCTCTCCAAAACTGGAAATATTGATTTACGTGAACAAAGAAGCAAAAACTAAGGTATGTGCTCAATTGCACCAAGAGTCAAGGGATTGGAATGATGGGGGTGAGATGTGTTTTATATTGTTTGAGTTCATATCTAAGGTTGTGACACATATGGGTGCAATGTGCATAGATGGGTGAGATGATAAGGGTCCATAGTGAATTGGGGATGTAAATAGGTAGGTGGGATGGATAAAATTAAATGTGAGCAGGTGGGGGTTAGTAAATGAATGATGAGACGTATTTTATCACTTTTGTGGGATTATTCAATTTTTGGGGAATATTATGTTTTTTAATGTTTTTGTTATTTTTTGGCTTATAAGACCTCATGCATAAGATGCATTTTCTAGTTTCTACAAGTACCAAGGAAACATAGATTCATAGAGGAGAGAACATCAACCTCCCAAAATTAAAAGATGATATTCCTGGAATAGATTGTGAGATAAATGGCTAGCAAAAGACATAAATAGACAACATGTTAGTTAACAAAAGTAATGAAATATAACAATTTCATTTTAATTAATTAAATATTTTAAAACTTTATAATTAATATAGGTAGGAATAGTAATGCACTAAAGGGACATGAAGAGAGTGCAAAAAGGGTTTATGGTGCCCCATTTTATGTGCTAATGAAACTTAGAAGAGTTCACTAAAATTTTAATATGTTTTATATAAATTATTTACACAGTTATATATTTTTGTTTCTATAATTTTTAGTATAAGTTATTAATATATACAATTTTATCATATAACTATTTTTACGGGAAGTGTGCTACAACAAGCGTGAAACAAAGAAAATGCATGTAGCATTAAAAAACATGGGATGTGACACACATGCCCTCAAAAAATGATTCCATAATAGTCACTTTGTGTGGATAAGATGAGCAATATTTTAATGGTTATTATCTATGTAAATTATAAATTAAAATTAAACTCTTATAACAAATTATTATTGTTTATTTGCACATCAAAATAAAATATGAGGTGATGAGGCTAAATAAAAAAAATGCAAAATTATAATAGGAAAAGAAAATTTTCACATAAAAATCTAGTAATTCTACTTAATCTCTATCATTTGAATTACATAAGATGTCCTCTTATTCTAATTTTGAAAGAATCCTAATTAAATTTGGCTTCTAATCGAAACTTGACTAGACTTGTTATTTTTAGTAAAACTTACTATTTATAACAATAGCTATTTTAACAAGTTTTAAATTTTATCTTTCTAGATGCTACAAACTTGCATACATTATCCACACACCTAAACTAATTTATTTCTTAAGTAATATCTCAATTCTACTCATGGTTACAAAGATATAATGTTAGGAAATTTATTAAAAATGAAAAATAAACTTGAAACCCAATTTTCAGGCCCTAGATGGATGGTTTTGGCTTCCAAAAATTGTCAAAAATCATCATAAGCTAGCATAACTTACCATGGCATAGATATTTTTGAGAGATTTATATCAAAAAAATAAATATGGTAATTTCAGTTCCCATATGAAAAGTTATGGCCTTCACAAGGCAGACGACCAAATCTGCATCAACAAGATGAGCAGGGTACATAGGATGAGTAGGAAAACAATGAGGATGATTACAATCAATATCAAGAGAAGTAGGAGAATAAATAAGAGAATGAAAATTATTACAAATTTTAGGATGTGGCTCGATATTTATTTGATTTCTAATTTCGAAGGGACTTTTTAGTACTACCTCAAAATCCTAGGTTATACATTAATTTATAAAAACTATTGGAATTGACATGTTGTCTTCTTTGACTATCTATAGAATTTGGATATTTTAAATTTTTTCTTGTTACATCAATATTATTAATTTTTAAATATTACACTAACAAATATTAAATATTATGATTTATTTAACATAATAAAATATAATTAATATCTTAATATATAATCTTTAATATTCATAAATAATTAAAACATAAGTATAATATAATTATTTATAAGTAGAGTGACTACAAATATATGTATTAAAATTTTTGAATGGGTTTGCATCATTTTTAAGACACTTAATAAAGTCATGGATATTGGTTTAGATTTACTTACGCATGTCACAGATTTAATGAAATCTTATATCATAGGAATGAGATTAAATGAATATAACAATAATAAGTAATATCTAGCATGCAATGTATAAGAAAGTATGCAAGATAGGAGATAAGAATGACTTAGCTTGTATATGGAGATATAAACTAATTCTGGGATGGAAATTGACTAGAACAAGATAGATCTGGACTGTGTACGCTTTGTTTGGAACACTGAGATATGGTACTTCTTCTAATAGGAGTGGCCACAAAAGGACAAGACCTCCCCGAGTGCTAGTGTATAATCTGGACACTAGTGTCATGATAGTAGTTGTGCTTATGGTTTTTTCAAGGCATGGACTTGGTTCTTTCCTTTCGATGTTTTTTGCTCCAAATATATCATAGGGTTATTGTATCACACACGTTCCTTAAAAAAAACCATAGATACCTACACAAAGATAAATAAAACATTATATGAAATAAATAATGCATATGCTTGATTCGTATTGACCTTGGCGGTCACCGCAATGTGATTCTTACCAAGCACTACACTACATTTCATACTCTATGTACTTCTTATGAGTGTGTGATTTTAAATTGTGTCCCTTGAAGCTATGTTGCCCTTGTGTTAGTCACGCCAAAATAATGGGCTACAACTATTTTACCCCCAAGATAAATGTGCAAGATAGAATTCAAAATAAGAACTCCTATGTAGTGAATAATGCATCCCAAAATATATTCTCTGAATGTTGGTCCTTGCCCAAGTAGTAGATAGTAAGTATTAGCTCCCAATTTCACAGCCCCTAATAGTAGTGAGTAAGTCATATATATATATGATTCCCTTGTTTTAATTTTTGCATTAGTAACAAGAAAATCCAACCCAAAGTAATAAGAAATACTTTATAAAATGTACCAAATGATATAGCAAATGTACTAAGGATTTTGGCGTCCTGTTGCTAAATTGTGGATTTTAGCTTCCTTCCACCAAGGGAGGAGTATTGGGATAGCAGAGCTGAATTTACCCTCTAATCCTTGACACTTCCCTATAGATAAGTGCCACTGCAGATGGTCACAAACCTAATTAAAAATTAGCATGGGTGACATATTGTTCTAGACATATCGTTGTCTTGCATTTTCCGTAGGTGTCAATTCCTTATTTGATCCTAAGAAAAACAAAGTAATTAGTCCCCTTGTAACTCGAAACTAATTTTTTTCCTGTTGGTAATTGATTTAAATCTATAACTAAGTGTTTACTGTTGGAATTGGAGAAACTTGTCGTTGGAAACCTATTGATATTGTAATGTTCTTTTTTATCCCTAGGACAAGAATGCCCAGTTAGGACACTAACGCTCATCATTCCTGTGTGAGTTGGGTGCATCTAACATACACTGAATGCTGGCTCAAGTATGATTCTGAACCTATTTCTTAGCTCTTTTTTTATTGCTATTTTATTTTTTTCAACTTGTATCTGGCCTATGCATTGTTGAGAGGTTGAAATAGTCACCTGATGATTCTCCCCACTCATTTGGGGTGTATGAGATGATTCAAGACTAGTGCATCCAAAAAGAGGAAAGTTAAAACTAATGTGCACATCTAAAATAGAACTCCTATAGGGGGAATAGGGAATACACATGGTAACAACCATGACATATGCGAATAATGGGAAAAATTATAGCCAAAATTTTTAGAAGTTTATAAAAAATCATACATGATGTAATAGAAACAAGTCACAAAACACAATAACATTACAAAAGACACAGTGAGTAGTTGGTTGAATACATGGGAAACCACTCAAGATTTATCAAGAGAATCGAAAAACTCCAAGGCAATACAAGAAAATAAGCAATGAACATAGGGCATAGCCCACAGACAATGACAATCAATAGACAATAAAATAATAAATATATAAGATGATCAAAGAATCATTATTATAAGTAGGCCTCAAGACAAATGCTACACATGAAGCACCTGTTAACATGTAAGAAAATTAGATAGTATGCCACAATGCATACAACAAAGAAATAAGAATGAAAGTAGTAAATGTTGTGATGATAGAAGCTGAATATAGATAAATTGGGAAAGGTATATTCCCCCACAAGCCTCAGTGGGACTGGTAAGGTAAAGTGCCAAGCATCATACATCGTGTAAGAATTTGTATGTAATCTACAATCACCTCAAAAGTACCATGTGAACGCACATGTGTGTATAAAAAAACATAAAGCATATTATGAATCAAGGTAACATGATAAAAAAACGTGCAACAAAGAATAGTAGAAGCAACCAAAAGTATAAGCAGTAAAGATCTAAACTAGTATTTTTTTATTTTTGTAAATATGTGAACATGAAATAGAAAATATGTGAAATGGAATTAAGGATAACCCCATGTATGTGTGAAAGGTGATTTCCATATACGTGAGTGTGCTTTCAACAATCATGTATGAACCTTGAACATGTTAAAAACTAAGTGATTTAGTGATCACATATTTTATAGGCTACTAGTTTTAAATTAAATCTATATATAGCCACGAGATTGTTATTCTATTAAAAAATCCATGATAAGAGTGATGTATTTTTACTTTGTTAATAAGGATCCTATAATCTAGGGATTATTTATTCCTATAAAATGTATTCTTGTATATTCAATACATGTCAGACTTTTAAAACTTTGATTTTTTATTAGAGCGATTTGTATCATGCCCCTTTCGTGGAAGAATATATTTTTTTGGAGGGGTATACATATTTTATTGTCCAGAAATTAGAGTTTGGCATTCGTTGTAAGGTAGTGAAACTGTACACAACGTTTGGTTTTGCAGATATAGTGTTTGAACACTCGTGCTAACTCCAACAAAAGCTCATAATTATGTGAGAAACAAATTAGATTCAATTTCATTGTTCTTCTTCAATTTTTTACGCAAAAATGATCACTGATAGTTTTCCAAGTGCGAATTGTAATCATGCATGAATTGAATTTACTCTCGAGTCATTTATCTTGCTGCCTCATGCGGTAGAATATTATGACAGCTCAATTTATGACTCTTCCATTTTCCTCATGCAAACAATGCCACGTGGAATTTAGGTTTAAGAGGTGTGTTATTTATATTGTCATGTATTCCATTTTATCTTTCATATAGTATATTCATTCAAATTACTTGTGTTGTAATGTTCTATTTATTCATGGTAGAATTCACATATTTGATATAAATGTGTGTAATCTGTACATTAAGTGGGATTAATATTTAAAATCTTTTTAAGTCATAGTAGTGTCTTTTGTCAAAATCCAAGTCATCAATTGTGTTGATCATATAAATATTGTTTATTGTCATCAACCATTATCATAATCCATTATATTTATTTGTATAAATTTGTTCGTAATTGTTTTGGCACAATAAAATGTGTGTCTTTTTTTAGTTGTAAAAATTGTGTTGTCCAAGAATAAACTTTTTAGGTCATTAATTTAAGTCATTGCCAAAGTATCAATGTGGACAACCTTAACTGTATTGAAAATTTTGAAGGCAAATATTTCCATACCTGGCAACTAGTAACCCAACTATTATTGATCAACAAAGATCTGTTGAATATTATGGAAGGAAAAATCATAAAACCTAATGACGCAGATGAAGCAACAAAGTGGGAAAACACAGATCGAAAAATAACGAATATTATTGGTTTGAAAGTATCTTATGTCTACCTGTATCACATGAATCTACCAAAGACATCATATTTCATTTGGATGAAATCGAGAAAATTGTTTGGGTCATAAGCATAGAGTGTAACATTGGCACTCAAGAAAAATCTTTTAGGACTCAAAAGGGAGGAAGGAGAAAGTATGAGGGAACATATAAGTAAGTTTCATTCTATTTCAAATCAATTATCTGGAATAAAAGTTGATGTTTCTGATGATACAACAATGCAAAATTTGAATTAATTAATAACATGCCTTCCATTTATTCTAACATGGTCTTTACATAAACGAAAATAAATCCTAGTTTAGAATATTTGATTTCTTCTCTGATCGAAGAAGAAAATAGAACCAAGAATACTGATCCAAATGAAAGTGCAATGTATGGTAAAACATAAATCATATGCTAAAGGAAGAGACACACCTTCTTTTAAGAAAGGATCAACCTCCCAAGATCCACATAAAAACTTATTTTTCACTATTTTAATGCTCTTGAACATGGCATTATGTATTGCAAACAAAGAGAAATGGATATACTTGGTGGAAAATTTAAATAAACATTTAATTTATGAAAACAGAGGAAATTAAGGTCATTGGGATATGAATTCTACCCATTCCAATGAGGAAGAAAATGCTAGTCACAGTGATGAAGAATTTTTGTATTAAGTAGAATTTAAAACTCGATGATGGAGGCATAGGAGGTTGGATTTCAATTAGTAACCTCTCTTCAGTCACCAACGATGGGGCCAAACAAAGTTTTGGTGGCAGTTTATTTTCCAGTTTATACTTTCTTTTCAAATTTCACATTTCAGTTGTGTATGTTATGGTGTACTTCTCCTTTAGAGTACATGTATTTGTTTGTGTTCAGTTTGCAGTGTGTTCTTATGTTTAGATTGTTAATAAGTGTGCAACGATTCCTATATACTTCGTTTGTGTAATAACATAGTGAAGAACAAAAAGAAGAGTGAAAAGCAACATCATGATATTTGGGTTGTTGGTTGTCCTCTAAAACCATTTGTATGTGTGGGTTGTTGGTTGTCTTATAAAATCCATATTTATATGCAGATTGTTGGATGTCCTTGGAAAACCATTCTTGTTGAGGTTGTTGGTTTTCCTGAAAAACCATCTAGATCATGAGCAAGTAGAGGTGATAAACTGCACAAGGGTAAGTGCACCAAGTTGGGGGGCCAAAAGGGGGTCTTAAGTGGACGCATTTTTCTGAAAAAAAAAAACTTCAACTTGTACGAGTTTTTTGAAATAGTTACACTCAAAATTGGAAGATGTTGTAGAAATATGAATCGTAGAATTTTGAGTCTAGTTTCTAAGCTTCTAAATTTTATTGAAAACAGATAAGTTTAAGTGGGTCAAACAACTAAAATACCAACAGATGCTCCTGCTTTTGTTAAAAAACATAATAGAGTGACTTTCGTGCCCCCCACCATTTTTTGAGCACCATTTAGTATTTTTGAAAACCCTTTGGTAGAAAGATAGTTAGGAGCATCTAGTTTGGGCTCCATTTTTTTTTTTCGATTTTTTTAGCGAATATTTTTTTATTCATGATTTTTCTAGTACAAAATTTTTATGTTTTGAAAAATAACGGAGCTCCGATCGTGCCCCCCCCTAACTACCTTAAAAAATATCGAAAATTAGATTTTTTTTTAATATGTATATAATTATGCCTAGTTTGGGCTAGTATAATTTTTTAAAAATTTCAATCACCCAAAAATAAGATACACCATGAAAGATAGACATATTTACACTTCAAAAAATAGCTATAAAAAGGCATACTTAGAAAATAAATAATATGGAAACCTTATATTAGTCAGAAAATTTGAAAAATTATATTTTTAGAAAGAAGAGACTCTGCTCTACGTCATGGTATAATTTTTTAAAAATGGATCGATTGTTTTATTTTGATTTATCATAGAGGAAGTGACATTTTTACATTTTCTTGTAAAAACACGTTGTTTGTTGTGTTTGTACAAGTCCATGCCTCAGGCTTGGGGATCCAAACCAGATCCCAAGCCTTGAGGCATGGCTTGGGAAAAGAGAAAACACAAAATGCGTACGCGTTATAATGCGTACGCGTTCTGTGTAGTATGAACATAACCTGTACACGTTCTGTGTAGTATAAACATTATGTATGCTTTTGACATGCTTTTATTTACATAAATAAATGTTTAAGTATAAGTTTTTCATTCATTTAAAGAATAATAAATGAAAAACTTATACTTTAAATGAATGAAAAACTTATTCTTTAAATTTATTTATGTAAATATAAGAAATTAGGGTCACTATGCACCTTATGGAAATAGTCTCACAGCTCTATGAGTCATGGTTTAGGAGATAGTTTTTAAAGTATAATCTGGTCAGTACATAGGTAATTTTTTAGGATTTCAGCATTCAACCTAAATATTTTAGCATTTAACTTCTACAATCGAAACCCTAAACCATAGGCCATAAACCTAAACACTAAACTGTAAACCTTGAGCCTAAAGCCTAAAGCCTAAACCTTTAACCATGATCCCTAGACCCTAAAACCTAAACCCTAAACCCTAAACCTTAAACATTCAGCCCTTACATGTGATCCCTAAACCCTGAGCCTTAAGCCCTAAACCCTAATCCATAAGCCCTAAACCCTAAAACATGAACCATGAGCCCTAAATGCTAAACCCTAAACCCTGAACCGTAAAAAATAAATCCTAAACCCTAAACCTTGACCCCTAAACCCTAAACCTTAAACTCTGAATCCTAAACCCTAAACCCTAAGCCTTGAACCCTACACCCTTATCACTGAGCCCTAAAATATAAACCCTAAACCCTAGACCATATACCCTAAGCTCTAATCCCTAAAACCTAAGCCCTAAACCTAAACCCTAAACTTTAATCCCTAAACATTAAATCTGAAACCCTAAACCTTAATCCCTAAACATTAAATCCGAAACCCTAAACCCTTAACCTTGAATTGTAAACCCTAAAACCTGAACCGTAAACCATAAACCCTTATCCCTAAACACTAAATCCTTAACCTGAAACCCTAAACCCTAAACCCTAAACCTTAAACCCTAAATCCTTAACCTCGATCCGTAAACCCTAACCATAAACACTAAACCCTAAACCCTAAAACCTAAATCCTAAACCATAACCCTAAACCTTGAACCCTGAACCCTAAACCCTAAACCTTAAACCCTGAACCATGAGCCTTAAACCCTAAACCCTAAACCCCAAACCATATTTCATCAATATTTCCTAGTCTCATGCCTAGAACCATCATTGAGTCTACTTATAGAACTACCTTGTTTATGAGAGGTGGGACAAGTAACTAAATGGATATGACATCTACCTTATGCCTTGTAATGCATATATTACACATCTCTTCCAAACTTGTTTCTCCCCACATATACTTGCGCTCTTGAATGTAAATTTATTCACAATCTGAAACAAATTTCACATTTCTCATATTTCCAAGTATGGTATTATGCAAGCCAGGATGACCCATTGGAATTTGGAAAAAATAACCATCACAAAAATTTTTTATCTTAAAGGAAACAAAAGAAACATAGAGAATATATCAATGCAGAGGTGTAGGATCATAATTGAATTTCCTGTAGTATCCTCTCCTCCGGAGAAAGATAAAGTTCAAGTGTTCTACTGGAATGGATAGTAAATTTGATAGAACTTCCTAAAGTGTTCAAAATAAGCATAGAAATAGGGGAATGGCTAAGAACACTAAGGGGTTATCAATCACCTAGTAAATCTTTCTTATTTAGTTCTAAATGGGAGTTACCTGGCCTACGACTTAGTGACCTTCCATTCATTGATAATTCCTTATATGATAAACCCATGGATGTTTTCAAAATCCCCTAAACAAAAAGATAGGGGTAGTCATCAATCCTAGTGAAGGGTGTGATGTGATTTCCAAGAAACTTGAAATTCATATAGATTTAGAGGTCATAACATGAATTTTCAAATATCTCTATCATTATAAATGGAAGCCAAGTAACAATGTCTCCCTGTACATCCAAGGATTGAGGACTACTGGGGTCTTTGGAAGGATTGGACAATCAGGAATATGACATTTCCCTCCTTCAAAATATCAACAGATGAAAAACATCAAATTTTGATGACTCTCTTTGAATGTTCTGCCTACAAATTCGATGAACCCTGAACTCTGTGACCTAAACCCTTAACCCTCAACCATGAGACCTAAACCCTAAACTATAAACCCTAAACCCTAAAACTAAAATAATAAATCCTAAACCCTAAACCCTAAAACCTAAACCCTAAACCCATAACCCTAAACCCTTGACCCTAGACCTTAAACCCTGAGCCTTAAGCCCTAAACCCTAAATACTAAATCCACAACCCCAAGCTCTAAGCCTCAAACCTTAAACCAATAACATCTGAACCCCGAACCTTAAGCCATAAACCATGAACCATGAACTGTAAACCCTAATCCATAAACCATAAACCCTAAACCTTAAGCCTTGAACCCTACACCCTAATCCTTGAGCCCTAAACCCTAAACCTTAAACCCTGATCCCTAAACCCTAAATCTAGAGCCCTGATCTCTAACCCCTAAACCTTAAACCCGTAACTCTGAACCCCAAACCCTGAGTCATAAACCTTAAACCATGCACCATAACCCCTAAACCCTAAACCTTGATCCTTGAGCCCTAAACCGTAAACCCTAAACCTTAAGGCCTAAATGTTAAATCCTAAAGGTCCCTAAACCCCCTAAAAACTAAATCATAAACCCTAAAACCTAACCCTAAACCCTAAACTATAAACCCCAAGTACTAAACCCTAAACCCTAAGCCATAGACCCTAAACCCTAAACCCTAAACATTAAACCCTAAACCCTGAACTCTGTGACGTAAACCCTTAACCCTAAAACCTAAACCCTAAACCTCGAGCCTTAAACCCTAAACCCTAAACCATTTTCCCTAAACCCTAACCCTGACCTTTAAACCATACACCCTAACTCCTAAACCATAAACTATAAACCTTAAATCCTCAACCTAAACCTTAAACCCTGAGCCCTAAACCCTAAACCATATACCATAAACCCTAAGGCATAAACCCTAAACTCTATGCCCTAAATCCTAAACCCTAAACCCTAAAACCTAAACCTTCACCCCTAAACCCTAAACCTTGATCCCTAAACCCTAAACCCTGAACCCTAGACCCTAAGCCATAAGCCATAATCCCTAAGCCAAAACCCTAAACCTTGAACCCTTAAACATAAAACCCTCTAAAAACTAAACCCTGAGCCCTAAACCCTAAACCCTGATCCCTCCCTTTTCCCTAAACCCTAAACACCTAAACCATAAACCCTTTACTCTAAACCTTGACCTTAAAACCTTAAACCCTAACTCCTAAACCCTGAACCGCAAACCCTAAATCCTCAACCCTAAACCCTAAACCCTAACTCATAAACCCTAAACTGTAAACCCTAAATCCTCAACCCTAAACCTTAAACCCTGAGCCCTAAACCGTAAACCCTATACCATAAACCCTAAGCCCTAAACCCTAAACTCTAAGCCCTAAATCCTAAACCCTAAACCTTAAACCCTAAAACCTAAACCTGACCCCTAAACCCTAAACCTTGAGCCCTAAACCCTAAACCCTAAGCTCTAAACCCTAGGCCCTAAGCCATAAGCCCTAAACCAAAACCCTAAACCTTGAACCCTCAAACATAAAACCTAAACCCTAAACCCTAAAACCTAAAAACTAAACCCTGAACCCTAAACCCTAAACCCTCTACCCTAAATCCTAAACCCTTAAACCCTTAACCCTGATAAACCCTAAACCCTGAACCTTGAGCCATAAACCCTAAACCATCAACCTTAACCCCCTAAACCCTAAACCTTGAACCTTGAGCCCTAAACCCTAAACCATAAACCCTCAACCCTTAACCCTAAACCATAAACCCTAAACTCTAAACCCTAAACCATAAACCCTAAACCATGAACCCTAAGCCCTGAGCCCTAAACCCTAAACCCTAAAATCTGAACTATGAGCCTTAAACACTAAACCTTAAACCCTAAAATCTAAACCTTGAGTCCTAAACCCTTAGCCCTAAACCCTAAATCCCGAGCCCTAAACCCTAAACCCTAAATCATAAACCCTCACCCAAAGGAAAGTCCTAAAAAGATCATTCAAATGTGTTTCAGTGTGTAAGGAATAGTGTTTAAGGTGATCGATCGACTCATTTAGTTTTTATGAGAGACTACTTCCTTTGAAGGCCTAAAAAGGCATTTTTGGCCATTTTGTAGTTAATTGAACACCCTTCAGAACAAGCTAAAATGAGCTAGTCATGTCACCAAGTTATCAAGGACCATTATTTGTGAAGTATTAAGGCATCGTTTTGTCTCCATAAGAGACATATGAGAAAAAGCATGTATGAGAATCATGAATTTGATTCCATGAAAGGATGATTTTAGAGCTAGGAAAGGTGAGGGGATGATCTTTATATGGAGCACCATGTTTCTAAGAATGAGCAATCATCTGAGTTCACTTGATGTAATTCACTTGGTACTATTTGTAACAACTCATTCAACACCTAGTAGTGTTATCACACCTTAAGGAGGAGGCACATTACAATCACCTCATTTTGGCCATAGGACAGGAATCCCATTCAGGGAACAATCCTCTATCTACAAAGTGAGGATCTCTTTTTAGTAAGAAGTAGAAAAACATCATAGAGTTAATTCATGGTCACTAAAGTGAATTATGGACCAAATTTAAAAATTAGTACCAATTCAAGTAGTGGTAGGGCCAAAATCCATTTTAGAAGGTCAAAAAACCTAAAAAATGACTATATGCTTTCCCAAAACAAAGACTGACTACAATATATATGCCTTGAAAGTTTTAGGTCATTTGCTGAAATCCTGAAAATGAGTAAGTACTGACTAGATTAGATTTTGAAAAACTATCTTCTAGATTATAACTGTTGGAGCTACGAGACCACTTCCATAAGGTGCAGAGTGACCCTAATTTATTATATTTACTAAAATAAATTTAAAGTATAAGAAATAATAAAAGAAATCTTATACTTCAAAATTTATTTTATTATAAGAAATTATAACGCGTACACGTTATAGGTTCGGTGGTTCCCAAGCCAAAAAAATTAAAATGTGAGTGCGTTTTGGATTTTTTCATATTCTTGTCCATTTTTTTGGCCCCCAACTTCGTGCACTTACCCATAATGAGGTGTGATTATTTTTCTTACGAGCGCGTTTTGGATTTTTTCATATTCTTGTCCGCTTTTTGGGCCCCCAACTTCGTGCACTTACCCATAATGAGGTGTGATTATTTTTCTACGATGTTTTCACTAAGGGGGAAAGTTAGGAACTAATTGATCTAGTGCTCACATATTTTATAGGCTAATATTTGTAAATTAAATGTATATGTATCCATGAGGCTTTTATTCTATAAAATAACCCATGACAAGAGTGACATACTATTAGTTGGTTAATAAAGATGTGTAGTGCCCACTTCCCTTTGACACCTTTTGATACTGATCATGATACTGCTGATTATATTATGGACATGATTATGGACTTTATTATAGTATGATGTTAGATGTTAGATCATGGATTATTGTTGACCTTGATTCAATTATAATGCATGATAATTATTAGAGACATTTTTATATATTGATGATGATATGTTGTTTGACATGGTTATATTATGGAAGTTGTTCGGACATGTGATATTTAGATATTGTGAGTAGACCTAGAAATGGAAATTATTTGATAATGATATAGTTGTTGAGTAAAATTGCAAATGATCTTGTTGGTTGCTTGGATGTTGTTGTGATTCATATATCTAGATGATTTTATAATTTTATTTATATTATTTTGGATGTTCTGATATGGCCATGAGGCTGAAGGAGGTATTTATGTTTTGCAGGTTAAAATATCACAACAAACATCGGGGGATTGGAGACCAACCACATTGGAATTCTAGATGAATTCAACAAGGTCACCATGGAAACTTGTATTTGTTTGTGTGCTTGATTGTGTTAGGGATTCCCATGGGGGGATCACCTTTAAATGTGACCAAGGGTTATGTGTATTTATTTATTTGGTTCCTTTTTATTGATATTTGTATGTGTTTATTAAGTGATGTGTTTATCCCTTTTATTTAAATAAATTGTGGTGTATAATGTGAGTAACCATATTGTTAAAATAAATTAATCAAACAAGGTCACAAGAAAGTAATTATTGGAGTGGGTGACTCTTGTATTAAATATTGTAAGATATGTGTAAACAATATATAAGTGATGTGTAAGTGATGTGTAAGTAAATTTGGAGTATGAAACACTTCATCTTCTTTGGAATTCGAAATTGTCCTTGGAGACTAATTTTGGAGGCTTGTGGGACAAGTTAAACTTGTCCCATACCTCTTAAATTTGCATGCCAACCTTACCTATGGTTGGAGATTTTAAACCTAGCCTTCATTATGCATCTATGTAAGTCTAGCCGAATGTTTTAATTGCACTTCTTGCTTGAAATTAGTTTCAGTCCTTTGGGATATGGGCTTGGTTTGAGTGTGTAAGTAAGACTATCATATTATTCACCTACTTATTTATTGTGTCTTGGAGATTGAAGTTGACTTGTGAGTTGGAGTTGAGGATGTGTGATGTGGCATCCTACAAAGATCCACCTCATCCTCCTCTCTTCCCCCTTCTATATATTCGAATTAATTTTATTGTTTTGGGGTTACACCCTTTTGGTGACTTCACTTTTGGAAACTTCTTTTGGGGTGCATTTTGTTGCTGTTTTGGAACTCTTGCTTTGAAGAAGTTTTTGGAATATTGTTGCATGCTTGTGCTTGGCTTATTTAGATTGCTTGCATTGGGAAAAAATTGTTGTTTTAGAACTTGTAACAAATCCATCATGGAGAGGTAGGAGCTTGGCTCTTGGAATGATTCTTTTTTTTTATGAAATTGTTATTTTTGTGAATGTTTTGGCATGTTTGTGGGATTTTGGATACATGGCCTAGGAATGGTGTAGGAGAGTACTATGGGGTTTATTTTATAGGAGGCACAAGTGTTTTGGGGAGGTATAAGTGTGGAGGGAGTTGGGATTTGGGTTCCACCTTACAAATAAATAGCTTGCATTTATTTACTCGTTATGGGGTGCCATAAGAGGTTGGGGAGGCATAAGGAAATGTGAGGTATAAGGGGAAGTTGGGGGAGGCATAAGGGCATGTCAAGGCTTTGATATACTATATTTTGGAGGTTTGAAATCAGGTGGTGATACCCATTTCCCCTTTGGGAGGCATAAGTAACATCCCCCATAGTTTCTTGCTCCTTTGGCTTGCTTGATGAAGCCTCAGTGTTGTTTATCATGCTTTAATGTAGTTGTAAACTACATTCTATTTTGGACTATGTTTTAAATGTGAAAATGTTGTTTGTGTGTTTGTGGAAGCCTTTTTTGCCATGATTTGAATCACATCTTCTATTGCATTATGGTTGGGGCTCGACGGCCAATGAAGAAGGATGGCTTATCCTTGTCATTGGATGTCTTTGGTTGGGTTGAGAGCATTGCCTTTTCCTTTCTCTTTTTGTGATCAGAATTGGAAGAATGATAAATCTACATGTTGCTGTTCTGGAGCAAAGGAGAAAAAAAGAAAACAGTTTGACAGTCCCTTGTTGAAATGAAATCTTATTGTAACCCTTCCCACTTGAAGTGGATGAATTTGTATATGTTTTGTAATGGAAATATGTTGTATTGAATATGAAATTTGTAATTTTGAAATGTAAAGGAGAGATATACTCTATTCTGTTTGAAAGAAAGAGATGTATTTTGTATATTGTATTGTGAAAATCAACCAAAAAGAGAAGTTGTAAAAGAAGGAAATCTTGTCTTTTGAATAAAATTCACATTCTTTTCCATGATTGGAACTATTGCTATCTAAAATATTGGTTTGAAATGTATTTGAAATCTCTGTTTGAAAGGAAGAAATGCGTGTGAGGAAAATACAGAACTCTGTCTTTTGAAATGTGTAAAATTAGAAATCAGAATTGTATATTGGTTTTGAATAGTTTGATTTGAATCAAATAAATGTATTAGATTAGAGTTGGAATGAATTCTAATACTTGGAAGATGAAAATGGAAAATAGATCCTTTAAAATTTGATCTCTGTTTTGTATTTTCAAACTTGCAAATACTATATCTAAAATGCATAGTTTGAACCTGTAATAATGAAATAAAAAATTAAATGATTAAAATGAAGTAGTATGCCCTAAATTAATTTAATTGGACAAGAACACATAAGGAATTTGTTAGAAAACTTAGTAAAATCTGGGTCAAACCATTTTACTATCATTTTTGTTGTCAAGGTTGTATTTTTTTTAATTAGGAGTCAATGAAACAGACTTAACTCCCAAATCCATCCTAAATCCATCTAAGAACAATTCTCTATGTCTAATTGACATGTTGAGGGAGGAAGAAGATCAATTGATTAAAATATCATAAGTTAAAAATTTACCAGCTTGCCTTTTAAAAGCCTATAGATCATTTTCGTGAAATTGACCCCTTAAACATTAACAAAATGAAAAATTAATTATTCCTATGCAAAGAGAACGTCGAGAGATTTCCAAAAAGTCCTCGTTTTCCCAAAAATGATCTCCCAATAAAAATTTATGGCCCCCTGAAGTTTTTCTTCATTTGGTGTCAAAAATAATTCCTAACTGTCAAAATTTTTTTAGGAAAAATTTCCTTGGTAGACCCGTGGGCTTGAATTTTCCCTTAGTGCTTTTTGGTCAAAAAAAATGAAGGCAAAAATTCCCCCACTGCTCTGCTAACCCACAAGCCTTTCTTTTTGTCAAAAATCACCTAAGTTCAAAAAATAAATTTTGGAAAAATTTTTTGCGGACCCGTCACCCCGCTTTTGCCTTTTTGGTTGTTTTTCGCGGCCACGCGGGCCTGCAATAGTTAACTTAACCTTTAAAATAATTTGGGAAAATTTTCTAAGTTTCCTCTGCCACCTTGCTGGCTTGCAGCTAATCAAGTTCTGCCACGTGGTGTCATAAGGCGTCGGTAAAGGAGCGGATCCCCTTTTTAGCTTAGCGCTTCGGAAATTTTTTGGGAAAAATTTCCTAAAATTCTCCCGCCGGCCCACCGATCTGCATCCAATGGATGGATGACATGTGTCTTCACAATGCATCAATGGAGGCGCAAAGATTTTTAAGTCTTTAAACCTTTTTCTCACAAAATTCAAATTTTGCTAAATTGCTCTGACGGCCCGATGAGCCGCAACCAATATTTGAGTGACATGTGGCATTGTTCGGGGAAGTCAGAGGCGAGGGCTATTTTAATCCTTTGCGCTTTTAACCCTAAAGTCTAAAATCTCTAAGTTTCCCCACAAGTTATTTTCCCCGTGACCAATCAACGCTTGACATGTGGTGCTTTGGGCGTCGGCGGAGGCACGGATCGTTTGATTCCATAGCGCCTTTCACCCAAAAAGGGATCATTGTCTTAAAATCCTCTGACGACCTGATTTTCTGTCAGAGTTTTTAAATATCGACATGTGTCCTCTTTAGGCTTGTGAGCGCATGGAGACAGATCATGCTTTGTGCCAAAAATAAAAATGCGCTAAAACTCTCCTCGCTCCACCGGCCCGCGCATGAGAAAATTTTCTTCCCCGGGCCCGCGGACCCGCTCTTGGGAAAATTTTCTTCCCAAGGTCCGTCGGCCTATAACTTAAAAAATATGAGGAGTTAGGAGGAATTATTTATATCAGTAGAAAGGTGAGGAAATTTCCTATCTAGTGGGAATGTTTTTGGGAAGTTTTTAGTGTGTTAATTTTGAAAAAAATCAAGTTGAATATTTTAAGCCTATTAGAGGGTGGTTTAGTGAGAAATTACCCTCTTAACCTAATAGATTAATCTAACCCTAAGTTTGGACCTTGTGATCTTTAATAGTTGTCATATTAATAAAAATATAAGCTATTAATAGTTTTTGGCTTGAAAACTTTCTTGTGACAACTGTTGTCTTGTAACCTAGTTGTAGACTCTTTTAAAAAAAATTATTCCATAATTTTCCTAACTAATCCTAGGTTGTTCTTGGGTCTCAAGTGGGTTGTTGTAGCGGGAATCATAGGATGACCAGAGAAAATTTAAGGGTCCCTCCAAAAAAAACCTTAGAAAATATTTGGCAAATATGGGAAAATTAGCTTTTGCATGAATGACGAATATCAAGACATCACGAAATCTTTATTAAATGCTACCCGACAGTAGCTTTTTTATATGCTACCGGTTGGTAACATAATTTTATGCTACTAGGTGACAACATATAGTATGTTTTCGACTGGTAGCATAAAAAGTGCTACCGGCCGAAAGAATTTTTATGCTACCCACTAACAGGATAACTATATGTTGTCGGCCAGTAGCATAAAAATGTTGTCAGACGATAGCATTTTTATGCTACTATATGTTGTCAGCCGATAGCATAAAAATATGTTACCGAATGACTATATCTAGGTGAATTTTATGAATTTCTATTTTGTGGGAATGGTGAATTGACCCCTATAATTAACTTGCACCTAGAAAATTCTGGAAAACTGGTCCTAGCTTGTACCCTAAATATTCACCAATTTCAAAGTTTAAAAATTGGAATATTCATGAATCAATGAATATTCCCACTAAAATTTTGCTTGTAAGGATCCTATTATCTAGGGATTATTTTTTCAACCATAATTTTGTTAAATGTTGATATTTTACAATTTAGATTAAATACTGAAATTGGCTATGTTGGTTTTAATTATACCAAATATTGGAATTTGATTTGGCTATTACTAGAATCCAAAAAGGGGTTTTCTGGAATTATATATCATGTATGAGGGATTTCCATTTTAGGGGTTTACATTTTTTTAGTAAGAATAGGAAATACATATTTAGTTTATTAAAATATTTATAACTTTGTAAATACTTTAGTTATAACCTATTCACACTTTATATTTATTATTTTAGATTAGGAATATGTTCATTCTCTTCCAAAATTTTAATAAGATCATGAAATACTTAATATTGTATTAATTTATTAAGTATATTGTATTGATTTACATTTAATATTTTGTAATGCATAATAAATAATTAATATACTACTAACCTATTCCAAATTTATATTTATTCTTTGAAAATAGGTGCCATATGTTGATTCTCATACAACATTGTATTTAATGTTTTGAGAACGGGCATATGTTCATTCTCTTCCAACTTTGTGATTAATGTTTTGAGAACAGGCATATGTTTATTCTTCCAACTTTATATTTAATTTTTGAAAAAAGACATATGTTCATTCCATGCAAGGCGTAATATACAAGTTTTTTCTCGATTAATTCAAATATATTATGATGTTACCATTTGGCCCAATAGTGACAAATTTGTGATAACTTCTAAAACCCTATATTAATTTCATTTTTACCTACCTCGAATCATATAGTTTTGCATAAAATTTGGATGATTTTGATTTATTTTAACTATGCAGTTGTGCACATTTTTATTTTGTATATTTTACATATTTTGATTTTATACAGGTGTGTCTCATTTTGCTTCTAATTTATGATATCAATAAAAATTGACAAATGTTTATTAAATTATAACATGGATTTATTTCCATAGAATGAAGGTAGAAAATGTGTTGGTATGAGATAAATACAACATAAAGTGATGGTAATAAATGAATTGTTATTATATAGACTGCAAAAACAAACCAATTTATTTATATTTATTAATCAACATAATAGTAACTATTAAATTCAATCAAGCTCAGTAATCTTGGAAATGTTTTTTGTATGAGATAAATTCAATTCAAAATTTTTTTGCATTAAAATGATGGATATAAATCCATTATTATGGAATATACTACAAAAATAAACCAATATTAATGATTGTTTATGAGATAGACTACAAAAATAAACTAAATTTATTTATATTTATTAACGGACATAATAGTATCAAGTAAACTTAATCAAGCTCAGTAATTTTTCTTTTAAATGTTTCAAAAGGCCGACGTAAATTTGGGTGTGGACCCACATGATTTAACATTGTACATAAGTGTGTAATTTTTTTCTATCAAAATGTATTGTGCCGTCAAATATCTAGATGGAGGGTAATCCAAATAAAAGTGCCTCAGTTCTGTCATGAACAAAACATTTTGTTTCACCCATGAATAATATGTTTTTCTGCTCCATATATTTGGGTGTACTTGTCGATAATATTTTGCATTTTTTTTGTAAACTGGCACAATATTCCCCTTCTTTAATCTTGAAAATTTGTTGCTAATTTCACACTATATTATTCCCCAGCAAAAAATGATTTCAATATTTCTTAGCCAATCAAATTTTTGAATGAAGGCATGTTGTTCTCTTGAATGCATGTATGTAAACCACAGTCCAATATCAACATATTTTTGTGTTATCCTTAACAATTCATGACTAAATGTACGACTGAAGTATCGGTAGTATGGATATGTAAAATATGGTTGTATGGTCAACGATATAAATTCAATAAGCCCTAGAATTCCAAAGAGAAAATCTTCTACCCCCAAAACCAATAACTTCTTTCCATGGGAAATGAGATCTGAAAAATCAACCAATAACACAATTATTTTTCAATAAATTAAATCATAGAGTATAATATCAAATTTTATTGATAATTACTTTCTTTTTGTATAAACCTTATCAAGGCTAGTTTTGAGAATTAAATGGTACTAACTATTAGTAACATCCTAAATTATAATTATATAATAATCACATCATTTGGATGAAATGTGAGGAAGAACTAAAAATTTGTAATATACACATTTTGAGCATTATAAAATAATAACCATCAATAACATATTATTAAACAATATATAATAATCACATCAAATGGAAAATGGGAAAAAGAACTACAAAAATGTAATAAACACAATTTTATATATTGATTTGTTCCACTATTGTTTGAAATAGAGAACATCCCTTTAAGATGTCTCTTACATAATTTGCAACCCCTATCAAGGCTAGTTTTGAAAACAAAGATGACATAAGACACTTATTATTTTTAAAGTCTTTATCAGAAAACTTTGGAGACACCAAAAACATTTCTTTAGGAACTCCTTTTTTTACTACATTAACTATAGTCGTAGTTTCACATTTGTATGGAATTTTTGGTGTTTTCTAAATTATTTCCAAATTTTTAATAAATTTATCTCTCTCTTTTTTGCAATGCTCCATACCCCCAAAGAAATGCACGTCTAATTTAGCTCTGTGTAACAATTTCATTGCTAGTCTTTCTACACTGGCATTTTTATCCAACATAGATTAGAACGCTATTTGATGAAACTCTTGAGAAATAGAAGTTAGAAATTGGGAAAAAAACATTCATGGAAGGATGTTCTCGTTGTTCAATTGAAATTAATTTTCCCTTTTAGAAGTATGATTTTGAATTAATAATCAGGTTCTAATTCAAGAACAATCAAACGTTTCTTTGGAGGTAGTGCAAAAAATAATAATTGAAACTTCGTTATTAACTTGTATGTAATTAAAATATGATAATAATATTTCATCAAATATTTTTACCTATTTCTTTACATATAGTTGTTGATTGTACATTTTCTCCATCTATATCTACACAAAAAATAAAATTAGGATATATTTATCAAATTCATTCCAACTAATATTGACAAGTAGAAAAGATTAATAGTTTTACCTATTTCTTTACATCTATTTGTTGATTCTATATTTTCTCCAGTTGTATTTACAGATAAAAATTGAAATTAATATATATTTATAAAATTGATTCTAACTAATATTGACAAGTAAAAAACTTATTAATTTTTAAACAATAATTGATACTTGTTTGTGAGCTAACTGTCATAATTGATGGTGAAGGGTTTGATGTAGCTTCAATATTAATCACCATCAGTTGTGTGTTTTGTTGGGAAACTTCTTATTGGTTGGACGACATCATGCTATTGTCAGGAATAATATCTTCCTCTAATGGATTAACCTCATAACTTCTTATTGGTTGGACGACATCATGCTATTGTCAGGAATAATATCTTCCTCTAATGGATTAACCTCATGGCTTGCGCTTTGTTCTCCACTCATAATCATTTTTAAGGGCTCAATAGTTGATGCCAATGAAGATAAATACTTATAATGTAAAGTAAAAATGTAAACAATGTACAATTTTCCATTCTTGCTTAATCATTGTAATATTTCTTCAATCTTATATTCACTAGGTGGATACCTTTTCATTGTAATACTATTCAATCTTGTATTCACTAGGTGGATACCTGTTCTCATTTAGGAATCATATAAGAAGAATAGATGTTGCATATATTTGTTTGTTAGTATGAGAGAGATGTTACATAATCTGGTTATCTTGTTGGAGTAGGTATTTACCTTAGCTCATGTTCACCTAGGTACTTTATTTAATTTTATTGTATTTATCCTCACCCACTTATGTGTGTGGATATTTCTTTTATCTTATTTAGATATTAGGAGATATTATCTAGTTGTTAGGTATAGTTCTTTCCTTGATCTATGGTATTGACTAGATCCTTGATGTCTAGTTCTCTCCTAAATCTATGGTCTTGACTGGTTCTTTGATGACTAGTTATTTCCTTGATTCATGGCTTGATCTACGACCTTGACTAGTTCTTAGATTGTTATTCCTTGCCTATTTAAGTAAGGCCCATTCTCAATGTATTGTATTGAGTTCCATAACAATATATGATATTTCTGCTCATTTGTTTGCAAAGGTTTTATGTAAAGCTATTCTGGTGAATTACTTTCATCTTATTGATGTGGTGTTTGATTATCATTTGTGTTCTTGGCTTGGTACGATCTAGTTATCGTTCCTTTCATGTCTAATGCAGAGCCTAAATCACTTTCAATCTATCACCAAGGTTAGAATGATCCAAGACTTCAAATACTACATTTTACTTGGCCAATAAATAATTTTCTCTAGGACTAACACTCTTCAAAACTTACAATTTTCACCTTATGAAATTATATTTAATTATTCATGATTGTCTTATATTAAATGGACTAGTAATTCTCTTTAATTATTCATAATTATCTTATTTGGCTAGAATATCCTTGACGGAGCCAAGTTATTCACTACATACCCTCGATGAGAGGGATCGAGCCTTATGTAATTCACCTTTTATAGAAGGTAGAAGTGCCATTCCACATAATTTGCAATATACTTTATAGAGTTATTCAAATGATTAATATGTCTAATCTTGTACTGAATGTGTGGATGCATGTTCTTCTATAGGAATCACCAAGGAATAATATATGATTGCTATATGAGAATGGACAAATGCACATTCAATACATGCAATATTGAAGTTAATCATTTTAAATCCTCTATAAAGGAAGTGGTTAATTTTTTTTTGTAGAGCAAGCTTATCCATGCAACAATGGAAACTTTATTGGAAATTAATGTTTTCAAAGGAAGTGGAGCTCTTGTGAATGCTAAGCTTCATCACGATACTATTATAAGTGATATATTTATTTGATTATAAGCACCAATACGTTCATAGGACATTTTATTTTTAACTCTACCCATGATGCAAAATATCATCTAGTTTCCTTTCCCTTTCAGGCTGGACAATTTCCAATTGGAAAAAAGGTAAACTTTTAACTCTTCATGTTACGCCCATTCTCAATTAAATAATAAAGATAAAAAAAATTGTTTTACAATGATAAGTTGTGCATTCTCACAACCTTATCTTGTTTATAATGGGCACGAGCCCCATCTCAAACAAATAAATATTACTTTTTTATAATTATTCCAAGCCCAATATGTAACTTCGAATGTTTATAATACGCACAAGCCCAATATCATAGAAACAAACATATTTTGTCTTGCAGTTATCTATATTTGTATTATAGTAGTTGGACTATCCCTAGCAGAGCCAAGTGCTGCACTACATGCCCTCGAGAGGGATCAAGCATTTATATGTAATTTTATTTTATTTTTAGAATGGGTTGTGAGAATGGGAAGTGAATTTGTACTAGTAATTTCCCATTAGTACAAAAAAATAGTTTTTTTCTTGTAATTATTGATAATTGCATTATAGTAGGTGGACATCGCTTGCAGCTAGCCAAGTGCTACACTACACACACACACATAAAATTTAATACTTTTTTAGAATAGATTGTGAGAATGGGAATGAAAGAAAGAGTATATAATTGACATTATGTAGTTGGCCTTTTGTAGTTTATGCATCTATAATGGGTTACTTCCAAACTTCCCATTCTAAAACAAAGTGAATTTTATCTCTACTCTTCATATGTGATACCTATATTATGATAATGGGCATCTACCAATTAAATACAAAGAAAAAATGTTTATTTAACCCATTACAAAGTTATTAAATTGTAAAAGGTGAACTACATAATGCGAATACTATATTATTTCTATACTTTCCATTCTGAAACAAATTTAATTCTCTCTGAGTATGGGCATGTGCCCATTCAATAAAAGTACAAATTCTATGACAATTCGCAAACTTCCCATTTTAAAACAAAGTGAATTTTATCTCTACTCTTCTTCTGTTATACTTATATTATGAGAATGGGCATCTACCAATTCAATACAAAGACAAAAAATGTTATTTTTTTCTAAGAATGGGCATATGCCCATTCTAAACATTTAACTAAAATTAAAATTGAACTTAATATTTTAATACCTCTAAATATTCTTAAACACATTTACTTATGTCCATGTTCATCTTCTATGATATCTATATGAGAATGGGCATATACCCAAGCAATATTGAACCTAATTATTTTAAGAAATATATAAAAGTTATGAGAATGGAGAAATTTCAACTCTATTCTTCTAATTTAACTTATTATTTTTGTTTACATATATTATATAATATGAAAACAAATTTTAGTAGAAAACTATATGAAGGAGGTACATCTTAATATAAGAACAAAGTAAACATTGTTAAGAATTAATAAATGCTAGTATTCACATTTACATAGTGACTATAATAAAAAGAACACAAAAATCGTAGAGGCTATTCACCTGAAGGTGTAGTTAGATATTTATAGTATTGTTGGATCATGATTTATTGCTTGTGATTCTCCACCAGAAAGATGAGTGAGGTCATCTTTGTATTATGTGATGCCTTTATTGAATTTGTACCACCATATAATATTAATAAAGGGGATGCATTAGTGTTGCATCTCTCAATCATGTGCTCCCAAAAATGCATTGATCTATCACATTTGAAAGGATGATCAGGGATGAAAACTCTGATTTCATCCAGTTTGATAATATCTAAGGGCTCTGAATGTTTCCAATCTAGATCCACAGTCAAATCTTCCACCTCCATGCCAGTTGAATTATGAACACCATATATCAAAAAAATCACTGACATCCCTTGTAACACATGTTCTGCATTCATAATTCTATAACATCCTTCTAAAATTATTGCTGATTTTTTTACTTTTTCCGTGTTCATGCTTACAATAGTATGAAATAAGTAAAATTGTATTGGTGGAAGTATAAATATGTAGACACAACTCATTCTACTGCACCCAATGAATGTTAGAAGATCAATAATATCTTTTTTGAGATAACACTCACAACATTACAAAAATAATCAACTACGACTTCTAAATTGAGTGGAAAGAAATAGAATTCAAAACCTCTCAATGTTCTACTAAGAAAAAAAGGATAAGAACATTGTCAAGTGAATTCATATGTATCTCGCATCCTTAGTTGAGAATTTTTATTAGCCACAGACACATACAATTCAAGTAGTTCAATAGCATTTTTTGAATAATTTGGTAAATTTCCTTGACTCTCTTTCCGTGATGGTATCTTTCCTTTTCATATTTTTATTTGCATCTCTAATATATTGACATAGTTGAGCAAAATGAGACTCATGCAGGTCTAAACTTTCAATCACATTTAATTCATTGCATCCCATATGAGCAACATATTCTAGAGATCTTTCCTGCATATAAGACATAACTTTGGATTTTTTGCTCTATTATCCTTTACTCTTTTGTAGTAATCTTTTAGAAACATTGCATTAACACCAGAATATTCTCTAAACCAAACTTCACCACTAATTAATTTAAAATAAAAGACATCGAATTCTTCATTTATCATACCTTTTGTGCCTATAAATAGTCTTGTTGTAAGCATATCTAATGAGTTTGACTTGTAATCTAGGTATATAGATTTTTAAGGGCAACAAGGAAACCAACCATTGGTATAAAAAATAAAAAATTAAAACCCACTTATCCCAAATTTCATCTAGGAGTACAAGAAATGAAATTTTAGCATTCAGACTATCCAATTTTGCCTTCTCAAAAATAAGAAAAAATTTCTTTTCGAATGTCTGCGTGTGAACATTAAAATAAATATTATTAGTTTAGAATTTTATAAGAAATATTTTAAGTTAATTTCTATATGCAAAAAAATTAGTACAATTTATAAATACCTTCCATATTTCTGACTTTTCATGACCATAACCAAGATGTTGTGGTCTCTTCTCTACGATCCCCCTTGACCTGGCTTTGTACAGTTGGTCAATACATATTGTTTTAACTCATGTTTTTTTGCCATATTTTGTTGCTTGAAAATACTTATTATTTGTTATCTTGATCCTTCGGAAGAAAAAATACGGGCATACCTTTATTTGGTTCTATCATCAACAAAAAAAAGTATTTACAAGGATTTATTTTTAGGCTTCCATTGTATGTTGCCCATTAATAATATAGAAATGAGTTTCATTGTCATGAATTTCATGCTCAAACTCCATGTTAAAAAATAACACCTGTAGTTTTTTTGAGATGAAGAAAAATTACATCCCGCTGAAAAGGTACAGGGTTGCATAACATAGAGTGGACAAGGAGACTGACACTTGCTAAATCAAGTCATTTGTATTGGTATTTTGCAGGAGCTACATGACAACGAACAATATCAATTTTGAATGAATTTTCATTAAATAAAAAAAGATGAATCTCTTCAGATAATGTAGATTCACTTTTTTTAAATTCAATTTGTGCCTATTTTAATAATAATTTCTCTTTTGCAGATCTCTTCACCTCATGAAAGTGTGATTTTGAAATGTCTTTTTCCATCTTAGTCAATTTTTGTCTTCTAAACATGGTAAAAAAATTTAATGTAATTTTTGTTGGCCCAATTCCTTATCCATATTCATGCAATGGACAATAAATGAATTAAACGCATACTGATATATATTTTTGAATATAGTGATAATTTCTGCACAAATAACTTGATTATTCTGCACACTACTCTTTCCCCCTTTATTGTATGGATCAATTTTCCAACTGTAACTATAACATGAATATTTGTGGTGTTTTGTTGACCTTTCCATGCTATATTTTTTGTAAAGTGAAACATGTAATTCCATTTTATGTATTGAGAATGTTCTGGATTTGTTGTCCACTTCTTCCACTTGAAAAGATACAATAGTATCTTTTATACACTTTGTGCTCAGAATAATTTCAATTAGTTTGTGTTGGTCTCTCAAGGAATGAACAAACCATAGATCATTGTAATAATTATTAGGAGTGTGAATTTCAACGAACCATTCTTCATTCCTTCTTTCCTAGTCATCTGAAACAATAAAAAAAAGGAATTTCCTTGTACGGGGTAGTGGTAATAAGATCCATTTTTTCCTATTACAAATTATGTTGGTCTAATGTATATCAAAATATTCACAGTCTTAACATTTTTATAAAATTAACAAGTTTTGATAACGTGTAACTTCCCATTTTAAAATCTATTCTTTTTCTGTGATTGCATCTACCCATGATAAAATTGTTTGTTTTTATTAAATGGGTAGATGCCCATTGTCATGTGATAAAATTGTTTGTTTCTATTGAATGGGTAGATGCCCATTCTCATGTAAGACTTAATAATAAAAGGGAGTAATTCCATTTATGTTACTTTTACTTTTTGTAATTTGCATATTTTAGAGTTTCAACAAGATTTGAAGAAAATGTTTATGCTATTTTTATTCTTTCCACTTTATTTGTTCATCCTTTCCACTTTAAAAGGGAAGATGTCCATTCTCATATATAACTAATAGAAGAATAATAGAGATAAATATGCTCATTCTCATGTATAAATAATAGAAATATTATATATATCTAATTTAATAAAATAAGAATGGAGATAACTTTAAGCTCAACATATTAGATTTACTTTATTTTAACATGGGAAGGTACTTAGATTAAGGATGGGAAGTTGTGCATTATGACAACCTTTATAGAAGTTGTGTACGTTTATAATGGGCACAAGCCCATTCTCATACAAACAAACATTGTCTATTTTGTTATAATTAATAATTGTATTATACTAGGTAGAATATCCCTGGCAGAGCCAAGTGTTGCACTACATACCCCCGAGAGGGATCAATCCTTATGTAGTTCTCTCTCTCTCTCTCTCTCTCTCTCTCTCTCACACACACACACACACACACACACACACACACACACACACACACACACACACACACACAGATATATATATATCCATTTTCATGTATTTTTTAATATATAAATCCATTATCTTGATTTTAATAGGCATAATTATGTTGATCAAATATTCTCAATTTTAATTCGTAATTTTTTAGAGTAATTAAAATGGGAAAGTGGAGTGAAAAAATTAAATTTGTTTTAGAATGGGTAGATGCACATTCCCATATAGGAATCATGAGAGAAGAATAATGCAGATTAGAGGTATTATGCTCATTCTCATGTATAATTAATAGACATCTCATATATATCTAGTTTAATAGAAGAAGAATATAGATAACTTTAAGTTCAACCTATTATATTTACTTTCTTTTAACATGGGAAGGTAATTTGTTTTAGAATGGGAAGTTGTGCATTTTCACAACCTTTATATAATTTTTGCACGTTTATAATGGGCACAAGCCCATTCTCATACAAACAAACATTGTTTGTTTTGTAATAATCAATAATTGTATTATACTAGCACCCCATCCTGAAAGCTTAACCACACAGAAAAAATGGGAAATCATTCAATGGAGGTGAATCATCTCCACACACACACACACACATATTATTCTTATGTGATTCAAATTATTTTTTATGTCTATTTTTATTCTGTGATTATAATTATTTTATCTCTAATCTATTTAATTATATATAATCGTATAATATTGGCTAGACTATCCCTGGAAGAGCCAAGTGTTGCACTACATACCTTCTAGAGGGATCAAGCCTTATGTAGTTCTCATCATATTAAATACCGATGTTTATCAAGGTAGTAATAGAAGTGAATAATTTTTTCTTGAAGATATAATTCATGCACATATTGGTCATGCATTACAAAACATCAACATGAATCATATATTCAGGATTAAATGATAAACTTCTATTATGATTGCTAGTTGAATATTCCTTGTTGACAAAATGATTAGGTACTCATGTTTTCCAACACCACATTATTAATTGAATTTAATCATTTTTATGCCTATTCTAGGTGGGCAAATTGACCTGTAGAGCTAGGTGGTTGAGCTAATTTATGCTTCTTCTATAATTAGTAGATGCCCATGCAATATTGAACTCAATCATTTTAGCTAGACTAAGCATTGTGAATATTGTTTATAATTGTATCATTTTTGCTGGACTAACCTTGGTGGAGCCAAGTCCTAGTACCGTAAGGTGTTGCACTACATATTCACTGCCCATTGTCATACATGAATCCTTAAAATATTTTGGTATAGAATGGGTAGATGCCTAATATCTTTCCTCATATACCATTCTGATATATAAATCATTAAAATATATATTTTTAGAATGGGCGGATGCCCATTCTCATCCTCATATACAACTCATAAAAATATATTGTTTACCATAGATTCTATTATCTAAATTACTAAAATTATTTTATGAATTGACTTATAAAGTTTAAACTAAATTTTAATTCTATTGAACAAACTTATTTGAACTTAATCGTCTTGTATATTGGCTCATAAGTTAAGTACTTTTGTATTTTCAAACCTTATGTAGTTCTATTATTTTGTTTATAATTGTATCATTTTGGCTAGACTAACCTTGTTGAAGCCAAGTGTTGGCACTGCCAAGTGCTACACTACATACCCTCGAGATGGATCAAGATTTATGTAGTTCTATTATTTTTTTATAATTGTATCATTTTGGTTGGACTAACCTTGGTGGAGCCAAGTGTTGAAACCACCAAGGACTAAATTTTTAAGGTCTCTATCTCCTTTAACTTGCAAATTTGAAATATGGTTGTCATTATATATATAGTTTTATAATTTCTAGAATGGGTTAATACGCTAATGTTTACATTTATATTTGTTCTAGACCATGACATAGCAAGACCACCGTGTGTGTGTGTGTGTGTATAACTTTATAATTATTAGAAATAGGTTTTGATGATGGGTTAAGCTAATGTTTAAATTTATATTTGTTCTTGACCATGACGTTGCAATACCACGATGAAAATATATTATTTACCACCATTTACTTATAAACGAAAAATAACCTAGAACCTGGTTATGCTAATAGAAATGATGATGATTTATAAATGTGATTGGAATATAACAAGATCAATAATTTTTCTAATTTAACAAAATATAGAAACTTAAGATAAGTAATTATAGAGATAAAAATAAATTTCATGTTTATAGATAAAAAGTAGCAGTGACTAAAAAAGGAAATACGAAGAGATAAAATTACAAAACATATATTATCGAAAAATACCAAAGATGAACTAACAGTCTGGATTAGTCGTAATAAAAAATCTTGATTTCCTCTTCTTTGACATTAGCGAATGAGAAGGAAGAACACATGGAGATACCCTGAGTAGCCATACGATGAAAGGCACCACTAGCAGTCACAATATTTGGAAAGAATGTGTAGGTGGGATGCAATAGCTCCCGCAATGTGGAAACACCAGTAGACTTAGGGTGGATAGGAACATGAATCTCCATTAAAATGAAGTTTTTAATATAGAGAGGGGGTGTGTTTGAGGTTGTACAAAAGTATAAGACAACATGCACGAAGTGGGTGAGGGCTCGGTTCCTCTCAACCAAAGGTTCCATCAAATAACATTTAACCCAACCAGTTTTAGTGTCAAGGCCGACCAACAAGGACATCGTAATGAGATTACAATGTTTAAGTTCTTCACCCAAGCAAACCCTATGAGAGGGAAAGATAAAAAACAGGAAATCATAGCAACTTCCAATTTGTTACGACTAACTAGAAATGGATTCAAAACAAACACTAAAGAAATTTATGAGTTAACCTGACCTCTTTTGGATTCACAGAGATAGGAGTCACCCAGAACATGTTCAATGGCCTCACAGACAGATGGGGAATCAATCCTGAAAAACCCGCTTGAAACATGACCAGGAAATGGAATTCAAGAAGGTCATTTCTCTTTTGTCACTTCGCAGAAAAATAACAAGAAGAGAGGGAACCTCCATGATGACAGAAATAACAAAGAGAGGAGTCTAGATGTAAAATGAGGGAGAGGAAGGCTACTTAAAATAAAACCACACGATCCAAGGATGAAAGTGATTTCTTCTCACTGAAGTGGCTATCACTATTATTAAATAATTGCACGCATTCCTTCCCAATTCTCAAAGATCCTACATGAAGGATCCTATGTGAGTTGGATCCACCGACTCCAACTATTAGCCATGTATGATCCTAAAGACAACAAACATTAGCCAATGTCATTGAACCTTTAATATACGCCAACCGAAAGCCATTAAGAAAATAGTTTTTTATCTTTTTATATACATGAGTAGAATCCCATTCTTATATATGGATAATAGAAGAAATATTATGAGGATTATATTTAATATTCCCATGTTGATATATGAATAATAGAAGGAAGTTATCTTTTTATTCTCTCACAAAAACAAACGAGCATATATGTTTAATACCTTTTTAAATAGTATCTCATAAAGGTTAGATAATAATATCTGTATATTTTTCAAGATGTCTACATCTCTATGGGATAATTATATAATGGTTCAATATTGGATGGACTAACCTTGGAAGATTCAAGTTGTGCACTAAAACAAAGTATGTTTTATTTATATTATTCTTCTTTAGTAATAATTTGTGTAGTTATTAAAATGGGCAATTTAAGAGATAAAATTTTACTTCTTTTTTAGAATGAGAAAATCCCATTCTCATATAGTAATCATGAAAGAAAAATAATAGAGAATAGAAAATAGAGACTAAATGGGTAGATTCCTATTCTCATAGATAATAGAGAATAGAGACTAATATAAGAAGAATGAAGATGAAATGTAAATTTTTAAGATTTATTAGAATGGGCAATTGGAGAGATACAGTTAGCTTCTTTTTCAAAATGGGAAGATGTCCATTCTCAAATAGACATCATGAAATAAAAATAACATAGAATAGAAAATAGAGACTAAATGGGTAAATGCCCATTCTCATAAAGTATAGAGAATAGAGGCTAATATAAGAAGAATGAAGAGGAAATTTACTTTTTAAAAAAATTACTTTTTTTAGAATTGACAATTGCCCATTCTTTCACACAAATAGGCATACGATTTTTTATCTTTGTATCTACTTGGGTTGTTCCCAATTTTGTAATGGACAGTAGACCATTGATATGGAAGGAGGACCATATTGTTTGGAGTATCCGTGGTGGATCCAAGTGTTGCGCTACATACCCTAAGAGGGATCAAGCCTTACGTAGTTCACCTTATGCTTAGTTCAAATGAAATGGATTTCTTGGGTAACGCCTGTATCTATAATAATTTATTATTAGTTACCTTTTTGGATCTATCTCTTTTTATGAAGAATATCAATGACATTTATAAAAAACACCAATGAATTTTCTAAATCTTCTCATGAAGAGTATCATCTAGTGTTTATTCCATTGTAAAATGGGGAACAGTCCATTGTAAAACAAAGTAATCTTCATCTTCATGTCAAGTCCATTCGATTGGGTAGATGCACATTCTCATATAGCAAATATAGAATAGCAGACAAAAGAAGAATAGATGTTTAAAATGTGTGTATGCCCATTCTCAAATAACAATCATAGAATAATTGTAAGAAAATTTTATCTTCTATAAAACATAAACGAACAACAGATAAATATTACATTTTTTTAGAATGGGAAGATGCCCATTTAACATATAGAAATCATAAAAGAAGAATGAATCATAGAAGAAGAATTTACTTTTTTACAGCAAATAAGATTTTACTTCTTTTTGAAATTGAAGATAATTTTCAAAGATACTTATAACTATTCTCTGTTGAATTATTATGAGATGAACTAGTTTTATTTCTTTTGTAATCTTATCTAGCTATAAAGATAGTACCATATTTTTGATATGTGTTTTAAGAATATCACTTCAATCTTTTGTAAGACTTGCATAGTTGTTATCCTCCATAGTTATAAATGGATGCATTTAAATATTACCGTTTCTTACATGTTTCAGAGTCTCAACAAGATCATTTTCTTTCAAAAATGCATGTTCTCAATTCCCGATGGACCTCCTATCTCATACCATTCAAACTACTAATGTATATCTAAGAAATCCACTATCAATAATTCATGCTAAGACAAGGAGTTATCTATTATGTTTTTACCAAAGTACAAAGTGGGCTTACCACATGGGAGGCATTTCTTATTTTCTGAGCTGTGCGGGTGAGTTATGCAGACCAAGTTAGGTAGGCAAGCTACGCAGGCTGAGTTGGTCAGGTGAGTTGATCACAAATTAAATTTTAATTCTATCATTATTATTTCCTCCATAAATGAGATGTTTTTTTCACCACATTTTTTCATCAATGTTAGATAATAGTAATAAAAGTAAAGCAGTTTATGCTGATGGTGAATCATATGTAACTTGGCCTTGTATTATTGGTGAATCATGTAATGTATGTTAGCCTTGATATTGTGTGTCTATTTGCATTGATTAATGATTTGCCAAACATGTAAGGCCAAGATGCAAATGGTTCACCCTTCGGGATGAAATTATGTTCTTCCGTTATTGTGGTTTAACCTTGTTGAACAAAACTCTTCCATTGTATAGTATTGGGTATTAGAATGTTTAGATCCCTTGTTGGTATATTATTGGGTATTAGAATGTTTAGATCACTTCATATTTTTAAACAATTTTTTCGGTCCTATGACTAGGATTAGTCGCATTATGACACTTTTTTACAATTGTATCATTTTCGATGGACTAACCCTGGCGGAGCCAAGTTCTGGCTCCGCCAAGTGCTACTCTACATACCCTTGAGGGGGATCAAGCATTATGTAGTTCTATTATTTTTTTTACGAATGAGAATTGTTTCTCCCCAAGTGTTGTACTACATACCCTTCGGCAGATGCCCATTCTCATATAGGAGTAATTAACATATATTGTTTAAGACCTTGAAATATCAAGACCAACATGTAAATATATTGTTTACCACCATCTATTTATTTATTAAAGGTAATTGTTTTAAAATAAGTCTTGGACCACTTGTAATAATGAGAATAGGCATTAGCCCATTCTCTAGATAGTCTAATATTTTATTTTGGCCCTTTTTTGGTTAGGTATATTGGACCATTTAGAAATATGGGCATTTGTCCATCCTCGAACAAACAAACATTTATTGTTGGGTTGTTCCCCATTTTTCATGGAAGGAAGACCATTACAATGGAAGGAGGACTGTATTAGAAGAAGAATTAAACTGCAAAAACATTCTTATAGCCATTTTATAGAGTTAATAATTGTATCATATTGGCTAGACTATCCCTGGTAGACCGTAGTGCTGCACTGCATACCCTTAAAGGGGGATCAAGTGTCTATCTCTAATTTTTGTTTATTCTTTCACTTTTTGGCTCTCTCTCTTTTCATGAAGAATATCAAGGAAATTTTTGAGAAACACCAATGAATATTTCTAACTCTTCTCAATGTAAAGAATAACATCTGGTTTTCCTTCCATAGAAAAATTGGGGACGACACACTTCATCTTCACGTCAAGCCCTTTTGACTAGACACATGCCCATATGTAGTATGCCTTATTCCTATTTTTCTCTGTGATTCCTATATTAGAATGGGCATGTTCCCATTATTAATTGGCATATGCTCATGTTCTAAACATTCTAATACATGAAATTTTGAACTAAAATGTCATATTCTCATTCTAAACAATCTAATACATGCAATATTGAACATAATCTATTTAGTACTTCTATATTACTCATAACACGTCCACAATGAAAGATGCTAGTGGAGAGATACAATTTACTTATACAAATAAAATAACATTTTTTCATTTTATCTTGAATACAATGTAATTTTTCTAATACATCTAATATAAGAAATCGATACGAATTGAATGGGCATATGCCCATTCAATCATAATATGATTAATAGAAGAACATTCTTGTCATTTTAGTACTTCTATATTAATCATATCTAACTCCACAATATAAGATGCTAGTAGAGAGATACAATTTACTGTCTTTTTTTAAGAATGAGTAGTTTCCCATTCTCTCATACAAATAAATAAACTTTTTTTCATTTTTTCTTGAATACAATGTAATTTTTTTAATACATCTAATTATAGAAGAAATTGATACAATTTGAATGGGCAAGTGCCCATTTAGCTACAATATTACTAATAGAAGAAAACTAATTTTTATAAAAGAACTAGAGATATTAAATTTACTTTGTTTTGTTATTAGAAAAAGACTTGAGGAAACATATAAGAAGAATCCATCATTTTTGTGTCTTCTATTAATATCTTCTTAATAAAAATTTAAATGGGTCTAAACAAATATAACATACTAAAGTATTACAACATGGTTAGTAAGTTCTTTATAAAAATGCGACTATGATTGAAATTAGTCACATTATGATGCTTGATTATAATTATATTGTTTTGGGTAGACTAACCCTGGCAGAGCCAAGTTATGGCTCTGCAAAATGCTGCACTACATACCCTCAAGGGGATCAAGCCTTATATATTTTTATTATTTTGTTTTAGAATGGGCATCTTGGCTTTGCCAAGTGCTGCACTACATGTCGTTAGGCATATGTTCATTCTCATATTATGTAGTTATATTAACTTGATTTAGACATGGCAGATGCCCATTCACTACCCATACTCATATAAGAGTAACTAACATATATTGTTTAAGACCATGACATATCGAGACCAACAAACAAATATATTTTTTACCACCATGTATTTATTAATTAAAGATATTGAGAATAGGCATTATCCCATTCTCTAGAAATTATAACATTTTTTTTTCCATTTTTTTGGTCAATTGTATTGGAGTAAAATGGGTATTTGTCCATCCTCGAACAAATAAAAATTTATTGTCGGGTTGTTGCCCATTTTTCATGGAAGGAGGACATATTAAAAGAAGAATTAAAGTGCAAAAAAAATCTGACAACCTTTATAGAGTTAACAATCATATCATATTGGTTGGACTATCCATGGCGGAGCCTAATGCGGCACTGCATACCCTTAAAGGGGGATCAAGATTTTATCTCTAATTTTTGTTTATTCTTTTTCTTTCGGGATCTCTCTTTTTTCATGAAGAATATCAAGGAAATTTCTAAGAAACACTAATGAATATTTATAACTCTTTTCAATGTGAAGAATAACATATGGTTTTCCTTCCATAGAAAAATGGGGGATGACACACTTCATTTTCATGTCAAGCCCATTCGAGTAGACACATGCCCATATGTAGTATGCCTTATGCCTATTTTTCTCTGTGATTCCTATATTAGAATGGGAATATGCACATTATCAATGGTCATATGTTCATGTTCTAGGCATTCTAATACAAGATGCTAGTGGAGAGATAAAATTTACTTTTTCTTTGTTTGAGAATGGGCAGTTGCCCATTCTCTCATACAAACAAAAAAACTTTTTTTCATTTTTTCTTGAATACAATGTAATGTGTTTCTCTCAGATAAAATATACTTCATTCTCACAACAAACATCATATAAGAATGATAGAATAAGGGATCAGGTTCACTCTCATAGCCTTAGGGCAGATGTTGATGATATATTTTAAGAATTGTCATATGCCTATTCTGATATTCTGAGAACACATTTTAACATCCTTTATAGAGGTATTAAAATTGGTTCAAGCCCATTCACATACATAAATAATTTTTCATTTAATAATTAAAATATTATTTGAAATTTACTGGTATTATTAAATGATACAATATTGTTTCTTGTATTTAATTATTACTATTATTAATTAATTAATTTTGTTTAGTCCTAATATCACATCTTAAATACATATTCTTTGATTTCTAATTTTTTGATGATTAAATATTAAATATATTTATTGGCCCATTCTAAGCGTTATAATTAATTGAAGCATTATAAGTTATGAAGCATTATAAATAATGGAGTTTATGTCGTTCATTAGTTTTATTATATTTTTAAAAAATTTAAAAAATTATTTTAAAAATGAACTATAATTAATCAAGCATTATAAATAATGGTGATTATGTTGTAAATTAGTTTTATAAAGTGTTATTATATTTTTAAAATATTGTTTAGTTATTTTAAAAATATTTTTTATTTGTTTGATAATGTAATTGGTATTTATTAATAATTTTATAGTTAATATAGTAATTGAAGTTTATTAGTAATATTAATTCTTGTAGTTAATATTATTTGATAGGATATATTTTTTGAAATTAATTATAATATTATTAATTTATTAGTAAATCCTAATTTTATAGAATCATAGTGATTTCTATTATTAATCAATGTTATTGATTAAATATTAATTACTAATATTATATCTTGATTAGAAACACTTTGATTTGTATTATTACTAGTTTTTATTGATTAATTAATTTTTAATAATATCAACACGATTGTTTCAAATTTCAAATTTTTGGCGCTTTATTTTTGGGAGGCAATTCTTAATGGTCATTTTATTATCATATGTTTGATTTAAAATTTGAAGTTTCGGCCCTCTTTTTTTAGGCTTGGACATTTATTATGGTAGGTATGATTCTAAATTTGAATTTTCAGTGGTCTTGTTTTAGATTTTTGGCAAGATTGATTCAAATTTTAAATTTTCTAGTTTTATTTTCAAGAGGCAATTCATAATGGTAATTTATTATGGAAGGTTTGATTCAAAATTTGAATTTTTGACACTCTTTTTTTATGATGCAATGCTTTTTGGCCAAGTACATTATAAAAATATTGATTTCAAATGAATTAGGTTTTTCTTTTCACACTATTGTGACTGATATTTTTTCATTCAGAGATTTAGATGGGGAAAGATGAAGACCATATATGTAGCTGGAGAGATACGAAGATACAGAGATTTTGCAGAAGAAAGGAGAAGATATAGTTGCCGATATCAGGAGTGATACGAAGATACAAAGATTTTGCATAAGAAAGAAGAAGAAATAGCTGCCAATACAAGTTTTTTGCAAGGGAGACTATTCAAGATTTCTCAAACGCAATATAACAATGGCAGAGGAGGTTATTCAAGGTTTTTATATCTATTTTTTTCCAAGTTTACTTCTAAAGCCTAAAAAATGTATAAACAAATATTTTTTAATTCATAATGTACTATTTGAACCATTTTTTCATATATCTCATTTATTTTTATGTCTGAAAAATGTATTGATTTTTTTCCATGCATAAATGTAACAAAAAAAAATACAGAAATCAATTTGTTTACATTTGTAAATGTAATACACAAATCAAAATTGTTTCATTTATTTTTTTAATGTCTTAAGGACTAAAATGTGTACCTATTTATGGTGCACCAAAAATGACTAGATAGACTCAGTACCACCTGTCTCTTTCTATTTATTTTTTTATAACCTTTGCAATAAGTTTATTTTTCAATAATCTTTGTATCCAATCAGAACAAATCCTTTCGCATAAGAAAAAATTATTTGATAGACTTAATACCACCTGTCTCTTTATGTATGTTTTCTTATAACCTCTACAACTGTAAGTTTATTTTTCAATAATCTTTGTATCCAATCATTCCGAAATCTTTTGACATAAATTTTTCTTTCTCCTATAAAATGGAAAAAAATCTGCCGTAAGAATTAAAAAAACTCGGTCGTAAGAGAGAAAAAAATCAAAACACAAGCCATTCAAATTCAATATTTTTATAATGTATTCGACTAAGAAAAAATTCCTCTAAAAGAAGTGCCGAAAATTCAAAATTTGAATTTATCCTACCATAATAAATCACCACCCTTTAATGATTAAATGCCTTTAATATCCTAATATCCTAAATCTCGAAATTTGAATCTATCCTACCATGATAAATCACCACCCTGTAATGCTTAAATGCCTTTAATATCCTAATATCACAAGTCTATCATAAATACTTAACCACGAAAGTGTAAATATTTCAATGCTTTAATATCATAGTATCCCAATGTTTAAAATCATTTAAATGTTTTAAAGAGGTATTAGAATAATTCTAATGAAAAATACATAGTTTTAATTTTGTAAATGCATTCAAAATTTGAATCTATAATACATTAACAAATCACCACCCTTTAATGCTTAAATGTTTTAATATGCTTTAATATGTGTAGATATTTGAATTGATTGAACCCATTTAAATATTTTAAATAGATATTTGAATAATGAAAAATATATAGTAGAATTTATTGTCATACCTATTTAGACACATGTAATGTTTTTAAAATGTCCACATTTATAGAAAATATGTTTTAATATTGAAATCATGAAAATTTAAAGATGTTTTTAAAATAATGAAATTTAAATACATTGTACTAATTACGTATTTACTGTGTTTTAGAATGGGCACCCATTCTCATGGCTTGTATAAAGTTATAAAAAATGAATCTATCCTACAATAATAAATCAGCACATTTTAATGTTAAAATGCTAAAATGCTTAAATGCTTTAATATCCTAATATCCTAAGTCTATCGTAAATGTTTTAAAAAGATATTTGAATTGATTGGACCCATTTAAATGTTTTAAATAGATATTTGAATAATGAAAAATATATAGTAGAATTTATTTTCATACCTATTTTGACACATGTAATGTTTTAAATAGGTATTAGAATAAAGAAAATATGTTTTAATAATGAAATAATGATATTTTAACTATTTATTATAATAATGAAATTTAAATACATAGAACTAATTTTGTATATACATAAAACCCATTCTCACGGCTTGTATAAAGTTATGAAATTGATTGAGCATTTTTACATTATCATGTATTGAATGGGAAGATGCTTATTCTCATATAGGAATCATAAAAAATACTTGGACTTGATAGGAATCATAAAAGAAGAGTATGGATTATATATGCTCATAACTTTTAAATAGGTATGAAATTGATTGATAATTTTTACATTGTTTTATATTGAATGAGAAGATTCCCATTTTCATATAGGAATAATAAAATTCTTATTTCATATAGGAATCATAAAAGAAGAGTATGGATTAAATATACTCACAACTTTTAAATAGGTATTCAAATGACTAAGTATTGACGAATGTGGACATGCCCACTCTCATAAAATCAATATTTCTTGTATGAGAATGTTTAGAATGGGCACATGTCCATTCTCATAAAACAAATATGTTTCAATCATGACTGTGCACATTCCCATTCTAAAAAAAAATAAATATTACTTGTATTATAATGTTTAGAATGGGCATATGCCCTTTATGATAGGAATAATCAAATTTACTTTGTTTTAGAATGGGCACCCATTCTCACATCTTGTTAAAAGAGTTATGAAATTGATTGAGCTTTTTTGCATTGTCTTGAATTGAATGGGTAGATTCCCCTTCTCATTTAGGAATCATAGAAGAATTTATTGAGTAGATAGGAATAATAGAAGAAGAATAAGAAGAGTGTGGATTAAACAGTCTCACAGTTTTTAAATAAGTATAAATAAGAATAATTAGAACACAATCTCATTAAATTAGTATTGCTTGTATTACAGTGTTTGGAATGGGCTAAATATGTGCATTCTCATGAAAACAAAATTGTTTCGTCTTGTATTGAGTCAAAATCACATTTTTATTTTGCCTATTCTCATATAGGATTCATAAAAGACTTGTTTGGACAGATAGGAATCATAGAAGGAGAGTATTCATTAAAAATGCTCACAAATTTTAAATAAGTATTAAAATGACTATGTATTGATGAATGTGAACATGACCATTATCATAAAATCAATATTATTTCTTGTATTAAAAATGTTTAGAATAGAGATACTAGTATCAATTGTTTCAAATGGGCATATGCCCATTCTCATAAAAATAAATATGTTTTATCTTGTATCTAGAATCATTGTTTCGAATGGGCATATGCATATTTTAAAACAAATGAATATGCTTTATCTTGAATTAAATGGGAACTATTCCCCCTCACAACCTGTTAAAGACGTATTAAAGATTGGGCAGTTGAGAAATTTTGTCTTGGTATTGAATAGTCATATTCCCATTCTCACAACCGTTATAGAGGTATAAAAAATATTACGTTTAATATCACTAATATTAGAATATGTAGAATGGGAATATGCGTATTATTTTTAATATTTATTTTAGAATGGGAATTTTCCTATTCTCATAAGGGTATCATAAAAAAAATTCAATTATTGCTCATACTAGAGATAAATGAAAATATCACAAAAATGAATTATAGAGATAACATTAGAATATGAAGAATGGGCATATGCCTATTCTCTTTAATAGAAATCATAAGAGAAATTTTATTATTTTTCATAGAGATATGTGAATAAGTATAATAAAAATAATAGAGATAACGTTTACTTTGTTTAGCATGGGAACTTACCCAATCTCTTCGCATTTGTAGGTGTATCTGATCCAACGTATTACTTCATAATGATTACTCTGATTCCTGCATTCCATACAAAAAGAATAAACTATATGCATGTTATTTAATGAACTTGCATGAATTTTCAACTCGTAATCATGTTAAATTATTATTAAATGAAGATTACAAAATGGTTAACTATCATTTTTATCTACATAGTACATCTTATCAATAAACAAGGTAATAATGCAATCTCTTTTGGAAAACAAATGTTAATACCTAATTTTATAATCAAATAAACAACTAAAAATCTGATAAGAGAGAAAAAAAATTCATTCATCATCACAATAATCAATATAGGAAACAAGGTAATAGTAGCATCTAATAATGAAATTAAAATGTCAACATTAAATAAGATCATTTCACAGTCAATATTTTACATAAAAAAAATTCATACATCATCACAAGAATTAATAGAGATAAAATTTAATTTGTTTCAAAATGGAAAATTCCCCATTATTGCAGCCTTTATATAGCTCTCAAAATTATTTACTTCAATATTTAATTCCTAAATGATAATGGGCATATTTCCTTTCTCATATATTAATCATAGACGAGTAGAGATAAAAATTTCTTTGTTGTACAACCAAATGATATTCTTTCTCCAAATAAATCAAAAGAATCAATATAGATGAAATTTAATTTTCTATTATTATGCTATGATTCCTATGTGATAATGGGCATATATAATGGGCATATGACCATTCTCATATAGGGATCATAGAAAAATAAATATAGAATTTACTACATTCTAAAACTGTGAAATACATTTTTTCTCTATTATTATGCTATGATTCTTATGTGAGAGTGGGCATATACAATGGGAATATGCCCATTCTCATATAGGAATCATAGAAGAAGATTAGAGAAAAAAATGTTGCACAATGGGAAATTCTCACCATGCCTTGAGGTAAAGAAAATCACATGATATTATTCATCCTAGAATAAATCAACATAAAAGAGTTAGAAAAATGCATGCCTATGAATGGATAAGTTTTTTTCATAATTTTCCTTGATGTTTGTTTGCTTCACAAGAGAAAACAGTCCAACAAAAGAGATAACCCAAAAGAAAAATTATAAATAGTCAACAATTAAATATCTTGCATGCAAGGAAGCGGTGTGACGAAATAGAGGATCCCAAAGAGGAAAGGATGAACAAAAAAGTGGAGAGATCAAACAATATCTCATAAATTTTCTTCAAATATTGTGCTTCAAAAGATGAAATGATCTAACGAAATGAGCAAATGCCCATTCTCATATAGGAATCATAAAATAATAATAGATGTAAAATCTAATTTGTTTTAGAATAAACAGTTTCCCATTCTCACAGACCTTCATAGAGTTACTAAAAATGTGGAATATAAAAAAATAATCAAAGTTAAATAGGTCACATGCAATAACTTCATGGTAAAGCTTCAAATTCCCAAGAACTCTATCATCCTCGAAAACATTAACTGCTCATTAATATCTCCACTGTGCCATGTAGCGACATGGATTAAATGCCATTAATATCTCCAATTTCCCTCTAACAAGCGGTCGAAGAAATTGTTTTAAAACACTTTTACCTTCAATTAATAAAAAAAATGGTGGTAAACAATACATTTGGGATGCTTGTCTCACTATGTCATGGTTAGAAACAAATAGAAATTTTAAACATTTTTTATAGCCATGTTTTAAGTTATTTGCATTTAAAATACACCTTGATTGTTTTAGCATATAATGGAGGTAGGTTTTCCACCAGTAGTTATTTGTGCACAAAAGTCCATGGTAATAGGATGATCTGCACAAAACTCACATCACCATCCCTAGTTTCTGACACAACTCTCTCCCCCTTTGAAATCTATGGCAAAGGGTCACGCATTCAACAGAATAAACAACAAACAGATAATTACTTACAAATCATATACTTACCTCAAGAATCTCCCCCTTGGATTAACATCATTATCTTGCCACTTGTGTCTTAACTAGATACATGAATGTCATCACCAATCAGTCTCATAACTCCCCCTAGACCTATTTTCTCCATATTCAACCATCTTACTTCACCATGCTCAACACCGATCTCAACTGATCCACTAGGAGTATATTATCCTCTTATGTTTGATGTTACCATAGGATGCCACAAAAACTTCCTTCACCCCATTTTTGATATAAAATAATTCTTTACAAGCCCCAAAAATAAATTATTTATGCACTATTGATCTATCCCACTATAGGTAACCATATATACATTGTATATCTGTTGGTTTGAAAATCTGTCGGTTAGACAAGTTGTGGGCAAATAGACCAATAATGTGCAGGGCATAGCCCCTCTTTGAGACAACAAAGTGAAACTGGTTTATTGCTATTCTATCAAGCAGGAATCTGTGTAAATCTACACTATTCTAACTTCAGGGGTTTGGGATCTCATTCCAGTAGATGTAGTTCTAACTGCGAATAGAAATGTAAGAGGGAAGGAATGGAAGAACGTAGATCTAAAGGGAGAAAAGAAATGAATTCCAAAAATAGAAGGGTCGGAGGGTTTATGCTTTGGGCTAGTAGTAAACAGAGCCAAACTTACTTGCATAAACAAACAAAGCAATACTGATGAACATATGACGATAATAAGAATGAATCCAACATAATAGAAACACATATCTAACTTAAGAGAGATCTTATGAAGATAACACATATATTGAGCACAAAGTCTTAACATATATATTAATATCTCTTCTGTTACAAGAAGGCACAAATTCTTTCTCTCTTCACCTCTTTTTTTCATACAAAAATGTCCACCTGGAATACAACAAGTATTCCAGTATTTATAGAAGAAGAAGGAGGGAAGAGGACAAAAAGAGACCAGCCACTATTTACAAAATATCTTACAAAGATATTTACAAAATATCTAAAAATTCAAAAGTTGACTTCGGGCAAGTTTGTGGATGGCAACATCCCATGATGCGACATGGATGATGTCATCATAAATGCCAACATACTTTTTAAAACATTTTTATAAAAAGATCGAAGCGTACACAAGAAGAGAAACTATTCATCGTCATCTCTTTGCTTGAATGGAGTATCTTGCTTCTTGACCGGGAGAGGTGATGTGACACTGAGCTTGGTACTCCATAAAATTGCTAATCATTGTTTGAATTTGATTGTGGTTTGGACCCTTGAAATGGTCGTCAATAACTTCGCAAGTTTCTTTTTTAGTCTTGAGCTTGTCAGGTAGCCCAACGTACTCTTTGTTTGCCTCAATTAAGTATCCAATGAAATCGCGGCAAGCCAGAAGGTTATTGATAGACTCTTAGTCGAAAAGTGACCTCTAGCGACAAACCTTGGGTTGCGATAGCCTTGAAGATTAGGATTGTATCGTCTGCCTTCCTCAAGGTGAATGATGCACTGAGCATCTCAACAGCCATCTTCATAACCGTCTGCTCCATGCTGTGTTTTGCACCTAGGGCCTCGTCCTTGATTTTGTCTATCCTTTCTAGGATATACTTCATTTGATCAACCCCTGGTAATCTAGTGAAATTAGAGCTTTTTGGTGTGCTTGCGGGTGATCAATGATGCCGACCTTTAATAGGTCATCGGATGAGCAGTCGACCATTACCTGAAATGTTTCATGTTGTAACCTGACATTGTCTAACTCCTTGGAGAGGGATCCTGCTACCGCCTGCAGCTCCTTGTTTGCCTGATCTATACCTTGGTAGAGTCTTGTGAAATTCTTGATTATCTCCTCACTATCTCTGAGGATTTGCTCTGTCTAGGAAGACACTGCCGCGCCTTGTTCGCCAATCTTGGTGTATTCATTTATCTTGTCATGACTGATAACTTCAGTGGGCTCAGCGGCAATCATAGGAGGTGTGTTGCCCATTTTTTGCAATGCTTGGAGAAGATGTTTGTTTTGTTCTTTTAGTATATTCTTCTCCTTCTTTGCTTCCTAAATCTTTTTGCTAGAGGGCATCTACTGCAGACAAAGCCTCTCCTTGCATGCTCTCAGATGAGGTTTCCATGGCGACTTGGGTCACTGTAAAGTCTGTAGGAGATAGATATTTCTTCTCTTTAGTGGGATCAAGATATGCAATTTCCATGACCCTCTCTCCTGAAGTGCTTTTTGAAAAGTGAGTTATCGCTTTCTGCTTCTTTGGTCCCTTTCTTCGGAATGACAAAGAAGTCCATGGGTGCTATGGGAACTTTTCTCTTTAGTTGACCCAGATGGTTGGAAATCCATCTTGGAATTATGGGAGAAGGAGTAGAGGGAATGGAAGAAGAAATGGGAGTGAAAGGGAAGAAACTGAAGGGGCCGCAGGGAAGAACGTTGAGACACTTCATGGTGGCATCGATAAGGAGTCTAACGCGCTTCTTCTTGTGGGGCTTGGAGTTACTACGGGAGAAGAAAAGGACATGGAGGTGGAAGGGATTTGTAATGGGATGGAGGGGACACTAGGCGATAGATCCGTAAGGGAGGAGAAGATGGAAGAGGTGGGAGATGGAAGGGAGGAAGGGAGAGAAGAAGAAACATCCATTAGGGATAGATGTTTCAACAACAAGGGGAGGAGAAGGAGAGGAAGAAGGAAAGGTGGGTACCTCAGTGGTTGTAGCTGTGACCACATCCTGGGTGGATGTGTCCATCAAAACCTTGGTGGTCTCTTCTTCTTTTCCTGGAGAGACCAGGTCGACCACTTGCTTCTCAGAAGCAGTAGGAGGGCTTTGAGGAGCTTCTTCTTTTCTTGATTCTCCCTCCTCTTTATCTTTTCCTTTTCCGTTTGGCACTTGGGTCAGCCTTGGAGGTGCTCTTCCTAAAGGAGAAGCAGTGAAATCTACCTCGAGGTAGATAAGACCATTATGTTTGCACCAATTCTCGGTGCGTTGCAATGTGTGCTTGACCCTTTCCTCGATGGTCTTTGGTGCGTTAGCTCTGTCAATTTCTGTGAATGGCCAATTGTCCCCATCCATGTCAAGGTAAACTTGATCAATTTCTTTATCAGGTTCTTAGAATCCTTTTGGAAAGATGGCCATGCCATAGTGCTTGATTTCTTCCAGAGCCAGCCTGGAGTGATCCTTTCACCTGAGATCTATTTCACGAGTCAGGTCGATGTATATGTCCTCGATCTTAGGGACGTGAATAGGATCAATTTTTTCCTTTGGGAGGCAACCCCGAAAATCAAAGGTAGGCTTGGTTGGGAAGTTATGCTTTAGATTTAGCAATTCAAGCTCGACATACATTTCCCGCACTTTGGCCAATGTGGTGCATGTGTATCGGCCCACTGCAAGGGGGAATGGAGTTCCCCCCTTCTTTCTCTTCATGCATCTCTCATGATATTTGATTAGTTGCCTTGACAACTCTAAGAGAATTATCTTGGGTCCTGCATACCTTGGCAATTTTGTTGGTTCACCCTCAAAATTCACCGCCCTAAGATAGGTGAATGTGGGAAACTAAGTGAACAATGCTCCCCACTTCTTTGTAACAGTGACCACATTGGGGCCAGTTCGACCATGCCTCATATTTGGCCTCAATAGGTAGATCACCTCATAAAAGAAGGTGTCATTGATCTTTGAGAACTGAGGGATGTTGTTCTTGAGCCTTAGCTCCGGATAGTATTCATATATTTTCACCTGGTGCCATACCCCATTTCGTGCTAGGCGCACGAAATCCCTCGCTGATGCTGCAACGTATATAACATAGGAATTCATATAGAACTTCCCAGTTGTCATGACTTGTTGATGCTGCTAAGAGATGGCGTCGCTGATGATTTCTCCCTAGCCAAAACGCTGTTCAGGCACATTTTTGCTCATGGTCTCTAAGTACCTTAGCATCCATTTATGGAAATGATGGGCATTAGGAAGCCCAAACACTCTACTCAGGAAGGTGATTGTATCACTCAGTTCCTCATTGAAGTCACTGCAGATGGATGGTCTGTGGCCATCGGCTCATCGGATTTTTGTTTTTAAGATAGAGCTCATTCATCATTTGCATACATTTTTCTTCATTGTTGTCCCATGCCTTCTTGCAGTCATCTAGGCTTATGACAATGTACTACCTGTGATGAGGAATACCCAGAGTTATTTCAAAGTGACGAGCAGTTAGGTCGATGACCATCTTTCCTTCTTTATTCTCGACACATCTTGTGTCCTTGTTATAGCATCGAGCCACCAACATGATGAACTCATTATTAATAGCACTTACTAGCAGCCCAGTTGTAAAGTGCAATCCACTACCTACCAATTTGTTCATGCAAGGACCACTAGTGGCCTGTTTGATTCTTTCCCAGAAGTCCTCCATATCAATGTGCTCAAGCTCAGAGTCTTTGATGTCGAGATCACTCTCTGCGTATGAGTTAGGCATCCTGACTTTCTAGTATTTATAATTCATCTCTTGTTATGTTAACATAGCTTTACCTTTAGACTTGGTTGGCTTCTTGCTCGATGAAGACATGTGTGGCCTCAAGGATGGCTGTTGTTGTTTTGCAAGGAGAATCAAAGAGGTCCAACATAGAAGAGCCATGTCAACCATCATGTTATCCATAACAAAATCTTACAGAAAGAAGAATGAGCAATTATGAGGCTTAGGGCGCAAGGCGCAAGTTCATAGCATGCTGTAGAGGCTTAAAAAGGCTAGGCACACTTTTGGGGATGTCGACATGCAAAAAGGTGTGCCTGTGTTGACAGGGGAAAAGTTACACCAAAGGGTTATAAAGGGGCACACTTTCGAAGAGTGTTGCATAAAAGGTTTTATTGCCGAGGAGAAAGGTGTGGGGTGCTAGTTTGCGACACACAACATGGCATGTTGATGTCAAGGTTCATGTGCTAGTGCCTTAGGGAATTTGCTTCAATTGGGCGCTGCAAAAGATGGTGTTGCATGACTGCTAAGTGCACCTAAGGCACAATTTCTGAAGATGTTGTAAAGAAGCCCAACGCGCCAAAGGAAAACAGTTGGGTGCAGATTTGGAGGACACAACATCAAATGTTGATGTTTTTCAAGATGTGCCTACGCCTCTATAAGATTTGTTAAGTGTCATACTTGGTGTGGTTTATGGATATGTTGTATGCAGGGGCAGTGCACCTTGGTGCGATTGTGGGGAGTGCAACATGTAAAAACAATACGCCAAAGGATAAATAATTTTGCACTTTTTCACAACTTCTCAGATTTCTCTCTCTTTTTTGGTTTTATCAAATGGTAAAGAGAGGTTGGGGGATTTATAGCAATAGACAGATATATAAAGGATGACTTCTTTTGAGGCAGGGCCTTCTCAAATTTACAGATCTGAAAGGAGGGATAAGGTAGTTTTCCAGATGGTTATGGGGTGGTAGTTTATTCATTTTTAGATTTAACTTTTATAACAATCCTAAAACCACCAACAACCAAGAAACAAAACCACAAACAACAATAAGAGGGATACAATCCACTTACCCGGTTTAATAAAGGACGAAGGACAACTGTTGGGGTCCACAAAAATTGAAAAGCAGAATGCGGGCATGACAGGGACAGCTGACAGGCGCAGAGGAATACTTTTCACAATTTTCAAATCGTGAAAATGACAGGTGTTAACTACATATTTATAGGAAAATATCACATTTATTACCTCACAAACTTTTCTTTGGCACACTCTTTTTGAAGTGTCAACATGGGTACAAATGCGCCTTAGCGCAAGTTTTTTAACGTCGACATAAAGCTTTTAGCACCTTAAGAGCATATTTCATGATGTCGACATGAAATTTCCAGCGCCAAAGGGAAATCTACTTAGCGCATTTTTTAATGTGTTGACATCATTTTTTCAGGTCCTTATCACACTTTTTAGGCACATGTTTAACTATGTTGACATGTCCTTCCCTATGCCAAAGGGACGCAACTTCTCTGATGTCGACATGTCATTTAGGGCGCCAAAGGAATTTTTAAGGGGTGCACTTTTTGTTGTGTCGACATCATATTTCTTGCGCCCAGTTCAAAAAGGCTGAAAATGGCTAAGTTCTTTCAAACTTGATTTCTGGAAAGGATTTTTAGGCCATTTTGAACGTTATTAGATCTTTTCAGGGGACCAGAACGAAATTTTGGTATGGTTATCTAGAAAATTTCCCTTGTCAATTTTACAGGATAACAATATCATATAATTTCACTTTACACATGTCTTCTTGAATTTTTTTTCAACTTCCCTCTACTGATTTATTTCTCAACATTCAAATTCTTGTTGGCTTGTACCCTAACTTTGGCATCTTGGGAGTCACCCTTTATATATTTCACAGAAATGATCAAGAGAAAGAAGAAAATCATACTAAGAAACATCACCTTGTTAGTATGATTAAATACATGGGTCAATAAGACACCCTCCATTTCTAACTGGATCACCCTTTTAGGTCTATTAGCAGCCAAAATTCCATACTATCACTGTCTTTTCTCCACTTCATATTCCTGACATAGTTTTTTGAGCATGAATATGTTTTTGCAGACCTTCAAAAATTTTGATCATGGTTTATCATTCTTCTACCAAATTTCATCATGTTGATTCTACGATACATAGACAACCTTAAATGGCTAATCATTCATTACACATCTTCAAAGGCTATTCATTCATTGCATATCATGCCAAATCATTCTTCATACCTGAGAAGTACCAAAATGCAAGTTAGATTTTACATATGGTTCATTGAGATTCTTAATGCATCATTTTCCTTATGAGATTTGGAAGTTTAAACTCTTTAATGGAAACCTTCTTATTCACTTCTTAGTATTCCTAAAACTACCTTATGAATCCTTCACACTCCTTCAAATGCACCATGATTCTCTCAACACCCTCTTTCTTTCTTGCAAATAAACACCTATAGACTAGTCCTTATAACTATCATTCAAAATAAATGTTTGAAGATTGATATGAATCTAAATATTCATAAGTCCTTATGAGGAAAGAAGTATGGAGATTACTTTCAAATTTCATGTTGTGATATTTCATTTTAACACCCTACAACTTATAACACACTGCCACAGTTCCCTCAAACTAACTGTACTCTATTTACACATATAACATTCTATTTTCTTCATTGTTCTCAAGTAGTGACAACAATCATACTTCACTAAACTTTTATAATCTCAGACAATACACATTATGAATAATCATACTAAGGAACATAGTAAAACATACCTTAAGAACCAATAGCATAGTGTTAAACCTACATACCTATAGAGATGTCTTGACAAAACACTGCAATAAGACATTTTCAACCACAAAATTGTTAATCAATTTATTTTCTCACTTTGAGTGCCTTAATGATGTTCCCCTCAAGTATCAATTCAATGTTCCTCTTTTATCATATAACCATCTTCAAAATCTAATGAAAATATTTCAAGGTCATAGAAAAAAATACTTGACATCATGAACTCATAGCTACAATATCTTACTTCAAGAGTGAGTCATCACAGACTATAAACCCAAACTCACAATGCACAAAATCTAATATTCCATAACTATACCTATCTTTGTAATCATTTTTTACACTTTCATGATTATCATACCTTCTTCAAGAATCCATCACTTGTGCACATGGTCTCTTCCTTGACACAAATTTCTTTATTTAAGTAGCTTGTTCGGTCTTAATATGTTTTTTTACAATATTAACAAGTTTGGATTAGTATTGAGTAGTTATCATACTTTCTTAACCTTGATCCTTGAGTAAACATGATAACCTTATAGACCATATCATCAATTTACACACTATTTAACACAAGATCAATCTCTCAGAATTAAAATAAACCTGTAGTACACTTCTATGGCACACTTTGTGGGAAAAATATGATCAACCTATATGAGATCTTTTCATCAACATACTGAACACCTTTCAACAGTCCATAAGGCTAGCCTTATTAGCATTGTACCTTGTTGGATAATCTTCTTACTTCTGATAGCATTGATAAGGCAAGTATAAACCATGAAAACTATTGATCCAACCCTCTCTTCATGACTTGGAAATATTTATGGAGACTTAAATCAACATCTTCTGGTATCAACTTTCATTTAAGAGGACTATTGATCATCTCACTCAACCTCATACATAAGAGAACTTTAATTTCATATTGATAGACAAATTAAGAACAAACAATGCTTCTTTTAGCTAGTATATACCTTCTATAATCCTAGAGAAGGCATACCATCTTGCAATATTACCTCAAAATAGAAGAAAGGCATCAAAGCAATACGATGACTCAACTCTTTCCCTTCTAGTTCTTATGGTCTTATTAGTATTCTTGGATGCATTCCTTAGTGTGACCTCCACATCACATGAGATCTCACTTTTTGAATTATTTCCTGGCAAGCACACATGTTGAAATCCAGGCACCTATTCTAATACTACTTGAGGGAGAAGTTATTTATCCTTTACACTAGGATTGTCTTCCATATTCTTGCCTTTATCATCACCTGTTGATGTTTTCTTTGTATTAGATTATCCTGTGACTATCTTGGATTTTTGTGTCTCTTCAACATCTACCTTTGCTATATTATTATCATTCTTTTCTTTTTCAACTTCTAATTTTGCTTCCATGATCTTGTATATCCATTTTTACTTTTTTCTTTCCATTGTCTTTCTCAACCATGTCTTTTTTTCTTTTTCTCAAAGTTTTCCTTTCCTTTGAATATCCTTTTGATTTTAATTTCAAATGTAGGTGGTCCATGATAAAGTTTGGAAAAATGTCCTTTCCCATGATAGTTGAAGCAAACAACCTGATTATTTCCTCTTGAGTCTCCTTCTTCCCAAAAATGATTTACTAGTTATTCTAGGCATTACTTGGCTATATTACCTCCTTATTTGTAATTAAAACACACTATATTCTCTTCATATTTAGTGCTACAAGCTCTCCATGGGTGTTATTTTTCAAAATTACTCATGCAATCCCTAGCTCTATGTCCTAAAATGTTGCATGAAAAGAAAATTTTAATGAAATTTACCTGATATTCTTCTTGCATTTGGTTGTCTAATTGTATTTTTGTTTTATTTTTTTTCCTTCTTGGTCTCTGAATATCCTTTGCATGATACATGACTTGATTTAACATTCAATTCCCTTTTCCTTCCTTGTTTTAGTTCCTCTCTAAGGGTCTTTAGATTTCTATTTAATTTTTCACATTCTTCACTTATTACTTGAATATTTTCCTAACATGTCACATGCTCTACTTCACTAGAATGTCTTTGTTTTCCTTGCAAGCCATCAAGCTGGTTTGTAACTTGTTCCAACTCAATATTTAGGGTCTTTAGTTCCTATTCAAATTCAAGGAAAGAATTTTTCTTTGTCTCTCAAGGCCTTCAACACTTTCTCAACAAATGAAACCATCTCATTAAGTTCTTGACCATGGATAAATTCCTTGAGCTTGATTTCTGTCTTTAACTCATTTATAAGAGCTTGAGAAATTTCATACTTATTTTTCAAAATTGATTCTACTAATGAACCCATTCTTGTGTCTTAAGGATCACCTCCAAGATGTTAATCTTGACTCAGGAGTACCAGGATCTGATTCCAATTGTTAGAAACTAGGATACTGAGACAGAGGATGATGCAATGTCTTATTAAGCTTTTATAGAAATTTCCATTCCCTTAATTTTTTTATGATGAACAAATGAAATCATACATAAGAAAATAATCAGAGGGAACACATAGAGACACAAAATTTAATGTCGGAAACCCGAATGGGAAAACCCCCAATGAAACCAGGAACTCTTCTTAGGATAGAATTGTGTTATATCTGTTACATTGATTTCAAGGTTGAGCTTCATCTCAACCTGGAGCTGTAACTCCAAAATTTTGACCAAGGTTCCATTCAATCTTTGACATGCTTCAACCTATCTAAAAGTTTCAACTCTCAAGTTTGGTTCAACTACAATTAACCTTTAGTTAGCTTCAACTCACATGAAAGCTACAACTCTCCACCTGCTAAGCTACAACTCCCCACCTGCTAAGCTACAACTTAGACTTAAACAAAAATTCTTAATCACACCTGGCTTGTTGTCTCAAACAACTGATGGTGACCACTAAATTTTCTCACTCTCTTCTCTTATCAATTCTACACCTCATTCCACTTTCTTCTGATTATCTACCAATTTATGTCATATTAGGCTCACTAGCATTTACATGTCATGTTTTCACTCTCTCTTATCACTTGATCAAAATCAAATTTTTTCATGCAAGATTTAGCTCAATTAAGCTATTGTAATATTAATGATCATGAAGTATTAATACAAGTATCTCGTTGATTTACTCTCTCAAATATCTCAAGCATAAAACCTTCTAGTTCATACCCTTTGTCTATACATTCACTAAGAATGGTTTCCACTATTCCTTTCATTCCTAGACTGAGTTTAGTTCACATTCATTTTTCAAGGTTTTCTGACTCATTCATCCATTTTGTATACACCTAAAAATATTTAATTTGCTTCAACTAATGTCACTAAAGCTTCATCACACATCACACACTCTCTTCACAACAGGCACCATGTTTCTAAATCAACATGTACCTTTGGTATATATCCATTTATAGTTATATCATTCTTCATCTACTTTGTTCTATGTCATTTAGAAAATCACAACACTTTTCACTATCTCCATTATTTTTTTTCCAATTCAGTATTCTATACTTCTTCAATGTATATCTCTCAACCATCCATATGAATTCATTTCATAAGTTTTATCTATCAAGTATTTTAACACCTCTTCATCTCTTTCCTCTTTACTACTCAGTCTTATTATTCCAATCTTCACATGCACTTGCAATTTATATCACTTCACACTTCCCTATTTCAATAGGAAGCACACCTTTACACCACACTATACTTTTCATATATGAAACATCTCACATTCACAAAACTTTTCATTTTCTCTCAAAAATACTTAAGCTCTTCATATTCTTCCCATGTTTTTTGCTCATGCTAGCCAACATTCTCTATCTCACATTATCATAGTTATAAGTTTTGTCAATAGAGAATATTTACCTTTTTGTCTCCATGTAGACTTGAAGGTTGTTATTTGACAAATGGAAATTTATTTTAATTCATTTTAATTTTTCAATATTTGTTTCCAACTCTAATACTAGTCCTTTCAATGTGTGTGGACTATCCTCTTGTATTCTTGTGAGATAAAGTCAGTTATAAAGATTTATGACACAGTACAGAGGATTTACACATTGTAAACAACCCAAAACATTCTTTATCTCCTTTATGGACACTTTAATCACTTGATGCCCATACTCATCTTTTGAAAATAGAACATTTTGGAAGCTTTCAAGGTTCAGTTTACAAGTTCTAAGTGTGATGCAATACATAGGTAGAATTTGAAGATGTCATTTAGCACTACTTTCATATTTGTAAGCATATTCAACACTATCATAGAGACTATCTTCATGTCTGATATCTAGCAAGAGAAACAACTTGGCAAGATTTAAAAACCGTACATAAAAAGGGTTATGAATTTCAAACGCTATCTTTCCTTTAAATTCTTGTAAACTCTTCTGAAATCATTTTTTCAGCATCATAGACATGTGATCATTCCAAGGATATTTTCACTACCATCTCAGATCATTTACTTGCATGTATCAAGAAGATTTCATTAAAATTTTCAATTGTATAGGTTTAATTATTACTCACAATCTAATTTGCATAGTTAAGGTCTTGAGTTTAAAACCCTCTCCAAATATATAAAGACTTAAAAGCACTTTATATTTCAGTATTTTTCAAAAATAGGAATGAGAGCATATTTTTTATGATCTTTGGTATAAAAAACTCAAACATTCTCTTTCTTTGTTGGAAGATTTTCATATGAGAATCAAAGTTTTAATACTGAGAACACTAATTCTTCCCTACAGATGAGCATTTGATCTTGCAAGCCAAAACATTACACACATAATTTCTCAATTCACCTATAATTTATAAGGAAATAGCTCAGCATGCTCTTGTCTTATTTTAAATGAATTTTCAAGAGATAAGTCTACTCTTTATACACAAAACTTGGTATATCGATAATACCTTGAGTTGATTGTTTTAGATCTTTTAAGTATGGTTCATCACAGAGTTTCATTTGATAAGTAACCTAATTTTTATGTGATGTTTAAAATATATGAACCCTGATTAATGTCATACAACTCATGCATATAATCATTTTCCTTTGACATGTTCAACTAGATCAAGAATTTATTCTTATTAAAATCTTTCTCTTATAATTTATGGTTGAGATATGTCTTCCTTGATTGTTTTTCAAATATGATTTCCCTAATAACCTTCAATCAAAACAAGATAGTGACTTATATTACTTTCCATTTCCACCATCCAACTTGAAAGACCTTCACATCCAGCTGTATACACAATTTAGCCAAAACAGAGATACCCAGTACGGTATAGTTAACCATGAGACTCACACAATCTACCCTTTTGATCTAAGAGGAGTCTAACACACTTATTTGAAGTTTCCATAACTTTCACGGGTCATTTGAAGCCAAAAAATCCTTTTTGTGCCTACCGCTTGAAGAATAATACTTGGAGAGAGAAAAATCTTGGTAGAGAAAGGTTCATAACTTTCTTGTTTCTCAGCTAATTTCCCTCAAAAAAATTGGAAAAATTTAGGATTGGAGTTCTCTTCAAAAATTAATTCTATTATTTATCAGAATAAGGATCAAATTTTTTCTTTGGATGCTAAGAATCCTGGGTGCTCAATTTGTATTCCTTTAGAAACTTGTTTTATAAACAATTACATAACTTCCACATACCTCTTCAAAATTTGATGAAATTTGGCATGAAGCACTATAAGAAAAAAATATACACACTCTATAGTTTGTTTATCCATAAATTTTCATGTACATCTAAAATCTATCCTACTTACCTTAGCATTCATTTTCAGTCCTCAAAGGAAGTTTTGGTGAACTGTTCAATTTTTCCTCTAAGAGCTAAAATAAACCTTTTGGATGATCATGAATTCACTAGGTATTATTCCTAGGCTATTCCCATGCTTACTTGGTCTTTCCAGCACTATTATTTAGCTCTTACACCTCAACACTCTGGAACTAGGCCTAAATTAGCCAGTTACAACTGTGACTCTCAACATTTGACCTGTTACTCACTCAAAAACATATTGCACATGCTAGAATCATCATGTATGACTTGTATAACATATGTGCCAAGTTTTCCAACTATGTTAATACATCTAGTAGACTCTTACCTCACTGATCAAGCTTGTATAATAATGAAACCATCCTAAAACCATCCTTAATGCTCAATAAACCACTGATGAGGTACTACCAATCAGCCTTCATTTCCTTTATGGAGACTTACTTCACCACTCATCAATTTTCCATAAATTTCACTTTTCATAAATGACAACACCAATGACTAGGGTTCAATGATATAATACAACCAAGATTACCCAAGTGTAAGTGAAAAAGGTCAAGGATTAAGTGCAACCCAACATGTATGTGGAAGAACCTAGTATCATAATATTCTAGGAGAAATGTATAGCCTTCACTATGTGGTGTACGAGAAGGTATGGTATCAGTAGGAGTGAGGCCTAAATAGGTTAGAGCCTCATAAGTACATATGGTTTTAGAGAAATGAGGATCATAATGTATATGATGCCACTATTCATTATTAATATATAATGTGCCAATAAATCAATAAAAAGAGGATGGTGACCAAGAAGAATAACCATAAATAGGAACTATAATGGGTTCGAGGTTATGCACAATATTATGATAAGGAATCAATACAGTAGTAGTACTCAGTGGAGTTTGAGGTTTAGCTAAGTATTTACTAGGGCCTATAACAATGTAGTGGTTATGAAATGAGGATTCATAGACTTCCATGGGGGATAAAATACAAAGCAAAAAGAGTCATCATTAATATCAATATCATAAACATTATTATCATCAGAATCATCAGTCTCAACATGGTAGTATTGTTTAGAATTTTATAGGGGTGTGGCAATAAATGTGGATGGTGTATGGGAGGAAATAACAGGAGAGATGAGATTATTAGTGTGAATCTAAATAGAGGAAGTGATGGGATGTAAAGATATAGGAGTGGAGTTGTTGGGATCCCCAATATAATATGTATCAAGAAAATGTAAGGGGATTGGCTGAGCTGGAGGATTAATCTTAGAGGTGGCATAATCCATGCGATAATATTGAATGGTTTAGGATCAATAGTAATAGTATGTTCATAGCCATAAAATATATACTTGACACAATGATGGGCTGTATAAGAGATAGATCACATATCAAGGATCCAAAGTTGACCAAGAAGAATATTATATTGTAATGGGCCATCCATGACATCGAAAGGAGTAAGGAGCTTATGGTGTCCCACTTGCAATTACAATTGGATAGTTCCTATACATGTATGGGTGGTAGTGTGCCATGGAAAACAAGGGTATATTTCCCAATTGTACCATGAGAGATATTGAGTTTGGCTAGTAAAGATAGAGGAAAATATTCAATGCAAATCCATTATGAATGAGTACATACTTAATTTGAAACCTTGGATCCAAGCCAAGATAAGGAGAGGAGGTGAATCAGTACATGACCCATGAGTAATATCCTCACTAGTAAATATAATATAATTGCTAATGTGTTTAAAATATTACATGATATAAGGAAACAAGAGGGTCATCACTTTGTAATTGAATAAATTGTAATGTAGTTTCGAGAGTGCGATGATAATCAAGGGCCTTACGTAAAATATCAATGAGAAATATTTTAAGGGTATTCTTTAATTACATAATCATATCATACTCTTTGGATGAAATGATATGCTGCGGAAGTGGTGCACTGAGAGGAGGAGGAAGAGAAGTAGGAAGTTGCAAGGGTTTCTTAGTCTAGTAGGAAGTGAAAAAATTGATAGTGGGGTCTGCAGAGCTAGTTGTGAAACAAGGTGGATCTTGAGTAATGAAAATGATATACTCATCTTGGATGGCCTCTTGGGAATAAAAACGAGTAGGGAAGATAGATGAATTATCCATAACATCATAATATAAAGAAGAAGGAAAAGGTATCCAATGCATGATCTTGATATGAGTTCACAAAATGATTTAATGAAATCTTAAATCTTAAATCTTAAATCTTATATCAGAGGATTGAGATCTAATGAATACAACAGTAATAAGTAATATCTAGCATGAAAATTATAAGCAAGTGTGTAAGATAGGAGATAAGAATGACTTAACTTGTATATGGAGATATGGGCTACTTTTGGGTTGGAAATTGAGTGGAATAGGAGAGATATGGATTGTGTAAGCTCTGTCTAGAACACTGAGATCTAGGAAATATTCAAATAGGAGGTACCACATGAGAACATGACTACCCCAAGTGCTAGTGTCTAATCTGGGCACTAGCATCCTGGAGGAATCTCCACTTCCATTATTTTTGGGGCCTAGACATGATTTCTTCCTTTCACTTTTTTTCACTTATGAATTTTTGTAGGGTTCCTATATCACACATGTTCCTACAAAAAAAACCTAACTACCTACATAAATCTCAAGAAAACATTATATGAAATAAATAATACATATACTTGAGTTGGACTAACCACCCCAATGTGATTGTCACCAAGCCAAGAGGAGGAGGGGGGTCACTCAGTATAAGTATGGTATAGCATGTTCGTTCGAAGGGTATTAAAGAATACCCTTAATGTTAGTTTTTACCTCTAATTATTTAATTAATAATACCCCCTCCTATTATATTATTAGAATTAAAATACCCCCTTATTTTTCCATGTACCTTACACATTTTCCATTACAATTTTATTTATGCCTTTTTTATTTATATCCTAATATGTCAAAAACAAAATCATGTTTCCCACTCAATTATTATTATCTTAATATGCCTTTTCTATAGAAAGAGAGTTTGAATCCATTTAATACCTATTACCAATTGCCTTAATGACAAGCATTAACCATTTAGCAATATTTATTCAAATAATTAATATGGTGAAATTATATCATTTTTGTTTAAAATCATACTCAATCTTAGTTTTCTATTGTTTGATTATTTCTTTCTTAAGAATCTCCTAATTTAGATTTCCTTGTTCAAAAAGAGATTATAATATAGCTTTATGACCACTAGTATTTGGCAATTTCAAGGTATTTAGATTTAAAAACTAGGATTCATATGTTTTAGTTTTATATTAAAATTAATCCTACCTCTTATCTAGCCCACCTATCTAACCAACCCCCAATGCCTAATTCAAAATAGTAATAAATTAAACCCTTCCACCCCCTAATGTCTATCATATATTGAATTTTCTTTTATCAATTTTAATTACCTCAATATGAATGAATGTTCTCAGATATTTCCTTGCTAATGAACCCCCTATGCACCAAGTGCTACACTCTATTTGAGACTCTATATAGTTCTTGTGAGTGTGTGATTTTGAATTGTGTCCCTTGATGCTAAGTTTCCCTTTTGCTAATCACACCAAAATAGTGGGATACAAATATTTTTACCCCAAGATAAATGTGTGAGATGGAATTCAGAATAATCCCTCCTATGCAATGAATAATGTAGCCCAAAATGTAGTCTTTGAATGTTGCTCCTTTTCCAAGTAATATATAGTAAGTGTTAGCTCCCAATTTCCCAGCCACTAATAATAATGAGTAATTCATGTATATATATGATTCCCTTATTTTAATTTCTTCACTAACAAATAAAACATCTGACCCAAAGTAATAAGAAATACTTTATAAAAGATACCAAATGATATAGTAATGCAAATTCAGGAAAAGGAGGGAAATGGGTAGAAACACTCAAAGGGGACATTAGTGCCTGGGGAAATTATATCCCTAATGGGAAGGAGTGTCTGTAATACAAGTAAAAATTATATACAAAGAAAGTAAACCAATAAACAAATTAGATTTATCGTAGACCTCTTGAAAACCTCATGATAAGACCGTGGAAGCACTTAGACCTATTGGTCTTATTAGAGATTTGGATTGCAGATGCTATTGTATATTAATATCCAAATGTGGTTACAAATGTTATGACCAATTTTTCATAAGGAAGTGATGTCAAATTGGCAGCAATTTGATGTAATTTTCTCAAACCTCTAGGGATGGATATGTAAAGTAATTGGAAAGCTTCTATAGCTGAGGGTGAAGCAATGAGAAGTAGATATTTGGTTGAATTGGATCCATAAGTAATAATTTTAATTAACTAAAATATTAAGATGACCATGTCTGTGTAGTTACAGGTTTTTAGAGGAAATCATTGTCTTTGAATTCATTCAAGAAGTGGTTGCACATGAATTATTGTTTCCCCCATGTTTGTATGCTTCTAGAAGTGGAGTGAAGTGGATCATTAGTAGATAATAGGATTTTTAGTGCTCAATCCAGGCCTCTGGATCAAGATGGTTGTTTTCCTAGAATCTCTATAGATATAATTGTTTTGTATGCTTCATATTGTTCCCAGTGCTTCAAATATCAGTTTGAGTAAAGGAAAATTATCTATTTGTGGTGAATTTTGTACCTTATCAAAGTAAAAAGAAAGGATTCATTGGAAATAGTTATTAAACTAGTTGATCAAAGTATAAAATCATCAGACTTGCAGATGATCGAGATACGTCTACATATTTCACAAAGAACCTGTAATCAACACCAAATGATTCATTTTCTCTACAAATCCTAAGATCTGAAGGCCCAAAATCATGCAACCCATCCAAAAAATCTAAATTTATAAGATTGAATGACTCATTTAAAATGGACTTGGCCATTGTAACAAAGACTTGGACATTCAAATAGTCATCAAAGATCTATAACACCAAGAAGTTCAAATCCTCATGATATGAAGAGTTGTGTGACTAGATTTTGGGTACCTTCATAACATTTAGATTTCATGGGTTTCAAATTCCTGAAGTGAGCCACAACGGATAATTTTGTCATGTTTGAACAACATCCAATTCAACAAGTACGCGGGGAAAACTTAAAATAAGAATACAGACACATGGAAATTTTTCTATGGAGCCAACCGTTTGAATTCCACCATGGGATGAAGTTACAATGCAAAGCAACAACCAATTAAATACAAGCATGATGCAAGAAAGTTTTACACAAGGAAGGTACATGGTGATTTCCTATTGGCTAATATTTCACAATTTTTAGTTGTAGCTTTGAAAAAGTGTGACATTGAGAGTTGCATGGATCTTTTTCATTGGGTCGTGTCTTGTGATTTTCAGTCAAGGTTATTAAAAGTATGACATAGGGAAGGGGTATGGAATGTTCTTATTGGTTGGTGTTTCGTAGTCTAACAAGGTCCTATGGATGAAACTGAATTATGAAGTAGCATGGATATTTTCTATTGGCTCATGCCTCGTGATGGATAATCAAATTTAAAGAAGATTCTGACACCACGAGGAGTGTTGTATTGTTTATTTGGATAAAATTTGATAAATAAATAAATCTGCATGTAAAAAATTAAAGGAAAGGAAGTAAAGCCTGACCTTGTGACCCAACCAAAGACTAACACATGGAAAAAGTAAAATAAATGCACATATTGGTAGAGGAGATCCCTGACCCAATAAAATTCTACCACGTGTCATTCTCCAATTCATTTCAACACACAAAACTTAAGAAGGCCATATCTTTTGATCCCCTGCTCCAAATATTGCAAAATTTATATCGTTGGAAATATCTCATCAAGCCATTCACTTTAACATCATCAGATTCAAAAATTAATGGTAGTTGATGGGATAAAAGGAAGAAAACATCCTTAGCATTAAAGATGTATTTCCAATATTATTAAACCACTCATCTTAATGAAGTATGGTGTGTATTTCTTGTCCAATAAGAAAGATAACAGGAATGAATGACCTGTGAAGGATTATCCTGCTCCTTTTAATAATTTTAATGCATCTTATTGGTGGTTAAAGAGGAAAATCATATTTTTTATTTTCTCTCTCTCTCTCATCTTCAATATATTGTAAAAGTCTTTCATTTTGAGCGAGATGCCGAAGGGGGTAGTTGTAGTATTTTGTTGATCAGTTTAAGTTATAGTTTCTAGTTTCTTGCAACGCATTTTGTATGTATCCAATTCTATGAGGAAAAGCTAAGGTGGTTTCCTTGTACAACCATTAGCATGTTTTGAAGGCATTTGTTTATGTCTCCTTGCCAAAAATTACATGAATAGATTCTCTCTATTTTGATAAAACTATATTTTCCTATCTATCATGTTTTAAAAGTATGAATGAGGCAATATAATTTATGTTACAATATTGCACGGGCTTTAATTTATTGGGTACACAATGTTCCTTCTTGATTCTTGCATTATTTTGGTCAATGTGAGAATACTATAGAGTAGTGTATACTTTATAATAATTCAGTCTGGTTGTAAAATCTCAAGGGCATCATCACTAGTTAAAGGCTATTGTTATCCCTTAAGGGTATTTTATGTGTATGAAACAAATATAGCAAGTGCTCTATCTAAATTCTAACTCAAGGATTTCTAGTTAGATTCTGAAGACTATCGATAACATTTTTGCAAATTGAGTATTAATGAATGCAAATGTTATTTTACATATTATGTTAAATTGATTTTTCTTTTCAAGCATCACTGTTATGAATAGATTCTTTCCATGCAAACATTAACATACCAAATTCATAAAAGAAACTACCCTCTCCCCTTCAAATCTCAATTGAAATCATCTAGTTATCTTCATACCTATAAAGCATATCACACTTGCATACCATACATATGTTTATTCTACAAACCTTTGTTTAAGATTTATTTATTACCAATATGATTTGAAGATAATCCCACCAAGTCTATGATCTAATATCCTTTAAATCACTCTTGGTTGATAAATATTATGCAAATGTAATATTCGAGATTGTTCATTATATTTTTGTTTTGATCTGTATTTGATATATCAAGTGTGTACAATAGTCAAGTGATGAATATTTTGAGTGAGTATTGTATATGTGGTTGCACTTTCTTTAAGTTAAGTTACACATATTATAAAGGAAACCAAGCCAGGAAATATTTTCCTTTATTTATATCCTCCAACTAGGTCCTCTCACCTTGGTCTAGGAAGAGCTAGAAGTAGTAGGGTATCCATCCCCTTTGTTAAGCTGTCTCCTGATCACCTCATAGATATGAGTTATTAATTTGAGTGTTGAACAAATCCTTAAATATCAATGACAAATAATTTTTCATTGTTCATCACTACCTCAAATCCAACCCACTCTGGTTAGCTCCTCATTTCCTTAGGGTGTAATTTTGGGAGCCAACACTTGAGTGTCATCGTTTCTGGGGAGATGTTTATATGAGATTTATCTCATTTAATCATATTATGAGTTAAATTTTCTCATGAAATATAAATATCTAGTATTCCTACATATTGGATAGGCCTTTCAATAACACCCCTGTGGTGTCATTGTCAGGGAAATTTTATTAATAATGTTCAAAATTATAAGAAAAATTTCCATAAAACTGGTACTTCCATCAACACGCTCGAGTGGCACCATTTCCGGGGAAGAAATACCTACATGTTTATAAATTCCATCTATTTCTAGAATTTGATATTCTAGTGGCAAATCCCTAAAGTAAAGTTAGGATAGAATGGTTTCATTAGATTATAATCACTAATTTACTTTATATTTCGAAAAACTGGAAGGATTACGGTCCTCCTTCAAATCAGATCCCACAAAGAAGTTGCTTCCCGAGTTAGAGTTTGTTTGGAAAAAGAAGTAGATATGGAAGCTTATAATTGATTAGATTTCAAAGAGAAATTGTATTCAAGTTAGTAAGCTTGATATTCCTCTAGTTGAGGACTGTTATAACACATATAACAAGTTTGAATCATCTAGTCTGGATGATGATTTACACTCTTTGTACAAGAAATATCCTATTTCTAAGGCTATACAAGGTAATCCTAATACTATTATTTCATTTTATAAGGAGAACCAAGGATTTGGTTTAGATTATACACCTCTGAAAGCTTTCATCAGACTATTGAAAATCTGTTAAACCAATAAAATCGTGTTCAACATTAGTTACACCATCCTCCACCTATAGCTCCTATGCAAAATAACATGGTTGACCCCCTCCTAAATAACCTTTCAGAGTTAACATATATAGACCTATTTATTTTAATGACATATAAGGTTATCCAAATGAGGTCCCCAATGAGATTAGAATGAGGTTTCTTAAGTTTCAAGGAAACAATGCTATCAGTGGTGATCATCCTTAAAGTTGTTTAAAAATTTGATGGATGATTATGAGGTTTATTTTTATGATGTATATGTGAATTTATTTATACAATATCTAGAATAATATTCTCTTTAATAGTTCAAATCCTTGCTCGATGGATCAATTGATTCATGTCAGGAGATGAAAAATGCATTCAGGGTTTCATATGGTTATAAAACTAATCCCAGGTTTTTTTATCTGAGTTTGAGAAAATTTAAAATAATCTTAATGATTATGTCCAAGAATTCAATACCATATTCAATTAAACCTTGATAAGGTTTCCCAATAATATAATACCCATTGACGAGTCTTGTCTTATTAAGTACTCAGATGCATTTGATAAGAAAGCAACATATTACTTAAGTGACAAAAATTCTTGGACCCTGTGACAAGATTTTACCATGGCTATCCAAATTAAGAAAAATATTAAAACTATTGGGAAGCCACCAAAGAGATAGGGTGTGAAGTTGGTTAACCCAGAGAAGCCTCAAACTAACAAGACAATTGACCTAGAAGAAGTTGTCAAAACTTTGACACGGTTTGTTAAGGAAATTTCTTATAAATTAGCATGAGTTGAAAATGGATTGTCTCCCAATCCTCATAATCAGCATTATAACATTGGACATAATATATTTTGGAATCATCCCAAAGGAGATAATTGGGATGAGCATAGAGGAAAAGGACCTATGGGTCACACTAGTAAGAAAAAAAACTTTTGAGATAACAAAGCAGTTTCTGACCCTTTAGTGGGAAGAGTAGTTGTTATTAAGGAAGTATATGCCATTAATTGGTGTGATAAATGCTTGTTGCCCCATGTTCCCTGTGATCCACCTGCATATGATGAAAGTGATGAAACTTATTTTGGTGATGTGTACATGATGGAATGTTAACAAGAATATGAGTAGAATGTATCTTCTATTGACCTCCTCTACGCAAAAATTATGGTTGATTTCTAGACTTGTGTTGAAAAGGTTTAGTCTCTCCATGTTGAAATAAATGTTGAGGATGATATGGCCCATGATTTTGAATTTCCTAATCATGATTTTAAGTAATTAAAAGCCTTGATGATTAAGAAATATGATGGCGATGTTCCTTCCAGTGAGGATACAAAATTATTGATGAATGTTGCAGTTGCTCAGGAAAAGGAATGCAATATCTAAAATAGATAAATTAAAGTACCTAGTCCTATGGCCAAATAAAGGATGTATATTCTTTCTAATATCCCCAAAGATTCCCCTCAGATAAATGTGTTAAATACAAATCCTATAATTCGTCTCGAGCCACGAAATTCTTCCCAAAACCCCACTAAAAATAACCTTTTACCATATGAAAAAACTATAATAGTTCCTTCCAATGTTCTTCTTCCTAAATATAATGTATGTGATATTGCCCAAATTTTAAGAAAAATAAAGATTATTGTTCCCATTGTAGAGTTCTTATGGATCCCTGAGCATAAAAAGTGTTCCTTTGAGTATTTGGATTTTAAAGAGGATGAGATTATTACCAATAAGGACCCTAGTGATGAGAATTCATCCCCAAAAATTGTTGAAGCTGAAGTACAAGGAACTAAAGAGGATATGGAAATTCCTCCTAAGGTATATCTCGGAACTTCTTTAGTGGAAACACAACTGTATGTTGACCCCTTCTTCACATCCCTTATTGTAAATGGGTGGCTCTTACACAATTGTATGTTTGATTCTAGAGAATCATGCAGCATAATACCTCTTACAGTCATGAATGAGTTAAAACTTAAGATAACTATTGCTTTTGGTAAATGTTATGCTATGGATTCTAGAGAAGTACTTTTTGTGGGCTATGTGAAAGGATTCATTATACAATTTAGAGCACATCCATCAAAATACTTAAGCATGAATATTGTCATTGTTGATTTCCCTACCAAATGGGGGATGTTGTTGTCAAGAAAGTGGGTAGTTAATGTGGGAATCAATCCTCAAATATATATGTCCTATGGTTCTATACCATTGGAAGGGAAGTTGGTCAAGTTATACAAAGAAGATAAAATGTTACACCTCATTGAGGATCCTATCAATGCCTCTTATAAAGTACTTTTTACTAATGTAGACATGGATAATTTTATAGGAAATGTTAACTTTGAAGATGAATGTATGGATGAAAATTCTCAATTTGAAAACCTAGAGGTCCCATGGACCATGACCTTTAATGGAGCATGATCAAGTAGTGGTACTGGGGCAAGAGTGTTGTTGAGTTCTCCAAACAGTGAGTCTCTCAATTTTTCTTTTAAGTTGAATTGTGAATGCACCAATAATGTGGTTGAGTATGACGCACTCCTATTAGGATTGAGAATTTCCTGGAGGCATGGGATCAAAGACCTTCTAGTTAAAGGTTATTTTGTGTTAGTGATTAAGAGAATAAGAAAGTTATATGTGGCAAAAAATCAAAGGATTAAATAGTAAAAGAATGCGGTATGGTATCTCCTTGAATGTTTTGATTCATTCAATATTGATTACCATGAGAGAATCCAAAATGGATCAGATGATACATTGGTAGTCTTGGGTTCACAATATAACACTCAGGATTCATCCCTTTATTGTAAATTTTAAGTGGAAGTATTGGTTCGACCTTTTGTACCTGATAATATTCAACAATGGAAAGTATTTGATGTTGATTCACATATCATTGATCTAGAACCTATGGTAGAGGTGTGTGAGGGGAAAGAAACCCTATTTGGTAAAGAATTTATTCAATTAAAAACTAATGTAATCCCAAGGGGATTAGTTAGTATAGAATCTGTCTTTGATGGTACTGATGGAGTAGTTTGTAAATCTTCTACTTTTCTAAGAGATGTTGTGGATTGCAATCTAGGTTCATGCCAGGATCCTAGAAATGTATGGTTAGGAAGTAATTTGAATAAGGAAGAAAGTGATTCTTATACTAATTTGTTAAGAAAGTATCAATACTTCCTTTCTTGGTTTTATTATGAGTTGAAGGTTTACATGGAGGATTTGTTTCAATGTGAGATACCCTTAGCACCCCACACTAAGCACTTTAGATAGAAGTAGAGGCCTATTTCCCCTATTCTTGTAACCAAGATGCAACAAGAGTTTAATAAGTTGTGAGATGGTGGTATCATAAATCCTACTAGATATTCTTCATGGATAGCCAATTTAGTACCAGTGAGAAAAAGAATGGAGACATAAGGATTTGTGTTGATTTTAGAAATTTGAATAGGAATTCACTTAAAGATAATTATCTATTGCCAAATATGGATAATTTACTGCAAAAGGTAACAGGATCAGAACTGTTTTCTACCTTGGATGGTTTCTCAGGGTATAATTAGGTTGTGGTCAAAGAATAAAAACAATATTAAATTGTGTTCACTACTCCACGAGGTATTTATGTGTATGTTAGAAATTCATTTGGATTGATGAACGTTGGGGCCAAAATCTAGAGAATAATTTCATTGTTGTGTAGCAAGATGATATCACAATTTTTTCCAAAAATAGAGGTAATCACTTGCTACATTTGGAGAAAATATTGATTTTTTCTAGAGAATATGACATCTCTTTGAATCCCAAGAAGTTCCATTTTGGCATGCAAAAGTCCAAACTTCTTGGAAACATATTATCTCACCAAGGAATCATGATTGATCCAAAAAGAGTAGAAGTTATTTATAGATTTATATCCCCTAGTCAAAGAAATGTATTCAGTCCTTATTTGGGAAATTTAATTTTGTAAGAAGATTCATTTCTAAATTTTCTAAAATCACTTTACCAATCACCAATATGTTAAAAAAGGATCAAGTGATCAAATGGGGTAATGAAGAAACCCTAGCTTTCAAAGGAGTGAAGGATGCACTCAAAACTGCTCCTGTATTGGCCAATCGTGATTATAGAAAATATTTTCAGATGTTATCATTTTCCTCTGAATTCATTATTGCCTATATTTTTTTACAAAATAATGAAGAAAGTCTTGAAAATACTATTACATTTTTTAGAAAAGCTTTAAAAGGATCTGAGTTGAAGTATTATGTCATGGAAAAGCAATATTTTTCTCTATTCAAAGCAACCAAGATCTTCAAACCTTGTATTCTTAGTTCAAAGATAGTAGCCTATGTACCTCACATAATGGTAAAGGACATCTTGTCTCAGATGGAAGTATCCAGTAAAAAGTGGAGATGGGTTAACTTCAATAATATGACATGGGCATACAAACTACCAAGTTGGTGCAAGGTGTAGGCCTTACAAGGTTGATGGCAGAGAGAAATCTCCAGGTAGTTGAGATACACATTGTTGAAGAATATGGGCCATATCCCCATGAAAAGGTAAGAAATTCATCTTGGTATAAAGATATAGTCTATTACTTGATAAATTTGAATTATCATATGCACTTGGACAAAAATTAGAGGAGGAAACTCAGGCTAGTTTCCTGAAAGTATATTTTGACTGATCATGGACTACCTTGGAAGAACCTAGAGGTATTTTTGCTAAGATGTATCACAAAAGAAAATACACCTAAAAAAATTGTATAATTTCATGGGGGAGTATGTGGAGGTCATTTTTATAGGAGAGTCACTTCTCATAAAATTTTGAGGGTAGGTTACTAGTGGCCTTCATTGTTTAAAGATACTGCTATGTTAGTTCGAAGATGTGAGAGTTGTCAATGTTTTCTAGAAGATTGAAATCCTCTGGTGCCCTACCCCTACAGCCTGTGTTGGTAGAAGATCCATTCAAACAATGGGGATTTGATTTTATTGGATAAATATCAGACTCTTCAAGTGTTGGTCATAACTAGATATTGGTAGCCACTGATTACTTTATCAAATAGGTTGAAGCCATTCCTACCCGGAAAGAAACTCATTAAGTATTCATGGATTTTATTATCAATATCATAATCTGTAGATTTGGGGTTCCCACCAAGATAGTTTTTGATAATTCCATGAGATTCAATGCTAAAACATTGTCAACAATGTGGAAGGAAAATGGAATAAATTTGGCTTATGCATCAAATTATAATCCTCAAGAAAATGGAAAAGCAGAATGAAGCAATAAGAACTTGTTTAAGATCCTCAGAAGAAAAATAGAGACAAACAAGAGGAAATTGGGTAAGCAACTTAAATTTGCACTATGGGTAGATAGAGTTACCACCAAGAGGTCTATTAAGAAGAGTCCTTTTGAATTCGTTTATACAATTCAATCTCTTTTGTGCTTGCACTTACAACTTTTTGCATATCAGTACATGCAACAATTTGAAGATGGAGAATAATTCTATATGAGATTTAAGGATCAATCAAATTATGGAATTGGATAAGGAAATAATAGAATCCCATCAAATATATGTCAATTTCAGAGAAAAAATCAAGAAAATATTTGACAAGAAGGTTACTCCAATAATTTTCAATGTTGCAAACTTGGTCTTGTTATGGGATAGTAAATATGAAGAAAAGGGAAAACATGGAAAATTTGATTCCCTATGGATGGTACCATATTCTATTGATATCAGGGTTGGAGAACATACTTTCTTTCTCAAAGACTTAAAAGGACATTTTCTGGAGTTTACCGTCCATGGAGGGAATCTCAAACATTTCTTGGACTAAGCTGGTGGGATAGGTATAATTTTTGTACATTGTACAACTTTGATTTGTTGTTTTTTGTTTTGTTTGTGTTGTTGCTTCCCTTTTTAGTGCTCTTGTCTATAGTGACCAGGTTTCTCTAGTTTTATGTTTTCCCTCAGCTTGTTATGTGTCTATTCAAGTAAACTTGTGTGTTTTTTTCTCCCGAATCCTTACCCAATGGACTAGGTATCTAGACTTTGTTCCTATGACACCCACTGAGGGTTCATATTCCTGAGTAGGAGCCATTGTTGGTTCTCAATCCAAGCCCGTAGATCAAGATGGTAATTTTCATAGAATCTTAGTATATATGACTGTTATGTATGCTTCATATTGTTCCCCATGCTTAAAATATTAGTTTGAGTAAAGGAAAATTATCTATCTGTGATGAATTTTATGCCTTGTCAAAGTAAAAAGAAAGGATTTAGCGAAACTAGTTATTAAATTGGTTTATCAAAGTATAAAAGCTTCATATTTGCAGGTGATCAATATATGTCTGAATATTTTATGATAAAACTACAATCAACACTGAATGATTCATTTTCTATGGAAATCCGAAGTTCTCAAGGCCCAAAATCATGTAACTCATCTATGAAATCTAAAGCTACAAGATCCAATGACTCAATTAAAATGGATTTAGCCATTTTAACAAAGAAAAAGATGTTTAAATAGCCATACAAGATCTATAATTCCAAGCAGTTCAAATGCTGGTGATGCGAAGAGCTACATGGTTGGATTTTAAGTCCCTTCATATCATTCAGGTTTCACGGATTTCAAATTCCTGAAGTGAGCCACAATAGATAATTTCTTCGGGTCCAAACAATAGCCAAGTCAATGAGTCAACAGCGTGAACTTATAAGAAAAATTCAGACACGTGACAAGTTTTCTTTGGAGCCAATAGTTTGAAGTCCACCTAGGGATGAAGTTATGGTGCAAAGCAATAACCAATGAAATACAAGCATGCTGCAAGAAATTTTGACATAGGGAAGGTACATGGAGCTTTCCTATTGGATAATATTTCACAATGGTTAGTTGAAGCTTTCAATCAATTTGGCATTGTGAGGTGCATGGAGATTTTTCATTAGATCATATCTTGCGGTTATCAGTCAAGGTTATCAATAATCTGACATAGGGAAGGCATGTGGAATGTTATTATTGGTCGGTGTTTTGTAGTTTGACAAGGTTTTATGGATGAAACTAAGTTGTGAAGTAGTGTGGATATTTTCTATTGGCCCGTGCTTCACGATGGATAATCAAAGTTAAGAAATGTATGACACCATGAGGAGTGTGTCATTGTTTAATTGTCTCACATGTCATAAATAAATAGACATGCATGTAAAAATTCATAGGAAAGGAAGCAATGCTCGACCTTACGACCCAAACAGAGACTGACACATAGAAAAATTTAAATAAATGCACATGTTGGTAGAGGTAATCCCCAAACCAATCAAAGGATACCACATGTCATTCTAGTGTTCATCCCGACATGCAAAATTTTTGAAGGCCATATCTTTCGATCCCCTAATCCAAATCTTACAAAATTTATATCGTTGGAAAGGACTCGTTGAGTCCTTAACTTTGGAATCATCAGACTCAAAAATTGATGGCATTTGGTGGGAGAAAAATAAGAAAATTTCCTCAGTATTAAATATGTAGTTGTAGTATTATTCAACCAACTGTGACCTATCTTAATGAAATATGGTGCCTATTTCATCTTGTTGGTGGTTGAAGAGGAAAATTATATTCTTCTCTCTCTCTCTCTCTCATCTTATATATATTGTAAAATTATTTCACTTTGAGCGAGAGGTGGAAGGGGGGTAGTTGTATAATATTGTTGATCAAGTTAAGTTATATTTTCTCTTTTCTTGCAAAACATTTTATATGTATCTAATTTTGTGAGGAAGAGCTAAGGTGGTTTCCTTATACATCCATTAGGAGGTTTTGAAGGAATTTTTTTGTCTCTTTTCCAAAACTTACATAAATAGACTCTCTTTGTTTTGATAAAACTATAATTTCATGTCTCTCATGTTTTAAAAGTATGAATGAGGCAATATAATTTATGTTACAATCTTCCACTAGATTAAAATTTTTAAGTATACAAGGATCCTTCTTTATTGCTGCATTCTTTTGGTCGTTGTGAGAATATTCTAAAGTATTTTATACATTACAATAGTCGAATCTAGTTGTAAAATATTAAGGGTTGCATCACTATTGAAAGGTTTTTGTTATCCCTTAAGGGTATTTTGGGTGTATGAAACAAATATAGCAAGTGCTTTATCTAAATTCTAACTCAAGGATTTATAGTTAGGATTCTAAATATTGTTGACAACATTTATGCAAATTAAGTATCAATGAATGAAAATGTTATTTTACATAATATGTTAAATTGATGGTTATTTTCAAGCATCACTATTATGGATGGATTCTTTCCATGGGAACATTAACATACCAAATTCATAAAAGAAACTATCCTCCCCCCTTCAAATCTCAATTAAAAATGCCCACTTATCTTCATACCTACTAAGAATATCATACCTACATACCATACATATGCTTATTCTGCAAAGTTGTGTTTAAGCGTAATTTATTACCATTATGATTTCATAAGAATCCCACCAATTCTGTGATCTAATAACATTTAAAGTAGTCTTGGTTGAAAAATATTAGGTAAACGCAATATTTGAGGTTGTTAATTATCTATCGATTTTGATATGTATTCTATATATCGAGTGGATACAATAATAAAGTGACAACTCTTTTGAGTGAGTATTGTATATGTGGCTGCACTTTCTTCAAATTAAGTTGCACCAATTATAAAGGAAACCAAGCCAATAAATATTTTCCTTTATTCAGATCCTCTAACTAGGTCCTCTCACCTTGGTCCCGATAGAGCTAGAAGTAGCAAGGTTAATCCATCCCCTTTGATAAGTTGTCTCTTGATCACCTCCAAGAATTGAGTTACTAAGTTGAGTGTTAAAAAAATGCCCGGCTATTAATGACAAATTTTTTCGTTTTTCATCACACCCTCAAAGTCAACCCACTCTGGTTAAGTGCTCATTTCCTTGGGGTGCGATTTCGAGAGCCAACATGATTTAATTAAATAACTAAATTAATTAATATGTAATTGTGAGGGAATAATTAATCATTTATTTTCTTAAATTTTTAATTTTATTAACTAGGAGGGTGTAGAAATTAATTTAATTAATTCCAAACATATCATAGAATTAAATTATTTAATTCTAAGAGGTAGGAATATGGCTTAGGAAATAAAACACATTTAATTAATTCTAAAGGGGTATTAAATTAATGGAATTAATTTGAAAGGTGGATGTTATGGTTGGATAGAAGAAATTTAAGTAATTATAATTAGATAGTGATGAGATATAAATATGTATGTATTTTTAGGGTGTCTACATCTGCCTCTCTTTAAATTTCTATTGCAAAGTTATAGTGCTTTAAAGATAGTAGAAACATGCAGATTAGCGAGTGGAAAGCGGTGAATAATTTGGATGCCCCATTAAGTAGGAAGTGATGAGGTGTTTATATTCCCTATCAATATAGGATGGTAAGGGAATTCTGTTGGCATAACAATTGTTTAACACGATGAGATCCCTTTCCACCATCAGTTTGAGCTTTTGGTGTGATGGAAAATCATTTGGTATCAGAGCCCAGGTAGTTAAGTGCGCCATCCCCAGAGTAGTGTGGCGATGGGTGACCTCCCAAGAAATTCTTAGTGTCACTGCCTCCTAATGCTGTTAGGCTAATTGGGTATATACCTGGCTCCATCGCGTAGGAGGGTGTTGGCGTAGCAATTGTTTAACATGATGAGATCCCTCTCCACCATCATTTTGAGCTTTTAGTGTGATGTCAAATCATTGTATCTTTATAGGATATCCTGATGGTGTGAAGGGATATTGTTTGATGAATCCTACTTCTAATGAGCTATATATTGAGAGAAGTGTTAAGTTTGATGAGTCTTCTTCGACTTCTACTTCTCCACCTATTGAGGTTCTTCAGCTTGTTGACTCGGATTCTGACTCATTAGATGATGATACTATTGAGCGTGCTCCTCTTCCAGATCCTCCCGACCATCAGACCTCTGAGTCTTCTAATTCTGACAGTAGTGATGATGAGGACTATGTCCCTTCTCACTCAAGTGAAGAATCTTTTGACTCTGAGCCTGATCCTCCTGGTCCTATTTGGGCTAGGAAAACTTTGCAAAGTGCTGGAGATTTAGTTGGAGATACTTCAGATATGAGACGTACTCACTCAGATTTCATTAGACCCCACTCTTTCTTCACCTCTGCTTCTGATCCACAGTCTTTCCGAGAAGCTTCTGGCATTCTTGAGTGGGATTCTACCATGGATGAGGAGTATTCCTCTCTCATGAAGAACAATACTTGGGATCTCACCCCTCTTCTGAAAGGAAGAAAAATCGTTCAGTGTAAGTGGGTGTTCCGAACAAAGTATGGAGTAGATGGAGATGTTGAAAATTTTTAAAGCACGATTAGTAGCTAAGGGTTTCTCTCAGATATCTGGGGTTGATTATGCTGAAACCTTTACTCCGGTTGTGAAGATGAATTCTATTTGACTGACACTAGCCATTGGCGCAACGAACAGATGGAAAGTCCATCAAATGGACGTTAAGAGAGCCTTCCTTCATGGTGACCTAGAGGAAGAAATCTATATGGAACAACCTACGGGGTTATATCCAAGATCCCTCCCTCATTTGTAAGTTTAAATAAGTCTCTTTATATCCTTAAACAAGCCCCTCGGGCTTGGTATGCCAAGATGGACTCCTTTTTACTTACATAAGGGTTTTACTAGGTGTCATTCTAATCCAAAATGTTTATATTATACGCTAAAATGACTCCATACTCATTCTTTTTCTATATATTGATGACATGTTGATCACAGGAAGCTCTTCCTCTATTATTGATTCTGTGAAGATCACCTTGGCCAACAATTTTTCCATGACTGACTTAGGTCTACTTCATTACTTCCTTGGTATCCAGATTTTACAATCTAACTCAGGAATCTTGATTTCGCAACCTAAGTATGCTCTTGATTTGCTAGCTCATTTTCAGATGTCTAATTGCAAGTCTTCTCCTACTCCTTTTCTTTCCGGGGTTAAGTTGGTTTTAGATTGCTCTACTCCTTTGGTTGATGGTACTCTTTATCGACAGTTGGCGGGGAGCTTGATTTACTTGACTCACACTCGACCGGATTTATCTTATGCTATTTGGATAGTGTCCAGATTCATGTAAGAGCCACATCAGCTGCATTGGAAAGTAGCTAAATGGATCCTTCATTATGTTCATGGCACTTATACTGATGGCATTCACTATCATGGAGGGGTAGATATTGACTTGATTGGGTTCATAGATTCTGATTGGGCTGATGACTTAGATCATAAAAAATCTACTTCTGGCTACAGTTTCTCTCTTGATTTGGGTCCTATTAGTTTTTCTAGCAAGAAGCAAAATGTAATTGTGATATCATCTATAGAGGTCAAATACAGAGGAGTAGTTAATGCTGCCACAGAAGCTATTTGGCTATAAGGTATTCTGACAGAGTTTGGCATCCACTTTTGGCAGCCTACCATTATCTACTATGATAACACGAGCACTATCTCTATTTGCAGAAATCCAGTTCAACATAAGCGGATGAAGCACATTGAGATCCATATGCACTTCATATGTGAGCTTATTCATGATGGTATCATCGACATTCAGTATATTCAGACAACCGATCAAATTACATATTTATTTACCAAGCCCTTCACTGAGATGAAGTTTCTTCATTTACGGTCTCTTCTTGGGGTGAGGTCTTCTGTAACTACTCATCTTATTTGGGCTATGTAGTCCTTCTCTTCTTCTTCTTCTTCTAGGAAGATTTTGTTTACATATGGGCACCTTATCAGGCCTTTAGTTTCCGGGCCCCATTGACACATCTTTCTTTGTTGTTTAGGAGTGTCTTCTCTTTCTGTTTGACTCATCATAGCCATCACCCCAGCTTCGATGAAGGGAGGGTGTTGGTGTGAGTTATCCTATGTGTCCTTCTCATATTGGAGGGTCATATCACATGGGTTAGGTTTAGGGTTTTCTATTGAGTCATGCACTAGGGTTACTCAGCACCCTATATGTACCCTTTTACTATTCATTTATGAGCATGCCAATACACTCTGCTGTCTTTTTCTTACGAAAAAGCTTTGTTCTGTTATGCAAGTTTATTCATTTATTGTATCATTTTCTTCCTTGTGATTACGTTGGAGCTATTTCGATTCAACTTTGAGTGCAAACTTCATTATGGTGCAATTGTTTCTGATACGATCTGTCAACTCTTTCAAATTCCCCCTCAAAAGGGTGGGTGACACAGTAACACAGTGCACAACTACTTGATAGGAGGAAAATGGAAGATAGGAAGGAGTGTGCTCATAGTAGTAACGTCATTTATAGAATTTTAATATAAGAGCAACCTTAATTTTGTTTTTGTACAATATATTTATCACCATGATTATGAAGGAATAACACAAAAAATAAAAAATAATTAGAAAAATGAAAAAAAAAACAATATGAACAGTAGGTACAAGCATCATGTTTATAAAGGAACCAATATATTATCACACTATCTACAATTTGTGTAAAAGGAAAACCTTATCAATGAAACACAATATTGTAAAAGAAGACAATTTATCTATGCCCCAGAACGTGCCACATTTAAAAGTAAGTACATGTGAATGCTTCTAGACACCAAACTTATGAAGTGCATGAGAATATATTCAATCCAAAGAGTGGAGTATACTTATAAAATCCTCATGACACTCTTGTAGGACCCACATTATAAAGAGGTCTGATATTGATTTTCCCTATTGAAGTTATATTGTGAAGGAAATAGTAAGTGGTGAAAATTGTAAGATTAGAACGAGCAATAGGGGAGAGATAAAAAAAATTAATATTATAAAAAATGCATCTCGTTGGTGAAGTTGCGAAATATGTGCAATTTTTTAGGATTTTTTGCAATAAAATTTTAATGTTTTTGAATTATTGAGATAAATTATGATTTTTTGAAATATTTGATTTTTTTATTGTTTTACAAAGTTTTAGAAGAAAATTGATGAAAGAAGAAGAGGCATTTTTATTACACCTGATTTATTATGGATAAATGATGCTACTAAAAGCATAAGACAAACGTGTCAACCAAACCCAATATGAACAAGAGAGAACCACACCAAAGTTATATGTGAACGAGGATGCGGAGAATTTTCTTGCAATTGGTCTACAATGCAAGCAAGCAAAGTGAAATAAAATAAAAAACTGAAATAAGCTAAAGAATCATCATGATGTTGAAAAACAACAACAATAAAACACAATTTGCAAAAACAACGTCTAATGACACTCTGAATGTGTTCAAAATTAAAGAACTAGAAATATTTCAATGCCCTTAAGTGATAGCTTAGAACGCGAGAGGATTGGATCAGGTCAAATAATTGAGTGATACTTAGATACTCAAAAATATACTCTTATTGGATCCCATTAAAGTTTGATCTATATTGGATTTAATCCAAGTGTGCCCCAAGCAAATTTATATTGCAAAAGGGGTAAATTGATTCCCTTGAGCATAGATATACACCATGGACAAGAGAATTGATTAGCAAAAGATGATCTAGAGTGATCATGATGTGTGTCGTCAAATGACAATATTGTTGAGCTGTGTTATTCAATTGCTGAAATTTGGTCAAACATTATCTTAATGTATCAATTTTGGACAGTTTTATACTATTTCTTGTGATTTTGGAACAATTTTATATTGTTTTGGAGTTTTGAAAAATTCTATATTTTTTTGAGGTTTTTGAACATATTTTAATTTTTTATATATTTAGAAACATATTTAAATGTTTTTTACGTTTTTTGGAAACATATTTGAATGTTTTTTTTTTAATTTTGTGAAACATATATGGATTTTTTTTAATATTTAACTTGATAAAGGGTTGCACAACTTGAACTAAATTGAAAACAATTGTAATCATTCCATTCCATTTTCATAAATGTAGATGATGTAATGATAAAATGTGTCACTCCGCTCATGACTCCACACAACTAGGAAGATGTGAGGGCTCATCACCGAGAGCCAAGAAGGACGTGAAAACTAGGTGAATAGTGATATGAACCTATGAGAATAATAGATGTTAAGACACAAGGTGTAACAATGATCCATGTAAGAACAATGTAACTCATATTTAGTCAAGATTATTTGACCAATTCCGAGATGATTCTACTTTTTAAGTTTTGACTAGACTCAATTTTTTTATGTCTTGTTGGTTGGAAAAGTTGAAGGAATTGTTGTCTCTCTTTAACATGAGTATCTAAATTACTTCTTGGGATGTTTTTGATTAATCACTTTTGATTCTAAATGATTTATTTGTTGATATATTTTAATGTGAATGACCCCCTACATTTTTCCCAAAGTCACCTGGAAGAAACACGTGCTCAACACTAAAGACAAAATGTAGTCAAGTAAGGGCACCTGTCTCCATTCCTAGTCTCATACTACTAGTGAGAAGTATGGACTTATCACAAAATATTGTAAAGGAAAAAAGGGTGTAATGATTGATTTATATTTTTTAATTTTATGATTGAATTGATTTTTCCTTATTTATTAAATGTGTGCTTATTTGGAAGGAACATTTTTCCCCAAAATATCAGCATCATGTGACTAGTAGAACACAAGGTTTCAACACTATAGATTGAGATGGATAATAAAAAGGTCTAGATAAAGAGTTTTAGATATTTCTATAAAAGAGAGATCTTGATTTGAAAGGATGAATTTCCATCAGTAAGCTTCGAGACAAAGTCATAGGTAAAAATATCTAAAATGGTGGAAACCACAATAAATATGACACACACAATGCCCAATAGGAACAAGGTTAACTTTTTTCATGCTAAGTGAAGAGTGAAAAGATATGATAATGGTGTGATTAAGATATCTTCCAATAGATGGAAATATTAATGTTATTTGTACTTTCTTTTCCACTTTTAATTTTCAAATAGTTCTTTATGCAACAGTTTAATACGGAGTTATATTTTATTTTTATACTTTTGAATTTTTTTGAATCTTGACAAATGTGATTTTGCAATGGACTCTGTTGGTACCCAAATTTAATATCCTTCAAAAGGAGAGCAGCATCATGGAAATAACAAGACACTCAGAGGTAGATAGATGATTATGTATGTCATTTTGCAGCCGAGGAAGCAATCTATCTGACTTTTTAGCACTCAGGCTTTGAAAAGGAGTGGGTAGCACCTTAAGAGGATTTGATCTATCCTCACTATTTTAGGTTGTGCCTTTCAACCAAGGTAAGAGAACCCTTTTGTAGCCTATTGTTTATGGAGGAGATGGAGATTTCCTTCCTAATGAAGTTGTTTAGGAGACCTTGGAGAAAATATGATCAATGCAACAAAATCTAACTCTCACGAGTTGTCACTCTAGATAGTGGAGATATTTTCTGGGCAAGGTTTAGGCTACTAAAGACATTTGAAATCCTGATTGTTTTCTGCATGCTTTAGTAATGGAAATTATGCTTTTGTGCACAAATAGGACAAAAAGGGGTAGTATGGGTAGGATTAGTTGTTTTAAATGAATTTTTGGTTAGAGGTGAGGAAGAATGAACTTGATTTTCCAGATCTCTGAGAACTATTACAAAATGGAAAGTCTAATCAACAAAATGCTTCAGAATAGATAAAATGTTTCTTTAACTAGAATGTGTGCTTCAATGGAGGCCTAGATTAGCACCTTTTCACATAATATATGAGAGTTTAGCACAAAGGCTCGAGTTAGAAAACCCAACAAAGTATTGAGATCAAAACCCAATCACGCTGGAGGTACACCCAGAGGCTTACAGACAATCTTTGTCAATGAATGAAAGAAAAATTATTTTAAATCATTTATTTCATTCCCAGTTGAAATATCTTCCAGGAAATGAAATTGTAGATGCCACTAAACTGTCACAAGGATTGAGACCTGTGTGATTAAGACAAGATTTTGAAACAAGATTGCAATAGGAACAAGAAAATTTATTTGCAGACATTTAGAAATGAAACAAACACATTTTTCTCAAGATCAACATAGAATAACTCAAGTTTGATTAAATTTATCAGCAGGGGAAAGTTTCTAGAACAATCTCAGAGCTTGTCAATGGTTGTACACTTGCAACCACCTTGACATGATCAAACTTAATACAAAAGAGTTATATGGGCTTCTCAGATGGCTTCTCAAAAGACAGGCTTTGTCAAGTTTTCCTCTTGGGAATTTTCTTCGACCTCTAACACTCTAACCTCCCCCATTTGCATGAAAAATTTGTGCCATTTATAACATTTACAACAGAGCCCATTTTCCCCTGAAAAATCATGACATTGAGTGCTACCAGTGCCCACCATGATCACGATCGTGATTTCCAGAATCAGATCTGTAAAAATTCTCCAGGTGCTCAGGGGGAAAATCTCTTTGAATATCTCCCACATTCAACTCCTCCTTCTAGTAGATCACTCTTTCTTCAACTCGCCAACCACTTCTGCCCCTAATCTGTCAAATCTAGTTCCTTGCGTGCTCAGGAGAAGAAAAATAGAAAATCATATCAAGCTCGAGAGTCAGACCATTTTAATGGTGAAAGACGTCTCCAGATCTCCTCCACCAAACTTAGATATCAAAATTAACTCTCCTCTCTGTTTGGCATGTAGGAAATACCAAGAAATCATGAAGACTCACACTTCTAGGCATGTTTTAGTAAAATGGGGGGAAAATCAGATTCAGACTCTCAGCTGTCATTGATCTTTACTTTGAATTTGGGTTGTCCACATGGAAGATTCATTTTAAGATGGGCTCGGGGTTCTTCTTTGACTTTTTACAACTTTTGGAAAAATGTAAATTTTTCACATTTTTCTCCGCACCTCCGCCCTTGAGAAATGAGCCTGACACGTGTCCCAATGTGGGTCCCATTAGAACCATGCTTCCCTTTTTACTTTTAACTCTTTTCTCCTAAAAGGAAAATTTTCCAAATTTTCCAAATTTTCTCCGAGGGTCCACACCTCCGCTGTTGAATGGAGCAAGCTTTTACCTTTCCTCTATAGGGCTTGTGGGCCATTTAGATGTTTTAATCTTTTGAATATAAGGGGGTAAAAATGCAAGTTACCCCGATGGTCTACCTCCCACCTCTTAACATTTTCAAAGCCAACCCTGACCTCCTTCTTATCGGGCTTATGAGCCATTTTGAGATTTTAATCCTTTTGATGACAAGAGGAAAAAAATCCAATTTTCCTCCGATGGTCCACTTCCCCATCCCTTTGAATTTTCAAACTACCATGTGTCACAATGGCACATTTTGAGATGATCCCAAAAGGTTGAGACTTTGAATGAGCACGGGCTTGCCACGTGTCGTTATGGTGCAACTTCAAAAACCTTAAGGTTTCAAAATGATTTGGTTAATACCGGGGGCGCGCTTCCATTTTAAGAATTTTATTCGATTTTTTCAAAAGGGAAAAACATTAAACTTACCTCCAAACACCTTCATCTCCATCATTAGCTTTGCCACGTGTCCTCCTGCGGGGTCAAAGTAAGACTTTTTCCCTGCCACTTAAAATTTTCTTTAATCAGAGCCTGGCGGGGCCATGGGGTGAGTTCAAACCTTTTTCCAAAGTAACCAAAAGGAACAAGTTCAAAAACAAACCCGCCATGCCCCATCCAATTAGAAGAAGCCACATAAGCACCAAAAGAACCAATCAAAATGAGCAGGAGCCACGGGACCAAATTTTCCTTTTTGCCAAAAAAGAAAAAAGTGATAAGTTAAAGCATTTTCCCACCATCCCCTAACCAACCAAAAGAAGCCACGTTCCCTGTCGATGCAAGGATGTAAATTTTACAGGGGGAAATGCCTGTCAAACCATAAAACATAGAAAACGACCATTTGAGCCCGGGGATGAATTTTTTTTCCAAGGACAGAAAATTTAGAAATGTTACAAGGCTCAAATACACTCTTCATAGCTACATCCATACATTTTTCATCAAGTATTTACAAAAAAATGACAAGGGCAACAAATTCGACTGTAAAAAATGGAAAGAATGGGAAAGCTTGAGTTTTTGAATGAATAGAGGACAAGAGACCCAAATTTTAGACCTCTTCAGAGAAATAGAGAAAAAAGGACACAAATATAGATCCATATGTGATCTTTGCCCAAGGAAAGATTAATTGCATGGCAACAAAGGAAAGTAGAGACTTCAGAATAGGCACAACACGGGGGGATAAAATGTGACAGAGGCCATAATTAATGGATTTTCAAAGGAAAAATGGGGCGAGACTATTTTAAGCACCAAAATTGGCTCCGACTCGGGGATGGGCATTCCCTATGATTTCCATAAGAACAATAGTAGACCAAGTGCCAAAATATCCATTGGGCAAAGGAGTCATCTTGTAGAGCAGAGAAATAAATCATCTCCCAAAAATGAAACTAGAAACCTGCAAAAACAATCAGGTCACCAAGGACCAGAATGAGCAAAAAAAAACAAAAAAAAAGAAACAACCAAGTAACTATGCACTGTACAAAAGATGTTTACCTTGATTCTGGGGAATCAATCCAAGAAATGCTTCAAATTCCTACCATTAATAGGTAATTCAAGAAAATCACCATCCAAATCCTTCAAGAAGAAGGTGTGTTCACCAATTCTAATATCAATGGAGTAAGGGCCCATCCATAATGAGTCAAATTTTCCATGCTTGCCCTTATCTTCATGTCTGCTATCCCATAGCAGCACAAGATCTCCAACATTGAAAGCTCTGGGAGTGACCTTCTTGTCAAATAAATTCTTCATCTTTTCTCTGAACTTTACATGCCTCTGGTGGGATGCCCCTCCTCTCTTCATCAAGCTCAACAATCTGGTTAATTTAGGCATCATAAGGACTTACCTCTTGATCCTCCAGCTGTTGAATGAACTGATATGAGGATAGTTACATATGAAGGGGCAGCAGGGCTTGAATTCCATATACCAACTCAAATGGACTCTTTCCAGTAACTCTCTTGATAGTGATTCTATCAGCCCAAATAACAAACTTCAACTGTTCACCCCATTTTCTCTTGTTCAACTCCAAGGTTCTTCTGATAATCTTCAGTAGGTTTTTATTACTAGACTCAGCTTGTCCATTTCCTTGGGGGTTGTAATTAGAGGCATATGTCAAGTTGATCCCATATTCTTTGCACATTGCCACCAGAGGTTTAGCTCTGAAACTCATGGCATTGTCAGCTACAATCTTGACTGGCACCCCAAACCTGCAGATGATATGGTTCAACAAAAAGTCCATGACAATTTGGTGTGTTTCCTTCTTGGTGGGGATTTCCTCCACCCATTTAGTAAAGTAATCAGTGGCTACAATAATCCACTTATGGCTAGCACTTGAAGGGTCTGAAATCTCACCAATGAAATCCATTCCCCATTGCTTGAATGGAGCTTCAATTGATACATGATGCAAAGGAAGGGAGCCTGAAGCTTTCAGTCTTCTAGAGAAGTGCTGACAACTCTCACATCTTCTAACCAACAAGGTTGTATCCTTGAAGAGAGTTGGCCACCAATAACCAGCCCTCAGGATCTTGTGTGTTGTGACTCTTGCAGCAAAATGCCCCCCACAAACTCCTCCATGGAGATCAACAATTATCTTGGGGGCTTCTTCTTCAGTAATGCACCTTAAAAGGACTCCCTTTGGGTTTCTCCAAGCTAACCCATAATCAGTAATGACATATTTTTGGGAAGCCAACTTAAGGGCTCTTTTCTAGTTCTTACTTAAATACTCAGGGAAGTTCAGATGTCTGAGATAAAAAATTACATCTTTGTACCACTCAGAACTCATCAATTTTTCAAAAACACCTTTCCTTTCTTCTTCTACCTCATTTACCTCAATAGTTTGCAAGTTTCTCTTAGCCATAAGCTTAGCCAAGCCCAAACCTCTCACCAAATTCGTGGTTTGGATATCCATATCATATTCTTGCAACTTGTTCACCCACCTGCACCTTTTTCTTGAGACTTCCATCTCTGATAAAATGTCTTTCACCATGGTGTGGGGAACATAAGAAACAATCTTAGAACTCAAAATGTAAGGCCTAAAAACCTTTGTTGCTTTTACCAAGGAAAATGCTTGTTTCTCCATAATAGTGTACTTCAGCTCAGCCCCTTACAAGGCCTTACTGAAAAAGGCAATTGGCCTCTCAGCCCCTTCATCATCCTTCTGCAGTAGGACAAAAGCAACAGTGTTCTCTAAAGCAAAGGAAAATAGTTGGAAAGGCTTCTTATAGTCTGGAGCTGCCAGAACAGGTGCATGCTTTAGTGCCTCTTTAATCCCATTAAAATCTTGGATGATAGCCTCCTCCCACTTGACGACTTGGTCCTTCTTTAACATGGAATTTATTGGAATGGTCAACTCAGTAAAGTTTGATATGAATCTCCTGATGAAGTTTATCTTCCCAAAGAAGGACTGAATTCCTTTCTTGGTTCTTGGAATTGGGACCTTGTTGATGGCCTCTACCCTTTCTGGATCAATCATCACCCCTTCTTGTGACACAATGTGACCAAGAAATTTTTCCTTCTGCACTCCAAAATGGCACTTCTTTGGATTGAGTGAGATGCCATATTCTCTACATCTTATCAACATCTTCTCCAAGTGCAGTAGGTGATCACTTCTCTTCCTGGAAAATACAGTTACATCATCTTGATAAACAACAATAAACTCATTGATGTAACTAGAAAAAGCAACATCCATTGCTCTTTGAAAGGTAGCTCCAGCATTCATCAAACCAAAGGGCATCCTGACATATACATAGGTTCCCCAAGGAGTAGTAAAGGTTGTCTTGATCCTTTCTGATTCCTTCACCACAACTTGGTTATAACCAGAGAAACCATCTAGGGTGGAGAGAAATTCAGAACCAGTCACTAACTGCAGCATGTTTTCCATATTTGGTAAAGGATAATTATCCTTCATTGATGCTCTATTTAGATTCCTGAAATCTACACATAGCCTGATATCACCATTCTTCTTTCTCACTGGTACTAGGTTTGCAACCCAAGAAGAATACCTTGTGGGCTGAATAATCCCTCCATCTCTTAGCTTCTTCAGTTCTTCTTACATTTTGAGAGATAGAAGTGGATTGATTGGCCTCTGTTTCTTCCTGAATGGCTTTGCATTAGACTCCAAGGGAATCTCATGTTGAAACAGGTCCTCTCTGTATGCTTTTAATTCAGAATAAGTCCAAGCCATGCAATCTTGGTATTTCTTCAACAATTGGATGTATGACTACTTCTCCTCTTTGCTGAGATTGCTTCCTAACCAAATTTTCCTTGGCTTCTCCTTAGTACCAAGATCATGCTCCTCAATATCCCTCGAGGCTGCCATATGTCTATTAATAATGCAATCAACATTATCAAAATTTGATTCAAGAGCAACCAAGCCCTCTAGGAATGGTATTAGTCTTTAGCTGGATGATGCCCTTGCCAAACAAGGTTTCCTTCCCCTCTGTCACACATACCATTGGCTCCCAATCAATACTTTGATCAAGCAAACTCTCCCTTGTTCTGCAGAAATTTTCTGATCTGAGCATCATCATCAAAAACCTTGTCAGTGTTTAATGTTGTCAGGGACAGAGGGTCTTGTCAATACCTCAACATCATATTCACAATATGGGGACATTGTACAATTGTCAAAACAAGACCCCAACACTGCAAGCTTGTCTACCAAGTCATTGAACTTCCTATCATGATGCACAATGTTGAATGAATCAAACATCTCAATGAAATCCCAAACTGCATGCTTGTATTGTTTCATTCGCTGATTTTTTGTGGCATACAGTTTTCTGACTTGTTTTACAATTAATTCTGAGTCTCCCTTTACAATGATGTCCTTGACACCATATTTCCAAGAAATTCTTAAACCCAACAATAGTGCCTCATACTCAGCAATGTTGTTAGTGCACTCAAAGTTGAGTTTGAAGGAAATTTTTTTTTCATGACCTGGAGAAAGTAGAACAACACCAGCACCATTCCCAAACTTGGAGCAAGCTCCATCAAACAATAGAGTCCAAGGAGAGCCCACTTTTTCAAGACACCTGCATTCCTCAATCTTGTGCTCCTTTCCATCAAAAAATCCTACAAAGTTATCAACATCAACATTTGTGTACAATACTTCATAGGATGCATTATTGGGATCTTCAATAAGGTGCAACATCTTATTTTCCCCATACAACCTGACAAGGCTGCCCTCAATTGGGATGGTGGCATAGGACATGTCCATTTGGACACTCCCACCAACACTTGCAGCCCATTTTCTAGACAATAGCATGCCCCACTTGGCTGGGCAGTCAACAATGACAACATCAAGTTTTAAGTTTTTACTTGGGTAAGTTGCAAGTTGTACCACCAAACCCTTCACACATCCCACTACTAGCACTTCTCTGGAGTCCATGGTAGTGCACTTCCCATATGTTGTTGTTACTTTGATATTCATCTCATTCATGACTTCCAGAGGCATGACATTGCATGATGCCCCTGAGTCAAACATGCAGTTGTGGAGTAGTTTGTCCTTAATGATCAAAGTGGTGAAGAATGGATCCAAATTCAGCTAAGAATCCACCAAGGATGTCCCCAAATAGACCTCAGGTGGTTCACCTAATTCCTCTAATGCTGGTGGTGTCTCTAACTCTTCAATGATTGGAGGAGTCTCCACAATGTTTACATTTCTACCTAGGGCAGTCTTCTCTTCTTTCAACCCCAAGTATTCAAATGCTCTCTTTTTGTGCTCAGGAATCCTAAGCAACTCAACAATTGGAACAGAGACTTTGATTTGACTTAAAACTTGGGCAATATCATATGGGACATTCTTTGGCAAGGAAGTATTAGAAGGAAAGCTAACACACTCATTAGGTGGTACAAGATTTTTGACAACTTGGGCATGAGGAGGGGTATGATTTTTGTTTGGAGCTGTAGGGCATTTGGTAGATGCATCTTTCTTAGGAGCCTCTTTAGGAATGTTTTAAAGTAAGGGAGATTTTGGCTTGGCTTGAGGCCCTGTCCCTTTGAAAACCTTACTTCTTGTGTTATATTCCTTTTCTTGAGCAACAACAACATTCATTAGTAATTGTCTATCTTCCTCAGATGGGATTCCTCCATCATACTTCTTTATCATTAGATCCCTTAAATATTCAAATTCATTATTGGGAAATTCAAAATATTTCACAGTATATACTTCTAAAGTATGAGAGGGAGGAAGAATAGGGACCCTAAGAATGTAGTCCGAAAAAGTGGTAGCAGTCTGGGCACTTATCACCTCAGTTGAAGTTGCCCCTTGTTGTGAGCTTGTGGAACAACCCATCATGCAGACATCATTATCATTATCATCATCAGCTTCTTCTTCTTGTTGATCTTCTTCACAAGGAGCATGGGGCATGAAACATCTGTCACACCAATCAATGACATATGTCTCCTTCACAATAGTAACTCTGGTAACCAAAGGATCAGGTACCATTATATTCTCCCTTCCTTGGGACTGCCTATTTCTAAATCCAATAGGTCCCTTTCCTCTATCATCAAATCTTTGGTGATTTGTAAACCTGTCTTGGATTTTTTGCTTGTGTTGACCTTGTGAGCTCTACCCAATTCCTTTCTCAGCCTGGGCTAGTTTGTAGGAAATTTCTTTGACAGCCCCTGCCAAAGTTTTCACAACTTCCTCCAAATCAGCAGCTTTGCTTGTCTGAGGTTTTTCTGGGTTAATTAGTTTTACACCCTCCCTCTTTGGAGGCTTCCCAATTGCCTTGATATTGTTTTCAATTTGCAAAGCCATAGTGAAGGCCTGCCTCAAATTAGTAGGGTTTTTGTCCCTCAAGTAGTAAGCAACCTTTTTATCAAATGCATCTGAATATTTGATCAAACATGATTCATCACATGGCCTTATCCTAAGAGGAAATCTCCTCAAGGTCTTGTTAAACCTTGTGTTGAAATCATGTACTGACTCATTAGGATTCTTTTTTATGTTTTAAAATTTTGTCAAGAGAAACCTAGGGTCAGTTCTATCACCATACTGCAATCTAAATGCATTGCTCATCTCTAGTCCAAGAATCAATAGAGTTATCTAAAAAGCCTTATACCAATCCCTAGCATCCTCTTCCAGAGTATGGATAAAATAGCTTGATATATACATCTTCATGTTCAATCTAAAAGTCTTCCATCATATTGATAAAAAGCTTTAAATGTTGATCACCAGTTATAGCATTGTTTCCTTGGAACTTTGGTAGTTTGTTCCTTACATCTTGAGGAACTGCATTTGGATAACCATTCATTCCCACAAAATTTATAGGACCAAAAGTTTTTACAACAAATGGAGGTCTGGGTGGGGGCTGGGCCATATTGTTTTAAGGAGGTGACCTTGGAGGAGAAACAAACTGATAAGGGGCAGAGGGTCCTTGAAACACAAGAGTATAAATTTCAAAATGGATACCCCCTAAAGGCCTTGTTTCTTAGAAATCCCTATCAACTTTTGAAAAGACATGGGAAAAATGAGAAGGAAACCTTTCAAAATCAAATGAAGGCCCCTCCCCAATTGGATAATTCAATTCCACAAAGAGGTTACCTGATTCAGAAGCACTTGAATAGTGCAGTCTCCAATGATAGGCCGATCACTTACATCAATGGAGATCCCTCTTCTTGCCTGCTGATCTCCAACAACTCTCAAGGATTTTCTTCCTTCTGATTTTATTTTTCCTAGCTCTGGAAATAATGTCCTAATAGGATCCCTAGCAAAGAAATATCTTCTTCCTTCTAGATTTACAAAGATTGGTAACAAATCTCACTTGAAAGAGGTTAAGACACTGGTACTCATCAAGAATCAGATCAACAGGGAGTTGCCACTAAGGATTTCCACCTTAGTTGTGCAAATGCACTAAAATATGATCTGTCAAATGTATGTCAGCACTAGAAACTAGAAATGAAAGATCTTACTTCCCTTTACCAAAATTTATCAGTGAATACTAGTGAAAAAACTTGTAGGGACTGGGAAAATAGATTGAACATAGCAGTGAATAGGGTAAAAATATGAACTCAAATAATCTTGGTATGTCCCCAACAAGTCACCAGAGGTGTGTTGGTACCCAAATTTAATCTCCTTGAAAGGGCGATCAACATCATGGATTTAACAGGACACTCAGAGGTAGATAGATGATTATGTATGGTGTTTTACAGCCGGGGAAACAATCTATCTAACTTTTTATCACTCAATATTTGAAAAGGAGTGGGTAGCACCTTAAGAGGATTTGATCTATCCTCACTATTTTAGGTTGTGCCTTTCAACCAAGGTAAGAGAACCCTTTTGTAGCTTCTTGTTTATGGAGGAGATGGAGATATCCCTACTAATGAAGTTGTTAAGGAGACCTTGGAGAAAATATGATCAATGCAACAAAATCTAACTCTCACGAGTTGTCACTCTAGATAGTGGAGATATTTTCTGGGCAAGGTTCAGGCTACTAAAGACATTTGAAATCTTGATTGTTTCTGCATGCTTTGGTAATGGAAATTATGCTTTTGTGCACACATAGGAAAAACAAGGGTAGTATGGGTAGGATTAGTTGTTTTAAATAATTTTTTTGTGGGAGGTGAGGCAGAATGAACTTGATTTTCCAGATCTCTGAGAACTCTTACAAAATGGAAAGTCTAATCAACAAAATGCTTCAGAATAGCTAAAATGTTCCTTTAACCAGAATATGTGCTTCAATGGAGGCCCAAATTAGCACCTTTTGACACAATCTATGAGATTTTAACATGAAGGCTCGAGTTAGAAAACCCAACAAAGTATTGAGATCCAAACCAAATCATGCCTGAGGTACACCTAGAGGCTTATAGACAATCTCTGTCAACAAATGAAATAAAAGTGATTTTAAATCATTTATTTCATCCCAGATGAAAGATATTCTAAGAAATGAAATTGCAGATTCCACTAAACTATCACAAGGATTGAGACCTATGTGATTAAGAAATATTTTGATACAAGATTGCAACAGGAACAAGAAAAACTATTTACAAACATTTAAAAATGAAACAAACACATTTTTACTCAAGATCAACACAGAATAACTCAAGTTTGATTAAATTTATCAGCAGGGGAAATTTTCTAGAACAATCTCAGAGCTTGTCAATGGCTGTACACTTGCAACCACCTTGACATGATCAAACTTAATACAAAAGAGATATACAGGCTTCTCAGATGGCTTCTCAAAAGATAGGCTTTGTCAAGTTTTCCTCTTGGGAATTTTCTTCGACCTCTAACACTCCAACCTCCTAACAATTTGCATGAAAAATTTTTTTCCATTTATAAAATTTACAACAAGAGCCCCTTTTCCCCCCAAAAATCATGACATTGAGTGCTACCAGTGCTTGCCATGCTCACGATCACGATTTTTAGAATCAGATCTGTAAAAATTCGTCAGGTGCTCAGGGGAAAATCTCTTTGAATATCTCCCGCATTCAACTCCTCCTTCTGGTAGATCACTCTTTCTTCAACTTGCCAACCACTTCCACCCCTAATCTTTCAAATCTGGTTCCTTGCATGCTTGGGAGAAGAAAAATGGAAAATCATATCGAGCCCGAGAGTTAGACCATTTTAATGGTGAAAGACATCTCCAGATCTCCTCCACCAAACTTAGATATCAAAATTAACTCTCCTCTCTATTTGGCATGTAGGAAATACCAAGAAATCATGAAGACTCACACTTCCAGGTGTGTTTCAGTAAAATGGGGGGAAAATCAGATTCAGACTCTCAGTTGTCGTTGATCTTTACTTTGAATTTGGGTCATCCATGTGGAAGATTCATTTTAAGATGGGCCCGGGGTTCTTCTTTGACTTTTTACAACTTTTGGAAAAATGTAAAATTTTCACATTTTGACACGTGTCCTAATGTGGTTCCTAATGGAACCTCAACCAAATGTCTGCCCTTGAAAAGGGGAAATGAGGTCCGCCCTTGAAAAATGGGCCTAACACATGTCCCTATGTGGGTCCCAGCGGAACCAAACTTCCTTTTTTACTTTTAACTCTTTTTCTCCTAAAAGGAAAATTTTCCAAATTTCCTTCAAGGGTCCGCACCTCTGTCATTTGACTGGAGCAAGCTTTGACCTTTCCTCTATCAGGCTTGTGGGCCATTTTGATGTTTTAATCTTTTGAATATCAGGGGGAAAAAATGCAAGTTACCCCAGATGGTCCGCACCTCCCACCTCTTGACATTTAGAAAGCCAAACTTTGACCTCCTTCTTGTCGAGCTTGCGGGCCATTTTGAGATTTTAATCCCTTTTGAGAAAAAGAGACAAAAAATCTAAGTTTCCCCAATGGTCTGCTTCCTCACTCCTTTTGACTTTTCAAACTGCCACGTGTCACAATGGCGCATCTTGAGATGATCCCCAAAATTTTAGACCTTGAATGAGCATGGGCTCACCACGTGTCCGCTTGGCCCTTTAACTTGAAAATTTTTTTGAAGGCTTCAAGATCATTTGTTAGGGGTGTGCATGTGCCAGAGTTTACAGCAATTCCTTTTCCATTGAAAAATTACCAAGAGGAAAAATGTTTAAGTGACCTCCTGAGGCCTCCAAGTGTCCTTTGACCATTCTTGCCATGTGTCCTTAAAATGGGGTCAAACTCAAGGGACTTTTTCCCCACTTAAAATTTTGGTTAATCAGAGCACGACGGGGCTGCGGATCTCTCAGTTCAAACCTTTTTAAAAAGTACTAAGTAAGGAAAAAGTTCAAAAGCAAACCCGCCACGTGTCTAATTAGAAGACTCCAACGTAAGCATCAAAAGAACCAATCAGAAATCAGCAAGAGCCACATGGACCAAATTTTAAGTTTTTTCCAAAAAAGTAAAAATTGATAAGTTAAAGCATTTACCCACCTGATCCCCTGTCTAACCAAAAGAAGCCACGTTCCTCGTTGATGCAAGGATGTAAATTTGACTGGGGGAAATGCCCATCAAACCGTAAAATGTAGAAAAATAACCATTTGAGCCTGGGGATGAAGTTTTTTCCAAGGACAAAGAATTTAGAAATGTTACAAGGCTCAAATACGCTCTTCATAGCTACATCCATTCATTTTTCATCAAGTATTTAGGGCAAAATGACAAGGGCAGAAAATCCCGACTGTAAAAAATGGAAAGAATGGGAAAGCTCGAGTTTTTGAATGAATAGAGGATGGGAGACCCAAATTTCAGACCTCTTCAGAGAAAGAGAGAAACAAGGACACAAATATAGATCCATACATGATCTTTAGCCCAAGGAAAGATTAATTATGGCAACAAAGGAAAGTAGAGACTTCCCAAGCACAACACGGGGGGATAAAATGTGTCAAAGGCCGTAAATCAATGGATTTTCAAAGGCAAAATGGGGTGAGACTATTTTGAGAACCAAAAAACTCATCAAGAGAGAGTTCCATATTTATGGAATTAAAATGGTCCTGACTTACGAGACTTGGGCAGACAAGATCCAAGTAAAAGGAGAGGATAAAAATATTTTTGATTAATGATAGATGGAAGGATTCAAAATTTATGAGACTTGGGTGGAAGAAATCCAAGTCAACGGAGTGAATCTGAAGATTCAATGATTCTTGGGTTATGAGACTTTGGCAGATAAATACCAAGTCAAAGGAGAGAATCCTAAGATTCGAGAATTCTAAAAATACGAGACTTGGGTAGACAAGGGCTAAGTCAAAGGAGAATCAAATGATTCAATGAGTCCTGAGATATGAGACTTAGGTAGACAAGGGTATAGTCAACAGATTAAATCAAATGATTCAATGAGTCTTGAGGTACGAGACTTGGATGGAAAGGGGCCAAGTTAAAGGATGGAATTTGAATATTCAAGGAGTCTTGATATACGATACTTGTGTGAATGGGGTCCAAGTCAAAGGATGTATAATTGGATAAATATTCGATGGGATTAGAAACCCTATGTCAAGTTACAGGAGGATTATCGAGGCAAAGAATATGTTGAGATTCATATTCACTTGTGAGTGGAAGAGTGCAAGGAAAAAAGTATTGATTTCTATATGTACACCCAAGGCTCCTTATAATCTATAGAGAGAAAATATTCAATGTTGTTTTGTTGAGGTCATGAATTAATTTGTTTGGAAAAATATTTACAATTAACTCTTGAAAAGGTTGTATAAGGATATTCCTAGGTATACACGAGTCATGGAATGTATGCATGTAGATGTCTTGAGATGTAAAGGTCATCCTTGATGAGATGCTTACAAGAGTGATTGTTTGATGTATTATCGATACATAAGGATGTGTTGTTATAAGTGTCAAAACTTCTTGTGGTTTTGTTTCTACAATAATACTATGGATATTTAGCATAGGTGCCAAAGGTTAAAGAACATAATGAATATCAATGGTTATTGATGATGGAATCTCTTCTATGGAGTCTTCAATCATATCAAGGTTTGAAATGGATTCTTGAAGCAAATTCAAGCTCACAATTGGTGTTAGTGGGTCACTGGCGAAAATAGGTTCAATGTTTGTTTGAACCAACAAAAGAAAATCTATAGAATAAATGGATTAGTTTTGAGTTAGAGAGACTGGACTTTTATCTTTATGATCTCATTGATTTTCAGTGTGTTGAAGAGGTTGGAAAACATTCAACTCTTCATGATAATTTGTGGTAGTTGATGTGTCTTCGGTTGTAATAACATTTTCTTCAATCTCTATAAATATATGTTTGTCATCAATTAAGTCTTGGACACAATTCTTAAATTACACACATATATTTATTGAGTTTCCATCAATGTTATGGAATTCATAATATGTATGAGGTTTGTAAAATTATGGCTTAGGTTATCCTTTAACCCAAGGTATTTTAAGAAGATATTTTATCATCCTAGCCTTTCTCCGAGAGACTTTCTCTAAGGCATGTAAATTTTTGTTTAACTTTGGACGAAGTGGTTTCTTTGCTAGGTTATATGATTTTCATTTTATTTTATTTTTCATGCATGTTGGGCACATTTTTATTATCCATGACAACATCATTGATGATATTGCAGTTGCGGTAGTGATACCAAGATTTATCATGATGAGTGCGAGGGTGGTTAAATGTGTGATGAAATTCTCTGAGAGGTATAAGAAGGTGGTAAGATATCCCTTTGGGAGGTGTAAGAACCAGTCCAAGGCTTTTCCTCCTATACTTCTAGGAAAAAAGCACAAGATAAATTTGTCGTTATAAGCCACTTCATGGCATGCTATGAAAAAATCATGTATATGCTCTCTAGGATCAGTTTTTCCCTTATAATTTTTGAATTTGGGTGTCTCAAAATATTTTGCAAATGGTGTGCATAAGATGTCCATGCTATAAAGGGTAAGGACACAATTCATCAGATTTGAATTGTTTATGTTGTTTATACATACCTGAAATGGTGTCTTTCATCAGTTTCCATTTATGAGAAAATGATGAATTTTGTGCATCCACCATTGTAATGAAAATGGGGGAGAGTGAAGAAAGGTGAGATGAAGAAATCAACCACTAGCAAATTGAATGCTAAAATGGAAGACATAAATTGTTTTAGAAACATACTCAACCTCTATCAAAGTGAATGATCGAATGGAAGAGGGGAAGAAAAAAGTGATCAAGGCAACCCTTAGCAATGTGAATGATAATATGTAAGTGAGATTGAAAATATTTGACTTGTTTGACCCTTATTAAATATAATGTTAAGATGAACGAAGTGTGAAATGATGATAGACTACTTAACCTTTTACAACGTGTGAATGTAAAGATGGAATCTAGGGATTTGAAAAGGTTGTTAGATTCGAACCTTGACAATGTGAATGTCAAGGTGGACGAAGGGAAGAAGATTTGAAGGAAAAAGTGATGGGTTTGGACTTTTGACAAAGTGAATATAAAAAAGGAGACAAGACTTGGACAAGGTTATTTTTTCTCTTCTTTTAAAATGGATGTTTAAAAGAGAAGAGACTTGATAAGATAATGTGATCAACTCTTGACAAGAGTAGCGTTAAGAGAGACAAAAAGGTTCAAAATGTTAACTTTTAACAAGGTGAGTGTTAAGACAAACAAAAGGGGGATACTTAGTAACACTTAAATAAATTATTATTGTTAAGGCAGAAGAGGGGATTGAAATGTTAGTTACAGTAATATTAACAATATGAGTGATAAGAGTGAGGAAAAGGTTGAAATTTTTTTATGACCATTTACAAATTGAATGTAAAGAGGGAAGATGTGAAAGGATCTTGGCTTGCTTAGCTTGTGACCAAATGGTTGTAACAAAAGGAGACTTAGAGACACGATGAAAGATTTTCAATTCTTAATAAGAGTAGTGTTAAAAGAAGAGACTTAGGAAGTGTGAAGGTTCTCAACTCGTAACAAGATGCTTGCTAAGAGAGGAGACTAAATAATGAAAGGATAACACTCAAATGATGACAATGTAAATGTCATAATATAGAGGTGAAAAGATGATGATGAAAATCTAAAATCTTGACAAAGAGAATGTGAGAGACGATGGGAAAGAGTGATTGGTTAAGGATCTCAAATCAGAGAAAAATGAAAGCTTTAAAAGAGATGAGTGAAGAATTTTTTTAAATATGCTGACAATTCAACAAAGTGAATGTGAAATGTGATGATGTAAGATGAAAGAATGCTTGAAGTTCAAAGATGTAAAATTTAAACTCAAGAATTAGAAAGATGAAGGATCAAGGTGATCACGATGGTACTTGACTATGATAAATGTAATATCATGATGCCAAGATTTAGACAACAAGGATAATAGTGCTTAAGTGCAAATACGGATGTCCACACCTCAAGACTTCAACTCATTTGTAAACAGGTGAAAACGAAACAAAAGTGGATCCTAATAAGGAGTATTTGGAAACATGAATGAGATACAAAAGTGAACCCAAATAAGGAGTATTTGGGAAATATTGAAGATGGGAAAATGAACCCAAATAAGGATTATTTGGAAAAGTAGAAAAGAACCGAAAGTGAGAATGTAAGCTATGAGTGCGGAACACAACTCACTAAAACGAAAAGAGAGAGACAAGAATGTGAAAACAAAATTTTCATTTACAGATGTTTTGGCCTCTACCTTAGATTGGATTGGATAGTTTGTAGCTTCCTGGGTGTCTCTCTCAACTAAGTGTTAGTAATATACCCAAGTGAGCATGGTGTTATTGCTAGATGTCATCTTTACTTTACCTCCTTTGAAATAATGAGAAAAGATCTTTCTCAAATTAATCACACCTTTGATATCAGTAAATCTAATCTCATAAGGTGTACTATTCAGTTAGGTTTGGGGTACCCATTTCATCATCTAGATCCCTCAATGTGCTCACTACTTTGGGGTTCCTGTGGTACTCCTCAAATGATTTTTGTGGCTTATGCGGAAGCACTTACCATAGTTATAACAGTTGGGAAATAGCCTTGTCATCCACACTTGTAAATATAGTGTGAATGGTGTATTTTATCTTGATTAAGAGGTTCCCTGAACACTAAATATTAATAGTGTTCTTAGCTCATGATTGAGGCAACCTGCTATTAGTAGTTTTAACATTTTTTACAATAACCTCCTTTAGATTCGGTCATGCAAACAAATATTAGAATGTTTTCATGAGGTAGATAGAGGACAAGAAGAAATAAGCAAAGCAATGTTTATGATTTCCAAGATCACTTTGAAAGTTTGAGGAAAGAGCATATGTGTGAAACTCACTTTGATTAATACAAGAAAAAGGTTAATTTCTTAAACAAATAATTGAAAAATGAGGCTCATGTTCCTAATTTCAAAGATCACTTATAAAATGCAAGGAAAAAGCATATGCATGAGGTTGTTATGTTTAGACAAAAACAAATAAAACATTGTAAAATATCTCAAATTTAAGCATTGTTTTTATCAATTTACCTTTAGAAAAAAATATGGACACCTACACACAAAATTGAGCAGTTTAGAGAAAAAAGATGAATATAACATGAAAAAAAAATAAAAGTGTTAGGTGAAAGTAAATCATAAATTTTGTATAAGTTTAAATCAAAACATTATTAGTCCATTGCATAGTTTGTCTCAAGAAATTTTTGTCAAAAAATACGGAGTTGTTTTGAGTTTCGGTGAAAAAATTATAGCTTTGGGAAGATGGGTTATGCTAGTGCACACAGTGAAACATTAGCGCATGCAATGTGTATGCGCTAGTGTAACAAAGGATTTTTATTGATTGCGCTAGCATTCACCTGTGTACACTAGTGTGAAAATTTTTATTTTTTGTAATGATAGTGTGTATACAGTGACGAAAACACATGTATGCTAGTGCAGAGATCGTGCACACTAGCACATGTAGTTCTAGAAAATTTATAAAAATGTTAAAATACAACAAAAAGCTATTTTTTAATTTTTGCTTTTTTTCTCCACCTGAGAACCTAAAAATTCAAGAGCAATGTTAAATGAAGAAAAAGACACAAAAATAAATTTATATCAAAAAATAATGAACTAGAATGAAAGAAATAATGTGGGTCCCTCCCACCAAGAGTGCTAGAATGTAATACAAGTAAAAATCATAGACAAAGAAATTAAATAAATAAAAAACAAATTATATTCATTGTAGACCTCTTGAAAACCTCAAGATAATACCGTGGAAACACTTATACTTGTTTGTCTTGTTTAAAATTTGGACTGTAGATGTTCTTGTATATTAATATCCAAATGTGGTTATAGATTCTACGAGAATTTTTTCACAAGGAAGAAAATGTCGAATTGCCAACAATTGGATGTAATTTTCTCAAAGCTCGAGGGATGAATTTGTAAAGGAATTGGAAATCTTTTATAGTTGAGGGTGAAGCCATGAGAAGTGAATCTTGGGTTCAATTAGCTCTGCAGGTAATAACTATAATTACCTGAAATAGTAAGATGACCATGTCTCTGCATTTACAACTTTGCAGGGGCAATCATTATCTTTGAATTCATCTGAAAAGTGGTTACACGGGAATTATTGTTGGCCCCACCTTTGTAGGCTTCTGAAAGTGGATTGAAGTGGAACATGAGTAGATAAAAGTATTTAATTAAATAAATAAATAAATTAGTATTTAATAGTGAGGTAATAATTAACCATTTATTTAATTAAATGTTTAATTATATTAGCTAGGAGGGTGTAGGAATTAATTTAAGTAAAAATCACAGACAAAGAAAGTAAACAAATAAAACACATATTACCTTCACTGTAGACCTCTTGCAAACTTCAAGATAAGACTTTGGAAGCACTTAGACTTGTTGGTCTTGTTAAAGATTTGGATTGTGGATGCTCTTGTATATTAATTTCCAAATTTTGGTTGCAGATGCTACAAGCAATTTTTCACAAGGATGTAGATGTCAAATTGGTAGTAGTTGGATGCAATTTTCTCTAATCTCCAGGGATGGATTTGTAAAGGAATTAACAAGATTTTATAGTTGAGAGCGAGGCCATGAGAAGTGGATCTTGGGTTGAATTAGCTCCACATGTAATAATTACCTGAAATAGTAAGATGGCCATGTTTGTGTAGTTGCAGCTTTACAGGGCAATCATTATCTTTAATTTCATCTGAGAAGTGGTTTCACATGTATTATTTCTACCCCCACCTTTCTAGGCTTCTGGAAGTGGAGTGAAGTGGAGCATCAGCAGATAATAGGATTTAATTAAATAACTAAATTAATTAGTATTTAATTGTGAGAGAGTAATTAACCATTTATTTTTAATTAAATGTATAATTATTTTAACTAGGAGGGTGTAGGAATTTATTTAATTAATTCCAAATATATAATAGATTTAAATTATTTAATTCTAAGAGGTGGGAATATGACTTAGGAAATAGAATTAATTTAAGTAATTGTAAAGGGTTATTTAATTGATGGAATTAATTTAATTAATTTGAAATGGGGATGTTGTGGTAGGATAGAATTAATTTAATTTATTTTAATTGGATAACAATGGGATAGAAATATGTATGTATTTTTAGGGTGTTTACAATGTCAGGGATGCTTGGAAGATATAAATGTCAATACAGAGTTGGGTCACATGTCATTTTGTATCCAAAAGAAAATTGGTCATTCCAAAAAAGTGAATAACAAGAGTGTGGGAAAGATAAAAACAATGAAAGACTAAAATAAGTGTTCTTAATAATTAGTCTTCCTTTTTATGAATCATGCATATAATGAAATACTTAGAGGCGTGATGTAAGTATAAAGTTCGTGATTTTTTACTACAGTCACAAGAATGGCGCAAAACTAATGCCAATAAAAATGCTTACTCACTTCACTTTGTGTCACTTTTATGCAACCAAAATGAATTGATTTTCTTAATGAAGAATATTTTAAAACACAATAAAGGTCAATATTAACATAAACACAACCCTGAAAGTGGTTCTGTTTGTACTTTATTTAGTTGTTTCATTTGGTTGCATTAACAATGATATGGGAATCCCCTTTAGCTACCATGTTGTTCCATCGTTTAAGTAAAAATACTTAAACTCTTTTCAAAAGAACTCATGTACAAAAACATTGTTTGTTTCACATCCACTATCTAAAGATAAAATCAAGAAGTATGTTCCATAAAGTCTCAAAAGGTACCACGACACCTGGTGGATCTAGGGTTTACCTTAATAGTACCATGAAAGTTTAGCTTGATGATCCTAGGAACTAGAGGTGACTAGAAAAAATAATACTTTCATGTAGATAATTATCTCCATCAAACCCTTTATCAAACATTTTTTATACATTTTTGAATTTTCAATGTAATCTCATTTTATTCAAGTTTTTATCTCATATTTCTACACACAATTGAAAAAATATTTAAAAAATAAAAAAAAGATTGTTTGTTTAAGATCAAAGAGTGTTTGACCTAATAGTATAATTTTTATGTAACTTTATTATTATAACCTTGAGATATAAAATGCATGACTAAAATTTATAAAATTCATATGTGTGCATGCTTGCGTGCATGTGTGTGTGTGTGTGTGTGTGTGTGTGTGTGTGTGTGTGTGTGTGTGTGGGTGTGTGTGGGTGTGTGTGGGTGTGTGTGTGCGTGTGTGTGCATGTGTGTGCGTGCGTGCGTGCGTGCGTGCATGTGTGTGTGCATGCATGTGTGCATAAACATGTGTGCATATATGTGGATATTCATATTTGTATGTACATATTTAAATATATATGTTGGTATACATCCATATAGATAATGTTTATTGTAATTATTCTAGAATCATGACAATAATCTTAAGACAAACATTAATAACTATCCAAGGCTTTAATACTAAGTAATAATTCTAGAATGTTCTCTAGGATCATTTTGTTAACCATAAAACATGAATGCCCACATACACAATACAATAATAAACACACACACACACACACACACACACACACACACACACACACACACACACACACACACACACATGTCAAGGTATAATTACTACCAATATATTAATATCATATGTGAGGGAGGGCCAATTACGTCCTTAAAGGATTATTAAAATGGATCTCTCTTACACCCTGATTATTAAATACTAGATGTCTATGCTTTTATAAAAACAATTAGAGCCTAATATTATATTTTGAGAGCATATAACTTGTAGAAAAATTATTCTTAGAGGTACACTTTAAATCAATGTTCTATTAATAGTTGAAGTCAACTAAGTTAATTGTTGATAATCCTCTCTATTAATAAGATATGGATAAGTTTTCACACATGAGCTTATCCATATTTACAATTAAATAATATGAGTGCATCTTAAACACATATAATAGTGTATATTAATTACATATAATAACAGCCCCCCTTAATATGTACTTTGTAGAAGGTGCGGAACTCAAAATTATATGATTGGAGCTCATGGATCCAATTCTTGATCACTAAAACTGACTAATGTTGGGCATACCAATCAGTTATATGGTTTCATGTAAAAAATATAAGAGATTTCACCGAATAGTTGCATGTAGTAGATGCAAGAAATATCACACTAAATATCTCTCCATAATGTTTATTGGATTAAGAGATGAAGTATATTTATGATTGAAACATTTATATCCACTTCTCAATCATAGAATAACTACATGTAGTATATGTAAGTAACATTTAACACCTACCACATGAATGCAACATCACACCAAATACATCTATAATGTTGAAAAGGTGAAGAGATAAAAATATCTTTATGAGTGAAGCTTATAAATTCACTTCTAGATCATTAAATAATGATAGATGACGGGGCTACCAATATGTTATATTAAATATCTTATGTCGAAGATACAAGTAGTTTGTAATCATCAACCCAAGTTTCATTCCCATTGAATTCATTGGATGATTTCAATAAGTGGTCATAGGGAAACCTTGAGGTAGGGGTCGAACTTCTCCATATGGACTAGGCAGAACATAGCGGGGCCCTCTGAATACGGATTGCTCAGTGGACATTAAGGACCCAAGCCCACCCCCATGTCCCACTTAGATAAATTGCTCCTCCACCACTCCATTTCATAGCTCTAGTATAATAAAAGTGCTTCCCATCCAAAGTTTGGTATGGAAAAATCCCTTTTGGCGCGAAAAAATCATCTCTCTTTTTCACTCCCCGATTCGATGTTCGCTCCTCTTCTATGTTGACTCACTCTTGGGGCTCATGTCCCTAGATATTCTATCTCTAACCTTCATGGCTGGCCTCAATGGTATTCTTCTGGAGACATTTCAAAGTCCCATTGTCTATATCAATGATGTGTATGTGGATTCTTTGATCGCCATTCTTTCTGAGGGTTTCCTAATTCGAAAACTCATTGGCTTTTGGCCTAAGGTGTGGGATATCTTCAACTGGATCCATATGACCTGGAAAATCTCCTCTCCGATTCAAATTAAGCTTCTTCCAAGTCTTATTGGATAATTCAATTGATCGTGATGAAATTTTTAGATTAGGTCCCTGGTTTATGGGGCGTGCTGGTCTATTCATGAAATGTTCGGTCAAAAATTTGAACCCTAATTCAGAATCCCTCACCAAATTTTTGTTCTGTATTTTCCCTTTCAGCCTCCCCACTAAACTATGGTGTGAAAGAACCTTTGAGTAGATTGGAAATTCTCTAATGAATTTCATTTTCACTGCAAAACCCACTAAAAATGGGGTTCTTACGATATATGCTAGAATTTGTGTTAAAATGTATTTAACAAAATATCTACCCCATGTCATTTTCCTTCAATCAAAAACTAGGAATTGGATGTAGGATCTAGACTATGAAAATGTCATGTTCCGTTGAAGGAAGTGCCATAAACATGATCACTATGCACATCAATGCTTAAAAGTAAACAAAATAGAGACACCTAAAGATAATGGATTCTCTAAGCCTAGAAAGAAGAAAAATAATAATGCTAAAAAAATGGAACAAGATAGTAAACATCGATACAACTAGTAATATTGTGGTCCCCACTCGTAATGTTTTCAGTCCCTTAAACACCTCTGAGTATATCTCTTAGGTCATAGAACCTAACTCTTCTCAAGATGCTACAATGGTTGAGTTAGGCTCTAAAGATGGAGAAATCATAGAATCCGAAGAGGAGGAGGAGATTATGGGTGATGAGGAAGATTTCACCCAAGATCAACTAAAGGACATTTGGAATAATCAGGATCAAAGTAAAATAGAGGAAATTGATACGGTGATTAAAGTTTTTAGAATTGACAAAGGAAATCCTGGTCATCCTCCTCTCTCTAACTCTCACAATCTGGAAGCCCAAATCAATTTTAGAAAAGGTATTCATATGTAATCCCATAAATTTTCTTAAAATTTTCTGCTTTGGATAAAGAAAATCAGGATCCAGGGGAGCAAACTTTTGAGGACAAAGGGCATAAAAAATATGGTTTGTCCCCTAAAAGAGGTAAGAAACTTCAATCTGGGGCGATCACCCGTAGTGATGGGACTAAGCCTTCTCAATGATTATTCTCTCTTGGAATTTGTGAGGGCTCAATGCCCTACAAAAAAATTGACTGCTGAAACATTTTATTAGTGATAAGAATCCTAATATTATACTTCTTCTAGAAACTAATATGGAAACCTCTCAATTCAACTTTATTTCTCAATATCTGTGGAAAAATAGTAAACATGTCTCTAGCAATGCCATTGGTGCATCGAGAGGCCTGACCGTTCTCTAGAATCCTTCCAAAATATATGGCCAATTGATTGATGATTGTGTTAATTGGTAGGTTCTTGAATTTAAAATTCTTGTTCAGCCTCTAAATTTCATTTGATCCAATTTTTATGGACCTCAAAGAAACGTTGGCAAGGAAACATGTTGTATTTATTTAAAAAGTCTCAAATATTTATTGTGTGATTCTCTATGGATTTTTTGAGGTGACTTCAATTCTATCATCTCCCAATCCGTCTCCAAATTTGCACAATTTATTGAAGACTGTGAGCTGGTTGACACCACTCCTAAAAATGGGAATTTCTTTTGAAAAAATAGAAGGCTTGGAGAAAATTATGTTGTTGAACACCTGGATAGATTTATACTTAATGAAGACTATATTCAACAGAGCATTTCATTTGAATCTAAAATCTCTTGGATGGCGGGTTCTAGTCACTAGAACATCAAAATTATCATTTCTCCATCTATTCCGCCAGCAAGAAGACCATTCAAATTTGAATTAATGTGGCTCAAATACCCTACCTTAAAACCTCTCTTGTTTGATTGTTGGAACACTCATATTGATGGATCAAATATGTATAGACTTGCTAACAAGCTAAGGAATGTAAAATTCAAGATAAAGGAATGGAATAAGCTCACATTTGGGAACATTTTTAAGAAAAAAGAAGAGATCCAAACCAAAATTACTATTATTGAAAAATCTATCCATGAAGATGGGCTACATGATGAGCTTAAAGAGGAAGAAGAATATTTAGTGGACTTGTTAAACCAGACTTTTTTATGAGAAGAAATACATTGGAAGCACCAATCCAGAATAAGATGGCTTAAGGAGGGGGGCCGAAACACTGAATTTTTCCAAAAAAACAACCATAATAAGAAGAAATATCAATAGGATTTTCAGCATCTCTCTCCCCTCGGGAGAAAATGTGTTTGATCCTAAAAGAATTGGGGATGAAGCTAAAAGGTTTTTAAAATATCTTTTTTCTGATTATGGAATTGAAAAATATGTGGCTAGACTTCAAATCCTAAATCGAATTTCCAAGTTAATTAATTATGGGGACAAAAATATGCTTACTTCTTCAGTTTCTATGGAAGAGTTCAAATATATTGTATTCTATTTTAAACTGATAAATCCCCTAGCCCAGATGGCTTTCCTTCTAAGCTCTATCAAGCCTTCTGGGATATTTTGGGCTTTGATGTGGTCAATGTTGCTCAAGAATATTTTTCCTCGAAGGATGTGTTCAAACAACTCAACACTACCTTCATTTCTCTCATTCCCAAATTCGATGATGCAAGGTATCTTGACTCATTTAGACCTATTTATTTGTGAAATATTTCTTACAAAATCATTGCAAAATTTATGGCCAACTGCATAAAAATATTCTTCTTAGGATCATATTTCCTGAGTAAGGGGGATTTGTGGCTGACAGACAAATTCTTGATAGAATCATAATTTCCCATGAACATATTCATTTAGCTAAAACAAAAAATTCTGTAAACATGATCATTAAACTTGACATGGACAAAGCCTTTGAAAAATCCAATTGAGAATTCATCATTGCCATCATGAAAAAAATTATTTTTTCTTCCTCTAGGAGGGATTGGATTTATGCTTACATTATCTCTCATAAATTCTTTGTACTCATCAATTGTGAGATGGCTGGTTTCTTTAATTCTTTTAGGGGTATGCGTTGTGGGGATCCTCTCTCTCCATACCTCTTCATCATTATCGTTGAATTTTTCATTAGATGTCTCACCCACCTTCGAAAGTTGATAGCACTATCTAGTGTGTTTATTGCCAATGGAGCTCCCATAATTACTCATATTTAATTTTTCGATGATATGGGTCTCATTGGAATTGATTCTATTAAAGAAGATCAGTCTTTCAAGAAATGTTTAGATCTATATGAAGATGCCTCTGATCAATTGGTTAACAAAAGAAAATAAAACTTTTATTCTTCAATACTAGCAAAGCTTCTCAAACTATGATTTACAAAATTTTGGAGATCAGCTTGGGATCTTTTCCCTATTCTTACTTGGGAATCCCTATTTCCCAAGACAAAATATCCTCTTTCATTTAGAAATCCACCATTGATAAAATCTTGAAGAAGCTAGACAAAGGGAAAGGTAAGTGGCTCTCCTTTACAGGTATGATCCAATTGATATCTTATTGCACTCAATCCATTCCAATTTACATGATGTTTGTTCTTTTTTATACCTTCCAAAGTTACAAATTGAATAAAATCTTTTCAAACTAAATGTCTATGGAGTGGCACAAGTGATATCGTGAAGCTCCCTCTTGTTAAATGGGATAACCTCCACCTTCCCAAAGCATGGGGTGGACTGGGTTTCAAAATAAATAAAATAATTAATAAGGCACTTCGGACTAAGCTAGCTTGGAGGATTTACAAAGAAAAGTAAGCTCTTTGGAGTATCATTCTTAGGAGAAAATACTTGGGTAATATGAAGCCTAAATGTATCTTCAGTTCCTAAACCCACATCTTTAGCTCTCATATCTGGAACTTCATGACTACCTCTTTGGGAATTATCAAACTATTATCCATTTTCTGCACCCCCTTGCAAAATCGATCAACCTTCAGGTCTGGGCATTAATAGTTAATGGGAACAATTTACAAGAAAAATCGTTGTGGTGAAGGTTTGGAGTAGAATTTTGGATTAATGGTCAAGCTAAAAAAAGTATGGATTTTCAGCTCTTTGATGTTCGTCAACCCCTCCTCTTTTCATGTGATAGCATTCTTTGTTGACACCCGTCAACTTCTCCTCTTGTCACGTGACAACATTCTCTGTTGAATCCCATCAACCCCTGCTCTTGTCATGTGACAACATTCTTTGTTAATTCCCATCAACCTCTCCTCTTGTCACACGACAACATTCTCTGTTAACACCCGTCAACCTCTCCTCTTTTCGTGCGACAAAATTCTCTGTTGACACCCCTCAACCTCCCCTCTTGTCACGCCTCAACCTCCCCTCATTGTCATGTGACAAAATTTATTCTTGTCATGTGACATCATTTCTTCTTGTCGTGCGACTAGACATTTCTTCTTGTCATGTGACAAGCCTTTCCCCTCGTAAGCGATAACTCTTCATGTTCCTGTTGGGTGTCAGCTAGAGGTTTCCATCATGAGATATCAAAAAGTCTTTAGATACTGCAATCCATTCCAATGGTACCGTACATGAGTAGCTAGATATTCAGATTCCTGAAGCATGGCACCCATATCTTTTCTGACAGAAAGGTACCATTGGAAAGTGGACAAGTATGGCTTCCCATACCTCAGTACTAGGCATTTAATGAAGGATGCTGGTTGGTAGCTCCAAGTCCCTACATATATGTAAATTACCCTCATTTGAAGGGAGAGAGATTTCAAAAATTGGAAAGGAACTCTACCAAAATTGTTCCACACTTTTGTGTGCTGTAGGCCTCAAGTTTATGCATTTTGGGAATGGATTCTTGCCTTGTGCCTATGCAGTAATGGATTTTGCATAATTTAAAGCAATAAAATTATTTTTTTGTGGCTCTTCTTTCCCTAGCTTGATTTATATTGGATTTCTTTCCTACTATTATATTTTTGTAGGTATATTGTGCATATTATGCTCCTCTGTAGGGCTTAAATTTCATGTGCTCCACGAGATTAGAGGTTTGAATGTGTTTTGGATAATATGGTTCTTTATCTTCTCTCTGAATCCTCATTTCCCTTCACTTTCACTCACTAGGAATCTCTCTAGTCATATTTTGGTGCTATCGCCTCCCTTAGTTTAGGATTTACACTTGTGTATTTCTCCTCCTCTGGTGACTTGGGATTGCTAGTTTAGGAGTAGATTATCATTAGACTAGCTACTAAGATGGAGCCTTGTTATCAATTGCAAGGGTCTCACACTTTGAGACAATCCCATATTAGTCAAAAGTAGAGTTTTGTAATGTGCAAATCCTAGGGTGCTACATTTCTGACATAACACAAACCAATGCTAAGATGGAATGTTGGAAAAGGCACTTTGACACACTTCTGAATGGATCTTTGGATCCTACATAAGCCCCTGGATAAATGTAATCTTAGCAATCTTATATTCTTTCAATCTCCCTCCATGAAGGGCTAAAAGGATTTTCAACTCCGTACTTCCCAGTTAGCACAGTGAAAAATAGATCTTAATGGACTTCCTCTTTCCTTTTCAATTCAATAATAGATGTGATGATTTGGTTTGGATGGGTGTTAAAAATGGAAACTACAATGTTAATTATGGTTACATTGCTGATTTGTCTTTCTGATGGGAGGCAACCTACTTATTTTCCTCATCAAGTAAGTTTGGTTTAGAACACGGGATCTCCCTAAATCTAATGCTTTCCTTTGGACTTCACCTATTGGGATAAAATATTGACTCAAAACAATTTGAGGAAAAAAGGATCTCAATGTCCCTCCTGGTGTGTTCTTTGTCTGAAGCCTGAGGAAGATACCAACCACCTCTTGATTCATTGTGACTATGCTATCCATCTTTGGAGACATCTCCTATGTAAATTCAATCTCAGTTTTGTCTTTCCTGAATCCCTCAAGGATATTTTAGCTTGTTGGTTCTGTTGCTCATGCTCAAAACCACTAATTCAGAATTGGGATTCCATTCCTGACTCAATTTGTTAGAATGTTTGGCTTGAAAGAAATCACAGGATTTTCGCCATTGAGAAATGATGATTTGAGGTGGTCCTTTCTCAGACCCTTAAATTTATCACAGAGCTACTTAAAGTATGGCCTCCTAAAACTGGTAAGATATTTTCTGCTGATAATACTATTTTCCTTAATTGGAATAATACTTTGGTTCGCATCCCTAATAAAGGGGTTGGTCTCAAAAGTAACAAGCGTAGTACATCTACTTGGGTAGCTCCTAATGATGATTACATCAAGATAAGCTTTGACAAAGCTACTAAGTGCAACCCTGGTTGGGTTGGAGCTGGTGGAATTTTTCGAAACTCCTCCAATCAACCTATCTTGGGCTTTGTTGAAGCCCTTGAAAAGTGCTCTAGCAACTTTTTTGAAGCCAAGGCTCTTTGGCGCGGTCGTTTAATTGCGAAGCAACGAAAATGGGAAAAACTTTTGGTCGAAGGTGATTCACAAGTCATCATTAACACAATACAGAAAGATTAGGTCAATAATTGAAAGCTTTCCAAAATCATGGATGATTTTCATGCTCTTTATGAGCCTCGCTTAATCTTTCACACCTTCCGCAGTGCTAATAAAGTTATAGATAAACTAGCCAACATTGGAGTGGATAGAAGCATTAGGAAGGATCCCCAAAATCTCATCATATTTCATCCCAATGAATTATTAAATATGATGGGCAATTTAATTAATTATGATATGAAGGGGCATTCGGTGGTGGTAATGGCAAGACATCACAACTGTCCTTTACATTAAAATTCTCTTGCCCCATGATTAATTGACATGTTGCCATTTGTATCACACGATGACCCTCGATGGTTCTCGCATGCGAAAGTGGATTTAAGGGAACTTGGAGCATTTGGTTGAGCACAGTTAATGGTTATAGTGGTGAAATCTTAGACTTGTTCTGCCAAATGGAGAAGGGTAAAGGGATACCTGGACCGACTAAGCGCACCAGGCAAAGCTTGGGCAAATCGACTATGGAGAACACAGTTAAAGTTATGGATGACCAATTGCTTCATCGTTTCTCTTTGGACGATGTGCAATTCTCCTTCTTGGGCTTGGTTAATGACTTGAAGCTGAAGGAGTTGTTGAATGTTTGGCATTTATTGGATAAAATTACTCACATCACTGCCAAAGAGGCAATGGAACTTTGGTAGAGCACTCTTATTGAGGGAGTTGATGACCCCCGAATCATGCGTTGGATGGCTACTAACCTGTTGCGTTCTTAGCTCTCGACTCGGCTTGGGGAGAATGTGGTAGTGGAGGAAGTTGTTAGAGTGATGGGTGATACTGGTTAATCCACCTCTTGATTGGATACCCTAAAGGTTGCATAGATCATTGGTGTTCAAATTGTGCTTCTTGGGGTGAGCAATGCATTTTATTTGCGTGAAGAAATTGAACAAACAAGCTTTGATTTGAGTCTTTCCCTGGAGCAAAGTTGGACCTTGTCGAAAGTCGAGGCCCTGGAAAGCATCAACCAGGGTCGTAAGCTTGATGCCATCTGCTCTGTTTTGGGGATTCCAGTTAACAATTCGAAAGCTTGCAGCTGGAGGAATCGCTTATTGCGCTAGTCATGGAAGAGAATGCTCATGCTAAGGAGGATCCCACTGTTGCTCCTAAGGTGGTGATTTCCAACTCCTCTGAGGAGGCTACTTAATTTCCTGTGTATCTCTATATCTCAATAATTATGTAATTTTGATATTATCCAAGCAACACCATATGGGTTGCTTAACTTCGTAACTATAACCTATTCTCAGGTTTTTTATAAATATTAATATAGCTGGGCTTCAAGCCCTTTTTTTACTTATAAAAATGAATTTCTGATAGCTTTGACACCAAGTTAAATTTTATTGTAATGTTATTAAGATCATGACAATAATATTGCTTGGTAAACACTAAGAATTCTCTAAGGATTTGAGAATGAGTTGGAATTCTTGAATATTTACCAGGATCATTGTGCTAACTTATAAAACATTAAATCAATATAAAAATAAACGTGTGAACATAAAATACTGCTAATGTGTTAAATTCATATATGAAGTAGGATCAATGGCCCTCCTTAAAACAATATTACAATGAATCTCTGTTCCACCCTACATTCCAAATACTAACTATAAATGATTTTATATTTAAAGAAGAAGAATTTGATATTAGATTTGGAGAGTAGATGAATTGTAGAGAAATAATTCTTACAAATAGATTTAAAAGTAATTTTGTATTAATAGTCGAATCCAATTAAGTCAAATTATTAGTTGATACTTCTCTTTATTAATATTAATATGATATGGATAAGTTTGCACTTACATATGACTATCCATATATCTATAATTAAATAAAAGGAGTGCATCTTAAACACATATAATAGTGTATGGTTAATTATATATACTAAGATATGCATACATGTATATCTACACATACAACAATATCACCTTCTCAATCAAAGACCCTTAGCCCATTCATTGTTTCCCGATGGTTAAATGTGGAATAAAAGGGAAACTTGGTCTTAATGAATTAGTATAAAGTGCAATATAAAATATTATTATAATCACTTTATATTGTTTTATTAATGATAAAGTTAAAATAAAAAATGATAAAGTGATAAAATAAAAAGAAATAAATTGATAAAGACACTTTATTTTATTTTATTTTCTTAAGGAAAATGCGACCCATATGGAGGATAAAAAAGGTAAAGAAAAATATTAAATGCGGGGAAATAAATCGGATTGGTGGTTGTGTGTGGCTAAAAGGCCAAATGCGGTTATAAAAGCAAGTTGAATTGCAAGGGGAAGACATTTATTTTTGTTTATGATAATTTTTAGATTTGTGGTGTAATCTTACGTGTTTCCCATAAAAACTCCAAAGGACAAAAACCCTTTGAAATTTGCTTTAGAGAACAAAAAATCTCTTTAAGCTTAGAGAGAGGAATGAAAACTCTTCTTTCTTTTGAGAGGGAGCTCTATTTAGGAGTTTACATTGATTTTCAAGGGTCTACTTCATATTTCCAGCAGTTATTAAAGGTTAAAGTTGCAGATTTATATTGTTTCCAGCTAGGGTTTGAAGACACAAGTGTTGGGGAAGATTTCTACCTTCAAATTCAAACTGATCTAGGGTTATCTACACCAGCGCGAGTGGATTTTGACCCATTCTAGGGCATGAATATCCCGGATCTCATCACCAACATCTTTGTTATATTTTTAGAGCTTGAAATTAGTTGGTTTGCATATTTTTGGGGTTGAGGAAACTCCATTTTCAGCTAAGCCTGTAACTACCAATCTACATATTTTATAAAATAATTGCATCATATTATTGATCCAAAATTTGGTATTTTTCTCATATTTGTTTCCTTATAAATTTTTTTGATCTATTTGGGATAAGAATTGAGTTGTTTTACTTCATACCTTGTGGGTTCTCACTCCTAGAGTAGGTCGTACTTTTTAGCAATAATTCATATTTGCATTATAAATTTTTTAATATTTTCTACAACTTGTTGTGTTGGTTGTGATTTGTGGATAATCGATTTGGGGTTAGAAAAATTTCCATTGGGGACATTACACATACAAGTGTATGTGTGGATATACTTGTGTGTAGGTATGTGTATGTGTATGTGTATGTGTATGTGTATGTGTATGTGTATGTGTATGTGTATGTGTATGTGTATGTGTATGTGTATGTGTATGTGTATGTGTATGTGTATGTGCACGTGCATGTGCATGTGCATGTGTATAGAAAAACACATTAAAATTATAAATTTTGGTCTTGTATTACAATATTGATAGTATATTATGTTTATTTTTATTATTATTTTAATAATTAGTTTTTAATAACATACATGACTTTACAAACATTTCACTCAATAAAAAAATACATTAAAAATCAATGTCTTGTTGAAAACATGAAAAAATATATAATTCATTTTTTATTATGATGATAATCTATGATAAAATCCCTACATTTTCCAATCATATCATTGAAATTAAAAAAAAAATGTATCATGTATATCAAAACTTAATCAATGCTAGTGCTCGCGTCTGCTCGCATCCTGCTTGTGCCCTGCTCACGCCCTGTCTGCTCGCGTCTTGCACCATGGTGTCTACCCAAGCCCTAGCAACCAAAAATGCGAACCTTAAATCTGACTCGGCAAGAACTTAGTGGACAGGCAAGGGAGATGGAGGCGGCTCAGCACCCTGGTCATGGATCGACCTTGCCTTCACTGCAGGGAGCTCCGTACCTCTATCTAAGAATGACAGCGCAAACCCTAGCTGAGATCTACCACAAGATCCATCTGGGGGTGTTCTTGTGGCAACACCTCGTAATGGACATTTAAAATATGTGTTGGAAGGTTCAGTTCGTGACAGATTGGAATTGGACAGAGATGCTAGTCGCGGCCATATTGGGTCATCCTTCAAAAACGTTTTAAACGGAAAGGAATCTTCCATGAAACCTACAGACGTTACCCCATCTATTACATTCAGGGAAGAGGTCATTTCCTTTGAGATTTACTATAATGAGCACGCTGTGATTTACAGATTCAGGGGACTATGGCCCAGCCTTCCTATTCTTCACGTGTGGATCTCTGAGCACTGGACTCCAATTTTAACTGGAAAAATAGACTTGTATCCGTGTGCTAAAGGTATTTTCATTGTAAATTTCTCTTTAATAGCTGATAGAAACATCATTGCTTGCAAACTTTGGACCTACAAATCTAAATATTTGATCATTAAACCCTAGTTTCCATCCTTCAACCTACTCACAAAATCTTTCTCATGGAAACCTGTTTGGATCAGGCTGCCCCATTGACCTCTCCAGTTCTGGAGTCATGACTGTTTTACATCCATTGGAAATGCCTTGGGAACTACACTCTATATAGATTCTCAAACCACTAATTACACCCATACTACTTATGCTCGAATCCTGGTGGAACTTGACACTGATAAAAATCTTCCTGCAACCATAGATCTTAGACTGCAAAACAGAACTCAGTCACAACCCCCTGATTATGAAGGTCTTCCTTTTTGTTGTAGAATGTTTTTTTGCTTAGGGCACACCTCTATTGAGTGTGGGATGGAAAAACGTCAACATGAGAAGCGTAACTGGTGGAAAGACGCATTTATGAAAAACCTGATTTTTGATGCAAAAAAGGGTCTAGATTCAAATGCAGATACAAATATTGAATCCATTTCAGCCCCGAAAATTGAATCTCAAATTGTGAGTAGCATGAAAAATGCGCAAGCTATTGAGGGTAGCATGGAAAATGATAAATATCTCTCCCAGGGTAACAACGTGGCTGTCCCAAAAGGGACAAATGCAACTAAGGAAAATACTCCTTTTGTCATGTTTTTGGGCCCTGAATCTGCCATCTTGAGGCCAAAAATTAGGATTTAAATTAGAGTTCAATTTTTTCCTATTTTTGGGCATTAGTTAATTTTAGTTTAATATTGAAGAAAGAGGCAAAATTTTAATTGAGGGTTGATTCACCTTTACATTTTGTCAATGAAAATTACTTCTAAATACATAAATTCGGTGTATTTGTTTTAAACCCTAATTTTCTAATATTTCTAAGAAATTTAATAATTTTAGATTTCCAAAATTTCAAAGTATACTGATGCGCTAGAATTAGCAGGAACTTGACAAGGTCATCACTTGAGCTCCGGGTGTCTGTTTGAGTCCATTTTTTTTAAACTACATGTTTCAATGAGACGAATGCAGTGGCAACCTGCCCTACCTATTGGGGCAAGTTTTTGTCATGTTTTTGGGCCCTGAATCTGCCATCTTGAGGCCAAAAATTAGGATTTAAATTATAGTTCAGTTTTTTCCTATTTTTGGGCATTAGTTAATTTTAGTCTATTAGTTGCATTATGAGTTAGAAAGTTCAAAATTCCTTTAATTAGGGATGTAGAATATGTGTGGCAATTTATATGCCCATAGGAATAAGTATGCGAACTTACTAAGAATAGCAGGTTCTAGTAAACTGCTAAAAATAGTAATTTCCGCCACCTAGAGTAGATTTAGTTAGAGTTAGCTAGAGTTTACTTGGCAACTCGAGTTGGGAGTTTTATTATTTAAGAAACATTGTAATTCATTATTCAATAACAAAGAAGGAGATCTATTTTCTTTTGGAGTTCATATTATTTGCAGTATATCTGGTTTGTTCATAATTTGGCTACATTATCTGGTATCAGAGCTGGTTCTAAGTATTTTTTAAAAAAATGGTAGGAAGAGGAAGAGGAAGAGGAGGTAGTATTGCCTAGATGAATATGAATATGCAAGATCTGCAGAGACAAGTTGTTGCACTTGCTGCAATGATAACCTGGAGAGGAAATCAAGGTGGAGATGACACATATGAAGAAGAAGTTTGTGAAGAGGAGGAAACGTAAGCACCACCATTAGCTTTTGAAGAAAATATGCTTCGAGCATTAGAAGGAAAGAATGCTGGGATAAGAGTTGATGTTTCAGAGTATGGTGGTAAAACCAGAGGAGCTGATAGACTGGTTTACTAGCATGGGAAATTTTTTTGAGTGGAAGGCTATTTCAGAAGAAAAGAAGGTAAAATTTACATGCATGAAATTGAAAGGTCATGCTATGTTATGTTGGGATCACCTATAGAAAAAATGGTCAAGAAAGGGGAAAGAAAGAGTTAGGACGTGGAGTAAGATGGAGAAGAAGCTGAAAGATAAATTTCTCCCTGTGGATTATACACAAACCCTTTACAGGAGGTTTCAGAATCTCAGATAGAACTTACAAATAGTGCAAGAATACACAGATGAGTTCTACAAGTTGTCCATTCATGTAGAGCATGAAGAAACTGAGGAACAATTAGCTGCAAGGTATGTTAATGGATTAAAATTTTCTATTCAAGATGAGATAAGTATGCATAGGATTAAAAGCATGGAGGATGCTTATCAATTAGCCTTAAAGGCTAAGGAAAAACAAAATCGGCAAAGTTTTAGGAGATCACCTAGAATGAATAGGGGGGCATCATCTTCCTTTCGGGGATGAGCTATTTTCAACCAAGGTAGGGGAGAATCATCTCGTGGAGTGGAAAATCAAGAGGATACGAGACAAGATTTCCAGAATCAACAAAGAGGTAGATGATTTTCTAGGGGTAGAGGATATGTTGGTGATAGAGGATGGGAGGCTCCACGAAGACCATTTGTTTGTTACAAATGTGGTGAAGAAGGGAATCGAGCTTTTGAATGCCCACATACTTATACACATGACAAAAGGCAAGGAGATGCTCCAAGATTAAATCTTGTTGAAGTTGAACAAGTAGAAGATGAACAGGACCTGGAAATTCCACCAGATGTAAGAGAAACTCTGATGATCAAGAGGACGATTATTACTCCAAGAAAGGAGGTGAAGGGGGATGCATGGCTGCGTACAAATATTTTCATAACAAGATGCAATTCAGGAGGAAAGGTATGTAATGTTATTATTGATGATTGTAGTTGTGAGAATATGGTTTCAAATGAGATGGTCGATAAATTGGGTCACATTGTGAGAAGAATCCTAACCCTTATTGTATTACATGGTTTAAGAAGGGTAATGAAATTACTATTGATAAGAGATTTTTAATAAGCTTTTCTATTGGGAATAGTTATAAGGATAAGATTTGGTGTGATGTTGTTCCTATGGATGCATGTCATATGCTACTAAGAAGACCATGGCAGTTTGATAGAAAAGTTATTCATGATGGGGAAAAGAATACTTATATTTTCTAGAAGGATGGCACAACAATAGTTTTTCTACCTCTTAAAGAAGAGGGGAAGGCTGAAAATATGCTTTCTGCAAAGGAATTTTTGAAGGAGGCAAAGGCAACCAGTTTTTGTTATGCACTAGTTGTAAATAAAGATGAACCTATAAGTGCTCAAATACCAATAGACACATCATAATTAATAGAAGCATTTTTGGATGTTATTCTTGATGACCTACTAGATGGATTACCACCCAAAAGAGATATTCAACACCATATTGATTTTATTCCAGGGTCTTCACTCCCAAATCAAGCGGCTTATAGGATGAGCCCGACATTAGATGCAAAGTTGAATAGGCAAGTATCAGAGCTTGAGTGAAAGGGGGTCATAAGGGAGAGCATGATTCTATGTGCAACAACATATTTATTAACACCAAAGAAGGATGGAACATGGAGAATGTGCACGGATAGCAGAGCAATCAATAAAATTACAATCAAGTATCAGTTCCCAATACCTCACCTTGATGATATGATGGATGTGCTTGCTGGATCTAAGTATTTCACCAAGATTGATCTTCGAAGTGGTTATCATCAGATTCGCATCAGAGAAGGAAATGAGTGGAAAACAACATTCAAGATAGGAAATGGATTATATGAGTTGTTGGTGATGCCATTCGGGTTATCCAATGCACCTAGTACTTTTATGAGATTGATGAACACCGTGCTATGGGAGTATAATGGTAAGTTTGTTGTGGTTTATTTTGATGATATCTTGATCTTTAGTAAAACTAAAGAAGAACATTTGAGGCATCTAAGGTTGGTATTTGAAGTGTTAAGGAAAGAGAAACTCTATGCAAATATGAAGAAGTGCACATTCATGCAAGAGAGCTTGGTATTCTTGGGATTTATTATTTTAGCAGATGGGGTATAGATGGACTCAGAAAAGATAAAGGCAATTATTGAATGGCCTACTCCACGGAGTATAATAGACGTAAGAAGCTTTCATGGTCTAGCAACATTTTACAGAAAATTTATTAAAAATTTCAGCAGTATTGTAGCACCTATAATAGATTGCACAAAAGGAAGGGAGTTTTTGTGGACAAAGGCAGCTGAGGATAGTTTTCAATTCTTGAAGAAGAAGGTGACAGAGGCACCCATTTTGGCACTACCAAATTTTGATAAAGTGTTTGAGGTTGATTGTGACGCCTCACATGTGGGTATTGGAGCTGTTCTAAGTCAAGGAGGAAAGCCAATAGCTTTCTTTAGTGAGAAACTGAATGAGGTAAGAAAGAACTACTCTACTTATGATGTGGAATTTTATGCAATTATAGAAGCATTAAGGCATTGGAGGCTTTACTTAGTGCCTAAGGAGTTTGTGTTATTTACAAACCACATAGCCCTGAAGTATGTGAATACCCAAAAGAAGTTGAATAGTAGGAATGTAAAGTGGGTATCATTTTTGCGAGGGTTATAATTTTTCTCTAAAACATAAATCCGGAAAACAGAATCAAGTTGCCAATGCATTGAGTAGGTGTGTGACTTTGTTTACCACTATGGAAAATGATGAGGTGGTGGGGTTTTGAAGCAATAAAGGGTTTGTATTCTTTTGATTATGATTTCAAGGATATTGTTGAAAGACTAATTAGTCCATTTTCAGGCAATGCAGGAGATGTCCTGGATGAGTATATTTTACAAGATGGATACCTATTCAAGGGATGCCAACTATGTATTCCAGTTGGGTCTTATGAGAGAGAATATAGTGAAAGAGTTGCATAGCAGAGGGTTGGCTGGGCATTTTTGGTAAAGATAAGATGATAGCCTTGGTAGCAGACAAATACTATTGGCCAAAGCTGAAAAGAGATGTGGTAAGATATCTGGAGAGATGTCGAATTTGCCAACTCTCGAAAGGCCATGCATAGAATATAGGGTTGTATATGCTGTTGCATGTTCCTAAAGGGTTGTGGACAGATCTGAGTATGGAATTTGTTTTGGGATTACCAAAAACACAACGAGGTAATGACTCAATTTTTGTGGTTATTGATAGATTTTCTAAGATGGTTCATTTTATTTCCTGCAAGAAAATAAGTGATGCAATAGGCGTAGCAGATTTGTTTTTTAGAGAAGTTGTTCATTTGCATGGTGTTCCAAAAACTATTACTTCAGATAGGGACACAAGGTTCTTAAGTCACTTCTGGCGGACTTTATGGAAGAAATTTGGAACTCAACTACAGTTCAATAGTGCCTATCATCCGCAGACTGATGGGCAAATAGAGGTGGTAAATAGGAGTTTAGGAAACCTGTTAAGGTGCATCATTGGGGAAAATCTAAAACAATGGGACTTAGCATTACCACAAGCTGAGTTTGTATATAACAGTTCCATAAACAGATCCACGGGAAAGTCTCCATTTTCAATTGTGTATGGGAGTAATCCAAATGGGGTGTTAGATTTGGTACAACTACCGATCGATGGCAGAGTCAATGATGATGCAGAAGCATTTGCCAAACATATACAACAATTGCAGGAAGAAGTGCGGAAGAAGCTGCATAATAGTAATGATAAGTATAAGGAAATAGTAGATGTGCACAGACGGAGAAAGGTATTTACAGTTGGTGAGTTGGTTATGGTATATTTGCATAAGGAAAGGTTTCCAAAAGGAACCTATAACAAGCTGAAGTACAAGAAGATTGGTCCCTGTAAAATCGTGAAAAAAAAAATGATAATGCTTATGAGGTAGAATTGCCAAGGAATTTTGATATTTCTCCAGTGTTTAATTTTTCACAATTATATGTTTTTCATTGGGATGGTGCAGAAGGGGATGTTATTGATGAAGTAGTAGATTGGAGGGTAGCAGGTTCTGGTGAAGAAGAAAGAAGAAGTGGATCATATTCTAGATAAGAAAGCAATGGACACGCGACATGGGGAAATACAACAAATATTTGGTACATTGGAAAGGAGCTGAACAAGAGGAAAATACTTGGGTCACAGAGTGGGAGATTAAGAATTGAGTAGGATGGAAGCTAAATGGAAGCAGTTTGAAGAAGACTAGCTTGCAGTTGCTACGTTTTTTTTCAAGCAAGGGAGAATGATGCACAAGAATTAACAGGAACTTGACAAGGTCATAACTTGAGCTCTGGGTGTCCGTTTGAGTCCATTTTTTTTTAAACCATGTGTTTCAATTAGATGAAAGCAGAGGCAACTTTCCCTACCCGTTGGGGCAAGTTTTTGGCACGTTTTCGGGCCCTAAATCTGTCATCTTGAGGCCGAAAATTAGGATTTAAGTTATAGTTCAGTTTTTTCCTATTTTTGGGCATTAGTTAATTTTAGTCTATTAATTGCATTATGAGTTAGAAAGTTGGCAATTCCTCTAATTTAGGGATGTAGAAGATGCGTGGCAATTTTTGTGCCCGTACGAATAAACATGTGAACTTACTAAGAATCGCAAGTTCTAGTAAATTGCTAAAAATAGTAATTTCCGCCACCTAGAGTAGATTTAGTCAGAGTTAGCTAGAGTTTACTTGGCAACTCAAGTTGGGAGTTGTTTTCTTATTTAGGAAACATTGTAATTCATTATTCAAGAACAAAGAAGGAGATCTATTTTCTTTTGGAGTTCATATTATTTGCAGTATATCTGGTTTGTTTATAATTTGGCTACATTATATACTCTTATATGTATGCAATATCTTTATTTTATTTTTAAATATATTCCAATTTAAATCTAATTACAATTAGATTTGATAAGTTTAATGCACTTGTGTATTTAAAAATATTTTCCACACTTAAAAGGCTAAATATTACATTATATATTCTTAGAATTGATAAACAAAAATATAAATTAAAAACTATGTACTTATTTTTTCTTAAAGATTGATTATTGTGTTTTCTCTACAATATATTTGAAACATTAGATATTGTCAAACATAATAAAATGGATCAAGAACTAGTAATTAATGTTATTATATAATTTTACAATACAAAATTATGTATTGTAATTAAAATTATTGTTAAAATAAATTATAGGAATTGTCCATGGAAGTCTTATGGTACTTTTAGAAGCAAATATCCTTAAAGTATGTGAAGGAAAAGTTAGGGCCCTTACTAAATTCTCTACATAATTCATTAGAGGATTGGTGCATGTGCAACTATCTTAGGATTTGAATATCTCCAAATAATAATTAGACAAGCACTTGAAAATTGCTCTTCTCATAGTCATTGCAAAACATATTATTAGATCAAGTGGCTACCCAAATTCAAATCTTCTTTTGGCTGGACTACCCTCCATGCTTATGTTATAGAAGTCACTATCATGGAGTATTATTGGAGGCTTATTAAGGGTTCTTATTTTGAACAATGTACTAATGGACACAAAATTGGATGAAACTCATTATTCTAAATATGGAGATGAGCTTATTGCTATCCATAGAGATAAAACCCTAGTTTAAATCTTATAGAACTCTACTGGTAAAGAGAAGAGAGCAACAATGAGGAAGAAATGGAAAGTATTGAGAGTAAAATGCCTGAATGGCTTGAAATTCTAATTGATTTCAAGACACAATGGACAATAGAGGCCTTAAAATATATTGTCAAGAAATTTGATGAGAATAAAAGAGCTAAATGAAAACTTAAGATGAGTTTGACAAAAAGGACAGAGAAGGGGGCATGGACTTCTAGAATTCTAAAATGCTAGGAAATAGTGAGATTACACGGTGAACTATAATAGAAAAAGGGGCTATGAAGATTCAAATTGATAACTGAAATGAGGGACATGTTTCCATTGTTGTTGTGCATCCTAAGAGTACTGAGGAAAAGAAACTTTAATATTTTAATTTGATTATCTGTAATTACTGAACTTTTTATTTGTGACTTGTGTTGAACATGGTTGTTGTTGGTCCTCTTTTTGACTCATGTGTTTTGGATCTATTTTAAGCCTTATTTATTATTTGTTTTCCCCAGAGACATTGTTTTATAGTTTATTTTACAATATAAAAAATTAAATTAAATTATAGGATAGCACATACAAATTATCTCACCTAATAAAGTGGATGAAGAACTAATAAATAAAACAGTATTGAACATTATTATATACTTTTACTATATATTTTTTTATAATAATATATTAAACTATAATTATTATTTAAATTAATTATAGGGCAACACATATCTTACAAAATTTCATAGTAAGTTTTTTTAAAGAAATCAAAAGTGAATTAAAATTTTGTAAAAATATTTTAAAATTAAATAAATTAATGCATTTACATAATTAATTTTTTTTACTACCTTACTATTTTCATAAAGATTTATCATTTGCATAGACTTCCTAACTTACATGATTTTGGTTAAACATGTAATATTCTAGTCTATTGGGTTTCTTGTGTCATTTTCAATGTTGATTCACCTTATTATGTAGACAAATTCCCCCCACCTATTATTAAAGGTTTCCTCCATCTTTAAGGATTTGATGTGTTTATGGTTTCAATTAATTGTATAGTATTTCCAAATAATTTAATTATTTTAATTTTTTTGAATTTCCTATATTTAAGATCATATTATTATATCCATAGATATAATTTGATTTATTGATATATCTTAAATTAATCTAGATTAAAATGATAAGTGGTTAATTTAATATACTTGTAAATATAAAACCATTTTCCATACTTATAAAAGACAAAATAGTATATTGTTGAATGTTTTACAATTGAGATAGTAACTTAAGTGGGTTTGACTGTGTGGAAACATCAAAGTACACTTAAGCAGTGGATCATTCCTATTCATATTCATATATAATTTAGAATATTTGTATTTACCATAGGATAAGTATAATATATAACAATTTAGTATGAAGGTTGATAAAAGAATGTAATAATGTGAGATGTAAAATAGAAATAATTAATATTAAATTTGATGTTTATTTTATTGTTATAGGATATGTTTCTTTGTTTATAGAAGGTGATAGAAAAATCACAATATTTTGCGTATATGATGGAGTTCAATAAAGATGGTCATCTTTAAATTTGACATCCATTTAATTGTTACATGATATGATAGGTATATGATAGAGTTTGTAGTCTTTTATCTGAACGATCCAAGGAAGTGGTGTAACTACATTAAGATCATACATCATAAAGTGGTCGATGAGAAAATTGTCGAAAAGGTAGTAAGAACTATTAATCAATATAAAACTCATCAATCAATAAAATTATGTAACAAATCCAAAACAATTAGGTCAAAAATAATACACATTGACTTTTTTCAAAAAAATATATTTAAAACCTTAATGACTACAACACCAATCCTCTTAATTGTTGAAGCTTCTAATTAAAACAAGAATAAAATATATAATAAATTTAATATGAGTTTGCTTTTTAAGAAGTGAAAAACTTAGATTCCACATTAGCAAGGCTTTATAGAACTAATATCTTAGATTCCACTTATTTTATAATTTAATAGAATTATGGGAATTCAAGAATATCTTACTCTAGGAAAGGCAAGGGGAAAAAAGCATTTTGTACAAAGCTTTGTTTGTACACTTCAAATAACGTTGAATACAATGCACTCAAAGAAAAGTCGGTCGTGAAATGGCTTAGAAACACCATGCAAACTACGGAAGATAACACCAGATATTTATGACTGACAAAAGCAAGGCGTAAAATAATTTGTACCGTTAACCAGTGACCCATATGACTTTAACTCCAAGAAATAATCAATCAGAATGAGAATCAAATGCAATTCAGTCAATGCCTTGAAACTCAAATGTTTTGCCTTCTAATCTTCCGTGTTAAGCATCAGAATATTGATTGACTGTGTTATTTAGTGCAGGGTAAAATTTATTGTTGGGTATATAGAGGTAGTGAATTTTGAGAAAATATATTTGGTGTAGGAATTTTTTGTTTCTATCTTTATGTTACCGGAATCTTGGAATCCGTAAATTAGAATGTGATTGTTGTTGTAATACATGTGAGAGTAGATCAATATATGTGTGTAGGAAGATCTCTTTAATAAGTTGGAGACTTAATAAGCATTATCTCTCAACATCATCTGCTCAAAATCAAATTTATATTTGGCGTAACATTATATTAAGAAGAGTTAATCTGTTATTAACTTATATTAATTGAAGGAACATACCATTTTATTCTCAACAAACCAGTCGTTTATAAGAGCATTTGAATAGATAACTGCATTAAAACAGGAGAAGTTGATGAAGAAAGAAATGTACTAACTGAGAATTAGTCAGCAGGCACATGGATTAGCTGCACGGTGCAGCCCTCTGCAACTAAAATCCCTTCTTATGTCATCAATGCTTACTGTCAAAGTTTGTCGTTTTGTTATGCAAGTTTATCATTCGTCCAGTCCACTGTCCAGTCATGGTAGTCACACAGCTGCAGTTTTCTTGCTTTATTTTTGGCAGTTTGACGTTTTCCCTAAGTAAATAAAGGAGCTCCACTGGCAGAGGAAGAGACGTGGAGACAGTTTTGTCTGCCAAATCAGGACCCACACAGTACACTGCAACAAAGGAGCGATGGAGATTAGTCCAGTGCCCACTGTACGATCTACCTACCTATCCCTACGACTTAGGGCACTCTCCCTTTCTTCATCATGGGTAGAGGTCATGTATGTTTGAATTTTCTAGGGGTAGGGTATCTATATCTCCTATTTGATATACAGTTGTGTATTTCTTAGATTATGAGTTGAGGTAAGTTATTTGTTGATTTAAAAATAAGTTGTGTTTTTCTTAGATTATGAATTGAGGTAAGTTATTTGTTGATTAAAAAACGAGTAATTTGCATCATAAATTATAAAACCGAATTTTCTTATTATAGAGGATACAAGTTAGGGCGCTCTCTCTCCCCCTTCCACTGTTTATTATAAAGATCACAAGTTTGAATCTTCTCAAGACAAGACACCCACACCTAATTTTTTAAGGATAGAGTAGGCACACCTCATATTTGAAGCACAAGTAAATATCTACTGACCTTAAAACAAACAGCCCAACATCATAAACTATAAAATCAATTATTAATATTATTATTTAAGTATAATATACCTAAATCAGCCTATATCTTTCACCGCAAAATATGAAGCACGCATGGATGTGTCTACTGACAGAAATTGGCTTAGTGCATTTGCTTTTTGGCCTTTGGATTGTCATTTCGAGAAGGTTGATGTGCCCATTTTCATGCCTCCGGCGCAAACAAAGGAAAAAAGAACAGACAAGAAATCTTGGAAATTCTACATACTTCATTGCTCACAGGTTTTGTTGGCTTGTTTTTGTGCGGTTGTGCACTGTGTGCCGAACAAAGAAACACAAATCTCTGAGTGTATTCACTGTCACATCCGCACCAGAAGTAGCAAAACATACATATAACTTACATTAAAGAAAAATCCATACAAGACATCTACATTAATACATCCAGCGGTAACGAAAATACATCCTAATACCAACAAAAATACTACTATTAAAGAGATAACGTTTTTACAGTCGATAAAAATCAATGAGAAAATGTCTGCAAAAACTATAAGATTTTGATATTATCAACATTTCAGATCAAGCTTACAAACTTGTATTAATGCCATAAAATTAGTGTAACCAATAAAATAAAATGTCTTCATGAGCAAAATACACTTCTGGGAAGGAAAATATTTGTGTCTCAAAACACTCTACATTTACAGACAAGGTTTTCACAGTGCATAATGAATTTTATTAAAATTTTGAAAATACTTCTGGAGAAAACTGTGTAAAAGATTTTTTTGTTAAGTTATAACAATCCATCATCAAAGATTGATTGAGAAGTTTATTATACAGTGTGAAACATAAAAATCTGAATCAACCTTTGTAATTTCATGGATTGTGAAAACATCAAATCTCTTTTAAGACTACAATGTTTACACAAATCGCATATAAATCAGTTCAATCTATGAAATAAAATGTATTCCTATTCATAAGCAAAATACTTATCTATAAACCATCTACAGTTTAAAAAAACATTAAGTTTTCACACTCCGTAGATGAATTTCGTTTTTTCAGAAAGACATTTCAGATCGCATTTGGTAATCCGTCCACAATGTTGCACACAGACCGCAAAAAATCCAGCTGAGTGAACATATTGAAAGTAAATTTGCCGTGTTAAGAAACAACATAGGAATTTGCAAAACTTAAAACGGTATTCCGCTCGGTCGAGACTGCATGGAGAATCCAAACGACTCACTCAGATGCAGTTTAACATTAAAATTACTGTACAGACGAGAACAATCTCGGGGGGAAATAAATTTATGTGATTTGCATTTCCCCCTAGAAAACACCACTACTAAATCTGAAACAAAAAGGAGAAGAAGAACAAGAACAAGAAATTCTGACCAACTGGTTTGAATTTGAGGAATTGAGAATTGAATAAAAGTTTGGTCATGTTTTCTTGCCGAGGGTGTGTTTGTTGTTGTGCATCCACACCTTGAGAACGTGTCTCTTTACGCCGGCATCGTGACAGAACTGCTGCACGGCGCCCTCGTCTTGTTTCTGAATCCTCCATCCCAACTTCTCCGCAAACGAAAACATCTTGTCTTTCTGATCCTGGCTAAACTTCGTTCTGAAACCGCTTTTTCGCCGCCGCCGAACTCCCCGCCGCCGCCCGCATTCAAGTGTTCTTCGCTAGAAACTAAGGGCAAATGCCCCCCGGGGGAGCGGCAAAGCCAGGGTCGCCTGCGCCTGAGAGGAGCCGAGCGCCACAAAGCCGCCGCCTCTTTTCCTAGTGCAAAACACGCAGCACGGTTCTCCTTCGACTTCCCTGCGGTGGAAATTGCGGTGGCAAAGACAGGCGGCACATTTCAGCGCCTCCAGCGTCCCTTCCTCGCCGCTCGCCATGAACTCTCCGCACCCGTCCACGGCATGCCCGCCTAAACTGGCCGCATGGTTTTTCAAGCATTCTCTGTAAACAAAACTCTTTCTTTCTCTTCCCCCCGCCGGAAATCTCCTCCGCGCCATTGCTCGCATTGCTCAGAAATTGCAGCTTGAAGAACGACTCCGTATCGAATCATAGTTCACACCGGCATTTGCATCCGATATCATCCCCTTCATTTCCTCCAAATTCCATCCTACTCCCACACCTTATTCCATTAAAAAAAAAAATCCTCAAACCCTCACGCCGGATCCACAAAAACCCTCCCTCAGAGAAGATCTTCTTAATCCCAATGTTTAACAAGCTCTAATCTGTTCCACTGGATTTATAATTTGGCGCAAATTAACGACCAGATGTTATGACAGAAGTGAGGGAAACAGAAACAGAAACAGAAACCGAAAAAAAAAAACCTAGGCAAAAATCAAATGGACCTTCCCAATGCTATAAAAAACTCAAGACTAAAATATAAAAAAGGTGGATTTCAATCCAAGCAAGAAAATAAACATGTGTTTACTTAGGGTCATTAAAAAAATTATTATAAACCCTACTGTAACACCTCCGTTTCCCTTAAACGTCGCGCTGCTTGGGAAAGAGCAGTTTGAAGTTTGAACGACCGGCCCTTCCGGTAAATTTTTTAGCGCAGTGGAAGCGCGTGGAAACGTATCTGATATTTAAGCGAGGGTTGACCGTAGATTATGCGAACGAGCTGCGTACGCTTCCCGCCACGCCGAGCTTCCGTACTTTTATGGACACGGTCACAACGTAGCTTGCTGAACTTCCATTTGCTTTCAATACGACGACTGTATGCCTCCACGACATGTATTGTCTTTACATATTTGAAGTTTCTAAGTACCTTCCACATTTTTTAAAACAAATTTGTTTTTTTCGAGAAAGAAAAAGGGAAAAATTGTTAAACTTGTGTAAATGCATCAAATTATGCAAACCACATCTTGATTTATATTTCCCATTTATTATTAATAATAATTGGTAATTGCACTGAGTTGAAAATTATGTCAGAGAGAATATAAATATTTATATATTTATTTTGGCACAGGGGAAAATAATGTTGTCGGAAAAAAACTGCTCATAAAACATTACCGGATTTTAAGACTTTCCAGCGAAGGCAACTTCAAAGGTGGACGCCTACCGGCAAATAATATAGTATTGTTATACAATTCTATTAAACATATGCCATAAATTATGAGTTTAATCAGAACGAGTCCGCTAATACAAAAGCCTTGACTTTCTAATGAGTCTAATGTGATTTATAATATTATTAATGATTGTTTACAGAGAGTCAAGTTGATTTGCGAAGAGTTGGGTGTAATTATTATATGAGTTCAGAATAGATGGATTGCTCGGAACTTCTCTACATCAGAAAGAATTTACACATCTTTTGGGTATCTGTGTTCATCTACATGATTTGAATCTAAGATTTATCCCCTCTCATGCTCTCGTTTTACTTTTTATGTGCATTTTAAGAATATATATAATGCACTTTCATTATATTTAAAAATTGACAACACAATAGAACAATAATGAAGTAACAAATGAAGGGTACTATTAAGGGAAAACCACTACCTTCCAAGAACACCGAGAGGGTCAATGGTTAAATAATGCATACGTTTAACACTTTTACATGTTCTTGTATTAAAATCTAGATCATCAACACGAGTATGTTATTTTATTCTTTAATGCAAGATAAGCTTTTCCTTTGGATCAACACTATTAAGGCATAATGAATGGTTTTGTTGAATGAATTCCTTAAATTTCTTTGACCTCGATAAAAAAATTGGATGTTAGGGGAAAGAGGCTCGAGCCGAAGAAGCCCAAAATGATGATTATGTTCATATCTCCTCCCCTATTAACAAATTCTTAAAGTGTTTATGTTAAGAGTTTTTGAGCATTAGTGTAAAAATGGAAGGAAAAATGTCATTAGAGTAATGACTACTCATGGAGGTCATTTGGTCAATGAGTAAAAATCCCACAAAAAAATAATTATCTATTTAAATTTCTCCTGAATTCTTTAAGGTTAACATAAAATACATGATTGCATTGTAATTGGTTACTCCCACATTGGTAATAATTGTAAAATAAGGGTTATATATAAGATAATATACTCTCCAAAATATTTTTGAATGGGAAAAGAGGCTAGAGGATGAGAAGCTTGAAATGGTGAATTATATCTATCACTCCTCCCCCAAGTAACAAATGTTTATTAAGTGGGTATCCTTGCCTTTTGATTCTTAGTATAAAAACACGAGGAAAATGTCACTTGGGTAAGGATTTTTTGTAGTAGTATAAAACACATAAATAAAAATTAGGGGTAATTTAAGTCGTAATATTTTCCATTTGGTTAAAACTATTTTTTTGTCATTTGAATATGGTTAATTGTGTGAAAATATGCATTGGTTGATTAGGTTAATTTGTATATAATTTTATATATTTGTACTTCTAATCACCTTATAACATATATTCAAACATATTTTGAGACACATTTTTTCCATAATTACTACACATGTTTGGGTCTCATTGCCCTTATTTGAGACATGCATTAGTTTTTTTGAATCAACACACACACACACACACACACACACACACACACACACACACACACACACCACACACACACCACACACACACACACACACACACACACACACACACACACACACACACACACTCACACACACCAGCAACACTACACACCGACACACACACACACCCCACACACACACACACCACACACACACACCCACAAAAACACACCCACAAAATTACTACTATTAAAGAGATCACGTTTTACAGTCGATTTTAAAAAGCAATGAGAAAAGTCTGCAAAAAACTATAAGATTTTGATCTTATCAACATCTTCACCATCAAAGCTTACGAAACTGTTATTAATGCCCTAAAATTAGTGTAACAATAAAAATAAAATGTCTTCATGAGCAAAATACATTCTGGGAAGGAAAATATTTGTGTCTCAAAACACTCTACATTTTACAGACAAGGTTTTCACAGTGCATAATGAATTTTATTCAAATTTTGAAAATACTTCTGGAGAAAACTGTGTAAAAGATTTTTTTGTTAAGTTATAACATCCATCCTCAACGATTGATTGAGAAGTTTTATTCACAGTGTGAACATAAAAATCTGAATCAACCTGTTGTAATTTCATGGATTGTGAAAACATCAAATCTCTTTAAGACTACAATGTTTACACAAATCGCAATAAATCAGTTCAATCTATGAAATAAAATGTATTCCTATTCATAAGCAAATACTTATCTATAAACCATCTACAGTTTAAAAAAACATTAAGTTTTCACACTCCGTAGATGCATTCGTTTTTTCAAGAAAGACATTTTCAGATCGCATTTGGTAATCCGTCCACAATGTTGCACACGACCGCAAAAAATGACAGCTGAAGTGCAACATATTGAACGTAAATTTGCCGTGTTAAGAAACAACATAGGAATTTGCAAAACTTTAAAACGGTATTATTCCGCTCGGTCGAGGCCTGCATGGAGACTCCAAACGACTCACTCAGATGCAGTTTAACATTAAAATTACTGTACAGACGAGAACAATCTCGGGGGGAAATAAATTTATGTGATTTGCATTTCCCCCTAGAAAACACCACTACTAAATCTGAAACAAAAAGGAGAAGAAGAACAAGAACAAGAAATTCTGACCAACTGGTTTGAATTTGAGGAATTGAGAATTGAATAAAAGTTTGGTCATGTTTTCTTGCCGAGGGTGTGTTTGTTGTTGTGCATCCACACCTTGAGAACGTGTCTCTTTACGCCGGCATCGTGACAGAACTGCTGCACGGCGCCCTCGTCTTGTTTCTGAATCCTCCATCCCAACTTCTCCGCAAACGAAAACATCTTGTCTTTCTGATCCTGGCTAAACTTCGTTCTGAACCGCTTTTTCGCCGCCGCCGAACTCCCCGCCGCCGCCGCATTCAAGTGTTCTTCGCTAGAAACTAAGGGCAAATGCCCCCCGGGGAGCGGCAAAGCCAGGGTCGCCTGCGCCTGAGAGGAGCCGAGCGCCACAAAGCCGCCGCCTCTTTTCCTAGTGCAAAACACGCAGCACGGTTCTCCTTCGACTTCCCTGCGGTGGAAATTGCGGTGGCAAAGACAGGCGGCACATTTCAGCGCCTCCAGCGTCCCTTCCTCGCCGCTCGCCATGAACTCTCCGCACCCGTCCACGGCATGCCCGCCTAAACTGGCCGCATGGTTTTTCAAGCATTCTCTGTAAACAAAACTCTTTCTTCCGCCCCCGCCGGAAATCTCCTCCGCGCCATTGCTCGCATTGCTCAGAAATTGCAGCTTTGAAGACGACTCCCGTATCGAATCATAGTTCACCGGCATTTGCATCCCGATATCATCCCCTTCATTTCCTCCAAATTCCATCCTACTCCCACACCTTATTCCATTAAAAAAAAATCCTCAAACCCTCACGCCGGATCCACAAAACCCTCCCTCAGAGAAGATCTTCTTAATCCCAATGTTTAACAAGCTCTAATCTGTTCCACTGGATTTATAATTTGGCGCAAATTAACGACCAGATGTTATGACAGAAGTGAGGGAAACAGAAACAGAAACAGAAACCGAAAAAAAAAAACCTAGGCAAAAATCAAATGGACCTTCCCAATGCTATAAAAAACTCATACTAAAATATAAAAAAGGTGGATTTCAATCCAAGCAAGAAAATAAACATGTGTTTACTTAGGGTCATTAAAAAAATTATTATAAACCCTACTGTAACACCTCCGTTTCCCTTAAACGTCGCGCTGCTTGGGAAAGAGCAGTTTGAAGTTTGAACGACCGGCCCTTTCCGGTAAATTTTTTAGCGCAGTGGAAGCGCGTGGAAACGTATCTGATATTTAAGCGAGGGTTGACCGTAGATTATGCGAACGAGCTGCGTACGCTTCCCGCCACGCCGAGCTTCCGTACTTTTATGGACACGGTCACAACGTAGCTTGCTGAACTTCCATTTGCTTTCAATACGACGACTGTATGCCTCCACGACATGTATTGTCTTTACATATTTGAAGTTTCTAAGTACCTTCCACATTTTTTAAAACAAATTTGTTTTTTTCGAGAAAGAAAAAGGGAAAAATTGTTAAACTTGTGTAAATGCATCAAATTATGCAAACCACATCTTGATTTATATTTCCCATTTATTATTAATAATAATTGGTAATTGCATTCGAGTTGAAAATTACCCCCGAGAGAATATAAATATTTATATATTTATTTTGGCACAGGTGAAAATAATGTTGTCGGAAAAAAACTGCTCGGAAAACATTACCGGATTTTAAGACTTCCCAATGAAGGCAACTTCAAAGGTGGATGCCTACCGGCAAATAATGTAGTATTGTTATACAATTCTATTAAACATAGGCCATAAATTATGAGTTTAATCAGAACGAATCCGCTAATACAAAAGCCTTGACTTTCTAATGAGTCTAATGTGATTTCTAATATTATTAATGATTGTTTACAGAGAGTCAAGTTGATTTGCGAAGAGTTGGGTGTAATTATTATATGAGTTCAGAATAGATGGATTGCTCGGAACTTCTCTACATCAGAAAGAATCAACACATCTTTTGGGTATCTGTTTTCATCTACATGATTTGAATCTAAGATTTATCCCCTCTCATGCTCTCGTTTTACTTTTTAGGTGCATTTTTTAAAAAATATATAATGCACTTTCATTATATTTAAAAATTGACAACACAATAGAACAATAATGAAGTAACAAATGAAGGGTACTATTGATGGAAAACCACTACCTTCCAAGAACACCGAGAGGGTCAATGGTTAAATAATGCATATGTTTAAAACTTTTACATGTTCTTGTATTAAAATCTAGATCATCAACACGAGTATGTTATTTTATTCTTTAATGCAAGATAAGCTTTTCCTTTGGATCAACACTATTAAGGCATAATGAATGGTTTTGTTGAATGAATTCCTTAAATTTCTTTGACCTCGATAAAAAAATTGGATGTTAGGGGAAAGAGGCTCGAGCCGAAGAAGCCCAAAATGATGATTATGTTCATATCTCCTCCCCTATTAACAAATTCTTAAAGTGTTTATGTTAAGAGTTTTTGAGCATTAGTGTAAAAATGGAAGGAAAAATGTCATTAGAGTAATGACTACTCATGGAGGTCATTTGGTCAATGAGTAAAAATCCCACAAAAAAATAATTATCTATTTAAATTTCTCCTGAAATTCTTTAATTTAACATAAAATACATGATTGCATTGTAATTGGTTACTCCCACATTGGTAATAATTGTAAAATAAGGGTTATATATAAGATAATATACTCTCCAAAATATTTTTGAATGGGAAAAGAGGCTAGAGGATGAGAAGCTTGAAATGGTGAATTATATCTATCACTCCTCCCCCAAGTAACAAATGTTTATTAAGTGGGTATCCTTGCCTTTTGATTCTTAGTATAAAAACACGAGGAAAAATGTCACTTGGGTAAGGATTTTTTTGTAGTAAGTATAAAACACATAAATAAAAATTAGGGGTAATTTAAGTCGTAATATTTTCCATTTGGTTAAAACTATTTTTTTGTCATTTGAATATGGTTAATTGTGTGAAAATATGCATTGGTTGATTAGGCTAATTTGTATATAATTTTATATATTTGTACTTCTAATCACCTTATAACATATTTTGAGACACATTTTTTCCATAATTACTACACATGTTTGGGTCTCATTGCCCTTATTTGAGACATGCATTAGTTTTTTTGAATCACACACACACCATGTACACACACACACACACACACACACACACACGACTTATCAATGTGTTTTTGCTTACAGTGGATGGTTTGTGGATAAAATTTGAAATAACTATTTGGGTTTTATTAATATATATTTTCTTATATTAAAAGTTTAATGGTATTCTTAATTACATCAAAAGAGGTAATATTATGGTCATCGCATAGTTGGCCATAGAAAATCAATGAATGATATAGAAAGGGTCCAATATTTTTTTTAATGTAATTAATCTAATATGTCCATGTGTGTTTCGATGACCTTTTTAACTTTCTCTTACGTTATAATTTAATGTTTAATGGTCACTTTTCCAATAATAGATACAATGAAATTCATTTGAATGGGTTTGGGTTTCATGTTTTTTCTTATCAGGGTATATGTTGTATGAGTAATCATAGTTGAAGATGGGTAATTTGTTAAAGTGATTTAACAAATATAGAAATTTGTAAAACCCTATAAAGCTATTTCAGAGTCACATGCAATGATATAACAGTAAAGTGCAGATATGACGCAAGCAATAAGCAATTAAATTTGAAACCCTAAGTGCAAGATAAGGGAAGAGATACTTAGCTGATTTTTCAGTTAAACCTAAACTGTGTCGAACTAAAAAATTGTTGGAACAAGAGCATAGATTGTCACCAATGAGCTTAGAAAATTGTGCGAGTGTCAAAAATGTTGGGAATGGGGCACCTGGATTGGGTTAGGGGCGTTTGGGCGTCAAGGACCTATTGTAAGAACCTGTGACTGCGCAGAACCTTGAAAACTAAATTTTAAAGGGTCACAAGATGTTCGCTAAATGACATTGTTAGTCACATGTATATCGTTGTAAGATCGTTGAGTTCACTTGAAACCTGCAAAGAGAAAGAGCACCCACACAACCCAAAAGCACATAAAATCCTAAAAAGAAAAAGATGCAAATGGGGAGTCATGTTGACCTCGACGTTCACTCGATTGAGTGAACTTACGATCCGGGCACTGCACTACATTTAAGAATTAATGTAGTTCTGCATGTGTGTGTAGAATCGTGCCCTTGGTGGATCTTGTACATGATGTACTTGATAACAAACAATAGCTAGATGTAGCAATGTAAGTAGATGTGTGCATGGAAAAATGAACTTCCCCTCTTATGAAGTGTATGCAAAAGAATACAGTCCCTTATCCCTTGAATGATAGCTAGATGGATGCTTTGATGCTCTTGAAATGCCTTTAGATGCAACCTTATGTGATAGTAGTAGATGCTTAGAGCTTGGTCCTTTATTATGGTCACATAGCTTTGTATTTATATGAATCCCTTGTTTGAATTTTGTAATTAACCACTAAAAGGTTGACCCATAAGAAAACAAGATGCTCAACTGCTAGGAAATACCCAAAAGATGTGAGCAAGATACAAAGAGGTCAAGGGTGCCCAGAGGGGACAGAGGTTCTTGGGAGTTGGCATCCTAGCTGACCGCTAGTGTCTAGACTCATAAAAGCTAAAGTATCAAAACTCAGAGTGGCCAATAGGGTGTGTAAGACCAAGAAGGAAACCAGAAAGAAAGAAAAGAGGCCAAAAATAGTGGTCGATTAGTACTTTTGTCGCTTATGAATCATATGAATGTGGTATGTGACTAGGACCTAGAAATGCACCCAAAGTGTGTGATTTAGTTTCTACAGAAAGGAATGTGACATAGTCATTTCTTTACTAAGCCTCACGTAGAATAATAATTGAAATCATACATACATGCTCAAATGATTAATTAATATATTTTCTCTAAAAAATGATAATATAGTTATATCTTACAAGCATTTTTAGGGAATTCATAAGGAATGGCTAGACTATTTATTTGAAAAAGGCATATATGGATATGGATTTGAGAGTTGTAGAAGAAATTCAAAGATGCACTATAGAGACATATTTGACTTGGGGAAATAAGGTAGGTATTTAGAGAGGTAGTTTTAGTAGATTTCTTATTATTATGAATCTAAATAGGAGGATAGCGAAAAAATGAGAAAACAATAATACTTATGACCCCTCAACGACTCAAGATTCTTGATGAGAAGCTTTTGACCTATGAAACTGTTATCCATATTTCGCCCCTCGGGAAAATATTGGATTAGCCACGACCCCGCATAGAAAGAACCTGAGAAAACTCGTTCAGATCTTGTAAATAGGTCGTAGAAGGACTCAACAATGGAATAGCAGGGTCAGAGTCGGTTGAATAGTCAATGCATGGGGTAGACCGGCGGAAAGTGCCAAGTGTCTGGATGGTGCTAATTCAAGGATCAAATTGAGAGAGGGTTTCCAAACAAACACCAGACTTCCGCGTGTTCCAGGTCAAGAAATATGACCCCGCCGAGCAAAGGACTTAACCAAAATATAGAAATTAGGCAGGCAGTGGAGGAAGCACCACGTGGTAAAGCCTAAACTAGTAGCGCTAAAGTGGGCCACCGGGGGGAAAGTTGGTCTTTTTCCCCTTGTTATTCCAAAGGTGTAAAAGTTGCAAAATGGGCCACAACTCTGCCCAAAGGAAAAATTTGGCATTTGAGCCCGAGTCAAGGTCAAAGTGGGGAGTCAGAGGAAAAGGTGAACATTTTCCTTTTGTGAAAAGACACGGAGATAAAAATTGAATCACATCTCCCCAACCAACCAAAGGGTTTCACGTGTCCATGCGGAGCGTCGGGGCCACGGGAGTATTCTGAGTTTTGTATTTTTTGTGGAAAAGGGGGAAAAAGATAAAATCATGGACCCGTAAACCTGATTTTTCCCTAATCTGGTTGTCATGTGCCATGTATTAAAAGGGAGATCCATTTTTCAAATTGTTTTCTTGCCCATCTTTACGGACCCAATACAAACTTTGAAGGGGCATATCTTTCAATCAGAGCTTGAAATATTACAAATTTTATACCGTTGGAAGTGTCTCGACGTCCTCTATGCCATGAAAAGATTAAAAAATCATTTTTTCAAGTCTTGGTAGGTAAAAAATGGAGAAACGTCTTCGGGAATTTAATGCAGGATCTTCTTTCCTCAACAACCAGATCGGATTCTATTTTCTTTGCCATTTCTTCCTCCTTCGAGGCGCCGAATAAGGATTTGATGCAGTCAAGACAGATTTGGAATAGATTTTATGGGAGACATTAAATAGTGGTGGTTGAGCTTGGAGCTATTTTCTCACTTCTTTCTTTTTCTCTCGTCTGTATCGAATCTATAAATACAGGCTCGGGACTCGTTGTAAAGGGTTAGACATTCTTTTGTTTTGCAGGCTCCCCTTTCCTTCTAGCAAAGGAATTTGTGGAGTTCAGGCCTTCCATTAAAATTGTAGTATGTTCTTGCCTCCTGGCTGTTTTGTAATGCATTATATCAATCTGCAGAGCAATAAAACACGTTTGTGATCGATTCTAGATCCTTTTTGTCTCTTCTACTTGCATTTGGTCTTTCATTATAAATCTGGTTATCTGTGCTTGATTATTGTATGTATTTTGTTGGTTTGTGTCTATCAGCAAAACTAAAGTTCATCATTCCTTTGGTGCATCACCTTGTAGTTTAGTCATTTCTTATTTCTTATATCCCTTTTATCCATGTCTCCTTGGCAAATTTTAGATTAGGTATAGAGATAGATCCTTTGTAAGTTCTCACGTATGCACCTAAATAGAGGAATAGGAACCAGCCTTTAATTTGGAGAGCTTTTCCATTTGCAAGGTCCCATACCTTGGGGAAAGTTTAATGTTATGCGGATCACACCAAATGACTCTGCCTTAGAAAAGTAGATCTATAGAACTCATTTGGGGGTGATGTGGTTTTGCACTAACAGTTTTGGCACACCCAGTGGGATAAAGAAGTCTCCATCTTATTACAATAAGATTGATGTGCACTTGTTGTGATTCTAACTTTTAAGAAGTTTTAAAATTGTACATCTGGCAACTCCAAAAGAAACAAATCCACTGGTTTCAGCCGTCCAAGTAAGTTCATGAGAAGGATACAAACAAGGTCTAGAACAAGAGAGGAAGGAAAATTTGTACACATACACTTGTCTCCAGATAGAAGGAAAAGAAGAAGAGCCCAGAGGTCTCCATCTCCCCCAAGTAGAGCCTTGTCAACACCTCATCCTAGCAGGTCATTCTTTCAAACAAGAAGGGTACTTATGCAGATCAGAATGGCTCAGTCAAATCCTTATGTCAAATTCACTGGCAGCAGCCCACTCACCCTGAATGCACAAAATCCAGTCCCGATTGCAGCATTAAAGAGCATCTCATATTTCACTAGGGAGAACCAGAATTCTCATGGTGACCATGTCCAAGATATTACAAATGTTTATACAATCCATGAGATCCATGAGATGGATATTGTAGTCAAGTTGCTAGCCTCTTCACTTAAAGGTAAAGCTTCACAATGGTTTAGGAGCCTTAAAGCAGACTCTATTCAAAATTAGAACCAACTGTGCACAACTCTTCACAACCAATTTGGAGAAAAAGGTGATAACTTGTCTTTGTTGGAGCAACTGAAAATAATCAAGAGAGCCCCGAATGAGAAACTGACGGATTTCAACCTCATATTTCAACGGAGCTGGGACAGGATTCCAACAACAGTAAAGCCCACTAATGAAGGTGCCTTCTTATACTTTCTTAGAGCTTTAAATTTTGATATTTCTTTGATGATTTAGTCAATGGGGAGCACAACCTTACCTGCAGCCTATAGCCGTTCCATAAGAGCTGAGAACTATTTGATTTAGGATGGAAAACTTACCCCTAGGCCATCTATGCCCCTTTACCTCGAGTTAGGAAACCCAGGTACCAGCCAAACACCCACATTAGCTCCTATACCCACCCCGGGAGTCAAATTTTAGTTGAAGCCTCCAATTCATCATCTAACACCTCAAAGGAGCTTTAGGAAGTGATGAAACAACTGCAATACCTGGGAAATGAGCTAGTAACTATCGAAAGACAACACACTTAGAGTTCTAGGCCATATTAGCCCCAGGCTCAGTATCAGGCCAGACCCCCATATCAGTAAAATAGACCACCAGCCTAGGTTGTAAATCAGAGTCAACACCAAGGGAAACCTCAAGCTGCTAGACCTTTCAGGTCATATGACCCAAACACAGTTTCAACATCAAGGGGATTGGTTCTAGCACACAATAACATGACACAAGAGTATGAATGGTGTTTCCCATGTAATCAGCCACATAACCAGTCGATGTGCTTCAATTTTGCATGAAATCAAGCTCTGATGGTGCAAACCGTTTGTGTGTCACAACAACCTAGCCACGAAGAAATTCAACAGCAAGAAGCTCAGTAAAAGGGACCCCCAAATGAATCTATGCTTGTCAATTGGTAGGTTGAAGACTTCTGTGGAATGAATCAGACTCCTTCTCAAAGTATAGCTTCCAATACACAGTCTAAGAGGAGAAAGATTAGAGAAGGACATTCACCAATCTCAGGTGATCCTCAACCCTTCTTCGCTCAGCAAGGTATTGGCATTCAAAATACAACTCCCAATGTGTAAAGTCAATCCAAGCCACCTTCCATACCTACTCAGGCACCGGTTGTAACAGCCCAGGTGTAAGAGAAAAATGTTCCTGGGAAGGGGCAATAAAAGGATAGTTCATTCAACATCATTGAGCAAATGAAGAGGACAAGTGTGAACATTTCACTATGGGAGTCACTGGCCATTCCAGGGCAGAGGGATCTATTGCAGACTACTATACAAAATTGGTCAAGTTCAAATCACACCCCTAACCAACAAGAGAAAGTGCTTACCAATACAACTCAACATGGGGAAAACCATCGAGAACAACAAGGTAAGAACCTGAGACCTCTTCCATTCCATGTTTCATTGATTATTGGAGATAAATTGGTGCACACTTGTATGATTGATTCTGGGGCAAGTAGTTTTGTAATGCCCAAGAAAATATTTGATCAACTGGGTCTCCAATATGAAGTCATCTCTAGAGGGGTAGTGTAATTAGATGGGACAACAGTGACAAGTGTTAGAATCATCAAGGATCTAAGCCTCACTCTGCATGCTTGCCCCAATGTGACTATTTTGAAGAACGTATCAATCAAAAATTTGCCACCACATTTTGCTTTTTGTTTGTCCAGAGACTTCACTACCAAAATTGGAGGCTATCTGTCTATTGATTGGTCACATATGCTCTTTAGAATAAGGTATGGGGAAAAGGAAACAATCAGATCTGAGCCCATTGTTGATTATCATATTGAATCTCATGTGCCTAGCCCAATCAATGCCAACTACTTATCTTTTGATCAAGAAGATATCTTAAGCACTTGTGAAGAAGATACCAAGGTGAGATGTATCCCAGACTTGACTCTCGATGAGTGGGCCAAAAAAAGACATGCTTTTGACCCCTATAAGGAGATGGAAGAATCTAAGATAGGTTTCTACTATCTACATGAAGGGAATCATCCTCTTCCTGACCTAATTAAGCCAGAAGTATTAAAGATGACAATGAGGTATGGCAATTGTTCTTTGATGGCTCAAGGAGTAGAGAAGGAGATGGAGGAGGAGCTATGATTATGTCTCCCAAAGGCATGAAATATTATTCAGCCTTCATATTTCAGTTTTCCTGCTCAAATAACATTCCTGAATATGAGGCTTTGGTCCAAGGTCTTCATTGGGTGAGAAAGCTAGGAATCAAGAGCTTGCAAGTGTTTGGTTACAGTGAACTGGTTGCTAATCAAGTTAAAAGACTTAATGTTGTCAAGAATGACCTGCTCAAGACCTACAAGAGTAGGGTAGGGGATCTCATGGAGGATTTCGAGGCCTTTAGCATTGTTTCCATACCCAGGAAGGAGAACGAAGCTGTTGATAGGCTTGTAGTAGTTGGAGCAACGTTTGATGTGGTTGACAGCATCAAAAGAGACAAAGAACAACCACATATCCATATAGTTGTGAGGCCAATAGTGCCAGATAACAACACATGCAGGCAAGGTGTTTGAGAATGATCAACAAATCATTAATTTTTTGTAAGAAGAACCTAAATTCTTAGCTAGAAATCAAAACAGATTAGAGTAGTAATACGGGAATCAAATAGTACAGATGCATATAAACAAGCTTCCCAAAGGCTTAGTGACATTGGATTCTAGCTTGAATCCTAATGATCAGTTTATAAAAGAGAAGGCTAACATACAAATCAAAGGAGAAGATTCAAATTCAATCCCAGTTGGAGAAGGCAAACACTTCAAATTGGCAAAGTGGCCACCGATCAAGAAAGGTATGAATTCATAAAACTTTTCCAAGAATTTCTATATGTATTTGCTTGGATCTATGAAGACCTAAGAGGTTTCAATCCAAAGCTAGCACAACACACAATCGAACTAGATCTAACTACTCATCTCATCAGGAAAAAGTAGAGACTAATCAATCCACACATTGAGCTTCTAATGAAGTAAGAGCTAGACAAGCTGATAGAGGCACGTATCATATTTCCAATAAAACACTCAAGTTGGGTTACAAACCTGGTCCCATTCAGGAAGAAAACTGGAGAGATTAGGTTGTGTGTAGATTTTCAAGACTTGAACAGAGCTTCCCTCAAAGATCACTACCCAACTCCCTTCAATGGAGTAAATATTGCAAGTGGTGTCTGGATCAGAGAGATTCTCTCTCCTAGATGGCTACTTAGGGTACAACCAGATCATGGTGAAACCTATAGATCATGGTGTCTTGAAATGTGCAAACATATAGAGTTTTTGAAGGAGTGGAATAAAAATTAGTAAAGTGAGTGATGCCCCCCTTGAGTGTCGATGGGGTGATGAAAGATGTCGATTGACGATCGAAAAGAAGAAGGAAATAGATATAAAAATAAGAAGGGAGGGAAAATGCCCCAAGTAAAAGGGTAGAATAATGCGAAGAGCAGAATGGAAGCCATTTTAGTCTTGTGGACAATGAGTACGAAGTACCCATGAAATCCAATTCTCCTATCATCGAGGCACCAATCATTTGATATTTATATTGAGAGGAGTGTGTGTAAATGTGGAAGAAAAATGGTGAAGCTGAGTGTGATGGAGAGAGAAGAGAAATTAGTATGAAGAAGGGGGGTGAACTAAAATCCATGCATTACCTTGTAAACAACTTATTTTTCATCATATTGTTAGTGATCTTCATCATAGGTCCTTATTAAAAATGTAAGCATACAAAAAAAGTGTAGAATGACATGAAAAGCCATAGTACGGATAATTTTCCATTGCTAAAATGTCAACTCCATGCAATATATGAAATGTAATGCAATACGAGAAATTAAACAAGCTAACCTAACACAGAAACAATTATAAACACACATACTTAAACCAACAACGTTCAAGGTAGTTGCAAATTTTTTTTTTTCATTGAGATTCAGTTCCCAGATGTTTGTGATAAACGTCAAGGGTTAAAAGTGGTGCCCCAAGCACGGATAAATGTGAGGGGAAGTGATGGAGGACACATGGTCCAATGAGAAAGCATTGTGCGCTACGATACAGTACCAAGAAACTTGTTGTGCCCCAAAGTACAGATGAAGAAAGCAATCTAGCTTTGTAAATGGGGGTAGATCCTGATGATCCGCAAGTCACACACATGAACAAGCAAGAACCAAAGAGCGTCATTTTATAGGATTATTTTTGAATTTTTAGAAGTTTTCTAAAACATATTTGAATGTTTTGATTTTTCTAACATATTTTAATGTTATTGTGATTTTGAAAGTTTTCTAAAGCTATGTATAAGAAGACAAAGAAGCATGGATGCCCTCAGAGATAGGTGGGAGTATTCAAAGGAAAACTCTTCATGCATAGAGGATGGATCAAGACCAATATGGATAGGTTCAAACAGGATGTGGCGTAAAGCAATCATGTGTTAGGAAGGAGCAAGGATTCCCCAGCGGAAGCTGGCCAAGAAACATGTAATAGAAAGGAAGCAGAAGATTACTTTTGTGAAAGGGGACAAAGGTGTCTGCAAACATGGCAAAAATAAAAATGTTTCCACGTGGATGTTCTAAACAAAATAGAAGAATGATATGGATGTTATGTATGGATATGGAAAATGTAGATATAAGTTTGGAGATGAAAATGTGATTATCCTAAGGCACAAATCAGGAGACAAGATATGGACTAAAGCAAGAGTTTTAACAAGGTCTAAAAAAAGACACTTGGTAGCATATTAATCATGTTTGCTCCTCGAGATCCAGTATGTGTATGTGGAAATTAATTACCTCTTGAAGGGAAGATTTGATAGACAATAAGTGAAGACACCCTAGCCAATGTGTAGAAATGATTTATTTTCAAAGTAGATTTGTGAATGGATGGTGGAAGGAGATCCATACATTACTTTGCTGTCAGCCAGACATCCATATCCCCGATGAGGATATATTTGATTCTCATCACAACATTTCTCTACTACTAGTCAAGTGTCCATATCTATGGTAGAGATTATTGGAAATACCCCAAGAGAGAGTTATATATCAATTTGCTTTTGTTGTTTGATTTGATTTTGTTTTTCTTTTTAAAAATGTATTTCAGCTCTCTTGTTTGACAAGGGGTCAAGAACCACAAATGGCTTGATGGAAGGATATCAAAGTGATTGTGATGACGATATTGGCTAGTGTCAACAAATATGTCCAAAAGTTCTTCACAACAATTTTATTAGATGTAGGTAGTGATAGGATATCTAAGAGGTCATTCATTCTTTAATTTACCAAGGTGATGAAATACCAAGTTCAAATGGATACCATAGAGATAAATGTCGCAAAATACATGTGAATAGACTAACCACAATATCATCGAAGGGATGAAAATGGTAGAAAGACTTGCACAAGAATAACAAGGAAGGGAATAAAGAAAATCCATGTGTATTTTATGCCTGATTGTAATGTGTGTTTGTTTACCTTTTATTTATTTTTAAAATGTTTTCTCATTCATTTATATTTTATGTTTTCTGAAAGGCGGGATCAACAATGTCACTTGGCGTGATAAGATCCAACAACAATATTCATGATTTACTTGATAAGTGAGATTAAATGTGTTTTCTTATTAAGAATCATATTATCCTCGATCTCAATGATCACTGTGAGCTCATATTCAGCAAATGACTGTGATTTATCATGAAACATAGATTTTTTGAATGGGATATTAATTTCCCTATCCAGAGGTTTATGCACTTTGCACCATAATTGATGGTTGCGTTGATGTGCATTATTAAATTACTTTTGATTATGAACCTTATGGTTGTTTGACTTGCTAGGAGCTTTGGAGCTCTTGGAATTTTTCATCTAAACTTGATGAAGAAAATGTTTGGGTTTATTATAAGCTAATGCATGGTTTGTCTGATACCAAGAAGTGGGATAAGAAAATAGACGTTTATGATTTATGTGAGGAAAAGGATACAATCCAAGAATTGAAGAGGATGGGATACCAGGAGGTGTCCCATAGACTAAATATGAAGGGATATTAGGACGTGGCCCTAGTATTGAAGATGAAGGAATGTCTGGAGGAGTCCCATATATAAAAGACGATGGAATACCGGGATGTGGCCTTAGAATAGAAGATGAGGGACTACTAGGATGTGCCCCAAGAATGGATGAAGCTGAGCCACAAAGAGGTGAGCTACATATTGGAGATAATGAAGGGCTATTAGGAAATGGCACAAGAATAGAGGATAAGGGGCTACCTGGAGGAGACCCATCAATAGATGGTGGAGGGCTACTAGGACGTGGCCCCGAAATATATGAAGATAGGCTACCAGGAGGTGAGCCACATATAGATGATAATGGGCTATTAGGATGTGACCCAAGAGAAGATGAAGATGGTGGGCTACTCAATGACAACACACACATAGAAGAATATGAAGGGCTACCCAAAGGTGACCCAATGAGAGGTTGTGATTGAGGAATCGTTATAGATAAAGAATGAGTAAGAGGAAAATCAAGTTTAATGGTCTTAGGATCTTCTTCTATTTTCTAACAAAATAAATCAATTTCTTCTTCCCAATACGCTAGTGTATCAATGTATAAAGATAATTTTTGTGTGTGATCCTCTAAAGAAGTGTCATTATATGACCCCATGATTTTTTTGATCTCTTATTCATTCTTAAATGAATCGATCAGTATGGGTTGTTCTTCGACCATAGTAGGTTGATTAGAAGAAAGAGGTCTAACATGTGTGGAAAATTTAGGATATTCCTGATGATGTAGATGAAATGAAGGTTTGACCTTATTGTGTCCATAAATGAATTGGATAGTGCATCGAAAATATATATTAGCACATTGTTTCTTATAAATGGTTTGGCATGGATGAAAACATAGATCTTTAGAACATGGATGAGCATAAAATAAGGCATAATCAAAATGGATCAGGGGCCAAAGAGGAATTGGATTCCGATTTTTAGAAGAAGATGACTCAGGAGATGAAGTAGACTTTGATTGAGGCATCTTGTGAGTGAAAGAAGATGGCATCGGTTTACCTAGAAGATGACATATTGTTGGGAAAGCAATAAGATCATTCATCTAGGTAGTATATTACGATGTGGGATTTGACTTGGATGATTATGACATGGGATTTGACTTAGATCAATGCAACATGGGTATCAACTTAGAATAATTTGGAGTCACCCAGATCTTCAATAAAGGAATGGGTCATTGAGGTGACGAATAAAGGGGGTCCTGTGAAGGAAGGGAGGACTGCAACATATAAGTCGCATTATATGTATCTGAATAATAGTTTAGATTTGAATCCTCATAAGACTGAGAGGAATCAGAAGAATGATTTGGATTAGAATCAGAAGAAGAGTGGGGGGAACCCGAATAATAATTTGGATGAGAAGCATCCAAACCATACCACTGACTATGAGATGAAGGTGGGGAACAAGGTACCCAAATGGTTTTTCTAGTGTGAGGAATCAACCAAGGTTTAGTCGTGATGGGCGTATTTTAAGGTAAATTCCTAAATCTAGGCTCCTTATTGTTGTAAGCGTGAGGAATCATGTGATATTCAGTCATTGTTGGCGTTGTTTAGATACAAATGCCTATACCTAGATAGTGTGATCAAACATATTCAAAGTGAAGAAAGTTCCATGTTGACTCAGGCAACATAATGACAACCAACTCAAAATTTTGTGAAAAATTGGAGGATTCATGTGTGTTTTTCCAAAGGGAATCTAAGGAAAACATACATTGTGATGACACAATTTCAACTATCTGATCTAGGTTTGGACTACAACTCGCGACTGTGAAGGATCAAAGGATCTAAAAGGATTGTCCCTAGACAAACAAATACATAAGATGAATGAGCACAAGGGAAAAATCATGCCAATGCAAAACACAAAACCAATCAATAAGGAAATACTCCCTATGCAAATGTGTGTCTCAATGACAGTTCAACGAAAAAATGATCAACACAATGTTAATGTTTAAGTCAAGTTCGAAATGAACAAGGCATAAGTATTAGTAAGGTGTTGATGCAATCTCCGATCAAAGGATACTTATGAAAAGTCTAGATTTAAGGAAGAAATGAACCCTAAAACAAGTTGAGTTTACTCATGCGAGCCACACAATGATGCTACTAAGATATGTTACACAAGCTTTGCAAGAAAGTAAGGTATTATTATTACACTAGTATCAAGACAATGCAAACAAAGTAATCAAAACTCTTTTAAGATTGAGGTAATGTTTGAAATAAGACCAATTCAAAGTATGCTAAGGACTTGCTAAGATGTGGGTAGTGTAACGTCACAATATGGACACTTAGATTACATTTACTAGAAACGAGATGCAAGTATCATAATTATGGCGAGGTGATGTGAACAACGTAACAATTCTAAAGAGAATCAATGATTACTCAATCCTAACTATGATGATAATGTGTCTTAATATGGATTTGAGACAAGGGGCCTACTGGAATATGATCACGTACCATTCACACTTACAACACTTGCATTCTGGAAATGCAACCTAGTCATGGAAGTAGATTACGAAATTAGTGGACACGATTATTCTAGTGGTATTCATGCGTGTTGTTATATTTTGTCCCAAAATGGACAACAACATAGTAAAGGTGTAGATCAAGTGATGATGAAACAAACTAAACGTAACTTTAGCAGAGTTTCTCCTTGTCTTAAGACAAGTGAGAAACTAAGATAAAGTGGTACGTCGTAAGTCTCATGATGAATAACACTTAGTTTCAACTTAAGTGGATTCTCCCCTTGTTCAAATAACAAGGTTTTGACTCCAAGAAACTTGTCACTTCGTGAGAGCTCTATAAAACACGATGGCTTGATATAGAAAAGTGGGCTCTAAGACGATATGGCTTTTGTAGGTGGTTCTCTAAAGTAGGTACTACAAACATCATCTGTGAGCTCGATTTACCAAGAAAGTCACACTAACTAGTCTTGGTGTATATCAAATTTACTTTACACCCTTCAAATACGATGAGCAATGAATGCATTCATGCATATCTTTCACTGGGGTTGCAATGGAGAATTTTTTGGTGCTAAACTCACAAGTAAAATCTAGTCAAGTAGGTAGGCGGAGCACTTCCCATTTCATCCACAAGGTTCCCTCTTACGTGGACTACTTTGGGGTTCCTAGGACCACCCCCTTTTTTTTAGTTTAAGGCTTATGCCAAAGGGGTTATGTACTAGTTTAAAGTAGATAGGGCATACCCTTATCCGAACCTAGAAATAAAGTGTGTTGAATACGGTGTGTTTTTTATCTTTTGAGCTTAATGTGGTTTTTGTCGCACACCGTTTGACAACCAATAATAAATGAGTTAGCCTTAGTTTAGACTCTGATTCTTTGACACATGATATGGTCCTTCAAACAAAGATTAGTAATTTTCCAAGTGATCAAAACATCATATAAAGTAGATCGGATGTTGCTTTTGATTTCCCATATCATCCTAATATGCAAGGAAAGAGCATACACAAAAAAATACCTCACTAATCTTGTGGAAATGGAAAACACTCAATCAAATTGTGGAAAGTAATTTATTTTTAACCAACTTTGAAGTTAATCCTTTTATAAAACTTAGTGAAGTGTTTTGAAAGCAAAGAAAATGTATTGAAATTTTTTTAATTCCCAAGATCACCTAGAAGGTGTGATGGAAGATCATAGGCATTTTCAAACCTTACAAATACAAATGAAACATTCATCAACTCAAATAAGTAAGAGTTAGCACATAACTACAATATTATCAAGATAACTTGTAAAGTGTTTAGAAACTCCAAAGAATCAACCCTTGAAAGTATTATAATTTTTTTTTTAATTTTAAACAATAACACATGCGCACCCTTTATGACATGTGCGCGCCTAAAAAGACAAGTGTGCGGTTTTGTGGAAAAGACAGGGAACAATTACACCTGCGTGGGCAAAATGATAACTTCATGTTAGTTTAAGCATCTGGGCCCAACTATAAACATATGCGCGTGTAAGGTAAAAATCCATTTGACACGGAGATTCAATAAACACTTGCACATCCCGAGAGACATATGTGCATGCATGTAAGCATGTGTGCGATGTTCATGACACATGTGTGTCTCTAGCTAAATTATTGACAGGGGTAAAAAATACAAGATAACAAGTGCGCGGTTAGAGAAACGTTTACACGTCCATAGGAACATATGTGCGTGCTATGCAACATGTGTGTGTGATTTTTGATGTGTGGGTGACCCTTTAAAACACCTACGTGCAAGATTGAAAAACCACAAAAAGGACGAGAAATAGAAATCTAAAACTGCTAACAAGTTAGATTCTTTCCTTTTAATTCAATTTCTAAATTTAAGAGGAAATGAAGGGGAAAAGAGCCTAATTGACGAATTTTCTTCAATTTATAGAGAGTAGAATAGTTAGTACAATGTTAGTAACAATATTTCTTTGATCAGACTATAGGTGTCTACAAATAGTAAATAAGATACTAAGCTATTGTATTTTAATTTCATTTTTTTAGTGACCACATATCACTTTTAGTAAATAACCAACTATCTATATTGATCATTACTATTTGAAATAGTGGTTGACTTCACTCAAAGATTTTATTTACAATATTATTTTGTAGCCTCGAATTACATTTCCATTTTGAATTTCTCAAAACCCTAATTTGGGGTATACTCTTGAAGCTTGAATATTGACCCTAGTTGCATGCAAGGATAATATGAAACTGTAGTTTTATGATTGAATAACTTCTTTGAAGGCCAAAACTATGTGCATGAAGATTTATAATGGAATCCTCAAATCAAGCGCATTTTGAAAGTTATCAAGCCCTAACAAGAAGTTGTTTTCAATGCATACATTTAATTATGCATGATCTTATTTGAGTTGATTTTTTTAACACCTAAGTTATTATCTAAAACCAAAAAATATTTAATTATTATGTCCATATTGTTTGGTACCCCATTTTGGGGGCTAGATCGGATCACCTTCGGTACTTACATGCCCTTGGATGATGGGAAATAAGCAAAACCATGGTTATTTGAAGTCGGAAGGAACTATTGAGAGATGAAAGTGAGTATCAATTATCTAAATATGATAACTTTTTAAGGAAGCTCAAATGTATATCTAAAACATCTAACATGGTACATAATTTTACCAAGAGTCATGGAGGACAAAGAAGGAAAGTGTGAGTTGAAGGAAATATGATAAGTCCACAATCAAGGTTTTATTACTTTAGTTTTTATAAGCATGTTTCTCCACTTATATCTATATATACCCTTTTTTGTTGCGCAAATTATATTATCTTCCTCTTTTTAATTTTTATATTATTCTAATTGAGATTAAATGATATGGTTGCATTTTTCTTATATGCGGTAGTTTAGAAACCCATATTTGTATGAGATGAGTTGCATGGGAGAAACATTAGGTTGAATATTTTATGCTTGAAAAACCTAATATGGTTATAGGTTACAAGGAAATCATTATGAAGTATAGGGTTATAATGAAAAAATACTCCACGACTTCCTTATTTAACTATTGGGATAAAATGAAAATTTAAAAATAATTTGGAATTTAGGGTTTGGTTATACAGACACATGTCTATTTTTAGGGTATTGAAAGGCTAAAATCTTGACTATTTAGATAAAAATTGTGTGAATGTATTATAACCTGTAACCTCTTTGGAAATTTTTCCTTAGTGACGACATTTGTTATGTTTTAGGTTATGGGTATATAGTTTAAATACTAAAGCATGTGCATCAAATCAACCTAAATCTCAGCAACATAATGATTAATTTTAGTTAACATCATAGGATTTAGGCACTGAATTTTTGTAATTGGTATAGATTTTATTTATATGGAATATTTTTATTAGATGTATACAAGTTTTGAAATTACTATGTAACCATAAAACATTGTTTACTTTCAAAATATTTTAAGAGTGTGTGTTCCAACCCCTTGAAATGATACACAACTTGAAGGCTAAATGATTTTATATCCTCCTTTAACCTTTATAGTAACTTGTGATTCATAAGGTGTTACTATTGAGTTAAGGGACTCATTATCTTATTTTTTGACAAGATTCTTGGTCTAGACTATCTTGAGAACAAAGAAAAATGTAAATTTTATGACATTAGAACTATTTTAAGAAATGTTGAATTCTTGTGTATGAATATTTTTGGACATTAAAATAAGCAAGATTCAAAATGATTGCACTTTATTTTCGGTACTTATAAACTAATCATAAATGACAATTTTGAGCTTGATGTGAAACTCTCAATAAACTAGATACAAGGGAAAAAATGATCCTATAAAGCATATCAAATAATTTTACATAGCATGCCACGAAGTGGCATATACCGATAACTTTCTCTTGTGTCTTTTTTCTATAATTCTAGGAGGAAAATCTTTGGAATTGTTCTTACACCTTCCAAAGGGATCTATCACCACCTTCACGAAACTCTCAGAGAAGTTCATCAAACTTTTCTCTTCCAATCTTGACTCCGAAGTTACCTTAACTCAAAGAGAAAAATTCCTCATTGCTAAAGGCTTAATCAAGCCTCATTCTCATGACCATGGGTACAATGAAAATCCTAACAATCACAACCAAACTGATACTCATCATGATAAATCTTGGTATGTCAATCGAAACCCTAATGTTGTCAATGTTAGTGTCATGGTAATCGAAAAGTGCATAACATACATGAACAATCAATCAAAAATCCAATCATAGAACCTAGCGAAGACACCACTCTGCGCAAAGTTAAAAGAAAAATTTACACCTCTCAGAGAAAGTATCTCTAGTGTTTTTCAATTTCTCAAAGAGGCTAGAATGATAAGATATTTAATCACAATGCCCTTTCCTGAAGGGGAACCAAATCCATATTGGTACAAAACCAATACTTACTATGATTTTCATCGCATTGATGGCCATTCCACAAATAAATCCGTGTGATTTAAGAATTACGTCTAAGACTTACTTGATGACGGATTCATTTTTGTAGAGACTGACAAAGCCATTGCAATTGACAACACATCAACTGCCATACCTTGTCATGAAGAGTTGAACATTTCCTAACCTCTGTACATACTGACACTCAATGAGATCACAATGCCAAAATGCAAGTATCTATGAATCAAAACCAATCCATTTCTTCTTCATATTTTCTTCCATCTACCCAAACAGACATTGAACCTATTTTGCACAACAATATTCTAACATAAAATGAGAGCTTGAACTTACTTCAAGACTCCCTTTCGATCCTTGATATAATTGTAGACTCTACATAATATGCTCCATCATCCAACAATATTGAGCTTGATTCTATTCTTTCACTACCAACTCTTATGCCTAACATCTCTAGTCTTATTGTAGAAACACAACCACAATGACTTTTGACACTTGCAACAACACAAACTCTTGTGTCCGCAATCCCTCAAATGACCAATCTTGCAGGCATCTCATCAATTGTGACCCTTACATGTCAAGACATCTACATGTGTATAATCCATGAGTTGTGTATACCCAGGAATATCCTTACACAACCTTTTCAAGCTTTAATTTCCAATCTTTCATCGAGTCAACTAATTCATAACCTCAAAGGAGAAACATTGAATATTTTCTCTCTATGGCCTACAAGGAACCTTGGATATACATCTAGAGATCAATCCTTCTTTCCTTGCATTCTTCCACTCATGGATGAATATGAAGCATTTGGATGCCCCATCTAGTAGAATGGTAAAGGAATGCCCCCTTAAGCAAGTGGATAGTGCAGCAAGGTGGTGGACAACCGTTTGATAGGAAAGAGACAAGGAATTTGAAGATATAAAGGTGAATAGTGATATAAAGGTGAAGTTATTGGATGCTAAGAAACAAGCTGTAACAATGATCCATGTAAGAAGAATGTAACTCATCTTTAGTCAAGATTATTTTAAGTTTTTTATCCACCTTATTGAGAGCAGATCTTGCAAGAAAATATTAAAATGTTCTCTTGAGGTAGGTAAAGGTAAGATGATAGAAGAAAGTTCACGCTTTTGATTTCCAAGATTGCTTAAAAAAGCGCAAGGAAAGAGAATACACGTAAAACAAGATTTGATTAAAAAAGAAAAGAAAGGTTAATTCCCCAAAACAAAGAGAAACTACCACGTTTCTAATTTCCAAGATCACTTTTAAAGTGCGAGGAAAGAGCATACGTGTGAGGTTGCTATGTTTAAACAAAAATAAATAAAAATTTATATAATACTACAAATTTAATAAAAAAATATAAGTGTTAAGAGAAATGAAACCATCATTTTTTTATAAGTTTAAATCAGAAAATTATATTTCCATTGCATAGATCTTCTCAAGACCTTTTCGTAAAAAATGGAGTCATTTCGAGTTCGGGATCAAAAGTTATGGCTTCCAGAAGATGGGTTACATTAGCGCTCTTAGTGAAAAATTTGAATGTGAGAAAAACGACTAGACAATTGGTTTTTTTGGTTTTTTAGCTTTTGTGCTCCACCCGAGAACCTAAAATTTTGATAGCAAGGTTGAATGAAGACAGGAAACACATACAAAGTTAAATCATGAAATGATAAACTAAAATGAGAAAAAGAACATGGGAGTCTCAAAAAATATCCAAGCAAAAATATCCTTCAATTTCCTCTATGTAAATGCCTTACTACCCCAAGTCCTCTTCAATGTCACTTGAAATTGCTTGTCCAATACTAAAATCCCCATTTATTAATTCTCATAACCTTCTTCTCAAGTAGGTTATTTAAAAATAATTGGTGCTTGATGGAATTCATTTAGCACAAGATTTGTGTTAACGCCTCAAATATTTTTTTGTTGAAGTAGTTGATAATTTAGGACTATTTGTTCTCTTCCAATAGGGATGATGGTGAAGCATTTATTCCCATCAATGTCTTCGATGGGTTATGCACTGGTGTGTGGAGAAGAAATATTTGTGTGTTATCTGCATAGAGGGTTTACTCAAGGTAAGGTGGTACATAACACGTGTGATCATATAGGAGATGATTTTTTTTTTACTTTTTTACACCAATTTATAGATAAAAATAAGGTTAGTATAAAAGAAGGCCCACATAATAAAAGTGTGAAGTAGTAAATCCTAATAATAAGAGGTAATATGTAAAATTCCATGACTACTCGTGTTTTAGAGATATATATTTATTTTAGTATAATTTTCTTGATATATTTTAGTTGTTAATAGGTCAACTTTATTAATGACTTTGAGTTACTATTAGTTCATTATACTTATTTTGGAGTAAACTAATTATTGTAAATAATTTACCCATGTATTGTTTAGATCCATTTTCAAATATTTGACCATTGTAATTTATCATTCAATCAATTTAATGCATGATGATTGTCTATTTTCCCCCTCATTTAATTTATTGAACAAGTATGAACTACTTACACCCTACTAAAAAATAATAGTAATATAATTTAAGGAATTTTTTTTTTCGAAAACATTAACATTGATATGAATAGATAATACTTTTACATGAAGAACTCAAAAATACAAAATGATAAATAATCTCGTTTATACAATCCTAATTTGATACACTTAACACAAATATTTTTTTGTTTGTTTTGATGTATTATCATGTCCCAAAAAAAAGGAGAAAGGTATTATAATGTCTTATACGGAATAGATGTGTTTAAGGAGATAACACGTTAAACGAAAATTACGAAAATTGGGAAATAATTTTTCAGCCGACCAAATATACGAATTAGGGTTTCAAGAATCCGATCATATGCTTTCCCTCGATTGTTATTGGTCAAAATGAAAATGAAAATAAAAGTTGAAGTGAAGGTCAGCGTCACAAAATTAGTGGAATCTAATGTTGATCTGCTTAAATCTTAGTTTTCGAGGAAGACTTGACTACCAAATTGACATTATGATTAGTGACGATGATAAAGGTCCTTGAAATTATAAAACACACGAGAGTGTTTTGTTGTTTATATTTTGTTATTGTAAAGTGTGATATTTTTATTAGTTTGTGTGCTATTTTCTATTAAAAAAAATCTTTTATAAAATAAAAAAGAGTAAATACATAAATTTGGTGTGAGATTAGTTAATTGTTATGGTATTGGTGTATTTAGGTATTTTTTAAAGGAAAAAATCGTAATTTTATTCATAAAAAGATAAAATTACATTTTGTAGATGTATAAAATATTTCAACAACCAACATAACTATCCCATCATTATAACAACTAAGCACATTTAAGAAATGACAATAGGTAAAAAAGTACAATGTCTTCAATATGACCTTTCCCCCTTCTTTTTCTTTACTTCTATCCATCCCATTGAGGATGAATTCAATAGAGTTAATAGTAGTTCAAGATTATGAGATTCTAGATTTGTAAGCAGTATCAACTCCTTATGGGATTCAAAAATTTCATATTCATGTGATCTTTTCATTTTGCATATAGAAACTTTATTGCTAGTTATTTTTGGGAAGGGGGAAGTCTCGATGTTTATTCCTTCTTTTAACTCTAAGATCTTCTTAATACATGCATTCTGATTCCCCCCTTTTATGTTATTTTTCTCTTCCTCTAGTGCTGGATAATCTTCTAAAATCTTATCATCCTCTTGTTCCGAAAGTAGAACCTCATGTATGTTTGCCAACTTTTATTCTTAGAAGATGACCATTTTTCTTCTTAGAGTACAGTTGGGCTTGTGGGCATGATTCCTAAAGATGGCCTATTTGATGACATATCTGACACCTAAAGGCTGTATTTTTGTAATCTAACCCCCGGTCCCATTGATATTTTGCCTCCTTTAGAATCAATCTGGGAGCACCTTACTTAGGTCAACCTCCTTACAAACCCTAGCATAAGTATATACACCATACCTTATCCTCTCAATATTCATATTTAAATATCTACCCAAAGAATCAACAATACCTTTAAATACTGAAATATAACAAAACTGGAGTTGTAAGTTTGGGAGATTAACACAAACTGAAATTTTAGCTATAGTCATAGCAGAAAGATCAAATTCAAGGGAACCATGGGGTTATAAATAGACCTAGGATATTCTCCAAAATGAAGGCACCTCCTCAAGAATTTTATGCTAATCTTCTTTATGATTACACTTGTTGTCAGGGTTCTTCATCAAGTTTTGGAACAATCCATAGAGTAAAGGAAAACACGTGAGACTAAGGAAGAAGCCGCGGATAAAGAAGGAAAGCTACCGAAGACTATATAGACCTGCTGTAGACAGAAGAAGCCATCGAATATAGGATAAATCCAATAAATCCTACATAAAGCCGCAAATCAAAAGAAAGAAAAAAAATAGAGGAAGGCGTAAAACTGACAAAGTCATGACCAAAAGAAGTGTCTTTTGGATTATTTTGTAAGAAAGTTATTTTTTGTACTTAATTCAATGAATATGTTTTACCATGGGAGATAAGATAGATGTGTGTGCCTTAGATAAGAAATGTATAAGATATAGAGAATAAAGAGAAATTGTATGTGTATGAGACTAATGAATTCTATTTTGAGATATGAAGAAAGAATGATGTTTGGAGAAAAGGTTGTCATGTGATTTTACATTCTTTATGTTCATCAATTAGATTTAGTTTACTTTTCCCTTGCACATCCTTAACAAAAGGGTGAACTTCTTAACCCTCACATTGTTTTTTAGGCTTAAAGTCAACATTTTGGTGTCTGAGCCCATGTTCCTTTTGTTAGTTAGATGTCTAAAAAATTATTGCCACTAGGGTATTGGAAACCAACACTTACAGAAATTAAGGATTGGTGGGAAAATCAAATTAATATATTTTTCAAAGGAGAAGCAAAGAGACTCAAAGCATCATATAAAGAAATTGAGGCACAAGTATTTGGAGAGTACGAAGAGGAAGTTTGGTCTCAATTCCCACATTTATTGTGGCCTTGCATATTGGCACACGCTAAAAGAAAAGAGTGGTCGCGATTACATTTGAGAAAACCTTTTGAGTGGACTCAAGAAAACTTAAACATGCTCAGAACCCTAGAAGAACCTTGGACTAGAGCAATTGATTACTGGTTTGAGACCACATTAGATTCTTATATAATTACTCTGGCTATACAAGGTTGGACCAACTTTGATTATAAGAAGAGTGAAGTTCTAATAGGAACAAGAGGTATATTTCTCAAGCAAATTCCATTTTTAATAAAAAATTAACTAGTAGAAAAAAGGATAAATTAGAAGTGCGGAAAAGTTCCTTTAGGGGACAGGCACCACGGGATGATGTAAGTGAAGGGGGCGATCCGAGAGACATAACTGATCAAAAGTAATGGGGTGATGGTTGGGACAACAAAAATAGGATGACATGAAGGAAAAGAAAAGAAAACAAGTTACATAATTGACAAATAAAAGGATTAGGTGAATTAAGAGAACTATTAACTAAAAGGAAAAAAAAACAATCATAATGAGGAGATTAGAAGAGAGAGCTAGGATAGTTATAAAGGAGTAAGAGAAAAAGACAAAAAAAGGTTAACAAGGGAGGAAAGGGAGAAGAAGTTGAGTGAAAGAAAAGAAAAATTGAACAAAATACAAAAATAGAAAATAATGAAAAACCCACTTAAGTGGAGGCCAACATTTGGCTACCCCGGAAATGGAGGCAGACACACAGAGTCTTGCTATCATTCCCGCACAAGGCGGAGACCAATAAGTTTTGGTTATCCCACAGACCTCAGTGGTAAAATATTCCTTAGATAATCTAATCCAACAATCGTTATCAAAACAAGCTATCATAATGAGAGATTTACAACAGTTAGTAGGTAAATTAGAACTAGCTTTCAAAGAGATACTAGGAGCAGTAGCCTGTGAAGAAGAAGAAAGACAAGTTCCATTATTAATTAAAGAAAAATGTGAAGAGAAGAGAAAGTCACCAATATGAAAGAATTGATTGAAGGGTTTGGAGAAAAAATAAACATAATAGAAGAAAAGGGTGAAGGAAAAAGTATTTCAAAGAAATACAATAAAGAAGAGGAAAAGAAAAATAAGAAAAGAGGAAGTGACGAAGGATTAGAAGAAGATTATAGATTAAGAGATGTTAAAGGTAGGAAGTTATTTGTGGAAGAGGATAGTTATGAAAATTCACCAATACAAGACATGTCCCCCAACCATCATACTAGCCTAAAGGAGATGACCCACCCAGATCAGTCGCCATTCCATGTGTCGCTTCACATACCTATTCGAAAAGTAGAAAAATGAGAGAGTTTGATGGAAAGATATCAACAATTGCAAAAAGAGAGTAAGAAGAGAGAAGATATTGTAAGAGAGTTCCAAGAACTATTAGGAGATCTATACTTTGATATTTAACTATCCAGAGACAAAGGGAGGAAAAGTAATTTGACAAAATTTCATAATCAACCTAAGAGAGTAAAACAACAACCAATTTCTCAGCCACAACCAAATCCCTAATCAACTAGAAAGATGGTTGTAGTCACAAAGTCACGCACTTACTATTACATTTATACCACCAAGTATGTTGTTTTCTATATGGATATTGCGTAAGAAAAGTATTCACTAATGACCAATCCCCTAGTCCCGTCGTCAGTTAGTTGGTCATCATCGTCATTTGTCTTGCATAGTGGTCAGTTGTTTTAAATTTCTGGTTGTCTTTTAGGGAATCTTATGTGTCGTTATTTATTCATTTGTTGTCTCTAGTATTTGACTAGGGATCATGGAGTAGAATTGGGGCGCCCATGGGTGCCTTAGTCCTTATTTTAGGCACCCTGGTCCCGACAACACTTGTGTTTAATTTAGATTCTCGAGGCCAGTCTTTGTAATTTTCCCTCTCATTCCCCTAGGTATTAGTCAACATGTTAGGTCATTAATGTTAAAATTTGAGCAAGATATCCCTATATAAACATAACATACCTACTATCTTATGAGTAGACTATCTACTGTCAAGGGCTAGCTATCTACTAAGGAAAGGGACTGCATTTGGGAATCATTGCATCACACACACTGCATAGGAAAGGGAAGTCTATTATATTTCATCCACCATTTTTCATTACGTTTACCTGTTTCCCTCTATGCGTCATTGACGGTAGGGCACACTAGGCACACAATTGCACACACATGCACATTGAACTACATTAGGTCTAAGATGTAGTGCAACACTTAGTTGTAATTCCATCCATTTGGAAATTGAGGAAAATTTGAACCATGCATTTGCATCTTTCATTTTTAGGGTTTGATGCTTTTTTGTGGGATTTTTTAGGAGATCATTCATTGGAGATATATAACCTCATCAACAAAGTTACTTCGATAATCATGTGAAAAATATCGAGATATTGCGAAGATCTAGTGACACTTCTAGATTCAGGGCCTGAGCTGTCCTATAGACCAAAGCACCCATACTGCAAACTAGGGCACCCACATGCACCCTGATCCTCTTCTAAATGCCCCATTATAGTTAAATATTCATCTGCGGCATTTTTTTAGGTTGTAACATCATACTCTACTTCAACTGCACATCATCCTATTCAGTCTATAATCATAGCGAGCTAAGTCATTTTCAGGTTAGTCCCATTTTTCCTCGCATTTTAATTATCTTATTTCATTTAAATATCAAATAAAATTAGTTAGCATTTACATTTCAGTTTACACCATTTATCTCATTTTTTTACTTATTTATATTAACTCTAAAATTCATCTTTTAGTTATCATTTTAGTGATCCCGAACTTTAGAATATTTTACCCTAGTATCTGATTCAATCCCTAATGGATAAGGATAGTTCATCTTCTTCTCCCATCATGTCTCATTTTAGTGTTAACCATATCTATGATGAGGCTTCCATCGTTGAGCTCACAACTCTCTATGGTAATCACACTCCTATGCTAGATCATATAAAAAAAGCTTCTAGATGGTCAACAATGTGTGCCTACTCATTTTGAAGATTCTCCCATTGACATTAGTATTGTTGAGGATCTATTAGCTTTCACTCATTGTACACAATTTTATCTGACTACTTATGATCCTCCTTCTAATATTTCTAAGGAAATTTTAGATGATTCTCTTATTGATTACATGCTTGGTATTGATCATCATTCACATGTACATGTTGATTCTTCTTCTTCTATTCATACCACCTTTATAGTTTCATCTCACGATTCTCCTACCTTTGGTATTGCTTCTCATGATATATCTTATGCTAGTTTGCATCCTCTTTTGCAATATGTTAATGACCCTATTGATAGTATTCTTAGTGACATTTTCATTCTTGAGTCTCTATCTGATACTGATGAGGTAGTTGAAAGCCATGGTTCTCCTTCTTCTCATACTATTGAGTGTGAATATCCTATTCCATCATTGTGTTCACCTGAGATCACATCTAACACTATGCATGAGTCACCTCCATCCATCAATTCTTTTTCTCCTTCCATTTCATATCCTCTTATTACATCATCTACACCCATTTGTTCATCTTCTCATATAGATGTATCTCCATCGGTCACCTCACCTATTAGGGATGTTTCCGATGCTATTCCTACCACTACTATGGATATTCCATTTATATGATCTACTATAGCTTCTTTGGCACCTACTACTAGTGTGTCATTAACATTGGAATCTCCTTTATAATCTCTTAATGTTCCTATGATCACTCATAATGGTAAATTACAACCTCTTAATACATTTTTGCCATCCTCCACCATTACTTCAAAAGATATCATCTCTCTCATGCATGCCATAGGTCAATTACAATCTCAGGCTCATTATATTACTCTATAAAGTAGGGATTACTATGCTTCTATTGATAAAAACTCATTACATGGTAACCATTTCCCTAAGAAGATACATAATTATGCATTTCCTAAGGACTTTATCATGCCGACATTCACATGTTATAATCGTACTAGTGACCCTTATGTTCATATTCTATATTAACGCATGCTTATGACCTCTTATTCCAAAGATAGATTATTACTTAAGGCATTTTAATAAAGTCTTATTGATGAGGCATTACAATGGTACACTCATCTTCCATTTGGGTCCATTCATACTTTCTATGACATGGAATATGTTTTCCTCCATCGATTTATCATCAACAACGTCCCTAGAGTTACTTACGATCGCATGCCTACTTTACATTAGGTCTCATTAGAATCTATTAAGGATTATATCTTACGATTTAATGCTTGTATGCACCAACTGATATTCCAACCTATAGACCTTGAGAAGTAATTAATTTCTGTTGAGGTTTGATTCCTGCACTCAAACAGAGATTACAATATGATACATGCGAGTCATTCATTCTTCTATGCTGCTAAGTCCTAGATCTAGAGCAAGATTATCTTTCAAAAAATGTCATTAACCCTCCACATACATCTACTTCTATTATATCATCTATTCCTCCTCCATCAAAATTGGTTGAGCGTCCTACATAGTCTCCACCTTTTCCTCATAAGAAAAGTAAACAAGATCAACCTACTCCACCACCACAACATAATTCTCCTCCTCCTCCACAATAGGACATTTCTCCTTCCACTTCATCTATTTGGTGTGATCCATTGAATTTATCCCATCATGCTCAACCTTATGATGTATTGGTTTTATTTCTTGAAAAGTGCCTCATTCGCTTACCATCTAACCAACACCATCCACAACACAAGCTACAATGTCAGCGTGACCAACCTTATTGTAATTATCATCACACAAATTTCCATATGGACAATGAATGTCTTACCCTTCATGAAAGATTGCAACAATTAGAGGATAAGGGCATGATCTCATTTGGATCTCGCTCCCGTGAGTGATCCATCTCTACTATACCTCGTTAGAGAGTTTCTACTAGATTTGAGTCATCTCCTCATTCTGGTGCTCAGGCCATGGTACATCCACCACCACAATTTGTTAACTCATACGCGCTCTCCACCATATCCATAGACCACTTAATCATCACATCCATCACATTAACTTCATCCATCTCATCCATCACATTCACGTTATCCATCAAATCACATTGCTCCTTCACATTGGCTTCCATAACCCATCATCTTCACGCATACCACTGAAGCTCCATATGACATTCAGTTTGGTACATATTCGCATGTTGTTTCCATCCCACATGCTTCCACCACTTCATGCCACCTCAGTCTTTGGTAGGTGATTTTTCTCACCTTACCCCCTGATGATGCACTTGTGTTCTCATGGTTCTTACATGTTTGTTGAGGGTTTTTATCTAAGAACCTTTCATCGTGCGCTCCATCATTTATCTAGCACATCCAATCATTTCCCAATGATGCACTCTTTCTTTCTATGGTTCATCCTTGACTGTTGAGGGATCTTAATTAAGTGAACCTAATCATCCATATGCTGGGGGCATCATTAATTTCACCCCATTTATCACACTAAAATATTATGATTAAATTATATTATTGCGACACACATTCATCACAACACGCTAGTTTCATCATCATACATTATATCTTTTTACATTCATTCTACTATCAACATTATACTAACTACGTGTTACAAAATTCCATTTAATAGAAATTAACGATACACCACAAAATAAGCTCATCATATATAAATAAAACGTGTCCATACATATCTAACGAATAAAATCGTCAATAGGGGGCAAATCCTCTTCATCATATACAATAATAATAATCACACATCATCATCACTATCGCTCTCAGGTACTGTGAGAGATCCCTAGAACTAGATACCTCACCACTAACTCTGCATCGCTACTCATAACAATGGATTGGAAACATTTAGAGCCCTTGGATATTATCAAACCAAATGAAATTGAAGTTTTCATCTATAGTCATATTTTATACCCTTAGACCAATAGTCTAATCCCATGCGCACCAACCTATCACCCAGTGGGCGCTCCTCCGAGGCATGTGCGGGTGTCGAGTCTCTCCTTTATGCGAGTCTTGTGAGAATGCACCATCTTATGACATATAATAAAATAAAAAAGAATCAAAAAGAACTATAAATCATTATAATAACCTAGAATGAGTTGTCATCTCATTGCATCCAGAAAAGAGAAATAACAAACAACATATGGAATTGGTTCATACAGAAAGGAAATGTGTAAGTATGATACTTCTTAACATATATATGATTTATAACAGAGACTTATATTCATATTAACATATTCAATAACCACATTACATCCATTAAGGTCATAACAGATCCTCATATAACCATCTAGAGCTAAGTCATGCATCAGAACTACACTATGTTCATCATATTACAAAAATGAATGCAAACCCATCCCTCTAACGTGCCATGATTCATATATTCTACTAATCCCTAACCCTTAGAACCGTCCATATATTTCTACAGAGCTTCTCCTCTCTTATATTTCCCTTCGGCCTCTTTCGACTCTCTTTTTCTTCTATTAGGTGCTTGTATTTATAACCTTAACAACCACCGCCATGATTTTCTAAAGTTATAGATAGGTTGCCAAGTGTTGAAGTGTTCCTCCATGGGAGCATGCCTTCTCAGATCTGAGCTCTCCACTCTTTGCAATGAATTCTTCTGGAACCTTACATCACATGCTTGGATTATTCTCTTTTTGATCCCATAGTCACCAAGTTGGCACCTTATCCATAAGGGTCATGTTTTTCTCGTGTGCTTCCTGGGATGCCGAATATGGCTAATTCCAAAAACCTGTCTTGGCTTGCGCACACACATCTTATGTTCTATAGAAAACTATGATAACCCTTCCCTGCACACCTTCAACCCCATGCACACTTCTTCAACTAGGTCCCACGCACCCATGTGCCTTTTCATCATTAGCTAATATTCCGGGGCCCAACATCACCCCACACTATGCCTACTCTCAATCCTCATAAACACTCTTCAAATAATAAAGAATGCCAAATCCTTATAATGGTTAGGAAGAAAGAATAATGGAATGAAGAAATAGGGAAAATAATGAAATAATGGGGAGCTTATTTATTTCTAGAGGAGAGGGAAATCCTTCTCTAATTCTGCTTCTAACTTTCCCCAAACGTTGACCTCATTCTAAGCTTGTTGACAGAGGTCACCCACTAGGGCACTCACTTCTTCAAAAATCATCTCCTCTCCCTTAGCATTCATTGTCTCCACGATGTCCTCCAGTTGTTTTCCCAAATCCTTGAGTGCGTCCATCCTCCGAGTGATTTGGGGGTACAATTCTTTCAGCCGGTTCTTGATTGATCCTCATAAGGTCTCAATGGCCTCTGATTTCTTTTCCACTTTGGCTAGGATTTTGTCTCACTCAGCCCTGTTCCCCTTATTATTTTCTTGGAACTCCTTGAGTTCCATTTCATGGGTGGCAACCAAGATACTTTCCACTCTATTACTATCTGCATAGTTATCATAGGCAGCCTCAACAACTTATGCGATGGATTTTACATCGGCGAGGATCTTGTTGTACTGAGTAATAATTTATAGAACCTTCCTCTTATTCTCTTTTTCTTGGCACGCCAATGCCTCTTCTACAAATTCTAAGGAAAGTGGACGCCCCTCCATAGTGAGTATGTGGGTCAAGTTCTCTAGGCACTATAAGGTTGATCCATATTTTTGTGCGGGCAGTGTTAAGTCTGGATGCTTCAAGACAATGGCATCCGTGATCATCTCTATTTTCTTGTATGCCTCATGCACCCTTTCCTTCTCATATTTTAACTCACACCTTAACTGAGTGCTGATTAGCTCCTCCTACTTTAGGTCCTTTCTTTTCTTAAGGAGCTCCTCCTCCTTTTTCTCTAGCTCTGCCTCTAGGAACTTCACCCTGTCATTTCTTCCAAAGAATCTAGCTTCAACCTCAACATAAACTATGTTGAGTGTGTTGTAGATTTGTTCATCTGATAAATTTTGAGCATTCACCAAGGGGTTCATTCCTTTTGTTTCTAGAACTCTCATTAATTCTCCTTGGCTTATTTCAAATTCAGGCTCATCAATGTGGGACTCAAATGCCCATGATAGCATTTTACTCATCTGAGGGTATGTACCTTCCTCATCAAATGAAGCCATGGCCAAGAGTTATTTCATTGGTACGGTGCTCTGAAAGTGTGTGTGAAAAACCTTGTTTGGATCATTGATGTAGCTAATTCCTTGAATTTTTTCTCTTTCTCCCTATGCATGTAACTTTTGGAAATCTTATAGCCAAATTGGGATCTCCTCCCATGTTGCCATATTCTTTTCCTACGCTTTCCTCAACTTCCTTCAGCACCTCATCCACGCTACGTTCTACCTCTTGTTCTACCAGGTTCTTGATAATTCCTACCACTTCTCTCTCTGCATCCTCTTCTATCTCTTCCTTTGTGAGGCTTGGTGTCCTTTGATCCTTTATATTTACTTCTCCACTTATCCCCTTTCCTTGAGCCTCAGATTCTTCTTCGTCATCCTTCTCCTCATGCCCTTTGTTATAATCCTCATCCCCTTCTTCCTAAAAATAATGCACCTCATAGAATGGATGGTGTTTACCTCCTTCAGGCTTGTCATCATCATTCTTTTACCTGATGCAGGAATCTATAGACTCTGTCTATTCTGAATCTACCTCATCAGTCACCTTCTGCTTCTTCCTTACTGGGGATTCCAATACATGAGATTCTTCCTTCTCTTTCTCTTTGATAGGTGATGTTTTCATTGGTGATTCCTCATGGGTGAGGTGCTCTTTGTGCTCAATTGCACCTCTTCTTCTGGGGTCTTTTCCTTGACAGGAGACTTCTTTCTCCGCATGTAAGTACTAGGCTTAGCGCTTGCTTCCGGCATGCTCACCGTTTGTGTGGTTTGAACACTTGGTGCCTTTTTCTCCTGCACCTCTTCTCTTTCTCTCTTCCTTGGTGTGGCCTTCTTCCTTCTTGTAGGGTCTTCAAGAATGGAGACATCATTCTCCAAGTAAGTTCCCTTTTCAAACTTTGGCCTTATGCATAGATACACCCTTGTTGTGGTCCTCCCTGCAATCGGAAGTTAAAGGATTCATCATTTGTACTTGTGGGAGACATATTTCTCCACGTACATGTAATTATTTGGGTAGAAGAGCTTCTGACGTAGTTTGTAGTGGTCTATATCTACCTGACTAAGGTTGAACCTTAGTCTCTTGGCCTCCTTGAACCGATTGACTCCAGCTTGGAAGTATTGCATGGTGAAAGAGAAGGGTAGCTTGCACATGGACTCATATTCCCATCTGTTCAATGTAAATTTGCCAATGCAGAAGTGTTGGTACACTGAAAACTTTTCTTCTCCATCCACGAGTGTGGGTAACTACTTTGGGATCCTCCATTCTACTCTAAATGCATCACGCATTCTTCTTGTACCATTTTTCCAAGTGTGCCTTGTGAGTGGCTGTCATGGTTTCAACAAGTGTACTTTGCAAACCTTTTTACGGGTGAGGGATCCTCATCTGGATACTCCCAAACAAACATTTTTGGCCCATCAAGCACTCCAATATCTAAAAAAGAAAATGGTGAGGAGGATGTTACCGAATAATATCTTCTCTCCCTCCTACGCACTACTTATGATCTCATCCACGATGAAAGGGGACAAGTTATAGATTGTTCCCTCTGATATCTTCCAGCATACATTTAGCCATGCCTTGTTCACTTGTGTCCATTGTTCCTGATCATTGAGCTTGGTCACCAAGTGCATGACCATCCTCATAAATGGGTCTAGAATTTTGGTGATGTCAAAGTATCATGACCCCTTCTTGTATTCATACGTGGCTACAATCTCCTTGATAGCCTCCTTGTCGCTTAGATCATCATCTATGTATCTCCTTCACAATTGAGGTATGTGAAATTGGATATCAGTTGTGGTGTGATGCACATCTTGCACCCCACAAAATAAAAGTGATCCTCATGCACACGTGACATCAACCATTGATAAAGGTGCTCAAGCTTGCCAAAGTAAGGAAACTCATATAGTTGCAATAATCTAGCCTTCTCTAATTTGACCTTCACCTCGTCATTGTAAATGGGCATCCCATCTGGTGTCCTTTTGTTAGTTGGTCAGACCAACTCTAGCACCATTTCCTTCTTAGTTGTGCTCATGCAATGGTTATAATCACTCACGACCATCTTTTGCAAGTGTGACTCCCACTCTTTTCCTAGCAATACCCCATCTGGGTACTACATTTGCACATACCATTCTTCATTTGAGCTTGTGACGGTAAGTTTGATTTCCCTTGCCCTTGCCCTTTGTTTTCTTTGGTGAAATGGTTGGTTTCTTTGGTGCCATTCTTCTGGTCGAGATGAACTTAAAACTCCTTCCTCTTTCTCTACTCTACTACTCTGCTCAATCCCAAAGCTCACTCCAAAGCTTCAACTCCTGGAATGAATCCTTCTTCTGCATGCCCTAGCTGCCAAACCCTAACTAGGAAAACCTTCCACAAGACATCGCTCTTCACACAACCTTTCCTCACACCCTTGTACTCCTTCCTTTTGGTTCGCAGATCTACTCTAGTTGCACACTCAAATTTCTCAGATTCTTCTTTCTTCACACAAATTTCTCTCTAGATGCCCTAGTTCGCAAGAGCTTCTTTCACTTTGTAATTGTAAGGTAAAAAATGACTTGCCCGACCTTGTATTTATAGCTTTTCCTTCTTTCCAACATTAAATGCTATACCACCTACCACCATACTTGACACTAAATGTGGATTTTCCACTAAATTGAACTTTAAGTGCCCTTACCACATGTGCCTAATCCTACGTGAAAAACTTTACAACCTTTTGGTGTGAAAAAATCCAAACGGACTAAAGACTCTTACGCACACCTCTTCAGTGCTGAAGGCACTTCTTCTGTCCTTTACCTAATTTTTTCCCTCACCTACCTCATGTTGTTCCTATGCTCTTCATCCTTTGTACATGGTCTCTGTTACAATCCTTGACACCATAACTTTATCATCCACTATTTCCTCATGCTTTCTCAACCTTACGCATTTCCTTCTACTGGGCCATTCAACTTGTATAACAGGCTTATACTTTACATCACTCCACCCCACACTATAATAGATGCGTGGTCCTCTATGCATACACAACCTTGGAAAAATAATGTGGTTACCGGTGCACAAGGTGCAAAAAAAACAAAAAGAAAGGAACAAGCAACGAGAAAGGGAAACACAAGAAAATAAAAAGCATAAAGGAAAATTCTAAGCTAACTGGAAATACTTCCTTATTACAAACACCAAGAAGACTTATTTATAGTAGGGCTTCAACCTACTCCCATTGAAATGACCTGGTAATCTTGTCCCATCCAACGCTTGTAACTAGAAAGCGCCTGAATCAAGAATGTACGAGATGATGTAAGGTCCCAACCAATGGAATTTCAACTTCCCAGGATGTCACAGATACTTGGAATCATACAACAACACCATCTACCCAACCTCAAACTTCTTGTTCTTGATATGATGATCATGCCATGATTTTTGTCTTACTTTTTCTGTCTTCTAACTCCATCTAGCAAGTGATCACCTTTCGTCTAACTACATCAACTTATCAATCCTTTCTTCCAATGCTTTCTCATCAGCTAACCCTCCCATGCGTGCTATATGTAATGATGGTAACATGAATTCAACTAGAAAAACAACCTCTACACCAAACACCAATTGAAATGGTGTGGCCTTGTTCAACCTCTTGTAGGTTGTCCTGTATGCCCATAGAACGGATGATACTTTGTCATCCCAATCCTGTCTTCCAATGTCACAGATCTTAGTCAATGTGTGACTTAGTATCTTGTTAAATGCCTCAGCAGTTCCATTTGCTTGAGGGTGATAAGGGGTAGTCTTGTGATGGGCCACCATAAATTCTGCTAACAAAATCCTGACCATTTCATTGAGAAAGTGTGTACCTCTATCACTTGTTAAACTTAAAGGACAACCATACCTGTTGATTATGTTCTCCCATAAAAATCTAGTAGTTTCTGTTGTGGTGCAATCCTTCATTGGCGTTGCCTCTACCCAACGTGTTAAGTAATCATTGGAAGTAATGATATACCATGAACCAGTCCTTCGTGCAGCTGGCAAAATTGGCCCTACAAAGTTGATTGCCCATTTTTCAAATGGTTCAGTGCTGGCTATTGGTCACAAAGGCATTTCATCCCTCTTTCCAGGTTTTCCAAGGTGTTGGCAATGGTCACAGGCCTTGCAAAACTCAATACAATCCTTATAGATGGTTTCCCACCAAAGCCCTACTAATAAAATCTTCCGCGCGGTAGCATTTCCTGCATAGTGTCCTCCTACAATCCCACCATGTGCTTCTTCCATAATTGCCATGCACTCATGCTCCAATACGCATCGGCACAGAACCTCATCATGACCTAACTTATACAGGTCTCCACTAATCAACATGTAGGGTGCGACATGTATTGCTAACTACTTTCTCTCCAGATCCTTCATCCCTTCCGGTGCCACACCTATTTTTAAGAACACTGCAATATCTTCCAAGTCTGAGGGTGCATGCCACAACCTAAACAGTTGCGCATTCTACATGGTATCCTCAATGCTTTGCATGTCCTCCCCTGAGTTAATCCTTGATAAGTGGTCAGGTCCTGAATTTCTCTTTCCTAGTTTTACGACCACTGTGAACTCAAACTCTTGAAATAATAGGACCCAATGACATATGCACCCTTGTAGCATGGGCTTGTTGACTAAGTATTTCAATGCCATGTGGTCCATGTAGAATATAAATGGTGTTGCCAACAGATACTACCTAAACTTATGCAGTGCGTAGATCATAGACAATGCTTCATGCTCAGTAGTTGTGTAATTCTATTTCTACTGGTGTCAACTTTCTACTTGCAAAGCACAAGGGATGATCAATAATTCCCTCACTAGGTTGTGCTAGTATTGCTCCCATAGCTGTCCCTAAGGCATCAACATGCACATGGAAAGGCTTATCCCAAGAAGGAAAATGTAATATGGGTGCCGTGACAAGCCTATCCTTCAAAGTGTCAAATGCCTTCTGTTGCGCTTCTCCCCAATGAAAGGCACTCTTGTGTTTTAACAATTCCTCCAAGGGCATGACGATCTTGGCATACCCCTTGATGAATTTTCTGTAATACCCCATATGCCCAAGGAATCCATGCACTGCACTTTGACTAGTAGGCTCCCCTAATCCCACAATAACTGCAACTTTGGTGAGATCCACTAGTAAGCCTTCTTTGCATATAATGTGTCCTAACAGGGTTCCAAATGGAGTAGCAAAGACACATTTCTTAATGTTGAGGGATATCCTCAATTGCCAACATCTCTCAAACATCAGCCTCAAATTGTCACAATGGTCTTTCACCAATCCATACACAGTCCAGTCATCTAGGTAAACTTGAAGAAATTTATGGATGAAGTCTTGAAATGCTTGTACCATGATGTGAGAGAACACAACAGGTGCATTATTCAATCTAAAGGGCATAACTGTGAAAGAAAAACTTCCCCATTCAGTGGTGAAAGTTATGTTTCTTTGGTCTTCCTTTGCAACCCTGAATTGGTGATACTCTGAGAACCCATCCATGAAAGAGTAGACTTTGCACCTGGCTACTCCCTCCAAAATTTCTTCAGTAAAGGGGGTTGGAAAAGGATCGATGACACATACTACATTCAGATCCCTATAGTCAACACAGATTCTTATCCTTCCATCCTTCTTGATACTGATGACCATTGGGCTTATCCATTCTGATTCTTCCACTTCCTCAATGATACCAGATGCTATCATCTTGTCTATTTCTTCCTTGACCCATACGCACAAATTTGGATTCATCTAATAAGGCCTCTTCTGAATTGGGCGCACACCTTCCTTCAACTTGATCTTCATCTCCCCTAAGGAATGGTGAATGCCTTTGAGTTCATGGTACCGGTGAGGAAACAAATCCTAGAACTCGCGCAACAGATCAATGACCTTTGAAACTTCTTTTTCTGACCAATAGTCCATGATAGCTTCCTTAGGTTCTGTCTCCATTCCAATGTTAACCTTCTTTGTTTTCAAGGGCTCATGGTAGGTGTGTGCTTGCTCATCAGCGCTGTCTATGACTTCGCACGTACCTTCAGAATGAATAACACCCAAAGTTTCTATTTCTTCTCTATCTACTACATAGACCATTTTTTCTTTTTCTTTTTCCATGCATGCGCACTCAAGTTGTACTTCCTCTGATTCCTCTTCATTGAGGCACGTCTCCAAATAAGGTTCACCTAGTAATTCTAATAGCCTACATAACACTATATCCCATTGTAAGGCACTTTATCACCTACAACACCTTATCTATTGATGGCTTGGTACTCCTATATTCAAAATCTTGAATGAGATCAACCACCAACTCCTACTAATTACTTGTTTTACGACACATCTTTGAATGAACATACCAAACACGCGCACAACCTTGTAAGGTGGAATATAACTTATGCACCCATAAAAAAGGTGGTAACGCTTCTGTGCTTCCCATCCAGGCCTTCTCACACAATTGGATATGAAATAAAGCGTTCTCTTTACCATGGTAGTCTTGTATGACTGTGGGCGCGTTGCTCCTTGAGAACCTTACCAAGAATGTGATTCTTACCTCATGCCACTCTGAAAGGTTCTCTTGATATGTAGCCCACCAGTGTGTTGAAGTTCTGAGTAGGTTGTAATTGAGCATTACCCTCTTCTATCGTCCTCATTTTTCCACTGAGATTCCATTTCTCGTAGGAAAAATTTAGGATATGCTCCCCCATTATTACTTGGAAACTTCTTTCCTCCTAGGCACTTGACTGAGTGCACCCCCTTATTACCGATCCTCTCAACTATCGACCAATCAACTCATAGGTCCCATGTGACCAATTTTCACATGCCACACTAGTGGTATCACTCAAGGACTGAGCATCTTCAAACTAGATGACTCCCTCCATGGGATGAATTATCTCAAGATCTCTGATGGAGCACACATAGATTCTATCAAGGACTTATTCTCCTAAGGGCTCAGTATAGGGCACTGACTTCCCATATGTTAAAGGGATGATCACCCTTTCTTCCTTGTTTTCAAAGCTGATATACCCTTTGTTAAACCATAGGTTGGCATTTTTCTTGTAACACCATGGGCACCCAAGTAATGCTGGAAAGTTGTCTTCCTCGGTGAGTGCCAAGAATTTGAAGTCTCCAGTGAACTTGGCCCCTTGAATGGTGATAACTGCATCCTTCAGGACTCTAATGGGCATTGCCTTAGTTTTGTTTTCCATATACAACACATTCAAAGATGGTTGTAATGCATGCCTTCCCATCTGATGCCAGGCATCTAAGGTAAGAACGTTGACCTATGCTTCTGTGTTGATAAGGATGTTACTTAGAAGGCATCCATCAACAACCGCATTCAAAGTAATCTCCTTGTCATAGTCAAGGCTATGAGGAGGAAGGTTTGCATGTAAAACCTGCCTTTCGCACTCTACGCTGGTGTGTGGTACCTTCTCCCTCAGCCATTCTCCTAACAATGGAATAATATTCTCTTGCCTTAACATCCTACATACCTCCTTGAATTCATCCAAGTCACCCTTTGGAGCCTAGACATTCTTCCTTTTCTCTAACTGTTTTGATTGCTCCTTTAGACATTGGATCTCCCCTTACAAACTTTGAATCACGTCCATAGTCTCTTGATACACCTCCTTCTGATGAGCAGGGTCTAGATATTTTCCAAGTACCACTTCCTCTCTTGAAACTAGTATCCTTTACCTTGACATCTCCCTCGTGTATGCAACCTCTGCTTGCATCATCACCAATACAGGTTCTAGCCTTGACTCACGCGCTACTCTTGACATCCATTGTGAATTGTCATTCTTGATGGTCACCATTCTAGTGCCTTTTTATTTTATGTGTTGTTGGTTCATATGCTCATGAAGCTCTGGAAATTCTTCATACTTATGTTTCTTTTCACACCATGAGCATTGTAACAGATCAGGACATTCATGTTTTTAATTATCTGTAGATCCAAAGTTATAACAGGTTCCTCATAAGAATTCACTTTGTCCTCTGCCACAGTTACTGCGACCACAAAATCCTTCGTAAAAACCTCTTCCATGCATTCCTCCATCTGTGCGCCCTTCGTGACAATGGTCATCATCCTTGGAACTACTTACAAGGCTAGTCTCGTTCACACCAAGATCAATATCATCATGTGTCTAATCAATCCATCTATAATCCTTGATATTATGGGTTATAGAGGTACAAATATTACAATAGCAAGAAACATTCTTACGAATTGCACACTGTAGTAGAGGGAAACTACTTACATCATGATCCCCATGGAAGATCCCACAGTCTACCGCCATAACGTGTACTGACTTCTAAGGGAAACTATACTTTGCATGTCCCTCTACTTCATAGTATGTACACTAAAGCCCACTATGAACCTCATGCATTGATTTTGCACACATCTTCTCCAACTATTTTGCCATTGCAATAATTTGAGCCTCCAGAAAAGGAATTACACCAGTATCAATGCTCCCAATAGCTTCCATGCACAGGGAAGCTTCCAATGCCTCACATGGGTCTGTGAAAGTCTTGTGCAACAGAGCCCTTCTAAATGGTGTTATCAATCCTCTAACAAACCATTGAGCATGTTGAGAAGGATGAATGTCATAGGATAGTTTAGACAAGAGTGTCTTGAAATGCACGTCATACTCCCACACACTCTCTGCCACTCCCTGCTGGACTTCCTTCAGATCATTGATTCTCTTTTTCTCAAACTCAGGTATATGGAACTCTGTTAAGGTGTTATTCAATGTTGTGTAGTCGACCACCATCTAATGGGGGTCATACTTCCTATACCAACTATGTCCGTGTCCTTAAAATGTTGTTACAAAATGACTTGCCTTCTGGTCTGGGGTAGTGATCCCTTTTATGCGCCATAGTAATCCACACTTATGCACATGCTCTGCAACATCTTCAACACCCCTATATTTTGGTAAGTGTAAATACATCTCAAACAATACTTGTGGAGGTGGTTGGGGTCCTTGTCGTCCCGATCCAGAGCCTTGGTTCCCTTCGGTGTTTCCTCCTCCTCTAGATCCAATGGATCCTCTAGGTCCTATTGATTCTGACCCACTAGATCCACCTCCTGCAGTCAACAAAGGTCATGAAGTGGTCATACCTAGTGTTCCCAATGTCCCACTAAACTACGTTATGATGGTTTGTGATATTTTCCCACTACCACTTGCATGTCCCATGCCACTCCCAGATGTGATACCAAAACCTTACATATTTACACCTTGTCCAAAGATTCCTCTAAATACAATAATGGCTTATACAACCATGGATGTTCCAAATGAGAAATTATATCTCTTGGGCATAGATCAGTTTCTCCTATTGATACCAACTAGGTTAACAATACTTCTCCCTTGATCTAGAAAACCAAGCACCAGGGGTTGGTCACTAGGTGGGTTCAGATGTGTATTGACGACTCTTCTTTATCCATGTAATAAAATCTCATCAGAAGCTGAAAGGGCCTCTCTCCCATGCTTTCCAAGATGGGGTAACACAGACTGCTCATGTTCCATGTCCTCTGCATGAACCTCAACTCCTTCCCATAATGTTTGCCTCCATACATCCATAACACTTGCAACCTCGTGTTGTCTAGTCATCTCCCTTTCATGAGCTTCACTATACTTTAGCCGTCTCTCCTCCCTTTTCTTTTCAACCACAATTTATGACATATTCCTCCACTCTATCTTCCTCTCCCAATGCTCAGAGAAGCTTTAGCCAGCTATGGGAAATGCCTCCAAACTCAAGGTAATGACCAAAATATTCATAGCCAATGGAATAACATGAAAAAATGATCCTTTAGGCTCCCTCAGAAACTTGAGCTCAACAACTTCTGGGTAATAATACGTAGAAATGGCATATTTAAGAGTATATCCGGTCATTACTATCTTCCATTAGTTATCAATAGCATGCGTCCAAGTTAGATATACATCTTGCAGTCTCTGATAGTCATCTTGGGTCCACACATGCGATCTATAGTACCAACTTTATTTTGATGCATATGCTGAAATCCATTCATATAGTTCTCCTGGAAAATAATAGAAGAACATCTCATACAACTCATGGTATATGTTCTCTTCTACCCATCTATGTGCATCAAACTCAGGTCTAGTGCCGAATCTTCGAGAAAACTCATCCTCCATACTCTTGAACCATGTTTCAACACTTTCCAAGGTTAGATGATCTATCATCATACATAACAGAGATAAATATGCATGCCATTTCTCACAACAACTTCAAAAAGAGGTCCTGGCAACAAAACCAAGATGTAGTCATATTTTATACCCTTAGACCAATATTCTAATCCCATGCGCATCGTCCTATCACCTAGCGGGTGCTAGGCACTCACCCGAGGCATGCACAAGCACCGAGTCTCTTCTTTATGTGAGTCTTGTGAGAATGCACCATCTTATGAAAGATAATCAAATGTAGAAGAATAGAAAATAACTATACAACATTCTAAGAACCTAGAATGAGTTGTCATCTCATTGCATCTAGAAAAGAGAAATAATAAGCATCATATGGAATTGGTTCATACAGAAAAGAAATGCATAAGTATGATACTCTTTAACACATATATGATTTATAACAGACCCTTATATTCATATTAATAGATTAAATAACCACATTACATCCCTTAAGGTCATAACAGATCCTCATATAACCATGTAGAGCCTAGTCACGCATCATAACTACAGTATGTTCATCGTATTTCAAAAATGAATGCATAACCATCCCTATAAACATGCCATGATTCTTATATTATCCTAATCCATAACCCTTAGAACCCTCCATATATTTCTGCAGAGCTTCACATCTCTTCTATTTCCCTCTGACCTCTTTCGACTCTCTTTTCTTCTATCAGGCACTTGTATTTTTAACCTTAACAACCACCACCATGCCTTTATGAAGTTATAGATCGATTTCCAAGTGTTGAAGTGGTCCTCCATGGGAGCATGCCTTCTCAAATATGAGATCTACACTCTTTACAATGATTTCTTTTGGAACCTTCCATCACATGCCTGGAATATTCCCTTTTTGATCTCATAGTTACAAGGATGGCACCTTATCCATAAGGTTCATGCTTTTCTCATGTGCTTCCTAGGTTGTAAAATATGACTAAGTCCAAAAACATGCCCTGAATTAGGTGCATGCTATATGTTCTACAAAAAACTACTAGAACCTTTCCTTGTCTGCCTTCAACCCCGTGAGCCCTTCTTCAACTAGGTCCCGCACACCCACACACCTTCTCATCCTTAGCCAATATTCCGGGGCCCAACATCATCCCTGATTTGTTAGAAGAACAATGGATTGAGGGGAGGGGGGTGAATCAGTCCTTATAAAAAATTCAAAAAAATATTTCAGATCTAAAATGCAAATGCTCATATGTATTCAATCACAATATTCACTAATTCAATACTTAATGTGTGCACACCACAAACCATCAATGAAGCATATAAACATGAAATCAAAGAAGCAACACAAAAACACAAGAGATAAGTGGGAAACCCTCAAGGGGAATAAAACCCAATGAAATAAAATCTTATATTGATATGTTTCTGAATTTAGTGAGGCAACAACCCCACAAGGAGCACCAACCTTTAGTTTAGTAGAGCACCAACCCTACAAGGAGCACCAACCCCTAAATTTGTGAAGCACAAAATCCACAAGGATTATACAACCCACTAAGATAATTAAGCACCCAATTAACCACATTATGATTTGTATATATATGATTTTTTTCTTCCACAACTAATGGATACATCTTGTTCAGTTTGTACTTATTCAATCAAACCCTAGGTGATCACACTTCACAATACAAGCTCTTTAAACCATCTAAAAATCATCAAAATATTGCTCTCATGTCCTCTAATTTTTATAAACCTGAAACACACTTGAATCAGCTCTGAATTATGCACAAACACCTGCAATTAACTCTCACCTAGATCTCTCTCCACACACACACAACTAATTCCAAAAACATGATTTTATATGTTTCTCCACTTTTCAAACTCAGGCACAACCTTTTCTCTACTTTTTTTTAGACCCATACATAAAGGAAAAAATAAAAATTTGAAATAGAATAGTCACAAGTTACCCAATTATGTTGGCCTAACTCAAATCAACATTTCATGTGCCAAAAATGGCTCAAAACCCCATTGGCACAATCTTAAATTTTCCCTAACATTAATACCATACTTTTTCATGACCCAAAACTCATCAAACATCATTAAAAAATCATTTAAAATTAATACAAGGTCACAATTAATATCAATCAATCAAATAATTTCATTTACTGGGCCCAGTTTGCTTTACAATTATCAAAGTAGTTGTTTCCTGCACCCTTCATCACCCTAAAAACTTTATTTGATCACCAAATCACTTAAAAAAGATAAAACCATGCCATGTAAAAACGTGATGGAAATGGAAGAATAATTATAACACTTTAAAGAAAGTTGTAAGTCATGAAACATCCATCTCTTCAAATCACTACTACTTTAGCCTTCACCAAAATAACCAGCGAAAAACATTATTTCCAAAGGTTAGCTCATAAAAACATTTATAAATACAATAAAGACCTACACATTTATTCATTGGATTCAAAATTCATCCCTATTTACATTATAGGTCATAGGAATCATCACCCAATCCATCTCATGCCTCAAAAAACATAAAAATTACACTAGAGCATATGTTGTCTTGAACTATCAAAAATTTTATTGTCCAAAGAATTCCCTAGAAACCCTATAAAATGATCTCATCATGAGAAAAAACTCATATCAATACAAATATATTTGAATCCTCTTTCCAAAAAAACTTTAATCACCTTCAAAATCGACCTATAGCTCAAGTTATGCTCATTTTACTGAACCCTACTATTTGAGATCCCAAATCTTCCCTTTGACCAATTAACCTATTTGGACATCAAAACACCATCTACCTACATGAAATTTTCCTAAAACATCCATGCACATGAATAAAAAATCCAATACATCATGCAAAATAAATTTTACATGTTACTCATTTGGACAACCTTGTCCTAATACCTTCTTCTTCAAAAATGTTATTTATAGGTGGGTCCCACTCATCACCATGACCTTAACCATACATTTCAGGAAATATGAAATAGTCCTATTAAACATCCAATCATTAATGTTTATGAACTAGCTAAAACTAGATCATTATACTTCACTTTCGGCCAACTACTTCTAGCTAGGGTTTAAGTAGGGTTTTAGACCTCTTTAACTCCTTAATATTCATTCATAAAAACGTGACTATCAACTAACCTCATTATTTTATTGAAACATTATAAACTAAACTTATAAGATTCCCTAAAAGGAAGAAGGTACCATGCAAATAACACTATTCACAATGAGCATATGAAGTTGAACTTCAAGTTGGAAATACACTTGTTTTTCATCCTGTCTCGTATAATCAGTCATATTTGAAAAACACATATTATAAGGACCTAAATTTTTTCTCAAAGGACTATGACACATCCCTCTAACATATCCAATCATCAAAATGTGAATGCCATACCTAAATCTCTCAATTCACTAAGACTTGCCTATACTTACATTCATGTTCCTCACTCTACAAGCTAGAGTCAACTGGAATAATGCAATAAATGAATAAGAAACCTCTGAAAATGACCCAAAAATACCTCATATTCCATGATATAAATTTATGCATGCTTCTATGGCCTCATATAGCTAAAAACCATTATGTCACACCTCCAAGTTGTTATACCTGCTCCCAATGAGCACCTGTAACCAAGTGAACCACATGTACTTGCACTATGAAACTAATGTGAGTTCTTAAGAACCCTAAAAAAATGTAGGTCATAATGTCAACATGCTTCCCATGCATCTAACAAGCTCCTACTGCTATGCCTCATCACCTAGGCACTTGTATGTGCTTGCAAAAGTAAACACACCTCATTAAATCTCAATGTACCAACACAAACACATCTAAAACACCATGTGAACATAATATACATCATCATAATACCACAATTCAACATTCAATTTATCATTATTATGGTTTTTAGTCAATGACAACACCTATTCGGACCACATGCCAATAATTTCCCCCTTTGTCATTGATGGAAAACACCCTGAACTTCTCCCCCTTTTTATACTAGTGAAAAAGGCATACATGTATATTACTTTCTTCACCCACTTCAACTTCATACCATCATTATTTGGTTAGAAACATCAACCAAAGGTATCAAACAAGCTATAATTCTTAATTTTTGCACAAAAATATGATTTTTTCCTTCATTTTAGGCATGCAAACACCATTCTCCAACTGATTAGAGCATCCACAACATCTTAAAACCATTAGTAAAGCATGAAACATCATAATCATACCTTGTTAGGAGCTACAACATCATTTTTCATCTTCTAGGCATGAAAAGACACAAATTTTCTTCTTCACCCTTGTTTTGCTCCTATTGAAAACATTGTCTCATACTGAAATCAGAGTCAATCAAATCTTTAACATGCCAATAATGTCAATTCCATGAATCTCAAAGGATTATACCACCTTTCATAACCACAAACCATATTTTCTAGGCCTAAAACCATGAAATACAAGGGATATTATTACTCTTCATACCAAGAGCAACACTATGAGTCCAAAAATGACTTCTTAGAGCATTTTTAACTAATTTTAGCATGCAACCATAGGTCCAACAAGATTTGACTCAATAATCTATCACTCCCCCTAGACACAATACCTCTAAATTAGATCGAGATTAAAAATTTGAGCTACTAGCATTGCTATCATACCATGAAATAAACTTTACCACTTTCTCAGGGTTCAAAACAACTTTTATAGTCTTTTACAGTCATATTTTACTGATATAAGCCAATACATACCATCACAAGCATGGAAAAAGGAGAAAACATCATTTTATTACCTTTTATGTCCTTGAAAACACCATTTCAATCTTATAAAAGATCAACCAAGCACTCCCCTTCACTTGGATAACAAATTAACACAACAATGCACATGTAGAAGCATAATTTTGATATGTAGCATTTATCATTCAACAAGCTTGTCAACATATTAAGTTATTCTTCCAATAGGTCAAGTTATACATCACTTGAGGCACTAAAACACATTTGAAAAGGGATGAAACATAATCTTTCCATTTCTTGAGTCTCTAACATGTCTGAGAGGCACTTTATCCTTCATGCTCACTAAGATTAGTAGGTAATCATCCCTGTACTGATAACCAAGGAGGAAACTTCCAAAAACTTGTTAATGCAAAGCTTGTCTTTCACAACTTTCAAGGAATACATGTCTTTCCATATGTTCAAGGGCTAACAAAAAGAATGAATAACCACTTCCATACCTGAGAATTTATACACCCTTCCTTTGAACATACCCTACAGTTGTAGGACTGTAATCAACTTTTCCATGTAATTTCTTAGCCTCCTCATCAAACTAACCACAAAAGAAACTCAAGATCCATCATTTTGACTTGGGATTGAAAATTTACGCACTCTATACACAAGGAGGACTTAATTATCATAGGACCAATACTTAACCTGTAATGACATTTTTTCTTGCCTTGCATATCATTGTACAACTGAAAACCTCATGGGATTAGGAACCCTTCACTACCTCATTATTATCCTAAGAACCAACCATTTTCTTCCATATAGACTAATATTATTGAAAAAATATTTTGAGTGCATTCTCAAGCATAGAATGTGTTATCAACAAGCTATCCAAGATGCATACAGGCATGTAGGTTAACCTCTTAGAATCCCTATTAGTTTCTTGTCCATCCACAATCCCTAGATCTCATAATCAGCTCAAGTAAGTCACAAGCTACATGTTACATCAAAAAATATCAGAAGAAGCTTAAAAACATACCTCCTTCCTTTGATGAACAAGAAAGCTCTGTCTCTCATGCCATCACATACATATAGTGAGCTAAGGTTGCATAGACTACTAAGATTGTGTGAGTTCTCATCTACACACTCACCTTCATTGAGATAATAAGAGATAATTTATACTTAATTCATATTTGAACACTCCTTTGAAAATTTCAACCAATATATTTCCTTATCAAGCCTTTGAGAAACTGAGGAGTTAGTGTCTAAATGAGAAAACCCTCCTCACTGTGCATCAAGGGAACTCTTTCAAAACTGTCATGAAATTAAAATTTTTCATGCATTGTTAACACCTAAAACCAAATTCATCATTTTATTATTGCATCCAAGATAATATGTTCCAAATTTTAACTCCTAACTCGATCATTTGATCCTTCAAAACTGATTTTTCATGAAGACTGTCACAGTCACTATGAAAAAACATTGTATATAGGAGAAATTCTTCAAAGTACATCATACATATATTTTATGACATCCAAAACTTATCTTAGCATGTAGAGAAACATTCTTCAAGAAACTGAGCACCTTCATTATGGATATGAAGAAAAAAACCATTGAAATCATACTTGTAACATGGCTATGAAGCACAAAACACTTGAGTCATTACCTTACATTGCATCTCCTTGAAATTTGTTCTCATACACTCTAGGCATTTGATTTATCTATTTTTTTCTTGAATAAGCATGAAAACACACTCTTTCCACATGATCAATCTCATTACAATAGTAGCAAACAACTAAGTTCTTCCTTTTGAGTCCTTCATTTTGACTAGGTATATCATGTAAGCAATACCTAGCATTGTGTCCTTGTTCATTTAAATTATAGCAAACAATTATTTAAGAAAACTCACTTCAATTGTCTCTTTAAGGATGATCATCTCTAGGATATATTCTACACTCATTTTCTCTATGAAAAAAAGCATTACAAGTAAAACAATGACCATTGAAAGTTCTTTCATACCTTAAAGCATTGGGATGTCTAATGGACCTTGAATTTTCATTGTTCTTGATAGGTGTCACCTTCTTTTCTTCTTTCACAATAGGTTTATCTGATCCCTTCCCTGAAGCACCAAAATCTTTCTTTAGTTCTTTTGCTTTAGCCTCTTCTTTGAAACCCAAATCAGTCCTATCATCTGTAGCTCTTTGGTTTCCAAATAGGTCATCTAGATCCTTAGAACTCTTTTCAAATTTTTTGAAGGACATAGTCTTGTTACTGATTTCTAACAACTCAGCCCTTAAAAACCATATGTCTTGTTCATAATTGGTGCACAAATTTTCTTTATCCTGTAGGTTAGAGAAAATACTCTTCACCTTTTCTTATAGAAAATTGTTTTCTTCAATTAGTTTTGTAGACTCAACCACATAATGTTCGTCTAACTTATGGAACTGATTTTCATATTTTTTAATTTGCAAATTCATATTTGGATTCTCTTTTTCATCTTTCTCAAGTTCTATTTTGACACTTTCAAGATCATCTATGTCATCTTCATATTCCTTATCAGAATAGTTACCATAACTAGAAAGAAAATCCCCTAATAAAGAAGATCCATCACCTAAATATCTCATAGCTTCTTTAGTCATGAATAATCCCTCATTTTCTAAACTTTCAAATTCAGTATCAGATTTAGATTCTGATACACCACTACTTACATATAAAAATTCATCACCTTCATTTGAATACAAAATTCTTTTATCCTTTTTATGGCTAGGCCTCTTAAAGTTCTTCTTACCTTTTCCAAACTTGTAGTTCTTCTTAGGTTCTTCCTCATGATCCTAAACATCATCATTTTTATTTCTGTTGCCTATGAGAACACTTAGCACCAAATTTTCCTGATTCTCCATAGTTAAAAAATTTGAATGGAAGCTTACCTATATACTTACCAAAACCTTTCTTCAATCTTCTAGCCATCATAGAAAAAATCTCTTCATCTTCAAACTCTCGAGTGTTATCATCATCCCTTACCTTCTTTTCTTTTTTCTTCATTTCAGACTTGAATGTAATAACCTTCTTGGCTGGTTTTGAGTCTCCTATTATCATTTCATAAGTAGTCAAACTACCACAATTTATTCCTTCACTTCATCACCTAAACCCTTCATACTATTCAAAAATTCATCATCTCTAAGAAGATATGCAATTATTGACTCATTATCATTCATTTTAAGGCTTTCAAATTGATTTCTAAAATTTTGAAGTTTTGCAATTTTTACCTTTGAGTCACCTTCATAGAGAAATTGTAGTTTTTCCCATGCTTCATTTTCATTCTTGCAGTGCATCACTTTTCCTATTTCTGATTCTCTAATTCCACTTAGTATTGCATTGAAATTCCTTGAGTTATTGGTATAACCAGTATTTTCTTTTCCAAGGCTTGGAGAGTTGGCAGGAAGAACATAAGCATTTTCTACAGCATCCCAAACTTAAAACCCTTGTTCCATGATGAGATTATTCATCCTCATACTCCAAGAACTATAATTCACTCCATCAAAAAATGGTGGATTTCTAGTGTTACAATGATTCTCACTATATTTTTCTTCAAGGATCTCCTTTCAAGTTGTTAAACTTCTGCAAAAGGACCAACTCTAATACCCATTGTTAGAAGCATAGTGTACTAAGAGGGGGGGAGTGAATCAATCCTTATTTTAAATTCAAAAATATATTTCAGATCTGAAACTCAAATGCTCATATGTATTAAATCACAATGTTCACTTCTTCAATACTTAATTTGTGCACACCATAAACCATCAATAAATCATATAACCATGAAAGCAAAGAAGCAACAAAAGAACACAAGAGATAAGTGGGAAACCCTCAAAGGGAAGAAAAACCAATAAAAAACAATATTATATTGATATTTTCTGAATTTAGTGAGGCACCAACCCCACAAGGATCACCAACCCCTAGTTTAGGGATTGATGATCCAAGTTGACATATCAAGTTATTCTTCCACTAGGTCAAGTTAGACATAACTTGAAGCACTAAATTTTTTTTGACAAGGGATGAAACATAATATTTCTATTTCATAAGTCTCTAACATATTTGAGAGACACTTTATCCTCCATACTTGCTAAGATTAGTAGGTAATCATCCCTATACTGATAACCAAGGAGGAAACTTACACAAACTTGTTAATGAAAATCTTGTCTTTCACAAATTTCAAGGCATAAATGTCTTTCCACATGTTCAAGTGCTAAAAAAATGAATGAATGACCACTGCCATACCTAAGAATTTGCATACCCTACCTTTGAACCTACCCTACAACTGTAGGTGCACACTGTAATCAAAATTTCCATGCAATTTCTTATCCTCATCATCAAAATAACCACACAAGCAACTCAAGATCCATCATGTTGACTTGGGATTGAAAATTTACACACTTCATACACAAGAAGGAATTATTTATTTCAGAAGGAGCAATACTTAACATGTAGCAAAATATTTTCTTTCCTTCCATATCACTGTAAAACTGAAAAACCTCAAGGGATTAGTAATCCTTCACTACCTTGTTCTTGTCTTAGGAACCAACAATTTTCTTCCATATAGAATCATCTTATTGTAAAAATATTTTGAGTGAATTCTCAAGCATATAATATGTTATCAACAAGCTATAAAAGATGCCTACAAGCCTATAGGTTAACCTCTAAGAAGCCCTTGTAGTTTCATGTCCATCCATCGTCACTAGATCTCATAATCAACTCAAGTAAGTCACAATCTACATGAGACATCACAGAAGATCACAAGAAGGTTAAGAAAATACCTCCTTCCATTGATGAATGAGAAATATCTTTCTCTCATCCCTTCATATACCTATAGTGAGCTGAGGATGCATAGACTACTGAGATTGTGTGAGTTCTCAGCTACACACTCACCTTCATTGAGATAATGAGAGCTACTTTGTACTTCATTCATCCTCGAAAACTCCTTTGATAGTGTCAACCAAAATATTTCCTTATCAAGCCTTTGAGAAACATAGGAGTTAGGGTTTTAATGAGAAAACCCTCCTCACATGGCATCAATAACACTCTTTCATTAATGTCATGAAGTTCAAATTTTGCACACATTATTAACACTTGAAACTAACTTAATCCTTTTCCTATTGCACCCAAGATAATATGTTCCAAATTTTGAATCCCAACTCAATCATTTGATCCTTTAAAATTAAGTTTCCACAAATACCTTCACAGTCACTGTAACAAAACACAAATATAACATAAATTATTCAAAGTACATCATACATATCTTTGATGACATCAAAAACTTTGATGTAACCTAGAATTCAGTGAAGCCCAATGAAACCCTATGCATGGTGGTACATCACTTAGCCTAGATTGAGCACTCACTTGAAGTGCGTAAAGGTACCAAGTCCCTCTTTAGGGTTACTGTTGCAGGATGTTAGCATGATGAAGAATTAACATATATAGTTCCATTACTAACACATCATTCTACAAAGCATACAAAATATATATCTAAGGAAAAGTAGAATTAAGTACTAACCATGATGAGATAAAAAACATTCTAGATTCAGATACACATAACACTAACATTTAGATTCAACCAATATCCTTCATTAGATTCAATGCAATAAGTTTACATAAGCTTTATTACAATATTAGTAGTATGCGCATAGCAGATTTAACAACATATCTCTATATATCTTGACCCCCTCTATTACATAGTTTACTACATATATATAAGGGTTGGGACTTTCCCTTCACCACTTATCCATTCCAAAAATAGGTCGCATGCTATTACTAGCCATGTGCCATTACAAAAATAGCCACACATGCAAGTGCACTAACAATAGACTACTACTAGCTAACTGACAGTAGAAGATATATTTCCGACCTGTGTCCATGCAAATTTCTTCATATCCATTTCTCCAAAAATAACCAATGCATGGCATGCATGTCTCTTCCTCATTTGTGTGCTCTACATGCCATCTCTAAAAATAGACCTTTATGAGTGAAAATGGATAAGTCCCAAAGTTGAACTTCTGATCCACACGTGTGTTCTCCCTACTCATTCGTGTCTTTAAATATGAATCACTTCCCCACGTGGACTTCTTGTGTTCTTTCTTTATCAAGTGTTATTTGATCAACATTACCCCACACTAATTTCATTGTCACCCTGACAATGGTCATCTCCAAAAAATGAAGTAAAGAATAGAAGAATGGAAAGAATGAAAGATTGTATGAAATAATGTTTTTACTCTACAGTCTCTTCTTCAGTTTGAACAACTAATTCAAGATATTCCTATTTTATTTCAGCCTCCAATGTCTGCCACTCAGTGAGTGCTACCTATATTTTTTTTTGGAATGTCCACAGAAATGGACTCCAATTCATCCCTCGCAATCTCCCCTTTTTCATTTTGCAAGACCAACACAATGCTGGAAATTGTAGTCATCCTCCCCTCTAGTAAATCCATCTTCTGTGCAATGAGATTCCAAGGCTCTTCCAGTCGAGTCTTGCATGGTTCTTGTGCTACTGCCAAGGCTTCGTGCTTCTATTTAACAATTGATAATCTTTCTACGCAGCCCAAGGTTTCGTCCTTCATCACTTTCTGGACCTCATTGTTCTCCTCCAGGGTTTATGTTGATGAGCACCTTTGGAGCTATGCAAATGTTCAAGGCTTGGTCTTATTTCTTCAATTCTTCTTGCAGCACTTGAAGTAACCCTTCATAGGATGAAATCTTCCACATCACTGAAGCCTTCTCTCATTCTGTCTCATGTTGGATACTTTGGTGCTGGCTTGCACAAAGGCTCGTCTTTAAGTACTAGGTCCACCAACTTTGCTACATAGTGTATTGCTGAAGGAAATGTCTATGGTACCTTTGGCTTCAAGTGTGGCCTAGCTCTTATGAAATTAATGCCAATTTCCTTTGTGATGTTGATAAATATAGTGTTCTGTTTTTGCACTAATTCTCTCTCCTACATTAGGCACAATATTTCCCCATCCTTAGTTTTAATCTCTTCGCTGAGTGCCCTAATTATGGAAGCCTTGTCTATATTCTGCCTTGCCACCTCTATTGAGAATTTAACCAATACATTTCTCACCTGTTCATTTGACATGACAGTAGGATTTATTGTCATGTGCTTATCCTGAGGCGTCTTTTTCAACCTCCGCGATACACATGACTCATCACATACATCAAAATCTGGCTCATCCATGTGTGTGTGCATGGACTATGATAACTGCTTCCTCGTGTGCACTGTAGCCATATATTCATCCATTAATTCCCTGCCATATAATTCCTTTTGTGACAATGTGCTCTGGAAACAGGTGCAGATAATTTTACCTGCATCCTCTGCATAACCCATGGCTAGTGGAATGTGCTCTCCACTTGTTCTTCTAGACTGAGGCTTCTTAGGAACTTGAGCTTCTAGATTTGGTACTTGTGTTTACATGTCTTGTGCAGTCTCTATAGCTATCTCATATGTTCCCTTTTCATCCACTTCTCCTTGCTTCATTTCTTCATCTTTCTGTTCTACATTCTCTGGAGGTGTAAGAGAATTAGGTGTGCTTTCCTCTTATTCTTCTGCCTCCTCATTCAAATTCACTTTCCTTCTCCTTTTCGTAGTTGTCTCTTTCTGTGGAGAGAGTCTAGGTGATTTACGTACTATTTGCGGAGTAACACCTTTAGTATTTGTTCTCTTGAACTGCATCCAATTACTCATCATCCCCCTCTTGTGGTTGAGGTGGAGTAGTGGTGCAATCAGCTTCATCCTTATTCGTAGGATGTCTTCTACCTCTATGCTCCAAACCACCAATATCTTTGTGCTCATCCTTCTCATCCTCCACTTTAATTGGTCCCGTGGGCTTAGGCATGGGGATGTTCTCCATCGTGTGCTTACCCTTTGGCTGTGCTAGAAGTGTGAAATCATCTTCCACATACTTGTTATTCTCCAACTTTGGCTTTAGTTGGAGGTATACCAGTGCTACTCCTATATCTCCCACAGCCAACTTATTAGTTTAATTCTCAATACATCTAAAATGAGTCTTTCAATATATGCACCCCGCCATGGATACACATATTTCTTCCTTAGTATGTGGTATTCGCAATATACCTTATCCGCATTGAATGTGATTCATCACATGTATAAGAACATGTGTACTAACATATGTAAGTACCTTACTGTGAAGGCATATAGAAACTTACACCAAGGGCTCCTTGATCCATCCTTCATGGAGAATTGCGCTATACAAAAATGTTGGTATACAACTAACCAAACTTCATTTCTAACCACTGAAGGCAAGTATTTGGGGATGTGACATTCTTCTTAAAAGGACGTGTGAATCCTATCGTACCATTTCTCATCCCTTTGCTTGACCTATTTTGTCATGGATCCATCACACAAGTACTTTTTGAAGCATTCTGTAGGTGACTTGTGTTCCATGGGATACTCCCATATCTTCTCCTTTGGTCCATCAGGTACTCCAATCTCCATGAACACCAATTATAAAAGAACAACTCCAAAGCTGATATTTCCTTCTATGCACGCTTCCTCAATGATAGTTTCTACAATATACCATGAAATATTGTAGACTACCCCTTCATACATCTTTTTGGCAATGTGGAACCACATGGTGTTCACTTGTGACCACCTTTCCTGGTCAGTTAGCTTTGTAGCAAGATGTGTGGCTATTTGCACCATTGGATACTTCTTCAGTTTATCGATGTACATGACACACGGACCCTTTCTATACCCTAACTCCTTTTTGGTATCCAATATTGTGGCCTTATTTGTTAGATTAACTCACAAATCTTCTCCTATTCCTTTCAACTCCATTACCATGGAGATGAGTGCAGTTGAAATTATGGCATTGCGTCCTGCAAAGTAGAAAAAATCCTCGTAAACTCTGCTCATGAGCCATTGGTACAAGGGCTCATATTTCCCAAAGTAAGGGAGTTCATATAGCTAGTAAAATTCTATCTTCTGCAAGAGCTTCTCGCAAACATCATCATACACCGACATGTCTTCCTCTATGTGTTTATTTGTCTTCATGTTCAACAAGGCATCAAACTATTTCTTATTCTCTATGGTATGGTGATTGTACTCACTCACCTTGCTTCTTCTTATGTGAGAATCCTACTCCTGGCCTACGATAACCCCCTATGGATATTACATCTCTAAAAAATTGCTTTTGAGAGCTATCTCCTCTTCCTCTTCGACCACCTTCTTCTTTCCCTTCACTCCTACTATAACTACTTTCTTGGGTTCCATTTCTACCTTACAATCCTTTGTAGATCCTCACCTCTTTAATTCTATAATGTGTAAATAAAACCCTAGCTTGATTCAGTGTGACCTAGGTGAAATTACGTGCCCTTACTCCTCTTTTTCACCTTTCTTAGCTCAATCCCTTTACCACCGAGGACACAAGCTCTTTCTGTGCACATAGATCTATTTGTCACAAATAGTTACACACCTCTCACACCCCAATTTTATCACTTGGATCTTCGCACTTATCTCTTTGTCAAATACTCTTAATCGTAACGGTAAAAAGGAATTCACATCCCATCCTTATATAGATTTTCAATTTTTTTATGCATTCATCGGTCCTTCACCTACCAAATATCCTCTCATTGATTGACTAATTCCATCCTTTCTGTACATTACATCTTTGTGCCTCAGCTATAACCTTATAGTGTGCCTTCCTACCCTTTGGTCATAGACTTATCCTTAGCATGCTTCCTTACACCTGAGTACCTTGTCACTGTACCTTCTACTGGTAGTTGTTATGGCCTTTTCTTACCTTGTGTTATATTTTCCATTCATTCATATCTATATTTGGTCACTTTTTAGAGGAAATCCTTTGAATTAAAGAGCACCCGTAGCAGCTTATTCCTTTCACCTTTCAATTCCCACAATCTTGTACCTAGATATCGACAACCACCCACACTAAAAGTATGTGCAGTCCTCTATGCATAAACCTGCTTCATGTAGTAATTAGCTTCATGCGCGCAAGCGTGATTATTTCACAACTCACCAACTAAATTAAAAAAGCATAGAGATAAAGAAAGAAACACATTAAGGAAATAAAAAATTTAAAATCTAATCTAAATGGCAGTAATACCTTATTACCAACAATAAGAAGAATTATTTATAGTAGGGCTTCAGCCTACTCCTGTTGAAGTAACCGGGTAGCCATGTTCCATCCAGTGCTTCTAACTGGCAAGAGCCTATTTCAAGGATGTAAGTGAGAACATACGGCCCCAACCAATGTAACTTAAGTTTTCCTGGATGGTGCAATAACTTAGAGTCATAGAGAAGCACCATTTGTCCAATCTCAAACTTCTTATCCCTTATTTTTCTATCATGCCATACTTTCTGCTTGGCCTTTTCTTGCTTCTGACTCCAATGTGCTATGGATCGTTGCTCATCTAGCTGAATTATCTTTTCAATCCATTCTCCTAAAGCTTGCTCATCAGCTAGACCTCCAACGTGTGCAATACACAAAGAAGGTAACATAAATTCCATAGGAAGAATGACTTCTGTGCCAAAGAATAACTGAAATGGTGTGGCTTTGTTCAACCTTTTATATGTTCTTCTATATGCCCATAGTACTATAAATACTTTATCATCTCAATCCTTTCTTCCAATATCACATATTTTTGTCAATGTGTGGCTCAAAATTTTGTTGAAAGCCTCAATAGTTCCATTTTCCTGAGGATGATAAGGTGTAGTCTTATGGTGTGCAATCATGAACTCATCCAATAAAATTCTGATTATCTCATTAAGAAAATGTGTGCCCCTATCACTAGTCAAACTCAAAGGACATTCATACCTTGTAATAATATGTTCCCATAGAAACCGAGCTGTTGTAGTTATTGTACAGTCCTTGGTAGGTGTCGCTTATACCCACCTTGTCAGATAGTGTGTGTAAGTTATAATGTAGTGTGATCTAGTTTTACGTGTGCAGCTGGTGAAATAGGACCCAAAAAATCTATAGCCCATTTCTCAAACAGTTCTGCACTAGCAATAGGTCTTAGAGGCATTTCATCTCACTGACATTGTCTTCTAAGAGGTTGACAATGATCACATGCTTTACAAAATTCCTTACAATATCTATAGAGGGTCTCCTACCATAATCCAACAAGTAAAATCTTGCATGCTGTGGCATCACCTGCATAGTGTCCTCATGTAATTCCACCTTGAGATTCTTCCATAATGCCCGTGCACTCATGTTACAATACATAACGGTGTAATATTTCATCCTGACCCATTTTGTACAAGTCACCACTAATTAACATATAAGGTGTAGTGCGTATAGCAAGATGTTTCTTCTCCAAGGATTTAATTCCTTCTGGTGCCATCCCTATTTGTAAAAAAACATCAATGTCCTCTAGTTCTGATGGCGCATGTTATGACTTGTATAACTGTGCATCTGACATGGTATCCTTAATTGCCTATGCTTCTTCTCCTAACTATATTTTGGATAAATGGTTTGGTCCATAATTAATTTTTCTTGGTTTTACCACAAATATGAAATCAAACTCTTAAAATAGGAGCACACATTGACATATGCGCACTTTTAAAACATGCTTATTTACCAAATACTTCAATGCCATGTGATCTGTATACAAGACGAATGGTGTAACTAGTAAGTACTGGTGAAATTTATGCAATGCATAGATCATTGAAAAAGCTTCGTGCTCTGTAGTTGTGTAATTCTATTCTGCACAAGTCAAATTTCTACTAGCAAAACAGATAGGATGATCTACAATACCCTCTCCAGGTCTAGCCAACACCATGCCAATGGCTATATCAAAGGCATCAAAATGTACATGAAATGGGTTTTCCCATAAAGGAAAACACATAATAGGTGCGGTAGATAGTTTCTCCTTTAATGTCTCAAATGCACATTTCTCCTATACTCCCCAGTAGAATGCACCCTTCCCTTTCAATAACTCTTCTAATGGCACGAAAAAATTTGGCATAACATTTGATAATTTTTTTGTAATATCCTATATGTCCCAAAAATCCACACACCTCACTTTGACTGGTAGGCTCCCCTAGGCTTATAATGACTGTAACTTTTGCTGGATCAACCGAAAAAACCCTCCTTGTAGATTATGTGTCCTAAAAGTATCCTAAATGGTGTAGTAAATATACACTTCTTGATGTTCAAAGAGATACTCAACTTCCTACACTATTCAAACACTAAGCACAAATTGTCACAATGGTCCTTAACTAACCCATACACAGTCCAATCATCTAAATATACCTGTAAGAATTTGTGAATAAATTCCTTGAACGCTTGTACAACTATGTATGAAAATACAATAGGAGAATTTTTTAGACTGAAGGGTGTTACAGTATAGGTGAAGCTACCCGATTCAGTAGTATATTTAGTCTTCTCATAATCCTCCTGGGCAATACTAACCTGATGATACCTAGAGAACCCATATGTAAATGAATATATTTCGCGTGCTGTAACTCCTAGTATTTCCTTAGTAAATGGCGTAGGGAATGGATCTGTTACACATGTAGAATTCAGCTCCCTATAGTCCACACATATTCTAATTCATCCATCCTTATTTATATTGATCACCATTAGAATAACCCATTCTGAATCATCAAGGGGCATGGTAATTCCAGAATTCAACATGTTATCAATATCTTCTTTGACCTTTTCACACAAATTGGGGTTCATTCTGTAAGGCCCCTTTCTAACTAGGCGTGCACCCTCTTTAAGCTTTATCTTCATCTCCCCTAAAAATTCATGTATACCTTTAAGTTCAGGGTACCCCCTAGGAAATAGGTCCTGGTATTCCCTTAATAACTCTATGATTTTTTCCACTTCAGATGATGATCAATAATCTCCAATTATGGCTTCTTTAGGCTCTGTATCTATTCCAATATTCACCCACTTTTTATTCATAGGTTCATGATAGGTGCATGTGGTCCTATCCACACTATCCAATACCTCACGCCTTCCTGTTAAATGGTTTACATCTAGATTATCTACTTCTTTGTCATCCACTAGGTAGACCATCTTTCCTTTCTCTTTCTCAAGGCAAGCACATTGAAGTAATGTTGCATCGGCCCCTGGTTCTTTATCAAGACGCACTCTTGAGTACTCTTTATGTAATAATTCCTAGAGGAGTTCTTCAGCCTTGGCACTATCCCCCATTGTTAAGCGTTTGATAAATTTAAATGCTTCTTCTACTAGAGGTTTTGTAGAGAAGAATTCAAATATCTGGGCCATTCCTACAATTAAAATTTTCCAATTTCTAGTTTCTCTATGGATTTCTACATATACATACCAAGCATGAGTACAAACTTGTAAAGTGGAATAGAATTGGTGCACCCATAGTGGAGGTGGTAAAGCTTCTTACCCTTATGTCCAAAGTCTCTCACACTTCTGAATGTGGTACTGAATAGGATGATTACCATGATAAATACATATTTGAGTAGGTGCATTGCTCCTAAAGAACCTTGTAGTAAGAGAAACCCCAATTTCATCCCATTCGACCAGATTATCCCTATGGACCTCCCACCAGTGTGCTGCTGTCCCATGTAGTGTATATGCTAGTATATTTCTCCTCTCCATCGGGTCTATCCATTTTTCTTCCATGGCACGCAAGAATACCATGGGATCCCCTTCTTATGTGTAATAAGGTACCGAGTTATCACCTATCCTCCTAACATAACGTGGTTTTTTTCCTCAAGGGAATATGATCTTCCTTTCGCACCCTACCAACTCATAAGTGCTATGATCCCAATTATCAAAAACAACACTTGTAGTATCGCTAATAGACTGTGCATCCTACCACTAAATTAGTTCTTCTTTGGTTGGTTCAATCATCTCTGGATCTTAGATGACACGTATATAAATCCTATTAAGATCTTCTTCACTTAAGGGATCAACATAGGGCGCAGACTTCCCATCCGTCAAAGGGATAGTGACCCTTTCCTCTTTATTTTCAAAATTGATATAGCCTTTGTTGAACCAAAGATCAACATTATTTACATAGCACCAAGGACACCCTAATAGAGCTAGGAAGCTATTTGATTCTACCAGTGCTAAAACTTCAAAGTCTCCAGTGAACTTGGCTCCTTGTATGGTAATGGATGCATCTTTTAAAACTCCTATAGGAGTGGCATTTGTTTGATTAGCCATGAATAATACATAAGAGGATGGCTTCAATGGGGTCTCCCCATTTATACCCATGCATCCAAGGTAAGAACATTGACTTCTACGCCTGTATCAATCAGTATATTACTCAGTAACCACCCATCCACAAAAGAATTAAGAGTGATTTCCTTATCATATTCTAGGCTATGAGGAGGGAGATTTTTATGCAGGTTCTACGATCCGGTCTTAGTACTTGTGAGTATCTAGTGTTCCCTTTTAACCAACTCTCCAACAGTGGAATAATGCTCTCCTAGCGCAAAATATTGCATACTTCTCTCAAGTCATATATATCAGTTTGGACCATCTTTGATGTTTTCTTCTTCTTTAAGTACTATATCTCACCCTAAAGATTCCTTAGAACTTCCATGGTATCATGATAAATCTCCTTTTGATAGCAAGGATTTGGGTACCATGCATGAAGAAACTCATCTTTAGTGATGGTAGGTTTTTTTTGTAATGCCTCCTTGGCACATGTTGCCTTAACACGGGCTATGATCTTCACTTGTACTACCTCAAATTCTACTTTCATCTTATGCATCCATTGATTTTCCATAGTGCGTTGTATCCTAACCATCATGGTGCCTTTGTTTTATTGTTTATGTTGCTTACTTAGATGCCTATATAAGTCTAGACACTCTTCATAGCTATGGTTATTTCCACAAAAATAACATGTAATATTCTGAGGACATTCATGCCTATATTGGTCAAGAGATCCACATGTATAACATGTTCCACGAGGAAACTCACTTATTCCACCACCATGGACTCGTCCTTCGAATCCATTGTGGTATCCTCGACCTCTGCCATGAATTCCTTCAAAACACCGCTCATTTGGATCATAGCACACCTGATTTTTCTCCCGGTCTTGATGCTCATTCTTTCCCTTAGAGTTATCTGAAACTTCCGTCTTCCGTACACCAATATCTATAGCATCATGAATCTATCCAATCAGCTGGCAGTCCTATGTGTCTTGAGTTATGGACCTAAAATTTTTACAGTAGCTTGAAATGTTCTTCCTTATCACACATTGTAATAATGGGTAGTGGCTAGCATCATGGTTTAAGTGGCATATCTCACAATCCATCAGCAATGAGGATACTGTTATACGAGTAAAAATATTTTTTTGTATGACCCTCTACTTCATAATCTGTATACCAAATTCCTGAGCACATTTCATGGGCTGAATTCACCAATAATTTCTCTACCTATTTTTCCATAACTGCAATACGTGCCTCTAAGAATGGGCTAAAGCCAGGGTCAATACTCCCAACTACCTCATCACGTAGGGCTGATTCTAATTCCTCGTGTGGATTAATATATGTCTTATGTGACAGGGCCCTATTAAATGGTGTAATCAACCCCCCAACAAACCATTGTGCATGCTATCTTGTGTGAATATCATAGGAATGTTTAGACAACAGTGTTTTAAAATGGGCATCATACTTGTGCACACTCTCAGTAGTGCCTTGCTTAATATCCTTGAGTGAACTTATACTCTTCTGCTCAAATTTAGGGATACAAAACTCTTTTCAGAATGCATCCTTCAATGCTGCATAATCCACAAAAGTCTAATCAGGGTCAAACTTTCTATACCAGCTATGCGTGCACCCTTGTAATGTAGTAGCAAATTGGCTTACCTTACGCTTAGAAGTGTTGATTCCTTTTACATGCCACAATATTTCACACATATGCACATGTTCAGAAGCATCTTCTATGCCCCCATACTCTAGAAGATAAAGAGACATTTCCATATAAATATTATAGGGTTGGTGTAGACCTTGCCCACATGATCCAGATCCTCCAGTGTTTTCCCTACCTCTAGAACTTCCAGATCCACCTAAACCAAAACTTCCCATGCCTCTTGATCCCAAAATCATAACTAGAATAGGTCCTGTAGATGTACTCCCTTGTGCTGCGATAGTAGTACTATACCGAACCCCTACGGTCTATGAAGTAGTTCCACTTCCATAAGTGAATCCAACATTTGACGCGCTCATATTCTGTGCAGATGATACACCTGAAAAAACACCTCCAAATAAAAATGAAATTGTTTTCCCTGCCATTGATGTGCTTTCTCTCTTACTTCCCACACTTGGTTTTTGATTACTTATCGTACTAGATACTGGAAAACCAAGCGCAAGGGATAGGTTACCAAGTGGATTCAGATGTGCGCTCGCTACCCAAGTAGTCTCTAATGGCTCGCTTCGTTGTGAGGCCGAGGGGGGATCCCTATCATGCTTTCCAAGATGGGTGAGTTCTTGATGCTCTAGCTCCATGTCTTCTACATGAGCTTCAAATCCTTCACGAGCCATGTCTCTCCTCAACGCCATAGTTTCTGTAATGGTACACTACTTCTCTATCTCCCTCTCGTATGCCTCATTATATTTAAGCTGCCTTTCCTCTCTCTACCTTTCTGCCACTAGGTCTGCCATCTTTTACCAATACTGCTCCTACCCCCACACATGGTGGGGTTTACTCTACAGATTCAAGGTTACCATCAGGATCTTGATTTCCAAAGGATTGACTTGTAGGTAAGCTCCCCTTGGATGTTGTAAAAACTGGAATTCAGCTACTTCTAGACACGAATAAGTGGAAATTGAGTATTCCAAGGTATAATTGTTCAATACACCATGAAACCACATATCCATAGCTCAAATACAAATCATATCAGCATCATACAGGTCTTGGAATTATTTTGGCATCTAGACAAGTGCGTGGTACCTCCAATTCTACTTAGATGCATAAGCAATCAGCCACTCGTACAATTCTATTAGAAAGATAGCAAAAAATATCTCATATAAATTATCATACAAATTCTGTTCCACCCAAGTGCGTGCATTAAACTTAGATCCAATGCTAAAATGCCATGCATATTCTTCCTCTAGATCATGTATCCACTCTTCAATACTTGTTAGAGTTAACCGGTATGTCTTCATCGTGAACCATCCTGAAAATAACTGAAAAAGAGGTCCTGACAATGGAACCAATGATGTAGCCTAGAATTCAGTGGTACAAACCCAATGAAACCCTATGCATGCTGGCACATCACTAAGCCTATACTAAGTTCTCAACCAAAGTGAGTAAAGGTACCAGGTCCTTCTTTAGGGTTGTTGTTGTAGGATGTTAGCATGATGAAGACTTAACATATATAGTTACATTACTAACACATCATTCTACAGAGCATACCAATCTATATCTAAGGAAAAGTAGAATTAAGTACTAACCATGATGAGATCAAAAACATACTATATTCATATACACATATAACTAACACTTAGATTCATCTAATGTCCTTCATTATATTCAATGCAATAAGTTTACAGAAGCTTCATTATAATATCAATAGTTTGCGTGTAGCACATTTAACAACATATCTCTGTATATCTCAACCCCCCTATATTACATAGTTTACTACATATATATAATGGTGGGGACTTTCCCTTCACCACTTATCCATTCCAAAAATGGGTCATATGCTATTACTAACCATGCACCATTACAAAAATAGCCACACATGTAAGTGCGCTAATAATATAATACTACTAGCTAACTGAGATTAGCAGATCTATTTCCAACCTGTGTCCATGTTAAGTGCTTCATATCCAATCCTCCAAAAATAACCAATACGGGGCATGCACATCTCTACCTTATTTGTGTACTCTGCACACCATCTCTAAAAATAGACCTTTATGAGTGAAAACGGCTAAGTCCCAAAAGCTGAACTTCTGCTCCGCGCGCATGTTCTCCCTATTCATTCGCGCCTTTGAATATGACTCACTTCCCTGCATAGACTTCTTGTGTGCTTTCTTTTTCAAGTTTTCTTTGATAAAAAAACTTATCTTAGCATGTAGAGAAAAATTCTTTAAGCATTTGAGCACCTTCATCATATCTATGAAGCAAAAAACACTGAAACCATATCTATTACACCTCAAAATTTCTTGGAGAAACCCTGATATTGAGATACTTAGGTTATTGAACACCATTTTATCTCTAAAAATTATGGAGTTATCACTTGATAAAATTCACCATCTTATCTGTGATACTTTAGCTTTTTTAGAAAAGAATAGATGCTTATGGAGCCCATTACTAGACACAAGAGATCAACACAAACCCATAGAAACTAACAACACTCATGAATTGGTATGCAAGACCACCTCTTTCAATGTATGGAACACAATTGTATATTTATATACATGGATGGAAATGTGGTAGTTATCTCAAGACTATTTATACTTCATGAAAACTCCTTATAACATCATAATAGCTCAGAGAGGACACGACAACCTTCACAGACCAGAACAGATGACTAGACCAATAATGAGCCTTGATAACAACTTTGATGAAATTTTACAACAAATTTATACTACTCAAGGTTATAAAATACACTTAGCACACTCCATGACAACTCTTGACCATGCATGAGATCACATCAACAACTCAATCACATCACATGTCATACTACCATTCAATATTACAAAAAAAATGACACAAGGACTTATGTATCAAGCTTCATGGACTAAAATAACATAATATCATGACTAAAATACTCAAGAACATATTCACCCAACTCATACTATGAGATAATATGCCATAAGAACTTACAACTCAGAGTCCGAAGAAAAATTTCAAGATTGGTACACAAGACTCATCTTAAGATCCAAAATTGTCATCGGAACTACATGACACATTACTATGAACAAAAAATACTAAATATATCATGATTATGCATGCCTTGACCTTGTAGAAGAGTCACACAATAACTTAGATAGCTCCCCCCTCCTAGACGCTTCATATGCAATGATATGCCTTCAAGAAGCATAATGAAGGCATATAGCTTTTATGGAGACCTAAAAGAAGTTCTTGAAGAGGTCCCAAGCCTTCTTGGCCACCTAGAAACTACTTCATCCTCTCTTTTTTGATTTGAAAATTATGTTACAACTCTCTTCTCAATATCATTTTCTCTTGATGGAACAACATTGTATTTCCTTGGTTCCCATGTTCTTCTAGAGTCATTACCTTGCATTCTATCTCCTTGAAATTTGTTCTCATACACTCTAGGCCTTTGATTTATCTATTTTTGGCTTGAATAATCATGAAAACACACTGTTGCAACATGACCAATCTCATTACAATAGTAGAAAATAATTGATTTCTTCCTTTTGATTCCTTAATTTTGACTAGGTCTATCATGTAAGCAATACCTAGCAGTGTGTCCTTGTTCATTAAAATTATAACAAACAATTCTTTTAGAAAAATCACTTCTATTGTCTCTCCAAGGATTATCATCTCTAGGATATATTTTACACTCATTTTCACTATGACCAAAAGCATTACAAGTGAAAAACGGACCATTGAAAGTTCTTTCATACCTTGAAGCATTGGGTTTTCTAATGAACCTTGACTTTTCATTTTTATTGATAGGTGTCACCTTCTTTTATTCTTTCACAATAGGTTTATCTGATTCCTTTCTTGAAGCACCAACATAGTTCTTTAGTTCTTTTTCTTTAGCCTCTTATTTGAAACCCAAACTAGCCCTATCATATGCAACTCTTTGATTTCCAAGTATGTCATCTAGATCCTTAGAAATATTTTAAAAATTTTACAAGGAAAGTCTTTTTACTAATTTCTAACTTCTTAGCCCTCAAAAACTCTATTTCTTGTTCATAATTGCTGCACAAATTCTCTTTGTCATAAAGGTTAGAGACATGAAACTTCACCTTTTCTTCTAGCAATTCATTTTCTTCAATTAGTTTTTTAGATTCAACAACATAATGTTCATATAGCTTATGGAACTGATTTTAATATTATTTAATCTGAAAATTCAAATTTTGATTCTCTTTTTCAGCTTGCTCAAGTTTTCTCTTGACACTTTCAAGATCATCTATGTCATATTCACATTCCTTATTAGGACAGTGAACATAACCAGAAATAAAATCCCCTAATAAAGAAGATCCATCACGTGAAGACCTCGTAACTTATTTAGTCATGAATAAGGCCTCATTCCCTAAAATTTTAAATTCAATTTCAGATTAAGAGTTGTATGCACCACTACTTGCATATGAAAATACATCATCTTAATTTGAATAAAAAATTCATTTATCCTTTTTTAATGGTTAGGCCTCTTAGAGTTCTTCTTACCTTTTCCAAACTTGTAGTTATTATTCTTAGGTTCTTACTCATGATCCTCAACATCATCATTTTATTTCTCATGCCTATGATGACATTTAGTAGAAAAATGCCTTACTTCTCCATAATTAAAACATTTGAATGAAATATTACCTCTCTATTTACCAGAACCTTTCTTCAGTCTTCTAGTCATAATAGCAAAATGATCTTCATCTTCAATCTCTAGAGTGTTATCATCATCCATTACCTTCTTGTCTTTTGAATTCATTTCAGATTTGAATGCAATCTCCTTCTTTTATGGTTTTGAGTCTCCTATTCTCATTTCATAAGCAATCAAATTAACATGCAACTCATCAAATTTTTAAGTGGTTATATATTTATCCTCTTTAGTAGAAGAAACCTTAGTATCAAACTTAGAAGTCAAAGACCTTAGAACATTTTTAACCAAAACTTCATCCTTCACTTCATCACATAAACCCTTCATGCTATTCAAAACTTTATCAACTCTAAGAAGATATGCAGCAATTGACTCATTATCATTCATTTTAAGGATTTCAAACTGATTTCTAAAATTTTGAAGTTTTACAATTATTACCTTTGATTCACCTTCATAGAGAAATTGTAATTTGTCACATGCTTCCTTTAAATTCTTGCATTGCATAAATTTTCCTATTTTTTATTCTCTAGTTCCACTTAGGATTGCATTGAAATCCCTTGAGTTATTGGTATAATCAATCTTTTATTTTTTAGTGCTTGGAGAGTTGGCAGGATGATCATAAGCCTTTTCTACACTAGCCCAAACATCAAAACCTTGTGCCATGATGAAATTATTGATTCTCATACTCCAAAATATGTAATTAAATCCATCAAATAATGGCGGCTTTCTAGTTATAATGTTTCCATCCATATTTTACTTCAAGGATCTCCTTTCAAGTTGTACTACTTCTACAAAAGGACCAGCTCTGATACCAATTGTTAGAAACACAACGGAATGAGAGGGGGGGTGAATCAATCCTTATAAGAACTTCAAAAACATATTTCATATCTGAAACTAAAATTATCATATGTATTCAATCACAATATTCACTTATTCAATACATAATGTATGCACACCATAAACAATCAATGAAACATATAACCATAAACGAAAAGAAGAAACACAAGAAAAAAGGAGATAAGTGGGAAAACCTCAAGGGGAATAAAAACCACTAAAAAAAATTATATTGATTATTATTTTTAATTTAGTTAGGCAACAACTCCACAAGAAGCATCAACCCCTAGTTTAGTAGAGCACCAACCCTAAAAGGAGCACTAACTGCTAATTTTGTGAAGCACCAACTCCACAAAGAGGATATAACCACCCAATATGATTAAACACCCACATAAAAACCTTACTATGTGTAGATATATGAATTTTTTCTTCCACATCTGATGGATACCTCTAGTTCAGCTCGCACTTCTTCAATCAAACCCTAGGTGATCACACTTCACAAAAAAAGCTCTTCAACCCCTTTAAAAATCATAAAAATGTTAATCTCATGTCCTATAATTTTTTTCAACTTGCAACACACTTGAATCAGTTCCAAATCATGATCAAACACCTCAAATCAACTCTCACCTAGGTCGCTCCACATGCACACACACAACTAGTTCTAAAAAGCACCCAAAACATGCTTTTATATGTTTCTCCACTTTTGAAACTTAGGCACAACCTTTTCCCTCATTTTTTTTCGACCCATACATCAAGAAAAAAATTCAAATTAGAAATAAAACATTCACAAGTGACCAAATGAGGTCAGCCTAGCTCAAATCATCATTTCATGTGTAAAAATGGCTTAAAAGCCCATGGGCACAATATTGAAATTTCCCTAACATTAATACCATACTTTTTCATGACCCAAAACTCATTACACATGATTAAATATAATTTAACATTCATAAACGGTCACAATTAATATCAACCAATTAAATTACTTCATTTACTGGGCCCAGTTCCCTTTACAATTCTCAAAATAACTATTTCCTGTATCCTTCATCACCTTGGAAAATTCATTTGATCGCCAAATAACTTCAACAAGATAAAAAAATGTGATGATACCACTTGATGGAAATTGAACAACCTGTATAACACGTCTAATAAAGTTATAATTCATGAAACATCCATATCTTAAAACCACATCTACGTTTGCTTTCACAAAAATAACATGCCAAAAAATATGTTTCCAAAGGTTAGCTCATAAAAAAATTTATACTTACATTCAAGACCTTAAAATGGATTCATTTGATGAAAAATTCATCCCTATTCACATTACCGGTAGTATGAATAATCACCCAATCCATCTCATTCCTCAAACAACATCAAACTTGCACCAGAACACATGATGTCTTGAATTGTAAAAAATTTACTATCCAAATAATGCCATATAATCCCTTGTAAATGAACTCATATTGAACTCATATAAATGGAAATATCGTTTAATCCTCTTTCCAAAACAACTTGAATCACCTTCAAAATCCACATGTAACTCACACTATTCTCATTTTATTGAGCACTGCTATTTGAGATCCCAAAGCTGCCCTTTGACTAGTCAACCTGTTTGGACCTTAAAACACAATGTACCTACATGAACGTGTCCTAAAACCTCCATATAAATCAAGAAAAACTTGAATACATCATGAACTATCAATTTTTCATGTTACTCATTTGGAAAACCTTGTCCTAAAACCATCTTCTTCAAAAACTACTATTTATAGGTGGGGCCCACTCATCACCATGATCTAAACCATACATTTCTAGAAATATGAAAGATTCCTCTACAAAATCAAATCATTACTTTTGATGAACTAACCAAAAATGGATCATTATACTTCACTTTCTACCAGCTACTCCTAGCTAGGGTTTAATAAGGGTTTTAGACCTCTTTACCTTCTAAACATCCATTCATAAAAATATGATGATTCATTGACCTCATTATTTTTTGAAACCTTCTAAACTCAGCTTATAATATTTCTTGAAAGGCACAAGGTCCCATGCAAAGCACACTATTCACAACAGGCATCTAAAGTTGAACTTTGTGTTGGAAATACACTTGTTTTTCACCATGTCTCACATAATCAGTCATATCTAGAAAAATACATATCATGGGAACATAAAATTTTTCTCGAAGGACTATGAAACATCCATATAACATAGCCAACCATCACAATGTGAATTACATACCTGAATATCTCCAATCACTACGATTTACCTTTGCTTACATGCGTATTTCTCACTGTAGAAGCTAGAGTCAATTGAAACAATGCAATAACTGAATAAGAAACCTTTACAAATGAATGAAACATACTATAATGTCCCAATGCAATTCCTACCTCATCGGTCTAGCGACTGATTTTCCATCTTAGCCTTGGTTATACCCAAGGGGCTAGCGGTGTAGATAGTTGTTGGGTATGGTTTTCACCTACATTTCACTTATATGTTATGTTTTAGTGTTATGCATGTATTTTATGATGACTTAAGTGAAAAAGGTGGGGTAATGATCTATTTCTTCATTGGGGGCACTTAAGTGGAATTTTTGGCCTAGGCGAAATAAATTCACTTTAAGTGATGATTAAAACATGACATATCTCCAAGGGGGGTCGAATTAGGGTTTTATGGGAGCATTTATGATGGAAAAAAATTATAAAAGGTGGTGTTTGTGGAGGAAAAAGGATCTATGTTCATTTTTCCATCTTATGTTGGAGCTTTTATCTTGCTTTCCTTGCTTGTGGAGGTGAAATTCCGCAGGAAACCTACTTTAGGTAGTGAAAGATCTATCCCTAACTAGTAGAACACTCTTCGGTGGTGAAAGATCCAACCCTAGTTTACTATTGTGGAGTTATTCAGATCGGGTTGTTAGATTCAAAGTTTCAGAGGCTTGCTGATCTAGTTTAAAGTCCAGAAAGAGAAGAAAACCATATTCAGTAAGAGAGATCATTTATTTTATCACTGGAACTTCTTGTTATTGGATGTCATTGCATGTTGATTCATGTCATTGCATGTTGATGCATGTTACATGCATGTCATTGCATGTTGTTGCATGTTGGTTTAATTGCAATAAAAATGAATATATTGGTTATTTTTTGATTTTATACCTTGCTGACATAACTATACTTTGCTGTTATATTTTTCTATATACTGTTGTCATAAAAAATCAGATTGTTATTTATGAAAATTTGGTTGGAAATCTTGAATATAAAATAAATTTGGAAAAGGGATAGTTCAGTGGTATCGGAGTGGTCTTTTCTACAACTTGTTGGGTAGTGTGTGAAGGTTTATTCCAAGAGGAATACACCCAAGAAAGAAGGTCCAGACATGGAAGACAAAGATGGAAAATCAGAGGAATTACTGAATGAGGTGTTTATGAAGAAAATGTTTATAAATATGGTGAAACAACAAGAGACTACAAATGTCTACTTGAGCCAAATCACAGAAATATTATCACAGGGTGGCCTTGGGAACCATATGGAAAGAGGTGAAAATAGTAATTACGGGCTGCGGATTCATAGAGATGAAATCGGAAGATCATGGTAGCACACTCCTTCATCCCAAAACACATGGTTTAGCATGCATGAACTAGTTTTCCTGAAAGATCTGGAAGTGACACTGGTAGGGCAAAAAGGGGATATTGTTGATGAGGATACTTGTTGGGAAAAGTATGAATCCTTGAGTCAAGGGTTCAAAGCTAATATGCCTTTCTCGGAGTATTACAGGATGAAGATCGGTAGCCGGCCTAAGTGAGATCACTATCATCATGTTCCCGAGCTATAGAGGTGATTGGAGCAGATTTCAGTTCCACACTTCAATGGATATAAGAAGTGTACTACGACATCATGGATTCAAAAGTTAAAAAATACTTTGACTTGAATCCCATGTGCAAAGAGAATGTAATAAAATTTGTAATCCTACATCTTGAGGGAGATGCACATGATTGGTGGCATCATGGCCTTGTCACTTAAGGACACACACATATTACCACTTATGCGGATTTTGTAGAGAGACTGGTGGGCATGTTTGATAGGTGGGATCCCAACTGATTCTTTAAAGAGTTGACTCATTTTAGACAGACAAGATCCTTGAATGGGTATATTGCAGATTTTTAGCGGTTTTTAGTGATGGTTACTGATGTTTCTGAGGTGAGGTTGAATTCAATTTTTACAATAGGGATGACAGATTCACTAGCAGGGTTTGTGAAGGCATTCGAGCCTTCTTCACTACACGATTCCATCAAGAGAGCCTAATATTTGGAGTTATCCACTCCGAAGTTGAGGTTTCCACCTTGAGTTCAATAGAGAGGACCCCTATTTAGACCTAATTCTTTCCAGCCGAAGGGGCCACCACAAAGACATGAGACGGAGAGAAAGCCATTTGTTTCACGAGAGCTTAGGTATGAGATGAGGTGAAAGAAACTTTGTTTCAATTTCTGTTCACCATGGGCCATGAGATATAATTGCACAGGAAAGGGCAAGGCCCAATTCATTGAGGTCTTTAAGGAGGAGAGAGAGTGAGAGAGTGATGGAGATGAGCAACTCTAGACCCAGGAGATGGATGACGGAGATGAAAATGCTTTGGATGGTACTAATGAGTAGGAGGAAGTTTTCCCTTAGGAGATTATAGCCACTTTGTCTAGTACCCCGAGGTACAAGGCATTTAGAGTTAGGGGAGTTATGCAGGGGTAGTGTGTTGTGGTACTTATTGATAGCAGGGCTACCCACAACTTTATTGATGCATCCTTGGTTTAGAGGCATGACCTACAGACAGAGGAATTTGATGGCTTCAATGTTGTTTTAGCCAATGGCGATTCTATGAGATGCACCCATAAAGTTCCACAATTGAGCATCACCATGGGGAACTACACCGCTGCTAATGAATTCTATATTTTCCGCATTGGAGAGACCAACATAGTGTTGAGAGTTTAGTGGCTTCACTCCCTTGGTGAATTTCATACTAAATTTTGGATGATGGAGCTGAAATTCAAGTCTGAGGGCAGGAATGTGACCTTGAGGGGTCTATCTACAGGAGCACCCATGGTGGTCACAACTAAGAGGATGGAGAGGATCTTTTGGCACGATGAGGTGGATTGGGCCATTCATTTCTTGGTTTTGACCAAGAATACAAGGAGTGACCATCCAGAGTATCATGTGGATGTCCAAGGCCTATTGGACAAGCACAATGTAGTTTTTCAAGACATACCTCCAAGTGTACCACTAGACAGGGGGTTTGAGCACGTGATTAAGCTTGGGGACAACAAGCTAGTGGTTGCTACTCCTTACCATAACCCCAAATGATTTAAGGATGAGATTGAGAGGAATATATAGGAGTTTCTGGATATGGGGCATATTAGACCTAGTTCTAGTGATTTTGCTTCTTTAGTGGTGTTGGTGAAGAAGGATGAAACCATGTGAATGTGCATAGATTACCATGCACTGAATAATAAGACAATAAAAAATAAGTATCTTGTGCCATGCATTGATGAACTACTAGATGAGTTACATGGATCAGTCTATTTTTCCAAAATAGACTTCTGATCTGGATATCACCATATCAAGGTTAGAGAGGAGGATGTGCATAAGATAGCTTTTAGGTGCCACTATGGCCACTTCAAGTTTTTGGTTATGCCATTTGGGTTGTCTAATGCACCGGAAACATTTCAGTCCTATATGAACCATGTGTTCAACTGCCATTTGTAAATTTTTTTATTGGTCTTCTTTGATGACATTTTGGTCTACAGTAGGATGTGGGAGGATCACATTCAACATCTTGATGAGGTGTTGGGAATTTTGGAAGCTAATTCACTTTATGCGAAAGCTTCTAAGTGTGAGTTTGGTATGATAGAGATGCTATATTGGGCTATGTGATCGGAGGAGGTGGAGTCAATGTGGATAGGGAGAAGATTCAGGGGATTTTGGATTGGCCACCACCTAGGAATTTGAAATAGTTGAGAGGATTCTTGGGACTATGCACATATTATAGGAGGTTTGTGAAGAACTTCTCTCGCTTGACTACACCCTTGACATACTTGACTAAGAAGGAGGATTTTTCTTGGTCAAATTCAGCACAACAGGTTTTTGATCACCTTAAGGGGGTGATGAGCTCTTGTCTAGTTCTTACATTTCCATATTTCACTTGGCCATTTGTACTCAAGTGCGATGCATCAGGAGTGGGTGTTGGAGCAGTTCTCATGCAGGATAGGCATCCCATTACCTATAAGAGCGGGAAATTGAGTCTAGTAGAGAGAGGATTCTCAATTTACAACAAGGAGATGTTGGCCATTATGCATGCATTAGTCAAATTCAGACAATATTTAGTGGGCATAAAATTTACAGTTCATACGGATCACAATAACTTGAGGTTTTTTTTGGAGAAAAAGGATCTCAATGACCGCAAACAGAGATGGGTAAATAAGATACATGATTTTGATTTCAACATAGAATATAAGAAAGGTAAGAATAATGTGGTGGATGATGCACTATCTAGGAGACCTTGCTTTGATTCTATGATTTGCTTTATGTAAGATATTTCAGCTGATTGGAAGGCTCATATACTCGTTGAATACTCCAAAAATCAGTTTGCATGTGAGATTATGGATGGTATTATTTAGGATGATCGATACAAAGTTTTGGATGACCTAATCTACTACAAGGATAGAATTTTCCTTGTACCAGAGTCCAAAATGAAGGAGAAGATCCTTCTATCAATGCATGATACACCCTTAGCTGGACATCTAGGAAATTTTAAGACATACATGTACATCAAAGAGAGATTCAAATGGAAGGGGTTAAAGGAAGATGTCCTTAACCATGTCAGGGAGTGTTTTTTGTCAGCAAACCAAGGTAGAGCACTCTTTCCCAGCAGAACTTTTACAACCTCTACCTATTCTAGAACAGAAGTGGGAGAGTATATCCATGGATTTTATCACAGGTCTTCCCTCAGTGTATGGGCATGATTGCATATATGTGGTGGTTGATTGGTTGGCTAAATATTCCTATTTCCTTTCTATACCTTTAGGGCACAAGGAACCACAGGTGGCTCAAACTTTCTTCACAGGTATTTTTTAGGCATCATGGGTTGCCTATGAGTGTTTTCAGCGATAGGGATAAGATTTTCATGAGTACATCTTGGTAGGAGATATTCAGGCTTGCAAGTACGGAGCTGACACCTAGTACCACCTATCATCCACAGACTGATGGGAAAACTGAGATAGTGAACAAGTGGATAGAGGAATACTTGCATAGCTATGTTGGAGGACATCAGTGTGAATGGTTCAAATGGCTACATATGGGTGAATATTTTTACAATACCACCTACTAGATGAGTATTGGTATGACTCCTTTTCGAGCATTATATGGTTATGAGGCATCCTCATTTGTAGACCTAGTATTATTAGATAGCCAAGCTCCCAAAGCTCATGATTGGGTTCAGGAGAACCAAGAAATTCTAAAGGCTCTCAAAGGACTAGGAAACATCTCTCTAACATATCAAACCATCATAATGTGAATTACATACATGAATATCTCCAATCACTAAGACTTACCTTTTCTTACATGCTTATTTCTCAATGTAGAAGCTAGAGTCAACTCAAACAATGTAATAATTGGACAAGAAACCTTTACAAATGACTGAAACATATTGTAATGTCCCCATTCCTACCTCCATGGTCTAGCGACTGGTTTTCTATCTTAGCTTTGGTCATACCCAAGAGGCTAGTGTCATAGATAGTTTTTGGGTGTGGTTTTCACCAACATTTCACTTATATGTTATGTTTTGGCATTATGCAAGTACTTTTTGATGACTTAAGTGAAAAAGGTGGGGTAATGTTCTATTTCTTCATTGGGGGAACTTAAGTGGACTTTTTGGCCTAGGAGAAATAAAGTCACTTTAAGTGACGATTAAAACATGACATATCTCCAAGGGGGGTCAAATTAGGGTTTTATGAGCAATTTTATGATGGAAAAAAGTTATAAAATGTGGTTTTTGGGGAGGAAAAGGGATTTGGGTTCATTTTTCCATCTTATGTTGGAGCTTTCAACTTTATTTGCTTGCTCGTGGAGGTGAAATTCCGTAGGAACCCTAGCTTCGGTAGTGAAAGATCTATCCCTAGTTAGTAGAGCACTCTTCGGTGGTGAAAGATCTAGCCCTAGTTTGCTATTGTGGGGTTATTCAGATAAGGTTTTCAGATTCAGAGTTTTATAGGCTTCCTGATCTAGTTTCAAGTCTAGAAAGAGAAGATAACCATATTCAGTAAGAGAGATCATTTATTTTATCAGTGGAACTTCTTGTTATTACATGTCATTGCATGTTGATGCATGTTACTTACATGTCATTGCATGCTGATGCATGTTACTTGCATGTCATTGCATGTTGATACATGTTACTTTCATGTTAGTGCATGTTTGTTTAATTGCAATAAAAGTGAATATATTGGTTATTATCTGATTTTATACCTTGTTGTCATAACTATACTTTGTTGTTATATGTTTCTATATACTGTTGTCATAAAAATTAGATTGTTATTTGTGAAAATTTGGTTGGAAATATTGAATATAAAATAAATCTGGAAAAGGTATAGTTCACATACCTCATATGTCATGATACACCTGAATACATGCTTCCGTGATCTCATATAGCTTATAACCATTATGTCTCACTTCCAAACTGTTATAACTGCTCCCAATGAGAAAATGTAACCAAGTGAAAAACCTATACCTGTACTATGTCAATGATGTGAGTGACTAAACACCCTCAAAAAATTATATTAATCATGTCAACATGCTTCCTAAGCATCCAAGAATCTCCTATTGTTATGCCTCATCGTCTAGGCACCTGTATGGGCTTGCAAGAACAAGCACACCTCATTGAATCTCGATGTACCAACACAAACACATCTAAAACACCATGTCATCATCATATACATCATCATAATACCATAATTTAACATTCAATTTATCATTAATGTGGTTTTGCATCAATTAAAACACCTATTAGGACCACATGCCAACATGACCATTCTTTTAAATGTGAGAGATTAGTGCATTTTTGGGAGCACATGATTGAGAGATGCAACACTAATGTGTCACCTGTATTAATATTATAAAGTGGGAAAGATGTAATAAAGGTATCTCATAATACAAAGAGGATATCATTTATCTTAATGGTGGATAATCACAAGCAGGAGATCATGCTCCAACAATATTATCAATATCTAACTATGATTCTAGGTGAATAACTTATTCAATTTTTGTGTTATTTTTATTATAGTCATTATGTAAATGTGAAAAGAAATATATTAATTCTTAACAACGTTTAATTTTTTCTAATATTAATATGTAGTTCATATATTTTTCTCCTAAAAGTTCTTTTCATATTATAGAATCTATGTAAACAAAAATTAGAAGTTAAATTAGAAGAAAAGAGTTAAAATTTCTTCATAATTTCTCACATCTTTTATATATTTCTTAAAATGATTATGTTCAATATTTCTTGGGTATATGCCCATTATCATATAGATATCATAGAATATGAACAAGGACAAAATTAAATATGTTTCAAAATATTTAGAGGTATTAAAATGATTAAGTTTAGTATTATTTGTAGTTAAATGTTTAGAATAGGCGTATGCCCATTCTCAAATAAATTTAAATTTTTGTATTTGTATTGAATTGCAAGATTCCCATTCTCATAATATAGGTATCAAATAAGAAAAGTAGAGATAAAATTCACTTTACATAGAATGAGAAGTTGTGAATTATCACAACCTTTGTAATTGTATTGAATGGGAAGATGCTCATACTGTGAGAGAATTAAATTTGTTTCAGAATGAAAAGTAGAGCAAGCGTATATTATTCAAATTATATAGTTCACCTTTTGGAGTTTAATACCTTTGTAATCGGTTAAACAATTATTTTTTCTTTGTATTGAATTGACAAATGCCCATTCTCATCATATATGTATCATAAAAGAAGAGTAGAGATAAAATTCACTTTGTTTTAAAATGGGAAGTTGGGAAGTAACCCATTACAGATGTATTAAACTGCAAAAAGCCAACTACATAACATGAATTATATATTCTTACTATACTTCCCATTCTAAAACAAAGTGAATTTTATCTCTACTGTTATACATAAGGTGAATTATATATTCTTGATGTATTAAATTGCAGATGCCCATTCTCACAACCTATTCTAAAAAATTATAAAATATTATAAATATGTGTATACACACACACACACACATATGTATGTATGTATATGTATATGTATATGTATGTATGTATGTATGTATGTATGTGTGTGTGTACACACACACACACATATACATACATACATACACACATATATATATATATAGACACACACATATACATACATACATATATGTATGTATGTATATGTGTGTGTGTGTGTGTGTGTGTGTGTGTGTGTGTGTGTATATGTATGTATGTGTGTGTGTGTGTGTGTGTGTGTGTGTGTGTGTGTGTGTGTACACACACACACACACACACACACACACATACATACATACATACATATGTATGTGTGTGTGTGTGTGTGTGTGTAGTATGATGAGAACTACATAAATATATTCTATTATGAGAACTACGTAAAGTTGGATCCTTGTCGAAGGTATGTAGTGCAACACTTGGCTCTACCATTAATAGTCCTCCTAGTATAATGTAATGATATATAATTGTTATCACCAAATCACAACACCCTCATGTTTCCACAAGTGCATATACTCGAAATCACAATGTGATTGGATAACATGGGTACTATCTCCAAGTTGTGGGACTTGCTACTTGAGATAGACCTCCAGAGAAAGCTGGTCCTTGCTCCTAAACTACCTGCCACAATCTACTCTAATGTAGGGTAAACTAACTATTCTAATCTAACTTTCCAAGGGACCAAGGAGAGAAAATGCATAAAATGAAAGCCTACACCAAAGTGGTGATACACCAGAAAAGGAGGGTGTGTGAGAGTATCCTTCCAATGTGTGAAATAAAGAAGCAAGATGCACACTAGAGGGAGTGATGACAGTTCTCCACGATCCAACAAAAATGCATTTTACAACAACATTTCAAACATACAAAATGATAGTGGATCCCTGCATGAACATAAAATAGACACGGTATTCTTGTAATCAAGATTGAAGGGGCAAGAAGAATGCAAGAAAACACAGCAAGGGAAGATACATCCATAAAATTATATTTTATTGCTTCATGATATGCACAGTTCAATCTATTACAAGATAGGGGCCTGGATCACCATGCAAGGAGTCCAATACAAGGGCCTATAGCAAATTGGCTTCACAAAGCAATTTTGATAGAGCTTTGCTATCAGAAAAACTCTCATCTCCTTTACAATGAGCCCAACACTCCAATTTATAGAAAAAATGAGAAGAGAGAGAGAAGGGAAAATGGAAATCCTAAAATCTGTCCTTCAACCACTTGTAAGAGGCATTAAATAGAGTAAAATGATTGTATATTACTTGTAAAATGCTCCCCATACTGTCCCAAGTGCTGCAGCAGAGAAATAATGGTGGCCATGCCTCTTAATTGCACTCCCAACTACCAAATAAAACACTGTTATGAACCTGGCCACGTTTTCTAAAAAATCTCAATCAATCTCTCATCAAATATAGAATTTATTGATTTTTGGGTGTTGGGCTCGAAGCCACAATTCCAACAGTACCAATTTTGTGTGATTTCGTTAAAAAATGTAAAAGTTATAGCCTTCTGAGTGCGGGCAGCTATTTTGGGTCTGACAGGCGTTTTCTATCATTTAACGGAAATGAGCATTAACTGACTGGAGCCGAATATGTTTCTTTCAATTAAATATATCTACCCTCATTAAAATTAAGAAATACAATTTTTTTGGTGTAGAGGACAACGTGCTAGTTCCAGAAAGTCCAATTTTGTGAAAATCGGAGCTTGGAGTCAAAATATATGGCTGTTTGAAGTTCACGGGTCAAACATTGACTTTTCTTCTTTGCCTTCGGCCGTTTCGGCTTTTCACATCCCGCGTGTACTTTTTTCCTGGCTGTCCTAGACACATTCTCTCACATCAGCTGATTCGGGCTTCCTTGTCTCTTTTGCGGGTTTTTCACCTTTTCGCATCCTGCGTGTCCCTCGCGTACTTTTGTCCCGGCTGTCCCGGACGAAAATCCCCGAACTACCCAAAATGGACCGTCTTTTGGCAAATCGGCTGATTCGTGTCCCACGCGTACTTTTTTCCCAGCTGTCCCAAACTGCGTGAAACAAAAGACTTAGACGATTTTTTATTACCTTTGGTTGTTTTGGCTTTTTGTGTCCTTCGCGTCCTGATGTCCCAATTGTCCCGCGGACCACCTGGGACAAAAATGTCTGACTTAGCTGATTTTCTTTGTATTTCAGCCCCAAACTTGGTACGACGAACCTCAGTACGACCTGCACTGGTACAATCTGAACCCTTCAGACCTGAAATGCTTTAAAACAACCCTGCAACCTTATTTTTTGCATTTTTTTCATTTTTCTAACTCGTTGGGATTTCTTCTTGGATGGGAGAGTTAGAAAGAAGCTGTCGACACTAAAATTTTTCTTCGTAATTTCTATTTCATTAATGTATGTATTAGGAATAGGATGTTGTTAAGTATAATTAGTAGTAGCGTCCGATAGAAGATAACGGCGCTACCAGTACGACGCCGCCAATAATGTATAGTACGGTAATAGTCAAAAGTACAATAGGAATGTTGTGGTAAAAAGTAAATATTTGTTGTAAGTGGTCTGGTAATGTTAAAATGTCAAAGTTGGGGTAAGTAGAGAAGTAGGGTCTACATGATTAGGAATTAGAAATATTATATTTGTAATAAGGACAAGGAGTGAGGTCATAAATATTTTGTGTATTTTATTTGTAAAAAGTCTAAAAATGTGGAACCCATGTGAAATGATAAGGTTTATCTTATCTTAAAAGATAAGCTTACATGTACAGATAAGAGTTAAGGTATGGAATATGATTCGTCAGAGTGGATTTCTTATCCTATCTTAGAGATAAGATGGATAAGCCTAGAAGTCTATAAATAAAGAGGCCACCCCCCTCATTTAGCATAGAAGGAAGTAGTGAGAAATATTGTATGAGTAAGTGTGTAAAGGAAGCCATCATTTTGAAGGTGTGTTAAAGAAGCCATTAAGAGGTGTAATTGTGAAGTTTCTCCCATAGTTATTGTTGGAAGGCAAGTGAAGTTAGTAACACTTGAAGTACCTCATGGGTGAGATTGTAACGAATTTCATGTTAATATTATAATTTACTCTGATATTTCAGATTTATCATCATTCCTTCTTATCATAGTCTATGGTATTTTTGTGTTATGTTTGTTGTTATGTTTCCAGATTTCATCCACCAAACTAAAGGCTGTGCATTAGTAAATAATCATAGCACGAGGAGTTCCCGGTGAAGAATTATCATAGTGCCGGATTGTTGTTGACATTTTGGTTCCGTTGTCGGGACCATTCCTCATTGGTGGATTTTCTGGAGAGATATTCCCACTTAGTCAAAAATCATGTGGAGAGTAACCTTGTTTTTACTATGCATAGTAGTTACTATAGTAAAGTCATTTTTTACCGTGAATAGTATTTACCACAGTAAAGTCACTTTTTACCATTTTTGATGTGAATAGTATTTACCGCAGTAACTTCACTTTTTACCGTGAATAGTGTTTACCACAGTAAAGTCAGTTTTTTACCGCAGTAAGTCAAGTTTTACCATAGTTTACCGTGGTCATTCTATTTTACTGTAGAACCGTGTAAAGTCACTTTCTATTATAGTGATTCCAATTATTTGTGCACATAAGTCTTGTTGATTGTACTTGTGGGTTGGTATTTCACGGTGGTTACTTTTGAAAATGGGAAAGATTCCTGTTTTTTCAGCCCAATCTAATGAAGATGCTTCTTCTTTCATTCAAGAGTTTAAACGATCTTGTATTTGTAATGGCCTCATAAGAAGGGAACAATGGACTGAATTTTTTCCTACCTTTTTGGATGGTTCCAGCACTTAGGTGGTTTGAAACACTAGGTGATAATGTGAAAAATTCATGGGATTTATTAACTGAAAGTTTTCTTGAAGAATTTGGTGAACAACAGAGATATGCAGATCTCATGATCGATATCACAAAGCTATCCCAAGGAGAGAAGGAGAAGATAAGGGATTATCATGCTCGTGTTCTAGAGCTAAGGAGGAAGCTCGATGCCCAGATCCGGAAGGAAGGATTAGCGGATGGGTTGATGAATGGCGTGGATAATCTCCTCTGTAAGCACTTCATTCTTGGGATGAAGCCAGAGATCAGACAACGAGTGAAGTATGACCGCCCAGCTACCATTGAACAAGCAAAGGAGATTGCAAGAAGGCAAGAAGAAAGCATGGAAGAGGAGCCCAAAGAAATTGTTGCTAAAGTAGAGCCTACACCAGCACCTTTGGTTCAGAATCCACAACCACTCTCGGTGAGCACAAATATTTCTCCTAGTACATCTACTGAGTATGAAGATCTGCTCAAGAAGATGGGACAGTTAACTATTAATCTTCTTCAAGGAAAAGAATTTAGTTCTCAGGGAGGAGATAGAGGTCCAAAAAGAAATATTTCTGAAGTTGTTTGTTATGGTTGTTATAAAAAGGGTCATTATAAGTATAATTGTCCAGATAGAGCTTCTACATCTGGTACAAGAGATAATGATAAAGGAAAAGCACCTGTGAATTCTTTTGATGTAGTAGATAAGAGCATAAATAATGAAGTAGATGTGTTTGTAACAAAAAGAAAGAAAGAAAAAGATAACCAAGATGGAAATGATCCTAAGAAGATGAAAGGAGAAACTAGTAAGAAACATAGGAGAAGAAAGTTGGGTGTGCAGGATTTTCTAATTTCACAGGGACAAGGACCATACTCCATCTTAGAAGATTTGTCCAAAATGCTCTGCAAATATTATATATGGTCAACTCTTGGCTATGTCTTCTGAGAAGAAGAGGTAGCTGCGAAGTGGACTCAATGCTCAATGAAGGAAGGAGGTTGAGGTCCCTATTTTGGAGGCAGAGGTGGATCCCTATGCTCCACAAGCTGAGGTACTATGTAATGGTATTTCAATTCATGATGTCTTAGTTGATGGAGGTGCTGCAGTTAATGTAATGACTGAGTCTGTAATGAATATGTTGGGTTTAAAAATTGATCGCCCCTCAACACTTATGTTAAGGTCATTAAATAAGGGAAAAACTAAACCAGAAGGTGTAGTTTCAAATGTGGCAATATCTGTTATGGGTGTTGTATGTGTGGTAGACTTTCAGGTGATGAAAAATGGTACTGTTGCGTATCCAATGTTGTTGGGAAGACCATGGCTAAGGAGAGTTCATGCAAGAAACTACTGGAATGAAGGATTCATGACACTTGGATGTGGTAGAGAGAGGGTGAAAATAAACGTGATCCCTTGGCATCATAAGGCAGAACCTGTCGATTCAAGTGATGAAACTGATGATTGGACATCCTCTGATTACTCTAGTACCAGTGAAGTGGACACAGAAGATGAAGAAAGTGAGGTTGATGTTTCGGTCATGGATATCCTTCTAGTCACACCGACTCATGACCCCATAAAATTATCTAAAGAAGAAATTGATGATCATCTCCAACAAATAAAGATTGGTGATGATGTGATGGAGAGTGAGAAGGAATCCTACCTCCAGCTCTTTCGAAGGTACATACACATATTCACTTTTGATTACAAGGAACTCTGTCAAGTAAGTTGGGTAGAACATTCTATTGAGCTGGTAGATGGTGCTAAGCCCATAAAGAAAATGCCATATAGAATGAATCCTAATTTTTCCAAGACTGTAAAAGAAGAAATAGATAAGTTGCTTGATGCAGGATTCATATTTGCTGTGGAGAATTCATAATGGGTTTCTCCCATTGTGATCTCAATAAAAAAGAATGGGAAGCTACGCATTTGTGTTGACTACAAGAAGCTCAATAAGGCAATAAAGAAGGATCATTACCCTCTTCCATTCTCAGATAAGATCTTGGACGAAGTAGCTGGCCAGGAGTGTTATAGTTTTGCTGATGGATATAGTGGCTACAACCAAGTTTGTATAGCAGAGAAAGATCAGTTGAAGACCACGTTCACCACTCCTTGGGGAACGTTTGCTTATAGAGTTATGCCTTTTGGGTTGTGTAATGCTCCAGCAACATTCCAGCGTTTGATGAATAGGGTGTTCGAACCCTACATTGGGAACTTCATCAGAGTATTTCTGGATGATTTTTGCATCTATGGGAGCAAGATGGACCACCTGCACTAGATGGAGACAACATTTCAAAGGTTAGATGAAGCACAAGCCTCACTCAACCCTACAAAGTGTGTCTTTGGATGTTCTAAAGGATGTTTTGTTAGGGCATGTTGTATCCAGAGATGGTATTGGTACTGATCCTGATAAAGTTTCAAAAATCAAAGAGTTACCATTTCCTATGAATAGAAGTAAGTTGAGATCATTTTTAGGCCATGTGGGTTACTATAGAAGGTTCATCAAGAATTTCTCAAAGATTGCACAGCCACTAACCTAGTTCTTGAAGAAGGATGTTACTTATGAACCAGGAAATAAGGCGCATGAAGCTTTTGAACAACTGAAGGAAGCCCTGGTGTCTTCACCTGTTTTAAAGAATCCAGATTGGAGCAAGCCATTCATTGTGTATATTGATGCCTCAAATGTAGCACTAGGAAGTACTCTGAGCCAAAAGGATGAAAATGGGAATGATCATCCAGTTTAATTTGGGAGCAGACAAATGAGTAGTGCTGAGGTAAATTATACTGTAACTGAAAAAGAGGCTCTGGCTATCATTTTTGCTGTAAAGAAGTTTAGAAATTACTTGCTAGGGTAAAAATTCCTAGTTGTAACAAATCATCAGGCTCTAAAATATATTGTAAATAAGCCTAACCCATCAGGGAGGATAGCAAGATGGATAATTTTGCTACAAGAATTTGAATTTGATATTATAGATAGGCCAGGAAAGAAGCATGTCAATGCAGATGCACTCTCTCGAGCCTATGATGGTTTAGGTTCATCTTGTGATGATGATGATTTCCCAGATGCAACATTGTTATCCCTTGACACAATCCCTAGTGAATACATAGATATTTGGAATTATCTGAATGAATTCAAGTTTCCTGATGGTGCCAATGCAAAGACTAAGAGGAAGATTACTCAAGCCAGTCGTCCATATTCTATTCTGCATGGAGTATTATTTCGAATAGGACCTGATGGACAGTACAAGAGGGCAGTTGGACATGATCAAGGGAAGGAGCTGATAGAAGAATTCCACAATGGTACATGTGGAGGGCACTTCTCTGGACAACTTATGGCAAGAAGGATCTTGGATGCAGGTTATCACTGGCCCACTCTTTTTAGAGATTGTTATAATTATTGTAAGACATGTGATATTTGTCAAACACATGGTAACCGTAAGACTTCATCAGCTCTATTATGTCCTATTCTTCCACTTGGTCCCTTTGAAAAGTGGGGAATAGACATTGTAGGTCCACTTCCAACTACCCCATGCCAAAATAAGTATATTGTAGTTGCCACAGATTATTTAACCAAGTGGGTTGAAGCTAGGCCATTGAAAAAAACATCCATGGATGAAGTGGCATATATGAACGCATTGTCACCAAATTTGGTTGTCCATTAGAAATTGTAACAGATCAAGGAAGCCACTTCATTAATGAGGTGGTAGAGGCCCTAGTCAATAAGTTTTCTATTAAGCACAGGAAGGCAACAACATACAAGCCAAGCACAAATGGACAGGTGGAACGAACAAATTTTGTGTTGTGTCAAATTCTAGCAAAAGATGCAGCCTTGCAGGTACATAAGTGGGATAAAAGGATTCATGCAACATTGTGGGCATATAGGGCAACATCAAAGTCAGCAACATGATACTCCCCATTTCAGTTGGCTTATGGCATTGATCCAGTTCTTCCTATTGAGTTTGATATTCCCACTGTGAGAGTTATGAAAAATGAAAGGATGGATGAAAGTGATTCAGTAAAATAAAGGTTGGTACATCTTCATTTGCTAGAGGAAATGAGGGAAATAGCGAAGGATACAAGCTATAAGAAGAAAATGAAGCAGAAGGAATACTTTGATCAAAAGATCCGTTGGTCTCCATTTCATGTGAATGACTTGGTTCTAGTATATGATTTAAGATATAAAAAAAGAAGACAGAGAAAATTTCTTCCAAAATGGATGGGGCCCTACAAAATAGCAGTTGTGCATGAAAATGGTACGTACCGACTAGAGGAATTGGATGGCACTCCCATTACGAAATGGGTCAACCACGACAAGTTGAAGATTTTCCAAGCACCAGAATAGTCTACTCTGAGGACGGAGTAGAAGCTAGGAAGGGGGAAGATGTCGACACTAAAATTTTCCTCCGTAATTTCTATTTCATTAATGTATGTATTAGGAATAGGATGTTGTTAAGTATAATTAGTAGTAGTGTCTGATAGAAGATAACGGCGCTGCCAGTACAACGCCACCAATAATGTATAGTACGGTAATAGTCAAAAGTACAATAGGAATGTTGTGGTAAAAAGTAAATATTTGTCGTAAGTGGTCTGGTAATGTTAAAATGTCAAAGTTGGGGTAAGTAGAGAAGTAGGGTCTACATGATTAGGAATTAGAAATATTATATTGGTAATAAGGACAAAGAGTGAGGTCATAAATATTTTATGTATTTTATTTGTAAAAAATCTAAAAATGTGGAACCCATGTGAAATGATAAGGTTTATCTTATCTTAAAAGATAAGCTTACATGTACAGATAAGAGTTAAGGTATGGAATATGATTCGTCAGAGTGGATTTCTTATCCTATCTTAGAGATAAGATGGATAAGCCTAGAAGTCTATAAATAAAGAGGCCACCCCCCTCATTTAGCATAGAAGGAAGTAGTGAGAAATATTGTATGAGTAAGTGTGTAAAGGAAGCCATCATTTTGAAGGTGTGTTAAAGAAGCCATTAAGAGGTGTAATTGTGAAGTTTCTCCCATAGTTATTGTTGGAAGGCAAGTGAAGTTAGTAACACTTGAAGTACCTCATGGGTGAGATTGTAACGATTTCATGTTAATATTATAATTTACTCTGATATTTCAGATTTATCATCATTCCTTCTTATCATAGTCTATGGTATTCTTGTGTTATGTTTGTTGTTGTGTTTCCAGATTTCATCCACCAAACTAAAGGCTGTGCATTAGTAAATAATCATAGCATGAGGAGTTCCCGATGAAGAATTATCATAGTGCCGGATTGTTGAATGTTTATTTGTTTGAGAATGGGATTTTTCCCATTATAAACAAGATAAATATGTGATAATGTAAAACTTCTCATTTTAAAACAAAGTAAATTATATCTCAATTATTTAATTGATAATGGGCTTGACATGAAGAGTTAAAAGTTTACATTTTTAAAAATGGGCAATTGTCCAACTTGAAAGGGAAAAGAAACTAAATGATATTCTGAATTATGGGTAGTGTTAGAAATAATCAATCATGTGAACATATTGGTGTTTATAATCAAAAAATAGATCGCTTACAATAGCATTGTGGTGAAGCTTACCATTTCCAAAAACTCCATTGCCTTTGAAAACATTAATTTCCAATAACATTTCCATTGTTGCGTGGATAATCTCATTCTATTTTTTGCTAACCACTTCCTTTACAAAGGTTTTAAAATGACTAATTTTAATATTTCATGCATTGAATGTGCATTTGTCCTTTTTCATATATCAATCATATATTCTTCCTCAATGATTCATATAGAAGAACATGCATCTGCACATTCAGTACGAGATTGAACATATTAATCATTTGAATACATCTATAAAGCATATTAGAAATCCTAGGGAATGACCCTTCTACCTTTTTTAAAAGGAGAAATACATAAGGCTTGATCTCTCTCGTCAAGGGTATGTGGTGTAGCACTTGGCTCCACCAAGGATATTCTAGCCAAATAAGACACTTATGAATATTTAAAGAGAATAACTAGTCCAACTAAAATAAGACAATTATGAATAATTAAAGACAATTTCATAAGGAAAAAATTGCAAGTTTTGAAGAGTGGTAGAGCTAGATAAAAGTATTTATTGGCCAAGTAAAAGGTATTATTTGAATTCTTGGATCATTCTAACCTTGGTGATATATTGCAAGTGATTTAGGCTCTACATCAGACAACCAAATTTTGTAACATATATCTCATACTAATAAACAATATATGTAACATATATTCTTCTTCTATGATTCCTAAATGAGAATAGGTATCCACCTAGTGAATACAAGATTGAACATGTATTACAATGAACAAGTATCTGCTAAGTGAATATAATATTGTACATGTATTACAATGATTAAGTGAGAGTGGACAACAATCAATTATTTACAATTTTTAATTTACATTCTATGTATTTATCTACATTGGCAACAACTATTGAGTCCTTACAAATTATTATGAGTGGATAACAACACGCAAGTTATGAGGTTAATCCATCAGAGAAAGATACTATTCTTAATAATAATATGATGCCATCCATCTAACAAGAACTTACCCATAAAAACACGTAACTGATGGTGATTAGTACTGAAGCTACATCAAACCCTTCACCATCAATTATGACAGTTGGATCATGAACATGTATCAAGTATAGTTTACAAATTAATAAGGTTTTTTACTTATCAATATTAGTTGGAATCAATTTGATAAATATATCCTAATTTCAATTTTTATGTAGAGATACAGATGGAGAAAATATACAACCAAAAAATATATGTAAAGAAATAGGAAAAAATATTAATATTTTTTACTTGTCAATATTAGTTGGAATCAATTTATTAAATATATCCTAATTTCAATTTTTATGTGCAGATACAGTTGGAGAAAATGTATAATGAACAAATATAAGTAAAGAAAAAGGTAAAAGTATTTTGTGAAATATTATTATCGTATTTGTAATACATACAAGTTAATAATGAAGTTTCAATATTATTTTTTTACAGTGCCTCCAAAGAAAAATTTGATTGTTCTTGAATTAAAAGGATTGTTAGTTCAAAAGCATAATTCTAAAAAGGAAATTTCATTTCAATATAACAACAAGAACATCCTACCTCGAATAACAAGAGTTTCATCAAATAACATTCTGGTCTGTATTGGATACATATGCCAATGTAGAGAGAATAATGATGAAACTATTAAAAACAACTAAAGTGGACATGAACCCTTTATTTTGTTATGGTATGGATCATTGTGAAAAAGAGGGAGACAAATTTATCAAAAATTTGGAAACAATTTGGAAGACACCATTATTTCCATACAAATGTGAAACTACGGTTGTAGTTAATGTAATCAACAAAGGAGTTCCTGTAGATAATTTTTTGGCGTCTCCAAAGGTTTCTGATAAATACTTTAAAAATAATAACTGGCTTATGTCATCATTGTTTTTGGAACTAGCCTTGATAGGGGATGCAGATGATTGAAGATACATCTTAAAGGGATGTTCTCTATTTCAAACAACAGTGGAACAAATCAATGTATAAAAATGTGTTTATTACATTTTTAGTTCTTTTTCCTATTTTCCATTTGATGTGACCATTATATATTGTTTAATAATATGTTATTGATGGTTATTAGTATATAATGCTCAAGATGTGTTTATTACAAGTTTTTAGTTCTTCTTCACATTTCATCCAAATTATGTGATTATTATATAATGATAATTTATGATTTTATTGATAGTTATTACCATTTAATGCTCAAAACTAGCCTTGACAAGGTTTATATTAAAAATTTAATTGTCAATAAAATTAGATAATATAATATATGATTTAATTTATTGAAAAAGAATTGTGTTATTGGTTGGTTTTTCAGATCTTGTTTCCCATGGAAAGAAGTTATTTGTTTTGGGGGTAGAAGATTTTATCTTTGGAGTTCCAGAGCTTACTGAATTTAGATCGTTGACCATACAACCAGATTTTACATATGCATGCTATCAATACTTCATTCGTATATTTAGTCTTGAATTGTTAAGGATAGAAATTTTTTGTTTTTGATATTGGATTGTGGTTTACATACATGCATTCAAGAGAACAACAATCCTTTAGTCAAATTTTTGATTGTTTAAGAAATATTGAATTCAGTTTTACTGGGGCATAATGTAGTGTGAAATTAGCAATAAATTTTTAAGATCGAAGAAGGGAAATATTGTGCAAGTTTAATATAAATATGCAAAGGGTTCTCGATAAGTTCACCCAAATATATGGAGCAAAAACAATATTGTTCATACGTGAACAAATTTTTTTGTTCATAAAGGAATTGAGACACTTTTATTTGGATTGTCTTTTGGCTGGAAATTTGATGGCACAATGCATTCTGATAGAAAAATTTGTACACACTTATGTACATGGTTAAAGCATGTGGGTCCACACCAAAATTTACATTGGTCTTTGAAAACATTTAAAAGAACAATTATTGAGCTTGATTGAGTTTACTTGATACTATTATGTTGATTAATAAATATAAATAAATTTAGTTTATTTTTGTAGTCTATCTCATAAAAATTCATTGATATTGGTTTTTTTGGTATATTTCATAACAATGGATTTTTTTACCATCATTTTATGTAAAAAGAATTGTGACTTGAATTTATCTCAAAACAACACATTTCCAAGATTACTAAGCTTGATTGAATTTACTTGTTACTATTATGTTGATTAATAAATATCAACAAATTGGTTTGTTTTTTTAGTCTATCTCATAACAATTCATTTATTACCATCATTTTATGTTGTATTTATGTCATAACAACACATTTCCCACATTCATTCTATAGAAATAAATCAATGTTATAATTTAATAAATATTTATCAATTTTTATTGATATCATAAATTAGAAGAAAAATTAGACACAAATACACATGATCAAAATATGTAAAATATACAACATGCAAATGCACACAACCCCACAGTTAAAATAAATCACAATCATCCAAATTTTATGCACAACTATATGATCTGATGTAGGTAAAAAAGGAAATTAATATATAGGGTCTCATAAGTTATCACAAATTTTTCACTATCGGACCAAATGGTAACATCATAATATATTTTAATTAATAGAGAAAAAACTTGTATATTATGCCTTGCATGGAATGAACATATGCCTTCTTTCAAACAATAAATACAAAGTTGGAAGAATAAACAAATGCCTCTTTTCAAAACATTAAACACAAAGTTGAAAGAGAATGAACATATGCCCATTCTCAAAACATTAAATACAAATTTGGATGAGAATGAACATATGACACTCGTTTTCAAACAATAAATATAAAGTTGGAATAGGTTAATAGTACAATAATTATTTATTATGTATTACAAAGTTATAAATTTAAATCAATACAATATACTTAGTAAATTAATACAATATTAAGTATTTCTTGATGTTACTAAAATGTTAGAAGAGAATGAAAATATTCCTATTCTCAAGTAATAAATATAAAGTTGTAATATGTTATAAATTAATTATTTACTATGCATTATAAAGTTATAAATGTTTTAATAAAAATAATATGTATATCCTATTCTTACTAAATAACTATAAACCCCTAACATGGAAATCCCTCATACATGATATATAGTTCCAATAAACCCATTTTTGGATTCCAATAATAGCCAATTTAAATTCCAATATTTGGGATAAGTAAAATCAACATAGCCAATTACAGTATTTAATTTAGATTGTAAAATGTCCAAAATTAATGAACTTATGGTTGTTACCTCAAGAAATATTTGATTCTTCAAACAAATTTAATGAATTCATTAGAAGAGGATTCCAATACCTTTCTGATGAATCATATTTTCCCTCCTAACTCCTCGTAGATCTCTTGGAATCATCCAGACAAGTTTCCTTACACTGTTGAAGCCTTCTTTCTTTGCACCTAGAATTACCCAATGTTGAATAGATTACTCCTAAATCAAATTTATTCCTCCAAAATTTACTAAAATTCCTTGTAACCCTTCCAAATTATCCAACATCACCCTCAGATACTTTATATTTTCCCTTTATTCTTCTGGAGGGCATTTTCTTGGCTGCAAAATGGCCAAAAATGATATTTTGGGCCTCTACAGGAAGTTGTCTTTCACCAAATATCAATGAGTTCAACAATCACATTAGACACTATTCCTTGCACACTGAAATACAATTAATAATCTTGTTATAAATATTGTTTGATCCTATCTGAGGGTTGAACTAAGGGCTGGTTGGCTAGAGAAGGATTCACAGTGACTAGGAAACAAAATTTGCAATTATGGGCTTAGTTTTCATGATCAAAAGTTTCAATTTTTCATGAAAATAGGAAGCTCTTGTTCCGGGACAATGGGAAGTAAGGGGAAATGCATAAACTCATGTATCTAATGGGTAGAAGACTAGTGATTTGTTCATTGGTTTGTAAATTCACCACACCAAAAAACTAGAAAAGCTACAAACACAACGAAGAAATGAACACAACCAACACACGTCAGGGAAAAAAAAAAGGGAAGTGAAAAACACAACATGCCTATATCAACTATGGTACATGTGAGGGAAAACCAACTTTCACTGTAGCACCAATTCTTATTGAATGTTTACCCATACATGGGTTTCAATAAATGCATTTCTTCAGCAAATTCGTTGACGAGCTCACTAAAATATGAACCTTTCTCAAATTCTTGAGAAATTTTGCATAATTTTTCTTTCAATTAAGGGTTCACTTATTTAGTTTATTTCATTTTTTACTTTGAAATATTATTTCTATCTTCTCATTTATTCTCAAGTTCATTCCAACTGTTGATTTTCCTTCACCACTACTAGAATGACTCTTCATGATCTTTGATAGAAATTTGAATTTAATTTTTCATCTACTTCATGACCATTATTTCCATGATCTAGTGTTCAGCATGTGTTTCAAGAGTTTCAACACTATCACAAGCCTCATGATGCTCCACATTTTTTAATTACTCCAAAAAACTATCCTTCATACCAATTTTCTCATTTATTATCCACTTCTCTATATGGTGTGGTGTGTACATTTCTTAATTATGTTAGAAATATAATGAGCACAAGTTCATTTATGAAAAATGAAAAACATCACCTTTTCCATCTTATTCATTTTCAGCCTCAAAATCTATCTTTATGATGGAAAAATTATTTCCTTGAGTAAAATCAATATTGCAAGATGCAAGAATATTCTTATTCATACATTCCTTGTTGATAACGTTTTCATTTTTGATACAATTAACCTTGGCATAATCAAGAACCATTCCATCTCAATTCTTCTTTGATAAGGTCTCCATCTTCTTGAAATGAGAACGAGCACAAGATTGGGGCTGAAACATCAAGATCATCATATTCCCTGTTATGTTTGTGGAGCCTATTTTCATGTTAGAGTGTGGTACACCTTCTATGTGTTACACTCGGGTATTTTTTCGTCGGTCTCGCTCACTGGTGAGCAGGTCAAGGGGGTTTGCGGGGGGGGGGGGGGGGGGGGTGAAGCCCCCAAAGGAAATTTTCATGGGTGGTTTATTAACCCATGGGTAATGGGTAACCGTTATGGGCTGTTTTTTGGGCCCATGGTTTTTTCGGTACCCATTGTTTTGATACACACGGTTTTTGCCCATTGTTTTGATACACATGGTTTTGTATCAAACTGCTTAAGGAATTGTCTATTTATATCGTCTTAGCATATGATAGATAGACAAGCAAATGTATTACAAATGTGCTTTGAATTCAGGTGTGAATTCTATAGATTTTATTAAGCATAACTCCAAATAGATCGGGTATTGTATTGAGAGAGTGGAGGCTTGTAATAAAATCTGAGCAAGTGATTCTTGGTGGACGTAGCCCAAATTGGGTGAACCACGTTAAGTCTTGTCTCTTTGTGTTTTGTTACTTATTCTACACTTTTATTTGAGATCTTTAATATTTTTTGCATATTAGTTTCTAATGTTGCGATCATGTAAAGGATTATTTCACATATTTTATCTCTTATTTCCTAACAATTGGTATCAGAGTCTAGTTTGGTTGGCTGAAGTGAAGAATTACAGGGAAAGTTTTTAGCTTGAGTGGGAGCTATGGTAGATGATGGAAGATCTAGGGTTGATAAATTCAACGGGCATAATTTCAGTCTTTGGAAGATGTAAATGGAAGATTACCTTTATCAGAAGGATCTTTATACTCCACTATCTGAGAAGATGAAAAAACCCTTGAGTATGATGGATGCAGAATGGGATTTGTTGGATCAGAAGGTACTTGGAATGATCTGAATGTGTCTTGCATATTTGGTATTATATTATGTTTCAAAGGAAAAGACTACGAAAGAACTGATGGATGCATTAGGGAAGTTGTATGAAAAACCCTCTGCCTCTAATAAGATATTTTTAATGAAAAGGTTGTTTAATATGAAGATGTCTGAGAATGGTTTAGTAGCAGATCATCTAAATGATTTTAATATGGTTGTAAATATGATATCTTCAGTTACAATAGAATTCTATGAAGAAGTTAGGGCTTTATTAGTTCTGTACTCTTTACCTAAGAGTTGGAATAGCCTGGTAATGATGGTAAGCAACTCGGTTCCTGCTAACTCAAAGTTGAAGTTTCAGGATGTTTTAGGGGTGATTCAAAGTGAGGAAATGAGAAGGAAAATCTCCGAGAAATCTTCTACTTCAGGGAATGCTTTGATAGTGGAAAGTAGAGGGAGATAGAATAATAGAGGAAACTGTGAAAAATCGAAAGATCCGGTAAGGTCAAAATCCAAGAGCAAGATTGTATGTTGGAACTATGGAAAGTCCGGGCATGCAAAGAAGGACTGTTGGGAGCTTTTAGACAAGAAGAAACAACAAGAAGAAAAAAAGGAGGCAAATGTGGCATCCGGTAATGTATGCCAGGATTCTTTGATTCTTTCTTTGCATAATATTATTGAATCTTGGGTTTTAGATTCAGGGGCTTCTTTTCATGCTACTCCACATAGGCATTATTTTGTTGATTATGTTCAAGGGGATTTTGGGCATGTTTTTTATTGGTAATGATGAGCCTTGCAGTATAGTTGGAAATTTTTTTGTTCAAGTTAAGATGCAGAATGGGAATACATGGCTATTGAAGGATGTCAGACATGTGCCTACATTAAGGAGAAGTTTGATATTGGTGGGGCAATTAAGAAGTGATGGTTGTACTGTTATATTTACAGCTAACTCCTGGAAGGTTACCAAGGGTTCTCTTGTGGTGGTAAGAGGTAAGAAGGTTGGAACCTTATATTTATCCACTGATATTACTAATGATTGTAATCTTGTGGCTTCAAATGTAGATATAACATTATGGCACTATAGGCTCGATCATATGAGCCATAAGGGTATGGACATCATAAAGAAGAATTTTCATGGATATACGGAAACAAGTTTGGATTTCTGTGAGAATTGCATATATGGGAAACAGAAGCAAGTAAGGTTTCTCAAGGTTGGACCTATGAAGAAAAAGAGTAAGTTAGAGCTGGTACATTCTGATGTGTGGGGGCCAGCTCAGGTATCATCTCTTGGGGGCTCAAGTTATTTTGTTACTTATATTGATGATACAACAAGGAAAGTTTGGGTTTATTGTATTAGAAACAAATATGATGTATTTGATACTTTTGTTAAATGGAAAGCCTTGGTAGAAAATGAAACAGGTCTTAAGTTAAAATGTCTCAGGTTAGATAATGGAGGGGAGTATTGCAGCAATGAATTTGATGATTATTGTTCTAAGAATGGAATCCATAGGTAAAAGAAGGTTCCAGGAACCCCGTAACAGAATGGGGTGTTAGAAAAGATGAACAAAACAATAATGGAATGTGCTAGGAGCATGAGGATACATGCAGGACTACCTCTTTATTTTTGGGTAGAAGTGGTGAGCACAACTGTGTACTTAATAAACAGAGGACCCTCAAGTGCCTTCGATGGAGGCATACCTGAGGAGTCTTAGTATGGTAAGAAAGTTGATTACTCATTTCTTATAGTCTTTAGATGTGAGGTGTTTGTTCATATTGACAAGGATGATAGGACCAAGCTAGAGGCTATATCAGAAAAAATGCACTTTTACTGGTTATGGTGGTGATGACTTTGGATTTAAATGTTGGAATATTAAGGACAAGAAAATAATTCGGTCTAGGGATGTGGTATTTAATGAGAATGTCATGTATAAGCAACAGTTTCTAGAAAACAGGGAAGAATCTAAGAAATAATATGCAGTGGTAGAGGATATTCCAGATGGGACAATGACCCATGAATCAGTTTAGGAACCTACTCAACAGGAACCCCAAAATCCTATAGTGAGGAGGTCTTCTAAGTTAAGAAAAGAACCTGAACGTTTTTCTCCTTCTCTTTATTATTTATTACTCACTGATAGTGGAGATCCAGAGAGATTTGATGAAGCAATGTAGGTAGATGCCAGTAAGAAGTGGGAGCAAGCCATGGATGAGGAGCATAAGTCTCTCATGGAGAACCAGACTTGGGATTTGGTGAAGCTACCAGAAGGCAAAAGAGCATTGTAGAACAAGTGGGTGTATAGAGTTAAAGATGAAGAAGGAGGAAAGAAAAGATATAAGGCCCGGTTGGTGGTCAAGGGGTTTGCACAGAAACAAGGTATAGATTTTGATGAGATTTTTTCTCCTATAGTAAAAATGACTTCTATTAGAACTGTTCTTGGAATAGTGGCAGTAGAAGACTTGCACTTAGAACAGTTAGATGTAAAGACTGCATTTCTCCATGGTGATTTGGAGGAGGAGCTATATATGCTAGCAGCCAAAAGGATATGAAGTCAAAGGTAAAGAGGAGATGGTGTGCAAACTGAAGAAGAGCTTGTATGGCCTGAAACAAGCTCCACGTCAATGGTATAAGAAGTTTGATAGCTTCATGATGGAGCAAGGTTATATTAGATGTCATTCTAACCATTGCGTGTATACAAAGAAATTTGAGGATGGAAGTTATATTATCCTGTGTTTGTATGTTGATGACATGTTGGTTGTAGGTAAAAACATGTAGGAAATAAAAGTACTCAAGAAACAACTAAGTGAATCCTTTGATATGAAGGATTTGGGGGCAGCCAGAAAAATCCTTGGTATGAGGATAACTCAGGATAGGAAGGAATAGAAGCTGACTTTATCTCAGGAAGAGTACATTAAGAAGGTATTGGATAGGTTTAACATGCAGGATGCTAAACTGGTTAGGACTCCTTTGGCAGGCCATTTTAAGTTATCAAAGGAGCAGTGTCCCAAGACAGAGCAGGAAAGAAACCAGATGTCCAAGGTACCTTACTCATCAGCGGTTGGCAGTTTGATGTATGCTATGGTGTGCACTAGGCCTGATATTGCCCATGCAGTGGGAGCTGTGAGTAGATTTATGAGTGATCCAGGTAAAGAGCATTGACAAGCAGTAAAGTGGATCCTTCGGTATTTGAGAGGGACCATGGGGACAATTTTGTGCTACAGTGGATCAGACACCACTTTATGTGGTTATGTAGATTCAGACATGGCTGGAGATGTTGACAGTAGGAGGAGCACAATAGGTTATATTTACACTGTAGGTGGGACAACAGTGAGCTGGATTTCACGACTACAGAAGCTGGTGGCTTTATCAACCATGGAGGCTGAGTATGTTGCTGTCACAGAGGCAAGCAAAGAGATGATTTGGTTACAACAATTGCTTGAGGAGTTGGGGCATAAGCAGAAGGAATGTAAGCTGCATAGTGATAGTCAGAGTGTTATACACCTAGCTAAGAACTTTGCTTTCCACTCTAGGATGAAGCATATACAGTTGAGATATCACTTCATCAGGACAAATTTGGAAGAAGATAAGTTGAAGTTGGAGAAGATTCATACCAGTCAGAATCCTGCAGACATGATGACCAAGGTGGTCACAAGGGATAAACTAAAGCTATGTTCAACTTTGGTTGGCCTTCATGGATGACAGTGAAGGGTTGAGAAGCTTACTCAGTGGAAATTAGTCTCCAAGTGGGAGATTGTTATGTTTGTGGAGCCTGTTTTCATGTTAGAGTGTGGTACACCTTCTATGTGTTACACTCGGGTATTTTTACGGTGGTCCCACTCACCGGTGAGCGGGTCAAGGGGGATTCGGGGGCGAAGCCCCCGAAATAAAATTTTCATGGGTGGTTTATTAACCCATGGGTAATGGGTAACCGTTATGGGCTGTTTTTGGGCCCATGGTTTTTTTGGTACCCATTGTTTTGATACCCACGGTTTTTTCCCATTGTTTTGATACCCACGGTTTTTTGCCCATGGTTTTGATACCCACGGTTTTGTATCAAACTACTTAAGCAATTGTTTATTTATATGGTCTTATGCATATGATAGATAGACAAGAAAATGTATTATAGATGTGCTTTGAATTCAGGTGTGAATTCTGTAGAGTTTGTTGAGCATAGCTCCAAACAGATCTGGGTATTGTATTGAGAGAGTGGAGGCTTGTAATAAAATCTGAGCAAGTTATTCTTGGTGGACGTAGCCCAAATTGGGTGAACCACGTTAAATCTTGTCTCTCTATGTTGTGTTATTTATTCTACACTTTTATTTGAGATCTGTAATATTTTCTACATATTAGTTTCTACTGTTGCGATTCTATAAGGGATTATTCCGCATATTTTATCTCTTATTCCCTAACATTTCCAATCTTGACCAATATAAACTCAGAAATTCATCTCCATAATGGATTCATCCTCTTCTTGAGAAGATTCGACTTAAGGAGACCTAAAAGTCTTGTCATTCCTGTATTCCTTCTTGAAAGATTCATCTTCTCTCAATGGGAAAGAAAAACCTTTGTATTCACAATCATACTCATTGAATGGGATTTCATGTTGAACCTTGAGAACATGATTGGAAACATGGGAATCACCTGCCAAGAAGTTGTTTGATTTCACTCTTTCTTCTTTATTCTCTTTTCTCATCATCTCGGGATTTCTTTGTTATGAGTCGATATTTCCATGACAATCATTACTATAAAAAAGAGAATCTACATCCATACTGAGTGGGAAGAAACCACTATTAATAACTAGTTCTATCAGATCATCATAATGCTTTCAGACTGACACTGTCATACCTAGATACTCATCCATCAACATGGGAATCTCAAAATATTCCTATGAAGTTATGAAAAATTTGTAATACCTTGGATCTTGAAACAAGATATCCATTCATCTTGTCTTTGAAAAATGTAATTCATTTTCTTGATGGGAAGAAGCTTCTTCATATTACCATTGACTAGAATGGTGAAATATGACTAATCTATCTATATATCTTCCCCAACATCCCTACAAAATATTTGGCTCAACAACATACCATATGAGGCTAACATGTCTGCTATAAGTATTTCATTTTGATATTCTTGTTAGAAAAATCTACAAATGTTGATCATCTTTGACCTAGCCAAAAAGAGGTACTTATTTAGTTTTCATGGAGTAACAATGGCCAGTAGTGGGAGTGTCATCACCAATCCAGCACTATGATAATTCTTCACCGGGAACTCCTCATGCTATGATTATTTACTAATGCATAGCCTTTAGTTTGGTGGATGTAATCTGGAAACAAAACAACAACATAACACAAGAATACCATCGACTATGATAAGACAGAATGATGAAAAATCTGAAATATCAAAGCAAATTATAATATTAACATGAAATTGTTACAATCTCACCCATGAGGTACTTCAAGTGTTATTGACTTCACTTGCCTTTCACCAAGACTATGGGAGAAACTTTACAATTACACCTCTTAATGGCTTCATCAACACACCTTTAAACTGATGGCTTCCCTTGCACACTTCCTACAATATTTCTCACTACTTCCTTCTATGCTAAATGAGGGGGGTGGCCTCTCTATTTATAGAACTTGCCCAGGCTTATCCATCTTATCTCTAAGATAGGATAAGAAATCCACTCTGAAGAATCATATTCCATACATTAACTCTTATATGTACATGTAAGCTTATCTTTTAAGATAAGATAAACCTTATCATTTTACATGGGTTCCACATTTTTAGACTTTTTACAAATAAAATACACAAAATATTTATGACCTCACTCCTTGTCCTTATTAGCAATATAATATTTCTAATTCCTAATCATGTAGAACCTACTTCTCTAATTACCCAAACTTTGACATTTTAACATTACCGGACCACTTACGACAAATATTTACTTTTTACAACATTCCTATTGTACTTTGACTGTTACCCATACTCCACATTATTGGCGGCACCGTACTGATGGCGCTGTTATCTTCTATCAGATGCTACTACTAATTATACTTAACAACATCCTATTCCTAATACATACATTAATGAAATAGAAGTTACGGAGGAAAATTTTAGTGTCGACAGGAGTGAGAGAGAGACCAAAATCACTATAAACTTTTGAAGGAAAGTTGTTATGGGCTCTAGAGTTAGTAATGTAATTATTCAATTTATATCCACTGACCAACAAGTCTAGAGAGAAAGGCTCTACTTTCCTGGAGGTGGAGAGTGTGAAATCAAGAAGGTATAAGGAGTGGTATGAGGAGTGAGAGGTATTTTTTTGGTAGAGGCATTTTTGGAACATGAACTTGAATTATTTCCTTTGATAAAATGGAAAATCTTGTCAAACTGCTTCTCAAGTACTCATATTCAGAAATCTAAAATTTGGATTTCTTATAATGGTCAATTCTGTCAAAAGGTAAAGAAGTGGTAAGCACATCTATAACTATGGTATCCTTGACATAATTAGGATTTACATTGTTAGGAAAAATGGAAGTAGAAATTGTTTTTTCAAGAGGAGATGAAAGATACTTACTTGAAGAGGTGGCTGGATTATTGACCGAGGTATTCTTGGCATTATTCTTAGCTGACCCATTGGAAGAAAATAACGATGATCATCCTTCTGTTGTTGTTTTTTGTAGATTCGCCATTTGAGGATTCAAATGCTTTTCTTGGGAAGTAGAAGAAGAGGATTTTATCTCCATTTTTGATTGAGTGAACACCTCACAAACATAGTTATACATGGATTCTTAAAAATATTCATCTAGTGAGAATTCAAAATGCCCAATCCTAACGCATCCATCTCCTTCTTCTTCTTTAGTTTCTGATTCAACAATTTCTTCTCCTTCATCTTCACTAGCTCCACATATTTCATTAATTGGTGGAGATTCCAAGGAAAACCTTTAGAGTGCTCCTAAAATCTTATTTCTATTCTAATTTAGGTATGAATAACGTTAAACAACTTCCTTCTTCAATACTATAAAATCATTGACCAAATTTTACAAAAATGGATCAGCTCTTGCATCTTTGAAACTCTAGGCCTTATCCTTCATTGAATGGTTCTTGATATTACCTGAAATGATATGGTCGTATTCCACTTTAATGGAAAGTTTTTGAAAATTTTCCAAAGTTCTAACTTGAGATCTTTGTAGTATGAAACCAACTTAAGGAAAATGAGAACTCACAGTTTTTTTTTTCTGATTATATGAAGTAGGACGAGCACTAATAGGAATTTCGTTAATCAAATGATTTAAACTCACTAAAAATTATCTCATGGGCTCTTGCAGTTGTTTCTTAATATGTGATAGTTGAGAAAGGAGGGAATGAAAATATTTTATATTCTTGAATCTTTCTTCAAACTTGGTTTTCATATCCTCCCAATCAGTAATTGAGTGTGATGGAAAGTAGTAAAACCATTTCTAAACAGAATCTTGTAATGATTACATAATAGTTGAACAACAACATTTTTATGTCCCACTCCAAGAATGCCACAAGATATGATAAACGATATAATATGATCATATAGAAATTTCATTCCATCTCCATGAAACTTGGGTATGTTATTTCTTGATCCTTTTGGTAATGCATGAAGTGGAGGAGCCAACACTATTGGACCAGTATTTTTTCCCTTTGGTAAAGGTGTAGCCATTCTTTCTCCTTCTTCCTCTGTTTCTTATTATCTTTCTTTTGTTAGAGATCACAAGCACAAAGAGGGGGGTGAACCAGTGAAGATTACAATTTTAAACAATTCCAATACAAAGTTCCTTCATTAATTGCAGTAATGTACCATTATCATTTAATCAAACATATCCATAGAGATAATAACTCATATCACATTATTTATGTGGAAATCCCTTAATGGGAGAAAAACCAACTATGAAACCAAAGTTTTATTAGGAAAACCAATTTTAAATCTTACAATATATTAGTTTTGATTGAGTACCCACTCAACCTATGAAGCACCTAGTTTAGATTCTCCAAACACCCGCTTGAATAAAAAATAAGGACCCACTCAACAAATTTTAGCAAGCTACAACTTGTAAGGAGAAACTACCCCTATAATCTAAGCACCCACTTAGAAAGATGATATTACAAATAAATTGATCATATAGTATCAGGTTTGCATACACAATGGATCATAATCACTTTACTTTATTTCCCTATACTCATTGTTTCAGGATTGAACATTCAGTATTCTTTGTCACTCTATCTTAGTCTTTCAATTCTGATTTAGATATATGATTCTGGATCTTATCATTTTGTCAAGAAATCTTCATTTGATCATTTAATCTACACTCTAACTCTCTCTCTGCAGCTCTAATTTGAACTCTCTTACTCAACTTATTAACTACAATAATGATCTTCTCATTTGATTTCATTTTATTCTTCTTAAAGCTTTGTTTGATTTGTAACTCTCCATTTGTAGGCTATATTTCATTTATCTATCTATCTATCTCTCGCTCTATGTAAATATTCTCAATTTCAATGCTCCTCTTCTCACTTCAACAACAACAATGATTATGAATTTTGCAACTTAAATGAACAAAGGAAACTGATTTTCTTGTCCATAATTTTCTCCATTATTCTATTTCCAAAACTACTATTTGGTTATCCTTAAAATTTAGATTTTTCTATTTCAATGGATAGAGGATGTTGTCATGATTCCAAAAATTCCAAGAATTTGAAATTTGGCCAACTGGAGCTCTAGATATGTTAATGCAGGTATAGGGAGTTCGTGGAGCACAAGTTTAGGAGATACATTACTAGTCTGTAATATACTACACTATATAGCCCTTAGAAAATTTATAAAAATTAATTATCTCCCCTTAAATTATTTTTCCTTTGTCAATCCGGTATTGTAGATAATCAGGGCACACAAGGAACACATGTACATGGGTCACTTGGGTTAAATTCCTTTGCATCCAGTTTTCTCCCCACTTAACTCTCTTTCCCTTTCCCTTTGTATTTAAGGTACTGCAGGTTTTCGAGGAACTCAGGGTACTTGAGTACTTGTACGTCCCAAGATCTCAGGGCCCACTTCCTCCTCCCCATCCACACAACACTTTGTCTTAGTGTAGCGGATCATCCTTCACATTGGGGAACTTGATCTGACTCAGAACTCATGCCATCTAGGCCCTTTGAACCTGAAACCCATGATTCATTTGTAAAACACTCCAATTTTGTATTTAAGGTGAAAGCAACCTACGGGAACACTAACTTTAACAAAACAATTATCTCAAAACGCTTTGTGCATGTAACCTTCTTTTGATCCAAAACACTCTATAATTCCTTCGCCCTTTGACTTGTGGGCTGACTTCAATTGCGTGGAACTTCAGAACTTGTGGTACTTGTTATTTTGAGGATCTTTGTTCCCAAAAACCATCACTGACCCAAAATACACACACCTTTTGACTTTCAAGTCAACCTTGTATGTGGGGAATATAGACCAACTGGGAAACTATACCGTGAGAGGGCTTAGTGCCTAAAATACTAGCCCAAACCCCATTACACTATATGAAACATCTAAACCAATTCAGGGAACTCTAGTTCCTTGGGAACAAGCTCCATCCATACCCCTTCTACCCGCACTACTCCAAAACCTCAAAGTACTCATTTTTCACAAAATATTTCTAAGGAACAAATTCTTTTCTTTTCTCCATAAAATTTTATGAGTAATTAGAATATGTGAAAAAGAGTTTTGGCCCACTGAAACACTATCATAATATATACTAACCATTTTAATCTCCCTAGTGTGTTTCAATCTTTCTGTCCAAGCTTGTAGTGACCCTGAATCAACTTGGAACCATTTTTGATTCTCAATAAACTTGCATGATATTGTCGTATTCCAATGAACCTCTCGATATACAATAATTTCATCATCATGCAAACACCTAGAACCTCTCTGAGCATTGTTACTGTCAATTAACCTTCACTTTTCTCTTTCTTCCCGAATCTTGTTGTAGACTTGTTAACACCTGTTTACCTGTAGAAACCTATACAACACCTAATTCACATCTCATCATCATACAAAAACTTGAAACCTCTCTTAGAGATTTTAGTACCAATCAACCTTCACATTTCTATTACTTCCTGAAGTTTTTGGTTGACTTATTAACATGTTTTTACCTTGAGAAACCCACACAACAATTAATTCACATCTTTTTCCATCAATGAAAACACTAATGAAAATGACAAAGATCTAACATCTTCTTCTAGAGGAATGAGATATAATGGTTTTAAAAATACTTCAGCAATGTGACCTTCAAGAGGAAATTTAGGAAAGTACTCTTGACACATTTACCTTGCTATTTGAACAATGGGAATTTTGAAATTAGCTTGTTATTACTCTTCAAATGTCGGATCAATTATGCCACTTGCATAATCAACTCGAGTGCATCGTCTTTCCATCAATTTTTTAGAGAATTAGAAAGGAATAAAACTATAAAAATGCATATTTTTCAATAGGATTACAAGGCTCTTACAAATTTAGATAGTATTTTTGGTATTTTTTAGTTTTTCTAGTTTTAATGGATTTTCAATTATTTGATTTTTTGTATTTTTAGAGATCTTATAAGGGTGCAAAAAAGACATATATTCCCCAACAGAGTCGCTTAAAACTGTTGGTGAAATTATTTTTTGCATGGTTTTCACCAATGGTCATAGATCTAAGCCCCTCCTTCTTGGGTATGGGAAATCTCCCATGATTGAATGTAAACTATCTAAAAATATGGGGTAAATGTTAGGTTGGGGATCACATAGGAATAATATACTAAACCTATGGAAAAATGCTTGTACAATATACAAGGGAGGAATTTGATATAAAGAGAGGTAAAAGGGCGTAGGGTAATTAAGGAGAGAGGGTTAATGTTTTCAATAAGAACTATCAGATTCTCATCAACAATAAACATAGTAGGTACACATTCAATTAGAATAACACAACAATGTAAGCAGTCGGATAGAATAACAAAATAGAGACACAAATTTCATTCTTGGTTATACAAGATCACAATGCTTGTAAAGTTGGAGAGTAGAGAGGATATAGGAACATAGATAAACACATAGAGGAAATGTATCTTTTATTTCTTGATGTAGTAGTGATACAAAACTCAAATACATATAGAAATCAACAATTTCCAACCATTTAGAATGGAGAAGCCATTCCAATTTATAGCATATAAAAAAGAATTTTCCTCTTCCCTCCATGTGACTTTTCATCTCACCAGCATTTGCAAGTTTTCACATTCTCTCAGGAATGAAATTAAGTCCTCCTCTTATTTTTTAAAAAGGGAATTTTACAATGCAATGCTAAGTCACTTAAGTGAATAAGATGAAAGAGTGGAAAAAGTACATTCCCAATGAAGAAATTAAAAATTAGAGGGGGGGGGGGGGAGTGGGAGAGTGAAGAGGAGAGAGATGTGGAAATCTAGAGATGGTGAATCTCTTACATATGAAGAATATTATTTTGATGGAACTAGGAGGAAATGATTCATGAATGAGAGAGGGTTGATCAATATGATGAACATGAAGCCTATGCAAATGAAGAACCTACTAAATTGAAGCAATGTGAGATATGAAAACATTTAAGGGCATCAAATAAGTGTTCAGATACACTGTTATGATATCTACATTATGATGGGAACATGATGATATTTTATGTTCATAAGGTAGGAATTAGGATATGAAGATCACTTCCTTACTCATCTAGGACTTAAAAATTCACCTTCATAACCAAAAATAAATTCCAAGATTCTCAAACCTTTTTATGATTATCTATTACTTACTAAAATGGGTAATCATCATGCATATGGAAAAATTTCTCCCTGAATGAAATTCTTGTCCTATGTCCATCTGTTGCACTTGAATGAGGTGATTGCATACGCTTCCTCCTTCGAGGTGTGAACACACTACAAGGTGTTGGATGAATGTTTAAGAAAACTACTAAGATAATTACAACATGTGAAATTGATACAGTTTCCCATTCTTGAAAAAATTTTGCTTCACATGGAAATCATCCATTTTACCTTCCGGGATCCAAAATCCTCTTGAATGAAATCATCTTTAGGAAGCTTATACACCTTCTTTCCCATATTTTTCTCATGGAAATAGGTTTCCTCCTCCAAATAGAAGGATTTATCCCTAAAATAAACTTGAAGGAATGTATGAGAATGAGTTCCATGTTCTTGACCTCCAAATTGCATTAAAACATTGTGAATTCTACCTCCTTAACTTGTAATATGTGAGCACATTACAAAACATTGGTTAAGTGTTTAAATACAATTTCATGAGATATGGATTGTTTGTAAGATTGAGATGATTTATAAAATCACTCATGGTGATCTTCTCTTATCATAAATTTTGACCATTTCCTTAATGGATTGAATTTGAATGAAGTTCTTGATGTTTCAAATCCTCCATAGACCTCATGGTGTTCTTGATTTCATCCATTGTCTAAGTGACTATATTATACACACATTGATTCACTCTAATATGTTTCTTGTCCTTAGAAACATATCTTATCATAAGGTAAAAATAATAATGATAACTTCACTTTCATCCTCATGGTTCATTTGGTCTTTAAATTACACCTTTGCAGCAAATATCTCTCCTTCATGGGATGGAATCAACCTCAAGGATTCAAACATGTTCTGTAGATGAAAAATTCCCATTTTAAGACATTAAAAACAAGGTAATTTTTTTTTGAAACATAATGTTCTCTATTCTAAATAAAACATCATTTAGAACACACATTCCATGTTAATCAATCTCATAACAGATAACCATATACAGCTGTAATGACTCAGTATGCTACCGATCTCTCATTCCATGACTCGGTTACCAACCGATCTCTCATGTTAACTTAAAGTATAGAATACTTTATGTATACTAAGTATATTTGGTTCTTCTACCCTATTCCAGGTACTGGATCTGTTTAAAGAACCTATCTGAATATTTGTTACCAATATTCATCTAACATCACATTGCTTTAAACTAGGTGACATAGGACAATGCAACCAACAACTTCAGATACTTTGGCCAAATATTTTCAACATACTGTTCATGTTACTATTCCTAGACGACATACTCGTCATTCTAGAATACGTCCTTCACCTCACTCTTCTGTTATCTAGAATGGTCTTTACTGACTACTATGTCAGTCCACTTGCCCAAGGTTTAACCCTAGCCCGGGTTAGAAACATAATTTATTATAGGAAGACGCTCACGATGACTTAGGGTATATGGGCATACTCAGTTGACCTAAGTCAACCAGATGTGCCAAGGTACCCTGAGTCAATGAAATCTACTACCTATCCTAAACATGCTACTAACTTGACCTAGAGAGAAACTAAGTTCAAGTCCAGATGTGTGTAAATCTAGATGAAAAAATACCAAAGGGTGTTACCACATATCAACTACAACAATGTATCCTTGACAAGTCCCTACTTCTTCGTGGGTACAGTCCTACAGTTGGCATGTGCCAACATCCGTATAGAACTGATTCATCAAGATGTACATACCCCCTTAGGTGGTTATTAATCATAATTAAATTGGATTAAGATTCAAGATTAAACAACCATGCCTAACCCTAATTCAAACATTCATTAAGTTCTTTACCCATACTTATCCTGATTAGGTATGGAGAACTTCATTAAACCATGTTTGCATTATTGTTCATTAACATGGCATAACAAGCAGTTATTCCCAAAACAGGATAACAAACATCAATGTTTAATTCATAATGCAACTTAACTGTCCAAATCAAGTGTGACATCCACCTAGATTTAGCCAGTGTGTACTTTATAAACAAATTTATAAAGATTAAGGATCATAACCACTAATCATCTTATCTTTCGTTCTTTGGGAGAGGAAGAGTCTTCCTCTACATGGTTAAATGTTAGGTTCAACATAACCTTTTTAGCATTTATTACACATATAGATTAATTGTATGTCCCAAACATATTTCATTATTAAACTATAGTTGTGCAGTTAAAGAATGAAATCTTTTACAATTTAACCAGTGCATTATAATAGGGGAGATTATACTATCTCCTTAATCCTACTCAATATCTGATAACAACAATAGTATATAAACAAATATAAATAATCCCAAAAATATATCACTATTATTTCTGGCATATAAGTACAAAGATTTCACTTCACAAATTGAAGTCCAACACAAACCTTTCAATTCATGATTTAAAATATACATTTACAAGACTATGCAATTCATACATTCTGCATGTCAATCATAAATAAGATCTTAAAAGAACATCACTTTTCTTTTCCAATACAACTCAAGAATAATTCGAAACTCTTTACACAAGATCCAAAATTAAATAAGCCAATACATCATGAAAGTTCTTGTCTTCCTTTATCACTTACGATGTCCATCTGTAAAATTGCTAGCACGGGTCAGTTCAATGAAATGAGCATGATAAGCACTAAGAATTAAAGTAAAGTGCATTCCACTAATTGTTTCATTAAACAACTCTGCTTTAATGAAACAATTAATATACATCATACAAACAATCATAAGTAATAACATTCAGAAAAGAAGTACCATAAAAGAGTATGAATTCACTTTTAAGAAAATAACTTAATATAATCTACAACATCAGAATTATATCACAGGATTTAATTGATCCTATCAATTACTTTAAAATAGTCAACATGTCTTGTCATCTAATTGTTTCATAATTCCATAAGAATAGAAATAACACATTTTTCTTTTGTAAACAACAAAATAAGTTAGTTACAACATAGCTCATATTAGTATGCTTCATATTTCCATATAAACAAAAGGAGAGAATCAATACATACCTATTCCTCAGACACAATTCATCTAAAGGAAAGAATCAGGTTTAGAACACACAACACTGCCTCAGTCCAAAGATGACAAAATAAGGAGTCCATAAATAAAGAGGCAACATCTAAACAAGAATCCCAATTCAATCCAAGAAGATTAAAACAGTCTAACTGAAGATTAAAAGTTGTTGGTTGTTGTTTCTTTTTTGCAGACGAGTGCAGTTGGTCCTTAATATCTGAAAGTCTTACTAACAAGGGTATTCTTTCAAAAAACTATGTTAGTAGTTTGTATTTCAAAGGTCTAAAACTAGACTGTCCATAAATCCAAGCTATACTCAAGCAAAATAAATCTCTTAACCAATCCACAAGAAGTTCCCATCTCATAAGAGAATAAATTAAAGAGAAGTTCAGTTAATGAACTTATACAGTCAACAGAAAAAGGATCTCAAATAAAAAAGACCCAATCCATATTTCATTTCATTTATACTATGAAATGAAATCCCTTATCTAATACAAACTTAGAAATTCTTTAGCTAGTTCCCAAAAGAGAACTCAAAACCGAATGCACAGTTAAAGAATGCACACTACCAACTTTCCATTACAAAACTTACAAATTAATTACCTATTTCCATTCACCAGGCTCAAGTTCAAATTCAAATCTCTAAAAAAAATTCACAGTACCATCTCAAAACATTATACTGTCCCCAAGAGATCATATTCATTTCTCTATCTAAAACCAAGAGATTCATTCAAATAACCTGACAAGGAATAGAAATACACAAACAATGCAAGATAGACAAGGGTCAATACCACTCATGAACCCAAAGAAGAACAATATTACCAAGCATTCAGATCAGTGATACTATATCCCTTCATACTACACTTAGTAAACTAGGTTTTATATTCAACATTCTATTAAAACCCACGAATCAGATGAAGGATCAGAAGAGAGTAAGAAAACTAAACAATTCGTTTAAGACAAGCACTGTCCCAAACTTCTTCCAACTTGACTGAACAGAATCACCACAAGCCTCTCGAGTTCCAGTTAAAATCTTATGACAGGTAAGAATTTGTTCAACATCAATGACAAAAAGGAAGTAAATAATACATTCCATAAACCCTCTACAACTGATACGACTGTTCCAAACGAACTAAAAATCAACCAAACCCACAACATGACGTAGTTCCAGTCCATTTGTTTCTATGAAAAAAATAGTCAAGCTTTCCAAAAGACATGGGTTCACTCAGGGAAGAGATGAATAGGATACACTCCTAATTCACATGCCCTGTCAAGTTTGAGAACACAGTGTAGCCTAAAAGACAGAAGTGATACAACCATTCCCTCTCAAGAATCAAAATAGAGGAGATCTCAAAAAGAAGTTACACTTTCTACTTCTGACCAAAACAAAACTCATAAGACCCCCTTCAAGTAGACAATATTAAATGAGATTAAAGCTTCTCAAATCCTTAAAAACCAACAAAACCCAGCTCACAATACAAGTAAAGAATCGACACGTCGATTCCAACACAAGTTCAAAACTCCATAATAATGGAATACCTATACAGTGACAAATACGAGCTTTGAACATAAGTTCAAAATCCCACAAGGCTCTAACTCCATCTCAGACAAACACAAATATGATCCTCTAAAAAACCCAAGGTCCTAATTACAAGCTTAGAATAAACACCATTGATCTATTACGGGTTCAAGCATTTCCAATTCCATAAAGAAGAATAAAACTCCAGTTCAGAGCGTAAGTACAGAACCAAGCTCAACAACTCAATAGTAAGTTTAACATTCACAAGAACTGAATATGAGTACAGTTGTTGAATATGAAGATTCAACCAAAAGTTCAGAACTACACCAAGTTCCAACTCAGTCCAAAACAAACACAAAGTCCCAATAAAAGTTCATAACAATTCACAAAGCTTCAATACAAGCTTAGAACAACCAAGCAACTCCACTTCAAGCTCAATGAAACACAAAACTAAAACAAAGATTCAGAACCATTCAAGCAGCAAGGCTAGTTCAGTCAAAATTAGTCTTGAATGCAAGTTACAGAGCTTTGAATATAAATTCACATGAATACCATTAATAACTAGTACAGAGAAAGTTTCCAAAAAACTACTATTAACAGCCATGGATTCACATTCCAGAAACCACATAGATTTCATAAAAACATGCAAGTAAACAACCAGACACATCATGTAAAAATATATCTCAAGTGACAAGAGTTGTTTTAATGAATCATTTAGAAGAAAGCAAGAAATCTTAATGGGTAGAGCCTATCATGCCTGATAGTGCCTCTGCCAATTCGAAGGAGACTTCCAGCCGAGTTTCCAACACCTCTTCTTCTCCAAGCAAGATCAACCAACAATAATATTTTTCCACAATGCCTCATATACTTTCCTTGAATCGAAAATAGATCAGAGAAATAAAAAATAGCCACAAAGTATAGATCAAACTATTGGTTCGAAGAACCAGATAGCTCCATGTAGAGAAAAAATCGTGAAGCATGAAAAAACAAACAACCCCCAACAAATCCACCAGCATGCCTTCCAAGATGGTTTGCTCACCAAAATTGAGGTGAATTAATGACATTAAATTACATATTCCCCCTATCTCTCCTTGCCACTGCCATCCAAAGTTGGCGAGACCAAATTGAACTTCAACATGCATTTCCAAACTTAGTGATGCCTCAACATAGGTTCCACTAAATTTTCATGTAATTACCAAGTCTGGCAATACTCTGCCCTATTAAATCAAAATCACATCTCATTAATAGCTTAGGAACCACCGCTTAGCTCCCACTTACCAATCAACCCATGGGTTCCCTTTCATACCCCATTAGTTTAGGATAGATAAAATTTTCTTAGGTTAGATCTTAGGTTAATTTAAAAGTATAACCTTAGGATATAACCTTGAAACAAATAGATTTCCACCTTAGGTTAGGACATAGCTTAACCAAATAGTATAGGCAATAGGTTAGAAATAACTTAGCATCCCTTAGGTTATTTCCCTTCATACTAACTTAGTATTAACAACTTAGGTTAGGATGTTATCCCACGTAGAGTGGCGTAGAAAGAGTTAGGAAAATTTACCTGAGTCTTGAATCCCATTAGGATAGACCTTATTAGATATAGGACACATTTATATTCTCTCTTTCTCAAGAATCCTGAAGCAGGTTTCTATTTCCCTTAACACCATTAAGTGCCCTACAAAGGTCAATCAAGAAGAGCCGAGCACAACACACAATAGAATGCAGGCACAGTCTTTCAAGATAATAAAGAATTTGCAACAAACACAAGTTTAGTCCGTTATGTCTCTTAACCAATGAATGTCATTTTACCATTCAGTCTGTTAAGAAGATTTAAAACATTCCTTGGATCACTGAAATTGATCCAAGGATGAGTCAGTAAAAAGAGATAAGTTTGCAACTCTAAAAATTTGATTGCAGCTTATCAACAAGAAGTGAAAATGGATTCCTAAAAGACATAACATTTCAGTCTAATGAATCCAAGAGAAGAGATGATTTATCCATAACAAGCATGATTTTCAACAATCAAGGAAACACACCTCATTCAATAAAATCACATGTCAATGCTTGTAATGCAAAGATAAATATAACAGTTTGTTCAAGGTGTTACATTCTTCCCTCCTAAAAAGAATCATCGTCCCAATGATTATCTCATTTTAATAATTACATTCAAGATAATCAATTTATTCACTTTCATAACATATGTGGGTAAGTGCAGGAAGTTGATGGACAAATATAGGGTCATCCATGGACGTCATATTGCAAAAAATAGTGAAATCTCAACTTGTAGGGATTATTAGCTATACACGCACTCTAAATTAGAAAAAAATATATAAATATGAATCGTAGCATTCGGAATCTAGTTTCTAAAATACTATTTAAAAAAAAAACAGACAAGTTTAGCTATATTAAACACTTAAAATTATATGACTTAGTTTTTTTTTTCTAAATTATAAGATTGTAGTCCATTTGCCCGCATTTTGGATGACCAAATCTTGTTATTATTTTTTTTCCTTTGGTGAAACGTTAGGTGTAGTTGTCTATCTTGGGATGGATTTTATTTTGTATTTTTTAGCAATATTTTTTTATGATTTTTTCTGTGAAAGTGATCTGAAAATATTTAGAAAATAGAGCGCTTTCCGTTTGCCCGCCATAACTATATAAAAAAATATCGAAATCAAATATATATATTTTTTAACGTGTATAGAATTTTTCCACGCTTGGGATGGTATAAGTTTTATCATAGTTTGATAAGCGAAAAAAAAGTTACAGTCTTAAACGTAGACATGAACATTCACGAGAAAAAATGTCTTAAAGACCTATTGTTAGTAAAAAAATTATAAAATGATATTTATCTTATTCTATTCACTTTAAAAACAATATTTCTACGAAGCTAAGAGTCTCCCCTATGCGATGACACCATTTTTGTGAAATGTTTTCAATTTTTAGCATGGTTCAAGTCTTTGGAAGAGAATATTTGAGGTTTTTTGACCTTTTACACTTCATAATGACCTTTCATAGCTTTGGTTGGAAAAAAAAAAGATTTTCTGAGGCTTAGGTTCGGTAGATAGATCCACGATCACGGTTTATAAAGCACGATCGTGGTTTTTTAACATAAAATGCAAGCACACTTTATAAACCGCGATCACAGTTTATAAAGCATGCTCACGGTTCATAAATCATATTTACACACATCCCAATGTCTGAATTACCATGTGATTTTTACTCTCTGACCTTACCGTACGAATTACTGCGAAATTCTGTCTTTTCCTACATGTTTTTCTTATCACCGGAAGCAAAACATCATGGGAGACAAAAAATGAAGTCAAAAAAGGAAGTCATTAAGTAAGAAAACACCAAAAAAATTAGAGGCCAACAAAATTCAAAATGCTGAGCGAATGCAGAAACTTCATGAATCTAGAAGAGGTTCATCTTCAATCCCAACTATTGTAAGCAATGAAGAACTAGGTAATGTTTCTACTGTCAATGTTGAAGTTGAATTAAATACTCATGATGAAGAAGTTTTAACTATCAATGTTGAAGAAAAATTAAATACTCATGATGTAGCAAATGTTGAAATTGAAGGAAACAATGAAAATGTGAATAAGGAAATTCATGTTAAAATTGTAGACAAGAAAAATTTGACAAAAACACCTCCTAGGATTTTACGTAAGAAACCTAATTTTTTAATTGAAATTGATGAAAACATTTTGAAACCAATGTCTGACAAACTTTTTGAACGAAAAATCAGAAGAAAAGCCACTGAAATTTGGGATAATCATTTTGAAATTTTAAATGATTCTCAAAGATGTCAGTTGTTGGTTAGTTTGATGAAATTGATGTAAATGAGACCTACATTAAACACCTTAGGATTAACAACATTTAATATACGTGGTCAAACCTCTACAATTGTTGAAAACCTTCATGATGCATATCACACTGTTGGTGTTAAGAGACGCACTAGGGATAGTAATATTGTGTGTTGTGTACTTGCTACTAGTGTTGTAAGTGAATCAATAAAAAACAACGTTTGATTATGCAAACAAGTCGAATGTTGCAAGTTAATCGAAAACTCTAATGAAAGAAATTGAAAGACGTAATATCCTTCAATCACTCAATAATGCTGATATTTGGGTATTTTCTGCTAGAGCACCACGTAAGGACAAAAATAATTCTGATGCTATAAGAGAAGTTGTTATTAATTTTTGGCATGATAACACTAGAGTTTCACCTAATACAAGAGATGTTATAAAACAGAGAGTTGGTTCTACTAATCGTGAACCACATCCAAAGAATTTCTTAGATATGACTTAAAATCAATTTTTTCGTAAGTCTGAATAAGAGAATCTAGAAATTAAAATTAGTCAATATTTTTTTGAAATGTTAAAACCATTCTATGTGAAAATCAACCATGCTCGCACCACTTGTTGTTGTAGGCAACATGTTGAATTTGCAATGCATTATGCTAAATTTTTACGTATTCATTCTAATTTTCATTTTGAAACGTTGTTATCTAAATGTGGTGTTCAAGTTCCACTAATATCTTCCAGGGATTTCATTCCTACTATATTTTGTGAAAAAGAAGTTGGAAAATTTTTTTATAGTCAGGATTGTTTAGATGGAAGTTGTAGTACATGCGGCGGATTACCTAAATTGAAAAGTTATATCCATGAGCAAATTGAAGGTACAATAGGACATAATTTAGTTGAGTTTGATAAATATAAATCAGTTGCATACTAGTTGAAAGATGGAAAAGAGTTGAAACGGTGTGAGCTAATTACAGAACAAATGCCCACTTTTCAATTTATGAGAAAATTTAAGGATGAAATTGTTTATGAGTATGCGAGGCATACACATAGAGCTCGGTGGTTGGATGAACAATTCAAGCTATGCAAAGACACATTTCCTATTGGTACTATTGTTTCAATGGTTGATTTTGCAGAGAATTACACATTGCAACCACAAATGGAGGTTCAATCGCAATATTACAACTCAGTACAAGTTGCCATTTTTGTGCATATAGCATTTCTACATTCTCTTGACAGTACAAAGAATGATCAATTTTTTTAAGAGAGTACCACTTTTATATCAGTGATGATCGTACTCATTCCACTAAATTTGTGCAAGGGTGTTTCCAGTTATTTTATGGAAACTTGTCTGATAGGGACATCCACTTCAAACAACATTATATATGGTCAGATAATTACACATCTCAGTTTAAGAATGCAAAAATGTTTTATTGGATGAGCATAATGCACGTCAAGATGGGTGTGTAACATATTTGGAGTTTCACTAAGGCTAGACATGGAAAAGGAGAGCATGACGGTGCAAGGGCATGTGTGAAAAGAGCTCTTGCAAGAGAAGAGTTGAAGTAAAAAGATGGTGCTAAATTAAAAGATGCAAATGGTGTACTGACAACATGACCCGAGGTTCTCAAGAAAATTCCACAGTTCGTAGATATTTTTGGTTGATAGAGGAACAACATATTGCTAACTACGAGGATTGTATGACACTCACGGGGTCCAGTGATATGCACGCATTTTGTAGCTCAGACGCTACTTCATGGGCCGTATGGACAAAAAAGTTGACATGTTTTTGTGCGTCTTGTATCAAATTTGTCACTGCTGAGTGTGATTCACAAGAATGGGTGGAAGGATGGATTTGTAGGCCTCTAACTCCGCTTCCTAGTTATCAACCTCCACAAGCATTACGACTTGTTTCTGCAGATGAAGATACAACATCCAAGGACTTTGACGAAATTTTGATTTTGGTACGACAAGGTATTTATGGTTATTTATTTAATTTTTGTATTGAGTTATGTCCATTGAAATTTTAATATGTAATTTAAATTTTAGTTGTTCAATCTTGGTTATTTTTTTGTAGGACAACGTGTTTGCAGTAATTGCAATAGAAGACAATGAAGAAGGAACATACTATTTCTTATGTCGTTGTATCGAGGAAAGAAAGAAGTTGACTTCTCCTCTTATAGATGGCAAAGATATTGAGTATCCTACAGAGTCAGTGGTAGTTACTAGAACTTGGCTTCGACGGTATCCATTAAAAAATTCCTCTGTTTGGGTGTTTGAAGACTTTGAGACACATAGGAAAATACTCTTATATTCACATCTAGTTCTAGCGACAAATATTCAGCTGTATAGATATCGAGGAAGGCCTAATAACAATATTCTTTAGAAGGTTTGAGAGTCAGATCATGAAACAATCTTGTCTACTATTTAGAGTAGATCCGATCCTGATGGTTCATTGGAATGAATTTACAATGCTCATGTCTAGTATATATAATTTCTTTTCAATATATATATAATTTTTTTAGTTTAAAGATCTAGATTTAAGTTTGAATATATTTTATTTTAAATTTGTGTATTTTGTACATATATAGATAGTATATGGTTTTGATTTGAAACTTAATTTTTTTTTACTAACACTTTTATGTTTAGGTTAGTGGTGTCAGAAAAGCTTCCACCTTCACGTGGTTGGCACTGTTAGTAGAGAATTTTAAATTCTTGAAGCTAAGAGAAGCATTCATTATTTGAAAAAGTTGTAAATTTTGAAAATGTTGTAAATTTTGAAAAAGTTGTAAATTTTGAAAAAGTTGTAAATTTTGAAAATGTTATAAATTTTGAAAAAGTTGTAAATTTTGAAAAAGTTGTAAATTTTGAAAACAACTCCTCCCCAAGTGTTTACAAGACCATACCTATGCGTGTGCGCCGAAATGAGAAGGAAAAAATCTAGAAAGGCTATTGTAGAGGGTCTCTACACCGAGGTGTCGGATTAGATGAGGCCTCTCTAGGTGCCACGGAGTCTGAGTAGTCACCCGTCGAAGTTGAACGATATTTTGGTCTCAGGGCTCTTAAGGGACTACGCCCGAACGAAGTAGCCCAGAAGCAACGACCCTTTTGCGCACCAAAAATCTACCTCCTCTAGCATTTACCTGGCCACTCGAACATTCCGGCGCAGTCAGTTTGGTGCCACGACCCACAGTTTGTAAAATATAGTGTTTGACAACCTTACACTGGCTCCAACTGCACTATTTCACGCGTTTACAAACAGTAGGACAATGAGAGCACCGAAATGAGAAGAAAAAACCAAGAGAGGATATTGTAGAGGGTCTCTACACCAAGGTTTTGGATTAGACAAGGCCTCTCTAAGTGCCACGGAGTCTGAGTAGTCACCCGTTGAAGTTGAACGATATTTTGGTCTCAGGGCTCTTAAGGGACTACACTCGAACGAAGTAGCCTGGAAGCAACAACCCTTTTGTGCACCAAAAAACCACCTCCTCTAGTGTTCACCTAGCCACTTGGACGTGCCGATGTAATTAGTTTGGTGCCACGACCCACTGTTTACAAAATATAGCGTTTGACAACCTTACACTAGCTCTAACTACACTATTTCACGCGTTTACAAATAGTAGGACAGCGAGAGCACCAAAATGATAAGAAAAAAACCAAGAGAGGCTATTGTAGAGGGTCCCTACGCTGAGGTGTTGGATCAGACGGGGCCTCTCTAGGTGTCACAGAGTCCGAGTGGTCACCTGTCGAAGTTGAATGATATTTTGGTCTCAGGGCTCTTAAGGGACTACACCCAAACGAAGTAGCCCGAAAGCAACGACCATTTCGTGCACCAAAAAACCACCTCCTCTAGTGTTCACCTGGCCACCCAGACATGCCGACACAGTCAGTTTGGTGCCACGACCCACCGTTTGCAAAATATAGCGTTTGACAACCTTACACTGGCTCCAACTGCACTATTTCACGCGTTTGTAAACAGTAGGACAGCGAGAGCACTGAAATGAGAAGGAAAAAACTAAAAGATGCTATTATAGAGGGTCTCTACGCCAAGGTTTCAGATCAGAAGAGGCCTCTCTAGGTGCCATAGAGTCTAAGTAGTCACCCGTCGAAGTTGAATGATATTTTGGTCTCAGGGCTCTTAAGGGACTACGCTCAAACGAAGTAGCCTAGAAGCAACGACCATTTTTTCACCAAACCACCACATTCTCTAGCATTCACCTGGCCACCTGGACATGTTGGTGTAGTTGGTTTAGTGCCACGACCCACCGTTTGCAAAATATAGTGTTTGACAACCTTACATTGGCTCCAACAACACTATTTTACGTGTTTACAAATAGTAGGACAACGAGAGCACCGAATGAGAAGGAAAAAAATGAGAGAGCCTATTGTAGAGGGTCTCTATGCTGAGGTTTTGGATTAAATGAGGCCTCTCTAGGTGCCACAGAGTCCGAGTAGTCACCCGTCAAAGTTGAACAATATTTTTGTCTCAAGGCTCTTAAGGGACTATGCCCAAATGAAGTAGCCCGAAAGCAACGACCCTTTTGCACACCAAAACACCACCTCCTTAAGTTTTCACCTAGCCACCTAGACATGTTGATGTAGTCAGTTCAGTACCATGACCCAGTGTTTGTAAAATATAGCATTTGAAAACCTTACACTAGCTCCAACTGCACTATTTCACACGTTTACAAATAGTAGGACAATGAGAGCACCGAAATGAGAAGGAAAAAAATGAGAGAGGCTATTGTAGAGGGTCCCTAAACTAAGGTGTCAGATCAAATGATGCCTCTCTAGGTGCCACGGAGTCCAAGTAGTCACCCGTCGAAGTTGAAGGATATTTTGGTCTCAAGGCTCTTAAGGGACTATGCCCGAACGAAGTAGCCCAGAAGCAATGACCCTTTCACGCACCAAAAAAACACCTCTTCTAGTGTTCACCTGGCCACCTAGACATTCCGGTGTAGTTGGTTTGGTGCCATGACCCACCGTTTGTAAAATATAGTGTTTGACAACCTTACACTAGCTCCAACTGCACTATTTCACGCGTTTGCAAACAGTAGGACATTGAGAGCATTGAAATGAGAAGGAAAAAATTGAGAGAGGCTATTGTAGAGGGTCCCTACATTGAGGTGTCAGATCAGACGAGGCCTCTCTAAGTGCCATGGAGTTTGAGTGATGCCAAAAATCACAAAAATGATGTCTAAACGAGATGAACCCAACTTAAAGGTAAATCCTTTTAATTCAACATACCCATTCAATCAAAAATATTTAGAAACACTCTTCTCACAAGTCAAAGACATGGAACCTTTGGTTGGTCATAGTGGAGAAGAATCTAATTCATATGAAGACCAAAACAAATTAGATTTATCTTTCTTTCATGAGCTCCTTTACTACAATAGAGATGAAGTACTTGCAAGAGTCCTTGAGTTAGGAGGTAGACTATTACAAGAGTATGAAGTGGCGATTAAGACCATGAATCACAAAGTAGAAGATCCAAAATGACCATCCCTCATAGAAATGGACGTCCATTTTAATACAGGTTATTCTTCCACATCAATAAAATGTAAAAAAATGTTGAGGATCACCCACCAAAACCAACAAGTGATTCATGAAAACCTTACTTTAAGGCTTCACGTAGATTCAAGATTGAACATAGTAACAAAGACTCACCTTCTCCTAGATTTTATGATGAATATGATCCCTTATTCAAAGAGGAGATCATTCAAAGAAAAATACTAAAACTCGCTCAAAATTTAGTGACCTTAGGTTACTTGAATAGGAATACATGCAAGGATAGAATCAAGATAAAGCTATGTGAATTTCACATTTATCCATCTAATGAAGAAAATTTCAAAGTTGCTAAAGTGAATAGACCAATATATCACCCACAAAGGAAAAAATGATTCAACAAGAGTTACATTCAATGAAGAATATGCTAACCACTTTACAAGAAAGAAATGTAGGACACAATAGAAAATATCTATATAAAAAGCTATTTCCTTACCCATTTGATAAAGATATGTTGCTACAACAATTTACAAAGAATTTAGACATGGTCCTAATCAGAATATGGGTATATTCAAATAACCATATCCTAACCATGGAGATAAAAAGAACAAAAAGTCAGATCATGGACAAGCTTGTAATGACTATCAGAATACTACCTACATCTATCCAAAAAATGATAAATAATTTTAATCCCTTATAGGATGCGTCCATTCATCTAATGAAAAAGTAAATACCATTAGGATCTTAGAGAAAAGTTGTGATATGGATACAAGACATTCTAGTTTGGTAATACCATTTATCCCCTACCTATTCCACAACAAGTCCGATACAACTTAATAGAATAATTGGAAAAGACACTAGCAAGAATTTTGATCCTATATCTCCTCAAAATCCCCATTGCTCATAAGAAAATATTATATAAAACACTTATGAGTTAAGGGGTGTCAAAAAACATAGATCTCACACACCTTCAAGAAATTAGTACACACCTTGACTCCAACGATCATATCTCTTTTCATCAAAATCCAATCCCATGCAATAACCAAGAGAAAAAGTTACCCTTATACATAGAGCTCATTGTAACTCATCGTCAGATCAAAATAGTTCTTGTGGTTTGCGGGTCCTATCTAAGCAAATCTGCATATTGAAACTGGTGAAACAACTAGACCATTCAGAAACTGATTTGGGTCAAAGTACATTTGGTTCCAAATGTACTCACTCCTTGTAATAAGAAATTTCCATCATTGGTCAATCCCTTAACATTGTTGGAGGCAACATATCAAAAGAATGGTCTAGATGATAAAATAAGTCCTCAACATGCCTTATTAATATAAGATCTCTCAGTGTCTCTTTGATAATGATGAGACATTTACAGAATTCATGGGAATCAGGGATTCTATTTTGAAGGGGGATCATAAGAAATATTTTCCCATCAACCTAGATGATTGTGCATACTTTGGATAAAAAGTACAAATGTCGTGAACACTTGAATAAAAAGAGCATAAGAAAAATCAAGACTACTTTTGAAAATCCTTGCAAGAAAAACAAACATAAGTATCATAGTGAAATCATCTTTGAGTCATTAGTAAACAAACAAGACAAAGAACATATAGAAAAATAATAGATAAATCTTGGAGCTTCACTTTCAACAAAAGAAAAAAATCTTTTCATAGCATTATTATGAGAATATGAATATTAATGTTTTCCATTAGATGCTAAACCCATAAAGCAGAAGTTAAGAAATATGCATCCCAACGTTACACTGCTTGTTAAAGAAGAACTAAAAAAGTCATAAATATGAAAACCAACACACATGGATATATATATATATATATATATATATATATATATATATATATATATGCATCCCAACGTTACACTGCTTGTTAAAAAAGAACTAAAAAAGTCATAAATATGAAAACCAACACACATGGATATATATATATATATATATATATATATATATATATATATATATAAGAATCAAACAAAGTGTGCTCCAGACGCACGTCTCTGAAAATATATATGTATAAGTTCATAATGTATGTGTACATCTAAAACTAAGCATGCGTCATAATGTACATATGGGACCACATGCGGTCGTAAAAGGCTATATATATACAATGGACTATGAATCTACTCATGACCACATATGTACATCCAAGTGGACTATAAATCTACTCATGAAACATCTTCCCTCTCTTCACCCTGCTAGGAGTAGCACGTCCACGACCTGGGGATGTAGTGGAGGGACATGCCACTATGGATTTCATCCGTGTGGTCCTAGGTGTCTCTAAGCATGCCTGGAACCTAACCTGCACATTCATAAACAATAAGTTTTTAACACCCAAAATTTTAAAATACATTCAAAATTTAGAAACTTGTACAATTTAGTTAAAATGCATGTGAAATCTTACCACAATGTCATGATCCCTATCAATTTTTTGTTGATGCATCACAGGGACAACAATAGACTCACGAGGGGTAAGCTACATAGAAATAATTAATTTTCAAATTAAATATTTCACATATACCTAAAAAATTTGATATTGTAGATTTAAGTTTAATAAGAAATAATGAACCTCCAAAATTTAACAAATTTGAAAAATTGTACCTCAGTTAGTGGATCTGTAGATGCTATGGCAATATCTACAACAACCTCCATAGTCTGCATATATGGAGGAGTCTCTCTAGCAGTCATAAGCTATACAAAAAACATGTACAAATCAATATTAAAATCTACATGACAGAGGTCCAAAGCATGTAATCCACGTGAACTTCCAGTAATTAGAAACAAAGTGTAAAGAGATTTTTAAACCTACGTAAAAATCATGTGAGGTGTGCTAGTAGGCTTAGTTCCCTGAGTAGATAATGACCCACCAGGCTCTTGTGTATAAAAGAGAAAAATATTAATACATGTACAACATACACGTGCAACATTACTATAATAATCTAGTGCAATCAAATGAAATTAAAAATGTAAGTTTGTACAACTTGAAACTTACGTTTGAAACATGCCCAGTCGCAGTAGCCAGCATGTCGATGCCAGATGTTTCCTTCACCGACTCTTGCTATTTAAAAAAAAATTAAAAATTAGTTTTTTACATATATGTACATGACATACAATCAAATATATATATTAATACCTCAAACATGTGAATTAAACTATTGTATATATATATATAATTTAAATTTATTTGAAATTTACCTATGAAAGACCAATATCAGTGACACCAGTTCCAAAAACATTCCCCAGCATCTCATCTATAGAAAAGAAATCATGTGAACCAACAAAAGATGTCTCACCTACAGTGCACACGGCACCACATGATCCACAGTGGTGTGGTGCACTAGAACTGGTGCCTCCACCAACATCACTAGATGCAATCTGTTCACTATGCTAGGTGAGAGTGTCAGTGAGCTCCCTCAATGCATGCAATGTATCAATCTCCACAACCTCCTGCACTGTAGGAGGGATAACTGAAGGTAGTGGGGGTTTTGGGGCATGGGGGATCCTAGGCTAACCTATGCGTGCACCAGGTCTGCTCTGTGCAGAGCCACCTCCTCAACCAAAAAATTTAGAAAAGTCAAAATAATTCGGGACCTCATTGAGCACAAACTCGCAATATAATTTCTTCAAAACATAAAGAGGAACCTCATTGTTGTTGCATGGTGGATAATCAAAAACCATCCACCATCAGTCCCAAAAATTGTTTTTGATTCTGTCATCATGGCACCAATGGATTGGGAACTGTTTGCAAGTAATTGCAGGTGGGCATCGGTTCTAGGGTCAGTAAATAATGCACAAATGAGGTCTTTTCCAATTTTTTTGTCTTTGACGACTGCATGGGATAGTTTATCCACATACCACCACCTACAGTCACTTCTAAAGGTGTTCCATCTATGTATTTGGTTGGTTACAGACTCGAATTCACCAATCAATGTTTGCAATGTATTGGCTAAAGTCACGTGTGATGGATTTGTAGCATGGTTTTGTCTTATAGTTTGAATTAGGTTCTCAATGACAATTTTATTTTCTCAGATTCTTCCAATGATATTATCTTGCGTTCCTGCTGGCTCAGTGGGGACAAAAGGAGCCACAGGAGACAGATCTATGTTTGGAGGAGGGTTTTGAGGAATGTTCGGAGGGTTTTGAGGAATTTTTGGCGGGTTTTGAGGAATGTTTTGACGGTTTGCACGATTTCGAGCTTGCCAACCAGCTAATAAAACAAGAAAATTCTATACATAAACAAACATTTCAAAAAACCCATGAAAATGCAAAAAAATAACTACAAGCAGGGACTTACCTCCTCATCTTGGCAGCATGGTTGAATCTATCACTATCCAGAAGTTCGATGAGTAATTTTGAGGTGGTATTGAAAGTGCAAGTGAATTTTTTTAGGAAAAATCACTATTTGAAATGAAAAATGAGGAAAATAAGGAGTCGCGGGACTGCTAAATTTTGTCTCAGAGTTCCATGATCGCGGTTTATAACCGCGCTCGTGGTTCTAAACCGCGATCGCGGTATGTAAACCGTGATCGCAGTTCCTTTATTTTAGGTTTTTATGTCCACGGAATTGTCCACCAAATTCATGCACTTATCCATGTTTGCAACAATATCTGAATTTAAAGTTCCATAAATCAGCATTCACATAGCTGTTTATTCAAAAACAGATAGTTTTCTATCCATAACTGGTAGACTTATTGTTGTATAAAGATAAAATCACAAATTTTATCAGTCATCTTTAGTCAATTCAGATCAAATAAATATGGAAAATTAGTTTTCATATCATCCATGTTTTCCCAAGTTACACTTTCTTCATCAAACCTATCCCACTGGACCTTACATTGACTTATCTCACAATTTCTTAAATGCAACTGGCGAGTTTCTAGCACTCGTAAGGGTTTAACCATGATTATTCCTGGGTCTTGGACCTGCAAGGAATTCCAAATTAACATGTGATAAATCTAAAATGTATTTCTTAAGCAAAGAAATATGGAAAATATCATGCATTCATGACAAAGCAGGAGGTAATGCTAAATGGTAAGCTACAGGGTTGATTACTTCAACTATCTCAAAAGGTCCCACATAACGAGACAATAACTTGGTAGCCTTTCCAATAGTAATAGAGCTCTTTTTTGGTTTAACCCAAATAAAGAATTTCTCACCAAGTTCAAATTTCCTGTTAACTCTCTTTAAATCAACATAACTCTTTTGCCTATCTATTGCTTCTTTCAAGTGCTCATGAATCATTTTAAGTTGTTGTTCCATTTCAGTAAGAATTTTAGGTCCAATTACCTCTCTATCCTCAATGTTGTCCCAACTAACAGGGGTTCTACATTTTCTTCCGTATAATGCTTCGAAAGGTGCCATCTTAAGAGAGACCTGAAATGTGTTATTATATGCAAACTCAACTAGTGGAAGGTACTCTTCCCACTTATACTGCTGATCCATACTATACATTCATAACATATCCTCCAAAACTTAATTGAATCTTTCAGTCTGTCCATCCATTTCTGGATGATACGCATAACTAAAATTCAGCTTAGTTCCTAGATCCGCATTAAACATTTGCCAAAACCTTGACATCATTCTAGGATCTTTATCTGATATGATTAATTCAGGTACTCCATGTAATCTAAAAATTTCGTGTAAAAATCTTGTAGCTAACACAGGAGAATCATCCTTCATATTTTTAGAAATAAAATGTGCTATCTTTGTTAGTTTATCCACAACTACTAAAATAACATCATGTTTATTTCTTGACATAGGCAACCCTTGTACAAAGTCCATACTTATTACTTGTCATTTATACTGTAGTATGTTATGAGGATACAATAAACCGGCTAGGTGCATATGTTAAACTTTAACACGTTGACATTCTAGGCAATGTCTCACAAAATCAATAACATCATTTTTCATTCCCTTCCAGAAATATTATTGTTTTATATCAGCAAGAATTTTTTAATACCAGGGTGTTTAGAAAAAGGTGAATTGTGAAATTCAGCTAACAATTTCTTTCTTAAATCATTTAGTGATGGTATGTATACCCTGTTTTCAAATCTTAAGATTTCTTCGTTATCAAAGTGAAAATATTTATACCTCAGATCACTAGGATCTGCAGCGAGCACTATCTTTACTTGCTGAAAGTAAGAATCAGATTCCATAACACTTTTTACTTCATCCTTAAATTGAGTTCTCAATGTTATAAGTGCAGAAATGTGCTTCCTACGACTTAGAGCATCAGCCACTCTGTTTTCCTTACCCTTGATATAATTGATGTCAAAATCATATTGAGACAGAAACTCTAACCACCTTCATTGTCTTGCATTAAGATTTGGCTGAGTGAAGATATACTTCAGCCCAAGATGATCAGTTTTCAATTCAAAAGGTTTACCAAGAAGGCAATGCCTCCAAACTTGTAGTGCATGAATAATGACAACAAGCTCTAAATCATGTGGAGCATAATTCAACTCATGTAACTTTAGTTTTCTACTTTCGTAAGCTATGAAATGATCATTTTGTAACAAAATACCTCCTAGACCTTCACCAAATGCATCAGTTACCACCATAAAATATCCATTAGGTTCTGGTACTGCTAGAATAGGTGCTAAAGTTAACTGTTCCTTCAAAGTTTTTAATGCAATTTCACATTTCTCACTTCAAAATTTTTTTTTATCCTTCTTTTGTAAAGAAGTTATTGGTGCAGCCACCTTAGAAAAATCTTATACAAATTTTCTATAGTAACTAGCAAGCCCCATGAAGCTTCTAACTTCATGTACATTATTTGGTACAGGACACTCAGTTATAGCCACAATTTTTGAAGGATCTATAGCAATTCCATCATTACTTATTACATGTCCCAAATAGTGTACTTCTATGCCATAGAAAGAACATTTAGATAGCTTACCATATAACCATCTCTTTCTCAAAATTTCTAAAACTATTTTCAAATGATCATGGTGTTCCTTAATACTTTTAGAATATATGAGAATGTCGTCCAAGAATATGAGAAAAAATTTGTCCAAATATTCTTGAAATATGTTATTCATTAAGTTAAATAATGTTACAGGTGCATTTTTTAATCCAATAGGTAAAACCGTGAACTCATAATGTCCATACCTTGTTCTGAAAGTTTTTTTATGAATGTCATCATCCTTAATCCATAATTGATGATATCCAGATCGAAGATCTATCTTAGAATATACCAATGCTCTACGCATGTGATCAAATAGATCATAAATCCTAGGGATTGGGTATCTATTCTTGATTATTGCTTTGTTTATCATTCTGTAATTAATGCATAATCTAAGCGTTCCATCCTTCCTTTTCAAAAAAATTACAGGTGCTCCCCAAGGTGAAACACTTAGTCTAATCAAACCTTTAGAAAAAAGTTCTTGCAACTGAGCCTTGAGCTCTACTAATTCTATAGTAGTCATTTGATATGGTGCCTTAGAAATAGGTTCGGTTCTAGGCTTGATCTCTATTGTGAAATCAAACTCCATTTTGGGTGGAAGACCTAGTAATTCTTCTGGAAATATGTCACTGAAGTCTTGTAACAGTGGATATCATTCCATTACATTGTTGTTCTCTTTAGTTGTTTCTATAAATTTTACTGCATATAAGGTACAACCTTTATTTTTGGCCTTTTTAAGTTACATAGGTGACAGTTTTATAACAGAAATCTTACGTTTCACACCCTAAATCTCTGTTGTTTTCTACAGGTCATCTAAACAACTAATGTGTTTTTCAAAATAGTCCACTTTAGCCTTATGTTTTGCTAACCAATTAACACCTATGACCCCAAAGGTGCAACATAAAGATCAACTTCAGTGGAAAAGTTAGGTAAATCAAGGACTGCTCCCAAAAGACACATATTAACTATATGAAAAACATTGTTTCCATATTGTACAGTCCATGTTTTATCCATGTTTCCAGCTTTTCTTTTTAATTTTGAAGCTAATTTACTAGAAATAAAACATTCAGTAGCTCTGGTGTCAAAAAGAATAGTTATAGGTAAACCAAATAACTTACCTGGAACTTCTATAGGCGTGGCATGTTTCTCATCCTACTTGTCAGCTACTGCAGCGTGTATCTTGTGCTACTGATTACGATCATCCTTTTTCAAAGGGCATTGATTTGCATAATGATCTTTTCCACAGTTATAACAGCCTCCTACAGATCCCTTTCTAGGCCCGGGTTTGTTTCCAGCCTTATAATTATCATTTTGACCCCATAAGACTTATGTTCATTATCATTCTTCTTGACAAAGTTGTTCCATGCATTTCCAACAAAAAATTTTCTTGCTAATTTCTTATTAGTATCAGATGAAAACTTACTTTTCATTCCAAATTTATTCCATGGTCCTTTCTTAGGTACAAGAGATGATGAAGAGGAGTTGGGGATTTTCTTCCTTACTTCCTCCTTATGAGCAGAAATTGCCTTCAATTTCTGTTCCTGCCTTATGGCCTTTTCAACAACCCCTTCCATCGTGGTTGGGATGTGAACATCCACATCTCCTCCTATACAGGATTCAATCCCATGATGAATTTCTATATCCTAAACTTCTCATCAGTTTGGTACTGAGGTACATACTTAAGGAGTTTAGTAAACCACTCCCAATACTCAGTTATAGTTAGCTTTCCTTGAGCTAAGTTCTAGAATTCAGTCATTTTCTGATCATAGTAAAGTTGCAGCAGCCAACATTGCCTAAAGTAACCTTTAAATTGATCCCATGTGATATTAGTTTCATCAATATTTAACTCATCCTTACGGTTGTCCCACCATGAAGATGCCTCATGGGAAAGTTGATATGCTCCCCATATCACCTTTGTTTCTTCTGAGAAATTCCTTATTGCAAAGTATTTCTCCATTTTGCTGAGCCAATTCTTAGCCCCATCTCCTAATGTGGTGCCATCAAACTTGGGTGGACTTATCCTTTTTATATCATTAGTGAGTTCAGCTGTCATCCTAGCCTTTTTTTTCTCAGGATGATCAGGTATGTTCACATTGTTGTTATCAACACCTACATTGGCGTTGTCCCCAGGAGGTGGCTGATTATTGTTATTAGCATCTTCTTCCTCCTCATTGCCCATTACTTGTTGTTCAAGTACAGTCAAATGATCTCTTGTGTCTAATAGGGCAGAGAGGATCTCATAAAGTTTCTAGGTAGTTGTTTCTCCTTCCTCAGGTGGAGGATTGTTTGCAACATTTCCTCTTGTTCTAACCATTTTTTGTTACAAGAAAATTTAAGTTTCATCAAATTATGGACACAATAGGTCCAAGAGCTGCAACCTTCAGCTCTGATACCAAGATGTAACATTCCCATTTTAAGACTTTAGAAACAAGGGATTTTTTTTTGAAACATAATGTTCTCTGTTCTAAATAAAACATCATTTAGAACACACATTCCATGCCAATCAATCTCATAATAGATAACCATATGCAACTATAATGACTCGATATGCTACCGATCTCTCATTCCATGACTCGGTTACCAACTGATATCTCATGTTAACTTCAAGTATAGAATACTTTATGTATACTACGTATACTTGGTTCTCCTACCCTATTCTGGGTACTGAGTGATCTGTTTAAAGAACCTATCTAAATATTTGTTACCAATATTCATCTGATATCATGTTGCTTTAAACTAGGTGACATAGGACAATGCAACCAATAGCTTGCGATACTTTGGCCAAATATTTTCAACATACTGTTCATGTTACTATTCCTAGATGACATACTCGTCATTCTGAAATACGTCCTTCACCTCACTCTTCTGTTATCTATAATGGTCTTTAATAATTATCGTTAGTCCACTTGCCCAAGGTTTAACCCTAGCCAATGTTAGAAACATAATTTATTATAGGAAGATGCTCATGATGACTTAGGGTATATGGGCATACTCGGTTGACCTAAGTCAACCGGATGTGCCGAGGTACCCTGAGTCAATGAAATCTACTACCTATCCTAAACATGCTACTAACTTGACCTAGAGAGAAACTAAGTTCAAGTCCAGATGTGCGTAAATCTAGATGAACAAATACTGAAGGGTGTTGCCACATGTCAACTGTAACACTGTATCCTCGAGAAGTCCCAAGACTTCTCGTGGGTATAGTCCTATAGTTGGCATGTGCCAACATCTGTTAGAACTGATTCATCAAGATGTACATACCCCCTTAGTGGTCATTAATCATAATTAAATTGGATTAAGATTCAGATTACAACAACCATGCCTAACCCTAATTCCAACATTCATTAAGTTCTTTACCCATACTTATCCTGATTAGGTATGGAGAACTTCATTAAACCATGTTTGCATTATTGTTCATTAACGTGGCATAACAAGCAGTTATCCCAAAACAGGACAACAAACATCAACATTTAATTCCTAATGCAACTTAGCTGTCCAAATCAGGTGTGACATCCACCTAGATTCAGCTAGTGTTTACTTTATAATCGAAGTTATAAAGATTAAGGATCATAACCACTAATCATCTTATCTTTCATTCTTTGGGAGAGGAAGAGTCTTCCTCTACATGGTTAAATATTAGGTTTAACATAACCTTTTTTAGAATTTATTACACATATAGATTAATTGTATGCCCCAAACATATTTCATTATTAAACTATAGTTTTGCAGTTAAAGAATGACATCTTTTACAATTTAACCAGTGCATTATAATAGGGGAGATTATACTATCTCTTTAATCCTACTCAATATCTGATAACAACCATAATATACAAACATATATGAAGAATCCCAAAAAGATATCACTATTATTTCTAGCATATAAGTACAAAGATTTCACTTCACAAATTGAAGTCCAACACAAACCTTTCAATTCATGATTTAAAATATACATTTACAAGACTATGCAATTCAGACATTCTGCATGTCAATCATAAATAAGATCTTAAAATAACATCACTTTTCTTTTCCAATACAACTCAAGAATAATTCGAAACTCTTTACACAAGATCCAAAATTAAATAAGCCAATACATCATGAAATTTCTTGTCTTCCTTTATCACTTACGATGTCCATCTACAAAATTGCTAGCATGGGTCAGTTCAATGAACTAAGCATGATAAGCACTAAGCATTAAATTAAAGTGCATTCCACTAATTGTTTCATTAAACAACTCTATCTTTAATGAAACAATTAATATACATCATACAAACAATCATATGTAATAACATCCAGAAAAGAAGTACCATAAAAGAGTATGAATTCACTTTTAAGAAAATGAAATTAATATAATCTGCAACATCATAATTATATCACAAGATTTAATTGATCCTATCAATTACTTTAAAATAGTCAACATGTCTTATCATCCAATTGTTTCATAATTCCATAAGAATAGAAATACACATTTGTCTTTTCTAAGTAGCAAAAGAAGTTAGTTACAACATAGCTCATATTAGTATGCTTCATCTTTCCATATAAGAAAAAGGGGAGAATCAATACATACCTATTCCTTAGACACAATTCATCTAAAGGAAAGAATCAAGTTTAGAACACACAACACTACCTTAGTCCAAAGATGAAAAAATAAGGAGTCCATAAATAAGGAGTCCATAAGTTTAGACCTTTGATATATAAACAGTCTAACTGAAATTCTTACTAACTTTTGTATGTTAGTAGTTTATATTTCAAAGGTCTAAAACAACACTGTCCACAAATCCAAGCTATACTCAAGCAAAATAAATCTCTTAACCAATCCACAAGAAGTTCCCATCTCAGAAGAGAATCAATTAAAGAGAAGTTCAGTTAATGAACTTATATAGTCAATAGAAAAAGGATCTCAAATAGAAAAGACCCAATCCATATTTCATTTCATTTATACTATGAAATGAAATCCCTTATCTAATACAAACTTCAAAATTTCTTAGCTAGTTCCCAAAAGAGAACTCAAAACCGAATGCACATTCAAAGAATGCACACTACCAACTTTCCATTACAAAAATTACAAAATAATTACCTATTTCCATTCTCCAAGCTCAAGTTCAAATTCAAATCTCAAAATGAAATTCACAGTACCATCTCAAGATAGTATACTATCTCCAAGAGATCATATTCATTTCTCTGTCTAAAACCCAGAGATTCATTCAAAGAACCCAACAAGGAATAGAAATACGCAAACAATGCAAGATAGACAAGGGTCAATACCACTCACGAACCCAAAGAAGAACAATATTACCAAGCATTTAGAACAGTGATACTGTATCCCTTCATACTACACTCAGTAAACTAGGTTTTATATTCAACATTCTATTAAAACCCATGAATCAAATGAAAGATCAGAAGAGAGTAAGAAAACTAGACAATTCGTTTAAGATAAGAACTATCCAAAACTTCTTCCAACTCGATTGAAAAAAATCACCACAAGCCTCTCGAGTTCTAGTTAAAAGTTTATGACAAGTAAGAATTTTTTCAACATCAATGAAAAGAAGGAAGTAAATAATACATTCCATAAAACCTCTACAACTAATACGAATGTTCCAAAAGAACTAAAAATCAACCAAACCCACAATAGGACGTAGTTCCAGTCCATTTGTTTCTATGAACAAAACAGTCAAGCTTTCCACAAGACATGGGTTCGCTCAGGGAAGAGATGAATAAGATACACTCCTAATTCACATGCCCTATCAAGTTCGAGAACACAAGTGCAGCCTAAAAGACAGAAGTGATACAACCATTCCCTCTCAAGAATCAAAATAGAGGAGATCTCAAAAAGAAGTTACATGGTCTACTTCCGACCAAAACAAAACTCATAAGACCCCCCTTCAAGTAGACAATATTAAATGAGATTAAAGCTTCTCAAATCCTTAAAAACCAACAAAACCCATCTCACAATACAAGTAAATAATCGACACATCAATTCCAACACAAGTTCAAAACTCTATAAAATTGGAATACCTTTATAGTGATAAATATGAGCTTTGAACATAAGTTCAGAACCCCACAAGGCTCTAACTCTGGCTCAGACAAACACAAGATCAAATACGAGCCTATAACGAAACCCAAGGCCCTAAATACAAGCTCAGAATAAACACCATTTCTCTATTACAAGTTCAAGCATTTCTAATTCCATAAAGAAGAATAAAAATCTAGTTCAGAGCGTAAGTACAGAACCAAGCTCAACAACTCAACAGTAAGTTCAGCATTCGCAAGAACTGAATACGAGTACAGTTGTTGAATACGAAGATTCAACCAAAAGTTCAGAACTACACCAAGTTCCAACTCAGTCCAAAACAAACACAAAGTCCCAATAAAAGCTCATAACAAATCATGAAGCTTCAATACAAGCTTAGAACAACCACGAAGCTCCACTTCAAGCTCAATGAAACACAAGACTAAAACAGAGATTCAGAACCATTCAAGTAGTAAGGCCAGTTCAGTCAACATTAGTCTCGAATGCAAGTTATAGAGCTTTGAATACAAGTTACATAGCTTCAAATATAAATTCACATGAATACCATTAATAACTAGTACAAAGAAAGTTCCCAAAAACTACTTTTAACAGCCATGGATTCACATTCTAGAAACCACATAGATTTCATGAAAACATGCAAGTAAACAACCAGACACATCATGCATAAATATATCTCAAGTGACAGAGTTTTTTTAATGAATCATTTAGAAGAAAGCAAGAAATCTTAATGGGTAGAGCCTATCATGCCTGATAGTGCCTCTGCCAATTCGAAGGAGACTTCCAGCCAAGTTTCCAACACCTCTTCTTCTCCAAGAAAGATCAACCAACTATAATATTTTTCCACAATGCCTCATATACTTTCCTCGAATCAAAAATGGATAAGAGAAATCAAAAATAGCCACAAAGTGCAAATCAAACTACTGGTTCGAAAACCCAGATAGCTCCATGCAGAGCAAAAATTGTGAAGCATGTAAAACTAAACAACCCCCAAAAAATCTGCAAGCATGCCTTCCAAGATGGTTTGCTCACCAAAACTGAGGCAAATTAATGACATTAAATTACATATTCCTACCTATCTCTCCTTGCCTTCGCCATCCAAAGTTGGTGAGACCAAATTGAACTTCAACAAGCATTTCCAAACTTAGTGATGCCTCCATGTAGGTTCCACTAAATTTTCATGTAATTACCAAGTCTAGCAGTACTCTACCCTATTAAATCAAAATCACATCTCATTAATAGCTTAGGAACCGCCACTTAGCTCCCACTTACCAATCAACCCATAGGTTCCCTTTCATACCCCATTAGTTTAGGATAGATAAAATTTTCTTAGGTTAGATCTTAGGTTAATTTAAAAGTATAACCTTAGGATATAACCTTCAAACAAATAGATTGCCACCTTAGGTTAGGACATAGCTTAACCAAATAGTATAGGCAATAGGTTAGAAATAACTTAGCATCCCTTAGGTTATTTCCCTTCATACTAACTTAGTATTAACAACTTAGGTTAGGATGTCATCCCATGTAGAGTGGCGTAGAAAGAGTTAGGAAAATTTACCTTAGTCTTGAATCCCATTAGGATAGACCTTATTAGATATATGGAACATTTATATTCTCTCTTTCTCAAGAATCCTGAAACAAGTTTCTATTTCCCTTAACTTCATTAAGCACCCTACAAAGGTCAATCAAGAAGAGCCGAGCACAACACACAACAGAATGTAGGCACTGTCTTTCAAGATAATAAAGAATTTGCAACAAACACAAGTTCCGACCTTCCTACTTCACTTCGGTGATAAAGATATTACCTTTTTGAATGAATTAAACCATGATGAATACACTTATTCCACAATTGGGATCAATTAAACCATACAATTTTTTGCATCAAAATGTGCCATGTAAAATCACCTGTGAACTTATGCTTCGAGATCCTGTTAGGGTTTTCTCTTCTATCTGAACCATGAGACAACTTCTTGGCCTTGGAAAAATGGAATAAAGAAATGATATAGGTAGAATGGGATTTTCAACATGATTTCTAAGGTCAGTTATAAGACTTAATATTTTTATCAAGTCCTATGTAGCACTGTTACTTTTAGTAAGTTTTCACAATTTTCATTTCTTGATGTTTTTTGCTTGTTTCAAGTGTTGCGGATGCTGAGAATTCCATATTTTATAAAAATTATTATTTTCAGACATGCATAGTATTTTAAAATTACTATTTTTATAAATTTTCTTCTAGGTGTTGGATTTATATGAAACTGGTCTAAATTTTGTGTGTGTTTTTTTAAGGATGATCTGCTCTTATTTTCAGATGATTCTCTTGTCCGGACTAGTGTGAAAATGAGAATTTTATTGAAGAGGGAAGAATTATGATATAAAAATTATCTATCCATATATCCAATATTCATCCACCTCATCATATAATAAATAGATTAGATGAAAATTGATTTTACGAGGAACATTGACTTCAAATTTAAGGCAATTTTACATGTTGGATCACCAAGAAATTGTAAAGACATTTTCAACTGTTATGTGCAAAAGTGGATTCCGTGGATTGAAAAAATAAGTCATAAATAAAATATGAATGGTGGGGTCACCTGCCATAAATCATTGTAGACACCAAAATTTGGTATCACTACCCTTATTTCCCATGTTCGCTTTTATCACCATGTCTTATCTATACCCCCTTTATTTTAATTCACATTCATATTCTCATCTTAACTATCTATTAACTTATCAACTTTAAATTTTAATTAATATTAATTTAATCATTTCCTAATACTCATCTCATTACCTATTACCTCTAATTAGCTTTTTTTCTCCTCCCCAAGTTGTTTATTACCCCTAACTAACTAGTTCCACATCCCTATGATTTTTCTAGATTTTATTTAGTCCATATTTATCTCCCACATACCCATATCACTTCCCTAAGAAACCCTAACCCACCTAATCCATAAAATCCCCATATCTAGAATAAATCAACCTTCCACCACTCAAAGGGACTGTTCCTTGTAGTTGGCGGTGACCCACTCGGGTCATCATCAACCCTATAAAACTAGTTTCACCCCCTCCAAAATGAGGCATAATCAAAGTGTTCTTGCGTTATAAAAACTTATCTTCGATCTTGAGAATTCTTGTAGTTGTTTCAACCTTTTTGGAGTTCATTTAAGCTTGTCTTACATCACTTGTGGAGACTTTGGGAGGTTTACTTTGATTTTGTGTTAATTCATGATATTATATGCTATTATTGTTATTATCTTTCAAGTAATAATGTTTTACAGGTTCAACTACCATTAGAGCCTCATCTTCAACTTCATATTTTAATGATTCTATCTGTAGGTTATTAATTTAGCCCATCCATCCTCATCTTTGTTTAGCACTTACTAGGTCATCGTTAGTCCACCAAGGTCGTCGTTGACCCTTCTCTGTGTTTCATCCATTTTATTTATAGATCCTCATTAGTGTATGTTTCAACTTTGTTACTATTTCTAGTTCTCAGCTCTGTTATTTTACTTCTCTGTCACTCCAAATTTGTTGTATGTCGCTAGTTGTTGGCAACTCAGCTAAGTTACTGTTGATCCATGTCATGCTAGTAATCTAATCCATCAAAAATATCATTTTTTGTCCTGTTTGTTTATCTTTCATAGAAATTCCTATGCAAGCTTCATTTAGTACTTATATGAATATTTCATCATCTGATTTACACTCAGATCCTTCCATATCTACATTTCCAGCTTGCTATTCAGATCCATCTACTCAGGTCACCATTGACTTATCCTTTGTAGTCTGGGTCACTGTCAACCCAACCAGGTATACTTTATTTTATATCAATTTAGATCATATTTTTATGTGCCTTACATTTCTACATTTTTCAGTTTTTGTGTGCTTCATATTCTACATATTATCTTATCCACTATCATTACTTTTATCATATCTTATCTATAAGGGGGTTGACATCTGCATAAGGAGTTAACACTTCTTGGAACCAAATTCATCAAGAAGTCCCCTCATATACTACCTAATCCATTTTATTTTTAGTCATATTTATTTTGTAGGTTCATCAGATTTGTAGCGAGGTTATATACTTTGTACCCATCCATTTTCATCCATCATACTTTAAGGTACCTTAAACCCTTGAATTTTATAGTTGTTTGGTTTTATGTATTATATATTTCACTAATCTGAACAAGAATGAGAAACTTCGATCAAAATTCTGGCACACCTAGTAGGACTACCCTTCTAAGTGATTATTTTGCATTTCTTGTCATTTTCTATATTTCTTTTATTTTCCACTAACATTGCAGGTAAAGGTTCTTAATTTTTCTTGTTCATGTTTATCTTTGGATTTCTTGGATTTTTCTCTTCACTTGATTCATCTTGAAGATTAGATACAACAGAGAAGTGTATTCTAGGTATTCTTATTTTTATCTTATTTTCTCCTTTTTACATCATATTTTTCATTTCCTTGTGTGTTGGTCCTTATCAAAATTTCACATTTGATTTTTGGGTCTTAAAAAAACCTTTTGCATCCTTTCTTTCTCGTCTAGTATAAGTAGGGGTTTAATTGGTTACATTTCACATTTCTATCACACATATAGACATTTCCTACTAGGTGGAATTGATTGAGATTTCATCACCCAACAGGAAAGCCACCACAACATTCTATCCATGATATAAATTTTGTAAAGACTTGGGACTAACGTACTGTTTGGTATATTGAGGACTCCATAGCCATAAATACCCAAAACCAACCTTAGATTTCCATTTTCTAGGTACCTTCTTTATCCATTCCCTTTTTCTTTTTCACACTTTCTTAATAAATCAAGATAAATAAAACTATGCATGCTTGAATTTTTTTCCTTAATTAATATAGCCGGTGTTTTCTTTTCTTGTTTCATGCCCATTATCACACACTCCTTAGATAAGAAAATGGAACAAAATATTACATCAAACAATCCCATCATATCATCCCAACCAATTTTCGCTATAGCCATTATCTTACCCTTGGTTACCTCCTATATGGTCATCTAACCTTTTATCATTAATCTTCATCATCAAGGACGTCTTATTCAAGCCACCACCTATGAGGAGATAAATACTTTCTTATATCATCACCCCATCCCATCAAAACCACCTACACCTCCATCTCTTGCTCCTTTAGGGACCCCCTGCCATCCTTCTAACCCCATGTATGACTTCCTATTTCCTTGATATTTCATGATCTCTTAATCTCACCAATCGAATCAATTGAAGGATCCTATTCCACCCCCACAACAACATATCAAAACCATTTCTACTTCATCTAATATTATCACTAGTATACCTATCTAGCCATCCCAACCTATTGACATTGAAATTTCTACTTCTCATATTCCCATCCAATCCCAATCATCTTATCACGTTCCAACTTTCCAACATCACACATTCCCCCAACTAATGCAATCTCCACCCCTTAACATCTTCAAGCAACCCTTTCCTAATCCACCATTGACAAATCAATTTTTACCTTTCACACATTATAAATCTAATCCTTATTCAATCAATATTATACATCAAACATCCCCATCCTTACCTATCTCATCTACCTCATCATCTACTCCTACCTTAGACGTTGTGCCTACTAATTATTCAATATCTACCCTCACATCCACATAAACTACATCCACTACTACCAAACCTATCACATTAGCTTCTACCACTTGTCCTACATCTATTCCTACCTTTACCACATCCACATTGACTACATCTATCATGTCCCAACTTATCATATCATTTATTACAATGCATTTTTCATTTTACAAATACCAAGTTCCATTAGGAGGTGACATTTTTATGCACACTCCGCCTCTATAGCAACTTCGAAAATCCAAGTTTTTCACGAAAGTGAAAAAACTTTGTAGCACTCAGCGGTTTTTTGAAGATGTCAACAACCTTCTCTTTATTCAACATGAACTTGAGATCTATCTCACCATGTAACACCTTCTCATAGATGAAGTGTATATGTATCTCAATGTGTTTCATCCTCTTATTTTGTATTGAATTATGTGCAAGAACTATGGTGCTCTGGTTTTCGCAGAACAAAATTCTTCAATTGATGAGAGTGGTGTGGAAGGATAACTTCAAGTGATCCTCCCATCTCATCTACACAGTTAGAAAATTCCACATCAAACCAATATTCACCTTCTTTAAACCTCATCAAATATAAATTTCTCCCTCCACATGTAAAGAATGAAACACAACCTTTAGACCCTCTAGTTGAGATCATCATCATTCCTCCCAAGGGCCCCTATTCAAAAACAAAATCTAGAACCCTTGGCACGTTTCCTGAAAGATCTCTTTCACAAGCTCATAAAAATATCGACATCCCCCCACCTAAGATCAAACAATCCAATGTCACTGATAGAATTTGAGGATTCTATTAACTACAGATTTAATCAATTAAATTATACAACATTAAAAACTATGTAATATTAAATCAATAAGCATCACACTATATTGCATAACAAATAACAAAATACTTACATAAATTAAATAAAAAATGACACAAGATTTATAGTAGAAAACCCGAAGGTAAAAAACCACTGTGAAAAGTAACCTTTATTGTAGATAACCCTTTTACATCCAGTAAATTACATCCTCCTTTAGAAACCCTAATCACAAGGGTAAAAACACCTTTGCTATATATTTTTCAATATATCAAATGAGGACCTGAAGCCCTTTTTATATGAGGTGATTGGGTATGTCTCCCGACCCAACTTTTCAACCTAAATGGTTGACACATATACCAAGGTTTAAAGTATTTAATAATAGAAATAGAAATATTTCTTATTATTAAATATTCAACCTATAGTATAATGTTGGACCCATATTTAATTAAGGGGTGCCCAACTCACTTAACCATTATGTTCCAACACTCCCCCTTAATGTTAAGTGGGATAACATATGCCAATAGCTTACCTTCCCGTGGTACACTACATGATTTACAATCCTTAAACCATATTTTTTTAGGCTAGCATATAGGTTGAATGAGCTATAACACCTTCATCATACTCAAGTTACCTTTTGGTATATAATTATTTGGAATCCCAAAGATCATCCCATGATCAATGATTAAGTATGATTTGTGAGTTTTACATGTTCTCAGAAGTTCTCGTAAAAGGTTACTTGAAACCAAGCATATAGGAATATTTTATAACTAAGGTCCTTCTTAACAATATGCTTACACTGGATGCTTACCAGTAAACTCAATACAACTAAAGAGTTTACTAAAGACCACCTTTAAAGTATTTCTACACTTCTTTCTGAAAAAGAAGCCAAGGAGGTATACACATGCCCAAAGGTATTTTTACACATGCCCAAAGGTATTTTACACATGCCCGAAGGTATTTTAAATTCACCCGAAGGTATTTATTACAATGCATTTTTCATTTTACAAATACCAAGTTCCATTAGGAGGTGACATTTTCATGCACACTCTACCTCTCTAGCAACTCCTAAAATCCAAGTATTTCATGAAAGTGAAAAAAATTTGTAGCACTCAGGGGTTTTGTGAAGATGTCAACAACCTTCTCTTTATTCAACATGAACTTGAGATCTATCTCACCACGTAACACTTTCTCATAGATGAAGTGTATATGTATCTCAATGTGTTTCATCCTCTTATTTTGTATTGAATTATGTGCAAGAGCTATGGTGCTTTAGTTGTCATAGAACAAAGTAACACTACCTCGATCCTTCATATTTATCTCATCAAACAACCTCTTTAACCAAATATCCTATTCTACAGCTTCCATTGCACTTCTATGCTCAACTTCAATTGAAGAGATAGAAATAGTTGGTTGCTTTTTACTACACCAAGTAATGGCACATGCACCAAATTTAAACATATAACCAGAAGTAGATTTTCTATCTAATACATCACCATCATGATCATAATCACAACATCTATGCAATTTATCATTTTCATACTCAATATAATCCAACCATAATTTATTGTTCCCTTAATATATCTAAAAATTCTTTTTACAAGATTCCAATGATCTCTATAAGGTTCCTACATAGACTTGGAAGTACTTCCTACTGTATAGGAAATATCTGGTCTAGTTATAGCTAGATAAGTCAGACTACCAACTAACTTCCTATATAAAGTAGGATCAACTTTTTTACATGTAAGTTTATGATCAGATTTTATTCCAACTTCCATAGGTGTAGAGATTGGTTTACAATTAATCATAATAACAATTTTTAGTACATTGGTTACATATTATGATTGAGAAACAACAATAGAATTCTTATCTTGAAATACAACCATGCCAAGAAAATTATGTAAGAGACCTAAATCAGTCATTTTAAAGTACTTTTTCAATTTTTCTTTAATCCTATGGATTAAAGTAGGACTATCACCAGTCATAATCAGATCATTGACATATAAACATACAATGATAATGTGAGAATCTTATTTCTTAATGAATAAATCATTTTTAGAATAACAATTAACAAAACCTAATTGTTTAAAGAAAGCATTAATTTTCACATAACAAGCTCTAGGAGCTTGCTTTAAACCATATAAAGATTTTTTCAACTTATAAACATAGTTTTATTTACCAGTTTATTCTAAACCTTTAGGTTGAGACATGTAAATTTATTCTTTCAAATAACTATTGAAAAAATCATGTTTCACATCCATTTGGTGGATTTCCCACCCAAACTAAGCAACAATAGCAAACAAGGTCATAACACTGCTCATTTTAGCCACAGGGGCAAAGGTCTCAACATAATCTATCCCAGGTTTCTGAGTGAAACCTCTAGCAATAAGTCTATCTTTATATTTGTCAATATTACCATTAACATTATATTTTAAAGAAAATATGTCCAAATCATCCTGGTGAAATCATCAATAAATGTCACAGTAAATAAAAAACCATTTAATGAAGCTACTTCAAGAGGTCCTCTTACATCACTATGAACAAGTTTTAGTGGTGAAGAGGAACTTTCCTTAAGATGTAAGTGAAAGGGTTTAGCACTTTGTTTTGAGCATAAAAACCCTTCATAAGAATTTTCAGATGAAGAAAACACAAGAAAACCTTTCACTAGATTATTTATAGACATTTCATACAAGTTTCATTAATTCACATGTCTTAACATTTCATGTCATAGTTTTGAATTATTCAAAGTTTGAGATACAAAACAAGATGCAGAAGAAGTATCCTTCAAAATATGAATAGAAAAACCATCATGAGTTAGGTGTGAACATGAAAAAATATTATTTTTAAGCTTAGGAACAAATAAAACATTATTCAAAATACCATTTGCAAATTTTACTTTTCCTTTCTCAATTGCTTCTAAAGATGAGTTATCACCAAGATACACACGTTCATTGATTTTTGTAACATCAAATAAAGAATTGGAAATACAATTCAAATGATTTGAACCACATGAATCTAGAATCCATTCAAAATTAGAGGAAGAGTATAAAGTAGCATATAATGCAATAACTTTAGGAGTATCATTAGAACTATCCTTTTTCCTTAAATTATATTTAGATGAGACAATTTTTTCTAATTTTTATGGATAGGTTTATTAGATTTACACTCTTTCTTTTTATGCCCAATTTTTCCACATTTGTGACATTTTACCATTAAATCTTACACGCAAATGTTCAAAAGTAAAAAAATTATTATAAGCAAATGAATATTTAGATCTAAACTTCTGATCAGAGAAGGGCTTGCGAGACTTGAACTTCAAATTTGGAGAAATAAGTGCCTGAGAGGCATTATCCTTAGATTCGAAGTTCATCATCACTTACTCTTCCCGTATTAGAAAATTCAAAGTATTTAAGTCTAGTAATTTATCACCATTATGATATTTATTTTTTGAGATAGAAATAAAATTCTTAAATATTTCATGTATATTCCACTAAACAATAAAGTAGATTAATTTTTCACCAATTAAGTCACAATTGCATCCATCTAATTGTGTTTTGATATTTTTAACCTTGGCTAAGAAATTAACTACCTTTTCATCTCCTTTCATAGGAGTCATATGTAATTCTAATATAAGTTTAATAATCTTATATAAACACATACCTTCATGTATGGAATCTAATTGCATTCATACCTCTTTAGGATGTTCGATATTACCAATGTGTAGAAGATATTCATTGTTCACATTATGTAGAATCATAAAAAGGGCCTCCTGCGTACGATGCAAGAATACATTCATGTTTTCCACATTCATTTGATGAATGGTGAGTGCAAGATCAGTACCTGAAAGAATCATTTAGAGTTTCCTCGCCATAAGTTTGGATTTGACCTTGATCTTCCAAATATTGTAATTGGCTCCATTTAGGATTTGGGATTTATCGAGGAAAAAGAAACTGGACGTCATTGTCTTTCAAATTTCCTGCACCTTAAAAGCATACCCCATTATGATATAATGCACCGTTGAGTTAGGAACATATTAATAAAAAAAATGACAATACCCATATTTTATGATTAAAAAATTTGAATTATTTCATTAAAAAATCAAGTATTATACATATATTTTTAAAAATTTTAAAAATCTGATCATAAAAATATTAGTAGAACCAGATCTAAATTTATAGATTTAAAGAAACTATTTGACCATAACTAATTCTGTCATTAAAATGCATAGTAATTAACTTTACATAATCAAATAATAACTCGCATTATAAAGGGCTGTGGCATTATACCCCAGACCTCTCATAAACAAAATTTCTGACCATATAGAAGAGATTATGAAACCCCTAAGAACGCACAACTTCCAATTTCTGAAAAATGTTAATGTAGATAAAGATATGGCCAAATTAAATTTGTTGCCTAAATGATCATCATTCTGCCTTATTTTTGGCTTGTTAGGACGATCATTTGACCATTAATTTTAACACAGTGAAAATTTCCTAGATCTGAATAGCTTAAATTTGACATCTAAATGACCATCATTTTGCATTTTTTTTGGTTTTCCATGACGATCATATGACCGTCAAATAACAAAGTGAAAATAACCTGTGTATTTCTAAAATATGAAATTTCAAAATTTCTTCTTCTATACAGTTTTAGACAGATTCTGTTCATAAATTATAAAAAATAAACAACGATATAATTTTTTGAGAATAGTTTATATGATATAAACTATAATGATATTTGTTCTATAGTAATTTTTTATTTGAAGAATATAGTTATAAAAACTATAAAATTATATTTTTTAAAATCAAACCCTATTAGAGTCCAAAGAAAACTGACATATTATTTTGAAAATAAAAAATAAAAATAGTAAGAGAATTTTTACTAGGTGAAAGGAGATTTTGAATCACATGAGAGTACAAATTAACCTAGAGATTTACAGAGGGGACGAGTAATTTCACTCGGCCAATGAAATAATTTGAAATTCTTATTTTCATGAAAATTTTCTCCTCCCTTAATTTACTCTTGAATTTTACCTTTGAAAACATTTACCTTGCACATATTTAAAATTATAGAGAAATAGAAATATTTCATATATTAATTTACCCTTACCTGTATGTAATTTTTTACATGCATGTAAACCCTTTTCACTTGTGCACACTCACATTAATTCCTCACTAAAAATTCAAAAATTTAGATTGCAAAAAGTTAGAGAGAAGGGGTCCGATGATTTTTAAATACCCTTCTAGGTTGGTTGAAAAAACTAATGCAAAACTAAATAAATTAAATACAACAACATTTGATCTAATCTATTTAATTTACCTTACTCTGTTACCATAATAAAATTTGAGGATTCTATTAAATACAGATTTAATCAATTAAATTATACAAAATTAATAACTATGCAATATTAAATCAATAAACATCACACTATATTGTATAACAAATAAAGAAATACTTATAGAAAGTACATAACAAATGACATACGATTTATAGTGGAAAATGCAAAGGTAAAAAACCTTTATTATAGAGAACCATTTTACATCTAGTAAATTACCTCCTTTAGAAACCCTAATCACAAGGGTAAAAACACTTTTGATATATATATATATATATATATATATATATATATATCAATATATGAAATGAGGACCCGAAGTCTATTTTATATGAGGTGATCGGGTATGTCTCCTGACCCACCTTTTTAACCTAAATGGTTGACACATATACCAAGGTTTAAAATATTTAACCTATAGTATAATGTTGGACCCATATTTAATTAAGGGGTGGCCAACCAACTTAACCATTATGTTCTAACAACCACATCATTTATCTTAAGACCACATCCATATCATTTAGGGCTCACCCCTTCATAAAAAAAACTTCAACCCACTAATAAACCCAAGCCATACCATCCAGCTCGAATTCTTCTATGACATCAATCATCACCAAAACTAAATCCAAGATATAAAAATTTCAAAATACTAAAAATGCATCCTCAACATCCAAATAATTTCAAACATTCACCTCTTCTTCGTATACCAAGACATCTCATAGAGATAAGACACATCCCAATACTTTGATTGAATTATATGTGGAGGTCCTTCAACATTTATTTTAAATTTCAGTCATCACACTTCCTCCTATCAAAACCTTTGATCCAAACAGTAAGAATCCATCAAGGTTTGACTCCAATCACGTTTGCGCTTATCATCATGCCCCGAGTCATGAAACTGAACATTATAAGGCCATCCAAACTATCATCCATGATTTTCTTGAGGAATATGGCTCTCTCATCTAGGGGGATCATCCTTCTCCATCCACCATAGCCAATCTAATTCCTATTTCTACATCTCCATCCATCAAAATTTCTAGGTCTCCTCCTTCATCCAAATCCTCCATTATCATATCTTCTGCACATGTTATTCCTCCTAAAGATCTTCCTCCCTTGTTTATTGATACAATTTGTCTTGCCAACCACCCCTATGATCCCCAAAAATATATCCAATCCAAATACAAATTTATCATCGAAATTCCTTCTAATGATCCCATCTAAGCTCCTTCAATATCCACTAGCTCATCCCCATCTAAGTTGCCCAAGGTAATATAGTCTCTTTCACTGGGGGAGTATCTTCCCCTCGTTATTGATCCTCTCGCAATCACACATCTTATACACATCAATTCATTCCATATGCATCCAAACAATTCTCTTGACGTTGGGGGAATTCACTTTAGGATCGGTGTACCATCATCTTCCTTCCTATTTTTTCTCAACATGGTCTCATTTATCACATCCAATCTTATCAAGTTTATCTTTCATCTCATCTCATCCCTAGTCCACATTCGTGGCCATATTTGTGTCTCTTTTGGGGCACCATATTTTCATCCAAAGTCCACATTTGTGGCCATAATTATGCACTTTTTAGGGCACCATATTTTCATCCAAAGTCCACCTTTGTGGAAATATTTTTTTCTCTTTTGGGGAACCATATCCTTAGTCTACTCTATTGGCCATTTTCTCATCTTGTAATACATTTCTCTCACTTTTGTTATGATTTTTTGTCACACAAAAATATCAAACTAGTGGTGGAGAGGGATCTCATCATGTTAACTAGCTACTACACTAACACACCCCTACACGATGGAGCTAGATGAAACCACGTGAACCTTGGGAACACCATGTATTCACCAAATTAGGTCCAAAAAAATTAGGAGGCAATGAAACTGGGACTTACTAGGAGGTCACTCATCCCAATACTACTCCAGGTTAGGCACGCTTAACTACCTGGCTCTAATACCATGTTACGATTTGTCTTTACAACAAAAGCTCGAACTAGTGGTGGAGCGGGATCTCATTGTATTAACCAACTACTATGCAAACACACCCCCACAAGATGGATTCAGATGCAACCATGTGATCCCTGGGCCCACCATGTATTCACCAAATTAGGTCCAACAACATTAGGAGGTAATGACATTAGTACTTCCCGAGAGGTCACCCATCCCAATTTTACTCCAGGTAGAGTGTGCTTAACTACCTGACTTTGATACCATGGTATAATTTGTCATCACACCAAAAGCTTGAACTGATGCTGGAGAGTGATCTTATCATGTTAACCAACTATTACGCTAACACACCTCTGCATGATAGAGCCAGATGTAACCATGCGAACTATGGGACCACCACGTATTCACCCAATTAGGCCCAACAACATTAGGAGGCAATGACACTGGGACTTCCTAGGAGGTCATCCATACCAGTACTACTCCAAGTTGGATGTGTTTAACTACCTGGTTCTGATACCATGTTACGATTTTCCATCACACCAAAAGCTCGAACTAGTGGTGGAGAGGGATCTTATCATATTAACCAGCTGCTACGCTAACACACCCCCACACGATGGAGTGAGATGAAAACATGTGAGCCCTAGGCCCACCATGTATTCACCAAATTGGATCCAACAACATTAGGAAGAAACGACACTAGGTCTTCCTAGGAGGTCACCCATCTCAGTACTACTTTAGGTCAAGTGCATTTAACTACCTGACTCTGATACCATGTTACAATTTGCCGTCACACCAAAATCTCAAACTAGTGGTGGAGAGGGATCCAATCATGTTAACCAGCTACTATGCCAAAACACCCCCGCACGATGGATCCAGATGCAACCATGTGAGCCCTTGGCCCACCATGTATTCACCAAATTGGATCCAACAACATTAGGAGGCAACGACACAGGGTCTTCTCGGGAGGTCACCCATCCCAATAATACTCTAGGTTAGGTGCACTTAACTACCTGGATTTGATACCATGTTACAATTTTCTGTCACACCAAAAGCTTGAGCTTGTGGTGGAGAGGGATCTCATCGTGTTATGTACATGAGTACCTCATCAGGAATAGTTATCAAGACTCATACCGTGGACATGCTACTTCTATTTTGGCCACTATCTTCACTTGAGGGGTGGTGTTAGAGTAGGTATTTATCTTAGCTCATGTTCACCTATGTAATTTATTTACCTTTATTGTATTTATCGTCACCCACTTATGTGTGTGGATATTTATTTTTATTTATTTAGATATTAGGGGGATATTATCTAGTTGTTAGGTATAGTTATTTCCTTTATCTATGGTATTGACTAGTTCTATCCTTGATCTATGGTATTGATTAGATCTTTGATGTTTAGTTCTCTCCTAAATCTATGGACATGACTATTTATTTTATAACTAGTTATTTCTTTGATTTATGGCTTGATGTATGACATTGACTAGTTCTTAGATTGTTATTTCTTTCCTATATAAGTAAGGTCAATTATCATTGTATTTCATTGAATTCCATAATAATATATGATATTGTTGCTCATTTGTTTTCAAAGGTTTATGTAAATTTACTCTGGAAAATTACTTTCATCTTATTGATTGTGGTGTTTAATTAGCATCTGAGTTCTTGGTTTGGCATGATCTGGTTATTGTTCCTTTTAGCTTCCTAATTTTAAGGTGTTGCGTATATTTATCATAACCATTTCATCCAACCTTATCTAATCTATCTTGTCTAAAACTAATCTAATCTATCCCCCTTGTTTAAATTTCATAATCGTGGCCATGTTTGTGCCTCTCTCGGGGCACCACCTTTTTCATCCAGAACACCACCTTTTCTAGCCAACTTTGTCTCATTAGGGATGCATATTTTTATCACTTCCTCACTTTTGAAAGGTAGCACATAGTTTCCATCTCCTCTCATATTATCTATCTCATCCAATTTATCATATCATCTTATCCAATCTTTTATCCCACCCTAAGTCCACTCTTGTGGCCATCTATTCATCTTAATAGGGACCCATATTTTCTTCACTTCCTTAGGGTAGGTCATAGATTTTATTTTCACTCATATATCTCATTGTATCCCATCATGACTTTAATGTTGGTGACATCATTCGCAAAGAAAATTAGAATGTTACTACTCTAGACAGGAGCCAACGTGGAAATTTTTCCCCCAATTGGATTGGACCATACATTATCACATATAAGTATAGGTTGGGAGCCTATCATTTGGCCTCCCTTGATGGTAAACCAAAAGTGGGACTAGTTAACTCATTACTCTTGTGACCATTGTATTGTTAGCATGTCTACCAATGAGCACTTAGTCATATCCTTAAATCATCCCTCCATCATGGCATCTTCCATCTATTATTGTAATTATTTGGAACTATGTGGTCGACCATTACTTTCCTTGGCATGACCTTAAAATTAGGCACCATGGCTCTGTCCATAACATTTTCATTATGGATAGGTTCTCCCTTCTTTGTGAGAAATCCATGATCATTACATCCATCACCCTCTTATTTACCTATTGGAACCATGCTAAGGGTCCATGGGTGTCTCTTGTACATTCATTGTCCCCTTTTAAGTGGTATACCTAGATATTCCCAGCTCTCCCCATGTTAAACATAAAAATTTATGGATGTTTCTATCAAAAATATCAAAACTAGATTTCTCCCTTGAAGGATAACTATTCATGTAAAATAAATAAAGAAAGAAGAAGAAAAAGAAAAGGAAATCAAAATCAATAGTCCAATCCCTCGAAGGACAACTATCATGTTTATCATTCTAGCCATCTGTATCATATATGTATAAAGTAGACCATACCCTTGAAGTATGGCTACTCTTTTTTATCATGGCATCAAAGGCCTCCTACATTGACCAGCCTTCTATTTTATTAACATCCTAAATATGCTTTCTGTATCGATCTTATTTATTCTAGAAAAATTCACTCATTTATTAGTTTGCTCTTTCCCCTACCCAGAGCTAGGTCATAGATTTAGAGAACACTACTTATGGAAAACCCTCTTCCCACGTACAAGTTACATCACAAATCCCTTTATCATGTCGACATTAGTTTTATGAGTTAATTTCATTAATTTTTCCTTATGATCTTTGGTATAACTAACTATTATTGGTTATATGCTAACATTTGTTTTGGTCACTTGTTCCTTGCGTTACTTAGATCACCGTATTTTTTACCTTCAATGTTCTTAGAGGAATAATTTCCTCATGTGCTCCTTGATACAGTGTAGATCCATTCATACCTATAGGTCATCAATCATCGATTTGTGATTTGATTCTATTCTGACCTATCTATATTTACTTCCTCTTTGTCTTATTGTCACAATATTCACTCTATTTAACTTATCTATATATTATCTTCCTACCATCTTAGATTTAATTATATATTTCTATCCATCATCTATGTATATCATTTATCGCATCTATTTTTAAACATCCTACACTATATATTAACCATCCAACCATCCAAATACATTCATCATCATTATCAAATCCAAAGTAAACACATAATCACAACCGTCATCAATATAAACCATATCATCATATCCTTTTACCATCATCGTCAAATATAAGTAAAACATGTAATCACATCATCATAAATAAAATAATCAACGTCACGCAATATACACATGCTAAATGATGAAATTTTTTTATATCATATATATATCACCAAAATAAAGTGTATCAGTACATCATCGACCTCTAAGGGTCCTCTCTCAAAGCAAAGATGTCTATAAAACTAGTAAAGTTAACATTAGAGAGCCTAAAATCTTGCCCCTATGAGGAAAGTCCCTTTGTCTCTCTCTCGACCTTAGGCGTCATTGAATCACCTTAGAAACCATTATTTTGGCTTTCATATCCCCATTATTGTGTCCTTTTCTAGGGCACCATTTATTTATCCCTATTTTCTCTCAAATTCCACCTTTGTGGCCATATCTATTCCCCATTGGGGCATTTTATTTCATCACTATTTATATTTTTCCTTTTAGGCCATTTGTGTGCCCTTTAGAGGGGAACCATTACTCCCATCTTCATCTTTTGCGGACGCATAACTTTTAAAATAGATTCCTCACACATTAAGGATTTGACATTATTTTTGCATTTGGTTGTGCATAGTTTGATGCCTACCTATGACCCATTGGTCTCCATGGATTGTATCCATTTGAGTGGTCTCTCATTGGATTCCCTCCATTTTGGAGTGATTTTATCTGACTCACAAGCTCATAAGATATTTCTGTCATCTCCCTGAAGAACCTGACCTTTTTTTCCTACCAATGTGACTCCTAAAATCACCATCATATTTTTAATTTTGGTTATTCAAATCCTTCTTGCTTGGGGCATCTTGCCTCACCCTCTCATTTTACTCATCTTTCTTCTCCCACCTACCCTTCACCATCCACCTATTTCAACCTCATCGATGATTCCCCTTTGCGTTATCAATCCCTCGTTTGAGGGGAGATCTCCATCAATCCTTTGTCAACTTTCATCTTACTCGTTATATTTTATTATTTTTGTCTCATGGCTTGCTAAGGGAAAACCACTTGAAAAAAATGGGAAAATGTAGACACCAAAATTTTTTATTGTTACCCTTCTTACCTGCATTCACTTCTATCACCATGGTCTTATCTATACCCTTTTATTTTAATTCACATTCACATTATCATTTTTCCTATATATTAACTTATCAACACTATATTTCAATTAACATTCATTTAATCATTTCCTAATCCTCATATCATTAGCTAATTACCTCTAATTATCTTTCTTTTCTCCTCCCTAGGTTTTTTATCATCCCTAACTACCTAGTTTCATATCACTATGCTTTTCCTATCTTTTATTTTATCCATCTTTATCTCCCACCTACCCATATCACTTCCCTAATAAACCCTAACCCACATACATGATTTAAAACACTCATCCTAATCCATAAAATCCCCATATCTTGAATAAATCACCCTTCCACCACTCAAAGGGATGGTTCCTTGTAGTTGGCGGTAACCCACACAGGTCACTATTGACCCTATAAAACTAGTTTCACCCCCCTCGGAAATGAGGCATAATCAGATTTTTCTTGTGCCATGTGAACTTATCTTCGAGCTTGAGCATTCTTGTAGTTGTTTTGACCCTCTTAGAGTCCATTTGAGTTTGTCTTGCATCACTTTTGGATACTTGGTAGGTTTACTTTTATTTTTAGTTGATTCATGCTATCATATGTTATTGTTGTTATTATCTTTCAAGTGCTAAAATTTTGCAGGTTCAACTTCCATTAGAGCCTCATCTTCAACTTTCTCTTTCAGTGATTTTGTCTACAGGTTTTCTATTCAAGCTATCCATCCTCATCTTTATTTAACACTACCTAGGTTTTCATTGACCTAACTCTATTTTTCATCCATTCTATTTCCATATCCTCATTGGTGTCTATTTCTGCTATGTTAATGTTTCTAGTTCTCAACTCTGTTATTTGGCTCCTTTATCACTCTAAATATATTTTGTCTATCTCCAGTCACCATCAACTCAGCCAAGTTACCATAGTTCCATGTCCTTCCAGTCATTCAATCCATCCAAAATCCCACTTTCATGTATCATGTTTGTTTATCTGGCATAGACATTCCTCTGCAATATTTTGTTAGTACTTACAAGAATCTATCATCATTTGATCTACACTCAGATCCTTCAATATCTACATTTCCAAGTTGCAAGAAAATCCATATGCTCATGTCACTATCGACATATCCTCTACAGTCTGGGTCACTGTCGACCTAGCCAGGTATACATTATTTTATATCAATTTATATAAAATTGGTATGTGCCTTACATTTCTGCATTTTTTAGTTTATGTGTGCCTCAGATTGTACATATTATCTTATCCATTATCATTTCTTTTATCGTATTTTGTATGTATAGGGGTTGACATCCACATAAGAAATTTAATGCTTCCTAGAACTGACTTCATTGTGCAACCCCCTCATTTACTACCTAATCCATTTTATTTTTAGTCATCCCTATTTTCAAGGTTTATAAGATTTGTAGTAAGGTTATAACGTTGTGTCTGTCCATTTGCATCTATTGTACTTCAAGGTACCTTAAACCATTGCATTTTAGATTTATTTTATTTTCTTTAGTATAGGTTTCACTAATCTGAATAGGAATGGGAAATTTAGATCAACAAATAGTTCATCACAAATGTGTTTTCAAATGATTTACACATGTGCAGTTTTATGAATATTGGGTGCACGGATTGAGAGATATGGAAAACATTTAGTTTACAATCTTGATGTTCTAGGAGTGATTGTAGCAACATGAATGGAAATTAATGGAGGTTGTGAGGGTATTTCAAAAGAACTTTATATGTTTTGGAGAAATGGATAAGTGTTTATGAGAGGAGGAATTATCCAAACTTATGTGTAATTTTAACTCAACTGGGACCATGACAACTTAACCAGGGTTGAGATGTGGTGAATTTGAGAAGGGGTCACACTTTTGTTTCCCCCTTATACCCCTTTCACCTTACAGGATAGAGGGGATAGTAGGATTCAAAATGTTTGACTAGGGTCTAGCAGGGGCTGGGAGTGAGCACCGACGAGCATAAATTTGGTCACAGGGAGCTAGAAATGAAGTTTCTAATGACTAGGGGATAATTAGGGATAACGAGGTCACATGATTGTGTCCCATTTTTCCCCATTTCACCTTAGGGGATAGATGGTACATAAGAAGTGTAGAAGTGTGACTTGAGTGAGACCAAGAATTGGGAATGAACATGGATGGGACAAAATTTCATCACATGGAGCTATAAGTGACTATTAATGTGAACAAGGGATAACTAGGGTGAATTAGGTCAAAATTTTGTGTCCTTCTCTACCCCTTATACCTTGAGGGATAGATGGGACACAAGGAGTGTAATAGTTTGACTTTTCCACTTTAGAAAATATGGTTTTACTCACTATGTCTAAATCAGGACACCAGAAATGATATTTTCACCCTAAAAGCATAGGAAAGTGTGTTTCAGTCAAACCTTATATGATTTTGACTCCAAAAAACTTTCATATATCATTACGTCCATTATAAGGATCTAATTTTTCTTACATTTTCATTTATAGGGAATATTTCATCTTTGACTAAGAGAAGTAGTTGTGTTTCGGGATACCTCAGGAAATATTTGATTATTGGAAAAAAATTAATGTCTTCATCATATAGAGGATTTAAATAAATTTCTAATGACTACATTTTTTCCTCCTAAATCCATCCAAAGCTCCCAAAATCATCAGGAAAAGTTGGCTTTTACTATTGAAGCCTTCATTTTATACCCCAAGAATTATCTGATGTTGAAAAGATTGTTCCTGAATGAAATTTATTCCATAAAACATTCCTAAAATTCCTTGTAAATATTCCAAGTTCTACGACATCATATTGATATGATTTATATTTTCCCTGTATACTTCTAAAGGGTGTTTTATTAGCTACAAAATAGCTAAAATGACCTTTTTAAGCCTCTACAGGAAGTTGTCTTTAATCAAATATCAATGAGTTCATCAATCATATTAAAAAATATTCCTTGCACAATAAAAAACACTAAATAATCCATCTATAACTTTCCTACGATCTTGGGTGAGGGTTAAACTGATGGCAGGATGTCTAGAGAAGGATTCACAATGACTAGGATACAAAATTTTCATTTATGGACTTAGTTGTCATGATCAAAAGTTTCAATTTTTCATGACAACATAAGTGAAACAAAGAAACCTCCAAAATTTTATGTCTTTGATTATTGGTAAGAATCTAGTTCATAATTATATGATATATTAAGGATCCATCACCTGTGTGATGCCTAAGAAGATAGTAAACACTTTGGGGATTGAGTATACTCCATCCAATAATGGTAGTTTGCAATTGGAAAATATTACATTCAAAATGGGAGTAATAAAAATACTTGATACAACTCTTTGTGCATGCCCTATTTTAACCATTTCTAAAGACATATCAATTATAAATTTTCATCCTCTATTTTCCATTTGCTTTTGTTAAGAAACTTCACAAACAAGGTATGAGGTTACTTTTCCTCATATTAGTATCATACAATCTTAAGGACAAGGTATTGGAAAAAATTTACAATTAAAGGTGATCATGTCTCATCTTATTTTGATAAGCATAATCGATTGGGCGGGGGGTGTGAATTAGTCCTTATAAAGCTTTAACCAATTTAGATTTGCTTACTTAAACTACAAACCATTCATTAATGTTTTCTTAACATTCGATCAAATAAACATAACCATGAAAGAGAGATAAGAACACAAGATATAATTGGGAAACCCTCAAGGGGATTAAAACCCACTAAATATTCTGATTATGCTTCTACAAAAAAGTATTTATTGAATTACCAACTTCACAAGGAGCACCAACCCCTAGTTTAGTATAACACCAAGTCTATAAGGAGCACCAACCTCTAGTTTAGTGAAGCACCAACTATAAAAGAAGGATAAAACCCCCTAGTATGATCAAGAACCAACTGAACCACCTTTATATGAATATATATGATGTCTTATTGCTACCACAACTGATGGAGATCAAAACTTCAGCTCACATACCTTCTAAACCTCTTTAAACCCTCTCTTCTTGAACTCGCTCTATCTTATTTTTTCATTGATTAATTTGGCTTCAAAATATTACATATATTCTCTCTAAAAATGATCATACAATTTATATATTCTTCATATTTAATTTTATTCCTTCATACCTATTTCACTCTCACACTTAAGTCACACTTTTTCCCTCTCTCTCAGCTAGTTCAAATTTAAACCAAAAAATCACTTTTATACCCTTGTTTTCTCATTAACACAACATAGGTTAGTATTAAACAAGTATCTAGACAAATAAAACTCAATAAAATATCACAAAAATCATACGCATTTATAAAATGTACCCATGTAGGTCGGCCATTCTCAAAAACACCAAGCAAGCTCAAAAATTACTCAAAACCCGATCACCCGATTCACTAAAGACCAAAAACATCATCACCATGATTATTCAAGCCACAAAATAGCTCAAACATGTCAAATATGACATAAAAAAAATCATCTATGGTCATACATTAACTTAAACCAATCAAATTCTTCATAACAATATCAAGAAGGCCCATATCATTCTCAAAATAGTTGTTTCCCAGAACTAGTCTTCACCTATCATGGACCTCTAGATCACACCATAGAACATGTCAAATATGTTATGTAACTAATAATTAGTAAAAACAATTACATTTATATCATATCCATCATTTCTAGATATCATGAAACTTCCATCCATGCAAACCACACTTACTTTTCTGCTTCACCAAATTGTGGGTTCCCAGAAAGTGGTTTTGGAATAATTCAACTGGTCTTGCACCCTTTCTACCACTTTCATGATCTCTAAATTCCTTAAATATGGAAAAAATGTATCCTCTTTATTCACTCTCCATACTGATAGCAAGTCATCAAAAAATCCAAAACATGAGACTTCTACCTCAATCTTCTAGCCTAGAGCAATTTTGTCTTGTAAAACAAGCAGCCTTGGTCTTCAAAAATTGAGTTGGTTTCACCTATCAAACCTCATCATCAAGAGACAAAATTTATACCATTGGAAATGAAATCTGAATCTAATTTCCATAACATATTACATTTCCTTCCAACCTCTATGTGGAAGGCCTTCAACTAGGTCAATCTCTTAGACTAATCTAAAACTTCCCTTTTTGGTCTTAAAGACCAGTCTTCATAAATAGGGAACAGTTTTCCCTCTGGGACCTTAACTAGGACCTAAAAACATCATGGAAATCAGTTACAAATCTAAATATAAAAACAATGTCAATTTATTTTATACCTCCTTTGGACAACTTTGTCACAAACTGAACTTCTTCAAAAACTTGCCTATTTGAGTGGGGTCCACAAATCGTCACATGCTCTACCATAACTTTATAGAAATTTAAAGGAGTCATATATAACATATAATCATAATAATAGAAATAAAAATAAATTATGGGCACCTAAAATTAATATCTTCTCCATCGCTCTAGACCTAGGGTTTCAAACTCATAAAAAGTAGTTTACTTTCTTAACATTCGTTCATAAAAATGTGACGATGAAATGACCTCAATATTTTTTTGAAATTATATTAGCTCAATAGAAAGAAATCCCTGAAATCCACAAGGTCCCATGTAAATCACACAATTCATGGAGAGCATCAGAAGTCATAACTTGAGCTTGAAATCACCTTCTCAATCTTGTTTCACCAAAAACATAATGTACCTTGTAAAATATTCTTCAATTTGAAAACCTAAAATTTATGTCATGAAGCATCATGTCAAGCATCCTACTAACGTTTCCATATTCAACATCATAGTCGCAAATTAGGTCCTAAAAATATCACAACCACTAGGAATTGTACTCACCTATGTCATCTTAGCCTTGTTTACGTGTTCATAGTTTCCCAAGACCAACTGATGAAACACTATCTAACCAAGCATGAAAATTGACCTCCGAAAAACACGTCATACATGACTTTTATACCATCAACATGATTATATCATGCTTGGATAAGACTGATCAGATCTAAAATTTGAGTAACGACACATGCAAGTGTCTATCATGCCTAATCAGGACTAGAAATAAGCCTATGATCATGACTAGCTGTCACACCATGAAACCAACTATGAAATGACCACATTGACCTCATATAAACTATTAAACACTATTGACACATCATAAAAAATATGATCATACCTCATGAAAACCTTTATGACATCTCATGGGAGAACTCAAACTATCGTTACTATGGCCTACCAAACCATGCTCCATGAGGCTTCATAGAACATCACCAAACATGACACTAACAGGTCATAAATTCATGGTTGATAGTGATTTACACCTCTTGGAAAATCATATGAGTATCTACACACCCTTATCCATAACATGGACTTCCATACATCTACCATGACAACACTCAAGTACATCAATGGCTAACTCAATATCACCGTGCTTTATCACCTGATGACATACCAAGTTCAGAAACATTGATTGGAAATGCATAAGACAAAACACACCTACTTGACTCTTGTTCCATGTATTTGATGCTTCTCTCCCCCTTTGAAATCAATATGAAAAAGGCTACAAAGAAGATTAGACATGGAAAATGACAACTGAACAATGATAATAATGTAGAAAAACAACTTACTTTCTTGAATGGATCCCCCTTGGAATGTACTTGCTCTTTTTAACCTCAACAACAACAAAACTGATCCATGGAATTGACATGATCATAAAACTAGCTCCCCCTAACCTGATCATCCTGATGGAAAACTTATCTTCATCCAGTCTTCTACCACTTCTTGGTCTATATTCTATGAGTGAAACAATGCATACCTAATTCATCATGAATCTAGCATGCTAAATATGTCTTATCATTCTCTAGACTCTCTATTTTTGAATTCTTCACAACTTGATCCAATCACTGTAGAAATTTCTTGAACAAAGGTACATAAAACATAATTTTACTAACCTCATGGGAATGAAATCCCTTACCATTAGTCATTCACTGAAATATTATGCCTAGATCCTATTTAGACCATTCTCAAGTAAAGCTTACTTGCACCATGACATCAACACTTTATACTCTCATATTTTTTGAATTATTACATCCAACTCTGAGGGAAGAGTATCCCTAAGTCTCATTCTCACTCTATTTTAGTCATGGATGTATCCAAGCTATAGACTCAAACACTTCAAACACTACAAAAAAACTCTTCCTTAGTTATTCATTTCTTGACTTGGATATGACCAATAATCTATCATGAAAAAGAAAAACCTTGAGCCTATACCTTGAGGTAATTTATCATAGAAGAGGATCTATCCTTGATGTAATACATACACGTTGCTCAAAACTTCATTTCAATGCATACTACCATTCTGTAATGATATTGTACTTTTTTGGAGTGCTAAGGCCCAGCTCCACCTATCTTGTAAATCTTGATCTTCCTTATGAACACACCATTCTAGCTCTTATAATAAAATATAAATCCATTTTCATCTACTTCACCATTGGATTGTTCAAAAACAACCTACACTTGTCTAGAGTTTTATCCTTCTTCATACTACCGTGATGACACTCTTTGTTATCACAACCATCATCAATAAGATGTAAAAAGTATACATATTTGAACCCCTCTGCTCTTCTTGGTACTAATACTGATGGTTGATTTATCATGTTACAGTACCTATGCAAAAATATAGTATCATCATAGATGATCATACCTTGCATGTATTAGCAAGTTTTATCACATTCTTGACACTACAATATATTGATACCCTTCACAACTCTCGATCATAACTTTCAACCTTGCACATTATATTATTAATAATATTCCAAGCATATGAATATGCTATATGTATGTCATGATTGTACTGAGTAAAATCCAAGCCTTTGATAACAAACATGATCCTTCAAGCCACTTGTACTAAATGCTCACCCACGGTCTTCAAAAGTACCAATTCCCTGACACGTAGGCTTATCACTGTTTTACCATGTTCAGCAGTCATTAACACCTATTGCATTCAGACCCTAAGTACCTATTTGATTCATCTCCTATGAGACTGCATTTGTCAGAACTATGTCTGAAGAATAAAATATTTGATTAATGATAAGCACACTTATGATTTTGAGCCTTCATAGGTCCAATTCTTCCTTCAGAACTTCAACACTCTGATTGAACCAATACTTAGATCCCCTTAGGTTGGTACTTCATGTCATGATGACATTTCTACAGAAGCTCATATTGACTTTGTAGACACATGTTTTGTAGTTCATATGTGCATCAAATTTGGCAGCAGAAGATGACAATAACTCAGTTATGACATGCCACTACTTTTCTATACAATGATCAATGTGACATATTTACACAGGGCAGGGACTAGGTCCCTTCACCGCTTATGACATGAAAAAGTAAAATCATAAAGTTTGCTTTGATAAAGCATCAAACACATGCACTCTTGGTAGGATAATAAGATAACATGATTATCATGATTAATACACAGATCTCTCCTAGTTAACTGTTAGTAGCAATTCTATCTTTACCCTAATACCCATGCATAGAGCTCCTTAACTGCTCTTCCATAAATAGTCAATGCATCTCATGCAATAAAGTTCACTTTTAAGAGAGATCTCCACATACCATCTTCCAAAGATTAGTTTTAGGACCTTGATGCAATGGCTCAGATAATTAAAACAATCTGTCTCAACCCTCAGACTCATGTAATCATGCATGTACCGATCCTCCCACACCTTCAAGATGAACACTGACTTTCTTCTTCAATGTCAACACTTTTCTGTACTGCCTATAACTAGGCGCTATGATATTCATCCTTCTCAAACCTTCATATGAAGTCATTACACCATATTTGTATGGTCATGTAGACTTATCACTGAGTTACTGTATGATGGAAAAGTGACAAGCGAGCATGGGAATCTACAAGTAACTCTTCCTCGCACCCGACCTCCCGAGGTCATGCCGAGATAGCCGGTGGGGATGGAATATACGTGGGGCATAGACAAACTAGTTAGGGAATCTTATGTCTTCGACGCGCACGTAATAATGGAATCTGCGAATCTAAGGCAAAGAAGGCCCTCCTAACCTGAACTCGAGTGTGATAGATCATTTGGCGAGGATGACTGCTTGAAGGCTCCAATCAATATCGAGCTCTGTTGCATGATCCAATCTATAGGTTGTGGGATACGTGGAAGATAACCTGTGGGTGCTTCGTATATATCTCCCAACAAGGTCATGAAAATGGATGATGGATGGATATGGTGGTGTTCTATGGGTGATTCTCTGGTCTAGTCCAGAAAATCCTTAGCTTGATTAGTTGCTACATCTAGTGAGGATAGTTGTGCGATAATGTTTGGTGGAAGTGGAGAGGACCTAAACACTAATGTGCATAAACCAAGTATCAACGTCTGATTGACCTATGGGCCCATTGGGTTGTGGGACCAGAGGATCACAACCATAAGTTCATGGTTATTGTGGACCTCCTATGATCATGTGTAGAATGAATCCCTAATCCCTGATATCCAGTAATCGTATGCCTTTTTGGCCTCTATGTTTAGAACTAAAAGTTGCGCAATCTTCTCAGGGTACCTTATAGGAATTTTGGCAACTTGAATTCTTAAGCTAGTGTCTATGTCAATGGAGATGTCTCCAGCGTCTAGTTGTGGGATCAAAGGATCACAACCGAATGTTTTCTCTCTTTCAATCCCTTCTATAGTCATGCAGATATTTATTAGGGAAATCTATAGTTTGGCTGAGTTTGACCAATACATATGTGTGCTTTGTCATCTTCTATGTTTAATCCTCTTAACTGTGAGCTGATTTCTTGTAGGTCTGTTGTTATTCAGAAGACCTGAATTATGAGATTTTGGTCTATGTTAGTTATTTCTGTAACAAGATTGGGTTGAGGCACAATTGGCTTGAATACGTATTCTTTGGGCTCCCTAGGTCCCGTGATTGTCATACAAAAGAAACAATATAAATCTAACTAAAGCAAAGTAAACTAAGTATGTAAAGTATATCCACAACATATATCTAAATTCTCTATTTTTGTTGTTTTGACAGATTATTTTAACATAATTAAGATAACAACTATTTAATAGAATCTAGAAAGATGACAACTTATTTGATATCAAAGTTAAAATGACAAACTAAGCTAATAGCATAATTTAAAACAAACAAAGTCTGTGCAGTTGTGAATCTATTCTGAATAACCAAATAACTGATCTAATTTATTTGAAAGAACCCTGATCTTACCTCGGAAGTGAGGAATGAATCATAGTTTCTCATAAACTATCAATCCCCATAGCTTCCCCAACAATATTGAAAGCGAGACGTAACTCAAAATGAAATGATTCACTACTCTATTTGATATGTATTAACTAGAACTTTGATAGCTTAAACCTAGATTTTATAGAACAGTGGCGAATCCGAGTTGTGTGTGGCTTTTTCCCCTTAGTGTGGTCTCCTCGTTCCTTTATGCTCACGTGAATCCAAAAAAGCATGTAATGCTAGCGTCAATAGAAGCAGGTATTGGACCAATGGCAACTTTAGATGTAGACTGAATACAATGCGAGTAGGAGAGGGATAGCGCAAGAGAACAGAGCTTGGCTTATGCAATTCCTAGCAGGATTTATTGCGAGTCATGCAACACAAAACATCTAAAACCTAAAACTATCCTTCTTGACAGAACAAAACCTGCAACTCTAATGGCCTTCAGACTGAAAAATGAAACTATCCTATCTCAATTGATTGTATGAAACAATAATAACACTAGAACAAGAAAATCATGTAGCTTCTAAATATCAAAATAAGACTAACTTATGCATGCAACAAATGAAAACTATTAAATTCCTAAGCAAGAACTGAAAGACTAAACTATTGAAATGAGAGGATGAGGGGCAGTTTTTGAGGGGCCCTTTGCTTGTAATCAAACCAGCTATTTATAGAATTCCCTTTCACCCAAAGGTAACTCCAACTAGGACTCTTTTACCATTAAACAATGGAGAAACACTATTACAGGGAACCAAAATCATAAATACAAGCAAAAACAGATGAGAAAGCTGGTGAAAGTTGAAAAATCATGCAATTTGTCACTATCAGAAAAGCATGTTGGAAAATGCGTGAAGGACCACCACCCTGAGTAGGGGGCAGTTACAGGACCACTGCCCAGTCAGGGTGGTGGTTTCGTCACTAAATACAAAATGCAAAGGAAAAGAGGGAAAAGAGAAAAACAAAGCACACGAAGGCTAAGCGGGGCATGTGGGATGTTAACGTGCACTTGGAGAGCTTTTTTGAGATCCCGAACACCTTGCGAGGAGACCTGTATCATCATTGGGGCATGTGTAACATTGTTTTGGCAGTGTAGTACCCTTACAATTTTGGGTACGTACATATTGCCCCCTTGGAGAACCGTTTTATCCATGAAGAGGCGTAAAATGGTGGGTCCGAGTATGGATGGTCCCGAAATGGAAATTTAGAAATTTTTCCTGACACGTCCGTGCATCGAAATGACACCATCCAAAATTCTCGCTACCTGCAAAATGAAAAGAATACTAAAGTGCAGATCGATAAAATAAGCCGAAAAATAAATATTAAAATAATATGAAGTGAGGACTTACCATTTGTGTGGGTATAAGAACTTACCTCTATCGGCGCTCCAAACTTTCGAAAAGGGGCATCCAAAATGAGTCAAAATGCTATATATATATATATATATATATATATAAAACGAGCCCATTTTCCTATTCATTTGCACATGTTGATTTGATTGATTTTGAGCTCTGGGACCCACGGTGATGGTTTTTTGATGAGAGTATAGTCAAAATGTTCGTGACGAGATAGTGATCATGCCTCCACAAGCAGAACATCGACCTGCGAGATCTCAGGGTAGTTCTTCTCGATTTACTGTTTTTATACCTAAAATGTAAAAATGATGAAATCTTTGCCATGGGGGGGGTAATTTTTGAAATTTTTAGTTTTAAATGTGTGCTTTGGGGGGGACGCCTAATGGGTAGGCTCTCATTTTAGTCAAAATGGTTGTTTTTTGTGTTTTTGAGCATTTTTTAGGGCACGTGACCCATTTGGAAATGCGAGACACAACCGCCGCCTTGGGCAAGGTGGTGGTTACAAGACCTCCGCCCTTCAAAGCGGTGGTTACAGGACCTCCGCCCTTCAAAGTGGAGGTTACGGAACCGCCGCCCTGCTCAGGGCGGTGGTCCTCTTACATAACGCTAAAACTAACATTATTTTGAACCCATTTTTTGCACTTTTAGTATTCTCATACTTGTTTTAATGATTTTTCCTAATGTGATTTTGGTGCAAATACTTACTCTTTTTTGTGTGTTTTTGTGTGTTTTGCAAAAGAATGAAGAGTACATCAGATGGAGCCGTGAGAGAGAGTGTGATTAGCTTCCAGCAGTGTTGGATACACTTTCTCAGGCCAAGAAAGATACTCTTCATAGGGTCGGCATATTATGTATATCACGGGTTCCTCATGTCGCACCTTCTAGTCACATACTGTGTGACTTGTTTTCGTATTGGAATGCTAATCAGAACACTTTCCGATTTCTAGGAGTCATGGGTGAGTAGACTATCACCCTGGAGGATTTCTACCACATCTTGGGAGTCCCAATCATTGGGAGACGAATTACACTTGAGACAGTGGGATCACAGGCTCAGATAGCTCAGTGGGCTACATATATGGGAGACGCAGTTGTCTCCACTGGTTTGAAGAAGGGGGTGAGGGTCCTTTCCATTCCTAGCTTGCCTATCCCCTTGATTTGTCAGGCCATTATGGGGATCCTTACCTCTAAATTGATCGGGGAAAAGGGAGGGGACACCTTACTCTACTGCCGGTCCCCCATTATTGCACAGATTGAGGCACATGGCCAGATTTATGCTTGGGGAACCGATATACTTGGGACCACCTACCATGACCTATATAGGGTGGTCCACTTACAAGGACAGATCTTTGAGCCATCTGACCTTGGTTATGAGCTGGGCCTAAGAGCGTATCATCCCTTATGGGAGAGGCATGTAGATGTGGCGGATCCCGGAGCTGTGAGGGTAGCCAGATGGACAGATATGTCGGTGCTTAGAGCACCTCACCATGCTAGTTGCCTCCTTGACTACTGATGATATGGAGGCCCCACCTTATCAAGCCATGGTAGGGTTGTGGGGCGATGAGACCCTCACTTTGATTTCCTACTCTACTATAGTGCAGCTTGTGGACATGACAGGGAAGGTAGAGACACACCCTTTTGATTGAGTGCCTCAACAGTTTGGCCTTGCCTACGTTGGTATGCTTCCCCCAGTGGTGCCAGTATTCAGATTAGTTCGGGAGGCTACGGGAGGTCCTAGAGGCCGGGGATGGACTGTTGTTACTCCTGGCATCCCTATTGCAGTTAGGCGGGTGGTACGTGCCCGAGAGAGAGTTGGTGCTCCTCAGGCACCTTTACTTTGGATTGCCGCCGGTCCTGCCAATAGTGAGTGATGACCCTATTGATATAGACTCCGAGTCTGAGGAGTTCACAGGGGGAGAGACGGAGGAGGAGACTAAGGACATGGAGGTCAGCGAGTCAGGTGGAGAGGAGGATAACGATCCCGAGTGGCATGACACTCAGGAGATCTTACAGGCCGAGAGGGCAGAGCAGAGTGCGGAGAGGGTGACTCTAGTCTCAGAGGAGTTTCCCTCTTAGGACCTAGGTGGGGAGGATGAGTCTATAGTAGGATGCTATGTTGCCCCAAACACATGAGGAGGACATCAGTCAAGACATCTATGGCAGGCACTGATCCTAGGGATCCCTCTTGGAGGCTCGGAGATCCAAGTGAGTTGTCACTCTTCTTTTAATATTTGTTTTTAGCTAGGATTGCCTTAGTTGTTATCTCTCCTTTTGTTCATTTTTTTAAAGCTTTTGATTATTTTCTAATTTGTTTTCTCCTTTGCTTGCAGAGACTGCTGATGACTGGCGAGACTTGATTCGCTGGGTATGTATTGATACCTTGATGCTTCCCATGGAGAAGACTCGCGCCGACCTGTCGATGGATGTGGGGGAGCCTTCAGTAGCTGGTAGACATAGTGATGTCTTTTCCCCTGTCTGGCATGTGGCCAAGATGGTGAATTCCCTCTGTATCGAGTTAGCCGGCTATAGGACTACAGAGCACCTAATGAGGAGCTTCTCTCATAGCAAGGCTACAACTACTGTTCGAGACTGTGAGTCCTCAGTGCACTCAGAGTGCCAGCATAGCCGGAGTCCTAGATGTGGTCGTGCACCTTCAGAGGGATCTCAGAGGGGTTGAGAGGCCAATTTGGCTCTTTTTGTAGTGACCCTTGTTAGATTGTTTATACGATCATTTTGTATTTTTCGGGCTCATTGAGAACAAGCATGCAGGCCTTGGTATGGCTAGCGTTAAGACTTTTTCATATCTAGCTTTAATTGATGAAGTGATTCTAAAACAGTTGATGATGTTATGAAAATGAAGAAGTATGATTTGAATGCTTCTGCCAATACCATCAGAAGCTTGTAATGAATTTCTTAAGACCAAGTCCCTTGATCACCAAGTTTTGTAAAACGAGTGAACAAAATGAACCTATCTAAATGAATATGTAATGTAGATATAATTATACAAATAGTGCCTATGCTTCATGCGTAAAACCATTTAAGGTGCAAGGAATTGACTGTTTCACCAAATTCCTCACCTTCTAGTGTGCACGAGAGATATGCAACATTTCCATAGCCCTTCATAACGCGATATGGGCCCAACCACTTGGGCAGGAACTTTCTTCCTTCACCAATTTTCTTATCGATCCGGCTGTCTAGTCTTAGAACTAGATCTCCTTCATATATTTCTCATTCATAGACCTTTTTTTTATACTACCGGTACATCCGGTCAGTATAGACTCTATGCCACTATTTAACATTTATCCTAGCCTCATCTAGGATTTCTAGTTGGGAGAGGCATGCCTCTCTATAAGCTTCCTCATCCAGAATCCCTTGTAGTGAGATGCAAAGACTGGGTATCTCAACCTCAAGTGGGAGAACTACTTCTGCACCGAATACCAATGAGAAACAAGTTGCTCCTGTTGGTGTTCTTATTAAGGTTCGGTGGGCCCACAAGGCCAGATATAACTTTAAATGCTAATCTCATTTGTTTTCTTTTACGGTTTTTAAGAGAATGGACTTTAGAGTTTTATTCATAGCCTCAGCCTGTCCGTTGGCTTGAGGGTAATACAGGGAGGCCGTATGATGGTTTATTTTAAATTTACTGCATAGCTCATGGACCTCATCATTTTTAAAGGATGTGCCATTATCTGAGATAATGACTTGTGGGACATCATACCTACAAATGATCTGGTTCAAAATGAACTTGGTGATCATGGCTCCTGGTACAGTGGTAAGAGGCATAGCCTCTACCCATTTGGTAAAATATTCGGTGGCCGTGATTATGAAGTTATGGCCATCCCTTGACGAGGGAGAGAATTTCCCTATCAAATCTAGGCCCCATGTAGAAAAGGGCCATGGAGTCGTGATTGGTTGTAGAGCTTCTGCCGGCATGTGAATCTCATGGGAAAATTCTTGGCATTTATGGCATCTGTGTACAAACTCTACTACATCGTATTTGAGAGTGGGCCAAAAATAGCCCATTCGATGTATTTTGCGAGCAGTGGTGTGACCACTGAAGTGGCCTCCACATATTCCACTGTGAGATTCATAGAGAATCTTCTTGGATTCTTTTATGTCAACACACCTTAGAAGCATTCCATCGAAAGCTTTACGATAGAGAACTTGTTCTATAATAATTTATTTAGCTATGATAATGTGTAACCACCTTCTTTGTTGTGGTGTAGCACCCTCTGGATATGTATGGTCCATGATAACATTGATAATATCAGCATACCAAGGACATTCAAAGATAGGAGGTCTGGTTTCGATGTAATATATGCATTCATTAGGAAAATCCAGATCTACTAGATCACCTCCGTTTAACGGGTTGTCGACTAACCAATCTATAATTATTTGTCCCTTAACAGACTTTTGGTTTACAAAATTTAATTCGAATTCACCCATTAAGGTTATAAAACGTTTAGCATTTTTAGACAAAGACCCTTGCGTGAGGAAAGTTCGTAAATGGTCTATTTTTACAATGACCCTTGTTTCTTGCTTTAGCATGTAATGTCTTAAGCATTTGGTTGCAAATACTATGGCAAGGCATTCTCATTTTTCTTGTGTATAACGTGTTTCATAATCGAGTAATGTTCGGCTAATTTAATAGACCACACGTTCTTGTTTATCGTCATCTTCTTGAGCCAACATGCAGGCTAGTGAGACATCTGTAGCTCGTGAATATAAGATCAAAGGATGATCTGGTCTAGGTGGCATTAACATGGGAGGAGATAGTAAGAAGTGTTTAACTGCTTCGAAGGCCTCATGGCATTCCTTTGTCCAAATAATGCAGCAATCCTTTTTCAACAAATTGTTGATCAGATGTACAGCAAAACTTAAGTCCGGAATGAATCTCCGGATTGCACCGAGCTTTCCAAGAAACGATCTAATGCTAGAGTCATCTGATGGTGGGATCATCTCAAGAACAGCCCAGATTTTGGCTGGGTCTACATCGATCCCTCGTGATGATATAATGTAACCTAGGAGTTTCCCTCCTGTTACACCAAATACGCATTTTTCTGGGTTTAGTGTGACTCCGTATTTGATCAAACGTGAAAGAATGATGCGGAGCACTTCCGGGTGATCATGGCACTTCCTGGCCTTGGCCAATAGGTTGTCTACATAGGATTCCATGATTTTATGAATAAGATCATGAAATATGTATGTCATTGCCCACTGGTATGTAGCGCCAACATTCTTGAGTTAGAATGGCATAACATCATAGCAAATAAGTTCCCCAAGGAGTTATAAACATGGTTTTGGCTTGGTCTTGTTCAGATATTCTGATTTGATTGTATCCCGAGAACCCATCCATGAGGGACAAAAGCTCAAATCTAGTTGTTGCATCAATGATGACATCAATGGATGGTAACGGGAAGTCATCCTTGGGGCATGCCTTGTTAATGTCTCGGAAATCTATGCAGATGCGTATCTTCCCATTCTTTTTTAGAACAGGGATGATATTAGATACCCACTGAGAGTAATCTACCAGGTTTCATGAACCCTACCTGGAGAAGCTTCATTACTTCTTCCTTCACCATGAGAGCTACCTTGGGTTTCATTGGTCTCGATTTTTGTTTAATTGGCTTTGCATCTGATTTGGTGATGAGGTTATGTACTGCGATGTGCGGTGTAATTCCTGTCATTTCTTTATAATTAAATGCAAAATCCTTTTGATGTTCTTTGAGGATTCGAGTGTGTATTTCTATTTCTTCTGGAGTTAACGAAGATCCTAGTTTCAATATCTTTGGTTCTTCCTCCGTTCTGATGTTTATATCAATCGTTTCTTCATATTAAAGAAGTGTTACCTTCTTCAAACTCAGGTGGGGCTGGAGGTAGTTCCAAATCTTCTCCATTCTCTACCGCGTATATGTTGAGTTCCTTTTGTGGGGGAAGCTCTACCATGGGATTTCCAAAGTAAGAAGACGAATGTGGGATTAAGGACAAATCTACCATGTGATGGGTGAGATGTAACTCTGCATAGGCATTTAGGTAATCAAGAGTGGCTGTATCACTATCAACGTGATCTAAGATAGTAGATTTATTCTCAGCTATGTGTGTTAGAAGAGGGTTTGTTGACGTTTTCTTTACTAACGGTTCAGTACGAAGGGATACCATGAAACGGGTGTCTTCCAACTCACTGTTTGGAGTGAAACGTGAAGCTGAGGTTGCTATCGAATCTGTGAGAAGGTTTTGTTCTCGCGGGATTGCTTCAATTGATATGAAGTTAAATCCTTTGCTCAAATCTAATACTGTTGTTTTGTAGAGCTGTACATGTTCAAATCTAGTCTCATACACCTCAGAAACTTTTTTTGCTACTGATTGAGAGTCTCCTAATACTCTGATGTCATTAACACCAAGCCTTTTAGCTATGATGAGGCCAAGGAGGAGGGCTTCATATTCAACACCATTGTTTGTACATTTGAAATTTAATTTAAAGGCGAACGGTAGGACCTTTCCCTCAGGAGAAGTAAAGATTACGCCTGCCCCAGCCTCATAACAACATCTAGCTCCATCAAAGTGGAGAGTCCAATGCTTATTTGGGAAGATGGATGTTGGGACATTTGTTACGTCTATTTCTTCTACCTCGATTACTTCTACCATGTAGATTTCCTCTACTGGAAGAGAACCAACTCCAAGGGTACATTCCATACCTATGGAATTAAATGGTAGGAAAATTGGTAGATCTTGTTCTAGCAACTCAACAATTTTTGTAGTAGTTCCTACTGACAATGTTTCTACAATGTTAGCTTCATCCTTGAGGGTTGGGATGCTCTTGACTAGGTTTCGTAATCTCTAGTTCTGTTTTAGGTATTAATTTTTCTTCTGGTTTTGAGTTGGTTGGTTTATTAAGTTGGTTTGTTGGGAGTTTAAACTCAGAGTGAATGCCTGGCCCTTTTCTTCAGGTCTGCTAGGTGTATGTCAAATGGTTTCAGGTCACCTTTTGCTATGAATATCTTTCCTAGGTGTAAGAACCTTATTTCCTGAAATAACGTAGAAGGGATTGCCTTCATACGGTGTATCCATGGTCGGTCGAGGATCACATTATAGTTGGTTTCCCGATCTATAATATAAAACTCAGTGAATATTATTTTGGGTCCTAAGGTGACTGGTAGTGTTATAGTTCCAATCGAAGTGGCTTTAAGGTTATCATAGCCTCTTAGTGTATTCCAAGTCATGGAACAATTTGTCTCTCCATACCCTAGCTTTTGAAGGAAAGAGAAGGGAACTATGTTAACTACTGCCCCATCGTCAACCATTGCGCGTTTAACGTAATTGTTATAAACCCACACTTGTAAATGTAAGGCTGGATCACCTCTACGTGCAATCTCAACTTTTGTTGGCATTTTGCTTATGTCGAATATAAACTCGGTATCCCTATCCGGCTGCCCTGGAGGGTGGATATCAAAGTCTATATGGTTTACCTGTGTTTCGGGATGAAGAGTGATGATAATTAAATGACCTAAACCTAATGTTTCTAAAAGAGCAGCCTTATGGGTAGGAGAGTTCTACAGCAAGTCCAAAAAGGAGATGTGGGAGAAGGTCTTTGTTAAGTCATTAATTAAATCATAGGCACCCACGGGTTTTACTAATGTTTGTTGGATGTTATCCGGATCTAGTGGGTAACTTGGATTTGGTTGAGAGGAATAATCTCATGTCCTTGTTATGGCTTCCACGTGTAGCTCAATGTCTAATTCCACTAAACCGACTATCTTGGTTTGTGGTTGATTTCCTAATTGTGGTGTGACAGGTGGATTTAGTGTAGTCGAGGCTTCATGATCATTGTTTCCTGTCATTACACCCTTGTTTGTCCCATTTGGATTTAATTTGTTGTTATTATGATTTGGGAGTGGATCATTGAAGATCTTGAGGGGTGTGTTTTAAGGGGAGACCGCCCCTGTGAAAGTATTTGGTGCAGGTGATGCAAGATCTACTAAGAACATATATATGAAAAGTTGTCTTTGTTCCTCTGGCAAACATTACATGAATTTATTGTAGTCATGGCAAGTCCTAGAGTCATGGCCTCGAATTTTGTGAAAACCACAATACGAGTTGGGATTGTAATTCCTAGGTTGTTGGTGTGGCACGTGTTTGTGGTCCAAAACTCTGATTAAACTGTTGACTATTAGGATTAAAGTTTTACGTTTGTTGCCTTTGGTTTTGATATCCAATTGAGTTTTTGGCTCGAACCCGGTGTCTGGATCTTCCGTTGTCATTGTTGTTGTTGTTGTTGTGGACGATTAAAATCCACCACATTGATTGTTGGGGAAAAATTGTTGTTTCGTTGATTGTTAACTCGGTGGTGGAGCATTTACAACATTTACCTTTTTTGACTGGTCAGTTACTCCATCTGTTGTGACCCCACTGGTTTTTGTTAAGGATTTTAGGTCCTTGATTGATGTTTGTGGTAGTCAGGATAAGTCGTAGTATTTTGGTTGGGGATGATTAAACTCCCATTTGTTCTATATGCCTTACGATCGCTATCTATTAGTAACTTGATCTATTCGGAGGGTGCTATCATGCACTTCATCGTAAGTTCTTAGTGGAAACTTCTGGACTTCTTCCTTTATCTATCTGCTAAGAGAATGAAGGAATAAATCACATAGTTCCATCTGATCCATGTTTGGAGCGCTTGTTGAAGAATAGAGGACCGTACGCCATCTTTGGATGAAATGAGAAACATATTCATTTTGTTCTTGTTTAATATGCAAGAACTCCCTGATTCTTGTTGTCAACAATTTGTTCATGTCGAACACCTTGATGAACTCTGAAACGAGTTGTTTAAATGAATGTATTGAGGCTTCAGGTATTCTATAATACCAATTGAGGGTGATGCCCTCTAAAGTTTTGGGGAATATTTTAGCAACAACTCCATCCCAAGGGAGTAGTTCCCGAATGGCTGTGGCATAAGCCTTAATATGTGCATTCGGATCTCCCTCCCCTTTGTACTTGGGCAAATCGGGAAGAGGTCTTGGAAGCATGATGCTTCGTATAGTGAAGTCTAAGGGCTCTCTCAAATATTTTGAATAAGTTCCTATTGCATAGGTTTTGACCATTGATGGTGTTTGTTGAGGGGGTGGAGGTGGGATGGTTTGTTGATATGGTGTAGCATATGTATTTGCAGGGGCATAAGGAAATCCCTGTGGTCGAGAGAATATGCTAGGAGAAGAGAACATATCTCCTTGTGGTGATTTGGAATACATGTTTAAGTATGGAGGAGCATTGCTTAGAAATGGATTATTTGGTATAAACCGGGAGGTATCATATTTTGCACTGGAGCGGCGTTAGAGAACACGGTTCTAATTGGCGTTTGTTGTGAATACTAAGGAGGTATGCCCAACATGCTTGTTCCTGTGAGGAGGTCTACTTGGCTAGGATGATGTGGAGGATTGGAATTTCCTGCCTGCATGAATTGTAAATTTTGACTTGCTTGAGCAAGTTCTAACCCTCTAACTTTCTAAAATAAGGCTGAGATGACCTCGTTTGGTGAAGATACGGTATTTTGCCTTAGTGGTGTTTGCTGAGTTTGTATAGGCATATGGTACCTAGCTATGAATTGATCGATGCCCTGGTTAAGTTTCACCGAGGGCATTTCCTATAGGTGGAGGAATGGAGGTGTTTTCTTGAAAGGAGACCTCGGGTTGTGTTTGCAAACTTCATATAGGTGGGTACATACTTTGAGAGCATTGTTCACTCTTAACATAATGTGTTAAATGTTCATCATCTAAAAATAGATATGGATCTGATTGTCTACTGATTTGCGGTCTAAGCAACACCTGAGGAGATGAACCAGATTCTCCAGTGAGCATCATGGTATTCGAGCCTAAAGGCTCTGGTTGTTGCGTTTGAGTGAGCTGATCCAACTCCTCTATTTGGAAAGAAGAACTATATCTAGTCCTTTAAGGCAGAGTTTGTGTTAAAAACCGGTTGATTGAATAGTTGTCACCCCATGCTGAGAGCGAGGGTGATGGCTATCTATTTAGTTGATCATAGTATGCTTCAAGACCTAGGAGAGGTCTGCCATATGCATCGAATCCCGACATATTCGGGGGGTATATGAATACTGGTAGAATAATGGGAAGAAACGAAGATGGATGAAGGAAAATGAAACACTAAAAGGGGAAAGGTGAAAATGAAGCAACTGTTCCTTTCACATCAGGTTTACCAATTTTGTTGGTAAAGCTGATGTGAAAGGCTAATGAGGTAGATAGGGTAAAATGTTTGTGTGTTTCATGTTGGGTTCACCAATTTTGTACTATGGAAAAGTGACAAGCGAGCATGGGAATCTACAAGTAACTCTTCCTCGCACTCGACCTCCCGAGGTCATGCCGAGACAGCCGGTAGGGATGGAATATACGTGGGGTGAAAAGACAAACTAGTTAGGGAATCTTATGTCTTCGACACACACTAATGGAATCTGTGAATCTAAGGCAAAGAAGGCCCTCCTAACCTGAACTGGCGTGATAGATCATTCGGACAAGGATGACTGCTCAAAGGCTCTAATCAATATCGAGCTTTGGTGTGATCCGATCTATAGGTTGTGGAATAGGTGGAAGATAACCTGTGGGTGCTTCGTAGATATCCCCCGACAGGGTCATGAAAAAGGGATGATGGATGTATGGTGGACTCTATGGGTGATTCTCTAGTTTAGTCCAGAAATCCTTAGCTTGATTAGCTGCTACATCTAGTGAGGATAATTGTGTGATAATATTTGGTGGAAGTGGAGAGGACCTAAATACTAATGTGCGTAAACCAACATCAACGTCTGATTAACCTGTGGACCCGTTGGGTTGTGGGACCAAAGGATCACAACCGTAAGTTTGTGGTCATTTTGGACCTCCTATGGTCATGTGTAGAATGAATCCCTAATCCCTAATATCCAGTAGTTGCATGCCTTTTTGGCCTCTATGTTTAGAACTAAAAGTTACACAATCTTCTCAAGGTACCTTACAAGCATTATGGAAACTTGAATTCTGAAGTTAGTGTCTATGTCAATGAATATGTCTCCCGTGTCGGGTTGTGGGACCAAAGGATCACAACCAAACGTTTTCTCTCTTTCAAGCCCTTCTACAGTCATGTGGATATTCATTAGGGTAATATGTAGTTTGGCTGGTTTGACCAAAACGTGTGCGCTTTGTCATATTCTATGTTTAATCCTCTTAACTGTGAGCTAATTTCTTGTAGGTCTGTTGTTGTTCGGAAGACCTGAATTCTGAGATTTTGGTCTATGTCAATTATTTCTGCAACAAGATTGGGTTGAGGCACAATTGTCTTGAACACATATTCTCTGGGCTCCCTAGGTCCCGTGATTTTCATATAAAAGAAACAATATAAATCTAACTAAAGCAAAGTAAACTAATTATGCAAAGTATATCCACAGTATATATCTAAATTCTCTATTTTGTATTTTTGACAGAATATTTAACAGAATTAAGATAACAACTATTTAATATATCTAGAAAATGACAACTAACCTAATAACATAATTAAAAACAAACAAGGTAGCCGAGTATAGCTACTTGTCTGTGCAGTTTTGAATTTATTCTAAAAAACTAACTAACTAATCTAATTTAATTGAAAGATTTTCGTTCCTACCTCAGAAGTGAGGAACGAATCATAATTTCTTAGAAACTATTGATCCCCATGGCTTCGTTAGCAATATCAAAAATGAACGTAATCTAAATGAAGTAATTCACTACTCTATTTGGTATATTTTAACTAGAAATTTGAAAGCTTGAACCTGGATTTTGCATAACAGTGGCAAATCTAGTAGTGTGTGGCTTTGTCTCCTTAGTGTGGTCTCCTCATTCCTTCGTGCTCACATGAATCCAGAAAAGCATGTAATGCTAGCATCAATAGAAGTAGGTATTGGAACAATGGTAGCTTTGGATGTAGACTGAATATAATGTGAGTAGGAGAGGGATAGCGCAAGAGAACAGAGCTTGGCTTATGTAATTCCTAGTGAGAATTATTGCGAGTTATACAACACAAAACATCCAGAACTTGAAACTATCCTTTTTGATGAACAAAACCTGCAACTCTAATGGCCTCAGACTGAAAATGAAATTATCCTACCTTAATTGATCGTATGAAATAGTAATAACACTAGAACAAGAAGATCATGTGGCTTCTAAACAACAAAATAAAACTAACTATGCATGCAACAAATGAAAACTATTGAACTCCTAAGCAAGAACTGAAAGACTAAATTATTGAAATGAGAGGATGAAGGGCATTTTTTGAGGGGTTATTTGCTTGTAATCAAGCCAGCTATTTATAGAATTCCCATTCACCCAAAGGTAACTCCAACTAGGACTCTTTTACCATTAAACAATGGAGAAACACTATTCCAGGGAACCAAAATCATAAATACAAGCAAAAACGGATTTGAAAGATGGTAAAAGTTGAAAAATTATGCAATTTGCAATTAGAAAAGTGCATTGGAAAATGTGTGAAGGACCGCCACCCTGAGTAGGGGGCAGTTACAAGACCGCTGCCCTACTTGGGTGGCGGTCACGAGACCGCCACCTAGGTAGGGTGGTGGTTTTGTCATTGAAGACAAAATGCAAAGGAAAAGATGGGAAAAGAGTGAAACAAAGCATGTGGAGGCTAAGAGGGGCATGTGGGATGTTAACATACACTTGGAGAGATTTTCTGGATCCCGAACACCTTTTGAGGAGACCTATATCATCATTGGGGCATGTGTAACATCGTTCTAGTAGCGTAATACCCTTACAATTTTGGGTACATATAGTTACCTCTTGAATGCTCAAATAATGGGAAAGAATATAAATGGAAGATAGTAAAGAAATTTCTATACAACAGAATGATTTATTCAGTAGTACCCTCTGCTTCAACTAAAAGAATAAGTTCTGGATATTATTCCTTTATTTCAGCCTCTAATGTCTATTATTCACTTAGTGTGGCCTCTGCTTTTTCTAGAATATCTACCGTAATAGACTCCAGCTCATCTTGGGCAATGTCCCCCTTTTCATTCTAAAAAAATAGAACAATTTTAGACATTCTAGACATTCTTCCCTCTAGTATATCCATCTTCTACGCTATAACCTTCCCCAACTCATCTAACCTTTCCTTATGGGGTTCTTGTGCTGGTGTAAGGGCCTCACACTTTATTTACCAATGCCAACCTCTTTGCACAACCCATTGTGTCATCCTTCATCAATTTTAGGACTTCATTGTCCTCTACCATGGTCCTTATCCTAACGATCACCTCTAGAGATGTGTAAATGTCCAATTCCTGGTCTGCTTTTCTCATCTCTTCATATAAGATTTGGAGCAATGCCGCATAAGATGCAATCTTCCTCATCACCGAAGCCTTTTCTTTCTCTGCTTCCTGCTCAAGATCCCTTGGGGCTGGCATGCGCATAGGTCCATACTCAAGCACCAAATCCACCAAGGTTTGTACATAATGCATTGCTGAAGGAAATTTTTAGGTACCTTGGACTCCAAATGTGGTCTTTCTTTCAGGACATTGTCTCCAATTTCCTCTGTCATGTTGATGAAAACAATGTTCTTCTTCTGTGCTAAGTCCTCTTTTCGTATGTGTGCTATCTCTACATATTTTTCCTTGATCTCTTCTTATAATGCCTCAATAGTTGTAGATTTATCGACATTCCTTCTTTCCACCTCTATAGATACCTTTTCCAAGGCATTACTTACTTTTTCATATGAAATAGCAATAAGATTTACTGTTATGTGTCTGTCCTGAGGTGTCTTCTTTAATCTTCTTGATAAACATGACTCTTCATATACATTGAATTTTGGTTCATCCATATGTGTCTGCATTGACAAAGATAGTTGTTTCCTTGTGCGCATGGTGGCCATGTCCGCATCCATAAATTCCCATCAATACAATTCCTTAAGGCCCACTGTGTTTTGGAAATGGGCAAGAAAAATTTTAATGGTGTCCTTAACATAGCCCATGACCAGTGTAGTATAATCCCCACTTGTCCTCTTCGATCTTGGCCCTTTATGAGCTTGCGTGCCAAGAATTGGAGCTTGTTCTGCTATACCATGAGAAATCTAACACGCTGTCCCATCTAGCTCCTTTACTCCTTCTCCATCCTTCATTTCTTCTTCCTTTGGCTCTTCCACATCCTCTAGCTTTATCACAGATTTGGGTGCACTCTCCTTATAATATTCTACCTCCTCGATCAGCTTCAACTTTCTTCTTCTTTTATCAACTATCTCCTTCTATGGGGAGAGTCATGGTGATCTATGCATTGACTTTGGTGTAGCACCTTGGGTTATGGTTCTTCTAAATACCCTTTTGAAATGAGACTCCCCTTGTAGTGCATCTAGGTCCTCATAATCTCCTTTTTGCACCTGAGGTGGTGTAGTTGCGTGCTCAGTTCCTACCTTGTTTGTAGGTTGTATTCTTCCTCTATGCTCTAGGCCACCACTATCTTCTCGTTCCTATTCCTCTTCATCCACCATATGGTCTCTGCAGGATGTGGAGTTGGAAAATTCTTTACTGTATGCTTACCCTTAGGTGACCCTGGAAGCACAAACTCATTTTCCACATATTTTTTGTTCTCCATCTTAGGATTTAGTTGAAGATACACAAGCACTGCTCTAACATCTCTAACTGTTAAGATTATCGGCTTCAGGTTTATTACATCGAAGATAAGCCTCTCAACATAGGCAGTCTGTCCTAGATATACATATGTTTTTCTCAAAGTGTGATAATGACAATCTACCTTATTTGCGATGAAGCTTAGGAGGTGTACATCTATGAACTGGTGAGCTGATGCCTAGAAGTAGCGTGTTATGAAGGCATATGATAGTTTGCACCAAGGGCTCCAAGATCCATCCTTCATCACAAATCATGCGATGTAAACATGTTGGTAGACTGTAAAATGTACTTCCTTACCCACCATCGAAGGTAACTCCTTGGGTATGTGCCACTCCTCTTCAAACACCATGTGGGGCCTGTCATACCACATCTCCGCCATCTGCATAAATGTCTCACTCACGGTCCCTTCACATAAGTATTTATCAAATCAGTCTGCCAAAGATTTATTTTCTGTGGGGTACTCCTAAATCGTTTCCTTTGGCCCATCGGGAACTCTAATATCCATAAACACCAAAGACAATAAAATAGCATCAAAACTAATTATGTCACCCGTACACACTTCTTCAATGATTATCTTTGCTATGTGATTCGTGATATTGTAGATCACTCCTTGAGACATTATTATTGCAATGTGTAACCACACTGTATTCACCTGCAACCTTTGTTTTTGGTCATTAAACTTCGTTACAAGATGTGTAGTTACATGTACCATTGGGTACTTCTTTAATTTATCTATTTCCATGCTGTGTAGATGCTTGGTATATCCTATCTCCTTGATTGTCTTTAAGATTGTGGCTTTATTTGTTAAGTTGCTCTCTAGATCTTCTCCTGAGGCCCTTAGTCCTGTCACTATTGAAATCAAGGCTATTGTGATTATAACCCTCTATCCGAAGAAGTAGAAGAAGTCCTTGTGGAATCTACTCATCAACAATCGATACAATGGTTTATACTTTCCAAAGTATGGCAGCTCATACAACTAGTAGACTCCAATCTACTTTAGTAACTTCTCTCCAGCATCATCATACACTGGCATGTCTTCTGATGTGTGTTTATTTGTTTTTGTGCTCAACAATGCATCTAGTTCCTTCTTATTATCCAATGTACAATGGTTGTAATCACTGATCTTGCATTTATAGATGTGGAATCCTATTCTTGTCCCACAATCATGCCCTCTGGATACTACATTTATGAAAAAATAATCTTGGGAGAAATTTCTTTTTCCACTTCGACCTTCTTCTTCCCTTTAACTCCTATTGTAGGTGCTTTCTTCAGCACCATTTGTAAATCTCTCTTTTCTACCCTATGTAATGATAAATTTAAAACCCTAGTTCAAATCTCTGTGCCCTAGTGGAAATCGTGTGCCCTAGCTCTTCTGTAACATGTCTTCTTTTCTCAAACCCTTCACCTATGTGGATGCAAGCTTCTCCTATGCATAAATCTTCTCTCCACATATGGTTTCACACTCTTCGTACCTCAACACAATTTTCTTGGATTGTTTGCACTTAGCTCTTTTCAAATTCTCACAATTTCAATGGTAAGAAGGAACTCGCATCCCATCCTTATATAGATTTTCAAAAAATTAGTGCATTTATTAATCCTTCACCTACCAAAAATCCTCTCATTAATCAACCATTTTTCAGTCTTTCTATGTGGTACATCTTCTTGTCCAAGCTATAACCTTATAGCATGCCTTCCTACCTTCTAGCCACAAACTTCTCTTCAGCCCAACTCTATGCGCTCGAGTACCTCACCACTGCGCCTTCCCTTGGTAGTTCCTATGGACCCTGCTTACCTCATGTTATACTTTTTTCTTTATTCATATCCACCTATAGTTCTTGTTTCTAGAGGAAATCTCTTTTTTAACAATTCTCCAACTTGGATAGCACCCATAGAAGTTTTTTCCTTTCATGTGCACTTATTTTCAATAGTCATGTAATTGGATATCAATATCCACCATGTTGGTGCTTAATTATAATCTCATCCCTTTTTTGTTTAAAATTTCTTAGTCTGCATGGTTAGAAGTATTTTCTATCTCCTTATATGGATGCGTAAAAAATTTATCCCTCATTTATTTTCCGTTGTCAGTCCTTTCCTTAGGTCATGGATCACATTGAGTCTAGTATTATTTATAGTCTTCTCTCTGCGAGGAAAAATTTTATTGTTGGGTGTCTTCCATGATTGTGTCTCCTCTATAAATACTGTCCCAACATCCATGGATACATGGTCTTTTCAGACTGGATGTGGCATGGTGGGTCTATTTGATATTTTGATGCATTATGGTGAAGGGCTTAAAAGTATAAGGTAAATGCCTAAGACCTACAAAAGGAAACATGGAGGGCCTGTGCTCATTTGAAGATCCACCTCTGGGTCTTACCTTTGGAGTTGCGCCAAGGACAAACATGGAGGCTTCTGTTGGATCCTCTTTATACTGAGACTTCTCAATGGTCGTAGTGACTTTCTTGGGCCCAAGACATGTGGAGGGCCTGTGCTTGTTTGGGGACTTGACCCTGAATTTTATTTTTGAAAGAACGCCGAAGAGACACGTGGAGGTTTCCACTGGATCTTCCTATGCTTAGACTATTCAAGTAGCTGATGCAAATTTTTAGGGCCCGAGACACATGGAGATTCCACACTTGTTTGGGGTCTCCACTTTTGGACACCATATTAAAATTGTGCCGAAAAGACATGTGGAGGCTTCCATTGGATTCTCTTTATACTAAGACCTTTTCAATGGCCGAGGTAACTTTATTGGGCCTAGGGAACATGGAGATCCCACGCTTATTTGAGGTCCCACCCCTAGACTTCATCTTTAAATTTGCACCGAACAGACACGTGGAAGCTTCCACTGGACCTTCCCATGCTTGAATTTTCAGAGACTGATGAAATTTTCTTAGGTTCTGAACACGTGGAGGGCTCGTGCTTGTTTAGGAACCTACCTATGGACTTCACCTTTGCAGTTGCACCAAGCAGACACGTGGAGACTTTTTCTGGCTCCTCTTTACACTTGGCCGACTCGGACTTGTAGTGCAGATATGTGGTATAATCCATGTGAGGACACTCATTTCTGAGAGGCATGAATGCAGGTATCTATTTCTCAAGGTGTATTCTCAAAGGTGAAAAGGATTGCTTGTCATATCAAGCCATATGGATCTGTCGACACTAAAATTTTCCTCCAAAATTTCTATTTCATTAATGTATGTATTAGGAATAGGATGTTGTTAAGTGTAATTAGTAGTAGCGTCCGATGGAAGATAACGGCGCCGTTAGTACGGTGCCGCCAATAATGTAGAGTACGGTAATAGTCAAAGTACAATAGGAATGTTGTAAAAAGTAAATATTTGTTGTAAGTGGTCCGGTAATGTTAAAATGTCAAAGTTGGGATAAGTAGAGAAGTAGGGTCTACATGATTAGGAATTAGAAATATTATATTTGTAATAAGGACAAAGAGTGATGTCATAAATATTTTGTGTATTTTATTTGTGGAAAAGTCTAAAAAGGTGGAACCCATGTGAGATGATAAGGTTTATCTTATCTTAGAAGATAAGCCTACATGTAAAGGCAAGAGTTTAGGCATGAAATATGATTGGCCGGAAGAGATTTCCTATCCTATCTTAGAGATAAGATGGATAAGCCTAAATTCCTATAAATAAAGAGGCCACCCCCCTCATTTAGCATATAGAAGGAAGTAGTGAGAAATATTGTAAGTGTGTAAAGGAAGCCATCATTTTGAAGGTGTGTTAAAGAAGCCATTAAGAAGTGTAATTGTGAAGTTTCTCCCATAGTTATTGTTGGAAGGCAAGTGAAGTCAGTAACACTTGAAGTACCTCATGGGTGAGATTGTAACAATTTCATGTTGATATTATAATTTACACTTATATTTCAGATTTATCGTCATTCCTTCTTATCATAGTCTATGGTATTCTTGTGTTATGTTTGTTGTTGTGTTTCCAGATTCCATCCACCAAACTAAAAGCTGTGCATTAGTAAATAATCATAGCACGAGGAGTTCCCGGTGAAGAATTATCATAGTGCCGGATTGGTGATGACATTTTGGTTCCGTTGCCGGGACCATTCCTCGTTGGTGGATTTTCTGGAGAGATATTCCCACTTAGTCAAAAAATCATTTGGAGGGTAACCTTGTTTTTACTGTGCATAGTAGTTACCATGGTAAAGTCATTTTTACCGTGAATAGTATTTACCGCAGTAACTTCACTTTTTACCATGAATAGTATTTACCGTAGTAACTTCACTTTTTACCGTGAATAGTATTTACCACAGTAAAGTCAGTTTTTACCGCATAGTCAAGTTTACCATAGTAATGGTCATTTCTATTTTACTGTAGTTTAAAGTGGTAAAGTCACTTTCTATTATAGTGATTCCAATTATTTGTGCACATAAGTCTTGTTGATTGTACTTGTGGGTTGGTATTTCACTGTGGTTACTTTTGAAAATGGGGAAGATTCCTATTTTTTCAGCCCAATCTAATGAAGATGCTTCCTCTTTCATTCAAGAGTTTAAACGATCTTGTATTTGTAATGGCCTTATAAGAAGGGAACAATGGAATGAATTTTTTCCTACCTTTTTGGATGGTTCAACACTTAGGTGGTTTGAAACACTAGGTGAAAATGTAAAAAACTCATGGGATTTATTAACTGAAAGTTTTCTTGAAGAATTTGGTGAACAACAGAAATATGTAGATCTCATGATCGAGATCACAAAGCTAGCCCAAGGAGAGAAGGAGAAGATAAGAGATTATCATGCTCGTGTTCTAGAGCTAAGGAGGAAGCTCGATGCCCAGATCGTAAAGGAAAGATTAGCAGATGGGTTGATGAATGTCGTGGATAATCTCCTCTGTAAGCACTTCATTCTTGGGATGAAGCCAGAGATCAGACAACGAGTGAAGTATGACCACCCAGCTACCATTGAACAAGCAAAGGAGATTGCAAGAAGGCAAGAAGAAAGCATGGAAGAGGAGCCCAAAGAAATTGTTGCTAAAGTAGAGCCTACACTAGCACCTTTGGTTCAGAATCCACAACCACTCTCCGGTGAGCACAAATATTTCTCCTAGTACATCTACTGAGTATGAAGATCTGCTCAAGAAGATGGGACAGTTAACTATTAATCTTCTTCAAGGAAAAGAATTTAGTTCTCAGGGAGGAGATAGAGGTCCAAAAAGAAATATTTCTGAAGTTGTTTGTTATGGTTGTTATAAAAAGGGTCATTATAAGTATAATTTTCCAGATAGAGCTTCTACATCTGGTACAAGAGATAATGATAAAGGAAAAGCACCTATGAATTCTTTTGATGTAGTAGATAAGAGCATAAATAATGAAGTAGATGTGTTTGTAACAAAAAGAAAGAAAGAAAAAGATAACCAAGATGGAAATGATCCTAAGAAGATGAAAGGAGAAACTAGTAAGAAACATAGGAGAAGAAAGTTGGGTGTGCAGGATTTTCTGATTTCACAGGGGACAAGGACCATACTCCATCTTAGAAGATCTGTCCAAAAGGCCTGCAAATATTACATATGGTCAACTCTTGGCTATGTCTTCTGAGAAGAGGCGGGAGCTGCGAAGTGGACTCAATGCTCGACGAAGGAAGGAGGTTGAGGTCCCTATTTTGGAGGCAGAGGCAGATCCCTATGCTCCACAAGCTGAGGTACTATGTAATGGTATTTCAATTCATGATGTCTTAGTTGATGGAGGTGCTGCAGTTAATGTAATGACCGAGTCTGTAATGAATATGTTGGGTTTAAAAATTGATCGCCCCTCAACACTTATGTTAAGGTCATTAAATAAGGGAAAAAACTAAACCAGAAGGTGTAGTTTCAAATGTGGCAATATCTGTTATGGGTGTTGTATGTGTGGTAGACTTTCAGGTGATGAAAAATGGTACTGTTGCGTATCCAATGTTGTTGGGAAGACCATGGCTAAGGAGAGTTCATGCAAGAAACTACTGGAATGAAGGCTTCATGACACTTGGACGTGGTAGAGAGAGGGTGAAAATAAACGTGATCCCTCGGCATCATAAGGCAGAACCTGTCGATTCAAGTGATGAAACTGATGATTGGACATCCTCTGATTACTCTAGTACTAGTGAAGTGGACACAGAAGATGAAGAAAGTGAGGTTGATGTTTCGGTCATGGATATCCTTCCAGTCACACTGACTCATGACCCCATAAAATTATCTGAAGAAGAAATTGATGATCGTCTCTAGCAAATAAAGATTGGTGATGTTGTGATGGAGAGTGAGAAGGAATCCTACCTCCAGCTCTTTCGAAGGTACATACACATATTCACTTTTGATTACAAGGAACTCCATCAAGTAAGTTGGGTAGAACATTCTATTGAGCTGGTAGATGGTGCTAAGCCCATAAAGCAAATGCCATATAGAATGAATCCTAATTTTTCCAAGACTGTAAAAGAAGAAATAGATAAGTTGCTTGATGCAGGATTCATATTTGCTGTGGAGAATTCAGAATGGGTTTCTCCCATTGTGATCTCAATAAAAAAGAATGGGAAGCTATGCATTTGTGTTGATTACAGGAAGCTCAATAAGGCAACAAAGAAGGATCATTACCCTCTTCCATTCTCAGATCAGATCTTGGATGAAGTAGCTGGCCAAGAGTGTTATAGTTTTGCTGATGGATATAGCGGATACAACCAAGTTCGTATAGCGGAGAAAGATCAGCTGAAGACCACGTTCACCACTCCTTGGGGAACGTTTGCTTATAGAGTTATGCCTTTTGGGTTGTGTAATGCTCCAGCAACATTCCAGTGTTTGATGAATAGGGTGTTCGAACCCTACATTGGGAACTTCATCAGAGTATTTCTGGATGATTTTTTACATCTATGGGAGCAAGATGGACCACCTGCACCAGATGGAGACAGTCATTTCAAAGGTTAGATGAAGCACAAGCCTCACTAAACCCTACAAAGTGTGTCTTTGGATGTTCTAAAGGTGTTTTGTTAGGGCATGTTGTATCCAGAGATGGTATTGGTACTGATCCTGATAAAGTTTCAAAAATCAAAGAGTTACCATTTCCTATGAATAGAAGTAAGTTGAGATCATTTTTAGGCCATGTGGGTTACTATAGAAGGTTCATCAAGAATTTCTCAAAGATTACACAGCCACTAACCCAGTTCTTGAAGAAGGATGTTACTTATGAACCAGGAAATAAGGCGCATGAAGCTTTTGAACAACTGAAGGAAGCCCTGGTGTCTTCACCTGTTTTAAAGAATCCAGATTGGAGCAAGCCATTCATTGTGTATACTGATGCCTCAGATGCAGCACTAGGAAGTACTCTGAGCCAAAAGGATGAAAATGGGAATGATCATCCAGTTTACTTTGGGAGCAGAAAAATGAGTAGTGCTGAGGTAAATTATACTGTAACTGAAAAAGAGGCTTTGGCTATCATTTTTTGCTGTAAAGAAGTTTAGGAATTACTTGCTAGGGCAAAAATTCCTAGTTGTAATAGATCATCAGGCTCTAAAATATATTGTCAATAAGCCTAACCCATCAGGGAGGATAGCAAGATGGATAATTTTTCTACAAGAATTTGAATTTGATATTATAGATAGGCCAGGAAAGAAGCATGTCAATGCAGATGCACTCTCTCGAGCCTATGATGGTTTAGGTTCATCTTGTGATGATGATGATTTCCCAGATGCAGACATTGTTATCCCTTGACACAATCCCTAGTGAATACATAGATATTTGGAATTATCTGAATGAATTCAAGTTTCCTGATGGTGCCAATGCAAAGACTAAGAGGAAGATTACTCAAGCCAGTCGTCCATATTCTATTCTGCATGGAGTATTATTTCGAATAGGACCTGATGGACAGTACAAGAGGGTAGTTGGACGTGATCAAGGGAAGGAGCTGATAGAAGAACTCCACAATGGTACATGTGGAGGACACTTCTCTGGACAACTTACAGCAAGAAGGATCTTGGATGCAGGTTATCACTGGCCCACTCTTTTTAGAGATTGTTATAATTATTGTAAGACATGTGATATTTGTCAAACACATGGTAACCGTAAGACTTCATCAGCTCCATTATGCCCTATTCTTCCACTTGGTCCCTTTGAAAAGTGGGGAATAGATATTGTAGGTCCACTTCCAACTACCCCATGCCAAAATAAGTATACTGTAGTTGCCACAGATTATTTAACTAAGTGGGTTGAAGCTAGGCCATTGAAAACAACTTCTATGGATGAAGTGGCAAGGTTCATATATGAACGCATTGTCACCAAATTTGGTTGCCCATTAGAAATTGTAACAGATCAAGGAAGCCACTTCATTAATGAGGTAGTAGAAGCCCTAGTCAATAAATTTTCTATTAAGCATAGGAAGGCAACAACATACAAGCCAAGCACAAATGGACAGGTGGAACGAACAAATTTTGTGTTGTGTCAAATTCTAGCAAAAGATGCAGCCTTGCAGGTACATAAGTGGGATAAAAGGATTCATGCAACATTGTGGGCATATAGGGCAACATCAAAGTCAGCAACAGGATACTCCCCATTTCAGTTGGCTTATGGCATTGATATAGTTCTTCCTATTGAGTTTGATATTCCCATTGTGAGAGTTATGAAAAATGAAAGGATGGATGAAAGTGATTCAGTAAAAGAAAGGTTGGTACATCTTCATTTGCTAGAGGAAATGAGGGAAATAGTGAAGGATACAAGCTATAAGAAGAAAATGAAGCAGAAGGAATACTTTGATCAAAAGATCCGTTGGTCTCCATTTCATGTGAATGACTTGGTTCTAGTATATGATTCCAAGATACAAAAAAAGAAGACAGAAAAAATTTCTTCCAAAATGGATGGGGCCCTACAAAATAGTAGCTGTGCATGAAAATGGTACGTACCGACTGGAGGAATTGGATGGCACTCCCATTACGAAATGGGTCAACCACGACAAGTTGAATATTTTCCAAGCACCAGAATAGTCTACTCCGAGGACGGAGTAGAAGCTAGGAAGGGGGAAGATGTCGACACTAAAATTTTCCTCCGTAATTTCTATTTCATTAATGTATGTATTAGGAATAGGATGTTGTTAAGTGTAATTAGTAGTAGCGTCCGATAGAAGATAACGGCGCCGTCAGTATGGTGCCGCCAATAATGTAGAGTACGGTAACAGTCAAAGTACAATAGGAATGTTGTAAAAAGTAAATATTTGTTGTAAGTGGTCCGGTAATGTTAAAATGTCAAAGTTGGGATAAGTAGAGAAGTAGGGTCTACATGATTAGGAATTAGAAATATTATATTTGTAATAAGGACAAAGAGTGATGTCATAAATATTTTGTGTATTTTATTTGTGGAAAAGTCTAAAAAGGTGGAACCCATGTGAGATGATAAGGTTTATCTTATCTTAGAAGATAAGCCTACATGTAAAGGCAAGAGTTTAGGCATGAAATATGATTGCCGGAAGAGATTTCCTATCCTATCTTAGAGATAAGATGGATAAGCCTAAATTCCTATAAATAAAGAGGCCACCCCCATCATTTAGCATATAGAAGGAAGTAGTGAGAAATATTGTATGAGTGTGTAAAGGAAGCCATCATTTTGAAGGTGTGTTAAAGAAGCCATCAAGAAGTGTAATTGTGAAGTTTCTCCCATAGTTATTGTTGGAAGGCAAGTGAAGTCAGTAACACTTGAAGTACCTCATGGGTGAGATTGTAACAATTTCATGTTAATATTATAATTTACACTTATATTTCAGATTTATCATCATTCCTTCTTATCATAGTCTATGGTATTCTTGTGTTATGTTTGTTGTTGTGTTTCCAGATTCCATCCACCAAACTAAAAGCTGTGCATTAGTAAATAATCATATTACAAGGAGTTCCCGGTGAAGAATTATCATAGTGCCGGATTGGTGTTGACAGATCCACCTGAGAATTATTAAAAATGAGATTTCTTACATGAAAAAATAAAAGAATGGTTAGAAAGTTTGTCAACAGTTATGACATGGCATCCCGGTCATATTTGAGGAACCGAGATATGTGATCAGTTCTTGATTTATCCAGCTATAAATAAAAAGTAAGATATTTTCAAGGGAATAAACATGATTAAATGGTATGTCAAAAGAGGAATATTCTCTGAAATATTTATACTTTTGGTGGGAAAATTTAGGATGAGTGAGCGAGTGAAATTGTATAAGTGTAATGAGAATACTCTTGTATAGGGGGGTTAATTTTTCTGAGAAAGTTTGAGAAAAACCATTTTTCCTAAGAGATCATCTGAGAAACTTGTTTGTTTCTTTGTGTTTGTAGATTTAGTCATGTCAATATGGTTAAAAGTGTACAACCATTGATAATCTATGATATTGTTGAAGAAACTCTCCCTTGGTGATGAATCTAGTGAACCTTGAATGAATTTGTGTTGATCATGAGCATAATTGTGTTTTTTTTTATTTCATAATGTTTTCAAATCTTTTTTCATGTTCTTGTTGTAGTCTTATGTTAAAATCCCTTTGAATCACACAAGATCTTATCCACGTGGTAGTATCGTGGCATTTGCAATTTCATTATGAGGAGAGCTTTCATCTTGTAATGAAATAAACAACTTAAAATCACTTTACTTTCACTATGTTGACAAAGATTGTTTGTTAGCCTATGAGTGTATCTTAGGCATGACTAATCAGGGATTTTCAACATTTTATTGAGTCTTTAACATGAGCCTTTATGTTGAATTATTGAAGAGTGTATGAAATTTTGCATCTCTGGGCCTCCATTGATACACACCTTCTGGTTGAAGGAATATTTTGGCTATTTTGAAGCATTTTGTCTATGTGTGTTCCAATATTTGTAAAGGATCTCAAATATATGGTATAATAAAATTTATCTTGCCTAAATTCCCACCAAAAAATTCTTAAATGCTAAATCCTACATGAACTACCCCTGTTTGGACTATGTATCCACAAATATTTAACGAATTTCACTACCAAAATATACAGTGACAATCACGTTTCAATTATTGTTTTTAGTAACCCAAACCTTGTCCAAGAAACATCTCCACTCTCTAGTGTGACAACTTGTGAGATTTATATTGTGTTGTATTGATCATATTTTGTCAAGGTTTTCATGAAAATTGTGCAAAGAAGGATCTCTTGATATCCTTCACCAACACAGGTTATCGAACGGGTCCTCTCACCTTGGTTGAAGGAAGAACCTAAAGTAGTGAGGGTAGATCAAACCCTTAGTAAGGTGATATCCATTTCTCAAACGCATGAGTGAAAAAGAGTCAACTAAATCACCTCCCTAACTACAAAATGACTTATATCATGATTTTTCTGTCATTAAGCATCCTACCAGTTTCGTAATGTTGTTCATCCCTCGCAGGAGAATCACTTTGGATACCAACACTGAAGTCACGCCATTTTTGGGGACTATTTTTACAAATGCGTACACATACCGACCTTGGGAATGTTTCTTGCATGGTTTAAGTACAAATAATTTGTTTAAACGTCATCCTTTGTTGAGATTTGTAAGATTTGTGCAAGATTACAAGTTCATTATGTAGTATTTCCAGTTTCTAGTGGTTACTACACTAAATTTTCATCAATAGTGATAAATGTGGGTAAAGGAAGGCTGGATTTGTTAAGATTTGCAGAAATTAAGCATTGATAGACAATTGGGAAGTTACTTATAGTGCATCTACACAACTATGCTGAAAATCCTTAGTGGCGACTCCGTGTTGAATTGAAACTTTGATGATTACCGGTATCTTAACCTGTGTCAAGTGAAAATTTTGATCGATATCTGCAAAGATGGAGGGAAGAATATATTTCTTCACCAAGGATCCTACTAGAAATTTATTTTGAGAATTAGAAAAAACTAATTTAGAAGGAACACAAGTCTGGAAAGTTGTTGGAAATCAAGAATAAAAAAAGGAGATATCAGATCTGAAAGGTGATCAATTTATGGTTGAAGATTACCATACATCTTCAAGTGATTCTGAACCAAGTAATCTTTATATAAATTTGAGTTCTTCAACTGGAGAGGGGACATCATTTGTGTCTAAAAAGTGTGCCTCTTAGTTTTCCCATATTTTTTCCAAGGTTGATAAGTTTTTCCAAGAAACTAAGTAATTAGAGGATATTTACTTTGAGAGTTATACTCCTATGCCCCAGAGACCCCTCGTCCCTTATCATTTTGATTCTCCTAAAAGATCACCTCCTCAAGGAAATATAACTCAGCCTCCACCTAGACCTCCTTTTGTTGTCAATACTTTTGGACCTATAAATTTCGTAGGTATGGATGGATATCCTAATATGGTTCCACAAGATGTCAGAAATAGGTTTCCAAAATTTCAAGGGAATAATGCCATCACTAGTGACCACTAGTGACCACCATTTAAGACTCTTTTTCAATATGATGGAAGAATTTTAAATTGAGTTTGAAGATTTTTATATAAAACTATTTATTCATACTCTTGAGGAGGATGAATGTGACTGGTACAAGGCTTTACCAGATAATTCAATAGATTCATGGACCGAGATGAAAAATGCCTTTAGATTGTAATATGGGGATAAGATAGATCCTTGGTTCCTTTTATTTGAATTTGAAAATATAAAGAAAAATCTAAATGAATCTGTCCATGATTTCAATACCCAGTTCAATAAGACCTTGAATAGGCTACCTATAATCCTAAGGCAAAGTGATGGGTCTTGTTTGATAAAATATTCTGATGATTTTGATAAAAAGGTTTCTTATTACTTGAGAGATAAGAACCTGAGAACATTGAGGAAGGATTTCACCATGGCCTTACAAATAGAAAATAACATCAAAGTAGTTGGAAAGCCTCCTAAGAGAGAGGGTGTCAAGTTAATCAATCCAGAGAGGCCTCAATCAAATAAAGATGTGAATCTGGAAGAGGTTGTAAAAACTTTGGATGAAGTAGTTAAAGAGATATCCTATAAATTGGCTAGAGCAGAAAAAGGGATATGAAAAATTTCCTAGGGTCAGCACAAGCCACACGGTCAGGAGAGATTTGGAAATCATCCCAGAGGTGATCAAAGACCAGATGATAAAGGGAAAGGGCTCATGGTATCATCTAATAAACAACATCAACTCAAGGAGAATAGATTGGTTCCTGATCCTTTGACTGTCAGGGTTGTTACTGTGGAGGAGGGCAATGTTATCGAGTGGTGTGATAGGTGTTTCTTACCACACTCCCCATGTGATGTAGATCAATAAGTTGAGGAAGAAGATGATGATGAGATGTATGATGATGTGTGCATGATGGAATTCCCTACAAATGCATGATAGGGGGCAACCTCATCTAAATTGATAAGTGTCAGAACCTTTGAAAACTTTTGGGTTTTTGTTCACTAGGTATTACCTCTTCCTCCTATTAATACTTTTTAAATTAATATGGTGAAATAATTTGATCTTCCTAATCATGGGTTTGAATACTTAAGGGCCTTGATGATTAAAAATTATGATGGAGGCATCCCTTCTGAAGAGGACAGATAACTTTTGATGAATGCAGTAGTTGCTCAGGAGAAAAAATATGACACCAGAAGTAAGGTTGTCATAGGGGGAGGTCCACAAACCAAGCCAAAAGTTCCAGTTCTTACCAATATCCTGAAGGAAACCCCTAAGAAATATACATCTGGTAAAGGCCTAATTACCCCAAATAAAACCTGTGCTCCTACCCATGCCCAGACTCTAAAAACTCCTAGACTATCAGATGAAACTGTGAATCTTCCTTCTACTACTGTCCTACCCAAATATATTCCTTATGACATAGCCCAAATCTTGAGTCAGATCAAGGTTACTATTCCTATTGTTGAGTTACTCAAGATCCCTGAGCATAGGAAAAGGGCATTCAAATATTTGGGATTTAAGGAAGAAAATATTACTAAGGGAAAAAGTGTTAATAATGTAGAGATTCCTCCTATTATTGCAAAATTATAAATACCACAAGAATTGGAGGAATATTTGGGAAATTCTCTGGTTGAATCTCATTTGGATTTCAATCCATTTTTTACCACTTTTATTATTAAAGATAGGCTGGTACATAATTGCATGTTTGATTTAGGAGCCTCATTTAATGTAATGCCTTTTGAGGTAATGAATGAGTTAAATATCAAGGTAACAACAAATTTTGGGAAATGTACTTCTATGGATTCAAGAGAAGTGCCAATTTTTGGATATGTCAAAGGAATGGTAGTGTAATAAACAACTTATCTAGGAAAATTCTTAACCATGAATGTGGTTATTGTGGATTTTTGTGCCAAGTGGGGGATGTTATTGTCTAAAAAATGGGCAGCTAGTGTGGGTGGAAGTGTACAAATGGACATGTGATATGCAAAAATACCAGTGGAGGGGAACCTTGTGAACTTGTACAGTGAGAATAAAATGTTGCATATCATTGAGGGCCCTAATAATGCTTCTTATGAAGTATTGTAGACAGATGTTGATGTCGATAAATTTGTGGGCTATGTCAATTGTAAAGAGCATAAAATTGATGAGTCTGAATATCCTGAGTAGGTTGGTTCTCTTTGGACCCTAATGTTTGATGGGGCTTGTTCTAGATTTGGTAATGGTTCTAGTGTTGTCTTGATATCTCCAAGCCAAGAGGATTTTAAATTTTCTTTTAAACTCAATTTTTAGTGCACGAACAATATTGCTGAGTATGAAGCACTGCTCTTGGGTTTAAGGATTGCATGGAAGTATGGTGTCAAAAACATTATTGTTAAAGGAGATTCAGAGTTAATAGTCAAACAAGTCAGAAAGTTGTATGCTACAAAGAGTCAAAGAATGAAGCAATACAAGCATGTAATTTTGGAATTCATTGAAATGTTTGACTCTTTCAATATAATGCACCATGATAGGAAGTACAATAATGTAGTAGACAATTTGGTAGTGTTGGGATCAAGGTTTGAGAACTGTACAGTATCCCACTATTGTGAATAAGATATTAAAATATTGACTAGGCCTTCTATCCCTGATAATATCAAGCATTGGCAAGTTTTTGAAGATGATGCTTATGTCCAAAGGTTTTTATAGAATAAAGGAGAATTTTCCAATCAAATTATGGACTAGGAACCAATAGTTTGTGTAAGTTATGGTAAAGAGACCCTGTTTGGTAAAGACATTATCCAATTGAAAACCAATACTATTCCAAGAGGTTTGGTTGCATTGGAATCAAATTTTGATAATGCTAACCACATTGTTAATAGACACATGTTAGCCTTGAGAGATGTTGAAGAATATAACCTAGGCACAAAGGATAAAAATAGGAGAATATGGCTAGGCATCATCTTGAATAAAGAATAAAATAATTCATATGTCTAATTGCTAAAAAAGTACCAAGAATTCTTGGCTTGGTCATATTCAGAACTAGAAGCATACATGCAAGACCTTTTCAACAGGAAATACCCCTAAAAGCTAATGCCAAGTTGTTTAGGAAAAAGCAAAGACCAATTAATCCACTCCTTTCTCTAAAATTGCAAGAAGAGTTGAAAACGTTAAGGGATGGAGGAATCATACAACCTACAAGGTATTCTTCATGGGTTGTAAACCTGGTACCTATCCGAAAGAAGAATGGAGACTAATATTGTGTGTCAAATTTAGAAATTTAAATAAGGCATCAATTAAAGACAACTATCCCTTTCCAAATATGGATAACATGTTGCAATTGGTTACAAGTTCAAATTTGTTATCTATTGTGGATGGTTTTTTTGGGTATAACAAAGTGGTTGTGGAGCAATAAGAGAGAATTAAAGCCACTTTCACTACTTCATGGGGTACCTATATGTACGTAAGAATGTCATTTGTCCTGATGAATGTTGAAGCCACATTTTAAAGAGTAATGGATGTAGCATTCTTAGGATATATAAATGACTTCATTGTTTTGTATTAGGACGATGTAACAATTTTTTCAAGGAAGAGAAGTGATCACCCACAACATTTAGAAAAGATGTTGATAAGGTGTATGGAATATGGTATCACACTGAACCGTAATAAATGTCATTTTGGGGTTCAAAAGGAAAAGCTGCTTGGACATATAGTGTCAAAAGAGGGGGTCATAATTGATCTTGAGAGAGTGGAATCCATTAGCAAAGTTCCTATTCCATTAACCAAAAAGGGAATTCAATGCTTTTTTGGGTAGATACATTTTATTGGGAGGTTTATTTCCAACTTTGTTAAATTGACTATCTCAATCACTAATATGTTGAACAAGGATTAGAGTATCAAATGGGAAGAAGAATTTATTTAGGCCTTTACTAGGATCAAGGAGATGTTGAAAAATTCACCTTTTTTAGGAGCTCCTGATTATAAAAAGACTTTCTAAATGTTTTCGTTTGCCTCTGAGAATACCATTGCATTTGTCTTGTTACAAAAGGATGATGAAGGAGCTGAAAGACTAATTTCTTTCTTTAGTAAAGCATTACAAGGGACAAAACTGAAGTATACTATCATGGAGAAACATGCCTTATCTTTGGTCAGAGCCAAAAAGATCTTTAGGCCATATATTTTAACTTCTAAATTCATAGCTTATGTCCCTCATACTATGGTCAAGGATATCCTGTTAGAGATGCAAATTTCCAGTAAAAGATGCCGATGGGAAAATAAGCTGCAGGAATATGATATGGACATCCAAAGTAAAAAATTGGTCACACGTTTGGGCCTAGGAAAGCTATTGATATAAAGAAACCTTCAAACAATTGAGATAAATGAGGTTGAAGAATAAAGATTGAATATTATTGAGAAATTGACAAATTTTGAATGGTAAAAGGATACTATTTTTTTTTATCTCAAACATCTACATTGCCCTGAGTATTTAAGGAATAATCAAAAGAGAGCACTTAAGTTAGCCTCCCAGAAGTACATAATCACTGATTATGAGTTAGCTTGGAAAAACCCTGAGTGAGTTCTCTTAAGGTGTATCACTGAGGACAAAGCCCTGAAATTAATTACTGATTTCCATGGAGGAGTTTGTGGGGGACATTTTGGTGGGAGAGTAACAACCCATAAGATCTTAAGGGTTGGTTACTGGTGCCCAATAATTTTTAAGGATACAACTTTGTTGGTAAGAAAGTGTGAGAGTTGTCAACATTTTTCAGGAATATTGAAATCTTCAGGATCCCTCCCTTTGTAGCCAGTGTCAATTGAAGCTACTTTTAAGCAGCGGAGAATGGACTTCATTGGTAAAATGTCAGATTCTTCAAGTGCAGGCCATAAGTGGGTATTAGTGGCCACTGATTAATTCACCAAATGGGTTGAGGTAATCCCCAATAAGAAGGAAACCCACCAAATTTTCATGGATTTCATTTTGAATTATATCATTCACAGGTTTGGAGTACCTGCCAAAATAATTGATGACAATGCCATGCGATTTTGAGCTAAAACTTTGGTGGTTATGTGTTAGGAGTATGGGATAAATTTTTCATATGCATCCAATTATAATCCCCAAGGTAATGGAAAGGCTGAGGTGAGTAACAAATTGAAAATAATTAGAAGAACTTTGGAGAGAAATAAAAGAAAGAGGGGTGAGAAATAGAATTTTTTGTTTGGGATGACATAATTACTATTAAAAGAGCTACTAGAAAGAGCCCATTTGAATTGGTGTATGGAACTCGAGCTCTAATTCCCCTACATATGCAATTATCTTCATATCAATTCATCTAACAGTTGAAGGACCAAGAGTTTAGTCCCTATGATGCATGGATCAATCAAATTGTTGAACTAGATGAAGAGAGAAGGGAATCTGATCAAAGACATGTGAATTTTAGGGAGAAAATGATTAAATTGTTTGACAAAAAGGTTACCCCAAGGGTTTTAAGTGTAAGATATCTAGTGCTACTATGGGATAGAAGACATGAGGATAAGGGAAAACATGGAAAGTTTGATGCATTATGGATGGGCCCTTATTCTATTGATATTAGGATCAACGAGTATACCTTCTTCCTAAAATATCTAGATAGGGAATTGCTTGAGTTACCTGTTAATGGTAGGTACTTGAAACATTTCCTAGATTGATTTCTCAGAATCAAGGCACGCATCATTATATTATGTACAGTCTTTTTGTTCTTTTTCATTTATGTGTTTTTCTGGTTTGGTTTGTCTCAGTCCTTGGTAGCCTATTTTTGTCAGTTTCTTAGTTTGTTCTTGAGAGATTGGAAGTTATTTTTCTACTTTGCAAGATTGTTCTTGAATCTGTTACCCAATGGATTTTTGGCACATGGTCTATTATGTTGTTCTTGCGGCACTCATTGGGAGTTCCCATCCTAAGTCCGAGCCGATGTTGGTGCCCAATTGTAATCTCGCCCCTTTTTCATTTAAAATTTCTTAATTCACATGGTTAGAAGTATTTTTTGTCTCCCTGTATAGATGCGTGAAAAATTTATCCCTCATTTAGTTGTCATTTTTAATCCTTTCCTTGGGTCATGGATCACATTAATTCTTGGTATTATTTACAGTCTTCTCTCCATAAGGAAAATTTTTGTTGTTGGGCGTCTTCCACGATTATGTCTTCTCTATAAATCCTATCCCAACATCTGTGGATACGGGGTCTTTTCTGATTGGATGTGGCATGGTGGCTCTAACTGATATTTTGATGCATTATGATGAAGGGCTTGAAAGTATAAGGTAAACGCCTAAGACTCACAAAAGGAAATGTGGAGGGCCTGTGCTCATTTGAGGATCTGCCTCTGGGTCTTACCTTTAGAGTTGCGCCAAGGACACAGGTGGAGGCTTACGCTAGATCCTCTTTATACTGAGACTTCTCAATGACTGAAGCAACTTTCTTGGGCCTGGGACACATGGAGGGCCCGCGCCTGTTTGGGGACCTGCCCCTAAATTTTATTTTTGAAAGAGCACTAAAGAGACACGTGGAGGTTTCCACTGGATCTTCCCATGCTTAGAATTTTCAAGTGGCCAATGAAACTTATCTGAGCCCGAGACACGTGGAGAGCCCGCACTTGTTTGGGGTCTTTACTTTTGGACACCATATCAAAAGTGCACCAAAAAGACACGTGGAAGCTTCTGCTGGCTGCTCTTTATACTGAGACTTTTTCAATGGCTGAGGAAACTTTCTTGGGCCCAAAGCACATGGAGATTCTACACTCCTTTGAGGTCCTGCCTTTAGAATTCATCTTTGAAGTTACGTTGAATAGACATGTGGAAGCTTCCACTGGACCTTCCCATGATCATAATTTTTAGCGACTGATGCAACTCTCTAAGGTTCTAAACACGTGGAGGGCCTGTGTTCATTTGGGAACTTTCATATGGACTTCACCTCTGTAGTTGCACCAAGGAGACACCTGGAGGATTCCACTCACTCCTCTTTACACTTGGGTGACTTGGAATCACGGTGCAAATATGTGGTATAATTCATGTGAGGACACTCATTTCTGAGAGGCATGAATATAGGTATATATTCCTCAAGGTGTATTCTCGAAGGTGAAAAGGATTGCTTATCACATCAAGCCATATGGATCCACTTGAGAATTATTAAAAAATGGATTTCTTAAACTGAAAAATAAAATAATGTCAAAATTTATGACATGGCATCCCAGTCATAGTTGAGGAACTGAGAAATGTGACCAGTTCATGATTTATCGACATAGCAATAGAAAGTAAGATATTTTCAAGGGAATAAACATGATTAAATGGTATGTTGTAAAGAGGAATATTATCTTGAAGATTTAGAATTTTGGGGGGAAATTTAGGAAGAGTGATGAGTGAAATTGTATAAATGCAATGAGAATACTCTTGCATAAGGGGTTAATTTTTCTGAGAAAGTTTGAGAAAAACATTTTCCCAAGAGATTGTCTGAGAAACTTGTTTATTTCCCTTTTTTTGTAGATTTAGTCATGTCAAGATGGTTGAAAGTGTACATCCATTGAAAATCTATGATATTGTTGAAGAAACTCTCCCCTGCTGATGAATCTAGTGAACCTTGAATGAATTTGTGTTGATCATGAGCATAATTGTGTTTCCTTTTATTTCATAATGTTTTCAAATATTTTTTCATTTTCCTATTGCAATCTTATGTTAAAATCTCTCTGAATCACATAAGATGTTATCCACGTGGTAGTATTGTGGCATTTCCAATTTCATTGTGAGGAGAGCTTTCATCTTGTAATGAAATAAACAATTTAAAATCACTTTACTTTCACTGTGTTGACAAAGATTGTTTATTAGCCTATGAGTGTATCTTAGGCATGACTAATCAGGGATTTCCAACGTTTTATTGAGTCTTTAACATGAGCCTTTGTGTTGAATTCTTGAAGAGTGTATGAAATTGTGCATCTCTGGGCCTCCATTGATACACACCTTCTAGTTGAAGGAATATTTTGGCTATTTTGAAGCATTTTGTCTATGTGTGTTCCAATATTTGTAAAGGATCTCAAATATATGGTATAATAAACTTTATCTTGCTTAAATTCCCACCAAAAAATTCTCAAATGCTAAATCCTACATGAACTACCCGTGTTTGGACTATGTATCCACAAAGATTTAACAAATTTCACTACCAAAATATACGACAATCACGTTTCAATTATTGTCTTTAGTAACCCAAACCTTGTCCAAGAAACATCTCCACTCTCTAGTGTGACAACTCATGAGAGTTAGATTGTGTTGTATTGATCATATTTTGTCAAGGTTTTCATGAAAATTGTGCAAAGAAGGCTCCTTGATATCCTTCACCAACACAGGTTACAGAAGGGGTCCTCTCACCCTAGTTGAAGGTAGAACCTAAAGTAGTGAGGGTAGATCAAACCCTTAGTAAGGTGATATCCATTTCTCCAATGCTTGAGTGTCAGTTGAATCCCTTCCCCAGATACAAAATGACTTATATCATGATTTTTCTATCTCTAAGCATCCTGCCATTTTTGTGATGCTGCTCAGCCCTTGTAGGAGAATCAATTTGGATACCAACACCAAAGTGGCACTGTTGCTGGGGAATATTTTTACAAATGTGTACACATATAGACCTATGTAATGTTTCTTACATGGTTTAAGTATAAATAAGTTGTTTAAATGTCATCCTTTGTTGAGATTTGTAAGATTTGTGCAATATTACAAGTTCATTGTGTAGTATTTCCAGTTTCTAGTGGTTATTACACTAATTTTGCATCAATAGTGATAAATGTGGGTAAAGGAAGGTTGGATCTGTTAAGATTTGCAGAAATTAAGCCTCGATAAACACTTAACAAGTTACTTATAGTGTATTTGCACAAATAAGGTTAAAATCCTTAGTGGTGACTCCGTGTTGAATTGAAAATTTAATGATTACCAATGTCTTAACCTGTGTCAAGTGAAATTTTACATCGATATTTACAAAGCTGGAGGGAAGAAGGTATTTCTTCACTAGGGATCCTACTAAAAAGTTATTTCTAGAACTAGGAAAAGTAAATTCAGAAGGAAAACATGTCTGGAAAGTTGTTGGAAATAAAGAATAAAAAAAGAAGATATCAGTTATGAAAGGTGATCAATTTGTGGTTGAAGATTACCATACATCTTCAAGTGATTATGAACTAAGCAATCTGTTTATAAATTTGAGTTCTTCAATTAGATAGGGGCCATCATTTGTGTCTAAAAAGAATGCCTCTCAGTTTTCCCCTATTTTTTCCAAGGTTGATAAGGTTTTCCAAGAAACTGAATAATTAGAGCTTATTTACTTTGAGAGTTATACTCATGTGCCCTAGAGAACCCTCATCCCTTATCATTTTGAGGCAATATGGTTCAGCCTCCACCTAGACCTCTTTTTGTCGTCAATAATTTTGGACTACTTATGTGCCAAACACTAACTTAAATGGTGTGGCTTTGTTTAATCTTTTATACATCGTTTGATATGCCCAAAGTATTGCAAATACTTTATCATCCCAATCCTTTCTTCCAACATCACAATTTTTTTTCAATGTCTGGCTCAAAATCTTGTTGAATGCCTCAGTAGTCCCATTTTCCTAAGAATGATATGGTGTAGTCTTATGGTGTGCAATCATGAATTCATCCAATAAAATTCAGATTGTGTCATTTAGAAAATGTGTGCCCCTATCATTGGTCAAACTTAAGGTCATCCATACCTTGTAATAATATTTTCCCATATAAACCTTGCTAATGTAACCATTGTACAATCCTTTGTAGGTGCTACTCCTACCCAACTTGTGAAATAGTCTATGCAGGTAATGATATAACACGATCCAATCATGTGTGCGGCTGGTGAAATAGGACCAACAAAATATATATCCCATTTTTCAAATGATTCTACACTAGTAATAAGTCTTAGAGGCATTTCCTCTTAGTTTCCTAGTTTCTCAAAGAGCTAACAATGATCACAAGCCTTGCAATATGTTTTACAATCTTTATGCAGGGTCTTCCACCATAATCCAATGAGTAGAATATTACGCATATTGGTGTCACCTGCATAGTGGTTACCACCATGAGCTTCCTCCATGATGTCCATACATTCATGTTCCAGTACATAACGACATAATATGTCATCCCGACCTAGCTTATACAGGTCATCACTAATCAACATATAGGGTGTCGTGTGTATAGCAAGTTGTTTCTTCTTTAAGGATTTCATTCCTTCTGGTGTCATACCTATTCATAGAAATACAAAAATGTCTTCTAATTCCAATGGTGCATGTTATAACCTATATAATTTTGCATCAGGCATGGTATCTTCAATTGCATGTGCCTATTCTCCTTATTTTATTCTAGATAAATGGTCTAGTCCATAATTTCTTTTCCTTGGTTTTACCACAGTTGTAAAATAAAATTCTTGAAATAAGATTACCCATTTGCATATGCGCCCTTGTAAATGGGATTGTTTTCCAAATACTTCAATGCCATGTGATCCGTATAAAATAAAAATGGTGTAGCTAGTAGGTATTTTTTGAATTTATATAATGCATAAATCACTGACAAAGCTTCGCATTCTGTAGTTATGTAATTCATAGCTGCGGGAGTCAAATTTTTACTAGAAAAATAGATAGGAAGATCTATAATACCTTCTCCAGGATAATCCAACACCACACCAATGGTATTGCCAAAGGCATCCACATGTACATGAAATGGTTGGTCCCAAGAAGGAAAGCATAAAATAGGCGTGGTAGTGAGTTTCTCCTTCAATATCTCAAATGTGTGCTGCTGTAGTTTTCCCCAGTAGAATGGACCTTTTCCTTTCAGTATCTCCTCTAAAGGTGTAGAAACCTTGGCATATCCCTTTATGAATTTTCTATAATACCCAGTGTGACCCAAGAATCTGCACACCTCACTTTGATTGGCAGGCTCTTTTAGGCCGATAATGACTGCAACCTTTGTTGGATCAACCAACAAACATTCCTTGCAGATTATGTGTCCTAACAATATCCCAAATGGTGTAGGAAATATGCACTTCTTGATGTTCAAATATATACTCAACTGTCTGCATATTTCAAACATCAAGCACAGATTGTCACAATGATCTTTAACCAATCCATACACCGTACAATCATGTAAATAAACCTGCAAGAATTTGTGAATAAAATCCTTGAACGCTTGAACAACTATGCGTGAAAATATAGAAGGAACATTTTTCAGTCCAAAAGGCATCACAATATAGGAAAAAATTCCCCATCCAGTAGTAAAATTAGTATTTTCCTACTCCTCCTGGGAAATCCTAACTTGGTGATACCCATAGGACCCATCTATAAACGAATAGATTTCGTGCCCTGCAATGCCTTCTAGTATTTCCTCAATGAATGGTGTAGGAAAGAGATCAATCAAACATGTAGCATTCAGCTCCCTGTAGTCCACACAAATCCTAATATGACCATCCTTCTTGATACTGATAACCATTGGACTAACCCATTCATACTCGTCTAGGGGCTTGATGATTCCAGACTTCAACATTTTGTCAATCTCATCTTTGACCTTTTCAGACAAGTTGGGGTTCATCTTGTAGGGTCTCTTTATGACTGGGCACACACCCTATTTAATATTTATCTTCATTTCTCCTAATTATTTATGCACACCTTTAATTTCATGGTATCCCCGATGGAATAAGTCTTGATAATGGAGTGTATTGGCATTCAGCTCCCCCTTCTTTCGATGCTTCATATGGATCATTATATCTCTAAGAATCCTAGTAGAGACATAATACTTCATGATTAACTAGAAGAGTGACCAAAAGAGGTCCCAAGAAATATTAAATACCTATGTGTTACTTCCATCCACTTGTTTCTGATATGAGATCTGAGAGATGCCTTGGTTTTCATCAACATCTACTCTTGGTGAGACCCCATTATTCCTTCTAGGCTCTCATGACCTGTTTTACCTTCTAGCCTGCATATTAGGACCTTGAAAAATCATTCTTTTCCTTGTAGGACCATGATAATCCCTAAAAACAAGTCCAATGTTATTATAGTTGTAGCTTACAATAGAATTCCTTCTTATAACCTCTTCATTTCTCTAATCTTGAATTGATGGTTCATAGAAACAATACCTGCCAACATGACCAATATCATGAAAATCGTAGCACACCACACTCTTTTTTTTCTCACTCCTACTATCCCTCTAAGGGTGATCATCTATAACAAACCTCTTACACTCCTTATCCCTATGATCAAATCCATTACAAGTAAAACAATATCTATTAAATGATGTTTAATATCTTGAAGCATTAGGCTACCTTATGGAATTTTTCTTCACATTTTATTTGGTATCTTTATAATTTTTCTTTTCATTGATGCTTGGTTAAATATTCTTCTTACCTGAATCATTGTCTTCTTGTATTATTTCCTTTCCTTTGAGGTCATTTATAAACCCCAATCATAATCTATCTGCTATTAATCTTTGTTTTCCAAGAAGATCATCAAGATACTTAGTGATTTTCTCAAATTTCTAAAATGACTTAGCATTCTTAACAGCCTCTAAAAAATATTACCTTATAAACTCTATATCCGCTTCAAATGTGGTGCACTTACTCTCTTTATCTTGCAAATTTGTGACTAGAAACTTTACCTTTTCTTCTAGCTTCCTGAATGTCTCATTTAGCTTGCTTATCTCCTACCAATGCTTCTATTCTAGATTATGAATCTTATCCTCATATCCTTTGACTATATATCTTAGCTTCTTGTTCTTATTTTCAGCATGCCTAAACTCATTTTGGATACACACTAGTTCATCTTCAACATCGTCTTCTTCTTCATCTTCAGAATTTACGCAGTCACCAAAAATTATAGGGCCATTAATAATAGATTTAGCAACATATTTGGTCATAAACAAGAACTCATATCCAACCTCTTCATGATCATATTCAGAAACAAAATTTGAAACACCACTACTCACCTCAGATAAGAAATAATCTTCATTTTTTGTAGAAACTTCTTTTACCCTTCTTCTTAAAGTAAAATTTTTTCAAGTTCTTCTTACCTTTTGTACTTATGATTCTTCTTGTCATGATCATCCCCCTGGTATTCATCACCTTCCTTTTCATGACTATGAATAAATTTAACAAAATTTACCTTCTTCACCGTAATTGAAACACTTAAAAGCGAAGCTTACCTTTGTACTTACTAGATCCAACATTCAGTCTTCTAGGAACCATTGTAAATAACTCATCATCATCAACATCCTTAGCTTTCTTCCCCATTTTCTTCATCTTAGAATTGAAGGAAATATCCTTCTTGACATGTTTATCATTCAAAATTATTATCTCATATGCAGTCAAGGTCCCATGTAAATCATCCATTTTTAAGAGAGTCAATTCTTTGTCCTCTTTAATAGAAGATATAATAGAATAAAATATAGGAGTAAGAGATCTAAATACATTTTTTTACTACTCCCTCTTCCTTCACATATTCACCTAAACCTTTCATGTTCTTGAAAACCTTGTCAAACCCAAGAAAATATGAAGCAATAGGTTCATCATCATTAATTTTCAACCCTTCAAACTGATTCCTGAAAGACAAAAGATTATATATACTTACCTTAGAGTCTCCTTCATACAATACCTGAAGTTTCTCCCTCATGGATTTATCTGATTTTCAATGCATTACCTTCACAAGTTCAGAAACAACCAATTACATTCAGATCCTTGGAATTGTCACTACAAGTCTTCTTGTCTACAATAATAGTTGTGGGAGTAGGAGGAGAACAATTATCATCCTGCACATATTTCCAAATATAAAACCCTAAGGATATGATGTGAGTCCTCATCCCCAGACTCAAAAAATAATAGTTCACTCCATCAAACAATGGTGCCTTGCTAGAAGAAGAAACACTCTATTGACTTGCCATTTTTGTGCTTCAAGGATATCCTTTCAAGTGATCAAACTTCTTCAAAATTACTTGTTTTGATACCAAATATTGGAAGCATAATAGACTAAGGGGGGTGAATCAGTCCTTATAAAACTTTAACAAATTCAAATTTTCTTACTTAAACCATAAAACATCCAACCATTCATTAATGTGTGTTTAACATTCAATAAAATCAACATAGCCATGAAAGAGACACAAGGACATAAGATATAAGTGGAAAAAACTCAAGGGGAATAAAATCCAATGAAACTTCTTATTATATTAATCAAATAAAAATTATTTAGTGAAGCACCAATTTCATAAGGAGAAGGAACCCCTAGTGTAGTAGAGAACCAACTCTACAAGGAGCACCAACCCCTAGTTTAGTGAAACATAAACTCCACAAGGAGGATAAAACCCCCTAATATGATCAAGAAACAAATCATCCACCTTTAGATGAACATATATTATGTCTTTTTTCTGACACAATTGATGGTGATCACAACTTCAACTCACACACCTTCAAAACATTTTCAAACCATCTCTTCCTCAACTCTCTTTATCTTCTTCTTTCATGGACTAATTTAGCTTCAAAATCTTTCACACATGATATATAATACTTACATCTTCTTCATCTATGATTTTATGCCTTCATACATGTTTCACACTCACATTGGGGTCACACTTTTCGCTCTCTCCTAGCTAGTTCAAATTTGAACCAAACGTTTACTTTTATACTCTTATCTTCTCATTAACATAACCTAGGTAAGTCCTAAAAATTAATTATACAAATACAACTCAAAAAAATATCAATAAACTCATACACATTCATAAAATAAATCCATTTAGGTCGGCCATGTGCAAGCACCCCAAGCAGGCTAAACATTTGCCCAAACCCGCATCACCTAATTCACCAAAGACCACAAACCTCACCACCATGATTTTACAAACCACTAAATATCTCACACATGTCAAATATTACATAAAAACATCATTTATGGTAGTACATTATCTTTCACAAATCAAATTTTTCATATGACTACCATAAAGGCTCATATCCTTCTCAAAACAATTATTTCCAGGAACCAGTCTTCACCTATCATACTATAGATCACCCAATAAAATCTCAAATTTTTCATATATACATGCATTGGAAATAAACTAACCTTTAGATAAAATCCATTCTTTCTATATCTCATGAAACATCCATACACACAAATGACACTTACTTTCCTCTTCACCAAACTGTGTTGTCCAAAAAGTAATTTTAGGAACATAAATGGTTTACAACCTTTCTTCCACTTTAAATACCTTAAAATTCATTCAATAGGTAAAATATTCATCCCTCTTCACTCTCCAAGTGATAGCAAGCATCAACCAATCCAAAACATGATACTTATACCTCAATCTTCTAGCATGTGCAATCTTGTCCTAAAAGATAAACAACATTCTTCTTCACACATTAAGATGTTTCACCTATTAAATATAATTATCAATAGACAAAAATTATACCATTGGAAATAAATTTAAATATACTTTCAATAACATCTTACATTTCCTTCCAAATCCAAGTGGAAGGCCTTCAACAAGGTCAATCTTTGAAACTGTTCCAAAACTTCCCTTTTTGGTCTCAAGGACCAATATTCATAAATATGGCATAATTTTCCCTCTAGGACCTCAACCATGACCTCAACCAAGATAAAAACAATGTTAATTTATTTCATTCCTCCTTTGGACAAAGTTTTCACAAATTGAACTTCTTCATAAAACTTGCCTGTTTGAGTGGGGTCCAAAAATCATCACATACTCTACCATAACTTTATATAAATATTGAGGAGTCCTATACAAAATAAAATCATCATAATATAAATAATAATAAAAATAAATTCTTGTCACTCTCGACCTAGGGATTCAAACTCATAAAAAGCAATTTACCTTATTAACATTCATTCATAAAAGTTTGATGATTCAATGATCTCATTATTTTTTAGAAATTATATTATCTCAATGTAAAAACATATCTTAAATCCAAAAGGTCCCATGCAAAGCACACAATTCGTGGTGATCATAAAAAGTTACAACTCGAGCTGGAAAGCACCTTCTTCTCAACCCTGTTTCACCAATAACACTATAAATTGAAAAATATTATTCTTGGAAACCTTAAATTTGTCCCCCAAAATTGTGACACACCTTAATAAAACATCCAATCATAAACATGACTCAAATATGCCTTTAACTTTACCACCACTAGAACTTGTATGACTAGCCCTTAGGTTTTTACATGTTATAGGCCAAGACAAATTGAAGCAACACTAACACCAAGAATGAAACATCTCAATAATGCATATACATGATTAAAAAATATACCATACCTCCATGAGTGATCTTAAGATATTACACACACCTGAAAGTGCCTATAATGCCTAATTAGGCCACCGATCACTAGGATTAGGCCTAGTGTACACCATGACCAAGTAGACAAACATCATAGATAAAATTGATAGCTCTAAAAAAGGACCTAAAACAAATAGTACAACATGTCGCACACCATTTTATGCCTTTATGAACTATCATGGCTGTATACCTCATCATTTGGTCTCCAAACACCTAGACTAGGTCTAGATAAGGACTTGAAACAAAGTTCTTCAACCCGTACATGCACTCTGAAACTTGTGTGAGTTACTAAAAAATAACAAAACATGATATCCATACTTATAAAATGATGCTAAAGTCATCATGAAACTCAAGACACCATGCATTATCACCTAGAATAGTTAGGTCACCTGATTGGGTTTACAAGACCATACCAATCTCTCCTTGTTCACTCATGCAACCATGAAATAACTTGAATCTCCATCTCATCATTACAATGAGAATATTATATCGCTACTCCAACATTGTATTTTTCATTAATGGGATTTTACATCAGTGAAAAACCTAAAATTAACATTCCAACACTTATCATGTTGAATTTGATGATCTTGGCCTTATTAACTAAAAAATAGGGGTGCAAGGAGAAATAAACATTTATCTAAAACTCTTTGAAATAGTAAATTTGTCATAATCAGTCATAGATATTATTTTAGATGAGTGGGCTAAGGAAAGGTATGAATTTTATCCATATGACATTGCTACTGAGACATGTTTAGGTACTTATGACATCTAAGAGGAGGTTTCTTGTACCCCAAGTGTAATAAAATAAAATTAGGAGGGTTCTTAGGTACTATGGAGGATGTTTTTTGATGGATACATGAGTAAAAATGGAGCTGGATCAGGTGTGGTTTTTATTTCCCCAAAGGGTGAGAAGTTTATTTTTTCTCATTGGCTTTAATATACATGTTCTAAGAACATAATTGAATACAAGGAATTAGATCATGGACTATGATTAGCTGAGAAGAGGCATATTAAGAGGTTATATGTTTTTAGGGATGTCGAATCGGTTGTCTACCAAGAAAGGGGGAAGTGTGATACCAGGTACAATCTCTTAAAGGCTTATAAACATGGAGTTTGAGACATACATGAGAGTTTTTAAGATATTATTCTCCAAGTATTTCCAAGAAAGTTAAATGTGGAAGTTGATCAGATGGTTGTTGTAGGTCACAATTTGTCCCACCTAGAGATATCATTCATCGAAACGATCAAAATTTCAATATTATGGTGAGATCACCCATCTTGGAAAATAACAAGAGTTAGAAATTCTTTGAGAGAGATGAGAAAACTAACCATTTTATTGATAATGAAGATGATTTCTAATCTAAGTTGAAGTCAAGGCTACAAGAAGGCTATGTGCATCAGGTTATCTAATTAAGAAGTAAATAACTACTGAGATGTTTGGGTACTATCAAAATCATTTTAATCTATGATGATGAATTCAAAGGAGAAAACAAAAATTTGATGAATAACAAATAATACTATCAAAAGGTTGTGATTTCCCAAGATATGGAGTTTTTTCTTGGGAAGGTATGCAATGAAACTAAGAAACAAGTTTTTGTGTCCTTATGTAAGCAATACCATGATAAGTTTTCATGGAACTATGAATATCTTAATAGTTTCAATCTTGAAATTATGTAGCATGCAATAGATCTTGACCCTGGAAATGTCAAGCTTGTCAGGTAAAAGTGAATACCTGCAAATCCCAAGATATAAACCCTTACGAAGAAATTTCTTTCCAAATTCATAGAGGCCAAAATTATTTTTCCTATAAATTACTCTACTTGGGTGGAAAATTAGTTCATGTATGGAAGAAAAATGGGTAGATGAGGCTATGTGTTGATTTTAGAGACCTAAATAGAGCCTCCTTAAAGGATCACTACCCTTTTCCCTCCAAGTACCATTTTTTTTAAATAGTAGCATGGGATGCCAAGTTATCCCTTCTTAATGCATATTTCAGATACAATAAAATTTTATTTAAAGAAGAGGACAAGTATAAACCAACTTTTACTACTACATGGGGAACATATGCCTATGATAAAATTCCTTTTGGGTTATTTGATATTGGTGCTAAATTTCATAGGGCCATGTATTCTTATTTAAAGGGCTTCATAAAAAAATTATTCTAATTTACTTGGATGATATCACTCTTTTATCAAAAGAAGGTGAAGATCATATGGAACATATTGAGAAAATGTTTGAAAGGTGTAGGGATTTTACAATGTCACTCAATCCAAAGAATTACATCTTTGATGTACCATAAGAAAAACTCTTGGGTCATTTTGTTTCAAAAGAAGGTATATCTATTGACCTAGATATAATTTCAACCATCCTTTCTCATTCCTATCCAACACATAAGAAAACATTACAATCCTTCCTTGGTAAGATCAATTTTTTAAAGAAATGTTTTCCTAACTTTGCAGGATCGGTGAAACACATCACTTAAATGTTGAAGATGAATGCTCCTTTCAAGTGGAATAATAAAGGAAAGGATAAATTCAATAATATCAAGGAGGAAATAACTCAAGATCCCACTCTCACTAACCCAAATTATGAAAAATATTTTATCTTGTATGCTTACGAAGATAAATGTATTATGGAAACCTTTCTAATTTAGAAAATTGATGAGGGTTTGGAGAAATTGATGGCTTTCTTTACTAAAAAATTGAAGGAACATGAGCTAAGATACATCTACATGGAGAAAAAAGTCTTTTCATTCATGAGGGATCTCAAAAAATTAAAGCATATGCTCTCCAAGAGTCCTATCAAGGTTTTTATTTCTCATCCTAGCATGAGAAATTTTATAATGGTGGAAGAGGTTAGTGAGAAGAGATATTGATGGGTGGAAAGAATCTAGGAATATGATGTCACAATCAAAGATAAAAAATTGGTTATAGGTACAGGACTGTGTGAAGAATTCATATTGGATGTTATTAATGATGAATAAGAAGCTTCTTACGCCTTAGAAGAAGAATAAAAATGATTAACAACAAGTATACCTAAGGGAAATAAATTTATGGGTAGCATGGATAAGTTCCTGGATATTGGATATTATCCCCTTGTGTTGGATACGATAAAAATGAGAAACTTTAGGCATCAATCCATTCCTTATGTCTTAATAGATGACATCCTTTTCAAGAAAATCCTAGAGGGAGATTTTCTTAGATGTATTAATGGAGATCGAATTGTGATAATGCTTAGTGAATTCAATGAAGGTTTGGTTGGTGGTATTTTTTATCCAAGAGCTAAATCCATGAAGATCATAAGGGATATATATTTTTTTCCCACACTATTCATCGATATTCATTCATGGGTTAGAAAATTTGGATAATGTGCCTTATTTATAGGTAAGAATATGTTAGCGACCCTTCCACTTCCCCATTTAATTTAGACCAAACCCTCTCTTAATGGGATCTTGACTTCATTAGAATGATCAATCCAGTGTCTAGTGTTGGTCATAAATGGGTCTTGACAACCACTGACTACTTTTCCAAGTGGATCGAGGTTTTTACATTCAAATTATCTACTGAGAAAGTCATTTTGGACTTTTTAGAAGAGATTGTGACTAGGTTTGGAGTCCCTCGTATGATTATCTAATAATTGTAAAGGTTTTATTGGATTTAAGATCTCTTATTAGGCTCTCAAATGTGATATTTATGTAAAAATATTCTTCTAACTATTAACCTCAATGTATTGGCCGATCTGAGTCCACTAATGAGAATTTGATCATGATTATGAAAACAACAATGAAGATAAATCAACAGTAGTGGGACACATAAGTCATACATACTTTTTGGGTTGAGAGGATCATACAAAAAATATCAATAGGTAATTCCACCTTCATCCTTATGTATGGTATAAAGGCTAGGGTTCTAATATCTCTTAATTTTACTTCATTAGAGCTAACCCATCAGTTGAAATTAGAACCTAAAGATGCAAGAGAAGCTGGAATAGTAGAGATGGCCAAGTTAAAAGAGTTGAGGAAATCAACTATGAATAAATTAGAAGAGCACTAAAATATAATTAAGTAGTGGTTTGGTAGAAAATATAGAGAGAAAATATTTAAAAAGGGAGACCATGTTTGAAGTGGGATGAAAAAAGAGGTAAACTAGGAAGAAACTCCAACATTTATGTGCTATCTAGTGGATCATACATCAACTTAGCTTACTAGAAAGATAATTATTTTAACCTATCAAATATCAAAGGGGAATTACTTCAGATCCTAGTTGATGGGATTTATCATAAACCCTCTTATTGAGAGGGGTATGTTTTACCTTGTGCATATTAGATTAGAATTTTCTTCCCCCAAGTTCTCTTCAACACATTATCTTACTGGTAGTATAGTTTCATTTCCCTAAGTGCTCAACATAATTTTCATGTGGTTCACAATGGAATTTTTTAGTTGCATTTTTGTTGGAGGAGGATATGAAGAAGATACAATCTAGTAGAGTTAGGAAATGAAGAGGTTGAGTTGCAAGAAGAAAGTAAAAAAGAGTTCATATCAACTTGTAATCATTCAATATTATGAGAGAAGAACTTCTAACAACTTCATTCAGGGATTTTTCAAGCAATGGATAATAATATCAGTTTCAAGAAAATTTTCATCTCTCATTGAAGATCATGTTTGTTGTAAAATTGATCACATGGTAAATTTTGTAAGTTTAGAGAAGGTCTTATGATGGAAACAAAGTGTTTTGGATCAGTTCCAAGGTGAACTATCTGCCCCTAAGATCATAGGAAAATCCATGTTGAGTTCACACTTCATACTGTCTAATCAAAGTTCTTCACCCTTCATCCATGGATTAAATTAGTATTTTTTGGGACAGTTTACAAGTTTTAGTAAGAAAATTAAGAAATCATCTTTCCAAAGATCAATTTCAGGTAGTTTCATGTCAGTGTTATGTCCATGAAGGTTCATGGGTAAGTGTTTCAAGTTTTTTAGGCCTAACTCGATGCCTAATGGATATAAGAAGGCCAATGATAGTCAAAAATTGTAATTTTTAGCAAGAATAGGGGAAAATAATGAGGATTAACCTTTTGAGGAATTGACGGAATAGTTTCATCATTACCTATGCTCCTCGCATCTCCGTTCTAACTGCTTTGCAATAGTTATTAGGAAAATTGGACTTTATAGGAGCAGTTAGAATTGTTCTAATGTTCCTCAACTTTCCCATGTACATACACTAAGTGCAATGAGGAATAGGGGAAAAGCATTGGGTAAATTTTCCTTTTTGGCACCGAGGAAAATGTTTTGGGGTTATGAAGGTTCCCCAAACCTCTGCAATAGCTGACATAGGAGTAAAGTGGGCATCACTTAAGGTGGAAATGTCAAGCAATAAATGAAATCTTGGAGCAGTTATGTTGTTCCATGAGTTCCCCAAATATCTAGGAAGATTGAATAATGGAGACATGGATGAGACAGGAAAGTTAGTGGGAAAAATGGGAGTCTCATGACCTTTTAGAATGTTCCCATGCTCAAATGGTTATCCAATCAGATGATGAGGGAGATACTGGAGACAAGGCAAGGTGAGGTCGGAGAAGTTAGGTGTAAATAACACATATGGAATGTTCCCCACTTCCTTCACTTTGCTACAAGAATGATAAGTCTACCCAAGAGTAAGATTCATTAAATTAGCCTTTCAAGCCAAATGAGGAAAATCCCTTGGCTCCACTTGTGATATTGAAATCTACATGGAAATAATTTTTTATCTAGAACTCCAAATTGTATAAAATTTGTGGCATTGGAATTGTCTCTTCGAGAGTTTCACTTTGACATCAAGAAACGAAGAAAATGATATTGTTTCGAGGGTAAAATTTGAAAACATAGGATTTGGAGTGAAAATGTGCAGTTCAAATATATCAAAACATTTCAACCATTCCACCAACCAAAATTCATTGCTTAATGGTTCCCATCCCTTGTCCTACTTCCACTTAAGCGATCTGATTACTTAATTAGGGAGGAAAAAAGGTTTCCCTTGCTTAAAATTATAGGAAATTATGTATTTTGGTAATGGGTAGTTGGAAATGGGTCATTTATGGTTGTTTAGTTCACCCCTCTCCCATTATATATATGTAAGTTATTATGCATGGGAAATGGGTTATTTTGTGAATAATTTAGAGCTCTCCTTGGGATTTTTTCATTTTCTACACCTCTAAACCTATGTAATTATGTTTTTATAGGTTTTACAAACATATGTCTTATGAATGCAAAAGTAAATTACTTTAAATGACAAACAATTATGGTTCATTCCTTTAGATGTTTATTTGATGTGAATATCTTGCCCTTTTCTCTATTTCAAATCTATTCACTTGTATCTTGTAAAACTATGTGTTTCCCTTTTAATTATTGCATATACAGTTGCATTTTTGTCTCTATACGTTAGATTTGAACCATGATTTAGCTTTGGTGCATCACCACCTTCATTTTTCACTCTCTTTTCAACCCTGGTTCCTGCAAATTTGTATTTTAGATTTAGTTTAGTTGCATTTTGAAGCTATAGGTTTGTTTATTCGACTAAAATAGAAGGAACCAACCTTCTCTAGAGTTTTGTCTCACTTTTCAAGGTCCCACACTTGGATACAATCTCATGTTACTAAGAAGTATTGTTGTTCATCCATGATCATGTAGAGGGTGCTACCTCTATATGATTACAAGAATTATGGAAGGATTGTGCATAGATAATAAGTATGGGAATATAACCTTGGTTAGAGTATTTTGTACATGAAGTTTTGTCATCAAAACTTAAATAACATGCATACCTATGGGGTCAATGCAATAAAATTCACTACAACATTTGGAGAAAATACTGTTACATAAATAGACAAACCAATTTCATATTAGAGCCAAGTAATACTCTAGAAAATTTGAAATATGGGGGAAACATCATTTCTAAATTTGTAAATAGTTCCACTTTTCAACTATTGTGCATCACCTTTCACGTCATTAATGTGATATTTATAATAAATTAATCCAAATTTATATAATAAATTTATGTTTATGCTAGGCTAACATCACTTCCTATAGGGAAACGTTATGATGACATTATCATGATTTTAAGGTATCTTTAGTGTGTCAACTATAATGCAACATTAACTTAAATGAAGCTCATTTTTTAACATGAAATTTCCAGCATTGTAAGGTTGAATTAAAATTTTAACTAAAACTTGACTTTATTTCTCAAAAATATCTTGAATATTAGATGCATTTAAAATCCAACTATTTGTTGACATTATATGCTTACTATAACCTAACTTTAGACATGAATTTTTTATGCTTTTATATACCCCCAACTACAATTCATCTATAATATAACTATACCTTGATTATAACATTCAACTATAGTGTGACTATAAAATTATACTATATATGGATTAAAAAATTTGACTATATATTGGATATAGTTTGAATATAGAACTCAACTATAGTTAAAATTTATTTGTGATATCTTAAAAATGTATTTTAGTTCATTATTTATTGTTTAATTGAATAATATTAAATTTTTGTATGATATAAAATTAGAATTATTATGTAATTAATTTTTTTAGTGAATTTTGGGTATAAATTGACTTCATATTTGTTATGAAACCTTTACTTAACATGAAAAGAACTCTATTTGGCGATTATGATGTGATGCATAGATATAGATGAACTAGTTGGACCACATCACAATTACTTTCTAAGACAAATCATGGCTATGTTTGTGTTCAATGACATCGATTAAATTACAATATTTAAATTAAATAATTTTAAACAAAATACTATATTCCCAAAATAATTTATTAAAAACTATGGTAAAATAGGATTACAATAAAAAGTATCACACTAGTAATTATAAAAAAGGCATAAAGCGTAGTCATGGTTGACCCAAAAATAATAGGGGTGTCATCAATGATACTAGTATCATTCCATCTAACATTACTATAATCTAGAAAATCATAAAAATCCATAATAACATTTACTAAACCTCCAACAACACTATCCCATACATAAGATTCCCTAACATAACCAGCCCCAACATCACCATTTCCAACATTAACACTCCCACACTCACCCCAATGGTCTCCATCCTATGGTGTATAATTTTATGTGGCATTGAATGTTGAAGCAATATTAATATCATGTATCTTCTACATAAAAGAAAACTAAATTATTAGTATTTTTTGTTAATACACTATAATTTAACATATATATTTAATAGTAAATTTAAATATTTTGCCAGTTTTGATTGGCATCCTTTCTCATGAATTTTCCTATGTAGAGAAACATACCCAAAATTATAGATATGATATTTATGCCTATGTTGGATTATTCTCCATTATTTTGACCCAAGCTAAAACATTTATGATCTTTCTGCAAAATAAAAGCACAATATTGAATAACAAAGTTATTAAACAAACCAAAATAAAACATTTATTAATAGAATTTTTTCGTGCCCAATATTTTGACCCAAAAGTAAAATTAAAGCTAGATTATGTTTTTTACAAGATAAAAACTCCTAGTTTACTTCCACAACATTACAAAAATAAAATTTACAATATGAATTACAATACTAATTACCTTTTTTTTAGAACATCAGAAAAAAGGATGGGTATTACAATGCAAGGTTGTTTTTTTGAAGGTATCAAAGCATAATAATAATTTTAAACAACACGAGTTATTCCTATGGATATCCAAACAACAAGGACAATGATATACCAAAGCATAAGATCTACAACCATGGTATTTAAGAGGATGTAATCTTCCTCAATGAATAACTAATTACGATTTAATTTACTTCGGATATAGATAAGAAAAAAAATGAGGAAAAGTATTGTTATCATACACAATTTATAGGAGTTTTACTTGATAACCCCATGAAATGTGTTTTCAGTGGTCAAGAATGTTGGTAAAAATTGTTGTATTTTTCTCTTTATAAGGTTTCAAAAGATCCTTGTGGTTTTTGAAGTCTAGATTATAGTCATTGGAAAATTATTTGAATTTTCATGTTAGTATGGTTTAGATAATATTATATAGTTTTTGGACTATTTTCTAGAGCACATTCACTTCTGGTGCTTTTTGAGGAGAAGGTGTTTAGGTCATTGGAGAAGGCTCATGTTGTGCGAAATGTTTAAGAAGCTTCAATTGGTTTTAGGAACCCATATCATATACATCGGAAAGAATTTAATCTATTGTATGATGGTATATTTAGATTAATGTTTTTGAAGCATTGAGAATGGAAACCTTTCAGCAACTAAGACACCTTAGTTTTTCAGGTCTCTGAGTGGACTCAACATACTAACCAATATTCAAAATAAATATCGTTGAGTCCTCTTCATGATCCAAGTGTTGGCTTTGTTCATACACATCTCAAGCTCCAGTGACATCTTAACTCATAGTTTCTCCTTCCTAAACTAAAAAGGTGAGTTGGCTCGAAACTCAAGTTGGATACATTCTCAAGTATTATAAGTGGCTGCATTGAATTCATTTCCCATTTCTAGTCAATATCATTTATTATACCCCCCAGAAACTCAAATTTTTTTGTCTTAGATGCAAAAGTGCACTTTATTTTATAATTATCTATTGATTTGTTGATGTCAGTAACTTAATTTACTTAGGTGCACTTAAGGAACATGGAATTTTTTAAGGAATTATAAAAAAAAAATTTCATGTAATATTATGTTTCCCCACCCTCATAAGTGTGCCTCAACCTAATTGGTCATTCCTAGTAGACAAAAATTAAATTTAAAATAGAAATTTAGCTGGTTTTTTTCGTCAAACACAAAGGATTTTTTTCCCCTCCCTATGTATTTTACACTTTATAAATGTCCCATGCATTCTAAAAGAGCATACTCTTCACATTGGAGTGTATTTTGAAGGAGTTTGCATTTGGGGAGCATTTTGTTTTGCACTTGCACATCAAAAACCCTTACACCACTAAAGTGAATTTTTGAATTGCATGTTTTTCTTATAAAACCCCAAAAAATAGATAGATAAATTACATATGAGGAACACCATGAAACTCAATTTATCTTCCCATTTTTCCATGAAAAATAACTTTGTGTCCTAGTTTTTTTCAAACAAGATTTTTTTATATCTTGAGTTCTTATAGTCAAATCTTCTCATAAATTTACACATGAAATCCTTTCAAAAATTCATTTAAGATGATGTATGATGAAAGGGATGAAACAAAGTAGTTTTTTTATCTCCACACTTGAATGTTTATACTGAAAAAACCATTGTTAGCCCAAGTTTTTTTAAAAATTTCAAATCTCATACCTTGTGTTTCCCAAGGCCAATTTCCATGAAAATTTTCCCGTAAACTCTCCTTCAAAAGACATTAATGTTGATCCATTTCGAATTTTACAGAATAATAGGATTTTTTATGTGATTTGATCCATTTTTCTTGCAAACACCTTTCAAAAATTCATTGTGCAACTAGAACTTATTTTGTAATTTCTCCTTATTTCCAATGAGAAATCTTTGTAAAAATTAGAGCATCCTTTCTTCTCAAAAACACATTTCAAATAGAGTAAGTCTCATGTTATTTGGATAATTATATCTCTCATGGTTATCTAATCAATTTTGTAGTTGAAAACCTCAATTTGTGACCAGAACAATTGAATTTTTTTTTTTACTTTTTCCCAGTGACTTAGTGATCCAAGTTACCTAAAATTTGGAAAAAATGTTCCTCTTAGAATAAAATTTCATTTGATCCATATATTACATGATTAGGCGGAGTATTTTCGGATATATGGATGACTAATTTTTCAAAATATTTTTCTCTCTTCATTACATGCTGCACTTCCCGTTGATCATGACGAGAAGTGTCTAAAAATTAGAGCATCACTTTTTCTCTCAAGAACCTCTCAAATGAATCCATCCATGATGGATTTGAATGAGTAATTCATCGGTGCTGAATATATCCATATTTTAGTAATAAGAATCATTGAGGACCATTGAAATCACTTGAATAGGAAGAAAAACTCATTTGTTAAAGTGAAAATGAGGATTGTTGAGAATGAGACATCTAGTTGAATAAATTAAAGTCTTACATGATGAAAAATATGGTTATAGTGTATTATCAATCCCCTTACCATCCTCTATTTAAGATACATAGCAAGATTTACTCCTATTCTTTAGGAAGAAATTGTACAACCAATCAATACTTTATTTCATCTCACAAAGAGGGAGTGTTTCCATTGAGAATTATAAAGAATATTTGATACTATAAAATTGAAGAGGTCTCGTGGTGCATGATTCATAAGGATTTCAAGATAAGTGTTTTCTCGTGAAGGAGAAAAGATATCATGTTTACAAAAAACTATTGATTTGTGTAGTCTATCATTTCTAACAAACATGAATAATTAAAAGGGAGATTTCCTAACATGAATAAATATGATCATTTTAGGTAAGATATGGAGATATAGACAATTGCATTATGTTACCCTAATTACAAAAAACGTGTACATACCCTAGGATCTCCCTCTGTAAATACACATGATCACTTTACCCATTTAATGACCTATATTTACCATTTTACCACCCGTAACCACAAAATAAACAAACATAAATACAAATAAAACAACCCTAACCCCCTAATAAGCTCCCTATGAGCATAAAAAAATTCAAAACCATTATAAACCCTAAAAATCTTGAAAACACAGATGGTTGGAACGAAACTCAACCATTCTCCTTAAAAAAAGTAGTGCTGATTCTTTCAATCGATGTCGATTGGTGCTGATTCGGTTAAAATGACATCAATCCTATAAAAGGTGACACAAGCCACCACCCAAGTATCTGAAAAAATCACATGTGATAGGGCTGAATTATTGACTCATATATTGAACATTTTCAATGACAAATCAGAGCCTCATATTGATGTGAAGAAGTTGAAATATCTCAATACATCATTCTCCCTCTGTAGAAGTTGTCCTCTCAATCCAATCATTCAAAACATCATTATCATAAAGGTATTTCCTTCCTCTGAACTGGAACATATTTTTATTTAGGTCTAATAACAAGGGTTCAAATCTTACACATTCTTGTTTTATTATTGTTGTTAAATAATTGGTGCTATCCCACATTTTAGTTTATATACATAGTAATCGACACCAATTACGTAGATCAACACTAGTCATATAGATCGACATCAATACCTATCTAAATACCAAAATTTTCACTCTTAATACATTTTGATCTATTTCCTAATGTTTTGAAATCATGGCTAACATTCTCCTACTTGGAGGTTTTGTTTTCTATTAGATGACTCTTGCAGGAGTAGTTTATGAGCCCACCAACATTTATGATCTCCCCATAGTATGTCAACTAGTCGTGTTGGAACAATGTGATGTTAACCACGAGTTGAGAATATGTCCCATCTTCCTTACTCCTAATCCAGGTGAAATTCCTAAACAAATGGATCTTCTCCTTAAGCATAGTGATGAGGAAAACCTTTACTGGGACAAAATTTTCAATCTACCTCAGCCCATCATCGAGGATGTTGATTCAACTCTAAGCATCAAAAAATTTTCTATCCATTGTTTACTATCCATATCACTTTATATTATTAGTTTTTATCTTATTATTGATTATTATCATACTTACTATGTAAAAGCAAGTTGAAATCTATTAAAGGAATCCCTTTGGTTCTTGGAATTGGCCTTTGCCAAGTAACTTGCCTCATAATTATCTAATATCACTTTTGCCAGTTTTTCTATCGGTATGTAGGTTCCCGTTTTTATGGAAGAGGATATTTGTGTACACCTTTAGATTTTCCATCTTTCGTTATCATCAACATAAGTTTTCTTAAACCCTTTCATTTCTGATTTTAGTGATTTATTTCATATATTAACATTCAATCCTAAAACATATGGCACATCTAGTGGGACCCTAGTCCTTTTTTAATTAAATTGTATATTTCTATAATAGATTCCATTTCTTGTTTACTTCTTGCAAGTTGACTACCATCTCAGTTCGATTTATCTCATGACTTCCTAGAGAGTGTTAAAAAAATAGTATTTGGTGAATAGAGGTATTTATTTTTCTATTGTTTTCATTCTCATTTCAACCATTGAATTTGGTGCATTTTTCTCATTGAAAGGAAAATTTTCTTTTGGACCTTAAACTGAACTTTCATTTTCATCTCTTCTTAGTCATCTAGCCTAAGTAGGGGTAAAAAAACTTATGTCACCATTTTTTCCTCCACACACTACCAAACCACTTATAATCAAATCTACATTATAAACATCCTTTCCCAAGTCTACCTACTTAAATTTCATCACCAAGGGGGGATCCAACTTGGTGTTCTTTCCAAATATAAATAATCATTAGGTGATATATTTGTTAAGCACTCAGCACTCTTATTGTTGTGGGGTCGTGAAGTGAGGGGTAGGCCCTAATACCACACCTCATACCAACACCAAAAAATATTTGGGCATCACATACCTTCATTTATTTTAAGGAATCTCAAATTAAACACACCTGAAAATAGCCTTAGTATGCCCAATTATTAACACTTTTTCAAGTCATTTTCTCTTTTCACAAATTTATAAAATTAATTAAGATAATCAAGAAATTTCTTAGTAATTGTGTTATTTACATTAAAGAACTATCATTCAATCATTGTATGTTTTTTATCTCATGGTTATGACCTAAAAACATTCCTAAATCCATAATATTACAAATATGTCAGACCTATTACAATAATCCATAGATATAACCCGATATCCACCATGCTCTCCTAGCCTTAGATTAAACACGATAGAAACTCATAAACCACCCCTCTCACAGTTCTTTGCTAGTGGATATCCTACCTTAGAATAAATTCTAGACACCAATAATGCAATCCTTAATAATTACCTCACTTCATGAGCTATCTATATTCACCATCATAACCCAAAACCCCATCTAGATAGTAGTTCTATTACTTATAACCCCACATGACACATTGATCACACCTATCAGTCAATCATCAAACAAGTCACTCCTTATTTTACTCTTAATCATATAGAAACATACAAACATATCTTGTTAACTCCTTTAATCAACTTCAACCTTAATACCATCTCATCACAAAACACAATTAGTTAGCAATGAATCCTACCATCTGCCTCTTTATCCATATCTCATAGCATGCCACTATAAAAAAAATACCTCGTCACCTGTAATTAATGACATTTATTCTAATTATCTCCCTCTCTCAGCAAGATCCTTTGGTGTGCTTCATTATGTGAGCTCCTTGGTCACCTCCAAATGCATGAGCTCCCAAAAACTCTCACCCATAATCTAAAACCTAGTTATATCCATCCCTACATCATTATCGTCTATCAACACGAGTGTTATCACTAGCTCTTTTCGTTTCTCACAACTAAAATCTAAAAATCATATCCCATAATATGGTTACATCCCACATTAAAAAATTCTAAAAAACTCACATCCCTTCCTATACACTTTTACCCCCAATCTTACCAATATATCTATTCTTCATTACAACCATTAGGTTCTGAGCCAACTTATAGTCGACTAGGATACCTTCCCCCTTTTCAAAATCCTCTTTCACCATATCAATAATACCAAATCAAATCCTTTTCTCTATGAATAGACTGATCTTTCCAAAATGAATATCCAACCTCCTCATAATGACCTCATGCGAGAATTGATAAGTAGAATTACAAGTCTAGAAGCCACTACCATGGGACCTAAAAAATGTATTTCTTACAAATAATTTTTTAATGAACCCATCAATCCACTAATAACTTTTAAACCATATCCCTCATATTGGGAACTTCCAAAATTCATCAAAGTATACAATAAGAAAGATCCAAAACAACATCTTAGGGCCTTCTAACACTCTGTTTACCTCATAGCCCATGATCATGACCTTCTACTAAGGACATTCATGATGTAATTAACTAGGCCTTCCTTTGATTGAAATAATAGCATCCCTCAATATTATTTGTAATCGTTACACAGTTAGCTCAAATTTTTCCTTGAACATTTCTCCATCAACATCACATGAAAAATCCACCACCAACATGTATTCTATCAAAAAATTGAAGATGAGTCTATAGTTGACTTTGTTTCTAGGTGGCGAGGAATCATTAATCAATTATCTTTCTCTCTGCCACAGACTTAATATATTGAGTTAATCACTCAATCCCGAGCCAAACACGTATTTCAACTCTCCAAATCTAGTTATTCTGAACATTCTATGAACCCATTACCATGGCTAGGATATTGGATCTCCAAGCCTTTGAAGATGGTAAACATAAAATCTAGTCTAAAAATTCTAAACCTGACTCTTCTAAGAATTTTTCAAACAATGAGAGGTCTAAAGGATTGAAAAATGCTATTGTCCTAAAAAATACATCTAAGAATCATTCAGACCTTGAATGGTCTCAACCTCCTCAGAAGTACATGTATACACCTGATTGTTCACTTTTCATCTTTCATAACTATTACTAACAATTTCCAAATTCAGATAAGGGTCACTGATGCATCTATTTCTAGAGCAGGTGCCTTAAGGGGTCTTTCAGGAATGGACATTGGTTATTCACGTTACCATTATAGGTTAGAGATACTACATAGAAATATTATCACTATTTTTTCTTGGCCTTAGTTGTCCTTGCACTAGTTGACCTTATACCTTTAGGCCTCACACACATTGCATTCATAACATATTTCTTAGATCTTACCACTTTGTACCTTGTTTATCCATGTCCATAATCTATGACACCTTTCATTTGATTTCCATGACACACTACCCCATTTCATAACCTTTAGCTAATGCCAGTGCTTGTGGGTAATAGTGTCAGTTTAATATTTCTCTTTTCTGACGCCAACTCCCATGAGTGATGAAATCTTATATGTACAACTCACTTTGGCACTCATAAGAAAGGAAATCATAATCATTCAAACTACCATATTCTCTACTATTTTTAATCATCTTCACATCTACTCGCCTAAATATTGGTTCATCTTGCACTTTTATTGGATTGGATTGGGAACTCTTCTTATTGGATGGTTTTTTTACACTATTAGGTCACCCATAGTTATTCTAGGATAGAAATGATATTACCCTTCTCCACCTAATAGTTATTCTCTCTCAGTGTGTTACTTCTCCGAAGAGATAGATGCAATAGTGACCTCCGTACAGGTACAAGGTGAGTTCTCTAACCATATATTTTCAATTTACATAGATAATAGTATCTTCCTCACTCATTGTACTATGTTATTTTAGTATTACATATGTGTGGATGATAGTTAGAATAGTGATATTATTCATGATCATCTCCTTAGATTTACATTATGTTCATTTCAGTTAAATTATCCATGTTTATTCAATCTATATTTGGTCCATACCTCTCCACACTCAACAACCGATATATTAGTAGGGTTATCTCCTCTATCTTGACTACGGACCTTGGAAACCTTAGGTTGAGCTAGTGTAGGGATTATTGCCTTCTATATATGTAACCCTAGTGCTTGTTGTAGCCCCTTGGAATTTATCTATTGTATGTTGGTTCATGTGTGTTTCTCACTCGTTGCCTTGATGCCCTTGTTGAACGGATGAATTAGGAGTACAAACTATTGAGACACATTCTTAGCTCATCATATATATTTAGTGAACCTGACATGAATCCTATAGACCCTCAGATCAAGAACAACTCATTAAAATAGTCCATATTCAATTTTGACTTCATCCAAGCATCCAAAAACCCATAAAATCTCAAAAACCTATCACAACATACACCATCACCCAGGGAAATCCCATCTATTCTTGTTTTCTCACTTTTGAATTCCTTTTGGAAAAGTGTAGTTCTTCTTACATGGTTGATCATGTTTATCTTCCCATATCTACTCCAAGATGCCTTTGGCCCTTATGTACACCCTTGTGTATGGTTGATTGTGTGTGTAGACCTCATTTTTAGACCTTTTCTCAACTAGATCATCACTCCATCATGGAGTATCTAGAATTGGGGTCGTTTGAATATATTATGCAGACATTTCTATAATAATATCACCCTTAATATAATTTTACCTTTTATATGGTTTCATCATAGGAGGACCTAGAAAGAATCCTTATACCTTCCATAATGGCCCACCTGAGGATGAATAAGAAGAAAATCACAATGATGATAGTTTTGATCATCCTCCTAAAATTAAGAAGTTTCTATCCTAGTTTCCTTAGTACAAAAATGAATCAGAAAAAATTATTGGCAAGCATCTTCTTGACTTCATTTCAAAACAACTTGATCACAGGGTGGAAAATGGGAAAGCTACTAAATTATGTTCATCTAATAATGAATCTAATTCTGACCCTACCAATATCATTCTCCAACTTATTTATAGGATGAGTCAACATCAATCTTGTACTATAACCCGTTTCCTTCAAATGTAATCCAACATGGGTTAACTACCCTACAATGGGCTCTTAAGGAACCTTATATTATTATCATGGATATTATTTGAATTGTTCCTTCTATCTCTCATGATGGGTCTATTGATCCCACCCTTCATATCAACGTCTTTGGTAATATTTTACAAGGAGTACATTTGAACCAATTCACATTCTATCACAAAATTCCTAGACAAAACACTCACTGGAGATGCTTTATATTGGTACCATACTTTCCCTCCTAATTCTATAGTTGACCTATGGTCCCTAATGACATCCCTCGAGAAGGAATTCCAATATCACGATCTACCTAAGAATAATATCAATTCTTTCATCAATTACAAACAATTTGAAAATAAATCAGTGTAAGCTTTCATTAAATGTTGGAAAACCATGTCCACATAGGAAGAACATAATATGACCAATGATAGTCTCTTCCAACTTTTCCTACGAGATATTGAACCTCACCCTCAATACAAGGTGATGTCTTTTTGTCCTACTTCCCTACACGAATCCTTTGAATAAGCCAAAAGGTATGATTATATCATGAGGGAATTTGAGAAATTTCCTCCCAATCCATGAGCCAACAAACAATCCCAAATCCTCCAACATTATAAGAAAAAAAATACGACAACCGAAAGAGTATCTGATTCTCTTCCTCTCACTGCTTCTTAAAATAGTACTATTTTTAACATTGACCAGCAACCCAATAATAAAAAATCAAAATATCATCAACCATTGAGTAAGGAATATTCGAAATGTCACTTACCTAAGTCATTTTCCATAGTCTTAGATCAGTCTCTATTGATTCCTCATTAGCATGATGAGAGTAATTTTTTTTGGTGGCATGCTAATTGGGGTCATTCCTATGATAATTTTCATGTGCTACAAATAGTTGTTATCAGATTCTTCTTAGGTCCCCACTTTGAATATGATGCCATCAATTGTGAGAGTTTGACTGAAGTGGTCAAATCTCGTGATGTGGCTCAAAAAAAGGATCACCATGAAGCTATCAACTAGGATAATGAGAACCTAAATATATTCTCTAATCCTATTCCTAATCATGATATCACTGAAAATTATAAGAAGAAAGAAAATTCTACAACCAATGTAGTTCGCATGGATTATCCTCCTAAAATATATATTTGCGATTAATGACATAAAACATGTCATAGATTATGTAGAACCAGAGTATCCTTTAGCATTCCAACCTTGGACTCACAAGGTCATATATCCCGCTATACGTTAAAACCAAACTCCTCAAATTAAAAACCTGGCTTCTCTAGATGCCATCAGCCACTGTAGAAATTATCCTATAGGGATGATGGTGTTTGGATTGGTATATCTAGCCACAGAAACCATCAAGCCCTATGTAAATATAATTTTTAGGGACGATGATGTAGGAATTGAGAAAAAATCAGTTTTAGAAACATCCCTAATCACCCCTACACCCTATGACTCTAATTCTGTGGACTCGCAACACTCTTAGCCTATTGCACAGTCTAGTCATAATGAGTGGGATCTACTTGAAGCACCTTCTTGAATTCCTAGTCTAATTTCCTTCTTGGAGCTCATGCATATGTCACCTAACCATGACGAGTGTCTCATGACTACAAAGTTTGACATGAAAATTTATTTTCCTCCCTCTTTAGGGTATAGTTTTGCATTTCATGGCTCAGAGAAAATAATTTTATAGTAATGTGAGGAACTCTCCATTCATATTGATGTCACCATGGATGGTCACTTTTGCATTTATTTTCCTATTGCTTCCATGATCCTAGATGAACTCTTGCTTCACGTAGATGATTTGTATCTCTTCATTTCAGTTCATATCGGTCCCAATATGGTCAAGAGTTCTCTCATTGATAAAATATTCATCATGTGTGTGGCCTCATTAGACTTCATCAAGGAACTCTATTATTCTATTGATAACCTAAAATCTGTACAAACCACTTGAAAGGGATACAAATGCCAACAGATGCCACATATGGGGTGTATTTGGTTACCCATCATTTTCCCCCTAGGAATATCTGAGTAAAATTGAAGGTCTTTAATTTTCCTCTATATTATAATATTCTCCTAGGGTGGCTTTGGATTCATCATATGAACACCATTTCTTCTTTCATGTGTACATGTGTGAAGTTTGACCACCAAAGAGCTATTTATAATATTCAGGGGGACACTAACCCTTGGAACTATGACATGTTTCAGCAAAAGGGACATACAAGCTCCCCTTGCTTGATGAACTATCTCTTATCCCATTTTAAGAATATCAACATTTTAACTACCCTATATATATTATTTGCAAAAATTTCAATCATCTTGAGTTATTCGGGCACACCCCTCCCAATCTCATGGATTAGAATAACAATGAACTTGATGAGTTCATGATTAGAAATAATACTTCTGATCTTCCTAAACTTATTGTATCCTAGTTACCTCCTTCCTTACAACCATGTAAGAAAGAGCCTTTGATTCCTAAAATAATTTCAAGTACGCCACATCCCCCATGGGAGTATGTGGTCCAACTAGAGAGTATATTTTATTTTTGTACAGTGGATGCAACCACATTAGATTACCATGATGGCTACACTTTGGATGAACCAAACCTACCTATCTATGCCCAGATCCATGATTGGGAAGTAATATATTATCAAGAAACCCTTCACTCCAAATTTACTCATGATGTAAAAGTCATCGTACTAGAGGAGTAACCTTAAAACATATTTGAAACTTCTTTCCCACCGGTGCCTGAACCTTAAATCGCTCCACCAACAACACTTCCACATGCTACCATCGACATAGCTGACCAGTTTTCCCTAACAAAAGTTAATGACTAGGTTGTTGGTTTTGACTACAATGCCAATTATCTCAAGGGTGATGATCCTATATTTTGTTCCTCAATGACTAGGTGACACATTTCTCCATCAGTGCCATCTTCACCCATTACGTCGATGCCCTCATTAGATAATATCACTAGCCATTTATATCTTATGATACCTCTTCCCCTACCAATTTCCCTTATGGCTCCTTAGTCCTCTATGAAAGAGATGTATTTCACATGTTATAAGGCTCTAGTGCATGATGTTTTTGATTTTAGATCCTAATGATGCCAAATGAAGAAGCTTAAAGTTGGGTCAAATGTGACCAATTTTTTTTTCTATATAGCCTTCCACTTCAGAACCCTTATTTTTATCTCATCATGAGTATTACATGTACATTAACACTGAGTTTCAAGGCATATGTAGTAAGAATCCCATTCCCAACATTGCTTCCTACAATAGGGAGCATAGATCTGATTCCTCTTAAAATAAACCACCTTCCCATATACCAACTAGACAAAAACCTACCTATGGACCACTATCTTGCCTTGATCCTCATCACACTATGGATGATGTTCAACATGAAATTATTACTTGACTAGAGGATTGAATTTATGACACCTTATTTACCATGTAGTCTGAAGTCCATCGAAAATTCACTATTACACAACATGTCATTGAGGACCTCATGAATCATACTATAAGCCACATTTTAAATCAAGATGATGATATTATCACTGATACAATGTGATTTTTTATCTCTTGTGTTTTCTTGGGCTCTGAGCCCCCACTTGGGTTTTACACAATAACTTCTACCTTTTCTTGGGTTCTCGAACCCCCTTGGGTTTATCACAATATATCAAGTACCTCAATACATCCTTTCTTGGGATATTCACTCTACTCGGATTCATCATCATGAATGCCTTGGTTTCTCCTACCATTGGAGTTCCTTAGTCTTGATTATTCCTATTTTGAATCCGATTAACCCCAGTCTTTCCTATTAAATCTCCACAGTATTCTATGCATCTTTTTTTAGGTATATGGCCTTACTTGGATTTATATACCAATTGTTCCCTAACATCTTACCATTGGACATCTCTGACTTATTCCACCTCTTGTATTTTTTACATCATGTGGGTTGGGATATCCTACCGATCTTCCTCTTACCAGGTATAACTATTTAATCACATTAACATCATTCCTAGGTATTATGGTATTATCACATACATATATGTGGAAATAATGAAAATGATACGTAAATCATAAAAAAACATTAACATACTCAAATACCATCACAAATAATCATCATATATATATATAATCTATTTTATACATCAATAAAATCATACAAAATGGTTTCATCCCGTCGACACTATGGGTCAAACATCCTTGCCCCTGTGGGGGTCTCTAGATGCTTTAGGCTCTTGTGGAAATATTAGTGGCCATGGATGTGTGGGCTAGGGAATTTTCCCTAGATCAAGCTATGTAGGTCTCTCCCCATGGTCTCGCGAGCTAGGTCTCCAATGACATAATCTTCTTCGTGGTTCTCTGTGAATCTAGGAGGTGAGATTCCTTCTCCTATACCAGGTCTACTTTTACTTGTAATAAGATATGTAGCATCATGTCTATGTTGTTAGTGGCTGAAAATTCCTTCGCATCCTGATATCTCTACAATGTCCTAAATGTCTCGCCCACAAGACAAAATGTGCTCACTAAACCTATGGCCAATGGTGTTGTTGTATCCACCATAATTGTAGTATATTACACATCTAGCACTAGATCCAAGATATTATGGTGGGAACTCTCGATCAAGGAGTGACAATCCTCCACCATCTTCTCTGCAAAACCAAAAACTGACACACATTACTCATAATATCAATATGGAATAAAAAAATGTATTGAAAATCATCTAGATATCATCATATCACACATACATGGCTTACCCAACCTCTCTGGAATGGTATCTCCATCTCTATTACCACCCAATGCATGTGTCATCTCATCATCATGAAGACGTGGGCTCCTACGTACTATTCCAACCTATCTTGAGGCTCCAAGATCATATTACCTCTTAGATTTTATGTGGGCCTCTATCTCAGATGTATGACCATCTGATCCCTGAATGATGTCAAGTATCCCACACCTAGACATCACATATTATTCTCTCTAAGCCATGGTATTGGCTATTTTTCTCCCCCTCCTTTAGTACTAGGAACTTATTTGCCTGTACCTCTAGCCTAGCTTTGTTTATCTGTGGATCCTCCATTGGATCCATCCTCCTAACCACCAATTTCTATAATATTTTTTGGACCATGAGCATCCCCACCATGCCTCCATTATCTATTACTATGTGTGCTCAATGCTTGCATCCTATGGGTTGAAGGTGGTATTTCCCCAACCTCTTCTCATACATCTTCATTTGGTATGATGACATTAGTACACTGGAAATGGTGGTATCACCATGAGTTCTTCTCACCATAACTATCATGGGACCCTACTCACTATATGGGTCTCCACCCAATAGACATAGTGACCTATAACCTTTGTGATTGTGTCTAATAAATATGCTCTGGGCTATATGGGCCACTGATATACATTCCCTATGTAGGGTTGTCATGTAACATCTCTTGGACCCCCTATAATAGTGGATAGAATGCTCGAAGTGATCTCACTACTAATCTTTATTCCTATTGAATTACTCTTGGGGTATCTACTGCTACTTCCTATGGTGTCCCTATCATCTTATACATAGGGCACCTCTAGTATATCCATTATTTTAATAAAATCATGTGTCCTATGACCCTCTACCATCCACGTTGAACCCTATATAGATCATGAAACCATTTCACCCATATAGTGGTGCCCTAGTTGAATAATAACCCATGATCAACTAAATATCTACACACTACAATAAGAAATAGTGGGATGGATTTACATACCATGTGAAACACTATACATGCCACCACCATCCCCATAGTTACCTTCCTAATATTTGGTATCGATACATCCTATACCATGATGAGTCGTACACACAACATGCTCTTGTCATACATGCCACTCCCGATAGCCCATATGGATAATGCTCCCCGATTTACGACATCTAAACTAAGATAAAAATACATGCTCGTGCCACCAATTTATAACCCTAAAATTCCCATGTATATATTCTAAAATCAACTACATCTCCATGGTCTCCTGTCATGTCCACTAGTAAAAGGTGGTGGACTTGGTCTCCCATGCAGCTAAGAACATCTATAATAGATCTAGATCTAGTGGTATCATAGGCATCTCCATGATGCCCAAAAAACCCCAACCCTGTAATAGGGTAACCTCTACTTGTATCAATATAGTAATCATTATACTCAACCATGATACATGTATGCCCTACCATAGGCCGATCCTGTGCTCTACCTATAGCCACAAAATTACAACACATAAACATTAGAACTCTAAAATATCAATTTGGAGTGAAAAATAAAAGCATACAACCCATCCCTTCTAATTTCCTATGTCATCATCCCTTGGCTCCTAATTTACCTATCTTGATGCCATCAACTCTCAAGTTCCAAAGGGGCTGATGGCACCTAGCCAAAAGTGGCCAAGATAATCTAAAAATTGACTTTCAAAAAATGATAAAATAAAAACCAAAACCCACATGAATTTTCTCCTAACCTACCTAATGACATAAGTTTTAACAACAATCATGCCATAAAAACTATGAAAAAGTAAAATAACTAAATAGAACCTAATATACTAAACAAAATTAAATGCAACGACATACTCTTAGTCGCGCCCCACCACATGCTCCACCTCCTCATCCTCCATCACCACCTCAAACTCATCCCATGATGTCAAAATACACCAAAATTTGTAATTCTAGAGCTCAGTTCTGTCAATTCAAAAAATTGTAATAACCAAATCAAAATAAAAATCACTATATAAAAACCAAATTTCTATTTGTATTCAGTCACAATCAACCTAAATCTTCAAACGATCACTAGTTTTGTTCTTGAATTCCACAATGCATGTCATTTGTTTTGTTATGGACGTAATCTCATGTTATTTATTTTGACCTATTACACGCATGATTTTGATGATATTCAATTTCACCTCCTTTTGACACCATATCATCATCATGACATCTCAACACTATGACTCGACATACATCCCATGGGCCTCTATGTAGGTGAGTTATGTCTTATTTTACTGATGATCCTTGATGCTACCTAGAATTTAGCAATACAAACCTTGGCACACTGGCACTTCACTCAACCTAGAATGAGCACTCACCTGAAGTGCACAAAGGTACTAGGACCCTCTTAGGGTTGTTGTTGCAAGATGTTAGCATGATGAATACTTTAAGTATTCATTTCTATATTTATTATATCTTTCTACAGTGCATATTCAGATCTAGATCTAGATAATAACACTATTAAAAGATCTTGATTCAGCCCATAACCTCCTTTATATTAAATGCAATAAGTACACAAAATCTTCATTACAATAACAGTAGTATATGTTCATGCGCGTGACATATTTAGTAGCATAATCTTACTATATCTCAATTCTCACGCATGTATGCTCTCTCTATATCTCCATGTATATATCTATCTCTACTACACAATTTACTACATATTTATAAGGGTGGGGACTTTTCCTTCATTGCTTATCTTGTCCCAAAATAGGTCACATGATATTATTAGCCATGTGCCATTATAAAAATAGCCACACATGCAAGTGCACTAACAATAGACTACTGTTAGTTAACTAACAATAGTAGATCTATTCCTAACCTGTGTCCATTCAAAGCACTTCGTAGCTAATCATCCAAAAATAGCCAATGTGTGATGCACAAGTCTCCAATCGGTTTGAGTGCTCTACACACTATCTCCAAAAATAGATCCTTGTTGTGAAAATGGCTGAGTCTGAAACCTATTTCTGTTCTTTGCACATGATCCTTTCCAATACTTTCATGCCTTTGAATGCACTTTGTTCTCTCACATGAAACTTTTGTATTTTCTTCACTAAGTGTCAGGGTTTGACTGATCAACATTACCCCACACTAGTTGTATTGCCACCCTAGAAATGGTTATCTCCAAAAAGAATCAAATAATATGGATAGGAATAGAAAGAATTTGGATGAATGAACAAATGCCTTTAGCTTCCTGTATCTTCTTTTGCAACCATGATAATAAATTATGGATATTCCTATTTTATTTCCACCTCTAATCTTTGTTAGTCACTGAGCACGTACTCTACCTTCTCTGGAATATCTACTGCGATTGACTCCATTCCATCCCTTGCAATCTCTCCCATTTCATTCTATAATACCAAGATAATGCTGGATATGCTAGTCATTCTCCCTTCCAACAAGTCCATATTTTGAGTGATGAGTTTGCAAAGCTCATCTAGCCTTTACCTGTGTGGTTCCTAAGCTTTTATAAGTGCCTCACACTTATGCTTAACAAGTACTAACCATTCTATGCATCCTAATGTTTCATCCTTCATGGCCTTTAGGACCTCATTTTCTTTTAAAATGGTCCTTGTCCTTATAATAGCCTCTGGCACTGTAAAAATAATTAGCGGTTGATCCACCTTCTTTATTTCCTCCTATAAGCTCTAAAGTAATCCTTCATATGATGCAATCTTCCGCATCACTGAAGCCTTTTTTAGTTCTTCTTCTTGTGTTGGATCTTTTGGCTCAGGCATGCGTAGAGGTTCATCTTCAAGCACTAAGTCCACCAATGTACTTACATAATGTATTCCCGAAGGAAACGTCTTGGGTACCTTTGGCTCTAAGTGTGGTCTAGCCTTCATGACATTGTCACTAATCTCCTCTGTGATGCTGATAAACACATCATTCTTCTTCTGCACCATGTCTCTTTCCTACTTTAGGAACGCTATCTCCTCATCCTTAGTCTTGATCTCTTCTCCTAGTGCCCTAATTGTGGTAGCTTTATCCATATTCCAATGTGCCACTTCTATCGAGACTTTTACCAATGCATTTCTGACCTATTCATCTGACATACTAGTAGGAGTTACTATTATGTGTCTATCCTGAGGTGTCTTTTTCAACCTCCTTGACACACATGACTCCTGTAATGCCCCGTTCCTCGTTCTTCTTTTTCTTCTTCAATGATCGTGTTACTAAGAATTTAACGTTGTTGTGCTCCTGCTAATCCTTGTTGGCTTCGCCTTTTCGATTACCCTGTTAAGGAAAAATCTCTTTCTCAAATTCGATAGGTGGTTTGAATGATGACTTGATGTTGTTGTTAGGGCATGACCGGCTAGAGGGAACATCTACATAATAATAATTATTCTTTTGAATTGTCGATTCTTGCTATTATTGTTTTGGTCAAGCTTGTATGTTGGTCCTTGTCAATGTGATTAATAAGTAGTATTAAGTTGTAATAATAATAGTAATAAAAATAGTAATATTATTATTATTTTATTTATCGATCGATGATAACTTCATTATCTGATCGTCGATTTGTTATCAACTTTATTGTTAATTATCGATAAGTGATTTTATTGTTTGGATTGGTTGCTTCATGGATCAAGCCTCAATTCACGCAAAGAGGAGGGTATCCTGTTACGACGTTGTAGTTGGTCCTTGTCTTGTGTTCATTTTCGAAACTCTATCTCTAGTTCCTCCTTGGTCGACTAGTCTTGCTTGTATACTTGTTTTATTTTTTGTTTTAAAGGTGAAATGATATTGCTACCACCTGAGCTGACCAAGTCTCCACTCGTATTTATATATATATATATATATTAATGAGAACTTTGGATGCTTTCACCCACGTTGGCCACTTTTGTTGGTGTCCCACCATTTCATGGAGATGCGTATTATTTTTTTTAGACTTTGTATGGTATGGAGGCACCACGCAAACCCCCCCACCATATTTTCTTCCTTGTGAGCTGTACACATTAGTTTATTTAATTCTGGTCAGTTATGGAAGTGCGTTGGAGGATGGGAACTTGCACTTCCATTAAATTCTGTCAGGAGAAGGTGTGTACTAATGAGACTACAAATATGTCTTCTCTAGGAGGATGTGCACATTTGAATTGGTGCCTTCTTTTGTGTAGGCTGGAATGCATTTCTAATGCACTATCCACTGTTTTTTTTGGATCGTTGTCCCTTCCTTGCATATTCGCAGGTGCGTGAGTTTACAACCATTTCGCACTCCTAAAAGCCTGTGCCAGCATTCCTCCCAGCCTATTTAAAAAAAATGGGGAAAAACTTAGAAACTGATGTTTCACCTCACAGAACATGGGCGTTGTTACTTTTGGTTTGACACAATATGAAAGAACTAAATACGCCTCATGGATTATGATTCTGCATGGAAAAATGCACCTATAGTTGCACCGAAGAGTATGCACCGTCACATAGAAAGTCAGATGCTATCCTAGCTTTGGTGGATTTTCTGATCTAGATTAAGGTTTTTGTTGCCTTCAATTGTGACAGATAAAATTCACTGGTAACTTGGTTTTCATGTAATTGAGATGACAGAAAAATTTGGACCCAATCATAGCTTCATGTGAGACTTCAAGCAATTGATGAGAATTTAAAGGTGCATTAGTCAAACGTAGCTGAGCTATGAGGGAGATGTCAACGAGATCCAGGAGTGAAGCCTTCTGTAGTCATGGCAGTTGCTTTTGCTAATAGGAAAGTCACTTTGAACACAAGCTCATGTTGGAAGTTGAAACTACCTATAAATGGAGCGGATGAGCTTTGGAGTCAGGGTTGAAATACTGATCCATGCATCGGAGAATAAATAATGATGATTTGTCATTGACTATCCAGAAGTGTAGGACTGATGTTGAGCAAACTTCTCAAGGAAACTTTATCTATAGACTGTGAATCCAGAAGTTGCAAGATGAAAATAAAACCTGCACAAGAAGGACTAAAAATCAAAAGCAAAATTCCAAGCTGCAGGCATATTTAAGTGTCTTATGAACATTGGTGCACATGGACGATTGTGTAGCCTGTCTGTATTAGGAAATAAATAAGTCAAATGCAGATGTTACTCCTTGAAAACCATTGAACAATAACTGCACACTAATCTGCAAAATATTGTGACATCTATAAGTGGGCTTAGAAAAAATTCACAAAAAAAATAGATATCACCGAGGAAGAGTGAAACCATTTTTGTTGCTTGATCATGACCATTTGATAGAATGCCTCAAAGAAATGCGGTCTCATGGAGTGCCATAATTGTAGGATATGCACAAAATGGATTTGTTGAAAAGGTGTGTGAACTGTTTGATAGAATGCCTCAAAGAAATGTTTTCTCATGGAATGCCATGATTGCAAGATATGCACATAATGGATTTGTTCAAAAGGATTTAGAAACTTTCAAGCAACTACACTCACAGGTGTAGAGCCCCTATGTCCAGTTGCCAACATTCTCTCAGCCCGTGTGCAAGAATGGAGCCTTCTGCAGGCCCTAGAAAATTGTCAGAACATAATGGGAAAATTATTCTTTTGGAAAAAATTCAAGTGATTGGAAGTTTGTGTGTTGTTGTGGAGGTTGGATTGAGGCTCATGAACTAGTTGACGAAGTGCCCAAGCGAGATGCTAGACCGAAGCCTGCGGGTTTGACCGAATCCATTCCTCCCAGGAATGGTTCATCTCCCCTTACCTCTAAAAATTCTCGTGCTTTATTTCTCTTTTGCAACTCAATAGAATTTTAAAATATTAGGATTTTAATACAGTTAAATGTTTATTTCAACTCGTTACAAAAAAACAATGAAATGTCGTGTCGTAACTCACGAAATCAAAATAACTCTTTTGCATTAAAACATGAACTTCCACCCTCATTCTGAGGTTATTTAGAAAAATTCTTAGCCAACTAGATCGCTTCAATATTGGTTTATCGATAAGATGAGATTGACTTCCCAGTAATAATGTTGACCTTCTCCCTATTTAAATAGTTAATTTTTGCATTTTTTGGAGACTCATTAAGTACCCTTCGTAACTCTGAAAATGAGATGTTAAGCTTCATTTGTGTACCTTGGTATGTGAGGAGTCACCTTGACCTTTGGATTGACCCTGAACAAACATATGTGATCTTTTTGACGCTCTTATAGGAGCCCTGTTACACTGGTTTACAACAGTAGAAAGTTGTTAAATCTAGAAAGTTGGCTTTCGTTTTGAACCGCCATTTGAAACCTAGATAGAGAAATTATTTCCTGTCTTCGCAAACTGCTAGTGTTCTTACTAGATAATTGCATGGAACTTTTAGTTTATGGAAAAACACTTTTCTGGATAGTTTGGCAACGACATTTTGTAGGCCTCCGGTCGCAGTTTGACGAGGTCAAACTAGACCAATTTCGACTTGTCACTCCAGAAAACTTGTCGCCGTTTGAAAATGGATTTTAGTTCTCAATCAACTCATCGACTCTGATGAATTCTCCTTATATAGGGGAACTTGTAGGAAGTTTATCGTTGGGTGCTCATCCATCGAACGTCAGTTTTGGATGTGGTTTTCTGAGCCCTCGAGCTAACTTTTGTTCATTTGTAACTAGGTCAACTACGACCAGTGGCCCCGGAAAACTAGCCACCAAACGCAAACCGTTCGCTTTTTCCCAATTCCGTCAGTTGCTATGAACTCTTGGTATATCTGGGGACACGTAGAAAGTTAATCGTGGTGTGCGTTCTCATCAGAAGATAACTTTTGGAAGCGGTTTCTTAGCCTCTGAGCCCATTTTGAACGTTTTGTAGCTAGTGAGAAAATGTAAAAATAGAAAGCTGCGGGAACTTCGTAGGGTTGCCAAACCACCCTGGAAACTTTTAACACATGCAAATAACTGTTTAAAACTCTATAGTGTAACTTGTTGTGTGAAATAGAACTTTTGACAAAATGGTGTTTTCTCTCTCTTCCCTTCTTTTCTCTCTCTCCTGGGTTACAAAATGAAATAAAATGAAATGTAATGAATACATGTCTCTAAACCTTTTTATTTCGATTGCAAATTGAAATTATTATCATATGTAAATGGGAAACTGAAAAATGATAATTATGTTAGATTAGGGTGGATGCCATGCCAGCGAATTATCGCTGATATCATGCTCACGTGGTTTTGCAGGATGAAAGAATGATGACAAAAAAGGCGATGTGTAATTCATTAATTATCTTTGTAATTTATATAGTTCATTGTTAAATGAATAAATGTATAATATTGTCTCATGTTACAGAAGGTTATATTTGATAATTTTTTGATATGTATGAGATGCTCGTTTCAAGGACATCTAGGAAATGTGCATTTAATCATAGTTCAATTTTGATTTATAGTACACCTAGTAAAAAGGGTTTGATATTTATATAAGGTAAATAAATTTGAAGTAATATCTTGTAGTGCATATTTAGTGTTCAATAAATGATTAATGAGTCATCTTGTGCATTCATACTTTGTAAATGTAATAAAGAGAATTTAATCGAAACACTCTACCCTTGTTCAATATCGGAGCACAACTTATTTTTTCATGTGTGTTACTTTTACCCTAGAAGACATTGAAAACCGTAGGATGAACTTAAACTCTTGCACTCGATGGAACCTCCTAATTTAGGAAAATCAGAGCCCAAGAATGGGCTTATCGTCTTAGTCAGTATGTTTAGTGACATTTCATAAACCTGTCTGATAGGAGTGACATAGTCAAACTTCACTTGGAGTATGTAGAGCTAACTCCTCCTTCATAGCCTAGCGGACTACCTTGTCATCCGAAGATAGATTAAAATTAAATTTCTTCACAGAGTGAAATCCCTGTTGGATCCAGATGACATAGATGGAGGTTGTGACTTAGTTGTTCTAAGTCTTAAACTCTTGTTAATGAAACCCTTATCTCTGCTCAGCTAAAGGTTATACATTGGTTTCTCTCAATATCACACCTTGGTCCTTTCTGAAGGTGGTTTAGCATAAATTTGTCCTCTCACTTAAAACTCATGTATAGTTGAGGGGTAGACCCTTAGGTGAAGTTGGAATAATTCTAAACCTCAGTTGTTTTGGATGTTAACTTAGGGCTTGTGTGTACTTCAAGTCTTCTAATCATGTTTGTCTTCAAGAGGTTAGACAAACCATTTCGTAACTCCTTTTACAAGACAATGCTAGTAATAAGACCATAATGTGACGTAGAAAATAAAGTATATAAGAGTTGAGAAAAGAAAAAAAAAAAACAAAAGGGTAGACATTGATTTTATGTTTGGAGAAGAATATTGTTAACATAAGGAAAAGATGATTAAGTAATTTATATACTTTTGAATTATGAAAAATAAGAATGCAAGTTATGGAAACTTTTGTAAAGAATAAGGAGTCAGCTTAAAAGGGTCGAACGGTAATTTTAACCGTGGAATGTACTTAAGGATCTATTGGTGGACAAACGAGAAATTTATCCTTGCACAATAATGTACTTGGAATGTTAATCATAACTAAAATACAATTAAAGAAAAGATGTGTTGTGGGTTTTCCTATCCTTGAGTCTTCTTTTGTGGTTGGGGCATTGCTAGTATTCGTTCATTGGGAAAAGTGTGGCATCGACATGCCTATGTTGTTCTCATGTGTCTGTGTGAGTCGATGACTTATGTGATTGTCGTATGCGAGTCGAGTTTCTGTACTTGGAGTCCTTGCTGTGTTGTGTGTGTAGTGAGCAATGTAAGTCAAAAAAAAAAATTACCTGTTATTTTATTGTTGTAATTGGGTGTGTAAAATGTGGGCACTACATATGGTATCAGAGCGGAGGTTCATGCTCTCAAACCTCTGGGATGGATTGGAGTTGTGATGATTCTGCATGATGGTGGTGGATATTGGAAGAGTAATGTGATATATGTTGTTATGTGAACTATGTCGTAATTGTGACCTTATGAAGCACATGTGGTGCATGTCACTTAGAGCGTATTTGTTATCATGTTGATGTGCTTGTGATGAGAGTATTCACTCTCTATGTTGTTGAATTCAATGAGGAATTCGTGTGTGATGTACCACCTTGTTGTTTGTGAACGGAATGTAATTGTGGATTGCAGAGGGTTAAAACATTTGGCATTTATGTGATGTGAAGGTGTATTGATGCATTGCATGACAAATTGATGTAAAGTGAATCACAATATATCGTGACGTCGTCACCGTATTATGTTGAGTTGTGTGCATCATCATGTTGTATTGCAATTGACTATATGTGGTAAGATTAGACATTATGTTCCTCATACGTATAATTCATGTAATATGTGATGATTTACATCATGATTTGGGGGCATATGGTGAGCGTATGATCCCTATGGTATAGTGATTGCACTCTAGTTGCAGAATGTGGTAGTGTGATGTATCGTAACTCGTGAAAGTAATGATTGTGTTATACCCTGTATATATATACCATGCGCAAGACGTTATGGTTAATGTGTGTGAATCACCATTGTGTTAGTGATGTAGTTATGTGTATGTTGTGAACCTTACACTAGACGACCCTAAGGGGATAAACTGTCAAGAGTGTATGTGTGGAGAGAGGAGGCGTGGACCAGGTTTTCATAATCTTGAGCCGAGTACGAGTGAGGAAGTGGAGTCTTATATAGACTGAAAACCCACTTCTATCTATTTAGTATACTTTGAGCTTGCTCAGTATATTGTGGGTGCGCACCACCTTAGGCTCAACTTATGCAACTAGAGTTCCCTTCTCTTTCTTATTGGATTGTTCATTGGACAATCCTATGTAATTTTGACTATGTTGATCCTTGTGGGAGTTCGGAGGGATGATTCAGGCAGAGATGATGACAGTTACATTATTTGATATACTCATTTCTGGTTACATGTATATTTTTACGAGCTGAGGCTCAATGTCTGAGTCCCAACAACTTGATGAGTACCCCTTTGGTGGTAGTATGAGGCCACATAGTGATTGTAATGTGCTATTTTCTCAATACGTATTTTATTCGTAAATTAATCTTTATCTCTCTTTTTGATAGAACCAGCCATTTTCTTGATTGACATGTTCTTATATTGTGGGCATTTATTTGATTGTTGCATTAACATTTGGATTTTACACTAACCATGGCTAATTAGCCATTTGTTTTTCTTAGTTTTAAAACTTTCTTTTCATATTTAAAAGTTTTGTAGCCTAGCCCAAGGCTTATAATTTTTGCCACTTGGCATTTGAATGGATTGTTATGTTGGTTCTAATGTCGTAATGTGTTGGAATAGGGTCATGGGATTAACCATGGAGTGGTTGAACCTATGGACCCGCTTCGTTGTATGGGGGTACGCCCCAAGGAGTTACAGATAACTAGCAGGTTGTTGAACCACGAGTTATTATGTCACTTGGGTTGGGGGTGACGGGGCTCTATGTGCCCAGGGCCATAGGGTGACCCGGCCTCATTAAAAGGAGAAAGGAGACGGGCCTCTATGGTTGAGTGACCTGTTATTCTTTATGGCACTCTATGGTGGAGTGACATGATATTCTTGATGGGGCTCTATGGTTGAGTGACCTGACTTGGTTTTGGCACTATGATTATTTCTCCTTGGGAGGTATATGGAGTTATTTGGTGATGCTTTGGGATGGTATATGGAATTTTATTTTGTGCTTTTGGAGATATCTGGGGATTGTTTCGTGATGTCTTGTTATGTGAGGAGTTGGTATAATGAGTTATGTGTACTCTTGTGAGTCTCGTTAGACATTGTTATGATTGAGGCTTGACTCTCCCCTTGGTTGGTATGGACTATTGGATATTGTCTTGGCACTATGTTGGTACAGTCATGGATTTTGGGTCATGTGATACCCGTTGTATATGTATCAGCGTGTTGACCCGGTTTGTCAGTCATATGTGTGTACTAGATCTATGTTTAGGACGTAATTTTTAGAAATTATTTGCTATGTGGTCTACTAGTTGTCATTTCATAGTTTGGTGAAACCCTTGTGATGTGATACGGTCGTGAAAGTATGTAAAAGTATGCTTGTGAAATTTTAGTGTTGTGTATGACCCTGGTGGGGTGTTGTGACTGTAGTTAATAATGAAATTTTAAAGGACTTGAATTAAGAATAATGTTAATAGAAAGAGATTAATGAAATAACGAATAAGAGGGAACTACCAATCTTCATAGAACCTTGAAAGTTAAAATTTCTACCAATTGTTCCTAGGGCCACCCCGTGACCGTGTTTTTGTGTCTGAAATCTTAACCTTAGAGCGTGCCTTCGCCATATTCGTTCCTTGTTGCTTACCATTTCTCCTTCTTCATTGTATGTCGCATCGAGGATGATGCTTTCTTAAGGGGAGGAGGATGTAATGCCCCGTTCCTCGTTCTTCTTTTTCTTCTTCGACGACCATGTTGCTAAGCATTTAACGTTGTTGTGCTCCTGTTGATCCTTGTTGGCTTCGCCTTTTCGATTACCCTGTTAAGGAAAAATCTCTTTCTCGAATTCGATAGGTGGTTTGAATGATGACTTGATGTTGTTAGGGCGTGACCAACTAGAGGGAACATCTACATAATAATAATTATTCTTTTGAATTGTCGATTGATTCTTGCTATTATTGTTTTGGTCAAGCTTGTATGTTGGTCCTTGTCAATGTGATTAATAAGTAGTATTAAGTTGTAATAATAATAGTAATAGAAATTATAATATTATTATTATTATAATTATCAATCGATGATAACTTCATCATCTGATCGTTGATTTGTTATCAACTTTATTGTTAATTATCGATAAGTGATTTTATTGTTTGGATTGGTCACTTCGCAGATCGAGCCTCGATTCACGCAAGAGGAGGGTATCATGTTGCGACATTGTGGTTGGTCCTTGTCTTGTGTTCGTTTTCGAAACTCCTCTCTAGTTCCTCCTTGGTCGACCAGGCTTGCTTGCGTACTTGTTTTATTTGTCATTTTAAAGGTGAAATGATATTACTACCACCTAAGCTGACAAAGTCTCCACTCATCTTTTATATATATATATATAAATATATATATATATATATATATATATATATATCTAAATTAATGAGAACTTTGGATACTTTCACCCATGCTGGCCACTTTTGTTGGCATCCCACCATTTCATGGAGATGCGTATTAGTTTTTTTTAGACTTTGTTGTGGTATGCGAGGCACCACACAAACCCCCCCACCATCTTTCTTCCTTGCGAGAAAGTACACGTTAGTTTATTTAATTTGGTCAGTTGTGGAAGTGCGTTAGAAGGCTGGGGACCTGCACTTCCATTAAATTCTATTAGGAGAAGGCATGTATTAATGAGACTGTAATTCTGACCTACTGCTTTGGGAGGATATGCACATTTGGATTGGTGCCTTCTTTTGTGAAGGCTGGAATGCATTTCTAATGCACTGTCCACTATTTTTTTTTAGATCGTTGCCACACCTTCCTTGGATTTTCGCAGTCCTCAGTTTTAACTCAACGCTCTATCTCATAAAGCCTTGCATGTGTCCCAGCTATGTTTAAAAATGGGGAAACATTACTCCTGGAAACTGCCTAGTGCCAGCATTTTCCCTCCATCACCTTGTAGGGAACAACTTCAAAAATGAAGCCTCTGTTACTGCGTGGTTTCACCAAATGAATTAGAACGACTAGACAACTTTTTCCTTTTGGGAGGGTGCGAATCATATACTTCTGCACATGTATTTGTAAATCGTATCTGGGTCTACTAAATGATCACTGAAAGCATTCCATGTCTTTTGGACTCACCCTGATAGGAATAGTTGCACCCAAGAAAGTAGGCAGCCACCTGGTTTATGGGTGTTAGATACTAATCTAGATGTATGTTTTGTTGTGCTTCAAGCTGATCACAGGTCAGAAGGAGTTGATGAAAAGCTATGTCTTGAAGATAAGGTTCACAGTTGGTACCTTAGTTCAGGCATTAAGTAGGGAAGAAGAAAAATTCAGGACAGTCAGGTGAGACTTCAGAGCTTCCTTCTAGCAAGCTATGAGAGAGATGTCAGAGGCAGGAGCGAAGCCTTCTGTAGCCGTGGAGGATTTTTTTGCTAACAGGTTCGGCACCGAACACGAGCTCATGGAAGTTGAAATGCCCTAACATGGGTCATGGAAGTTTCTGGAGCAGGGATGATTGTAAAACATCAAACCCTCTAATGGAGAGAATACAATCGGAGATGATGTGCAAGTAATGGTTCACTGATTGATGTCTGAATTGGCTCGAGTGGAAGATTTAAAATAATTTTTCATTGACTATCCTTGGAGGTAGGAACGAGCTGGAACTTGACAAGGAACTTTTATCAGTGGCTCCGTAAGCAAGATGAATTTCAATGAAGGGACTAAAAAATGAGTTTTATAGCTGTGGATATTTAAGTGTCTTATACTTCCCTGCTCATGGACGTTACAAAAGTCTATTGTATCAGAAAGTCAATTCTGCAAATCAATGTTCAACATTGCGATTATAAGTGTACAGTAATATGCAGAACTTGTGACATCTGCAATTTAGGTTTTTGTCTTGGTGATTTACAAACCCATGAATAGTGCATAGATATTCCTTTGTTGATGACCAGGCGTGTTCTTATGAACTGTTTGATAGAATGCCTCAAAGAAATGCGGTCTCATGGAGTGCCAAATTGCAAAATAAAGCAAAATGGATTTGTTGAAAAGGCGTGTCTTTTTTTTCCTTTATGCACAGTTACAGGAATTGGCTTCCATGTGAACTAGTCTGGATATGCACTTAATGGATTTGTCCAAAAGGCTTTAGAAGATTTCAAGTAACTACACTCGCAGGTGTAGAGCCCCTTGTCTATTGCTTACATTCTCTCATCCCGTGTGCAAGAATTGAGCCTTGTGTAGGCCATAGAAAATTGTCAGAACATGATGGGAAACGTATTGTGTTGGAAAACTTCGAATGATCAAGAAGTTTGTGTGATGTTGTGGAGGTTAGATCAAGGCTCTAGAACTGGTTGACGAAGTGCCCAAGCGAGATGTTGGACCGAAGCCTACGGATTCGATTGACTTCATTCCTTCCAGGCATGGTTCATCTTCCCTTACCTCTCATAATTCTCGTGTTTTTGTTCTCTTTTGAAACTTAATAGAATTTTAAAATATTAAGATCTTAATACCGTTATATGTTTATTTCAACTCGTTGCAAAAAAATAATGAAATGTCATGTCGAAAACTCACGAAGTTAAAATAACCCGTTGGCATTAAAACATGAACTTCCACCCTCATTCCGAGTTGATGTAGAAAACTTCCTACCCAACTGGATGGCTACAACGTTGTCTTATCTACCAGATGAAATTGACTTTCCAAAAATAATGTTGACCATCTTCCTATTTAAAAATTTAGTTGTTGCATTTTTCAGAGACTCCTTAAGTACCCTTCGTAACCCTGAAAACGAGATGTTAAGTTTCATTTGTGTACCTTGGTATGTGAGGAGTCACCTTAACCTTTGGATCGACCCTGAACAAACATATGTGATCTTTTTGACACTCTTATAGGAATCCTGTTACACTGGTTTACAGCAGTAGAAAGTTGTTACAATCTAGAAAGTTGGCTTTTGTTTTGAACCACCTTTTGAAACCTAGATAGAGAAATTATTTCCCACCTTCGCAAACCTCTAGTGTTCTTACTAGAAAAATTCATGGAACCTTCAGTTTAGGGAAAAACACTTTTCTAGACATTTTGACGATGACATTTTGTAGGCCTCCGGTCACAGTTTGACGAGGTCAAACTGGACCAATTTCGACTTGTCACTCCAGAAAAACTTGTCGCCATTTGAAAATGGTTTTCTAATTCTCAGTCCCGTTGACTCTGATGAATTATCCTTATAAAGGGGAACCTATAGGAAGTGTCTCATTGTGTGCTCATCCATCGAATGTTAGTTTTGGACATGGTTTTTTGAGCCCTTGAGATAACTTTTGTTCATTTGCAAATGGGTCAACTATGACCAGTGGCCTCAGAAAACTAGCTGCCAAACGCAAACTGTTTACTTGTTCCCAATTCTGTCAGTGGCTATGAAATATTGGTTTATCTGGGGACACATAGAAAGTTAATTGTGGTGTGCGTTCTCTTCAGAAGACAACGTTTGGAAGTGGTTTCTTAGCCTCCAAGCCCATTTTGAATGTTTTGTAGCTAGTAAGGAAATGTAAAAAATAGGAAGCTGCAGGACCCCCGTCAGGTTGCCAAACCTTCGTAGATACTTTTGACACATGTAAATAACTATTTAAAACTCTATAGTGTAAATTGTTGTGTGAAATATAACTTTTGAAAAAATGGTGTTTTCTCTCTCTTCCCTTCTTTTCTCTCTCCTGGGTTACAAAATGAAATAAAATGAAATGTAATGAATACATGTCTCTAAACCTTTTATTTCAATTGCAAATTGAAATTATTATAATATGTAAATGGGAAACTGAAAAAAAAATATTTATGTCAGGTTAGGGTGGATGCCATGCCAGCAAACTATCACTGATATCATGCTCACATGGTTTTGTAGGATGAAAGAATGACGACGAAAAGGTGATGTGTAATTCATTTATTTATCTTTGAAATTTGTATAGTTCATTGTTAAATGAATAAATGTATAATGTTGACTCATGTTACAGAAGGTTATATTTGATAATTTGTTGCTATGTATGAGATGTTGGATTCAAGGACATTTGGGAAATGTGCATTTAATCATAGGTCAATTTGATTTATAGTACACCTGGTAAAAGGGTTTGATATTTATATAAGGTAAATGAATTTGAAGTAATATCGTGTAGTGCATATTTAGTGTTCACTAAATGATTAATGAGTCATCTTGTGCATTCATACTTTGTAAATGTAAAAAAAAGATTTAATCGAAACACTCCACCCTTGTTCAATATTGGAGAATAACTTGTTTTTTTACGTGTGTTACTCCTTACCGTAGAAGACATTGAAAACCGTAGCATGAAATTAATCTTTGAACTCGATGGAACGTCCCAATTTAGGAAAATCAGAGCTAAAGAATGGGCTTATCGTCTTAGTCATTATGTCTAGTGACTTTTTCGTAAACCCATCTGATAGGAGTGACACAGTCAAACTTCACTTGGAGTATGTAGAGCTAACTCCTCCTTCATAGCCTAGTGGAATACCTTGTCATCCGAAGATAGAATAAAATTAAAGTTCTTCAGAGAGTGAAATCCTTGTTGGATCTAGAAGACATAGATGGAGGTTGTGACTTAGATGTTCTAGGTCTTAAAATCTTGTTAATGAAACCCTTAGCTCTGCTCAACTAAAGATGTTACATTGGTTTCTCTTAACATCACACCTTGGCCCTTTCTGGAAGGTGGTTTAGCATAAATTTTTCCTCTCACTTAAAACTCATGTATAGTTGAGGGGTAGACCCTTGGGTAAAGTTGGAATAAATATAAACCTCAGTTTTTTTGGATGTTAACTTAGGGTTTGAGTGTAGCTTAAAGTCTTCTAATCATGTTTGTCTTCAAGAGGTTAGAGAAACCATTACGTAACTCCTTTTACAAGACAATCCTAGTAATAAGACCATAATGTGACATAGAAAATAAAGTATATAAGAGTAAAAAAAAAAAAAAAAAAGGCTAGACATTGATTTTATGTTCGAGAAGAATATTCTTAACACAAGGAAAAGATAATTAAGTACTTTATATACTTTTGAATTATGAAAAATAAGAATTCAAGTTATGGAAAGTTTTGTAAAGAATAAGGAGTCAGTTTAAAAGGGTTGAATGGCAATTTAACTGTGGAATGTACTTAAGAATATGTCGGTGGACAAACAAGAAATTTAACCTTGCATAATAATTTACTTGGAATGTTAATCATAACTAAAATACAATTAAAGAAAAGAATGTGTTGTGGGTTAACCTATCCTTGAGTTGTCTTTTGTGGTTGGGGCATTGCTAGTATTCGTTCATTGGGAAAAGTGTGGCATCGACATGCCTATGTTGTTCTCATGTGTCTGTGTGAGTCGATGACTTATGTGATTGTCGTATGCGTGTCGAGTTTCTATACTTAGAGTCCTTACTATGTTGTGTGTGTAGTGAGCAATATAAGTCAAAAAAAAAATTACCATTTATTTTATTGTTGTAATTGGGTGTGTAAAATGTGGGCACTTCAACTCCTCACACACATAAAAATTCGGTTCATCCATGTGCATGTCCATTGACCATGACAATTGCTTCCTTGTGTGCACTATCATCATATCTTTATTGATTAACTCTTGGCCATATATCTCCTTTTGTGTCATTGTGCTCTGAAAAGGAGCATGGATAATTTTACCTGTGTCCTCAGTGTAGCCCATGGCTGGTGGAATGTATTCCCCACTTAATCTTTTTGATCTAGGCTGCTTAGGAAGTTGGGCTTCAATATTTGGAACTTGCGTGGCTATTTCCTGAGCAGTCTTTGTTGTTGTCTCTTCTGCCCCTTTTTCTTCACCTTCTCCATCCTTCATTTATTCATATTTTTGTCCCTCTACATTCTCTGGAGGTGTACGAGAATTGGGTGCATTTTCCTCAAAATCTTCTGCTTCCTCATTCAACTTCAATTTCCTTCTTCTCTTCTCAATCGTCTCCCTCTGTGGAGAGATTCGAGGTGATCTGTGCACTATTTTTGGAGTAGCACCTTGGGTCGTTGTTCTCCTGAACACTCTCTTGAATCAACACTCTTATTGGAATGCATCTAATTCTTCATCATCCCCCTCTTGTGGCTGTGGTGGAGTAGTAGCACACTCAACTTCATACTTATTTGGAGGGTTGTCTTCTACCTCTGTGTTCTAAACTACCACTAACCTCAAGCTCTTCCTCTTCATCATCAACTTGAACTATTTCTATGGGCTTGGGTGTTGTAGCATTTTCCATTGTATACTTACCCTTTGGTGGCCATAGGAGAGTGAATGCATTCTCCACATACTTAGCATTCTCCAACTTCAGTTTGAGTTATAGGTACACAAGTGCTACTCTGGTGTCCCTAACTACCAAGCTCACAGGTTTCATGCTTATAATATCTAAAATAAGTCTTTTAATGTATGCATTGTAACCTGGATATACATACTTCTTCCTTAGATTGTGGTATTCGTAATCTACCTTGTCTACATTGAAGGTTAAGCGACACACATCTAAAAACCAATGAACTAATGCTTGAAAATACCTTATTGTGAAGGCATACGGTAGTTTGCACCATGTGCTCCAAGCCCCGTCCTTCATCACAAATCGCGTGATGCAAAAGTGTTGGTATATGGAAAACTGAACTTCCTTACCCACCATTGAAGGAAAATCATTGGATATGTGTCACTCTTCCTCAAATGTCATGCAAAGTCTATCGTACATCTCTGCCCTGTTTTTGAATGGTCCACTCATTGATCCATCACACAAGAACTTTCCAAACCTCTCCACAGGTGACTTATGTTCTATGGGGTACTCCAAAATCTTCTCGTTTGGTCCATCAAGCACCCTAATATCCATAAATACTAAAGACAATAATACAATGCCAAAACTTATTCTGTCACATGTCCATGCTTCTTTAATGATTGTATTTTCTATGTGATCTACAATGTTTTAGACCACTCCTTGAGACATATTCTTTGTGATTTGCAACCACATTTTGTTTACCTGTGACCACCTTCCTTGGTCATTCAAATTTGTCACAAGATGTGCATTTGTCTGCACTATTGGGTACTTCTTTAACTCATCAATGTTTATGTCGTGTGGTCCCTTGGTATACCCCAGCTCCTTCCTCATCTCTAGGATTGTGGCTTTATCAGTTAGATCGCTATTCAATTCCAACCCTGAGGCCCTTAGTCCTGTCACCATTGAAATCAAGGTAGATGTGATTCTTACCCTCCATTTGGCAAAGTACAAGAAGTCCTCATGGAATATTCTCATTAACCACCAATACAATGGTTCATACTTTCCAAAGTATGATAGCTCATACTACTAGTAGACTCCATTCTACTACAACAAATTCTCTCCCATATCATCATATATCGGCATATCCTCTATCATGCGCTTGTTTTTTTTGTGCTAAGAAATGCATTGAGCTCCTTCTTATTGTCTGATGTCTAATGGTTGTAATAGTTGATTTTACATTGGCAGATATTGGAATCTCATTTTCATCCTACAATCACACCCTCTGTATACTGCATTTATGAGAAATTACTCTCAGGAGAAATCTCTTCTTCCATTTCAACCTTCTTCTTCCCTTTATCTCCTACTGCAGGTTCTTTCTTTGTTTCCATTTAAAAAATATCTCTTTTCTTCCTTTTGTAATCAAGAAAGTTGAAACACTAGCTTAAATTTCTATTCCTTAGTGGAAATTATGTGTGCTAGTTTGTTTGAAATGTGTTTACTTTGCTCAAACCCTTCACCTATGGGAATGTAAGATTCTCCTATGCACAACCCATCTCCTCATGTCTAGTTTCACACTCTTCACACCTCAACATGATTTCTTAGCTTGTTTACACTTAACCCTTTTCAAATTCTCTCAATTGCAATGGTAAAAATGAACTCACATCCCATCCATATATAGAATTTGAAAAATTTATTCCATTTATTGTTCCTCCACCTACCAACAATACTCTCATTAATTGGCCATTTTTCATTATTTTTTTGAGGTACATCATCGCACCCAAGCTATAACCTTCTAGCACACCATTTTACCTTTTGGTTGCAGTCTTGTCTTCATCGGGCTTTTATGCACCTGAGTACCTCATCATTGCGACTTCTGTTGGTAGTCTTCCCGGCCTCTGCTTACCTTGCATTATACTTCTTTCTTCATTCATATTTTTCTATGGTACCCATGTCTAGAAGCAATCTCTGTTTATATTTTTTCAATTCTCTAACCTTGAATAGCACCCGCAGATAGTTCCTTTTATGTGGACTTATTTTCAATAGTCGTATACCTAGATATCAACAACCTACCCCACACTAAGGGTATGTCAAGTCCTCTGTGCATAAAAATAATTCAAATAGTAATTAGCTTTTGGCACATAAACGTGCTTATTACACAAAACACACCAACTAAATTGACAAAGCATAGTGACAAATAAGGAAACACATTAAGGAAATGTAGAATTAAAAACCACTAAAAATCATGCCGTTATGGTCTGTAAATCTATTGGGTCTCCAAATGACCACTGAAAATCATGTCTTTTGTTCTCTTTTGATTGCACATTTCTCCCAAGAAAGTCATCTACTACCTGGTTTATGGGTTTAGATCTAGTCTAGATTCGATTTTTGTTGTCTTCAATTTACAAAAAATCCTGGAAACTATGTCTTCAAATATTCTTTCACAGTTTGTACCCTCTTCATAGGGCTTCTGCGAAGTCCAAGTTCTGACTGTTTGAGCACTTCAGGGCTTCCTCAAATTTAGCTATGAGAGAGATGTCAAAGGAAGGAGGGAAGCCTTATGTAGTCGTGGAGGAGTCTTTTGCTAACAGGAAAGTCACCGAACACGAGCTCATGTTGAAGGAAGAAACTACCTGCACAAGAGGATATATCAAGATCAATTTAAAATACAAACCAAATGTGTTAGAGAATAAATAATAAAGCATGCACTAAAGAGACAAGAATGTGTAAGCGAGAGAAGTAGAGAAAAAAAAAGAAAAAGAAAAAAACAATCTGTAGATCAAAAATCCACGTTGAGGGAAGAGTCTAAAACCTGCAAAAGAAGACAGTAAAATTCAAAAGAAAAATTAATTAAATCAAGAAGATGCATGCATAGAAAGAGGAAAAACGCATACACAGCCAGCACATGGAGGATAAAAGAGAGCACAATAAAGGAAATAAATCAATAAATCAGAAAATATGTTGAAAACCATTGAAAAAGTAAATACACAGACTTATGCACCAATATTGGAGGAATATCGTGGAAGGTAGATTGATAAAAATATGAGTGAGAGAAAATAAATCAAGAGGAAGTGGTGAAACTCAGGCTGTAAAGCTTGTTCATGAACTGTTTGATAGAATGCCTCAAAGAAATGCGGTCTCATGGAGTGCCATAATTACAGGATATGCGCAAAATGGATTTGTTGAAAAGGCGTGTGAATTGTTTGATAGAATGCCTCAAAGAAGTGTTGTCTCATGGAATGCCATGATTGCAGGATATGCACATAATGGATTTTTTCAAAATTCTTTACAAACTTTCAAGCAACTACACTTGCAGGTGTATAGCCTCCTGTCCGTTGCCAACATTCTCTCAACCCGTGTGCAAGAACGGAGCCTTGTGCAAGCCCTATAAAATTTTCAAAACAAAATGAGAAACTTATTATGTTGGAAAAACTTCAAGTGATTTGGAAGTTTGTGTGGCGTTGTGGAGGTTGGATTGAGGCTCATGAACTAGTTGACGAAGTGCCCAAGTGAGATGCTGGACCGAAGCCTATGGGTTTGACCGAATCCTTTCCTCCCAGGCATGGTTCATCTCCCCTTACCTCTCATAATTCTCATGCTTTAGTTCCCTTTTGCAACTCAATAGAATTTTAAAATATTAGGATTTTAATACAGTTAAATGTTTATATCAACTTGTTACAAAAAAACAATGAAATGTCATGTCGTAGCTCACGAAATCAAAATAACTCTTCTGCATTAAACCATGAATTTCCACCCTCATTTTGAGGTGATTTAGAATACTTATTACCCAACTAGATCACTTCAATATTGGTTTATTGATAAGACGAGATTGACTTCCCAGTAATAATGTTGACCTTCTCCCTGTTTAAATAGTTAATGTTTGCATTTTTCAGAGACTCATTAAGTACCCTTCGTAACTCCTTAAATGAGATGTTAAGCTTCATTTGTGTACCTTATTATGTGAGGAGTTAGCTGGACATTTGGTTTGACCCCGAAAAAACATATGTGATCTTTTTGGCGCTCTTATAGGAGCCATGTTACAGTGGTTTACAGCAGTAGAAAGCTGTTAAATCTAGAAAGTTGGCTTTCGATTTGAACTGCCAGTTGAAACCTGGATAGAGAAATTATTTCACGTCTTCATAAACCTCTAGTGTTTATATTAGACAATTGCATGGAACATTTAGTTTAGGGAAAAACACTTTTCTGGATAGTTTGGAAAAGCCATTTTGTAGGCCTCCAGTCGCAGTTTGACGAGGTCAAATTGGACCAATTTTGACTTGTCGCTCCTGAAGACTTATCACTGTTTGAAAATGGTTTTTTAGTTTTCAGTCCCGTCAACTCTGATGAATTCTCCTTATATAGGGGAACTTGTAGGAAGTGTCTCGTTGTGTGCTCATCCATTGAACGTCAGTTATGGACGTGGTCTTCTGGGCCCTCGAACTAACTTCATCATCCCCCTCTTGTGGCTGCGGTGGAGTAGTAGCTATAGACTTTGAACCAAACTTGCACACACAAAATAATTTTGAGAATAATTAATTTCACACACACTAATATATTTCTTCTATTACTTCAATCAAACACCATTACACATATATAGGAGAGGATTCCCTATTATTATGGAACCACTCAATCCTATAATATCTCCTATTTAGTTGTGATTGTTACTCACGTAACAATACACAACTCAAATCATATGAGTTGTTAAAACAACTCCAACCAACATATTATTGTTAATATAACAATAATATAATTACTAACATTTGTATTTAATGAATACATAAATAATGTAAACATTAATATTAGTTTCCTAACATTCCCCCCCTTAATGTTTACATGGTAACATTAGAACTTTCACACTTCCTTTGCAGCTTGCCGCCTCTGCGTGCTCATGATCTTGGCACACACTCGAACTGAAGGTAGAAGAAGGAACGTATCAACTTCTTATCAACCAAGCATTGTCAGGAACACATCTAACCGACGAGGATGGGAACACGCTTAGGAATCATCTGCTTATCAACCAGTCACTTTAGGGAACACATCTGACCTAGTAGTGTGGGAACTCAAGCAGGAACACATCTGAACAGCCTTTAATGGTTTTTAGGAGGCTAACCACAAACCTAGGTACGAACAGGAACACATTTGACTGTTCTACCTCATCAAGCCTCATGATGCTACGTTTCACTGTGTTATTTGTTCTGTACTATGTTTTTGCATTTGGGGAAATAGGAAAAGCCACATACTCAACTGAAAAACTGAAAATGGAACATTGGATCATGTTGATCATGTTCCCCCCTCAATGTGAACATTTCACTTATTCAATCCAAAACAGAAACTCTGAAATCATACTGCACACAACAAACTACAATTTTGAAATGAAAAAAAACTCACACACTGTCACCACAACTTCATGCGGCCCCGTCGTTGGCGACTGACGAGAGGTCGGTGTCTGACCTCCAGCCTCTGGTGCCTCCATCCTCCATTAACATGTTGCTAACTCAGCCGGATTTGGATATGAAGCTCAACTTTTTCCACATTGTTTATTCTTTTCTTCCCTCCCGCAATGTGAAACACTTTACTTTTTTTCGGACGTCGGGTAACACCGAAAATGCGTCTGTAAGGAATTTTAATTTTTAATTTTATACAAATATAGACTTTTTACAATTATACAAATTCTAATGACAATTTACAAATTTAAAAACAACACTTTTGACTTGGACAAGAAGACTTGACTTGACTAAAAAGTAATAAAATGGGATTACTTTTAAAATGAGTTAATAACTAAAGACATACAAAATATAAAGAATTTGATGGATGATGTATTACACATCACTAATATATGGACTGACTACAAATAAACAAGCTGATATAAAAGACAACTCAAATAAAAATTTCTAATGTAACAAATGGATAATAATAAAATTTGACCTTATTACCACGACTCTTTTTATCATTTCCTTTGGATGAGACTTTAATGATATGCTTATGGATTGGACACCAAACCTAAAAATGAGACTAAATATTAAAAAAATGAGAGACATAAAAAACTAAACAAATAAAATGAAATTATTATTCTAAATGACTCGACCCAAAATCTAATCGACTTATTTAAACAACTATTAATAATATGACTAGTGGCACATACAGTAATTTTGTAAATACCCCGTGCGACTCGTACCAAACCAGGTTGCTTTGTACAATTTGCATCCTATTTCTCAGATCAGAACATGCGTAGCAGATCTACATTCGAATACAGTCATCTTTGTCAATGCTAGGTGTGTCAGGAGAAATTGGATCGGTCAACACTGCTAAATCATTGACATTGATCTCTTACACAATCACCGCCCAGGATCTTCCAAATGTAGATGGAAAAAATCGATGCATGAATTTGGCTAGGCTAAGCAGTTTTAGATAAGAAACTTTGTGAAAATGTAGACAACATAAAAGCCGTGAATTTCTAAATTGCAGGTGTCAGATATTTGATATATTTCACAGATCTTATCAATACACACTGATAATTCCACAGAATCAAAATATCCTTGATCTGTATAAATTGTAGAGGAGACAAGTACGAGGGTTTCCAGAAATAAATGAAACTCTGAAATAACAATTTGCATGGAGCATAGATCTTGACAACTGTGACAATACCAGAGCTCCTTCAAAGTGGAACAATAATCCTATGTCATCATCAAATGCAATGAATTCCAAATGAATAGTCAACAGAAAATAAAATTTTAAACTACTCCATGAAAGTATAAGATCCTCCACTTGTGAGGTGGGTTACACTCCAAAAGAAAACTCCAAACGCCTTATGATCCATCCAGATTACATTACAACCTTGGATTCCATGGATACATAGAATGAAAACGATGCAAATAACCATAAAACTTGAAACTTTCATATGCAGGGGCAAAAATTAGCAGCGGATCTGCCCCTTACAATTTTCACAATTCCATAATGTTCTCCATAACGCTCTGATACCAAATATAGACTTTTAACCAAACTTGCACACAGAAAATAATTTTGAGAATAATTAATTTCACACACACTGATATATTTCTTCTATTACTTCAATCGAACACCATTACACATATATAGGAGAGGATTCCCTATTATTATGGAACCACTCAATCCTATAATATCTCCTATTTAGTTGTGATTGTTACTCACGTAACAATACACAACTCAAATCATATGAGTTGTTAAAACAACTCCAACCAACATATTATTGTTAATATAACAATAATATAATTACTAACATTTGTATTTAATGAATACATAAATAATGTAAACATTAATATTAGTTTCCTAACAGTAGCACACTCAACTTCATACTTATTTGGAGGTCGTCTTCTACCTCTGTGTTCCAAACTACCACTAACCTCAAGCTCTTCCTCTTCATCATCAACTTGAACTATTTATATGGGCTTGGGTGTTGTAGCATTTTCCATTGTATACTTACCCTTTGGTGGCCCTAGGAGAGTGAACGCATTCTCCACATATTTAGCATTCTCCAGCTTCAGTTTGAGTTATAGGTACACAAGTGCTACTTTGGTGTCCCTAACTACCAAGCTCACAGGTTTCATGCTTATAATATCTAAAATAAGTCTTTTAATGTATGCATTGTAACCTAGATATACATACTTCTTCCTTAGATTGTGGTAGTCGTAATCTACCTTGTCTACATTGAAGGTTAAGCGACACACATCTAAAAACCGATGAACTAATACTTGAAAATACCTTATTGTGAAGGCATACGGTAGTTTGCACCATGTGCTCCAAGCCCCGTCCTTCATCACAAATCGCGTGATGCAAAAGTGTTGGTATATGGAAAACTGAACTTCCTTACCCACCATTGAAGGAAAATCATTGGATATGTGTCACTCTTCCTCAAATGTCATGCAAATTCTATCATACCACATCTCTGCCCTGTTTTTGAATGGTCCACTCATTGATCCATCACACAAGAACTTTCCAAACCTCTCCACAGGTGACTTATGTTCTATGGGGTACTCCCAAATCTTCTCCTTTGGTCCATCAGGCACCCCAATCTCCATAAATACTAAAGACAATAATACAACGCCAAAACTTATTCTGTCACATGTCCATGCTTCTTTAATGATTGTATTTTCTATATGATCTGCAATGTTTTAGACCACTCCTTGAGACATCTTCTTTGTGATTTGCAACCACATTTTGTTTACCTGCGACCACCTTCCTTGGTCATTCAAATTTGTCACAAGATGTGCATTTTTCTGCACTATTGGGTACTTCTTTAACTCGTCAATGTTCATGTCGTGTGGTCCCTTGGTATACCTTAGCTCCTTCCTCATCTCTAGAATTGTGGTTTTATTATTTATATCACTATTCAATTCCAACCCTGAGGCCCTTAGTACTGTCACCATTGAAATCAAGGTAGATGTGATTCTTACCCTCCATTTGGCAAAGTACAAGAAGTCCTCATGGAATATTCTCATTAACCACCAATACAATGGTTCATACTTTCCAAAGTATGATAGCTCATACTACTAGTAGACTCCATTCTACTACAACAACTTCTCTCCCATATCATCATATATCGGCATATCCTCTGTCATGCACTTGTTTGTTTTTGTGCTAAGCAACGCATCGAGCTCCTTCTTATTGTCTGATGTCTGATGGTTGTAATAGTTGATTTTACATTGGCAGATATTGGAATCTCATTTTCATCCTACAATCACACCCTCTGTATACTGCATTTATGAGAAATTACTCTAAGGAGAAATCTCTTCTTCCATTTCAACCTTCTTCTTCCCTTTATCTCCTACTGCAGGTTCTTTCTTTGTTTCCATTTAAAAAATATCTCTTTTCTTCCTTTTGTAATCAAGAAAGTTGAAACACTAGCTTAAATTTCTATTCCTTAGTGGAAATTATGTGTGCTAGTTTGTTTGAAATGTGTTTACTATGCTCAAACCCTTCACCTATGGGAATGTAAGATTCTCCTATGCACAACCCATCTCCTCATGTCTAGTTTCACACTCTTCACACCTCAACACGATTTCTTATCTTTTTTACACTTAACCCTTTTCAAATTCTCTCAATTGCAACGGTAAAAATGAACTCACATCCCATCCATATATAGAATTTGAAAAATTTATTCCATTTATTGCTCCTCCACCTACCAAAAATCCTCTCATTAATTGACCATTTTTCATTATTTTTGTGAGGTACATCATCGCACCCAAGCTATAACCTTCTAGCACACCATTTTACCTTTTGGTTGCAGTCTTGTCTTCATCGGGCTTTTATGCACCTGAGTACCTCATCACTGTGACTTCTATTGGTAGTCTTCCCGGCCTCTGCTTACCTTGCATTATACTTCTTTCTTCATTCATCTTTTTCAATTCTCTAACCTTAAATAGCACCCGCAGATAGTTCCTTTTATGTGGACTTATTTTCAATAGTCCTATACCTAGATATCAACAACCTACCCCATATTAAGGGTATGCCAAGTCCTCTGTGCATAAAAATAATTCAAATAGTAATTATATTTTGGCACATAAACGTGTTTATTACACAAAACAAACCAACTAAATTGACAAAGCATAGCGACAAATAAGGAAACACATTAAGGAAATGTAGAATTAAAAACCTAATCTAAATGACAACACTCCCTTATTACAAACACCAATAAGACTTATTTATAGTAGGGCTTCGACCTACTCCCGTTGAAGTAACCAGGTAACCATATTCCAGCAAGGGTCTGTAACCTGAAAAGAGCCTGATTTGAGTATGTGAGTTATAACATATGGCCCTAACCAATGTAACTTGAGTTTTTTTGGATGGTGCAAAAAATTAGAATCATAAAGGAGCAGCATCTGTCCTATCTCAAGATTTTTATCCCTGATGTGCCAGTTATGCCCTACTTTCTACATGGCCTTCTCTTGTTTCTGACTCAAATGTGCTATGGCTCATCATTCATACAACTTGATTAACTATTCAATGCATTCTTCTAATTATTGATCATTAGCAAGACCTCCAACGCACAGAATACATAAATAAGGTAGCATAAATTCTATAGGAAGAACTACTTCTGTGCCGAACACTAACTCAAATGGTGTGTCCTTGTTCAAACTTTTGTATGTTGTTTGATATTCCCAAATTACTGTAGATACTTTATCATCCCAATCCTTTCTTCCAATGTCACAGTTTTTTTTCAATGTCTGGCTCAATATTTTATTCAAAGCCTCAATAGTTCCAATTTCCTGAGGATGATAGGGTGTATTCTTATGGTGTGCAATCATGAATTCATCTAATAAAATTATGATTGTATCATTAAGAGAATGTGTGCCCCTATCATTGCTTAAAGGACATCCATACCTTGTAATAATATTTTTCCATAGAAATCGGGCTGTTGAATCTATTGTACAGTCCTTTGTAGGTGTTGCTTCTTCCCACCTTTTTAGATAGTCTGTGCAAGTTATGATGTAGCACGATTCAATTCTGTGCGCAGCTGGTGAAATAGGACCCACAAAATCTGTAGCCCATTTCTCAAATAGTTCTATGCTAGTAATAGGTCTTAGAGGCATTTCATCTTGTTGAACTAGTTTTCCAAGATGTTGACAATGATCACATTCCTTAAAAAATTCCTTAAAATCTTTATATACAGTCTCCCACCATAATACAGTGAGTAAAATGTTGCATGTAGTGACATCAACAACAAAGTGGCCACCTGTAGTACCACAATGAGATTCTTTCATAATATACGTGCACTCATGTTCTAAAACACAACGGTGTAATACCTCATCCTGGCCTAATTTGTAAAGGTCACCACTAATTAACATATACGGTACGACGACTATAACAAGTTGTTTCTTCTCCAAGGATTTCATTCCTTCTGGTGTCATCCCTGTTCGTAGCAAGACATCAATGTCCTCTAGTTTTGATGGAACTCGTTGTAACCTGTATAATTGTGCATCTGGCATGATATCCTCAATTTCATGTGCTTCTTCTCTTGATTGTATTCTTGATAGATGGTCTGGTCTAGAATTACTTTTCCCTAGTTTTACCACAATTGTGAATTCAAATTCCTGAAATAAGAGAATCCATCGACATATGTGCCCTTGTATAACATGATTTTTTACCAAATACTTCAATGCCATGTGATCTGTATAAAATATGAATGGTGTAACCAGTAGGTACTGGAAGAATTTATGTAGCACATATATCATTGAAAAATCTTCACGCTCTATAGTTGCATAATTCTGTTATGCAGGAGTCATCTTTGTCTAGCAAAATAAATAGGATGATCTACAATACTTTCTCCAGGTTGAGCCAACACTATGTCAATGGTCATGCCAGAGGCATCAACATGTACATGAAATGGTTGGTCCTATGAAGGAAAACACATAATAGGCATGGTAGTAAGTTTCTATTTTAATGTATTGAATGAGTGTTGCTGTAGTTCTCCCTAGTAGAATGTACCTTTCCCTTTTAGTAACTCTTCCAATGGTGTGGCAACTTTGGCATATCCTTTGAAAAACTTTCTGTAATATCTTGTATGGCCCAATAATCCATGTACCTCACTCTGACTGGTAGGCTCCCTTAGGCCTATAATTAATGCAACCTTAGCTAGATCAACCAACAAACCTTCCTTACAGATTATATGTCCTAACAGTATCCCAAACGGTGTAGCGAATATGTACTTCTTGATGTTCAATGAGATACTCAACTGTCTACATATTTAAAACATCAAGCACAAATTTTCACAATGATCCTTAACCAATCCATACACCTTTAAATCATCCAAATAAACATGTAAGAAGTTGTGAATAAATTCCTTGAATGCTTGAAAAACTATGTAAGAAAATACAGCAGGCACATTTTTCAGACCAAAATGCATTACAGTATAGGTGAAGCTACCCCATTCAGTAGTAAATGTAGTCTTTTCCTGATCCTCCTGGGTAATTCAAACCTGATGATACCCAGAGAACCCATCTATAAACGAATAGATTTCATGTAATGTAACACCTTCTAGTATTTCCTCAGTGAATGGCATAGGAAATGGATCAGTTACACATGTAACATTCATCTCCCTGTAGTACACACATATTCTAATCCATCCATCCTTCTTGATACTAATCACCATTGGACTAACCCATTTTGACTCATCAAGGGGCTTGATAATTCCAGACTTCAACATTTTGTCAATATGTTCCTTGACCTTTTTGCACAAGTTGAGGTTCATCCTGTAAGGTCTCTTTCTAACTGGGTGCGTACCCTCTTTAAGCTTTATCTTCATCTCCCCTAACGATTAATGCATGCCTTTAAGTTCATGGTACCCCCTAGGGAATAAATCCTAATAATCCCTTAGTAACTCTATGATTTTTTCCACTTCAAATTCTGACCAATACTCTCCAATTATGGCTTCCTTAGGCTCAGTATTTGTTCCAATATTCACCCGATTTGTCTTGATAGGTTCATGATAGGCACGCATGGTCTTATCTACACTATCCAACACCTCACACCTACCTGTTGAATGGTTTACATCCAAATTTTCTACTTCTTCATCATCCACTATGTAGACCATTTTTCCTTTTTCTCTCTTAAGGCAAGTGTGTTGAATTAGTATGGCATCAACCTCTGTTTCTTCAACAAGACGCGCTCCTGAGTTTCCTTCATCGAATAAATCCTAAAGTACTTCTTCAGCCTTAGAACTATCTCAAATAGTTAAGTGCTTTATGACTTTCAATGATTCTTCCACTGGAGGCTTTGTAGAGAAGAATTCAAACATCTGGACCATTCCTGTAATTAAATCTTGCCAATTTCTAGTCTCTCTATGGAGTTCTACATATACATACCAAGCACGTGCGTAACCTTATAAAGTGGAATAAAAATTGTGCACGCATAGCGAAGGTGGTAAAGCTTCCTGACCTTCTTTCCAGAGTCTCTCACACTTCTAAACGTGGTGCTGAATAGGTTAATTACCGTGATAAGTGTATATTTGAGTAGGTACATTGATCCTAAAGAACCTAGTAGCAAGATAAATCCTAATTTCATTCCATCTTACAATATTATCCTTGTGGGTCACCCACTAGTGTGCTGTTGTCCCACGTAGTGTATATGCTAGCATATTTCTTCTTTCCAATGGGTCTATCCATTGTTCTTCCATGGCGCGTAGGAATACCATAGGATATCCTTCTCTGGTATAATAAGGTATCGATTTGTTACCTATCCTCCTTACATAATGTGGTTTAGTGCCTCTAGGAAATATGTTCTTTACTTTGCACCCTACCAACTCATAAGTGTTGTGATCCCAATTATCATAAGCAACACTTGTAGTATCACTAATAGATTGTGAATCCTCCCACTAAATCAATCCTTCTTTGGTTGGCTCAAGTATCTCTAAATCTTAGATGGCATGTACATTTCCTATTCAGATCTTCTTCACTTAAGGGCTCAACATAGGGTGTAGATTTTCCATCTATTAAAGGGGATAATAACTATTTCCTCCTTGTTTTCAAAACTGATATAGCCCTTGTTGAACCAAAGATAAGCATTATTTGCATAACACCAAGGATGCCCCAATAGAGCTGGGAAGCTATCCAAATTTTCTAGTGCTAAAAATTTAAAGTCTCTAGTGAACTTGGCTCTTTGTATGGTAATGGATGCATCTTTCAAAACTCTAATGGGAGTGGCCTTAGTCTGATTAGCCATGAAAAATACATTAGAGGATGACTGTAATGGGGGTCTTTCCATTTGTACCCATGCATTTAAGGTAAGAAAATTGACTTCCATGTCAGTATCAATCAATATATTACTCAAGAGCCACCCATCCACAACAGCATTCAGAGTGATTTATTTGTCATAATCTAGGCTATGAGGGGGAAGATTCACACATAGAATCTATCGTCCAGTCTCAACACTTACACACGGAGTGTTTCCCTTTAACCAATCCCCTAATAATGGAATGATATTTTCTTGGCGCAACATTTTACACACTTCCCTTAAGTAATCTATATCAGTTTGGACCACCTATGATACTTTCTTTTGCTTTATCTTCCATGATTGCTCTTTTAAGTACTGTATCTCACTCTGAGGATTCCTGAGAACTTCCATGGTTTCTTGATAAACCTCCTTCTGATAGGTAGGATCTGGGTACCGTGCATGTAGAACCTCATCCTTAGTGATGGTAGGCTTCTGCTGCAATGCTTCTCTAGTGTGTGCCACCTCAGTGTGAGTCATAATATTCTCTTGAAACTCTTTGGACTCTTCCTCCAACTTAGGCATCCATTGATTTTCAAAAGTGTATTGTATCCTAACCATTTCTATGCCTTTGTTTTCTTATTTATGTTTCTCACTAAGATGTTCATACAAATCCAAGCACTCCTTATTTCTATGGTTATTTCTAAAAAATAACATGTAATATTATGAGGACATTCAAGCCTGTAGTGGTCAGGAGATCCGCATGTATAACATGTTCCACGAGGGAACTCACCTCTTCCACTATCATAGCCTTGTCCTCTAAATCCACCATGGTATCCTCAACCTCTGCCACGACCACCTTCAAAACACCCTTTATTCTGATCATAGCATTCCTGATTGCAATCCTACTCTTGATGCTTGTTCTTTCCCTTAGATTTATCTAAAACTCCCATCTATCGTACACAAATAACTATAGCATCATGGATCTGACCAATCAGCCGACAATAGTCTATGTCATGAGTCATGGAACTGTAGATTTCACAGTAGCTTGAAACATTATTCCTTATCACGCATTGTAATAATGGGTAGTGGCTAGCCTCATGGTTTAAATGGCATATCTCACAATCCAACAAAAAAAATCATAATGATCTGTGAGGATAACTATCCTTTATGTGACCTTCTACTTCAAAATCTATGCACCAAATCCCTATGCACATCTCATGTGCTGAATTTACTGATAGTTTCTCCAACTATTTTTCCATAGCTGTGATATGTTCTTCTAAAAATGGGTGCACTCCAGTGTCTATGCTTCCAACTACCTCAGCATGTAAGGTTGTTTCAAGTGCTTCATGTGGATCAATTTATGTCTTATTTGATAATTTCCTCCTAAAAGGTGTAATCAAGCCCCCAATGAACCATTGTACATGCTGACTTGCATGTATGTCATAAGAAAGCTTAGATAACAACGTTTTAAACTATGCATCGTACTCTCTAACTCTTTTAGTAGTGCCTTGCTTAATATCCTTGAGTGCACTTATACTCTTCTGCTTAAACTTAATATCCTTGAGTGCACTTATACTCTTTTAAAGTTGTATAGTCTACGCAAGTCTAACCAGGGTCAAAATTTCTATACCAGTTGTGTGCACACCCTTGTAATGTAGTAGTAAATTGGCTTTCCCTATGCTTAGAAGCCATGATTCCTTTTACACACCACAATATTTCACACATATGCACATGTTCAACAACATCTTCTATGCCCTATATATGGAAGATGAAGAGACATTTCCATTTAAATATTCTAGGGTTGGTGTGGACCCTGACCACCTAATCCAAAACCTCATGTGTTTCCCTTGCCTCTAGAACCACTAGATCCACCTGAACTAGAGCTACATATGTCTCTTGATCCCAAACCTGTAGCTAGGGTTGGACTAGAAGATGTACTTCCCTGTGTCCCAATAGTAGAATTGAACTGTACCTCGACGGTCTGTGAAGCATTAACACTACCAGAAGTTAGTCCTAAAATTAGCGCGCTTGTATTCTTTGTTGAAGATATACCTAAAAAGGTACTCCCATATAAAAATGAATCCATTTGTGCTACCATCATTATTCCTCTTATAAGACTAGATCCTACTCTCCCACTGCTTGAATTAGCTTGCTGACTACTTGTACTATATGCCGGAAAACCAAGAACAAGGGAAAGGTTGCTAGGTAGATTATGATACGTGCCTGTTGCCTAGGTCGTCTCTGCTAGCGCACTTCTACATGAGGCCGAGGATGGTTCCCTATCATATTTTCCCAAATGGGGGAGTTCCTAAGGCTCAGGTTCCACTTATTCTGTGTGAACTTAAACTCCTTCTCGAACTAATTTTCTCCAAAATGCCATTTGTTCTGTAACCTCCCGTTGCTTCTCGATCTCCCTCTTGCATGCCTCATTATACTTAAGCCTCCTTTCCTCTGTCTACCTTTCTACCGATAGGTCTGCCATCCTTCACTAAACCTTCTCCTGCCCCTGCATGTGGTGATTTTTAGTTAGCCATCATTTTATTCTCCAAATTCAAAGTTACCATCAGAATCTTGATTGCTAGTGGAATTCCTTGTAGGTAAGTTCCCCTTGGATATCGTTAAAACTAAAATTCAGCTACCTTTGGACATGAATAAGTGGAAATTGAGTATTCCAAGATATAACTGTTTAAAAAACCACGTATCCATAGCTCGAGTCCAAATCATATCAGCATCATAAAGGGCCTGAAATTATTCTTTCATCCAGAAAAGTGCGCGATACCTCCAATTCCACTTAGATGTATAAGCAATCAGCCACTTGTACAATTCTACTAGAAAAATAGTGAAGAAGCTCTCATATAAATTGTCATATAGGTTCTGTTGCACCCATATGCGTGTGTTAATCTTAGATCTAGTGTTGAACCACTGTGTGTATTCTACTTCCAAATCATGTATCCACTCCTCAACACTTGCTAAGGTCAACCGGTATGTCTTCATTGCGAACCATCCTAAAAACAACTGATTACATGCATGATTTTTTTTTGTTATGGCTGTAATCTCATGTTATTTATTTTGACCTATTACATGCATGATTTTGATGATATTGAATTTTCACCTCCTTTTGACACCATATCATAATCACGACATCTCAACACTATGACATGACACACTTCCCATGGGCCTCTATGTAGGTGAGTTATGTCATATTGTATTGATGATCCTTGATGTAACCTAGAATTCAGCAATACAAACCTAGGCACGCTGGCACTTCACTCAGCCTAGACTGAGTGCTCACCCAAAGCGCACAAAGGTATTAGGCCCCTATTTAGGGTTTTTTTTGCAGGATTTTAGCATTATGAAGACTTTAAGTATTCAGATCTATAGTTATTATATCTTTCTACAATGCATATTTAGATCTAGATCTAGAGAATAACAATATTAAAATATAACCATAACGAAATCAAACATGCAATATTGAATTATAACCATGATAGCATCTTGATTTAGTCCATAACCTCATTTATATTAAATGCAATAAGTACATAGACGATTCATTACAATAATAGTAGTATATGTTCATGCACATGATAGATTTAGCAGCATAAGATTACTATATCTCAGTTCTCACACCTGTATGCTCTCTCTCTATCTCCATGTATATATCTATCTCTACTACATAGTTTACTACATATTTATAAGGGTGGGGACTTCCCCTTCACCACTTATCTAGTCCTAAAATAGGTCGCATGCTATTATTAGCCATGCGCCATTACAAAAATAGTCACACATGCAAGTACGTTAACAATAGGCTACTATTAGTTAAATGAAAGTAGTAGATCTATTCCCGGCCTGTTTCCATGTAAATATCTTCATATCTAATCATCCAAAAATAGCCAATGTGTGATGCGCAAGTCTCCAATTGGTTTGAGTGCTCTGCACACTATCGCCAAAAATAGATCCTTGTTACGAAAATGGATAAGTCTGAAACCTGTTTCTATTCTTCGCGTGCAATCCTTTCCGATACTTCCATGCCTTTGAATGTGTTCTATTTTCCTATGTGAACCTTTTGTATTTTTTTCACTAAGTGCCAAGGTTTGACTGATCAATAATCCTTTAGTGCTTCCTTTCAATTTTTCTTCTCTAGGGTTCTTGTAGAATTGATTACACCCACACATGGCAGGATGAGCAACACTATTAGGTATGCATTGGTGGGTATATTTCATTTCAGATAGTCCTTTCAACATTTCTTTTTATACTTAGTTTTAGTATCAGTGTTACAGAATTTTTATTTCTGTTGGATAACCCATCTTTCTCTAGTGTGAAATGTGGAAATCAATGGTTGGGGCATATGTATATACCTAATTATTCACTTTTCATCTTTCATACATGTTACTAATAATTTCCTTGTGTGGATAGTCATCACTGATGCATCTATTTTTAGAGTGGTTACCTTAAGTGGCTTATCAGGAATGGGGAATGCTTATTCATGTAACCATTATGGGTTAGAAATAATACACACACAAAGTGACATTATTTGGTATTGGATTTAGTTATCCATGTAATAGTTATTCTTGTCCCAAAAGGTCTCACACACATTGAATTCACAACTTCTTACTTGTATCTCACCACTTTGCACCTTGTTTATCCATGTTCATGATCTTTTAAACGTTTATTTTTCTTTTCATGATACACTAACTCATCTCATCACCTTTGGCTAATGCCATCGTCTGTGGGAGATTGTGTTAGTGTTACATTTATCTTGGATGATGCCATCACCCACATGTAATGAAATCTATATATACACCTTAGTTTGACAGTTATAAGAAAGGAAGTTAGAATCATTCTAACTACCATTTGCTCTACTCTTTTACGCCATCTTCACATCTCCTCGCCTAGCTCTTGGTTCATCTTGTAATTTTCTTGGATTGGATTGGAAACTCTTCTTCTTGGATGGTTTTCTTGTACTATTAGGTCACCTATAGAGAGTCTAAGATATGAACCATGTTCCCCTTTACATAATAATGATTCTCTCTGTGTGTGCTGCTTTTTAGAAGAGATAGATGCATCAATGAACACTATATAGGTACAAGGTGAGTTATCTAACCCTAAATTTTCATTTAACATAGATAATTTCATCTGCTTCCCTCATTTTTTTACGTTATCTTAGTATTACATATGTTTATATGTTAGTTAGTATAGTATTTTTATTCTTAATCAACTCCTTAGATTTACACTATATTTCATTTTAGTTATATTATGCATGTTTTTTCCATCTATTTTTAATCCATACCTCTCCACACCCAACTACCAATATCTTAGTATGGTTCTCTCCTCTATCTTAATGGTAGGCCATAGAAACCAAAGGTTAACCTAGTGTAGGTATTTCTACCCTCTAGATATGTGACCCTAGCGCTTGTGTTAGCCCCTTTAAATATATCCATTGTATGTCAGTTCATGTGTGTTTCTTACTCATTTCCTCACTTCCACTGTAAAATGGATGATTTAGGAGTTCAAGATATTGAGACACAATCTGGGCCCATCATACAGTACACACCTATAGAGGAGTCTTATAGTCCCATATTTGATAAGGTCATTACTTCATTTATGATCAACATTGCTTCCATTCGGCCTATTAATGAAACCCATCCTAAACCATCCTATTACAGGGGAAAAAAATATTGTAAATACCACCAAGTTTAGACCATGACATTTAAGTGTGTCATTCCTTTCAAAATTTCATCCAAAATTTTATCAACCACGTTGACTTACAACTAGAAAATCCTAATGAACCCCCTAATTAATCCTGGGATGTATTCATGTATCCTTTTCCAAACCATCCCCCCAAAAATAATTTATTCAAAATCAATGTTGTAGGACCTCAAAATCCTTCCACCCATTTCATCAAAACCATTAATCAAATCCCAAAGTCTAAATAATCAACATTTTTATCTAAAACATCATTTAAAAAAATATATTTCTTTGATCTACTTACTGGTGATACCCTAAATAAAACATCATCTCAGATATTTATAATAACCACTCCCACATATATTCATGATCTTATCTCTTGGGGTTAGAAAGAAAAAATCCCATTGGGGAAGTCATAATAATTCCTCCCAAGGATGAGGTCCCACAATGCCAGATCAAAAATCTTGATAATCCTATACAAAAATTAACAAGTCACCCAAACAAGAAGTTTGAGCTCCCACAAAATAAATCCAAAATAATCACACCTAAGGATACTGCATCACTATCTTCTATTCTAAGACCTCATCATTTATTAAAACTTACAGTAACTATCATGGAATCTATACCCATCCTTAAAACCACACCTAATCTTGTTACTCAAAACATACCTCTTGTAGCCCCTGTCCCTAAAACATATAATGAAACCAAAATTCTCACGACATCATCGCCATCTAAACAAGACCCCTTATGACCCTATACCACCATCCTTGAACATATTTTTCAATCAAAATCCATATCGCTACCCCATATCAAATGCTTCAATCCGTGTGGATGGAAACCTACGTGGTACAATTATGACATAGTTTGTGCCTATCATAGAACATCAAGACATTAAGCTAAATATTGTTAAGACCTTCAAGTAATAATCCAAAGTATTTCTAAGAAGTATATCCTCCTGAAAATAAAATATCATATTATTCCACCTATCAATCATAAAATGACAAAATCAAAATACCAGGTTAAACTTGTACCTAAAACTCTTAAGTTTCACATTCTTAAAACATCACCTTTTACACCATCAAGTAGGGATGTATCCTCCTTTGTTATAACTCCTTTATTTCAAATTGATGTTATCCGCATAATCACAAAATCTTGTGCCAAGGATTCAAAATCTCAAAATGAAGACAGGATTGAACTATCCATATATGTAGCCCCAACCGAATCACCCAATATGTCATCTTCTAAAGTTAAAGTCTCCATCCTCACACCCCCTCATCCTTAACACATGAATTCAATAAAAATGTTCTTAACCATTTACATAAAACACCTGTTAAGACATCCCTCTTCAAAATCATCTGAAACCCCCTCAACATTGACAAGATGTGATATACGTTCTCTAACACATCTCAATACAATAAAAAAAACCTCATCCATTTGCCAACTTTTTTAGTTCCCTAAAAATTTCTATATCCATTGTGTTTAACAACTCCAAAATCCCATCTTTTCATCCTGAAGACCATGATCTCCCCCTCTTCATCACTTTCTAAATCATTGATTCCCTTATTAAGAGATTCCTAATTGGAAATGGGGCCAACATTGATATCATATCATCATATGCTTTTAAAAAGTTTCATCTTCTTGAAATATTCATGGCTCAATCACCTGCCATCCTACATGATTTCAACGATACTATCACCCATACCTTGGGCATGGTAATCATACCTATCAAATTATATGTGAAATTCCTCCATGAATTATTCTACCTTGTAGAATGAAAATTTTAATATAATATAATATTAGGATGTCCTTGAATTCATGCCATGCATTGTGTCCCCTCCACTCTACATTGGTGCTTAAAATATGAACATGAATGTAAGACCTTTATATCCCTTAATAATCCTAACCCATTCAAAGAGTGTCATATGACCTATAGACCAAATGGAATATTGATTCCTTTACAAAACACTACCTTTTCAAATCAAGCTTCCAAGATTTGCTCCATCCCCACATATAAATTACCTGATGATCAATTATTTGAAAATATGATGCAATGTCTCTTACTAGAGGAGTTTTGAATCCTAACCCTCAATAAACTCCCTACATTAAAAACAAATGGGAGACCTGATAAGAAGCCTCTATACAAGTGTAATGTTGGAAAAATTATCACCTTCGGTCCTACTTTTATTATAACACAACTCATATAGGAGAAATTTACCTCCCCCCATCACACCTCTATATTCAACACCACACTAATCCATTCACATCTGACTTTTCATTCTTGGATAATCCTAAATTTTCAAAAATCTACCTTAATCGATGTGCGTGGAATGGTTTTGGCTTAGGTAGATATGGGAAAGGACCACATGAGCTACCCTTTAAGGATTTAAAAAAAAACACAAAAGATATAGATTCATCTTTACAGAACCTCCTCTTAATCCACCACCACCAATCCTAGATTCTGAATCCTCCTCTTCATTATCGTCAGGAATTCCCCCTAACATTTTTTTAATCAATGAAATCACCCTTGGATTGTTGGCTTATAAAGATAATGAAAATAATGAGATTCTCTTATCATCCATGCTCTCTTATTTCAAGATAATAATGTAATCCTAACATACATGGGTGTTGAATATCATTATCTCCAGAAATCCCTACCTCCCGACATGCATACACTCCTCAATGAATCCATATTTGACATTAACATAAGGATGTAACAAGAACCACATATCATTAAGGTCAAGATTTAGGCCCACACAAGCTTTTCCAATTCACCTCTTTAATATCTGATCATAGTCAATCCTTCACATGGTCTTATAACAAAATGCCTAGTATTGACCCTAATATCATTTACCATAATGTTTTCACCATCCCTAATGTTAAACCAATGAAGCATAGATTTGATAAAATTCATATGTGTATCACATTTCTAGTTAAATAATAACTTTAGTGTCTTATCTCAACCAGTTTCATCCCACCCATCGGTTATCCAAAATGGTTTTCTAACCTCGTACATATAACTAAGACCTATAGGAAATTATGTATCCACACAAACTTCTGACACCTTAACCTCACTTATCTAAAAGATTATTTCCCCATACCTAACATTGATTAGCTTATCGACCTAATGGCAGGCCATGAAATGTTGTCTCATATAGATGGTTTCTCTAGTTATAATAAAATCCTTATCTCACTAGAAGATCAACATAATACATATTTTATTATTCCATGGGGAACCTTATACTATAGATTAATTCCCTCTGGCTTGAAAAATGTAGGAGCATCAACTCTAGGGCATGTATAAGAATGGAAACATCCAAATTTTGGCTTGAAGGTATGATATTGCAGTATAGAGGTCATTTTGTGTTGTTTAGGCATGTTAATGGGGTTCTAGACCTTTCAAAAATTCAAATATCTTATCTTCCCTCAGAAAGTGCAATTTGAGTCTTAAGAGGCCTATTTTGGTTTCAATATGTAGTTTTGGATTAGTTTAAGTGTTTTGGGTGTACTCTTGAGGTCTAACAAGGGAGTTTGAGGTATAATCTTGCTTTAGTAGTCATAAATATTGCTAAATAACTAAGGAATGGGCAAGTATAGTCATGTGACAAAGGTCTTAAAGGTAGATGCTCTGTGTAACTGATTAAAAATGCATATAAATGCTCAAAATTGTAATTGAATTCTCATTCAATTCAAATTAAAATCACATGAAGCTTCAAGAGAGATGATTTTGGTGTTTCCTTGAGTGTTATTTGTTCTTTGTAATTGTTAAGACTATTCTTGTACATGATTAATAAATCTATTGGTGTACAAAGGATGTGACTTGTAAGAAGTTTGAGGTAAACAATTTTAGTGAATTTTGTGAGATATTGATTCTTATGTGTATGAAGGTTGTTGAGTAATTCTATTACTAGATTGAATGAAATTTGAACTTGAAATAATGAGAGAGGATGACATATTTCTTACAAGTTTGTTTTAAGAGAATTTTGTGATGAATGAATGCTAAAATATGTGCATGTAAATGTGCAGGAGTTTGTGACTGCAAAAGGAATAGTGTTGAGCATATACAGTGGTATCTTAAAGGATTTATTGTGGTGTGTCAAGACATGCAAGTCAATATTTATCCTCTTTGTAATCTTAAAGGAAGGTAAACACTAGGATTTGATCATTCCATTATTAGTGGCTCTGTGAAGAGTTATTTTGAGTCTGTATTTGATATGAAACACGATCCTTTCTCTTGATAAGAAATTTCTCATTAAAAACAGTAAGTTTACATGTGAAGAGGTATTAAAACTGAGTCTCTGGTAATCCTTGGGGATAAAGAGTGTTTGATATTCCACAAAGTGAAGGATTAAACAGTTAATGTTGTAGGTTGAGTATTTTCTCCCTCACTTGGAAATTAGGGTAGTGGTTGAGAATTGCTAAAGAAGTTATATCTATTCTCATATTGAAGCAAGAGTGTCATAGTCATAGTTTACATGGAAAAACATGATTACAAGAAGAAATAAGGTTGTTGAAGAGTTTATTTTTCTTCTACTAGCTTATTAATATTGTCATAGTTGATATGAATCTTGCAGGAGAACTAGAGGTAAAACATTGGGGGAAGATGACATTAATTTTCCCCTTCTGAGCTTCCACTATGAAGCAAAACCCCGAACTAGGGTTTAGAAGACAAAATAACAATTTTCTTGAAAATAAGCCATTAAAATTCCTTAAAAATTGGTAGAAATATTTATGAGGTAGTTTTTCAAGTGTAGGTGGAAGATTTAAATAAAAGTTCTTGTTATCATGTAAGTTATCCTTGACAGTAGTTAGAGTATAATGTAACACACATGTACCTTTTGGAATTGGGTGAAGAAATAAGAGTTGGAGGTGCTAATCAAGGAAACATGTCCTAAATTTTGGAACTATTGATCTTTACATCATCCTCTCAATGATTTTAGTGGTCTCAAAACATAATATTTCTAAGAAATCTCTCAGTGTGTGATAGTGTGCAAACATAATATGCTCCTAGTTTGAATAGACTAAATTAGGTGCTAAAACAATGAAATTTAATAATTCTTTACAAAGAACCTCATACTGAAAATCTATAAAAAAGAGAAGGGGGTAATGGGTGCTCTGGAAAATACACACTTTGCTACATAAGTAAGGATAACTAAAGTTATACTCAACTAACCACGCAGTTAGGATTGATAGGAGGTTGAATTAGTCAAGATGGAAGGATGGTGGAATAGATACCTACAGGAAGAATAATATCACCAAATTATTTTCATCTATACACTTTCTATGTGAAATTTTTTATTGGAGTATGGATTTAGTTTTCTAGGAGATGCATAACATGCTCTAATCATAAAGTGACTGAATCAACATTGTTTTCAGCTCTACAAGAACAATTTTGTGAACAAAAGGTGAAGTGGGGCATTTTTTGGTTTGTGTTCAAACTAGTGGATGAAATAGATTGATTGGGGGTCTAAGAAAAATTTGAAATTTCTAAACTAGCATAGTAAGGTTATATGATTTGAATTTTCTTGGACACCCAACTAGGAGTAAAGGACAAATTTGGGGTCAAATAAGATAGTTAAGTAGATATAACATAGTGAATGCATTTATTTACTTGAGGGAAGCATGAGTTGATGTCAAGGGTCTTGAGGAAGGGATTCTAGTAGGAAGGTGATAGAGTTGAGACAAATGACTGAAAGAGTGTTAAATTTTGCCTTCTAGAAGTTAGATCTTTAAAAGGTAGTGTAGGGTAGGTTAAAGCGCTGGTGAGAAACCTTGATCTTACTCTTGTGAATAATCAATATGAATGAAGTAATAACACATATTTGAACACAGATAACTTGATTTAAAGGTGGCAAAAGATGAAAAATTTAATTTTGTGTGAATTTTTTTTAAGTGAGCGGTTTTAAGTGATTGCAAGACAGAGTTAACATTGTTCATGGAAAAGAATCTATTGAATGAATAATTTAACATAAGTGGTTTCATTATGCACCATGAGCTATATCTTTAATGAATGTATCCATAAAACTATAGAATACTATGTAGATGATATCTTAGGTAAATCTAAACACCAAAAATACCATCTTACCTTCCTCAATGTAATCTTTTCCCATCTAATAGAATTTTTCCTTTGTCTAAACCCTACTAAATTTTTGTTTAGGGTCATAACATGTATACTCTTAGGATTCATAGTATCTATCTTGGGAATTGAAGTTAATCCCGCCAAAATCAAATCCATAATCGAAATGTATCCTACATATAACCTTAAATAGATTCACATTGTACAAGGGAAAATTAAATCTATCCATTGTTTCATCTCTCAAGTATAAGATCTATGTCAACCATTCCACCACCTCCTCAAAAAGGAAATCCATTTTATATGGGGTGATGAATTCCAAAAGGCCTTTGACACTCTTAAACAATACCTTCTGTCACCACCAATGCTTATACCTCCACATGAGGGAAATACTTTCTATCTACATATCTCTTACATTAATATTTCATTAGGAACTATGATGACAAAATGGGACAAAATAGGTAGGGAGAAATCCATTTATTATATAATTTATACCCTTCATGGTTACGAGGCTCATTATTCAGAAGTAGAAAATTTGTGTTGTGTCTTATACTTCCTAACTTCATCATTATCTCCTTAATCCCAAAATCTATGTATTCACAAATGTTAATCCACTAAAATCAATGCATTATAAACCATATCATAACTCCCACATAACTGGATAGCTCATGCTCATGACCGAGTTTGATCTTAAATTTATTTCTCAATAACACATCAAATTGAAAGTTATTGTTGATCATCTTGCAGAAGCTCCTCTTGCCAATAATCAAATCCTTTGCCAACAATTTCCTAATGAATCTATTAACACCCTTGATCATGATAACACTCCTCTCAAAATGACCTTATTTTTTTATGGGTGTAAATGACGACAGGGAGGGGGAGCTGGAATAGTCATAATACCTCCTTAGGGGGACTGTTATTACACTATCTTTTAAATTGAACTATGATTTTACGAATAGCATGGCCGAGTATGAGGCCCTCATCATGGGTCTTTAAAATACCACACTTCTTAGTGTAATAATTCTTGACATCTATGGTTACTCTCATCTCGTCATCAATCAAATTAAAGGAGCATATTAATGTAAAAAATGAGACCTTGCAAAAATATATTGTTATAATTGGAAATCTTGTGAAGGCCTTTAATCATTATGAAATCTAAATGACTCCACACTTATGCAATAAATTTTCAAATACAAGGGAATCTCTCACATATCTCATCCCTTTATCCCAAGATGATTATAAACTCTTCATTGTTATACATAGAATTGATCAACCATATCATACCAAAACTAATCCTCCTTCCATCAATCATATATAATATACCCAAGCTGATAATTGGTATACCCAAATATACAACTATCTTTCTCAAATAAAAATACCCTTGGACCTATCCAGAAATGGTAAGAGGTCCTTCCAAAAAAGTGGATCCCTCTATGTTATATTGGGGGGAGTCCTTTATATAAGAGGGTTTGGGGATCTTCTCCTTCGATTTCTTAAATCTCCATGGGCTAGCCAATATATTCAAGAAGTCCATGATGGAATATGTGGCTGAAACTTTAATGTTTTGGTCATTAATAAATGAATCTTATGGATAGGTTAGTAATGACATACACTTATTCAAAATTACTATCAATATGTCAAGAGAGGCATCAAATTTAAACAACATGTTAATATCACACACATACACAATCATGCTCTTAAACCAACTCAATATTTATGGCCTTTCTCACAATTGGAGCTTGATCTCATTGGCCTTATTAATCCTCAATCATCCTAATGACATAATTTCATCATCACACCTATTGAATATTTCACAAAATGGGTGGAATATTTCACTCTTATCTCCACTAAAGAAGATAATATTGTCAATTTATTCCATCATCACATCATCTATCACTTAGGAATCCCACATAAAATAATCATAGATAATGGCAAATCATTTTAAAATAAAAAATGTTAAATTTTTTGTGAAACCTATAGTATCAAACTCAGTTTCTCTATACCATACTATCTACAAGCTAATGGAAATTTAAAAGCATCTAATAAAACCCTCACCAAAATCCTTACCAAGACTATTGATCAAGATTGTAAAGACTAGCATCTCCAAATTCCCTTTTCATTATTGGCTTACCAGACTAGTATTTAAACCACTGAGGAAGCTACTCCTTTCTCTCTAGTCTATGATAGTGAATTCATTCTTCCGTTTGAAGTTAAAATTCCATCCCTACACTTTTCTCTTAAATATTTCATCCTTGAGGAATAATATCATCAAGAACCCTATCACAACTTGAATTTTTATATGAACATCGTCTAACTTCCCTTAAACATCTTAATGTCTATCAAGAATGAATCGAACATTCCTATAATAAACGTATTAAATAATTTGAATTCAATATTGGTGAATTAAATAAAATCAGCACGTCATAAATATGGAAAATACTAAACATGGGAAGTTTTCTCTAAAATATCTTATACCATATATTATCAATCATAAATATGGATCAAGGGCATATCATTTATCCTCTCTTGATGGTAAAATTGTAAAGTATTCCTTGCAATTTTGGTCTCTCTATTGTTAATATATATATCTACATGACCATAGTCCCATCAAGATCCCCCATTTTTCAACACCCACCAATGTACCTTGCCTTAAGTAATGATTTATAATTACATGGTATCCCATTAGTATATCTAATATGACCTTAAATATGAGCACCATGAACCTTATAACATTATCCACATGGAAAATATACTTGACTGCAGTAGAGGATCCCAAAATCATTACTCCCCTACTTCACCAAAATACAACAAGTGTAGGGGTACATGTGTTATCTTGCATATCAATCTCACCCTCACAAAATGGTCTCTTAGGCCCACCCTCATCTAAAATAATCAAAATCACTATGGTATGGAAAAACATGTTACCAAAATATATACTACTCCCTTGAAGGATAACTTTCACTACAAAATATATCCTCCATCACCATAAAAAGCCAAATATATTATTCTAGTCCATTCCCTCAAAGGATAGCTACTCAATATAAAAAAACATAAATACATGGTGAAAAAAATATAAATCTTCTCCGATCAATCAACTTTCCTAAATATGTCAAAAAAAAAAATCATCCCAGGAAAGATTTTTGCATCGATCATCTTTCTATTGAAGACATAGGATTCCAGCATCGATCATCCTGCACAACCTAAAACAAAATTTTTTTTTGGGTAAAACCTAAGAATCACCAAGGATAACATAGTTTCATGTATAATATGAATACAACTCCTAAATTTTTTAGAAGGAAGTAGATAACATATCTCATCTTATCTTAAATCAATCACATAATCCTAAATGGACTAACCACTGTTGGTTATATGTTAACACCAGTTACTATTGTAAGTAAATTATCATTAAAATTATCATCACATATTTATATGTGCCAAGTCAAATTAATACCAATCCCAACAATCAATATCAATTTCCTATAAATTTCATAGTTTCAAAAATTTTGCTTCTTTTTTATGTCCCTAATACCCTAAACAAATCAAAATTATATCACATATTCACAATGAGCATGAGTTTCCTAACCCACCATGGCTTTTGTAGCCTCCTAGGACCCTTTTCTCACTGCTTCCTACAAGTCATATGCATATAGGTCGAGAACCCACTAGGTTCCCATATCACTTGAATCCTTGGTCACATAATCCCACCTTTGTGGTAGTATATTTCATACCCATTCTTGGGGCACCTTAAATCCAACATATTCATCCATAATTCCAACCTTACATAAATCTACATACACTTATGTTTATTTATCCATAAATCCATTCAAACTGGTAACCATCACGATGTCTCAAAATGGCTACCAGTTTAAGGGGGGTCATCTACCCAACATAAATTTAATCATCTCACTCATTTTTATCTCACAGATTATCTATTACAAACCAATTGACAAAATGGAGAAAATATAGACACAAGAATTAGGTCATCTTATTTCTTACTGACATGTAGATACCCTAGGACTTCCCTTTATAAACCCAAATGACCACTTTAACTATTTATCAACCTATATTCACCTTTTTACCACCCGTAACCACAAAATAATCTAAATAAATCCAACCCCTAAAAGACCCCCCACAAGCCTAAACAACTTCAAAACCACTAAAAAACCCAAAAATCAAGAATAATGAGATAGTTGGAACAAAATTCAACCATTCTCCTTGAAAAATAAAGTAATTAGTGTTGATTCCTTGAATAAACACCAATTGGTGTGGATCAGTGTTGATTTGGTTACAACAACATCGATCCTATAAAAGGTGACACAAGCCGTTTCCCAAATATATAAAAAAATTTACATATGACACTCATGTATTGAATGTTTTTAGTGTTGAATCAGAGCTTCATGTTTATGTGAAGAATTTGAAATATCTCAATGCATGATTCCCCCTTTGGAGAAGCTACCCTCTCAATCCCATCATTCAAACTATCATTTTTTTAATTGTATGTCTATCCTCCAAACTAGTAGACATTTTTATTCAGGTCTAATAACAAGCATCCAAACCTTGCACATTCTTGTTTTGTCATTCTCATCAAAGAATTGGCTTTATTTCACATTTCAAGCTATATACATAGTAATTAACACCAATTACATAGATCAACACTGATCATATAGATCGATGTCCATCCATGTCTAAATACTCAAATTTTCACTCTTAATACATTTTTATATATTTTTCTAATGTTTTCATATCATGGCTAATGTTCTCCTACTTGGAATCTTGATTCTCTGTTAGATGACCATTCTAAGAGCAGCTTATGTGCCCACTAGAATTTACAATCTCCTCAAATTCCATCAATCATTTATGTGGGAAAAATATGATATCAACCACGAGTTGAGAATATGTGTCATCATCTTTACGCCTAATCTAAATGACATTACTAAAAAAATTGATATTATCTTTGAGAAAAATTACGAGGCCAACCTCTACTAAGATGAAATTTTTAAGCCACCTCATCCCATCATAAATAATGATGATTGAATTCTAAGAATCCAAACATTGTATACCTATGGATTACTATCCACATCACTTTATATTATCATTTGTTATCCTATTGATTATTTTTCGCTTGACTATATAAAAGTGAGTTGACATCTGCTAATCCTGGAATTGACATTTTCCAAGCAATGTGCCTCATAATTTTTTTTTTCAATTTTTCTAAGTGTATGTAGGTTCCCATTTCTATGGAAGAGGAGCTTCATGCACACTTTTTTGATATTTTTCTTCAAGGATCAATATGGAACCCCATGCACATCAAATAGGTTTGAATCCAATGGTGACATGAACACTCCAAGTATTCAGCAAGAAATAGAACAAGTAAGGAAAATCATGGATAAAGTAAACATGGATACTCATCCTCATAGATTGAAATAAGAGGGAACATATGGGATTGTTTTGTAACACCAATTCATGGACAATCATTCCCTTTATGAGGGAAAGAGGTGTTATGATTCCAAAATGGAATGTAACTCCTATGATGCTACTGATGCATATGAAAATGAAAAATACTATGATGGAATCTTCTATGTGTCATATAACTCCTAAGATCTCTGATCTTGCTAAATGAGATGAATCATCATGTGAGGTGGACAATACACCAAGTGATGATGAGGCAAGTCATACACACAAACATCCCCCTTTGTCAAAGATGGGTTAAGGTCATGGAAAGTTAGAATAGAAAGATAACTCTCATAGACAACTAATAAAAATGTGTTAATGGGGTCTAGAAACTAAAGGCCTAATAAGGTACCCATTTACAAACAACATCTATCCATAAAATAAGAATATGAGATGGATGAATAGAAATCTTGAAGAAGATGGGCAGTTGTAGAAAACCTCACCCCAAGAAGAGACCGCATGTGAAAAAACTTCACCTCAGTTAATGGCTTAGTGAAAATGTCTATACTGTAATTCGATGATGTCTTCATGTATCATCTTTCATATGAAGTACATTTGGATCTCAATGTGCTTCATCCGTCGATGTTGAACCATATTTCATAAAATTGAGATTGTGATCATCTTGTCACAATATATAATGGTAGGCCGCCGAAAGTGAATACCAAACTCCTTCAAGATACCCTAAAACCAAACAACTTTCATGGAAGTGTTAACTAATCCTCTATACTTTTCCTCTATACATGATATGGAAATCACATTCTTCTTCTTTCTAGACCAATTGAAAGTACCTTAACTAAGAGAGAAACTTTAGCTTGAGGTATATTTCTAATGATCTACATCACCGCCCTAATTAGATTTTATATATCAAACCAAGTCAATCTTTTTCCCACCTAGACTGTTGAGCAGACAGAATGACACTAATAAAAGGGCATATAGAAGATTCATATGTGGGATAAATGCATATTTGAAGACACAAAAAGGATAGGGAAGGAAACATGCATGAAAGACAAATTGATTTAGGACTTAGCCATTTTCTTGATTACAGGCTATTTTAGGAGATAACATACGAAGCACACAATAGGATGGAGACTTTCTCGACACTCAAATTATATTTTTGGAAGAGCATATACTAAGCACCTTGGATGATTTCAAGTTAATAATAGGATTAATACTGCTAGATAACTATAAGAGATCTATTATTAGTGCACTTGCATGTGTGCATGTTAATGTAAAGGTGCATGATTATTTTCAGCATGCGACTTATTTTTAGAAGTGCATAAGTGGTAAAGGGAAATTTTTCACCCTTATAAATATGTATTAATATATGTAGTTAGAGAGACACTGTGTATGAGCTATTGTGGAGTTGTGTTGCCAGATCTGATGCGCACATAAACTTATGTTACTATTTATTGTAAGAAGCTTCAATATTTATTGTGTTTAATATAATGGAGTGTATTGAGTGAATAATGGTGTTAAAAATGTCTATAACTGGTTGTTACATGGTTGATTTCATTATGTTTATCGTTTGATTCATGATTATTTAATATCTAGATATGAAATATGCTTTGTGGAATGGTTATGCTATTTATGGATCTAAATGCATTATATCTTCATCATGTTCACATCCTACACAAGCAACTCTAAGGAGGGGCCTAGTACCTTTATGCACTTTGGGTGAGCACTCATCTCAGGATGGGTGATGTACTAGCATGCCTAGGTTATTCATGATAAATTTTAGGCTGCATCATTGGTTTCATTGTCAGGACCTCTTTTTCAGTTGTTTTTAGGATGGTTCGTGATGAAGATGTACTAGTTGACCCTAGAAAGTGTTGAAGAGTGAATAAAATATCTGAAAGAAGAGTACACATGGAGGTTCAACAATAGATCTGAGTTTGACGCATGCACGTGGGTGGAATAGAATTTGTATGACTATTTATATGATAACTTATTTTCTATTTTCCCAGTAGAACTTTACAAGTGGCTGGTTGCTTATGCACCTAAATGGAATTAGAGGTATTGCACACTTTCTTGGATGTAGGAATAATTTTAGGCCCTCTATGATGCTTATCTGATTTGGAAACATGGTGTGGATACTTGGTTCCGTGGTGTTTTTAATAGCTATATTCTGGAGTACTCAATTTCCACTTATTCTTACCCAGAAGTAGCTTAATTCCAATTTTTACGGTATCCTAGGGGAACTTACTTGCAAGGAATTCCACTGGAAATCAAGATCTTGATGGTAACCCTAAACTTAGAGGAAAATCCAATGGCTATCTAAACCCCACCACACATAGGGGAAGGATTAGGTTTGGTGAAATATGGTGAGCCTAATGATAGAGAGGTAGAGAGAAGAAATGTGGCTTAATTAAAATGAGGCGTGTGAGAGTGAGATAAAGAAGCAACATGAAATTGTAGAGTGGATGGTGTTGAGGAGAGAGATGACTTATGAAGGATTTGGAGCTCACGTAGAAGGAGTGGAACCAGAGCATCATGAACTCCCTCATTTGGGCAAGCATGACAGTGAACCCTCTTTGGCCTCATGCAATATCACACCAATAGAGATGACCTAGGCCGTAGACATGCATCTGAATCTACCTAGAAACCTACCCCTTGTGCTTGGTTTTCCATTATCTAGTTAATCTAATAGTCATCAAGATAATTTGGGTAGTAGGGATGTAGGATTAAGTCACATAGAAAGTACATCTATGGCAGGGAAAACCTCTTCATTGTTGTTTAGAGGTACCTTCTCAAGTGCATCATCTACACAAAATTTGAGCGTGCAAAATTTGGGGCCCACTTCTGGGAGTAGTACCACCATGTAAAATTTAGGATTTCAATATAGTACTACTATTGGTACACATGGAAGTACATCTTCGATTCCATTTCCAACTAAAAGTGGAGGATCAGGGGGTATAGGTGGCTCTAGTTCTGGTGGATCTGGTGGTTTTGGAGGTAGAGGCAACACATGAGGTTCTGGATCAGGTGGGCAGAGTTCACACCAACCCAATAATATTTACATGGAGATATCTCTTCATCTTCTAGAGTATAGGGGCATATAAGATGTTATTGAACACGTACACATGTGTGAGATACTGTGGCGTGTAAAAGTAATCATGGCTTCTAAGTGTAAGGCAAGTCAATTTACAACTACATTACAAGGACACATGCATAGTTGGTACAGGAATTTTGACCCTAATCAAACTTATGTAGATTATGTAGCATTCAAAGATGCATTCCTTAAAGAGATTTATATCCCTAAATTTGAGCAAAAGAGTATAAGCACACTCAAGGATATTAAACAAGGCACTACTAAGAGTGTTCAGGAGTATGATGTCCATTTCAAAACATTTTTATCTAATATTTCTTATGATATTCATGCAAGTCAACATGCACAATAGTTTTTTGGTAGTCTGATCACACCTTTTAGAAGGGCACTATCACATAAGACATACACTGATCCATGCGAAGCACTTGAAGTATATTTTCATGCTGAGGTTTTCGGGAGTGTAAAAACTAGAGTCAGCCCATTCTTGGAAGAAAAGATTGTAGCTATGGAAGAGCAGTTGGAAAAACTATCGGCAAATTCGGCACATGAGACGCACACTGGGATTTGGTGTATAGATTGTGAAGTGGAAGGATACACCAAATATAGTTATCCCCGCATAATAATACATTCATTATTGCTAGACTATGAGATATGTCACATGAACCATGATGCTAGCTACTACCAATTATTAAAATATGTGATAAGGAAGAATGTATCTTTCTATTGTAAGATTTTATGTTCCACGAATCACAATACAAAAGACTCTAGGTTGATTGGTTAGATCCATGATGTTATAGATATCAGTGTGCAACAGACAATAATATCAGATAAATCTAAGGGTAAAGGTGAGCATCAGGATTGGAATCAAAATCAAGCACACTATGATCTTAATGATGAGTGCTATGAAGGAGGACATGGCAGAGGTCAATGATACTATGGTGGATTCAACAGTCGAGGCATTAGTAGTTAATGAAGTGATTTCTCTTGTGGAACATGATTTACATGCAGATAACCTAACCACTATAGGCACAAATGTCCTTAGAATATTGCATGTTATTTCTATGGGAAGAATCATAGCTATGAGGAATACCCAAATCTATATGAGCATCTTAGCAAGTAGCACAAACAAGTGAACAAAGGCGCAAGGATGGTTAGGATACATTGCACTGTGGAAAATTAGTGGATGCTAAAGTTGGCACTGGAACCTGTGGTATTACCTGTGAAGACCATCACTACATGCACTGAAGCTGTGTGTACTAGAGAAGCATTATAGTAGAATCCTACCATCACTAAAGAGGATGTTTTTCATGCAAGGTATCCAGATCCTGTGCACTAGAAGGAGGTTTATCAAGAGACCATAGAAGTACTCAGATACCTTCAAGGGGATATATAATTTTTAAAGGAGAAATCACAGAAGATAGAACAGAGGAAGGCAACAGAGATGGTCCATTCAGATATTGATGACTTGAAGGAGATATGCAAAATACTGTGCTGAGAGAATATCATTCCATTACTAGGGAGTTGACTAAAGGGAAACACTTTACATGTGAATATTGAGAATGAACGTTAGATCCTACATGTGAATCTTCCCCCCCCCCCCCATAAATTAGATTACGACAAGGATATCACTCTAAATGCTATTGGCATGGATGGCTCTTAAGCAATACTTATTAACACAGGTGCGGAGGTAAATGTGCTTACTTTAGATGCATGGGTACAGATGGGGAGACCTTCATTGCAGTCATCTTCTAATGTACTGTTTATAGCTAATCGAACTAAGACCACTCCTATCAGAGTTTTAAAATATGCATTCATTACTATAAAAGGGGCCAAGTTCACTGGGGATTTTGAGGTTTTAGCACCTGCAGAAGTAGATAGTTTCCTAGCTTTTCTTGGATGCCCTTAGTGTTACAAAAATAATGTTGATCTTCATTTCAACAAGGAATATATCAGTTTTGAGAACAAGGAGGAAAGATTCATTATCTCTTTAATAGATGGGAAATCTTCACCCTATGTTGAGTATTTGAGTGAGGAAGATATGAATAGGATTTATGTATGCGTCAATCAGGACCCAGAAGTACTCAAGCCATCTAAAGAAGGAATCCTTTAGTGGGAAGATGTGTAGTCTTTTAGTGATACTACAATAATTTCTTGTGATAATTAGGCTCATCATACTTATGAGATGGTTGGGCACAAATTAAGGAGTGCATTTGCATTGAAAAGAAAGCCTCATTGCATCAAGAGGATAGGTAAAATATTTGTACCTCGGTACACTAGAGAAGGAGAACCTATGATATTCCTATGCGCCATGGAGGAATAGTGGATAGACAAATTTGAAATAAAAAAATATGTTAGTATATACCCTACGCGGGTCAGGAGTTCACTGGTGGGTGGTTCATAAGGATAATCTTGTAGAATGAAATGAAGTCAGGATTTCTCTAACAACTTTGTTTTCCAAGAGTAATGCACCTCCTCAAATATGCACTTATCATGGAAATAAACCTATTCAACACCACGTTCAGTAGTGTGAGAGACTCTAGGAAATGGTGAAGGAAGATTTTATGCCTTCTCTATGGGTGCAAAAACTTTATTCCACTTTATAAGGCTATGCATGCACTTGGCATGTATATGCGAAGCTACATAGAGAAGCTAGAAATTGGCAGGATTTGATTATAGGAATGGTCCAAAAAAATTCCTACTTCTCTACTAAACCTCTAGTACAAGAGGAATTAAGGGTTATAAAGTCTTTAACTATGGGAGACAATGCAAAGGTAGAATAACTCATTCACAAGTTATTTGATGAGAACAACTCAGGAGCACACTTTGATGAATAAGCAGAGTCAGATGCCACACTATTCAAGAGTGCTTTCTTTTAGAAAGAAAAAGGAAAGATGGTTTACATAGTGGATGATGAGGAAGTAGAAAATATGGATATAAATCATTCAACATGTATGCGTGAGGTTTTGGAAAGTTTGGATAACAACGCGCATGATTATCATGAACCTATGAGGACAAAGAAAGTGAATATTGGTATGGATGTTGAACCTAAGGAGGCAATAATTGGAGATTATTGGTATGACTGTGAAGTGGAAAAGATAATTAAATTGCTCCATGATTTTCAGGGCTTATTTCCTAAGGGATGCCATGAAATAAAAGGAGTGCATGATTCATTAGTATAAATCAAGATCAATCTTAAGGAAGGTGTGCGCACGATTAGGAAGAGACCCTACAGGATGAACCCTAACCTATGCATAAAAGTTATAGAAGAAATTGACAAGATATTGAAGTTTTTCATCATCAATCCCCTAGAATAATCAGATTGGGTTAGCCCCATTTTCATCAGTATAAAGAAATATGGTCATATTAGGATTTGTATGGATTACTGTGAACTGAATGTTGCATGTGTTTTTGCCCCCTTTCCTACACCTTTCATAGAGGAGATATTATAAGGAATTGCAAGGCGCAAAATCTATTCTTTTACAGATGGATTCTCTGGGTATCATCAGGTGAGAATTACAAAGGAGGATCAAGAAAAAAAAACTTTCATCACTGAATGGGGAAGTTTTACATATATTGTGATGCCCTTTGGTATGAAAAATGTGCTTGTTGTATTTTTGCGAATACTTGTTCAAGCATTCCAGTATTTTATTCACATTTTCTTACAATTTTACTTAGACGATTAGATGGTGTATTGGCGTGTAAAGGATCATTGTGACAGTTTTTTATTAATGTTTGAAATATGTAGATAGTTAAGCATCTCTTTAAATATCAAGAAGTGCATGTTTGCTACACCTTTTGACACTCTCTTAGGGCACATCATCTGTAAGGAAGGTTTTTTAGTGGATCCAAATAAGGTTGCATTTATTTTCATCCTGGAAGATCCTACCAGTCAGAGTGAGGTGTGCAGATTCTTGGGTCACACTGGGTATTATAGAAAATTTATTAAAGAATATGCTAAGGTTGCCACACCCTTGGAAGAGTTATTAAAATAAAAAGGGACATTTTATTGGGGAGAACCGTAGTATCACACATTTTGAGACATTAAAGGAGAGAATTGCTACAACATGTATTCTACATTTTCCCTCATGGAACCAACCATTTCATGTACATGTGGACGCCTTTGGCACGACCATTGCCACAGTTTTAGCTCAACCTTGAGAAGATATTATAGATTATCGTATCTATTTTGCTAGTATAAAGTTGACTCCTCCAGAGAAGAATTATACAACTACTAAGAGTGAAACCTTGTCAATAATCTATGTAGTGCATAAATTTAGAAAATACCTTCTAGCAACGCCATTTGTATTTTACACCGATCACATGGCATTGAAATACCTTTTAAACAAGCTCATTTTACAGGGGCGCATATATCAATGGGTGATCTTATTCCAAGAATTTTATTTCATGGTTGTGGTAAAACCAGGGAGAAGTAATTCTGGCCCAAACCATTTATCAAGAATTCAGTCAGGAGAGGATGCGCAGACAATTAAAGATGCAATGTCAGATGTATAGTTGTATAGATTACAACATGAGCCTTTGGAATTAGAGGATATTTATATCTTTTTATGTACAGGTATGGTGCCAGAAGGAATGAAATCCTTAGAGAATAAAAAACTTACAATTCGCATGACACCTTTTATGTTGATTAGTGGTAACCTATACAATTTAGGTTGAGATGAAGTATTACGCTAGTGTGTACTAGAGCAAGAGCGCATGGACATCATTGCAGGATGCTCATGATGGTATTGTAGGTGGGCACTATGTAGGTGACGCCACTGTGTTCAAGATTATACTCACTGGATTATGGTGGGAGACCCTCTACAAAGATTGAAAAACATATTGTAAGGTGTGTGATCACTGTTAACACATTGGTAAACATGGGAAAAGAGATTAAATTCCTTTAAGACCTATTCCTAGTGCAAAACTATTTGGGAAATGGGTTATAGACTTTGTGGGTCCTATTTCACCAGCCACATGTAGAACTGGATCCTACTACATCATCACTTACACATATTATCTTACAAGGTGGGCAGAAGTTGCACCTACCAAGGATTGTACAATAGCTACAATAACCAAGTTCTTATGGGAAAATGTTCTTACAAGGTTTGGATGCCCACTGAGCTTGACAAGTCATAGGGTTACACACTTTCTGAATGAGATGATCAGGATACTATTGGATGAATTTATGATTGTGCACCATAAGACTACACCCTATCATCATCAGGAAAATGGGACTGTTAAGGCCTTCACTAATATTTTGAACTAGACATTGACAAAAATTTTTGATGTTGGAAGAAAATATTGGGATGATAGATTTTCTATCATGCTTTGGGTATATATAACAACCTACAAGAGTTTGAATAAGGCCACACTATTTCAGTTAGTGTTTGGCACATAAGTAGTTCTTCCTATAGAGTTCATGTTACCTTATTTATGTATTGCATGCGCTAGAGGTCTAACTGATGAGAAATCTGTAGAAGAAAGAATTAAAAATTTGATAAATTTGGATGAGATACGAGCAATAACACATTGGATTAAGAAGTAGGAAAAGGCTAGGCAGAAGGCAAGGCATGACACGAACATCAGGGGCAAAAATCTTGAGATGGGATAGATGGTGCTTCTTTATGACTTTAAGTTTTTACACCATCTAGGTAATCTTAAAGTGCATTGGTGGAGACCATATGTTATCACTCACATACTTGAAACAAGATCTTTCCAGTTAAATATGCTTGATGGGATACGGTTACCCAGTTACTTCAACAGGATTAGGTTGAAGCCCTACTTTAAATAAGTCTTCTTGGTATTTGTAATAAGGCAGTATCACCATTTAGACTAGGTTTTCATTTGTGTATTTCCTTAATGTATTTACTTCTTCGTTTCTATGCTTTGTTAATTTAGTTGGTTTTTTGTGTAAATAAGTGCATTTGTGCGCTGGAAGGTAATTACCATTTGAAGAATATTTATGCATAGAGGACTTCCCATACCATTATTGTTGGGTGGCTATTTACAACTAGGTACACATAAAGGAACACACTAATACAAGTGCTATTCAAGTTTGGAGAGGAGTTGTTAGAAAGGAGATTGCTTTAAAAAGACTACCGTAGATGGAGATAAATGAGGGAGCAATATAACGTGAGGTAAACAATAGCCATGGAGACTACTAGGGGAAGGCACATTAGCGAGGTACTTGGGCGTATGGAATCACGTTGAAGAGAAGTATGTAGCTAGAAGGTAGGAAGGTGCACTAGAAGGTTATAGTTGGGGTGTGAAGATGTACTGCATGGAGATTATGAAAATGGTCAATTAATGAGAGGATTATTGGTTGGTGAAGAAGAAATAAATGCACTAAATTTTTGAAAATCTATATAAGGATGTGATGTGGGTTCATTTTTACCTTTGATATCATAATTATTTAAACGAGATAAGTGCGATCAAGATGACTGAGTAATATTAAGGTACAAAGAGTGTGAAACCAGACGTGGAGAGTGGATTATTGCATGAAAGAGGCTTTTGCTCCCATTGGTGAAGGGTTTGAGTGAAGCAGAGGTGTTGAAAAAGAGATAGGGCACATAATTTCAAGCTAGGGAACACAGATTCAAGATAGGGTTTGAGTTTTCTCATTACAGATAGAAAATTTAGGATTTTTACAATGGCACCAAAGAAAGCACTTGTAACAGGCATGAAAGGAAAGAAGGTAGAAGATGAAGTTGAAATGACTCCCGAGAGTAATGTTTCATAGATGCAGTACCCAGAAGGTGTGATAAGTTGAAAAGAGTGTGATTCCCATATCCATAGGTGAAAAATAAGTGACTAAAACCACCATAAATCTGACAACCAAAAAGAGTTGGACGCATTATTAAATACAAAGACCAACAAGCACATGGTGGAGGATATGCTAGTATATGATGACGATGGGGATAAATTGTTGAAGTAGGTAGGAGTTTATCAATTTTATGAGCTCCTATATTTTGTCAAGTATGAACCATTATACCAATGGTTGATGAGCAGATTCCATAAGGACTTCTTCTATTTTGTCGAATGAAGGGTTAGAATCACAACAACCCTAATTTCAACACTGACATGATTGAAGGGAACACAGGTAGACCTTTCTAGTGATCTAAATGATAAAACAGAAATCATAGAGACAAGAAAGAAGTTGGGATATACTAAGGGTCCACACGGAATGGATAATTATAAATTAAAGAAGTACCCAGTGGTGTAGGTAGCCACTCATCTAGTTACCATGTTGAATGATCAAGAGAGATGCTCTCAGGTGAATACCATGTGGTTGCATGTTGCAAAGAAAATGTCTCAGGGAGTATTCTATAACCTAGCAGGCTACATTATATACACCATTATTGAGGAAGCGTGCACAAGAGAGAAGATAATTATTGGTGCTATCCTCCTTTACTTTGTGTTTGTAGAAATTGGAGTTCTCAATGGGCCAAAAAACAAGATCTAGGAGTATCCCATGGAAAGGAAGTCCCTCGCTGAGAGGTTTGAAAAATATTTATGTGAAGGATCAATGAGTGGGATGTTTAAGTAGAGGGAGAAGATGTTATAGGATTGACTTCACATGGAATTTGAGGAGTGGTGCATTCCCAAGGAGCTACCTTTGGTGGTGGTTAAGGAAGTATAGTTCACGGTGTACCAGCACTTCTACATCACACGATTTTCTATGAGAGATGGGGCATGGAGCTTGTGGTGTAAACTATCATATGCCTTCATAGCACACTACTTCCAAGAATTAGTCCACCGATTTATTGATGCACACCGCCTGAACTTTAATGTAGAAAAGGTCGAATTTGACTACCACACTCTAAGGAAGGCATGTGTGTATCTAGAAAGACAACCAATATTGAGAGGCTCATCTTAGATTTCATTACTATGAAGCTAGTAATATTGGCTATTGGGGATAGTAGAGTTGTGCTCGTATACCTTCATCTTAAGCCTAAGCTTGATAATAACAAGTATATAGAAAATGAGTTTGCACTTCAAGGGTAGCATAAAGGGAAACATAAAATGGAGAATGTGTCAGCCCCATGGCCTATAGAAACTATCGTAGTAGATGAGGACGATGAAGAACATGAAGATAGTGGTGGCTTAGATCATAAAGGCTGAAGGCAACCCATAGACAGAGTAGAGACTGAGCGCGTGGGTGCTCCACCTCAGGTACAATAAGAAGACAAACACTTAGATGTGGAAGTAATTCATGGAGAGTGCCACTTTAAAAGAGTACTTAGAAGAACAAGGACCCAAGGCACGGGAACCCCACAGCCTGTGATGATACCACCTTGAGCTCTCTCCTTATAGAGAGATAATTGAGAGGAATAAGAGACAAACTAAAGTTGAATGAGGAGGTGGAGGAGTCTGTAGAGAGTGATGCTTGGAACCTATGTACTAGCCAGAAGATGTGGAAGAACCCAATGGGATGAGGATATGAAGGATGAAGAGGAAAGTGTGAAGGAGGTAGGGGAAACAAAGCATGATATTGCTCAAAAAATTGAAGATCCAACTCCAAACCTTGGTACTTAGGTTCCTAAGGGGCCAAGAATGAGGAGAGCCAGTGGGGAGTATGTTGGGCCTAAGTATGGGTTATGTTGATGACACAAGTAATATTGTTCGCGCCCATTTCCAGAGCACAATGGGCCTTAAGGGGTGGTATGGATGGGATTTGATGGAACCCATACATGGCTCACTACGTGCATGTGAGAAAATAGTTTTCTTGGTACATACAAACTCACATGGACGAGGATGGATTATGATGTATGTGACTAGTCATGTATGTCAAGAAGAATGAAGAAGGCACCACAGAGTAGGCACGTGACTATAAAGCCCATTCTCATGTTTGATGACTAGGTGTGCAATGTCTTCGTTAAGGTATCTATAGAGGTTGCCAGAAGGAACATAGATAAGGATTACCACTAATTAGAGCACTATGAGAAGATAACAAGGCAAAACTTGTAGAAATAACACATCTAAAAGGGGAGAAGGACTTAGAACAGAAAAACGAATGAAGCCTTCATTAAGCGTGGCAGAATAAATTGACGATTATGTCCTGAAAGCAAGACTACACTTAGAGTCTAAGGTACCTGAAAATGTTTCCTTAGGCTATGCATTATGTGTTTGCGTTAGTTGATTTGGTGCTTGAGGATGGACCAATTTGCATGCCAGCGCTCAAAGGACCCTAAACAAGAAGCAAATAAAGCAAGGGCGTCCGTGGGCAGAAATATTTCATATTACAAGGGCATTGGTCCAAACTTTACAAGATGAGCTAAAGAAAGAAGACCAAGCTTTGAACATATGTGCAGCTCCAAAAGTAGTGATCAGGATCAGAACTATATTAGAATATAATGAAGTTCTATAAGGAAATGAAGGATGAGACTTTAGGGCAGTGTAGAGAGATTGGCATTAGTAAAGCAAAAGTATTGAAGCCCTTGAAGCAACACAACATTTGCATAAGGAGAGCATGGATGAGCTTGGAAAGGTCATTGACACAAAATATGGATCTTCTAGAGGGAAGGATGTCTATTATGGCTAATGTTGTCCTAGTATTACAAAATTAAAAGTGATAGAGATAACCTAGGATGAGTTGGAATCCATTACCACAGACATGTTCCAGATAAGACTAGAAATGCACGTTGGATGATTGAAAAGCCTTGGAATCTAAGATTAAGGAAGAATATCCAGAGTTTATCCTCCTAGTTGAAGACAGAGGGTACTATAAAATAGAATTCCATTCTTTGTAAAGTAATTCTTTACATTCTTTCCATTCTTACTTTTTTTATTTCTTTGGGAACTTCAGGAGGAACCCCATTTCTAGGATGGTAATGTTGCTTCAGTGTGGAGTAATGTTGAGTAGATAGAAATATGACACTAAGGATACAGCAGACAGAAGTATTCATGTCATGGGAGCAAGGCATATTTGAAGGCATGAAAGGATAGGGAAGGAAAAACATGTGCACAAAGAACACATTGATTCAGGACTTAGGCCATTCTCATGGTTACGGGTTATTTTTGGAGATAACGTTTATCAAGCACATCAATGGGATGGAGACTTGCATGACACGTAAATGTTATTTTGGGAAGAGATGTCTACTAAGTGTCCTTACATGAGATCAAGTTAATAATAGGATTACTACTGCTCAGATAACTGTAAGTGATCTATTATTAATGCGTACTTGAATATGTGCATGTTATTGTAAAGTCACATGACTATTTTCATCATGTGACCTATTTTGGGAAGTGTACGTAAGTGGTGAAGGGAAATTCCCCACCCTTATAAAATATATATTAATATTTGTAGTTAGAGAGATAGTGTGTCTGAGCATGTTGTGGATTTATGCTATCCACATATGGTGCGCGCATAAACTTGTGTTACTATTTATTGTAATAAGCTTTATGTATTTACTATGTTTAATATAATGGAATGAAATGGGTGAATAATGGTGTTAAACATGTCTATAACTGGTTATTACATGGTTGATTTCATTATGTTTATCATTTGATTCATGATTCTTTAAGATCTAGATTTGGAATATGCTTTGTGGGATGGTTATGTTATCTATGGATCTATATGCATTATAGCTTCATCATGTTCACATCCTACACAAACAATTCAAAGGAGGGGCCTGGTACCTTTGCATGCTTTGGGTGAGTGCTCAGATCAAGATGGGTGACGTTTCAATATGCCTGGTTTATTTTTGGTAAATTTTAGATTGCATCATAGATAAATAATGACATTGGTGTGAATTTTACAAGCATAGTGAATGATTCACTTCGCTACTTTCCAATATAACTCATGAAGCTTCTTCATAAATCTAGACACAATCCCAATAACATAAAAAATATCTAGCCAAGTGTGATTCAAGTAAATCAAGCTCCCCACAAACTGTTGATAAATGGTACTATTAACCATAGGATTCGAGGAATTAGAAACCAACTTAACCTTGTTTTTCCTGTGTTTTTGCAAGGGAAAAATTTAATAGAAAAAAGGACAACCATACCATAGTGTCAAAAAATTTAAAATTTGTATCTTCTCAAAACACCCCCTAGGTCATTCCATCCCCAACACTAGTCCTATCATGTCATTAAAATGATCCCCAAGTGATTTTCATGTATTCCCCTAGGTTATTTAGAAAGCAAACATGGTTCGAGGAACCTGTGTAGTGAAGGATTCAAGTAGTTTTGGGAAGTACTATCACCATCCTTCCTATGATATTGAATCATCCCAAGATTAGATCAAAAGGAAAAGAGTCATCATGGAGGATTATTCAAGCTCAAATCATTGGGGAGTTTATTTTGGAAAATTTATGGAAGTTTCAAAGGTTTTGGAACTGATTCGTCAAAAGCGGGTTTTAGGCCTGAAGGAGCATGCACTATGTAAGAAAACCTTAACTTCAAAGAAATATTTTGGGAGATCGATAATGATTTTAAACCCAAAAAAATTACCCATAGAAATAATTTTCAATGCTCTACACGGTGAAAAAAATGGGACTTCTTAAAGATTCATGCATTGTTCTAGGCAGTTCATTCTTCCTGTGAACAACTAGTAGTCCCAAGAAAAACAGGGCCATTTGGAGGTGTTTCAGTCAGAATTTATCCCTGGGACCATAACCATTCTTATCATATGATTATTTTCATGAAAAATCATATAAAAAAGAACCCAAAAAATAACACGGGAGCTCGAGATATGGCCTTCACAAGTTGGTTCCCAAGATATGCTTCTTGACACTTAATCATTTTCTCACCTAAACATGTGGAAAGATGTGGTAAAGGTGAAATTTTATGTCCCCATTGCACCTTTTCAAAGATATATGAGTTGAAATTTTTTTCCCCACCCTCACTTAGTCTCCAGGCTACCCACATGACCATGTGCTCACCTTCTAGCCCCCTGTTGACCAGTTTGACCTACACACCTACTTACTCCTACATACATGCCACTAGTCAATGTGAGGCTAGGGAACATTTTTTAGAACCTTTTTCACCTTTCAAAAGGGACAATAGGGAAAATATAATGTACCCCACCATTTTTATCCTCTAGTTCCCTCATATGACCCCAACGGCTTATTTGAAACTCCTTTGACCAAGTTGACTTCCACCTACCTACTCTTACATGTGCAACACTTGGCATCTCTAGAATAAGGAAAAAAATTCTTTCAGAATTTTCACCTTTTGATAAAGGACATTTTTGACATAAATATGTGCCCCACCCTTTGCATTTCACCCTTTTTGGCCCTTGATCCCCCATGCGACCCAATTTCAACCCAAAGGAAAATACAATCAAAATAGGTATCTGATCTTCAAAAAAATATTTTGGGATATCCGTAAGGAGTTAGGAGGAAAAAAATACTCATTGGAAATCTAAGATAATCTTTAACAAGTTTCAATCATCATATTTTTAAAAAAATATTGGTGATTTTCAGGGGAAATCATTCTTTGCAGGGACAACTGACAATCCTGATAAAAAAGAGGGAATTTCAGGGAGTTTCATGAATAATTAAAATATTACAGCCATCCCATTGATATTGGAATGGTTTTTGGATTGAAAATCATATAACATTTTACCCAAAATGACCTTCTCTAGTTCTGGCAATCTAAATTTGAAGTCCACTCTTTCACCGGGCCAAATTATTATGTTTTGCCTCTCAAAAATGCATGGTGCACTTTTGTGCACCAACTGTCCCAGATCCTTGGTCCACTGGAATAGTAAAATTCACCCATGTAAAATAAATTCTCTATTTCTCCATTTGATCCAAAAATATTTGCATTGTGTGCGTATTTGCACTCCTCATCTCTCCCTCCATTGTCAGGTCTTGAAGTGCAAAATTATGTTTATGGGAACAAAGTGGGTTTTTCTGCCCTTCTCATCCCCATTGGTGTTGTAGGGACAATAAAATGTGGACATACATAAATTTTTCCCTACTACTCCATTCTTAATTATTATTTTTGCATTGCGTGCATCTTTCCTTGCTCTATCATGGCCCGTAGTTCCAGGATCAAATTTATCCACCTCAGTGCACTTATTAAAAATAACATGTGTCCATGGTGAGGCATACTAAAAATATAAATTGAATAAAAATAGTAATGCATCATCAAAAGAGGAGGATTGAAAGGTTCCAAAGGGTTCAGAAGGTCATTTTTGAGAAAAACATGTTCGTGAGCTAATATCATAACTCAAACAGGGAAATGAAACCCCCATGAGGGTCATGAAAACAACAACGTTTTTAAACAATCATTCAACCAGCCTGAGGTATCTATGATTCATGGATACAGAGGATATTGTGGTCATTAATCAAAAAAATTCTTCATCATAGAGAGCTTCTTCATTAGATATATTAACTCCCTCTCCTTCCTTCTCTCCTTCTTCCACCTTTCTTCTCTCCTTCTTCTAATTCTTCATTGTGTGTAATCATGATATTTCATCTTATTCATTAAAGTGAATTTATAAAGTTGAATTGTAAAAGTCCCTTTGTTTTATAAAAGGGAACTTAATCTACTAAGTCCTAGGAAGATGAAACGTCATGAGATGAATGAGTAAATGAAGAGTCATTTATGATTCTATATAATGTAATGAAATCCTCATTCTTAAGGGTGGTCAATTTTGTAAACTCAAGGGTGTATTGTGATTAAATAGAACAAAGGAGATAGTTATTTTATTCCATTCCCCTCTTATATGTTATTCCTCCTTTTCCCTACTTTGTATAACTTTTCTGAAATGCTAATAAGGGAAGAAGTTTCTATTTTATCAGATGTATGAATGTTTGCATCTTTGTATGCATGGTTTCCTCTTGTTGTTAGTGGTGAATCATCATTATTTTATTTCTATAAATATTTGTGATGGTAACTCTTGGTAATAGTTGTAGGACTCTTATTTTCTACCTATAACATTAATCCCTCTTTTCTTATTTCTCACTCCCTTTCCCTCTCTCCAAGAAAAGTATTCTCTTATAGGTAACCACAAGATTTTACCGTAGGGTCAATGGAGCACACCTATTTGATACCCAGTCAAAAGGCCACCAAAATATCCCATTTCAATGCACATAAAAAAATAGAAAATTAGAGGGACTTCAATTACTAGAGCATTGGTAAAAAACCCATAGATTTGTCCACCCAACAAATTTTATTGCCAACAGGTTTTTGGGCTCACCATGGGGTAGAATTGGTAGCATTTGCACCCAAAATATGACCACAATGTCTAAAAATAAAAATAAAAATAAAATATCAAAAAAATAGGAAAAAATAAAAAAATTTAAAAATAACAAACAAAAAAAGTTCATGGAAATCCATTGCTGAAAGACACATGGTCAGTTCCTACAAGTGACCTTTCGTATTCCACAGTTTATTTTCATATTCCTATTGCAAAATTTTCTTAGATCTGGATGAAGGAAGATATACCAGGCTGAATTGGCTGAGAGGATATGTTGACCCCACTTTTGAGGCTTTGCAAACTCAACAAGAAAAAATCAGAGATAATCCCTATTTCTTCTCACAAGCCTCATCCCCATCTAGGTATTTGAATAGTTCACCTAGTAATCCCGTTCAAACTCCTGTTCATAATCCCTCTGTAAATTCTCCCACCTTTCCACCACCATTGAGTGCTGAGTTCCTGAGTTGTTGTCGTGCAAATGTGCAATAGGGAAATTGACAATTTCTGAGCATGACAACTATACCCCTATGCAAAATTTTGCATGCCCTATCATTTCCAGGAACTCCAAGTCCACACAGTTAGTCCATTGACCTCCCAATTGATGTTATCTCATCCCCCTAGGTGATTTTAGGATTTTATTAAAAGTTGTAAGCTACAGGCAGTTGTAGGAAGTGCTATCATTGGTCTTCCTGGGACTGGAGAAAGTCCATGGAGTGGAAAAAAATCCAAACAAGAAACAAAGGTGATTTAAAGGTCTTGGGACATCATAGAAATCATTCAATAAGATTATGGAAGGGCTTAGAGAAGTTGGGGTAGTTTCACCAAAATTAGGGTTCACAGGCCTAGTTAGTACACAGGCCAAAACAATTGTTGAGATTCAAAAGGTGCTTCTGGGAGCTCCGGATGGAGTTAGGAGAAAAAAGAAACATCTCTGGAAATAAAATTCCAATCCCTACATGATGGTGAAATAAAAAATTTCACAATACTTTGGCATATTAGGTTTGCAGTATGTTTTTCTCAGGAACAGGTGGAGTACGAAATAAAAAATACACTTTTGTAGAGATCAAATGGAAGAATCAAGACATGAGCCCCAACCATTAGATTAAAAATTCCATTTCTAATCAAGATCATATAAATTTTTTTTGAAAAAGTCTATTGGGAGCTCAAGCTATCATCATCACAAGTTATCCTCTTAGAGTGAGTTTGGGAGTTAGCCAAATTTTAGGAGGACGTGTGTCAGCTCCAAAATCCTAGCAGTATTTTGTGTCCCCAAAATCCTTGAGGGTTAGGGAAATCAACATTGGAAAAAAATTCCCAACCACCATGTGATCTCTGGAACCCCATTCAACCATCAGGATTATCAGTTCAGCCATCAGGTGCAATTTGGAGCTCGAATTCCCTACCGTCAGATCTCCGCCACATGTCAGCTCTAGGATAACCATGGAATTTTATGTACCTCATAATTCAGGGACATAAAACCTTGAAAAATTCACCCATCCCCCTAGCAGAGACTTCTAGTCACCCATGTGACTCACTTCCAGCCCCTCCATGCTTTAAAGCTGATTTTGGATATCTCACTCCCTACCATCGGATCATTGCAACGTGTCATCTTCTTGCTTACCATGGAAATTAATGTCCCTAAAATCCCTTTGAGGTGTGATAAATTAGAGAAAAAAATGCACCTAGCCATCTCTATGCATAATTTTCAAAATTTAAAAATTCTTCATGTTTCTAACTTCTAACATCCAACTCCTTTGTGCACAACTTTCTCTATAATTTTCTCTGCAACTTCCCACCACCACTCCACCATTGCTAAATATCAAACCATCTTCAAAAAAGAAATGAAATCTTATACCCCATGGTGATACAAAGGTCTTAGAAGAATATTTCATCAAGATAAGAAGAGGAAATGAAGAACATAGAAGAAGAATAGTGGAAATCCCTATTGCCATGAAATCAAAATTTGAAAAAATCTTCCAAACCGGTGCACAGATTGACAAACCATTTTTTGTCAAGTTCTTCTCTCTTTAATGCCATTAAAAAATCATATTAAAACCTCCCATTCACATCAAGGAATTATCACAACAAATAAATTCCACTTCCGGTTCCACTAAGAACAAAGCTCAAATTCCTGTCAAACTAGCAACCGGATCGAAGATAAATTTCTCCAGTGAGACAAGAAGAAAAAACCTATTGTAATAGAATTGATTTCATCACAAATGGAGAAAAAAACCAGACCTTAAAATTTCAAGCTCCATTAATGGAAACCATGGTACAGTAGTGGAAAAAATCAGTGAGCTACCTCTCCACTTCTTAGGGTTCTAGTGGGTGAAATCATGTGAAAATTGAAGGGAATGATCGTTGAAAAATATAGTTTCACATAAGCTAGTTTTCATGCCATGAAGTCCCTATTTTTTATGGATATGGAGGTATGTGTTTTTATCAGCATTCTTCCCTCTTCGAAGAAATTTTCAAATTCCCAAAGATCCGGCAGGTGAAAGCATCTGAAATTCAAAGGGAAGGGTCTCCAAAAAATCTAGTTTCTCTCAAACTAGTTTTTGCATAATGAAGTTGCCAATTTTTGAGATATGAAGGACTGATTTTTTATCAATATTATACTCTAGTAGATCCATACCCGAAGCTCTTACGAGACATAAATTTTCATTTCTCATTTCTGAGCTTTCTGGAAAGCTAATCATGATGAAAATTGGAGCACGGGTTTGTGATGGAGAGACGAATCAAAAAAAGTTGTTCCCATCGTAAACAGAGGTGGTTTTCACAACTTACTAAAAAATAGCATATGTTATACTTCCTCACATGCTATAAATGATGAGTCCCACTGAATAAAATTTTTGATCACTTAGAACAATCAGAAAAAGGGGTAAAATGAAAAGTAAGACAGAAAATGACTTCTTCCAAAAATAGAAGGTCCTTAAATAACAACCTACTAAAAATAGAAATTTGCTAAAAATAGCAATATCTCAAGAATAGAGGAGGTTGGAATATGGTAGAAGGTTCAGAAGGTGAAACTGGAGCAAGACAGGTGATATGTACTAGAATAGCAGAGCATGGGCTCATATTCTAAAAATAGCAGGTTATTCTTTAAGGGCAAGTTTGGAACAACAAGACATTGAGGGATAATCATTTCGGTCAATATCACCATTTGGGGTCCAGAAAGGAAAAATCTAACGCTTACTAAATATAGTAATTTTTACCTTCCAAATATAGTAAGTATTAAGGAAACATGAATTTCTAGTGCACATGTTGGTCTAGTTTCTCATGTGTAATCAATCATGAAGAAATGAAAGTTTTTCATGGTTTGGAACGATCATCTCATATTACAAAGAAAGGCATCGCAAGGCACATCATGTGAATTCATCTTTGCCACTTAGGAATCCGGGTGATTTAAAGAGAGTTGATAAGAATGATTTAATGAGTCAAGGATTTCATCAACCAAGTTTCAAGGAGGGTCGTCGTGGGTATTGTATGTGTTCATCTTGAGCTTGCAGCAGTAAAAATTAGAAAAATGTTTCTAAACACTCATTTTATGGTCCAGGATGTCCATGCATCATATAGCTTGCGGTCATCACTAGATTGGAAAAATGATTCAAATTTATTCAAAGGAGAAATCTTCATCACTGTAGATGATCATCAGTGGTATAAAGCTTCACTCAAAGTTCATGGCTGCATCAAGGCATTTCATTACAAGGAGTGTTTTCCCCTATATCCATTCCCTCTTCCTCTCTTTACTTCTCTTCTTTCTCTCCCCATTATTCTTCTTTGTTATGCATCATCATTATATTTTTTCCTATTCACTTATGTGGCCTATTTTAAAATTAGTAAAAATTAGTTTCTCAAAATTGTAAGAGAAATACTTGATTCATGGAAAAAGAAAGGTCACAAGTGGAATATGGAAATGAAGAATCATGTGAGGGAGGTGAAAGGACAATTCAGGTTGCTATGAATTGTAATGAGCTCTTAATTCTAAGGGGTTCTAATTATGAAATTCTTCTAGCTGGTTGTGTTCTTGTAAGTTCATGAGAGAAATTTTTCTAACTTGTAAGTGAAAAGAGTTAGCCACTTTCCCCCTATTCTCAATGTCTTCCATTCTCATACTATGTACAATTTACTCTTGAGCATCAATACAAGGAGTTTTGGGCCTTTTTTAACTTAGGGCTTTACTGATACTTTATGCTCATTAAATTGTAATTGGTCTTGTTGTTGTGTGTAGTATTGTTTCTTCCTAATTTTAGTGCATGTGATGAAATTTCTAACTAGTGTGTGCAGGAATATGATTTTGTACCTGCAACAATAGTTCTCCTACCTCTTTTCTCACTCCCCTTTCCCACTCTTTAGACAAATTCTTCCCTAGCAAGAAATTTCTATCTTTTCCATAGGGTGATTGGAGTGCCCCTATTGGATCCTTAGCCATAAGGCCACCAGGATAATCCACCTTTACTCGCGCATGTATATATGGAAATTACACCGGTTAAGTAGAGGGACTTAAATTCCACAAGTTTTTCCACCCAAAAAAAATTCTCACCAACAAAAGTGAAGAAAAATGAGAACTATAAGAAAGATTTGAGGAATAATTTGTAGAAGTAGAAGCCAAATCAAAAACAAAAAACAACAATGCTGGAAAAAGAAGAAATACCTCAACCCATCGTTCCACGGGGAAGATATACAGGCTCATTTTCTCTTGAACCCTGCCTTCACAATCTACCAATAGGTTCCCGCAAGAACTTCAAAAATTTCAAAGGTAATGGCACACAAGTTCCTAAAGAACACGTCACCACCTTCATCACATAATGTGGGATTATTGGATTTTAACATGAAGACATTATCGTAATATTGTTCACGGAATATCTCCAGGAAAACGTGAGAGAATGGTTCTAACTCTTTTCCACAAGATAAATAATTTTGTGGAATAATACCAAGTTCAAGTTTGAGGAAAGATTCAAATTTACTGAGGACTATCAAGACTTCCTTGTTCAATTGGAAAAAATGAAGAAGGGAGAAAATGAAACTATAAGAGACATCGTGGATAGTTTTGACTGGTTTCTCTACAGGATACCAGAAGAAGATTTGCCATTTGAAAACAATATCAAGAGATTATTCATTTATGATCAATCACTGGAGGTATGGTTTTTCCTATGAAGAGTCTAACTGAGGAATATTTCACAAGCCTAAATATTTTCCATTGAACTTGATGACGATCTTATCCTCTTTAGAAATATCAAGAATCCCAAAAAGGGTAAAGGCCAGAACCCTAAGGATGAGAGAAAGGATCCAATCTTGCAAAAAATTCCAAATGAAATGACACAATTGAAGAGGGAAAATTTTGAAAGAGTAACTCCTCAAATAAATAACAGGAATTAGATTACAAGAGCACCCCGAAGGCTTTCCTTAGAGGCCCTTCCCATCAACGCAAGTTGTAAGATTCCAAAAGATGAAGAAGAGCTTGAACAAGAAAGTGAAGGTGCTAATTTCCTTTAAGTTGAAGAACTTGAGAATGATACAAATATTAAATTTTGTGAGTATTCTGGAGGTGATGTAGATGACAAAGAAGATGCACCTATATTCTCATGTGCAATATTCACTCATTCACATTCTGAAAAGGAAGCCTCTTCCTCAACTGCTGTGAAGAAAAAGAAGACCGAAGATCCTCCTGTGGCGAATATGTAATACAAAATAATCAGTTAAGGATATCCACTCCCACCTTGTATGGAGACTATATTGGAGAAACCTAACCCTATGGTAAGCAGAAGGTCATTCGCAAATCCAAGTAAGTATTCCAATGCTTCTTCCAGTTCTAAATATAAATTTACTCATGTTAAATCTGGTACTTCTAAAATTCCCAATTTACCTTTCACAACACCCTAAGTTCCCCAAAAATCAACCCCTTCTTCCAATCTTGTCCTAACTCTAAAATTAGTCCCTTCACCCCCCATCTTCTGCATATTTTCCTTTCAACTTCTAGAACATGTGAATAGAACGAAAGTGCAAATTTCTAAAACCGAATATCTGCAAACTCATCCTACGCAATTTGAAATATTCTTATGGCATATTAGGAGTGGTAATCCAAAGCCCAATTATTTGACCACTAATTATAAAGGACTAATACTAAACCCACATATGCCCCCATTACAAAACATGGTTTCTTTGAGTGCATCCATGATTTAAAATGTCAATCCTTTCTACATCTCCCTTATCGTTGGGGAATATGTATTAAAAAATTCATAATATATTTAGATGCCTCAGAAAATATGATACTTTTGAATGTCCCCAAGGACCTTAAACTCACCATGAATTCTCCCAGTGGCTCTCTTTACTCCATACAATCCAAAGAATTCCCACTTGTAGGGAAGGTTAGAGATGCATAGGTGGCCCTCGCCAAATTTCCAGAAAAAAGGTTTCAATGATGATATTAGTAGAGGAAATTCCAGCTTCATTTGGAATGTTGCTGATTAGAAGATTCTACTAACAATTGGGAGGTAAAATCTAGATGACTTGGTCTTTTGCAACTATTCTAGTGAAAGGAGACATGGAAAGGTTGCTTCCAGAGAAGAAAATGAGGTCCACGATGTAAAAAGTAGGAAACCCTAGATCCAACATTTTTTACCATAATAGAAAGAGGATGAATAATTTTGTAAGAAATAAAGAAGAGGATGAGATTACCATCTTGATAGGGCCAAGTATCTCTTCCCAAAGAGGTATGGATCTTGAAGAAACATTAAGGATCTTTGATTTGCAAGAGGGTAGACCTGAGTTTCTAGATGACGCGATCCATGAAGAAGAGGAGATGGTTGTGGATGAATTTCAAACAAAGGGATCCATTTTATCATTCCCATTCAAAGATGAAGACTACCTTGATTGGGTCACCTAGGAAGAAAGAAATCCAATTTTTTGTAAACCCTTGGAAATTTTACAAGAAAAATTTCTGTAAGAACTCCTAAGATTTGCAAAAGAAACAGAAGACACTGAGCTCAGTCTTGAACTCATGATGTAGGCTATGGAGTTGCAAGACAAACATGAATTAAATCCTAATCCCTTGACAGATTCAAAGATTGGTCATGATGGAGAAAGAAAGGAAAAAAAAGTGATGTCTCTCCTGAGCCAATGGATGATGAAGGTGATGTTGAATGCGAGTCCTTTTCTTTCCCATTTGAAGAGGACTCTTTATCTTATGAAGAATCTAGAGAAGAGAATTTTGAAGCCTGAAAAGTTGATATTCCCTTTAAAAAATAAATGGTAGAATGCTATGATGGTAAAAATTAACAAAAAATTCTTCCCAATGGTGACCTTGAAATTTAGAACAAATATTCTTCAAATGAAGGTAAAGATGAGCTTTAGGTGATGTCAAATAAAGATTCAGTACAAGATATTTTAGAAGCATCAGAAGACATAAGAGATCCTGAGCTAAGTCTCAACCTCTTAGCTCAAGCCATGGTCCTACAAGATGGATATGAGGTCATTTTTTACCCTCTATTAGACATTCAAACACCTCATATTGACAAGATTCAAAAATATGAATGCAATGTTTCTTCAGAAAATGATGTCCAAGAACATGAATGGGTGGAAAAATAAAAATTAGGGTACTCAAACTATTTAAATAAGAAAAATTATTGGAGTAGTAATGATATGATAGAAGAAAAAACAATAGTGTGGATAAGCGCGAAAGGAAACTAACACTAGGAAACTAATTTCAAATGAAATCAAGACAATGGAATTTTTAAAGTGAATGCCTAAGTATTAGGGAGCTCATGTAGGCTCACTCTTATAAAGTAGACAGACAATCATGAAAGAACCTAGCTTTCATAAGCTATTAAGGAGAGAAGGCTACATTCTAGAGCCAGATAGTGGATTTGCATAACATCATCATTTGGTGTTACCTCTTCAGGGGTAACTCCTAAAAAGGATATTACATCAGTAAAAGTGGGTATTCCCCCACCTTGTACCATAGGTGATTTTTAGGTTTTTTTTCCCTTTCTGTGTGTCTTTCCCTTTCATATGTTGTGTGTTTCCCTTTTGTTGTCATGTGCGTCTATGTTATTCCTTTCTTGTTATCTCTTGTAAGTTGTGTGTTGTAAATCCCAATGAATACGACATTGGTATGCATATTGTAAATCAATATTCTAGAATTTATCATGTCATGTCCTCTCTGTGCTCAGTCCATAACATGTCCCCAAGCTAGATCCAACTATTTTCCTGTGTTTTTGCAAGCGAAAAGTTCACTAGAAAATAGGAAAACCATACCATAGTGTCAAAAAATTTGAAATTCATATCTTCCCAAGACACCCCCAAAGTCATTCCATTCCCAAAACCAGTCCTATCCTATCATTAAAATGATCCCCAAGTGATTTAGGAAGAAAACATGGTTTGAGAAACCTCTGGAGCGAAACATTCAAACAATTTTGGGAATAACTATCACCAGACTTCCTAAGACTAGTGCTTCATCCTTGGAGTGGATGAAAAGTCTAAGAATCATCATGTAGGAATATTCAAGTGCTAAAAACATTGAGGAGCTAATTTTGGAAGATTTAGGGAAGTTTTAGAGGTTTTAGAGATGATTCATCAGAAATGGGTTTTTGGGCTTGAAGGAGCATGCATTGCGTAAGAACACTTGAACTTGAAAGCAAGATACTAGGATATAAAAAGTTATTTATAATATAAAAAATTACCCATGGAAATAATTTTTAATGGTCTACATGGTGGAAGAAACATGACTTCTTGAAATGTCATGCATTATTCTAGGCAGCTCATTCTTCTGGCGCACAACTAGTGGTCCCAAGAAAAAAGGAGCCATTTTTAGGTATTATTGTCATAATTGAGCCTTGGTACCATTAAAATTATTCTTAAATTATGTTTTTCATGAAAAAAATATACGTAAGAACCCGAAAAACTCATCCGGGAGCTCGCGATATGGCCTTCACAAGTTGGCTTCCAAGGTATGCTTCTTGACACTTAACCATTTTCTCACTTGGGCACGTGGAAAGCTGTGGTGAAGGCACAATTTCATTTCCCCATTGGAAATTTTCAATGGGAAATGAGGTGAAAAAAATGTAACCCACCCTCATTTAGTCTCCAGGTCACCCACATGACAATGTGCTCAGCTTATAGCCCCTCGTTGACTAGTATGACCTACACACCTACCTACTCCTGCATACATATCACTTATCACTGTGAGGATAGGGTTCATTTTTGAGAACCTTTTTCACCTTTCCAAAGGGAAAATAGGGAAAATAAAATTCTCACCACCCCCTTTTATCCTCCAAGTCCCTCATATGACACTGACGGCCTATTTTAAGCTCATTTGACGAAGTTGACTTCCACCTACCTACTCATGCATGCGTCACACTTGGCATCTCTACAGAAAGGAAAATTTTCTTGCACCCTTTTCACATTTTCAAAAGTACATGAGGGACATAAAAATTCTCCCCACCCTTTTCACTCTGCCCTATTTTTTCCTTGGTCCACCATGCAACCTAGTCTCAGCTTCAGGGAGAAGACAACCAAAACAGGTACTTGATCTTTGACGAATGATTCTGAGAGCTTCGTAAGGATTTATGAGGTAAAAAAATACCCATTGGAAATATAATATAATACTATACAAGGATAAATCATCATATTTTTAAAAAAATTATTGGCGCTTTTCAGGGGAGCTCATTCTTTACATGGACATCTAATGATCCTGATAAAAAAATGGGCCATTTTAGGGAGTTATAAGTAGAATTAAAATATGATACCCATCCCATTGATTTTTAAATGATGTTTGGAGTCAAAATCATATAGCATTTTACCAAAAAATAAAACCTAGATTTTTGGCAATCTCAATTTCAAGTTCACTCTCCCGACGGGCTAAATTTTTATGTTTTACCTCTCAAAAATGCATGGCACACTTTTGTGCACCAAATGTTTTGGATCCTTGGTACAATAGGGATAGTAAAATTCACCCATGCATAAATTTTTCTCTATTTATCTTTTTGATCCCAATTTTTTTGCATTGTGTGCCTATTTTCTCTCCCCAACTTTCTCTCCATTTTCAGGTCTTGAAGTGCAAAATTATGCCTTTGGGAACAAAGCAGTTTTTTATGCCCCCCTCATCCCCCTTGATGCTATAGGGATAGTAAAATTCACCCATACATAAAATTTCCCCTACTTATCCATTCGTCATGAATTTTTTTACATTGTGTGCATCTTTCCTTGCTCTATTATGCATTGTAGTTCCTGGATCAATTTTTCCCACCTCGGTGCACTTACAAAACATAACATGTGTCCATGGAGAGGTATACTAAAACTAGAAAGTGGATAAAAAAAGAAATGAATCATCAACAGAGGAGGATTGAAATGTTCCAAAGGGTTCAAAAGGTTATTTTCGAGAAAAATAGGTATTTATGAGGATCTCATAACTCAAATAGGGAAATGAAACCTCCATGAGGTTCATGGAAAAAAAAATGATTTCAAACACTCATTCAACCAGCCCGAGTTATTTGTGCATCATGGATAAGGAGGATATTGTGGTCATGAATAATTAGAGTTCTTCATCATAGAGAGATTCTTTATCAAATATATTTACTCCCTCTCCTTCCTTCTCTTCTTCTCACACATTTCTTGTTTCCCTCTTCTAATTATTTGTTATGTGTAATCATGATATTTAATCTCATTCATTAAAGTGACTTTATAAATCTAAATTTTAAAATTCCCTTTGTTTTATAAAAATGGAACTTAATTTCCTAAGTTCTAGGAAGATGAAAATTCATGAGATGAATGAAAATATGAATATTCATGTGGGGGGAGTCGAATTCCCACTCTTTCCCTCTCTCCAAGAAAAGTCTTATCTTGTGGGTAACCACAAGCTTTTTCCATAAGTTTAGTGGAGTTCCCTTGTTGGATCTCCGGTCAAAATGACACCAAAAAAAACCATTTCATAGTTGAAGCATCATTTTTTTATTTCTATGAATATGTGTGATGGTAACTTCTGGTTAACAGTTACAAGACTTTGTTTTTCTACCTTCAATGTTAATCCCTCCTTTCTTATATCTCACTCTCTTTCCCACTCTCAAAACAAAGTCTTCTCTTGTGGCTAACCACAAGATTTTTTCGCAGGATTAGTGGAGTACCCCTATTGGATCTCTGGTCAAAATTCCACTAGAAAAACCCATTTCATTGCACATATAAACATAGAGTTTCACCATAAAAATAAAGGGACTTTGATTCCCATAGAATTGGAAAAAACCCCATAGATTTTTCCACCAGAAATTTTTTCTTTCCAACACCTTGGAAAGGAAAGATGTAGGAGAAGGCTTACAATTGAAAATATGAAATTTAGATAGAAAATCAAGGGAGTACTTAGGCTATGAAATTAAAAATCCTGAGTCAAATTTTGAAATTTGAATCCCAAGAAAGTAATGAAGCAATGCCAAGTTATACATGGAGAACTTTTTGGCTGAGGCAATTTTTAGAGAAGCGATGATATAGGAAGAGCTTCCCGTGATCAACAAGTCATAAACATACATAACGAGGATGAGCATGGATTCATCTTGTTATATAATGTAAACATTATGGTCAAAGTGACACCGAGTGAACTCTTATGCAATTAGAAAGGAGTCCATCTTCGCATACCAAGCTCGAGTGGCTTATTCAAGGCCATAGATATACTTATTTAAATTGTAAATGCAGGAGGGATCATGGACATAACACAAAGGTTTTTCCATGTAGATCTCTTCCTCTATTTCCTCATGAAGGAATTCACTCTTCCTATCTATTTGTGGTAGTGATAATGAGGTTCATTCATATGGAATTTGTCTTCACAACAAGATAAAAAGGTTTCCAAGTAATCAAACCTATCTAACTGTGATAAAACCTTAGCTACAAGTCGTGCTTTATACTTCTTAACTTATTCATTGGTAGGATACTTTATTCAGTACACTCACTTACACTAAATTATTTTTATTCCTTTTGGGAGAGTGGTGAAATCCCAAGTATCATTCTTCATGAGTGGGGAATACTCCTCATCCAGGGAAAAATCCCACTCACAAATCCCATAAGCCTCCTAGATATACTGAGGGTCAGTAGAGGAGGAAAATAATGAGTGGGGTCCAATGAACTTTGAATGATTCCATATATCATCCAAGGGATACCCAATCCACTCTTCAGTACACTAAAAATTCTTCCTAGCCCAGCAAAGACCAGGAGGTGAGTCAAGATCATAATCAAAATATTTTGTAGTTTAAGGGTCGAAAGGAGAAGGAGGACCAGGAAAATAAATATGAGGAGGAGCACACTCAACAAAATAATCATCTGAAGATTGATAATAAGAATCAGATAGCAGGACTACAAAAAGTGGAGAATTAGAATTCAAATATGACTCATCAAACTTCACACTTATCTCAATATTAAATTTTGGCATGTTGTGATCTTTAGGCATTTTCATTGATTTTAAAATCCCATTAATGAAAAATATGATTATGGAGTGGAGTCATATGATTCTTATTATGGTGATGACATGGAGATCTAGGTATGTTCTTGGTTGCATGAGTTGATTTAATGAGAATTGCTTATTTTATCAAACCAATCAGGTGACCTAGCTAGCCTAGGTGATAGTGCATAGTGGTTGGAAATTATTGGTAGATTTCAAATCATTTTGGAAGCATAGAGATTATGTTTTGTGAGTGTCTAGGCACTCACATGAATTTTAGGATGTTGATACAGGTTGGAGACTAGGTCTAGGTACTAGGAGGTAGAATATTGAGATGTAGATCTAAGTGAGCTCATAAAATCATGCAATGATTTCATAAAATATATTCCATGTGTGTTAGTGCATTTTATATAGGTTTCATGGTGAGTTACAATGTTATTTAATTTGACCCTAGCTTAGACAGTGTAAAACCCTCAGGGATAGCCATGAAAATGAGATGGGATGGAAATATGGATACCTATCTCAGACATGATGATGACTGGATATGATGAATTTAGGTTTCTTATAGGTTTGATAAAAAATTGGAGTCATTCTGAAAAGTATTTTGCAAGATAACTCATATTTGGTGGAGCAAGGTCCAAGAAAGGGTGTTTTATAGCTCGAATTGTACCTTATGATGCTCACCCTGAATTGTGTGCTTTGCATGGGACCTGATGGATTTTAAGGATGCTTTTACATTGATAATAACATGTTTTAAAAATTAATGAGGTCATTTCATTGTCACAGTTTTATGAATGAATGTTAAGAAGGTGAACAACTTTTTGTGTGCTTGAAACCCTAACTCAAAAGAGGTAGGAGATAAAATGTTTCTAAGTACCCATAATTGATTTTTGGTACATGTATGTTTATTTTATCATGTATAGGACTCCTCCAGGTTTCCAGAAAGGTATGGTAGTGGTTGTGGTGATGAGTGGACCCCACTCAAATAGGTCTGTTTCTCAAGAAGTTTAGTTTGGGACAAGGTCATATAAAGGATTTAAATACTAAATAGACATTGTTATTAGTATGTTATTTTTTATTAATGTCAATGATGGTTTCAATTCATGAGGATGCATAAAAATAGCAAAATGTGCCCTATTTGTGAAGACTAGTCAAAGGGTAGATTTTGGGCAATTTCAATTTGTTTGCATAAATGAGCTTGGTTGAAGGCCTTCCACTTGGATTTAGAAGGATTTAAAATATTTTATGGAAATTTTATTGAGAGGTATTACTATTGGTATAATTTTTTTCTCATGATTATGAGCTTTGATGGGTCATCCAGGTTAATTTGTGAGCAAGAAGGTTGTTTATTTTCTAGGGCAGGATTGCATTTTCTGAAAGAATGAAGTGAATGAAGCATGTGATGGATGAGTTGATGATTTATATCACCTGGAGATTGGATATGGACGATAATTTTTCCTATTTAAGTAATTTTTATCTGTTGGAAGTGAAAAAAATGGTGTAAACTAGTTGATTTTTCAAAATATTTTTCTAGGTAGTTTGATTTGAAGAAGAGGAACATTGATGTGGATTGAGCACATGGATGTTTCATTGTGTATAACTTACATGGACATGTTTAAATTTCCTATGGATTACATATAGTTTTCACATGCCATATTTTAGGTGTTCATGGGTGCTCTTGAGGCCCAAAGGTGAAGACAAGGTGCTGGAAGTAGCTGTTTTGTGAAGAATGTGTGCCTATGGGCCCATTTAATGGTTTATTTTATTATTTCAAGTAAAGTTTTGAACATGTATGATTTTTATATGTTATTTTACTCATGTATGGTGAATTTTGAATATTTAATAAGTATGGTTTTATTATTTTTGTTTTATCTCATCCTAGTGGTGGGGTTTTCAGCATTTTTGGTTTTGGGAATGACCAACCTATATGGGTCATTTTTGAATGGTTAAATGATTTATTTGGGATGTTTTTAAGTTTCATTAGGTTGATAAAATTATTTAAAATAACTTAGTTTGAATTGGAATCATGAAGAGGATACAAAAGTGATGTTTTGGGTGATATTTTGAACTACTTGCTTGAGCATGAAAAGTGTGGCCTATGAGAGAGCTATTTATAGGTACAAAGGAATGTGTTGAGATATATAGGAGTGTAGGAAAGGTTTATTAATTTTTTCAAGAGTGTGTGCAAATTTTTGAAGCATTGAGAAGTGAAGAAATTGAAATATTGTGCAAGTTTGAATGGCTAGGGTTTGAACAAGGGTTTCAAGGTGAGTGAGTTGAATAGGCGATCTCAATTAGTTGTGGAAGAAACAAAGACATGAAATATTATTAAAATGTGGTTGAGTAGGTAATTCATCATCTTGGGGGGTTGTATCCTCCTTATTTGGTTCCTCACAAAACTATGGGTTGGTGCTCCTTTTAGGGTTGTTGTTATACTAAATTAGGGGTTGGTACTCCTTCTGAAGTTGGTTCTTCACTAAAGAATTTGTATTTGAGTAATATAATCATAATTTTTAGTGGTTTTTCTTCCCTTTGAGAATTTACCACCTATATTTTGTGTTATAATGTTGTTTATCTTGTTCATGTTTATTTGAATTAATTTTATTTGATATTGTGCACATTTTAATAGATGGTTAATTTATTTGTGGTTTAAGAAATCAATTTGAAATTGAATTAATTTTCTAAGGATTGATTCACCCCTCCAATCCATTTTTCTTCCAATAATTGGTATCAGAGCAGGTCCTTTTGGAGAAATTCTACTCACTTGAAAGGAGATCTTCTGAAGCACTATTATGGACTATTGTCAAGAGAAAGACGGTATGTTTCCCATGATAAGAATGTGGGCCTACTTTAAACCCTTGAAGTTTGATATATGGAATGATATATATATGAAGCATGTACATCATCCTCATCCCCTTTGAATCATAATGAAGTCTATGGTATTTCTCCTAATACTTTTAATAGTCAAGATGAAAATATTATTTGGTATATTGATAGTGGGAATTCAACTCATATGACAAGTGACAATAGTAAGTTCATCACTTTAAGAAATAATGCTTTAGGATTTGTTAGGATTGGGGATAATTCTTCCTTAAATATTGTAGGGAGATGTTCCTTGAGTTTGGATAATGGAAAAAACCTCACCAAGGATGTTCTTTATGGTGAATTTCTAAATCACAACCTACTTAGTGTAATACAAATGTGGAAACAAGGGTATGTTCTATCTTTTGATGATAAGGGATGTAATATTAAGAAAGGCGAAATAGGTAAGCTTGTTTCGAAAGCCAAGAGAAATGACAATAACATTTATATTATTAAGTAATTCAAAAAATAAAAGCGTATTATGAATAAGATGAATGACAGTTGGTTGTGGCATAGGAAATTAGGCCATGTAAACTTTGACAATATTGTTAAGATCAGCTCTAGCAATTTTGTGAGAAATATACCAAAAACCAGCAAACTAGAAGATACTTTGTGTAAAGCATGTCTTTATGGAAAATAAACTAGAAGAAGATTTAATACCAATGAACATGACTCCACCACCGGTCTACTTCAGCTGATTCATATTAATATTTTTGGGCCTATGAGGACTGGAAAAACTTTAGGTGATTATTATTTTATGCTTCTTATTGATGATTTCACTAGATATACTTATGTATCTTGTTTGAGAAAAAAATCTGATTCTTTTGATGTTTCCAAGTCATTTAAATCTCTCATTGAAAATGAAAACAATGGAAAGATAAAGTTCATTATATCAGATAATGAAGGTGGATTTTGGTGAGATAATTTTGATGATTTTTGTAGAGTTCATGACATCAAGAGGAAATTTTTAGTATCTATAACTCCTCAGAAAAATGGAATGATTAAAAAGAACAAGACTGTTCAAGATATATCAAGGACTATATTGAATGAACCTATATTACCTAATAGCTATTGGAAGGAATAAATTTATACTGCTATCTATATTCTTAATAGATGTCAAATAAGAGTGAATATTGACAAGAATCAATATGAACTATGGAAAGGAATATCAACCAATGTGGAAGATTTTATAGTATTTGGATTGTTAGGTCGTGGAGCCTGTTTTCATGTGTGAAAGTGTTAAAGACTGTACACTAAGACTACTGTACACTTTTCATGTATCCTCACCGGGCCCCGAGTGCGGGTCCAAGGGTGGTAGCCCCTAGTAGCAGGGGTTTAGGGGCGCAGCCCCCGAAAATTTTTTTTTGGGGTGTAAATTGTTTTTTTTTTGGCCTTGAAAAATGCACCCGACATATCAGGAAATGTGCTCTTCTCATATGGGCAATATTTTTGACCCATATGTTTTTGGGCTGGTTTTGGCCCATGGTTTTGATACCCACAGTTTTGTAAAACTACTTAAGCAATTGTCTATTTATATGGTTTTATGCATATGATAGAGATATAATGAAAAACATTACAGATGTGCTTTGAATTCGGCTGTGAATTCTGTAGAGTTTATTGAGCATAGCTCCAAACAGATCTGGGTATTGTATTGAGAGAATGGTGGCTTGTAATAAAATCTAAGCAAGTGATTCTTGGTGGACGTAGCCCAAATTGGGTGAACCACGTTAAATATTGTCTCTTTGTGTTGTGTTATTTTATTCTACAATTTTTATTTGAGATCTGTAATAATTTCTGCATATTAGTTTCTACTGTTGCGATTATGTGAGGGATTATTCCGTATATTTTATCCCTTATTTCCTAACAATTGGTATCAGAGCCTAGTTTTGTTTGTTGAAGTGTTGAATCGCAGGGAAAGTTTTATCTTAAGTGGGAGCTATGGCAGATGATGGAAGATCTAGGGTTGATAAATTCAACAAGTAGAATTTCAGTCTTTGGAAGATGCATATGGAAGATTACCTTTATCAGAAGGATCTTTATACTCCGCTGTCTGAGAAGGTCAACAAAACCTCAAGCATGAAATATGTGGAATGGGATTAGATGGATAGGAAGGCACTTGGGACAATCCAGTTGTGTCTTGCATCTTCGGTATTATTTAATGTTTCAAAGGAAAAGACTACAAAATAATTGATGGATGCATTAGGGAAGTTTTATGAAAAACCCTCTGCCTCTAATAAGATATTTTTAATGAAAAATTTGTTTAATATGAAGATGTCTAAGAATGGTTTAGTAGTAGATCATCTAAATGATTTTAATATGGTTGTAAATATGCTAGCTTTGGTTACAATAGAATTTGATGAAGAAGTTAGGGATTTATTAGTTCTATGCTCTTTACCTAAGAGTTAGAATAGCTTGGTAATGGCGGTAAGCAACTCGGTTCCAGCTAACTCAAAGTTGAAGTTTGAGGATATTGTAGGGGTGATTCTAAGTGAGGAAATGCAAAGAAAAAGCTCTAGTGAATCTTCTACTTTAGGGAATTCTTTGACAGTGGAAACTAGAGGGAGACAAAAGAATAGAGGAAGCCGTGGAAAATCAAAGGATCAGGAAAGGTCAAAATCCAAAAGAAAGATAGTATGCTGGAACTGTGGAAAGTCTAGGCATGCAAAGAAGGACTATTGGGAGATTCGAGATAAGAAGAAACAACAGGAAGAAAACAAGGAGGCAAATTTGGCATCAGGTAATGTATGCTAGGATTCTTTGATTCTTTCCTTGTATAATATTACTGAATCTTGGGTTTTAGATTCAGGGGCTTCTTTTCATGCTACTCCATATAGGCATTATTTTGTTGATTATGTTCAAGGGGATTTTGGGCATGTTTTTCTTGGTGATGATGAGCCTTGCAGTATAGTTGTAAAAGGTTCTACTCATCTTTAGATGCAGAATGGGAATACATTGCTATTGAAGGATGTCAGACATGTGCCTACATTAAGGAGAAATTTGATATCAGCGGGGAAATTGGGAAGTGATGGTTGTACTGTGATAGTTACAACTGACTCTTAGAAGGTTACCAAGGGTGCTCTTGTGGTGGTAAGAGGTAAGAAGGTTGGAACATTGTATTTATCCACTGATAGTACTAATGATTGTAATCTTGTGGCTTCAGATGCAGATACAACATTATGGCACTATAGGCTTGGTCATATGAGCCATAAGGGCATGGACATCATAAAGAAGAATTTTCCTAGATATATAGAAACAAGTTTGGATTTTTGTGAGAACTGCATATATGGGAAACAAAAGCAAGTAAGGTTTCTCAAGGTTGGACCTACAAAGAAAGAGAGTAAGTTAGAGCTAGTACATTCTTATGTGTGGGGGCCAGATCAGGTATAATCTCTTAGGGGTTTAAGTCATTATGTTACTTTTATTGATGATGCAACAAGGGAAGTTTGGGTTTATTGTATTAGAAACAAATTTGATGTATTTGACACTTTTGTTAAATGGAAATCCTTGATAGAGACTGAAATAGGTCTTAAGTTAAAATGTATCAGGTCAGATAATGGAGGGGAGTATTGCAGCAATGAATTTGATGATTACTATTCTAAGAATGGAATCCGCAGGCAAAAGGCAGTTCCAGGAACTCCACAGCAGAATGGGGTGTCAGAAAGGATGAACATAACAATAATGGAATGTGCTAGGAGCATGAGGTTACATGCAGAATTGCCTCTTTCTTTTTGGGCAGAAGCAGTGAGCACAACTGTGTACTTGATAAATAGAGGACCCTCAAGTGTCTTGGATATAGGCATACCGGAGGAGGCTGGGTATGGTAAGAAAGTTGATTATTCATTTCTTAGAGTCTTTGGGTATGAGGTGTTTGTTCAAATAGACAAGGATGATAGGACCAAGATAGAGGCTAAGTCAGAAAAATGTACTTTCATTGGTTATGGTGGTGATGACTTTGGATATAAATGTTGGAGTATTAAGGACAAGAAAATCATTTGATATAGGGATGTGGTATTTAATGACAAAGTCATGTATAAGTAGTAGTTGTAGGAAAACAAGGAAGAATCCAAGAAAGAATATGTAGCGGTAGAGGATCTTCCAGGTGGAAAAGTGACACATGAATCAGTTCAGGAACCTCCTCAACAGGAACCCCAAACTCCTATCTTGAGGATGTCTTCTAGGATAAGAGGAGAACTTGAACGTTTTTCTCCTTCTCTTTATTATTTATTACTCACTGATAGTGGAGAACCAGAGAGCTTTGATGAAGCAATACAGGTAGATTCTAGGAAGAAGTGGGAGCAAACCATGGATGAGGAGCATCAGGCTCTCATGGAGAACCAGACATGGGATTTGATAAAGCTACCTGAAGGAAAAAGAGCATTATAGAACAAGTGGGTGTTCAAATTCAAAGAGGAAGAAGGAGGCAAGAAAAGATATAAGGCCTGGTTGGTGGTCAAGGGGTTTGCACAGAAAAAATGTATAGATTTTGATGAGATTTTTCTCCTGTAGTAAAAATGATTTCTATTAGAACTGTTCTAGGAATAGTTACAGTAGAAGACTTGCACTTAGAACAACTTGATGTAAATACTGCATTTCTCCATGGTGATTTGGAGGAGGAACTATATATGCAGCAACTAGAGGGCTATGAGGTCAAAGGAAAAGAGGAGATGGTGTGTAAATTGAAGAAGAGCTTGTATGGATTGAAACAAACTCCACGTCAATGGTATAGGAAATTTGATAGCTTCATGATGGAGCAATGTTATATTAGATGTCATTCTGACCATTGTGTGTATACAAAGAAATTTGAGGATGGCAGTTATATTATCCTTTTTTTTTATGTGGATGACATGTTGGTTGCAGGTAAAAACATGCAAGAAATAAAAGTTCTCAAGAAGCAGCTAAGTGAATCCTTTTCTATGAAGGATTTGGGGGCAGCCAAACAAATCCTTGGTATGAGGATATCTTGGGATAGGAAGGAACGAAAGTTGATTTTATCTTAGGAAGAGTACATTAAGAAGGTCTTAGAGAGGTTTAATATGTAGGATGCTAAACCGGTTGGGACTCCTTTGGCAAGCCATTTCAAGTTATCAAAGGAACAGTGTCCTAAGACAGAGCAGGAGAGAAACCAAATGTCCAAGGTACCTTACTCATCAGTGGTTGGTAGTTTGATGTATCCCATGGTGTGTACTAGGCTTGATATTGCCCATGCAGTGGGAATGGTGAGTAGATTTATGAGTGATCTAGGTAGAGATCACTGACAGACAGTAAAGTGGATCCTTTGATATTTGAGAGGGACCATGGGGATAGTTTTGTGCTACAGTGGAACAAACACCACTTTGTATGGTTATGTAGATTCAGATATGGCTAGAGATGTAGATAGCAGGAGGATCACAACAGGTTATGTTTACACTGTAGGTGGAACAACAGTAAGCTAGATTTCATGACTACAGAAGATGGTGGTTTTGTCAACCACTGAGGCTGAGTATGTTACTGCCACAGAGGCAAACAAGGAAAGGATTTTTTTACAGCAATTACTTGAGGATTTGAGGCATAAGGAGGAAGGAAAGTTGCATAGTGATAGTCAGAGTGCTATACACCTAGCTAAGAACTCTTCTTTCCACTCTAGGACAAAGCATATACAGTTAAGGTACCATTTCATCAGGAAAAATTTGGAGGAAGAGAAGTTGAAGCTAAAGAAGATTCATACCAATCAGAATCCTGTAGACATGATGACCAAGGTGGTCACAAGGGAAAAAATGAAGTTGTGTTCAGCTTTGGTTGGTCTTCACAGAAACTAGTGAAGGGTTGAGAAGTTTTCTTAGAGGAAAACTAGTCTCCAAGTGGGATATTGTTAGGTTGTGGAGCTTGTTTTCATGTGTGAAAGTGTTGAAGACTGTACACTAAGAGTACTATACACTTTTCATGTATCCTCACCACCCTCGATAGAAGGGGTTTGGGGGCACAACCCCTAATTTTTTTTGGGCGTAAATTGTTTTTTTTTTGCCTCGAAAAATGCACTCGACATATCAGGAAATGTGCTCTTCTCATATGGGTGATATTTTTGACCCATAGGTTTTTGGGCTGGTTTTGGCCCATGGTTTTGATACCCACAGTTTTGTAAAACTGCTTAAGCAGTTGTCTATTTATATGGTTTTATGCATATGATAGAGATATAATGAAAAACATTGCAGATGTGCTTTGAATTCAGCTGTGAATTCTGTAGAGTTTGTTGAGCATAGCTCCAAACGGATCTGGGTATTGTATTGAGAGAGTGGTGGCTTGTAATAAAATCTGAGCAAGTGATTCTTGGTGGACATAGCCCAAATTGGGTGAACCACGTTAAATACCGTCTCTTTGTGTTGTGTTATTTTATTCTACAATTTTTATTTGAGATCTGTAATAATTTCTGCATATTAGTTTCTACTGTTGCGATTATGTGAGGGATTATTCCGTATATTTTATCCCTTATTTCCTAACATGGATGTAGGTGTTTTATCAAGAGGATTGAAGATAATCTAGGTAATTTTGATTCTAGATATGATGAAGGTATATTTTAAGGTTATTCCTCAAGAATTTCAGCCTATATTTGTTATAACAATAGGTTGAAAACAATACTTAAAAGTTCAAGTGTGAAATTTGATGAAGTTTATCATATGAGATTTATTCATAATTCAAAGGAATAATCTCATGAGACTAATCCTAAATAAGAATAATATGAATTTTCTCAATAAAATGAAGGAAAAAATGATAAATAAGAAAGGAAAGGCACCAAGGCTACATTAAGGAAAATTAGGAGAGATCATCCAGAAAATTAAATCTTAGGAAAGAAGTATGCTGGAGTTACTACAAGGAGAAAATTGGTAAGTCTTCAAAATCAAGAGGACTCTACTTTTCTATCAAAATTTGAGCCTAAAAATTTAGTTGAAGGAATAAAATATGAGTTTTGGATAAAGGATATGAATGAACAGATAGATTAGATTGAAAATAACAAGACTTGGGAATTAGTACCTAGACCAAAGGATAAGAATGTCATAGGGTCTAAATGGGTGTTTAGAAACAAAATTAATGAGGAAGGAGAAGTAATAAGTAACAAGGATAGATTAGTTTGTAAGTGATATGTAAAAGTTGAGGGAATTGATTTTAATGAGACATTTGCTCCTGTAGCTAGAATGAAAGCAATCGGATTATTCTTGGCTTATGCAGGGTTTACGGGTTTTAAAGTTTATCAAATGAATGTAAAATCTCCCTTCTTGAATGGTTACCTAGATGGTGAATTATGTATTGAGAAGCCTAATGTTTTTACTTTTACTTATAAGAAGGACTATGTATGTAAACTAAAAAAGGCTCTTTATGGCCTAAAGTAAACCCCTAAGGCTTGGTATGAATGGCTTAACAAGTACTTGATTGAGAAATGTTTCAAGAGAGGAGTTGTTGATAGCAACTTGTATATTAAAATTAAAAGAGATCATTTGTTGATTATTGTTTTTTATGTGGATGGCATCATATTTGGTGGAGGTAATGAACTTGTGACTCATGATTTTGCTGAAGCTATGAAGAGAGAATTTGAGATGTCTATGTTTGGTGATATTTATATTTTCCTTGTATTACAAGTGAGTCAATCAAATGAGGCTATATTAATATCTAAATCCAAGTATATCAAGGATATGTTAAAGAAGTTTCAAATGGATGATTGCAATCCTACTTGTACTCCAATGGTTACAAGATGTAAACTTGGAAAGGAAGATGATTCCCCTAAATTAAATCAATTAGATTATATATCCATGACTAGTAGCCTTCTTTATACAACTACCTCAAGGCCCGATATTGTACAAGATGTTGGCCTAGTTGGAAGGTTTCAACAAGATCTTAGAGAGTCACACCATCAAGCAGTAAAGAGGATCTTTAGATATCTAAAAGGGATAACTGAATTTGGTTTGTGTTATTCAAGAAATGAAATATTTGAATTAAGGGACTTATCTTTTGCTTATTGGGTAGGTAGTATGGATGATAAAAAAGCACTATTGGTGGTGTATTCTTTGTTGGAGGGTGTCTTATTTCTTGGTCAAGCATGAAACAATATCTTTTGGATCTTTCAACATGTGAATTTGAGTATGTAGATGATGCAAAATGTTGCTCTCAAGTCATGTGGATGAGGTAGAATTTGGAGGATTACAAGGTAAAGGGTGATGGGCCTACATCTATTCTTTGTGATAGAACTAGTTAAATCAGTGTATCCAAGAATCCAATTTTACATTATAAGACTAAGCACATCCATATTAAGTATCATTACTTAAGAGATCAAATTAGTAAGAAATGTATCAAGTTCGAGCATGTATCTACTAAGGAAGAAGTTGTTGACATTATGAAAAATTCACTACCAAAAACTATCTTTGAGTATCTAAGAGAAAATTTGGGAGTGCTCTTAGCACCTAATAGACCTTGAGTGGTTAGTAAAATTATGAAAGGGAGAAATAAGAGATAACCATTTGCCTCAAGGAATATTGATGAATGTGTGTCATTATAAGTTTTTGTCATCATGTCAAGGTATGCATCCTTCACGAGAGTCTGTGTGGTTGGTTTGTTAAGCCACGTTCAAGATGTTTCCTGATTGGTAATATGTTTTTGAATAAGGTTGTGATGTGATATGATTTCTCTGTTGAAATGGTGAGGTGTGTTTCTTTAAAGGTATACTTATTCAAAGTCTTAAGTCTTTGGTCTTGTTAATAAAAGTGAGAAATGTTGTCTATGTCTTGTGTCATACTATGTATGTGTCCTTGTTTGGTGAATGTCTACCATAAAAATTTGTGTCATGCTTTAGGATATTTCTCTAATGATTCTTTATTGTCTACAAAATATGTCATGTCATGACAACAAAGTGATAAGCATGTTAGTGGTGATAGAATGTGTAGGGTGTGATTCAAAAGAGATGTGGTCCTAAGAATTATTTGTAGACAAAGTTAATTAATATTTCTTTAATTAATGATTATATATGTATGCTCAGAACATTAAAATATGTTGTTATGATGTTAGTAGAAAAAATTGAGACATTGAAATCAAAATATGTGCATTCTGAGGTGTTTCTATCTTGACTAGGTTTTAGAAGTTCATAAGAAGTGATATGAAATAAAAGTTGTGATTGAAGGTGTAAATGATGATATCCAAGACTGAAATTTGAAAAAATAATCCTAACTATGCATACTTTGTAATTCAAGAGGGTTCAGACCTAGAAAAAATCATATTTATTTAAAACTGGTGATATTGTTAAAAATTAGCTGAGAAAAGTGCTAAAGACCTAATTGGGAATGTGTGACTACCACACTGGGAAAAAATTCCACAGTAGCATGCATAATTGGTAATGGTTCTCTGTGAAGATGAATATTTCAAAAATTAAATATGTTTTCCTCATATTGAAGACCTAAAAGTTTATGTGCACAATATACAGAATTCAATATGGTATACATATTATCTTGATGCCTTACATGGTATGAAAAAGTATGAATAAGGTTTTAAAATATTTGTGTGGATTCTAGAAGAAGTACAAGATCAAAGTGTTTGGTGTTTGATATTCCTAGTCTCTTAAAGCAATAAGATACAATGCTAGAGTGTGAATTCCTAAGTATAATTCTGTGAGTGCTCATTTTGAAAAGAAATTATGTTGGTGGCAAGTTTATATGGTTTCCTGATTCCCTTGAAATACTTATAAGATTGATTGTGATTAGAAAGTGCAAAGTGGAAGTATGTATGGAGGCCTTTCTCAAAACCATTGTTACATTATCCATTGGTCTGTGTGATATCATGTTACAGAGTAAACGATAAATTGAGATAATGTTCAAAAGGTATGTGAAACTTTTTGAGGATGATTTAGGTAGTCTTGAATGAAATATTCAAGGATATAGTAAACAAGATGAGTCTAAAGTTCTTAAAAAACCAAATTCATAAGAATGTTACAAGTTTTGACGTTGAGTGTTTATAAAAGCAAGAAATGACATCCTATAGGCATAATAAAATAGTTAACATCATCTCAAAATGTCCTAAGTCCATAATCATGAGAGAATTATGTTTGATCTGGTCTAGAGTGTGGTTCAAATATCTCAGGGCATTTTCAAGCATAAAACATAGTGGTAATGACGGATATAATAAAAGTGATGAATGATACATGTGGTGATGAGGTACAAGGTATTATAGGTGATGGTTTTTGCATCAACTTGTGATATTTACAATCTTGTGTGGTTGTAATTTATCAAGGGGAGCCATTATTGGTCCTCTATGTAGACACCTATAATTTAGATCGAGTAATTTAAATACTTAAATTGCACTAATTATACCTTTTCCCGCAAATTGATGACATATCATCAATATTGCACATTTTCTTTACTATCATTTTTAATTAATTACATTATGTTAGTTAATTAACTCTTCTATACAACAATGACGCCAATTAACAACCTTCTGTTAATCAGCTCCCCTTTCTATCTAGATTAATTATATATGTCTAATTAATAAAACTCTCCTTTCTATCTAGATTAATTAATTATACTTAATTAATTAATTCTATCTTCTATTTAATCAATAAATCATCACTTATTTGATTAAATATCTCTCATAATCTAAATCATGCAAATATGTCAAATGGTCTTGTAGTCATGGATTGATAAGACTCCATTCTTTAAAACCTTGGGATTCAAACATACAATCAAACCTTTGATTGCTAAGGATCTAAATAGGTTCATTTAATTTGATTAGCATTTAATAGAGATAGATATTAATGGATTAACATGTTAGTTTGAATGTTTATTCATGTTCTAATGTAAGGATTTTGGTAGATTAATCTTGTTTAAGCTCTAAGCATGATGGTGTATTGATTTCGATTTAGCTTTGTTTTAGGACTACTAGATGTTATTTCTAATTATTTTTACATTGATAAAAAATTCATGTTCACACTATACTAGGTGTTCTTGATTGTTAAAAATGGTTCAATGAGTTGGTGTGAAAGTGAAGAAGTTTTTTGATGGAATTACAAATCAAAGTATAGTGTTCTCAGAGTTTGAAATGAGGTGCTATGAGAGTAGGGAAGTATTCAAGTCAAGGGGGAGCATGATATTCTCTTCTAGAAGGTTCTTTACATGGTCATAATGTATGTAGAGTATGATAATATAATACATTCAACTTCATTTCAAAGGAAATAAAGTTGATGAGTTCATTTGCATAACTTCATCCAAAGGAGACAATGAAATACTGTAAGAATGTTGTGGTTGACTCTCTTATCAGGAAAGATATCATGGTAAGAAGACAATTTGTTTTAGTCTTCCACAAGAATGAGATGGTATTTGTAGTTCCCACACTTTTTATAGCTCAGTAGCTTGTTGTTTCTTTGCTCATAGACATGTTTTGATAGTGATTGGTGATATCTTGGACATTATATTTAGATATTTGATCTTATTAGACAGGTGTGGACATTTAGGCGTATAACGCCAATTTAGCTTGATTTCTATATTATCGCATTTTTTTATAATGTCATGGATACTAATGGATATGATGTTGTGTTTGGAACATAATTATAATAATGGATAGTTGTTGCATGCGGAATTCTATGGTTATGTGTCGCGTATCATTTTGTCTAACTTTTGGAATATTGAGTATAATTGTGCACGTTGTTGCATCTTGATTTTAGTAGGATGTTAGGATAGTTTATAACGCATTGATATCTTACTATGTCATTGAATTATATTGTATCAGACAGGTGTGGTTAATGTGTGCAATGAGTGTGCAGGTGACAGGTTTACAGGAGAATGTGGGATTCAGGCCAGCTACTCAATCTTGCACAAGAAGCCCACGGGTTGAGTCCTAGCCATGTTCATTATGTGAAGCCTTAGTATAGGAGATTATTAATTTTAGGGCACTATGAGTGACCTCAATTTATGTAATGTATTGTGCTTTGAATTATTAATTTTGTTTAGGGTTGCTAGTGAAGTTGTAAACTTGCTTTGGGAGTTAATAATCCAACTTTCATTTAAATTTTAGATTTTGTTTAATGAGTCACTTAATCACGAGGGTTTAGGGTCACATGTGATACCCTTGGGTGGTCCCCACACCCTCTACCCTTGTGCCAAAAATGCAAAACTCGAAATTAGGGTATTTTGGGCATTTTTGGGGACCCCTTTGTAGCTTGGGAGTCCTCCTAACATAAAAATGAGCCCTTGGACCCTACCTAATGGGTAGGGGGGTCTTATTTTCAAGGCTAGAGGAAGTTTTCCCTCCCTTTCTACCTTTTTTTTTGTCACATCCATGTAAGGGATGTGGATTTGAGTGTTTATCAAAAGTTTCACTTATTTTGTCTTGCTTACATTTAAGGGAATTTGGGAGAAGATGGCAAAAAGAAAATTTTACCCTTTCTCTCTTTTGTTTTAGCATCTTTGACCTTGATGAGGGAGAGGGGTGACACATGTCACCCCCTCATTTGTGAGGATGCTTGCTTGCTCCTCTTCAAATTCCCATCCATGGGAAAATAGAGGGACTTTTTTTTGGAGCTTCTTGCTTGGATGCTTGGGTGATTTGGAGCTTGTGATTTGCTTGAGTCAAGGGTGGAGAAACCTGAAGATTGGATAGCTTTTTGGAGAGATTTCCTTGAGGTAGGCTCTCATGTCTTTTGCTTGTGTTGCATTTATCTTAGTTGTTAGATGGGTTGCATGATTTTGTTATTTGGTTATTTTTTTGCTTTTACTCCCTCCATCATATGGCATGATGGAGTTTTGGAGTGTGGGGGAAGAGAGAGGGAATTTTCCCTCTCAATCCTAAAGGCTTGATGGACAAGACTTGTAGGGTCTTATTATTTCTCCCCTCAAATGGTTGAGGTGGGGAAGTTGATTCATTTGGCTTGAATCTCCTTCCCCATTCTTGGTAAGGAAACCCCTTTGTGGTTTGAAAATCCTTCCAAGGAGGACTTGGAGAAAGGGGGAGGAATAAGGAGGGCTTTGATTGAATTAGGAGTAATAAGGAGGATATGGAGATGTGTATTTTGTGCAAATAATTTTGGATGTATAATTTTGGAGAACTTTTCTACTCTCTTCCCCACTTTTGAGGAAGAACATGGGATTCTCCTCATTGTAAATTTTTGGAGTGTTGTTTGATTTTTGTCTTATTTTTTTTGTGTGTTTGTATCATTGTTAGCTTACCCTCCATCTTGTGCAAGTTTTGGTTAGTTGACCTTCTTCCCATGGGCTTGGGGGAGGCTAGCATGCACCCCAACCTTGGGAGAAGCATGTAATGATGCCTATGGTTGGGTGGTTAAACAAGCCTTGTTCCCTTTGTGTTTAGTTGCTTCGTGGAAGGAATGTTGGAGCCTTAATCTTGAGGATTGTTGGAGCATCCTTGAGGCATGGACTTATTATGTCTCTCTTCATTTTTTTTGAAAGAGGGTTTTTCTTCTTGATGAGCATATGATTCTTGTAGAAATATGGATGTGAGTTCCTTTGTAAACCTTCCATTTGAGATGTGTGTGTATAGTTTGAGGAAGCATGCTTTGTTAAAAGGGTGTTTATCCCTCTCTTGAATATATTTGCAAAGTTGTATGTAATATGTAAAACTTAGTACTCTCAATGAAAAGGAGAGTCTTGTTGTATTAAGAAGTGTTTTCTCTTGTTGTTTGATGAAAAGAAATTACATATATATTTAGATCTTTAGCCAAAAGGTGGAATGGAGTAAATGGTACTACATTATAGCTAGTGTTTACTTTTCCAATCTGGTAAATAAAGTTTTGTATAGTGCTCCTTTATGCATCTTAGGCATCTACACATATGATTCTCTTTGTGATAGTAAATTTTAGAGCTTAAACTTCATTGTTATGCAAGCTATTACTGCATGGTAAACATCGTAAGATAGTTTGCATTTGAAAAGAAATCTAGTTGTAACATGGTTTTAGAAATTTTGTTTTATTATTTTAAGCAAAGGAAATTGTACTTGGGAATGTGGTAGTGTTCTTGATTTTTGGCAAAAAAAATGTGTATATAAGGAATTATCAATTTAAATCTTAAAATATATATATATATATATATAAATACATTTTATTAATATATATAACAGCATATTATATATATATATATATAGTATTGTATGTAAAACAATTTCTAAAAACGAAATTAAAAAAAAATTAAAAAAAAACCAAATAATGGTAGGGGGCCGACCCCCCCCCTCGTACCCCTGTAAATGCCCATGGGGGTCATTGCCCCCACGGACCACATGGACGCCATTACCCTTTGGGCCTGTCCCACCCCCTACCTGCCCCTGCCGCCTGCTGCACCCTATGTCACGCCTTCACTCACCCCCCCTCAGCCGCCTACCTTCCCACCCCCTGTTACGTCTCCCTGTCCCCTGCTGCGGCCTCCCTTCCGCCAATCCCCCAACTCCAAACCTTGCAACTTCCCCCACGTCCTCCCTCATCCACTTCTCCCCACACTGATCCCTTCAGGCCGTTGTTCCAGATCAAAACCAACAAACAAAAAAAGAGAGGAAATAAAGATAAGTAAATATTAGTTTTTTCTTTTAAAATAAATAAATAGACAAAAAAAAAAACCAAAAAAAAAAGAAGAGATGAAACAAAGATTTAAATGTATTGATTGTAATCTTTAAACAGTGCAATGAAATTAGGGTTTATACAAAAAAGAAGAACTAATTCCATAGTCTCCTCCAAACAACGTGCACAATAAGAGAATTAAAATAAAGATGAGAAATAAGAAAGCAAATATGAAAAGAAAAGCAAGAGATGGAAAGTTGAGCTAGGGATAAAGAAGTTTAGGGTTTAAGAGGAGATCTAGCAGTCAAGATTTGCATCTGATCCTAGGGCCCATATTCAACCCTACACACATTGAAGTCATGAGGAATTTTAGATGGGTTGGTTATACTTTTAAATGGAGAATTAAATTTTATAAGTTAAAGGAAATGGGGGGGCAATTAAACTTAAAGGAGGGAAAATTAAATAAGTTATATTTTGTTAAAAATGTATGAAAATTATTAGAAGCGAAATAAATTAAATTAAATAGAAATCAATGTTTAGCGTATTGGTTAAAAGTGTTATCACTAAGAATCAAATCTTTTAATGAGAATGTTTATGCAAACTATTAGTTCACACTCAAAAAATAAAAATAAAAAATTCCCCCAAATTTTTAGTAAGTTCAGGTTTGGTTCCTTACCCCGGGAATGGGCACGACAGTTAGTATCAGAGCTTGGGGTTCACACTCGTGGACCACTGGGTAACTAATTAAAATAGTTAATGTTAATTTTAACAACACAAAATTAATTAAATGAATAAAAATAAACAATTAAAATAAATCATCCACAACCATTAAATTTTCAAATTAATAAATTTCTCGCTCACCTCGTGCGCAGGATGGCGCCCAAGTGAGGATGATCAGCTAGAGGTTTGGGGTGTAGTGCATCTACACAAGAGCCTCCGGAACCTGAATTTGGGCCTCAGATATTAGAGGTCTTGTGCTAGCTAATAGGCATTATGGAGCGGTGCCTACCACCACTGCAGGAGACGAGAGTGGAGGCACCATTGGGAGACAAGGAGCCATTAGGTGAGGACGCACTTTTCGAGCTACCAGAGCATGACACACTGAGGTGGGAGAGGTCATGTAGCCCTTCTGTTCATCACAAGAGGGTAGCCTCATTCCGTCGTAGCCACTCACACAGTCTTGAGGGACCATTCGAGGATAGGAAACTCCCTTTTCTTGTTAGACTACATTGCCAAGATCAAGATATAGGCAGTGTGATTAGGGATCTTCTCTGTTTGCAGCCACCCACTTACACCGACTCTACAGATGGCTTAAGGGATGAGTCATGGCTCCTTAGTTTGGATAGTTACTTTGGCTTGCACTCTTACGAGAGCAACGTCAAGGAAAGATTCGCCATACACCTCCTCTAAGATGCAGCAGGTGTTTGGTGGAGGAATGAGGAGCGGAAGCTCCATCTGACTTGAGAGACAGTGACTTGGGAGATGTTCGAGAAGTGTTTTAGGGCTCGCTATATGTCAGCATTTTGTGCAGAAGAGGATCGATGAGTTTCATGATTTACGATAGGGATCTGGCACAATAGCATAGTATGATAGCGGGTTCCTAGATATCCTGCAGTATGTGGACTACCTGTAAGATGAGAAATTACAGGTTAACAGGTTTATTCGAGGGCTTAATGCAGATATAGCAGGAGCAGTTAGGATGTTATCTCCTCCTAAACTTGAGAAGGCCATTGAGAAGGCCTACTTAGCTGAGGAGAATAAGACTAAGGCACAAGAGCATCATGATAGAAATAAGAGCAAGTTTCAGGAGAGGATACAAGCCTTCCAGAGTCAAAGGTCATGAGGTACTGCACCACCCCCTAGAGGAGGATTTTGGCCTCTTCCAGTAGCCACGAGGGCTCCACCACACCCATAGTGACAAACACAGCAGCAGGGCCACCCGCAGCAGGGGGCCAGACAGACACAGGTAACGGCACCGTCAGTACGGTGTCGCCAATAATGTGGAGTACGGTAACAGTCAAAGTACAATAGGAATGTTGTAAAAAGTAAATATTTGTCGTAAGTGGTCCGGTAATGTTAAAATGTCAAAGTTTGGGTAATTAGAGAAGTAGGGTCTACATGATTAGGAATTAGAAATATTATATTGGTAATAAGGACAAGGAGTGAGGTCATAAATATTTTGTGTATTTTATTTGTAAAAAGTCTAAAAATGTGGAACCCATGTAAAATGATAAGGTTTATCTTATCTTAAGAGATAAGCTTACATGTACAGATAAGAGTTAAGGTATGGAATATGATTCGTCAGAGTGGATTTCTTATCCTATCTTAGAGATAAGATGGATAAGCCTGGAAGTTCTATAAATAGAGAGGCCACCCCCCTCATTTAGCATAGAAAGAAGTAGTGAGAAATATTGTAGGAAGTGTGCAAAGGAAGCCATCAGTTAAAGGTGTGTTGAAGAAGCCATCGAGAGGTGTAATTGTAAAGTTTCTCCCATAGTCTTGTTGAAGTACCTCATGGGTGAGATTGTAACAATTTCATGTTAATATTATAATTTACTTTGATATTTCAGATTTGTCATCATTCCGTCTTATCATAGTCGATGGTATTCTTGTGTTCGGTTGTTGTTTTGTTTCCAGATTACATCCACCAAACTAAAGGCTGTGCATTAGTAAATAATCATAGCACGAGGAGTTCCCGGTGAAGAATTATCATAGTGCCGGATTGGTGATGACATTTTGGTTCCGTTGCCGGGACCATTCCTCGTTGGTGGATTTTCTGGAGAGATATTCCCACTTAGTCAAAAATCAATTAGAGGGTAACCTTGTTTTTACTGTGCATAGTAGTTACCATGGTAAAGTCATTTTTACCGTGAATAGTAGTTACCATGATAAAGTCATTTTTGCTGTGAATAGTATTTATCACAGTAAAGTCACTTTTTACCGTGAATAGTATTTACCGCAGTAACTTCACTTTTTACCGTGAATAGTGTTTACCACAGTAAAATCAGTTTTTACCGCAGTAAGTCAAGTTTTACCATAGTTTACCGTGGTCATTTCTATAGTAATTCCAATTATTTGTGCACATAAGTCTTGTTGATTGTACTTGTGGGTTGGTATTTCACGGTGGTTACTTTTGAAAATGGGAAAGATTCTTGTTTTTTCAGCTCAATCTAATGAAGATGCTTCTTCTTTCATTCAAGAGTTTAAGCGATCTTGTATTTGTAATGGCCTTATAAGAAGGGAACAATGGACTGAATTTTTTCCTACCTTTTTGGATGGTTCAGCACTTAGGTGGTTTGAAACACTAGGTGATAATGTGAAAAATTCATGGGATTTATTAACTGAAAGTTTTCTTGAAGAATTTGGTGAACAACAGAAATATGCAGATCTCATGATCGAGATCACAAAGCTATCCCAAGGAGAGAAGGAGAAGATAAGGGATTATCATGCTCGTGTTCTAGAGCTAAGGAGGAAGCTCGATGCCCAGATCTGGAAGGAAGGACTAGCGGATGGGTTGATGAATGGCATGGATAATCTCCTCTGTAAGCACTTCATTCTTGGGATGAAGCCAGAGATCAGACAATGAGTGAAGTATGACCGCCCAGCTACCATTGAACAAGCAAAGGAGATTTCAAGAAGGCAAGAAGAAAGCATGGAAGAGGAGCCCAAAGAAATTGTTGCTAAAGTAGAGCCTACACCAGCACCTTTGGTCCAGAATCCACAACCACTCCCGGTGAGCACAAATATTTCTCCTAGTACATCTACTGAGTATGAAGATCTGCTCAAAAAGATGGGTCAGTTAACTATTAATCTTCTTCAAGGAAAGGAATTTAGTTCTCAGGGAGGAGATAGAGGTCCAAAAAGAAATATTTCTGAAGTTGTTTGTTATGGTTGTTATAAAAAGGGTCATTATAAGTATAATTGTCCAGATAGAGCTTCTACATCTGGTACAAGAGATAATGATAAAGGAAAAGCACCTGTGAATTCTCTTGATGTAGTAGATAAGAGTAGAAATAATGAAGTAGATGTGTTTGTAACAAAAAGAAAGAAAGAAAAAGATAATCAAGATGGAACTGATCCTAAGAAGATGAAAGGAGAAACTAGTAAGAAACATAGGAGAAGAAAGTTGGGTGTGCAGGATTTTCTGATTTCACAGGGGCAAGGACCATACTCCATCTTGGAAGATCTGTCCAAAAGGCCTGCAAATATTACATATGGTCAACTCTTGGCTATGTCTTCTGAGAAGAGGCGGGAGTTGCGAGGTGGACTCAATGCTCGAAGAAGGAAGGAGGTTGAGGTCCCTGTTTTGGAGGCAGAGGCAGATCCCTATGCTCCACAAGCTGAGGTATTATGTAATGGTATTTCAATTCATGATGTCTTAGTTGATGGAGGTGCTGCAGTTAATGTAATGACCGAGTCTGTAATGAATATGTTGGGTTTAAAAATTGATCGCCCTTCAACACTTATGTTAAGGTCATTAAATAAGGGAAAAACTAAACCAGAAGGTGTAGTTTCAAATGTGGCAATATCTGTTATGGGTGTTGTATGTGTGGTAGACTTTCAGGTGATGAAAAATGGTACTGTTGCGTACCCAATGCTGCTGGGAAGACCATGGCTAAGGAGAGTTCATGCAAGAAACTACTGGAATGAAGGTTTCATGACACTTGGACGTGGTAGAGAGAGGGTGAAGATAAACGTGATCCCTCGACATCATAAAGAAGAACCTGTGGATTCAAGTGATGAAACTGATGATTGGACATCCTCTGATTACTCTAGTACTAGTGAAGTGGACACTGAAGATGAAGAAATTGAGGTTGATGTTTCAGTCATGGATATCCTTCTAGTCACACTAACTCATGACCCCATAAAATTATCTGAAGAAGAAGTTGATGATCGTCTCCAACAAATAAAGATTGGTGATGCTGTGATGGAGAGTGAGAAGGAATCCTACCTCCAGCTCTTTCGAAGGTACATACACCTATTCACTTTTGATTACAAGGAACTCCGTCAAGTAAGTTGGGTAGAACATTGTATTGAGCTGGTAGATGGTGCTAAGCCCATAAAGCAAATGCCATATAGAATGAATCCTAATTTTTCCAAGACTGTAAAAGAAGAAATAGATAAGTTGCTTGATGCAGGATTCATATTTGCTGTGGAGAATTCAGAATGGGTTTCTCCCATTGTGATCTCAATAAAAAAGAATGGGAAGCTACGCATTTGTGTTGATTACAGGAAGCTCAATAAGGCAACAAAGAAGGATCATTACCCTCTTCCATTTTCAGATCAGATCTTGGACGAAGTAGCTGGCCAGGAGTGCTATAGTTTTGCTGATGGATATAGCGGCTACAACCAAGTTCGTATAGCAGAGAAAGATCAGCTGAAGACCACGTTCACCACTCCTTGGGGAACGTTTGCTTATAGAGTTATGCCTTTTGGGTTGTGTAATGCTCCAGCAACATTCCAGCGTTTGATGAATAGGGTGTTCGAACCCTACATTGGGACCTTCATCAGAGTATTTCTGGATGATTTTTACATCTATGGGAGCAAGTTGGACCACCTGCACCAAATGGAGACAACATTTCAAAGGTTAGATGAAGCACAAGCCTCACTAAACCCTACAAAGTGTGTCTTTGGATGTTCTAAAGGCATTTTGTTAGGGCATGTTGTATCCAGAGATGGTATTGGTACTGATCCTGATAAAGTTTCAAAAATCAAAGATTTACCATTTCCTCTTAATAGAAGTAAGTTGAGATCATTTTTAGGCCATGTGGGTTACTATAGAAGGTTCATCAAGAATTTCTCAAAGATTGCACAGCCACTAACCCAGTTCTTGAAGAAGGATGTTACTTATGAACCAGGAAATAAGGCGCATGAAGCTTTTGGACAATTGAAGGAAGCCCTGGTGTCTTCACCTGTTTTGAAGAATCCAGATTGGAGCAAGCCATTCATTGTGTACACTGATGCCTCAGATGCAGCACTAGGAAGTACTTTGAGCCAAAAGGATGAAAATGGGAATGAACATCCAATTTACTTTGGGAGCAGACAAATGAGCAGTGCTGAGGTAAACTATACTGTAACTGAAAAAGAGGCTCTGGCTATCATTTTTGCTGTAAAGAAGTTTAGAAATTACTTGCTAGGGCAGAAATTTATAGTTGTAACAGATCATCAGGCTCTGAAATATATTGTCAATAAGCCTAACCCATCAGGGAGGATAGCAAGATGGATAATTTTGCTACAAGAATTTGAATTTGATATTATAGATAGGCCAGGAAAGAAGCATGTCAATGCAGATGCACTCTCTCGAGCCTATGATGGTTTAGGATCATCTTGTGATGATGATGATTTTCCCGATGCAGCATTGTTCTCCCTTGACACAATCCCTAGTGAATACATAGATATTTGGAATTATCTGAATGAATTCAAGTTTCCTGATGGTGCCAATGCAAAGACTAAGAGAAAGATTACTCAAGCCAGTCGTCCATATTCTATTCTGCATGGAGCATTATTTCGAATAGGACCTGATGGACAGTACAAGAGGGCAGTTGGACGTGATCAAGGAAAGGAGCTGCTAGAAGAATTCCACAATGGTACATGTGGAGGGCACTTCTCTGGACAACTTACAGCAAGAAGGATCTTGGATGCAGGTTATCACTGGCCCACTCTTTTTAAAGATTGTTATAATTATTGTAAGACATGTGATATTTGTCAAACACATGGTAACCGTAAGACTTCATCAGCTCCATTATGTCCTATTCTTCCACTTGGTCCCTTTGAAAAGTGGGGAATAGACATTGTAGGTCCACTTCCAACTACATCACGCCAAAATAAGTATATTGTAGTTGCCACAGATTATTTAACCAAGTGGGTTGAAGCTAGGCCATTGAAAACAACTTCCATGGATGAAGTGGCAAGGTTCATATATGAACGCATTGTCACCAGATTTGGTTGTCCATTAGAAATTGTAACAGATCAAGGAAGCCACTTCATTAATGAGGTGGTAGAAGCCCTAGTCAATAAGTTTTCTATTAAGCACAGGAAGGCAACAACATACAAGCCAAGCACAAATGGACAGGTGGAACGAACAAATTTTGTGCTGTGTCAAATTCTAGCAAAAGATGCAGCCTTGCAGGTACATAAATGGGATAAAAGGATTCATGCAGCATTGTGGGCATATAGGGCAACATCAAAGTCAGCAACAGGATACTCCCCATTTCAGTTGGCCTATGGCATTGATCCAGTTCTTCCTATTGAGTTTGATATTCCCACTGTGAGAGTTATGAAAAATGAAAGGATGGATGAAAGTGATTCAGTAAAAGAAAGGTTGGTACATCTTCATTTGCTAGAGGAAATGAGGGAAATAGCAAAGGATACAAGCCATAAGAAGAAAATGAAGCAGAAGGAATACTTTGATCAAAAGATCTCCATTTCATGTGAATGACTTGGTCCTAGTATATGATTCCAGATACAAAAAAAGAAGACAGAGAAAATTCCTTCCAAAATGGATGGGGCCCTACAAAATAGCAGCTGTGCATGAAAATGGTACGTACCGACTGGAGGAATTGGATGGCACTCCCATTACGAAATGGGTCAACCACGACAAGTTGAAGATTTTCCAAGCACCAGAATAGTCTACTCCGAGGACGGAGTAGAAGCTAGGAAGGGGGAAGATGTCGACACTAAAATTTTCCTCCATAATTTCTATTTCATTAATGTATGTATTAGGAATAGGATGTTGTTAAGTATAATTAGTAGTAGCGTCTGATAGAAGATAACGGCGCCGTCAGTACGGTGTCGCCAATAATGTGGAGTACGGTAACAGTCAAAGTACAATAGGAATGTTGTAAAAAGTAAATATTTGTCGTAAGTGGTCCGGTAATGTTAAAATGTCAAAGTTTGGGTAATTAGAGAAGTAGGGTCTACATGATTAGGAATTAGAAATATTATATTGGTAATAAGGACAAGGAGTGAGGTCATAAATATTTTGTGTATTTTATTTGTAAAAAGTCTAAAAATGTGGAACCCATGTAAAATGATAAGGTTTATCTTATCTTAAGAGATAAGCTTACATGTACAGATAAGAGTTAAGGTATGGAATATGATTCGTCAGAGTGGATTTCTTATCCTATCTTAGAGATAAGATGGATAAGCCTGGAAGTTCTATAAATAGAGAGGCCACCCCCCTCATTTAGCATAGAAAGAAGTAGTGAGAAATATTGTAGGAAGTGTGCAAAGGAAGCCATCAGTTAAAGGTGTGTTGAAGAAGCCATCGAGAGGTGTAATTGTAAAGTTTCTCCCATAGTCTTGTTGAAGTACCTCATGGGTGAGATTGTAACAATTTCATGTTAATATTATAATTTACTTTGATATTTCAGATTTGTCATCATTCCTGTCTTATCATAGTCGATGGTATTCTTGTGTTCGGTTGTTGTTTTGTTTCCAGATTACATCCACCAAACTAAAGGCTGTGCATTAGTAAATAATCATAGCACGAGGAGTTCCCGGTGAAGAATTATCATAGTGTCGGATTGGTGATGATAGGTACAGGAGGATGTTTCATTTGTGGGTCTCCTAATAAAACACCCTATGTGATGCACAAACCCAATACCATGTTAGATGGCCCATCTGAGCAGATGGTGGGTGACTGTAAGGACACGCTCATCATGTATATGCAATGGTTATAAACCACCAAGCTGAGCATGAAGGCCACAGTCATTGAGACTGACAGGTACTATCAGGGGTATTTCTGTCTTAGTAATTTTTGATTCAGGTGCTTCAGACTATCCTTTATATCACCTTTTATAGTGGACCAGTGTGGTCTAGTGGTGGTCTAGGACAACCAGATAGTTATGGCAGGTTGAGTTGGCCTTTAGGGCCTAAACTCACTATGGAATCATATGTGGAGAGTTGCGTACTTTATTTAGGAGTCTTCTCCACTACACTTGACCTTTGAGTTATCCCTCTAGGTTCCTATCAGGTAGTATTTGGGTATGGATTGGCTCGAGTCTCATGAGCTAAGGTGGATGCAGAAATAAGGTCATTGCTAGTGTCTAGGATGATCTTGGTAGTGCAGTTGTTATGTATCAGGAATGAAGAGGCCTATCTCCTTGCGCATGATCTAATAGCTAAGTTAAACTCAATCAGACTAGCATGCGTAAGGGATGTCAGTTGTTTGCTATCACCATCAGTGATTGAATCTAAAGAGAACTCCAGAGAATTCACCCTTAGATGATCATGTTGTTTTGAGAGAGTATCCTAGCTAGATGTTGGTTTCCAGGCAAGCTTCTAGGTTTAACACCCTGCAGAGAGGTGGATTTCACCATTGATTTAGTACCTGGATCAACACTAGTTTCTAGGGCACCGTATCGGATGAGGTGACCCCAGAGCTCCATGAGCTGAAGATTTAGTTACAGGAGTTGTTATGATTAAGTGTCTCATTTGCCTGTAGTGTATCTCCTTGGGGAGCACCAGTCATATTTGTGAAGAAGAAGGATGGTTCTCTCAGGATTTTGATGTAGACTTATAGGCAGCTCAACAAAGTCACAATAAAGAACTGTTTATCTACTCCCTAAGATTGATGACTTGTTTGATCAAATGCAGGGGAGTTAGAGTGTTCTCCAAAATTACGATCTCAAGTCAGGGTATTTCATCATTTGTGCATTTCAACATGCAGACATTCATAAGACAGCATTTCACACATGTTATGGGCACTATGAGTTCACAATTGTTCCATTTGGTTTGACTAATGCCCCAACTATCTTCATGATCCTCATGAATGGAGTATTCAGTGACATTTTGGATCACTTTGTCTTTAGTGTTCCTTGATGACATATCAAGTGATTTATTACTCATTCCGAGGAGGACACGAGGAGCATTTGAGTAGGACTTCAGGTGTTGAGAGATAGAAGTTGTATGGGAACTTGGAAAACTGCAGCTTCTTTCAGACAGAGATTCAGTACTTGGGTCATATCATATCAGGTGAGGGTATCTCCGTAGATCCCTCTAAGATTCATGCTATCTTGGACTGGCCAGCACCCACATTAGTTACTGAGGTGAGGAGTTTCATGGGTTTGGTAGGGTATTACTGCATGTTCGTATAGGACTTTTCTAGGATTTCTCACCCTATCACTTCTCTTCAAAGGAAAGGGAAGAAGTTTGTTTGGTCAGAGAAATATGAGCAATCCTTTCAATTGCTTAAGGAAAGGTTAACCACGGCACCCATCTTACGTTCCAGACCCTACAGAGGATTTTTTTGTTTATACTGATGCATCACTAGAGGGTTTGGGAGCAGTTCTTATGCAGGAGTGTTGGGTTATTGCTTTTGAGTCTCGTAAGCTCAAGGACTATGAGCTTAATTATCCTACTCATGACTTGGAGCTTGCATGAGTTTTTCATGCTCTTGTTTGTTGGTGAAATTTCCTTTTGGGTAGACCTTTCATTTTGTGGACAGATCATCGTAGTTTGCAGCATATTTTCTCACAGCCGAACCTCAACGCTCGTCAAAGGTGTTGGATGGAGTTCCTATGTGAGTATGACATGGAGGTTTAGTACATCAAAGGGAAGGAAAATGTGGTAGTAGATGCTCTTAGTAGACGACGGCATGTGCTTACTTCTTTGACACTTCAGTCAGATTTGAGAGGTAGGATTCTCAAGCACTTTCTAGAGGACATATTTTATAAGGGAGCTAGATAGATGTTAGAGTCTCAGGGTTCTTTAGAGGGAAGATATTCGGGGTGTTTTTTAGAGACAGATGGTTTGGTTTAGTTCCATAGGAGCATCTACATGCCTAAGTCAAGTGATCTTTGTAGCTTCATCCTCATAGAGGCTCATCGAGCCCCATATGCGGCACATCCAGGAGTGAAGAAAATGCATGCTGATTTGAGGGAGTTATATTTTTGGCTAGGTCTTTGATGTGATAGAAGATTTTGTTGCACGTTGCCTTGAGTGCTAGAGGGTCAAGACAGAGAATTCTCATCCCGCAAGACTTTTACACCCTCATGATATTCCTGAGTGGAAATGGGATGTGATTTCCATGGATTTCATAGTCGGACTTCCTATGTCTTCTTATCGTCATGACGCCATTATGGTCACCATGGATAAGTTGACCAAGGTTGCATACTTTTCACCAACCAAGGTCACCTATAATGCACAAGCCATTACCAAAGTATTTATGGAGGACATTGTTAGGTTGTATGGGATTCTAAAGACCATCATCAATGATAGGGATACTATCTACACTTTAGTTTTCTGGACTTCTTTTCAGGCCACTCTGGGTTCTCAGATTAATTTTAGTTCAGCTTATCATCTAGAGACAGATGGTCAGACAGAGAGGGTTAATCAGGTGTTGGACATGTTGAGAATGTATGTCATGGATCAGCAGAGGAAATAGGAAGATTATTTGCATTTAGTTGAGTTTTCTTACAACAACAACTATCATAGTTCCATTGGTATGGATCCCTACCAGGCTTTGTATGGACGACCTTGCAGGACACCTTTGAGTTGGGATAGACTAGATGAAAGGATTATTTTGGGACCAGCCTACCTTTAGGATTTAGAGCAGCAGGTTGTGTTGATTAGACAGTGTTTTGAACAGGCCAGAGCACGCCAAAAGGCGTATGCAGACACCAAGAGGATTGATCGTCACTTCTCAGTGGGCGACAAATTCTTCTTGAGAGTTCATCCGCATAAGAGTCCTATCCGTTATGGAAATGGTTGTCAGATATCACCTTGTTATGTGGGGCCTTTTTATATTTTAGAGGTCATCGGTCCAGTTGCCTATTGCCTAGCTTTGCCACCACACCCTGCACGGGCCTACGATGTTTTTCATGTTTCTGTACTATGTAGATATGTACCTGATGCTTCTCATGTTTTGGATTGGTCGGCACTATAGGTAGAGGATGGAGGATAGTGGAGACTGGAGCCCGTACGCATACTGGAGCACTGGAGGTTGGCCATTAGGGGCCGAGACTTGGACCAAGTTAGAGTACAGTGGGACCGATACGACGAGACAATAGCTACCTGGGAGGATGTGATACCTTTGAGGGCTAGATATCCCTATCTCTTTCAGTGACTTCCAGGAGGAAGTCTAATTTTAGTAGAGGGGAATGTAGTGCCCACACTTTTTATAGCTCAGTAGCTTGTTGTTTCTTTTCTCATAGACTTGTTTTGATAGTGATTGGTGATATATTAGACATTATATTTAGATATTTGATCTTATTAGACAGGTGTGGACATTTAGGCGTATAGCTCCATTTTAGCTTGATTTCTATATTGTCACATTTTCTTATAATGTCATGGATACTAATGGATATGATGTTGTGTTTGGAACATAATTATAATAATGGATAGTTGTTGCATGCGGAATTCTATGGTTATATGTCGCGTATCATTTTGTCTAACTTTTGGAATATTGAGTATAATTGTGCACGTTGTCGCATCTTGATTTCAGTAGGATGTTAGGTTAGTTTATAACACATTGAATTATATTGTATCGGACAGGTGTAGTTAATGTATGCAATGAGTGTTTAGGTGACAGGTTTACAGGAGAACGTGGGATTCAGGCTAGCTACTTAATCTTGCACAAGCAACCCACGGGCTGAGTCCTAGCCATGTTCATTATGTGAAGCCTTAGTATAGAATATTATTAATTTTGGGGCACTATGAGTGACCTCAATTTATGTAATATATTGTGCTTTGAATTATTAATTTTGTTTAGGGTTGCTAGTGAAGTTGTAAACTTGCTTTGGGAGTTAATAATCCCACTTTCATTTAAATTTTAGATTTTGTTTAATGAGTCACTTAATCACAAGGGTTTAGGGTCACATGTGATACCCTTGGGTGTTCCCCACACCCTCTAACCTTGTGCCAAAAATGCAAAACCCTAAATTAGGGTATTTTGGGCATTTTTGGGGACCCCTTTGTAGCTTGGGAGTCCCCCTAACATAAAAATGAGCCCTTCGACCCTACCTAATGGGTAGGGGGCTTATTTTTAAGGCTAGAGGGAGTTTTCCCTTCCTTTCTACCTTTTTTTTTGTCACATCCATGTAAGGGATGTGGATTTGAGTGTTTATCAAAAGTTTCACTTATTTTGTCTTGCTTACATTTAAGGGAATTTGGGAGAAGATGGCAAAAAGAAAATTTTACCCTTTCTCTCTCTTTTTTTTAGCATCTTTGACCTTGATGAGGGAGAGGGGTGACACATGTCACCCCCTCATTTATGAGGATGCTTGCTTGCTCCTCTTCAAATTCCCATCCATGGGAAAATAGAGGGACTTTTTTTTGGAGCTTCTTGCTTGGATGCTTGGGTGATTTGGAGCTTGTGATTTGCTTGAGTCAAGGGTGGAGAAACCTGAAGATTGGATAGCTTTTTGGAGAGATTTCCTTGAGGTAGGCTCTCATGTCTTTTGCTTGTGTTGCATTTATCTTAGTTGTTAGATGGGTTGCATGATTTTGTTATTTGGTTATTTTTTTGTTTTTACTCCCTCCATCATATGGCATGATGGAGTTTTGGAGTGTGGGGGAAGAGAGAGGGAATTTTCCCTCTCAATCCTAAAGGCTTGATGGACAAGACTTGTAGGGTCTTATTATTTCTCCCCTCAAATGGTTGAGGTGGGGAAGTTGATTCATTTGGCTTGAATCTCCTTCCCCATTCTTGGTAAGGAAACCCCTTTGGGGTTTGAAAATCCTTCCAAGGAGGACTTGGAGAAAGGGGGAGGAATAAGGAGGGCTTTGATTGAATCAGGAGCAATAAAGAGGATATGGAGATGTGTATTTTGTGAAAATAATTTTGGATGTATAATTTTGGAGAACTTTTCTACTCTCTTCCCCACTTTTGAGGAAGAACATGGGATTCTCCTCATTGTAAATTTTTGGAGTGTTGTTTGATTTTTGTCTTATTTTTTTTTGTGTGTTTGTATCATTGTTGGTTTACCCTCCATCTTGTGCAAGTTTTGGTTAGTTAACCTCTCTTCCCATGGGCTTGGGGGAGGCTAGCATGCATCCCAACCTTGGGAGAAGCATGTAATGATGCCTATGGTTGGGTGGTTAAACAAGCCTTGTTCCCTTTGTGTTTAGTTGCTTCGTGGAAGGAAAGTTGGATCCTTAATCTTGAGGATTGTTGGAGCATCCTTGAGGCATGGACTTATTATGTCTCTCTTCATTTTTTTTGAAAGAGGGTTTTGCTTCTTGATGAGCATATGATTCTTTTATAAATATGGATGTGAGTTCCTTTGTAAACCTTCCATTTGAGATGTGTGTGTATAGTTTGAGGAAGCATGCCTTGTTCAAAGGGTGTTTATCCCTCTCTTGAATATATTTGCAAAGTTGTATGTAATATGTAAAAATTACTACTCTCAATGAAAAGGAGACTCTTGTTGTATTAAGAAGTGTTTTCTCTTCTTGTTTGATGAAAAGAAATTACATATATATTTAGATCTTTAGCCAATAGGTGGAATGGAGTAAATGGTACCACATTATAGCTAGTGTTTCCTTTTCCAATCTGGTAAATAAAGTTTGTATAGTGCTCCTTTATGCATCTTAGGCATCTAGACATATGATTCTCTTTGTGATAATAAATTTTAGAGCTTAAACTTCATTGTTATGCAAGCTATTACTGCATGGTAAACATCGTAAGAAAGTTTGCATTTGAAAAGAAATCTGGTTGTAACATGGTTTTAGAAATTTTGTTTTATTATTTTAAGCAAAGGAAATTGTACTTGGAAATGTGGCAGTCTTCTTGATTTTTGGCAAAAAAAAAAGTGTATATAAGGAATTATCAATTTAAATCTTAAAATATATATATGTATATGTATTATATTTTATATATTCCATGTTATATATGCTGTTTATATATATATATATATATATATATATATATATATATATATATATATACATTCACATGCGTGAAAAGATACAACAGAAATATATATATATATATATATATAAATATATAATATATAGTATTGTATATAAAACAATTTCTAAAAATGAAATTAAAATAAAATAAATAAAAAAACCAAACAATGGGGGGGCGGGGGGGTGGGGGGGGGGGGGGGACCCGGGGGGTTCGGCCCTACCCCCCCCCCCCCCCCCCGCACCCCTGTAAATGCCCATAGTGGGCACTGCCCCCACAGACCCCATTGTGCCTCTACTCGCCCCCCCTCTACCACCTACTTTCCCACCCCCTGTCACATCTCCCCGTCCCCTGCTGCGGCCTCCCTGCCACCACTCCCCCACCTCCAAACCCTGTAACTTCCCCCATGTCCTACATCTTCCAATTCTCCCCACACTGATCCCTTTATGCCACTGTTCCTGATCAAAACCAGCAAACAAAAAGAAAAGAGGAAATAAAGATAAGTAAATATTAGTTTTTTCTTTTAAAATAAATAAATAAACCAAAAAAAAAAAGAGATGAAACAAATATTTAAATGTATTGATTGCAATCTTCAAACAATGCAATGAAAGAAGAGAGAAAGCAACCAAACTCTTTTTTGTCTCCTTCCAGCGTGCATAAAACAGTAAAAAAAAAAGAGAAGAGAAATAAGAAAGCAAATTTCAAATGAAAAGAAAGAGATGGAAAGGAGAAGGGATAAAGAAGTTTAGGGTTTAATAAAAATCTACAGACAAGATGCATTTGATCCTAGGGTTCAAATAAAACTCTACTTACTTTTGAAAATGAGTAATATTGTGGGGGTTATACTTTTGAATGGAGAATGAAATTTTTTAATTTAGAAAAGGGTAGTTATTTTCTCATGTAGGTGGAATTAGTCAATGAGTTATATTTTGTTAAAAATGTATGAAAATTATTAGAAGAGAAATAAATTAAATTAAATAGAAATCAATGTTTAGCATATTGGTTAAAAGTGTTATCGCTAAGAATCAAATCTTTTAATGAGAATGTTTATGCAAACTATTAGTTCGCACTCAAAAAAAAAAAAAAAAAATTCCCCCAAATTTTTAGTAAGTTTGGGTTTGGTTCGTTGCCTCGGGAATGGGCACGACAGTATTAGCTTAGAGGGAGTGATGGGATGTTCTGTCATTACATGCTTGTGGTTCTAAAGTTTATCAAAACTGGTTGAAATTGTACTAAAGAGATAGAACATGGATCTCAGTTCTTGAGAAGATTTGAGGTGAAAAATTGTAGGGGAAATCCTAGTTTAAGCCTTTTAATGTGAAGAAAATACAAATAATGTGGTAACTTGATGTTATTTATCATTTTCGGCATGGTTTTATGGTGTATGCATCTATTCCAAGGTATACTATAGTATTCTTAGAGGTTACAAGAGGTCAAAACATGGTATGAAGTCATGAAAATCATGTTATTGATCCTAAAAAAGGAGGTTGTGTGTCACTAGCATCTATGAAAGAGGTAAGGAAGCCATTTTTCAATGCTATATCATCATTTTTTTCATGTTTAGGTGTTGTATATGCTTTTTATAGGGGGATTATTGTCACGAATGCTTAGAAAATGGCCAAAAAATAGTTTTTGAGAGAAATTTCAAGTTTGTAAGCTAATATGAGATATTTGGTTGATGTTTATAACCAAAATATGATCCTATGAAGCTAAGGAAAGTGAATATCATACAGGTACATCTATGCTTTATCATTAATGAAAAAATGAGGATAAGTTCAGGTGGTTTTCCATCACTTACAAAGGGGAGATTGTTGGCATGTTGTGATTTAGGTGTTGTCATTGTTGTAAAATCCCATTAATGGCAAAGAAGATAATGAAGTGGAGTTAGAGGATGCTTAGTATGTTAATGAAATGAAGATTCTGGTATGTTCTAGGTTGCATGAGTTGATTAAGTGGTAATGGCTTGTTCTAGCAAGCCTAGTCAAGTGACCTAGCTATCCTAGGTGATGGTGCATATTGGTTGGAGATTCTTGCTAGCTTGAGAAGAATTTTGTTAGCATAGATATAATTTTTGGGGAGTTTCTAGGAACTCACATGAGTCTTAAGATGTAGATATAAGTTGGAGACCAAGTGTTAGGTGTTCATCTTAATGAGGTCTAGGTGCTAGGAGGTATGAGATTGAGATGTAGAGCTAAATGAGCTTGTAGAGGCATGCAAAGATGTCATAAAATCTATTCTAGGTGTGTTAGGTCCTTTGGAGAAGTTTTATGGTGATTTATAGTGTTATTTTAGTTGACCATTGCCTATATAGTGTAAAACCCTAAGGGCTAGCCATGAAAATGAGATGGGATGGAAATATGGCAACCTATTAGAGACATGATTATTATTAGAGATGATGCACAGAGGTTCCCTAAAGTTGTGAGAAAAATTTGGTTACTAACCCTCTTTTTGCATATATTGACATAACTTATTTTTCTTAACTTGTTTTTTTGAGTTTGAATGTGTTGATTCTTCTTTGTAGGTATAAAGGAGGTTAAGTTCTGTAAAAATTGGAATTGATGGGAAAATTTTAAGATTTCATCATGTTTTCAGTTTTAGAGCTTACTTTTTCGTCATTCGACATGCTAGTTTTGGCAATTTCTTGAAAATATCAAATTCTTGAGCATGTATGTTAATGTTTGATAGCGTTGAGTCTTCTATTCATATATTAGTGTGATGGGTTGTTGTAAAAATTGAATCTTGGTTGGAAAAAATTGACCATTTTTTAGATTAAGGGACGTTTTTTCGACATTTTTTGAGTGCATGACAAGTGCATACCCATGAGCATAAGAGCATATGTGTAACCCATATTCCGAAGGCCATAAAATTTTCTGCCAAACTAGAAATGAATCCATTTTTTGTGTTAGAAAGGTATTGAAGTTAAACATGCAATGAAAACATAAATTCAGGATTTATAGTTAAAAAAATTGAAGGTTTTCCTTTTATTTTAAAACTGGTCATTTTCTAACATATCTAATGGTTTGGTGAATGTTGTATTTCCATGTTTTAATTGATTTATACCAAATCATGTGTATGCTCTTCTCTTTCACCTTTTGGTGATATTGAGAATCAAAAACAAATTGTATCTCTATATTTTTAACATTGGGATCAAACTTGGAAATTTGATTATTCATTTTGCTTAAGGGAATTAACCTTCTACAAAAAAAAATTCAATGGTCCTCTGATTTGAAGTTTTAAATTTCTATATAGTTGGGATAAATTTTGTGTATGATCTTATCTTGCACATTAGGGTGATCTTGAGAATAAAAAGAAACTTTAGTCTTCATTTTCTAACATTTGCTAAATTGGATACTTCATCTTTCACTTTTGGTTTAAGAGAATGAACATTTATCAAGATTTTTGTATGGTTCATTGATTACAAATATTTTCTTTACTTTTTAGTTGGATTATTTTTTGTGTATGATCTATTCTTGCATCCTTGGATGATCTTGATAATCAAAAGAAACTCTTAATCCTCTTTTAAATAATGTGATTTGCTTGGAGAACTACTAATGCTTGAGTACAGGACCTAAATGTGCTTGTCAAAGAAAGGAGTTTGAAACAAAATTTTCTAACTAAACGTGTGTTGTAAATTACAAAATGATGAATGACTAAACCACATTAAGTCTAAAATATTAAAAAACACACCACATTCAAAACACTTAATTTGCAGGTTCGTATAAGGGTACGTCCCATCTGCTTAAAACTAGGACATAACCCCTTTGGCATAATCCTTAAGCTAAAACAATGGGGGTGGTCCTAGGAACCCCAAAGTATTCCATGTAAGAGGGGACCTTGTGGAACAAACGGGAAGTGCTCCGCACAACCTACTTGACTAGTATTACCATTTATGAGATTTAGTGTCACAAGTTGTCTGTATCGCAACCCCAATGAGAGTACACAATGGATGCATTTATGGCCCACTGTACTTGAAGGGGGTAAATTAAAGCCGAGATAGTCCAAGAATTAGTCATTGTGAGTTTTCTTGGTAAATCGAGCTCTCTCTTAGATGACTTGTGACACCTAGTTGAGAGAACCACCTAGGAAGCTATCTTTGACTAGGAGCAAACTTGGACCACATCAAAACCAATTTGATTTGAGAGCTATTGTTCATCACAAAATGTGTGAAGCGTTACTTTTTCTTAGTTTTTCACTTTCCCTAAGGTGAGGTGAAACTTTGCCAAAGTAAGGCCAACATTTTTCAACCCTAATTGATCTACTTCCTTCACTTTCTTTTGACACTTTGTTGATCAAAAGAAGAGTGACTACCTTTGCATTATCAATTGATTATTTTCCCCGCTTTTGTGTCTGTTTATGCCCATCCATGTTTACATATGGGTTTTTAAACATCTAAAGTGTGTGGAGATGTTTTTATATCATTGGTAGCCTTTTCGATCTTGATACCCAAGTAAATATTTTCATCATAGTTAGGCTTGGTTCCTCACTTTGATTCTCCTTTAAAGGGTTATCTTGTTTATATCGTGTCACTACAATTTTGGTATTTACTTCTTGTTTCTTTTAAACTTGACCTAAATACCTATATTGTAAGGTTATGTTATATACACTTTAACAATTCCTAGGTATACTATAGCTTTAGTTTGATTTCAATTATTACCTTGATTCTTAAGAGTGTTAAGTGTTACCACTTGTGTGTGTTATATCAATATCATCTTGATATCAATACCTTACTTTCTCGCAAAGTTTGGTTAACATATCTTGGTGAAATTTTTGTGTCACTCACAATTGTAACTGACACCTTTTGGAATATAGGTCTTGATTGAATTTGGGCTTGTTTCTAGTATACTTTGTTTGGAGGTCACGTTAACTTCATGTTATTACTTATACCTTGTTCATTTATTTGAACTAGACCTAAGTAGGGACATTTTGTTAATCATTATACAACACCAAATACCCTTCCAAAAACAAATTTAGAAAGTACTTCATTTGATTATTTGGTTTGAAACTCAACATTGTGTGATTAAATCTTTCTTAACTTGTTCATTTAAGAGAAAATCAATGTGTCACCTTGGTTCTTTGCCATTATTTTTTCACTGAGGTTTGATAGAAATATTTGAACACATTCGCAGATAATTTAGTGAAACTATTACACGTCATGGCCCCTCAAACAAGATTAGGGCTCAAAAAGAAGGATTTGGAAGCAAGACAAACACAAACTTGGGAAGCCTCAAACAAACAAGGGTCAAACCCCTTTATTGGCCATGATCTTGTGCCTTTATTCTCCATGGATAAATAATTAGAAGAAATGATAGATCATAGTGGTGATGAGTTAGAATCACTACATGTGGAATTTTATTTCGACCCCACCTTGTCAGATGAATTCCTTTTTAGAAAAAAGTATCGGGTACTAGCACAAGTTGTGGATTTAGGAGCCAGAATGCCTATTGAACAAGAGATAATCCCACCTACAAACGATGCTAATGAAGAGGAGAAACATCTTATTAACATGGAGGATATATTAACACATGGACATGCTTTTACCTCTAACATGGGAAATGATAATGTAGTGGTATATAAAATACATTTCCTCAAGGTACCATGTAAAGTTAGAATAGAACATGAAAATGTTGAACAACCTCCACATCATGAAAAAGAAGAGGAACCTCTCGAAGAAGAAGTCACTATTCAAAAATAAATTTTCAACCTTAGTCGAAAATTAGCTTTGCTAACATCTCATGTGCAAAAAGAAACAAACAAGAATGTACAAAAGAAAAAACCTAAGGTCAAAATTAGTGAACTTAAAATGGAAAATCAAGGAGGAGGTAATATGGAATACAATCGTATATATATCCTTTCTTCTCCTACTAAAGAACAATTACTTACGCAAGAAATTCAATCTATGAAACTGACACTTACAAGCCTCTAAGATAGTACTGTGGGGAATAGTAGGAAATATCAATATGAAGAGATATGTCCCCATCCATTTGATAAAAATATGATGCTTCAACCCTTCCCTAAAAAATTCGACATACCAAAAATTGACAAATATATAAGGAAAGGTGACCCATGAGTCCATGTAAAATATTTTTACATGACATGTCAAGAAGTGGCCTACAATGACAATTACCTCATACTACTCTCTCCAAAGAGTCTAGGGGGCCAAGCCTTGGAATGGTTCACTCATTTACCTCATGGGTCTATTTTCACACGGTCTTAACTAACATAAAGGTTTGTACAACACCTCTCGTACAACATAGAAAGTGACATAACCATGGTGGAATTGTGTGGCACTAAAAAACATCCTAATGATAAATTCTCTAGCTTCTTACAAAGATGGAGAGGGATATCTAGTCACTTCCCTTATGCATTCCTTGAAAAATAGCTAGTGAGTATCTTTGTACCTAATCTCAACCCAGCATCACCTTTCATCTGCAAATGCATTGTGTTTGCACCTTCAAAGTGGTTATTGAAAAGTGCATTCAAATAGAGAAATCCCTTATTTCCAAAGGAACCATTAAATCACACTCTAAGGATAACCAAAACGTAAAACCCACGAAAAAGATGAAAATATTTAACAAGAACAAGAACATGGTGGGAGATAGAATCATAGATTCCAAATGCATACAAACCGTTCAAACTGGTCAACCTTTTGAACTGACCAAAGGGATTATTAAACCACCACCTAAACGTAGAATGTTCACACCTCTCAATGATCCTTTGTCAGCCATATTGAAGCAATTAGATGTAGCTCACATGGTGACTTATCCCATGACACAACCCTTTGATGAAAATGCTCTGAAACCATCATGGTACAAAGAGCATGACTATTGTGAATTACATCCTGTCAAGGGACACAAAATAGACAAATGTCTATGACTTCATCACTACATCCAAGATCCCATTGAAAATGGGGAGATAGAAGTGGAAACTCTAGAGAAAAATCAGATTCTAGACAAAAATATGGGAATATTCAAAGAACCATTCCCTAAACATGGTAAGTTAGATGAGAACAAACTGGATCGAGGAGAGTCATCCCAGAGTTATAAAGCGGTAAATTATCTATATACCAAGAAGGACAATAATCATTACAATTCACTCATTGGATGTATCTGATCTCCAAACGACCATGTTAACACCATTCGGATCAAGGGAAAGGATTGTGTTGTGGTAACAAGGCACTCCCACCTCATGATTCTCGAACCCTCTCCATCGACCCTGCAAGATGGTAGTTAAAACCTCTTAGAAAAACTTGACAAGATGTCTACCAATATTTCAATCTTAGATCTTATTAAAATATTGAATGTGCATAAGGACATCTTGTACAAATCTCTTCAAGGATCAGGAGTGCCACTATACATAGACCATTCACATCTTCAAGTTGTGGTGGTCAATATCTTACCAACGGAGTACATCTCTTTTAATCATTGGGAGATCCCTATTGAAGATCCAACACATAATCTCCCCCTATATATTGAGGTATTTGTTTCCCACCAAAAGATAAAATGGGTGCTTGTGGACAACAGATCAAGGCTGAATATATGCATGTTGAAATTAGTTAAGTAACAGGTACATAAAGAAGAAGATCTAGAGTCCCACATTATTACCATAACCGCTTATGACAATGCGGAGCGGGAATCATATGACATAATCACATTACCCATGGAAGAAGGACCCAATTTTCATCAAATGAAGTTTCATGTATTGGACTTGGAACTCCCATATAATATGCTTCTTGGCCAGCCACGGATTCATGCCATACAGGTTGTGTCGTCAACCTTCCATCAATGCATCAAATTGAAACACGAGGGGCATACTGTCATGATACAAGGAGATCTAAAACCCTTCACTCATTGTAGAGATCTCAATAGTTTTACACATAAGGGTGCCTATATGTGTCCCTCTATTGATAAAGTTGTTCATCTTCAATCCAAAGCCATGGAGTCATGAGTAGATTCAAATTCCCTAAGTTCTTGCACCCGTGAGGCTTCTACATCAACTTCTCATTTTGATTCATGGGAGATGAAGGTTTTGGAATATGGTTGTGGAGAGTATAATGTGTAGCAAGCTTTATTGGTTTTATACCTATTGTTGTTGCCTAAAACTAGAGGCTGATCCAACTATCATTTCAAACGGCCTAGAGATGAGCAAACTATTGGGTCATTTTTACCTAGAGGGTTACTTGCTGAAGAGAAATTGTTTGACCCGCCTATGACTTGGGTATAAGAATATACTCAACCAAATTGCTACCAAATCCCTGAGTATGAGAAGTCTAGTCTAATGATGTATTCCATGAGCTACAAGGGTCTAAGATGTGGAAATAATGAGCAAGGACCAAGAGAACCAGTTCCTCTTCCACATTTCAAGATGGAAAGATACGACATTAGCATTCGAACCTATGGATTTCACCCCAATGATCAAGATACCACCTATTCTAAACACGAAGATAGCTATGATAATTTAGATAGTGACACAGATTCCCACATTAGCCAATATGAGGATCTTACCTCCACAGACCTTTTCATGGATACTAATTTCCTTACCATAACCCCTACTGAACCTAAAATTGACCTTGTTTACCCTTTTCTTATCAAATGGGACCAAAAACATCACGTACCACTATATATCTTTGAAAATGATGAAGCCATTACCAAATTCATGGGCATTTGAAATACAATTACGATTCGAGACCATAAGAAAGGTTTCTACATTGAATTTAATACTTACATGTACTTCGGTGAGGACGTTGAGCTTCATGGAAAAAAAAACTCAATAAAAAGTGAGGGAAAAGTTTCCAACAAAAATCCTCAGAAAAAACAAAGTCCAAGTCACATAGTAAAAACCTCTTTGAGCTGCTGGTTGATAAAAAAGTGTAAAAATCAATGGACAAGAAAAGTGACCATGCCAAGGGTGAAAATCTCATAGAGACACCCTTGGAAGAAGACCTCAACCTTCCTCCTGATCCTACGCGTATGGAGGATTTTTCAAAAATGCTAGTGGAAGAAACCATTGATGTGAATATTGGAACAGAAGATGATCCAAAGATAGTTAAACTAGGAGCTTCACTCTTAGCATGGGAACATAAAACATTCACCATGCTTCTATGTGGGAATTTGTAGATTTATTCACATGGTCCTATAAGGATATGTCGGGCTTGGATATAACTTTGGTAGTGTATAACCTAGTAGTGCACGTATATGCTAAGCCCATCAAACAAAAGCTCAGAAAAATACATCCACAGGTGGCTCTTCTAGTTAAAGAAGAGCTAGAAAGATTGCTAGTGGTAGGCTTCATTAGACCTATTGATTACTCAGAATGGATATCAAACATAGTCCCCGTACAAAAGAAACCTGTCGGGATCAGAATCTATATAGACTTTAGAGACATTAATAAGGCATGTCCAAAAGATGATTTCCCATTGCCCAATATTGATATGATTGTTGATTCAACTATAGGATATGAAATGTTATCTCTTATGGATGGATTTTCAAGCTATAATCAGATCAAAATCGCAGATGAAGATCAACACAAGATGACCTTCACAACCCCCTGGGGGACTTTTTGTTATCAGGTAATGCCCTTTGGCCTTAAAACACAAGTGCAACCTATCAAAGTGAAATGACCATGATTTTCCATGATATGATTCATGACATCATGGAAGACTATGTGGATGATATCCTCGGGAAATCCAAGACAAGATTAGATCACCCTGAGATTTTACGACGTATCTTCGAATGCCTGTGGGAATACAAAGTCAGATTGAATCCAAAGAAGTGTGTGTTTGGTGTATCTTCCAGAAAATTGTTGGGATTCATTATATCATGAAGAGGGATTGAGGTAGACCCAGCTAAAGTTACCGCCATTACTTAAATGCCTCCTCCCAAAAACATCAAACAACTACACAACTTGCAAGGAAAGATACAAGCCATCCGCCAGTTCATTTACCAACTTGCTGACAAGTGTCATTCATTCACCCCTCTACTTAAAAAGGATGTTTCCTTTATTTGGGGACCAGAGAAACAACAAGCATTCGCCTTACTTAAAAAATACTTAGCCAATCCACTAGTCCTTGTGCCTCCAACTCCCTGTGAGCCACTCCTACTATATATTTTTGCTACTCAATTCACTATTGGTGTGTTGCTCCCCCAATATGACCTCAACCAAAAAGAAAAAAATGTGTACTATCTTTTTCGTACTCTCATTGCTTATGATCTCAACTACCCTCAAATTAAAAAAAGCTTATCTAGTTATAGTTTTTATCTTCCAAAAACTTCACCATTACCTATTAAATACTAAAACCAAGCTTATATTCAAATTTGACCTATTTATATACCTGTTGTCAAAACCCACCCTTATAGGTAGAATGGCTAATTGGATCATTCTACTAAGTGAATTTGACATTGAGTATGTACATAAAAAGTTGGTAAAAGGAAAAGTACTCACTGATCAGTTAGCATAAGCACCATTACCAGGAATAGATCCTGTAAGTCTGGATCTATCAGATGCTTCATTATTATATATTGAGGAATCTGTCATGTGATAAGTGCACTTTGATGGATCTTTTACTTTTCATGGTTCGGGGGTAGGTGTGGTATTAATTACTCCTTCAGGAAACCCTATACCTCAAGCTTTTCACCTTGGTTTTCCTTGTACAAATAATATTATGAAATATGAGGCACTCATCGCTAGGATGAATCTGGAAATCAAATGGGATATCCATCATGTTAATATCATTGGTGATTCACAATTGATCATCAAGTGAGTTAGCGATGAATATAAAGTCAAGGATGAGAAACTCATCCCCTACAAGAAACTGGTGGAAAATTTGAAAGAGTATTTTTTACGTAATACATTAGAACAAATTCCAAGAGCACAAAATAGATCCACAGATTTTATGGCAACCATAGGTTCTATTCTTTGAATTCCACTAAAGCGAAATGATATGTCATTCTTTGTTGAGAATCTATGCCAGCCTGCATATGACATGTCAGAATTATGTTTTGCTTGTGAAGTTGTTGGTCCCTATTCCCTATGGTATGAACACATCTACACCTATCTTAAACAAAAAACCTTCCCTCCTGACATCTCCCATTCTGAAAAATAAATCCTTATCCACCAGATAGCTCGTTACACCCTCTTAGGAGATATGCTCCATCATCATGGCTTCCATGGGAATCTATTGCATTGTCTAGATGTAGTGGAGTCATTCCAAATGATCAAAGAGGTACATGAAGGGGTATGCGGCACCCATACAAATAGAGTGGTTCAAGCTAAGAAATTGTTGAGATTAGGCTATTATTGGCCTACTATGGAAACAGACTACTGTAAATATGTAAGGAAATGCATACTGTGTCAAAAGTATGGAAATTTCATCCATGCGCCATCACAACCGTTGTAGCCAATCATAACCCCATGTCCATTCTCCAAATTGGGAATGGATTTAATAGGAAAGCTCACACCTACCTCATCTAATGGTCATACTCACATCATCATAGCTAAAAAATATTTCACTAAGTGGGTGGAGGTTTTTTCTTTGACTTATGTTAGAGGAGCTCAGATTTGAAAGTTTATCATGAATCACCTTATCTGCCGGTATGGCATTCCTGTGACCATAGTTACTAAAAATAGAAAATCATTTAAGAAAAATATAGTGAAGAACCTTTTTCATTGATTTTTAATAAAATTGAAGTGGTCTAGGCCATATTATCCACAAGGTAATGAGAAGGTTAAATCCACTAACAAAACATTGGTTCAAATCATGGAAAAGATGGTGAGTAAGACAGGTCGCAATTGTAATTTACAAATTCACCCAGCCCTTTGGGCTTTTAGGACCTCCATTCACACTCCTACTGGTGCAACACCCTATTCTCTAGTATTTGGAACCAAATCAATCATCCCATTGGAAATCGAGATTCCTTCCCTGAGAATATATCTTAGGGATTACCTGGAAAAGGATGAGGATTATAGAGTGGCTAGTATGGCAGAATTAAACTCCTGGATGAAAAGTGCCCTTAACCATCTCAAAGTGTATAAGAACATAATCTCCAAAATTTACAACAAAAGGATCATACCTCGTCAGTTTGAGGTCAGAGATTTGGTCATGAAAGAAAATTAGTTCAACACAAGGGAAAAAAGAGAGAAGAAAGGAAAGTTTGAACCACATTGGTTAGGACCTTACGTCATTTTGGCCAAATTTGGTACGAGAGAATAAAAACTTTCCCATCCCAATGGTGATGAGATTTGCAAACCTATGAATTCCATGCACCTTAAGCAGTTTTATGCTTAAACATGGCACAAAAAATAGAAAAGCAAACCAAAAAAGTGTAAAAATGATCAAACTACATTAAAATTAAAATAAGAGAAAAAGAAAAAGAGAAAATAGGTCGTCCATATGTGAAAACCACGTAATTTTGGCACGTTTGATAGGTCCCTGGGTGAAAATTAGTTTCCAGCGCCTTGGGAGGATTCATTGTTCACAAGCATCTTATATCTGGAGGGTACTTTTACTTAGCCTAGGGCTATTTCCGCACCTACATCTGAGATTCCCTATGAACCTATCCTGTCAAGCCTTGATCCAGATTTTTCTCCTCTTATAAATCAGTGAAGGGATGGTCTTTTTATATCCCGCATCTAACGTTGGGGGAAATTTTGCGACTTCACCTTACTTTTTGTAAACACATGGCACCTACCCTTATATATTCTCTGTCTAACTCTAGGGGCATCCACGTTTCTCAGTTACTTGTGCATAGCTTTGGAAAATCTTAGAAAATCAAAAAAAACATTCAAAAATGTTCGAAAAGCAAAAAAACAATAGAAATGTGTTTCACAAAAGCACAAAAACAATAGAAAATTGTTTCACAAAAGCATTAAAACAATAGATTTTTTTTCACAAAAGCACAGTAACAATAGAAAAGTGTTTCGCAAAACAATCTTGCAAAAACATAACTTTAGTTTACTTACTTGATTGTGTTTCTTGCTTTGTTTGTGTACATTTTTTGCTTGTATAGTTGTTGCTTGTTTCTACATTTGTATAGTTTTTGCTTAGACATACTTTGATAGGATTCATATTTTCTTGCTTAGATTAGATTCATTCTTACTTGTAGATATGCAGTGTGGTTTTTGCATGCTTGTAAATAATTGTACATAGTTGTGTTAATTCGTGTTGGTTGGTACTGTGTATTTTGGTAAACATTTGATTGTGTTTGCTTGTCGCATTGTACATAGTTCTGTTATCACATCATCATATCTCCATCAATATCATCACATACAACATCATCTATACATCATATATAAATAAAATTCTATGTGTACATCATAAATGTATGCTATGCTAATAATCATGTATCATATCATCAAATGGGGGCAAGAGGGATCACAAATATCAAAATCTATCCCCCCACACCACTATCATCATGTCATCCCATCCACTAATCTAGAGCATCACATGTATAATACAATTGATATCATCTATGGATCTATCATGTCAAAATCAAACACATGTGGTACAAACATCTCAACTATCATCATGATACATACAAAAGTGTGAAATCAAACCATATAACATCACACTCTAACTCTTCTTCTACTCGCCATGAATAGTTATTTTATTTAAATACTTATTTTCCTTACTTTTTCACCATGTTAGGGCATTATTTTCCATCTTGTACTCATTTCTTCTCACTAGGACAATTTTATTGCTCCTAGGCGATATCCCTTCTTCTACACACTCCATCGAATACTTATTTTTTATTAAATAATGATTTTGTTAATCTTTCTGTTGTGTTGGGGCATTATTTGTCGTGTGTTGCCTCTTTCTTCTCCCTGGGGCATTTCTTTTGCTCCTGGGAGATTTTTCTTGATTCTTCTAACTTCTTCTCTATCCAAAACGTCAAAATTATCTATAAATAATATAATTTTTTATTAAAAAACATCAATTCAAAATCCAAAAAAAATCAAATTTTTTTCAAAAAATCGTAAAAAAATGTAAAATTTGTAAAACTAGGTGAACCATCTCATAACGGACTGAAACGTCGTGTCTTGAGCATGGTATTCATTCCATATCTTGCTGGAATTTTCACATGTTCGCACATCAAATGACTCATGGATCATCAGATTTATAACCATTTGTAAAGCTAGCCTATTTGCTTCATCAGCACTTTGGGGCACATATAGCTGCCAAGTAGTATTTCATAGTGCACTATGCTTTTTCATCGAACCCAATGTCCTTCATCATCTTCCCTTGCATGTATCCTTACTTAGGGCATAATTTTTATCCCTTTTCATCAATCACAAACATTTGGGGATCTTCAATTGGATAACAAAACATTTGTACAACCGTCTTGACCGTTGATGGTTGGAATATGTGTGTTTGTACTTGTTTTCCCTGTTAAATGATCTTGTTTCCTTCTCATATATCATTGCTTCTTGTATGTTGCATTGATTGGGTGTTTTCAGCAATGGAAAATTGTTCGTAGTATGGCTTTTCATGTCATCCTACTTTTTTCATATGCATATATTTTTAATAAGGACCGATGACGTAGATATTTGGCAATATGATGACAATAAAGTTGTTTCAATACACTAGATGAAAACTTTCTCTTTTCTTTCCGTGTATCATTCCTCTTCTACATCATTCTCCTATCAACATTATTCTTCTTATTCATCTGGGGCATCCTACTCCTGCCCATTCTTATATTTCCTTTCTCTCACCTTTTCAATTATCAATCGCCTTCTCTCATCACCCCATCAACACTCGAGGGGGCATCTCTCACTTTTACTAAGTTTTCTTCTACGCCATCAAATTTTTTATGCCTACTATCTTTGAAGTGGTGTCACTTACACCACCCCAAAGAGGGGAAAATTTAGACACCTATATTTAGCTCAAGAAATTTAAATATTTAAATTGTGCTAATTATACCCTTTCCCACAAATTGACGACATATCGTCAATTTTACACATTTTCTCTAATATTGTTGTTAATTAATTACATTACGTTAGTTAATTAACTCTTCTATCTAATAATGACACCAATTAAAAACCTTCCATTGATCATCTCACCTTTCTTTCTAGATTAATTAATTATTTCTAATCAATTAATACCCCTTTCTATCTAGATTAATTAATTATTCTTAATTAATTAATTCTCTCTTCTATTTAATAAATAAATTGTCACTTATGTGATTACATCCCTCTCATAGTCTAAATCATGCTAATTATTCCTTTAAAAATATTCTATAAGCTTACACACCTATTAATTAATCACTTTGGTTAATTAATAAATCCCCTCAAACCCCATGGGTCACTAAAGGACAAACTAAACTCTCATAAGGTTGACTCAACCCTTTCTAAACCTCCCTTATCCATAACTAACCCAACCTTTCTATTATCCCACATGTAAAGGGATGTAGAGATTATTTTATCCATTGGGCTATATAAGGATCCCTCCTCCTACCTTTCTTCTCACACCTAAATTATCATATAGCCTAAGCTATAGCCATTTTATCATCTTAGAGCATTCTTCATTGGAGGAGCTAGCTATTTTCATTTCTTGTATTCACCCATCCAAGTTTTTAAGTCATATGGGGATATGTCAAATGGTCTTATAGCCATAGATTGACAAGACTCCATTCTTGAAAACCATGGGATTCAAACAAACAATCAAACCTTTGATTGCTAAGAATCTAAATAGGTTCATTTCATTTGATTAGAATTCAATAGAGATAGAGATTAATGGATTAACATGTCAGTTTGAATATTTATTCATGCTCTAATGCAAGTATGTTGGTAGTGTTAGTGCAAAATCACAGCACCCCTGGATGCAAATCAAGGTTCTAAATGATGTCTTAAGCATCTAGTGTGATTGCACAACATGGAAACCTCTCTCCAAGTGTGGGACTTGTGAAACTGAGAGAGGAATCTCCATATTAGAGGCTGGTTCCTCAAACTCCTCTGATTCAGATATATATTTGCACAACTACAGAGGTTTAGATCCTAATCCTACTCTAAATTGCAAGGAGACAGGGATAGAAGTGTAAAAATTGAAACTAACTAAAGATGGTGATGCACCAAAAGGAGTGGTGAATATTTTGTCATGAAAATAGACAAAAACCAAAGATTGCAACATAAAACATACACAGGCTGATAAGATATAATTTAGGATCTGAAATGAAGCAAATAATACAAACAAAGGACTGAAACCCATTCACAAAGCTTGCATTATCATTTCCAATGTCAAAACCACTGCATTACAACCTCAGAGAGGTAGAAAAACTGTTACAATATTTGAAGAGGTCTGATTCTTACAACAATCACTTGCTGGAGGTGAAAGAAGAAGTTTTCTGCTATGCCAAAAGTGTTCCCCCTTTAGAAATGAGCCAAATCTAGCTTTTACATTGCATGGGTCGAGCCCAGGAGAGAGAAAATGTACAAAACATGGGAGCCCATTCCTCATTGACTATAAATGCATTAAAATGGCATGGGGGACCTTACAAGCCCATACCCTGTCATTTTTGACGGAATTGGAGGAGAATGCGACCCATCCTGCATTAAATTTGGTCGCTGAAAGGTCATTTCTACCCATGGACACGTAACAGAGCAGTTTTTTGAATTTTCTCTCTTGAAACTAAACCAAAATTCAAAATTGACCATGAAATCTTATAGAGAATTTCATAAGCTTTCCAATGATATGAAGAATGTGCAAATCTGAGCTCTGGATCAAAAGATATGAAGGTATGAAATTTTAGGGCAAAACGGCCCAAAAAACAGATGTCGGGCAAAAAATTTTAAAATTTGACCTTTTTGCATTTTGAAATTTTTTTTGAAAAATTTCTGCACTCCACTAGTCAGATGGCACGTGTCAAGTGCTGGTTTGCTGAGCAATTCTCTCTCCTCCACCTTTCTGCGGGCTTTCCCTTGAAATTTTGACCTTTTTAACTTTTGGAAAATTTTCCATTTTTCCCCCGCGCCCCGCCACCTGGAACACGTGGCATGCATTGATTGGTTGAAAGGGGCATGGGGAAGACCTTGCTTTTTAGTTTTTTGGCTGAATAAATTTTGCAAAAAACTTCAAAGTTCCCCCAAGCTCCGCACTTCCCTGCTTCATTAGACACGTGTCCAATTCCTATTGGCTTGGGCCAATGCTCCAACTCGCTCCCTTTAAACTTGCATCAAACACTTAGCCAAAATTCTGTTTCGCTCCCCATGCCGCGAACTCTCCATCCCTTAGGACATGTGTCCTATTCTGATTCATCCGTGGGCCTACTGGCTTTTCGCGTCCCACGCGTATTTTCGGCCCGAGTGTCCCAAACTGTCTGGGACAAATTCCTCCGATCCACCTGATTCGGGCTTCCCTGTCCCTCTTTGAGGCGAAGACACATGGCAGGCTTTGATTGGCTCTCGGCTCCTTCAGCTTTCTGCATCCCACGCTTCCCTTTGTCCAAACTGTCCCAGCCTGTTCTGCACAGCAGTTAGTCAATTTTTTTTTTCCTTCGGCCGGTTCTCCCTTTCACGTCCCACGCGTCCCCATGGCCCGGATGTCCCTTTGCTACGTGGACCGCCTAGAGGATTTTCGGCCGGTTCGCGCCCCGACGTCCCAACTGTCCCAAGGGCCACCTGGACCAGGACTTAGCCAATTTTATGATTTTTTCTGCCCCAAGCTTGTTTTTTTTGCAACTTTTTCACCCTTTTTTAGAACTTGCTCTTTTCTCCTTGGACAGGAGAGTTAGAAAAAAGTCGAGGGGACCCCAGAAACATGATTTTTTGCCTTGAATCAATCTATCTTGCTTGGGACCGAAGAATTTAATGCATGTTATCAAAATTTACCTTGGGGGGTGAATTTTGGATAACAATTTGGTGACTTAGCGGGGTCATCTACCTGCTAGATGAAGTTACGAGTTGCCTGAAGCAGTCCATTGGGTATGGAGTCATCAAATATTCTATTTAGAACCCCTAACTGACTCAGAATGTGTAAGGAGGAAGATGGAATATCACCTGATGGAAGCAAGGACTGGAAAACATCTCCATGGACAGCAAGCTGTGCCAAAGCACTTAGGGAAAACAAAACTAACCTACAGCAAAACAATGTGCACAAGCACTTGGAGGAATGAAAATCTAATCTAATATTTACAAGGTAGTGAATTTCCCTCTAGAAGCAACGCTTGAGATAGATTCCATTTACTGGAATCTGCAGTTCTTCACCATCCAATGGGGCCAATTGGAAAGCATTACTGTCCTTGCACTTCGTGACCATGTATGGGCCACTCCAAATGGCATCAAATTTTGAATGCCTTCCCGGTTTTGCTCTATCCACATCCCATTTCAACACTAGATCTCCAACCTGAAAATATCTATCCTTGGCCTTCCTATCAAAGGTCTTTTTGATCAAAGCTTGATCGTTTTCCATTGCTTGGGATGCCTGATTTCTGATCTCTTGCAGCTCCATCAACTCTGCATACCTCACCTCCATGGGCTCAAACTCTAGCAACTCCAGTTGCTTCATGAGTTCCAATGTTGGCAACTCAAGTGACATGGGCAAGATTGCCTCTCTTCCATAGACAAGTTTGAATGGAGAGTTACCTGTGGATCTTTTAGGAGTTATCCTATCAGCCCATAAGGTTGATTTCATTTTGGTATGCCAATACCTTTGATTCTCGTCAAGAGTCCTCCTAATGATCCTTAAAAAGTTCTTGTTTGTAGACTCAGCCTGGCCATTACCTTGAGGGTAATAGTTTGATGAAGTGCTTAGGTAGATACTGTTCTTGACAGCCCACTCAGTCACCTTGGATCCAATGAATGTCAATGCATTATCTGAGATTATTGTAGCAGGTACACCAAATCTGGTTGTTATCCCCTCATAAAGGTCTAAGATGCTAGACTCATTTGCCTCTTTGAGTGCTACTGCTTATGTCCATCTGGTGAAGTAGTCCGTGGCTGTCAAAATCCATTTGTGCCCTTGGCTTGAATTGGGATTAATGACTCCAATGAAGTCCAAACCCCATTGCATGAATGGCTGGTCAACTGAGATTGGATGTAATGGAAGGGCAGCAAGTCTCTCTTTTCCTGTGAAGAATGCATAATTCTTACACCTCTTGATCCATGCATAGCAATCACTGAAGATTTTAGGCCAATAATAACCAGCCTTCATGATTTTTAGAGCTGTCACTCTTGGTGTAAAATGACCACCAGCTAGTCCACCATGAAACTCTTCCAACACCCTTTGAATCTGATTTGTGCTAATGCACCTCAGCAGCACTCCATTCACATCTTTCTTAAACAAAACTCCATCAATAATGGCATACGGAACAGCCTGCAATCTGAAGTGTCTCCTTTGGGTCTTGTTCATCTCAGGAGGGCATAGGCCTGTGCCTAGGAAGTGTATAATACCTTGGGTCTAGCAAGGAGTGGGGGTAGCATCGTCTTCTTCTTGATTGCCTCTTGGCTCATAGCTGTCCTGGACTGTTAAAGCAGTCTCTTCTTCATTACATACTTCTCTTTGCTTCCCCAAAACCAGCTGCTCACACAATCCTTTCCCTCTTACCAGCTTGGTGATCTTGATCTCAATGTCATACTCCATGACACGGGTGATCCAACCTGACCTTTTCTCATTCAAATCCTTGTTGAGGAGGAATTCCTTAACCCCAACATGCGAGACCAGCAACTGGACCTTGTTGTTTGAGACTAAATGCTTGAATTTCTTCAAGCTTCTGATTACTACAAGTACATGCTTCTCAATAAAAGAGTACCTCACCTCATAGTCATCTAGGCTCCGGCTAAAGAAGGAAATTGGATGCTCATCATTATCCTTGTTCTGCTGTACCAAAATGGCAGAAATAGTGTCATTACCTCCAAATGCACAGAGGATGAAATCCTTGGAGAAGTCCGGGTTGATGAGAGTTGGTGCTTGAGAGATGGCTTCTTTGATTGCTTCAAAACTCTCCTTGCCTTCTGCTATCCACTTGAAAGCCATGCTCTTCTTTAACATTTTCATGATGGGCTTGACAAGGGCTGTAAAATCTGGGACAAACCTCCGAAAATTTTTTATCCTTCCCAAGAAACTCTGAAGGGCTTTCTTGTGGCTTGGAAATGGTAGTGCTCTTATGGCTTCAACCCTCTCTGGATCAATTGCTAATCCTTCCTTGGAGACAATATGGCCAAGGAGCTTTCCTTCATGTGCAATAAAGATGCACTTCTTAGGATTCAAAGACACTCCAAATCTCCTGCACCTCGTGAAGACTTGCCTCAAATGAGAGAGGTGGTCTACTGCATTTTTGGAAAAAACAGTGATATCATCAAGGTAAATCAGCACCACATTGTTAATCAAACCTTTGAATGCCATGTCCATTGCCCTTTGGAAGGTAGCACCAGCGTTGGACAGCCCAAATGGCATTTTCCTATATGCAAAATTTCCCCATTTGGTTGTGAAGGCTGTCTTGAACCGGTCTTCTTCCTTCACCATAATCTGATTATAGCCTGAGTAGCCATCAAGTAGTGAAAACCTCTCAGAACCAACCACAACTTGCAAGATCTGCTCCATGGAAGGGAGTGGGTAATGGTCCTTGAGAGAGGCTCTATTCAAGTCTCTGAAGTCAACACACAATCTGATCTCTCCACTCTTCTTTCTGACTGGAACTAAGTTGGCAACCCAACTAGAATGCTTGATTGGGAATATGATCCTTGACTCAATCAGATTGTCGAATTATTTCCTCATGAGAGGCTCCATGTGTGGATTTACTGGTCTTTGTTTCTGCCTGACAGGCTTAGTATTTGGGTCCAATTCGGTGGTATGTTGAGCTAAATTGGGATTGAAACCTTTCAAGTCTTCATAGCTCCAAGCAAACACGTCAGGGAACTCTTGACACAGCTGTATGAACTCATACCTTTCTTGCTCAGTTGTCATCCTTCCAATTTGCAATGGTTTGTTCTTTTCTACTAAGATGGATACTGAATCCTCTCTCTTGACCTGAATGTTTGCTTTCTCCTATCTAAACTGGTCATTGGGATTAAAAATGGACTCCAAAGTGATAAGTCCCTTGGGCAGCTTGTTAGTTCTCAGTTGTACCACTTGGTCACCATACTACTGTTCCAATTTTTCTTGATTCTTGGCTGAGAACTCAGCTTCTTCTTGCAAGAAATGGATGATTTTCTGGTCATTTTCAAACACTTTCCAACTGACATTGTTATCTGGCACTGAAGGCCTCATAATCACGTGGATGTTTGGCTATACCTTGTCTTGTTGAATGCTTTCCACAATGTCAAAGGCTGCCCCTACTGCTGCAAGCCTGTCAGCAGCTTGATTCTCTTTCCTAGGAATGGATTTGATGCCAAAACCCTCAAAATATTCCATGAGGTCCCACACCCTGTTCTTGTAGCACCTGAGTAGATCATTCTTGGTAGCATGTTGTCCCTTGACCTGATTTATAATCAATTCATGTCACCAAAGACTTGCAAGTTCTTTATATTCTTCTTTATTACCCAATGCATCCCTTGCACCAAGGCTTCATATTCAGCAGTGTTATTGGAGCATGCAAACTGAAATCTAAAAGCTGAATAGTAATTTATTCCTTGAGGTGAAATAAGCATAGCTCCACCTCCTGCACCTTGCCTACTCCTTGATCCATCAAAAAATAGCTGCCATACCTCATTGTTATCCTTGTGGTTTGGCTTGGTGATGCTAGGAATAGGTTGATTTTCTTCGTGTATGCAATAGACCCCTAGCTCAGATTCTTCCACTTCTTGATAAGGATAAAATGCATGTATCTTGTTTGCCAATTCATCAAGAGTTAGATCTGAGATGCTTCCAACCTTGGTGTCAACTTCATCAGTGCTTGGGTGATCTTCTTGATCAAATGCTGAGCAATTGGCATTAATCTGACTTGGAGTGTAAGGCTCAATATGGAATTTTGCAATAGGTTCTGACCTGATTATAGCCTTAGTTCCATACCTCATTCTGAACAGCATGTGTGACCAATCAGTAGACAAATATCCCCCAATCTTGGCTGTGAAGTCCCTTGACAAGCATAGGGCAAAGAGTGGTGGAAGGTCTATGACTGATACATCTTATAAAACAACAACATTTGGACATGCATGCAAGGTAAGACTCAAGTTTCTAATCACTCCAACTATTGTTACTGTTGTCCCATCTAGCTGCACTACCCCTTTGGATATGGTTTCATACTGGAGCCCTAGCTGATCAGCTATTTGTTTGGGCATTACTGAGCTACTTGCCCCAGAGTCTATCATGCAATTGTGCACTAGCTGATTTCCAATGATCAATGAAACATAGAAGGGAGGGGGTTTCAACATTTTACCTTGTTGTCTTCCATGATTTCCCTCAGGCTAGGTAGCATTTATAAGCACTTTGTCTTGCATTTGAACTTGCTAATTTGAAGTTGGCCAGTCCTTCATGGCAGCTTGTAGCAGATCTCTTTGGCTTGGGATAGATAGGGATTCCCAAATTGATATATTGATGTTTGTATTCTTCATCTGATCAATGATACTGAATGGTGATGAAGGATCTCTTTGCTGTCCCTTGGTTTGCACATTCACTCCTTGCATGTGGGCAGCAACAGCTGGCACTTGAGTTAGCCTAGGGGCTGTCCTTGTGCATTTGAAATTGGATTCTGTTTGCCAACCACTTGTGGAACCATAGAAGGTCATGGATTGGTTGGGGCTAATGGTTGTTCTTCACACAAATTCCTTCTTTTTGACCTTGTGTTGAATACAACACCTTGAGAAATTACCTGGTTCATGCCACAAAAAATCCTCTGCTTGCCAATTTACCAATGTGGTGTCATTTGGGGCTGATTGCTGTTGGAATGTTTCTTGTTGTTGGTTGTTTCCTTGAATTCCCTCACCCTCCACACCAGTAGTTGTCACCATCAATGCTTGATTCAAAGCACCATTGAAGAACATGGATTGGTTATGAGGCTCATTGCATGGAAAACACCAATCATACTCCTGAGCAATGTTGTTTTGTGTTGGCACCAATGCCTTAGAGGCAGATATGGCATTTGGATTATAGGGCTGAAATGGTCTATTGGCAGGAGGCCTTGTTTGATTCATATTTGCAGCTGGGTTAGGTGGCCTTTGTGGTTGGTATGGCTATCTGTTAGGCTGAGCTTGTGGTTGATAAGAAGGTCTAAAACCTTGGGCTTGTTGCCTCTTGAGAGTAACCAACTCATTGCCTAGGTTTTGCAATTGCTTCATGACTTCTTGAAGCTCATTTGGGGCACTTGGAGATGAAGTGGAAGTTTCATTTGAACTCTGATTTCTAGGAGTGGGAGAAGGATCCAAATAAAGTGCTTGATTAGTGTTTGGACTCTCTAAACTTGGGAACAATGGCATGGGAGGTCTAGGGGCAAGTTTGCCAGCTTGGATTAAACAATTTTCAGCCCTAATGGCAATGCTATCAGCCATAGGGATAGTTATGCCTCCCATGGACTGAATCAACATAGAAATATTATAATTTAGAGCCTTGAGATAGTAGAGAAAAGCACCTTCTGCGGTTGGCCTGACTGCCACTGGAATTCTCTCCCAAGTCTTTTGAAATCTGAAGTTGAAATCGGTCAGCTGCTCATTGGGAGCTCTCTTGATGGTTGTCAACTGCTCCAAAAGAGACAAGTTGTCTCCCTTTTCTCCAAATTGCTCATGAAGTGCTGTACAAAGCTGATTCCAATTTGTGATAGAACCAGCTCCAAGGCTCCTAAACCATTGCAACACTTTCCCCTTGAATGAAGATGCCAACAACTTGACAGCCACTTGCATCTCATTGATTTCATGAATTGCATAAAGGTTAGCAATGTCTTTAACATGATCACCTGGAGTAGTCTGATTTTCTCCAGTGAAGTAGGGAATGTTCTTCAAGGATGCAATAGGAATTGGATGTTGTGCATTGAGGGCAAGTGGGCTGCTACCTGTGAAGTTGACATAGGGGTTGTTTTGTGCCATTCTAATTGGTCTTAAAACCCTTGTTGACTGAATGAAAGGCCTACCAGGTGGAGGAGTTGAGAGAGTTCTGTTTAGTGGACATGGAGACCTTTGAATCCTCCTTCCTTTTTGCCTTCTTCTTGGAGATAATTGCAGGTATTCAAACAACACTTCTTCTTCTCCAACTCTTGACCTTGTGGTGATTCTTCTCATGAGTTTTCAGGCTTGTACTGCTAAAACCAATTGATTCTTCCACTTGGAGTCGCCATATATGAAAATAATAGCTCTTTTTAAGTAATAAAATTTCAGTAGATGGAAATCAACTTTGCTGAAATAAAAATGAGACCTCTAGTCCCACCCAGGGTGCCAAAACTGTTAGTGCAAAATCACAGCACCCCTGGATGCAAATCAAGGTTCTAAATGATGTCTTAAGCATCCAGTGTGATTGCACAACATGGAAACCTCTCTCCAAGTGTGGGACTTGTGAAACTGAGAGAGGAATCTCTAGATTAGAGGCTGGTTCTTCAAACTCCTCTGATTTAGATATATATTTGCACAACTACAGAGGTTTAGATCCTAATCCTACTCTAAATTGCAAGGAGACAGGGATAGAAGTGCAAAAATTGAAACTAACTAAAGATGGTGATGTACCAAAAGGAGTGGTGAATATTTTGTTATGCAAATAGACACAAACCAAAGATTGCAACATAAAACATACACAGGCTGATAAGATATAATTTAGGATCTGAAATGAAGCAAATAATAAAAACAAAGGACTGAAACCCATTCACAAAGCTTGCATTATCATTTCTAATGTCAAAACCGCTACATTACAACCTCAGAGAGGTAGAAAACCTATTACAATATTTGAAGAGGTCTGATTCTTGCAACAATCACTTGCTGGAGGTGAAAGAAGAAGTTTTCTGCTATGCCAAAAGTGTTCCCCCTTTAGAAATGAGCCAAATCTGGCTTTTACATTGCATGGGTCGAGCCCAGGAGAGAGAAAACATACAAAACGTGGGAGCCCATTCCTCATTGAATGCAAATGCATTAAAACGACATGGGGGACCTTACAAGCCCATACCCTGTCATTTTTTATGGAATTGGAGGAGAATGCGACCCATCCTGCATTAAACTTGGTCTCTGAAAGGTCATTTCTACCCATAGACACGTAACAGAATTGTTTTTTGAATTTTCTCTCTTGAAACTGAACCAAAATTCAAAATTGACCATGAAATCCTATAGATAATTTCATAAGCTTTCCAATGATATGAAGAACGTGCAAATCTAAGCTCTGGATCAAAATATATGAAGGTCTGAAGTTTTAGGGCAAAACGGCCCAAAAAACGGATGTCGGGCAAAAAATTTTAAAATTTGACCTTTTTGCATTTTGAAATTTTTTTTGAAAAATTTCCATGCTCCACTGGTCAGATGGCACGTGTCAGGTGCTGGTTCGCTGAGCAATTCTCTCTCCTCCACCTTTGCGCGGGCTTTCCCTTGAAATTTTGACCTTTTTAACTTTTGGAAAAATTTCCATTTTTCCCCCTCGCCCCGCCACCTGGAACACGTGGCATGCATTGATTGGTTGACAAGGGCACGGGGAAGACCTTGCTTTTTATTTTTTTGGCCGAAGAAATTTTGAAAAAAACTTCAAAGTTGCCCCGAGCTCCACACTTCCCTGCTTCATTGGACACGTGTCCAATTCCTATTGGCTCGGGCCAATGCTCCAACTCGCTCGCTTTAAACTTGCATCGAACACTTAGCCAAAATTCTATTTCGCTCCCCGCACCGCGAACTCCCCTACCCTTAGGACACGTGTCCTATTATGATTCATCCGTGGGCCTGCCGGATTTTCGTGTCCCATGCGTATTTTCGGCCCGGGTGTCCCAAACTATCTGGGAAAAATTCCTCCGATCCGCTCGATTCGGGCTTCCCTGTCCCTCTTTGAGGTGAAGACACATGGCACGCTTTGATTGGCTCTCAGCTCCTTCAGCTTTCCACGTCCCACGCGTCCCTTTTTCCCAAATGTCCCAGAAAAAAGGTCCCTGCACCGGCCGATCCGGGGCGGTTCGCGTCCTTCGTGTCCTCACGGCCCAACTGTCCCAGCCTGTTCTGCACAGCAGTTAGTCAATTTTGTTTTTTCCTTCGACCGGTTTGCCCTTTCGCGTCCCGCGCATCCCCACGGCCCGGATGTCCCTTTCCTGCGTGGACCGCATGGAGGCTTTTCAGCTGGTTCACGCCCCGACGTCCCAACTGTCCCAAGGGCCACCTGGACCAGGACTTAGCCAATTTTATGATTTTTTCTGCCCCAAGCTTGTTTTTTTTGCAACTTTTTCACCCTTTTTTAGAACTTGCTCTTTTCTCCTTAGACAGGAGAGTTAGAAAAAAGCCGAGGGGACCCCAGAAACATGATTTTTGCCTTGAATCAATCTATCTTGCTTGGGACCGAAGAATTTAATGCATGTTATCAAAATTACCTTGGGGGTGAATTTTGGATAACAGGTAGATTAGTCTTGTTTAAGCTCTAAGCATGATGGTGCATTGATTTTGATTTAGCTTTGTTTTAGGACTACTAGGTGTTAGTTCTAATTCTTTTTGCATTGCTAAAAAATTCATGTACACACTCTACCAGGTGTTCTTGAATGTTAACAAAGGTTGAATGAGTTGGTGCGAAAGTGAATAATTTTCTTGATGGAATAACAAATCAAAGTATAATGTGCTCAGAGTTTGAAATGAAGTGCTATGAGAGTAGGGAAATATTCAACTCAAGAGGAGCATGATATTCTCTTAAATAAGGTGCTCTAGATGGTCATAAGGTATGTAGAGTATGATAATATAATACATTCAACTTCATTTCAAAGGAAAACAAGTTTATGAGTTCATTTGCATAACTTCATCCAAAGGAGACTATGAGAGATTGTAAGAATGTTGTGGTTGAGTCTCTTCTCAGGAAATATATCATGGCAAGAAGTTAATTTTTTTTACTCTTCCAAAAGAATGAGATGGTATTAGATCATAGGGACTAATGAGATGTTGTGTCATTTCATGCTTGTGGTTCTAAAGTTTATCAAAATTGGTTGAAATTTTACTAAATAGCTAGAACATGGATCTCAATTCTTGAGAATATTTGAGGTGAAAAATGGTAAGGGAAATCCTAATTTGAGCCTTTTAAAGTAAAGAAAAGACAAATAATGTGGTAACTTGATGTTATTTATCATTTTTGGCATGATTTTATGGTTTATGCATCTATTCCAAGGTCTACTATAGTATTCTTATAGGCTACAAGAGGTCAAAACATGGTATGAAGTCATGAAAATCATGTTATTGATCCTAAAAAAGGAGGTTGTGTGTCATTACCATATATGAAAGAGGTAAGGAAGTTTTTTTTCAATACTATATCATCATTGTTGGCATGTTTAGGTGTTGTATATGATTTTTCCAGGGGGAGTATAGTCACAAATGCTTAGACAATGGCCAAAAAATAGTTTTTGAGATAAATTTCAAGTTTGTAAGCTAGAATTAGATATTTGGTTGATGTTTATAACTAAAAGATGATCCTATGAAGCTAAGGAAGGTGAATATCATATAGGTACATGTATGCTTTGTCATTAATGCAAAAAGGGGTATAAATTTAGGTGGTTTTCCATCAATTACAAAGGGGAGATTTTTGGCATGTTGTGATTTAGGTGTTGTCATTGATGTAAAATTCCTTTAATGACAAAGAAGATAATGGATTGGAGTTAGAGGATACTTAGTATGGTAATGAAATGAAGATTCAGGTATGTTCTTGGTTGCATGAGTTGATTAAGTGGGAATTGCTTGTTCTAGCAATCCCAGTTAAGTGACCTTGCTAGCCTAGGTGATGGTGCATATTGGTTGTAGCTTCTTGCTAGCTTGAGAAGAATTTTTTTAGCATATATATAATTTATGGGGAGTTTCTAGGAACTCACATGAGTCTCGAGATGCATATACAAGTTGAAGACCAAGTGTTAGGTGTTCATATTGATGAGGTTTAGGTGCTAGGAAGTATGAGATTTATATTTAGAGATAAATGAGCTTGTAGAGGCATGCAAGGATGTCATAAAATCTATTCTATGTGTGTTAGGTCCTTTTGGAGAGGTTTTATGGTGATTTATATTGTTATTTTAGTTGAACCTAAGGGCAAGCCATGAAAATGAAATGGGATGGAAATATGGAGACCTATTAGAGACATGGTTATGATTAGAGATGATGCACAGAGGTTTCCTAAAGTTGTGAGAAATAAAATGGAGTCATTCTGAAGATAATTTTGAAAGATAAGTCATTTTTAGTGGAACACGGTCCAAGAAAGGGTGTTTTCTAGCTCAAACTACACATTTTGATGCTCACCCTAAATTGGTTTCTTTATATGTGACCTTATGCATTTCAGATATTTTTCTATATTGAGCCTTGAATTTTTTACAAAAATAATGAGGTCATTTAATCGTCCCATTTTATGAACCAATGTTAAGAAGGTAAAAAAAAATTGTGTGCTTGAGACCCTAGCCCAAAACAAGTAGGATAAAAAATGATTATACATTCTAAAAATTGATTCCTAGTTCATAAATGATGATATTATAATGTAGAGGACTCCGAAAAGTTTCTAGAAAGGTAGGGTAGTGGTTGTGATGATGAGTGGACCCCACTCAAACAAATTTTTTTTTGAAGAAGTTCATTTTGGGACAAAGTTGTCGAAATGAGTTGAAAATTAATTAGACATTGTTTTTAGTATGTGATCTGTTATTTATTTCCATGGTGGTTGCAGGTTATGAGGATGAATAAAAATAACAAAGTGTGCCCTGTTTGTGAAGACTAGTCAAATGGAAGTTTTAGGGTAGCTTCATGTTGTTTGCAAAACTGAGATTTGTTGAAGGACTTACACTTGGATTTATAAAGATTTCAAATATTTAATGGAAAGAGGATTCAAAGGCATTACCATTGGTATAATTTTTGTCTCATGATGATGATATTGTATGGGTCATCTAGTTCATTTTATGAGAAAAAAGGTTGTTGGGTTTTCAAGACATGATTGCTTTTTCTTAAATAATGAAGTGAATGAAGCATGAGATAGATGAGTTGATGCTTTCTATCACCTGGATAGTTAATAGGAATGAAAAATTTTCCTATTGAAGTAATTTTTAGGTTTTGGAAGTTGAATCAAGGCTGTAAACTAGTTGATTTTGCAAAATAGGTTTATGGGCAGCTTGATTTGAAGAAGAGGAAAGTTGTTGTGGATCGAGAACATGGACTTTTCATGGTGTCTAAATTTCATGTATGCATTTTACAGGTACTAAGGATTCCATATAGTGGTCGAATGCAATATTTTATGTGTTCTTGGGTGATCTTGAGGCCCAAAGGTGAAGACATGATTCTGGAAGCAACTGTTTTGTGAAGGATATGTGTTTGTAGGCCCATTTAATGATTTATTTGATTGGTTCAAGTAAATGTGTGGCCATGTATGATTTTTATATGTTATGTTACTCATTTATTGTAAATTTTGGATCTTCACTAAGTATGGTTTAGTGATTTGTGGTTTTAGTTCATCCTAGGGATAGGGTTTTGAGCATTTTTTGTGCATGATGGATAGTTTTAGGCATGGATGTCCTATATGGGTCATATGTGAATGTTTTAATAATAAATTTGGGATGTTTTTAAGTTTCCTTGGTCTAACTAAAGGAGGGAAACCAACTTATTTTGAATTTTAATAATGAAGAGGATATAGATGTGATGTTTTGGGTGGTATTTTGAACTAGTTGCTTGAGCATGAAAAGTGTGACCTATGAGAGAGTGATTTGAAGGTAAAAATCCATGTTTTGAGATATAAAAGAGTGAATTACATATTTAGAAATGTTTCTAATTTTTTTTCAAAGGTTTGAAGCATTGATAAGTAAATAAAGTGAAAGATTGTGCAAGTTGGAGAAGCTAGGGTTTGAACAAGGGTTTTAAGGTTAGCGAGCTGAATAGGTTATCTCAATCAGTTGTGGAAAACACAAATACATATGAGATATTTTTAAAATGGGGTTGAGTGGGTAAATCATCATCTTGGGGGGTTTATTTTTCTTATGGATTTGGTGCTTCATAAAACTAGGGGTTGGTGCTCCTTGTAGGGTTGGTGCTCTACTAAATTAAGGGTTTGTACTCTTAGTGAATTTGGTGCTTCTATAAAAACTTTTGATTTGATAAATATAATTAGAAGTTTCAATGGTTTTTCTTCTCCTTGATGGTTTCCGACCTATAATTGGTCTTATGGTGTTTCTTCTCTTGTTCATGATTATTTGAATGCATGCTATTTGATATTATACACACTTTAATAGATGGTTAATTGATTTTTGGTTTAAGAAATGAATATGAAATTGAATTAATTTTGTAAGGAATAATTCACCCCCCCCATTACATTATGCTTCCAACATAAATATAATGAGTAGTAGTGTTCAAAATTCTATACCCCTTCATGTCATCAGGATGCCCTACAAAAATACATGGTCTAGAGTGTGGTTCTAAGGCCTTGAATTTTTTTGGGAATCCAAGCAATAACATAGGATATAAAGATGTGAAAGTGCTCGACACAATGTGTGTGTCCAAAAAAATATTTGAAGGGTGTCATCCCTCTTACATCCTTATGTGGAACACAGTTTTGAATGTAATAAGAACAATTCACTATTTTGGCTCATTACTATGAGGGAAGGGATTTTGAGTGAACCATACAAGTGGCCATCTCCTTAAGTGTTCAGTTATTACTTTTTACAACTCCATTTTTCAAAGGGTTGAAAGAAACTATACGTTGTAAACAAATCCCTTCAAAGGTACATAAATCTTCAACAATGCCACTTTAAACAAGTTCCTATAGACAAAGAGATCATAAGGATTTTTATTTTCCAAAACGTTATTATGGGTGCTTCCTTAGGGCACATCCCTCATAAATTCCCTTAGAAAAATTGACTCAGGGTACCCTGTTGACCATTTCATTTTTTCCCGAGAAGGAAGTCATGTTCACTGGCTATTAGAAGGGGAGTCGGGATGGGCCTCTATATGCCATAGAGAATCTAGATAGTAATAAGAACTCCCCCACCCTAGGATTATAACTATCCATGCCCCCAATGTCCCAAATATATATAGGGGGGATATAGGGCTCATATGGTTGTCCAGTGAATAGAGGAGAAAGGAAGTGGGGAGAGCTATCAAGAGTAGGTAGGTAGGAGTGGGTCGTGGAGGTGTGATCATTTATATAATGGGATAAGTAGCTTACTCTATACTAGCTAGGAGCTGGGTTGTGTAGCTAGAACCATAGATATTTCTTCCCCATCTAGATGCCCATTAATATGTATAGATGTAGGCACCTATATAGCCCAACCCCTAAAATATAGAAGGGTGGGGTCCTCTCCTCTCTTGATCCTCTCGCATCTCCTAGAGTTCAGGGATAATGGTCTCCCTCCGAGATGTAAGGTTAGGTTAGGGTAGGTCCTCGGATATAGAGGGGAGGTGAAGTCTTGTGTTTGGTGTCTTCCATCTATACCCCTTATATGAACTATTTGTGCCTGTTATCCAAAATGTGCCCCCTACTCATTTTGTGGCTAACTCCTCCCATTCTTCCCTCTCTTGTGCCTCAGTCACAAAATTTTGCTTTTAGGTAATCAAAACCTTGTGGAAGTGGCACCATTGGATAGAGCTCTTTCTCATCTTTCCAGAAAAGTAAAGTTTTCCTCCTAACTCCATGTATTTTTCAAGTTATGGCTTGGTGGAGTTTTTGTGGAAAATTTTGCCTTGAAAGCCCTGCAGCCAATGAGAATGCACCACATGTCCAAGAAAGTGGCGGGGATCGAAGGAGAACTTGGCTTTTTACCAAGTGTTTTGGTGAAGGTTTCAAAAGGAAATATTTTTCCCCGCAGGCCCGCCAACAAATCAGGGGCTACCACGTGTCCAGGGGGAAGATTTTTGAAAATTTGGCTAAGTGTTGGCGCATAGAAATTTTGGAGGAGTGGCCCTCGGCCAATAGAAACATGCCACGTGTCCAACGAGGTTCAGATCGGTGGAGCGTGGGTGGAAATTGGGAATTTTTCCCAAAACATTGGCGCAAAAGTTAAAATGCCTGTGGAGTCTCCGCCAACTAATCACATGAGGACACGTGTCAAGGAGTTGTGGGGCATGAAGAATATTTGGAAAATTTTCCCAAGGAGAAAATAAAGGAAAATTCAAAAGGGGAAACCCACCCCCCTTATTGCGAGCCAATAGAATCTCGCCATGTGTTCAGGTGGGGCAAAAAAATTCAGAGCAAGCCCGCGAGGAAATTTAGGAGGGTCAAACCCGCATATAACGGGGTTTTGACACGTGTCCAGGCCAAAAATATCGAAGCGATCCACATGAAAATTTGAAAGAATGGGCCCACTCCCAATCAGAGCGTGACACATGTCCCAGCTCGTCGGCACGGCGGGGAAATTTTGGAAAATCTTCCAAAGGCTAAAACAAAGAAAAATGGAGCGGGAAGGGGCCCACACCCAATAAAAATTTTCCACGTGGCAACTGGACTGGTGGGGCGCAGGGAAATTTTAAAATTTTTTCCAAATGACCAAAAAGGTAAAAATTCAAAAAAAATTCCCACCGACCCGATTTGGCCCTGTTTTTCCCTAAAAACTTCAAATCGCCATATCTTTCGATCCAGAGCTCAGTTTTTCACGTTCTTTATATCAATGGAAAGTTGGTAAAATTCTCTACAAGTTTCTGGGGTAATTTTTGCATTTTGATGGAGTTTGGAGAGAGAAAATTTAAAAACACCTCTGGCACGTGGTCATGGACAGAAATGATGTTTCAACCACCGTTTTTAATGAAGAATAGCTCGCATTCTCTCCCATTATGGCTAAAAATGTCAGGGGATGGGTCTGTAAGGATGCCCATGCTATTTTGAATGCATTTTGGTCAATGGTTGAATCCCTTCCACGTTTTACCACATTTATCTCTCATGGGCTCATCCCTTGCACTGTAAAAGCCGGATTTGGCTCATTTTTCAAGGGGTTGAACATTTTTTCATGTATGGAAAGCTCCCTTTTTCACCTTGGAAATGATTTAGTGGAATAACATACCTTTTCTAGAAATTGCAACTGTATTTTTGCCTTTCAGGTGTTTGAATGCAAGTGATTTTGATGTTAAAATAACAATACAGGCCCTGTGATTAGTTTTTATCCTCTGCTGGTGTTGTTTGCCTAATTTCTAACACTTCATTATAGCTATCAGTTTGTGCATGTTGTTTTTGTTGCATTTTATGAACTGTGTCAATTTGCAGAAGTAAAAAATGCTCACCACTCCTTTGGTGCATCACCTATTAGCATTAGTTTTAGTTCTTTCTTTTTGCATTTTCTATCCTTGTCCCTTTGGACTTTATAGTAGATTTAGGAGTTTAAACCTCTGCAATTGTGTAAGTGAAATAGATGATCAGAGGAGTTGAGGAACCAACCTCTAATTTGGAGATTCCTCTTCCATTTTACAAGTCCCACACTTGGGAAGAGGATTCAATGTTGTGCAATCACACTGGATGCATAGGGTGATCAAACTAGAAATCTGATCAACATCCAAGGGTTGCTGTTGATTTACAACAACAGTGCCTCTATATAGATCTAGTGAAGCATGCATTTCCTTTCAACCCTTTTCTCCCCAAATATGAGATATGATAGGGGATTCAATTATGGATATAAGGTTGCATATTCAATATAGGGCTACATAATATCTCTTCAGTCAGGGTGTAGACAAACAATTTGGGTCACACTCCCCTCAGTCCCTTTCAATTAATCAACGGAATGTATACACCTAGCCATAACCTCTTTACCCCACATTGATATTAATTTAATCACTTATAATTGAATTAATATTCATCCTCACATTATTAATTAAATTAATTATTTTAACTAAGTTAATTTAATCCTCACACATCCACCTTATAAGGAGACCTCACCCTGGACCCCTTCCAGAGGCATTTAACTCATAATGACCAAGTCATCACTCACAGTGCTCAGTCACCACTTGACCTAACTAAATGAGACTTCTTCCTAAACCTAACTGGACTTCTTCTCTAATCTTCTTATCTTTTCTAAAGAGAACCCCACTTCTCTAAGCGGACCTAACTTGTAAAACGTGCCAAATTTGGGAAAAATTGCCTATTTTTGGTAAAAAGGGACTATTTCACCCTAACCAACGTCGGTTTAGCATCAACTAGTTTCAGTTACCTTACTGCCATTGGTCACTTTATATACACATTCAAAACTCTTCACCTGGGTGATTCATTCATTTATTGGAGCCTTATTGCATTCAAGTGTGAATCTTTAAGACCTCTTACATCCAGATGGCGTACACACATAACCATAGTGAAATAAAAGTAGCCACTTCTCCTTCCAGAGCATTGGCATATTCATGGGAGAACACAAGTTTCACTGCCATGACATTGGACCCAGCCATCTCTTCTCTGATCAACCACCAACCATCTCCATTCACAAGATCTACAAAACTCTAAGTAAGTATTGTGATCTTCATCATTTGTGCTTATTCAAGTGTAGATATCTTACTTCTTTATGTATTTCATTCCTTCAATTACCTGCATATCACCCTCTTCCCACCAACTCACTATTCAACCATCCCAAGCCTTTTCATCCTTCTTAACCTCTTTGTTAGCATTCACAAATCTTCTTAGCCATATTACGACCTGTCATCACCAATCTGGCACTATGATAATTCTTCACCGGGAACTCCTCGTGATATGATTATTTACTAATGCATAGCTTTTAGTTTGGTGGATGGAATCTGGAAACACAACAACAAACATAACACAAGAATACCATAGACTATGATAAGAAGGAATGACGATAAATCTGAAATATAAGTGTAAATTATAATATCAACATGAAATTGTTACAATCTCACCCATGAGGTACTTCAAGTGTTACTGACTTCACTTGCCTTCCAACAATAACTATGGGATAAACTTCACAATTACACTTCTTAATGGCTTCTTTAACACACCTTCAAAATGATGGCTTCCTTTACACACTTACAATATTTCTCACTACTTCCTTCTATATGCTAAATGAAGGGGGGTGGCCTCTTTATTTATAGGAATTTAGGCTTATCCATCTTATCTCTAAGATAGGATAGGAAATCTCTTCCAGCCAATCATATTTCATGCCTAAACTCTTGCCTTTACATGTAGGCTTATCTTCTAAGATAAGATAAACCTTATCATCTCACATGGGTTCCACCTTTTTAGACTTTTCCACAAATAAAATACACAAAATATTTATGACATCACTCTTTGTCCTTATTACAAATATAATATTTCTAATTCCTAATCATGTAGACCCTACTTCTCTACTTATCCCAACTTTGACATTTTAATATTACCAGACCACTTATGACAAATATTTACTTTTTACAACATTCCTATTGTACTTTGACTGTTACCGTACTCTACATTATTGGCGGCATCGTACTGACAGCGCCGTTATCTTCTATCGGACGCTACTACTAATTACACTTAACAACATCCTATTCCTAATACATACATTAATGAAATAGAAATTACGGAGGAAAATTTTAGTGTCGACATCTTCCCCCTTCCTAGCTTCTACTCCGTCCTCGGAGTAGACTATTCTGGTGCTTGGAAAATCTTCAACTTGTCGTGGTTGACCCATTTCGTAATGGGAGTGCCATCCAATTCCTCCAGTCGGTACGTACCATTTTCATGCACAACTGCTATTTTGTAGGGCCCCATCCATTTTGGAAGAAATTTTCTTCTGTCTTCTTTTTTTGTATCTGGAATCATATACTAGAACCAAGTCATTCACATGAAATGGAGACCAACGGATCTTTTGATCAAAGTATTCCTTCTGCTTCATTTTCTTCTTATAGCTTGTATCCTTTGCTATTTCCCTCATTTCCTCTAGCAAATGAAGATGTACCAACCTTTCTTTTACTGAATCACTTTCATCCATCCTTTCATTTTTCATAACTCTCACAGTGGGAATATCAAACTCAATAGGAAGAACTGGATCAATGCCATAGGCCAACTGAAATGGGGAGTATCATGTTGCTGACTTTGATGTTGCCCTATATGCCCACAATGCTGCATGAATCCTTTTATCCCACTTATGTACCTGCAAGGCTGCATCTTTTGCTAGAATTTGACACAACACAAAATTTGTTCGTTCCACCTGTCTATTTGTGCTTGGCTTGTATGTTGTTGCCTTCCTGTGCTTAATAGAAAATTTATTGACTAGGGCTTCTACTACCTCATTAATGAAGTGGCTTCCTTGATCTGTTACAATTTCTAATGGGAAACCAAATCTGGTGACAATGCGTTCATATATGAACCTTGCCACTTCATCCATAGAAGTTGTTTTCAATGGCCTAGCTTCAACCCACTTAGTTAAATAATCTGTGGCAACTACAATATACTTATTTTGGCGTGGGGTAGTTGGAAGTGGACCTACAATATCTATTCCCCACTTTTCAAAGGGACCAAGTGGAAGAATAGGGCATAATGGAGCTGATGAAGTCTTACGGTTACCATGTGTTTGACAAATATCACATGTCTTACAATAATTATAACAATCTCTAAAAAGAGTGGGCCAGTGATAACCTGCATCCAAGATCCTTCTTGCTAAGTTTTCCAGAGAAGTGTCCTCCACATGTACCATTGTGGAATTCTTCTATCAGCTCCTTCCCTTGATCACGTCCAACTGCCCTCTTGTACTGTCCATCAGGTCCTATTCGAAATAATACTCCATGCAGAATAGAATATGGACGACTGGCTTGAGTAATCTTCCTCTTAGTCTTTGCATTGGCACCATCAGGAAACTTGAATTCATTCAGATAATTCCAAATATCTATGTATTCACTAGGGATTGTGTCAAGGGATAACAATGCTGCATCTGGGAAATCATCATCATCACAAGATGAACCTAAACCATCATAGGCTCGAGAGAGTGCATCTGCATTGACATGCTTCTTTCCTGGCCTATCTATAATATCAAATTCAAATTCTTGTAGCAAAATTATCCATCTTGCTATCCTCCCTGATGGGTTAGGCTTATTTACAATATATTTTAGAGCCTGATGATCTGTTACAACTAGGAATTTTTGCCCTAGCAAGTAATTCCTAAACTTCTTTACAACAAAAATGATAGCTAGAGCCTCTTTTTCAGTTACAGTATAATTTACCTCAGCACTACTCATTTGTCTGCTCCCAAAGTAAACTGGATGATCATTCCCATTTTCATCCTTTTGGCTCATAGTACTTCCTAGTGCTGCATCTGAGGCATCAGTATACACAATGAATGGCTTGCTCCAATCTGGATTCTTTAAAACAGGTGAAGACACCAGGGCTTCCTTCAGTTGTTCAAAAGCTTCATGTGCCTTATTTCTTGGTTCATAAGTAACATCCTTCTTCAAGAACTGGGTTAGTGGCTGTGCAATCTTTGAGAAATTCTTGATGAACCTTCTATAGTAACCCACATGGCCTAAAAATGATCTCAACTTACTTCTATTCATAGGAAATGGTAACTCTTTGATTTTTGAAACTTTATCAGGATCAGTACCAATACCATCTCTGGATACAACATGCCTTAACAAAACACCTTTAGAACATCCAAAGACACACTTTGTAGGGTTTAGTGAGGCTTGTGCTTCATCTAACCTTTGAAATGTTGTCTCCATCTGGTGTAGGTGGTCCATCTTGCTCCCATAGATGCAAAAATCATCCAGAAATACTCTGATGAAGTTCCCAATGTAGGGTTCGAACACCCTATTCATCAAACGCTGGAATGTTACTGGAGCATTACACAACCCAAAAGGCATAACTCTATAAGAAAACGTTCCCCAAGGAGTGGTGAACGTGGTCTTCAACTGATCTTTCTCTGCTATACGAACTTGGTTGTAGCCACTATATCCATCAGCAAAACTATAACACTCCTGGCCAGCTACTTCGTCCAAGATCTGATCTGAGAATGGAAGAGGGTAATGATCCTTCTTTGTTGCCTTATTGAGCTTCCTGTAGTCAACACAAATGCGTAGCTTCCCATTCTTTTTTATTGAGATCACAATGGGAGAAACCCATTCTGAATTCTCCACAGTAAATATGAATCATGCATCAAGCAACTTATCTATTTCTTCTTTTACAGTCTTGGAAAAATTAGGATTCATTCTATATGGCATTTGCTTTATGGGCTTAGCACCATCTACCAGCTCAATAGAATGTTCTACCCAACTTACTTGATGGAGTTCCTTGTAATCAAAAGTGAATATGTGTATGTACCTTCGAAAGAGTTAGAGGTAGGATTCCTTCTCACTCTCCATCACAGCATCACCAATATTTATTTGCTGGAGACGATCATCAATTTCTTCTTCAGATAATTTTATGGGGTCATGAGTCGGTGTGACTGGAAGGATATCCATGACCGAAACATCAACCTCACTTTCTTCATCTTTTGTGTCCACTTCACTGGTACTAGAGTAATCAAAGGATGTCCAATCATTAGTTTCATCACTTGAATCGACAGGTTCTGCCTTATGATGCCGAGGGATCACATTTATTTTCACCCTCTCTCTACCATGTCCAAGTGTCATGAAGCCTTCATTCCAGTAGTTTCTTGCATGAACTCTCCTTAGCCATGGTCTTCCCAACAACATTGGATACGCAACAGTACCATTTTTCATCACCTGAAATTCTACCACACATACAACACCCATAACAGATATTGCCACATTTGAAACTACACCTTCTGGTTTAGTTTTTCCCTTATTTAATGACCTTAACATAAGTGTTGAGGGGCGATCAATTTTTAAACCCAACATATTCATTACAGACTCGGTCATTACATTAACTGCAGCACCTCCATCAACTAAGACATCATGAATTGAAATACCATTACATAGTACCTCAGCTTGTGGAGCATAGGGATCTGCCTCTGCCTCCAAAACAGGGACCTCAACCTCCTTCCTTCGTCGAGCATTGAGTCCACTTCGCAGCTCCCGCCTCTTCTCAGAAGACATAGCCAAGAGTTGACCATATGTAATATTTGCAGGCCTTTTGGACAGATCTTCTAAGATGGAGTATGGTCCTTGTCCCTGTGAAATCAGAAAATCCTGCACACCCAACTTTCTTCTCCTATGTTTCTTACTAGTTTCTCCTTTCATCTTCTTAGGATCATTTCCATCTTGGTTATCTTTTTCTTTCTTTCTTTTTGTTACAAACACATCTACTTCATTATTTATGCTCTTATCTACTACATCAAAAGAATTCACAGGTGCTTTTCCTTTATCATTATCTCTTGTACCAGATGTAGAAGCTCTATCTGGACAATTATACTTATAATGACCCTTTTTATAACAACCATAACATACAACTTCAGAAATATTTCTTTTTGGACCTCTATCTCCTCCCTGAGAACTAAATTCTTTTCCTTGAAGAAGATTAATAGTTAACTGTCCCATCTTCTTGAGCAGATCTTCATACTCAGTAGATGTACTAGGAGAAATATTTGTGCTCACCGAGAGTGGTTGTGGATTCTGGACCAAAGGTGCTGGTGTAGGCTCTACTTTAGCAACAATTTCTTTGGGCTCCTCTTCCATGCTTTCTTCTTGCCTTCTTGCAATCTCCTTTGCTTGTTCAATGGTAGCTGGGCGGTCATACTTCACTCGTTGTCTGATCTCTGGCTTCATCCCAAGAATGAAGTGCTTACATAGGAGATTATCCATGCCATTCATCAACCCATCCGCTAATCCTTCCTTCCGGATCTGGGCATCGAGCTTCCTCCTTAGCTCTAGAACACGAGCATGATAATCTCTTATCTTCTCCTTCTCTCCTTGGGCTAGCTTTGTGATCTCGATCATGAGATCTGCATATTTCTGTTGTTCACCAAATTCTTCAAGAAAACTTTCAGTTAATAAATCCCATGAGTTTTTTACATTTTCACCTAGTGTTTCAAACCACCTAAGTGCTGAACCATCCAAAAAGGTAGGAAAAAATTCAGTCCATTGTTCCCTTCTTATAAGGCCATTACAAATACAAGATCGTTTAAACTCTTGAATGAAAGAGGAAGCATCTTCATTAGATTGAGCTGAAAAAACAGGAATCTTCCCCATTTTCAAAAGTAACCACAGTGAAATACCAACCCACAAGTACAATCAACAAGACTTATGTGCACAAATAATTGGAATCACTATAATAGAAAGTGACTTTACACTTTTCTACAGTAAAATAGAAATGACCATGGTAAACTATGGTAAAACTTGACTTACTGCGGTAAAAACTGACTTTACTGTGGTAAACACTATTCACGGTAAAAAGTGAAGTTACTGCGGTAAATACTATTCACGGTAAAAAGTGAATTTACCATGGTATACTATCCACTAAAAATGCACCATGGTAAATACTATGCACAGTAAAAACAAGGTTACCCTCCAAATGATTTTTTGACTAAGTGGGAATATCTCTCCAGAAAATCCACCAACGAGGAATGGTCCCGGCAACGGAACCAAAATGTCAACACCAATCCGGCACTATGATAATTCTTCACCGGGAACTCCTCGTGCTATGATTATTTACTAATGCACAACTTTTAGTTTGGTGGATGGAATCTGGAAACACAACAACAAACATAACACAAGAATACCATAGACTATGATAAGAAGGAATGACGATAAATCTGAAATATAAGTGTAAATTATAATATCAACATGAAATTGTTACAATCTCACCCATGAGGTACTTCAAGTGTTACTGACTTCACTTGCCTTCCAACAATAACTATGGGAGAAACTTCACAATTACACTTCTTAATGGCTTCTTTAACACACCTTCAAAATGATGGCTTCCTTTACACTTACTCATACAATATTTCTCACTACTTCCTTCTATATACTAAATGAGGGGGGTGGCCTCTTTATTTATAGGAATTTAGGCTTATCCATCTTATCTCTAAGATAGGATAGGAAATCTCTTCCGGCCAATCATATTTCATGCCTAAACTCTTGCCTTTACATGTAGGCTTATCTTCTAAGATAAGATAAACCTTATCATCTCACATGGGTTCCACCTTTTTAGACTTTTCCACAAATAAAATACACAAAATATTTATGACATCACTCTTTATCCTTATTACAAATATAATATTTCTAATTCCTAATCATGTAGACCCTACTTCTCTACTTATCCCAACTTTGACATTTTAACATTACCGGACCACTTACGACAAATATTTACTTTTTACAACATTCCTATTGTACTTTGACTGTTACCGTACTCTACATTATTGGCGGCGTCGTACTGACAGCACCGTTATCTTCTATCGGATGCTACTACTAATTACACTTAACAACATCCTATTCCTAATACATACATTAATGAAATAGAAATTACGGAGGAAATTTTTAGTGTCGACAGACCCTATCCACACCACCTTCACTCTCTGTGCAATCATAGAGAGGCTAAAAACCCATTTGTAATAGTTTATCACCTATTGCCCCTACCGATTTTAGTTACCTAACCACTGTCAGTTCCTCTCCTATAACGGAATTGGTCACTCGATCGATACCGGTCTTTGTGGATAATAATATTTTTAGACCAGCTAGCCTCCCATTCACCCAAAATCAGCCCAAACCTCAACCCACCAACCTCAGATCCTTACCAGACACCTGACAGACCTACCTGACTTGAAAAAATCATGGTTCTAATTAGATTTAGTGTTAGTTTTTATTTCTAGCATAAAATATAGTTCATTATGTGTATGAGAAACCAAAATCATTACATTGCAATAGGACCTATTTATTTTAGTTTCATGTTTGCATTAAATTATTATTAAACAGTGGATTAACAACCTTTCTAGGAAGCACCACGCTTCCTGGGTCTAGCATACACTAGGTAGTCCACTGTTCAGTGCTATTTAATACTTTTTGTGGTATTTCTTTACATTTAGAGGTAGTCCTTCCTAGACAAAAATAATCTCTATACATTTGACTTGGATAACATCAAAAACACGTGCATTCTACCTTCCACTTTCACTTCATAGGTATTCCTCCTTAAAAATTTACCCTCTAGTTGTTTCATTCTAGAAAGCTTTAAACTTATTGGCGAAACATTTTGGCATGCCCAGTGGGACCCTCTCTTGGGTTCATTATATTTTCTTCATATAGGGAAATATTGTGTGTGTCTCTTTCTTTCTTAAAAATACACATTTTTTTAGGTTGTGGAGCCTATTTTCATGTTTGAAAGTGTTGAAGACTGTACACTAAGAGTACTGTACAATTTTCATGTATCCTCATCGGGGTTCATCATCAGGAAACATGATTTTCTCATATGGGCGGGATTTTGACCCATAGGTTTATAGGACGGTTTTTTCCCATGGTTTTGATACCCATGGTTTTGTAAAACTACTTAAGCATTTTTCTATTTATATGGTTTTATGAATATGATAGAAGTATGAAAAACATTGCAGATGTGCTTTGAATTCGGGTGTGAATTCTGTAGAATTTTTTTAGCATAGCTCCAAAAAGATCTAGGTATTGTATTGAGAGAGTAGTGGCTTGTAATAAAATTTGAGCAAGTGATTCTTGGTGGACGTAGCCCAAATTGAGTGAACCACGTTAAATATTGTCTCTTTGTGTTGTGTTATTTTATTGTACACTTTTATTTGAGATCTTTAATATTTTCTGCATATTAGTCTCTACTGTTGCGATTCTATGAGGGATTATTCTGCATATTTTATCCCTTATTTCCTAACACATTTAATCTTCTCCCTGGTAACATTATCTTCTTCTAATTGATCTAAAGGACATTTGTGATTTGGTTTTTAAAATGAATCATTTCTTTCTTCTTGTATTTGCATAGTAGTGAAAGAGCATGTTCTTGACCTATACATCTTTTGCTACATTGAATATAATTGTCAATTTGGGTTCTAAAATTGTTACATTTCATCCTTATATCCTTCATTATAGCTCATCTATATTTATTTTCAACCTATATGTTGGAGGTCATGTCTAGTTGATGGTTGGAGGGAATGAGGCATAGCTCACTTTGTGTACGCGTACCCTAAACCAAATCACTAAAACAAATTATAGATTGCCTGAACATCTTATTTCCTAGTATTTACTGTTAACGACCAATAATCAAGTTATCAACAGAGCCAACTAGTTTTCTAGCCATTCATCATATCAAAGTAGGGCCTCATGTACTAAAAAGTATATATTGGGGACACCACGCCTAAATTTACCGAAAACTAGCCATAGTTGTCAGTTTCTATAGGGAACCTTTGTTGACCAAAAAATATATTCTACTTACAGTAAGTCCTAAATGGCATAAGCCACAACATAAAATCTATAGCATAGGATTTCATGTTTGCTAGATTTTTGATTGATTATGCTTTGAGGTGTGAGGTTTGTTTCTTGTTTTTCTCATCCTTTATGCCCCCATTGACAACTGGTGTATTTTGGTTTATTCTGGGCATGTTAAGACTCCTCACAACCATACTCAACCTCTGGGTTGGCATTTTTATTTGATATAAATCACCAAAATTCATTTTATCTTCTCTTCCCAGATTTCACAGTAACCAGTATCAGTCCAATGACCTCCATCAGTTATATCATTGCACAGGAATCAGTTTACTAACTGTTATCGGTTCATTACTGTTTTGGCCATTTCTACCAAAGTAGCATTTAATCTACATTTCCGTGCTTTCTCTAATTTATTCTATCACTGATCAGGGGATAATTTTTAATATAAAAATTTACCTAAACATCCCTAAATGGTGTCATTTCAGAAGACATTTTTGATATCTTTCCATCGACTATAAGAACATGACAAACGGACATTGGGAGCTCTAGTTATGTCTAGTCAAAGTTCAGCCAAAGGCAAAGTCAACTCTAGTAAATAGGTCAATAATGGACCAATAACACTGTGACACATGGAAAAAAGGTGTTGGAAAAAATCGGAGAGGTTTTCACTGCCGGTCTTTGACAGTCATAAAATGATATATCATTGTCCACAAGGTGGGTCCTCAAGCCACCACGTGGCTTGCCACCACTTAGCCATATTTTGTTTTAAATATCATAGTATTATATGGTAAAATTTTATATTAAATTTGTAATTATTCACCATGTTACTATGTTATTTCAATTTGCAATGTTTTTAGAATTGACCAAGTTTATTATCCTTTCTTGGTATTATTTCCACTAGCTCGAAGAGATTATCAGACCAAGTTGAACACTTTCCCTCATGGGTCGAATTCATTTGGGATTGGGATTATCCCATATTACCAATGAAGAGGACTCAACATATAGCTCAGAACATGGCTCATTCAAACCAGCACAACCGACCACCACTCCAAACATAGCGGCCAATACATAATTTTCCAACCCCCCATGTTAATGCCAAAGACCACATGGTGAAGTGGTAGGACAAATCCATGTGTGGAAGTTTCCACGTGAGAAGGAAGAGGGATGGTAAGCCTCAAGTGATTTGATGACCACTATACATGCATGAAAAAGGATTTAATAAAGCCTAAATTTGGTATCACTCCACTGAATGTGGGATTTAACCCACTACAATATTTATGCCACCCAATATGGGATTCTACACCCATCTACATACTACTGTTAGGATTTTAATAGTCTATAGTTAAGATGTGTAGCATTATTGTAGGGCCTCATTTTGATATAAATAGGGGATCCCTTGTATTGTAAAACACACACACTAAGACATGAAAGCTTATTAGTTGTTAAGCTTAATTGTGGGATTTGGGAGAAATAGTAATAGGGTAATTTTAATATAGTTGTGGGAACTATATTAAAATCCTAAAATTACTATAGGAAAATATTGTTTATTGGCCTATTGTTTTTTAGGAAATATTAGATGAAATATTTTTGATTGGGAGTATTTATAAACTACCCAATAGGCCCATTTAACCACAATAGTTTTCAATACGACACCTGGAGTATCGACTAGAGTGCCGAAGGACACAGGGAAGCAGTGGGAAGGCTGATCAAGTTCTAAAGGAGGTTGTGCATCAGGAAGCTGGAGAATGATTCAAATAATCATCAGAAGTTCTTCAAAGGACTGACATACTACTAGGCAAGTGGAAATTCCATTAGATTGTATTGTAAGAAATAACATTGTACTTAAATTTTTTTACTAGTGGAACGGTTCAAAAGAACCTAGAAACGTAGGCTATTGCCGAACTCCGTAATCAATAATGTGTAATTGTCATTACATTCTTGCATTTATTTTAAATTGATTACTTAAAAGGAGCAACTTGTTGGCAAATATTAAAATCATATAGGGGTGCGAGATCAGGTAGATAAAAACTTGACCATTTTTGGATTAATCACTTCATCACCTTATCTGTGTTTTGTTGTCACCTAAAGAGTTCATATCCATCTCATTCATACCTTTTCATCTTCAAATATCAATATGTTATTCATTCACAATAGTCGTTATCGGTCCAGTGACCACCATCGGTTATATCACCATACTGCCATCGGTTTATTGTTGTTTTGGTAATTTTTCCATAATAGTGTTTTATTCACATCCATCACTTTCTGTGAATTCCTCTGTCACTTCATTACATTTCTGGGTCTTTGATATCACCGTCAGAGTCTAGTTTCACTTTATTTCAGCTTCTACCACCAAATTTTTGAATATTTCATTTCTCCACTGTAACTAGCATCGATCCCTTGAGCAGCATCAATTACCCTCCAATACCGGCATCGGTTTCCTAACCAGTGTTTGATCTCTATGTTTTGATTTTTCAATAAAAAAAATGACTAATTTCAACTTTCTAGATCCATTCTATTCCATCTTTCTGTGTTTCTATATGATCAAAAAATCTCAAATTACCAGTTCTACTGTCAGTCACATGGTTTTTAACTTGTAGAAAATCCAACACTATCGTGTTTCACGCTAGCTGCAAGCCATTGCCACCTAGCCCATTGAACCTTTCCATTTCATCACCTATGGACCCTAACTAGCCTATTACCATACATACTGCTGACAAGGAGTTCACAAGACTCCTTGATGAAAAACCCGCTACACTGCAATATTAACTCTCTCACTCATTCACCCATGACTTATCTGGGTAACTTATATATGGCATGGATATATCTATTCCTCCCCACGTTACCCCCACTTCAACATAAACCACTACTAGTACATCATTACATGCTTCTACCTCATCGCTAATGGTTTCTCATCTTGAACCCACATTAGCGGTATATGTCACACCTACAAAAACTATCGTTCCCTCAACATTTTTTTCCCCTACAATGTATACCATATCATCATCCATTGCACTTAGTGTAGGCATACCTACATCAGTTGCTTCCCATGTACCTTTTTCATCCCATCCAACTCTGGTGTTGGCATCCCACACTCCCTTCCAAAACCTTGTCCTCTCCATCCCACGGTCTCTTTCACCAATCGCCATGAGAGTCTTTACGTCCATACCACCTATTTCATCTACTGCTTATTCTAGGTATTTTCCCACAACATCCATCATGTCCTATATTCGCTCATCACAGTTTTCATATTCGGCACCACCACATACTGGAGTGTCGTCCACATCATACCCATCTTATCTTCCCCTTATACTACAGGGGGTGATCCGTCATCATATCCCACAAATGATCTTATCAAAATGACACCAAGAAAGATACAAACATTAGAAGCATCTGTCTCCAGCTCACGTAACTCTCTGACATACAATGAGATTTGCAATGAGTCCATTCACCAAATTTCTCCAATTTTCCCATACCCTATACATTGGGAAATGCCAAAATTCAACCAATTCAATAGAAAAGAAGACCCAAAATATCATTTGTGGTCTTGAAAACATGTGTGTTATCTCATCACTCATGATGATGCATTGCTCCTATGAACATTCCCAATGTCCTTGATAGAACCCACTTTAGATTCCATCTTTTCATTTAATTAGGTAGCTCAAATTTTTCTAGACCACTTTTCTCTCAATATTGTCAAGAAGGTCACAATGAATGACTTGTACGCAACATGCCAATATGAGGACGAGCCTATCGTAGACTTTATCGCTCGTTGGCACGGCCTAATTAATCAACTCACATTCCAACTGCCTCAAACTGAGTTAATAGAGTTGTTTACTCAATATTTTGCTAGACACATCTTGCCAACTCTCCAAGTCCAAATTTTTTGTAAAATTGATGAGGCATTCATAATGGCCCAAAAACTTGAAATCCGCTCTATTGACGAGAAAAAGTTGCAATTGTGTAATAAAAATGCTCCCTTAAAAACCAATGATTCTTCTTCTTCATTAAAACTAAAAAATAATTATTCTAAAGCAAAATTATCTGCTAATGCAATGGTTTTAAAATACGGCCCTTCTTATCCATCCAACAAATCAAAACCTTCTTCTAATATTTCTTCTATTCAAACTTTCCAGTTCAATTGGGAATAATGAAAATATACTCCCATTGGAGAACCTTATTGTTCTGTTTTGGAAAAAAATTTGAAAGCTGGAGGAATCATTCTTCCACCCATCAAAACACATATTGGTTTTTACCCTTCATGTCCTATACCTGCATGGTACAAGGAGAATTATTACTGTAATCATCACCGTGTTAGAGGTCATAGTGACGGTAATTACATAGCTTTAAAAAACATCATCCAAGAATTGTTATATAATGGAGATCTCATCTTGGATAACCCCAATGCACCAGCTAACCAAAATCTACACATCTTTAAGAAACCATTTCCGAATCACACCCCATCATCTAACCAACCTGGTGAAACCTCAACTAATGGTACAAATTTTCATGAGGTCCATGCCATTTTTGATATCATACCAGCTCCTTTCACTCAGTTTCCTTCCATCCAATATATTGAGGAAATTCTTGCATGAGCTCCTCCACCCATGGAGGCACCAGTTTCATCCACTTCTCTACCCATGGAGGTGTCTACCTTAGCTTCTTCTTTAACCACAGAGGAGTCAGCCTTATCTTCAGATGCATCTATCCCACTCATCTCGCCACCTATTGAGAAACCCACATTACCCATTCTTCTACCTACTGAAGAGCCCAAAGTACTCTCTTCTTTAGCAATGGAAGATCCTATACAATCAGCATTTCCTCCTTCTCTTCCCACAGAGGACCCACTAGTGGAATCTCTTCTTGTTGGCGATAATTCTTTACTAATTTTTAAATACCTTTCCGATTTACTATCATCTCTTCTACCCATAGAGTCTGAAGCCAACCATTTCCATGTCTCATAGAAATTATTTACAGGGATTACTACCAAATCAACATCATCCCCCTCCACTTCTATTCCATTCTCACATTTATTTGACTGCTTGGATTATTTCAAAAATTCCATGCTGTGGGGATGTCTTCAGCTTCTTGTCTCAACTCAAATGCAGATGTTTTCCGCTGACAATTCCATGATCTATCTAAACGTGTTTAAGACAACCAAACCCACCATGCCAATAGTAGTCACCTATTCTTCATCACCCTCACCCAAACCTAAACCATTAACATCAACCAAACTTTTGCATATGCCTAAAACCCTACCTACACCCATACCTTCACCCACATCCAAAACCATTACCACATTGGGAGTTATGCTGAAATTAAGCCTAGTCCATCCTCTTGTCAAACTAGATTTAGCCATGTCCTCGAAATCCGTTGCCAAGACTATTTCCCCACCTGATAGAAAGACCTAAAATCTTAGGCCACATAAACTAGCTTCACCCACTACCTCTCTATCACCTTCACCACTTCCATATATCCTAGATCCACATCCATGAACCTTGGTCAAGAAACCTCCTACCATATGGAAACCAAAAGCACAGCAGCCCACTTCCTTGTCACAATCTTATGTTCTACCCATATTAACTACACAAACTACACCTTCACCATTACTTACATCCTTTATACCTCCCATACCTACACCACTTCCTATATCCTCATCATTACCCATGCCATTCCCTTCTCTTCGACTAGTCCTTTCCACATTGTCTCCTACCACCATCTTCACCACACCTCCATTATTACCTTGGCTAACCCATGTCCTTCTACCATTGGCCTTCCCTTCTACATCACACACTCCTACACCTTTACCTAAGAAGGTGAAACCCAAGCCGAAATCCCCACTACCTTCCAAAGAGGTAGTTAAAACTACATAGCCTTCAATAACTAGCTCACTAGCAATAGCTTTACCCAAGAAGGTGAAACCCAAACCCAATACCGTACTATCTACCAAATAGGTTATCAAACTTACTCAACCTCCAATTCCACCTCCAGTGATACCTATCCCACTGAATTCACCCAAACTTCCATCCAGATCCACACTCACTTCACATTATGATCCATTGGTAGGGTCTTACACCAATATCTTAGCTAACCTTTTGGAAACCTCTGTCATCACATTTCCACCACTTAGACCGTACGATCCACTCAAATCTAAACCAGAAGGGTTTGATGATACTAAAATTTTCTCTTACCATTGTGTGTCAGGGCATGATGTAGAAAAGTGTAAGGATCTTAAGACTATTCTTTTCCAACTATGTCCTCTTGAAGAAAACTTTTATGATGATGATCTTCTGGATGAGGACCCCATTCCACCTTCACCTATCACCATAAAACCTCACCCCATACCTATTCATCAACCTCCATCTCCACCTCCATAGCCCTTTTACTATCCTCTAAAATTTGAGATCAATGTGGTCTGCATTAGAGAACTAGCCAAAAATCCTCCAAAATGTAATTGTGACATACTCCTTTCATAGGACTCTTTTCCTTCACCACTTTTTTTCCCATCCTGTCACTACACCTTTCATGACACACCTTCTTCTTCACCTAAGATCAATATGGTTCAAGTTACCACTCAAGATCAGAAAGACTAAGGAAATGAGAAAACAACCAGCTCATCTGCTACATCTTTAGCTCACATTTTTTTACCACCTGCCCCTAAGGTCACCATCTGTGGACCTGCATACCCCATTTCTGATAGGGTTTCTCATCGTACAATGATCAAACAATTGCACCAGTCTCCTCTCAAAATGTCTTTGTATGACCTCATCCAACCTCCAAGTCTCATCGTCAAGCCCTCATTAAGGTCTTGTAATATATTGAGGTTCTACCTAATCACCCCACACCTGTCACAACCATTATCACTCCTTATCATGTGGTCACTCTCACCACTTTGCCTCCATCTTATGCTCCCACTACCATTCATCAAGTCTCCTCTCTTAGTTTCTCTGATGAAGATATTGTTCCTCTCTAATTAGATGATCTTGACCCTGCCCTATTAATCTCCATCTACGCTGATAATATACTCATTCGACATGTTATGATTGATGGAGGTGCCAGTATCAACATCATTTCCTCCCATACATATAAACAAATGTGCATCCCTACCAATTACATGCATAATAACCCAATTAGGTTGTGTTCATTTAACGATGCCATGAATTCCACCCTCAGCACCACCATTCTCCACATTCACATGGGCCCCCATGTGATTCCTCTATTATTCTATGTCTTAGAGGGGTAATTCTAATATAATCTACTGCTTGGCTGACCCTGGATTCATGTTATGGGTTATGTTCCTTCAACCTTACACCATTGTTTAGAATTTGAACATGAAGGGCACAACTATACCATTCCAGCCAACCATTTTCCATTCAATACCTGTAACATGTTTTATCAAACCAATGATTTACTTATACCAGTTCAAGTATATACCACCCCTACCGCTTCATCTTCATCCATTACCTCATCCACAACTTCTGTTGCTACATCTTCCACAACCAACTCCTCTATTCCCACTGCATCCACAACTTCTATAGCTGGACCATCAACAAACCCATATACTTCTCAAACATTTGATGCCTCTTCTTCCTAGTCATCCAGTGATTCAGCTATTTGAGCTACCCACATACCAACCACCGATCCTTTAGAAGGTTTTTTCAATGCCTTGGTCTGAGGAAGTACCGCCTTTATAACAATAACACATTCCTTACTCCTCAAGAGTATGGTAGCCTTCATTAACACCCATACTTTAATCGCTGAGTAGGTGAAGTTTTCCCATATGGTCCTCCTCACCTTCACACTAACCTACCATATGGGAACATGATTTTTCTACCTACTTTCCTGAGCCACCTTCCCAAACTCAACCATTTTCATCTGATCTCCAATATCTCACCAATCGTCACTTCGCCCACACCTTTATCCATCGTTGCACTTGGAAAGGCTTTGGATTTGGCTTCTATGAAAAAGGTCACTATACTTTCATTCCTTGCACCACCCATAAGCATAAATAACATAGTGGTATCATATTTTTCAAACCACCTTCCAAGAAGTCTCAAGTCAAATTCATAGAGGACGATAAACCTTCTCCACCCCATTCACCTACTTCACCAGCGGTCCCGCTCACCGGTGAGTGGGTGAAGGGGGTTCGGGGGTCCATTCCTCCTTTCTTTTTGAAGAACACCATTTTCATGGGTGGTTTATTAACCCATGGGTAATGGGTAACTGTTATGGGATCCATGTTATCTTGGGCCCATGGTTTTTCGGTATCCTGACATTGATCAATGATAAAATCACCTTCTATCGGATACCTCGTTCAATGTACTTATAAATAGATGAGACTATACAATAGAATTTACCTATGAGTGTGGAAGATTTTGTGATAGGTGAATGGTAATGTGCAAATTCTAAGTGCGATATTCGGGAGGGTTTGTTGAGCACAGCTCCAAACAACCATCTGAATAATTTAACCTATGAAGATTGTTGGCTTGTACCCATAAAATCTGAGCAAGTGTTCTTGGATAATATGTAGCCCACATTGGGTGAACCACATTAAAGCTATTGTCTTCGTGTTCCTGCATAGGATCATTTCTGTAATTCTATTCATACTTCTTAGTCCTATTGCCGATATGCCTAAGGAATTGATTCCACATTAGATCATGGTCCATTAATATCCTAACCATTCAAGAAGGCCCAACCTGTGAACTCATTGATGATCTAGGAAAAATGCATCCAAGCATTTCCCTACCTGATCTCAGGACCCCTATAGCGCTTATTTTATGTTTGCTGACTAGTTCCTACCTTTTAAGTAATCCCCAATTTAAAATCTAATGCAAGCATATAATGTCACCAAATTGCACAATGATTGAATCTAAGGAGTTCAACAATAGCCTATGTCTATCGAAGTTCTTTCATGACCATTCCACTAGTACAAATTGTAAGTACAATGTTATTTCTTACCTAGTATTAAACCTAACTAGTTGATTTCCACATCGGCCATGAGTATGTTATGCCAATCCTTCGAAGAACTTCTTGGATGATCAGTCAAATCATTACTCTCACCTTCCTGATTAACACAAACCTACCTTCGGAACTCGATCGACCTTCCCAGACGCTTCTACTATCGTCCTTCATGCACTCCGGTGGATATTCCAAGTGTTGGTGCCAAATGAAAAATAGGATATGGCTTCACCACATGGTCTTCGATATCATGCATAACATGGGGTTGGATGGATTTATATGGGCTGACCATCTTATGTTCTAAATTCACCCATTGTGTCGAGCCAAGTGGTTGGCAAGATGTTCATGCCACTACGTGGTGAGTTCAACCATCTAATGGGATAATATTATGTTACCCCATGCAACCTATAGATGTATGTCCCGATTGTTCTCTTGGGATAGCTATGCCTTAGCTGAAATGTAACTTCGTGTGGTGTTGCAGTGTATCTTGGCTAAAATCAAGGCTCGATTGTCAAGATTCCTCAATAGACTAAGATTCAATTTTATTTTTTTGTGGTGGCAAGCCACGTGGTACTTGATTCATCACTTTATTTCTCAACGTGGTGATCATTGTCATCCGTAGTCCTCATGGCGGCTCAAATAGGATCCTCTGCGTCAAATGGAAGTTGATCCTCTTACTGCCACATAAGCTTTTATATCATTAAAACAATACCTCGTCCAACAGACCTGTAGTGAAAACCTCTCTAAGTTTGCAAATGAACCCTCTTACCACATGTCGCAGTGTCTACTACAAACCATTATCGACATGGTTGACTAGAGTTGACTCATCACTGTTGACTGAAACATAGGGATCAAGACAGTTAACTATATAAGCTCCCATATGCTTTTAGATAATGAAACTCGCGTATACTCATAGTCGATGGAAACTCTATCCTAAAAATATTATTTCTAGCCACCTGACTACACCATTTAGGGACTCAACCATGGAAACCTTCATTGTCACCAGTACTTACCCCTTACATCCCATGATCACACCTAAGACCTACCAAAAGGAAAGGATTTTTGTCCCAAAAAGCTGGATCATGCATCTAGGACACATTTTTCTATGAATGTCGTGAATCTAGAAACTCTGCTAAAGGACAAACCTTTGCAGAAGTAACTTGCTATAGTATAACCTCTGGTATTTTCCTCTGGAACATTAATCTTCTAGCTTTGATAGATTCCATTCTGAATCCTTCGCTACCCTGTGGGTTGATGGGCCCACGATGCTTTTATTATGCTGACTCTTAATATCTGAAGAAGACCTACACGCTATCAACATGGTGCGGTGGCACAGGGGTAATCCTTAATCCTCTTGATGGAAAGGTTCTGTCTTTGATCTTCTATAACATATTTTCCCAGCATCCTAGTAACATTCCATAGAATACCAAGCACTTGTGCTAGGTAAGGAAACCACCATAGCTATGTAGATGTTAAGATCCGTTATCTGATATCGGTGATGGGTAATGACTAAATCAGTTGTGAACCAATTCAAGGTATTATACCAGGGTCTAACAAGAGCACTCTACACAGATATAAACACCACGTTCCAACCTGACTTGTCACATTCCCTTGATCATTATGAGCTTCAATGCCTTCCACACTCCACTAACAAATGTTACAGTCTACTTTCAAGACCTACCAATCTTCTCCAATGCATGATGCTAAGTCCGACTTGATCAACTACCATTCATGTTGTACAGGTCACAATGCACTCTACGTAGAACATCGTTCCAAGCCATTATCTTTTGTAGGAAGATCCTTTTGTTAAACTGATCCACATGACATATTAGGAGATATTCTGCTAGATTCACCTTGAATGGACTCTTTCACAGAACAAATTCTGCCTCCAGAACTCGACGTCGCAATGGACCAATGATGACTTCAACTCAAAGGTGTTTACTTACTACGGTCGTCAATGGGGGTCCTCTACAAAAAATTTGGATTTTAAAGCTGATACCTCCTGACACTGCCTTACTATTTGCGTGAAATCCCATGACACAATCTAAGGAAGCTCACAATGGGATTTATGAGTAATCATCTATCAATGGTCACTCAATATCGTTATTAGTGAGATCATGTACCCTTAAAAGGGTCTACTTTTTGAAAAACCTTAAACAAATACAATTGTAAGGAAAACTATGTCCTAATACATCATGCAAATTTGATCTGTCAAAAAAATGCTCCATTTTTGAAGTCTTTATACCTAATCACAGCTTACAGGTTACCAAAGACCTTATAGGAAAATAACTTCACAATGGGTTTTAAACCTCGTCATGAGAGATTAACCCTCATTACCTAGTGGCTCAATGTCATCAATGGTTCTTCAACACCACTGAATATTACATTAAATGGGTGGAATTGACACTCGTTTGTCTCTTTACTACTAGAAAAATAGCGCAACAATTTTTTTGGATTCATCAAACATCACATGCATCTCTTGGGACTTTAGAAATCTTGACCAAAATAATTGCCCTGATAAGGGGTCTTACTAATGTCAAGTATAAAAGAGTATGCAAACTCTGTGACACCTTTGACATTCAGGTCATTTTACTAGTGTGTCACCTTATCGGTTAGATCCTATACAAAAATTGATCACATAGCCGGGTCTTATTCATACACTCTACCTAACACAAAATTATTATGAAAGTAGTTGATAATAGGAGCAATAAGGATAATGCTCAGAAAAACCAATACAATAGCCTAAAAAAAGTCAAATTTATTTGCACCTTAGTATTTCTTACCTCCATAGTTGTAACACCTTTCTCTTTTGTCTACAGTACAAAGGTTGTCTTACCTCAATAGGTATCCAAATTGGATCACTTTGAGATCTCTCTCAAAGACATGCTCAATCATGATAGATTTTTCCAAGACCATTTGGTCCAACTGGAATGTATTGTAGACGAACTTAGTGTCAGGATATGGCTCAATCATCGTCAGGGATCATATGAGCTTGACATCTGCACTAGGATCATGCCTATGATCCCTGGGTACATAAATGAGTCTTGAAGTTTCACTGATCTTCATCCTTGAAGCAAGATGAACATGTCCCATCGCAAAGCTTAGATACTCTAGTAAACTGCCCAATTTGAATCTCCACTGGTTTGGACCCTATATCATTACTCATATCTATGGATCAGGTGCTTATCATTAATCTTCCCTCAAAGGTAAGCCTGAACCTAAGCCCCTCACTTCATTGCATCATCTACCATTCTATTGTTAAATAAATTACTATACCACATTTTTTCTATTACACGCTTGTCCCTTTAGTAACCATTCCTTTCATCTACCTCTTTTAAGGATCAACGACTAAACATGAATTGTGTGATTGTCTGTCACCTTTCAGATTTATCTTAAAAATTAGTACCACAGATCTACTCATGACATGATACTCATGGATAATTTTCATTCTTTTCAGGATGGAATCCCATGGTTTTAATCAATTAAAAACTTCTCTTTCATAGTTAACCTTTTTCGTGCAAAAACTTTTCCTTCACAAAAGAATCCTATACTCTTCTATAGTCTTGTCCATGACCTAAAAGTCCAAAAGTTCAAAAGTAATATATGGTATTTTCAAATTCAACTCATTGAGTCAAAATTATTACAAATAGATAGAATCTCTCAAAAAGGATATCTATCTTTCTATCTTTCTTTTATAAATAGACTTCTCCCTCGAAGGACAACTATAGAAATCTAGCCCTATTATACATAGTCTATCAAAAAAGAAGACTATTTTTGTAAAATAAAAATAAAATATTCTAAAGCTTCCCGCATCGATTAGCTTTAGGAAGACCTCAAGGAGTCATTATTTTCATCCCACATAGACTTCCCAAATCTATCGGTCTATAAAAAGTAAAAGTAAAAATAAAATACAAAAAATCAAGAAAAATAAAACTTTTTCGTCATGGAATTTCCTATTTTAGTTTTGGGTATCTTACAGAAGAGGCATGATGTATCACAACCAAGGTTACGCTAAACAAATCACTCCACCTCATCTTCCTTTATTTATCTTTGTATACCTACTCAAGGGACACGACATACATGTGATACTTCATGATCATGTAACTTCTTTCACTCTTGGAAAGTTCAAACATGTAATGCCTTGTGGTGCCTAGGTTCATAAGCCCATATTTGGTATGCTCATTATGGTCCTTGACACTTATGGAACATTTCTTCTCTTTTACTATTTGCATATTTTCTTACTTATTGATTCTCTTATACATGACTAGACCTTCGATACTTACTTTATGGGATTTCTTCTCCTTTTACCCACCTCAAATTTCCTCATCTGTTCTCATCAACTCACTTTAATAATTTTGCCTTACCGAAACAACTTAGACTCCACCATGCCTAAACAACTTACACTTTACCATGCCTAAACAATCTAGACTCCACCATGCCTAAACAAGCTAGACTTCACCATGCCTAAATCATCTAGACTTCACCATGCCTAAACAACCTAGACTTAACCATACCTAAATGACCTAAACTTAATCATCCTTAAAACTGACTGACCCATTCATCTACCTCATTATAATCTTCCCTATCTTATGGGATAACTATATTGGCATGAGGCCCCTTTTTCACCGGGGCTATGTAGGAAACATTCTAAGGGCATGGAGCCCTTGGAGGTTAGCTCGGCCACTCTTTCACCTAACCATTTCTCCATTTAAAACATGTCATAACCTAGTTATTTTCCATCTACACAATAACTTGGAAAATGACATATCACAAAACGTACATCATTTCATTATACCTGAATCATATCACATTTCCATGATATCAATTACTCACAAATTTAACCAAACCATATTTATAAGATATAATTTCCATAAAAACAGTAACTTGAAATTTTTTTACTCAACCATGCCTACCACAATTTCCATAAGGGTGGATTCTACCTTGTTTTACCCAAAATACGACTTAACCAACATTTGTTTCTCTTGACCAGTATCGGTCACGTGTCCTAGTGTACCATGGTCAGTTTATCTTAAATAGAATCAGATTCCCTTGACTGGTATCAATTAGCCTGTTTGAGCCTCCTACACTACTTATCACCATAATTGATTGCCCAAAACCCTTTTTTTCTTACCCTAGTTTACACCTAGCCTTATCACTCTACCTAATTGTCTAATTACCTATCACATAACTACCTGGTCATTTGGGGCATGTTATTACCTCTACCAGAGCCTTACCTACAACCTTACATCTTACCCAACATGCCTATGCCTATTTGACACTCGAATGTTTTTACTCGCTATACCTTGGGATGACGATACTCATGTTGTTTAGTATATTTTCCTTGCCTTATCTAATATCATGTCGTTTGTCTTGACCAAACCTTTTGGTATTTCTAAGCACACCTAATTCCCATTCTTTCACCTAGCCTTGTTGTGTTTTAGGACAATATCCTCTATGATGGATACATGAACCACATCAACCTTGTTTGGATAAAATTATCAAGATTTGATGATGTAGAGTTTGTGTGCTCTTCAACCTAGTACAATGTCACATTTTATACGCATGTGTGCATTCAAATGCCACTACCTATTCCCCAAAATGATATCACCATTACCTATACCTCATTGTTCCTCACTTTTTAATTTTATCAAAGCACTCACCGAATCAGTCTATCACTTCATAAGTTCTTGGTTTGAGGGGGATCACCTCCACTCATACTTAGAGACACCTAACCTTCACTCATATATAGAGCACCGAACTCCTTTTTTTGTCAGCGTTGCTTATCAATACAAGATATGAGATAAAAAGGGGAAAATTTAGACACCAAATTTGGGTCACACACCCCTCAGTCCCTTTCAATTAATAAATGTAACACATACACCTAGCCATAACCCCTTTACCCCACATTGATATTAATTTAATCACTTACAATTGAATTAATATTCATCCTCATGTTATTAATTAATTTTATTATTTTAATTAAGTTAATTTAATCCTCACACATCCACCTTATCAGGACACCTCACCCTAGACCTATTCTAGAGGTATTTAACTCACAATGACCAAGTCGTACCTCTCATCTCACTGAGTCATCACTCCCAATGTTGAGTCACCACTTGACCTAACTAAATGAGAATTCTTCCTAAACCTAACTAGAATTCTTTTATGATCTTCCTATATTTTCTAACAATAACTGCACTTCACTAAGAATACCCAACTTGGAAAACATGCCAAATATGGGAAGATATTCCTATTTTTGGTAAAAAGGGACTATTTAACCATAACCGATGTTAGTTTATCCTCGGCCGATGCCGGTTACCCAACCACCATCGGTCACTTTATCTACACTTTCACAACTCTTCACCTAGGTTGGCCATTCAGTTATTGGATTCTTATTACATTCAAGCACGAATCTTACAGACCTCCTACATCCAGATGACGTACACACACAACCACAATGTAAGAAAAGTAGCCACTTCTCCTTCCAGAGCATTGGAATATTCATGGGAGAACACAGATTTCACTACCATGGCACTAAACCCAGCCATCTCTTCTCTAATCAACCACCAACCATCTCCATTCACAGAATCTTAAAAAAACCAAGTAAGTATTGTGATCTTCATCATTTTTTCTTATTCAAGTGTAGATATCTTATTTCTTTATGTATTTCATTTCTTCAATTACCTGCATATCACCCTCTTCCCACCAACTCACTATTCAACCATCCCAAGAATTTTCATCCTTCTTAACCACTTTTTTGGCATTCTTGAGTCTTCTTATACATATTATAACCCTATCCACACCACCCTCACTCTCTGTGTAATCACAAAGAGGATTTCTAATAGTTTATCCCATATTTCCCCTGTCGGTGTTGGTTACCTAACCACCTTCAATTCCTCTCCTATACCATCATCGATCACCTGAACAATACTGGTCTTTGTGGCTAATAATATTCTTAGACCAGCTAGCCTCCCATTCACCCAAACACAACCCATACCTTAACCCACCAATCTTAGATCCTTACCAGACCCTTGAAAAAGCTTCCTGACCTGAAAAAATCTTAGTTCTAATTAGATTTAGTGTTATTTTTTATATCTAGCATAAAATCTAGTTCATTGTGTGTATGAGAAACCTAAATCATTACATTGCAATAGGACCTATTTATTTCAGTTTCACGTTTACATTAAATTGTTATTAAATAGTGGATTAATAAACCTTTCTACGAAGCACCACACTTCTTGGGTCTAGCATACACTAGGTAGTCCACTGTCTGGTGTTATTTAATACTCTTTTTGTGGTCTTTCTTTGCATTTACAAGTAGTCCTTCCTAGAAAAAAAGGATCTCTCTACATTTGACTTGGATAATACCAACAACACGTACATTCTACCTTCCACCTTCACTTCACAAGTATTCCTCCTTAACCATTTTACCCCTATTTGTTTCATCCTAGAAAGCATAAAACTTATTTGTGAAACAAAGGGAACCTTCATATCACATATATAATTGAGCACATCTAACCAAACCCTTAACTATCTATATGGAACACTCCATGGGTCCTTATCTAGATATCGGGAACCCTATATAGTTCAGGGATGTGGCACCTCTAGGCTCATATATCCAGGGGCCATAGTTCTACCCACCTATATCTAGTTGTCCTCACTGACCGGAACCAAAATTTCCTTTCTTACACCCTCAATCAAGGACAACACTCCCCATATATATGGGATAACACTCATTGAATACTGAATACATGCTTATAAATGAGTATCTTGGAATCTTTGTTCCAACAAAAGATCAGTTCCACCCTTTACTCTATATAATAGTGTAGTTGGTATAGTTATGTTATCCAATCAATCCCCTTGTAGAGATCTATATCTATCTATATGGTGTTCCAACACCTCAATTGTTAAAGTTAATAATATTTAAGTTGCCAAAATTCTCATGCCATAACTTACTAACCTCATTTGCATGAGTGAGAAGGAAATTAGGCATAGAATCAAAAGTAAAGTGGGAGAAGGTGTACAACCATAAATAGTGATCTTCCTTTCCCTCAGCCATTACAGAGTTAGAGTGAAGCTTATGTATAATCACTGAGTTAGGAAAAAATTCCACTCGCATTCCTTCACCAAGGTGAGTAATTTTGTAAATCGATAGGAGATTGGTAGAGTTATTGGGAACACTAAACAATTGGCTAAATGTTCCACCATTCATCTCTATCGATCCATTACTAGAAATCGACACTGTAGTGTCATCACCCAATGTGATTTGGGACATGCCACATGGTTTGATGTTGGAGAACTTTACATGTGGAGAGGACATGTAGTGTGAGGCACCATAATCAATAATCAATGTTGATGAAGTTGTTTTAGCTATAAGGTCATTTCCTTTATTTTTCTTAGATTTTGACTCATTTTCTTGTGAAGACTCACTCTTTGGAGCATCTTGTTATATAGACTTAAGGAACACTTTATGTATTCTTCTCAAGTAAATGAGTTAAGTAATTGATTTTTTTTTTCTCATACACTAATGCTCCTCATGGCTAGTCTTATTGCAATAGGAACATTTACACTATTCTTTCTACTCTTTATGCTTTGAAGTGTAATCGTTCATGTTAGGTTTGGTTTGGGCTTGGTTGGTCTTGGTTTCCTTCTTAGGTTGGTTCTTTTTCTCTTTCTTCTTTTTTTATTTTATTTCTTTTACCATTACATTCTACAAGGGCATGTGACTTGTATTTGAGATTCTCCATTTGAATGAGTTTTTCCTAGACTCGAATGAGTTGGGACAAAAAACTATCGAAAGATGGCATTTTCCAAGTACTCCCCAAAGAAACTTTCATGTCATGGAAATTTGAAACAAATATGGTGTATTTGGGACCTAACTTAGAAAGAATCAACAAGATCAACTGGGAATATTTATTGTCCACAATACATTCCTTTAGAAGTAATCTAGTGTGGATGAACTTTGAGAAGAATTTATGTAGGTTTTCAATATCACTAGGATTTAATCCTAGTATTTTGTTTCCCAAATCATGTGCTCTCATGTCATATTGTGGTTCAAACATATCTTTTAATATTTTCCACGCTTCATCAGGTGTTTCAAATGAATCAATAGGGAAGAGAAAGTCGGGAGAAACAACCATACATAGAAAACCTAAGGCTTCATCACATCAGTTTAGCCACTTAGATTTTTTAGACTCATCATTAGGTTAAGTCTCAGCTCCCATGGTGATGCAAAATAACCCTTTACCTCTATTTTAATTACCATTTTTTTATATCCATTCAAAAAATTTGAACAAAATGAGAAATGGAATTGAAAGAACATCCTTCGCGAAGAGAGATAAAAAAGGAATGCATAAAAAACAAGAAAAATGAACACCCTAGAACAATATTATCACCCCTTGATTTCAGCACTTTATAGTTTAGTTTATTGATTACAATCATTTGCAAATGTGTGTAGTGAAATAGCCATTTACTCACCTTTCAATTATCAAAATAGCGCGCAAGTGTGGAGACCACAATCAAGTTTCAGAGATCGTGAAAGATTAGCACTGTAAGAAAGCATAAAATGAGCTAAAAGAAAGAGAAGGGGAGAGAAAAACATAGTTCTAAGTGAGAAATAATGTCTTATGTCATAGTAGAAAACCCCTTATAGAAAGACTATGGCGGACACACTCACTAGTCGAAAAATAATAAAAATAAGGATATAATGCAAAAGGGTGCTCAAAACAAGCCAAAACGATATCTAGGATGTAGGAAAATATCCCAAAAGGTGGAAAATGGATTGAAAGAGGGCTACACACTCTAGAAATGATTATCAACAAAAGGCATCTAATAATGCTAGTTTACGCACTTTTAGTTTTCCCAATTAATTTTAATTTTAAAAATTAAAGGGATTAAAAACACAAAGAAATAATGTTAAAATTGATTAATTACCACTAATTAATAATTAAATCCCTTTAAATTAAATTAAGGTTCCTAATTATCCCCTTAATTAAATTAATTCCATAATTAATAAAACCCCTAGCACCTAAACAACACTTACCCTTTTTAAGTAAATACCTATTAAAATTAATTAAACTAAGTTAAGAAACTTAGGTTAAAAAATTATATAGCTTTAAGCATGAAGGGGTTTGCTAGGTAGACAACTTAGGAGACATAGTCAAAAAGGGGTAGGCTAGCTTGTTGGAGGCTCAACACGTGGTTGTGTGTTGGGAGTTAGGATCTAGGGGTAATCCAAGCTTTGTGACCAAGGTGGAAGTATTGGACTAGGTTGGATAAGCTCAAATCAGGTACAACATTGAAATGGATGGAAGGTAAATGTAACACCAAAGAGGGTGAGCAAATCCAATAGAAGGGCAAGGGAACACAAAGACACAACGATCATAGAGCCAAAGTAGGTGTCGATGAAAAATAAGAAGAGTATAGGAAGGGTGATGTTAGGGTAAGGTGAGCATGGCGAATAGGATCACAATGGGCCGAGGTGATCTCGTTAAGTAGCTAAAGTAAAATGGCCGAGGGAAGAAACCAAACACAAAGGTTAGGAGTTAGGTTCATGAAAACCAGATAGAGATGTAGATGTAGCCAAGACAACTAGAATAAGGGGATCACTGAGCCATGTTCAAGGCACAAAATACAAGTGAGATAGGTACAGGGCAGCGTAGGTCAAATTTGAGGAGCACAGAGCTCACAAGATAACTCATGCGATAGAGTACGAGTTGACCGTGAAGGTGAAGCAGGAAGAAAATTCGAGCCACACAACAACAAGTACTTAACTCGTTAAGTTATAACACATAACTCAATGCCAAATAATATCTCCACTTTTTATAGAGATCACCGAGAAAGATAAATATCAGTTGAGATGGGTGATGGAAAATGTGGAAGAAGTAGGGGAAAATGCAGAGCATAACATGGTAGTAGGCAGGGGTGGATCCAGTAGAGAATTTTTTTAATAAATTTTAATTTTTGTAATGAAAATAAATTTGATAAACAAGAGAATAGAACCTACCTCCAAAATAGATTTCCTTCCAAAGTTAGTTATAGCTAGATAAATTTGGTGGAGAAAACCCTGAAAAATGCACATGCACAAAACCCAAGACAAAAAAAATCCAAAAACATAGACTATTAAGCCACTTAGTAAGATTTCAAAAAAAGATCGAATAACTTACATGAGAAGTAATAAATAATGAAACCAAAAGCAATTAGCAACCAAAAATGAATGAGTGCACATTTATCAAACAAATTCTCTAATATTATGTGATATTATTCTACAAGGATAAATGTAGAACCCCATGCACGTTAAAGAGGTTATACTCTAGTGGTGACGTGAACAGTCAAAGTAATCAACAAGAAATTGAATAAGCAAGGAAAATAATGCATACATTAAATAGGTATACTCATTTTCATAGATCTAAATAAAAGGGTACATATAAGAGTGATGCGTAACTCCCATGCCTGGAAAATCATTCCCTCCATGAGGGAAAGAGGAGTTACAATTCTAAAATGGAATGTAACTCCTATAATGCCACTGCGCATATGAAAATGACAGCTTTTATGACAGAATATTCCATGTGTCATATAACTCCTAAGACTTTTGATATTGACAAGTGATATGACTTAACACATGAGGTGGAAAATATATCGAGTCATGGCGAGGAAAATCACACATACCAATAGTTTGGATCTACCATATTTCATCATCATTAACATAGGTTTCATTATAGCTTGTCATTTTTGAGTTTTAGTGATTAATTTCATATAGTAACATTAAATGCTAAAATATACTAAAACAAAAACATCATTTATAATTCCAAGACATTAAGTTCTTTGATCAAAGAAGTAGTTGAGGAAGATCATATTCAATTATAGCATTCATCTCCACAATGAAGGAAGAGCATAACCTCATCCTGGATAATCTTCTTTTGATCACACCTTCTCTCTCTTCTTTTCTCTCTCTAACATTCCATTTCACCATTGAGAAATACATTTTGTAAAACTGACTTAAGTCACTTACATTTTATATTTATTCATTGAGATTTCATTTTAAGTTGAAAATTCACATGGGAATGTGAATAGTCACTTATTTATGCTATAAATTGGAATGCTCTCTCCATTCCAAGAGATCAATTTTTGTTCTCTCTACCATGTTGTAATTCTTCTATTTCCTACATAGAATTTTCCCTTCATTATCCCTTTTTTCACTCGGCCAAATGTATGTCAATTTTTTAAGGACATAAGGACTTTCTGCCTTTTGGAATGAAATGAAAATTAGTAGTTGAACTTTGTGTAAATTTCTGTTATTGTTTAATATTATATTTATAAATTATGTGTTTTTATATGTCTTCTGATTGAAACTGAAAATCTATTTGGATTCTAGGCAATGAAATAAGATTTCATCTCATTAATATAATTCTCTTCATTTTTATCTCCTTGCTTAACTAAAATTTTCCCATTGTCTCAGATATTGTTGTAGTCACAATAAGGGTGTTTTTGCACATTCCATGGTCTATGACCACCCAAGGAGATAACTTAGTGTACATATTTTTTATATTACAATAAATGGGAACTGCCCCATCTTGAATAAAAGGGAAATATTTCCATGAGCATTGATGAAATCCATATTTTTTCCTTGACAATATTTTTCCAACAAGGTTTAAGATACAACCTTGGCTGCTAGTCAACTAGGTTGACCTTATTTTAATTATATCTAGGTTCACAAGTCATTACAATATAATGTGTCCATTCTTGAAAGAATATGTGTTCCTATATGCACCCAAAATTACATGTGCTACATTGTTGGAATACTAAAAATCCCAAATGATAGTAAATTCTTTTCCATAATTAAATGATGAAATATATGAATTATTTCTTATTTACAACATGTTTATGTGGCTTACTCTTCCTTACTTAGCAGATCCTTATCTTTTCTTTCCTTCGCTAATGTTTTTCACCCCCTTTCCTTAGTGTTTTTTGCAGACACCTAAAATATGCTTACACTTAGCATTTCCTCCAATTCAACTGATCAATGACACTTCCTTAATTCCCTATTCTCCGCTCCATTCTTAGATGCCCATTCACAACACTCTTTTGGTTTTATTCCTCCTATAATCATCTAATTGGGCTAATATCTCTCTTATTAGCTAGACACCTCCTTTCGACCATTCAGAACATTCCTAGTTCTCTCTAGATCACTTCTATTGGCTTCCTAGGCTATCTATCAGTCACAAATGGTTAATCATACTAGCCTAATCCTAGATTAACTAAGCCTAAAGAATGTTTATCCTAATCTAATCTAAAATTTCTTTTTGGCTTACCTTTAGTCCCACATGCACCCAAATTCCAAACTCTCCCAAGTCAAAAACTATAAATAGAAGGCTAAGCCTACCCTTAAAATAAAAATACCTTGTTTACATAACAAAATATCTCAAGCACTTTGGAAAGGCATTAGAAATAATTTGTGATAGCTTTAAGCTATAAAAAATTTAGATCTTGGCCATACTCCATTGTTAAGAGCTCCTCCATCTTACATCCATAAAATCCAAATCTAGTTAGTAAGGGAAGATCTAAGCTTGGCCTTGTAGCCAACTTGAAGAGATCTCTTTGCTATTTTTGGGAGTAAACAACACACAATTTGATTGCTTAGAATCTAATCTACGTTCACTTTCAGTAAGCTTTCTAAAGAGTAGAATAAACTTAGCATGTTGCTTGTCTAATTCATAATGTATGATTTTGAAGTTCATTTATTTATCTCTTATCTTGATGGTTTAGGATAGGTTTGATTAGTTCTTTGAAGTTAGTAGGATTTAGCTTCTTTTCATAAGCACAAAAATTTATACATGAACACATTTTTCTTTTAATTTATGTAACCACCACAATGGTTACGTAGCCACCGGTATACCTATAATAGAGGTTACACAATCACCGCGATAGTTTTGCAACCATTGGTTTGTGTAAAATGGTGGTTCTATGTGTTTTAATTCGAGAATTAAAACACCCAGTTTTGTACGAGTGTTGCAAGTTTATCATTACTTTTCTCAAATGTTTTTCAACCAATTATCATTATTTTGAGCTTGTTAAATGTGTATGAGTTTATTCTTCTTTACTTACTATTCTTAGTATGTTGATTTCCATTTGTGTGGATGATTTGGAACTTCTTGATTGTTAAGTGTGATGGGCCATTTCCCTCCAAAATTTCTATAAAACCAAGATTTTTCCCGAAGTATTGGTTTGAGTATCTTGAAGTGAATTACATTGTTAATCTACCAAAATATTGCTAAGAAGCACACAAGTAACTCAGATATTTTCCTTATTACTTCATTTCCTTAATTTGAAATAAGCTATCCTAAAACCATTCAACTCCAGCATCTTGATAACTTCTTCTACTACCAACTAGCACAATTCTCTAGACCGTTTAGATTCATCACTGGAAAAGAAGTTGAGGGGATAGAGAAAAGCAAAACCACCTTTGGATAGTGTCACAATTCTATGTTTCCATGTTAGGGGTGTAATTCAATTCTTTAAAGCTTTCCTTTTAATTTAGATTTTATATTTCTTTGTCAAATCAATAGCTTGTTTTAACAGAGTAGAATTTGCAAGTATTCATTGTAAGTAGCTTCTTCTGATATCTCTTTCTCAACTTAACTATGTGGATTTTCTTGGGAAAGGATTTGGAGGAAGTTATTTTACACATACTTATTCATTTATTCATATTAATGCACCATTAGATTTCATTTCATTTATTTGTTAGATTTAAATACACACATGAGAAAACATTCATTGATATTTTCCTTCTTTCTTATCCCTGTGGATCTGTAATGGAAAGGATCTTGAGGAAGCTTCTGTGTCTGGGAACTTTGTTGTATTTCTTCACAAAATCAATTTTCTATGTAATCCACTATTTCATCGGGGAATTTTAGGGGAAAGAAATTTCTTATGATAAGCATCATTTATTCCCATGATTTTGAGGTGAGGCTTTAGAAGAAATAGTAGATAATCCAAAATTGCAAATCGGAAATAATATGTTGTTAGTTAGATTAAGATTTACTTTTCAACAATAGAGGAATATCCACATCCGACCATTCCTTATTTATTTTATTTTAGAATAGAAGTATTTTTATTTTAATTAGTAACAATTTCCTTTTATCTATAACTTTCATTTATTTATTTATCTTTTACTAGAATATCCAAAAACATAGTTTAGAAGTAGTTTATCTTTATTTATTTATTTACATTTAAAAGCTTCACTTAAAATACCAAAAAGAAGTAGATTAATTTGTTTTACACTTTCTTAATTAATCACTTGCATTAAAATTTAATTAAATTAAAAGGAGAGTAATAAAAAAAAATTAGTTTAAATTTAGTTACATCATTTGTTTAAAATAGGAATCCAAATTAATTATATTGGGAATGAACAACCCCTAAGTTTCCATAGAGGCCTAGGTTACCTGACCTTAACTTAAGACCCCTTTGGTTTCTTTTGTGTTTTCTTTGTTTCCATAGTTCCTTGGTTTTTTCCCACATAACCATTCAAGGTCCATGTCAACCAATGCGTAGAGTTTGTGATCCAACTGTGTCTCAACCAAACATCAACACACAATTGACTGATATTGACCAGGGCCTTAGACAACTTATCTTTTATACTACCCTAGTCCCACCTACCATCACCATATAGTTGATTGATTTGAACGATGAGTTAGATACCACTAAAGTGTTCTAGGAAAACCATCCAGGTAGAGATTAGACTTTTCCTTACCTCATCGTTCAACATATATTCATGACCCTCTTCGGAGAGGAATTTGTTAATGATGAAAGATAGTTTCCCCATGTTCCACAACTTAATATGATCTTATTTTGTTCCACTGATATTGATCATGACTTACGTACGATGATCATCCTTTATTGTACCATTACCCCTAAACAAGTGAGATAGGTGTTTCTCTATCTCAATAAACAAATACCCATTTTTCTAGTTGAGAACATTAATTTTCCTTGATTTATTTTCATCACTTCCACCTATTCCATCCACATTCTATTTATACATCTTATTACCATCCCATTCATTCCATTTTGGATGTCCTAGAATGACCTCAGGAGGTCACGCACGTCTAGGAGTCACTTGTTGATTCTCAGGCGTATAAAATTGGTGTACCTAACATGAAGGACTAGTTCCTTTTCATTTCGTCATTTATTTCCTTTCATCAATTCTTCTCCTCTCCCATTATTCTACGGGTATTCATACACCTCCCAAATATGTCAGGTCAGGAATAGGGCAGGCCCATCTTGGGTCTCGAAACCTATTATAACCAAGTGGGTATGCAATAATCACCCTATTTGTTAGGGTGGGCCTATAATTATTCACAGAATTTACTATCTCCTCACACACTCTCTCCTCAAGGGTTTAATATCAGTTTAATGGTTAAGATTAAGGAGATAGACCAACCTAACCATAGTGCACAACTGAAGTTCTCCAACTCTAATAACATGACATTCATGAGAGAAAAAGGGTTTTATCCATGGGTCTTTTCCAGACCTCAAATAAACATGTAATTTGATTCCTTCCATTCTTAACTATCACCAAATGATGGGCTTCTAGTGTAACTCACCCAAAGAGGTGACTATCTTAATGCTATATATGAATCCTTGGAGAGGATACAAAGATATAATGATGTTATTATTTAGAATAACACTGCCACCCGTCCTCAAAAAATACCAATTTATAATAGGGTATCATGTATTTTTGCAACCCAAAAAGGCCCATCAGATGCCTAAAATAAGTACATCACCTTCACCTGGTGATGTGATCTTGTCATTAGTGGGTAGGATTAAACAATTAGAAATTTCCTAGGCCCCGCAGCCTACATAATTTTTGGGTTCAAATAATAGTTCCCATTACATGCAATAACAAGGTTACACACCTTTCAAAAATGCCTATCAACAATCACCTTCTCCAACCTACTTTGGTGCTCCTAACCTAGGATTCCTTCTTACAGGATCAAGAACACTAGGTATGGCCCCTCATCCTTCATATACGTATCCAACACAAGGTTCATCCAGATGTGCATTCTCAAATTCCACCCCTTCAAAAAATGTGACATTCCATGGTTTCACACATACAAACCCATATCCTAGTTTTGTTCCTCCCTTTGTGTACATGTATTCCAATATCCTCTTATGGATATGTATTATTTTCCTAGATCTTACGCTCATTAGAAATGGGTTTCTTATGCCTCGACCATTTTCTATGATGTGCCGTATCAAAATCCAATTTGACCTCCACCCCCTCATCAAGGTTCGTCGTATGCAGTGGGAATGTACTCTAAGTACCTAAAGGAACCTCTAGATTTCATGATACCATATTTCATGCTCCTACATCCATTTTTGAACCTCCCAAAGTTAAAGGGGGAGGGAGATCAAAATGCCCATATAAAGGTATACGCCACTTCCATCATAGAGCTACCCTTGGGATGTAGTCATTGTAAAAATAGTTCCTAAGAATCTTGAGGGAATTGATCTAGATTGGTACTACAGAATCTCATAGTCATTTATCCATTCCATCAAGAAACTCATACGAGTTCATTAAGGCTTTCAACATGAACAAGTTATTGAGAATGTGGATTAGATAATTCCTACATATCAAACAAGAGCATAACGAGTATGTTGTCACTTCATCCAAAGGTAGTGATAGGTCGTTTATTATTCTACTAGTGCTTCAAACCATGGACCAAATGGATCTTTATGATTTGTTCCTTCATTCTCTGAACTAGGAAATCAAGGAGGAAGTCAAAAAGCTACCTATTTAGGGATATGAAGAAGTATAAGAGGGAGCCCTTCTTATTGGGTAAGTTCATGGAAATGGGGGGCCAAAAAGTGGACAAAAATCTATTTTTAGGCCATTTTGGCCATACCGCGCTCGTGTTATGGCTCGATTGTGTTATAACGTGATAGAGAAAATTCATGGTCACGTTATAATGTGGGTGTGTTATGGCTTGGTAAACCTGAGAAATAACGCGAGCGCATTGTAACACAAGTGTGTTCTTGTTTCCTATGTGGCATATATGTTTATGGGAGGAATATATTTACTAAAATAAATGGTTTAAGTATAAGAACTAATAAAGTGTCAATATTAATAAAATAAAAACTTATTTTAGTAAATCTAATAAGTTAGGATCACTCTACACCTTATGGAACTAGTCTCACAGCTCAATTTGTCACGGTTTAGAAGATAATTTTTCATATTCTAATTTTTTTAGTACATAGGTCTTTTTAAGGATTTCAGAATTCAACCTAAAGGTTTTAGGGTTTAAATTATACCATAAATATTTTTTTGTGAAAGAATATAGTCATTCTTTGGGTTTTGGGGTCTTCTTGATTGGTCACTGACATTTGTAGGATTTTTAGATGTGTCAAAACTATATATTTTAAACCTCACAACTCTCAAAAGTAGTAGTAATTGATTGAATATATGGACTCATGCAATTCCTTATAACATAAAATAAATCAAAATACATATGTAAGTTTTTATCGATTCAGATAATCAAGGGAATGGTCATCATGAGGTTTGTGAAGGATCTGAAACATCATTAGCTGATGCACAACTCCAACACATTTACATGTATTCGTCAACTCATAACAGCCAATTTCAATCATTCTCATTAGTATCTTGTTATTAGAAGTATTTTACACAAGCTCTATAGGCTCAAGTATGTAAAAATGGCACAATCAACCTAAAAATCACCCTTCAAACCCCCATATCCTGCTCTCACATTTTGTATACTAGCCTAATGAACTATTAAAATGACTCATTTTCTTATAAAACCTCATTTTTTCAGACTTCCATTTCATTCCTCTCACTAGATTTAAATTTCGTAAACCCTAAACCCTAAAACCTAAAACCTAAACTCTAAACCATAAACCCTAAACCCTAAACCCTAAAACCAAAAACCCTAAACTATAAATCCTAAACCCTAAACCCTAAGCCCTAAAATATAAAACCATAAACCCTTAAACTTGAACCCTAAACCCTAAACATTATACCATAAGCCTTAAGCCATAAACCTTGAGCACTAAACCCTAAATCATTTTTTAACACACTGAACCCTAAGCCCTAAACCCTAGTCCCTAAACCTTATACCATAAACCGTAAACCCTAAACCCTAAACCATAAACCCTAAACCCTAACCCATAAACCCTAACCCATAAACCATAAACCATGAGCCCTAAACCCTAAATTATAAAATATAAACCCTAAACCCTAAGCCCTAAGTCCTAAGCCCTAAACTATAAACCCTTGAACCCTAAACCCTAAGCCTTAAGCCTTAAACCCTAAACCCTAAATATTAAACCCTGAACCCCAAAACCTAAACCCTTGATCCTAAACCTTATTTTTACCACCTTGAACCCTAAAACCTAAACCTTAAACCATGTTTCCTAAACCCTAAACCATAAACCATGATCCCTAAACCCTAAACCTTAAATCCTAAACATTGAGTCATAAACCCTAACCATTAAACCCTAAATCCTAAAATGTGATCCCTAAGCCCTAAACCATAAACCCTAAGCTGTAAAAAATGAGCCCTAAAACCTAAACCCTAAAACTTGAACCCTTAACCCTAAACTCTAAACTTTAAACCCTAAACCCTAAATCCTAACTCCTAAACCTTGAACCCAAAAACCTAAACCCTAAATCTTAAATCCTATTTTTACCACCTTGAACCCAAAACCTTAAAAACTAAACAATGCATCCTAAATCGTAAACCCTAAACCATGAGCCCTAAAACCTAAACCCTAAACCATGATCCCTAAACCCTAAACCCTAAATCCTAAGCCATAAAACCTATACCCTAAACCCTAAACCTTAAACACTGAGCCCTAAAAACTCTCAATTTCACTCTCACTTTCTTTTCCTCTCACACTCTCACTAACTCTTTCTTTATTTTGAATCAAACAAACTTCAATTTTATTAATGACTCGACTAAGAGGGCATGAAAAACACAAGGAAACTTGGAGATAGTTTAAAATATGTCTAGTCTATAGTAGTGATTACAAAGTGAAAACTAGTCTTGATCTTCTATACAAAAAGGATTTGAAAATATCATATATTTCTATTAGGTATCGTGAGTGAGTTGATATTTTTGAATATCAATATTAGGACCATATTTCCTATTCTCATGCCTAGAACCATCATTGAATCTGCTTTTACAACTACCTATTTTATGAGAGGTGAGACAAGTAAGTAAATGGATATGACATCTACCTTGTGCCTTGAAATTCAAATTACGAATATCTACCAAACTTGTTTCTCCCCACATATACTTACACTCTTGGATGTTGATTTATTCACACTCTAATTTTTTTTTCACATTTCTCATATTTCCATGTATGGTATTATGCAAGAAAGGATGACCCATTGGAATTTGGAAAAAATAACCATCGCAACACAAAAATTAATCTCAAAAGAAATGGAAGAAACATAAAGAATATACCAACTGGAGGTGTAGGATTAGAACCAAATTTCCTGTAATATCTTCTCCTCTCGAGAAAGAGAAAGATATTTTGCTATTGGAATGGATAATTTTTTTTGATATAACTTCCTTAAGTGTTCAAAATAATCATATCAACAAGGGAATGGATAATAACACATAGGGGTTATCAATAGCCTAGTAAATCTTTCTTGTTTAGTTTTGAATGGGAGTCATCTGGTCTACGGATTAGTGACCTTCCATTCATTGATAATTACTTTTATGATAAACCAATGGATGCTTTCAAAAGTGTCTTAAAAAATATAGGGGTATTTATCAAGCCTAATGAAGAGTGTGATGTGATTTCCAAATAACTTGAAATGCATACAGATTTAGAGGTCATAACATGAATTTAAAAAAAATCTCTATCATTATAAATGGAAGCCAAATAATGGTGTCTCCCTGTATCAGAGGGGCGAGGACTACTAGGTTCTATGGCAGGATTGGAAATTCAGGAATCATTGAGTGTCTAAATCAGAATGTTATGGCATCTAGAGAAATATTTTCAAATATTGGAGTAATGCATCTTGGAAAATAAAATTGAACCTTAGAAATCCTCTCAAATAGCTAGCTTAGACAAGAACTGGACATATCAAGCCACGTTCTTCGAATGAAACCTTCATTCCTAATAGGTTGGAACTAAAAGAATTATTCAAAAGAGTGCAAAAAAAATTATTTGAATTTTTCTTAGATATCTAGCATTTACCTCCTTCAAAATATCAGTAAATGAAAGGCATAAAATTGTGATGACTATCTGTAAATGTTATTCATACAAATAAAATGAACCCTTTTCAGTTGAATACTCCCTGTCAATAATAATAATAATAATGGGTAAGATATAGAACATTACAGTGAGTGAAACCCTAAACCCTCAAACCTGAACCCTAAACCCTAACCCCTAAAACCTAAAACCAGAGCCATAAACCATGAACCCTAAACTCAGAGACCTATGCCCTAAACCATAAGCCCTATAACCTAAAACCTAAACCCTGAGCCTTAAAACATAAACCCTAAACCTAAATCCTAATCCATAAACCCTAAACCCTAAACCTTAAAACTTAAATCCTAAGCCATCAAACCTAAACCCCAATCCCTAAATCTTGATCCTTAAACCCTAATCCCTAAACCCTAACCCCTGACCCATAAACCTTAAACCCTAAACCTTGATCCTTAAACCCTAAACCATGTGTCCTAAACCATAAACCTTAACCCTTAAACCTTAAACCTCAAACCCTAATCCCTAAACCCTAAACCCTTAACCCTAAACCTTAAAATATGAGCCCTAAACCCTAAACCCTAAACCCTTAGCCCTAAGCCATAAACCCTAAACCTTAAGCCCAAAACCTTAATCCCTAAACACTAAGCCCTAAACCCTAAATTCTAAAACCTAAACCCTTAATCCTAAAACCTAAACTCTAAGCCCTAGAGCCTAAACCCTAAATCCTAAACCCTAAACCCTAAACCCTAAACCATGAGCCCTATACCCTAAATCTTGATCCCTATTTCCTAAACCCTAAACCTTGATCCTTAAAATATAAACCCTAAACCCTAAACCCTAATCCATAAACCATAAACCCTAAAACCTAAACCATAAACCCTAAACCATAAAACCTAAACCTTAAAACTTAAACCCTAAGCCATCAACCATAATCCCTGAGCCCTAAAACTTGAGCCATAAACCCTAAGCCCTAATCCTAACCCCTAACCCCTAAACCCTAAACCATAAACCATGTTCCATAAACCCTTAACCCTAACCCTTAAACCTTAAACCCTAATCCATATACCCTAAACCTTGAACCCTGAGCCATAAAACCTAAACCCTAAACCTTGAGCCCTAAAACGTAAACCCTAAATCCTAAACCCTAAACCCTAAACACTGAGCCCTAAATTGTAAACCCTAAACTATACACCCTAAACCCTAAACTCTAAACCTTGAGCCCTAAACCCTAAGCCCTAAGCCCTAAACCCTATTTTTACCACCTTGAACCCTAAAACCTAAACACTAAACACTAAACACTAAGCCCTTAACCCTATTTTTACCACCTTAAACCCTAAACCCTAAACTCTAAGCCATAAACCCTATTTTTACCACCTTGAACCCTATACCCTAAACCATGAGCCCTAAACCCTAAACCCTGAACCGTGAGCCCTAACCCCTAAACCCTAAGCCCTAAAAAATATTCCTAAATATTCCTAAATTTCCTCTAACACTTCCAAGATTCTCTGACATCACCTCTAGATGCTTAATATATTTTTTGAATTCTCCCAAAAGGTGTTTAATTAGCTTAAAATGGCTTTTTAGGCCTTCAGAGGAACTCATCTTCCATAAAATCACACTAAATTCATCAACCATCGTATCCAATCAGCCATACACATTGAAACAAATTTAAAAAAACTTTGTTAATAATTTCTTTTAATCCAGGTTGAGAGTGGTATTGAGGCAGGCTGGCCATAAGAAGGACGCACCATTAACCAAGAAGTGAAAGATGAATTCCCTAAGCTTGTAAAGTTGGTACTCATCCATAGTATGATTTTACCATATTCTAAGACAAAATTAGGGATTCAACTCCATGTTAATGGGAAAATTCATGAGTCCATATATTCAATCAGTTATCGTTACCTTTGAGAGTTATGAGGTTTGTAAATTCTAATTTTGACACATTTATCACTCTTACAAATGTTAATAACCAATCCAAAAGGCCCCAAAACCTAAACAATGACTATATTCTTTCACAAAATAGATATTAATTGTATAATTTAAACCCTAAAATCCTAAAGGTTGAATGTTGAATGCTGAAATCCTGAAAAATACCTATGTACCAACCATATTAGAATCTGAAAAACTATCTTCTAAACTATGACAGATGGAGTTGTGAGACTAGTTCCATAAGGTATAGAGTGACCCTAACTTCTTATATTTACTAAAATAAATTTAAAGTATAATAAATAATAAAGTATAAATATTAATAAAATAAAAACTTATACTTTAACCATTTATTTTAATAAATATAATCCTCCCACAACCACATATAGCACTCAGCAAACAATAACGCGAGTGCGTTATAATGTGATCGTATTTCATCTTCTTTGGGTTTGAAATTGCCAATCCATAAGCTTGGATTTGCCTTGGATTTCTAAACCAAACGTTTAGACTTTTTTCTGAGTGATTAAAACTATGTTTGATAGAAAAACATCTAAATTTCACGTCTTTGCCCCAAAATCTCATGCATTATAACATAATATTAAAAAAAATTATACTACGATGTCAAGCTTGGTTTTACCTTCATGACGATATAATTCTTTCAAAAATATAATTAGTTTAAGGGTTTCATCCATAATTTCTTTTACTAGTGCCTTTTTTTCTAGCAAAAATGTATGTATATGATTTGGTGCACAATTTATGATTTTTCTTCCAATTTTTTTTAAAAAATGATTTTTTATAAACTCCATTCTACACGCACTCTAAAAAAATGACTTTTTTTTCTAAAATTTGTGGGGGTGAAAACACAAATATTTCATTTTCAGAATATGTGCACTTTGAAAATTAATAACAATTTATATATTCATCTGAAAAATTACGAAAAATTAGTGGGACCTTGTACATAGTCTTAGCTAAATTTCTACATAAGGGATTCGAAAAATAATTTATAGAACTAGAAAAAAGGGGGGGCACACACACAATATGTTATTATCTTTTTAACAAAAAAATACAAATACTTTGTGTGTGCACCACATTTGATGTAGTCATTTTTATACCCTTAGAAAAACAGTCTAATCCCATGCACGCCGACCTATCACCCGCAGGTGCTGAGCAATCACCCGAGGCACACACATGCACCATTTATGTGAGTCTTGTGATAATACATCATTTATGATAGATACTTAAGTGTAAAATAATTAAAGAGAACCATGCATTCATTCTGAGAACCAAGGATGAGTTATCATATTATTGCATCCATTCAAATAGAAAAATAGGAGAATAAAAAAACATATAGAAATGATTCATAACACAAAGGAAATGCATTATACTTAAGCTCATGAACACATATATGCTTTAGAACAGAACCTTCCATTCATATTAATGAGTTAAGTAGCCACATTACATTCCCTTAGGGCCATAACACACCAACATAATAATGCAGAGCAAGGTCATGCATCAGAAACTACACTATGTCATTCATATTAAAAGGATAAACATAGACCCATCCCTCTAAATATTCCATCACTCCTATAGTCCCTATAATACCAACCCATAGAATCCTCCATGATATTTCTACAGAGCTTCGCATCTTTTCCAGTGCACTACTCTCTGTGAATCTCCTCTTTTTTTACTACCCGCATATCCCTATATATAGCTTTTTACCTTCACTGCCATGCCTTCTAAGGTAACAGATCAGTTTTTAAGTGTCCCAATGGTCCTCCAATGGAGTGTGCCTCATTTTATCTGAGATATTCACTCTTTGCAATGATGTCCTTTTGGATCCTTCCATTGCATGCATGGAATATTCCATTCTTGATCCCACAGCTACCAAGATGGTACCTTATCCACTTTGCATGCTAGACGGGTCATGCTTTCCTCGTGTGTTGTCTGGAACTCCTATTAGGTTGTAGAGCCTATTTTCATGTGTAAAAGTGTTAAATACTATACACTAAGAGTACTATATACTTTCCACATTTGTCTTGCCCGATATACCGGGAAACGTACTTTTCTCATATGGGTGGGATTTTTGACCCATAGGTTTATGTGATGGTTTTGGCCCATGATTTTGATACCCACGATTTTGTAAAATTACTTAAGTAGTTATCTACTTATATGGTTTTGTGCATATGGTAGATATAATGTAACATTGCATATGTGTTTTGAATTCAGATGTGAATTCTGTAGAGTTTGTTGAGCATAGCTCCAAATAGATCTGGGTATTGTATTGAGACAGTGGTGGCTTGTAATAAAATATGAGCAAGTGATTCTTAGTGGACGTAGCTCAAAATGGGTAAACCACATTAAATACTATCTCTTTTTGTTGTGTTATTTTATTCTGCACTTTTATTTGAGATCTGTAATAGTTTCTGCAATTTAGTTTCTACTATTGCGATTCTGTGAGGTATTATTCCACATATTTTATCCCTTATTTTCTAACAATTGGTATTAGAGCCTGGTTTGGTTTGCTAAAGTGTTGAATCATAGGGAAAGTTTTATCTTGAGTGGGAGCTATGGCAGATGATGGAAGATTAAGGGTTGATAAATTCAACAGGCACAATTTCATTCTTTGGAAGATGCAAATGGAAGATTACCTTTATTAGAAGAATCTTTATATTCCGTTGTCTGAGAAGGTGAACAAACCCTCGAGTATGATGGATGTGGGATGGGATTTGTTGGATTGGAAGGCACTTGGGATAATCTGGCTCTGTCTTGCATCTTCGGTATTATTTAATGTTTTAAAGGAAAAGATTACAAAAGAACTTATCGATGCATTAGGGAAGTTATATGAAAAACCCTCTGCCTCTAATAAGATTTTTTTAATGAAAAATTTGTTTAATATGAAGATGTCTGAGAATATTTTAGTATAAAATCATTTAAATTATTTTAATACAGTTTTAAATATGCTAGCTTTGGTTATAATATAATTTTATGAATTATTGAGGAATTTATTAGTTCTGTGCTCTTTACCTGAGAGTTGGAATAGCCTGATAATTGTGGTAAGTAACTCAGTTCTAGCTAACTAAAATTTGAAGTTTGAGGATGTTGTAGGGTGATTCTAAGCGAGGAAATGTGAAGAAAAATATTTGGGTAATCTTTTACTTCAGGTAATGCTTTGACAATGGAAACTAAAGGGAGACATAAGAATAGAGGAAGCCGTGGAAAATCAAAGGATCAGGCAAAGTCCAAATCCAAAAGAAATATAGTATGCTGGCACTGTGGAAATTCTGGGCATGCATAGAAGGACTGTTGGGAACTTCAGGACAAGAAGAAACAACAAGAAGAAAACAAGGAGGAAAATGTGGAAACGCGTAATGTATGTCAGGATGCTTTGATTCTTTCTTTGCACAATATTATTTTGTTGATTATGTTCAAGGAGATTTTGGGCATGTTTTTATTGGGGATTATGATCCTTACAACATATTTGGAAAAGGTTCTGTTCGGGTTAAGATGTAGAATGTGAATACTTGTCTATTAAAGGATGTCAAACATGTGCCTACATTAAGATAAAATTTGATATCGGCAGGGCAGTTAGGAAGTGATGGTTATACTGTGATATTTACAGTAGACTCTTTGAAGGTTATCGAGGGTGTTCTTGTGGTGGCAAGAGGTAAGAAGGTTGGAGCCTTATATTTAACCACTTATAGCACTAATGTTTGTAATATTGTGGCTTCAGAAATAGATACAACATTGTGGCACTATAGGCTCTATCATATGAGCCATAAGGGCATGGAGATCATAAAGAAGTATTTTCCTAGATATATAGAAAAATGTTTGGAGTTATGTGAGGACTATATATATCAGAAACAGAAGTGAGTAAGGTTTCTCAAGGTTGGACCTACAAAGAAAGAGAGTAAGTTAGAGCTGGTGCATTATGATGTGTGGGAGTTAGCTCAAGTATCATCTTTTGGGGGTTAAAGTTATTATGTTACTTTTATTGATGATGCAACAAGGAAAGTTTTGGTTTATTGTCTTAGAAAAAATCTGATGTATTTGTCACTTTTGTTAAATGGAAATTCTTGATAGAGAATGAAATAGATCTTAAGCTAAAATGTCTCTGGTCAGATAATGGAGGGGAGTATTACAATAGTGAATTTGATGATTATTGTTCTAACAATGGAATCCATAGAAAAAATATGGCTCCGGGAACTCCACATCAGATTGGGGTGTCAAAAATGATGAACAGAACAATAATGGAATGTGCTAGGAGCATGAGGTTACATGCAGGACTGCCTCTTTATTTTTGGACATAAATGGTGAGCATAGTTGTGTATATGATAAATATAAGACCCTCAAGTGCTGTAGATGGAGGCATACCTGAGGAGACTTGGTATGGTAAGAAATTTGATCATTCATATCTTAGAGTCTTTGACTATGAGGTGTTTTTCCATATAGACAAGGATGATAGGACCAAGCTAGAGGCTAAATCATAAAAACGTACTTTCATTGATTATGGTGGTGATGACTTTGGATATAAATGTTGGAGTATTAAGGATAAGAAAATCATTTGATCTAGGGATGTGGTCTTTAATGAGAAATTTATGTATAAGAAGCAGTTATAGGAAAACAGGGAAGAACCCAAGAAAGAATATGTAGCAGTAGAGGATCTTTCGGATGCGAAAGTGACACATGAATCAATTCAGGAACCTCCTCAAAAGGAACCCAAAACTCCTATATTGAGGTCTTCTAGGGTAAGAAGAGAACCTGAACATTTTTCTGCTTCTCTTTATTATTTATTACTCACTGATAGTGGAAATCTAGAGAGCTTTGATGAAGCAATGTAGGTAGATGCCGGGAAGAAGTGGGAGCAAGCCATGGATGAGGAGCATCAGGATCTCATGGAGAACTAGACATGGGATTTGATGAAGGTACCAAAAAGTAAAAGAGCATTACAGAACAAGTGGGTGTTTAGAGTCAAAGAAGAAGAAGGAGGTAAGAAAAGATAAAAATCCCAGTTGGTGGTCAAGGGGTTTGGAAAAAAAAAAGGTATGTAGCAATCAGAGGGCTATGAGGTCAAAGGTAAAGAGGATATGGTGTGCAAACTGATGAAGAGCTTGTAAGGCTTGAAACAAGCTCCATGTCAATAGTATAAGAAATTTGATAGCTTCATGATGGATCAAGGTTATATTAGATGTCATTCTTACCATTGTGTGTATACAAAGAAATTTGAGGATGGTATTTATATTATAATATGTCTATATGTGAATGACATGTTAGTTGTAAGTAAAATCATGAAGGAAATAAAAGTACTCAAGAAGAAACTAAGTGAATCCTTTGCTATGAAGGATTTGGGAGCAGCCAAAAAAATCCTTTGTATGAGGATATCTTGGGATAGGAAGGAATGGAAGCTGACTTTATCTCAGGAAGAATACATTAAGAAGGTATTGGAGAGGTTTAATATGCAGGATGCTAAATTGGTTGGGAATCCTTTGGCAGGCCATTTCAAGTTATCAAAGGAGCAATGTCCCAAGACAGAGCAAGAGAGAAACCAGATCTCCAAGGTACCTTACTCATCAATGGTTGGTAGTTGGATGTATGTCATGGTGTGCACCATGCCTAATATTGCCCATGCAGTGGGAGCGGTGAGTAGATTTATGAGTAATCTAGGTAGAGGTCACTGCCAGGTAATAAAGTGGATCCTTTGGTATTTGAGAGGGACCATAGGGATAGTTTTGTGCTACAGTTGATTAGACACCACTTTGTGTGGTTATGTAGATTCAGATATGGTTGTAGATGTAGACAACAAGAGGAGTATGAAAGGTTACTTTTACACTGTAGGTTGGACAATTGTGAGTTGGATTTCACAACTACATAAGCTGGTGGATTTTTCAACCAGAGAGGCTGAGTATGTTTCTACCACATAGGTAAGAAAAGAAAGGATTTGGTTATATAAATTTCTTGAGGAGTTGGGGCATAAGCAGGAGGAAGGAAGGATGCATAGTGATAGTCAGAGTGATATACACCTAGCTAAGATTTCTGCTTTCCACTATAGGAAAAAGCATATACAATTAAGGTACCATTTCATCATAAGAAATCTAGAGGAAGAGAAGTTAAAGCTAGAAAAGATTCATACCAGTCAGGATCCTATAGACTTGATGAACAAGGTGGTCACAAGGGAAAAACTGAAGCTGTGTTCAACTTTTGGTTGGTATTCATGGAAACTAGTGAAGGGTTGAGAAGCTTGCTTATAGGAAAACTAGTCTCCAAGTAGGATATTGTTAGGTTACGGAGCCTGTTTTCATGTGTGAAAGTGTTGAAGACTATACACTAAGAGTAGTGTACACTTTCCACAGTTGTCTTGCCTGGGTTTGGGGGTGTAGCCCCGAGAATTTTTTTGGCCTTAAAACGTGCTCGATATATCGGGAAATGTGCTTTTCTCATATGTGTTGGATTTTTAACCCATAGGTTTATGGGAGGATTTTGGCCCATGGTTTTGATACCCATAGTTTTGTTAAACTACTTAAGTAGTTGTCTACTTATATGGTTTTGTGCATATGGTAGATATAATGTAACATTGCATATGTGTTTTGAATTCAGGTGTGAATTCTGTATATTTTGTTGAGCATAGCTATAAACAGATCTGGGTATTATATTGAGAGAGTGGTGGCTTGTAATAAAATCTAAGCAAGTGATTCTTGGTGGATGTAGCCCAAATTGGGTGAACCACATTAAATACCATCTCTTTGTGTTGTGTTATTTTATTCTGCACTTTTATTTGAGATTTGTAATATTTTCTACATACTAGTTTTTACTGTTGCAATTCTATGAGGGATTATTCCACATATTTTATCCCTTATTTCCTAACAACTCTGAATATGGATAAGTCCCAAAACCTGTCTTGTCTTATGCATGCGTGCCATGTGTTCTGCTTAACCCTTATAGAACCCTACCTTGTGCACCTTCAACATGTGCGCCCTTCTCAATTAGGTCCTGTATGCCCATGCGCCTTCTTGTACTTAGCCAATATTCTGGGGCCCAACATCATCCCACACTACATCTGTTCTCCATCCTCAGAAATACTTCTCTTTAATGAAATAAATAATGGTGGTCTCATAATAGCGGAAAAAAAATGAAGAAATGAATAATTGGGAGAAATAATAAAAGAATGGGGAAAATGAATGAGAGCAATGCTTATTTTTGGAGGAGAGGGAAATCCTTCCCTATCTCTATCTCTAGATTTTCCCAAGCATCAATCTCATTCTATGCTTACTGATAGAGGTCTTTGAATAAGGTGCTCATCTCCTCAAAACTTAATTCCTCCCCTTTGGCGCTCATTTTTCAACAATAATTTCCAATTTTTTGTCGAATTCCTCAAGTGCATCCATCCTGTGGGTGATCTAGGGGTACAAATCCTTTAGCTAGATTTTTATTGAGCCTTGCAAGGTCTCGATAGCTTGTGACTTCTTTTCTACCTCGGATAGGATTTTATCTCTTTCTTCTTTGTTCCCCTAATTCTTTTCTTGAAACTCCTTGAGTTCCATTTCATGTGTGGTGACCAAGATGTTTGCCACTCTATCTTTATCAACGCAGTTTTCATATGTGGCTTCTGTAATTTATGTAGTGGCCTTTACCTCTACAAGGAGTTTAGTATATTCGAGCAATAATCTCAAAAAAATCATCTTCTCCTCTTTCTCTTAGTGCGCCAATGATTCTTCTATATAATCTAAGGAAAGTGGTTGTCTTTCCATTATGAGGATGCATGTCAAATCCTCCAAACACTACATGGCTAACTCATCTTTCTACTCAAGAAGCGCTAGGTCAGGATGCTTCAAAACAATAGAACCTATAATCATTTCAATATTCTTATGTATCTCATGCACCCTTTCCTTCTCCTCTTTTAGTTCATGCCTTAACTATGCACTAATAAAATCTTCCTGCTTCAAGTCCTTGTTCTTCTCAGTGAGCTCCTTCTTTTTATTCTTCAATTCCTGCTCTAGGAATCTCACTCTATCATTCCTTCTAAATACTCTGGCCTCAATCTCAACTAAGACTTTGTTGAGCACGTTTTAGACCTACTCATCTAATAATTTTTGAGCCTTTACCAAGGGATTAAATAATTTTTTTTCTAGCACCTTCATCAATGCTCCTTGACCTACTTCAAACTTAGGTTCATCCACATGGGACTCAAATGCCCAAGGAAACATCTTCATGGTTCAGGGATATGAACATTCTTTGTTAAATGAAGACATAGCCAGGAGTTATTCCGTCGATATGGTTCTTTGGAACACACCAATAATACACCATTCCTTCCTCTTGTGCCACTACCACACCCTTCCCACCTATTCGCGCAGCTTTTGGGAAGCTTGCTGCCAAATTGGGATTTCCACCCATGCTATCATATTCTTTCCCAATGCTTTTTTCTTCCATATCCTTAAAAATTTCATCTGCGCTCCGCTCCAACTCTTGTTCAAAAAAATCCTTAATGATGTATGCCACATCTCTCTCCTCTTATTTTTCCACTTGTTCCTAGGTGAGACTTGGGGTTCTCTGATTTTTAGTGCTTACCTATTCACTCACCCCCTTGCCTTGATCCTATGCTTCATCTTCATTATTCTTCTCTTCATCTTCCCTGTTATACTTCTCCTTGCCTTCTTCCTCCTTAGAGTCATGTATATCATACACTGGATGGTCTTCACCTCCTTTAGGCTCATTTTCATCCTTGTCGCCAATGTAGCATCTAAGATTTTTGTTTCCTCTAAGTTTGCATCTTTTTCCACCTTATGCTTCTTCTTAATTGGTGATTCCAGTATATGAGAATATTCTTTCTCCTTCTCCTTAATAGGCGACCTCTTCTTTGTTGATTCTTCATGTGTGAGGGGATCTTCATGCTTTGGCACCTCTTCTTCTGGGGTCTTCACCTTGACTAGGGACTTATTTCTACACACATAAGTGTTAGGCTTCATGACTATTTCAGGCATGCCCACAGATTGTGTGGTCTGCAAATTTGATTCCTTTTTCTCCTACACCTCTTATCTTTCCCTCTTCTTTTGCGAAACCTTTTTCTAACCTGTGGGGTCTTCTGGAATGGAGACATCACTCTCCAGATAGGTTCCTTTCTCAAAATTCAGCCATACACATAGATATACCCTATCTTAAGCCCTTCCAACGATCAGTAGTGTTATCAGCTTCATCATTTGTACTTCGTGGGAGACATAATTTTCCATGTACGTGTTCTTTTTATAGTAGATGATATTTCAGCACAGCTCGCAGTGGTCCTGGTCTACCTCACTAAGGTCAGACCTTAGCCTTTTGGCCTCCTTGAACCTGTTGACCCCTACTTGGAAGTATTGTGCAGTGAAAGAGAAGGGTAGCTTGCACCATGGGCTCTTAGTCTCATTTGTCAAAGTAAACCTGCCAATGTAGAAGTGTTGATAAACTACAAACTCTACCTCTCCATCCATGGGCATGGAAAACTACTCTAAGATCCTCCACTCTTCCCCAAATGCATCACACATTCATTTATACCACTTCTCCAGGCCCACCTTGTGAGTGACCATCATGGTTTCACAAGTATACTTCTTGAACCTTTTCGCAGGTGAGGATTTCTCTTCTAGATACTCTCAAACAAACTTCTCTGGCCCATCTAGTACTCCAATCTTTGAAAATACAATGGTGAGGAGGATGTTGCTAAATAATATATTTTCTCCTTCCTATGTGCTGCTTATGATTTCATCCAAAATGAAGGAAAACAAGTTATAGATGGTCCCTTTTGTTATCTTCTGGCACACGTTTAGCCATGCTTTATTCAATATTGTCCATCTTTCTTGATCATTAAGATTGGTGACTAAGCATAAATCCATCCTCATAACAAGCTCTGTAATTTCTACAATGTCAAAGTACTACAACCCCTTTTTGTAGTCATAAGCTGCTACTATTTCCTTGATAGCCTCCTTATCACTCAGATCGTCATTTATAGATTCCCCTTTATAATCTAGGCTAGTGAACTTGGATATCAAGTGTGGTGTTATGCAATCTTGTAGCCTGTAAAGTAGAAATGGTCTTCATGCACGTGTGACATTAACCACTGATATAATTTCTTGGGCTTGCCAAACTAAGGAAACTCATACAGTTGCAATAACCTTTCCTTTTCCAACTTTACTTTTACCTCATTGCTATAAATTGGCATTCCATCTGGTGTCCTCTTGTTAGTTGGATGAACCAGCTCTAGTGTCATTTCTTTCTCTGTAGTTCTTGTGTGATGGTTGTAATCACTCATGGTCATCTATCTTAAGTGCGACACCCACTCATTTCCTAGCAACACTCTATCTGGGTACTGCATTTTTGCATACCATTCCTCATTGGAGCTCGCAATGGTATCGGTTTTTTTTTCCTTTTCCCTTTCCCTTTTGTTTCTTTGGTGAAAAGGTTGCCTTCTTTGGTGTCATTATTTCTACTAGTTTAAAATTTAAAACTCCTTGCTCTTCTCTACTACTCTACTCAATCTCGAAAATCAACTCCTAAAATAAATCCCTCCATCTCCATGCCCTAGCTAACAAAACCTAACTAGGAAAACCTTCCACAAGACGACACACTTTAAAAAAAAATTCTCATGCCCATGTACTCCTTCCTCTTGGTTTGGAGATCCACTCTAGTCACACACTTAGATTTATAGGATTCTTCCCCCTTCACACAAATCACTCCGGATTCCCTTGTTCACAAGAGTGCTTCAACTTCATAATAGAAACATAGAATAATGACTTCCCCGACCTCATATTTATAGTTTTTTCTTCCCTCTAGTAATAAATGTTATACCACCTACCAATGTACTTAACATTAAATGCAAATTTTTCCACTAGGCCAACTTTAAGCGCCCTTACCCACTCGCCCAATCCTACGTGAAAAACCTTCTACAACCTTATGGCACACAAAAATCCAATCTGACCGAAGACTCTTATGCGTGCATCTAAAATTCTGAAAGTACTTCTTGTGTCCTTTACCTGATTTTTTCCCTCACCTACCTCATGTTGTTCCCATGCTCTTCATCCTTTATACGTGGTCTTTGTTATAGCCTTCTTGACACCATAATTTATTTTCCATTGTTTCCCCACACACTTTCTCAACCTTACGTGCTTCCTTCTACTGTGCCACTCAACTTGTATTACTAGCTTATACTTTTCTTTGCATTACTCCACCCCACACTAAATCAAATGTGTGATCCTCTACACATACACAATTTAGAAAATAATGTGGTTACCGACACACAAGGTGCAAAACAAAACAAAAAGAAAGGAACAAGAAATGAGAAAGGGAAACACAAGAAAAGAAAAAGCAATAAAGGGAAATTCTAAGCTAACTAGAAATATTGCCTTATTTACAAACACTAAGAAGACTTGTTTATGGTAGGGCTTCAGCCTACTCCCATTGAAATGACCTGGTAATATCGTCCCATCTAGCGCTTGTAACTGGAAAGTGCTTGAGTCAAGAATGTATGAGATGATGCAAGGGCCCAACTAATGGAATTTTAACTTCCTAGGATGGCACATATTATTGGAATCATACAAAAACATCATCTACCTAACCTCAAACTAGTTATTTTTGATATGACGATCGTGCCATGCCTTATCTTGATTTTTCTGTCTTATGACTCCATCTAGCAAGTGATATCCTCTATTCTAACTGCATTAACTTATCAATCCTATCTTCAAGCACTTATTCATCATCCAGTCCTCCTAGGTGTGCTATACACAATGATGGTGACATGAATTCAACTGGTAAAATATCCTGCGCACCAAACACCAATTGAAATGATGTGGCCTTGTTTAACCTCTTGTATTTTATCTTGTATGCCCATAGAATGGTTGATACTTTGTCCTCCCAATCTTGTCTTCCGACATCACAGATCTTAGGCAATGTGTGACTTATTATTTTTTTATATTCCTCATTAGTTCCATTTTTTTGAGGGTGACAAGGGGTAGTCTTGTGATGGGCCACCGTAAATTCTGCTAACAATATCCTAACCATTTCATTAAGGAAATGTGTACCCCTATCACTCATTAATCTTAAAGGACAACCATACATGTTGATTATGTTCTCCCATAAAAATATAGTAGATGTTGTTACAGTGAAATCCTTTGTAGGTGCTACCTCTACCCAACGCTTCAAGTAATCAGTGCAAGTAATGATATACCACGAACTAGTCCTTCGTACAGCTGGTGAAATTGGTCCTACAAATCTGATTTCCCATTTTTTAAATGGTTCAGTGCTGGAAATTGGTCATAAGGGAATTTCATCCCTCTACCTAGGTTTTTCAAGGCACTGACAATGGTCACAAGCCTTGCAAAACTCAATACAATCCTGGTAGATTGTTTCCCACCAATTCCCTATGAGTAGAATATTTCATGTGGTATCATTTCCCACATAGTGTCCTCCTATAATCCCACCATGTGCTTCCTCCATAATTTCAAGTTGTTCATGTTCCAATACACATCAGTGCAAAACCTCATCACATCTTAACTTATAGAAATCTTCACTAATCAACATGTAGGGTGTGGTAGGTATTGCTAATTGCTTCCTCTCCAAAGCCCTCATCCCTTCCAGTGCCACCCTTATTTTTAAGAACAATGTGATATCTTCCAAGTATGAGGGTGCATGCTGTAAACTAAATAGTTGCACATCTGACATGGTATCCTTAATGCTTTGCGCATTCTCCCCTGAGCTAATCCTTGATAAGTGGTTAGGTCCTGAATTGCTTTTTCCTAGTTTTACAACCAATGTGAACTCAAAATTTTGAAATAATAGGACCCAACGACATATGTGCCCTTGCAAAATAGGATTTTTGACCAAGTACTTAAAAATGCCATGTGGTCTGTGTAGAATATAAATGGTGTTACCAATAGATACTCTCTGAAATTGTGTAATGCGTATTTTATTGAAAGTGCCTCATGCTCAGTAGTTGTGTAGTTTTGTTCTGTTGGTGTCAACTTTCTACTTACAAAACATAAGGGGTGATCAACAATCCCTTCGCCAGGTTGTGCTAGTACTTCTCCCATAGCTGTCCTTGAGGCATCAACGTGCGCATGGAAAGGCTTATCCCAAGAAGGAATACATAATATCCATGACAAGCCTATCCTTCAAAGTGTCAAATTCCCTTTGTTGTGCCTCTCCCCAATGAAATGAAATCTTGTGTTTTAGCAATTCTTCCAAGGGCATGGAGATCTTGGCATACCCCTTGATGAATTTCCTATAGTACCCCCGTATGCCCAAGGAATCTGTGCACAACACTTTGACTAGTAGGCTCCCATAATCCCACAATAACTGTAACTTTGGTGGGATCCACTAGTAAGACTTCTTTACATATAATATGTCCTAAAAGGGTTCCAAATGGAGTAGCAAAGACACATTTCTTAATGTTGAGGGATAGCCTACATTACCAAAATCTCTCTAACATTAGCCTCAAATTATCACAATGGTCTTTTACCAATCCATATATAGTCCAGTCATCTAGGTAAACTTGAAGAAATTTATGGATGAAGTCCTGAAGTGCTTGTACCATGATGCGTAAGAACACATTAGGTGCATTATTCAATCCAAAAGGCATAACCATGTAGGGAAAACTTTTCCATTCATTGGTGAAAGTTTTCTTTCTCTGGTATTCCTTTGTAATCCTAACTTGGTGATACCTTGAGAACCCATCCGTGAAATATTAGACCTCATGCGCGGCCACTCCTTCCAAAATTTCTTCAGTAAAGGGGTTTGGGAAAGGATCAATCACACATACTACATTAAGATCCATGTAGTCAACATAGATCCTTATTCTTCCATCCTTCTTGATACTGATGACCATGGGGCTTATCCATTCTAATTCTTCCATAGCCTCAATGATACCAAGTGCTATCATCTTGTCTATTTATTCTTTGACCCGTATGCGTAAATTTAGATTCATCTGATAATGCCTCTTATAAATCAGGTGTGCACCTTCCTTCAACGTGATATTCATCTCCACCAATGAATTGTGGACACCTTTGAGTTCATGGTATCCATGAGGGAACAAATCCTGGAACTCGGGTAACAGATCAATGACCTTTGAAAATTCTTTTTCCAACCAATAGTCCCTAATGATAGCTTCCTTAGGTTTTATCTCTGATCCAATGTAAACCTTATTTGTTTTCAAGGGCTCATGGTAGGTGTGTGCTCACCCATTAGTGCTATTTATGACTTCACATGTACCTTCAGAATGGTTAACATCCAAACTTTCCATCTCTCTAGTGTCTACTACATAGACCATTTTTCCTTTTTCCTTTTCCATGCACACGCACTCAAGATGTACTTCCTCTGATTCTTCTTCATTGATGCACATCTTCAAATAAGGCTCACCCAACAACTCCAATATCCTATCTTTTCCATAACACTATATCCCATTGTAAGGTGCTTTATTACTTACAACGCCTTATCCATCGATGGCTTCTATACTCGAAATATTGAATTAGATCATCTGCCAACTCCTGTAATCACCTATTTGATGATGCATCTATGAATGAATATACCATGTGCATACACAACCTTGTAAGGTGGAATATAACTTATGCACCCATAACGAAGGTGGAAATTTTTCTGTGTTTCCCATCCAAGCCTTCTCACACGCTTGGACATGAAATGAGGCGGTATTTTTACCATGGTAGTGTTGGATCAAAGTGGGCACATTTCTCCTAGAGAACCTTATAGAAAATGTGACTCTTACATCAAGGCATTCTAGGAGGCTCTCTCGATGTGTATCCCACTAGTGTGTTATAGTTTCAAGTAGGCTGTAACTAAGCATTCCTCTTATCTCATCCTCATTCTTCCACTGGGCCTCTATTTCTTGCAAGAAAATATTAGGGTATGCCCCTCCAGAGTAACTTAGTAACTTCTTTCCTCTAAGGCAATTGACTGAATGTGCCTTTATTACCCTTGTCACAAATCCTCTCAACTATTTCCCAATCAACTCATAAGTCCCATACGCCCAATTTTCATATGCCATGTTAGTGGTATCACTCAATGACTAATCACCTTCAAATTAGATAACTCCCTCCATGGGATGAATTATCTCCTGATATCTCATGGAGCACACATAGATTCAGCCGAGGATGTCTTCTCCTAAGGGCTCCATATAGGGCACTGACTTCCCATCTGTTAAAGGGATAATCACCCTTTCTTCCTTATTCTCAACGCTGATAGACCCCTTGTTAAACCAAAATTCAGGATTGTTATTATAATACCAAGGGCACCCAAGCAACACTGGAAAGTTGTCTACCTCGACAAGCGCCAAGACTTTGAAATCTCCAATGAACTTGGCCCCTTAAATGGTGATAACTGCATCCTTTAGGACTCCAATGAGCATTGCCTTTGTCTTGTTCACCATGTACATCACATTTGAAGATGAATGTAATGTGGGCCTTCCCATTTGATGCCATGTATCCAAGGTAAGAACATTGACCTTCATTCCCATGTCTATGAGGATATTACTCAGAAGTCATCCATCAACAACTGCATTCAATGTAATCTTCTTATCATAGTCAAGCCTGTTAAGAGGAAGGTTTGCATGCAAAACCTACCTTTCATGCTCTACTCTGGCACGCGGTACCTTCTCGCTCAACCATTCTCCCAGCAAGGGAATAATATTATATTTTCTTAACATCCTACATACCTTCTTGACCTCATCTAAGTCCTCCTTTAGAGCCTTGGCATTCTTCCTTTGCTCCAACTTCTTTGATTTCTCCTTAAGACATTGGATCTCCCCTTGAAAACTTCAAATAACATCCATAGTCTCTTAGTACACTTCCTTTTGATGAGCAGGGTCCATATACATTCCATGTACCACTTCCTCTCTTGAAACCAGTTTCCTTTGTCTTGGCATCTCCTTGGCATGCGTGGCCTCTACTCATGTCGTCACTAATACAAGTTTTAGTCTTGACTCATGTGCCACTCTTGGAATCCACTATGAATCATCCTTCTTAATGCTTACCATCCTAGCACCTTATCTTTCTGGTGATTTTGGTTCATATGCTCATAAATCTTTGGATACTCTTCATAGTTATGTTTCTTTCCACACCACGATCATTGCAACAGATCAGGACACTAACACTTGTAATTCTTTGTAGATCCACAATTATAATAGGTTCCTCACTGGAATTAACTTTGTTTTCTGCAACAGTTACTGCGACCATGAAATCCTCCACAAAAACTTCTTCCACGCACTCCCTCATCTGCATGCCCTTCATTTTGATGATCATCATCCTTGGAACTGATTGCAAGACTAGTCTAGTGCACACCAACATCAATAGCAGCATAGATCTTATCAATCTATCTACAATCCTTGGTATCATGGGTCGTAAGGGTACATATCTTATAATAGTAAGAAACATTCTTGTGGATTGCGTGTTGTAGTAGAGGACACCTACTTACATCATGATCCCCATGAAAAATCTCACATTCTATTGCCATGGCACGTACTGACTTTCGGGGAAAACTATCCTTTTCATTCCCTTCTACTTCATAGTCTATACACCAAAGCCCAGTAAAAACCTCATGCGCTGAGTTTGTAGAAAAATTCTCCAACTGATTGGCCATTACATTAATTTGAGCCTCCAAAAAGGGGCTAATACAAGTATCGATGCTCCCAACAACCTCAACATGCAAGGTAGATTCCAATGCCTTGTGTGGATATATGAAAGTTTTGTGTGACAGTTTCATTCTAAATGGTGTTATCAATCCTCCAACAAACCATTGAGCATTTTGAGAAGGGTGGATGTCATAGGATAGTTTTAACAAGAGAGTTTTGAAACACGCATCGTACTCTCACACACTCTCTTCCATTCCTTACTAGATCTCCTTCAGGGAACTAATGCTCTTCTGTTCAAACTTCAGGATATGGATTTCTGCTAGGAAGAGATTCTTCAGTGTACTGTAGTCTACCACCATTTGATGGGGGTCATATTTTTGATACCACTATGCGCGCACCCTTGCAATGTTGTTGCAAACTAAATTTCCTTCCACTCCAGGGTAGTGATCCCTTTCACGCACCATAGTAATTCACACTTGTACACATGCTCTGCAGCATCCTCAATGCCCATGTAGTCTGGTAAGTGTAATGAAATCTCAAATAATACTTGTGGAGGTGGCTGCGGACCTTGTCTTCTTGAACCAAAGCCTTGGTTTCCATTGGTGTTTCCTCATCCACCAGATCCACTGGATCCAATGGGTCTAGTTCCCCTTAACCCACTAGATCCCCCAAATCCACTAGGTCCAATAGGTCCTCTAGCTCTTATACCACTAGATCCACCTCTTGTAGCCAAAAAATGGCCTGAAGTAGTCATGCTTAGTGTTCCCAAAATCTCATTGATCGACACACCGATGGTTTGTGAGATTTTCCCACTACCAGTTTTGTTTCTCACACCACTCCCAAACATGATAACCAAACCTTGTGTATTTTCACCTTGTCCAAAAATTCCTCCAAATATTGGAATGGTTTACGCAGCCATGGTTGTTCCAAATAAGAAATTATATCTCTTGGGTGCAGATCAATTACTCCCACTGATACCAACTGGGTTAACAACACTTCTCCCTTGATTTTGAAAACCAAGTGCCATGGGTTTGTTGACATGTGGGTTTAGATGTGCACCAAAAACTCTCCTTTCTCCATGCGATGAAATCTCATCAAAATTTGAAGGGGTCTCTCTCCCGTGCTTGCCAAGATGGGGTAACACAGATTGCTCAGGTTCCATGTCCTCTACATGAACCTTAACTCCTTCCTGCAATGTCTACCACCATAGATCCATCACACTTGCAACCTCGTGTTGTTTAGAAATTTCCATTTCACACACTTTACCATACTTGAGTTTTCTTTCTTCCCTCTCTCTTTCTCCCATAATTTCTGCCATCCTCCTCCACCTTAGCTTCCTCACTGAACACTCACAGAAGCTTAGCCGGCCATGGAAAATGCCTCTAAACTTAGGGTAATGACCAAGATCTTCATAGCCAAAGGAATAGAACACAAAAATGTTCCTCTAGGATCCCTTAGAAACTTGAACTCAATGAATTATAGGAAATAATATGTAGAAATCATGTATTATAGAGTATAACTAGTCAGCACTCCTTTCCACCATTGATTGACAACATGCGTCTAAGTCAGATCTACATCCTACAGCCTCTGGTAATGATCTTGGGTCCATACACATGATTTGAAGTACCAGTTTTATCTATATGCATATGTTCAAAGTGATTCATATAGTTCTACTGGAAAACAATAGAAGAATGTCTCATATAACTTGTGGTACAAGTTCTCTTCTACCCATATACGTGCATCAAAATTAGGTCCAGTGTTGAATCTTTGAGTAAAATCATCCTCCGTGTTTTTGAACCATATTTCAACACTTTCCAACGTCAGACGTTGTGTCATCATGCATCACAGGGACCAAGTTGTATGCCATTTCTCATAACAACTTTGAAAATATGTCCCAACAATGGAACCAAGATGTAGTCATCTTTATGCCCTTAGAAAAACAGTTTGATCCCATACACATCGGCCTATCACCCAGTGGGTGTCGAGCCCCTCCTTCATGTGAGTCTTGTGAGAATACATTATTTATGATAGATAATTAAGTGCAAAAGAATGAAAAATAACCATGTATTCATTCTGAGAACCTAGGACGAGTTATCATATTAATGCATCCATTCATATCAATGAATTAAGTAGCCCCATTACATTCCCTTAGGGCCATAACAAACCAACATAATAATGTAGAGCAAGGTCATGCATCAGAAACTACACTATGTCCTTCATATTACAAGGATAAACATAGACCCATCCCTCTAAATATGACATCACTCCTATATTCCCTCTAATCCTAACCCATAGAATCCTCCATGATATTTTTGCAGAACTTCACCTCTTTTCCGGTGAACTAGTCTCTCTAAATATCTTATTTTTTCTACTACCCACGTATCCCTATATATAGCTTTCTAACTTCACTGTCATGCCTTCTAAGGTAACAGATTAGTTGCTAAGTGTCTAAGTGGTCCTGCAATGGAGCATGCCTCCTTTGATCTAAGATCTCCACTCTTTACAATGATGTCCTTTTGTATCCTTCCATCGCATGCATGGAATATTCCATTCTCTATCCTACATCTATTAGGTTGGCACCTTATCCACTCTACATACTAGATGGGTCATGCTTTTCTCGTGTGCTATCTGGAACTCCGAATATGGCTAAGTCATAAAACCCATCTTTTCTTACACGTGTGCACCATGTGTTTAACTAAACCTTGCTAGAACCCTTCCTTTTGCACCTTCAACCCATGCATCCTTCTCAATTAGGTCCCGTGCACCCACGTGCCTTCTTGTACTTAGCCAATATTCTAGGGCCCAAAATTTTATCCTCTTAATTTCAACAAGTTTTTTTTATAAAATTATTAGTTTAGAAACTAGATTATGAGCTCTATGGTACTTATTCTTATCACTTTGTCAAATTTTGAGCATAAACATGTGAAATTATTCGATGGAGTTCAGGTTTCACTGAATTTAGTAAAAACGTGTCCCTTTTTTACCCCCTTTTGGATGCCCATTTCCATGTACTTACCCTATTGACCAAGATATTATAAACAACGGACACGAGACTTATGGTCCAAAAGGGAAGTTTGTCACTCCTGGTTAGAATAAACCTAACTATCAAAATGGTTTTAACAAAAATCAAGGACCCAAGGTCCTCAACCAAAACCATGGTGTCACAATGGATGGTGTGATCTATTATCCCAAGAATCCCAATGTGGAAAACACCAATAACATAAATAACAACAATGCCAATTCAAACAATCAAAGTAACAATAACCTTACTCCTTCCATCAACGTGGTTGAATTTATTTTTCCTTCCATTCAATAGGTTCATAATCAAGGCCAAATACAATGCCCAAACTAATTCCCAAATTAATACCATAACCAAGGTCAAAGTCCTCCTAACTATAACTACAATAACTAGTATTATAATAATAATAAGAATTATTGACCACAACAAAATCAGAACCAAGACCTTGAGATTATGATCCTAATTTGTATTGTGCTTTCCATAGAGTTATAGGTCATGATGATTGGACTTGTAGGGACTGTACCAAGTTCATACAACATCTTCCAAAGGACCAAAGAAAAATATTCATTGAGATGTTCTTTTCCAACCCCATAACACCTATGCAAAATACCCACACGAGGTCTGTTGCTCCATAGAACACTACCCTTGGAATTTATAAAGACCCTTTCCCAAGGTTCCCTGAAAATGAGAAACTTAATCCTCAGGTCATAAAAAAGGGGGTTCCAATAGGGAAAAATGATTATAAATCATCTAAATATATTGATCTACAAGTTTCTCCTCCTTTGGACCAACAGAACCATAAAATTATTGTAGGCCTAGTTGAGTTAGAAACTAAACTGGAAATCCATGTCGCTAACCGTACTCATGACTACACATCGCAACCTCTTTCCATTTACCCGTCAATGCAAGATGATTCACTGGTATTCCCTAAACTAGTAGGGGCTTATGATTTTGATTATAGACCTAACCAGGACCTTTTCTCACATATCCTTCTTGGATTTTTTGAATAACTCTATGGCACATCGATCTTCTTTGTTAGAAGCATTAGGTCTTGGCCACCTAATTAAAGTTTCTCCCCATCCAGAGGCCCAAATATCACCCATATATACTTTTATGTCTATCCTCTAGGATAACATGAGAGAGATGTTGGGTTTTTTAATATCAATAATATGCCCATGGATGCCAAGTTAGCATGGAGAGGTGATCTTGCCTTTTATTTATATGTATGAATATATAAAAATTATGTCAAGAGAGCTATGATTGATGACAAATAAGTGTTCAACATTTTCCCATTTATCCTTCTTGCAAACAATATGTTATGGGGAAATGAACTGCTCTTCAACCCAAAATACATTGAGAGGTTATGACAGTATTTAGGTCACTTCCATCAAAACCATAGTTATCTTGGTCACTCTTGGACCCAAGACTATTTTGACTGAGTTTTATATTATAGATAAGGAAACTAACTATAATATGAATATTTGAAGACCTTGGATTCATAGGATGAAGGCCATTCCTTCTACTTTATTTCAAGAATTCATATTCCTTCATATGGGTAAGGTCTTTGTAGCCCAAGGCAATCTGAAGCCTTTCAACATTCATCTTTATAACCTTAAGAAGAATCTTGGGGTTTATTCATAATTCAAACTACCAAAAAATCAGTTAAAACAACTTAATCTCTTTGGGGACCGGTTCCCATGTCCATTTTTTTTCCAAATAATAAGTTAGAGCCACCCAAGGCAATTGAAAGGTGGAAATTAATGAGAACAATTCTTCCATAGTAGAGACTGTTTCAACAAAAAACTATAGGATAAATTGTGAAACTCTTAGAGAATTATCTACTGATTATCCTCCCTTTTGATTATGTGGGTATAGGCCATGCTCTTGGAATATCCTCTCCCCCAGTAGATGGTTTTTAAAATATTTGTATGGTTGAAGTTTCAAAAATTCAGGGAGAAGATTCAAAAATTGATGAAACATCTATCTTTCCTAATAATTATTAGACCCTTAAATATGATGGAGTAAAGTGTCTCTATGGTGTGGGGGAAGGGAGGATTCTTTCATCTTTGGAAGGAAGTTTCATTCCCTTCACCTTCAAGTTGAATTTTGAATGTACGAATAACGGAGCTGAGTATGAAGCTTTAATATTTGGTCTCATTGCAACTAAGAGGATGGGAATACACAATGTTAGAGTCCTAGACGACTCGGAACTCATTATAAACCATGTCTCAAAAATTTATGATACTAGAAACAAGTATCTCTAACGTTACAAGTTCGTCATATAGGAAATTTGTAAAGATTTTGATTTCATCTCCATAGAATCTATTTATTAACAATAAAATCAACTCACTGATTTTATGACTAATTATTCCTTCCATTTTTTTCATAATGTGGGTTTAAAGGAAATGAAGTTCACTGTCTTAGTTCGAGCCGAACCCTTAGTTCAAAAAATGCCTAACAATGCAATTTTAGCATATGTAGAGACTGAGAATGAGATTTTTATGTTAGATTTTACAAAAAATGATGAAGAAATCTTATGGTACCTCTATGCTTATGTTGAACTTCATCCCGATAAGAAATGATTTTCCATTACTCTTCATCCTTCTTCCTATTTTGGAGATAGAACAATGGACCCTTCCTCATCAAATCACTTTAAAATATACAAATTTGAGAAGAGGAACTAGTATTTCCTCCAAATCCTCTTGAATTCAAAGAAGGCACCATAGACATTAACATTGTAACAGAAGAAGACACCATAATTATGAGACTTGGTTCTTTGTTGTCACCAAATTAAGGATAAACATATACCAAATTTCTCAAAGAACACTCCAAGTCCTTCAATTTTACTTACAAAGAAATGACGGGTGTCGCTCCCGATGTAGTGGTCCAAAATTTAGTTACTAATCTTGATGTAAAACTTTTGAAACAAATATTCATACCAATAAATCCTAAAGTTTCTTTGATGGTTAAATAATAAGTAATGAAATTTCTTCAGGTAGGGTTTATCAAATGAGTGGACTATTCCATGTTGTTATCTAATATCATCTCGGTCCTTAAAAAGAGCAGGAAGATAGAGATTTACATAGAATTTAGAGACATAAACAAAGCATGTCCCAAGGATGACTTCCCATTTCCCTCCATTAACATCATTTTTGATGCAAAAAATAGGTATGATTTATTGTCCCTCATTGAAAAAATTTCTGGATATAGCCAAATACGCATTTATGAGGAAGAACAAACTAAGACTACCTTCACTACTCTTTGGGGGACCTTTTATTATGTTGTTATGTGATTCAGTCTGAAGAACACTGGAGAAACATATCAACTGGAAATGATGTATATATTCCATGATCTCATTCATAATATTGTGGAGATAAATGTTGATGACCTCCTAGAAAAATATAAGAAATGGGGTGACCATATTGAAGTTCTTCGTATCATTCTCTCACACTTAATTGAATATGGTGTAACCCTAAATCCATAAAAGTGTATTTTTAGAGTTATGGGTGGTAATTTGTTGGGCTATATATTTTCATCTCAAGGCATCAATGTAGATCCCATGAATTTTCAAGAAATCTTGGAGATGACCCCACCAATGGATGAGTCAAGCATTAGATCCTTCTCAAGCAAGCTCGGGGGAATTCGTAGATTTTTCCCTGATTTGACATATACCATTCACCCTATTAATGACTTTCCAAAGAAGGATTTGTCTAAGGAGTGGAATGATGAATTTCACAACATGTTTGAGTTGGTCAATCATTTTCTCATGTCTCTACTTATGCTCATGCCACCCAAGGCTAATCTCCCTCTAATATTGTATTCTCGAGAAACTAATGTATCGATAGCATGCATGTTGACACAAGAGGATAATGATGGTTGCAAATAGGCCATCTACTTCATCAAACGTACTCTTCTTGATTATGAAACAGGGTATACTCAAGCGAAGATAGAGTGTTTGGCCATTGTATTTGTAACTAAAAGGTAAAGGCACTACATGCTTAGCCAAGAAACATGAGTAATTGTTAAATAAGAGAAGATGCAAAAGTTCATTAATCAAGAAACCTTATCTAAGAAGGCTGGAAGATTCATCATGTTAATGTGAGAATTTTAACTCACCTTCGTCAATAAAAAGTTTTTCTAGGGACAAATTATCATAGATTGGTTGACTAATAACCCTATAGATTGCGAATAGATAGTTGATCTATAATTTGCTAATGAATGTGTGTTTTATATATGATTATAGGATAATAAGTGGGAAATTTATTAAATCTTGAAGGGGATGGATTTAATTAAAGGGAGACCTAGATATGACCCTAGAAAAATATGTACACACTGGCAGACAAGGGTAGAGATACTGAATGTAGGTGTCTACACTCATTTCTCTCCCTTTTAAGACTTTTTATAAATAAAAAAAATCAACCTCGACTGATAGAACTGTTGGTCATTCAAACTTTCACCCGTGTCTCAGATCTTCACATAAGGCTAGCTCCTCTATCTATTTCTACTGCTACTGCTACTCCTAATGCCAAAAGGTAAAAATATGCTAATAATGCTAAGGGACCATGAATATAAAGATAACAGAAAGGAAAACTAATCCAAGGAAGGTAATAGCGCAACAAAAAGAGGGGAAAACACTCTCTGTTTTGAGTGAAAATAAAGGGAAATGCATGAATAAGGCTATGCATGTGTAGCACAACTAAAAAGCATTTACCAGATCAATTCCATGGAACACAACTAAAAATGGAACTGCAAGAGACGTAGAGTGACACATCAAGCACACAATGTAAAAGAAAGGTAAGAAGAAATAATACAAACATGCTTAAGATAGAGAATAGTCACAAAATGATGCTTCCATTTTTATAGAAATGCATAGAACTATTACAATGGTGAAATAGGTTGATATCCACATGCATGAGTCAGATATAAAGGTCTATAACTTAGAATACAAAAGTATGAAGTCCTAGCAAAATGCGTAAGTATCCAAAGTGTCCAACCTTAATAATGAGCCCAACTCTTACATTTATAGATGAATCCATGGAAGAAGAAGAGAAGGAGGAGGGAAAATCCAAATTTGGAATACAACCACCAATAAGAAGCATTTAATGCCTAAAAATCTACCTATAAATATGTCACATGTACTTCCCCAAGTCTTTTTGGCTTGTTGGAGGAGAAAAGAGGGCAGATAAAATAAAATCAGGTGGTTAGAGTAATTAGATCTGCTCATTAATTCCTAGAATATGTTTTCCCAATTCTCACCTACCATATGCACGAAGGATTTAAATTTGAATATTTAGCATTATAGCCTACATCAACAGCTATCAATTAAGACTAGGCATGCACCGATTGAAGCTCTATAGAAAAATATATGGATGTTAGATTATTTTTAGGGCCACCTATGTATGAAAGACATGTGGTGCATGTTGATTGACTGAAAAGATGGTCAACTATGCAAAAGTGTTATGTTGTTTCTGCCATGTGTCACTCACTGTTTTGCTGTAAGGACTCAGCGCACTATTGGCTCACTTTGACTAGTTGTGTGTGGCACACTGAAGCATGTCAAAGAATTACATGGCACACAATGGTATAGATGAGGCCACAGAGGTATATGCACAAAATAATGAGGAACGAGAAGAATGCAAAAGGAAGGCATGCGTAATCACAACATGTGCAGAGGAAATGGGGTAAACTGGTGAGCAGAAAACATATGGTCAAGGTATAACTATTACAAAGTAATGTGCAAGGTTTAAGAGAGGGCCATAGATTTGTCTGATTGAAGAAATTACAAGGATAACACGCATGATGAATAGCTGCTAGGAAGAAGGCGAATGTGCAGAATATGCATGCAAGATAAGAGTGGAACAACAAGGAAAAGTAAAATGTAAAAGGGACAAGGGGAAGAGCACAATGGTGTACAAGGAAATAGTGACCAAGTGAATGTAACAAGGATAAAACTAAGGTGTGCACCACTTGTAATGAATATCTCTGAGCTAGAATATGCATGTAATTTGTCAAAATAACTAGAAGAGTTATTGGGATAATATTTTTAGTGACTTTCAGGGCCATATGCCTACTATATGAAGGAGATTAGAAGCCTAGAGCATCTATTAGGCATGGATTCTACTATATAATCATGAAATTATGATCTTCATCTTTGAAGAACTTCCCCTGAAGTAACTTGAAGGATCATTTTTTCGCTCAATTCTTAATCCTGCAAACTACTAAAAATTGTTGGCACCCTGGAAGCAAAAGAAGAGTGCGCGCAAGAAGCACGCGAGAAGAAATAACTATGTACAAACAAATAATGTGTATGTAGCACACTTGGATGGATTGAAACTAATCTAATATATACAAAATGATGCAATGAACTTAATGGAATCATTTGAGATAGATCCCATTTACTGGGATTTACAGCGTGCCTCCATCAAGATGAGTCAACTCAAGAGAGTTAGCCTCTTTAGATGAACTGATGATATATGAGCCAATCCAAAGTTCATAAAAAATTGAATGGTGCCCTACTTTATCTCTTTCAGCATCCCATTTCAAGACCAATTCCCCAACTTTGAAATTTTGAGGCATAGCCTTTCTGTCAAACCATTTCTTTGTTTCTTGCTGATGCTACTCTAGCTTGATCATGGCATAGATCCTTAATTATTTAAGATTAACTGACTCTACCATTCTAATTTATCTCTTGTTTGTGCCTTAAATCTATAACTGTTGAGTAAGTGCCAATGATTTCAACTCCAGCGTCAAAGGAAGGTTAGCCTCCTTGTCATAGACAAGCTTGTAAGGAGAAGTACATATTTATTTTTTAATTATGATTTTATCTGTCCAGAGAATGCGTGAGACCTTTGTATGCCACTATTTTTGGCTGATGTTCATTATGCACTTCATGATCATGATCATGTTCTTGTTTGTTGGCTCCACGAGACCATTGTGTTGAGGGTAATAGTTAGAAGAAGTCTTCAAATATATGCCTAGATTTAGAGCCCAATCAATTAGTTTAGTACCAAGGAAATATTTGACATTATCAGAGATAATGGTTTAAGGAATGCCAAACCTTGTGACTATACTTTTGAGAAAGTCAAGGATGATAGACTCAGTTGATTCCTTGAGCATGACAGCTTCTATCCATCTGGTGAAGTAGTTTGTAGTTTTCAGCACCCACTTGTTTCCAACGCTTAAAGGTGGATTTATCATGTCTATGAATTCAAGACCCCATTACGCAAAAGGTTAATCCGATTGGATTGGTCGGAGGGGAAGCGATGTCAATATCTTATTTCTTGCAAAGAAAGCACATTCATTGCATTTTGTGATCTACTTGTATGCATTTTCAAATAGAGTAGTCCAAAATATACCTTCCATTATGATATTTATTATTACAGTTTTGGCAGAGAAGTGTCTACCAAAGAATCCATCATTAAATTTTGCTAACACTATTTCAGCCTGCAAGCCATTGATACACCTTAACAACATGCCATCAAGATTCCTTTTGAAGAGAATTCCATCAATCAAAACATAAGGGATAGATTGTAACCTCATATGTCTTCTCTTTTCCTTATTTAAGCTAGGAGGGTATGCGCCCTCAGAAAGGAATGTGATCATGTCCTTCATCCAGTCGCACACACTAGAATTTTTATTCTGATCAAGTTCTATGTATGAGAGAGCTTCATCAAGGAAAACTGAAGTCTCATATTCATTGTGTATGTCCTTAGAAATTTTCTTATAGAACATGTTACCTCTTATTAGCTTTGTGGCTTTAATTGTCACATCATACTCCGTAATTTTGGTCACCCATATTGCTCTCTTTTCACTGATTGTTGCTCCCATGATGAAGTCTCTAATAGAAGAGTGGGAGACTAACACCTTGATATGATTTGTGGCAAGCATAATTTTAAACTTCTTGAGTATGCACATAATGGCCTAAACCTTTTTATCCATATGACTGTATCTCAATTCATAATCCTTCAATGTCTAGCTGAAGAAAGAAATTGGTTGTTCTAGCCATTATTCATTTTCACGTGTTAGGATAACAACAACACTTGCATTAGAGCCATAAACATAAAGGATTAAATCCTTTGAGTAATTTGGGTTGATGAGTGCTGGCACACAAATAATTTATTACTTGATTTTGTTAAAGCTTTCCTTTGCTTTTGATGTCTGTCTAAAAGTTATGTCCTTCTTCAGCATAAAGGTGATGGGATGAACCACTCCTGCAAAGTTAGTAATAAAACACCTAACAAAATTGATCTTATAGAGGAAGGATTGCAAGGCCTTTTTGTGCGTTGAAAGGGAAAGAGATAGGATGGCTAAAATTCACTCAAGATTGATTGTAATGCCATCCTTTGAAACCACATGGCCCAAGAGCTTTCCATGTACCATTACAAAATTACACTTCTTAGGGTTAAGAGATACCCCATATTTTATGTATCTCTCAAATACTTTCTCTATGTGTGACATGTAATTCATGCTTTAATTTGAGAATATTGTAATTTCATCAAGGTAAACCAAGATGAAATCATTAATGTAACCTTTGAAGGAAATGTCCATGGTGCGTTGAAATATTGGGCCTGAATTTGAAAAACCTAAGGGCATCTTCTGATATGCATATGCCCCCCACTTGGCTATAAACATTGTTTTGAATTAATCATCTTCCTTTACCAAGATCTGATTGAAGCCAGAGTATCCATCTAGCCATGAGAATCTTTACGTGTCAGCCACAGTCTACAGAATCTGCTCTATAGAAGGAAAAGGATAATTATCCTTTAGAGATTCCTTGTTCAAATCTTTAAAATCAACACAAAGTCTAATTTCGCCATTCTTCTTATGCACCCATTTTAGATTCCTGACCTAGGTAGAGTACTTGATGGGAAAAATAATCTTCCCCTTAATGAGGGGATCTATCTTTGGATTGACTGGTCACTAATTTTGTCTCACGGGCTTGATACCAAGATCAAGGTCAATGGAGTGTTGAGAAACACTTGGATCGAAAATTTAGAGGTCTTTATACACCCATGGGAAGATATCATTGTATTTTTTATAGATCGAGATGAATGCCTACTTTTCATCATGCGCGCAAGATTTACTAAGCAGCAATTCCTTTCTATGCATAATAGTGACTGGGGAGAAGTCTTCTTTCACAGCGCGCATGTATGTTTATTCACTTTTGAAATCATCATCAGAGCTAAAAAGTTTCTCTAAGGTGACCAGCCCTTTAGGCAACTTGTTTTTATTCAACCGTATTACTTGGTCACCATAGTTGTAATGTAAATCAGCTTGCATACTTGATGAGAACTCAAATTCATTCTGGATGACCTAGATGATCTGAACATCACTTTCAAACACTTGCCATTTGGTGTTCTTATCTAGAATGGATGGCCTAATTACCATCTTAATGTGTTGAGTGTTTCCATTGATAAATTCCTCAATAGGAGAGAACTACGAACCAAGCATGACCATTTTATCAGCTTCCTTATTCATGTTTCGTGGCACCACCTACAGATTTAGATCATCAAATCTCTCAAGGAGGTCCCAAACTATGTTTCTATAAGCTTTGAGAATCTTATTATTTGTCATGAACTTGTTGGTAACCATGTAGATAACCAATTCCACGTCCCCAAATATCTATAGCGCCTTAATCTTCCTCTTTTCAGTAATAAATAGACCATGCACTAGCGCCCATACTCTGCCAAATTGTTAGAACTTGTAAAGTGAAACCTGTGTGTGAAGAATAATTTCTCATCCTTAGGGGAAATTATAATGACTCCCACTTCCACACCATTTATACTTCTAGATCCATCAAATTATAACTTCCATAGACCAGGGTTCTCTCGACTTTTCTTAAGTGCACGCATCAGAACAACTTATTCTTCAATAATGTAGTAAGTACCAAGCCCAATTTCATAAGCTTTCGAATATTGAGAATATGGGTGAAATTTATGGTGCCTCTCTATTCACTCATTAAGTACTAGATTAGGAATAGAAGTTGGAAGAAGCTACTTTTTAGAAATTGAAGCTTGTTCTTTGTAGATTAAACAATTATCTTGGAGAGGGGATGGGACATATGACTCTACATGATAGGGAAAAAATGCCTCATCTTGTATGGTAAACCAAATACCATACCTTTTCTTGAGTAACATATGGTTCCAATAAGAATACAAGTAACCACCCACTTTAGCAATAAAATCTCAGGACAACCATCAGGTAAACAAAGGGGGTAGATAAATGATTGACACATCTTGAGTTATTGTTAGAATTAGACATGAATGGAGGGTTAACTAAAGATCTTGGATGATTCCTAGGGTAGTGACAGTTCAACCATTGAGTTGCAGGAATCCTTTTGTCAGGGAGCTATACTTAAGACCTAAGACACCATCAATCTTCTTAGGCATGATAGAAGTACTAACACTTGAGTCAATCATATATTTATGGACAAGATGTTTTCCTATGATTAAAGACATATATAAGGGTGGATTTTTAACAATTTTACTTAATTTATTCTCCTCTTCTTGGAAAATATTGGCAAAATAACGTGGTTTGTGAATAGTTGGATCAACACATGGAAGTTGGGCTAGAGCTTCATGCAACAAGTTACACTGGGATGGAATGGTCAGGGCATCCCACATTATAATATTTATGTTTGTCTTATTCATTTGGTCCACAATGATGAATGGAAAACCCATTGACTTATGTATTTGAGGAACAACAACAGCATTGCTTAGGTTGCTCAAGGTACAGAAGCTATAGGAACCTTAGGTGGCATGCAGAGGTTTGACCTACCAAAGGAGGGGCACGCGCCACTCCCAGAGGAGATTTACACAAAGCCTTGGGTTTAGGCACTTGTGTGCTTTTAATACTGGATGTCTTAGATGCTTCCTTTTACTTTTGAGGGTCTTCTTATGTTGTTGGAGTTATGACTTGTGCACAAGGATCGAGTATTATCTTCTTATATCTTGTGTTGTCTGCAACATGGGCATGTAGTCGTCTTGTATCATTTACATCTTGGTTGATTGCACATAATCCAATAGCACCAAAGAACATAATATATTCCTCTGGGAGCTTCAGGAATCTCCATGTTATCTACTTCAGGTGGGCTTGTTGAAGGCTCACCAATGGGAGAATTCTGAACCATGTAGGCTTACACATGTGCAACATTGGCGCAATGATATTGAATATAAGGCATATTGCAATTAAAGCTTCATTCAAACTCCTACACCATGTTTTTCTAGACTGGGATAAGTACTTGACTTATGTTGGGTACTGAAAGAGGTTGTGTGGGAGGAATAACTTATAAAGGAAAGTGCACATTGGCATGCCATCTATCATTCTGTTGGTTTTTTTTGTATCTTTAATCCCCATATTGATTCGACCAACGTTAATTACTCTAGATTTGTGCCTTATTGGAACTGCCTATGTAGGTTTGCACGTGCTACTTCCCTAATGATATGACCTTATTGGAATAGTTTCTAATTATGGTCTTCGATTCATCATCTTCTTTTTACTTTACAGGAGAGTAGGATGTAGATGCAACTAGTTGCATGCTCTATACTGAATTTGGAGCAATAAAAGGTTGGGGTGCTAGAGAAATCTCTAGGAATAAGGGCACAAGAGGCCTAAGTGCCAACTTACCACCCTAAATGAAACTATTTTCTACCGTTATTGTAATGTTGTATGCATCATGTAAGGTTATACCTACCATGGATTGAATCATGACTGAAATGTCACTATTTAAAGCCTTTAGATAGTACAAGAAAGCATGTTGGGCTACAAGCCTTACCACTTGAGGAATTATTTCCCAAGTCTTCTAGGATATGATGTTGAAATTATTCATCTGCTCATTGGGTTTGCACTTTGTTGTAGTCAGCTACTCCACCAGTGATAGATTATTTGATTTATCTTCAACGTAATTGTATAGATTTGTTCCAGGTAGCGATAGATGCAGGTCTCAGGTCACACTACCATTGGAGTGTTTTATCTTTGAAAAAGGTTGCAAGCAACCTAACTATTACATCATCATGTGTTTTCAGGTAGACAAAGCATACATTGGCCACATCTTGAGTGTGTTCAAGAGGGGTGACTTTATTTTCTCATGTTAAGTATGGAATACTCTTCAGCTCGGTGGCTGGCATATCATACTAGTCATTGAGATTGAGCGGGCTTCCACCAATGAAGCTGTTGAAGTTCCTTAGAGGAGGAGGAGGTTCAAGTGCCATGGTAGGGTGTGTTTGTTTATTTTGAGGAGTAGAGTGTGTGCATCCCACTGGACATAAGGATGCGCACGTGGAATATTTGCTACAAACTCTTATCAAAGATAACTAGAGGTACTCGAAAGAATATTTAGTTGCTGCACTTCGCTTAGTACGCACTCTTCTCATGAAATGCTCTTAGGACTTCTAAAAAAGAGATCTGGAATTGTTGGGAGTCACTAGATGTGTTGAAATAAGCCTCCAAAGGCTGGAAATACTAAGTTCACACACCAAAAATTAGCAATATTAAATTTAATATTTCACTATTGGTCGGGCACTGAGTGTGTCAGAAACTGTTGGTCATTCAAACTTTCACTTGTGTCTCAGATATGGAATAATTGAGTTGTTTGAGACAACAATGGAACCATATCTAAGATGTGGGACCTTGTGCATTTGAGACAGATCTTTGAAGAAGGCCAGTTCCACTATCTATTTCTACTGCTACTGCTACTCCTAATGCCAAAAGGTAAAACTAAGCTAATAATGCCAAGGGACCATGGATAGAAAGATAACAAAAATTAAAACTAATCCAAGGAAGGTGGTAACAATAGAAAAAGAGGGACAAACACTATCTATTCTAAGAAAAAATGAAGGGAAAGGCATGAAGAAGGTTAGGCATGTGTAGCACAACTAAAACACATTTAGCATATCAGATCCATGGAACACAACTAAAAATGGAGCTGCAAGGGACATAGAGTGACACAAAAAACACGTAATGTAAAAGAAAGGAAAGAAGAAAGAATAAAAACCCACTTAAGACAAAGAATAGTCACAAAAATATGCTTCCATTATTTCTAGAAATGCACAAAATTTTTGCAATGGCGAAAGAGGTTGATATCCACATGCGTGAACTAGATATAGAGGTCTGCAACTCAGAATACATAAATATAAAGTCCTTAGAAAAAATTTTAAGGATCTAAAGTGTCCAACCTTAACAATGAGCCCAACTCTTACATTTATAGATGAATCCATGGAGAAGAAGAGAAGAAGGAGGGAAAATCTGAATTTGAAATGCAACCACCAACAAGAAGCATTTAATGCATGTAAATCCACTTGTAAAGATGTCAAATGCACTTCCCCAAGTCTATTTGGTGTGTTAGAGGAGAAAATATGGTAGAACATATCAAATTAGGTGGTTGGAGTAATCATATCTACTCATTAATGCCCAAAAATACATTTTCCCATTTCTCACCTACCAGATTCACTAAGGATTTGAATTTGAATACCTAGCATTATGGCCTACATTAGAAGCTATCGATTGAGATTAATTACATGCCGATCAGAGGTATGTACAAAAAGATATGGCAGTCAGAATATTGTCAAGGCCCCCTGTTTATGCAAGACACATGGCGTGTGTTGATTGACTGAAAATATGGTCAACTGTGTAAATGTGTTATATTGTATCTGCAACATTTTACTCACTGGTTTACTGTAAGGACTCGGCACTGTGTTGGCCATCTTTGACTAGTTACATGTGGCACACTCAAGCATGTCATATAATGACCTGGCACAGAATGGTGTAGATGAGGGCACAAAGGTATGCATGTAGAAGAATGAGGTGAAGGAAGAAGGAAAAATGAAGGCGTGCATAATTGCAATGCACTCAGAGGAAATGGGGAAAAATAGTGAGTAGAAAACATATGGTCAAGGTGCAACTATTACAAAGTAATGTGTAGGGTATGCGATAGGGCCAGGGACTTAGCTAATTGAATGAAGTGAAATTCATGCGCATAGGATGAATAATTGATAGGAAGAAGGTGAATGATTATAAGATGCACACAAGATAAGAGTGGAACAAATAGGAAAAATAAAAATGGAAAAGGAATAAGGGGTAGCACGTAAGGGCGCGCTAGGAAATAGTGACTAAGTGAATGTGCCAAGGAGAGAACTGAGGTCTGTGCCACTTGTAATGAAGATCTTTAAGCTAGAATATGTATGTAAGTTGTCAAAATAACAAGAATATTTATTTGGATAACAAAAACATTTTTTATAATAAACTGCATCAACTGTGATTGACGTCATTGATTAAGTTTGATAAAGACTTCAAGTTATGTTCTTAGTTTTATAAAAGGTTCTATTAGGTAGATTTTGTATCTATGTTATCAAAGGTAGAGAGTTCCTAAAACTAAAAACATGGTAGGGTTTAGCAATACCTGTGTCAACAGTCATAATGTCAGGATGATGAGATGGGAATAATGGACGAGCGCTCCTCCTTTTTCCAAGTGAAAATACCTGTAAGAAAAAACTACTAAAAAAGAGATATTAGATAAAATGGGATGTCGGGATGCTCGGTAAGGGCTGATTATAGGATTCTAAAGGGGATTTCATGAAGGATTTCAGCTCATTTTGATAAAATTAAGTGATTTGATAAAAATGATAAGATAAATAATGATGAACATAAGGATACAAGCTAGAAATCAATATGAAAAATAAAATCTTTTTGTTCTTCGTAGGTGGCCTGGGATAAAGTGGCGGTAATTTAGATGACTTCAAAATTATCATAATATTAGTGTTGTTTGTCAAATTTCATGGAGGAATTTGATATGTTCCTCAATTTCATTGATGTTAAGTGTAAATGTAATGGCACACAAAGTAAGCTTATGCATGATATCAAACTGCTCCCACAAAAATGGTGTTTGGATGATTAGGAGATCATAGATGCTTTTGATCAGGTGAGACTGACCTGGAATAATCATCTACAACAAAGACAGACTTGCAATAGACAAGTTAAATCTAGGGGTATAGATAATGACCAATAAAATGTAATTATTTGATAAAGAAAACTAATTTAAATAAATCACAGACAATTCAGAGGAATCACTGGTGATTTAGAGGAGTCATGGTCAATTCCTATAAAATAATAAGTTAACAAAAACATATATTTAAAGTTATTCCTTGTACTTGTTTTAACATATAAGTGGACTAGAAATGATAATAAAAAATAAAAATCTTACCTTGTGATGTGGAGATAGCTACAAGAATGTCCACATGGGTTGGTTGAGTTGATGATTTTGATTAGTTGATCATCTGGAGAGGCTGTTGAAGGCTTAGATACATAAGTATATGTGCTACAACTCCTTTGGGTGATATAATGTTTTTAATGGGCTTGGTGATAGGTGGAATAATAGGGCTTCATTGTTGGCTCAAGAAGACTTGAGAGAAAAGATGCACAATTGTCCAAAGGGTTTCATAAGATCATAGAAAATGGAGTTCAAGCTGCTATTTATAATAGTGTGTGATTTTTTGGAATCATCGGCGATTCGGTAAATTTGAAAGAGATCATTTATAATTGGTTTCAACCACTTCAAAAATGGGATTTTGGGTTTGGGATGAGGGAAAATGGTTAGGGAAGAGGTTAGATGAGGTTGGGAGATTAAGAGATTATAAGGTTAAGATAAAAATGGTTAGGATGAGTAAATACGATATACAGGGGAGGGTAAAAATTATTTTACACGATGATTAGCATTATTTAGATAGATATAAATTTATAGTATTTAACTGAATTAACGTGCGTATGCAGGGAGTAGGCAGGTGATGAAAACCTAGTTTCTACATTTTCCCTTTTTTTCAAGTGATTTCTTATAAACAAACTATTAAAAAAATTGTTTGAGATGGCTTGCTTTGCTTTTGGATAGGTGACCCAAATAGGTGACCCCCTTAAACTGGGAATGATTGAAACAAAGTGTAAATAATCACCAATTTGATTGAGTTATCTGGATGGTTATACATGCACATTTCATTTTGGGTTTCCCCATGAGGTATAGAAATAACATTGATGTTGCCATAGAATAAAATGATAGGGGAACAAATGGGTTCATGTCCTGTAGACGTATTATTCCTAGGAAGTGAATGTGGCCTCAAAGAAGGGATTCTGAGACAAAGGAACTAATTGATAGGTAACTGTTATGGCACAATCACAACACCCTTGATTGTTGTAACTCAAATGAGTGAAAATGTAAGTGTGATTACATTACATGGAGTTTTTCTCAAAGTGTGGTAATTTTCAATAGGGAAATCTCTCCAAATGAAGGTCAATTCCTATTCCTCTATTTTTATACACACACTTAAATTGTATAAGATCTATCCTAAAATCTACTCTAACTTGCCAAGAAGGCGGGTTAAAACGGATTGCAAGAAATTAAACCTAAGCTAATGGAGGTGTTGCACCAAGAGGAATTCTGAATAACTTGCCTTGCATAGGAATAAAATTGAACAAGATTGAAGAGCATGAGAATCAACACAAATTAGTTTCTTGTCACAAATTTATCCACCATTAAACACAAAACACCAAAACATGTAACACAACCTAAAATTCATAATTAACCAAAGTTGTAATGAGAGATCAAAAATATGCAATGAACACAAGAGAGGGTTGAAATTCATCCATAGACTTATATTATTGCTCCATATATTTGATACAGTGCATTATAATGGCCAAGAGGTAAAAATTTCATTTACAGTTTGAATGGGAGGTTTGAACTCCACAAGATCACTTACAGGAAAGAGAAGAAAGGAGGGTGAAAAGCAAGATTATCCAACCCTTTGAAACAAGACCCTCCTTACAATATATAGGAAGAATGAGAGAAGGGAGAGAGAAGGAATTTGAAATATTGCTTCAACCACCCAAAAATGCATTAAAATCACCTACAACAATGATGGATTCCATTACAAAACCCATACCTCCATGTACTTTTCCTTGTTGGGGAAGAAAGGAATCCCATACCTTCATCATTTTGGTAGGTGAGAAATTTGGAAACATTCCTCTAAAATGGTGGACTATAATTCCTCACTAAAATTTAAAAAACCAATGGTTTTTGTGTAGAGGACACTGAGATTTCATAAAAGTCCTCTTTTGTGCAAATCTGAGCTCCCAGTCAAAATTTATGGCCATCTGAAGATGAGGGTGTCATACTACAATAAATATCAGTGGTTAATCTTCCTTTTTAGACTCCAAACCTGCATCACACCCTCTGAAATATGAAATTTTAGACTTTTGGTATTTAGAACCTTGGGCATTTCCACTTTGGAGGTCATTATATTGTTCATTGGGTGGATTGGCTCGAGAGTTCCGAAATGTTGAACCTCTAAAGTTTAAAACTCAGACTTAGGAGTTCAGACTCTAACCTCATATTGTATGCAACACTGTTCATACACCCAAACCTTGGAATGTTCCAAACTTCTAAAACCCCTGAGTCCAAAATTCAGACTATGGGTTTCGTACCTTTTTCTTTTTGGGCTTGTGGTAGTGTTTATCTGTCCAACTCGCCAAAAAATTCAAATCTCCAAAATCTCGAACCCCGAAATTCAGAGTTCGGGATTCAGACTTTGACCTTCTCCCTTCTTTTTGGCTTCGTACCCCTCAAGTTCCCAAAATATTCCTTCGATGACAACCCCTGAAATGGTTGACCCTGAAAATGTATTGACCTCCGAAAACCCCAAACCCTTTTAGACTTCTAGGTCTTAGGATTTTGAACCTTTTGAGCTCACTGATTCAAATTTCTCCAATTCTAAGCTCTGAAGTTCTTCCATCATTGACCATGAAATAGGAGTTGACCTTGAAAACTCCCTGATCCCTTTCAGACTTTGCTCGGTTTTGGGCTTTTGGGCCTTTTGGATAGTTTTTTCTGTTTTACGTGGTGAAAACTCCAAATCGCTCAATCCTCAAAGTCAAAAAAATTTGGTCTTCGGGCCTTTTCTGCTCTCTGAATTTCTCATCCATTTCTACACTACCAAATCCTCATACATGTAGCTCAACGAGTCATTATTGAATTAATCCTAACCCCTTGTGATCATTTCATATCATTCTCATGCTGATACAAGGCTTAACTTGCCAATGTGAGCTCCCATGGCCAGAATAATCCTTCCATTTTCTCTATGTGAGGTCTTGTTTATCTAATTTTTCCTGAGGGGAAAAATTGGATAATAGTAGCTAATGGGATCATGTCCTATACACATATATCTTACCAATGTTAAGATTTGTAAAACAAATCCAATATATATTTTTGATAGAGACAAGGTTTTGACTGGATTTTCTTCATGATCAAGGAATAATTTTATTTGATTGGTCAGTTTATCAATGTGTCAAAGGGTTAGGGACCCTCAAAAGGAGGCACATGGTGGAAAATTTTGTTATTTGGATGAGGTACAATGAAAATTGTGATTTGACGAGGTCAAGGGATAAAAAATTGACATTACCACAAAGGTGGGATTACGAGGCTAAGAATTCAAGTGATAGGGGGACCAATGGATTTGTGTCCTATAGACATATGAATAAACAACGGAAAGGGAAGATGAAAATGATAGTTTGAAAAGGTTAAGGGACCAAAAATTAACATTGCCATAAAGGTGAGATTACACAAATATTAACTCAAATGATAGGAAAACCAATTGGCTCTCGACCTATAGACATACGAATTGTAGGAGATGATGGAAAATGTTTCAAGAGATCTAGACAGAGGACCAGATAGCGGTCCTGGTGGTGACCAGGGGAGTAGTTCCCAAGGATACATTTGGTTGATGGAAGTCCAGTTTACCCAGTAGATATGATATTTTTGATATACAGAGCTTTAAGACTCCATATGATGTATAGTGACATATTGATATGATATATATATGATTATAATTTTGAGTTATGATGCTATATGTTGATTTTACTTTGATGTGATGTTATTCATGTGGTAATGTAATATCAAAATGTAATCATGATATGCATTGACATAATGTTGATAAATATTTTTATTACATTTTACATGATGTTGAGATATATTAGATGTAATTTATTTTGATGTGATGTGAATTTAATGTATATCCAAATGTGTCTTATTCATGGTTAATAATAAAATGTGAAATGATTTCTTTTATACTGGATTTGAAAAATATGTGATGGGATAATGGCAAAGTGGATGCTCTTGCACTTTTGGCCTTATAACAGATGTTAACACATGACTAACAATGGGTAGTAACACGTAGGATCTTGGATATAGATGGAAGGTGAGAGATGTACCTTCCTAGGATATGGGAAGGGTTGACATATGTAGAACATGTAGGACAGTAAGGTTCTCTTTTAAATGGTTTCATAGGAAGATGCCCCAACTATTCATTTTATTTTAACGAAAACTAATTGATGTGGGAAGTTTTCTCTAATGGGAAATTTTATTAATGCAGGAAGATTTCCTAGGATGCTTTTGATATTTTGAGTTTTTTAAAGGTTGTTCGATGAAGGAAGCCTTTTTACATTGATATCGGTATTCATCCTTCGAGGGAGTGATCTACAATTTTTTGAATTTTTTGACTTTTTCTTTTTGGATAGCTATCCCTTCGAGGGATCATTCTATAAATTTTGATAGGAAGTTTTCCTTCGAGAGTATCAGTCTAACTTTGTTTTTTGACAATATGATTTTTATATCTGTCCTTTGAGGGATCAATATATTTATTTTGATAAGATACATCCATAGATATTTTTAAATTCATTTTTTTACGTTGAAGGTAGGCCTAGTAGACCATTTCAAGGAGGGGAAGAGATGTGTGCATCGACTACACATGTTTTCCCTGTAACATGTTTTGAGTTGGTAGACAAGGTACATGGATGTAATGATTGTAGGGTTCCTACTAAGGAGGAAATTTTCCATTTAAAATATGAAATGAACAAAGTCGTGATGCTCATCTTTAAGGTTTTTTTTAGAATAGTGACAATAAACCATAGACTTTAAAATCATTACAATGATGAAATGACAGGATGCTGGTGGAATACGATATTTGATGTGATTATGTTTATGCTGGTTGATGTATTAACAATATAAAGGCCACAATTTCAAGGCATTCAAAGGTTCATTTTCAGTTGAACCATTAAGGGAGGCTAAATGGTAAGATACCAACCTATATTTGTGAGTGATGACATATAAACTAATCCAGTTAGGGGGAAATTTTCCACAGTTACTCCTTTCTAGAGTAGTGACATTTTTATTTTCTTTGAGGACAAGATCACCTATATTAAAGTCATGTTCTTTGACATGTTTTTAATACACATGATTGATGTGCTCTTGATAAACATGATGATGTTCCAGAGTTTTCAGGAATCGTTCATCTAATAACTCTAATTGGACTAGATGTTCTCAACGATAATCCTCATCAAGGATAAAATATCTTAAGGATACACAGAGTGATAGGATTTTATATTCAAGTGGTAAAGCCACCTCAAAGCCATAGACTAGAGAATAGGGCGTAACACTTGTAGTATTATGGATACTAGTATGATAAGCTAAAAGGAAAAATGAGATTTTGAGATGCCAATTCCTACCTGCTTGATCGGTGGTTTTCTTAGGATTTTTTTTTTGTTTTTTATTAAAAGCCTCAGCTTCTCCATTTTCTTGTGGATAATAAGGTGATGAGAAACTTAGTTTTATGTTGAATGTGTCACATAATTTCTTAACCTCTTTATTCTTGAAATATTTTCCATTATCAGTGGCTAGCTTGTGAGGTATGTTGAAGTGACGTATGATATGTTAATAGATTCAATTGATGATTTTTTTAGCTTTAGTAGAGACTAAGGGAATGACCTCTACTTATTTAGTGAAGTATTCAATAGCTGTGATGATAGATTGATGTCGTTGTGATGAACGAGGGTTGATGAGGCCAATGCAGTCTAACCCCCATTGTGAGAAGGGTAATAGATCTTGAGTGGGATATAAATCCTAACTTGGAATGTGAGTAAGATTAGAATTTTGTTGGCATGTAATAAATTTCTTGACATACGCACTACAATCTTGATTGAAATTATACCAGTAGTAACCCATTCACAGGCCATGCTTAGCAACAGTTGTCTCGTTGAAGTGTCCACCACATATCCTATCGTGGACTTATCAAATGGCTCTAGTAGATTCATGAGATTTAATAAACCTTAACAAGATGCCACCAAATCCACATTTATATAAAACACCACCTACGATGACATATCAAGTAGCACATTGAAGAAAATATCTCTTAACATTTCTAGATAAGGTGGAGGGAATTTTAGATTTTGAAAGATATTTGAAATTCTGAGTATACCTGAGGTCTGTTAGATTTTTTCTATGATGTTGATAGAAAGAATTTCATTATTGTGGGATGGTTGATCAATTTTTTGAACAATAACGAAAAATTTAGAATCATCATTTGATAGAGGGATGAGAAATGTAAGAGAATCCATAGTGTCTGCAAATTTTCTAGAAGATCGTGGAACTATTTGGATAGTGTAACTATCAAAAGATTCTAAGAGGAATTCAAAAATGGCTTTATATTTTTATAGAATCTCATTTTTACATTGATAAATTCCTTTGATTTGGTTGATGACAAGATGCGAGTCTCTGTATATTTCAAAGATTTGAACACAGATCATGATGGAAGTTTTGAGACCCATGATTAGAGCTTCGTATTCAGCCATGTTATTAGTACATTTGAAGTTTAGTTTGAAATTATAGACACCTAAAATCCGCTTATGCAGGCTCTAGTGCTAATATTTCACTAATTGTCCTCTTTCTCGTCATTTCCGTAATAATTAGCATTTTTTCACTAATTAGCTAACATTCCTTTTCATATTCATTAATTAATGACCTTTCTTTAATTAATTAGCCTTCCTATCATTAAAGATTTTAATTAACGACCTTTCATTAAATAATATCCACTTCTACTTGGGTTAATTAATTATTATTAATTAATTACACTCGCAACTCTAAATCAATAAATTACCATTTATTGGATCAAATTTCTCTCTTACATCCTACAAATCATAATAATTTTCCTCTAATTAGCTTCTATAAGCTTACCTCTACCTATTAATTAATCATCTTTGATTAATTAAAACATCCCCTAACTCCCATGACTTACTAATGACAAATTAAACTCTTCTAAATCAAGATTACCTTTTATAAAACAACCTTATCCATTCCTAATCTTGTTTTACCTTTATCCCACATTCATAAATTTTCTATCCTTGCCTCTTCATACAAGGTATATAAATAACCCTCATTCTTACCTTTCTTCTCTCACCATACATGTTTATATCTAATCTATAGGCATTTCATCTTAGAGCATCTTTCATTTGAGCTAATAGCCTCATTCTTGCATTTCATTCATCCAAGCTTTTGGGTCATATGGAGAGAATCAAAATGACCTTGTATCCATTCTTGGTGAGATTCCATTCTCAATCCTTGAGATCAAGAAACAATCCACTTTCATTGCTTATGTTCTTCATAGGTTCATAGTTTAAGTTAGCAATCATAGAGAGTAGGAAATATCTTAGCATGTAGTTTCATTTATGCATTGAAGAAGCATTTCCTTTAAGCTCTTATATTGATGGTTCATTGCTTAATTAGATTTTTATTTTGAAGATATGTAGATATTAGTTTCGATTTATGGCTTAGTTAATAAAACATGAGCACATTTGTCACACCCAGTGGGGCTTACTCCATTTTCCTTTGTACTTAATTTCAAGTTTTTGTAGTTTAGTTTCTATTTTGGTTACTAACCCTCTTTTTACATATATTGACATAAAATTTTTTTCTTAATTTGTTTTGTTGAGTTTTAATGTTTTTAGTCTTCCTTGTTGGTATAAAGGAGGTGAAGTGATGTCAAAATTGGAATTGATGGGAAAAGTTTAAGATTTCTCCATGTTTTCATTTTTAGATCTTACTTTTTCAACATTCTACATGCTAGTTTTGTTAATTTCTTTAAAATATTGAATTATTTAGCATGTAGGTTAGTGTTTTATAGTGTTGAGTTTGCTATTCACATATTAATGTGGTGTGTTACTTTCAAAATTGAATCTTGGTGAAGAAATTTCAAAATTTCATCATGCTTTCATTTTTAGAGCTTACTTTTTCATCATTCTACATGCTAGTTTTTCCAATTTCTTGAAAATCTTAAATTCTTGAGCATGTATGTTAATGTTTGATAGTTTTGAGTCTTATATTCATATATTAATGTGATGGGTTGTTGTCAAAATTGAATCTTAGTTGGAAAAATTTGACCATTTTGCAGATTAAGGGAAATTTTGTTGACATTTTTTGAGTGCATGACAAGTGCATACCCGTGAGCATAAGAGCATATGTGTAACCCATATTCCAAAGGCCATAAAGTTTTTTCCCAAACTCGAAATGAATCCATTTTTTTGTGTTGGAAAGGTATTGAAGTTAACTATGCAATGAAAACATAAATTCAGGATTTTTACTTATAGAAATTACAGGTTTTCCTTTTATTTTAAAACTGGTCATTTTCTAACATGTCTAATGTTTTGATGAATGTTGTATTTCCATGCTTTACTTGATTTAGACCAAAGCATGTGTATGAAATTCTCTTGTACTTTTTGGTGATCTTGAGAATCAAAAATAGCTTTGATCTCTATCTTTTGAACAGTGGGATTAAACTTGGAAATTTGATTATTCATTTTGCTTAAGGGAATGAACCTTTTACAAAACATTTTTCAATGTTCATTTGATTTAAATTTTTCCATTTCTATATAGCTGGGCTAAATTTTTTGTATGATCTTCTCTTTAACCTTAGGGTGATCTTGAGAATCAAAAGTAACTTTAGTCTTCATTTTGTAACATTTGGTAAATTGGAAACTTCATCTTTCACTTTTCGTTTAAGGGAATGAACATTTATCAATATTTTTGTATGGTTCAATGATTGCAAATATTTTCTTTAATTTTTAGTTGGATTATTTGTTTTTTATTCTCTTCTCTTACATCCTTAGATGATATTGAGAATCAAAAGTAAACTCTTAATCCTCTTATAAATAATGTGATTTTCTTGGAGAACTACTAACGCTTGAGTGTAGGACCTAAAAACGTTTTTCAAAGAAAGGAGTTCGAAACAAAATTTTCTAACTAAACATGTGTTGTAGATTTCCAAATGATGAATCAGTAAACGACATTAATTATAAAGGATTAAAAAACACACCACATTCAAAACACTTGATTTGTAGCTTCGGATAAGGGTATGTCCCGTCCACTTAAAACTAGGACATAAACGCTTTGGAATAATCCTTAATCTAAAATAATGGGGGTGGTCCTAGAAACCCCAAAGTAATCCATGCAAGATACCTTGTGGACGAAATGGGAAGTGCTCCGCACACCTACTTGACTAGTATACATGTGAGATTTAGAGTCAAAGTTATCTGTATCGTGACCCCAGTGAGAGTACACGATGGACGCATTTATTGCCCACTTTGATTGAAGGGGTAAAGTAAAGCCAAGATAACCAAGAATTATTTAGTGTGAATTTTCTTGGTAAATCGATCTCGCTCTTAGATGACTTGTGACAGGTCTAGTTGAGTGAACCACCTAGGAAGCTATCTTTGACCAAGAGCCAACTTGGACCATATCAGAACCAATTTGAGTTGAGAGCCATTATTCATCACAAAATGTGTGAAGCCTTAGTTTTTCTTATTTTTTCACTTGCCCTTAGGCGAGGAAAAACTTTTATGAAGTGAGGCCAACATTTTTCACCCCCAATTGATCTACTTCCTTCACTTTATTTTGACACTTTGTTGATTAAAAGAAGAGTGACTACCTTTGTGTTATCAATTGATTTTTTTTTGCCACTTTTGTGTCCGTTTATGCCCATCCATGTTTGTGGCTGGGTTTTTAAATTTCTAAAGTGTGTGGACATGTTTTCATATCATTGGTATCATTTTTTATCTTGATACCCAAGTCAAGATCATCAATTGTAGTTAAGCTTGTTTCATCACTTGTTTATCCTGTAAAATTTTATCTTGCTTGTATTTTACCGTCACAATTTTGATTCTTACGTATTGTTTTTATTAAACTTCGTATGAGTGTCTAGATTGCGATGTTACACTACTCGCATTGTGATATTTCCTTGTTATAATTTGGCATTATTTTTCTCTCAAACATTACCTCATTTTCGAAGAGTGTTGTTATTACCTTTTTGCGCATAGTATTAATATCATCTTGATATCAATACCTTACTTTTCCTTAAAATTTTGGGTAACATATCTTATTGGTATTGTTACATTGTTCATAGTTGTAACTTCCACTTTTTAGGATATAGGTCGTGATTAGATTCAAGTTCACTCTTAGTATACTTTTTTGGGAACTGTATCAGATCCTTGTTGTTACTTACGCCTTGTTCATTTATTTTAACTTGACATAAGTGGCTACATTTTGTTGATCATCTTAAAATTTCAAATATCATTTTGAAGAAAACATAAGAAGTATCTCGTTTGATTGATTGGTCCTAGAAAAAATATTTTGTGATTATGCTTTGTTTGTCATTTGTGACTCATCCATTTAGGACAATCACTTTGATCCATTGATTTCATTATTCTTTGGTCATTAATTTGGCTTTGTGTTTTGAACTTGCATGATTATTCCTTATGTTTATCCATCTTATAAACTCATTTATAGGACAATCCTTTTGGTCTTTGATCCTCTTGATATTCTTTTTTTTCCTAAGTTCATGATAATTTTTTAACACATCTTTCAAACCTTGGCCAAAACATTTCCTATCAAGAAACTTTTGCATCAATCAAACATAGGAAATATTTCCTTTGTATCCTTTATGTTGCTAAAATTTTGATCAATCCTTTGACATTTACGAATCCAAACCTTTTTGGATTATCAATCTTGAGTCATCACAATGTATGTTTTCCTTAGCTTCCCTTTTGGAAAATAAAAAAAACATCCCCATATTTACGAAATGTCTAGTTAGTTGTCGTTATGCTACCCAAATCAACATGAAACCTTCTTTGCTTTATATAAGTTTGATCATACAATATATGTTTAAGCCTTTGAACCCAACACATGCTGAAAATGACTGATTATTGCAAGGTCCCTTATACATATGACAATAAGGAATCAAATTTTTGGCGTTCACATCAAAAGATGCCCATCATGAACAAACCTCGTTTGGTTCTTCATGCTAGAGAACGCATTCAAGTAACCCATTCCCCACCTTCATCTCATAGTTGGTGGTATGATTTGGATACTTTTGGTCCAAATTATTATTCGAATTCCTCCCACTCTTCTTATGATTCTAATCCAAACATTTCCTCTTCTTCTGAAGATTATAATCCAAATATCTCCTCTTATTATTCTGATGATTCTAATCCAAACATTTCCTCTTCTTCTGATGATTCCAATCCAAATATTTCCTTTGATTCTTCTGATGATTCAGATCCAAACTACTATTCGGATTCATACAATTTGACTCCTAATTCACGGTCCTCCCCTTCTTTATAGGACCTCTATTATCAGCCACCTAAATAACATTCTCCTCTAAATATTTTTGTCGCCAAAAATTATCTTCATCATTCATTTAATGCGACACCTACGTCATGGTCCTCCCTATCTTCACAGGACCCTCCTCATCATACATTTAATATGAATCCTACGTCTTGGTCCTCCCTTTCTTCGTTGGACCCCTTTTATAAATCTCCTCAATGACGTCTTATTCATTTGAAGAGTCACATGAGTCTGAATCCCTCCAATGCATGGATCAATGGACACCTAACTAGCAGAAAAGTAATGTATGGTTCTTCTTCCACAATCCATTCATGAATCACCTTTCAAACTAAATCATTCCTACACATTGGCTAGTGTCTTCATTTGTTGTCTATCAACTCTTTCCTTCAAGAGGTAATTCATTTCCACATGTTCACATGAGATCTTGATGAGTAAATAGGATTAGTATGTTACCAAGTGTTGCTTTTTGGACCTCGTTCAAAATATTGCTTTAGTGCATGTCTTGTCTCATGATTTGTACCTTGGGCTAATCACTTTTTCATCGACCACCTTCTCAATACTTTCATAGCATCCTCTATTTTTTGAAAAAAAATTAGAACATCCATGTGTATCAGATGTCCTCTTTTCCATGTTTATAGGCACTTTTGTCCCCCTTTTATAAATCAATCGTGCACTTCCTTTCTCTCATGTGTTGCTTGGCCAGCTTACATAGGAGGCATCCTTTCTCCCTCATGATTGAACCTATTTTATATTAGCCTTGATCCCCCTTCCACGTGTGAAGAGTTTTTCTTTGAACACTCCCACCTGATTGCTGAGACATTTTCACATATTCACTTTATTGTGCATGTGCGTGTCATTCTACCCTTGTATATTCTTTGTCTAACGTTGGGGGCATTCACATTTCTCAGTTTCTTGTGCTTAGCTTAGGAAAACCTTAGAAACTCACAAAAACATTCAAATATGTTTCTAAAAAATTAAAAACAATAAAAATCATTCTATAAAATCTCTCTTTAGTTCTCGCTTGTTCTTATACGTGACTCACAGATCATCTTGATCTACCTCCATTATCAAATATGATTTTCTTACTATGCCTATAATATGGGGCACAATGAGTTTCTTGGTACTGTTTCATAGTGCACTGCTTTTGATAGGACCCAAGTGTCCTCCATTATTCCCCTTGCATGTATCATTGATTGGGGCACCATATTTTACCCCTTGTCGTTAATTTGTATAGGTCAGAATCAAATATTGATAACAAAAACATTGCAATATGTTTCTCTGTTAGGTTATCTTATTTAATTTCTTGTATTGCATTGCATTATGTATGTTACAGGGAGTTAGTCATCTTTTACTTTCTTATATTACATTGAATTTTTTATGTTGCAAGGAGTTGGTGTTTTTAGCTATGGACATTTGTTCGTATATGGATTTTCATGTCATACTACACTTTTTTTCATTCTTTTTAATAAGGACTGATGATGTCGATCATAAGCAAAATGATGAAATAAAGTTGGTTTTTACATCGACAAGATGATAGCTATATCCATCTCTTTTCATCTTCATTTTTATTACATATCACTCTCCTTCTATCAACACTTTTCTTCAAAAGCAACTTGGGGTAGTAGCGATAAATTATTCTACTTCTTCTATTATGTTCTTTCATCTTTTCGATCATCAATCGCCCTCTTTCATCACCTCATTGACACTCGAGGGGGCATCCTTCATTATATGAATTTTTTCTTCTATCTCTTCAAAAAAATTATTTGTTTGTACTTGTCTACTATCTTTGAAGTGGCGTCACTTACGCCACCCCAAAGAGGGGAAAATGTAGACACCTAAAATCCGTTTACACATGCTTTAGTGCTAATATTGCACTAATTGTCCTCTTTCTCGTCATTTATGTAATAATTAGCATTTTTACGCTAATTACCTAACATTTATTTTTGTATTCATTAATTAACAAGCTTTCATTAATTGATTAGCCTTCCTATCATTAAATATGTCAATTAATGACCTTTCATTAATTAATATCCACTTCTACTTGGGTTAATTAATTATTATTAATTAATTACACCCATAACTCTAAATTAATAAATTACCATTTATTGGATCAAATTAATCTCTTACATCCTAAAAATCATACTAATTTTCCTCTAATTAGCTTCTATAAGCTTACATCTACCTATTAATTAATCACCTTTGATTAATTAAAACATCCCTCAACTCCCATGACTTACTAATGACAAATTAAACTCTTCTAAATCAAGATTACCTTTTTATAAAGCAACCTTATCCATTCCTAATCTTGTTTTACCTTTATCCCACATTCATCAATTTGCCATCCTTGCCTCTTCATGCAAGGTATATAAAGAACCCTCCTTCTTACCTTTCTTCTCACACCTTATATGTTTATAGCTAATCTATAGGTATTTCATCTTAAAGCATATTTCATTTGAGCTAATAGCCTCATTCTTGCATTTCATTCATCCAAGATTTTGGGTCATACGAAGAGAATCAAAATGACCTTGTCACCATTCTTGGTGAGATTCCATTCTCAATCCTTGAGATCAAGAAACAATCCACTTTGATTGCTTATGTTCTTCATAGGTTCATAGTTTAAGTCAGCAATCATAGAGAGTAGGAAATAGCTTAGCATGTACATTTTCATTTATGCATTGAATAAGCATTTCCTTTAATCTCTTATCTTGATGGTTCATTGTTTAATTAGCATTTGATTTTGAAGCTATGGAGATATTAGATTTAATTTATGGGTAAGTGCAGGAAGTTGATGGATAAATATAGGGTCATCCGTGGACATCATATTGCAAATAACAACATAATATCAACTTGTAGGGATTATTAGCAATACATACACTCAAAATTAGACAAAATTATATTAATATGAATCATAGCATCCGGAATATAGTTTCTAAAATACTAATTTTTGTAAAAAATGGACAAGATTAGCTATATTAAACACTCAAAATTCAATGACTTGGTATTTTTTTTTTAAAAACGCCGATAAGATTATAGTCCGTTTGCCCACAATTTGGATGACCAAAAATTGATATATATATTTTTTATTTCGTCAAAAGTTATATGCCACTATCTATCTTGGGATGGATTTTATTTTGTATTTTTTTGAGTAATATTTTATTTTTTATGATTTTTTCCGTGAACGTGGTATGAAAACATAAAGAAAACAGAGCACTTTCCGTTTGCCCGCCATAACTTCATCAAAAATTATTTAAATCAAATAATTTTTTTTTTGAACATGTATATAATTTCACCACGGTTGGGATGGTATAAGTTTTATGACATTCTGATAAGTGAAACAAATTTTACAGTCTTAAACGTAGACATAAACATTCACAGGAAAAAGTGTCTTAAAGACCTACTATTAGTAAAAAATTATAAAATGATATTTATCCTCTTCTATTCACTTTAAAATCAGTATTTCTACAAAGCTAATAGTCTCCCCTATGCAATGGTACCATTTTTATGACATAGTTTTTACTTTTCGGCATGGTTCAAGTCTGCGGAAGACTAAATTTGATGTTTTGCTGTTTTTAATGTAAAATTCAGGATTTGATGTCCACTTAATTGTCCCCCAACTTGGTGCACTTACCCTTATAGCTTAGTTAATAAAACATGAGCATATAAATATAGAGGGATAGGGGTCCCCCAAGGAGGTATAATAATGATATTGAAACCTCCCCCTTGCTGACACTTAGATCCATTAAATAAAAGTGTAATTTTGTTAGGAGTGTATTTGTGATCGATAATGTTGATAGATTTGTCAGGAAATTATTTATGAGGTGGTTCATTGTTAAGAAGAGGGGCTTCTGTGAGATGATTGGTGATCGCTTGTCCTTTGATATATTTTTGTGAGATGAATTCAAGTTCTAACTTTATCATGAGCATAAGCCACTGAGTGATGTGGTCATTGTGATATGGTTTGGAGTACATGGTTTTAGGAGGATTGAAGATGGTAACGACATAAGTCTTATGATTAAGTAGGTAATGGAGAAGCTTGGATGTTGCAAAGTACAAGGCACAAAATTTTTTTTTGGCTTCATTATAATGAGTCTCGTAGTCATGGAGAGTGTGGCTTATATAATAAACGTCCTGCTCATGATCCTTCTTATCTCGATGAGTGAGTATGACACCCAAGGCATGATTAGTAGTGGATATGTAGAGAAAGAATGGCTCCCGCTCACGTGGAGGTGTAAGCATAGATGGTGATAAAAGATATTGTTTAAGGTCATCAAAGGCTTGTTGACAGTTGTGATCCCATTTAAAATGTGCATCCTTTTAGAAGATATGGTGGAAAATCTTAAAATGGTCTGGAAACTCTGAGATGAAATGTCGGATCGATTGAATCTTACCCTGAAGGCTGCAAAGCTATTTTAGGTTTAATGGAGGATACATTTCGATGATGGATTTAATTTTGGTGGGGTCTACTTCAATTCCCCAAATAGAAATAATGAACCTAAAGAACTTACCAGTTAGAAAACCGAACACACATTTAGCGAGGTTAAGCTGAAGAAAGTATTAGATAAGATGAGTGAAGATTGTGTCAAGGAAAGAAAGATGATCCTTGTGTTGCTTAGATTTACCCAATAAGAGGTCATCAACATAGTCTTCTATAGTTTTTTGGATAAGATTGGGGAAGATGTATTTCATCGCCCATTGATAAGTGGCCCCAACAATTTTAAGCCCAAAAGGAATTACTCGATAACAGAAAGTCCCTCAAGTAGTGATGAAGGATTTTTTTATCCTCGGTGGTGATAAGGATTTCATTATAGCCATAGAAGCCATCCATGAGGGACATCATCTCGTGGCTGGTGGTTAGATCAATGATTTGGTCAATCTTTGGAAAGGGAAAATCATCTTTAGGGAAAATGATATCGAGGTCTCAAAATTTGGTACAAATGCGTAACTTTCCCGAGGCCTTTGTTACAGGGATGATATTAGAGACCCGTTTTGGATAGTCAATGGGTATGATGAAATTACTAGAGATAATACGTTACAAGTATTTTTTGATGAGAATATCTATGTGAGGGTGCATCTTACGTAGCTTTTTTTAAACAATATTAGATTTAGGATAAGTGATGATATTGTGAACAACAATGTTGGGGTCAATACATGGAATATCACTATACAACCATGTAGAGTCTTGACTATTTTTAGGTAGAAATTTTTGGAAGTCCTTTAATTCTTGTGAATCTAGAGACTTACCCATTTTGACTATGTGAGGCTCTTGTGGAGTTCCTATATTAATTTCAATGGTGGATTTTTTGAGAAGTGTTGATGTGTTGGGTGGTATATTTTTTTGAAGGTGATGGTCCTTTGCCCCATATAAGATAGGATGAATTGGTCATCGTGGCATTGAAGGATGTCAACAGTGGGTGAATCCTCTTCTATCATTTCATGCCAAATGTGAGGAAGGGTCTCAGTATCATGGTTATTTTGATAAGTACGTGTACTTAAAGTGATAGTGTTGACTAAAAAAATTAGGTGGGATGGAAAGTCTGTCATTTGTATCAATAGGGTCATCATGTGTAGATAGGGAAGGTGGTTCTACTTCTATGATTGGTTCAAATGCGGTGCTTTTTGAAGACTTAGATGTTGGGTTTTCATAACCTAATCTTTATTTTTCATAAGGTTTAAGGGAATGGTCAAGGATTAATTAATGGATACCTTGTTCATAATGTTCGAGTCCAAATCCTTGCTAGGCTTAGTGATGGAGATATATTTTTGCAAATACTTTTTTATATAGGAATGTGAAGTATGATATGAATGGTTTGGCATGAAAATGATTAATAGGACATAGAGAAGGGTGATCAATCCCTCTAAAAATGAGGTTGGTTTTGAGATGTGGTGGGTTGAAGGAGATAACATCCTAAAAATTAGGTTCATACACGATATGTTTGTTGAGTCTTCCACATGTCTTCGGCATAGGAAGTGAATTATGTGTAAGGATACAATACTCCTCCAGTGAAAGGTGTTACATAACATATTTGAAGAAAGTTTCATCTGGTAACTTTGATGAAGTGATGGATGAACTGGTCAAGGATTTGTTAGAGGAGCCCAAGTTATTTTTGGAAATAAGCATGTCGTTCAGTCAATATTTCATGTGACATGTTTTGAGAGGGATTGGATCTGTGGGGAAGATTTAAGTTTTACCCTCATGTTCGTATTTGATATTTTGTGGAGTGTAGATGGAATAAAATACATAACATTTATCCAAGGTCGGCCTAAATAGCATGTTATAATGAAAATATCCTTCCACCAGATAGAAGAATTCATGGAGGTTTTTAGTGCCAACTTTGATTGGTAAGTTGAATATTCCTAATGTGGGGGAAATGGTGTCATTAAAGACTCGCAGTACTATAGGTGACTAGGCTATAATGGTGTTAGATGGTTGAAGTTGATCAAAGGCATGTGATGATATGATGTTAATTTTGGCACCATTCTCAATCATGACCCTCTTTACGAGAGCATCATAAATTTGGGTAGTGATAAAGAGTGGGAGGTCATGGTCCTCTAGTTGTAATGATGGGATATAAAGTGATGGGGAAGTCAAATGGTCATGTAATATGACCATGACCTAGAGTATCATCAATTTGGGTAGTAATAAAAAGTGTTGGGGAAGTCGGATGGTCACTTTTTTTGATGAAGGGATGTGCGGTTGTGTAATAGAAATTTAAATATTATGTATATAATGATGAGTGGCATGGTCATCGTAAGATAGGTTTCTTTCGTGAAACTTATGAAGATCTTGTAGATGGGTTTGAAGAGGGTGAAATAGATGTGGATGAATTTATAAGTTTTTAATGGAAATACCAGGAAACGTGCCTCATTAAATAAGTTCTTATAATGTGGAAGCACAAGGTGTAGCGGATGGTTCATTTATTAATTTTGTGATAAAAACATTTATGGATGACTTGGATGGTGCTTCTGCGATGGGAGCACTACATAATGAGCATGTCGATGATTGATCTTTGATTTTTTTAATGGTATGATTAGAATGGATGACATTAGATTGTGGTTGACTGGTGGATGGGGGGTTTTTTGGAAATGGCTATTTAAAACACCAAAATTCTGATTTGAAGGTGTATTTTAGCTATCCAACTGTAACACACCTTTGTCGATAAGATCCTGAAGGACATTTCTAAGTGAACGGAACCTTTTGATGGCATGGCCATTGACCCTATGGTATTTTTAGTAGTAATTATCTCAATACCAAGAGGGTTTTAAAATAGATGTATCGATAGGGTGGATAGGAGGAAGGGTGATCATATTCACCCAAGAGATTATCAAATAATGTACTGTAAGACTCACCGATAAACATGTAATTGCATTGATGATGAGTGTGTTTGGAGGTCAAACATTCTTTATAAGTTGATTTCACAATAATTACGTTTGTGGATGTCTTAGATTTTTCATGACTAGAGGATGGTTTAAATAAAGACTCAGGATTAGGATTTTTTTATCTGATTTTTACCCTACCATCTTCGAGATCGTTAATCTCAAGCTTTTGAGCCATAGTGGAGGCTTCATAAAATGTTTGAAAATATTGGATTTGTAATGTGGACGACATATGTTTGGCATAAGAGTAATAAAATAACTTGATTAAATTGGTCAGTGGGAGGGAAAAAAACAATTGATTGATAATGCCCCTTCAAATGGGTGACGAGATTTGCAATAGATTCATCCTTGAATTGCTTGATGGAGTGAAGATCGGTAATGGTGATATTTCACATGATATTAATTGAGATGTGATCTAAGAAGAGCTCTACAATTTGAGTGAATGAGAAGAGTGAGTACTGGGGAATATTGTTGTACCAATCTAAGGCAAGTCTGGCTGAGAATATGGGAATTTTTCTCATCATAAGATCATGGTCATGTGTTATGGGGTAACAAGAATATCGGAAGGCCAAGATGCGGTGTTGAAGTATTCTTTACTATAGAATTTGAGGAACTTAGGGAGTTCCCAATGATACAGATGGATGGATGGGTTCATTGATAATTTTTTCGTAAGACCATGTTTTTTGTAGGTCCCATAGAGGAAACTTCAAGGTTGGAGATTCTATTCATTAATGCCTACAAAGGATCATTTTGTAATGGTTGTTAGAGATTGAATGAAAAAGTACCAGGTTGATTGTATGTAGATGGATTTGGTTTTCGGTATGGCTGGTAAGGAAAAGGGATCTTATGTTGGAGAGGGGTATTCATAGGAACATTCTATGTGGGTTGTGAAAGTATAGGTTGTGAATATTGGATGTATTGATATTGAATAGGCATAGATGTTTTTAATAAAGGATGTGAGTGTTGGGGTATTTTTTGGAATGGGATTGAAGTGTGGATAAAAGGTTGGGATTTTTGAGGCACTTTCTGAAAAGGAATAGAGGTGTGAATGAGAGGATGAGATTGTTTGGGTGTGTGCTAAGAGAAGGTAGGGGTGGTTGATGACTGTTGTGAAGAAAGGTGGACACTAGAGATGGAAATCATATTAATGATTCGTGTGAATGTTGGGATGGACATGGATACCTTTTGAATATATGATGTGGGTTGTTGAGATGAGATAGGATGGGATATGATTATTGGGATGGCTATTGAACTCACAGGAGTTGTTTGCATCAAGGAGGATAATAAAGGAATTGAAGTGAATGAAGATGTGTTGGTGTTGTTTTGGGATGAGGTAGAGCTAGAAGAGGGATCTGGTGAGGATGATTATTTTTGGTTAGTTGCATCCTGTGAGGAAACAATGTTAAGATTGAAAGTGATAATGGGGGTTGAAGACGTGAGATTATATGCTTCGGATTCACTAGCAGTGGGATAAGGATGGATTTTTCGTATGACCAGCTCGTGGTTGGGATCACCAACTTGGGAAAAGTCATACGTAGCATTGATGACAGGGTTCATTGTTTGGGTGTAGATTATTGAAAAAGGATACCATAGAAATCTAGATAAGCGTTGAGGGAAATGGGGTTTGAATATAGGATATCAGTAAATACTGGATCCCCACTATTGAAGAAATGAGGACTAGATGGATCAGGAACTTCTGATGTGGCGGATTGGCTAGTAGGAGAGTGTGGAGGTTCTTTGTTGTTTGCTGATGGTGATCGATGTTGGATCACAATACAAGGGATGTCCTCAAGGTAGGACTGGATTTTTTCCAATGATTTTTGTAAGTGTCTAACCATGTTTTCAGAGTTTTTTAATGGGATTTTTGTTGGGTTAAGACCATTAAAAAAATCACTAAAATTGATAAAAAAAAATTTAAAGATTTTATTACAATCAAGTAAGTCACACAAGATAATTTTTGTTCTCTTGATTAGGTTAAAAAAGTTGAAATTTGAAATATGGTTTATGAGGCCCTAGGAAATGGCAATCTATGGTTAGTTTCAGGTAATGTTAAAGGTCAAAGTTATTGATATACCTGAAGGTACATGAGGTCTGAATTTATGTTGGTGTCAGTACAAGGCATGGTGTTGGGGCCAACCCTCTCACTTCACGATCCCATAGCGATAAGGGTGTCGAGTTCTTAGCCAATATAATTACCACCAGCTTATTTATACTCAGGAAAAATACCAAGTCGGCTTATCCCCTTGGTTATGAAATACAAGGAGGTCCACCTAGGTAGAAGTGTTTTGATGCAAATTGTATTAAGCGTGATTTGGTTGTGTGTGAGAAAGATTTAAGTGAATGCAATTTTTTAATTACTAGATTAAACTATATGATCAAATAGATATGAAGGGTTTGTTTTAAATACTAGAAAGAAATATTAATTTATGAGGACAATAGACAAATGCAATGCTGAAAAGGAAAATAACAAATAAAGTGTACTTGTGGTCGCTTTTGATTTTTTTTTCATTTTTGATTTGTATACATGGTGCTCCATAAAGGGAAACCTTCAATGGTAGATGGAAATAGGAAATAGAAAAGAGAGGAAAATCCTAAAGGCATATTGATTGAGTAATTAGGAATAAACCATGGAAATATTGTTGGTAATTTTAAGGAATCATGGGTGATTCACCGAAATCATTGGCTATTTCACATAATTGTTAATGATTACAGAGAAGACAACCTAGAAATTATTATAAGTTACATTTAAAGGAAAAATAAAGGGAACAAGGTCCCACTGGGTGATCCATATGGATCTAGAAAAACATACCACTTCATTTGATCATCGACACTATGAAGGAAGAATGAAGAAAACCAAAGAAACAGAGGTTCTGTCATCATTTTAACAAAACCACCACTCTGCGCAAAGTGGCTGTTACAAAACCACTTCCCTACAGAGTGGTGATCCTATAACTGCTACTCAGCTAGGGCATAGGTCCTGTGACTGCCAGTCTACATTAAGCAGTGGGACTGTCACTTTTGGCAAAAAAAAAAAAAAGCCCGAACGGTTCGAATTCGAAACAATTTTCTTTGTCTCTTCCTTTCCTACATCCCTTATCATCCTCTAGTGCATGCGAGGACGTGGGAAGGCTATAAATACATGAAGGAGTAAGGGATTTGTGGATTCGAAGATCCAGAGAGATCAAGAAGAAAAGTATTGATTGTATGGAAGCAAGTGAGAAAGGACTTTCAGTGTTGGAGTGATTTGTAGGAGCAAGGTGTAAGAAAATGGAGCAAGCAACTAGAGGGGAAGTTTACATTTTTATTCTTCTCTATACTAATTGTAATTTGTAAATTGTTTAAATTTAGCCAATACAAGTGGGAAGAAAGAGTAGTTTCCCTTCTTGACCGGTTTTCCCTTGAATTGGGGGTTTCTAGGATAAAATTCTTTTGTTGTGTATGGGATTCTTTTAACATTTCTCTACAATTATGTTATAAGCACTAGTTAATCAGTAACTAAATCTCAAAACTATATTTTCGAAAGTAGAAAGTAGAACAAAATATTTGTGTGATTTCTTAGATTTCCAAAGCTAGAAGATCAAAGCTAATTATATATCCTGGGCTATGGTATTTGATTCATTTTTTTTATTTGTATGAAATTGATAAGGTCCCAAGGAGAAGACATTTTACCTTGAAAACCAAATATTTTTACGAAGAAGTGGAAACAGAGAATTTGAGCTCAAATGGAGGAAGAGAACTTGGTCCGTAGAGTCAAGATGCTAGAGACCATGATGAATAGGTTGCATAGAAAACAACAAGAGAATACATATCTGTAAAAGATGACTTCCGTTAAGAAATATTACATGGACTCAGTGGTTTGAGCACTGGATGAAAAATTGGTATCACAGGGAGCCACAATGAGGAATATTTGGAAAGGTTTGAAGGAGAGAATACAACTATAAGCGAGAAGATAAAATCTACTCATACTCCTTTTAAATTTGAAATAAAAGTTTAAATAAAGAAATTTGAAGGACAAGTAGATGCAGAATTACTTGATAAGTGGCTAAAATAGTTGGAAGTATATTTTAGCGTGCATAATGTGATTGAAGCACAAAGGAATACCTTTTCACATCTCAAATTGGAAGGTTATTCTCTAGTTATGTGGGAAACCCATCTAGCCACTTGTGAAAGGAAGAAACGTTATATTATTAGTACTTGGAAAGGTTTTAAGGAATTACTTAGATCTAAATTCTATCTAATCAGACATAAGACTAACCAGATGATTAAGTGGCAATACTTTAGATAGGGCAGCTATCAAAGCATACATGACTATACTATGGAGTTTCAGAGACAAGCCATGTTGCTTAAGATGGACTTGGAGGATGAGGACATTCTGACCAAATATTTGGGAGGAATTCACACTCACTTTGGGAGAAAGGTAATCTCCATAAAGCCCAAGGATATCAACAAAGCTTGTATACAAGCATACTATATTGATGATGAGAAGAAGCAAGGAGAAGTAGATCCAAAGGAACACTAGTCAACAAATCAGTAACAGAAAAGGAGCAGGGATCAACAAGTAGCAAAGGTAAATGGAAAGGTAAACAGGTCACCACTTTTTTGTATACTTGTAAAGATCCTAAAAACATTGTAAGAATTGTGATATCAATGGTCATAAATATGCCACATGTTTGGAGTTGCATCCAGAATTACACCCAAAGCACCGAACCAAGGATTCCAAGAAATCCATGGCCACTGTGAAACCAAAAGAGGAGGTGGAAACTAAGGATAATTCAGATGTAGAAGAGAGGCTAGGATGCACAACCACTAACATGTACAACAAAAAAGAAGATGAAAAGATGAGTGAACTATTCTAGATCATAATCCAAATCAAGAAGACTAAGGTAAATTCTTTGGTTGATTCTGGTTCTCAATCCAATTTTATTTCTGATGTGGTTGTAGAGAATATTGGTCTGGAGACTTACACACATCCACATTCATACCCATTGGGATGGGTGAAGAAGGGTGTAAAAATATAGGTTACAAGAAAATGTAAGTTTCATTTTGGGATAAATACCCAACACATATATGTATTAGAGGCTGATATAATTCCACTTGATGCATTTGATGTTGTTTTTGGAAGTCCTTACTTATATACTAGGGATGATGTATTCACAAAGAGGGAGAATCGTTATAGATGGCTTAAAAACGAGGTAAATTTCAACATCCAGGAATTGCAATGCAAACCAAAGAATGCTATGGTAAGTGCCAACTAAGAAAAAAGACTAATTTAGGAAAATCATTTTTGTTTACTGTTATCACCGAATCACCGCACCCCCTGGATGTTGATCAGATTTCTAGTTTGATCACTCTAAGCATCCAGTGTGATTGGATAACATGGGTACTATCTCCAAGTGCAAACCAAAGAATGCTATGGTAAGTGCCAACTAAGAAAAAAGACTAATTTAGGAAAATCATTTCTGTTTACTGTTATCACCGAATCACCGCACCCCTGGATGTTGATCAGATTTCTAGTTTTGATCACCCTAAGCATCCAGTGTGATTGGATAACATGGGTACTATCTCCAAGTTGTGGGACTTGCTACTTGAGATAGACCTCCAGAGAAAGCTGGTTCTTGCTCCTAAACTACCTGCCACAATCTACTCCAGTGCAGGCAGGCTAACTGTTCTAATCTAAAATTTCCAAGGGACCAGGGAGAGAAAATACATAAAAAGAAAGCCTACACTAAAGCGGTGATACACCAGAAAAGGAGGGGTGTGAGAGTAATCTCCAAATGTGTGAAATATACAGAGGCAAAGTGCACACTAGAAGAGGTGATGACAGTTCACCATAATCCAGCAAAAATGCATTCACAGCAATATTCCAAGCACACACAATAATAATGAATTCCTACAAGAACATAATAAATAGACACAATATACTTGTAGAAATATTAAAGGGGCACGAAGAATGCAAGGAAACACAGCAGGGGAAGATATATCCACAAACTGATATTTTATTGCTTCATGATATGCACAGTTCAATCTATTACAAGATAAGGGCCTGGATCACCATGCAAGGAGTCCACTACAAGGGCCTGCAACACACTGGCTTCACAAAGCAATTTTGACAGAGCTTTGTTACCCAAAAACTCTCTCTCCTTTACAATAAGCCCAACACTCCAATTTATAGAAAAAATGAGAAGGAGAAGAGAAGAGAAAGTGGAAATCCCGAAATCTGTCCTTCAACCACCTGTAAGAGGCATTAAATTGAGTGGAATGGGTATACATTACTTGTAAAAGGCTCCCCATACTGTCCCATGTGCTGCAGCAGAGAAAGAATGATGACCATGCCTTTTAAATGCACTCCCAGCTACCAAATAAAACACTGTTCTGAACCCGGCCACGTTTTCTTAAAAATCTCAATCAGTTTCTGATCAAATCTGGAATTTCTTGATTGCTGTGCATCGGGCTCGGAAACACGATTCCAACGGTACCAATTTTGTGCGATTTCGTTGAGAAATGCAAAAGTTATGGCCTTCTGAGTGCGGGCAGCTGTTTTGGGCCTGGCAGGCGTTTTCTTTCATTTGACGGGAATGAGCATTGACTGACTGGAGCCGAATATGTTTCTTTTGTTTAAAACATATCTACCCTTATTAAAAATAAGTTTTTGTGGCGTAGAGGACGTCGTGCTCGTTCCAGAAAGTCCAATTTTATCAAAATCGGAGCTCGGAGTCAAAAGTTATGGCCGTTTGAAGTTCCACGGGTCAAATGTTGACTTTTCTCCTCTGCCTTCGGCCATTTCGGCTTTTCGCGTCCCGCACGTTCCTTTGTCCCATTTGGTTTTGGTGCTGAAATTTCCCATTTCGGCCAATCCAACCGGTTCGCGTACTTTCGGCCCCGCGCGTCCCATTTGCTTTTGGACTGTCCGGGACAAATATCGCCCGGTTCAGCCGGTTCGCGCCTTTTTGTCCCTACTGTCCCGGGACAAAAGTTCTTATTTCGGCCGGTTCGCCCGGTTCGCGTACTTTTGAACCCGCGCGTCCCAGACTTTTTCGGGCTGCCTTGACTCATTTTCGCCCGGTTCGGCCGGTTCGCGTACTCTTGTCCCGCTTGTCCCAAAGGCGACCCTCTCAGCAGTTAGTCGATTTTTTCCCTGTCGAACCGGAATTTCGCGCCCGCCGCGTACTTTTGTCCCATTTTTCCTTGCTGCGTTTCGGACTGTTTGTGCTGATTTCACCCGGTTCGGCCGGTTCGCGCTTTTCTGTCCCAAACGTCCCAGAGGCGACCTTGAGCGGGACTTAGCCAATTTTCACGATTTTTCCTGGATCAACCTATTTGCCTTCTGTAACCCTTTTTTTTTGCATTTTCTCAGAACTTACTCTCTTCCTCTTAGACAGGGGAGTTAGAAAAATATGAGGGGACCCTAGGAACATGACTTTTCGTCCTGAATCAATATAATTGCTTGCATGTTATCAAAATTACCTTGGGGGTGAATTTTGGATAACATTTACTTTCATGGAAAGAAAAACAAGATTGGGTAGAGAACAAAATTTTTTCTAACAAAAGGATAAATAATATGGATAACACCACTCAATTTTCGATGAAGGATTTCTAGACTCCCACAAAAGAGGTAGAGCACAAGATTCGTCCAAAATACCCTCTACCAACCATTGGATTGTATGGGTGGACCATTTTGTGGAGTACAAAGGAGAAGAAGAAACAACAAGAACTACTCAACATAAGAGCAATATAAACTTCCGCGATGCAGTCACCATGTCTACCTACTAATTCACTAGACTTGACATTAGGTTAGTAGGAAGAGAAGAGGATACATGATTCAGAGGTGACTAGAGCAAAAAACCAGATATCCAAGCCAATTTTCACGATTTTTCCTGGATCAACCCTATTTGCCTTCTGTAACCCTTTTTTTTGCATTTTCTCAGAACTTACTCTCTTCCTCTTAGACAGGGGAGTTAGAAAAATATGAGGGGACCCTAGAAAACATGACTTTTCGCCCTGAATCAATATAATTGCTTGCATGTTATCAAAATTACCTTGGGGGTGAATTTTGGATAACATTTACTTTCATGGAAAGAAAAACAAGATTGGGTAGAGAACAAAATTTTTTCTAACAAAAGGATAAATAATATGGATAACACCACTCAATTTTCGATGAAGGATTTCTAGACTCCCACAAAAGAGGTAGAGCACAAGATTCGTCCAAAATACCCTCTACCAACCATTGGAATTGTATGGGTGGACCGTTTTGTGGAGTACAAAGGAGAAGAAGAAACAACAAGAACTACTCAACATAAGAGCAATATAAACTTCCGCGATGCAGTCACCATGTCTACCTACTAATTCACTAGACTTGACATTAGGTTAGTAGGAAGAGAAGAGGATACATGATTCAGAGGTGACTAGAGCAAAAAACCAGATATCTAAAGGAGTCTTGGAAGGTTGGATGAGGAGAGAAGACACCAAGGCCTGCCAGTGGTACTCAAAGGATCAAGAGAGGGAGTTGATTCCTCTACCACTCTCCCACTAATATTTTTTGGGACCAAAATCATATTAATAAAGGGAGGTATGATCCATAGGGATCTAGAAAAATATACCACTTTATAAAATCATCAACGCTATGAAGGAATAATGAAGAAAACCAAGGAGACAGAGGTTCTGTTAGCATTTTAATAGAACTGACACTCTGTGCAGAGTGGTGGTTAGAGAACCACTTCCCTACAACGGGTGATCCTATAACCGCCACCCAGCTAGGACAGTGGTCTTTTGACTGCCAGTCTACACTAGGAGACAATCCTATCGCTTTTGGTAGAAAAATAAAATGGATCACAAATGGTTCAAATTTGAACCAATTGTCTTTGTCTCTTCCTTTCCTACATCACTTCACATCCTCTAGTGCACGGGAGGACTTGGGAAGGCAATAAATGTATGAAGGAGCAAGGGATTTGGGGATTTTAAGATCCAGATATATCAAGAAGATACTGATTGTATGAGAGAAAGTGAGCGAGGACTTTCAGTGATGGAGTGATTTGTAGGAGCAAGGTGCAAGAAAACAAAGCAAACAAATAACTAGAGAGGAATTTACATTGTTATTCTTCTCTATACTTATTGTAATCTGTAAGTTGTTTAAAATTGGACAATACAAGTGGGAAGAAAGATAATTTTCCCTTCCCGACTATTTTTCCCTCGAATTGGGGGTTTCCACAATAAACTTCTTGTGTTATGTGTGGGATTTTTTTAGCATTTCTCTATAATTATGTTACAAGCACTAGTTAATTAGTCACTAAAGCTCAAAAATGTCAATTTCCAAAGTAGAAAGTAGAACAACATATTTTTGTGATTTTTTAGATTTCCAAATCTATAAGTTTATGGATAACTAGGTCTGTCAGGAATGCATTAGGTAGATTTAAGGTCTATGTTATCAAATGCAGAAAGTACCTAAAACTCAAAACATGACAAGGTTTAGCAATACTTGCGCCGACAATCACAATTTTGGGATGATGATATGGGATCATTGGACAAGTGCTCCTCCTTTATCTAAGTGAAGATAACTACAAGAAAAGATAGCTAAATAAGAGATATTAGATAAAATGGTATGACGGGATACTCAGCAAGGGATGATTCCAAGTTTATAAAGGGGATTCCTTAGAGGATGTCAGCTCATTTTGATACAATTAAGTGAGTTCATAATAATGATAAGATAAATACTGATGACGACAAGGATAGAAGATAAAACTCTAGGTGAAAAGGAAACTCTTTTTCCGCTTCTTAGGTGGTCCAGGCTAAAGTGGCAGAAATTTGGATGGCTTAAAAATGGTCGTACCGGTAATCCAGATTTTTTTGTTGGATTTCATGGAGGAATTTGATATGGTCCTAAATTTCCTTGATGTCAAGTTTTAACACAATCGTAAACAAAGTAAGCTCATGTAGGATATCAAACATCTCCCACACAGAGGGTTATTAGACAATCAAGAGATTATATATACTTTTGATCGGGTGATACTAACTTGGAACAATCATCTACAATAGAGACATACTTGCAAAAGACAAGTTCAATCCAGGGGTACATATAATGACCGATAAAATGTAATTATTTGATAAAGGAAACTAATTGACATAAATTACAGAAGATTAAGAGGAATCACTGGCGATTTAGGGGAATCGTGGGCGATTCCTGTAAAATGAAAAGTTAACAAAAAAAATTGAATTGATTGCTTATACTTTTTTTAACATATAATTGGACTAGAAATGATAATAGACAAGAAAAAATTGACCTTTTGATATGGAGTTATCTACAAAAGTGTCCATAGGGGCTGGTTCAGTTGATTTGTTATTCGTTGATCATCTAAAGAGGTTGCCAAAGGCTTAGATACACAAGCTAATGTGCTACAACTCCTTGGGGTGATATAATGTTGTTATTGGGATTGGTGATAGCTGGAATGACAAGGCTTCACTATTGGCTCAAGAAAAATTGAGAGAAAAGATGCAAATTCATCTAAATTGTTTCGGAAGATACCTAAAATAGGAGTTCGAGATTTTATTTATAATTCCAGGTAATTTTTGGGAATCGCCGACAATCCGGGAAATTCAGAAGAGAGCCTTTAGAAATGATTTCAACCACTTCCAAAAATGTTTTTTCGTGTGTGGGATGAGGGAAATTTGTTAGGGAAGAGTTTAGTCAAGGTTGTGAGGTTAGGATAAAAGGGTTAGGATGGGTTAGAGACGGTTAAGAGGTTAGGCTAATTAAATACGATTTACGGGGGGTAAAAATGATTTTACAAGATGAGTAAGATGGTTTAGATAGGTTTAAAGTGATATTATTTAAATCAATTAATGTGTGTATGCAGGGAGTAGGTGGGTGAAAAAAATTGGTGTCTATAGGTTTCATTATTTTCCTTTCTCAAATATATAATCATATATTATTATCTAATTACACTAGTAAATATGCCCTTAAAGGAATAAGAAGTTTAGGGTCTTACTGGAGCATATACTTGAAGGTGACCATCGAAGTATTATGTTATTAGGGCCACAAGAATGAGATTTGCACCATTGAATTCTATCTTATTCTTTGGATTCCCTGACTCTTTTCTACTTAGGTATTCTACCTATCCACCTTTTGATCCACCCACAAAAATTTTTCACAAGGTTCTAAAAACCATGGTAATGGAGTAAAGAATTGATATAATGTTAAAGGTAAGTCTCCCTAACCTTAAACTTTTTCTTTTATTCAACATTGTATGATTTCTTATGTTGATGTATCAATTATTAGTCTATGAAAGTGTTATCGCCAAATCATTGCACCCTTCGAATGGCTAGAATGTGAACAGGATGTTCAGTGTGATTGGGTAACATGGGATCACCTCTCAAGATATGGGACTTGGGGTTGAGGTGAACTTCCAAAGAAGGCCAGATTCCTCTACCTAAACTAAATTCTATACTACTCCTAGTGTAATAAAATGGTTATCTAGACCTATGCTAACATTTTCATGGGATTTAGGGGGAGAGATTTGTAGGAAATAAAACTATAATAGGGATGGTGATGCACAAAATAAAGGGTATTGCTAGACTTTGGGAAAGGTTGTTTTGAAGAGGGTGTTGTACACCACAAGAAAACTTCACCTACTGAAACTTAAAAAGGGTAAACAAAATACCACAAACTAAGAAGCGTGTGTTCCCTTTATTAAACTGAACTAGACAAACAATCTTTTAGTCTTCTAGTGAAGAAGAATGGAACTGATAAGGGTGAACAAACACCATAACTCAACTGTATGTAAGACTCCACCACTTGATAAGAACATAACTCCAAAAACCTGAAATGGAAACTTAAAATTACACAGTGTACTTGTAAGCATGAGAAAGGCACAAAGAAGTATATAGGATTATAAAAGGACTAATAGTAGTCACAAAACATACACTTGTATTACTTCAACAACGTGCACAATGCATCATTACATTCAGACCATCACAGTCTTGGAAAAGAGGCTTGAAATTTCCCCAATCCACAAATCTAACTTGTATAAGAGAGAGGATTATTAAAAAATATACACTTTTCTAAGACGTCTAACCTATCCAACTTTTGTCACACGTCTGAGTTCTGCAACCAATGTGTAACCCCTTCGAATGAACTTCTAACTTGCATTTATAGAAGAATTATGTGAGAGAAAAGAGAAATCATAAATTCCTTCCTAAAATGAAGATACATGATGGTTGACATTTATTACAAAGTTATTTGAATCACTTAACCCTCCATCATGTGCCATTAATGACCAATTTGACTTAATCCTCTTATTTAATTAAAATAATATTTTAATAATAAAAATGTTATTTTATTAAAATATTTTAATATAAATGTTAATTTTAATTAAATATTTTAGTAAAAATATTAATTTAATAATATTTTAAGGTGGGACCCCTTTACGGTCGGTTTTAATTGAAGGGCTTAATGCACTAAAATGGACAAAATTGGTGGTTGGCTCACCTACCAACTCACCGAGTTGGTCGATGAGTTGCTTGGTTCTTTGTAGGATCCTCTAATATTCCACCAACCCTGAACTCGTGAAACTCATGTAACTCTCGGAAATATTCTTTACATGGCTCGATCCCATGAGTTACGCATCATCTTTTCCAAGCTTGATGACTTGGATTAGCCTGATCGAGCAAGATAATATTTCGGAGTTGACTCTGTAAGATCTAAGCATTTAGTGACTTAGACAAGACAAACTCGTCCCTTAGCTCAATGCACTGAATGATTCCACCATTTGCAATAGCTCAACAACTCTTCCTTAACTAGCTTGTATCATACTCCTCTGAGTTCAATGCCATCCAACCAAATTGCTGGCTTTTTCTTCCTGCAATCCCTAATTCACTCGACTTGGTCACTTCTTAATTTGGTTAGTGCCAATGACTTTGCATTAAAATTACTTCATCGAGCCATTCTGGCTTGCATTGGCATCCTCCACAAGGTGTCGTGGCAAGCCCATTTTCCTCAAACTCTATGACACCATTGTAATCATCTCTGTAAACTCTATTTGAGCTCTTGATCTTTCCCAATACATCTCACCAAAACCAAGCCACGTGGCCCTTAACTCAACATATAGATTTTTCTCCGACCTCGTTGTGAGCTCCTAATCCCAAAAATATTTCCATTACCTGTTGTGAAATCTATGAACATACCCAAACTTACATGTGTAACCATATATTTGTCTTAATTTGAACCCACCTTTTTGTCACGACAAGAGCCTTTTGTTAGTTTCAACATAGAAGCCCGAACTCTTCTTCTTCCAGAGATTGGGAACATCTTGACTCGAACTCATAGATTATTCAATGTATGCTCCAATTATTCATATGTATTCCAAATTTGCATCTACCGAGCATCTCGGCCTCAAGTATTTACTAGGGTCTCTTCATTCCATGTTGACCAAGTCTCGACACCTATCCTCTCACCACATTTTGTATTGATGAGCTCTATGTTTGGTGAAATTAAATCGAGTTTCCTCGAGACATGTTGTGCATGTTACATTTGTCTTCCATGTACTACCACTCGGATGAACACCCCACCACATGACCTGGTCAATCAACTCGTCACACGCATCCTGTAAAAAACATTCAAAGGGTCTTGAACTCCATCGTGAATTACACCTTGGCTCTACTATTTTGAATCTCCACCATGCCATACCACATCCTCCTTGTTGGATCTCTTAGCATGGGAGACCAAACATTATTTTGCCAAGTCGAGTTTGGCATGGCGTTTTTATCAGGAAATTTCGCGGGATAGGGGTGGGAATCCCAGACTTCCAAATCCATTTTTCTATACACTGCCTTGGCAAATTGGTTCATAATGCCCACTTCTCAACTTGGTCATACCACCCCATATCTCCCATGTCCTTGGTAGTTTGAGTATCGGGATCCAATCGTCATGGTTTTTTTAAGCTTGGTAAAGCTCCCTCAAATCTCCAATTGGCCGCAGTGGCTTGAAAATCCCCATGATTTTGATTCCTATGCCAAGCCATTTCATTTCTCTTATACAATAACATTCCACAGTAGGTTGACTGAGCGTGCTTTGCGTAAAACTAGATACTCTCGCAGGTCTGAGTTATCCATGGCGAGTTGCACACCTTCATCATATTTTGTATTGTCCCATTCGTGACATAACTCCCTTGTCCCTCGTTCATCACACTCATATCGATTGACCTCTATCACTAATTCCATGCTGAGTTTACATTTACCCACCATGAAAATCTCATGCATTGAGCCACCGTGATGAGCCCATGCATTGAGCCACTGTGACGAGATCATGTATTTCAAAATCCATGTTTTGGGGAATATTGCGGGATCTCCCTGTCATTTTTACCAATTTGAATGACAATAGGTAAAAAATCCTTAAGACTCATCCTTTCCTGAGAAATCTCAACTTGGCCCAACTTGGCATGTTAGGTTTAGATATCCCCCACTTCCATAGAAACGCGAGTTTGTTATGAATTTTTTGCCAGTGTATTGAGAATGACTCGACACTTGATCTTTACATATAAAATTTTGCACCAAAAATTGTTATGATCTCCACATCTTTGACTCTCCCATGTAGACCTAAACCAAAATATGATGCGTTCTTACCTGGTGAATCAATACTTTCTTGTCATGGCCCCCATTCTTTGGGGACTTATCATTTTTCCTCATGAATTCTCTCAACTTATGTGCTGAGCTCACGTTTTATTTCCCAAGTTCTATAGTGAGATGTGAAATTGATGAATCTATTGAGCTTTAATCAATTGACTTGCTACCCGAGCTATGATTTGAGCCTTCGTATCTCTACCAAGCTCCTAACTAAGAAAACCATTTTTCCCTTGTATCAATCTTTGTGTATTCGAATTTGGAAGGCCCCATCAAGTTACTTCCTCACCGAGATAATTTATATCAATGAATGGAGCTATGAGCTCGGATTGTTTAATATTTCCCGGCCAAGTTACCTTTTCTAACATGACTTCATGCTTTGTTTTGCATTCAAGTTCTCCATAGATGTGAACAACTCGCCACCACTATTTTTGCATCAACTCCTCTCATGTGAGTTCAACTTGAAACGATAACTTACACCTTGGCTCTAAGAATCATTGTAATGACAAGATCAAAAATGAGCTACTCCTTTTCCACCATGTAACTCGAGCTCCTCCATAGCCGGGATCTCTTTTCTCAATCCAATCGTTAACCTACTGCTAATTTTTCCTCCTCAACTACCAAGTTCAAGCCACCGATCAAAATTCAACTCATGCATTTATTTATCTTGATTGAGATATGTTGAGGGTTGAACCATCATATGCATCATGTGAGCTCATCGGGAAGATCACGAAGTTGTTTGTCGAGCTATCTTAGCTAAGAACATCGTAACATTAATTGAACACAAAATATCACATGAAGTGTCCCAGAATTCTTCACGAAGCTCCTTTTTTCAATTCTAGAGCACAATAGACCTACGTTGTCCAAATTTTGATAACATTTTCAGTGACCTCTTCAGGATGATTTCCTGCTAAGAATGACTCCAGTAGCCTTAAGTCATCCATTGGGCATGGATTCAATGTTGGAATCTTGAAAGTGATTTAATCTTCTTTGGTATATGACCCTAAACTTTTTAGTAATAATAGACATGAAATATAATGAAATTGATGAATACTCAACCTTCTTGAAATACTAGACATATTTTGAATCCTCAAACCTTCCTCTTCTTGAAAACATCCAATGATGATACAATGTGTAAGAACACAAAAAGCAACAAAAAAATAAAAACATAGAACAATGTGCATAAGCACTTGGAGGAAAACCCCTAACTAAACTATACATGGCGTGAAATGATCTCAAAAGTAATATTTGAGATGTATCCCATTCATATGAATGGGTAGTTCTTCTCCATTGAGCTTGGAAAGACAAAACAAATTCACTTCTTTGAAACTTGTGATTATGTATGGCCCGCTCCAAAAAGTGTCAAACTTGGTGTGTTTTCCTTGTTTGGATCTATCTTCATCCCATTTGAGAACTAAATCTCCCTCTTGAAAATTCCTTTCGGACGCCTTCTTATCAAAAGATTTCTTAACCTAAGCCTAATGTTTCTCTAAAGTCTTCATAGTATTGTTTCGTACTTCTTCCAACTGAGTGAGTTCAACAAACCTGACTGTGAGAGGATCGTTCTCCATAACCTCAAGTTGATGAGCTAACTTCAAAGAAGGTAACTGTTGATGGCGAATCACAGCACCCCTGAATGTTTGTAACTCGATGGGTTGAGACTCTCAATGCAATTGCATAACATGGAGCTTTTCCCAAGTGTGGGCCTTGTGAATCCGGAAAGCTCTCCGGATGAAGGCCGGTTCCTATTCCTCTATTCAGATGCACACATAAAAATGCAGAGGGTTTACTCAAAAACCTAATCTAACTTGCCAAGGAGATAGGATAAGAAAATGCATAAAAATAAACCTAAACTAACAAAGGTGATGCACCAAGGAATGAAGAACACCTGTCTTGCCAATAAACACAAACCATTAAAATGCAATGCAAGATCATGCACATATAATAAAAATTGTAGTGAAAGATCAGGAGGATGCAAATGAACATAGAGAGGGTTGAGAATCATCCACAGACATGCATTATTTGCTCCAAAGATTGATACAATACACTACAAAATGCCAAGAGGCAAAGTTGCATTACAGTTTTAGATGGGAGGTTTGAACTCCACAAATTCACTTGCCAAAGAGAAGAAGGGAGGGGCAAAACAAGAATGTCCAACCTTTATAAATAATCCACTCCTTACAATTTATAGGAAGAATGAGAGAGGGAACAGAGAGGAAAACCAAATCTACCCCAACCACCTCCAGGTTGCATTTAATTCATCTCATTATGGTGGTAGGTGAGAACCCTAGCAAACCCAAAAAGTGGCGAGCTGTATTTTTCATTTTTAAGAATTTTTTGCCACCCAATTAAAGATATCCAATCATAGTTGGATAGAGGACCTTGCGTTAATCCGAGCTCCTTGTGAAAATTTATGGCCATTTGAATATCTGGGTCGAGGTCTGCTTCCTGTCAGTACTCAAAATGTTGCGCCTCCTGAAGGTGCGCCTTGGTGCATCCATACCTATGTCAACATAATCTTACATGTTCCATAGGTGCTGAAAATGTGGTGTCGACATCCCTTGTTGTGCGCCTTTAACCTGCGCCTTGGCGCATCCATTTACATGTCGGCACTCTTTTGCCTGCGCTTTGGTGCATCCTTTTTCGTGTCGACATCCCTTGTTGTACGCCTTTAACCTGCACCTTGGTGCATCCATTTACATGTCGAAACTCTTTTTCCTGTTCCTTGGCACATCCTTTTTCATGTCGACATCCCGTGTTGTGCGTCTTTAACCTGCGCCTTGGCGCATCCATTTTCGTGTCGACATCCCTTGTTGTGCGCCTTTAACCTACACCTTGGCACATCCATTTACATGTCGACACTCTTTTGCCTGGGCCTTGGCGCATCCATTTACATGTCGACACTCTTTTGCCTAGTGGCGTAATAAACATCGGGCTTTGAGTTTCTTTGATTTCCATATTCTTCTACTTGTCTATATCTACCTGGGGGGAAAGATATATACAACAGTAACTCCAAGGAGAGTGTTAGTTTTTCTTCTCTTCCATATACAAGCATGAAAGGATAATTTCCGATTCCCCTTTTAGGTGTGATCTGATCTTCCCATAAAGGAGTTATAAGATGTGTGTGCCAAGTCCTTCTGTTAGTCTCCATTATGCGCTTGGTAATCCTTGTGAGGATTTTTTTGTTATAATCATCCAATATGTTACCTTACAAATAGTAATTGGATGAAGTATTGAGGTAGACCCCATTATTAACAAGCCATTCACTCAACTTTAGACCAAGAAAATCCATTGCATTGTCTAAAATAATTGTAAATAGAACATTGAACCTTGTCATTATACCTTCTAAGAAATCAAGAACTACCTTCTCAATGTTATCCTTCAATGCTACTACCTCTTTCCATTGAGTAAAATCTATTAGTTCATTGTAGTAAGGACCCATTTATGTCCATCACTGGATGGAGTATTAATCATTTCAATGAAATCCAACCCCCATTGAACAAAGGGTTGGTCTACTTGAATTGGATGCAGTGGAAGAGCCACCACATTTTGCTTCCTAGTGAAAAAGGCACATTCATTTCACTTCCTTACCTAGAGATGGGCATCTTTGATCAAATCCGACCAATAGTAATCAGCTCACATGATCTTGGTAGTAGTTGTTCATGTAGAATAATGTCCTCTAGAGAGGCCATTGTGAAACTCTTCTATTATCTTACTTACTTGTTCCGGTCCCACCTACCGAAGGAGAACACCATTCAAATCCCTTCGAAAGAGAACATTATCTACGATAACATATGGATTATACTAAAGACGGAAAGTCTGTATTTGATTTTTATCCATGTTCACAGGATATACTCTTGAAAAAAGGAAATTATTCATTTTGGATAACCCGTAAATCTGATCATCACCTTTATCAGTCTTTAGGAGATTCACATCCTCATCGCCTTTTGATTCCATGTCTATAGCAAGTTGTTGACACAAACCTTTACCTCTAAAAATTATGGTAACTTTCATATGTACGTCATACTCCATCACCTTTGTAATCCATCCAGCACGCTTCTTGTTCATCTCTTTGTTCAGAAAAAAATTCCTTGACACCTGGATGAGACATCATTAGATGAACTTTTTTGTTGGATAACATGTGCTTGAATTTCTTCAAATCTCAAATAACCGGAAAGACTTTTTTTCAACAAATGAATATTTGACCTCATAGTCTTTTAGGGATTGGCTGAAAAAATAAATTGGTTACTCCATTAGATCATAATTTTGTTGGGTGAGGATACCTGAAATGCTCTCTTGACCTATAAAAGCATAAAGAATAAAATATTTATCAAACCTAGGGTTCACCAGCATACAAGCTTGAGAAATGGCCATTTTGATGGCTTCGAATCTCTCCCTTCCTTCCTTTGTCCATGAGAATGGCATATTTTTCTTCAGCATAGTTGTTAGTGGTTTAGCCAATGTTGTGAATTGAGGGATGAATCTCCGCACAAAATTTATGGTTCCTAGAAAACTCTGGAGACCTTTTTTGTGACTTGGGAGAGATAAGTACATAATCAAATGAATTATGGCTAGATAAATTGATAGTCCTTCTGCTGAAACAAATTTCCCCAACAATTTCCCCTCGTGCACTACAAAAATACATTTCTTAAGATTGAGTGCAACCCCAAAGTCGCTACACCTTCGGAAAACCTTTCCTAGATGCATGATGTGGTCTTCTACATGCTTAGAATATAAAGTTATATTATCAAGATAAAATAAGATGATATCATTTATTAGTCGCTTAAATGCCATGTCATGGCTCTTTGGAAAGTATCCCCAACATTGGACAATTCGAATGGAATTTTGTTGTAAGCATGCGTGCCCCACTTGGTAGTGAAAGACATTTTGAATTGATTGGATTCTTGGAACAAAATTTGATTGTAACCTAAATATCCATTGAGAAAATAAAATATTTGAGCTCCTGCCACCATTTGAAGGATTTTCTCCATTAATGAAAGAGGATAATGGTCTTTCAACAAGGCATGGTTAAAATCCCTGAAGTCCACACATAACCGAATCTCTTCGTTCTTCTTCTTTACATGGACTAGATTGGCTACCCAAGAGGAATGCTTGATAGGAAAAATTATATAGTCCTCCATGAATTAGGTTAGATCCTTTATCATTAGTGGCTCAATTTTGGGATTAATTGGCCTCTATTTCTGGTGAACTGGCTTGGCATTAGGATCTAGTTCAATGGTATGTTGTGTTAGACCTGGATTGAAACCACGTAAATATTTATAACTCAATGCAAAAACATAATTATATTCTTGAAGAAGTTTGACAAAAGGCTTTTTCTCTTATGAGGTACACACTTTACCGATCTTCAGAAACATTTCATTTGCTACCTCGAATTCCTCAAAATCTTCTTCTTTGACCACCATGTTCAGCTTTGTATTTTGGATTGATCATATAAATTGAAGATGGATTCCAGAGTAACTAAGAATTTTGGTAGCTTGTTGATTTTTAATTATATGATTTGATCACCATATGATTCTTGCAGCTTATCTTGATTTTTCGCAGCAAACTTTGGATCTTCTTGTTGGAAAAGGACAATTTGTTTGTCACTATCAAACACTTGCCAGCTACTCACATTATTAGGAACTGCAGGCCGAACCACCATTTTGATAGATTATCACCCTTATTTCATGATATCAACATGTATGGCGTATTGCAAGACAGTTATACCAAGCCTATTAACATCTTGATTTTGATTTCTAGGAACTGGGTGGATCCCAAAAGCTTAGTAATATTCAATCAAATCCCAGACTTGGTTCTTATATGATCTTAAAATATCATTTTTGGATGCACTGTGTGGTGTCACTTGATGCACAACTAACTCACTATCTCCAAAAAAATTCAGGGCTTTGATTCCCTTCTTTTGAGCTAGCTGAATTTCTTACATAACGGCCTCATATTCAGTAACATTGTTAGTCCAAATGAATTGCAATTGGAGATATGAGAATTACTTTTCTTTTTCTAGAGAAATTAGCATAACACTAGCACCAAATCCATTCTTACTCCTCAAGCCATCGAAGAAAAATTTCCACAATCCTTCATAATTGTTTTGTGTTTTGACAAGTTGTGGTATGATCATACCTTCTTCATAATTGCAGTATGTACCCAATCCCATCTCCTCTAAAAGTAGCAAACCAGCTTCTTCCTCTGCCAACACATCAATGTAGGGATTGTACTGATGATCTCCACTCACTTCATCCAGCATAGTATTAGGAAATTCTTCCATAAGAGTGGTTGGTTCATGATCGATATATTCTTCTTCTAGGTCATGGATGGTATAGTTTCCATCTCTAAGACTGGAAGTGTAGGGATCTACATGATTATGGAAAATTGTTTCCACCTTTATAGTCACTTTAGTTATGTATCGAGTCCTAAGGATCATATGTGACCAATCAGCTGATAGCCAACCACCCATCTAGGAAGTGAAATCTTGTGGTAGGAAAATGGAAAAGAGAGGAGGAAGATCAATGACTAATATGTCTTGTGTGAACAAAAAACTGGGACATGCATGGATAGTAAGCTAGAGTATTTTGATGACTCTAATGGTCTAAAATTTTGTACCATCCAATTGAAAAAATCCTCTAGAGACTGTTGTATATTGTATTCCTAACACGTCTACAATTTAATTAGGCATAACTGAGATACTTTCACCAGAATCGATCATGTAATTATGTACCAGGTGTTCACAAATGATTAGGGAAATATAGAATGGTAGTGGTTTGTTTGCTACAGGAATACTTTTACCTTCCAGTTGAAACAAATTCATAGTAGTTTCTACCCCACGACCAGATGATCTGTCAGTTGAGCCAAAACTATTCAGATCCTCTCACAACAAGTTTCTTTGAGAAGGGATTGAGAGTGCATCACACATAGTAACACTCATGTTGGTCTTCTTCATTTGTTCTATAATGCAGAAGGGGGTTTCTCCTAATTTGTTAACATTTCTTTGGGGATTAGAATCCTCTTTTGGAAACTATTTTTTGGGCAGCGTGATGCCTGAAACACCTTCCTTTTTTACAGCTTGGCTAGCATGTGTTTTTGGCAGTTTCTTTCCAACATCTTTACCAACTGCCACTTGTGGAGGAGGTTGTGAAGTGGATGCTTGATTGGATTTGGAAGGTTGAGATTCCATTTCTCTCTTTTTGGAATGATTGTTTTCCACCATTGATGAGGAATTTGTATTTAACCCGCAAAAATCTTCTGCTTTCCAATTTAGAAAAGTTCTTTCTTTAGGTGCCTACGGTTTAGCTATTATTTCCTGCGTAGATGAATTTTTTGTTATCTCTGAAGGGGTAGATATGCTTTAAACCATAAGGTCCTGGCTAAGAACTCCATTGTGGAAAAGATTGTGATTGTGAGGTTGAGAACAAGGATAACACCATTCATAATCTTGAACTAGATTATTCTTGACATGTACTATGGCTCTAGATGAGCTAGTAGGAAGCAGGTTCCGAAAGTTCAAAGTCAAGACATTCGCCACTTAACTTGTAGTTTTATTTTGAGACTAATTTTTTTTTCTTGAAAAGGAGGATGGTTAGCTTGATACTACTGATTTTTTGGCTGGTATGGATGATTATATTGAAATGTTTGTCTCTTGAGTGCAATGAGGTCATTCCCAAAATTTTGCATTAGTGACTTGACTTTAAATTGATCATTTAAAGAGGTGGGGGTAGAATGAGCTAGTTTCTTGGAACCTACTAGGATAGGAGCAATGGTAGGCTGATTTTTTGTAAGATCCGGAGACAACAACATTGGTAGTCATGGAACTATCTTTCGAGCCTGAATCAAGGAATTCTCTACTCTTACAAAAACTTCATAGGCATCAAGTAGTGTATTCCCTCCCATGGACTAGATCATAACTGATACATCGCTATTCAAGGTTCGCAAGTAGTAAAAGAATGAATTATTTGGAGAAGGCTTTATGAGTGCCAGAATCCTATTCCAAGTCCTTTTGAATCATAAGTTGAAATCACTCATGTATTCTTGGGGAGCTCTCTTTATGGTAGTGAGTTATTCCAAGAGTGATAGGAGATCACTCTTGTCTTCAAAATTTTTACATAGATTTTCCCCTAAATCATCCCAAGTGGTTATTGTACCAACACTTAACCCTCAAAACCATTGAAGTGCTTTTCCTTTGAAAGAAGTAGCAATAATTCTAACTGTAAAGTAGTCCTCCATGATATTATGTACTACACAAATACTAGCTACATCAAGAATATGTTCCACTGGAGTAATTCGAGTTTCCCCTGTATAGAAGGGTAAACTTTTGAGTGCTGCAGAAGGTATAGGGTCACATTGTGCTAATAGAAGAGGACTTCTTGCATTGAAAGGGGGAAAAACTTGGTTCCTTGTGATAACAATGAGAGGTTGATTGTTCTTGGGTGGAGGAAACCTTTTGCAAGGAGGAGTTGAATGACCCCTATGAGGTGATGCTGTAATAGGTAATGTTGAGATGCATCTTCTCCTTCTCCTTTGAGGAGACAAGGATAGTTCGATATCCTGATAATTTTCTTTCTTTGATGAAGCTCTTATTTGAATTATTTACATAAGTTAACACACTGATATTTGAAATCCAAAGATATAGAATCGCCAGGTACTTTGACTTGTGCAAGTGAGAAGAGAAGTACCAACTCTTTGTCCCACCAAGCGTGCAAAAAACTATTATCACCAAATCATTACACCCTCCAAATGGCCAGAATATGAATAATACATTCGGTTTGATTGGGTAACATGGGATCACCTCTCAAGTTGTGGTTCTTGGCCTCAAGGTGAACCTCCAGAGAAGGTTGGCTTCCTCTTCCTAAACTAAGTGTTATGTTACTCCTAGTGTAAAAAAATGGTTATCTAGACCTATGCTAACATTTCCATGGGATTTAGGGAGAGAGATTTGCAGGAAATAAAACTATATGAGGGATGGTGACGTACCAAATAAAGGGTATTTCTGTACTTTTGGAAAGTTTGTTTTGAAGAGGGTGATGTACACCACAAGCCAACTTCACCTACTGTAACTTAGAAAGGGTAAAAAAAACCACAAACTGAGAAGCGTGTGATCCCTTTGTTGAACTCAACTAGACAAAAAAAAAATCGGCCTTTCAGTGAAGAAGAATGAAACTGAGAAGGGTGAACAAGCACCACAAATCAACTGCATTTAGAAATCCACCACTTGATAAACATAAAACTCCAAGAACATGCAATGGAAACTTAAACTTGCACATTGTACTTGTAAGCATGAGAAAGTCACAAATAAGTATATAGGATGATGAAAGGACTAATAGTAGTCACAAAACATACACTTTTATTACTTCAACAATGTGCACAATGCATCACTACATTCAGAAGAGGAAATGGTTTCCATTATAGTCTAGGAAAAGAGGCTTGAAAGTTCCCCAATCCACAAAGCTAAATTGAAGAAGAGAGGATTATTGAAAAATATACACTTGTCTAAGATGTCTAACCTACCTAACTTGTGTCACACGTCTAAGTTCTACAACCAATGTGTAACCCCTTGGAATGAACTTCCAACTTACATTTATAGAAGAATTTTGTGAGAGCAAAGAGGAGAAGTCATAAATTCCTTCCTAAAATGAAGGTACATGATGGTCAACATTTATTACAATGTTAGTTGAATCAGTACTTAACCCTCCATCATGTTCCATTAATGACCATTTTGACTTAATCCTCTTATTTAATTAAAATAATATCTAAAATAAAATATTTTATTTATTAAAATATCATTTTATTAAAATATTTTAATAAAATCTTAATTTAAATAAAATATTTTAATAAAAATATTAATTTAATAATGTTTTAAGGTGGGACCCCCCTTAGGGTCAGTTTGCATTAAAGGGCTTAATGCACTAAAATGAACCAACTCGGTGGTTGGCTCACTTGCCAACTCACCGAGTTGGTTAATGAGCTATTTGGTTCTTTGCGGGATCCTCTATTATTCTACCGACCCTGAACTCCTCCAACTCATACAACTCCTGGAAATCTTCTCTATATGGCTCGATCCCATGAGCTATGCATCATCTTTTCTAAGATCAATGACTTGGTTTATCCTGCTCGAGAAAGCTAATCTTTCTAAGTTGACTCCGTAAGATCTAAGCGTTTAGTGACTCGATCACCATGAACTCGTCCCTTAACTTGATGCATTGAACGATTCCACCATTTACGATAGATCAACAAATCTTCCTTGACCAGCTCCTATCATACTCCTCTGAGTTCAATGCCATCCCTAACTGAGTCGCTAGTTCATTCTTCCTATAAGCCCTATATCACTCAACTTGGTCGCTTCTTAATTTGGTCAGTGTCAATGACTTTGTAGTAAAAATACTTCATCGAGCCATTTTGGCTTGCATCAGCATCCTCCACAAGGTGTCGTGGCGAGCCCATTTTCCTCGGTCTCTACACCACCACTATACTTATCTCCGCAAACTGAATTTGAGCTCTTGAGATTTCCCAGTACATCTCACCAAAACTAAGCCGCACAACTCTTAACTCAACATATAGAGTTTTCTCCAAGCTCGTTGTAAGATCCTACCCCCCAAAAAATTTCTATTACCTACTGTCGAGTCATTGTTTGTAAAAGATGTGAACATACCCAAACTTACGTGTGAAACCATCTCTTCGTCTCAATTCTAACCCACCTTTCTGTCACGACAAGAGCCTTTCATCAATTTTAACATTGAAGCCTGAACTCTTCTTCTTCATCAGATTGGGCACATATTCACTTGAACTCATAACTTATTCAATATATGCTCCAATTCTTCATATACATTCCACATTTGCATCAACCGAGCATCTCAGCCTTGAGTATTTATGAGGGTCTCTTCATTCCATGTTGACCGAGTCTTGGCACCTATCCTCTCGCTACATTTTGTGTTGATGAGCTCTCCTTTCACTGAAATTCAATTGAGTTTCCTCTAGACATGTTGTACACGTTGCATTTGTCTTCCACCTACTACCACTCTGATGAACACCATGCCGCATGACCCGGTTAATAAACTCATCACACGCATCCTGCAAAAAAAATTTCGGCGGGTCCTAAAATCCATCGTGACTTACACCTTGGCTCTACCATTCTGAATCTCCACCATGCCATGCCACATCCTCCTTTTTGGCTCTATTGGCTCGGGAGCCTAAACAATATTTTTCCTAGTCAAGTTTGTGATGGTGTTTTTATCAGGAAAGTCCACAGGATAAGAGTGAGAATCCCAGACTTTCGAATCCATTTTTCCATACACTACCTTGGAAAATTGGTTCCTAATACCCTCTTCTCCACTTGGTCATACCGCCCTAAATCTCCCACGTCCTTGGCAGTTTGAGTCTCGGGATCCGATCGTCATGGATTTTTTAAGCTTGGTAAAGCTCCCTCGAATCTCCAATCTACTGCGGTGGCTTGAAAATCCCCATGCTTTTGATTCCTATGCCAAGCCATTTTATTTCTCTTCTACGATGAAATTCTACAGTAAGCTGACCGAGCCTACTTTTCCTGCAACTAGATGCTCCCACAGCTTTGAGTTATCCATGGTGATTTGTGTGGCTTCATCATTTTTTGTATTGGCCCATTTGTGACATAACTCCTTTTCCCGTCATTCATCGCACTCATCTCGATTTAACTCTATCGCTAAGTCCACGCTGAGTTTACATTTAGCCATCGTGATGTGCTCATGCATTAAGCCACTATGACGAGCTCATGCATTGAGCCACCGTGATGAGCTCATGTATTTCAAACTACATGTTTTGGGGAATATTTCAGAATCTCCATGTCATTTTTTCCAATTCGACTGACAATAGGTAAAAAACCATCAGACTCATCGTTTCGTGAGAGATCTCAACTTGGCCCAACTTGGCACATTAGGTTTAGATATCCCCCACTTCCACAGAAATGTGGGTTTGTTATGATTTTTTTACAGTGTATTGAGAATGACTCGGCACTTGGTCTTTACATCTTTGATTTTGCACAAAATATCGCTCTGATCTCCACGTTTTCGACTCACCCATGTAGACCTAAACTGAAATATGCCACATATTACAAGGCGAATCGGTACTTTCCTGCCATGGCCCCCATGCTTAACAGACTTATAATTTTTCCTCGTGAATTCTCTCAAATTTTATGTTGAGCTCACGTTTTTATTTCCCAAATTCTATAGTGAGATGTCAACTCGATGACTTTGTTGAGCTTTAATCAATTGATTTGATTCCCAATCTATGAGTTGAGCCTTTGTATCTCTACCAAGCTCCTAACCAACAAAACGATTTTCCCCTTGTATCAATCTCTGTGTATTCGAATTTGGAAGACGCCATCAAGTTGTTTCCTCACCGAGATAATTTATACCAATGAATGGAGCTATAAGCTCAGATCATTTAATATTTCCCAGTCGAGTTACCTTTTCCAACATGACTTGATGCTTCATTTTGCATTCAATTTCTCCACACATGCAAACAACTCACCACCATTGTTTTTGCATCAACTCCTCTCCCGTAAGCCCAAATTGAAACGACGACTTGCACCTTGTCTCTAAGAATCTCTGTAATGACAAGATAAAAAATGAGCTACTCCTTTTCCACCTTGTAAGTTGAGCACCTCCACAGTCGGGATATATATTTCTCAATCCAATCGTTAACCTAGTGTTGAGTTTTCCTCCTCAACTACCAAGTTCGATCCACTAGTCATAATTCACCTCATGCATTTATTTAGCTTGACCAAGCTATGTTGAGCGTTGACCCATCATATGCATCACGTGAGTTCGCCGAGCTGTCTTGGCTAAGAACACCATAACGTTAATTCAACACAAAATATTACACAAAGTGTCCCAGAATTCTTCATGAAACTCTTTTTTTGAATTCTAGAGCACAATAGCCCTCTGTTGTTCAATTTTGCCCCAAGGGGAAAAATTGGATAACAGATGGTTTAGTATATCTTTTTCTATTATGTTATTATCCTATTTATATTACATATTAATTATTTCCAATTAGCATCACAACCCTTTGTTTAGGATTTTATTCCTCTTAATATATCAACTCTTACAATCCTTAAGATTTCAGTAAGACCCCAGTCCCATATATTAGTTATAGAATTTAGAACATATATGAACTTTGATATGAGTGTGATTTTCTCTCTTTTAGATCCATGAATATTATGCTCCTAATCTCTATCTTTCTCTCGTTTTTTGACCCTAGAATGGTCATATACAAGTATATATTAATTGATATCTTTAGAGAGAGAGAGGACAATATGTTTCACCAGATTCTTAGTAAATTAATGAAATAGATAAGGGTAGTAGTCCAAGGAGGAATACTTTTATGTAATGTCAGTTAAAGGTCATGCGTGTATTATGATTTCCTGATCAAAGTTGACTGCGAGATCTCCCTGTGGAATAGGATAAACTACCTACAAATGCAAAACAATACCACCAGATAGAGTTAAACAAAACAATGAGTGGAATGCCTAGTGGAAGCTAGATCTGGGAAGTGTGATGCTTTCTTAAATAGGCTTTCAATCCACTTTTTATATAACAATATTAATGCTAGTTAAAATCATACATGAAGTAACAGATCCATATTGAAATTGAAAAAATTTAGGTATCTCAAACAAAACAATAAGAAAGGTCAGGTAAAAAGTGTTTGAGGTCAAAATGGGCTAGATGATTGGTTGATGTTGCAGTTACAGGTCTGGTATAGGCTTTGGGTAAGGTTTGGTAAAGATTAGAAATGGTCCTGGGTTGTTGCGAAGTGGACATTATCTCGCTGGTCTAAGGTATATTGCCAGACACAATAACCGATGTCAACTTGTATGACTGATGCTAGTTAGGAAGAATGGAATGATGTCGCTTGGCTAACTGGTGTCAGTAGGGGCACTTATAAGAGAGTTCTTTGAATTGGTTTATTCAGACTCTCTATGATTACACACAGGTTGGAAATGGTGAGGGTGAGGTCATAAAATGGTCTTGAAGACTCAGTTATGGTTAGAAGAGAGTGAAGATAGATAAAAGGGCTAGGTATGGTAAGGTGATAGGTTGGTGTGAGGAAGGAAGTGTACTGATGTGGAGAAAGATAAAATTATTGAGATGAATAATAAATATTACTGAAAGAAAATAAAGGTAAATGAAGAGGTCTTAGGTACTTATTAAACAGTAGATTTAGAGAACGTAGGTGATGAAGACAATTAGGGAAGAGATCTAGAGAGAAGATCTATTGTGCCATTCATGTCAGAGGTTGTTCGACCCTCCATGCTTCTCTGTGTGAATTTGTCATCGATGAAGAAGATGATGAATGCTAAAGATGGTTGTTCATAGTTCTCTCGTGTGGTTTCTTTTTCTTGATTTCTTTAAAAATTCAAGTTCTCCCAATGTCTATGTTCATATAAGATCTTGAATTGAATGACCAACCTAGGCAAAGGCTTTTGAAAAATGTATTTAACCTAACCAGTGATAGTTAGGGGATCGGTGTCCATTTGAGATATAACTGACGTTGGTCAAGGATGAGAATATCCAGGTTGGCCAAAAATAGTCCAGATTGTTGCTAATTTTTGGCGTGATATCCAACCTATATTCTAAGTCTTGAGTGATGGATCCTGGAAAGATAAGTAGGATTCCTTTTTAGGTTTGTCCAATAGGAGTTAAATCTAGGTTTAGACTAAGTCCTAGTTGGTTAGGATAAGCGTAGATTTGGTATTAGGTCATTAATGAGGTTTGAGTGGGGTCATTTGAGTGATGGTGGCTAGATGACTTGGCTAGGTGAGGTGGTTAAGTGAGGATATTAATTAATTTAATTAAGATAAATTAATTTAATTAACATGTGCACTAGGGGATATGAATGGGTAGGATATGGTTAAGTTAATGAACGGGGTTTTTAATGGAAGTATGACCCAGTTTTGGTGTCTACATTTCCCCCTTTTTTTCATGTAGCTTGTATTGATAAGAGACACTGACAAAAACAAGAAGTGGTTACCCCAAATATAAGTGGGAGTGAGGTTGCCCCAAGTATGGGTGGAGGTGATCCCCCTCAAACCAGGAGCTGGTGAGGTGTGAGATGGAATCAATGAGTGGTTTGATAAATGGGTAAGTGATGAAAGTGAAGGTAGGTGAGTTGTAGGTAAGGGTATGGGCACTTTGGGTAATGGGTAAGGGTCAAATTAGGTAATGAGTAATGGGAAAGGGTCATATTGAGTAATGGGAAAGGGTCATATTGGGTAATGGGTAAGGGTCAAATTAGGTAATGAGTAATGGGAAAGGGTCATATTGGGTAATGGGTAATGACAATTGAATGCATGCACATATATAGATTGCGACACAGTACCAGGTTGAAGAGTTTGCAAACTCTGCATCGTCCAAGGTCAATAGGTTTATCTAAACAAGGTTGAAGTGATTCAGGTATCCAAGCTACAAGATATGTTTCGGAAACAAAACTTAGGTTAGGTGCACGAATGTTTAGGTATGATCGGGTACACCAAAGGTTTGGTCCAGATAAACAACATGGAAATAGGCAAGGTAAGGTCATTAGGCTAAAAAACACAGGTAACGACATCTCAAGGTATAGTGAGTACATAAGTTCAAAGGTCACAAAAAGTGGTTTAGGTCAAGGTATATAGGTCCTGGCATGGGTAAGGCCGAGGTATAGGTAAAATAACAAGTCCCTAAATGTAATTGAAGAAATATACGGGTAATTTAAGATTGTGTGTAAGGTGTAAGAGGTGTTGGTGAAGTTACGAGGTATTTGGGCAGTAACGTTTGTAGGTCAAAATGGGAAAAATGTTGGTGAAATGGTAGTGGCAAGTGACCGATGTCGATTATAATGTTACCGATGTCGATTATAATGTTACTGACGTTGGTCATGTTGAGTTAGGGTTATAAAAAAAAAATCCATGTTTTACAGTTTCATTGTAACTTGTTGTCATTGGGGAAAATGACAGAGAGATAGTGCCTTTGTGGAAAGTGACAATACGAGACTTTGAGATGAGTCGGTGAGCCACGTAGTGGGTGATTGGCATGCGATTGGTGGGTCCACGAGATTGTTTTGATTGGTTTGATTCATTTGGAGGCAAGTAGTTGATTTTGACATGACATAAGAGGGAGAGGGTTTGGGTGGACCACTGGCACAATGGCCAGATGTGCCACTAAGGAGAAAACACCAAGATGAGGTAAGAGGAAATTTGAATTGTTCATGTTTCAGTGAAAAGTGTGTTGTAAATGTGGCTTTTGATTGAAAATTTGGGTGGGGTTGTAAATTGAAGTTTGTGGGTAAAATGGAATGAAATTAAAGGTGGGAATAACATAAGTAGGTAAAATAGGTTGGGGCATGAATGTAGGGAAAGTTTGGGTAGGTGTGTGTAAGTATTTAGGTGCTTTTGTGGAGTTTTTTTAATAATGGGGGGATAAATTTGGGGTTTTTTTTTATCATGACACAGATTGACGTCGGTCTAGGTTTGGCCGATGTTGGTTATCTTTTGTCAATGTCGGTGAGAGATAAGGAGACCGACACTGGTAAAAGGGAACTGGTGATGGTCAAGACAAACTGGTGACATTCAACGTAACTGAAGTCAGTGAAGGATGAAGAAAAACAAGGGTAAGAAGGGATAGTTTGGAAATAAAAATAGGTGGGAAGGGGTAAATGAAGAGTGTATCTATGGGGATGAGGGTGAAATGTGAGTTTGGAGGGATAAGATAGATAAGTAGGTTTAATAATGTTAAGATGATGGGTCATGATTGTAAAGGGTAGTAGGCTTGTAGGTGAATTACGTAAATGGGGTAGGCATGATTGATGTGGTTGGGTATGGTTTAGTGGGTAATATGTCATTTTCAGGTAGGAAATTCTTGACAATGTTGTGATTAATGATGCAAGCTAGGGACCAGCTTAGGATGTGGGATAGAGTACCACTGCTATCGGTGCAGATGCATTCCAACGTGACTGCAGAGGAGTGGGAACATATGACATATGTTGCACTGATTGGGATCCAAAACTATAGGCGTATAGCCCAAGATCATAGCTTGATGGTCGCAATCATTGATAGATGGGATTTAGTGACCAACATGTTTCATTTACTGACGGGTGAGATGACTTTCACCCTAGAGGACGTGTATAGGATCATGCGGCTACCGATTATAAGGGAGCCAATGTGTTATATTTCTTTAGAGAAATCAGTGGAGCTAATAGTGGCTATGCTTGGGGAGGTGATGGTAGAGTTGAGGTACCATAGCACGAGCCTTAGCTTTGGAGATATGTATGTAGCCCATCCTCAGGAGATGAGGCTGGTTGTATTGATGATGTAGGAGGTATGTTGTTTCACCTTACTAGATTCTGAGGGTGGTAGATTCCCACAAGCACTGATGGGAGTGCTCCAGGATATGATGGAGGAGAGGATCTTCTTTTCTTGGGCATCAACATTCTTTGTGCACCTATATAGGGAGTTTTGGGCTTATGGGAGATTGCGGCGGTTTAGTTTTGTGTTTCACCTTTCTATTACACTGCTGGGCATACGAGTAGATCATATGTGTGAGGCCAGCTAGTTTTCCCTGACATGATTGGTTTGGGGGTGGTCGAGTCAGAGTTGGATACAAATGGTGGGTACTAGCTGGTGGGTAGCATAGAGTGGCTAGGGACACTCATGATGTTTTATACAATAGATGGTTACTGGAGGGGATTTTAGGGATCGATATTGTTTGGAGACCCTATAATTGCTATCCCTCGTACAGGGGTATGATGGAGGAGTTAGATGAGCTTCAGCTACTGGGGTGGATATAGGGGCAGCATGTCGGCGAGCACGAGCTGATTCCTGTAAACATGGTGAGACAAAAATTTGGGCTAGCATAGGATGTGCCTCCAACTTTCCCACAGTACCAAAGAGATGACGTGGAGATACCCATGTCTCCACCACATCTGAGTGTGCCAATAGGGTAGGAAGAGTAGCCAGTAGATAGGTGGATTGATGATTTTAGGGTCACCGATGGATATAGGTGGTGGTGGGTAGTCCAGCTATGATTAGCACCACCGAGACCAAGGCATCCAAACTTAGCCACCATCATAGTGTAGAGGGATACCTTACAGGGTCAGGTGGCTACCCTTCAGGTGCATATTACAGTTTTACAAGGGCAGCTTACTAGGTTAGAACCACAAGTTTCCCTTCTTTAGGCTTAGGTGGTGGCCCTACAGGCCTAAGTAGCATAGGGATAGGTTCTCACATGGGGTAGAGATGGAGATGGAGGACAACCGGCCACCTTATAGGTGCACATAGTAGGGTTATAGGGCCATTTGGCCACTACAAAGGCTCAAGTTGTGGCCCTACACGCCTAGGTTGTAGTACAAGAGCCTCCACAGGCTCAAGGACAGGGTCTCATGGTACAGAGAGGAGGACATGGCTCATAGGGACAGGGACCAAAGCCAGTGTTAGCAGGGTAGAGCTCACATGTTACTGTGAGACCTATGGCACCACCGTAGAAGGTTCCTATGGCAAGATTCAGGGATGCCATGAAAAAGGCCCGGTACTATCAGGATCACCTGACGACTACCAGGATAGATGTCTCATCCTATGCGAAGTACAGGGCACAACAGGCAGCGAGTGAGAGGAATACCAGGATAGATGTCTTGTCATAGTGCTGAGATTATAGGGGGCCGAAGAGCCCATAAAAAGGGTCAAGGTGAGGCTACAAGTTCATGAAGGCCAATCACAAGTGAGGGTCAAGTGGAGATTAGACTGAGACCTATGGAGGATGGAGAGATGTTAGCAGGGCATCAAAATGGAGGAGAGGAGGAGACAGATGAGATAGGTTTGGATATCAGGTGAGGTGAGTATTAGTAACCAGATATGATCAAAGTATTTATTTTTGAAATATACTAGCTTGTCTTCCGATAACAGTGAGGTGTACATGAGAATTTTGATATTTTGAGTTTTATACCGACCTGTGTGCTGAAGATAGTGAGTTTGTATCTAAGTTATTGAGATACTTGTATGTATTTGTATCTGTGTACATATGTATTGATACACAGACTTTCTCATTGATATAGATGATGATACTTATGGTATGGATGATGTATCTATGTTTTTAATTTCCATTTTCATTGTTTATTGAAGGAAACTAGGTGAATTAGGCATGATTGAGTCTAGGTCATGTAGGCATGACAAAGTCTAGGTGATTTAAACATGATTGATTCTAGGTCATGTAGGCATGGTGGAGTTTAGATCAGTCTAAGCATGGTGAGTTTAAGTCAGTTAGGTGGTTAGTTTAGGCATGCATGATCGAGTTAGGTCAATTACTCATGGTCGAGTCTAGGTAGGACATTATTGATTCTAGGTTAGTTAGGCATGGTTGATTTTAGTTCATGAATGAGTGAGTTAGTCAGTTATATAGGTCAGGTGAGTTAGGCATTGAGTTAGGAGTTACGCATGTTGGGTTAGGTATAGGCATGTTTTGGTTATGTTTATGGGTTTGATTTAATTTCCAAGTTATTGGTAGCATGGGAAAAAATGAATGATGATGAATATGTATGTTATGGTGTAAATTTTTGAAATATTTGATATCATGTAAATGGTTAAATGATTAATGTATGATATGTGATGTAAGAAATATAGGTATAAATATTTGGTATACTTGTATGTTTGTATTTAATTTCCAAGTAGAGTATAAAAATGGAAACTAACTAAGGTAGAATGTGAATAGAGAAAATGGGGGGTAAAAATGGGTTAGGGTAAAGAGTGGACGAGCTAACTTCTAAGGGTCCTATGCCCTTTGAGTGCTACCTACATAGCGTCGGTGAAAAGGGGCCTCAGGAAGATGTAGTTCTCACATAAGCTAGGGAAGAATATGATGAGGTAAAGGGATGGGTTGGTAGGTTTTAGGAATGATTGAGTCTAGGTAAGTTAGGCATGGTTGAGTTTAGGTCAGTTAGGCATGGTGATGTTGGTAAAATGGGAATTCTTAACATGTGGGTGTCGATGGTCTAGTATTGTATAGGAGAATCAATAAGTAATGAAGAAGTTGAAGGGTAAGAAGTGACTATAAGAGCTACCTAATTGATAAGAACCATAACGATTTTATCATACTTAAGATGGGCTTATGAAATGTAAGACCCTAAAAGCATTACATGATGGACTATTCTAAGGTTGACAAAAGTCACATGATCCCGAAATGTCAAATTTACGGCACCCATATCCCTTAAGTGGGTAGGAAATTAGGGTGAAAAGGTGATGAAATGAAATTGGTTGGTTTTAGCATAACCTAGTGTGAGATAGCATTCCTACTTGGCAAGATTCCCAAGATCAAAATAATAAATTCCATGACGAAAAAGTTTTCTTTTTCTTTTTTCTTTTTCTTTTTTTGTTTTGATAGAGTGATCGATGCAGAAAGTCTATGGGGGATGAGTAGATGTTCTCCTTGAGTTCTTCATGAAGATGATCAATGCGGGAAGCTTCAGAATATTTTTATTTTATTGTTTGCAAGAATAGTCTTCTTATTATGATAGACTATGTACAATATGGTTGGCTTGGTATAGTTTTCCTTCGAGGGATCATTCTATTTATAACAAAGAGATAGAAAGAGTAGATGTCATTTTTGAGGGAGTCATATTTTTGCTGGAAGTGTGACTCAAGGATTTGAATCCCATTTTACTTTTGATTTTTTTTTACTTTTGGACTTTTAAGTCATGGACAAGACTATAGAGACCGATAGGCTCTTGTGTTGCAAACAAAACCATAGCACACAAAAGCTTACTATAAAAGAGAGGATATAAGTGATGAATGACCATGTGATTCCATCTTGAAAAAGAAGAAAAAGTATCCATGAGAATCACACCATGAGTAGAGTCGTGGTACTCATATTAAAGATAAGGATTAAAAGGTGACGAGTAAACACATGATTCTTGTTTAGTCATTGATCCTTAAAATAGGAAAGAGAAAGGTGAATTATGCTCAAGGGACGAGTGTTAAATAGACAGAAGGTGATATAGGACTTAATTCAATATTAGAATGGTCAAAGATGTAAGAAATTGAGGGGTGCAGTTTTGGGTTTACCTTCAAGTGATGACAAATGATAAGCACCTGATCCATAGGTATGAGTAATGATATAAGGTCCAAGCCAATTAGGATTAAATTTTCCCCGTTTAGTTTTTTCCTCTTTTGTTACATGTTGATTTTCCTTCAGGATGAGGTCACCAACTTGGAAGGTTCATTCATGGACATGTTTATCGTAGGCATGTTTGATATGTTTTTGGTAGATTTGGAGATGGTCAAGAGCATTGAGACGACATTCATCTAATAACTCGAGTTCTGCCAAACAGTCTTGGTGAAATAATCATTATTGAGCATTTTTGTAAGTGAGATATGAAGAGATAGAATCTGGACTTCAAGAGGCAGAAAGCCTCTATATCGTAGACCAGAGCGAAATGTGTGGCAGCAGTTGATGGACGAATACTAGTGTGATAATCCTATAAGGCAAAAGGAATGTGTGTATGCCTATCCTTTCTAGTATCATCCATAAATTTCATAAGAATTTTTTTTAAGGTTTTTTTAGTTGATTTTTCTTGGCCATTTGTTTAAGGGTAGTAAGGTGAAGAAAAAGTGAGTTGAATTCCAAAGGTGTCACAAATTTTTAGTAGGGTTTTATTTTTGAACTATTTTATGTTATCAGTGATGAGACGATGAAAAACACCAAAGTGAAAAATGATGTGATGGTTGATGAATTCACATATTTTCTCATATTTTGTTGAAATAAGAGGTATGGATTCTACCCATTTAGTGTAGTATTCAGTAGTGGTATTAATCAATTGATGGCACTGTGAAGAATGGGGATTGATCTCTCCAACAAGATCCAAACCCCATTGAGAGAAAGGCTAAAGGTATCATGTGACTTGTAAGGTGTGACTATGCATGTGATGAAAATTAGCATGTTGCTCGAACTTCACACAACATTTGACATAATCACAAAAATCATTGTTTAAGGTTGGCCAATAATAGCCTAGGTGGAGAATGTGTTTAGTGACAGTTAAACCAATGAAGTGACCTCCACAACTTCCATCGTGAACTTCCTTGATGGTGTAGGGAATTTAAAAACTTGTAAGGCATTGTAAGACCATGTCGTCAAATCCACATTTATAAATAAATCCTCCCATGATGACATAACGAGAGACACCTTTGAGAAAGGATTGTTGTCCATTGCGAGTGAAGTCTGGAGGTAGATTTGAAAGGGAAAGGTAGTCAACAAACTTCTTATACCAAACGTCACGTGGGTCAGGTTCAATGGTGTCGATGAGGTTGACTTATCAAAATAGATAGGAAGGTGATTGCAGCCTTTGTATCATGACAAAGATTTTCAATTCGAAGGGCGAAGCAAGTATCTGAGAAGCAAGGTAGGCCATAGTATCCACAAATTTTTTAGTGGACATGGAGTGGTTTGAAGTTCATAACGGTCAAAGGTAGTCAAAAGTATTTCTACATGATTTTTATACTTTTGAAGTATTTCGTTACAACACTGGTATATACCATTGACTTGATTTATAACCAATTGAGAGTCACCAAATATATTAATTGATTTAACATCTAAGGTGATGGTGGTTTAAAGGAATAATATGAGTGCTTCATATTCGGTAATATTATTAGTACATTCAAAATATAGTTTGAAAGATAAAATCATATGCTCACCATCGAGAGGAATGAGGATAAATCCATAAACACCCCACGCTAACATTTGGAGCCATCAAAGAATAAGGTCATTGGATAAATGGTGTCATCCAACGAGAGGGTAGCAATGGATTTTTCTGGGAAATCAAAGTTAGAGGATTGATTACCAGAGGGGGTGTGTCTGTAATTTGGGCGGCAATGGTTTCTCCTTTGAAATATTTTTGATGGATGAATTCAATGTCTAAATCTAAAAGAAGCATGAACCAACATGCAGCGTGTTGATGTTGGTAGGGCTTGGCTTACATGTAATGTAAGGGGTCTGTATTGGTGACAACAAAGGTTTTGTGGTTAAGTAGGTAATGTTGAAGTTTATTTGCTACAAAAACTAAGGCTAAGAAGAGTTTTTCAGCATGGGTTTATTGGGTTTCATAGACCAAAAGTGTACAAATTATATAATAAACCTCTTGCTCCCTATGTTGCTTGTTGCGATGAGCGAGCATGGCACCCAAGGAATAATCTATAGCAAAAATGTAAAGGTAAATTTTTTTGTCATCCTTATGAGGAATGAGTACATGTGGTTGGAGGAGGTACTGTTTTAAGGCCTCAAAGGCTTTGTGGCATTCATCATCCCATTTAAAGGAGACATAATTTTTGAGGAGATGATGAAATAGGTGGCAGCGGTCAAAAAGATGTAAAATAAAATGAGGAATAGATTACAACTTGCCTTGCAAACTACGCAGTTGGTGAAGGTTAGTAGGTGGAGGCATTTCAAGAATAGCCTTGATTTTAGAAAGATCAACTTCTATGCCATGTAAAGAAATGATAAAACTAAGGATTTTTCCTAAGAGAACAAAAAAGAAACACTTCTTAGGTTGAAGGCGAACACAATACTTGATGAGACGGTCAAATATGACCTTAAGAACTGTAAGGTGTTCAACTTGATGTTTGGATTTGGTAATAAGGTTGTCTACGGAATATTCCAATATGTGATGCATAATGTCATGAAAGATATAAGTCATAGCCCGCTGATATGTAGCAACAACATTTTAAAGGCCAAATGGCATGACTCGATAGCAGAAGGTTCCCCAAGGAGTGATGAAAGTGGATTTGTGTTGATCTTCTGGGGTAAGCAATATTTGGTTATAACCCGAGAAACCATCCATGAGTGATAACATTTCATGGCCGGTGGTAAGATCAAATAATTGGTCTATACTAGGTAGAGGAAAGTCATCTTTAGGGAAAGCTAAGTTAAGGTCATGGAAATCCATGTACATATGTGGATTCCTTCTTATCACTTTTGTGATAGGAATGATGTTAGATATCCATTGGGGATAATCAATGGGTAGGATGAAGGAAACTGAAAGAAGGTGTTGAAGTTCTTCTTTGAAAGAAGGGAAATGTGAGGATGCATTTTTCATAGCTTCCTTTTTATAGGTTTGGCTTCAGGAATAGTGACGATATTGTGGACCACAATATTGGGGTCAATACTGGGCATATCAGAATAGGACCAAGACAAAAGCATTGTTATGATCTCAGAGGGATGAGGTAAAATATTCTTGTTTAGCAGCATCTAAAGATTGGCCTATCTTTAGAATGTGTGGGTCATCTTGAGTGTTAATATTGATTTTGATGGTCGATTCATTTAACATGGTTTGTGTCTCAGAAGGTAAAAACTGGTGAATATAAAAATCCTCTGCACCAAGGTAGGTGAGAATAGACTCATTGTCCTGACATTGAACGACGTTAATAAAAGGTGTATCATCATCGATCATGTCAAGATACAGGAAGGGGCGAGACGAGGGAGCCTCGCCATCGCATTGATAAGTTACAGGTCCCAGGGAAATGGTGTTCACGAAAAAAAAAAAGTTAGGAGGAATGGATTCTGGATCCATAGACTCTGTGGGTGAAGGTGGTGAAGTTGGTAATTGGTGAAAGAAGGTTTTTCATCCTCAATGAATTCGACATTGGATTTCTTGGAAGGTGTTTCAACAAATCCAATACCAACTAAGTCGTTATTTTTACATGTGGTATATTGGATGATAGTATGGCGGCCCTATTCATAAAACCAAAATCCAAAGCCTTTCAGAGCACATCAGTGAAGGAAAGTGTGGGTGAATCGGTGGTTGGTGAGAGATTGGAGGTCAGATGAAAATGGTCGCATTTGGGAAGGTGGTTTGGGTGAGTAGGTAGAAGTATCAAGTTCTCCATATGTTAAATTGGTACGAAGGTGGGGAGGACCATAAGGGTAAACCTCGCCTATGTGGTGATCATAACAAGGATGTTGGTGAAGGTTACCATACTCTTGAGGAGTAAGGAATGTGTCAATGTTGTATAGGTGATACTCCCCCAGAGTGAGACATTGAAAAAAACCTTCTAAGGGATCGGTAGTTGGTATATGGGTAGTGGGAATAGATGAATCACTAGGTGATTGGGAAGAAGAAACATTGGTTGGTTGAGAAGTAGATGGCTTAGTGGATGAGTCAGCTGCAAAGGTTGTGGCGGCAATGGTAATAGAGGAATTAAGTGTGGGAGAGGTAGTGGCAGCATTGGCGGATGGGGTTGTGGGTGAAGGAGAAGTGGTGGAAGTGGTAGATTCCTTAATTGGTACAAGGACATCATTAGTTTGGTACAACATGTTACAGGTTTTGAATGGTGAAGGGTTAGCGGGGATGGTATAGTTATGTCCTTCATGTTCAAATTTTACATAGCGATGTAAGGTTGAAGGAACACAACCCATGACATGGATCCAAGGTCGGCCAAGTAACAGGTTGTACCAGAACCCCCCCTCTAAGACATAGAACAATTCCAGAATGCTATGAGGGCCCACATGAACATGGAGGATGATGGTGCCGAGAGTGGAAGTGATGACATCATTCAATAAACGCAGCATAACTGGGTTATTATAAATGCAATTTGAAGGGATGCAGATTTAATTATATGCATGGGAGGATATGATGTTGATTCTGACACTACCATTGATCATAACGCATTGAACGCATATATTATCAATATAAACAAACATGACAAGGGTGGGATCAGGATCATCTGATTTGAGAGGTATAATCTCGTCATCAAAGAAATTGAGGGTGGCTACTTGGTGAATAGTGGAAGGTGTAGAGGAAGGGGATGAATTAGTGAGAGAAGACATATGGTGAGGGGTGATAATGGAGGCCACAGGTTTCAAGCCATTAGGTAAACCTCGATGGATTACAGAACCTTCATGAGGTCCTATCAATAGGATTTAGAAGTTTAGACGCGATCATAGAAAGATATTTTTAAAGGGGATCGGTGTAATTGTTTTAACATTGTACGATGGGAAACCTTGTCAGAAATAGGATATGTGGGCCCCCTAATGGTGATTCTTGGTGCTAGTGCAGATGGTATGTTGGGCATAGGATTGGCAGATGGGCTAGTTACTTTCTCCTTTCCTTTGTCTTTCTGGGTGCGAGTGGAAACTTGGATCATGTTAATTTGAGGAAGAGAGGTGGATGGAGAAGGTGTGCCAAGAAAATTATAATGGCATGATGGAAAAAAACCTAGTGCGGGGTAATTTACTTGAGAAATGAGTAGGGCGCACTGGAATTTTGGTGGGGTTTTGGCTAGTTCTCTTATAGGGACCATATTGATCTCAAATTTTGGAGGTGGATAAAAGGGTTGTGGAGGTGGTGACGCAAGTCATTGAATAGGTAGTGGGTGAGGAAATGTGGTGATAGGTGGAGGTGGAACTAGGTCCTCTTCTAGAATATCATTGTCATCAAAAACAATTTTGGGAGGAAAAAGTTGGAGAAGAAAATTTTTTAGAGCCTTACAATTTTCTACATCATGTCCTAGCACACGATGGTAGGCACAAATTTTATTATTGTCAAACCCTTTTGGTTTGGGTTTGAGTGGGTCGTAAGGTATAAGGGCAAGAAAATTGATGACGGAGGTCTCTAAAAGGTTAGCTAGAATGTTGATGTATGACCTTGCCAAGGGATCACAATGTGAGGTGAGTGTGGGTTTGGATTGAAGTGTAGGTGATTGTGATGTGTGAGGTACTATAGGAGGTGGAATTGGATGTGGGATAGGTTTGACCACCAGTTTGGTAGGTGGAACTATTTTAGGCTTGGGTTGTACCTTCTTGGGTAAAGGCGTAGTAGATGAGCTAGCGATAGAAGGTGTTGTAGGATTAACTACCTCTTTGGTGGGTAGTGGGTTTTTCAACTTTGGTTGCACCTTCCTGGGTAAAGGTGAGGAAGGAGTACATAATGTAGAAGGGAACGCAGATGGCAGAAGAGAATGACTTAGCCAAGGTGATAAAGGAGGTGCAGTGAAGGTTGCTAACAGAGGCAAAGTGGAAGGTATGGGTTGAAGAGAAGGAAATATCATAGGTACTGATGTTGTTACTATAAGTGGTGGGGGTATAAGTGGTAAGAAAGATGTGGGTGATGACGAAGGTGTACGATGTGTTGGTAGGTTGGGTGAAATAAATGATTGTGATGAAGAGGTGGCCTACTACACTTTTGATTTTCCTTGGATAGGTGGTTGCTTGGCCAAGATTGATAGGTGAGGCCCTAGGATAGATGGAAGGGGCAAAGGTAAAAAAGGCGTAGTGGGTGAAATTGGTATATGTGGCCTAGAAGGTTGGGTATTCCTTTTAGGTGAAGGAATTTTTTTTGTGTGGGTTTGGGAAGATGTGGCTAAATCCAATTTGATAGGAGGATGAAGTAGACTTGATTTCAGCATGACACCCAATGTGGTAATGGTTCTAGATGTGGGGGGAGGTGTAGGTGCAGGTAGGTTCTAATAGGGATAGGTTTAGTTATTGGTAAAGGTTTAGATGTAGGTGAGGGTGATGAGGAAGAGGTCATTTCAAAATGCATGGTCATGGATGATTGGGTTTCTTGAAATACCTTCAGATAGATCGTGGAGGTATCCGTAGGTGATATTTTCATTTAGGTTGAAAATGGTAGCCAAAGGTGTCCCCAAAGAATATAACTATCAATGTAATCCAAGTGGCCAGCCAAGCGTGAAAATGAAAGTGTTATAAGAGAAGATGACATTGGCTTAGTAGAAATCCCTATAAAATATGTCTGTGAGACATGGAACTGGTTCGCTTCAGACTATGTGGGTAATAGAGCTAAGAGCAGATCAATGGGATCCTAGAATGCTAATGGGGAATTATCCCCAACAGGAAGTGGTGCTTCTAAAGGATCCCCTATGGCTAGGGTAGATGACAGGTGGGATGAGGTAGGTTCCTCTTTTGGTGGAGAGGAAGGTGAGCGTGACTCTCCCATGTGTAGGAGAGTTAACACCATACATTGTTCTTTAGGTGGCGAGGTGGGTGGTGAAACGCTACTGGCAGGCATTATGGTCTCTTCTGTGGGTGACAGGGAAGATAAAGGGGAATATTCTATGGGTGAAGTGGTAAATGAAATAGGCTCCTCTTTGGGTAAAGGATCCCGTGCTAGAATCTCCTTGATGGAGGGAAGAGGAGGAAATTAAGAAAGGGTTGGTACAGTGTCAAACATAGCATGGACCTCACAGAAATTACTGTCATTAGTTAAAGGTTTTCTAGTTTGGTTTGATGAGGGGGTATGGTTATGGAATGACTTCTTGAAGATATGTAAGTTTTAATTTTTAGGTGCATTTGGGTTTTCCATGATGAGATCTCCATTATATAACATTTCTTGGACAATGTTCTTGAAGGTTATATAATTACCATCCCTCTAGCCTTTTACACAATGATAGTTACAATAGTCATGTTCCTTGTACCATGCAGGCATGGGACGAGTAGGGTCGAAACCAATATGTGGTTTTATCAGTGGAATATCAATGGCTCCAGCCTTAAGAATTTTTTATAATACTGAAGAATAAGGCTACGCAAATGGAGTGTATTTTTGTTTCTCCCGTCTGAACTGAAAAGCTTGAACATGAGAAAGGTTGGTGGTAGGTTTTGATTGATTAGATGGGTGATATGGGCCAACCTTTAAAACTACTACATTAGCATATCCTTTTACTTTGGAATAGTTATTTTTTGGTTTTGAAGAGGAAGAAACATCATTTGATTTAAAGGTGGCATTTTTGTTACGCAATTGAATTTTCTTCTCTTTTATGGCCTGGATTTCAAGATTTCTAGTCCTGGTGAATGCTTCATCAAAGGTATGAAAATTTTAGACTTGGAGAGTTGGTGAGATGCTCCTGGCATAAGCTTGAGTGACCAACTCTATAATCTTGGTTTGAGGTAACTGGAATGTAATCTAGTTGATGAGGATCCACCAATGAGCAACAAAATCTACGATAGACTCATCATTGTATTGTCATGTTGAGTACAAGTCGGTCATGGTGACCTTCTTGACGATAGTGATTGAAAAATGGTCCAAGAAGGCTTAAGCCACTTGATTAAATGAGTAAATGGAATTTCAAGGTAAAAAACTATACCAATCTAACACGGGTCCCGTTAAGGACATGGGGAATGTTCCTAAGAGTAAAACATCATTGTGGGCAATTAGATAACACCCATGTTTGAAAGACCGCAAGTGTTGTTGCGGGCCTTCTTTACTTTTGAACTGGTTGAATTTGGGCATTTCCCACTGTGCGGGTATGCGAAAATTGGAATAGATGGATGGATGGGATCATTGTATATTTCATCCTAAGTTAAGGAGTTGCGAGATCAAAAAACCAATGCTTTAAATGTTTGCATATTTTCCATCATCATTTTAATAAGGTCATTAGTGGGTTGTAATGATTGAGCACCCCCTACAACATAAGGAGGTTGATGAAAAATGTATGATGTGGAAGGCATCCCAATATATGGTGGTTCCGAGTACGAGAACTGCGTTGGGGGAATAGATGCAAGTGGAAAATATCCTGAATAGGTGATAGATGAGATTGGGGGTTATTGGTGATATGTGTAAGTAGGTCGGGTAGATGTAGAATTCCTTATAGTGATTGGAGGTAAAAACTGTGGGATGGAGAGGATAATGTTTTGGAATGGGGTATGGTATGGTGACACCATGGGTGGTTACAATGCAATAGATATATATAAGGTGGTAGATGCAGAGAGGGCTATGCTCAAGGTGGCTAATGAAGGAATGGTTGACACCATGGGTGTAACTGATGTCAAAAGTATGACTGATGTTGTAGGTGTTGTAAGTATTGATGGCATGGGGTCAAGTTAGGATACCACAAGAGGTAACATGGAAGAGGGTAAGGCCGAGTTAGTACTAGCCGATGCGGAAGTGGGGGTGAGGGTAGGAGGTGGACACAGGCATTCCATATACCAGTTGTCCTGATGAATTGTGAGTAGAGGAATGGGTGAGATAATGTTGTAAGGTAGTGGGGGTGTGGTCAAGGAGTCTTGCAAACTCCTCGTCACTGGTACTGATGATAATGGGTTGAGTAGGATCCATAGGTGACAGGATTAAAGGTGGCGATGGGATAGGTGGGAGCAGCTGAAGGCTTTCCTGGAATACAAGGGCATTGGCTTATCTTTGATTCAAAACCATTTGATTTGGCATAGGCTTGGTAATCTATTCTTTATAAATGACACAAAAAAAAACAAAAGAAATGAAGAAAAATATGTTTCGGGAAGTGAAACTGGTTGTTGTTTTAATTAGGAATTAAAACATAGGAACTCATGGCTGTTAGGTTAACTGATGATGATGAGATGGTAACTGATGCCGGTTAGGGTGACTGATACCGGTTACTATGGGAAATCAAAAGTTTTGCAAATGAGGCAATAAATAATGAAAATGAAATAAAAAACTGGATTTTACAACGATTTTAAAGGTCCAGAGGTATGATGATGTGTCTAAGACTTCAAAAAGAACAAAAAAACGTGATAAATGTTGTTTTTGGTGAAATGACCAAAAAGGATAGAAACCAACAATGGTTAAGTAAATCGATGACAATCATATGAAAACATATGACAGTCATTGGACCAACACCGTCATTGTGAAATTTGAAAAGATGGAAGAATTTGATTTTTGTGACTTACATAATGTTGGTGAGAAAATTTATCAAGTAGACAAACTTGTGGATTTCTTTCCAATGCTCTAGGAGTCTAAGTCCCTCGACTTAATCGATGCAGCTTCCATATATGCATGCATGCGAAAATGTGGATTTCTGTGGTGGCATTTCGACCGAGGATCCACCAAGGGCACTCAACTGACCCAACAACAAAGCTAGCAATCTCTTGCTAGGGAAGAATTTATCTAAAGAATAGGAAAGGGGAGTGAGAAAATAGGTAGAAGAAATAATGTTGCATGTAGAAAATAAGATTCCTACACACACTAGTTAGAAACTTCAACACATGCATTCATGAGAAGAAACAACTCTGCAAATAACAATAAGACCATATAGAATTTATTGATCGCAAAGTATCAAGAAACCCCTCAGTCAAAGAAATCTAGAAAATCCTTCTTCTTGTATTGATTGCTCAAACAAAAGTTGTGCATAGTGTGGGAATGGAAGAATTTTGAGAGTGAAGGAAAGTAGAAGAAAATGGCTATCTCCTTTTCTTTCTCTAAGTACAATTCACTCTTGATTTTACAAGATGCCAACCCTCTAACATGGGAATGGTGTTACAATTTATAGAATAGACTCGACTCTCCTTCTTCTTCATGACCCTCCATATGTCTTATTTCTACTTTAAACTATTCATATTCCTACAAAATATTTAAGTCCCTTTTTATAAAATCAAGGTGACTTAATTTACATTATGTTTCTAAAATCACTTTTAGGTGACTTAAAGGCATATAAAAAAGTGCAAACCCCAACGCGAAATTAGAATATTGGAAAGTGAGATAAAGTTGGGGGGAAGAGGAGAGAGAAAGAAAGAGATAGAAGAAGAAGAGGAGATGTCATTCCTGATGAAGTCTGTTGATCCTCATTGATGGAAAGCTCCAAATGCAGTGAAGCTCAAAATATTCAAACTCCTTACATAGTGTGAAACTCCTTCAAATTAGCTCACAAATCACTCACCAAGTTGAGTGAATTGTTTCTATGATGACCGCAACTCCCAGCCTGCATATGATATACCTATGACATGAACTATGTAATGAGTGTCAAAAAACGTTGTCCAGTTCCCTGAGATGAGCATCCCTCTATGTCTCATTGTGCCAAACTTTCCCTTTGAGAACAACCTGTTATTAATAGTAAGTGTCCAGATGGAAGGCTTGCTATCTTTAGTGAGAGGTGATTTTTTTGTTTTCATGATCATCTTAATGTGATGAAAATATTCATTCAATCCTACACACACTGCCTTTTCTTTGACCACTTCTTTGGGTGATTTAATGTTTTTAGTAAGCACCCATTTAAGGTACTTTCTATTTTTAGTAAATGGTCATCTCCACTATTTTCTACCTTGAACAATCATTTTGGCTCCCTCCTGATCTTCAATGCCTGCTTCCTTTGTCTCAGTTGATTTTGATGATGACTTTCCAAACATAGCAAGTTTGTATAGGAAAACTTACTATTTTTACAAAGTGTGTTTCCAGTGCTTGATTTTTTATGAAACATACTTTTTTGGATTCGTCTTGTCGTTATGATCACACCCTCCGAATTTCACAAAGTTTTTCCCACTAGAATGCTCGGAAATAAATTTTAAAATTTCCACCTAGCAGTGGCTTTGAGCACGGAGCTGCCATAGCGGCCATTAATGGAGCTCGAAATTTGCAGGTCTAGTTTTTGTCTCCATTTGTGACGAAAAAAACTCCATTGCAATAGGTTTTTCATTTGTATCTCGTATGTAAGTTGTTATCTTGTCTCCATTTTCGAAATGATGATAAATTTGACAAATGTGAGATGTTGCATGAAGTGAGGATTTTGTTGGAACAAATGATTTTGGGCACCATTTAACCTCTCATTTGTTGCATCTTGATCATCTTGCAAAATGTGGAATTCTGAAAAAGACGGAATCTTCATCCGACTTGTATTTTGCAAGATATGAGGATTTTTTGATCGGATGGCTTTGTAGTTATCTGATGAAAATCTTTGTTTTCTCTTTATTCTTCATCATTTCAATCCATTTTTCTCTGAGGCCTACATATTTTATGGTATCGGAGGATTTTTGTGTCATGACAGTGATTTTTTGGAGCGGAAATGGTGGATCGGGTGTTTGAATAGGCAAAAGCAAGGCCATGGCATGGTGAGGAGTTGTGAAGGAGAAATATGGGGAAATAATAGCTAAGTGACAGATTTAAATCATTCAAAAACTACATAGTAAGGTGTTCAGAGCATTTTTTTGTCCTTGAAGTTCCTCACCTCAAAGAGGACATCAAGGACATAAATTTTCATGGCGTGCTAGTTGATGACACATGGCACTTAATTTGACAGTTGGGGATTTGAGCAAAAAGGCTTGGAAAACACTTGGGGGCTGAATTGGTGATCCAAGAGGTCATATGTGGGTTTAGAGGGCTTCAAGTGGGCTAGGAAAAATTTTCCAACCTTGATGTCCCTGACCTTGAGGGATGTTGGGGACACAAAATCCTGTCAAGCTCCTAGAGCTGACACTGTCCTCCCAAAATTAGGCTAAGTCTTGAACTTGCGACGGTGATAATGTGAGCTCCCGATGGACGTTTTTGGAAACATTTCATATGATACTGACTTGAAATGGCATTTTGAATCCAATTATTATGGTCTTATGTCTTGATTAATCCATTTTCTCTCTAAAAAGTGGAATTGTGATTTGGTACTACACCTTTGCCTGAGAAAAATTGCCTACAAACCTGATGCGCAAAAGTGTGGTGAAAAATATAATTTCACCATAATGTAGGGCTTGAAATCCTCTTTCTGGTGATGTTTGTTTTCTACTGACTCCATCTGGAGCTCCTGGAATCCTCTTCTAAATCCCAACATTTGTTTTAGGTTTGTGTACTGCCTAGGCTTGTGAACCCTATTTCTGGTGAAACTACCCCATATTCTCTGAGACCTTCCAAAATCTTCATAAATCATCTCCATTATGTCCCAATACCTTTGGATCAGATCCACATCCACTTAGGCTCTTCTGCTCCTCTCGATGAGGTTACTACAGCTCTAGGAAGGTCAGTGATAGCTCTTCCCACAACTATATGTAGCTTTGCAAATGAACTCATGAAATCACCTAGGGGGGATGAATGGAATTTCCTAAATCACCAAGGGGGATGATGTAACATTATTTTGGAGGTCACTTGGACTTACTAGAAAAACCTCAGGTGTCTTGAAATGATGGGACTTGAAAAAATTAACACTGGGGTATAGTTTTTGTGCTCGAGAATTGTCAATTTCCCTGTTGCACATTTGTACCACAATAATTGGCTCTAGCTTGGGGATATGAAATGGATTGAGAACAGCAAAGACATGGCATGAGAACTCCCATAATCTCAACTTATAACATATTGACCAATGCCTTATCCATTGGGCCCTGCGGAGTCACGTACAACTTACAACAAGAGAGAGAGAGAGAGAGAGAGAGAGAGTGAAGAAGGAAACACACACACACACACACACAAAAAGGAAACGACACACACAACAGGAAGGGAAACACACGTAGAAAAAGGGAATCACACCTAGCAATCACCTATGGTACAAGGCAGGGGACAACCCGCTTTTAATGAAACACTTTTCATTTCTCAAAAAGTTGCCCCTGAAGAGGCAACACCAAATGATGATGTTCTGCGAAGCTGTTGACGGGCTCTAGAAAGTAGCCTCCCCTCCTCAATTTGTTATGGAAGCTAAGTGATTCCATGACTACCCTTTTAATTTTTTAGAAGTGAATCCATGTGAGCTTCTTGATGCTCAGGTCTTTGCTTGGAAATTTTATTTCCTTCATGTTCTTTAAAATTAGTTTCATAGTGCTGGTTGCATTCCACGTTTATCCACATAGATGATTCTCCATCGAGCATCTCATCGCCACCCCAAATCTGATTTTCATTCAAATTACTTGAATTTTTTGAGTTACTTTATTTCGTGGATCTATGCTCATTGACATATTCTCCATGAGAAACATTAGATTCATCCTTTATCTCTACTCCACTTTGAGGTGTTTGAGTACTGACAGGAGGATCAGAGGTAAACTCATAATTTTCTTATGTGTCAATGGAACGAATGAAGAGATCAAGAATCAGCTCGGGGTATTCCATCAAGGATTTATTGCATGGAATTATGCTTCGTCATTTCCTACAGCTCCGATTTGTACGCCTTTGAATAATATTTATTTTGCAACTAAAGGAAACTATCTAGAGGGGTTACATCATCATTTTTGGAATCACTGGATTTTATCATTCCTTTTTCTAGAGGAGCTTCATCTTCAGAGGTCTCGAAATTTCTTACTTTAATTTGTTCATCATGGAAATATTCTTCCCCTTCAAATGGGAAAGAAAATACCTCAACTTCATCATTGTATCCACCAACCATTGGCTCGAGAGGGACATCATATTTCTCATCTAGATTTATTTTAGCATAGCCCATCATCACACTGGTTGAGGTTTCCAAGTCAACTTCACATTTGTCTTCCAAATTCATGGCTTACATTAAAATTTCAAGACTAATCTCAAGGTCTTACGTTTCTTTTGCGGCTCTTAGCAGTTCTTGCATAGATGGTTCTTTCCCACTGTTTGAGGGCTCATTGCAGATTGGATTAGTCCTTTCTTGGGTGACATGATCGAGGGAGTATTCATCTTCAAATGGCAATGAGAATATCTCCTCATCCCAGATACACACATATGCTGATTTTTCTACTTGAAAATCGCTAAGCACCATTTCCTCTTCTTCATGGTTTGCATCATCTAACAATTTGGGGCTGCCCTCTGGTAACTCAAATCTTCTCAAATCTTCTTCAAAATCCAAATCTCTCTAAGAAGGCATGTTTGGACCTATCAAGATGGGGATATCCTCCTCCTCCTCGGTTTCCACCAAGTGATTCATCTACCCGCTACCTTGATATAAGATGTTAGCTTTTGAGCTTATGAAATTTCATACTATGTACCTCATCTTCTTCTCGGGAAGAAATTTCTCCATGTCTCCCTTCACTGGTATGGTTGAGGATGAAAAATTCATCTAAATTTTCCCTCTAAATTCTTGGCGGAAACTTCTACTCAGAAACATTTTGAATGAGGCTAGAACTTCTACTACCAAAATCATCGTTGAAACTTTCTTGTCTAGAAATGTGATGAGAGCCACCTATGCATCTTCGACTATCCCTACAAGTGAGACTTATTTTGACTCCAAAGAGTAACAAGAGCTACTAAGGGGAGTCACAGAAATTTTGAGAGCCTTGGAAACCTTCAAAGGCATCACGTTGTATGAGGCACCAAAATCTATTATGTAATGGTTTAATACATATCCTCCAACAAGAAGGGATATGTAGAAAGGTTCAAATTTATCAGTCTTTGATGCACTCAAATAAAGCATGTTTCATGAGGGAGGTGTAGGTGAGTTTGGTAGCATGCCTTTGGAACTAGAATTTACAGCATTGGGTGTTAGAATACCACTCCTGATGTATCAGACGAACCTCTCAAATTTTTCAGGATGAGTCCACAAATATTAAGTTTCAGTAATCTACACTTTGGCTTTTTTTTCATATTCTATGAAGTCAAAGGGAACAGATGTGGACAAGGGGGTGAAGGGACTACTTTTGGATTTAGGACAAGTTTGGAAGGAGTAGATTTTTGAGGAATAAAGGGTATTTTCAAAGGTATAATAGGAGCTTTCAAGGTATTAGATTTTGTAGGAGAATATTTGAGTTTAGAATTGGAAGAGACATCCAAATACTTAATTGGAATTGCAGGAGATTTCTTTCTTGATATGGGATCAAGCTCTAATAATGCAGACTGCATGCAAAACGGAAGTGGGGATCCTCGACTGATTTTTTTTATGGATTCATCACAGGAGGATCATCAACCTTATTTTCTTTTGCAGAAGTGGAGGGAGATGCTCTTTTCTAAAATTGAGAATGAGTGAATACCACACATGAGAAAATGGGTGCATCTTCTTCATAACCTTCAGAATACTCATAGAATCTGATTTTTGCATCGTTATCAAACTCGTCACTTTCTAGGGAACCACCACCTTCACTTTCTTGTTCAAACTCCTCTTAATTTTCCTTACTCCTACAACTTGCATTGACAAGTGGGGCCTTCAAGGTAATCCTTCAGGGTGCTCCTACAATATGATTTTCATTGCTTCTTTGGGAAGAAACTCATTCAAATAATTCCCTCTTTAAAGATGTTATCTCATTCACCAAATTTTGAAGTGATGGATTGGTTCTCTCATCTCCAGGATGTTGGGTCTTACCTTTTAATGGATTCTTGATCTTTCCAGAGAGGATGAAATCATCATCAATTTCAATGGCCATTATTTGTGATTCTATAATGTTCCTTGGTTTGACTGTTTGCAGAAAAAATCCTACTTCTGATGATTGAGCATTGATGAAGAATCTCTTGACATTGTTTTGAGATGGTGAATCCTCTTCAGGTATCCTGCAAAGCAACCATTTAAAACGATCCATAAAGTCTCTCATGGTTTCATTTTCTCCTTTCTTTATTTTATCTAACTACACCAGGAGGTCCTGATAGTCTTCAATTGATTTAAATCTCTCTTTGAAGGAATCCTTGATGTCATTCCAACTAGTGATTAGGAAGGCAGGAGGTAGAACCATTATAATTGTTTTTTGGAGGGACTCCACAAACAATCTCACAACAACGTCTTCATGTTGAACACAAATAATTCCACATGATGTCGTGAAATCAGCGATGTGTTCTTCAGGATGTTGTGTTTTTTCACCTTTGAACTTTGGAAATTTATTATGAGAACCCATTGGTAGATTGTGAAAAGGGGGTTCAAGAGCAAGCGGGCATGTATTCCTTCCCCATTGAACAATGGGTTGAAGTATTTCTTATTTTTCCACCATTGTTTCTTCTTCTTCTATTTTAGCTCTTGCTTCAGCAAATCCTTTTTCAAATTTTGGCACTGAAAAACTTTGCACTGGGAATATGAAAAGACAATGTGGAATGTGAAAATACACGTGCAAAAATCAGGAGTGTGTCTTTTAGTAATGGATTTTCACAAATTCCTTTTTTTTCAATATTTGATTTTTTTTGTATTTTGGGACCTTGCAGTCATATTTTGGGTGCAGATGCAACCAATTCTGCCCCAAAGTGGGTGTCAAAAACTGTCTGTGAGAAAAGTTGTCAGTTAGAAAAACTTGTGGATTTATTGCCAACGCTATGGGAATTTAAGTCCCTCTACTCAACCAGTGAGACTTTCATATATGCATGCATGAGAAAATGTGGATTTCTATGGTGGAATTTTGACCAAGGATCCATCAGAGGCACTCCACTGACCATGCAAAAAAGCTAGAAATATCTTGATAGGGAAGACTTTTTTTGAAGATTAGGTAAGGGGAGTGAGAAAAGAGGTAGGATAACTAATGTTGCAGGTGGAAAATCATATTCCTACACACACTGGTCAAAAACTTCAACACATATATTCATGAGAAGAAACAACTCTGTAAATAACAACAAGACCAAATAGAATTATTGATCGCAAAGTATCAAGAAACCCCTTAGTCAAAGAAAGCTAGAAACTCCTTCTTCTTGTATTGATTTCTCAAACAAAAGTTGTACATAGTGTGGGACTGGAAGAATTTTGAGAGTGGAGGAAAGTAGAAGAAAATGGTTATCCTATTTTCTTTCTCTAAGTAAAATGCACTCTTGAGTTTACAAGATCAATTGCCAACCCTCTGAAATGGGAATGGTGTTACAATTTATATAATAGACTCAACTCTCCATCTTCTTCATGACCCTCCATATGCCTTATTTCTATTTTAGACTATTCATATTCCTACAAAATATTTAAGTACCTTTTATAAAATCAAGGTGACTTAATTTACTTTATGTTTCAAAAAGTGCAAACCCCAACGCAAAATTAGAATATTGGAAAGTGAGAGAAAGTTGGGGGGAAGAGGAGATGTCATTCCCAATGAATTTTGTTGATCCTCGTTAATGGAAAGCTCCAAATGCAGTGAAGATATGAATTCTTAAAACTCCTTGCATAGTGTGAAAATCCTTCAAATTATCTCATGAATCACTCGTCAAGTTAAGTGAATTGTTTTGATAATGACTGCAACTCCCAGCCTATGTATGATATACATGTGACCTGAACTATGTAATGAGTGTTAAAAAACGTTGTCCAATTCCCTGAGATGACCGTCCCTCTATGTCTAATTGTGCCAAACTTTCCCTTTGAGAACAACATGTTATTAATAGCAAGTGTCTAGATGGAAGGCTTGTTATTTTTAGTGAGAGGTGATTTTTTTGTTTTCATGATCATCTTGATGTGATGAAAATATCCATTCAATCCTACACACACTGCCTTTTCTTTGACCACTTCTTGGGGTGACTTAATGTTTTTAGTAAGCACCCATATAAGGGACTTACTATTTTTAGTAAATGGTCATTTCCACTGTTTTTCTGCTTTGAACACTCATTATGGTTCCCTCGTGATCTTCAATGCCGGCTACATTTGTCTCAGTTGCTTTTGATGATGAATTTCCAAACATAGCAAGTATGTATAGGAAAACTTACTATTTTTAGAAAGTGTGTTTCCAGTGCTTGATTTTTGATGGAACATACTTTTTTGGACTCGTCTTGTCATTATGATCTCACCCTCTAAATTTTGCATAGTTTTTTCCACTAGAATGCCTAGAAATAAATTTTGAAATTTCCACCTGGCAGTGGCTTCTAGGACGGAGCTTCAATGGCGGCCATTAATAGAGCTTGAAATTTGCAGGTCTGGTTTTTGTCTCCATTTGCAATGAAAAAAACTTTATTGCAATAGGTTTTTCATTTGGATCTCATGTGCAAGGTTTTAGCTCGTCTCCATTTCCAGAATGATGAGAAATCTGACAAATGTTAATTGGTGCATGAAGTGAGGATTTTTTTGGAAAAATGATTCTGGACACCATTTGACCTCTCACTTGTTGCATCTTGATCATCTTGTAAAATTTGGAATTTTGAAAAAGACAGCATCTCGATCTGACTTGTATTTTGCAAGATATGAGGATTTTTTTATCGGATAGCTTCATAGTTATTTGACGAAAATCTTTGTTTTCTCTTTGTTCTTAATCATTTCAATCCATTTTTCTCTAAAACCTGCATATTTTATGGAATTGGAGGATTTTTGAGTCATGGTGGTGTTTTTTCTTTAGTGGAAATGGTGGACCGGGTGTTTGAACAAGAAAGAACAAGGCCATGGCATGGTGAGGAGCTGTGAAGGAGAAATGGGGGGAAATAACAGCTAAGTGATGGATTTAAATCATTCAAAAAATGCATAGCAAGGGGCTAGGTGCATTTATGTTTCCCTGACGTCCCTCACCTCAAAGGGGACATCAGGGACATCAATTTTCATGGCGCGCTAGGTGACGACACATGGCACTTAATCTAATGGCTGGGGATTTGAGCAAAAAGGCTTGGAAAACACCTAGGGGCTGAACTAGCGATCCAAGAGGTCATATGTGGGTTTAGAGGGCTTCAAGGGGTCTGGGAAAATTTTTGTAACCTTGATGTCCCTGACCTTGAGGGACGTCAGGGACACAAAATCCCACCAAGCTCCTGGAGCTAACACGTGTCCTCCCAAAATTAGGCTAAGTCCTGAACTTGTGATGGTAATAACGTGAGCTCCTGATGGAATTTTTCAGAAACATTTTATGTTATCGTAACTTTAAATTTCTTTATGAATCCAATGGTGTGGGTATCATGTCTTTATTCATCCATTTTCTCCCTGAAAAAGTGAAATTGTGATTTGGTGCTCCACGTGTGCATGAGAAAAATTTCCTACATACCTAATGCACTGAAGTGTTGTGAAATATATTATTTCACCATAATGTATGGCTTAGAATTCTCTTTTGGTTGATGTTTTTTTGCTCCTAACTCCATCCGGAGCTCTTGGAATCCTCTTTTGAAGCCCAACAGCTATTTTAGGCCTGTCAACTGCCTAGGCTTGTGAACCCTAATTCTAGCAAAATGATCGCATCTTCTCCAAGACCTTCAATAATATTCCTAAATCATCTCCATGATGTCCCAAGACCTTTTTATCACCTCCACATCCACTTAGGCTCTTTTGTTCCACTCTGTGAGGTTACTCCAGCTCTAGGAAGGCCTGTGATAGCCCTTCCCACAGCTGCATATAGCTTTGTAAATGAACTCCTGAAATCACCTAAGGGGAATGAGTGGAATTTCCTAAATCACCTAGGGGGATGATGTAACATTAGTTAGGAGGTCACTTGGACCTACTGGACAGACCTGGGGTGTCTTGAAATGATGTGACTTGAAAAAACTAACACTGGGGTATGGTTTTCGTGCTCGAGAATTGTCAATTTGCCTGTTGCACATTTGTACGACAACATATTAGATAAAATATCAACCCAAAAACTTGAGTGTGATACTAATGGAACCTAACACACCCAGAAAAATTCATAATACACCAACTATAATTGTGGGGTGTGAAGGGAAGAAATAAAATGGAGAACGCTACCTCACAACTCGAGAAAAAGCTAAGAAAAACGAGAAATCCTATGAGTGAATTTAATGTTTTATCTTATTCTTTTTTATACTGACTTGTGAACATAACAAATTTCTTGGTTGGAAAGAGGGTATCCTATGAAGAGGCAAGATCTAACGATGGTTTCGAGTTATGTTTTGGTGGGAGCAGTTCTTTCTCTGAGTTAATGACTGGACAAAGAAACTAACTGGGCACCCACTATTAATCCTCTAATTGTGTGATCATTGACAGCTTCTTCTAGGTAAGGTGTTGTTTAAGAAGATGTGTGAGTTTATTTTAATGCCTTTTGGCAAAGAGAGAAGATACTGTGCTCTACGATTCAATTATTTCAACCATCAGCTGGGCATGACTTGCAGCATATAGGTTGCCCTCAATTTTAATGTGAGCTAAAAATATAAACATAGAAATATGAAATGCAAGTGTTTTAAAACCCAAATCAGAATGTGATATTCGATGTAAACAAAGAGTGAATAGGAAAGGATATGAATTTCACTAATGCAAATGCAAGAAACGAAAGAAGGATTCATTTTAGTCCCGAAATACAAATGTCAATGAGACAAGTAGAAGAAGAGAAGATTCCCAGGGAGATAATTTAATGTTAACTTCCTTTTGAAAAAGAAACAAACATACAATGGCTCCCTAAGAATGAATAAATGCAAGAACCCCGAATGGCTCCCACTGGGCATGCCAAAATGTTTCACCGGATTCTTAACAAATCAATGAAATAGATAAGGGTAGTAGGTTAAGGAGGAATACATGTTTGTAATGTCAGTTGAAGGTCATGCACGAGTTCTGATTTCCTAATCCAAGTTGATTGCGAGAGCTCCCTTTTGGCTAGGAGGAACTACTTGTAAATGCAAAACAATACCACCAAATAGACTTAAACAAAATGTAATGAGTGGACTGCCTAGTGGAAGCTAGATCCAGGAAGTGTGATGCTTCCTGAATAGGATGTCAATCCAATTTATATATAACAATATTAATGTTAGTTAAAATATACATGAAATAATGATCCTATTGGAATTGAAACGATTTAGGTATCTCATACAAAACAATAAGAAAGGTCAGGTAAAATGTGATTGGGGTCACAATGGGTCAAGTGATTGGTAGGTGTTGCATTGCAGGTCTGGTACAAGCTCTGGGTAAGGTATAGTAAAGATTAGAAATGGTTATGGGTTATTGGGAAGTGGGTATTAGCTCATTTTTCTAGGGTATATTTCAAGACACTGTAACCGATGTCGACTGTATGACTGATGCCAATTAGCTAGAATGACCGACATCAGTTGGCTAGCTGACATCGGTAGGGGAAATTAACAGAAAGTTCTTGGAGTTGGTTTTTCAGACTCCATGTGATTGCACAGAGGTTGGAAATGGTGAAGGTGAGGTCGTAAAATGGTCTTGAAGACTCACAGATGATTAGAAGAGGGTGAAGATAGGTGAAAGGGCCAGATATGGTAAAGTGATAGGTTGGTGGGAGGAAGGAAGTATACTGGCGTGGAGAAAGATAAAATCCTGAGATGAATAATGAATTTTACTGAAAGAAAACAGAGGTAAATGAAGAGGTTTTAGGTACTTACTAAACAATAGATTTAGAGAACGTAGGTGATGAAGACGGTGAGGGAAAATATCCAGAGAGAAGATTCGTTGTAATTTTACCGTAGTATTTTGAACCTCCGTGCTTATCTATGTGAATCTGTGATCGTGAAGAAGATTATGAAAGCCAAAAATGGTTGTTGGCAGTGCTCCCGTGTGTTTTATTTTTCTTGAGTGCTTCAAATATTTGAGTACTCGAAGTCTCTATTCATATGAGATCTTGAATCAAATGACTAACCTAGGCCAAGGCTTTTGGAAATATATTTAACCTAACCGATGATGGTTAGGTGACCGACATCAGTTGAGATATAATTGGCGTCGGTTAAGGTGGGATTATCTAGGTTGGCCAAAAATAGCTAGATTGTTGCTAATGTTTTGTGTGATCTCCAACCTTATTCTGAGTCTTAAGTGATGGATTATGGAAAGATAAGTAGGAGTCCTTTTAGGTTTTTTAATAGGAGTTAAGTCTAAGTTTAGACTAAGTCCTAGTTGGTTAAGATTGGCTTAGACTTGGTCTTAGGTCATTAATGAGGTTTGAGTGGGTCATTTGAGTGAGGTGGCTAGATGAGTTAGCTGGGTGAGGTGGTTAAGTGAAGATATTAATTAATTTAATTAAGATAATTAATTCAATTAACCTATGCACTAGGGGATATGAATGGGTAGGATATGGTTAAGTTAATGAACGGGGTTTTAATGGAAGTATGACCCATTTTTGGTGTCTACACTATAATATTGACCATCTTAGCTAACATACAAGGTGGTTGTTTTAAACAAAAGGGTTCTTCCTCAATCACACAACATTTTTTACATTTGCGCACACTTAAATTCATTTAATGGAGAATTGGTATCATCATTTTTGTTACTTTCTTGGTATATTATGCTTGTTACATTTGTCAGTTTAAAAGTATTGGTTCTTCATCACTCATTTAACATTTTATAAACGTTTGCACACACTTTATCATTTAATGGAATAAACTTTATTATCACTTCTTCTAACATTTATGTTTATTACACTTTGCACAGTGGTTGTAAAACATATAGTATATACAAAAGGGTTTTACATCACTCACATAAAACATAGTGTACATATACACGCACTTCATTATCATAAAACACATTGATGAAATAATTCACACAAGGGATGTGCAAACATTTAATTATTGTAATACATGTTGAGTGAATTACATTGTGATGTTCATTATGATTAATATGTGAAACAATGTATCTAGATTTTATTCATCAACATAATAAGAAAATAGAGGTCTTATGAATGAATGAATGAAAAGAATGTATTGAAATTTCTTTTTTGAAGTAAGTATGAAGTAGCTGGGAAAAATTGACTTCTATAAGGGTTGTACATATAGTTTCTATGGTTTTTCACTTCCATCTCCTTCCATCTATGTTTCTATTCTTATATCTTTCCATTTTCTCAATAAGTATAATTGGGATGAAGTATTTGTTTTCTCTTCTTTCATGTTACATTTATTGTTGTTTTTCGTTTTACATTTCACATTGTCTTCCCTTTTCCCTTGTGAGTTGTTATGCATGTGTTTTTCCACCAACTAAATTTATTAAGCGTAACTTTACCATTTACTAGTTATATTTTTTGGTGTGTTCCCTTTCATGTTTCAAGTTTTCTTCCCTTCTCCCCCACCATTATGCATGTGTTTTTAAGTGACAATTGAGCTTACTAAGTTTTTTTCCTATCTACCAAGTATAATTACATTTACAATTTATAGTCATTAACAATTTTTTGCTATTAATGATCTTATGTTCTCCAGCAATGTTGGTCATTGATAGGTACATGCCAATTCCACATTGGCAGTTTTAGTGCAACATAGAGACCAGGGCATGGAGATTGAACATTTATGTAGTAGTCCCATATAAAGTGTTATAGCTTCTATAAAATATTGTTGATATTTTTCAACGGCATATATTATGTCATAAAATTTAAAGAATCACAAGACCACTAATATATAGAAAGAGTCCTAAAATATTGAAGCAAAACCTGATGTAAGCATAGCCCCTTCCATGGAACCATGAGGTAAGTTAGATTAGAAATCAAGAAAGGATGCCTAGGTATGTTGGATTAGAAATCACGAAGAAATAGACATAAGAAAAATTTGGCACAACTTTAATAAATACCAAATTAAATAGCTTTTGCAGGGGAAAACACCTTGTTTGTACTCAAAAAGACTGATCTCAATTGTTTTTTGTAGATGACCTAGTTGAAAAATTGTGGTATAATATAATGAAAGCCATATATTTGATTGTAAAAATGAAATTGCTGAACATAAATCACCATCAAGTGTTTAACCTACCAATGCATGCAAAAATGGTAAACAAAAAGAACCCAACCTACCAGCTGGATAGGGAGTAATGCAACCCTTAACTCTACATTGTCTTACATTTTCCACAATCGTTGATTTTCTCAATATATAATCAAGATAAAAATAATCAAAAAGAAAGAAAGCTTGTTTACCAAGCGGTTGCTTAGCTTTCTTCTCTTCTTTTTTGCTGCTTTAAAGCAAACGGATTTTCTTAAGCTCCAAATCCTTTCTATTAATCTATTATAAATCATGAAGTCGCAACTGCTTCAGACGACAGTGATCTGCATGTTTTTGGGCTGTTTTCTGGTGCGGGGAAAAAGCTGTCTTGCTTTATCTGTATCAAAATTGTCTCGTCCATTTTTGCAGGCGGGAAACATTATGGATGAAAATGTCCTAGAGATTATTAGAAATCACTTCCCGGAAGCAGTCATTGATCAATCCTCTCACATCCCCGGAAATTACAAGATTCGTCTTCCCCGCCCTGTGAACACGACGCCCAGATATGAAGACCTGAGAAAAGCTCTGAAGGACTCGGGGGCAAAACCAATCTGCCCCACATGCCTCCGACCCAGTACCAAATTCAGGTACTTCGACAACAATTCTTCTTGTGTTTTACAGGCAAGGTACAAATGTCTTGTTTGCAATTGCTGTTTTACTTTAGGTGGAAAACAATATGTCAAAGATCCCAACATGATGGGCATTGGTGAGCAATCCTCAAGATCGAAAAGAGTTATGGAGGCAGAATCTGCCGACCCAAAACGCATCAGATTGACCCCTGGTTATGGCCGCTCCTCTGGATTAACTACCGTGGTTACCACCAATGTTCGTCAAGATTTCAATTACTTAGCTCGTCAGAATCTATATTCCGGAGGGGATGAGCACCAGATAAGAGACCTCAATTACCCACAACAGAATCTGGGAGAATTTGGTGAGTTTCAGCAGCAGCAGCAACAGGCTAACTACAATCCTATTTTTCGCCCTCCTTTACGATGGCAAGGTCATGTTCATCCTCATCCTCATCCTCGTCACAGTGAACAGCAATATCCCCTTTCTCGCCAGTCTCCAGTGACCGGAACATCGTCCAGGAATCTTGAACAACAATATCCTCCTCTTCGTCTTCCTCTTCCTCGCCACTCTCAGATGGCAGGAACATTATCCAGGAGTCTTGAGGAGCAAAATCCCCCGCCTCTTCTTCTTCCTCACCAGTTTCCCATGGCGGGAACGTCATCCACGTCATCCAGGAGTTTTGAACAGCAATATCTTCTTACTCTTCCTCGTCAGTCTCCAATGGCAGGACCATCTTCGTTCAATCACCAACATGGAGAATATCAGTATCAGCATGCAGGGGGCGGATCATCCTTGCAATATAAGCATGTTCAACCTATGCAAATGTCTTCTCCTTCGCCATGTTATGATCAAGGTTGCAGCGGCATTCCAGAAACTGTAAGTCAGTTTGACAGACATTGGTCTGAACAACTAGGTTGCACCAGCGTTTCAGAGGTTGACATGAGGTCACAGAGAGGAGTGCATTGTCCAGGTTACCATCACCAAGCAGATATTCATGACGATGAACTCAAGGCTCTATCGTATAGCCCCGAGAGACGGGACTTAAGCACAGATCTCTTTACATTGGTGCAGTCAAAGGACAGGAAATGATCGGTACGATTCTCCAGCATTTTTTATTTTAGTTAAATGCACTAGAATAACTCTTAGTTTAGTTTGGGACATTTGATTAAAATTAGAGAACTTGTGAAGGTATTGTTTGATACTGGAATCTCTCATTCCTGGCTGCTCATTTTAAGCTTAACTAGAATACATTCATATTCGATTTTCTTAGGCTTTATAATCAAAGCTATTTATATTCAATCTTGTTTCTACTTGAGTTCCTTCTAAGCACAGTTATAAGAAAGATGGAAACTGCTCCACACAAGTTCTTGTTTACAGTACTGCAAAGATTGTCAGTATGTTTAGCTTTTAGCATTAGTTTAAACATTTTAACACAAATCAATCTAAGAGTATATTATTCATGTTTGCTTTGTGTTGAGTTATTGAAATGCAATCACCATCATATATGCTTTCTTAGTGTAATAGGCAAAGTGCTTCCCATGTAGCAAACTTTGGTCCGTGACTCTCCAATGCAATTTGGTAATTCCCATGAGTAAACATCTGCAAAAATAAGTTTTTGATTACAAATTTACAATACAAGTTTTTAAGTTATGTTTATTTTAGTGCGTGGGTTAAGGGTCAAATTACATTTCTTTATCCGGGGCATTATTCTATATTCATCTTTTTTTATTAGGATCTCTAGACAACAATTTTACATCATCATATTTACCATTAAATTATGATTAATTTGATAGCATGCTGCTATATGACATTCATATAGTTAAGATCATATTGAGAAACTTTAGTAGTCATTTATTTAATATAATTCTATATATTTTTTAGTTGTCAACAATTTTTTTGAATAATCACCTGTAAATAATTTCATCCCTACTTTAACTAGAGTATTACAATCTTTATTTTCTTTCATTTTAAATTTGACTAACAAATCATATACTTATTTCAAATTAAGAGAGTGATAACTTGTCATCCTTTTTCCATACTTGAATACATAGGAAGTAATGAAGCAATCCTAAATCAATTACCTCAAACATATTTCGTAAGCTTCCTTTTGTATCATCATTCAATTATTTGTAATTTTTATGTTATCCATGTAAAGAACAACTATTATTCTGTTGTGCAATTTCTCATATATAAATTAAGGTCGAAAGTGCATTTTACCACACCTTCAAGTTTAAGTTACTCAGCAATCTTTGCATACTACACCCTTTATCCATTTTTCAAGGTGTAGAAATATATCTTCAATCCACAAATAAGATGATCTTGACATAATTTTACAAATACATTAGTTTCTTCCATATTGAACTCCACTTGTATCTCTCTTATAAGAAATGCATCTTCACATCCATTCTATGAACCTTTCATTTAAATTTAGCAACTAAATAACTGATAATTAAGCTAATTTTGTATTTATTTTTGCAATAGAAGAAAATATATCACTAAAATAATTTCCTACTTTGTGAGAATAGTCCTTTACTACATGGTGTGCTTTAAAGTTTTCAATGCATCCATCAGATCTAAACTTGGTCTTACACATTCATTCAGCACCAACAATCTTTTTTTCTTCTAGAAATTTTGTCAACATCCATTTTTTGTTTTCCATCAAGGAGTTGTACTCTTCTTGTAGCACATCATCTCATTGTTTCTTTCCTTTTGTTTCTTCATAAAAATTGAGATTACATATTTTCGTTATCATCAAAGCACTATCAAAATGGCGATCCTTATATGAAATTTTCTTAATCTTTTAAAAATAAAATAAAAATTGAACATTTTTATCTTCCATATTGAAGAACTTTGTCCATTCTCACTAATTTCTTCCTTTTCTACATCTTCAAATTCTTAAACTACCTCAAGACTATTCAATATATCCCAAAATTAAGATACATTTTAGGCTTTATTTACCATGTTTTTCCATAGTTTATCAATCACACATGAATCATATCCAAACACTTTGAAATAATTTACTTGTGGCTTACTATCACACTATACTTCACAAGGTGTTATATTATTATAGATTTCTTGGAGACCTATTTAGTATATAAGAAATATTAGTTATCTTTTCGAATGAAATAGAATCAAGTAAATTCTTATTTTTAAGCATTCACTTCACCATTTCTACAAGGTTCTTATTTTCCCCACTCAACTCTATTTTCTTGAGGTGTATATCTAACTACTATTCGTTAGCATTATAGGTGCATTGTAAAAAAAATGAAAATATTTTGTGCTATGTGGCTTCTAAGAATTTGAATTTATATCCCCATCCCATTTTACACTAGGGCTTTAAATGTTCAAAAAAAATCAATCACCTCACCCTATGTAATCTTTTGTATTTATTTATCACATCTTTAATTTTTAAAATAATAATAAATTTTATATTTTTATTGTACTTTGTGATTTGGCACTAAAAGATGATTTTTCTTTACACCAAGAATATACTTCATGTTAGTAAAATATGTAACATAAACATCAATATATTATTCTATATTATGAGAAGAATCATTACCAAACAATATCTTTTCCTTTTCACACTTTTTATTTTTACCTAATAGAAGTTAAACTTATTTTCTTAACATCCGTATATTGAATTACTCCTAAATCTATATACCAAACATCATTTGATCTAATTTTATAGATAAATGATAAAGATATTAATTTCATTTATTCATGAGTTTCCATATTATTATTTTTCTTTCATAACCAATTTTCATGACCAAACATTATCTTTTCATTTTCACACTTTTCATCCTTTTAATACACTCGAAACGTTCCTCCCGAATCTATGTACCAAACATTATTTGAAGTATTGTATACCCTATATCACCATGCTTAGTAATAATTACTCACTTCACCTCTTTTCCTTCTGCTCCTAAACCAGTAATTTTACTAACACAACTACTCAGCCACTCTTTCACACGCCCTCTCAACTTTTGCAAACTAACAGAGTCATTGATAACTAAGGATTTGATACCATATCAGGTTATGAATCAAATTGGACCAGAATTTCATTCATATTTATACATTGCAATATGTAAGTGAAAGAGCTCTCTAAAATCTCTTTTTTTAATAATAAGGAAATCCACAATATGATTACCTATCCTCGGTGCTGCGATATCATTTTGGTATTAGAATGGGTTTGAATCCAACAAAGAATTGTTTTCCACATTGCTTGTGGGTAGAAAAAAGAAAGAAGGAATCTTCCCAACTGTTTTCCATATGACAAGAGATCTCTAAACAAGATTTGAAGCAATGGAGAAGACCTAGATTCTAGTGAGGTTCACTTGAATGAATTTACAGAGCCAGAAGATAGCTATCTTAATGCCATTACAAATATTAGTGGAAAACAATGCATGAATATTCCAAACTTCCGTAAGTAGTTTATGTATGTAACGCCCACAAAAATGTTCTAAGAACACGCTACAACCCAACACTTCACTTGAAAATGCGACTATTTTTTTTTTGTTTTAGTTACAAAGAAGGTTACAAGGGTGCTTAACCTTTAGGGTTCATTAACTTAACTTACACTACTTACTCAGCTTTACGATTGAAGAACCAGGTCTAGTTAAAAGCTACATGTTTTCAAAATTATCGCTAGGGTCCATTAATTAATCATTCAAAAGGGAGGTACCAATGATTAGTTTATTTGATTAAAAAAAAATTCTCTTTAAATATTGCTCAACTATAATATGACTAACCTCTTGCTCAATTACTCTAGTTTCATTATCCTAATAGTTTAAGAGTTCTTCTATTAAATTCCTACAACATACTAAGGAGTAAGAAGGACATTACACCCTTAAGCAATTATATGGCCCCACTCACCATCTACACATACCTTAAGGGATTTTAAATTAAACATTTAAAATACATTTCTACCTAAGAAAAGTAGGGTGAATTCCCCACCCTTAGATCAAATCCATCTTGGTCACTAGATCCTAGGTTTCCAAACTTAGCTCTAAAATCCTTAAGAAATTCTATTAAAACATTTTCTCATTCTATTCTTCTCATTTGTTCTATTTCCTTTTTGTTAAATTTGCAGGTTGGAGAGGAGGAAGACATGAGAGCAAAGAAGGAAGAGCCATGGAGGAGTCTACATGGAGATTTAGTCTAGGCTTAGTTTAGTTTTAGTTTTATTCATGTAATCTATTTCATTCAAGGATTGGGAGGGGTTTCCTCTACAAATCTGGTTTTTGTTTCCAAATTATTTGTATATTAGGTTTCAAATTTGGGGCGAACCCTACCCCATTGTTATAAATGAAAGAATACTTTTAGATCCACCATCTGTATGTTTTATCGCCCAATCTAGTGGTTTTACTCATTGTTTTGATTACTAGTAGTTAACACATAAATTTTACCTTTTATAAATTGGTGTAAACTAGATAAATTTCACACACAGGTGCAGATCCATGGAGTTCTGTCATAAGTGATAGAACCGCCGCCAAGAGCAGACCGGCGGTCCTAGGACTACCGACCTGCCTTGGTGACAAACTACAGACCGCCGCCCTACTGAGTGGCGCTTTTGAGACCGCCGCCTTAGCCTGACCTATGGTTACGGGACCGCCGCTCTACACAGGGCAGCAGTCATGTTTCAGAAAAATAGAACCTTAATTCTGAAGTTTTCCAAGAAACTAAAAGTTACAAAAAGGTCTAAAAATGCATTCTGAGTTTGTTTTTGTTCATTTAGAGTTCCAGATTTGAGAGTTATTGCTCTTTTATTCATTTTTTATTTAAATATACTCATTTAAAGTATTTTCAACTCTAATATAACTCATCTACTTACAATAATAATTCCATTTGTTCAACTAGATTCTTCTTTCCATTATAAGAGCAAAAGGAACTATAACTACTTATACATTATTGTTTTTCTTGCTATGTAAAGAACACAACATTTCTAAATACAATATATTCAAACTTGTTCTCTCTTTCATTTCACTACAATATGCATACATTCAAAATAGCTAAAATAACTTCTATTTTTCCATTCAAATTTTCTATGCATACCTCTTCAACATCTACCACTTTTATATTTCTTATCTCACATTTACAATAAAACAACTTCACCATGGAAGTAGGCTTTCTTTTCCATTGAAATAGCTCATATCTTTTAACACAAAGAACTATTGTCCTCACAATACAACCAAGATTTCAACAAGGAGAATTTACTTTCTTTTTCTATTTCTCAAACTAGTTCTACAATGCAAATCTTTCTTCTTTCCTTTCATCATACAAATATTTGAATTCAAACTTTATCTAAGAAATTATTACAAAGTCTTCCACTCAAGGTGGGAAATAATACAAAATGCAAATAAAGGAAACTATAATAATATAAATTCCTCCACTCTAAGTGGAATACAATGAGTTTCTTCACAAGGATGGCTCTCAAGGTCTCGTGTTAGGAAATAAGAGATAAAATATGTGGAATAATCCCTTACAGAATCGCAATAGTAGAAACTAATATGCAGAAAATATTATGGATCTCAAATAAAAGTGCAAAATAAATAACACAACACAGAGAGACAAGATTTAACATGGTTCACCCAATTTGGGCTACGTCCACCAAGAATCACTTGCTCAGATTTTATTACAAGCCTCCACTCTCTCAATATAATACCCAGATCTGTTTGGAGCTATGCTCAACAAACTCTACAGAATTCACACCTGAATTCAAAAAACATCTGCAATACATTTGCTTGTCTATATATCATATGCATAAGACCATATAAATAGACAATTGCTTAAGCAGTTTGATACAAAACCGTGGGTATCAAAACAATGGGTACTAAAAACCCATGGGCCTAAAAATAGCCCATAACGGTTACCCATTACCCATGGGTTAATAAACCACCCATGAAAATTTACTTTGGGGGCTTCGCCCCTAAACCCCCCTGACCCACTCACCGACAAGTGGGACCACCATAAAAAATACTCGAGTGTAACACATAGAAGGTGTACCACACTCTAACATGAAAATAGGCTCCACAAACATAACAATCTCCCACTTGGAGACTAATTTCCATTGAGCAAGCTTCTCAACCCATTCACTGTCATTCGCGAAGGCCAACCAAAGCTGAACATAGCTTTAGTTTATCCCTTGTGACCACCTTGGTCATCATGTCTGCAGGATTCTAACTGGTATGAATCTTCTCCAACTTCAACTTATCTTTCTCCAAAGTTGTCCTGATGAAGTGATATCTCAATTGCATATGCTTCATCTTAGAGTGGAAAGTAGTGTTCTTAGCTAGGTGTATAGCACTCTGACTATCACTATGCATCTTACATTCCTCCTTCTTATGCCCCAACTCCTTAAGTAATTTTTGTAACCAAATCATCTCTTTGTTTACCTCTATGGCAGCAACATACTCAGCCTTCGTGGTTGACAAAGCCACCAGCTTCTGTAGTCGTGAAATCCATCTCATTGTTGTCCCACCTACAGTGTAAATATAACCTGTCGTGCTCCTCCTGTTGTCTACATCTCCAGCCATGTCTAAATCTACATAACCACATAAAGTGGTGTATGATCCACTATAGCACAAAACTGTCCCCATTGTCCCTCTCAAATACCAAAGGATCCACTTTACTGCTTGTCAATACTCTTTACCTGGATCACTCATAAATCTACTCACAGCTCTCACTGCATGGGCAATATCAGGTCAAGTGCACACCATAGCATACATCAAACTGCCAACTGCTGATGAGTAAGGTACCTTGGGCATCTAGTTTCTTTCCTACTCTATCTTGGGACACTGCTCCTTTGATAACTTAAAATGGCCTGCCAAAGGAGTCCCAACCGGTTTAGCATCCTACATGCTAAACCTATCCAATACCTTCTTAATGTACTCTTCCTGAGATAAAGTCAACTTCTGTTCCTTCCTATCCCAAGTTATCCTCATACCAAGGATTTGTCTAGCTGCCCCCAATCCTTCATATCAAAGGATTCACTTAGCTGTTTCTTGAGTACTTTTATTTCTTGCATGTTTTTACCTGCAACCAACATGTCATCAACATACAAACATGGGATAATATAACTTCCATCCTCAAATTTCTTTGTATACACACAATGGTCAGAATGACATCTATTATAACCTTGCTCCATCATGAAGCTATCAAACTTCTTATACCATTGATGTGGAGCTTGTTTCAAGCCATACAAGCTCTTCTTCAGTTTACACACCATCTTCTCTTTACCTTTGACCTCATAGCCCTCTAGTTGTTGCATATATAGTTCCTTCTCCAAATCACCATGGAGAAATGCAGTGTTTACATATAATTGTTCTAAGTTCAAGTCTTCTGCTGCCACTATTCTAAGAACAGTTCTAATAGAAGTCATTTTTACTACAGGAAAAAAGATCTCATCAAAATCTATACCTTGTTTCTGTGCAAACCCCTTGACCACCAACTGGACCTTATATCTTTTCTTTCCTCCTTCTTCGTCTTTAACTTTGTACACCCACTTGTTCTGCAATGCTCTTTTACCTTCCGATAGCTTCACCCAATCCCAAGTCTGGTTCTCCATGAGAGACTTATTCTCCTCATCCATGGCTTGCTCCCACTTCTTACTGGCATCTACCTGCATTGCTTCATCAAAGCTCTCTGGCTCTCCACTATCAGTGAGTAATAAATAATAAAGAGAAGGAGAAAAACGTTTAGATTCTTTTCTTACCCTAGAATACCTCCTCACTGTAGGAGTTTAGGGTTCCTGTTGAGTCAGTTCTTGAACTGATTCATGGGTCACTGTCCCATCTGGAAGATCCTCTACCACTACATATTCTTTCTTGGATTCTTCCCTGTTTTCCTACAACTGTTTCTTATACATGAATTTCTCATTAAATACCACATCCCTAGACCGAATGATTTTCTTGTCCTTAATACTCCAACATTTAAATCCAAAGTCATCACCACCATAACCAATGAAAGTACATTTTTCTGATTTAGCCTCTAGCTTGGTCCTATCATCCTTGTCTATATGAACAAAAACCTCACATCCAAATACTCTAAGAAATGAATAATCAACTTTCTTACCATACCAAGCCTCTGCAGGTATGGTCCTCTGTTTATCAAGTACATAGTTGTGCTCACCGCTTCTTCCCAAAAAGAAAGAGGTAGTCCTGTATGTAACCTCATGCTCCTAGCATGTTCCATTATTATTTTGTTCATCCTTTCTGATACCCCATTCTGCTACGGAGTTCTTGGAACCATCTTTTTCCTGTGGATTCCATTATTAGAATAGTAATCATTAAATTCATTGTTGCAATACTCCCCTCCATTATCTGACCTGAGACATTTTAGCTTAAGACCTATTTCATTTTTTACCAAGGCTTTCCATTTAACAAAAGTGTCAAATACATCAGATTTATTTCTAATACAATAAACCTAAAATTTCCTTATTGCATCGTCAATAAAAGTAACATAATAACTTGAACCCCCAAGAGATGATACCTAAGCTGGTCCCCACACATCAGAATGCACAAGCTCTATCTTACTCTCTTTCTTTGTAGGTCAAACCTTAAGAAACCTTACTCACTTCTGTTTCCCATATATGTAGTCCTCACAAAACTCCAAACTTGTTTCTATATATCCAAGAAAATTCTTCTTTATGATGTCCATGCCCTTATGGCTCATATGACCAAACCTATAGTGTGATAATGTTGTATCTGCATCTAAAACCACAATATTACAATCATTAGTACTATCAATGGTTAAATACAAGGTTCCAACCTTCTTACCTCTTGCCACCACAAGAGCACCCTTGGTGACCTTCCAAGAGTTAGCTGTAAATATCACAGTACAACCATCACTTCCCAATTTCCCCACCGATATCAAATTTCTCCTTAATGTAGGCAGATTTATGAGATCCTTCAATAGCCATGTATTCCCATTCTACATCTTAACCTGAAAAAAACCTTTTCCAACTATACTGCAAGGCACATCATCACCAAGAAAAACATGCCCAAAAATCCCCTTGAACATAATCAACAAAATAATGCCTATGTGGAGTAGCATGAAAAGAAGCCCCTGAATCTAAAACCCAAGATTCAGTAATATTATGTAAAGAAAGAATCAAAGCATCCTGGCATACATTACCTGATGCTACATTTGCCTCCTTGTTTTCTTCCTATTGTTTCTTCTTGTCTTGAAGCTCCCAACAGTCCTTCTTTGCATGCCCATACTTTCCACAGTTCCAACATACAATCTTTCTCTTGGATTTTTACCTTGCCTGATCTTTTGATTTTCCACGGTTTCCTCTATTCTTCTGTCTCCCTCTAGTTTGCACTATCAAAGCATTCCCTAAAGTAGAAGATTCCTTGGAGATTTTTCTTCACATTTCCTTGCTTAGAATCACCCCTACAACATCCTAAAACTTCAACTTCGAGTTAGCTAAAACCGAGTTGCTTACCGCCATTACTAGGCTATTCCAACTTTTCGGTAAAGAGCACATAATTAATCAAGCCCTAACTTCTTCATCAAATTCTATTGTAACCGAAGCTAGCATATTCAAAACTATATTGAAATCATTTAAATGATCTGCTACTGAACTATTCTCAAACATCTTCATATTAAACAACTTTTTCATTAAAAATATCTTATTAGAGGCAGAGGGTTTTTCATACAACTTCCCTAATGCATCCATCAGTTCTTTTGTATTCTTTTCCTTTGAAGAATTAAATAATACCAAAGATGTAAGACAACCAGATCATTCCAAGTGCCTTCCGATCCAACAAATCCCATTCTGCATCTATCATACTTGAGGGTTTATTCACCTTCTCAAACAACAGAGTATAAAGATCCTTCTGATAAAGGTAATCTTCCATCTGCATCTTCCAAGGACTGAAATTCTACCCGTTGAATTTATCAACCCTAGATCTTCCATAATTTGTCATAGCTCCCACTCAAGATAAAACTTTCCCTGTAATTCAACACTTCAGCAAACCAAACCAAGATCTGATACCAATTGTTAGGAAATAAGAGACAAAATATGCGGAATAATCCCTTACAGAATTGCAACAGTAGAAACTAATATGTAGAAAATATTACAGATCTCAAATAAAAGTGTAGAATAAATAACACAACATAGAGAGACAAGATTTAATGTGGTTCACCCAATTTGGGCTACGTCCACCAAGAATCACTTGTTCATATTTTATTACAAGCCTCCACTCTCTCAATACAATACCAAGATCTGTTTGGAGCTATGCTCAACAAACTCTCCAGAATTCACACCTGAATTCAAAAAACATCTGTAATACATTTGCTTGTATATATATCATATGCATAAGACCATATAAACAGACAATTGCTTAAGCAGTTTGATACAAAACCATGGGTAAAAAAATTATGGGTATCAAAACAATGGGTACCAAAAAAACCATGGGCCCAAAAACAGCCCATAAACGGTTACCCATTACCCATGGGTTAATAAACGATTCACAAAAAAATCAGGGAGAAGCAATGCTCTCCACCCAACCAAGACATCCAATGAATAAGAGAAGCCATCCTCTCCATTGGCCCCAAGCCCCAACCACATCACAATGGGAGATGATTTCAACACATGGCAACAACAAGCTTCCACAACACTTAACAAAATAGTTTCACATCCATTCCATCCACATTCAAACACAACAACAACATAAGGAAAGAAGAACAACAAAAACAACAATATAACAAGGCTTATCAAGAAAGCCAAAAGAGAAAGACCTATGGGGAGGCCACTTATGCCTCCCAATGGGAATGGGTGCCCACCTTAAAGCCTCCAATGCATGTCTCAAATCCCCTACAAACTCTTATGCCTCCCTCAAGTACCCCTTATACCTCCATATACTCTTATGCCTCCCTCAATCTCTTATGCCTCCCTTAACAATAAGTAAGAATGCAAGCATTCCTCATACAAGGTGGGGCACCCAACCCAAACTCCCTCCAACAAGAAAGTAAACTCTTATGCCTCCCTACAAGAATACTCCCCATAGTCTCCTCCTACTCCAAACTTAGGCAATCTACCCACACCCAACAAGCATTCCAAAGGGAAAAAAACACTCAACACAACATATAAACACAAAAATAAAAGTATAATTTAAGTAAAGGTAAAGCTCCTACCTCTCCATAGTAGAGCTTGTTCCAAGAATGAAGTTCCAAGATCCTCAAAACCAAGAAAGCATCCACCAAGATCCAACAATCCACAACCACTCCCAAAAAAACTCCTCTAACTCTCCAAAAATCCTCTCACTTCCAAAATACAAAAGTCCAAAATGATCAAGTAACCCCCAAACAAGCAAAATGATTTCAATAAATAGAAAAATAAGAGAGGAGGATGATGTGGCTCCAAGGAGGATGCCACCTCATTTCCTCTCCACTCCACCTCACTTAGTCAAACCTCATACCCCAATGCACAATAAATAAGTGGGTGAGAGGAATGACAAGAAACTTACACACTCAAACTAAGCCCACACCCCCTAAGGACAAAATTAAATATTTGAAAGAAATTGCAATTAACATTTCACTTTTTTCTCTTCCCAGGGTCTAATTTTGACCCCCCAACCCATGGGTAGGGTCAGCATAGACATTTAAGAGGTGTGGGACAAGTTTTGACTTGTCCCACAAGCTTCTAAATTTGGCCTCTAAGGCCAAATTCGAGTTTCCCATGAAGGGTAGAGTGTACTACACTCAAGACTCAAGCATACAACACTCAACACAAAATCCAAGAGTAAATCAAGTCTAATAAATGATCTCCTTTTGGTCACATCTTTAATTATTTTAGGAATAAATTTAATTTAACTTAATTAAGACACTTAGACCCATGAATAATAAAGGGAAAAAACATACATCTAAAAATCTAAATAATTAAAACAAGTAAATTACATCACTAAAGGGAACACATACTAACATTAATAAAAAAGGAAATTAAAACAAAACAACACATGACCCCTTGGTCACAATTTTCCCCTAACCAAATAATTCTAACACACACACAATTACATGTTGCCATGGTGACCCTAGTTGAATTCATCTAGAATTCCGATGTGGTTGGTCTCCAATCCCCCGATGTTTTTGTGGATATAATTATACCTAAAAAACAGAGAATACCTCCTTCGGCCTTGTGGCCACATTAAAACATCCATGCCAAAATATGAAATATAAATATAAAATCATTATATATATACGAACAAATATCATCTATGCAATTTCGAATCATTTATAAATTTCTAGCAACATTTCTATCTAACATTTCATCCATGTCAAAATTATCACAACATAATTTCAATTATCAAAGCCTACAAAGTGTGGCGAAAGATATCACATGTCGTATATATATATAACCATGTCCACAACATCTCAACATCAAATATAACATATCTCTAATAATCCAAATGCATCGTATATGAATCGAATCAACAACCGTCCAGTATCTCTAATATCTACTATCATGCTAAATCAAAAGCTATAATATATCCATAAGTGTAGTCGACAATATCAAAATCAATATCAAAAAGGTGTCGAAGGGAAGTGGGCACTACATCCCCCTCCCCTTAGACTCGAATTCCTCCTGGAAGTCACTGGAACAGGTGTGGAAACTGCACTCGTAGTAATGTAGCATCCTCCCATGTAGCCGCAGTCTCATCATATCTGTCCCACTAGACCCGAACCTGGTCAATCTCTCTATCGCAAAGGCCCAGGGTCCTGTGCTCTATAATACAAATGAGCTCCACCATCACCTACCCCTGATCCTGCACCTATAATGAGGTCCAATCTAGCACATGAGAAGGATCAAGAAATATATCTCCTAAGCACATAAACATGAAAAACATCATGAATGTGAGACAAGCTAGGTGGCAACGCTAGACAATAGGCCAAGGGACCGATGTGCTCCAAGATCTCAAAGGGACCCACAAACCTAGGAGAAAGCTTAGAACCTTTTCCGTAATAGAATAGGGATCTTAAGCGGTGGACATGAAGAAACACCTTTGTGCCTACCTCATAACTATGATCTGTCCTATGCTGGTCCGCATACTTCTTCTGTATGTCCTGCACCTCCTACAATCTTTGTTTGATCAGAACAACCTACTGCTCCATGTCCTGCAATAAGGTTGGCCCAAGAGAAACCTTGTCCTCTAACCTATCCCAACTAAGAGGTGTCCTGCACTCTCTGCCATATAATGCCTAAAAAGGAGCCATGCCTATCGAACTCTAAAAACTATTATTGTAGGAAAACTCCACCAAGTATAGATACTCCTCCCATCTTGACTGGTGATCCATAACGTACATCCTAAGCATGTCCTCTAGGATCTGATTCACCCACTCAATCTATCCATTTGTCTCAGGGTGATATGTAGTGCTAAAATTGATCCTCATCCCGAGAGCATGCTGCAAGGTGGTCCAGAAATGGGAAGTGTACAAAGGATCACGGTCGTAAATGATCTTCCATGGAATCCCATGTAATCTAACAATCTCATCAAGATATACCCGTGCCACTGCACTAGCTGTGTAGGTGGTCTTCACCAAAGAAAAATGAAGCCACTTTCATCAATTTATCCACCGTGACCATGATGGTGTCGTGGTGGTATCTCGACGTCGGTAACCCCACAATGAAGTCCATGGAAATGGTGTCCCACTTCCACTCCGGTATGGCATGAGGAAAGAGAAGGCCAGCTAGATGTTGATGCTCGACCTTCACCCTCTGACACTCTAAATAGCATGACACAAACTAAGCCATGTCTCTCTGAATTCCTCTCCAATGGTAAAATTTTCTCAAAGTGGTGTGCATCTTCTTCACCCCGGGATGGGTTGAATAAGGTGCACGATGAGCCTCCTGTCAAAATGTCTATCTCAAGCCTCCATCTCTAGGAATGTATATCCGACCTCTGTGTCTGAGAAGACCATCTGCCTCTAAAGAAAATCCATCAAATCTCCCCTCAAGGGGTCTCTGAGACTCAATCTCTGCTCTGGCTGCAAGGTAGAAGCTATCATGAGGAAGCTGCTGCAAAATCTTGCTCCACAAGTCTGTAACTACTGAAGTAGCCATAGCCACATGTCTCCATCTACTTAAAGCATCTACAACCACATTCTCATCCCCCTTCACATGTTCTATCTCCATGTTCGTACTCACAAAGCAACTCCATCCAACACCGTTGATGAGCATTGAGATTGGGTTGCATGAAGAGGTGGTGAAGACTCAAGTGCTTCAGTCCTAAGTGTAAATCTCCGGTCAAGAAGGAAGTGTCTCCATCACACCAAGGTGTGCACAACTGCTGCAAGCTCAAGATCATGAGTTCAGATAATTGAGCTCATAATACTTGAGTTTGCGAGACTCAAAAGCAACTACTCTACCCTCCTGCATCAACACACCTCCAAGTCCTGCCAAAGAAGCATCTATGTAAACGTAGAACTCACCCTGAGGATCTGGTACTACAAGAATAGGCACCATTGTAATGCATTCCTTCAGTGTCCTGAAGGCCTACTCACATATTTATGACCAAACAAACTTCTTCCCTTTCCACTGAAGGGAAGTGATGGGGTGCGTAATCTGAGAAAAGTCTTGAACAAATCTCTGTAATATCCTTGCCAAACCCATGAAGCTGTGCACCTCGGTCACACATTGGTGTGTGTGGCCAATCCATGATAGCTCGAATCTTGGAAGGATCGACTATGTGATACCTTCCCCAGAAATGATGTGGCCCAAATATTACTACCTCTGTCTAAAAGAACGCACACTTCTCCAAGTTCCCATAAAGATGTTGCTCACGAAGACACTGAAGAACCTGGCGAAGGTGATCCTTGTGCTCCTCATGCATACATGAGTAAATCAGAATGTCATCAAGGAAGATGAGGACAAACTGATCTAGAAAAGTCATGAATACCCCATTCATCAAACTCATAAACACTATGGGGGCATTCGTCAGACCAAAAGGCACCACTGTGAACTCGTAGTGGCCATATCTCGTGCGAAAGGTGGTCTTATGAATATCTACCTCCATAATCCTCATCTGGTGATACCCTGACTTAAGATCTATCTTGGAGAAAACTATGGCCCCCTTCATCTGATCAAATAAATCATCAATGCATGGAAGGGGGTAATGATTCTTGATTGTTACTTTGTTCAGCTGGCAGTAATCAATACACAACTGTAGAGATCCATCCTTCTTCTTCACAAAAATCACCGGTGCACCCCAAGGGGATACACTAGGATAGATTAGGCCTTTCTCTAGAAGGCCCTCAAGCTGTAACTTGAGCTCACATAGCTCAGGGGTAGTCATCTGATAAGGTGCTCATGAGATAGGCTCTGCGCTTGGAGCCAAATCTATGTGAAAATCTATCTCACGTGGGGAGGTAACCCCAGTAGGTCCCCTAGAAAAACATTAGAAAAATCTCTCAGGATGGGATGGTCATCAAGGGATGGTCCACTAGACTCATCCTCAGATCTGTCACTAACTGTAACAACATACATTTGGAATCCTCATCACACACACCTGCTTAAGCTGCATAGCAGAGATGGTGTAAATAGAAACGGGCCTCCTAACCCCTGCTATCACTGACTCCACTCCTAAATCATCTGTACAAGTAATCAAGTCTTATGGTAATAGTCCACTCTAGCTCTATGTGTGCAGACAACCAGTCCATGCCCAAGATGACACCATAAGAACCCTAATGGAAGGATTCGAAGATCCGAGGTAGTGGTGAAGGGTTGCAAGTCCACTACACACTCCTTAACTAAGGAGTCTACAGAAATTTTGGCTCCAGAAGCCATCTCAATGTCCCAACTATGACCCTGCCTAACTGCCACCAGCCTGCAACACTCTACTAAGGATGGTGCAATAAAGAATCAGAAGAGCCAAAATCAAACAAAATAGAGGAGGAAACACCACCAATACTACATGTTATCTCTATGACGGTAATCTAGTGCTCAGCTTGGCGGTTCTCGACTGCAGCATAAATCCAATGGCTCCATCCCATATCTCCAACAGTTAGCTCTGAGATTTGTGTCTTACCCTTGTTGCTAGGGTTTTGTGGGAACTCTCTCCAATGGTGTCCAGCGACACCACAACCATAACAGTTTCCCGGTCCTCTCCAATAGGATGTAGCTCCAGCCGGTACTCTAGATGTCTATGTTGTGGATCCTGACGACCTAGCTATAGACTGCTGAGGTCTCTGCTGACGAGATCCTACTGACTGAGCTCTTTGTACACCATGTGTCCTGATGGGACCCCTACGAGGAGGCCCCATACTCCACCCCCTCTGTGTGTCGAATATCTGAGGAGGTCTATAAGGTGGGCGGGTCTACTTCTGTCGCTGTTGCTGCTAAGGTGGCCTGAAGGAAGACTATGATGAAACCTATCCACCACAAGGAGGAGGATCTGACCCCTCGACCTATTGTCCTGCATCTACTAGATTGTTGCTCCGGACTCTATCTCTTATCCCTATTCATCTTCCCCAATGTCTCCTCTGCAATATAGGCCTTCTCCATGGCCTCTGCTAATGTCTGTGGGTAGTGAATGCGTACCGCACCACCCAAATCCAAGTTTAGGCCTCAAATGATCCTGTGAATCCATACCTGCTCATCATGTATGTAGCTGACATACTGGAGTAGATCCAAAAATCGACTCTTATACTCAGCTATGGTCATAGATGCCTGTGGAGATCATGAAATTCATTTATCTGCTGCTAAATAAACCTCCTGGGTAAATACCTGCTCCTGAAACGCTCCTCAAATAGATCCCAGGTAACTATCTCTGAGTCTACATGGAGCTTCTGCTCCTCAGTCCTCCATCGAACTCCTGCTCCATCCCTCAGAAGATGGATCACAACACAAGCTTTTGTGTTGCTAGTACAAGGGCAGAGCTTGAAGAATTCGTTCAAGCTCGCTAACTAGGCCTCAACCTGAAAATCTCATATGTCCCTAGAATAATGAGATGGCCGTAGCTTCAGGGTCTCCCTGAGATGGTCTGCGGCTAACGACTGACGAGCCCTAGGTCTCTTCACATGCTCCTCCCTTTGTCTAGGGCTCCGAGATATATCCATATGCCCTGAAATCTTGTCACCATGCCCTCTCTAGGGTGACTCTGCCTTGGCTGACTCCACACGGAATTTCTCTACCCCATGCTCCTTTTTGTATAGAGGATATGCCCTAGCCTCAACTGGTGGCTCCATATCCTGTCTATCAGGTCATCCTCCTAGTGACCCTTCACTGTATAGTGGCATTGATGTCCTAAAGCATCTATAAAATATGTGGAAGAATGGCCACTATGGCCTGATTTGGTGGTGGTATACTTAGGTCTATATGGAAAGACCCCTCGTGTAGTCTGCTCCTCCTGCACAAACCAAGGCGAAAGTTAGTTCATCATTTTAGTTTCGTTTCAGTTTTCTATGTTTTCTAAAATTATACAAATATCAGATAGTGTGGTTTTCTAGATTTAAAAGGAACAATTTTACACTAGGTTAAAAAGTTCATGTATTCATGTTTTCTAGTGTGCCCAAGGGTCCAAGATTTGAACCCACGGCTCTGATACCAAATGTAACGCCCGCAAAAATAGCGTTCTAAGAACACGCCACAACCGAACACTTCACTTGAAAATGTGACTAATTTTTTTTTGTTACAAGATTAAGGATGGAGGTAAAAGAGGTTACAAGGGTTAACCCCTAGGGTTCATTAACTTAACTTACACCACTTAACTCAACTTTACGATTGAAGAACCAGGTCTAGTTAAAAGGTTACATGTTTTCAAAATTATCTCTAGGGTCCATTAATCAATCATTCAACTAGGAAGGTACCAAGGATTAATTTACTTAATTAAATATTTTCTTCTCTTTAAATAATGTTCAACCTAATATGGTTAACCTCATGCTTAATTAATTATAGTTTCATTATCTTAATAGTTTAAAAGTCTTTTATTAAATTCCTACAACATACTAAGGATTACAAAGGACATTACACCTCTAGGCAATTAAATGGCCCCACTCACCCATCTACACATACCTAAGGGATTTTAAATTAAACATTTAAAATACATTTCTACCTAACAAACGTAGGGTTAATCCTCCACCCTTAGATCAAATCCATCTTGGCCACTAGATCCTAGGGTTCCAAACTTAGCCCTAAAATCCTTAAGAAATTCTATTAAAACCTTTTCTTTATTCTATTCTTCTCATTTGGTCTATTTCCTTTTTGTTAAAAAATTGCAGGTTGGAGAGGAGGAAGCCATGAGAGCAAAGGAGGAAGAGCCATGGAGGATTCTACATGGATATTTAGTCTAGGATTAGTTAGATCTAGTTTTATTTAAGTAATCTATTTCATTCAAGGATTGGGAGGGATTTCCTCCACCAATCCGGTTTTTATTTCAAGTTATTTATGTTTTGGGTTTTCAAATTTGGGGCAAACCCTACCCCATTGTTATAAATGAAAAAGAATAGTTTTAGATCCACCATTGTATGTTTTATTGCCCAATCCATAGGGATTACTCATTGTTTTGATTGCTGGTAGTTAATACATAAATTTTACATCTTATAAATTTGGTGTAAACCAGTTAAATTTCACACATAGGTGCAGATCCACGGAGTTCTGTCATAAGTGACAGAACCGCCGCCTAGAGTAGACTGACGGTCCTGGGACCGCCGCCCTGCCTGGGTGATAAACCATGGACCACTACCCTACTGAGTGGTAGGTTTTGAGACCACCACCATAGCCTAAGCAGCAGTTATGGGACCACCGCTCTGCATTGGGCAGCAGTCTGTTTCTAGGAAAAACATAGAACATTAAATTCTGAAGTTTTCCAAAAACTAAAAGTTACTAAAAGGTTACTAAAATGCATTCTGAGCCTTGTTTTTGTAGCATTCTAGAGTTTCCAATTTTGAATTTAGTTCTATTTGTTCATTTCTTGGTTAAATATACTCATTTAAAACATTTTCAATTCTAATAAAGAATCATCTACTTACAAGAATAATTTCATTTGTTCAACTAATTTTCCTTTCCATTTCAAGAGCAAATGTATCTAAATCTATTGTTTTACATTGTCATTTTCTTGCAATATAAAAAAATCAACATTTCTAAAAGCAATATATTCAAACTTGTTCTCTCTTTCATTTCACTATAGTGTACATACATTCAAAATAACTATAATAACTTACTTTTCCATTCAAGGTTTATTATGCATACAATATTATCACTTTTCTATTTCTTACTTTTCATTTGCAATAAAACAAACTTCACAATGAAATTAAACTCTTTTTTTTCCATTCATTATCTTTTAACACAAAGAACTACTTGTTCTTACAATACAACCAAGATTTCAAAAGGAGAATTTACTTTCTTTTCTATTTTCAAACTAGTTCTACAATACAAATCCTTTCTTCTTTCCTTTTCATCATACAAATATTTGAATGCAAAATTTCTCCAAAAATTATTACAAAGTCATCCACTCAAGGTGGGAAATAATACAAAGAATGTAAATAAAGGAAACTATAATAATACAAAGTTCCTCCACTCTAAGTGGAATACAATAAGTTTCTTCACAAGGATAAGTTCTCAAGGTCTCCAAAAACACTCCAACTCCACAACTCCAAGCAAGAAGGATCCATCAATGTTTTTGTTTGATTCACAACAAAATGGGGGGAGAGGCAACACTCTCCACCCAACCAAGACATCCAATGAAGAGGAGAAGCCATCCTCTCCATTGGCCCCGAGCCCCAACCACATCACAATGGGAAATGATTTCAACACATGGCAACAAAAAGCTTCCACAATACTTAACAAAATAGTTTCACATCCATTCCATCCACATTCAAACACAACAACAACATAAGAAAGAAGAACAACAAAACAACAATATAACAAGGCTTATCAAGAAAGCCAAAAGAGCAAGACCTATGGGGAGGCCACTTATGCCTCCCAATGGGAATGGGTGCCCACCTTAAAGCCTCTAATGCATGTCTCAAATCCCCTACAACTCTTATGCCTCCCTCAAGTACCCCTTATACCTCCATATACTCTTATGCCTCCCTCAATCTCTTATGCCTCCCTCACAACAAGAAACAAGAAGGAATGCAAGCATTCCTCATACAAGGTGGGGCACCCAACCCAAACTCCCTCCAACAAGAAAGTAAACTCTTATGCCTCCCTACAATAATACTCCCCATAGTCTCCTCCTACTCCAAACTTAGGAAATCTACCCACACCCAACAAGCATTCCAAAGGGAAACAAATACTCAACACAACATATAAACACAAAATAAAAGTATAACTAAAGCAAGGTAAAGCTCCTACCTCTCCATAGTAGAGCTTGTTCCAAGAATGAAATTCCAAGCTCCTCAAAACCAAGCAAGCATCCACCAAGCTCCAACAATCCACAAGTACTCCCAAAAAAATTCTCTAACTCTCAAAAAATCCTCTCACTCCCAAAATACAAGAGTCCAAAATGATCAAGTAACCCCAGAACAAGCAAAATGATTTCAATAAATAGAAAAAGGAGAGAGGAGGATGATGTGGCTCCAAGTAGGATGCCACCTCATTTCCTCTCCACTCCACATCACCTTAGTCAACCTCATATTCCAATGCACAATTAATAAGTGGTTGAAGGAATGACAAGAAACTTACACACTCCATCTAAGCCCACTCCCCCTAAGGACAAAATTAAATATTTGAAAGAAAGTGCAATTAACATTTCACCTTTTTCTCTTCCCAAAACACCTAATGGGGTCTAATTTTGACCCCCCAACCCATAGGTAGGGTTGGCATAGACATTTAAGAGGTGTGGACAAGTTTGACTTGTCCCACAAGCTTCCAAATTTTGGCCTCTAAGGCCAAATTCGAGTTTCCCATGAAGGGTAGAGTGTATTACACTCAAGACTTAAGCATACTACACTCAACACAAAATCTAAGAGTAAATCAAGTCTAATAAATGAAATTCTTCTGGTAACATCTTTAATTAATCTAGGACAAGTTTAAATTATCTTAATTAAGACACTACACCCCATGAATATATAAAGGGGTAAAGATAATACATCCAAAAATCTAAATAATTAAAAAAAGTAAATTACATCACTAAAGGAAACACATACTAACATTAATAAAAAAAAGTGAAATTAAAAGTCGGCAAAACAACACATGACCCCTTGGTCACAATTTCCCCCTAACCAAATAATTCTAACACACACACAATTACATGTTGCCATGGTGACCCTAGTTGAATTCATCTAGAATTCCAATGTGGTTGGTCTCCAATCCCCCGATGTTGTTGTGAATATAATATACCTGCAAAACAAAGAATACCTCCTTCGGCCTCATGGCAGCATTAAAACATCCATGCCAAAATATGCGATATAAATCTAGAATCATCTATATAGAACAAATATCATCTAAGCAATTACAATAACCATTTACAAATTTCTAGCAACATTTCTATCTGCATTTCATCCATGTCAAAATGATCACAACATAATTTCAATTATCAAAGCCTACGAAGTGTGGCGAAAGATATCACATATCAGAAAAATATATAACCACGTCCACAACATCTCAACATCAAATATAACATATCTCTAATAATCCAAATGCATCATATATGAGTTGAAACAACAACCATCCATTATTTCTAATATCTACTAACATGCTGAATCCATAGCCTATAATAATATTGGCCATAAGTGAAACCCTATCGAAATCTAACCTTATCCCGACTAAGAGTGTTGAAGTCAGTGGGCACTGCAACTGTCATACAATGTCCTGATCGAGGAGCCATGCACTATTGAACTCTGAAAACTATTTTGATGTCAAGGCAATACTAAAACCCATAGTACAAATGCTCCTCCTATCTCGTACAAAGTTGATCCATGAACGTACATCCTAAGCATGTACTCTAGGATCTAGATGTCACCCACTCATTATGGTCCATCTTTCTCAAGGTGATATGTTATGCTGAAATATGATCCACGATCCCAAGATGCATACTACTAGGTGGTCAAGGAAATGGGACAATGTACAAAGGATCGCGATCGCAAATGATCTTGGTACTGAATGGAATCCAAGTGTAATCTAAGCCAAATTTCTACCAATCAAGATATACACAAAAAAAACTACACTAGGTGTGTCAAGAAGCTATAGAATTTAAGGCAGAAAGAACTAAGTGTAGAGGATTACACATAAGATTTGTACATGCTAACAATGATGGCGTCGTGGATGGTATCTCGATGATCGGTAACCCCACAATGAAGTCTCATAGAAATGGTGTCCCACTTCCACTCCAGTATTGGCGTGAGGAAAAAGAATTTGCCAGCTAGATGTTGATGCTCGGCAAATCACCCTCTGGGAACAAGCCTCTCAACATTTTTCAGGCGTGAAATCATCATCAGATTGAGACCACGTCTCTCTGAAATTCCTCTCTAATAGGTACAGGGACTGTCTCAAAGATGTGTGCATAATAGACTTCACCCCAAGATGGGCTGATAAGGGGCAAGATGCTAGCACTCTATCAAAATGTCATTTCTCAAGCCTCCATCTCTAGGGACGTATATCTCAACCTTTGTGTCTGAGAAGGCCATCTACCTCTGAGGATGAGGAAATCCATTCACGAATACTCCCTTCAAAGGGTATTAGAGTAGACTCATATCTCATACTGAGTGCCCATATACAAGGTCACTAAGCATTGGCACTGAGGAAGCTGAATGCAAAATGTATACTCCATCAAGGTCTATAACTACCGAAGTTGCCATAGCCGCATGTCTCCGTGGTACTCAAAGCGATTCTGACATGTGGACATTCTCCTTCCCGCTTGACATGCTCTATCTCCATATTGTACTCACAAAGTAACAACCTAGGACAAGGTATAAACTGATGAGCATTGAGATTGAAAAATGTGCCCACAAAGAGGTGGCGAAGCCTCATAGTTGATCACATTCCTGATTTCTAAATCAATTCTGGCCAAGGATAGAAATGTCTCCACCATAACTAATTGCCTACACAACCCACATGCATAGCTTCAAGGTAACTGAATTAGACTAAGCATGGTTAATTTCTCCCTATGATGTTATTTTAGATCAAAACAAATTAATTCCACTCCTAGAATTAAACATTACCACCATTTTAATCTCAAGAGTAAATCTGGGCCTATTAAAATAGAATGACTAAATTTATTCTAAACCCACAAGGTGTACCGTCATAAAAACATAACAAGGTGCTTTTAGCACATATGTTAAGGAATGCTCACATCCTGACCTTCACAAAAAGTGACCCCTTTAAAAAGTCAACCCATGTATTTTTGATAATTAAAAAGTCCTAAATTTAAATTCCTATTAATTCCTAACTCACCCACTCCCCACCTACTTTTTCGGTATGGATGAATCTCAAATCCCTTGGATGGACTCACTTAGGACCCATAGATGAGAGGAAAAGACAACTAACCCTAAAGTTTGACTTAAGAAACACTACTTTCTCTCTTTTCCTTTGGCTTATTGTTTCTCTTCTGTTTTGCAGGTTGTTGGAGGAGGACCTGGGAAGCCATGTAGATGCCATTTCAAGATCTTGGAGAGGCATACATACGTGAGCTCCATTATGTTTTCTTATTTGGTTAATGCCCTCACCTAGGGTTTTTAGCACGAAGCAATTTATTCAATTCCTTTCAATAATATATTGGCCAAGTAGGCAAATGGGTTTGTCCCATTTTGTGATTTAGTTAAGTTTTATTCATTTGTTTACATTTGGGTGATAGTGTGTGCAATACCACCGGCCTGTGTGTCACAGTGTGTGTGTGCCGTGAAAGATGTGTGTGTGCATAGTGAGCAAATTGGGAAGGGTGGTAGAATTATTTGTTAAAATCCCATATGATTGGGGGAGGGTATACCTTAATACCTACTAAGCCGTAATCCTTTATGGCTTAAAAATACATTATTTATTTGAATACTTAATATTTGGCATATGGGTATACATTTTTATAAATAAATAGTATTTAATAATTATATCATTATTATAATAATATGATAATAATAGCAGTGTAATAGTAATATAACGATTATTGTTCTAATAATTAATTTGTTAGTTATTGTCAATGGGTAATAGCTAATATTTAATCTATATTTTGCAAATATTTCCTTTGTAAAAACTTGATAGTATTTAGGATAAGAGGTTTTTAAAGAAATACCAACCCCAATTTTACTTGTTAGTTGTATCGAGATTCACTTTAGGCCTTTCTAAAGAAATTTTATAATAACTAGCAACTTGATTTTGCACATTCTCAGGAGGTTAACCAGCCTAAGTTGCAAAATCATGAGATTTCTTTTCTCCTAGAGTTACAGAAATTATATATTTTTATTGAACCATGTAAATGACAGGTAAATTTGGTTATTCCCATCTATTTGAACATAGTTCAACTTTCTTTCAAGATGGGATGGTCATGCAAGAGAATGAACAAACTAGACTAATTTTCACGATCTTTATCATGCTTTCAAGTATTACAAGTAAAACTAGCTATTTACTTGATTTTTCAAACTACAAGTTTACAACCATTCTCACAACTAAAGTTTACAAGGATTTCCAATAAAAGTTTTCTATAAAATAAAGGGGTAAACATTACTATCTTTCCAATTTGATGTACACACTTTTGTGGGAAAAAAAATTAACTACGATGAAATAAGATATTTCCCTTTATAACTTCCTTTACTATTACAACAAAACTAGCTTCTATAAACACTTAATATTTCTTCCCCCCCTTTTTTCACATACAATACAACTTTAATATCCAATAATGAACACAACTTTTCTTCTACAAGATATTAATACAATATCTTCCACTTAAAGTGGGAAAAATTACAAGAATGAAAGCTAAAAGAAGGGAATACAATATTACAAGTCTTCCACCCTAAGTGGGAATAACAAGGAGATTTTTTCACAAGGAAATATTTCTTGAGGACACCAACAATGCTCCATGCTTTCACATCACCAACAAGAGAGCTCCACCATGTTTAATTTGATCACAACAAAAAAAGGGGAAGAGGCAGTACTCTCCACCCAACCAAGAATTCCAATGAAGAAAATAAGTCATCCTCCTCATTGCCCCTCGAGCCCCCAACCACATTGCAATGAAAAATGGATTCAACTCATGGCAAAAAAATCAAGCTTCCACATCACTTATACAATATTTTACAACCATACCAAAACACAAACAAAAGAACTACAATCACAAGAAGGAAAGCAACAAAAATACACAAAGCTTAACAAACATGCAAAAAGCCTAAGGAGTAAGATCTATGGGGAGGTCACTTATGCCTCCCAATGGGAAATGGGTGCCCACCTTAAAACACTCCAATAAACATCTCAAAACCCCTACACACTCTTATGTCTCCCTCAAGAACCTCTTATGCCTCCCACATTCTCTTATGCCTCCCTGCAATCTCTTATGGCTCCCTCATAAAAATAGGTCTACCAAGTAAGAAATGCAAGCAATTTATCGTCCAAGGTGGGGCACCCAACCCAACTCCCTCCAAAACATGAAATAAACTCTTATGCCTCCCCACATGTAAAATCCCCATTAGTCCCCTCCTACACCACACTTAGGCAATCTACCCAAGCACCCAACAAGCATACCAAAACACTCAAAAACATGCACATATACACAATATAAAAGAAAATATTTTACAAGAGTGTAGCTCCTACCTTTCCATGGTAGAGCTTGATCTAAGAGTTCCACACCAAGCTTCTTCAAGCCCAATAAATCACCAAGAAGCTCCTAACAAATCCACAAGCACTCCAAAATCCTCTAACTCCCAAAAATTACAAGAGCACAAAGAAATGAAGTAACCCCCAAACAAGCCAAAAGATTTCAAATAAATAGAAAAAGGAGAGAGGAGGGTGAGGTGGCTCCATGTAGGATGCCACATCACTCATCCTCAACTCCACCTCACAAGTCAAACCTCAACCCCAATGCACCATAAATTGGTGGGTGAGAGGAATGACAATTTACTTACACACAATCTAAGCCCACACCCCCTAAGGAAAAACTTTAATTACATGAAAGAAAGTGCAATAAAATTTTACCTTTTTCTCTTCCCAAAACACCTAATAATGGGGTCTAGTTTTTACCCCCCCCCAACCCATAGGTAGGGTTGGTATAGCAATTTAAGAGGTGTGGGACAAGTTTGACTTGTCCCACAAGCCTCCAAAATTGGCCCTTAAGGCCAAATTCGAATTTCCATGAAGGGGTAGAGTGTACAACACTCAAGATCACAAGCACTCAACTTACAACACATAAATCCAAGAGCCATCTAATCTAATAAATGAAATCCTTTTGGACCCATCCACAATTAATTTAGAAAAAATATTAATTTACTAATCTAGACTACTACCCAAATCATAAAGGGGTAAATTAATAAAAATATAAATATTATCACAAGTAAAATCACATACTAAAGGGAACAATCAAATAAAGAAAACTAATAAAAGAGATAACACACAACCCCTTGGTCACAATTGGAGGTGATCCCCCTATGGGGACCCCCTAGCAACAATACACACACACACACACACACACAATACAAAACACACTCACACACACAATAAAGTACATTTTGTCATGGTGACCCTTGTTGAATTCATTCATGATTCCAATGTGGTTGGTCTCCAATCCCCCCGTTGTTTGTTGTGAAATGTGTACTTGCAAAACACATAACACCTCCTTCGGCCTTGTGGCCACATCAAAACATCCAAAATAAAATATATAATATAAATCTAAAATAATCTATATATGAATCAAAGCATCATCTATGCAAGTAATGAAATCATTTACAATTTCTAACAATGTCTCGATTCTATATTTCATCACTATTCATATGATCACAAGATTAGTTCAATTGTTAAGGTCTACTCAAAATGACGAAAGTATCACGAGTCATAAACGTATATAACCATGTCAACAACTTATCATCATTAATATAATTTGTCTCTAATAATCCACATACATCATCAAGCTCAAGATTATGAGTTGGATAATTTAGATCATAGTATTTGAGTTTGCGAGTACTCAAATGCTAACTACTCTTCCCTCCTGTTAAGTCAACACATCTACAACAAGTTCTGCCATAAGTATAGTCGATCTATGTAAATGAAGAAATCTCCCTAAGGATCTGGCACTGTAAGAATAGGCATTGTCGTGAGACATTACTTCAATGTCTTGAAGGCCTACTCACATTTGTTTGACCAAACAAACTTCTTCCCTTTCTACTGAAGGGAAGTGATGGGGTGTGCAACCTGAGATAAGTAGCTATATAGCATCTCTCCCATGTATCTTGCCATATCCTCATGATAAATGTCCCACCTCAGTCATACTAGTGGGTCAATCTGGCTCAATCCATCAATAGGCTCAAGGTCCTACGCTCTAAAGGATCGACTGTGATGGGCTTCCACCAGAAATGACTGTGGCCCTTGATACTGCACCTACTGTCTGAAAGTCCAATCTACACACTTCAAGAAGGTTCTCGTAGAGATGTTGCTCACGAAGTACACTGAAGAACCTGGCAAAGGTACATCCTTGATGCTCCTCACACGCTACTTGAGTAAATGCTAGAATGTCCTCAAGGCCAAAGGAGCACGATAGTGATCCAAGAAGGTCCTGAACAGGGACCCATTCATCAAGCTCAGGAGAACACTGCGGGGGCATTCATCAAACCAAAAGGGACTACTGTGAACTCATAGTGGCCATATCTCATACGAAAGGCGGTCTTTTGAATATCTTCCTCCATGATCCTCAGCTGATGATAACTTGACTTGAGATCTATCTTAGAGAAAACTGTGGCCCCTTCATCTGAGAAAATAAATCATTAATGTGCGGAAGAGGTTAATGATTCTTGATTGTTACTTTATTTAGCCGGTGGTAATCAATACACAACCACAGGGATATGTCCTTCTTCTTTAAGAAAATCACTAGTGCACCCCAAGGGGATACACTAGGATGGATTAGGCACTCTCTGTCAGACAGTCCCTGAAAAGGCTGCAAATTGAGCTCATCAGAGCTCAGTGGTAGTCTATCTGATAAGGTGCTCGTGAGATAGGCTCCGCTCCCACAGTACAAATACTCCTCCCATGTCGAAAGTATATCTCATCGCAGGGGAGGTACACCCCAGTAGCATCCCCTAGAAAGACATTGATTCACTCCGTCAAGATGGAATGGTCTATCAAGGGATGGCCCACTAGACTCATCCTTCGATCTGTCATGTAACCATAGCAACATAGATCTGGAAACCTCATTTCATACACTGCTTAAGCTGCATAGTAGTCTAGATGGTGCAGAAGTGTACAACGTGCCTCGCTAACTCGTAAATGCTATTCCACTGAATCACCATACAATCTAGATCATCTCATACATGATATAGTGCTTATGGTAACACTCCAATCTGGATTTATGTAAGTAGACAACCAGTCCATGTGCAAGATGAGCCACTTTCGTCATATAAACCCAACTATGACCAGGATACGAAGATCTCGAGGTAGTATCTCGACATTGGTAAGCAAATCATCTACACACTCCATGGAACTAAGGATGTCTACCAAAATTTCCACTCCGGTATAGCATGAGGAACCATTTCAACGTCCCAGCTAAGACCCTGCCTAACTGCCACCAACCTGCAACGCTCTGCTAAGGATGGTGCAATAAACAGAATCAAATGAACACAGAACTCAGTTACATCTCTGGAAAGTAATACCACCAATGCTACCTATCATCTCTATCATGGTGACGTGCTATCTGCTTTAGCCTGGCGGATCTAGACAACTTCATAGATCTGATGGCTGCGCCTCATGTCACCAATAGTAGAGCTCTCAAGCCTTCATGTCTAGGACCCTAAATGTTACCTAGGGTGCCTGTGAAGGCAATCTCTCCAATCATGTCCAACAACGCCACAACCATCAACAATTTCCTGTTCAAGGGGTCTCTAGTGAGACTGCAGTGCTAGCTTCGATACTGGCTTAAAGGTCTATGCAGTTGATCCTGATGATCCGGATATGGACTATTGTAAGGTCTCTGCTGGCACAGCTCCTGCTACCCACTGAAGCTGGCTCAGAACCACCCTATGTCCTAATGGGACCCCTAGGAGGATTTGTAACCACATACTCCATCCTCTCTATCACATCGTAACACTCTGGGTATGTCTGACCCGGATGAAACCCGAGAACTGTTGTTGTTGACTAATGTTGAGATGGCTGCTATGGTTTCCTGAATGAATTTTTTGTGTAGAACCATGTCCACCAAGAGGAGGAGCTCGAACCCCCTCGACCTGCTCATCCTGAATGTTGATAGATGCGGCTCTGAACTTATATTCCCTGGCCTGATAGCATCTTTCCTCATGTCTAACAAATCTGTTAATATAGGCCCTCATCGATGGCTTTAATGAACTAAGGATTAGACTGGGAAGTGAATGGTTACACTGCACCACCCAAATCAAAATGTCAGGCCCTTAATGAACAAATGTGAATCTGCACGCTTCTCATCTTACATATAGTCCGACCATTAAATCATAAGGAGTAAAGGGTCCAATGAAATTGACTACTCATACTTAGCTACATCCCATAGATGCCTAAAAAATAGGTTAACAAGGGACTCATTTGACATCGCTGCTAGAATAAATCTCTAGGATAAGTACCTGCTCCATGAACTGACCTCTTCAAAGTTCAACCCAAGTAACTATATTTGGAATTAAAACATGGAGCTTTAAATGCTCAAATTCCACTCCTCCACTCAGACACCTGGCTAAAATCACGATCAGAATATGGATCGCAACACGAGCTTTGGTATGTTTCCAGTACCATTAGGGAAGAGCTTGAAGCATCTGCTTAAGCTCACCAACCAGGCCTTTTCCTGAAACCCACCTATAGCCTTCAGAATAGTGAGATAGTCATGAAGCTTCCACGGTCTCCCAAATATGGTCTGTAGCTGTTAGACTGGCGACCCCTAGGCCTAAATCTGTATGCTCCTCTCTAGGTCTAGGGATCCAAGACCTATCATTGTGTCCTGAAATCTTGTCTCCCTATCCCCTCTACAGAGACTCTACTCTGGTTGACTCCACGTGGGAGTTCTCTACTCTATGATCTTTTCTGTTTCGAGGAGATGCACATGACTTAACGAATGGCTCCCTATCATATCTGTCTGGTCTTCCTCCCAAGGACCATCCGCATATAGCGGCATTGATGTCCTGAAGCATCTATACAATCTGAGGTAGAATGGCCGTTACGGTCTACTCTGGAGGTGGCAAGTCTATATCTATGTGCAAGAACCCCTTGTCTGGTATGCGCCTCCTACACAGACCAAGGCGAGAGTTAGTTCATCATTCTAGGTATTTATATCGAAAGTGAAATTCTATGTTTCACAGGTAAGAAGAATACTTTCAGACAAGTTAGTAATTCTAGGTATAGTACTGTGCTAAGTTTAATATTGTACTAGGTGTGAATGTGTCATGTATCACGTTTTCTTGTGTGCCAAAAGGGTCCATATGCTTTGAACCCGCAGCTCTAATACCAAGTGTAAAGCCAACTAAAACAGATTTTTTAAAACTCAAGAATTATATTTTTAGGATAAACTAATAAAATTATGGATTTTTTTTTTTGAAGAACATGCCTGCAAAGAGGTTTTAAAAAACATTCAATTATACCCTAATTACGTTGTTTCTAAGTGGCACTTAAATTTAATGGCATATAATTATTCTTCATTTTAATTAGATGCCAAGCATGTGGTACATTTCTGCCACTAAATGTTATTTTGCGTCAACCCCCATTAAATTCCGGTACCAGTTGGAACCTTACATATTTTAATCTCAAGAGTATATAAATATCTGCATATTTCAATAATGCCACTAAAGTTATTCTAAACCCACAGGGGGTTCGTGTGAAGGGGTGTTCGCATGAACCTCCATTTGCGCGAACCAATTAGCAAGGTCCTTAACATGGTAGTTCACATGAAGGGGGTTAAAGTGAATAAACATACCCCTTGCGTGAACGCCCTTGATTTCCGATCCTGTAAAAAGTCAACCTCATGTACTTTTAGTTTTTAAAAAATCGAAATGGGACACATTCATATGTCCCCTCATCCACTCCCCACCTAATTTTTGTAAGGATGAATCTCATCCCTTGGATGGATTCATTTAGGACCTTTAGATGAGGGGAAAGACAACTAATCCGTAATGCATTCTTAAGAAAGCTTCTCTCTCTTTTTCTTTGACTCATATTTTCTCTCTTTTGTTTTGCAGGTTGTTGGAGGAGAAGGAGGAAGCCATTAGAGGCCATTCCATGATCTTGGAGAGGCATAACATGCTCCATATTTGTTTTCTTGTTTGGTTCATACCCTCACCTAGGGTTTTTAAATGTTTTTATTTAATTCATTTCAATAACATATTGGCCAAAGTAGGCAAATGGGTTTGTCCCATTTTGTGATTTAGTTAAGTTTGATTCATATTTTCATATATATATATATATATATATATATATATATGAAAATAGGAAGTGTTACAAAATCATTATTGAGAGTGGTAGCATAGATAATCTAGTTTCTAATAAAATGATATATTGTGACTTAGTTAAGTTTGATTCATATTTTCATTTGGGTGTGGGTGTGTGTGTGTGTGTGTGTGTGTGTGTGTGTGTGTGTGTGTGTGTGTGTATTCACTTATTAAATCATTAATTTTTGTAATTTTGGGTTTACCCAATAAATGAAATAAATAAAAATGCTCTAATGATGAAGAGAGTCTTACAAAAAATAGAAAAAGAGTAGAATGTTTCAATTCAAAGGAAGTGTTACAAAATCATTATTGAGAGTGGTAGCATAGATAATCTAGTTTAAAATAAAATGGTATATTGTGATTTAGTTAAGTTTGATTCATATTTTCATTTGGGTATGTGAAGATGTACATATACATACATACATATATGTATGTATGTATGTATGTATGTATATGTACATCTTCACATACCCAAATGAAAATATGAGTCAAACTTAACTAAATCACAATATTAAGTTTGATTCATATTTTCATTTGGGTATGTGAAGATGTACATATACATACATACATGCATACATACATACATACATACATGTGTGTGTGTGTGTGTGTGTGTGTGTGTGTGTGTGTGTGTGTGTGTGTTTATTAAATCCTTAATTTTTGTAATTTCAGGTTTACCGAATAAATGAAATAAATAAAAATGCTCTAATGATTAAGAGAGTCTTACAAAAATAAGAAAAAGAGTAGAATGTTCCTATACAAAGGAAGTGTTACAAAATCATTATTGAGAGTGGTAGCATAGATAATCTAGTTTCTAATAAAATGGTAGTTAAGTTGGTATCGATAAATTAGTTCATGAGAGATGAGATGAATGAGGAATCATGTTTTATTGCATTGCTAAACTTGTGTTATATGAGAGTGTAGGAAATAGGGAAACAAATCCACCTTACGAGGAGAAGGTATTAAATGAATTCTCGAAGGTCATGTTCGATGATCTCCCAAATGATTTTCCACCTATGAGAAAGGTAATTCATCATATAGACTTAATAATAGGGTCCACCTTTCCAAATAAGGTAGCTTATAGATTAACACCTCAAGAGAACATTGAAGTTCATCCAGAGCTCTTGTAATTTCCTACACTACATGCACCAAAACAAGGAGGAGACTGGAGTGTGTACATTAATAATAATTCCATCCATAAAATCACCATCAAATGGATATTTACATTTTTCAGAATGGATTATTTAATCGATCATTTAAGTGGAGCTAAGTATTTTATGAAAGTAGATCTATAAAAAAGTGGGTATCATGATCATATCAGGATATAAGAATGATGTGAATGGAAAACAACCTTCAAAACTCAGAAGAGCTTATATGAGTGATTGGTCATGCTATTTGGCTTGACAAAATGCCCCAAGAACATCATGAGGCTCATGAATGAGGTTTTTAAGCCTTATTTAGGCTGATTTTCCATTGTTTACATTGATGACATACTAATCTTCAGCTTGAATAAAGAAGAAAATTTGGAGCACCTTAGGAAAGTTTTGTAAAGGTTAAAATAATAGAATTTGTTTGTTAATATGATGAAATGCAGCTTCATGAAACGATAACTAGTTTACATAGGATTTGTGATATCTCAAGAAGTTCTGAAAATGGATCAAGTAAGTGTTAAGGCTCTCTTGGAGTGCCATCACAAAAGAGTACTTGTGAGGCTAGAATCTTCCATGGATTGACAAGTTTCTATGAAAAGTTAATTAATAACTTTAGTGGAATTTGTGCACCTATCACTAAGACAATGAAAGGTGTTAGAAGTGGTCCCTAGAATCCCTAAGCAAGACATGTTAATGTTGTATTCTAATGGTTTTACATAACTATTCCATGTAGTTAGAGAGATAAATATGAATAGTTTGTTGTAAGATTTAATTTCAACAAATATCACATATCACTAATTTTACAATGAGCTATAGAATAGTAAGCCACTAACCTTGGACCATCCAAGCTAGAGAGAAAGGTAACACATAATAGTGGACTGTAATTACTTTTTTGAACCAATTCTAACTAATTGATCGAAAAATCAACCCTTTTTGTAGTGTTTTTACATCATTTTATATACAACTTGATGTGACTTTTGACCTTCCAGTCCCTTCATTTTCCATTTTTGAGATAAAGGATCTTTTCATATTATTTCCTAGGTTACAGGATCTTTTCATTTCTTCTATATTTCCTTATATATAATATGCATATACATTAGATATTGCAAAATATACAAAAATACACAAAATAAAACAAGACATCTTATACACATCAATAGCCCTTCCAACATTTTCTCATACTTATAAAGTTGTCTCATGATAAGATAAAAAAAACTTCAAAAGTTGGGGAGGTGATTTTTCTGCATTCTATAACCTTATGATGTTCTTTATTTCTTTACACATTTGAATAATTTTTTTGCAGTCAATTAAAGGAACTCCATTTACCAGTTTTCATTCCCTACAAATTACTTAATCACCCTTAGGGGTTTCCAATTAAGTAATAATTCTAGCATACACCCCTTTCATTTTTTTAATGTTATGAAACTCCCTCATCGATTTTCCTTTTGGGTTTTCAACCTATGTGGGTTTTCTTCTAGATATCCAATAATATTGCTTAATTATCCCAAATAAATTTTTTTCAAAATTTTGATCCTACTAGTTGATCTACTTCTTCTCTTCAAATGAACCATTATTAGTAGTGGTCCCTATAATCACTCATAAATACATATTATTGTTGTCTTCTAATGGTTTTAAAGAATTATTCAACTTACAGAGAGTACAAAAATGCACATTAAGACATAGGTTCAACAAACATCACATCTCACCAACTATGCAATGAGTTATACAATAGTAGACCATAGACCTTGGACCATTCAACCTAGAGAGAAAGGTAACACATAATATTGGATTATTATTATTATTTTAAACCAATTCTAAACAATTTATCGACTAATCAACCCTTCACGCATTGTGTGTACATCATTTTATACTATTTGAGGTGATTATCAGCCTTTAAATCCCTTCATTTTCCCCTTTAGGCTAGAGGATCTTATCGTATTTTTTATTTTGTCTTATCTATGTTATGCATAAACATTATATATTGGCCAATTATACCAAATAACATAAAATACATCAAGTCAAGTTCTAGACTTCAATATCCTTCCAACAAAAGGTGAGAGGAAAGAATTTTTCTAGACTACTAAAGAACATGGAAATTTATAATTTAAGGAAAAGTTTCACATAACAACTATTATTGATTTATTTTACTTCTATAAAGTGTTTCAAGTAGACTATGATGTGAGTGGCACAATTAGTGGTGTTGTGGTGAGTAAAGAAGGTAGGCCCATAGCCTGATTTAGCAAGAAACTAAATCAAGCAAGAAGGAAGTATGTAGTGTATGACTAAGAGTTCTACACAATTATCCAAGCTCTCAAAAAAGAGTTTGTTTTGTATACAAGTCATCATGCTTTGGGTTTTATTTACAATAAGGGAAATTTGAATCTGAGGCAAATGAACTAGGCAGACTTCCTATAAAGTTACTCTTTTCTATTGAAAAACATAAGTGGTAAATCTAACCATGTTTTTGACACTTTGAATAGAAAGTGTTTTTTTATTACCAAAATGCATGTGGAGATCATGGGTTTTTTATCCATGAGATATCTTTATCAATAAAATAAAGATTGTAGTGAGGCATGGAAATCAAGTGAAGAACCACTATGTATGGATAGAACCCCTTGGTTAGAGTACTTCATTTAAGATTTTGTTTTGTTTAGTCCTACACAATTGTGTATACTTAGAGGATTCACGAGAGACAATTTGATAAAAGAGAAATATAGTGGTGCTTTAGTTGGTCATTATGGTATGGACAAGACCTTAGCCCAAAAAGGAGAGCATTAATTTTGGGCCAAGATGGCAAGTGATCTTAAGAAGTACATTCAAGGGTGTAGAATTTTCCAATTGGAAAAAGGTGCAAACAAAAATAAAAGGTTGTATCAACCATTGTATGAATACCTAAGAGATTATGGAAACATCTAAGTATGGTTTTTTTTCTCAGTTTACCTAGAATATAGAACGCTTAAGTTTCCATTTCTTTAGTAGAGGATCTATTTCTTAAGATAGCTCATTTCATTGCATGTAAGATAACATTTGGTGATATTCATGTTACAAACTTGTTTTTTAGGTAAATAGTAAGATTACATTATTTTAAATGTGTAGTATTGTTTATGGTAGCGATACCAATTTTGTGGGATATTTTTGGAATAATTTGTGGAAATTTATGAACACCAAGCTACGGTTTAGTTCTCCATATCATCCAAAAACTAATGAACAAAAAGAGGTGGTGAATAGGAGCTTAGGCACCCTTTTATGATGTCTTTTTGGTGAAAAGCCAAAGTATGTAGGATTCAATGTTGGCTCAAGAATAATTTTCCTACAATAATATAGTGAATATGAGTAATAAAAGGAATCCATTTAAAATAGTATTTGGACATAGTCCGAGGGGATTCACTTAACTTGGAGATCTAAAAATGAAGAGGAGATCAAAGTATATGAAGGAGGTGCATAAATAGGTGTGTGAGAAATTGAAGAAGAATAGTGCTCAATACAAGGATCGTGTAGATAAGAAGAGGAGAAAAATAATTTTAGGTAGAAGATCTTGTTTTGGATCACTTAAGAAAAGAAAGGTTTCCAAGAGAAACCTATATCAAACTAAAATGGGAAAATATTGGACATTGTAAGATACAAGGAAAGTTTGGATCTAATTCTTATGGAATAGAATTACCATAAGGACAATATTGTGAAGGACAAGTCAGTGGAGAAGAATGAAGATTGTGAGAAGTGTTTTGATAAGTGATTGGAGGCCAATGTTACCTGAAAGGAAAAACCCACAAGTAGAAAAAGTCATGGATAAAAGGATCATCAAGAGTACGTGAAATAAAAAATATCCATAATTTATTTTGTTAAGTGGAAAGGAAAGGGAGTGGAAGAAGCAACATGCTGAGGGGGCTTCAAAGTTTGGTGTTTCCACTGAATTTTTACAGGATAATATATGGGTAGGGACTCTTGTTTTTTCTTGTCCAAATTGCATGATGCAAGAGCATCCAAGTTCATATGTCATTATATATTATTTAAAAATATATATTTTGTTGTAACATGAGTAAATAATTTGTTCTACTAAAGTTCTATTCTATAACTAGCTTTCTATTTATAGCCAAAGCTTAAGAAATCTCAATAATAGTTGTTGAAAAATATGGTCCAATAGAATCAGACAACTATCTCTTTCCATTCATACAAGAGGAAAACATACTCATATGACCACTGGAAAATAAATTTGGAAGCTATTATGTTTTACAACAATATACTATATGCCTTCTTGTTGAGGAACCTATATTAGATCAAATTTTAAAATTGGTTAGTTGGGTCGGTAAAAACTTATGAAAGAATAGAGAGAGGAGATTGAAAAAGGCACAACCAATATAATTAATGGAGGAGAGACTCTGTGAGAGGAGGGACAGTAAAGTACAATTGTAAACGAAAAGGCCAAGCAACCGTATTGAAAGCATTAGACTGCGAGGTTAAGGCACATTATATAGATAGTACTTTAATATAGTTCTAAGTTTTATAGTCAATTGGCTAAGTCAATGTATTACACTTATGTTCATGGGCATTCTACAATGACAATCGTGGTGTTAGTTGTGGGTTGTAATACAATTAATTATGATATTAAATTTAAAATTGATTAGATTGTTATATTGGTAATATGAATTTTTTTGGGAACCAAAAACATTAATATAACTAGATTAATATCATATCACCACTCATTAAAACAATATAATTAAAATCTTGAATTTAATATTTGCTAACATTTTTCACATAACATATTTAAAATATCCATAATAATTTAATTCCACCCTCAAAATCACATATCACATAGGACTTAATCTTCTCCACTCAAGGAAACCTATTGTCCATGAATAACAATGTGATATTATCCTTATAATAACAACAAATTCATAAACAGCTAGCTACATCCTTTGTAGCTTTGAGTTTTCAGCGAATATTTAATAATTCAAAGTTAACGAAATTTTGATATTAGGTGAACGTTATTGATCAACTTCTGAAATGACATACAAATAGTTCACTTTGATCGACCACAAATAAACCAGAAATCAAATTTTCTTTCGTTTATTTCCTCTAACAAATAAATCAAAAATAAGAGTTTGAATATTTCAAGTAAAATGACAAAACAATTTATTCATAACTCCTTTCAATCATCTTGAAAATAGAATTTTCAAAACAGGTTTTATATTGATTGAGGACTTTCGCCCTCAAACAAGACCGAAAACCCTAAGCTACAGCTCCCAAATGGATCTTAATCATCTTCGAATTAGAATCTTATTTTAACGCATTCTGCTGCAAGTGTTGAAGCAATGAGAGACATGAAACCAAAACTTATTTGGGAAAAGCATTTAAAACTGGGAATGCAGTGCAAGGCTTTGTTTCAGTAGCACTCATAGAGAGTAATATTCACACGCAGACGGAAATAAACGTCTCCTTCCAATGAATCAGTAGAAAGGGTTGCAATTCCTCTGGCCATTAAAAAGTCACCAGTTCCTCCCACTACAGATATGTCTCTGTATTTCCTCGCCGGATCTGCTCCTGCGAATGTGATGGTGCCTTTATAATCCGTGGAATTCAGCACAAATGTGAAGCCAAGCCAAGCACTGAAGAAATTCTTCATATCATAAAAATAAAATCCCTGCGCTCTTCCCACCGGGGGAGAGTGCAGATTATTGTCCAGTGTAATTGGATCGTCAAACACTGCCATATCTCCAAAATGATTATCAGTAGCTTTCAAAATGGTGAGATTAGCCCCTTGAGGCGCTGCCACCAATGCAGACGTTGCATTGTCAGCATTTTTACCATTGTAGATTATATCATGAAAATACAACACCAAGTTCTTGCAGGGCTCTGGAAGTCTTTTCTTCCAGCTATGGCAATCTCCACATTTCAGCAAAATGGCAGACATTAGAAGCCACAGAAAACACAGATGCAGAACTCTACCAAACATCATTGCCATTCTGTAATAATAGTTCTTAGCAGATATGGAAATTCAGAGAAGGAAAAAAAGATTTCCCACTGAGAAAACTGTTTCCTTGTGCTCATTTCAGCCTCCATTGGAACTCTCTTTATAGCATAAAGTGCATGGCTAAGTCAATCATGTGGTTGCATGAAACCACCATTATTTCTTTTTCAAGGAACCTATAAAAGTTTGATGCTTCCTTGACCAGGAAGAAAAATTGGATTGAAGTTTTTGGATTTTCTTTATTTTATAGGGCCTTCATCTCTTGAAAAATTTAAAGCCAGCCCACTGCATTGAGATAACCACTATATATTATATATTGCATAATACATGTACTTTAAGCCTTTGTTAGTTCAACTTTCAATATATGTGAGATTTGGACCACCAACTTCAATCAATTGACGTACCCCATTTGCACATTCAGTTCCGATATTTTGAATAAGATAACGTTGAATAACATTTGTTGATGTGTTCCAGCTAGTAAAATATTGTATTTGGTTGCAAGTGGATGAAGACTGCTTAGCGGGTAAGTTAATTTCATGCTTTTGGGTGGGTGAGAAGTGATCCCATTAATAGAGCCCACCCTCTGGAAGTTAACATTGTCCCCCACTCACTAGTCTGAACAACCATATTTTTGAAATTCATGAATATCTTCGAAGCATAGACAATAATCTCAAAAAAATGGTATTCAATGATTGACATATTTTAAATTGAGAATATGTTATAATCATTGCTATAAATAGTTTAGACATTCTTCTCGTTTATCTATTCACACAAAACATATCTACTACTTATCATTATATATCTTGCTGAGAAAATGTTTAATCCTTATAATCATATGGAAAATTCATTAGTGGAATTACAAGAACAAAATAAATCTTTATAATTATAAGATAATATATGAATGAACTCATGACATTATTATTTTATTTTTACAAAATTTCATCATGATTTGATTAAGATGAAATTATGTTTATTCAAATAATTAAATTTAAAGACATAAAACAATCAAATGAATAGTAATTTAATAGTGAATATAATAATATAAAAGGTACTGCCTAACCATCTATCAAAATATAAATCTAAAGAGATAAGAAAAAGAGAAAATGTTTATACACATAATCCTTCCTACAAAACTAATAATTTTAATAATAATAAAAATCTATTCCTATTTAACTTTTTACATTATAATATATTAACACCAAACATACTAAATATACAATCCAAAAAATCTTATTTAATAATTGAAATTAGATTAAATGATCCACTCTATTCTTAAATAATTTTTTGAGCTATGATTCAAATAACTCTCAGATTTATGATTGGAATTATTTATTCCAAGTCATTGATTTTTAACAAGTTCAAATAGATTTTATTTGGTATTTTTCTAAGCGTGATTAATATATCTTAATTTTTTTACGTTAAAATTCTTTACTAATTATTTTTATATTCAATTCAAAGATTGCGTAAGAGTCTCTTTGATCTCAAACGAATGACTCTTATTGCTAACAATCTATTCTCAAAACATAGATTTAAAAAGGTATTCAAAATTGATTTTCAATATTCTTTACTATTAATATTATTATGAATATTGGTGTTATAATTTATATAATAAGGTTATTATCAATGTCATAGACACATTTTACACATCATAATTAATATGATGTAATTCAGTATATTGTTTGAGAACATACTCCTCTGAGTAATAAATTATATGATTGAAATATAATCGAATTAATCTCGTATATGATTGGGTTTGTCATTGAATTAATCCTTTAATTGTGAGGCAAGGGTAAAAACACTTCATTTCATTAAGTGCGTGTTAATTTAGTTATTGTAGTTTTTTTTGGTAATTTTTAATAATAATATGTAAGAGCTTTGGATGAATAGTATATGATCGTATTATAAGTATTTTCATATTATTGAAAAAAAAATCATATTTATGGATTCAATGTCTCCTAAAATTGGTCATGGGACACATAGAGTTCAGGTTGAACTTCTTAATGTGAACCACATAAAATACTCTTTGTTATTATAGAACCATACCTATGTCCATGTACAGTTTGAACTATGCCATTAAATTTACATAAAATTTTGTCCAAAAAATGTGACTAGTGGTTGCAAATTATGACTTTCACACCTTTGATCAAGGTTCCCCTACCACAAGATTCAGGCACATAAAAGTGTCCATGGAAACAACTAAATGTCCATATGTACACTTTAAGATTTTCCTTAAAACTTACCCTGGTTTTTTTGCCCAATGGATGGGTGTGCCCATTACCAAGATTTGACTCCCACGAGAACCGCACCAAATATACTCCACAATATTATGGACCCAAGTTCATCTCCATGTACACTTATGCTAAAATTTACCCCAAATCTCATTGTCCAATGTTCTATTCTCAAGAGCTCCAAGCACTACAACATTTTGACTAAAATAAGTCGTAATTTAATTAACCCTTAAGTCACTTTTTATCATCCAAACATGATTTTTTCAAATTCCAAATTGCATTTAAATTCATGGATGAGACTAAAGGGTGACTTAAATTGCAACTATAAATTACACATTTAACATTATCACCCTAACATTGAGTTTAATTCATGATTACCAGTGAGCTTAGGTCATAATTTATGTTCATATAACATGGTAACAATCTCAAGATTAGGAGGGTGTTGAAATATGGTAACCTTGAGATTCCCTATTAAATACAACTTATTTTTCAGTCCAAAATATTCATTGGATCTATTTACAACCAACACGTGTCTCCACAAAACACTAAATGCAAATTACTTGAAGTGACAAAAAGAAGAGGGAAAAAAAAATTTAAAAGATGTAGAAGTTTTGAATTTGAGTGTCACATTTTTAAATTAATTACAACATTCAGATAAGTGGGAAAACTAGAACAAAAATTCTATGAAAGACTCTACACAACAAAATACAGAAGAAGAATGCAGAAAGAACAACAATAGACTGAGAAAAGAGAGGGAAGAACATAGCACAAAACTGATCTATAGGAAGTAAATTTCAGCATAGCTTTGTAAACAACTTAATGTTTATATTATATACATATATGTTTTTCTCTATGTGATTTTTCTTGTATTTTTCAATAATATATAGCTTAACACATACTATTAAGTTTATTTTTCCACCATATTGGTGTTAAGAGCTTACCATGTTTAGCAAATCAAGGTAGCCCATGTATATTCCATTTTTCGAAACCAATATATCATGGCACTCTTTTTTTCTTAATTCTTGAAATAATCTAATGTTAGCCATACTTTATAATTATTTACAACCTAATTAAATTCTATGTTATGGAAATTAAACAACAATAAGAAGGACGTAACGATTTTTATTAAGTGGATTTTGACCTAATTAACTTCCAACATCAATTATATATAATTAGAATAATAAATTCAAACTTGAAATGATTGAAAAATTATAAGCAATTTATCAAAACATAAGAGGATAGATGTACTTAGCTATTCAAGATGATTTTGTAGTTGAGAACAGGAATGGAAGCTTGATTAACTTATTAATGTGCAAATATATACAATACAATATGAGAGGGCTACAATATTGATAACTAGTGAACAATCATAAATAAATAACAAACATGGATATATGGGTTTAATAACCCAACTAAAATACAAACAAAATAAACTCATGGGAAAACTATTCCCATAATACAAACAAAATTAATATAACCATATAACAAACTAGCATATGGTAATAGTAAGCAAATAATTACTATGCAGAATTAACTATTTACAATTATCTTTTAACCAACATTCCCCCTTTAATCTTTCATTGTTTCAAGCGAACATGAGAGAAATTCTATAAATGTCTCCAATTTATCTCCTGCAAGTGATTTTGTGAATAAATCTACACACTACTAATATGTGGGGAAAAAATGAAGTTGAATGTTGTGTTATATAACATGTTCTCAAATGAAATGTACCTATACCTCAATGTGCTTCGTGAAACACTAGATTGCGAACAAGTTTTAAAACACCTTCATTGTCAACATATAATATGGTAGGTTTTTCCTGTGTAATTCCAAGTCTCTCAAGTATGTGACATAGCCATATTGCTTCGTAGAGAGATCCACCTATATCATGTGATATTCGGCTTCTGTGGAAGATCAAAAAACATATTTTTGTTTCTTGTTTTTCCATGATATTGGAACATATCCCAAAAATAATACATATCCATAAATGGATTTTTTTTCATCAATGTTATGAGCATATTATGAGTATGAATATACTTTCAAGAAGAATTGATCGTTCTTCTTGTACTCAAGGAAAAACTCCATGGTTTATTAGATACACCTCAAGATCCACTTTGTTGCTTTCCAGTGAAAAACTCTTCTTTCATACATGAACTGTGAAAGATAGCTAACAAAGCTGATGTTTGACCTAGTATAATTCAAGTAAATGAGACTCCTAATCATATTTTGATAGAGAGTTTCATTTACCTTTGGTGATGGATATGTATGATAATTTGAAGTCTTGTCTTCATAGGTGTGGCAATCAAAATACAGTCCATCATCCATAACTTCTCAAGCATAGGCTTGGCATACTTCAACTAAGATAAAAAAAAATTGATTCTCTTTCTACCATACTTTGAAGCTAATACAATAGTGCATTAGCCCGAGATCTTTCATGTTGAATGATCAATTAAGATCTTTATTTTTTGCATCAATATTATTCATTGTGATACCAGTGATGACTATATCATCTATGTAGACAACAAAAATCACAATATCCCCCTTACTTTTTGAGGTATATATTTGGGTCATAAGGAATCTATGTTGAGTGAGATGTTTATCAATTTTGATATACCAAGATCGGGGAGCTCGTTTGAAAATATATAATGATTTGATAAGTCTAAATACCTTTTCTTATTTTCCAAGTACAAAAAACTTATGGTTGAGTCATGTATACTTCTTCCTACAAGTATCCATTGAGAAAGGAACATTTCATTTCCATCTACTGGGATATCCATCCAAACTATGTAACTAGAGAAACTATCATCTTAATTTTCTTGATATTAGATGTGGGAGTAAAATTCTCCTCGTAGTCAATACCTTCTTTCTGAGAATACCCCTTTGCTACTAGTCTCACCTTGTACTTTTCAATGGTCATATCTACTTTGTATTTTATTTTGAAAATCCATTTACATCCAATGAGTTTCTTCCCTAGTAGAATATTGAAAATATGTCATGTGTTTTTTTCATCACTAATTGATATGTAGCATCCATGGCATATTTCCAAGATTTTGATTGTATAGCTTCCTAAACTGTAGAGGGATCAATAGATTCAATAACTTTACTCATTACAGAAAAAATTACCTCATCTTGATCCTTACTGGAATTTTCTAGTCTAGGAGTGGATGTATCTGAAGGTCCATCCAATTTGGCATCTTATATCACATTAGTATACCATTTAGGAATATGTTGAGTTATTCTCTTGGGTTGTGATCTTCTCAAATCATCACCATCATCACTATCATCATCAATGGGAACATTATCTTCTTTATCCACAATATGACTTCTTTGAACATTTGGTGGGTTTTTGGAAGAAGCCTCAACTTCCTTCTTCTCAAGAAACTCAACATCCCTACTTGTGTATACTTATCTCATCTTAGGATCCATCATTCTATATCTAAGAGCTTCTTCACTATAGCCTATGAAGATATATTTCTCATTACCATGTCAAGCTTCGTTGTCTTCTTCTTTATAATGTAAATGTTCACTTTGCATCCAAAAAATCTAATATGTGTTATAGATGGTTTCCACCCTGACCATGCTTCATGTGGTGTTACCCCATCAAGATAAAAAATGGGAAATCCATTCAATAGATATAATATTGTTTTGGATACTTCGGCAGAAAATTTCTTCGTGAGTCCTAAATCATCGATCATTAATTGTAACATCTCCATAATAGTATGATTATTTCTCTCAAAAACACCATTTTTTGTGTTGTAAGTGGAGGAGGAATCTATTACAGAATTCCATGAGCTTCAAAGAAGGCTTTGAGTTCATTTCTAGTGTATTCACCCCTTGATTTGAGCAAAGAGTTTTGATTTTTCAAATAGACTCTTTTCAACTACAATTTTGAACTTTTAGAAATAATTAAAATATTAATCCTTAGTAAGAAGACAATAAATCCAATTTTTTCATGAAAAATCACCAACAAAGATCATAAAATACTAAAATCTATAATGATTAGGCCTTATGGGTTAACACAAATCGTTATGTACTAGATCAAGATTACTTGGAGCCAGAAATGTATTTTTCTGAAATGGTGTTTGATGTTGTTTACCTACTAAGAAATTTTGGAACTCATATATGTCCTTCTTGAGAGGTAAAAAATTCTCTCACCATGTCATATCGGTAGAGTGTGTCGATATATTTGAAGATGACTTGACCAATTCTTTGATGCCAAAACTATGCTGAGGAGGTATCTTTTGCCACAATTTCTTGATCATCCCTCTAGAAAAAATCAAGTTAGAACATCCATTTCACATTAGAATCTCTTACAACAATTTTTGAGCTTCTATATTTATCTCAAATAAAACACAATTTTTTCTATCTTTTCACTCAAAATCAATTTTCAAATTATAATCTAAGATTTGAATGACTAATAACATACTCTTAGTTAACCTAAGGACATATAAAACATCAAATAGTATACAATGACATGTAACAATGGGTAAAGAGATATTACCAATACCTTGGATGTTGTATGATGAATCATCACCCAATGAAACATGGTTCTTGGTGGGTTTGTCATACATTATGAAGAACCAGTCCTTCCATCTAGTCATATTTCAGTTGGCTCCCAAGTCAACATACAGAATAGCACTTTGATGTAAGGAATTCTAGTGTCTACATAGGTATTGGGTATTTACCATAGAGTGAATATTGCTTATGGTGTATATTTATTTAATAATATATTATTGTTATGAAATAATAATATATAGTTTGTTATTATATATGTTATACAGAGTTGTTCAACCAACTCACGTATATAAGATAGTTATTTAACAACCTCATTAATAATAGGAAATATTATTCCTATATATTTGTATAATGGTTTGTGATATCACCAAAAAATAGCACCCTGCGATTTGTCATGTGTGTGAATGAGAAACTAGTGTTTTTGGGTAACATTGGACCATCTCTCAAGTTGTGGGACTTGCTACTTGAGATGGACCTCTAGAGAAGTTTGGTTCCTCTACCTAATCCTAATGTTAAACTACTCCTAGAAGGGAAAATTCAGCTAACCAATCCTAATCTAACCTCTCCAAGGGACAAGGGAGAGAGAAATGGTTAGAGAGATGCATGGAAATGAAATCCTACATTAACAGAGGTGATAGCACCAAAAAAAGGGGGTGGAAATATCCTGTTGAGGGAGAGTAGAGAAGGCAAATGTAGTTGGAAGAGGCCAGACAACTATGATACAATCCCAAGTATTCATTTACCACCAAATTTCCATTAAACACAATAACAAGAACCTGTGAATGAGAGAAACATGCACATAAAAATAGAAATAGAGGTGGAAAGGCAATGAGATACAACAAAACAATGCAAGGGTTGAAATAACACCACAAACACATTTTATTGCTCTTAGAGTATGCCACAAGTATACACATTCCATTACATTGATGAAATAGGGGCAAAAATACATTTACCAGGCCTATGTGAAGGCTTATAGCTCATTGGAGTTGAGAAAAAAAATTGACAGAGTTTCCCCAATCCTAGAATATCCCCCCTTTTCTCAAAAATGAGAAGTTTACAATATATAGAAGAAGATAGAGAAGAGAGAGAGAGAATCCCAGATTTCCCCCTTCACCCACCAACAACTTTCACTAATTGATATAAAAAAGGCATGGTCACCTCTAAAAATCCATTCCCCAATATACTTTAGCTTTTGGAAGAAGAAAATGCCCTCCATGTCTTCATTACTACTCTTTTAACTGCCTGGAAGTGTTCATTTGATCTAGAGAATTTTTTCATGTTTTTGGGCCACCAACTCCACCTACTTCCTATTTTTATGATTTCATGATGAAGATCTTGGAAATACAAATCCAACAAGTATAATTACTCCATATTTGGTGGAGTGTGGAAGAAGTTATGCCAATGTAGGTTTTTGTGGTACAACTGTTGGCATGCCATTGTATTGCAGATTTCCGAACCTGCCTTACTTTTTTTTTACCTCCACTACTTTGTAACAGTGGCATCACTCATCCCTACATTATTATCCTTCTTACCTCTTTACTTTGTGTATTTTAGTGGGTTCTTGACTAGGGTTTGGGGAAAGTATTGCTTTGAAGTAATGGCGCCTTGAATCTTTGCACAACTCCTTTCTTTTTCTTTTGCATTATGGGGTTTTGGGGAACATTTACTCACATTTTGAGTGATATTTTCTTTTTACTTTATGAATTAAAGCAACTTATTAAACCCGTATTATCCCTTGTTTTCCTCTTTTTTCTACGGGTTTTCTGAAGTGTTTTACTTCAGACCTTTATTTCCTTATAACTCCCCCACCTCCTTTGTTGATCGTATCCATGACCTTTGTGGGGAACGCATTCGCTCAGGGAACAAGTTCCTGATACTCCACTTGTGCCAAAAATCTCATTTTTCGACCGCAATGAACTCCCGACACTCCGCCTTTGTGTTTTGGACATTTCACACTTGTAGGGAACACACATTCCCATGGCTCCAATTTTTTTGGGCCCTCCAAGCCTGGAAACGTTGATTTTCCTGCACAACACAAAACCCTAGATCCTTTGCATTATGATTAATTTGGTCCCATGAGTAAATCACGTCCTCGCGGTAGTTTTACTATCTGATCCCTATTTATCTAATTTCTCTACATTACCACTACTACAACATGGGTTGTTTAGAGACATATATTAGAGACAAAAATTAAAATTTTGTCTCTAAATTACAAATTTGTCTCTAACTTACCTTTTTGTTTTGAATATATTAATTTTATTGTAATCTATTCTATTTTTCTCACCTTTGACCACTAGCTATCACAAGAAGGGAATGGAGGATTTGGGGAAACACAGTCTAGGTTTTGTAAAAAGGCTCACATAAATTTCTGCAAGAAAAGAGAGAGGTAAAGGATTCATGGCATCACCAAATCTTCCATTCGATGTCTTGCTAGCGAGTTAGAATGACCGTTATCTCTTCAAAACGGTAGGCAGTAAGAATTTCAATGGCTTTATATATGAAGAAAGCAAAAAACATATTCTTCTTTGATAATTCCATCAAGGATGTCATCAAGTAAACTGAGTATGTGTGGTTGAAGATATTGTTTATGCCCTTGATAGCAAGGCGGGACATTGTATGGCTTCTGTAAAAAAGCAATGTAAAATATTTCATAGATGTGGTTGTAAAAGACGTCTAATTTTCTCCACCCAGTTATTCCGTCGCTCCTTAAGGTAAGGTATTGTATGGTACAGGTGCTAGATATAGGTATCAAATCTAAATGCATTAATTTTGGTGTTCAGGGTATTTTCTGGGGAAGTTGTATGACATGGACTAGTCAAAATATTGAAGTCTAGATTATCTCAAGCAAGTGGTGGAGGTGTTCCGTCAGAATGGAGTGTGATGCATGGTTGAAATTTTCATAAACCACATGAAGGGATTGAGGTAGGACGACAAAGGAAACTGGTGCATATTTAATGAAACTATGAACAATGACCAGTTGGACTAGGGTGCATGGACCATTGCTCCTAACAATAAGTATTACCATGCCTGCGGATCCGCTAATGCCAAAATGGGAAAGAACTACGAAGCGGATCCCAACCTGGACCACAGAAACCCTCGAGCGCAAAAGGATCTTTCCAACTTAAGAAACTGGCTCAAATCAGACATCGTCTTTGATAGCTACAAATTTGACTTCGCCAAGGGATATGCCAGAAACCTGTGAAGCACCAGTCCTGCATTGGCCTTGGGAGAGGTCCTCTCTATTGGAAATAACCCGGACATTGTATGGGTTTTGATGTCTATTTTTTAACATCAATGTTTTGAAATAACCCTTTTGTTTAATATATCTATGGAATTTTTAAATAAAAAGAGAGAGAATGGACTCGAGTCTGTATCAAGTTGAAACAGAGTGGCACGGTCTGTATCAAGTTGAAACAAAGTGTAGAGGAAGGGTTTCTAGGAAAAATCTTATAACCATTAAAGATCTATAATGATTATAGTCTGTATAAAAATGAAAAGGAAGAAATATGGAGGCATCAAAAGATCACACCACCCAATATTTAAGGTAACTTAAAGATCTATAATGATTATAGTCTGTATAAAAAATTTATTTGGGCATTGATATCCTTTAAGACTACTAACATGAAATAAAATTTCCTTGCTAACCTACTTTTCCTATAGGATTCTCATTTTCCATTTCCTGTGTGGTGTTTGTGGCCAATTGTGGGAAGTCATGTTGTAATATACATGGGTGTTTCTACTAGAAGATAGTTTATCCATGTTCCTAAAAAATCCATTTGGAGAGAGTTGACTCACATGGCTTCAATTTTCTTATTCAGGTATTTTTCTTGCCTTTTTATTTATTATATATAAATTCATGGATTTTAAAAAATAATCACAGCTATGTTTGAATCCCCTACTTTTTATTTGTGAATATTTTCATGTTTGCATGGTACCCCTATTCAACTAGGGAAAATTTTAGTACCCCTGTTCTAAGTAGAATCAGTAATTTCTTCCAAATCTACACAGATCTCTTGTATTTTCCAATGGGTTGACTCATTGAGTTTAAAATTATAAGGAATTCTTTAATGGTTCAATGACTAGATTTAGGTACAAGTCTTCCTTGTATACAAATAACCAACATTAATACATTAATAATTTAGGAAAGCATACAGTTTCTTTGCATGATTTTTTAGGTAGTGGTTGTGGAAAGATTAATCTCGTATTTAAATAGATTCATTCCTCAATATATAAGGAGTATTCTGACCCATTCAAGTCAAAAATAAAATTTTGAAGGGGTCATATTATAAGGAGGAGTATTAGGTAGTGATTTTCGAAAGATTAATCCCATCTTTAAAAAGAATCATTACTTAGTATATAAGGAGGTGTATTCTGACGCCTTCAAGTCAAACCTAAAATTTTAAACATATATATAACTTTCAAGACTCTAAGTATGTGTGCAAACTACACAGGGGTTGACTCGGTGAGTTTTAAAGCATAAGATTTTTTTTCTTACTATGTGCAAACAATAAAATCGGAATTATGCATAGTCCTTCACAAGGATAATAGCTATTTATCTTTACTTTGACAGAGAACAGCAAAAATATTTCTGCACAACAAGAGAAATTACTTGAACACTCCTTTAAAATGAAAATAGGAATATACATAATGGTTGTATTTGAACTGAATTACATTAACCTCATCAGAAGTTTGGTTCATAACAAAAGTAATTGCAGCAGTTCCATTTTGATAAAAAAATTATTTTTCACATTTTTATGAATTTCTCACTCGGGACTAATATTATGAAATTTATTCAAAGATTAAGAAGGATCCTACATGGCACATTCCCATATCATAACCAAGTTAGAGGAAGTATACTTTTTTTCTACTCAGAGGTTGTTCATTACCAGGCTTGGTTTTTAAAAATGATTGTTCCCTATTTTTTTCTTTGAATCCACCGCAAACACACATTATGCATTGTTAACTAAAAATGGGTGACACGCTCTTAATATTCATGGTTAGGAAGAGAATTTGTACCCTAAATAGATCATAAGTTCCAGGAAATAAACCAGCTTAATAAACTTATCCTTTAGTTAATTAGACCTTGTCCTCTAATTTTTTGCACAAGACCTCAATTCCATAGGCTAATGTCATATCTCAATTTAGGTGTACAATTTTTGTTTAAATGTGGGAGTCAGGGTACTTTTTCTATCATGACACATATCCATATCCCATGGTGTACTGTGTGTTTTGAAATAGTATTGAATTGATTAAGAATATTATGTCGTAATTCAAAGAATTATTGTCAAGTCATCAAAGTAGATGCCCCACTAACCCATGAAGTGAGTTTGTTGCAACAATATTTGCAATAAATATATGTAGTTGGTTGTCTTCTATTATTGTAATTGAGGTGTTTGTGAATCCCACAAATCATGGATGTTCTTCTTCAGATTGCCAAGATGTAAAGGTTTGATTTACCAATGAGTGTTGTTGCTCACATTGTAAGAAAAGCAAAGTTGAATCTAAGATGAGAAATCATGTCCCTTGAAGCCTGCAAAGCCTACCAGTAATGACCTTAAAATTTAATCTATGATGCTTATCTTTTCTTTAAATGTATATGAACTAAAAAATGACCCAAATAGAGCCCTTGACTGTGAAAATCAGTTGACATAGAGCTACCTATAAAAGAGAAATTACCACAAGCCCACAGTTTGTGTACATAAAATCAAATATTAGATGGCTATTTTGGGACTAAACCATAGCAATTGATTACTATACATTAAAGGAATGATAAAACAAATAAGATGTATATACCAAGAAAAATGAAATGTTCATTTATGACATATATGCAGAATAAACATTTTGATATAGTGTGAATGCCTTCTGATACAGATATCCTTTACAAGAAGACCAACCAATTCATGTGGGCTGGGATGAGGTTGTAATAGAAATTGCAATAGATATATTGATGGACCAAACCTCAAAAATGTACTATCCTCTCTAACCCTAGTTAGATTGTTTATTACCAAAATTTATAAATAATTATTTAGAGTTTTCTCAATCCAATATTTCTTACTAACTCTCAATGAGTCATTTATTAATATAATTGTACATTCTATCTCAAATGATCTAGTGGACACTTATTATCTCCATTAACATTAAAAGAGTTCAACCATACCAACTACACTTCATGCTAATTTCATTCATTAATATTAGTGGAGATCAACCATCCCTAATACTTATTTTCTACTACCATCAACCATCCCCACTTTTAAGTGTATTTGAGCATAAATAGTATTCATATGGGAACCATTCTATTCCAATTTTATCCTAGTTCGTTGTTGTGTTACTTCACTTAATATTTTCAAATATAGCCTATATTTCTACTCAGAGAATTTTCCAAACCTAGGAATAAGTTACAATGTGCTCAGTTGTAAAGTCTTATAAATTTAGAACTATACTAACAAGGAGGCACATTAACCAAGATTAAATATAGTTTGGGTCAGAGTAGTAATCCATAGAAAGAAGGAAGAATCTTATAGAAATCAAGAAATCCTAGGCTAGAAAGTAGGTTTTACTTTGTATATTACTACTCCTTAGAATAGAATTTTCCATTAGAATCCTCTCTAATGCAAAATCACTTCAAGGGGAAGCTTTGAACATTTCTTTGTAGGAGCAATGTGTAATTTATATTATTGATGTATTCACTAACTACAAAATGATCACTTCAGTATGATTCTTTCTTTTCTTATTTGTTTAAACATTTGATATGTGAGGTTTAGCTTGTTTTTTTTGCACCAACCTCCACAAGTGAGTATAACATGTAAAAACATTGTTCTGCATTCTGGATGAAATAGGTTTGGTATCCAACTATTAGTAATTACTATAAGATATTATGTAATCCTTTTAATACATGCACCCTCAATATAGGAATCAAATTTGATAGAAAAATTATCATGAAAAAAGAACATCAGCTTCGTAACTTCTGTATATATAGTATTATTACAAACATTACAGAATACATAACATGTAAGGTCTTTGTTCTTATGCTAAAGTAAAAAAAACTAGAATAATATTCAAAACATGACAAGAGTACGCTTCTTTTTAACCAACTTTATACATTGCAAAAATGATCTACTAGATCAGGCGAAAATGCTATCACAGGTTACTATTTTTTCTTTTAGATTCTGGTTTCATTTTAAGCCAATGGAGTACGAGATCCACTAACAAAAAATTGAAAGGTCATTCTTGTAGATCCAAAAATTCCAATTTTTCAATGGGTCATGTTTGGGTATACCAAACAGTGATATATATTATTGGATGCCTTTATCAAAACATAACATCATGGTCATTTTATATGTTTCCAAATTTTCTTGTGCAATACATAGTCAAAATCCAATAAATATAAAAATTGTACGAAAATGAGATGTCTATCTAGATCCCTTATAAAAACAACATTTGTATTTTACACGACATACTTCTTCCATACCTAGACAAGGTTAGATGGATTGAACAATTCATTGAATATAATAGAGCTTCTTTCTTTCGTATCCTATCAAATATTTTTGGTAGGAGGATAATAATCATGAGAAATCCTCTCTAATCACTTCCCTTAGTAGGGGCACATTATTCAATGTCTTTATTTTTTTTCAATATTCATGAGAAATCCTCTCTAATCACTTCCCTTAGTAGGGGCACATTATTTGTATAAGCAGGAAGAGTTCATTCATCTTATTATCGATCCTAACTGACTTGGTACTCAAACATATTTTTTCATATTTAAATCAAAAGAAAACCATGCAAACACTTAAATTTTGCCAAATGATTTTTAATTTTCTTGTGTAATTGAGTTTTAAAACAAGAAATCTTGCATTTGTAACAGAAGTGATGATGTTGGTCTGCCTGGAGTTAATGGTTTTTCCACAGAAGAATGACAAATGCTAATAATTGTAGTAGAACTGGTAGCAAATCCTTCAATTATTTTTCATGGACGAGCCAATATTGAGACTGGATCCAGGACCTCATGCAATTATTATGCAAATAATTTGTGATGCCGTGGATACAAGACGAACTGTTGTGTGCACTATTCATCAACCTAGTATTGACATATTTGAACCCTCCGATGAGGACTTTCTCATAACCCCAATGCATTTACTAGTACTATTGGTGCCAGTACATGTGTAGGTGCTAAGAATATGAATTTGAATGACATTTCAGTTAGTAGTGATGAAGTGTGGAGGACAAATGATATATGTTGGACCTGTAGGCCATCATTCACAATATCTAATCAACTATTTTGAGGCTATTGAAGACATTCCCAAAATCACACCAGGTTACAATCGAGTGACAAGGATTCTTGACTCAAGTTCCATTGGAGCTGAACTATGTCTTGGGGTTGATTTTACAGACATCTACCAGAATTCATCTCTCTATCAGTAAGTGGTTATTGAGTTAATATTAGAAAGATCACCATACAATTTCTTTGGTTATGTCAATAGGCCTAAATTATTTACATAATGGCTACTCTCAATTTTTTTGTATCCTTCATTCCTTCTCCCAATAGCAATATTCTTTAGTTTGGCACATACATGTAGGATGCTAAAAAAAATTGTGGAATTTGGCTTTAAATCTGCCAATTACATTTGCTTGGCAGTTTGTAAATTCTTTTCAAAAAATACATTTATTACACAGCCTGTAATCAAGCTATTAACGAGAACACATATCTTTGAGGCATTCTGTCAAACAGCTCACATGCATTTTCTATGCTTCCACATTTTGCATACATGTCTACCATGGCTGTTATAACTACAACATCTAAAAAAAATCTTGTTATCTTTAATACTTTTATGGATGTCCATAACCTGTTCCAAAGATACCATTCTGGCACAAGATGGGTGTACGTTGGAGTACATGATTTTTTAAGGAGACAAATCGCATCCACAGACAGAGGAGATCTTTGAAAATTTGGAAAATATAGGGGAAGGTTCAAGGAGAAGTAAATATTTTCATAGAGTTGTTTGGAGATAGCCTCTTGGAGAGGGGGGCCTTTGAGCCACTTCATAGTATCCCAAAATTCATTCTCATCCTTTATAATTAGTCTAGTAGAGGGAGTTGTGAAATTATTTCTAAGCGTTGTATACATTCTGAACTGAGATTGAGACAACTTATAGAAATATTTACGGTTTTTCTATTCCATCCACTTCCCAAATATGTAAAAGATATGAAATATTTTAATTCCTTTCTGAAACCAAAAGAGGGTAGAGCAACCTCTTATCAAGGCAACGATCTTGTCTGTATTATAGATTCGACAAAATCAATTTGTAGGCTTGGCACCTAATGTGTGATGCCCGCTAAAATAGCCCACCTGAGACCCAAGAAACAACCTAGGGTTAGGAAAGTTATGGAATAATTTTTTTTGTTTAGAAGTGTCTACAACCAGGTTGTAAGACAAAAGTTGTCACTAACAGGTTCTGGAACAAGTCTAAATTACACTAGAACATACTATTCTTTTATTAGCAATTATCCTAGGTCACAAGGTCCAAATTTTAGGGTTAGAAGTTTCAGTTAGGTTCAGGGATAAATTAACACCATACCCACTCTCTAACAGGCTCAGAGTTTCAACTTGATTTTTCTCACACTAAATGCATTCAAAATTTCCCTAAATCATTCTCATTGGATAGGAAATTTTCTCACCTTTCCGATGATATAAAGAAGTCCTCCTAACCTTGTAAAACTCTTGTTAGGGGCCGGCAGGCCCTGGGGTGAAAATTTTCCCAAAATGGACACGTGTCATGCGGGGGTGAAAAGAAATTTTTCGGGTTGGTGGGTCATGGGGCGATGTTTTAAATTTTTCCCCACGTGGGGGAAAAGTTCACATTTCACCTGCGCCTCTGTGGGTCCTCCAAGGACACGTGTCGGGCTCTAAGCCAAGGCGGGGAGAGGATGAGGGAAGGGCAGGGCGGCGGAGGTGTTTAGGAAATTTTTCCCAAGGGGAGGGGAAAGGGATAGGTTTGACATGTGGGCCTGCATGTCCATGGAAGGGACTTATCCAAGGAAAGGCAGGAGTGCACGGCCACGGGAAAGTTAAGAAAAAATTTCCAAACAGAATTTCAAAAAAGATAAGGTTGCGAGGGTTTCCCCCCTCAGCTGTCACCCCATGCTGCCACGTGGTAGTCTCTGGTAGGCTACAAGCCGGTGGGGAATTTTTTTTAAAAAATAATTTCCCCAAAAAAAAATTCAAAATTTCTTTTTTTTTGTTTTCAAATAGAAAATTTCAGGTCATGGGCCCATTTCCCAAAATTTTCCGCCTAGGGAAGGAAAACTTCAAAGGGCCATAACTTTTGCTAGAAAGCTCAATTTTGGGAAAACAAGGATTTTCTGGAAAGCTCTCGATGCCCTCTTTTCACAAAAAACATAAATTTTAGATTTTGATGAAGTTTAAGGGCTCAATTTTAAGAAAACATTCTACATGCTTTTAAAAAGCCAACTGGTAATTTTAACTTATAAAAATTATTCAATTTGGTCTCCTCCTTCACTCATCATGCCAAACAAACATGGAGGATTATTCTGAGAAGGGTTTAGGATGTTTTTTAAAGGTTATTTTTCTTAATTGATTTCAATTTGAATTTTTCCAATAATTGACAGAAACAAAGGATTGTAAAATAACTGTGAACGGTTTGGGCACAATTTTGCAATGTTTTAAATTTTTTCCTTAAGTTTTTTTAGTCAAAATGAGTTCATTGATATTATAACATGCTAGATTTCAATATTTCAATGTTGATTATTAATTGCAGGTTCAAACTGTGCATTTTAATCAAATTATTTTCTAGTTTTAAACTTACAATGACAGGGATCAATTCTTGAGGGATCTATTTATCAATTTCATCATTCAATTATGGGAATTCAATTCTCATCTAGTCTAATATATTCAGTTGTTTTAATTAAAACATTCTAAATCAAAATGCAATATTGAATTCAATTTTTTTATACATTTCCAAAAGAGACAGAAGACTGTATTACTCTCACATACATTTCTTCCTTTCAAACCAGACATTCCAAAACATTGATACAATCATATTTGACTTAACAATATAGTTTGGAAAGAACATTTCATTCATTAATAGATTTCCACAGACATTTTTTTTACAATTCCTTTCTTTATTTCCTTCCAAAATCATTTATCGATTACACAGCAAAGTGTTGCATTTTCTTCCACATTCTTTCAAGCAAAACAAAGTCTATAAATTTTTCACATTTCAAATTTACAACTTTCATGTCTTTCTTTCAAAATCCATAAGCAAAGTACATCTCCTTCACAATTAGAATTGCAGCTTTCATATCCAAATACAAACATCTTTCCTTCACAAAAATATTACAATTTCATCCACTTTAAAGTGGGAAAGGTTACAATAAAATATGTTTCACAAGGGACTGTCAAACTGAATTTTCCTCTGCTCCAGAACAACAACATGTAAGTTCACTTTTCTTCCAATTTGATCACAACAAAAGTGGGGGAAAGGAAATGCTCTCCACCCAACCAAGACATCCAATGAAAGGAGAATCCATCCTTCATCATTGGCCCCCCGAGCCCCAACCACAATGCAATAAAAAATGTATATCAAAACATGGAAACAACAGGCTTCCACAACACACAACATTCTTTCAACATGCACATTTTAATAAAAACATGATTCAACAAAAAAATATTTTACAACTGCATTGAGTATCCACCTGTAACAAACCACCAATAACATTCACCACACATATCCTTATGACCCCCACAATCCCTCCTTATTCCCCCCATAAAGTAAGAAATGAAAGATATTTCTTTTTCGTGGTGGATCCCAAACTCAAAATCCCTCCACAAGAATTCTAATGCCATTAGAATTTCCTTATGCACCCAACATGAAATCCCCATAGCCTTCTCCTACACCATTCCTACGGTAGTCTACCTAAATAACCAACAAATACACAACACATTTCATTCACACAAAAACAAAAAGAATCAACAACATAAAAGAAGAGCTAAGCTCCTACCTCTCCATGGTAGCTTTTGTTTCTAAAAAGTAAGGCTTCAATGCCAACATACATTCCCAAATTCAGCAATGCCAAAGTATGAAAATAACTCCAATCTCCTCCAAAGTCAACAAGAGCTCCAATTAGAAGAAATGTGCCCTCAAAAAGAAGTATGCAAAAGTTCAACAACCCAAAACAAGGCAACGAGTTTGAATTTTATAGAAGAGGGAAAGGAAGAGGATGAGGTGGATTCATGTAGGATGCCACTTCACACATCTTCCATTCCAACACAAAGGTCAAATTCCATTCTCCAAAGCACAATAAAGAGGTGGGTACAAAATATGACAATTTACTTGCACACTCCAAACAACCCACACCCCAAAGGATTGAATTAAATAAAATGTAAGAAGAGTGCAATAAAAACATGCAACATGACTAATACAAATGCATTAAAAGGGTCTCAAATCAACCCTCCAACCATAGGTATGGTTGGTAAATAAACTTAAGAGGTATGGGAAAAGTTTTACTTATCCCACAAGCCTCCAAAAATAGCCTCCAAGGACAAATTCGAATTTCCAAGGAGGTGGAGTGTTTCATACTCCAAAATATGACTTACACAACTCTTACACATCACTTACATATTAAATAGAAAATCCATCAACTTCTATAATTACTTTCCCATATCCCAATTTGATTTATTTATTTATTATTATTTTTTAAAAACAATATGATTACTCACATTAATTCTCCACAATTACTTAATTAAAAGAAAGGGACACATCACTAATAAAACACAAACAATAAAACAAGGAACCACATTAATAAAATACACAAAACCCATGGTCACATATAAAGGTTATCCCCCCATGGAAACCCCTAACAAAATACAACACACATATAAAAAAACATGTTGCCATAGTGATCTTGTTGAATTCATCTAGAATTCCAAAGTGGTTGGTCTCCAATCCCCCAATGTTTGTTTTGATATTTTAACCTGCAAAATATAAATACCTCCTTCGGCCTTGTGGCCATATCAGAACATCCAACATGATATAAATAAAATCACAAAATCATCTATACATATGAATCACAACAACATCAAGGCAATTAACAATATCACTTACAATCTATATCCACAACTATATCATCATCATATAATGTCCATTTCTAAGTCTACTCACAATATCCAAAAATCACATGCCTGAACAACATTTATAATATATCCATGATCAAATATCTAACATCATACTAAATGAAAACTATAATAATGTCCATAATGTAATCAACAATATCAAAATCAGTATCAAAAGGTGTCAAAGGGAAGTGGGCACTACATCCCCGTCCATTTAGACTTGACTTCCCTCTTGGAAGTCACTAGAAAAAATGTGGAAACTGAACTTATAATAAGGTAGCATCCTCCCATGTAGCTGCAGTCTCATCATTTATGTCCCCACTGCACCCAAACTTGATCAACCTCTCTGCCTTGAAGACCCAGGGTCCTACGATCTAGGATATGAATGGGCTCCACCATTACCTACCCCTAATCCTACACCTGCAATGATGTCCAATCCAGTACATGAGAAGGATCTGCAATATATCTTCTAAGAACTGAAACATGAAAAACAACATGTATGCAAGACAAGTTGGGTGGTAATTCTAGACGGTAGGCCAAAGGGCTGATACGCTCCAAGATCTCAAAAGGACCAACAAATCTAGGAGTTAACTTAAAAAACTTTTCCATAATGGATAGGGCTCTTTTGTGACCTAACATGAAGGAAAACCTTGATGCCCACATCAAAACTACGGTCGATCCTATGTTGATTTGCATACTTCTTCTACCTGTCTTGTGCCTCTTGCAATATCTACCTGATCAATACCACCTACTACTCCATGTACTGTAGAAGATCTGGTCCAAGAGATACTCTGTCCTCTAACTTATCCCAGCTAAGAGGTTTCCTGTACTCTCTACCAAATAAATCCTGAAAAGGAGCCATGCATAGTAGTCCAGAAATGGGAACTGTACAAAGGATTGCGGTCATAAATGATCTTCCACAGAATCCCGTACAACCTGACAATCTCATCCAAATATACCCTTTCCACTTCTCTAGCTGTATAAGTGGTCTTTACCAGAGAAAAGTGAGCCACTTTTGTCAATTTATCAACTGTGACCATAATGGTGTCGTGGTGATATCTCGACATCGGTAGCCCAACAATGAAATCCATGGAAATGGTGTCCCACTTCCATTCCGGTATAGCATGAGGATAAAGAAGGCTAGCTGGATGTTGATTCTAGGCCTTAACTCTCTGGCACTCTAAACATCATGACAAAAACTGGGCCACGTCTCTACGAAGTCCTCTTCAATGATACAACTGTCTCAATGTGGCGTGCATCTTCTTCACCCTAGGATGGGCTGAATAGGGTGCATGATATGCCTCTGCAAAGATGTCCTACTTCAAGCCTCCATCTCTAGGAAAATAAATCTAGCCTCTATGTCTAATAATACCATCCATCTCTAAGGAAAAACCATCAAACATCCCCTCAAGGGGTCTCTCAGATTTGATATCTACTTGAACTCTAATGTAGAAGCTATCAAGAGGAAGTTGCTGAAGAATCCTGCTCCTTAAATCTGTGCTCACTGAAGTGGCCATAGCCACATGTCTCCATCTATTGAGAGCATCTGCTACCACATTCTCCTTCCCCTTCACATGTTTGATCTCCATATCATACTCACAAAGCAACTCCATCCAATGCCGCTGACGAGAATTGAGATTAGGCTACGTGAAGAGGTGGCAAAGACTCAAGTGATATATCCTGAGTGTAAATCTATGACCAATAATAAAATGCATCCATCGAACCAAAGCATGCACAACTACCATAAGCTCAAGATCATGAGTTGGATAATTGAGCTCATAATCCTTGAGTTTGTGAGACACAAAAGCCACTACTCTACCGTCTTGCATCAACACACCTCCAAGTCTTGCTAAAGAAGCATCCGTGCAAATGAAAAACTCACCATGTGGATCCATAATTGCAAGAATAGGTGTTGTAGTGAGGAATTCCTTTAGTGTCCTAAAGGCTTGCTCACATCCATCTGATCAAACAACTTCTTCCCTTTCCTTTGAAGTAAATTGATATGGTGAGCAATCCGAGAGAAGTCATAAACAAATCTCTTGTAGTAACTTGATTATCCCATGAAGTTTCACACCTCCATCACCATAGTGGGTGCTGGCCAATCCATAATGCCTCTAATCTTGGAAGGATCAATGGTGATAAATTCCCTAGAAATGATATGACCCAAGTACTACACCTCTTTCTGAAAGAAATCACACTTCTCTAAGTTCCTGTAAAGTTGTTGCTCACGAAAACATTGAAGAACCTGGCGAAGGTACCCCTCATGCTCCTCATGTGTACGTGAGTAAATCAAAATGTCATTAAGGAAGATGAGCACAAATCAATCTAAAAAGGTCTTGAATACCCCATTCATCAAACTCATAAATACTGCGGGGGCATTAGTCAAACCAAAAGGCACCATTATAAACTCATAGTGGCCATATCTCGTACGAAAAGTGGTCTTATGAATGTCCACCTTTGAAATCCTCAGTTGATGATAGCCTAACTTAAGATCAATCATAGATAAAACTATGGCTCCCTTCATCTGATCAAACAAATCATCAATATGTGGAAGGGGATAAATATTCTTGATCGTTACCTTGTTCAGCTGGCGGTAATCAATACACAACCGCAAGGATCCATACTTCTTCTTCACAAAGATCATCGGTGCACCCCAAGGGGATACACTAGGATGGATAAGGCCTTTCTCCAAAATTCCCTCATGCTACAACTTGAGGTTGTAGAGCTCTGGGTTGGTCATCCGATAAGGTGCCTGTGAGATAGGCTTTGCTCCAAGAACTAGATCTATATGAAAATCAATCTCATGTGGGGGTGGTAACCCTGGTAGCTCCCCTAGAAAGACATCAGCATACTCTCTCAAAATGGGGTGATCATATAGCGATGGTCCACTAGACCCATCCTCTAATATGTCACTAACTATAACAGCATACATCTGACAACCCCATCATACACACCCCTTAAGCTACATAGTGGAGATGGTGCAAATATAAATGGGTCTCTTGACTCCAGAAATCATCGACTCCACTCTCAAATCATCTGCACAAGATATATTCTTGTGGTAGCAATCCATCCTAGCTCTGTGTGTAGATAACCAATCCATACCCAAATGACTCCATACGAGCCCAAAAGATGGATACGAAAATCTGAGGTAGTGGTGAAAGGTCCCAAATCTACTACACACTCCTTAACTAAGGAGTCTATAGAGATCTTGGCTCTAGAAGCCATCTTGACATCCCAACTATGACCCTACCTAGCTGCCACCATCCTGCATCACTCTACTAAAGATGGTGTAATGAAAGAATCAGAAGAACCAAAATCAAAAAATACAGAGGTAGGAATACCACCAATGCCACTTGTAGTCTTAATGACTGTGCTTTGATGCTCGGCTTGGTGGTTCTCAACTGCTACATAAATCATGTGGTTATGTCCCATGTCACCAACAGTTGGGTCTGAGATTTGTGTCTTACCCTTTTTATTAGGGTTCTGTGGACAGTCTCTCAAAAAATGTCCAGTAACTCCACAACCAAAACATCCTCCTGATCCTCCTTAATGAGTAACACCTCTAGTAGGTGCCCGAGAAGTCTATAGTGTGGATCCTGATGATCTGGTTGTAGTCTGATGAGGTCTTTGCTAGTGAGCTCTCGTTGACTGAGCTCTAGGTCTGCCCTGTGTCTTGATGAGACCCCTAGGAGGAGGCCCCATACTCTGAACTCTCTATGCATCGACTCTCTGTGGAGGATTTATGAGGTGGGCAGGACTACTACTACTGTTGTGGTCTAAATGATGACTATGTTAAACCCTGTCCACCATAAGGAAGGGGTACTGACCCCCTCGATTTGTTGTCCTGCATCTACTATATGCGGCTCTGGACTTGGTCTCTAACCTAGTGGGTCTTTCCCCGAGTCTCCTCTGCTATATATGCCTTCTCAATGGCCTCAGCTAATGTCTGTGGACAATGGATCCACACTACACTTCCAATGTCTAAATTCAGGCCCCGAATGAACCTTTAGATCCATGCCTGCTCATCTTGCATGTACTCAACATACTGGAGTATGTCCAAAAACCTAATCTCATACTCTGCTATTGAAAGAGATGCCTGTCGGAGGTCATGAAACTCATCTATCCGCTACTGTATGAATCTTCGTGACAAATATCTACTCCTGAATCTCTCCTCAAATAGATCCTAGGTCACTATATTAGAATCAACATGGAGCTTCTACTCCTGTGTCTTCCACCATACTCCTGCTCCATCCTTCAGTAGATCGATCACAACACGAGCTTTCGTGTTGCTAAAACAAGGACAAAACTTGAAGCAACCACTCAAGATCACTAGCTAGGCCTCTTCCTGAAATCCACTTGTTTCACCTGAGTAATGTGATGGTCAAAGCTTTGGGATCCCTGATAGCCTCCAAGTCTCTTTACACACTCATCCCTAAGCCTAGGGCTCTAAGACCTCTCTTTATGCTCTAAAACTCTGTCAACTTGTCCCCTCTATGGTGACTATACTTTGGCTGACTCCACATGGGAGTTCTCTCCTCTATGCTCCTCATTGGGTTGAGGAGATACCTAACCCTCAATGGAAGGGGCTCTGTCATGGCTGACTACATGTCATCCTCCTAATCCTCTGCTAAAGTGGCATTAACATCCTGATGAGTTCACAAAATCTGGGGTAGGATGGCTGTTACACCCTGATCTGGTGGTGGTGGTGGTGGTAAGTCTGAGTCTATGTGAAAATTTCCCTCACCTCATCTGCGCCCCCTGCATAGACCAAAGTGAGAGTTAGTTCATTTTTTTTCTAAGTTTTATTCAATTTCCATGTTTACTAAAAATATGCAATTTATATGCTAAGTTGTTTTCTAGATTTAAAAGTGTGCTAGCTTTAAGTTTCATGTCTCAAGTTTTCTAGTGTTCCCAATGGTCCAAGATTTTGAACCACTACTCTGATACCAAGTGTGATGCCCACTAAAACAACCCACTTGAGACCTAAGAAACAACCTAGGATTAGTTAGGAAAATTATGGAATAATTATTTTTTATTAGAAGTGTCCACAACCAGGTTGCAAGGCAATAGTTGTCACTAATAGGTTTCAGAACAATTTTAATCTACTATAACATACTTTTATTTTATTAACAATTATCATAGGTAACAAGGTCCAAGTTTTAGGGTTAGAAGTTTCAGTTAGGTTCAGGGGGGTAAATTAACACCATATCCACTCTCTAACATGCTCAGAGTTTCAACTTGATTTTTCTCACACTTAACACATTCAAAATTTCCCTAAATCATTCCCATTGGATAGGAAATTTTCTCACCTTTCTGATGATATAAATAAGTCCTCCTAACTCCTTGTAAACTCCAATTATGGGCTGGCAAGCCTTGGGGTGAAAATTTTCCCCCAAGGGTGGGCATGCGGGCCCAAGGATGAAAATTTACCCAAAGGGGTGGGTTGGCGGGTCACAGGGTGACTTTGTTAAATTTTCTTGCGCAGGGGGAGAAAATTTCAATTTACATCCGTGCCTCCACTATACCGCCAGGGACACGCGTCGAGCTCTAAGCCATCGTCGGGAGAAAAAGAGGGAAGGGTGTGGCGGTGGAGGTATTGGGGAAAATTTCACCAAAGGGAGGAAATAAGGAGAAGTTTGAAATGTGGGTCCACATGTCCGCAGAGTTGACCTCACCAAGGTGAGGGCGGGAGTGCGGCGCCGCGAGGGTTCTTTTAAAAAATTTCCAAATAACAAAATTTCAAAAGAGACAAAGTTTGTGAGGGTTCTGCCCCTCTATCGTACCACATGGCAGCAGGAGAAATTTTAAAAAATTTCCCCAAAAAAAATTCAATTTTTTTTTCTAAGTTTCCTAAGGGAAACTTTTGGGCCATGTGCCCTCCAGGGAAAATTTTCCCAAATTTTCCCGCCAAGGAAGGAAAACTTCATAGGGCCATAAATTTTGCTAGGAAGCTCATTTTTGAGAAAACGAGGACTTTCTGGAAAGCTCTCAACACCCTCTTTGTACAGGAATCATAAATTTTAGATTTTATGAAATTTTAAGGGGTCAATTTCATGAAAACGTTATGCAGAATTTCAAAAAGCCAACTGGTAAAATTTAACTAATAAAATTTATTCAATTTGGTCTTCTCCTTCATTCCACATGCCAAACAGACATGGAGAATTGTTATAGGATCAATTTTGGGATATATTGTAAGGGTTAATTTGTTGAATTGGTTTGCATTTTGAATTGTCCAACATTTGATAGAAAGAAGACTGCAAAATTTGCCTTTGTTTAATTGAAAGTTTTCTTAAATGATTTCCTTAAGAGTTTTTAGTCTGTTTGGGGTCATTTTGGTCATTACTAACATTCTAGATTTCAATATTGCATTTGTTTTTTATCTAATTTGTAGGGTTCAAACTGTGAACATTTTGATTAAGGATTATTTTACAGTTTTAAGTATGTACAGTGACAAGGATCAAATCTTGAGGGAACTATATATCATTTCATCATTCAAGTAAGAGATTCATTTCTCATCTAGTCTAATATATTGCCATTGTTTCAATCAAAACATTCTAATTCATTCCATGCAATAGCCTTAAATGTTTTTCCTTCTTCAATCAAACATTTCCAAAATGAGACATGCAGACTATTTCTATCCTTTCCAAAATACATATATTTTCAAACCAGAGATTCTAAGACATTAATACAATTATCTTAACTTCGCAATGCAGTTTGGAAAGAACATTTCATTCATTAATCCACTTTCCAAACATTTTGTTTCCAATCTCCAATCTTGATGTCCCAATTCCAAAATCATTTATCGAATGCATATGAAGAAGGGTATTGCATTTTCTTCAACATTGACTTCAATTATACAACTTTACAGTCTTTCAATGTTGTGACATGTCAAATAATACAACTTTCTATTTCTTTCTTTCCAATGAACAAACAAAGTATAAATATCTTTCACATTTCGAATATACAGCTTTCATAACCAATTACAAACATCTTTTCTTCATAAAATACATTACAATTTTATCCACTTCCAAGTGGGAAAGGTTATAAAAGAATTCTCTTTCACAAGGGATTGTCAAGTGTCTTTCTCCTCTGCTCTAGGACAGCAACATGCAAGTTCCATTTTTCTTCCAATTTGATCACAACAAAAGTGGGAGAAAGGAAACGCTCTCCACCCAACCAAGACATCCAATGAAAGGAGAAGCCATCCTTCATCATTGGCCCTCGAGCCCTAACCACAATGCAATAAAAAATGTATTTCAACCCATGACAACAACAGGATTCCAGAAACACAAAATTCTTTCAACATGCACATTTTAATAAAAACATGCTTCAACAAAAAAATAGTTTATAACTGCATTGAAAACATTAATACAAAACTTGGGGTTCTTCATTACAAGCCAAAGGAGCAAGGACTATGGGGGAAGCTACTTATGCCTCCCAATGGGAATTAGGTATCCATCTATAACAAACCGTCAATAAAATTCACCACACATATCCTTATGCCCCCCACAATCCCTCCTTATGCCCCCCATAAAGTAAGAAATGCAAGCTATTTCTTTTCCCTGGTGGATCCCAAACCCAAAATCCCTCCACAAGAATTCTAATACCACTAGAATTTCCTTAGGCCCCCAACATGAACTCCCCATAGCCTTCTCCTACACCATTCATATGGCAGTCTACCCAAACAGCCAACAAATGCACAACACATTCCATTCAAATAAACAAAAAAAGAAATAACAACATAAAAGAAGAGCTAAGCTCCTACCTCTCCATGGTATCTTTTGTTTCTAAACAGTAAGGCTTCAATGCCAACATACATTCCCAAATTCAGCAATGCCAAAGTATGAAAATAACTCCAAATCTCCTCCAAAGTCAATAAGAGCTCCAAACAACAAGAAATGTGCCCTCAAAAAGAAGTATGCAAAAGTTCAACAACCCAAAACAAGGCAACGAGTTTGAATTTTATAGAAGAGGGAAAGGAAGAGGATGAGGTGGATTCATGTAGGATGCCACTTCACACATCTTCCATTCCAACACAAAGGTCAAAATTCCATTCTCCAAAGCACAATAAAGAGGTGGGTGACAAATATGACAAATTACTTGCACACTCCAAACAACCCACACCCCAAAGGATTGAATTCAATAAAATGTAAGAAGAGTGCAATAAAAAACATGCAACATGACTAATAAAAATGCATTAAAAAGGGTCTAAAAGTCAACCCTCCAACCATAGGTATGGTTGGTAAATAAACTTAAGAGGTATGGGAAAAGTTTTACTTATCCCACAAGCCTCCAAAAATAGCCTCCAAGGACAAATTCGAATTTCCAAGGAGGTGGAGTGTTTCATACTCCAAAATATGACTTACACATCACTTACATATTAAATAGAAAATCCATCAACTTCTATAATTACTTTCCCGTATCCCAATTTGATTTATTTATTTATTATTTTTTTTAAAAAACAATATGATTACTCACATTAATTCTCCATAATTACTTAATTAAAAGAAAGGGACACATCATTAATAAAATACACACAACAATAATAACAAGGAACCACATTAATAAAATACACAAAACCCATTGGTCACATATCAAAGGTTATTCCCCCCATGGAAACCCCTAACAAAATACAATACACATATAAAAAAACATGTTGCCATGGTGACCTTGTTGAATTCATCTAGAATTCCAAAGTGGTTGGTCTCCAATCCCCCAATGTTTGTTTTGATATTTTAACCTGCAAAATATAAATACCTCCTTCGGCCTTGTGGCCATATCAGAACATCCAACATGAATATAAATATAAATCTCAAAATCATCTATACATAATGAATCACAACAACATCAAGGCAATTAACAATATCATCTTACAATCTATATCCACAAATATATCATCATCATATACATGTCCATTTTTCTAAGTCTACTCACAATATACAAAAATCACATGTCCGAAACAACATTCACGATATATCCATGTCAAATATTATATCATCATCCACATATGAAGTGTCTCTAATAATCATCATGCATCATAACCAAATCAAGGTCAACAATAATCCATGATCAAATATCTAACATCATACTAAATCAAAATCATAATAATGTCCATAATGTAATCAACAGTATCAAGATCAGTATCAAAAGGTGTCAAAGGGAAGTGGGCACTACATCATGTCAAAGTAAGATAAGATAGGTTACCTGGCTTGTTCATTGCAGGCCTTCCAAATCAATTGAAAAATAAGGACCAATGAGGAGAAAAAATAACGCCACCAATCAGTAAGTCTAAACAAATTTTGTGAGACATTAGGAATTCCAAAATAGGCCTACAAGTAAAACCATCAAATTCTTTTGGAAAATTAGAAGGCTTAAGCCAAATCAAAAGAATTCCCAAAGTCTACAAAGAAAGAAATGACTTTGTAAGACTCCTGACAAGTTTCCTATGGCCGAAATTATAAAAAACGTCCTCAATAGTTTGGAAATCTCTCCTAGAGTACCTGCCCCCTTGCTACATGATTACCAATCTCCAAATACACAAACAAATTTCAGGTCCTGTGTAGTGGCATAGATTTTTGTAATTGTATGCCCAATCATGATTATTCCAATATGTGTTATTTACACGCAGGATTGACTTGCACTATGCAATCAAAAATTTTTGCAATGAAACCAACCTTGTTTGACCCTTGCTGCACTCATTTTTTTGTCATATATATATGTAAGTGGTACATCAACCACATGTCTGCACATTACAAAAATAAAATTGGTTTCATGTTTCCATGAGTTTTTTAGCATCGTATTCTTCTTAGCCATCGAAAAACATACAAGACAAGGCATTCAAAAAAACCATACTAGACAGTGCATTCAATAACACATAGCACACCTAAAAAAACTATGTACACAGTGTTCCAACGTCAACATCTTTGCTGCTAGAAATCTTGGGAAAGTCTCTATGTCATCCAACTTTTTAAATGGTCGGCATTAATAATCTTCAATGGGTTGTTGTGTTAACTGCATTCTTAAAAGGTTGTCTGTCATCAATTAATTGATGTCATAAACCAGTGTATTTCTGTGCCATGTATGCATGTTTCACATCAAACATTAATGCATGATGCTTCTTGTCTTAGTTCCTCATTGTGTTTTGGGAATCTTGAAGGTTCATCATTGGGGAAATTAAATAATTTATGGAAGGAGAGGATATCACTTCTATTTTCTCCTAAGAAATGTTATGTTTGGAGGTTACATGGGAACACAGTGATCAATATTCAAACTAGCTTAGGAAAGAAGGGGATTTGTTGATAACTCAGTATCATGCAGAATCATTTACTAGTTACTTATACAGATGTTGTTTGGTACGGTTTTGTTTGAAATTTCATTTTTATCATTAACTTGTCACCTCTTTTCCTTCAATATAATATTTTACAAAAAAAAAATCCCTCCCCTTTTACCTTTACACTGAATGTAAATTATATGGTTTCTCTGGTATGATAGTTGTTGCAGGAACTTTAGAGCTCTAGAGAAAACTGTTTATGGCCACACCATATTTTTTGTGTGAAGACTATTGGGGCTCTGTGCTAGTTTGCTTATCACTACTTATGATCAGGGGTTGCATTTTGACTAGTTGAAGCTGTCAATGTCTAATCTACCTTCCATCAAATGTTTTGAAACATTTTTTTTTATTAGAAATCAGCTTGTGAATAAGATTAAGCCACACATGCCAATGGGGTTTGGGTGGATCGGTTAAGACAGACGGTTGTGTCCGGATCCACCCAGGTTAAAATCGTGCTAGGCACGATCCCTTTAGGGTGGTTATCGACTGGTGGTGGATGTTGCATCACCAGTGGTTACAACTGGCAGTTATTCTCGGCAGCAGATGGAACTTTGCATCATCGGCATTGGTGTTTGAGGTGGCTAGTGGCTCTAAAAATAATGGTGGTGGAAATTACATCATCAGTGCGGGCTCACTGGTTGCGGTTTGGGTTGGTCTAATTGTAATCTCTTGTCTCAAGACATTGGCTGTAATGGGTGGGGTCCCAGGAAACCCTCTAGTTCATAGATTTGTTTAAAAGTATTTATCTATCAAAAAAGTATTAAACCACACACCGGTTTTAGGATTGCTTGTATGTGAGTCTTTGAGACTTATACATGTCAAATTTAAAGGATAGATCGTTAGGTATTATGCACATTGCATTTTTCTCTTCAAGATCACGCTGTGGAAATTCATGCAACTAAAAGTATTGATGTTTATTGTTATTAAGCTCTTATAGTTATTTGATACAGATCATGTGTTGAGGAAACAAAGGCCCGGTACAAAAAGGCAACATTCAAACATGTTGATCTAGTAAGTTAATGCTTACAATTAGCTCTTATTTATATATGTTTTGAATCTGTCTGCATAAATTAATCTTACTCCAAAGTGTCTTGGTCCTAGGTTTGAATTTTCTAACATCATTTCTATTTACATGGTCTATTGACCATCTGTTGAATTCTTCAAAGATGATTTTGCAGAAGATAATGATGAATATGAAAAAAAGCTAAACATTATTTTTTTCAATCTAGCAACGTAAGTTTGGAACTCTATGCATTAGTGGGTTATCTTCTTTATGCTGCATTTTCTTGGAATTTGTTTCCTTAATTTATCCTTTGTCAGTTATTCAATCCTAAAGGTTATGTAGCTTTTTCAACACAAAATTAACACAAGTATATATTTATGCTTTCATTATAGTTATGGATACGGGGGAGCCCACAGATAATGCATCAAGATTCTATATGTGTGTCTGTGGTATTTATGTAAAAATTTATGATCACTTATATCTCATTTTGATCTACCATTAACTTATCATTGTTCATATTTGTTGGCATATCTAAGAAAGAGATTCGAGGCCTTTACTTCCAAAACTCATATATGATGTATTTGGTTTAGGAAATAGGAAATAAGAGCATTTTAATAAGGTTTCTTCCAAGGCATTTTCTATGTGTGCATGATTAGAGCATATCCTTACAAAGTGTAATGTCATGATAAAATGTACCAAGGATGTAGATATTCAGTGAACATGTTGTGAAAAATTTCTAGTAGGAACTATAGTGTTTTTTTATATAGTGAAATGGGCATGGTTTCTTTTCTAACTTAGTTTGCATACTTATGTTTTTTTTCTTTTAGATTGTGAAAGAGGTAGATGCAGCTTTAAGTGAGCAAGGTATTCTAGTTCATTTCCTTGATTGTTGTTGTTGAGTGTATATGGAGTATGACCATTAGTTCTAGATTATATTAAATACAGTGCAGATATAGACGATATGATTTGACTGACTTATTTGTTTACATAACTATTTCAGATATTATATTGGGAACCATTCTTTCCCCTAGTTCCCAAAGGGCCAGTGAGTGTAGGATGGTTGCTTTTAATGTTGGATTCCCAGGTGTTTATTTTAATACATAATGTATAAGTCAAATTTTTCATGAGATGTTTCAATTTCTTTGAAATCTATTTGCTTCTTCTTACTTTTTCATTTCCTTAGAGACTGTACATGTTTGGACTGTCAACAAAAAATGTTGTTTAGGCCTTCAAGCTGTTGCAGATCTTGTAGTTATAATTAAAGCTAGATTTTATGACATTGGTATGTAAATTTGATTTTCACCAGTTGGTTATGTAAATTTGATTTCCCCTGTTGAAACTAAGGTAGGAAACACTAGGTATTGTGTAATATATGAAGGTCTTGTACTTGGAATGATGTTTAATTAAAGACATTGACATGATCTATTGTTATGGTTCTTATTTTCACATTTAAGCTTATTGATCCTAAATATGGAGATGAAAAGTGTGTGACAATTTCTGTTGATGATGGTATTCATCCCAATGCATCTTTTTTTTATTTAGCAAAGCTTAGAGTTGTATTCAAGAAGGATGGTAGGACTATTGCTAGAATGTTTCTTTTCTAGTTTTCTTTTAAGGCTGATTATTAATTTTTTTGTTTGTATAGAAAGTGATAGACATTTTAGTAGATCGTACTTATTACATTTTATAATATTAGAGTATCTATCATTATACCCTATTGGATATTAATTTTATTTCTACATGCTACTTACACCACATTCTTGATGCAATCCTTATAGGAAATTCAATCCAAGTCAGTAACGGAGCTGGTGTTGTACTACTCATGAAGAGAGCTTCGGCTGTGTAGAATCCAATGCACCTTCGCTACTACCGATAGTAGAGAATTGTATTAAAGTTGAGACAATCAAAGCGAAGAAAATGAAGATGAGAGCTTCTAGCAGAGAGGCGGTTGCTCAAAATAAAAGTCAAGAAAAAGAATCTCAAAGTAGCACTAGGAAAGTAGACAGATCCTTTGTAGCTAGTGGTGGAGAGAAGGTGTTCATATTGTATAGGGCTAATGGCATTTAGGCACCCTTTTATATTTTATCATTGTATTTAAAGGGTTAATGGAATTTAGACACCCTTTTTTACTTTATCTTATTTGATATTAATAAAAAATTTGTTGACCCATTTGTTAGGCACAAGATTCAAATCAATTTGTTTTTAATTTATAATATTAATTATGAGCCCACTCTGACATCATAGACAATATGTAGCCGTTGATTGCACTATATCATATTTGGTTATTATTTTTTCTTTAAATTCATATTTTTCATTCTTTAAATTTGTATCGTCTCTAGACAGACGATAAAAATTGAAATTAATATTGTCTCTAGAGAGATAAAAAATTAGTATTTTATATTGTCTTTAAGGAGACAATAATGATAGTCTCTAGAGAGACAAAACTGATATTGTCTCTCGAGAGACAAAATATATATATATATCAATCCTTATTGTCTCTAGAGAGACAATAAATAGAGACAATATTAGAGACACCCACTTTGAGATAATAACAGAGACGATATACAACTTTTTTATTGTCTTTATTTGAGATAATTTAGTCAAAATTTGTCTCTATTAATGTCTCAAAACACCCCCCTTATAGTAGTGTACTCTAGGCCCGACCAACTCCATATCAAATCAGAATTTTCGAGCTTTCAGGGAACCGATGGCCTAATGGAACTTGTTCCCTCTGGGTCTCTAAAAGCTGAATTTTCTGCATAACATTGTCTCTAGTCCTTTTTCCATTTTTTAATTTTTCTAAGCCCTTAGGCCAAGTAGACCGTTGAAGAGCTAGGTGAAGGAGAGTATAGTGCCCCCAAAGCCAATTTTCTTCAATTTTATCCATTTTTTACCCATAATTGATTTAGTATTGAACTTGAAACAAGGGGAAATGCTGTCAAATGATCCAAGTGCCAAAAATCAACATGAATACCTAAATTTTTTGTAGATCCTCCATTAAGCTCCATCAATTATCCAAGTCCAATTTTTCCAAGTTGTCCATTTTTTCCAGGGGGTAAAAATGGATAACAGTTCGATTATAATATATAGAGGAATAATATTAATGTGTGCAATAATAAACTTTATTGTGTTTGATCTATTATGCAAAGAACTACCAAGATCTGCATTTGAGATGTGGATTGTTCGTTTGATTGGGTAAATACACGAAGTATTCATCATCCAAGTTATCTTCATGTTCAATAACATTACTTTGTTGTTGGGCTTTCTTCCTCAAGTTCCCCTTTTTCTTCCCTTTATTATTCCTTTGTTGTCCATGATGAGACCGTTATTTATTCGTCTTCTTTTTAATTGACGATCCTTTCTAGGATGTGTTATACCAATATTATTTCAACTCATGGCCATTCCTATCAAAAGAAATAATTTTTATGTTATTTCTCCCTCATTGATGATTCTACTTTTGGGAATTATTGGAAGATTGAAATTATCATTTCCATTTTTTATGAGAAGTGAGAGCTTGTTCTTATGGCTCTTCTTTCATATATCAAAGAAGCTCCATAGATATACTTGTTTGAATATTACACAAGTGAATGATGCGAGACGTGATTGTTCTAAGACAAATAATGCAAGCACCCAAGACTACAAATTACGAAAATAAAAGAGAGATAATTGCAATAACACATAAATAGCTCCTACTCAATACGATCAAATAAAATAATGCAAGATATGTACATATAGGAGGTGAATGTGTAACATCCTTCTAGAATCATGGAAATCTCCACCTAGAATATTGGAAACCAAACAGTTAGACTGGTGTAGTCAAGTAGTGACTACCACCTAGAATAGTGTAGTCAGGTGTACACCTAAGAAAGCATATCCCATAAGTGTAGGGAAACTCCAAGTGAGGTGGAATATCCCGAGTAGGATAATACAAATAAATCAGGGAAAATAAATCCTACACTAGCATCATATACAATGATTCCTCCTACTGTAACATATTCACCAACTTTTCAAAATTCATTTTTTGAGCTATTAGTCAATGTGGTCAGAAATATTCTATATTAAGGAGGTAACTCTCTCAAGATGATGGGTACAAGAGATTCATTTGTCACTTCCACTTCTAATGCCTTGAGTGATTCCCTCAGTGTCACAACATGCCATATAAATTTCTTGATATCTTCACGATTCTTCATTTTGAGGTAATGTAGCTGACTCTAGAGGTGTAAATTTCTGTTTCTTTTTTTTTCCTCAATTACAGTGCAGATTTTATCCCATTCTTCTTTCACCATTTTAGAATTGAAAATGTGGGGTTACACCTCATTTGGAACTACAAACAATATAATTAGCTTAGCCTTATGATTGGTCTTATCAAACTATCATTACACGGTAGAATTATTTCCTAGATCAACTCGAGTATTGTCCATAACACTACAGATGTCTTCGAACTCAAGTTGAGTCTGTATTTTTGTCTTCCATGTGGCATAATTATCGGCACACAGGAACTATAAGTTGGGAATAAAATTTTGGGATCATTTTATGGAATTTTGGTAGGTCAACAATCACTAGAATCCTATCTAAATGGTTTGTTAGTCCAAAATTTAATAAAATACACTGAAAAATGAATTATCTCCCTTTTCAGAAAAAATTATTTTGCAAGAAAAAAAAATTTCTTTGGGCATTGTGGCCTCTTACCCCTTACAAATAGTTTTTAAATTATTTTTCCACAATATTTTACAAAAATACACCAATTTGGGCTTCTGGGCCTCTTACAAGAACAATACAAATACTATTTGAATTTTTTGCACATCCAAAAATAATATTGTTTTTACCTTGAAATAAGTTTTCTAATTGGTATAGAATGTCTTTAAAAAGACTTAGCATGGGTTATATGTGGCAAGAGTCCTATATATTTGCCAGTGCTTCTAAGTCTTTTCAAGGCTTAGTTTACAAGTGGGCGGGAGGGCGCTTGAACCCTCTACCTTTTATGTTGTAATTCTTTGCAAAAATTTTGATATCACCATCATTTATTAGCCACTTAAACATTCAAATGCAGCTCATTTTATTTAAATATTCCAAAAAAGTGAATTCCCTAAAAAATAGTGTTTCCTACCTTGCATCTTTCACATGGAAACATGAGGACAATATGGATGTTTTTAGGCCTATATACTACCATGTAATGGTTTTCCTCCTTGTTGAGAGTGTTTTGAACTTCACATGGATTTATCACAAGATTTCAACCTCCAATAGTGGAATTGAATCTTCCCTTCATATTTTCCTTGGATGTCTCTATAATATGCATGTGTAGGCTATATTATGTTGTGCCTCTATTATATTTTTGTTGTTTAAAATGCTTATGGTTTTTACCACTTATTTGTATGTCAATTTAGATATCTCCTCATATACCAAAAGCATGTACACAAGTATTTGTGCTCTGCAGGTTTTGTTATATTGTCTCCCATGTTTGGTTAGAGGTCTGAACCACTTCAAAAAACCATCCGAAAGGATTTTAATTCTCATGTAATTCCATTGATATTTATGAAGGGGTTGTTTTGAGTGTCATGTATGTGGTGTATGGTCATTGATTGTCAAATTTGTGCCTCATATTTGATACCTTGTGAATTTTACAGGTTTTGATTGATCTTCCAACCCCACTTTCTCTGTTAAATGCCAAGTATAAGAGTGTTGCAAAATTTATTGATAGTCTTGCTAAACATAACAAATACATCATTTAGTTGAGACTAAATGGGTATCTAAATTTAGAGACAAAAACCTTAGCAGGGTATTTTTTTAATTTTTGAACTAAATTCTCTACGAACATGCCTAGTGTGGGAAGTAGTTCCTTGGTGGATCCTCCTTTCCTAGTGCACAGTCAAATTTTTCAAACCTCTTCTAGAGGTGAGAAAATAGCTTGCAGAGTCATGATAGTGCTACAAGGGGTGGGGAAAGCTAGAAATGGGATTGGGAAGGGGCAGAGGGCTGCTATGAATCCTCTTATGCTACTCAAGTTTGTCTAATGCTCTAATTTTTTTATAACCTTATCCTTCACTCATCCTAAAGAAATATTGAACTAGGCATCTACTTTAATACAGGCATCTTCTATGATACCAAATGTGGTTGAGAATAGATATGGAAGACTTAGAATCCTGATTAATTTAATGTGTAGATCTCTACAATATAGCATGAGAGGGCTACAATACTTATATGTATTGAATAGCCAAAAAAAAATAACATACATGGTTATATAGGTTTAACAACCCAACCAAAATACAACAAAGTAAACTTATAGTCCAATATTATTCCCATAGTATAAAGAAAATTAATATAACCATATAACAAACTAACATATGTTAATAGTAAGAAAATAATTACTATGTAGAATTAACTATTTACCGTGATATTTTATTCAACATATTCATGAATGATTTAGGCTTTGAAAAGTAGTGAAATGTGAGGATTTGCGAACTATATATTCTATTTTGGAAGTTCTAGAATTAAAATTTGAGTAGGCAGAGACAGTGTAAATTGTGTACAGTATAAATTGAACTATATGGTACTGACCTAGAGTTACATGATTTCAAACCTTTTGACATTATGGATCTGTAAATTTTTGGGTCCTTCAGTGGTCTAGAAATTATACTTGTTATATCTATATACTCCTCACACAACTCTAGGATGACTTGTAACATAATATTTCACTGTAGAAACCTACAAAAACATTCACCAAATCATTAGCACAAACCAAAGGAGAAAACATGTGTGTGTGAATTTTAGGTTGGACTATGTTTGGTATCCAAAATCCAAGTTGTTGAACCAATCAAAGTGTTGCATTATATTCCCTTATTGCAAGATCAAGCCTCATATAGTTCTCCTAGGGTGATTGTGCAAGTGTAAATAGCTAACTAGGTGCCCTCGTGTCTCTTTACATTAAGATATTGGGATAACTACATAGTATAGAATATACCCATTGTGATAGTAGTGAGATGTGGCACGCCTCAACTATGTGATCTAACATTTTTGTTGATCGAAACTTGTGTGCAATCCTTAGAGTGAATTTTCTCTTATTAATACATGGCTCTATGATATTTTCATGCTTGAGAATGGATGAATCTAGAATCTTCGATCTAGTCCCTTTTGTACATTTTTGAACTAGAGAGATGAAAATTGAAATTGAAATTTGTGTTATGAATATCATATGTTTTATGTTGCTTTGATTAAATAATATTCCCAAAATTAATGACAAAGTAGAGTGTAAAAATAAGAAAGCTGTAGAAGGGATAGAGAGATGAGAAGATTGGACTTTGAATGTGATCATTTCTATTATCAAGGATACTAGTCAAACTTAACATTATACATGTACAAGTTAACAAATTTTTGTGTCTGCATCTTCCCCTTTTAAGTGTGTAATTGAAAATTGCACGCTTAAATAAAAGACATACCTAAGTGTACACACACACTTTCCAGCCACTCCAAGGAACTTTTCCATGTGTTAGTGTTAGCATGCTCCAAAATGAAACCTATAACATAGAGTATAGTCAATTTCTATGATAGAAACTAAACTTTAACACAAATATTTCAACATTTCAAAAAGTATGGGAGGAGATGTAAAATATGGAAGGAATATACTTGTTCATTTTGTGGAGGGAGTATATCCCAATTTTTTTGTGCCTTTGAGGGTTAGAATTTACTTGTGGAGATTTAATAGGATTAGGGATGATCATTCCCAAATGTTGTGCCATAGGATATAGTAGAGAAGAAGAAATATTTAGACTATGAAGGACACATTGCATCGATTCCTTCCCCATTTGGTAATGCTTTGAGAGCAGAGTAAATATAAGTGTACAAATCTCATGGTTTTTCTTCGATGCTTTCCACATTTTGAAATCTAATGAGAGAAGAGTAAAGAGAAGTATATAAAGCTAGTAGTTTTTCTTTGATGCTTTCCACTAAATCCACGTAACACACCACTGCAGATGAATCTAGGCATAATTTTCTCTAACTTGAAAATAATAGACCTTGGAAGGAGTGGACATTTCCATACCCCCATAAAGTTCTAGTGTGATTGAACTAATCATATAGAATTTTGAAATATTGAAGGGGAGAAGGATGCTCATACCCCTAGATCTAGTTTTGTAAGTGAATCTAAATAATATCATAAATAAGGAATGAAGGACTCATGTGCCCTATATCTTACTCTAAACTATGTCATTTGTATATGTATCTATATATGAAACTTGTAAAAAAATGATAGAATTTGTAGAAATTATAATATTTTGTGAATCCTCCCCTTTTAGGAGCATATGGAATGGTCAATATTTCAACATGGTTTTGACTATATTGTATAGTTTTGACCTTGTTTTATTTTTTCCACATTTCAATATCTATGACCTTTTCTAAGGATATAAGACCTATGAAAATTTGTTTAAGGTTGTATATTGTAATCTATCTAAATCTATATAATTTTCCTATTGAATGTCACATCTTTTAGGTGTGTGTGATAAAATATTTGAGAATGCATATCAAAAGAATATGTGTGTACCCATGTACCATATGTATGATAATCTACGTAAGATAACATTGAAGGCTGAAGTGGTGGTCACCTTTAAGAACATGTACCTGTAAAATGGTTTGCATATGGTGACAACCATGGTACGAAGAAAAAGTGACATGAAACAAGAACCAAGTGAAAAGACATGTGTATAACTAGTAACAACATAGAAAAATAATAATCATATCCTACTCCTTAATAAACAATTATAAAATTAGCATAGTAAAAATGTCAGAATCCATAGAAAAATTAGTAGTGTAGTCATCATAATATAGTCCAAGTGTGTTATAAGTTAGCAATAGTAGAGAAATAGAAACAAAATTTTACAGTCAAGTAATTGATGTCATGTAAAAGTATAGTCAAATAGAGGTATCAAGCTTCAAACATGGGACACATATGGTGTCACATTACAATCATGTTAGAAGGCACAATAAACAAGTGCATACATGAAAAGAAAGAATGAATTTACAAACACAGGAAACCCATAGTGTCACAAGAAAAACAAGGCCCTTAGGCCACATAAAGAAAATATTCATATAATCGTAATCAGATAAGACAATTGAGTGAGTCCGTGTGGATGATCTTGATGTAGAAAATATTTTTTTACCATAAATATGTTGGAGGTTATAGTGGGAAAATAATTTGGTGTATGTCAAACATACATAGATATAATTCCTAAGGGAATGAAAATATTATATATGTTATACAACCTTCTATACTAGAAATATTTTCTAATGAGTCATCTTTTGGACTTGATTAATATATCCAAGCATGTTATTGTATAAATGTGTATTAGTTTATTTAATTAATCATACATTATGCATGTTTTTTATTAGATTAGGTAAAAAATAGGGATCGGCTCCCAAGGGCCATACAAGAGAGAGGAACAAAAAGAGATAACCAACAGGAGTAACCAAAACTAAAAGAGTCCTAGAAAATGAGTTAAAACAACTTAAATCTTACAATGCAACCTAGACCCAAGAGAGGAAACCCCTAAAAACGGACAGAAAAAAAGAACAACTAATAACCTAAAGTTTGCCAAACTTCCGCCCACAGTTTAGAGAAGGCACCTAGCAACAAGCAACACACGACCAAGGAGCACCGACCAAACACAACAACCAGGGAATCAGGCCCTGCCATGGTCTCCATTATCCATCTCCTCCTAAGAGCTACTGATCCAGTAGGTTGACTTTACTTATTTTGTTTCCTGTTTCCAACATTTTCACCCTATCCAGCAAAACCTTCACTTTATTTTCCAGCTCGTTTACTCTGTGTTTAATCTGAACTTGATCGGTGACCATTTTCTTGGAAATATTGATAATTTCCACCATAGAATCTCTTTGACCAGCACTGACAGCCTCCATGACCTTAAGGGCACCCTCTCAGGTACAGACATTTTCCTACTCCATTCATCAAAGACATTGGGATCACCCACAAAATCCATTTTCTTGGAAGCACTGGCCTCCCCAAGGCCACCATCTCTATTGTCATTTTCCCAATCCTTTTCCACAGTGATAGCCATTTCCTACCTTCATTTTAGAGAGGAAAAATATGAGAGTGACATCGTCCTCCTCGAGCATTCTCATCCATCACTGTCCTCAAAGGAGGGACTAGGGTCGGAGTACCATTCTCGACTAGTAGGAGAATCAAACCTTCATGCAGAGGGAAGCTCAGCCTTGTCTTGATGAAAGGTAATCAAGGAATTCATGAGATAGGTAGTAAGGAAGAAAGGAATATTGATCATCACCTTGTGCTAGAACATGTTGAGTAGAGTCATATGGTGGGTATATATATTTCTATACTTGCCCTCCAACATGATGTATTTCATGAGTTGGAGGCAGATTTCCTTCCAAACACCAGGGTTGCAAGAGTAGGAAATACCATCCATGAAGAACTCGGCACCTTTATTTTCCAACAAAAAAACCTATCAATCTCCAAATCCCTAAATTTTCTATCCTTATAGAGCTTCAACCCTTTCATTTTCATTTCATGTAATCCTAGCTATATTGGTCTCTTCGAGACCTCTACATCCATGTCGTGAATATGAAAAACACCCTCCTTCTAAGCAATGCTAAAATCTTTCGACAGGATAGATTCATGACCATGTAATTTGGTGATGAAATTGTTGAGTCTCCCAACCTTAAGCTTGTTCCATAGATTTGGATTTTTCTCTTCAAATTTTTTACTAGCAGGCTCCACCTTGATTCTATCACCTCCCATCTTAGCTTTACCAAACTCCCCTTTCAACCGACAGCTTCCCACAATCAGTAGACAAGTTCGCCCTTTCAAAAAGCGAGCAGAAAAGATGATTTTTGTGAAAGTTCCCAGGGTACTTGAAATACTTACGACTTCTCATGCCAAAATTATGGAACTTAGTGCCCCTTTTCCTTAATTATTTCATCATTAATATTAGAGGGAAGCTTATCTCCTTCACCCCATATCTTGTACTCATGGCTCAGAACACCTAAATTTTCCATCTTGTCTGCACAAATATTACCATGTCTCCACATATGATTAAAAGACACTTTATCAAAATCCTTAAGCATTTCCTTGATGTCTTAGATGATGTTTCTTAAAGCCCAATTGATTCTGCACCTATTATTAAGAGCACTTATGATGATTAGGGAATCACCCTCAATCTGTATATCCTTAATACATTTTTCCTTGGCTATTAAAATTCCCCAAAGGAGGGCTTTGGCCTCCACCATGTTATTAGTTTGCTTTGCCTAAAGGGCCAGCATAGGAAAACAAACAATCACCCTCATTATTTCTTAAGATACGCCCTCCCCCTGCTTGACCAGGATTTCCTTTAGAAGCCCCATCAAAGTTGATCTTGATAGTAGATCCCACCAGCGTGTTCTAGTTCACAATATTATCAGGGTTATGGATCTTGACCGGACTATAGGCAAACTTTTCCAGCACAACTTGTTCCCCTTTCAGACAACTCTTGTTAGCTTTACTTTTAAAGAGTTTGAGATTTTCCTTTATGGCAGCTAGGATCTTCCTCTTTGTCATGAAAATATGTGGTTTCTAGTCTCTAAAGACACTATTATTCCTCGCTTTCCATATCCCCCATAATAAGTGAGGTAAATCAATCCTCCAGGCCCAGGTCAAAAATGGAAACCTAAAGGGGCTTTCCCATTGAAAGCAACAATCTTCAATATTGGAAGGTATGATCCACTGGATATTGAACAAATCCAAAATCATTATGAAGATACCTTTAAAGAAAGGACAATGTAAGAAAAGGTGATTCACATTTTCCTCCCTTTTCCTACATAAATAACACCTATTAGGAATCATCATCCCTCTCTTATTGAGGTTATCCACCAACAAAATTCTATTTTGGACAGCCAGCCAGAAAAACATATTGATCTTTGGGATTAGGTCTCTAATCCATAACTTACCCCAATAGTATTTTTGTTGATATTTATTGAAATGATATCTATAGGTAGATTAGACAGAATAGTTTCCCGAATCCTCCTTTTTCCATATGATGGTGTTGTCCTTCGTCTAGAAAAATGGGGATGTGAAAGTCCCTAAGTTTCTTGTTGAGATCCTGAAAGGGTTTGACATCACCATGATAGTGCTAGAGGGGGGATTATGGTTTCCCAATGATACTTCTCCTCAAAAAACCAGAAATCCTTAATCCAAACTTTACCATTATCTTCATAGACTTGAGCCACCTCCTTCCAAATTTCTTGATCAGCTCAGGGGAAACTCTTCAATCCAGCTATCCCACCAAAATCTTATCATGTTCCCCTTCCTTATCTCCCAGGAAGCGCCCTTGGAGAGGATGTATTTTGAATCCATTAGGGAATTCCAGAAATAAGAGCCTTTAGGAAGTTTATTATGGAAGATAAAGGAATCAATTCTGACTATAATTCCTCATGTATTTCTTTTTTATTATATCAACCCATAGGCCTTCCTCTCTAGCTATTCACCAACTAACTTTTCCTAAAAGAGCTTTGTTCATAATAGGTATGTTCTTAAGACCCAAACCATCACATAGATTTGGCTTAGTAACTTTGTCCCACACCACCAGGGGGAATTTAAAATATTCTAAAGCACCAACCTAGAGAAATATTTTTTGAATTCTTTCCAAAATAGTTGTAATTTTAGTTGGAAGTTTGAAAAGAGACATAATATAGATGGGGAATCCTTGGAGGTAGTTGTGAAGAAGTTGAATCTTACCAGCTTGTGAAAGGAGGAGACCTTTCTTGGAAGAAAGTTTTTTGTTAACTCTTTCCAACAGGGCATTACAAACTAAGATGTTAGGATTTTTAAGGATAAGAGGCATTCTAAAGTAGGAATCCAGAAATCATTTGATTTTACAACCAAGGATATGAGAAAGCCTAGCTTGAACATGATTATCTATAGTAATAAAGTAGACAGCACTTTTAAGGAAATTGACCATCTTCCCTGAAACCTATTCATACTCGTTGAGGACAAACTTGAAGTTGGTGGCTTCTTGAATAAAGGCCTTCCCCATCAGGAAGTTATCATCAACAAATTTATTGAGGCAAATAGGAGGGAGCCCATTTGAAATCTTAATACCCTGGATATTCTTAGAAATCATAGCCTGCTTACAAATTATACTCAAGGATTCAACCATGATAACATAAAGGAAGGGGATAGGGGATCACCCTATCTTATTCCTCTACTAGCTTTGAAGAAGCCTTCCAGGCTACCATTAACCGGTACTGAATAACTAGCAATAGATATACAGGTCAAAATCATGCTAACCATAATGTTGTCAAACCCCACTTTTTCTAGAATAGCCTAAATGAAAGACCAGTTAATCCTATCATAGGTCTTGTGCATATCAAGCTTAAGGAACATAGCTGATCTAGTAGAGTTATAAATGGAATGAATGGCCTCCTGGATCACAAAAATACTATTAGTGATCTGTCTCTTTGGACCAAAATCTCCTTAGTTCTCAAAAATAAAGTGGGTGAGCACCGGATTGATCCTGCAAGCTATGATTTTGGTTAGAATTTTATAACTTGTGTTACACACGCTGATTGGTCTAAATTCCTTGACCTCTTTGGCTCCAGCAATTTCAGGAACGAGGACCAAAAAAGTGTTGTTGAGCTGTCTGAGAAGCTTCCCATTTTTGAAAAATTATTGGACCATTTCAATAACTTTAGTCTTTATCACCTCCTAGAATTTCTGATAAAATAAGGCCTAAAAACCATCAAGGCCAGGAGACTTATCAGGTTCCATATCAAAGATCACAAACCTAATTTCCTCTTCAGAAGGGATCTTTAAGAGCTCGTGAGTTTCCTCTGGGGATATCACTTTCCAGAATAGATTCAAAACAGTGTTTTGTCTTTTCTCCTTAATCCCCTGACCCTATTGAAAGAGATCCTTAAAATAATTTATAATGGCCTGGTTGATATCCTTACTTTTTGATAGGATCTCACCATTCTCATTCTTGATTTCAGATATCTTTAGGAGATTTGTCTGAGAGGTCCCCAAGAAATGGAAAAAATCGGTATTCCTATCCCCCTCCTTAAGCCATTTCACTCTCGATTTTTGTTTCCAATACACCTCTTCTTTTGCCAGGATGTTATGGTACTCAATCAAGAGATTTTGTTCCTATTATTTTAGAATCAGATTGAGACCATCAATTTCAATAAGTTCCTCAATATTCCTTATATCTTCAGCCGCTCTACTTTTTTCCTAGAAGATCTTTCCAAAAACCTCTTTATTCCATTTTTTGAGACAGTTTTTGAGATGCTTTAATTTAAAACTAAGTCTGTAATTGGCCACCCAAAAAACCTTGATATACCGCCATTCTTGGATTTTGGTAGGAAGATCAGGATGGTCTAACCAAATCTTTTCAAACCAAAAGGGTCTAGCTTTCTTGATCTGAATACCTAGTTTAAGGAGGATAGGATTATGGTCAGAACCAATTCTAGGGAGAGTCTTGAGGGAGTAGAGTTGATTCATCATAGAGGTGACTCGCTACAAACCTATCTAGTCTGATTTGGATAAGTTCTGACCCAGTTCTCCTATTGACCCATGTGAACTTTGATCCTTCCAGTTCCAAATCCACCATCCCATTGACGTTGAGGAACTCAGCCAAATCATCCATACTATAAGTGAAGGAAGCAGTACCCCCTTTTTTTCCCCCAGAGAGGGGGGAATTGAAATCTCCTCCAATAAGCCAATCTTTATCTTTGAATAAATTTTTGAAAGATGTGAGATCCCTCCAGAGCTTCCTTCTCTCACTCACATTGTTAGGCACATAAATATTAGAAACATACCAATATTTCTTTAAGGACAGGTTCGTGAAACACATAGCCACATGACTTGGAGCTGACAGGATAAAAAAACCATGCACAATGCTAGGGTCCCAAAGAGTGATCGCACCTCTAGAGGCTCCCACAGAACTATGACCTTCCTAATAGCTTTCTTTCTTAATAGACATTCCCACATCTTTGAATCTCTCCATAGACATTTTAGTTTCTTGAATCATAAAAATATCAGGTTTATTTTTCACTCTAATATCCCTAGCTAATCTATGTTTACTGGGGTTATTCAGGCCCCTTATATTCCAAGAAAGATAGATCATTAACATTTATTTTTACGAGGGAGAAAATTCCCCAGAGTCTTCTGAATACTAGCTTCTACTTCCCTTCTTGAGTTTGTCTCCCTTACCTCCTTGTTAATTTTCCTACCTTTTAGGCTTGAGTCTTTACCCACATCAACCTAAGAGCTGCTACGAGTAACAGGTTTGGATTTACTCACGGGGGTCTTTGAAGAGCCCATCTCCTCATAGGTATCAGGAACAAAGTCTGATAGAGTCTCGAACACATTTGACATAGATAAATCTTCCTCTTATCTATGTCTGAAGGATCTCTGACCTATAGAAGACACCTCTTCCAAAGATAATCCATCAGCAACTTGCAAAGCAATTTTATTGTCCTTCATAACTTTACTCGCCTCATTCTCATAAACCTGGGTTTCTTCTTCCATTACAAGATCTAGCAGTTCCTCATCCTTCTCATTAGATTCTTCATTGATGTTTCCTTATACCTGCGAGCTTGATCCCCCTTTTCCTCTTTGGTTTTATTAGGTAGGATCAATGGATCTTCTATTTCAGGGTTTTCCTATTGAATATTTTCAACCCTACCATTCCTCCCAACCCTCTTCCATTCATTTGTCTCTTTTTTTGGACCCATCTTTTGGGGCATAACCTTTGTCTCAAACTTCTTTTTTTAAAATTCCAGACATAGACGTTGTTCTTGTCCTACTAACTTGCATTTCTTACAGGCAAATGAGGATGGATCATAATCAAATCTCTGCACCCATACCCCCTCTGGGGTCATAAGGTTAATATTAATTTCCATACATGAATCTTGACTCATATTAACACAGAATCTGGCATGGGTGAGTCTAGTCTTTTCTTAAGTAACCGGATCCAAAGAAATAGGACTCCCCAGGCTCTTCGCTATACCAAAGAGAACCTATAGTTACCAAAATTCCAAGGGTAAACCCAGAAGGTTAACCCAGATCGAAAACTCCGTGACAGGGTTTTCAAAGGGGTTAAAAGTTGGCTCCCATTTCTGGATAGTGACATGATATTTTCTAATGAACCAAGGTCCTTCTATCAGGATTTTCGCAACATGTTCCTTACTGGGTAGGATAGCTAAGAAGTACCCATTAACATACGCTGAGACTTCAATATTCCCATTATCTGCCCATCACCTCTTTGCCTAGCTTCTAAAATAATCAATATTTGGTCTAGTCCCCATACATTTAGCAAACAAAGCTCCTTCCATAGAGACTTTAATTCTAGCCAAAAAAGAAACAAGAACTTTTAGGGAAAGATTACCTTTTTACTTAACAGGTTCCAGGATCTCTGTGGCCCTTTTATCCCGTTTGTTCCCCCCTAAAAGTTCTAACCATGTGCTTGGCCTTCCATTTTTCTCCGTAGTACCAATGGGGTCCACGATCACGTGATTCTTTAGGCCTTCCTCCTGTTCGCTCTGCAACTTCAATAGACCCTCCACATGTTCCCGATTGTTTTCAAAAATTAAAAACTCCCGCTTCTCCCGCTCCTGCTCCTCCTACTCCCGCTCCCCATCCTCCATAATTATGTATTTGATTAATAGGAATTTGTATATTTAATTATAGTGTAACTTGTGGATATTTAGCCAATTGTTGCAAACTTATCCACATCTATTAATAGATTAAAGAAAACATGCTCTACAAGCCAGCTAATTTCCAAACTTGATAATAGCTTCTACTTATTGTTTATAAAAATATAGAGATTGTTATATACAATTTATTTTGGAAGAGAGTTAAATGTATACTAAGAAATTGAACTTGCATAAATTTTAATAAAGAGGTAGTAATGTTACCCAAATTTATAAATATGTGTTATGTCTTTATTTTATGATTTTATTGATTTTTATTATCTGCATGTATGTGTGTGAGTTTCATATGGTTGTCACAGTGATTCTAGAGAATTTTTAGAAATATAATATGGTATCAGAGTAATAGAAGATTTACCTCATTCTATATACAAGGTTAAATATAATATTTGTAATTTTTCATCTTTTTCTGTGAGGATGCATATCAATTGTAGTTTTTTATTTTTATCTATAAATATAAATCTAACAGCCTTCTAAAAATAACCAATATCATCCTCTCATCTCACCCTTCATTTGATCTTGATTGATTATAAATTGGTGAGAGTGGTGGGGTATTAAGGTTTTATTTCTAACTTTTTTTAAATCCCGTAAGATATAGCCATGTTCTAGTGGTTTAATACCTCAAGAGTTTTCAATCTAGGAAAACTAATTAAAAAATTTACCTAAACCATGGTGTGATGGGTATTGCTCTAATACTCAATCCATTTGGCATCTTTTTTTTTGGATCTTATCTTCCACGTACCTCGTGATATATAAGAAATGCCTAGGCTTTTTTTACAAATAGGAATTCCTTTTTCCTTTTGATTATGTGGTGCACTCATAAGTGGTTAGCACTATGAAGTTGCTCTTAATATACCTTAGAGATAAGAAAGTGTAACTACAAGATTTGTTTGATTCCTTTGTATTTGGTGGCCTAAATCATTAACTTGGTTCACTATTTACAAATGGGATAAGTGTATATGAGATTCTATAGATCAAACACACCATACTCTAATAATTCCAAATTATATTTGGGTCAATTTAGTCATCTTAGCTTACATTTTAGTTCTATGTTATGAAATTATTTAGGTCACCTTGAAAATAATAAAAAAAAATTAAAAAATTATTGAATATAAATTTTTGCAGGTTGGTATAAATCAACCTATACATGAAACTATCCTTCTATGTCATGTGTTGAATTATCCTCTAAATAGAACTTTTGGGCTGATTTGGAAAACATGCACCAACTAAAAGTTCTCTAATTGACCAAACATTTTACAAAAATGCATCTCTTGACCTTAAAAAAAAATCGTCTATTGAAGGTTTTGATTCAGCCACTGTATGGTATATTTGGATCACCTTGGAATTGATGCAAAAATAATAGTACTCTAATTGAACTAAAGTGTTACTTGGAGTTAGATCTCATCATCTAAATAAAAAATTATTTTGGATAAAATGGTGATTCCACCTCTAATTTATTATTTTTATTGACTCAATTTTTGGTGCAAAAGTTTAAAAGGTAAAAATTAAAACATAGAAAAAATATTATTGAAAAAAAAATGGGATACTTTTAGACCTGACAATAGATTTAAAAATCCAAGGGACTATTAAATAATTATGCTATTTTTAGATATGTTATAATATTTTACACTATAAAATGGATAAACCTAATCTTATTGTTCTCTTGACTCCACATATTTATCACATGGAAATAAAAAATGCAAAAAATGTCACAATTTATGCGTTTTTGGTCTATGTTGAAGGAAACATTTATCACCTTTTAAAAGGAATATGAGAATTTTTTGTATGAGAACAAATTATATGAATTTTTGAGCTCATTGGTATATGTCTTTCAGCTAGTTTATTATTTAACATCATGGATATCAAAATTCTAGAATCCATGTGAGATAAATTTGATACTTTGTTTGGGAAAATCAATGAATTCGGGGCTTTAAAATTTAATAGCGAGTTGTCATCTATTTTAGCTACAAACCTTATGTTTATTGAATACTTTCTATCCAAGTTTAATTGTATCCTTTCATAATTAAGAGCTTGTAGTGAGGACAAGAAGTATGATTAGCATATTATCCTCATTTTATGTATGTTAAAGAGTTCATATAGAAAGTAATTTCTTCAACCTTTTATTCCACCATGGATTCCTTAATGAGGATGTTTGTGTATTTAATTTCATACACTATTGTATGTGATTAATATGCACTTGTAATATAACATGTGGATGATTCTCCCATTGATGTGCACTAATCCATATATTTTAATAGATTATATAGAAAACTTTCTCTACAAACTAATTAGTGTCTAGTCTTAATAATATCCTCTACTTGATTTTATAAAAGCATATAGAGCTAGTGTTAGAGACAATTCCTTGTGGAAGAGAGTTATGGGTATACTATAAACTTCAAATCATATTTTTTATAAAAATGTAGTAATGTTACCCAAATACTTATTTTTATAAAAGCATAGAGAACTAGTGTTGAGATAATTTATTATGGAAGAGAGTTATAGGTATACTAGAGGATTCAAGCTATGGATTTTAATAAAAAGGTAGTAATGATGCCTAAATTTATAATATGTGTTATCTCTTTATTTTAATATTTCATTGATTTATAGTATATACATGTATGTGGACAAATTTATTATGGTTATATCAATTTTGAATAATATTGAGAAATATAATAATGTGGTTTCTTATTGCAACAAAAGACAAAGATAGAATCATAAAAATACCTCAAATTTTCTAAAACTAGGAAAACTATATGGCCCAATAATAATGAAACATATGAAAAGGTGTGTGGCTTTTATGTAAAGTCTGTGTTGTAAAATTCATTAAGGTCATGCGTGAAATTTTCTTGCCTTAATTTTACCATTCATACCTCAATGAGAGTTCATTATTGACAGACATATCATGAAGAATTGAAAACATGTGAAACAAAATTTTAAATATATGTTGATAATAATTGTAATTTATGTAAATTAATTACACACGCACATAGGAATACATGCATGTATGTATGTATATTTATCTATATTTATTTCAAACATTTTCTAGTAAATGTGTTTGACACATCAACAAATATTTCTTCTTAATTTAAGAGGGGTGGACACACTTCTATAGGATCTCAGAAAATCCACTTTGAGACTTATTAATTTTTTAAGATGGTTTTCATCAATGGATATCTACACCTCTAACATAGAAGAGATTTGAAATTCTATTATGTATATTAATTCTATTTTTGAAAAGTAATTTCTAGCTTCATTTTCATACTACCGGGTTCATCTACTAGGCTAATTAGTCAATGATATTGAGATTGAAGGTGTTGTCAACACTTGATAAAAATTTTAGCCTTAGAGGTACGTGAAGAAACTAAAGGGGTTATATTATCATCAAAAATTCTCTTATGTAGTTAATCATTTGTAAAATGAATTCCATTAGATACATTGCATATGGGATGTTAATCATGATGTTGGATTGTTGGAGGTAACATTACAAGGAAAAGGCAAGGGAAGAATATTGAGTGAGTATATTTATATTAATATTATTATTTTAAAATGTGTATGAACTATTATATATTATACTTATAATAACTCATATTTATGTTTTTGGTCAATAAAAATAATATGTCATCAATAAGTTTATACTGTTTAACTTAAAGAAAAAACAAATGGGGTTATGTTTACAAATTTAAAAATGAAAAGCATGACAAGGCTAGAGGTGAGGGATAATTATAGTGGAGAAATATATGAAATTTGGACAAAAGTAGATTTTGACCTTTCAAAATTGGCTAGAAGTATATTAGTACATTAGCCCATAGTTTATTCTATTTTCATTTCTTATCACCTATAGCATATATTCTTGCATACTTTGGGACATGATTTCACTAGTGTTACTATGTGTTTATTGATTCTATTCACCCCATAATGATAAGGAATGTGTATTATTTATTGTGAATAACCACTTATAATATCACACACACACACACACACACACACACACACACACACACACACACACACACACACACACACACACACACACACACACAATTTATTATATAACTTTAATTCTTGAATAAATAAGGAAATATATAAAGATATACATTTAGTTTAATATTTTTCTAATGTATAAATTTAATTTTTTATCAAATGAATAAAAAGGAGAAGAATGGGGAGGTTATAATCCTTATATTCCCTTTTACTCTACCTCAAATACTTGACAGAATTTGAATCCAATATCATTCCTTATTAATTTAGGTATCTCCATAGCTTTATATCTTGGTGAATGGCGTGATAAATACTATGTAAAATATTTGACATACCAACATCCTGATCATTCAAGATACTCATCCTAGTAAAAATGAATTAAATTTTGTGGCATATCATCATCGTCATCATTCAAAATACTTCCCCATTATTACCTATTAAGACCATCACAACCAAAAAATTTAAAAAAAACCCTCTTCTTCAACAAATATATATTTTGTTTTTCAAAGGTCAAATTTTAATAAGATGGTAGAAAAGGTGAATTTATAGTACTAAACACATATTCTTGAAAATTACATTTGGCTTTGTTGATTGGGTTAGTAAAGAAAATATTATTCAATTGGCTTGCTATCAAAAAATTATATATTGATTTAAATATTACAATTAATTAACTTTTTTTTTTTTTAAAGATCCAACGGAATAGCCAATAAATTTACTCGTACATGGGATTTTTTTGAAATATTAGAAAATGGAATTATGTGGGTCATGTAGGATTCACCACAATATTGTAGATATTTTCAAGGTCCATTTACAATTATACGTATTATAAATGTTTATTGAAGACAATATCCTTGGAGACCTTTTCCTTTAGATTTATGCATCTGTTTGAGAAATATTCTTCATCAACACTCACAGGACTAGGTCCCTTCACTACTAAATTGGGGCAGATCCCAGTTATTGAAAATTGGAAATTGTATACACTAATTCTAACCTCGATGAGAGTTCAAAGACTAGAGCATGTGCAAAAAAACCCTTGTTGTAACTATAATAGTAGATCATAAAGGGCACAATTTGTAGGTTAGAGAGGAGAAAAGTACAGTGAAAGAGGGGGAAATTAGGGGAAAGCAAGGGGGGAGTTATGCTACATAGGATCCATTAACCAATAACTTAGAAAAAAAAATCCATCTCAATGAGAATAAATAAGAAAACACATGTAATATAAGGATCATGAAACGACGACATGAATTAATACAAATTTCAATCAACAATTCTCATTCCACTTTAGTAGGTACAAATCCATTGCTTCCTTAAAAAAAATATTCTTGGCTTAGTATTAAGATAGAGAATAATATAGTATGCCAGGGAGAGATAAATATGATCCTTTGGAATTAATTCATTCCCATATCTATCCCTTTTACATGCCTTTTTATATTTTCCATGTGACTTTTCATATTCCAGATTAAAATAAGTTACGTTTCCTTATTTTAAGAAAATTACTTTTACAACAACGTAATATTAATTCATTTAAATGAATAAGAAATAATAGGAAAAAGTGCATCCCCAACGGAGAAATGGAAACTCTAAGTGACTTAAGTAACTTTTACAAGAGTTAGAGAAAGAAAATAAGAGAGAGAAGATGGATTCACGTGAAAGTGATCCAGGATATAATTATGATATTCCTTCACTATGGAGATGAATTTTATAACTAAATAAGATCTTCCTTATCTCCTTCCCTGATTATGGTGAGTAATTTCTTAGACTTAGAAATAATTCTCCATGTATTATCTAGAATGATCACCTTAGGTTATGCCTCAGAAGTTCTCTTTCAACCCTTCATCTATGTTTAAATATGGTTAATATCTCAAACTAAATAAATCAGATCCTGTCATAAAAATGATCTCTTGCCACCTGCTCAATTAATATGAAAGATTAGAAATGGTTTTTCTTTTAATGACTTCATTATCCATTGTACTATTAAGGGCCACTTGCATGAGAAATTATCTCCAGCATGAGAAAATAATTTTCTTGAAAATATCATGAAGCCTGTACTCATATCACACATACCCCAAATTTAAGAAAAATAATTTCATAATTATATATATTGACATAATTAGTGCACATATAAAATATAAAAATCCTTTGAATGAAGACACCTTCCCTTTATGAGATGAAATCAAGAACTTATTGAGTGATATTTCTCTTTTATTGAATGAGAGGACTTCTCAATGGAGAATTAGGATACTAAAATTGAATAGAAGATGGTGAGATAATTAAGAATATGTTTATTCATGGAAATATTCATTTATTCACTTGGATTTCTCACATTCAACAATCTCCCTTATGCTCTCTGCTTCAAGTTAGTAAAACCATGAGATTAGGACATTCGTAGCTCAATACTAGGAGAGGTATATATCCATATAATACGAATTTAATTTTTGTAGGAATTTTATTTGTAATGTATGATAAGTGAATTGGAGCTTGTGAGAGTTAACAAAAATGGATTTTCTTCCTTTTTAGATGTTATTAATGGTCTTCAATGGTATTTCCAGATAAAACATGCATGTGATCACCATGGATGAAATATTAAACCAAACCAATAAACAATGTATTAAAATGAAATATATATGTAAAATTAATTGATGCTCTGAATTTGAGAGAGTTCTATCATTAGAATCAATGGGAAAATGAAAAAGATTTTCTGGTCACAAAGGGGAAAAACTAGCTTTTTAATGGAGTTTGGATGTAAAACAAATTTTATCATTAAAAACTAGATACTTTACCTTAGAAATAAATGTATGTATTAAATTAAATACATTTTGAAGAGGAATCTACAATCCAAATTTCAATAAATTTGGCTTATGGGATCAACGGGAATGAGGAAAATAGTTTTTGCCAAACTAGGGCACAAAATGAAGTTTCCAACAAAAATATTATTTTGGGGATAAAAAGTAACTTATTCCATGGAATCGTGCAATATTAGATTCAAATGGAATTATTTTTAGATAGGAGCACTTGGTCACAATGTAGTAGATTTTCATCTGTGGGATCAATAGGAACAAGTAAAATTGTGTGTTTCAAACCTAGGTCATGGAGCTAGTTTTCATGGAGTTTAGAGAAAAAATGAATGTTCTTCTTCTATTTTCCCATTACTATTATTCTAGTTTTCCATTGGTAGTTTTTCGTGGGAAACCAATTTTTAAAAATCACTTAAGTATGGAGATTGACTTTTGTTTGAGAAAAGGAGGAAATGCACCCAACTTTGCATTCTCCCTCGTGAAATTTTGATTCCTTTCATGTTAGGAACACTTTGGGTGAGTATGATGTAATTTGAAAATGAATTTTACATGGAGAGGCTTGGAAATGTGATTTTTGAATGAGGAAAGGAAAAAAAAAATTTATGTTTAATTATGTTTGACTTTGGTCAACTCCAAATGACTTAAGGAGGACTGGTGCAATTTTTGGTGTAGAGAAACATAACTTTTAAGACAAAACTTGGCATGGAGGAGCTCAAAATTGTTATTAAGTCAATATTTTCATCGAAATTCACACCCCTGCTAAATCAGGAAATGATTATTTCAGTGAAAACATGAATGATCACAACAGTGTGAGGGAAATCAAGATCAAACCTCAAGTGAGAGGGTTGGTTCCTCTCACCCCATCTTATTGTAACTAATCTAACCAGATTCCACTCTAACCTATCTAATCCTCATCTAATAAATACCAAGGATATATGGTAAGAAAGAGAGGGAACTGAAATAAAAGGGAGGTGATGCACAAAATTAGAAAATGGATCGATTATGGATATAGAAAACACACATATGAACAAACAAGTAGAAAGTTAAGAGATGCACATAACTTGAATCGAATTAAAATTGAAAATAATGAAGGCACACAAGAGGAAAGAGTTGTTCACATTAAACATGTAGTATTCAGAGAAACTAAGTCACACTTTCATTTATATCAAAGCTTAACCATTTATAGACATAGATCTAAGGCAATAAATTTCCATATGTAAGTTATAGAGGCTGTAAGAAAAAAAATTAAATCTTGTAAGGGGGAGCTCCAAAATTTAGTAGAAAAGAACCCACATAATGTGATAAATCACTTACATTTATAGAATTTTAGAGATAGGGGGAAGAGCCAATCACATCCAGTGATCAATGAACTCAACCACCCACCATCACCAAGGACCATTCATAGGCCAAGTATAGGTACCTAACATTTCCCCAAGCACATGCCATCAGATCACGAGTGTGGGAGAATGGTGTCTCTAAAATTAAATTCATGTAGGTGGAGTAGTTGAGCATTTAGTTTAAAACAAAAGTGGCTTTATCATGCCTCACATATTTTAGATGATTTTACTTAGTCTGCAGCCACCTCTTTCTTGTAGCAATTCCTCATGTCTCATGCCTTTTCAAATATCATGTATTGATTCATTTAATGTTCCTATTATGCCATGGGGGTCTTCTTCCTTACATTGTGGCTTTTCCACTCGTGACTATATTCTTTTTTTCTTCATGGATTTTTTTATGTATTCTACATTAAACCCACCTCATCTACATGTCACAGTAGTCTAATTGATCTTTTCATGGATTTGTTCTTGTGTGAACTTTGAAATACCTGCAGATTTTTCAACTCCACGGAATACTACATCTTTGAATTTTGTAGAAAAATAATTTCTTTTTTATGTGGATTCCAACCTTATCCATATTCAAACTTACTTTCCTTTTCCATGCAATGTCCTGCAGCACTTTTTCCTTGTATTGTGGCTTCTTCTGGGTGGACTACATGTTTTCTTTCACAGAATTAACCAACTTTGCATAATATTATATTTATTAAGTCCTTGTAATACTTTATTTTCTAATCCATGAAGTATTATGCTTTTTTATCAAGCCGCAGAAGACCAATTTTTCAGCTTATCCCACAGGTCTTCAATCCTAAGCCACCTAAGTATGAAACTTGGATGAGTTGTTTAAAATAGCATGGGGTGCTATTTTGGACAACAGTCACTTAAAGTGACTTTAATTTGTTGACATCATCATCCTAAGTGAGAATCAGAACAAAACCCTAAAATTTATCACACCCAAAGAAAAACTTGGATTTTCATGGGTGTCATGCCCAAAATTTTATGACCCAAAATAATCATCTAATAATTTTGTTGACCCATAAAAATTAGGACATTTTTTAAATGGTAGTTAAAAATTAACCTGATTTAACATTGCTATTTAAAATCAAATAAATTTCTAAGGATGTACTAAATTGACTGAACTAATACATCCACCTCACTCCATTGTTTGTGTGACCAAGCTAGTTAGGTTTATTATGATTTCCATCACCAATATGGTAAAATAATCATCTACAAGTTATGTTGTGCAACTAAGGTTAATCATTTTAGGGATGGATATAAATATGATACTAAACCAACTTCCATTCAAAAAACAACAATTATTGAAGGATGTATAAGATATCCACGTAATTAATTCCATGGTTAACAAAACTTGATTTCAGGATTCATGTTTATCCCACTAAAGGTTCTGGCCAAACAAGATAAAAGTTATAATTTATTTATTTTTCATGATTGATATAATAAATCAGAAATGCATCTAGATAAACACATATTAATTCACATAGCTTAAGTCATTATTTGAGTCTCCACCATGCAATTATTCTAATATACTCATGGTGGATTGCCTTAATTCCTCGATCTCAACCAACTCTGTCATTCTGATTTTTCTTTGATCTTCATCTTCGAACTATAATTATTGGGCCATCTCTAATGAAGGTAACTTCAGAGATAAGGAAAGCCTAGCTTCTCTACCATACACAAGGATGAAGGGAGAGTTTTCAATTACTCTTTTTTATGTGATCCTATCAGGCCAAAAAGCATTTTTTACCTTGGTGTGACATTACCTTTGATTTATCTCCATTATTCTCTTCACAATTATGATCAAGTTCTTATTAGTAGACTTTGATAAATCATTACCTTGAGGGTAGTAATTGGAATCATTATTCAATTATATTCTAATTCTAAGAGCCCAATCATATATTTTATAGCCTATGAATTCTTTTGCATTATCAGAAAACATGGTTTTGGGAACCCCAAACCTTGTCACAATGTCTTCAATAAAATCAAGCTTAGTTGATTTAGTAGCTTCCTTGAGTGCCACAACCTCGATCCACCTGGTAAAATAATTAGTTGTTCTCAAGAGCCACTTATGACCCACACTTGACTTGGGGCTAATAATAATAATAAAATCAATCCCCTATTGAGAAAAGGGTTCATCTTTCTGAATGTGATGAAGTGGGAGGGTTGTCATCTTCTTTTTACTCGTGAATAAAGCACACTCTGTATATTTTCTGACCCATTGATTAGAATCTATGAATAATGTGGGCCAAAAGTGTCATACTTTTATAATATTCATCATTATGGCCTTGGATGAGAAGCGTATACTAGAGAAACCATTGTGGAACTCTGTCAATACCTTGTTCACTTATTCATCCTCAATGCACTTTATCAATACTCCATCAAGCTTTTTTATTAGGATAACCCCACCAATTACCATGTAAGAAATAAATTGTAACCTTAAGTTCCTCCTCTTAGCTTTTCTTAATACAGGAGGATAAATGCCCATGGACAAGAATATATACATATTTCTAACCTAACTGCTTCTATTATGTGGATCCACTATAGGTTTCTCCTATTATTTCTCCTTTTCAACAAAGAAAGAGGTCTCTTGATTAGCTTGAGCATCAAAATCCAACTTATCACATAGTTCTCTTCCTTTTACCAATTTTTTAGCCTTGATGTTTGCATCATACTCCATAATCTTGGTCACCCATCCATCTCTCCTTTCACTTTCCACTCCTATGATGAAATTTCTCACATTAATGAGTGAGACTAAAAATTTGATGTGGCTAGTGGAATGCATGCTTTTGAATTTCTTGAGAGATATCAAGATGGTGAAGACATACTTCACTACATGACTATATTTTATCCCATAATTCTTAAGTGTTTGACTGAAGAAGGCCATTGGTTTCTCCGAACCCTTATCAGTTTGCTTTGCTAAAACCATGACAACGTTGGCCTCAGCCCCATATGCATAAAGGATAAAATATTTTGAATAGTCAGGGTTGATAAGTGTGGTCACTTGATAAATTTCCTACTTGATCATGGTAAAGCTTTATTTAAGCTTTATTTTCCTCTCACAATCCATTTGAAATTTACCTCCTTCTTGAGAAAAAGGTAATGGGATTTACAAGTCTTATAAAGCTAGGAATGAACTTCCTAACAAAGCTAATCTTACATAGGAAAGATTGTAGAGCCTTTTGTGAGTCAGTAAGGAGAGAGAAAGGATAGAAAAGATTCTTCTAGGGTCAATGGAAATGCCATTCTTTGAAAAAAATGACCTAAAATTTTACCCTGCAAAACTAAAAAATGAACTTCTTATAATTAAGAGACATCCTAAATTCCCTACATCTTTTAAATACTTTCTCAAGATGGTCCATATGGTCTTTACTCTCCTTTGAGAAAACAGTGATATCATCCAAGTAGATGACAATGAATTCATTTATGTAGCCCCTAAATGCAATATATATGGCTCTTTGAAATGTGGCACCTGCATTTAACATACTGAATGGCATATTCTCATATGCATATGTTCCCCATTTGGTTGTAAATGTAGTTTTGTATTGATCCTCTTTTCTAACCTTTATTTAGTTAAAACCTACGTAGCCATCAAGCATAGAAAACCTTTTGGCTCATGCTACTATCTATAAAATGCATTCCATAGAGGGCAGAGGATAATGATCTTTTAAGGGGACCCTGTCTAAGTCCCTAAAATCCACACACAGTTTGATTTCTCCATTCTTCTTCCTAACATGGACCAATTTATCTACCCAAGAGGAATATTTGATAGAGAATATAATTTTGGCCTAAATGATTTTTGACATATCTTTTCTCATGAGGGGCTCTATTTTAGCATTGATGGGCCTTTGTTTTTGTCAGATTGGCTTGGCACTAGGATTAAGGTCTATATTGTGTTGAAAAATGTGGGGTTAAAAGACCTTAAGATCTTCATAACTCCATGAGAAGACGTTATTAAATTTATAACATAAGGATATGAAATATTGTCTCTCTGATTCATCACATACCTTTCCAAGTAGTAACTCATTATCTTACTCAATGGTGATTGATTGATAGTCCTCTTGTTTTACTGATAGTCTTTTGAATTCATCATCAAGGCTAAATATGTCTTCAAGAGTGACCAACCCTTTAGGAAATTTGTTTATCCTTAGATAAATGATCTATTCACCTTAACCATCATGTAAATAAGATTACACTTTGGAGGATAACTCTACTTTATTTTCGATGAACTAAATAATTTTTTCATCAATATCAAATATTTTCTAGCTAACTTCATTACCTAGAATTTATGGTCTTACTACCATCCTAACATGTTGTTCATTACCTTGGATGAGATCGCCAACTAGTGAAAATTGTGATCCAATCGCCACCATCTTATATGTTTTTTTGTTCAACCTCTTTGGCCCAACTTGCAAGTTAACAATGTCAAAAAATTCCAAAAGGTCACAAACTCTATGTGTATAATATTATAAAATATTATTCTTCACTGTGAACCTTTTTATAACTTGGTGAATAACCAATTGATTATCCCCAAATACCTACAAAACCTTAATCTTCCTTTTTCTGTAAGAATTAATTCATGGATCAAAGCCTCATATTCCACCACATTTTTAGAACACATAACCTGTAGCTTATGAGAAAAGAAGAATTTATTTTCCATTGGAGAAACAAGAACTACACCCACCTTATCTCTTATTTACTTCTATAATCATCAAATAATATCTTTTATAATCCAAAAGCATCAGTATCTTCTTTATGCATTATGAGGGTGTGAATTCTTATTCATAAATATAATAGGTTCATGAGCCAGTCTCCACAGTTGTGTCATAAGGATCAAACTCATAATGTTCCTTTTCCAATTCATCTAAGAGGATATCAGTTATTAAGTTATGAGGAATGAGTTGTTAAATTGATATTGATTCATCCTCTTGATCTTCATTTACCATGTAATCAGATTGGAGAGAAGATTGGTTGTAAGACTCAACATGATAAGAATAGATTCGATTAGCTTTGATGGTAAATCTTGTACCATATCTAGTTCTTAAGATAATATGAGACTAATCAGAAGATGAATATCCACCTACCTTGGTTGTAAAATCTCTTGATAGTAAAATGGAAAAAAAAGGAGAAAATTCAATGACTGAAATGTCTTGGGTTATGGTCAATCTTGGACAAACATGGAGGGATAAATCAAGATCTTTGATCACTCCTAAAATGTTGATAGTTGAGCCATCAAGTTGTAGGACACCTTTAGAAATTAGATTGTACTAAATGCCCAAAATATAAGTAATTTTCTTGGGCATTACAGAGGTGCTAACACCTAATTCAATCATATAATTATGCACAAGGTGTTTTCCTACAATTAGATACATGTAAAAGGGTGGAGGATTCTTAGATTTTCTTAATTGCTCCTCCTTTGGAAGACATATGTTGATTGTTGAGTTTTTTTTCCACATATTAGATTCATATTGGAGAATTTTCCTCAAAGACTCTTGTAGAAAATCCTGCTAAGATGGGATAGATAAGGCACCCCACATTATCACATTCATACTTATATTTTTAATTTTCTCAACAATGTTAACGGGGATACCCATGGATTTATACATCAAATATGGGGCATTCTCATTTCTTGTTTGCTCCATTTACATAATCTATTTGGTTAGTAGAGTTTATTTCTTTCATGGACTCGTAGTGCCTCATGAGTTTTGACTTATGAACTCATAGTTCCTCTAACGAATTTCCTAAATGAAGGCACATTTTCACCTAATTTTTTGGATTGTTTGTCTTTATATTAGAAATTTTTCAATGAGGATAGAGTATCCATTTCATTCTACCTCTTTTTTGACCTTGTATGATCTACCACATGGAGTTTTGTCCTGCTCAAGCTATCTACAACTTGGTTAACCACACAAAAATTATCAAACCCAAAAAATATGAAGTTAGGTTTGGGGGTGGCCACTTGTACTTCCATGCTAGTACTTACAATTTTCCATCATAAATTCTTGTTGATTAAAGTAATTTTACACCATGAATGTCTAGACTTACATGCCATTTTCACAATTATTTTTACATGGTTAACTACATGGAAAACACCATTAATTTTATTTTATAAATTTATTTTACACTAGGACAAGTGATTTGTTTGTGTTGGCATTAGGAAGTGATTGTGCAAGAATAGTCAGTTAAAGAGGTAGATGCCATTTTTTCCTTGTAATTTATCAATTTATTATTTTGGCCATATCTCTTATTTGGATATTAGGTTCCATACAAGTGATGACCTTGGTTAAAATTTTGTTCTGAAGACTTCCCTTGGTTAGAACCCTTGGTTAAAACTTGGGTAACTTCTATATGATTGAGCTTGTTACCTCTTCAGAGAGACAATTTCATTGGATAATTTCTTAACCAAGTTTATAAGGTTATCATAATTTTTTGGGAAGGATATGAAGTGGACGTAAAATATGGGGCATTTGGATCATGAATGGGAACAAAAGAAGGTTGAGTATTTTGAGGCAATTCAGGAAATAGGGGCATAGGAAATCTAGGGGATATTTTTCCATCTTGTATTTAACACTTTTCAGCCCTAATGGATATTGGATATGCATCAGGTAATTGGATAGCACCCACATATTTTATCATTATAGCTATATTATAATTCAAATATATTAAGAAATATAGGAAAGAAACTTGGGGAGTTGATCTCAGAAGAACTAGAATTTTGTCCCACGTTTTCTGAAATCTAATGTTAAAATTTTCCATGAATTCATTGGGGGCCCTCTTGATTTTTTTTGGTGATTCTAATAGGGATATGTTGTCTACTTTTTCATCAAACTACGGATACTTTTTTTTCTCAAGATCATTCCATGTGTCAATGGAAGCATTTCTCAAACTTCTATACCATTGAAGTGTTTTTACTTTTAGTGAATAAGAAAGAATCCTCACTGCAACATCATCTTCAGTGATAAGATGAACTTAGCACACATTTGAAACATCGTGGATGTGATTCATAGGGGTTGTAATATTTTCACCAGTGAAGAAAGGAGTAATATTTAGAGTGGACATTGTTATATCATTTTAGGCATTTAGAGAAAAGGGACTACCACCATTAAAACTAATAAAGGGTAGATTTATTTTATGCATCATGAAGGGGATGGGTTTTAATTTTCTGATGGATAAAGAGGTGGGTATACCAAGAATAGGAGTGGAAATACTTTTTTTTAAGGTGATGGAGATGTTTGCAGTGATATTTCTCTTCTTCCCTTGCCTCTTCTTCTTGGTGAGAGTTGTAAGTACTCAAAAGGTTCAACTATTAATATATTGTGCCTTGTTTGTATCATTCTCATGAAAGTGAACATTAGAATTATTAGTTGTATATTTAAACTTATGAGTCACCATATGTGTAGTAATATTCCTCCAAAGTCTGGAATCCACTAAGATACACACCAATATTAGAGGAAAATGTATAAATATCATTACACTTGTCCCGCCGGGAGTGCCAAAACTATTGTCATTGAAATTTTCAACCTTATTGAATCTAAAAATCATCATTTCAGTGGAAACATGAATGATCTCAAAAGTGTGGGGGAAATCAAAATCATTCCTCAAGTGAGAGGGTTGGTTCCTCTCACCCCATATTTCTGCAACTACTCTAACAAACTTCTACCCTAACCTATCTAATCCTAAACTAATAATTACCAAGGAGACTTGAGGTAAGAAAGAGATGGAACTAAAGTAAAAGGGAGGTAATGCACCAAACTAGAAAATGGATCTATTTTAGATCTAGAAGATAGAGATGTGAAAATACAAGTGAAAATTTAAGAGATGCACATAGTTTGGAATGAAATAAAATGGAAAATAATGAAGGTGTGTAAGAGGAAAGAGATGTTCAAAATAAATGTGGAGCATTCAAAGAAACAAATTCACACTTTCATTTATACAAATACTTAACCATTTACAGACACATATCTGAGGTAATAAATTTCCATATGCGATTTACAGAGGCAGTGATTAAAATTTTTTTAAGCTCATAAAGTGGAGCTCCACAATTTAGTAGAAAAGAACCCATATAATGTGTTAAAGAACTTACATTTATAGAATTTTAGAGACTGGAGGGAAGATGCCAACCACATCCAATGATAAATGAACATAACCACCCACCATCACCAAGGACTACTCGCATTATAGGTATATGTACCAAAAATTTCCCCAAGCGCATGTGTAGACACCTAAAATCTACACCCCTCATCCTTGACCACATAACCATTATTCCATACAATCCATCCTCCTCTTCCATTAATTAAATATATCGACATTCTACCTTTAGTCAATTAAATACATTCAAACTACCTCACACCCACACTCTTTATTAATTAATCAATACCCCATATTCTAATCTTATAATTAATTAAATATTTTAAGTCCAACATTATCCTATCCGCATTCTTACATTATCTTACATAATCCTTTTTGTGAATCACTAAATGACCACCTAATATCCATTCTAAAATAAACTTATCTAAAATAGACCATATCTAACCTTTTCCCATCATTTCTCCGACACGTTTCCATCCAACCCAGAAAATTAACAACTCATCTCTCAAAAATAAAAACCAAAAATCTCATTTTAACAATTTGTTTCAAACCATTTACTAAACAAAATCAAACAGACCATAATCGTCGGTGATTATGGTAATCACTAGCGATTATTTAATCCTATTTTCTACCTTACCTCAGGGATCCTTGGATAATAATTGACAAACATTAGCTTTCCCCTTGAGTTTTTATCTTCCTACAAGTCACTTCTAAACATCAAGACTTGGAGAGTATCAATCTCCATCATCAATCCTCTCATAATCATTTTGGGGCCATCATATAATTAATTTCATCAGTCCAGTTTGTAGACCTCATCAGTTTCTTACACCAACCGTCAATCAAGGTCAGAGGCTTCTTTCAACCCCTACACCAGTTTCTAAGTTAATTTTGTTCATTCATTTCATTATTTTATGTCACATTCAACATTTTGCAAGTTTGAACTACTAAGATTAGTCAGTCAAATAGGTGGATTTATTAGCAAGTACATATTCAACCTAAATCTCCAACGATTTCTTTAATCTCTAGTGATTCATGTCTTGTAGACCCTTCATCACATCAATTTTCCTTTCTAAAATTCAGAGATCAATTTGACTATCATTCTACCTTTACAAGTCCTTGGTAGGTCATACCAAGATCCCTTGAGCCATCCATAACATTTTCACTTGACTATTTTAATCAATCTATTCTTCTTCTTTCCTTTGTAAGCATACATTGTTATATAAGTCATAGCTCCTTTAAGCTATCTGTAGCATTTTAATCATTCAGTTGATCAAATATATTGTCTCACTTTCTTTTTTGAGCTCATAAATCATCGACATCATTTCTCCTTTGATTCTTACCATGATCCCTAAACTCCCCTTGGATTAAGAATCACCATCAAAACAACATATATCCTTGGACCGCATCGGTCCCTTTACCCTTACATTTTTGGTATTATCGTATGTTATCATTTTATGATCTGTTATCAATTCTCTTTATCATTATTGTATTAATTTCTTGAACATGGAATTACATCCTTGCAAGGTATTCCATTGACTTCCGGGGATTGGCATTTTCCAGGAAATCCGTCATATATTTATTTAATTGTCTCTTGTGTAGTGTTTGTGATTGTAGGTTTCTTGGTAGGACAGAAGTTTACATCATTTTGTATACAAAGTGCAACAATCTACATCATCCATCCACATATGTAGGTACCTTTAAACCTCGTCATTCTGAGGTTAGGTAATTTGTATTCTCTTGCTTATTCAATTAAATTGAAGAGGTAAGATTTATTCATAACATCTTGGCATGCTCGATGGGACCTAGTCCCTTATATTATTGTTAATTTCATTAAAATATCATCTTTTTTATTTTTTTTGGTTCTTTGTGTGCCAATCACCTATGATTGGGTAAATCACAAGAAATTTTTTAAATCACCAGCAATTTCTCTGTGTTTTTTTATGCCTTGTAGTTTTCCTTTTGCTTTTTGTTTTTTTCTTTTTGGTTTTTGTTTATCCTAACCTGTTTGCAGGTTGTTGTTTCTGAAAGATTATTTTTGACATTACAGGATTTTTTATTCAAAAATTTCTAAAAATAATAATAGGATCATTTATCGTTGATTCTTGCAACTTTCCTTTTTTCCAGTATTGCATCTTTGGTTGATTGTCTTCATTGAAACAATATTTTGATTTGGGTTTTAAAACGAATCCTTCATCTTTCTTGCTTCACATAGTATTAATTAGGAAGGTAATCTGTTACATTCATTTTTCTTTCCCCCACACACAACCAAACCAATCAAACATAAAACACATTTTAAAAAATTCCCACCTAGGTGGATACCTACTTGGATTTGATCACCAAGAGGAGAATCCGACTCGGTGTTCTGGCCGATTATAATCATCTATCCATCGGTATATATTGGTTAAGCACCTGACACCCTTATCATTGTGGGACCATGAAGTGAGGGGGTAGGCCCCAATACCATGCCCGTATCAAAAATAGTATAGATTTGGGCCTCACATACCTTTGGGTATATCGAGGACTCCATCCAAAACATACCTGAAACCATCCATAGAAATCCATTTCATAGGACCTTCATTATCCATCTTATACATTTCACCTTTTCTGAATTAATTTGAGATAATTAAAAAAAACTCTTCTACTTGATTTTTTGTTAAATTTATAGATTTCTTAAGGTTTTTCTTTGTATTATTGACAGTTAATTATCATGGATCAACTCTCTACATTAGTATATCCCTCAAATCATTATGCATCATATTTACAATCAGCCTCAGTTGCTTCAACATCTTTTTATCCCAATCAATTTCAATATATCCCTTATACATGATCTAGTCCTTATCAAACTTATCAACCTATCACATCATACTCAACCTCATTTAGTTCTAACACATTCTCATAACCATTTACATCACCTTTTGTCCCATATGGACCATCTACATATCAACTGATCCAACAATCATACACCAATACCATTCAACAACCCTACAGGAATTCATCACATCCTTCTTCCCTTCAAACTACCACTTCTCATCCCATGTCAAGTGCATCACATCAAGTGGTCTTTTCCACATCCCTTCTTTCATCTCAATCTCATCAAAATTTAAATATCCACAGCTCTCATCTAATCAACTTATTTCAACTTCAATACCTCTTTTGATATCTCAGACATCTCAAACCTACACATACATTCCTTCTCAGGCCCAATCAGCCCCTCTCATCCAATAACAACAACCTATTCAATATCTTTACACGTCTTCCCATATTCCTTCATCGCAACCTATTTTACAATCAGTATCTTCTCAAGCCACTCCTTATCAACTTCCACATCAAACTCTTCTACAACATAATTATCCTAATTCAAAATCAAATCAACCACATTCTCCTTTGTACTCACATGTTAACTATTCCACTTCTAATCCCATGAATGATCCTTTTTAATCCTTGTCAAATAGATTAGATAATTTATAAACTGATGTTAAGGGATCTAAACATGTCCTTACTTATGATGAGGTTTGTAATGAACCCATCCATCCATCAGTACCATGTAAATCATATCCTCTGCATTGGGAATTACTTGAGTTCACTTTGTTCTATGGCCAAGATAACCCTCAACAATACATACTATATTTCATAAACTTATGTTATCCTATCCTCCATGATCAATATATCTTTCTTAGAACCTTTCCTATGTTGATGGCAGGACTTGCCTTGGATTGGCACAACTCCCTTCCTCAACACTATTTGGTCTCTTTCACACAGCTAGCCATGTTATTCCTTAATCACTTCACTATCAATGTCGCTCACAAAATCACCATATCTGATCTTACTACCATCAAACAATTTTAAAACAAATCCCTTGATGACTTTTTCACTTAATGGAAAATCATTATCAATCAATTGTCCTTTTCACTTCCGTAAATAGAACTAATTGAGTTTTTCACTTGATCATGTTCTCATCACATCTCATCCACTCTTCATATCCATACATTCCAAAATTTTGATGAAGCTTTCACCATGGCCAAGAAGTTAGAAATCCAAGCCTTCGAAGAGGCCCATCTTGATCCTCAATTTACACACATTCTACCTAAATCCCCTAGGACTTCCTATGATTTAGATTAAATTTCATATGACTCCCCTAGGTCTTCCCATATTGAAAATACCACACATAATGTTGTTACTTATCCTCCTAACCTGACACCCTCGATTGAATCAGTTGTATGGATAGTATACATCCTTCCATTCATGTCATCAACTCTATTACATAAGTTCTCCCTCATGAGGAGACCCCTTCATCATCGGTGCTTCCTCTCGAAATGCAACATCCATTGATCCTCCTTCCTATGATACTTGTATATCGACATTTCCAATATCCATTGTTCAATCACCTATTACCTCCTTGCAATCCTCAGAATTCACATTGGAATTTGTTACTAAATAGGCCTCCGTAATTGAATATCTTGATATCCAACCATTCATTAAACTAATCAAATAATTAAAAAATTCATTTAATCCACCTCAATCATGTCTAGAGGCAATGTCTCCTTCATCCGAGTTGATCCAATCTTATCCCCAGCTCCTCACTTACTATCTAGCTCAAAATATTGTCCTGAATCAAATACTCCACAATCAAATACCATTACATCCATAACCTCACCATCATCATCCAAAGTGAGTCCCTTTCCTCTATCTAATGCAAGCATTATATAATCAGAGTCTATCACAAAAAATTCTCCTTTACCTAAAATCAACATTGCAAAACCAAAACACACATCATTTAAGGCTTCAACTTTACCTTTGATTTTGGGGCCCTACCCATTATCACAACCTAAATCTATCCCATCTATGGTTCCACCCTTACCATCCATTTTGGGACCCCATCCTTTATCTCAATATCATGGCACACAGTCAAATCATATTTCGTTCATCATTTATCCCTCCTCTTCCATTATGAGACCTCATACATCATCCAATTATAGTAATCCTGCATTATATTCTCTCTTATCAACCTCACTACGGCCCGATGATGTTTCAAAACCATATGGCATCTAGTCCAATTTTATCCAAACAAAATACACATCATATAAAGTGTTCTCATAAATCAAAACCAAAATCAAAAGCAGTTAATCAAAATACCTCAAAATGGACTTATATTGATACTCTTGAGAAGCTTATATAAGCTTCTCTTATCACATTTCCACCCAACAAGACAACTAATCTACGTACTTGGAAACCCGTATGGTACAACCAAAACAAAACTTGTGCCTATCATAGGATCCCAGGTCATGATACAGAGAATTGTAAAGCACTAAAAGCCATAATCCAATAACTCTTCCTTGTTGATGATCTTCTCCCAGAAGAAGATCATCCTAATCTGTTGCCAATACCTCAACCCTTACCAATATCTGAAGGATGAGGGGGATATCCTCATTCTAATGTCAGAAAACCTTTGTTGGAAATATTGTTAGCACCTTCCATCAAAAGTCAATCAATTTTTCCAGCATCTTCCATTGAAGTTCAGTCAGTCTCGTTAGTACCTTCCATTGAAGGTCAATCAATTCTATCAGCATCTTCCATTGAAGATCCATCAACATCGTTAGCACCTTCCATTGAAGCATTGTCTTCTTTATTAGCACCTTCCATTGAAGGTCTGTCAAATTCACCAACACCTTCCTTTAAAGGTCTGTCAAACTCATTAGTACATTCCCTTACATGTCCCTCAATTTTAACACCACCTTCCATTGAAGGTTCATAGATTCTGTTAACACCTTCCCTTGAAGGTCCTTTTACGCTACCCAGCACTTTCCCTTGAAGTTTTGTCAACACCTACACCCACAACACTGAAAATATCCTCACTGATGTCTCCAGAACCATGGGATCATCTTCAATCAAGTCTCAATAAATCCATCTTGTGTGTCTTCTTATCACCTTCCAATGAAATTCCTTCATCCCAAAACCATATTTTTCATGTGTTTACACAAACACAAAATCAATACATACAAAAAAAGGTAAAACCAAAGCTTCATCATATTCAATAGCTCCTTTAGTAAATGTTCTACATCCCTCTTTATTTACCATATATTCAACCAATCAAAATCAAAGCTTCCATTATCCTAAATATATTGTTCATTTTAACATATGTTATCTCTATCCACTGCATTATGTTAGGAGGGTTCATACATACCGAAGCTTTTTAAAATATAACTTCATGCATCATCATCAATTTACTTTATTAATTTAAATCAAAATGTCACTATTTTAAAAACGGAATAAATGTGGAAATTTTTCCCCAAGTTGGTTGGGTTCATATAGTGTGGGTCAACCTTTGAACGCCTTGCACTTACGGCCTTTCTACTATTAAATGATTGATTATCATGACAATAGTTACATCCTACCACTCCATCAAGCCATTCATTTTTCCACAATAATGATTTGAAAGTATGTGGTTATCTGTCAATATCCTAAATATACCTTAAAGGTGAACACCAAAGCTATGTTCATTACATATTTCATTATGGATAAGTTCCTCCTTTACAGGAACCCCTTAATCATTACATCCATCTACCCAGTACCAACTAAAAACATGACATGGGGCATAGGTGTGTGGATCATGTTGGTACCCAAATTTGTTCTCCTTTTTAGTCTTAGCAGTATCAAAGATATGGCATCAAGCTTGAAGATAGATAGATCATGATGTATGTCGTTTTGTAGTCGGGGATGTGATCTAACTGGCACTCAGATTTGTGGAGAGATGGATAGCACTCAAATAGGACTTGATCTTGTCCTAATTATTTTAGGTTGTGCCTTTCAACCAAGGTAAGAGAACCTATTTTGTAACCCTCAAATGGTGAAGGAGATAAAGATATCCCTCAATTTGTGCAAATAGTATGAAAAGGGCCTTGGGAAAATATGATCAACACTCCAAATTTGACTTTCACAAGTTGTCACTTCCAGATTATGGAGATACTTTCAATGCAAGTCAAGGGTTACTGAAGACATTTGAAATTCTAATCTATTCTGCATACTTTAGAAAATGTATTTTGATCTTCTATGGGTATACAGGTCAAAATAGGGTGGGATAAGTTGTTTATAATGATTTTTGGTGGGATATTGACAAGACAAACTTGACTATGCCAGATCTTTGACAACCTCTACAACATTTGAACAACTATCAGATAAAATGCTTGAAAATAGTCAGGATGTTCTTTCAACTAGAAGAGATACACAAATGGAGGCCCAGGTTTGCACTCTTCACACAATCTTTGAGACCTCAACATAAAAGCTTGAGTTAAAGGACTCAATTAAACATCAAAATCTCTGATCAAATCACGCCTAAGGTACCCCCAAAGGCTTACAAGCAATATTTGTCAACAAATGAAGGTGAAGTGATTTTAAACTACTTATTTTCAATGTCAGATGAAATCTCTTCTGAAAAATGAAATTGTAAATGCCACTAAACTATCAATAAGGATGAGATCTATGTAATTCCTAAAGATTTCAATGCAAGATTACAACAAGAACAAGGAAAACTATTTGCAGACATTTAAAAATGATAGCAGATATCATATTGCCCAAAATAACATAGATTAATTCAAAATATTGTTAGATTCATCAGTAGGGGAGAGTTTCAGGAACAATCTCATAGCTGTGTGATGGCTATACACTTGTAACCAACTCAACATGAATGAATATCTGACACAGAAGACATTAACCAGGTTTTTTTAGGGTTTCTCAGAAGATGAGCTTCTCTTAAAATTTTCTCATGATTTTCAGTTTTCCCGACCCTTTTACATGTCAAAAAACATGCATTATATAACATTTGTTTACATCTAAGCCTTCTTTCTAAAGAAAATAATATCCTAGTGGCATCTTAGTTTGTTACAAATTCCACTCATGACTTTTTAGAAAGTGACACTTAACCAATTTTGTGAGGGAGGAGATGTCAGGCATTCAAAAAATAAAATTATTACAAATCTTCATATTCCTTATTCATGGGAGCATGCATTCTTCCTTTGGCACCCACAGCATCTTCCTCTTCCATCATTTCACCTTTACACTTTCCAAATTTGCCTCTACAACTTTTGGATATGGTATTTCACGTTTCTGCTCGAGCCCAAACAAAATTTCATTTCAAAAGTACCTCAGATCTGCAAATTGAATTTTCAAATTGATTCCATTGATCCTTGAAGGAAAAGATGACATGAATTCACCAAAAATTTGGTGAAAATTGATGCAAAAAACGCATCTCCAAGCTTCCTGGAGCTCAAATGGCAGCCAAACTGAAAAATGCACAGTTACCATCGATTTGCCTTTCTCCCTTCAATATGAGCCCTCCACGTGTCACAATGTGATTGGAAATGGGCTTGGGATCACTTTTTGATATTTTAACACTTTTGGAAAAATGTAAAAAATTTGACATTTTTCTCCGCCCCTCCGCCCATTAAAAATGAGCACTAACACGTGGCACAATGTGGGTCCTAGTGGAATTGCAGCTCGATTCTACACATTTCCACCTTTTTTGGAAAAAAGGAAATTTTTCACAATTATCCCCGTAGACCCACACCTCCACTTCTGTCCCTAACACGTGGCGATCGTTGATTCACTGCGGGGCCATAACTCCCCTTTTTGCTTCATACTTCCTTCACAAAATTTCAAAGTTTTCAAAACTCACCGGCGGCCCGCACTCCCCTCTGCCATTGCTTTTGACACGTGTCTCCCTCTGATTCATTGCAGAGCCACACTTCAAATTACCACTTTAACTCATTTTTCCAAAAAGGCAACATTTCCTTTTTTCCTCTAGCGGCCCACCGACCCGCGCAAGCCTTTAATTTTCTTCTTTGTCAGGGTCGTGCCTTCTTTTAAGACTTTAACCCTTTTTAGGAAAAAGGTTAAAAATCTCAAACTCTCCCAGACATCCGCTGCTCTACCTTGCCTTTCAAAACAAAAAGGACTAAGGCATTAATTTACTCTAGCGGGCTTGCGGGCTTGTTTTACATTTTAGTACTTTTCACCAAAAAGGCAAAAATTCTCCAAGTCTTCCGCCAACCTTCCATCCTGCTTTTGATGAAAACATGACACGTTTCCACCTCTGATTCACCAAGGGCCTACACTCTAATTTTTTACCTTAACTCCTTTTCACCAAAGGAAATTTTTCCATCGTGCCTCCGCAGCTCCAGTGTTTTGACTTTTTTAACTGCCACGTGTCACCCTCTGATTGGATGAGGGCCTGCGGACTTGCGGGGAAAATTTAGACTTTTTGCCAAAAACACAAAAAATGCTAAGTTTCTCAAGCAAACCCACCGAATCATGTCCAACCACAAACGGCCACGTATGAGAAGATGTTTGAGCTAAAATTTGACGGGAAAAGGACGCTCGTATGACCATCAAACAACACAGAAATTGCCAGCGATGCCCTAGAATGTTGAAGATGAATTTGATGGGAAAATGACGCCCGTCTGACCGTCAAAACACAGAAAATGCCAGGGATGCCCTAGAATTCAATTTTTTCTTCGTGGGTGAGGAAATTTTTGATCAAAGGACAAATGGAAAGTGATTCAAAGTCATTTACGACCATGGCAAGGGATTTTTGAGGGAAAATAAGTATAAAACAAACAATTTTGAGCTCCAAAAGTAGGGAAAACATGGGGAAAATGATAGAGGCATTTGATCAGGAAAAATTAGGGCAAAACATGGGGCAAACTTAGAGATTCCTTCAAAAAGGTGTAAAAATGGAGAAAAAACGAACAACTCAAAGCATTCAAATGCAGATACAAATTGTTTTTTTTTACTAAATGCGAAGGATGGGAGAATCCAAAGCCATTTTTTCTCAGAAACAGGGCAAAAACGCACTTCTCCTTAGCAAATTAGGGCAAGGTAATGAGTTTGCAAATAATCCAATGCACAAGAATGGAGCTACAACTTCACATCATCGATTTCATGAGGAAAAAATGTTTCAGAGCACAAAGAGAAAAGGGGAAACATGGTAAAACAGCAAAGGATCAAAATGGGCACTAACATCAGTAATGATTTGAAAGTATGTGTTTATCCGTCAATATCCTAAATATGCCTTAAAGGTAAACACCAAAGCTCTATTCATTGCATATTTCATTATGGATAATTTCCTCCTTTAAAGGAACCCCTTAATCATTACATCCATCTACCCAGTACCAACTAAAAACATGACATGGGGCATAGGTGTGTGGATCACATCACTTCCCCTCCTTGAGATGGATTATTAGGGTTTTTCCCTTAGCTCAAAAACATTTGTAAAGATATCATTTGGATGCATTTCTCAAAATTTTAAAATGTAATAGACTAGTCCCTTGAAGGACAGATACTTTAAAATATCAAAAAATTTGTCAAAAGAGCATATCATAGATAGATCCCTTTAAGGATGGTTATTTGTATAAAATAAAAATGTAGACCATTCCCTTAAAGGATGGCTACCAATGTCAAAGGCTTCCCACATTGATTAGCCTTTCAAGATTCAAACAACATCCTAAGAAATCTTCCCGCATTGATCATCTTTCTCATTATAGAAAACTTCCCGCATTGATCAGTTTGCTTTAAAATTAAAAATACAAATCTAGGGCATTTCCTTGTGAACCTATTAAAAAAGAGAACCCTCTTCCCACATATACACATACATGACCCCTTTCATGTCCTAGGAAGGTACATTTATTTCATCCTACATTTTACTAAATTTGTATAACCACCAATTGATGATCTCATTTAACATTTGTTAAAGGTTGTAAGTGTAAGTGCTTTCAAGCTTTCAAAACCCATCACATATGTGTCAAATCCATAGTGGGGCAATCATTTCATTTTTACCTCATTTTTCTTAATCATATTTTTTATATAATTCATTTTGATTCGTCTCATTAATCACATTTAACCATATGTAACCAAACATATTTACAAACCATGTTTCTTAATATCACATCACATACAAAATCCATCTAACACTAACATATTCAAATTAAAATACATACACATTAGGCCATAACACATGAAATTCAAAACAAATATACTCCATCAAACCTCATCGTCATCATCATAAATATAATCAAAGTCTAATATACATTGTAATCAATGTGCAAAAAAATAAATATATAGAATATCATCATAATATTAAACTAGGATTCCATGAGCCTATCATAAGAGTGTCATCAATGTCAGCTAGTAAACTCTACATATCTAAGCACCAAACTAGCATGAGCCGTAATCTCCTCTCCTCCCAAATCATTTGTTCCTCCAACAACAACTATATCTCCAACTCCTCTAGGGACACTCGTAGCCACAGCCTCACCTCTGGCTCTTCCCTCACCACCATCTGCTCTCTCTGACCTCTGAGTTGGTTATCCAATTCCCATTGCACTCACAATAGGCCTAGTTATTGTCATATCTACCCCTTTGATAGCCAAGTAATCTACATATAAAGTGGTGTCAAGGTAGTTCTTAATGATCAAATCAACATAATAATCTCACTCAACTCACAGAGCCTCATAATGAGCCACAAAAATCATTCTAGATTAAGGAGGTGATGCAGGTTCCACTCTCTTCCTACTACATTGAGCCATCACTGATAACTCCACACCAGATATGGAAGTTCATGTGATCCCCAAGGACTTCCTCAATGAATCCCTATGGCCCTTGTACTTTTCTCTATCTACAGAGACATGTACAAGTTGTACAAGGATACCATATCGCTCTGCTACCACTATATCCCTCTTAAAAATCAGTCCATCCCTCTCTGCAATAAGAGCATCCCAAACAAAAAGAAGGTCATCTCACTCTCTCTAATCCACGTCTCTCTCCCCCTCCATTATGGCCTTCTCGGTCGTCATCAGTGCAATACCTATAGCTAAATATTCATCACCCTCCTCCTCATTCTCATCCTCAACACCCTCCATTACTTCATGTGTTGGTGCTCCTCCCGTCGCCCAAGCACATACCCATCTAACTCTTTTTGTTGCTTAATGTGTAACCTGAGTCATGTCAAAACCCCTCAATGATCAGGTCCACCATGTTTTATACTTAGGATTAACCCCCACATCATCAATAAGCATAATCACACCCTCATCATTGGGACCCATGGCCCCTTGATGATCTATGATAATCTTGGGATCCATCACAACTGCCCTCAGAGTCTTTGCACCTCTATCCTCTCGTCTATACTATACAAGATCCTTAGGATCTCACTATACCAACCCAAATTATATCTTGACATGATCAAAGTGAAGTAACTCATGCTCACCTACCTGACGATATTGCAGCCACATAGGATGTTGTAAACCAAGTATATCCTAAGGGTACTTAGGATAGGTAGGTAAATCCAAATAGGGCCTCCATAAAATATCCCCCACTTGTAATCCAGATAAAAAATCTCCATAAAAACCTATCTTCCTCCTCTTCACCACACGACCCTTATCTAACCTTCACCTTATGAAACCAGGGTGCCCATCACCAATACTCCATGGCAACCCCAATGCTCGAGCATCAATGATATCCTTTGAGGCCCAAGCCTATAGAAGAAAAGCAACATCAATACCCTAATGCTTGTGGGCCTTCCAGGCCCACAACTCTCTGAACATCTGATAAAGTAGGCTAGGTCCCCACTCGAAAACAATGTGTTACTCCATCATTGTAGATACTACCCCAGTCATCATCCATGGGAAGTGGCCACCTCCAGAATCTAACAAGGCATAATGATGGTCATCCGTGCACAACCCTCTATATCAACTTAATATAGTTTTCCATAAGTAAGTAAAGGCCCCTTATTCGTGTTTGAAATCCTCGGTATCCTACCTGTATAATATATTCATCACACCAGCCCTCTCTTCCTTAGTAATAATATATACACCCTCTCCACAGATAAGGAGTCTCAAGATACGGTGTACATCCTCAAAAGTAATCGTGATCTCCCCAGTAGGCAACCAAAAAGTACAGGTTGAAGGATTCCACTGCTCTAACAAATCCAACATCAAACTCTGGCATCTGTGTAACCATTGATAATGTATTATGGCACCAAAACCAACATCCTCAACATGCTCCCAATCATCATCTATCATGTCAGCCCTTTCCTCATCCAAGATCAGTGGAATGCGGTCACAAATGGATAACTTCGCATCTACCTACAAACATAAACAAATCAACAATTAATATCATCAATAAAAATATCAAAAATACACACATCAACATCAATCCCTTGATTAACACCAAAAACATCGAAAACATCAAAAAACTCTTACTCCATTCATCAAAAATGAAAACTATCAATATCACAAGTAAATCGCCAGCGATTTACCTCAAT